>JAUPFT010000016.1:37357223-39997165 GCA_036936625.1 Parnassius smintheus behrii
AGAGGAGAGTATTATATCCGGAAATAACATGGGAAGGTTCTATCCCATAATTTGAAACCAGCTTATTACAAAATGCTTAGAAAGAAACCAGAAGATACAAAATATAGGAAAAAATAAACTGCTCTATTTTTTACTTGCAGACTGTTATTTCTGATACAGTATATTTTCTACAATCTCATGGAGGGGCAATTCACATCCCATAAATATTTATAAGAAAATTGTGTTCCTACATTTTTATTTGAACGTTAATTTTATTCAAAAGTTCCGAGAATCAAAATTTAAAAATTGATTAAATGTATTTTTTTATTACCAAATAACTAGTTATTTTTCAAATTAGGAGATAGTTTCATTCGATAGATGATGACGTTTTACTAATAATTATACTAATAATAATATTTTAATTGTTATTTCAATGGGTGTTTTCATAGAATTGAAGAGATTCTATATATGAATTAATAAATCTACTTATCTCATCATCTATTCAGAGTTTCAATAGTGTCTGAGAAATTATTTACTTTCCTTGATGAGAGGTCAAATTGAGTGAACACAAGGGTATAAAAGTAACGATGTTATGAGTCAGTTTCGAATAAATCTTATCTTGAACTTTTTGAATCTTTTAAAATAAGCCATTCCCTATCTTTTCTTTGATCTCATTACTATTATCATATCATATTGCTTTGCATACAATATAAGGCGTGCTTAAAACAAGATTCGCAAGCTATAGAATCTATACTACCTCAAACGGCTTATCATGATCCTCAGTTATGCCAAAAATACTGCAGTATTAATTTTGAAATAAATATATGGTAAAGTTAATAATTAATGTTAAGTACTATGTTAGACGAAAACACGATTCAATAAAATTTTCTCCATAGAAATAAAATCTAAAATTACCTTAAAACTGAACAATAAACCGCTGGTACTCCATAATACTTCAAATTAGATCGTAAAACTTTGCACACTAACTGAACTAACTGTAAAGCAGAGTTTATGTTTTTAATTTTTTTAATTATCATTATTTTCATCGTAAAAATAAATCAACTAAACTATCCGTGTCTTGAAGCTTGTTTCCTGCCGCCCGACACCCCCGCTCTGTCTTGCTACGTCTTTCCAACGGGAAAGACAACGTAAAATATAAAACGGGAATAACCGTAATAAAAATAAAAAGCAAATGAGTTGGCGTAAAAAACATGCAAACATATGGTAAACGTGATGAAGTATGTATCTGCAGAACTATCTACTTACAGTATTTAGTGATTACAAACATGTAGGTAGATAGCATAAGACGCACGGGGAAGTGGGGGCGAAATTAGAATTTGAGCTGAGGTTGTGCAGGCTCTTAAGTTAGTTATTAGTTTTTTAATTGTTTTTAGTTACACTAAGAAAATTTTACCTTGATTTAAAGTCACAATTGATACTTAATTTTGATGTTTGATACCTTAAAAATAGAAAAATTATGTTGCTCTTATGTTTTCTCATATAATACACATTTTTGTTTCAACTCCCAGAAGTTAGCGTTGCTTTACTGTACAATAAATTGGCGAGCAAAATTGGCAGCTATTCGAACGATTAATTGTAATTGAAAAATAAAGACAAATAGAATAGAAAAATCAAGATCAAACCCCTAGTGTCTAAAATCTCTTATTGTCACTTATCGTAAAATTCATAATTTTATGTTTTAATTTTTTGTGATATTACGACTTAACATTATGAAAAATACAAGATCCTAATAACAAGTAACATATTATTACATTTAATATATCATATTTACATCAAGTAGTTAATTACTTTCATTATCTAAAACCATATCAAAACAATATTTAAATAAAATAACATTTAACCTTACTTGATAATGTTTATTACTTACAGTCTGCAAATAAAATAGATAGACGAGATTGATAACTTCTACGAGAGTTTCAAGTCCCATTGCGACGATCCATGGCAGCAACATAAATTTCATATCCTAAAATAAAATCAAAATCAATTTTCTTTGTTTTGTTTTAAATATTGATAAGCGCAATCGATAGTTAGTACTAACTATAACATTGGAATATTAAAACTGTACCAGTAAAAAGGTAAATAAACCCCAGTGGTTCAACGTAAGTAACATCTAAAGGAAGGCCAAATTAACACCTGTGGTATAATATGGAAATAGGAATGTAAATCCAGATCTGCACCTCAAGGGTTTTTTTTAAATTATTTACAGAATAAGGGTGACAAACGAGCACACAGTCCTCCTGATGGTGAGTGGATGCTGTGGCCCAGAGGTATCTACATTCATCCTCGATTCAGAATCAAAACGCAGATGTATTGTCAGCCCTGAGGACTAAGATGGAATGCCTCGTTTTCAGTAAAAAAGGCTCTCCGGATCTCGGATCTCTACACTCACCATAACACGAAACACAAACACGGTAGTATTAAGCTGCTATTTTACGCTGGTATTTTGTAAGAGCATGGTCTTCCCCGGTCGAGCCAACCCATTTGTCAAGACCCAGTGAAAGCAGGAAATAGAGTAAATGGGGCTCGACACTCTATTGTGGAAAGTCAGAATGTATCGAAAAGGTACGTATGGCAATTCACGAAGCTGTATTAATCCCTACTTTAATGTATGCTAATAAGTAGAATAAATGCGGTCATTAAGGAGTATGTTAGGACTGAATATGAGTGAAAGGCTGAGAAATTGTGTGATAAGAGAAGAGTGTGGTTAGCAAGATGACGTTATGACCAGGATTAAGAAAGGAATGCTTTAGAGGTTTGGTCGTATAAAAAGAATGAAAGAAAAAGGAGTGTCAAAGCAAATCTATGTTGCAGAAGTGAACAGCAAAGTCATGAATTGACGCCCTGGGTAACAGTTTATCGACGAAATTGGCGATATATTAAAAATGGGCCAAATTAAGAGTACCCTTAACCGACGAGCATGTATGCGTGGGAATATGGATATGAAGAAGGCGAGAGAGATATGTCAGGATCGTGCCAAATGGTTTATGCATATGTATATGTACAATTTGTATTTTTTATAGGAATTACAAAGCTTACCTTGTAAACACCTAAAATCATAACAACACAAGCAACGAGTCCCAAAGTACTACATGCCAACAGAGTGATGTTCAGAGAAACGGTGACTGAAACAAAAAATTGCTGTAGTTGCAATATACACATTTAAACTTCGGAACTTAAACGTGTGGAGTATGTTCTCTATAAATCGCTATCCGAACTGAGTCGGTAATACGGCGATTGCCAATACGAGGCCGCAGTCGAGAGCCGCCGGCCAATTCCCACTTCAGCTTACTGATCCGCTGAGTTATGTGATATACTCTTGTCTTTCTGTTGATATTTTTTCTTTGTTTTAAATGTAATACCTCACAAGGATTTTCCCTGTATCGTTTGAGAAGTTAACATACATAAATTTCACAAAGCCAAACATCCAGACCCGGAACAATTATTTGTAGGCAACGGAGCCGTAATCCTCCTTACTAATTTTGCAAAGATATTTCGAACATAGCTCTTTGCATCGCACGCATAAACATATTGACTTTAAAAAACTAAGTTTTTTCAAGCGGGCTCTAGCTGGGCGCGAGCGCTTGAACTGTTCGATTTTTTAGTTTTTAAAAGAATTTGTAAATTGTATTCTCAACATTGCAAAAAACCGAAACGCCTTTAGAGTTAGATATAAATTTTGGACGGTTTAATTTTGGAATCTCTGCAAGGAATATGTTTCAATAGCAATTAAGTGCCATATTTATTATTTTTTATTATTTATATTTTTTATTTTCTATATTTATAATATTTCTATGAGTACGCATAACATTAAGGAAGATTTGGAATTTCAAAAATGCTAAAACGACAAAGTGCTGATACTATAATATACAAAAAATTATAAAAAAATAAAACAGGTTCAACAAACTAGGCTAAAATAAACCCAAAATTTAAATATGGGATAACTAATTTACTGATTTAGGGCCTTTTATTTAGGCCTAGGATTTTTCATTGGTCAGATAAAAATTATTTATAGAATAAAGTACAGCATAAAAAATTAAGGTTGTATTAATAAAATAGTTCAATTATTTGACTTTCATATTCAGTCATGTTATAATTTATATGACTGATAAAATAATTGGCCATTAGATGTATAAAAAACTAGCAATTAAGAAAAACATGTTTATGGTCCAAATTGGATTGCACATAGGGACATGCCCATCGAATGAGTACAATCAGCCTCTGTGTCTGGCTTTTGTGAACTTTGACTCAATCGAAACTTGGGCTGTTATAAATTCCTTGCAGCGTTGCCGGATTCACTGGCGATATATAGATGTCTTGACTCTTGAGACATTTAAATACTACAACCTTGATGTGCGACTAGTGTGGGGTGGTCTTACAAAACCTATCCAGTTGCATCGTGGAGTGATACTGGGTGACACAATATCCCTTAAACTGTTCACAAACGCACCGGAAGATGTTTTCAAGACGCTAAACTGAACTAGAATGAACGCAGCATCAATATAAACTGCGAACACATCTCACACCTACGCTTTGCCGATGATGTCTTCGTCATGGCAGAATCGCTGCAGGAACTTCAAAACATGCTGAGCAGCCAAAATGAATCCTCCCGTGTCGTTTCATGACGTACCGATTTGTCGGTCTGCGTATTAATTTAAATAAGACGAAATTCATGTCATACCAGATCCGATTATCGTTGATGGTGAAAATCTTGAAGTTGTTCAGGAGTTATCTACCAGGAGATAATGCAGATAGATAAAAACAACTTCGAGAAAGAAGCCGATAGGCGGATTCAGTTAGGCTGGGCAACGTTCGGGAAGGTTTGTCAGGTCTTCTCATCGCCCATACCGCAAAGCTTGAAGACGAAAGTCTTCGACCAGTGCTAGTAGTCACATATGGTACCGAAACATAGACACTAGCCACACACCCAGCGGGCGATGGAAAGAGCTATGCTCGGAGTTTCTCTGGTGGATAAGATTCGTAACGAAGAAATCCGACAGAGAACCAAGATTACCGACGTAGCCTTCCATATTTGCAGGCTGAAGTGATAACTGTTGGAGTAGGCGCGTCATAGAGTGGACACCGCGTTTAGGTAAATGTAGTGTGGGACGCCCCCTGGCTAGATGGCGCGACGATCTGCGCAAGGTGGCTGGCAGCAACTCGATGCGTGACGTCGAAGATGAGGCTAAGTGGCGCGCCTTGGGTGAGTCTATGCCCAGCAGTGGACTGCTGCAGGCTGATGACGATAAGGACGTGCTGGGGTGTGACATCTTCTCTATTGTTTTTAGTATTAACATTTTAATAAACTAGCAACCTGACCCAGGTTCACCTGGGTTAACGTGGCGTTATTTATTAAGATAATCAAAGACCATTTTATAAATTTTTCAGTTTTTCAAAATTCCCCCTCCTGATATAGCTCCTATCTATACATAAAGTTTTATCACAATCTATTCAACCATTTAGATATTTAGTCCGGACATACAGAGAGATAAATATTTAAAAATGTTCATTTATCTTTAAATAGCATGGAAGTATTTAAGTACCCCTTCAGCTCAAGAAAAGGCAATGATTTCGATATTAAATACAATGTTATTTGTGCCATTTATAATAAATAAAAACCAATTTTATTTTTAATCTACGTAACAAAGCTTAATTAAAAATATACTCCTAATTACTAAAATGCCACCGCCATGCAACAGAGATGCGGTTTCTGCCAATTGACTTAAAACAACGTCATGAAATGTTTTTACAACTTAATCGTTTATACGTATATAGAAACTTACGTAAATTTCCAACAGCATAACCTATATAGAATTGTTGTGTACCTACTTCACTTTATCACATTTACTTAAATACTTCATGTCAACGAATTACAATTTTTATAAGTTTAAATCATTTGAGATTTCGATACGGACCTTTAAAAAGAACTAACCTTTTTTATCAAAACATTAAAAAAACATTATTCTTTTAATAATACAATAAAATGGGAATAGGGCCGCAAGTACGCTCTTTTTTGATATACAAGAGAATACATACAACGCGACGAAGAGACTAAGTCTCTTAGCTTTGATAAACTTTCCTAAATTAATAAAAACTATTAATTAACTAATTGAAAACTTCTATACCTAAATTTTCTGTTCCGGAAAGATGTATTAGATAGGTATAGCCAGATATTTTTAAATACATATTTTATGGAATTATATAGAATATAATATAACAGAAAAATAAAAAACCAGCACGAAGTTCACCAGATGGTAAGTGAATGCTGTGCCCAATCTACAATCTACATCTTTGATTAAACATCAAAATGTAAATGCGTTTTCATCCCTGATCATCAACATAGAAGGCCTCGTTACCAGTTAAAAAGGGCGCCGGTTCTTTTCACTTCGCTGGGGCTTTAATTTAATTATTTATTATTTTTATACAACGCATCATTTGTATAATACGTGTTTAAAAACATACTACATACACCAAGACTTCAAAATACTGTAAAGTCCTCCTGCATAGATCGGATAATAAACATTTAAAATTTGAAGGTAGCCTACGTTAATTATTTATTTACTTATTAACTATGATATTAGAACGTCAAACACATCAGTTTTGTCGGGCACTTTGGTCATGGGAGGAGGTACGTTGGCATAGGTGCTTTTAAGAGCCCTTTCGGACGTTGGGATATTATTGGAAGTTAAAATTAAATGAGACGAATCTCTTGGGTACTTTACATCTGATATTATTATACTATAAATTCTTATTTTTGACTTATATTTTTTTCTTCGAAATTCTTAGTATTTCTCCCAGATCATAATAGTAACAATATTTATAAAACAACGAACGGGAAAGAAATAGGTTTATGATTAAAGAAGTTCGGAATTATAATTACATTCCAAAAGTATTTAGGATCTTAATTTGCTGAGAAGTTTGAAAATAAGTAATAAGGGCACGGCAAATAGTAAAGAACTTATGTGGCTTAGCGATAAGTTACAGGGCTAAGGGCCGCGGGTTCGAATCCCGAACGGAGCAAGTATTTGTATGGGCTACAAATAATTGTTCCGGGTCTGGATGTTTGTCCTTGTGCAATTTATGTTTGTAAACTGCCTCCACGATACAGGGGAAAATCCTAGTGTGGAGGTAACGTTTTAAAAAAAAAATAATTTAAAAATTCTTAAATATTCTGTCCCCTTTATATTTTAATTTCAAAATGCGTGTTCAAAACACATTATTAAGGGTCGATCGGTTTGTAAAAACGTTGTCGCCCATAAATCACACTCAGTTTGGGAAGATTGCATATAGGAGTTGCAGCCTTATTTACACGTATTTCCAAAAACTGCAATAATGGTTTAAGATCATTTATATATTTGAGCATAAGTTTATAATTTGGGTACTCTTAGAAAAGTAGCGCTGTATATCTTAAAACCTTATTAATTGAAGGGATTTTTGCTAAGCGATTCGTATTAAAGACAATCAAGAAAGTCAAAATAATCATAGTTCTATATTGTGGTTTGGTATTACATGAGAAAATTTTCTATTCGCTGATTAAATTTTTGTCACTTTATATTATTTAAACGTAACATCATACTATATATTGATTAAAACTACTTTTACGGATTTTATCGCGTTTAATTTATATGATTTTAATTACCTAAAAGAAATGCCTAATTTCAATAGAGAAGGAGGCTGGGTACTACCAACTGCTTGGGACCCTGTAATTAATAAAATTAAAATTTAACCCAAGCATACTACTTACTGCAAGAGCCGTGGTAGCTCAGATGGTTAGCGCTCGTTGTAAATATAACAGAACGCGAGTAACGCGGGTTCGATCCCTGCCGGCACCAATGAAATTGTTAATTGCAATATTAAGAGCCGATTTACCACGTGCTCGGCGGTGAAAGAAAACATCGTGAGGAAACCTGCATGTCTGAGGAATAAGAAAAAAATATTTCCAAGACATGTGATGTTCGCCAACACGCATTGGGGCAGCGCGGCGGACACTTCCTTGCCCTAAAACCCTCTCAGAAATGAGTATCCAGCAGTGGGACGTTATATGGGATGTAACTTTACTTTTTAACTTTTATACTACTGTTTACTTCAAGACACAGTAAGTTCATTCTTCGGACCAAAATAATAATTATAAAGCTGAAGGTAATCCGAGTTAACACTGTTATCGGGACATCAGTCACCTCAGTCCCCCGTGACCATGGGTGCTGGAAAGCACCCGAAACGCCGGGATTTAAAGACCATATAAATTAAACGCGACAAAATCCCTAAAAGTAGTTTTAATCAGTGTGTATTGTTCGCATAAATATTAGAAATCATTATCATACTTTTCATATTCTTTCATTCTCAAAACACAATGTATGAACATATGGCCATTTTTCCAACGTAACGTGAAATAATAAGTTATTATTTTACGTTACATTGGAAAAATGGTTATTATTAATAACCCTGTGAAAAGTAAACAGCTATAAACATACGTTACATCTTTTAGGAGCTCTTCCAGAGGAATACAAAATGTTACGTATGAGTATGATACTATGTCATGTTAAATATATTATTTAAGTTAGTACCCACGTATGTTAAAATAATGACCAACGTAACAAAGGAGCAACCAACGTACCAGTTCATTTCATCAGAAAAGCATAAATCTAATGGAAATAAGAATAATGGAAATAAACTAATGGAACTAATAATCATCAAAATCAAGCACGATAGCGTAAATTTTTAAATTTTATGTCAAACTTCGTTTCGAGCTCTTTTTTTTCAATAAATTTAAAAATATTTATGAAATTACCTAATAACTTGGCAGCATATATTTAATAAAATTAAAAGTTAACATCATTATTCAGTTTGAAGGATTTTTTAAAACCTGATACACATTTATACATATATATATATATATATATATATATATATATATATATATATATATATATATATATATATATATATGTATATGTATATATATATGTGTGTGTGTGTGTATAAATACGCTATATTTAATGGTATATATATAATGGTATATATGGGACTACATGAAAGCTGGTGCTTCTCATGTAGTCCCATATAAATTTGATCAAGATCTGACTTGTAGTTTTCGAGTAATCCATAAAAATGCGTATTGAATTTACTTCGACTACATTGATGATGTTCTCATTTTATTTATATTGAAGTCGGTTGTTCGAAATTTTATATTTTACAACTTGTATACTCTCTTTCTTATCTGTTCGGTATAATTTGGAAATTGATAATAAATTTACTACCCAATGAGTTAGAGATGTTTAGACTTAAAGTTTAGCTCTGGGTTAGAAACATGATAAAAATGGTAAAAATTTTGAACTATAATTATTTTTTGTGTAAAATTAGTTAAAACAAGGAATCAACTGAAAAATAAATGGCTACTCATTTCTTACGACTATATATCTCAACATATAAAAATCAATTGCTGTCCGTTAATCTCACTAAACCTCGGAACTTACTTCACCGATATCGAAGAAATTTTGTGTGTGTGTCTGTCCTAATAGATCTATGGATAGTTCACATTTGCAAATGGTGGCCTTGTAGGTGGCGCTGCTGTTGAGATCCAAAAATTACCCATGCGAAGCCGGAGTTTATCGCTAGTAAATAAACAGCTGTTGAAAGTGACGATAGACGATAGATCAAGCAAACTTATAGATCCATAGATTTTCAAAGAAAATTAGTTCTCAAAATAAGTGAAGACTACCCAGTAGGTGAAGCGGCAACCTGATGAAAATTTTATGGTAATCTGTCGCTGTCCCTAAAGGACAATATAGCACATATAAAACTAAAACATAAAAAATATTATACTATATTATAATTAAGTGATAGCATTTATTTTATTATGTATGGAAAAGAATCTTTTTGTGACGAACACTTGCTTTCGCCACAAGAGGATTCACATGTATACTTGGGAAAGAGGTGACGATAGAATCATGATAGATTTCATAATTGTGGATGAAAGATTGAGGGGCGCAGTGGTAGATACAAGGGTTTACCGGGTTTCTAACGTAGGAACGGATCATTATTTGGTTTTATGCCGAATTAATGGTCTATTCAGGCGTTGGCTCCATCGGTCATCTGTGTCTACCACTGCGTTACAGCGTATTAGAACAGAAAGATTACAAGATGAAGGTGAGAAAAACAAGTTCAAATGTAGACTGAAAGAAAATATAAGTGGTTTGGATGAATTATGTATGAAGAAGTTAGACTTGGAGAATGTATGGCAAAATGTAAAGAAAGGTTTAGTGGATGCAGCTACCGAAGTATGTGGTGTTAGTAAGAGAAAGAATGAAAGGAAAAATAATACGTTATGGTGGGATGATGAGATACGTATGGAAGTTGAAGCAAAGAAGAGAGCATGGCTAGATTTACTAGCAACAAAGGCTGGTAATTCTAGCGGTACAAATGACGATATTGAAAGAAAAAAGGCAGTCTTTAGACATCTTAATAAGAGAGTAAAAGAAATAGTTGAAAGAAAAAAGCAAGAAAGAACGGATAAGAATGATAGAAGAATATCGTATCATTTCCAGGCAAATATTAAAATGTTCTGGAAACTTGTAAGAACTGCCATTTTTGCACATGGGGACATTCAAAACAGCCTATGATGAATGCTATAAGAGACGAGAATGGCTATATTCTGAATGATGAAGTTTTGAGTTTAAAGAGATGGAAGGAATATTTTGAAAGCGTGTTTATGAGTGAGGAGACAACGTGTGTACTAAGTGAAGTAGAAACTCCGAAAGAAGAGGAAAGAGGTAGCGAGATAAGCAAAGATGATATAATGAAAGCAATGAAAAGCACGAAAGCAGGTTAGACTGCCGGATATGATAGAGTTTCACTCGAAATGCTAAGGGCTGGAGTAGAAGTGGTGGCAGGCCTGCTACACACCTTGTTTAGTTTATGTTGGGAACTGAAGCAGGTACCGGTAGACTGCTGCAAAGCCGTGATAGTCCGAGTATATAAAGGAAAAGGGTCGCAGCAGGACTGTAAAAACTACCGTGGCATCAGCCTTCTTAGCATTGTGGGAAAACTGTATGCTAAAGTACTGATTGAAAGGGTCATGAAAGAAACTGATGGAAAAATTTGGGATGTGCAAGCGGGAATTAGAAAGGGAATGGGATGTACAGATCAAGTCTTTTCCATGGGCATGATCGCGGAGAAGTTTTTGGCCAAAAACCAAAAGGTTTTTTGTGCGTTCATGGACTTGGAAAAGGCCTATGACAGAGTTGATAGGGGTGTGCTATGGCAAACACTGAAATCATTTGGGTTGAGCGCAGGCTTGATACAGGCATTGGAGTCTCTTTATAGGGACTCTAGTGCTTGTGTTAGAATCAACGGGGTCTACTCGGACTGGTTTGACATCCATAAAGGTGTCAGACAGGGCTTTGTGACTTCCCCGTGGCTGTTCAACCTATTTATGGACAGTTGTTTGCAAAATTTGAAAGTTGAAGAATGCGGATTAAGAATGGGTGAGTTCACCGTCAAATGCCTTTTGTACGCCGATGATCAAGTTATCCTTGCGTCGTCGGCGGCTGAGTTGCAAATGATGGTTACATTAATGAACAGATCATTAAAAGAAGGGGGTATGAAAGTGAACGCAAGTAAGACGAAGGTTATGGTTTTTGAAAGAGAAGAAAGTAAAACGATTTGTGAAATAAGAATAGAAGGGGAGTTGATCGAGCAAGTAAACGAGTTTGTATATTTGGGCTGCGTATTTAGCAGGGATGGGAGATATGATAAGGATATAGAACGACGAGTGAATGCGGGAAATAGAGTAAATGGGGCCCTACACTCTATTGTGAAGAGTCAAAATGTGTCGAAAAAGGCACGTATGGCAATTCACAATGCTGTGTTGGTCCCTACTTTAACGTATGGTAGTGAAAGTTGGGTGTGGCAGAAGAAGCACGAGAGTAGAATAAACGCAGTAGAAATGCGGTCGTTGAGGAGTATGTTAGGGCTAAATCTGAATAACAGGGTAAGAAATTGTGTAATAAGAGAAGTGTGGTTTGCAGAATGATGTTGTGACCAGGATTAAGAAAGGAATACTTCGCTGGTTTGGTCATGTGGAAAGAATGAATGAGGAAGGAGTGACAAAGAAAATTTATGGTGCAGAAGTGAATGGCAGAGTCGGAAAGGGACGTCCTAGGCGAAAATTGATCGACCAAATTGGCGATTTATTGAAAACGGGCCAAATTAGGATTACCCTTAACCGACGAGCATGTATGCGTAGGTGTATGGGGAGGCAAGGAGGCAAGAGAGGTGTGTCAGGATCGTGCCAAATGGAAGTCTGTAGTCTCTGCCTACCCCTCTGGGTGACAGGCGTGAGTGTTTATAATATATATTATTATTATTATGTGGGGTATCTATATAGTTTTCTCATCTGGTTGGGTGCTATAAATATATAATTATAAATGAAAATGAAAAGATAAATATACATAAATATTAATAAAATAAAATAAATACAAAAATACATAAATAAATAAAAGCCCAACCAGATGGAAGCCCTCGGCAGGGGAGACCAAACGGCCAAGGGTTAGGGGGAAAGGGAAAGAAACCGGCGGACGATGCGGGCAGTATCAAGGAGCACCGCCTTCTGCATTTGAGCCCGGAGCGGTCCGTCACGGAGTCCCAGTCGCCTCAGATGACCAGAGAGGCTAACTGGGATTAGCCCATTCGCAGAGACGACTACAGGAATAATTTCGGTCGGCATACCACCCCACATGTCGGTCACCTCGTGAGCCAGGTCCAGATACTTTGATTGCTTATCTGTTTCGGCTTTCACGAGGTTCTCGTCACAAGGGATGGTAATATCGACCAAAAATATCCTTGACTGTGCCCGGTCCATCAGCACAATATCAGGCTTATTCGCAAGAATAGTCCTGTCTGTGATGATGGCCCGGTCCCAGTAGAGCCTGGCGCGGTCATTTTCGAGCACGGCTTCCGGCAAGTACTTGTAGTACGGCACTTTCCGGTCCACGAGACCGTATTTCTGAGCGAGCTCCTGGTGTAGAATTCTGGCTACTAGGTTGTGCCTGTGCAAGTACTCAGAGTTAGAAAGCGCCGAACAACCGGAGATGACATGCCTAAGTGACTCCCCGGGATGGCGACAAGCTCGACAGACGTCGACTTTATTATTATTATTTATTATTATTATTATTATTATTAGCTTTATTTAATCCCTTACATGTATGTATTTCTTATCTACTATTATGTATGCTTATTTATTTATTTGTTAGTAATGTTAGTTTTGTTTTAAATAAGGTTAGTATTGTTAGGTGTAAGGGCCGCCTTTTGCGGTGAAAGCCTCCTCCAAACCATTCCAGGTGGCTCTATCATTTGCCCGTCTGGACCATAAGTTTCCGGCTATTTCTACGATGTCGTCACTCCATCTTTTAAATGGTCTATCCTTCCTTCGTTTTTTCATATATTGGGTACATTTAAAGTAATTCTAATCATTCTGTGGTCACTAGGGTGGTGCAATTTGCTCATTACATTTACTTTTTGTATATTTTTTGTGACATTTGTAGCTATGAAGTCAATTTCGTTTTTCGATTTTCCATCAGGTGTTTTCCGGGTCCACCGAAGATTATTAGATTTTTTTGAAAGTTGTGTTAGAGATTTTTAAGTTGTATTGAAGACAGAATTGTATGAACGATTCTCCTCTATCGTTCCTTTTACCGTAGCCATACCTTCCCATTACTAATTCTTCATTTTCTTTGGGGTATCCTATTTTTGCGTTCATGTCTCCCAGAAATATTATATTATAATATTTATATGATAGCATTTAAGGAGAAGAACAAATTCATACTGAAAGTAATTAAATCTTGTTTTATTTTTGTCTTTGTAATAAAACGTCATTTTTAATCTTTAACTTGGTCTCAAGAGATTGCAATCTGCAACGTTAAATTATCGTCATAAAAGATTCATTAAACGAGGTGCCAAAACAAACACTAAAACAGAACACAGCTGAGTTCTAATTCTAAAAATAGCTTTTATGGAATTTTTTTAATAAAACAAACTTGTAAGGACTAAGATTTGTGTACTAATCACAAAAGTTCATTGAAATAACATTCGCAGATTGTTACGTATTTCTTTCGATACTATCGATTACGGTTCTTTTTGTGCTTACGCCTTGAATATCACTCACACATTATTATGTAAAGGACATTGGTCAAACTTTTTATAAAAGCTTTAAAAGTAAATATGGACACGTTCTAAAGTATGATCCAAAGCCATAGCTTCGAGAGCAGTAGTAACTGAGCTTTGCTATGTAACTTAAGAGCTGACTATTACTTTTACAAAATTTTTTAATGTTGACAATGGTTGACATTGATGGAGTTGACTGCATGCGTAAAGAAGTAAAAATCTTAAGTATAAAAAAAACTTTGAAATGAACGAAACATACCCCTCTAAAAGCTGACCTAAACTAATAAAAAATATCGCTATATTTTAAAATATACATGTATTCTCTCAATGAAACTGACAATTCTAATGTATACAAAAGTTTATAAATAGTATTATGCTGACATTTTTTGCTTCTCTAGGTATGTTTTAAGACCCTCTTGTAGCATGGTATTTAGGATTAAAAACGTTACCTCACTCTCCTCAGTTGTCGAGTGAAAAGCATTAACGCGACGAGAATTTTATAACAAACAACACACGATCAACCTCGAACAACAAATATATCTGAGCGGTCACTAGCCCCTGACTGGGTCAGATGCGCGCATTTGAACTGTTCGGTTTAGTGGTGATATCAACATGATAAAAAAACCTTTTCACTACACTAAATTTAGTTGTGCGACTACAAAAGTGCCGAATTGTCGTTTTTTTGCTGTCACCGAGCGATAATTTTTATATACCGGTTTGTAAATAATTATCGAATAAAAAGCAAAATATTTTTTCGATTTATTTAATATATATTAAAATTTTATATTAAAATTGCATCAATTCAAATGTAATACAATACTTACGAGCATTATTATATTAAAATTTCTAAATTTGAACTTCGACAGGCAGGTTTGCAAGTTTCCTAACGATCAGAGTTAAAGAGATACATGCAAGTACTTCTGTAATAACTTACTGTCTTACCTCGGTTCCCACAATTGATATTATTTGCTCAGATAATTTCTAGACCCTCTGATTTTCAAGTGTAGGCGAAAAATAGAAGTCGATTGGGTTGAGAGCATCAAGCCAACTTTAATAACACATAACACATTTGTTCCATAAACTTTTTTATATCACGGGGAAGGCTCCTGATGGAAACTTGATGGAAAGTATGCTGTGGTCCGTAGACATTTACGAACTCAAGAACAACCAACCTCTACAGATTGCAAATGCTTCGCCAACCAAGAGGACTAAGATGTAATGCCCGACGCCACCCGTAGAATTTTATGTAGTATGGTTAACCGTGGTGGTGAAATGAAGCTCAGATTTCTCCACTTCAAATAATGAACAATGATAAACTGATTTTCCAGAGTCATCAATTACCATCTATTCTACCAGATGACGGACTGTCACTATTCCTGATTCGTTGACATCTGAACGTACAACATCAACTACTTCACGTGCAAGTTTCCTTTTAATGTTTTGTTGTAGATAATACGTTTCATTAAAATAAATAGATGCATATTTGTGAAAAAGTAATTTCTACTCTCTCGAAACCTGAGATTTTGAGTGAGATTGAGAGGTTCTGTGGGCAGCTATCATCATCGGAGCCAAACGCAATTGTAGGTAGCGACCTAAGAAAAAATCTTATCCGACACTATTCCAATGATATCCCGGACGTCAGTCTGAGCGAGATTAGAATGGCTCTCTAGCACCTTAAAAACGGCAAGTACCGTTCCAAATTCCAAGGATGGAATTACAGCGGAGCCTCTGAAAGTGGGTGGCAAACCGGTACTAGAGGTCCTTCAGAAGCTCTTTAATTCCGTCCTCCATAGTGGCACTACTCCAAGACGTGGAGCAGACGTGCGGTGGTGAAGACCACCTTGTCACCTTTGTCACCTTTCTTGAAGAACAAGTTTTTCAAGAAAGGTGACAATGCTCTCTCGAAGAACTACAGACCGATATCACTTCTGAGCCGCGTCTACGTGCTGTTTTCGAGAGTCATTACGAATCGTCTCGCACGCAGACTCGACGACTTCCATCCTCCCGAACAAGCAGGTTTCCGAAAAGACTTTAGCACCATAGACCACATACATAACCTGCGGCGGATTGTACAGAAATCTGAAGAGTACAATCTGATACTTTGCCTGGCGTATGTGCACTATGAAAAAGCCTTTAATTCTGTAGAAATTTGGGCGGTGCTACAGTCCCTTTAGCGGTGCTAAGTGGACTGTCGGTATATCGATGTACTGAAGTGTTTGTATAGTAGGACTACGATAACTATCCGAGTACAGAACCAGAGTACGAAACCCATCCAACTGCAGATAGGTGTAAGACAGGGTGACGTTATTTCCCCAAAACTCTTAATCGCTGCATTGGAAGACGGTTTCAAGCTACTGGACCGGAAAGGATACGGTATTGACGTCAATGGTGAGTACATCACTTAACTTCGGTTTGGCGACGACATAGTTCTTATGGCAGGATCGCTAGAGGACCTAAGCACTATGCTCAATGACCTCACTAGTGTCTCCCAACGGATAGGTCTTAAGATGAACATGGACAAAAAAAAGATCATGTTTAATGTCCACGTTACACCTATGCCGGTAGTTGTTGGGAGTGCTAAGCTCGAAGTTGTTGACGAGTACGTTTACCAGGGACAAATAGTCCGACTAGGTACGTCCAACTTCGACCGAGAGGTCAATCGACGATTTCAAGTCGGCTGGGCATCATTCAGGAAATTACGACACATCTTCCCGTCAGCTATATGAGCTATGAAGAGGGCTATACTCGGGGTTTCTCTGCGTGATAAACTTGGAGTGACTGACAGTGCCCAACGGATTAGTAAGACGAAGTGGCAGTGGACCGAACTTATAGCCGATATAAAACCGATGGGGATGAAAGGTTCTCGAGTGCCAGCCTCGTACCGGCAGGTGAAGTGTAGAACTTCGCCCCACTATATGGAGTGACAATCTGGTAAGACATTCAGGAAGTTAATGGATTCAGTTGGCTCAGGACCGTGCTTTTTGGCATTCCTTGGGGGAGGCCTATGTTAGGCTGTGGACTTGTGAAGGGCTGTAATGATGACGAATGATAATGGCATTATATTAATATGATACATAAATTACGCTAAGAGTAGAGGTCATTTATCCGTAGAGTTCATTCTAATTATTTATGTATAGATAGGGTATAGAATTTTTATCGATATAATTTGTCACACTGTCTTATCTCTATTATTAGTTTCGTGGACGTTCACTTCTGCTGTTAACGCCAAAATGGCGCAAATTAAACCGCCTCATCTTGTCACGGTGTATAGCCAGTCTAGCGTACTTGTATACAGAGGTTAGTGGCGTCAACTTAAGAAGAAATATTAAAGGAGGAAACTGTCACGAGCTAAATCTTTTGTATTTATTAGAAAAAAAAACGTTACCCCCTCTGTGGAGGTAGTTTACAAACATAAATTGCATAAGGACAAACATCAAGATCCGTAATAATTATTTGTAGGCCATACTAATACTTATTCCGTGTGTGATTCGCAGCGGCCCCTAGCGCAGCCGCAGTCACTCATTGCTAAGCCACTGCGTGACGGAGCCGTCACATTACTGACGGCTCCGTGACGCAGTACACGAGTGCGATATTTTGTTTTAACTCTTTATACCGATAAAAAAATTTATGTCTTAATGATAAAAGTGAACCGACTATTTTTTAATCCATATTAAAAATTAATAATAATGGTGAGGGTGTTAAAAATCAATGAGCTAAGATGCTAAAGAAAAGCAAAAGGATCTTTCGTAAAATGGATTAAAGGCTGTTTATTAAATTTATGGAGTGATCGTCTTAATTACGACCCTTATTTACGTTTTGTTTGTTTAGTAACTTAATTCTTTCCACCAATCCAATCAAAATCAGTTAGCAGTGCCTTATAATTAATTTAATCCAAAGAACCAGCTCTCGAAGAAAGGGCTTAAAAAAGCTAAGAACATTAAATCGTCGCTATTTCACTTGTATCAGGTCTGCATCAATTAATTCTTTATAATTAGTCCCTTCCCCCTTGAAAAAGGCTCACAACATTTATGAGCGTTTTTCAAAAAAAAAGTGTTCACTAGAAAATTTACTTTAATTTAAATTAAATTACGTGTCCTATGATTTTAGATCCACATTCAAACAAGCTAAGGGTTTCAAAACTTATTTTTAGCCTTAAAGGACAAAACAACTTCAAGACAACAAAAATCTGTTTATTTTATTACTTAAATATAGGCATTATGAGAAAGGCGAAAGGTGAATTTCTTTTTAGTGTCCTCGTTTCGCAAAGTTCGGAACGAAAAATATTTGTATTATCTTACCCTTTTCTTCAATAATTTTATGTAATATGGTAGAGTTATGTGATCCAAATTTTATAATAGTCCTTATTTTATTTATTTATAGCACAAAATAATATAAATTATTCCTTTTAACTTGTCCCTTAAAATGCCGTTAGTAGAAAACTCAAAATATCAAAGATGATTTTGAAATATATGTTCACGTACTATCAAGATAAATACGGGCAACATATTGAGACAAATAAAGTCTAGAATTGAATTCCTATATGGTGAGATGATGATAAAAGTAATCATGCACTGTATTTTATTATTCTTACCTGGAGTGATTTTTTCAGGTTCCAAAAAACTTTCTGATTCTGGTTCTTTCATTTCGCCACTAAGGTAACGTTGTTCGACTTCTATGAAATGTCCCATAGTTACGATGGTGACGGAGAAGTAGGCCTAAAAATAAAATTAATGGTATAAAATCACATAACATTTTAATCACTGAACTCGTGGTGTATTTCAGTACAAAATAGTTCGAATTCTATTAAAAGCTTCTAACTACGCAATTAAGACATTTTATAGTGTCACAAGGGTAAATTGTCTTGGAATTAGAAACGCTTTATTTACATTTAATGATAATTAAAGTTGATACAGTTTGAAAAAAACTATGTTGAATTTCATTGTTTTTTTTATGAATACACTGCATAGGGTTACTTGCGATATTGGTTGAAATCATGCGTCGCATTGAATATTGTTTGGTACCGCAAAATAGATGGCGGTATTTTATTACTTCAAGTAGATTTTACAATTTCTTAAATGTGGTTACGGTGTATGTGTGAGGAGAACTGTATTTTTTTATAGAAGAGGGGCAAACGAGCATACGGCTCACCTGATGTTAAGTAATTCTACCACCGCCCATGATCCACCGCAACACCAGGGGAATTGCAGGTGCGTTGCCGGCCCTTTAGAAAGAAGTAAGCTCTTTTCTTGAAGGTCCCCAGGTCGTATTGGTCCGGAAAAATCGCCGGTGGTAAACTTTTCCACAGAGAGGTCGTAAGCGGAAGACAAATCCTTGTGGAACGTACAGTGGTGGACCGCCAAGCATCCAGATGATGTGGATGGTATCGGGACGTTTGCCGCGTAGTGCGTTCATGAAATTTGGCGGCTGGAATTAATCCGAACAATTCCTCAGAGCATTCCCCGTGACATATGCGAAATAAAATGCAAAGAGATGCAATATCCCTTCGCAGCGCCAGTGAATCGAGCCGATCGGAAAGCACTCGGTCTTCGAAGACTCGAGCCGCTCTGCGCTGGATGCGTTGATTCATGAACGGGAGTAGAAATACACATATGGGCAGCAGCGTCTTCCTGATTACAGCTTAAAATAATAAATAGATGCAGTTGGCAACCCTTGCCAAGCATGCATGCAACTACGGCAGATAATCAACTTATTGGACAATCTATAGCTGGAATCGAAATGGCTTAGTCATTTTTTAAATAGACAAGCTATTATAAACACATGTTATGGGATTGAAACTAAATTCAAATAATAGTAAAAAACATGGAAATATGAGTGTGTGCAAAATTATTTTTTATTGATAATGTATTATATCATTTTGTATTTATGTCAATAATTTATAAACATTTTTTTGTTTACGCGAACACTTCACATTTAAAAAAACTAAGTTATACGGATTTTACTTTACAGCACTCATGATCATAGGGTAGACAGATGTGTTGGTAATCTAATATAGAGATACCTTCACTTAAATATATTAATTTCTGATCCGATCTACTCATACATCTGGCTTGCTATTGTGGAAGGAGGAATACTGTAAGCAAGTAGATGGTGGGACGATGGGCTCACCATTATCCCCGTTGTCACCGATAATATTCATGGAGGGCTAGCTACAAAAACATTCTATAAACGACACCTAGACGATACTTTCACAATTCTACCTTTAGATACAGTTACTACATTTTTAGACCATCTTAAATCCGTAAATTCTAAATTCCGTTCATTCAGAGTTAGACCATTTTAGACATGAAATTCGTAAAATGTTATTACTAACCTTACTAAATAATATTTATCAATGAACGTAATAAATAATTATTAGCATATTGAATTATATTGAAACAGAAGAAATAACATAAACATAACTTATACTATCTGAAAAATTATAGTATCTAATATGTAAATTATCACATTTTATAACTCACGAAATACTGTTGTCAGTCGACTTTTACTTTAAAAATGAAAATAAACATGAAAATTTTAAAACTAAAAATTTGTGTAAAGTTCGCGTACTTATCCGGGAATATTATCCTACAACTCCGAGCATAGTCACACGCTTTGAGCACTACGCTAATAAGCGGTCATCGATTAAATATATATTGACCATCATGTTCATATATCTCACAGTCCACCTGATGGTAAGTGGTTGCTGTGGCCCATAGACATCTACATCTATCTTCGATTACGAATCAAAATGCAGATGCGTTGTCACCCGTGAGGACTAAGATAGAATTCCTCGTTTCCAGTAAAAAGGGTCCCGGTTCTCTACACTCACCATACAAAACACATCAGCATTAAGCTACTATTTGACTTCCCCGGTCGAGCCGACCCATTCGTGCTGCAACTATACTACTAATATAACTGCAGCATGGCTCTACCACGTATAAAATAATCGATTTCATTAGATCATCTAAAAGTTCACTGCAGAACGTACTCGTAGGCCTTCTAAAATTTGATGATGATTTCGATGATGATGATGATAAGATTGTCACGTAAGGGAAATTTAGCCATAGTTGCCACGCTTAGCAGTCGGGTTAGCAAATGTAGTTTTTTTAGCGTTTCAAGTTCTTATCAGGAAGATGCTGATGCCCATATCCTGTTTTGTTTTCCCTAGGTCACCTCGTGGGACACCCACGAGACAATATAAGGTAGTGTAGTGGTAGTGGATATTCTTACACCTTCACTACACGGTTGTTTTATCTAAATACATACATTCATCAAAATTTGTTACTATTACGACATTAATATTAACAAAATTTTGATAAACTATTGCGACTTATATTTCTCTCCCTCTATCTCCCACAAATTATAATTTCATCGAATAATATAGTATACCCAATTCCTCCAACTCCAACTCCAACATAAACGAATAACCTCACCTGAATGATAAACATTACTTATTGTAGCTGTCGCTCAAAAGTTATTCGCCGCCTAAGCTCTTAACCCATTTTAACGCGAAAGTTCATCGCTCTGTTCGCTTAAATTTTAATTAAGTTATTAAGAACGGCTTGACACAAATCAATAAGTGAGATATAATATCCTCATTACAATATTCTTTTGTGACCAATTGAATATTATAATTTTCTAAATGGGCATAGTTCTGATAAATGAAACTATGTGAAATTTAAACTACATTGTAAGTACATTCAAAACAAATTTGAAATTAAACTTTATTTATACATGATATGTTTAACTTGGTTAACTATTTACTAATCTGTAGTTTAACGCAATCATAAATTGTTCAAATCATACATAAACATATACGTTGCAATTAAGTTTGAAATTTAATTAGCGTTTAGATAATTTAAAAGCAACAAGTTCCAGTAAGAAAAACATTATCTGTTTTGCTTTCCAACCGGTTCATAAGACAACAATACTCATGCTGACTCTTGATTCAGATGCTTCGAATAACTAGGCCAACGCTCTACATAACTATAGCTATTCTCATACGTTCCCGCTTTGTGTCGGCTGGCGAAAATTAGGTACGGATATGTTTAATCCTGCATAAGCCTCCCAGAATGGTTGTTTCAGTAAGAAAAACAGGATTCGCTGTGTTCAATTTTTTTATTAAGCTGCTCTCGCTACGAGTATTTCTACACGTCATACAGAATAATGTGAAGAAGTAAAGTAAAATATTTTAATGAAGGAAACATCAAATTTTATTATAATTTTTTACTGTTTTGTTTACTATATATACCTATCCTAGATTATATTGAACTTCGAAAACATTAATTTCCAGAATTATTGTAAAACTACAAGTGGAACTTTAAAAGGTAATGCAAATCACGAATATAGAAAAGTCGAAATTATTAAGAAAAAAAAATGTATTATTTGTGTTTACCTTTTTACTTTGATTGTAAAAATCGAAACTTCATTCAAGCATAATTGAAAAAGAAAACATTTTTATTGCATAGGAATAAATTCTTTTTCTTTTTAGAAAAAAAAAACATATATCAGACTAGGTTTTTCCTGCGATTTCGCTCGCGTGCATTTTAGAAAGTTACGTTACATCAAAAAAATCACTGTTCAATTGGAAGAAGTCTTAGCTTTATATTATCATCTCTCATCAATCAACATCTGGCTGAAAAACTGATGTGGCTGAGTGGTTAAAGCTGATTTAGAGACGAAATTTCAATTTGCCCACATTACATAAAATGGTAGGGATGTAATGTAAAATTGATTTGTAAACCAATTTGTATGATTTGTTATTCTCCGCAAGCACGTGCAAAATTTTAGGTGCTCGATATTTTCAAACAGCCGATGTACAGCTTACCATGTAAAAAATACGAAGTGCCCAAATCTTATTAATGGCCATAGTAAATGCTAACTTAAGCGGGAATTTTAGGCTTTTATAAGTGTTGGTATTTATACGTGGTAGAGCCACGCTACAGCTATATAATGGTTGTAGCACGAATGGGTTTGCTCGACCGGGGAAGGATCACGCTCTCACAGTATACTAACGTAAAATAGTATACGGGTTTCCTTAAGATGTTTTCTTTAACCATCGAGTCTCGAGGGTTGAACCCAATCCGTACTCAAACCCTGCTTACGTATTGTGAAATTTACGACGAGCACTTAGTCCATGAGCTACCACGTCTGTACTCGTAGTTAAAACATTATCGTAATTATGTTAAATAGGATTTAACCAAATATTTTCTAAGGTTCGTAAATGTACTTTTTTGGTTATGTCAAGAGGTGTATTCAACGAATAATCGGCTCAAGAATGTCTTAAATGAACCATTAGTCAGAAAGTTTATATCTTTAATTATTGTCTCTCACGACATCTGCTCTGTCCATAATGATTATGAAACCATTAGAAAAAGAAGGATGAGAAATAGAAAATACTGCATACCTTGCGCGAATTTGTTTAAAATACATTATATCAAATTTATGATCGAAACTGTTAACGTTGTAGAACACGAGATTTATGTATACTAACACTAACTTTTTGCTACCAGCATCCAAGTTGTAATGTCCAGACAGATATGACCACAGAAATCGTAATAATTGTTTGGTCATGTGGAAAGAATGAATGAGGAAAGAGTGACAAAGAAAATTTATGTTGCAGAAGTGAATGGCAGAGTCCGAAAGGGACGTCCTAGGCGAAAATTTATCGACCAAATTGGCGATTTATTGAAAACGGGCCAAATTAGGAGTACCCTTAACCAACGAGCATGTATGCTTAGGTGTATGGATGTGAAGGAGGCGAGAGAGGTGTGTCAGGATCGTGCCAAATGGAAGTCTGTAGTCTCTGCCTACCCCTCTGGGTCACAGGCGTGAGTGTTTATGTATTATGTATGTAAATCGTAATAATAGACAATAGAAATTAATTAGCTCTCGATTACTTCCAAAACTGATGTCGCCACATCTTACCGTATTATAAACATACGCAATGCACAATAACAATGTATAATGTTTCACGTTACAATGCTTGGCGAGTTTGTCAATGTCGCGTGTGTCATGTATTACGGTAGAACAACAGCAGGAAAGCTAATTGCACAATACGAAAAGTATTAAATCTGTTTGCAAAGGTAAATTTCATAGTAAAGTATTCATCTAGATGTAAATTAATTAAAACAGAGATAATTAGTAAATAATCAACTTACTAATGAAATGCTATGCCTTTATTAATTTAATTACACGTCCTTGGTGAGTTTTTACAACTAATTACGTTGCAGTGCACCATTATAAATTTATAATAACAAAAATTGACTTACGACGTTCCCCGCACAACTAAATCACAAAATGGTGAATTATTTTCATTAACCCATATAAGCGGTAATGTTAGTTTGTTTGCAAAGAACTGGAGGTTTTGCAAGCATTTCAAAAACGCTACGATTCGAAGTTTGTTTTAACTTCATTTTGAATTGTTTTATGCCAAGATTCCAATGAACCTGTAATCCTGTGGGCTACCCCTTTTTCGTTTTAGCCTGGACTTTTCAAACAAAAAATATGTTTATATTTTTACAGGTAATGTCTAATATGTATCTTGAGTCCGTTTTCATCACGTTTCTATTAATGACTGTACACAGGGGCGGATAGGTGAACACGCGTTTTCGAGTATCAACCCTAGGGTGGATTCTTTAGGGTGTATAAACGTAATAATCTAAATGATAATGATAGTGATGACATGATGGGCATGGCAATTTCACACTTACACGATGAGCGGCTCAGGCTATGAGTCTTAATACTACATTTTTCATACAAATTTCTTGTCCTCGTTTTAAAACCTGAAGATGACATTTTTGAATAAATTATAAGCAGATATTTCATTATTTTAATTTAAAAACTTTTGCTTCAGTTTTCAAATTAATATAACCATAAATTATTTTTTCTCCATACACATTTAAACATCCTCTTTACAAAGAACTTTCAGTATGTTTCGACCCGATCACCTTAAAAATGTATAACAAAAAGTTTCATACGTATTGTAGCTCGCTATTTCACCCTCTTAAGTGTTCAAAATCCTTTCTCAGTGGATGCTTGCGTAACGAAATACAGTGAATGTTCAAATTTCAGATTCCCAGGTCAAGCGGCTTGGGCTCGTGGATAGATAAATCAGTCGCTCAGGACATCTTATTTTTATTTTTGAACAGTCCTTCCATGGTCTACGTCTACTACTATGAATTTATAACGTAACGACTAACCATCAATTGAAAGGGGTTAAAGACCATGGACGGTTCAAAAACAAAATTAAATCCTATACCCAAGTTGCGTGGTTTAAAAGATAAAGTATGATTTATAAATGATATATTGATTTTCTAGAAAATTACATTTTGCGTAAATATTTTTGATACAGCTGTAAATGAGGACTGATTTTAAAGTTTTATGGAGCAAGTTGGACCCTTAAAAATGTACCCACATGGTACCGGAAACTGTATTCAAAAGTTGGCGCAATTCTTGTAGATTTCAAAATGGTGTAATACTTGGTACTTTTACTGCAATTTTTTGTGCTGCAATTTTTTTTTCTCCGAAAGGTTAGATTTTGTGCAAATTACTCAATTAGATACTTTTTTATGATATGTCCGTTCAATTAATTTAAAGAAAAATAATTCATTTTCACGTTGATTTGGCCGATTTCACATCTAATATCCATAGAAAAGTAAAAGATAGTTCATTTTTTTATCCAATTTTGGTATTAAACAAAACACATTCAAAATTACAATACATACGATGCTTTAGTTGCTATGACGCATAGGAGTACGTAAGTGCAAGCGAGACAGAAGATATAATAGTGATTAGAACTATTCAGGTAATCCGTAACCCGCCCCCTTTGGTTTGTAAACTCAAGAACAAAAGAAACAATAAGTGCTAATAAAACCAGTAATTTCTTTAATATGTTTTTATTTTTAATGCGCGACATCTTCTTATGAAAGAACGTGTTAATAGGCCGCGCCAATCTTCAGATATTTGCTTGTTAAGAAAATTCAACTATCTTTTAAGCTCTGCAATATTGGGGATTGGTTTCGAATACAAAGTGTATTCTTTTAGATATCCCCAATAAAAAAACCCAATGGATTAAAGTCCGATGACCGTGCTGGTAATAAAATAGGCCCCATGCGACATTTTACCTGGGATACATTCATTTAAAAGTTTTCTCACCGGCAAAGCTTAATGGGCGGGGCAACCATCATTCTGTAGCCACATATTATACGTAGAGTTGCTAGTGGTAAGTCTTCTAATAAAATGGCCAGGTCTCTTCTTAAAACTTTCAAGGTAAACCTGCCGACTTAGTTCGTCTGGAAATTCGGAAGATCCGATTATGCACCCGTTAATAATACCCGTCCACAGATTTTCTTTGAATTGATATTGAGACCTTTCTTCGCGCAATAAATGCGGGTTAATCATACTCCAACCACGGATGTTATGTATTTTTATAAATCCATCCTTCTTAAAGTGCCTTCATCCGTCCATAAAAAATTATTTAAAAAATTCGGCTTTTCCCAATCCCGTGGAGAAAGAGTCTGCACTTTTTGGTAGTATTAGGGGTGGTTTCTATTGCGTTGGAGCACCCTATGTACAGTTGTCTTAGGTATTCCTGTCAATAATGGAATGTTACGAACAGAAGTTCGTGGATCATTTCGAACCTGCTCCAAAACTTCGTCTCCAATGTCCAATCTTATTTACGACTTGCAGGTACCACCGCTCCAGCAAAAGACTTTCAGCTAGCCTCCGATGCATTCCTCGTCAGGGTACCTCTCACGGTAGAGTCTACTTGCAGCTCGAGCATTACCACGAAATTCACGATAAATAAAACGTATGTTGGCATATAGAATTGTAGTGAAGTGTACTTGCATTGTTTAACAATATCCAATCGGAAAGAAGTATTAATATGAAAACTCAAAGTGATGTATTATACCGCAATAATTAATCGGTATATATAACTTTTGTAAATAATAATAATAATCTTTGTTTGAAACAATATGGTTGTACAATGGTTTTTAAATATAATTAAGTCTACATATTCTACTTTAGTAGTGTGCAAATATCAATGGTCAAGTAAATATGACAAAATTTATCGAAATTTTAACAAATCATAAATTATTCAATATTATTCAATTGATATGGGAACTAATAAATTATGCAACAGCGTCAGAGGAAACACCAACGTAAGATTATTATTATAGCTCAATGTCATATATTTGATATAATAATTCATTTGTAATCATTATCAATCAAAGTCATTAATTTGTTTATTAATCCCTTATCTCAAATTTTAACAAAGCGCAACATACGATACATAAAAATAAACCCTATCACATCTGAGTTAAAAACGGATAGGGAAATTTGCTACAATGAAAACAAAATGCTATCCTATTATAAAGTATGTATCTCGCCAGCCTAAGAGAGTTTTTAATAGTAATGTTTCCTTACAAAATTAAACTTAGACTGACAAAAATATTATCCCATTTTGTACAAAAATCAGCAAGTTTGTGTTTAAAAGCTGTGAGGAATGAAAGAAAGAAATGTTCAAAAGTGGAAATACGAATGATTGAGTAGCTAAATTTCATCAACATTGGACTGATCGCCCAAGTATTTGATGATGCATAAACTACTGGTATTGAATCCGTTGGGAGCGAGAATAATGGAAGTCAGTATATGGAAGTCCAGCGTGCAAGTGTAGCAGCTGTAAGCTATACTGTCAAATAGATAATAACATGTTACCTAAGAACACGGTGATGAATAAATAAAGAAGGAAATGAGATTTATAAAAAGAATAGATATAAAAGTAACGTTGAACTTAATAAATAAGTAGGTAATGGGGTAGGTCCATCACTGATATAACATAGAGTCCTCGATCAGGTTATTTTTCCGTGATTGGATGATAAAGTCGGCAGTAATGGGTACGAGGGAACAATACCTTTAGTGCAAGTGATGTTAGAGACCAAAGAAGTCTTAAATGTATTACCTTCAAATAATGGTACATAGAGGTTATATCCTTCATTGGATCACAGTGTGAACTTAGTTTTCCTCCGTGACTACTGTTGGAACCTTTTAAATGACCTAAACGAAGACCTCAAAGTTGTGCACGCAACCCACCTTTTTATAATACGATAAAACGTTTATGTACCAATAAAATGAAATTTATGTTCTGAAAATGTAATGTAATACCCAAATAAATGGGGGGGCCCGTATTTGTAAAGTACCTGCGTGATAAATATCACGAAATGAAATATAATTGAAATGAATTAACACTCCGATTCCCTTTAAGTAATTGTAAGTGATTAGAAAGAAATAAAGCCAGCTAAAGGTCAAAATATTAGGAAAAAATTGAACGTACAAGAATTATGAACAAAAGTAATAATAAAAAGACATAATAACCGAAAACAATACAAGGTGATAAAGGGATTCTATCGAGCAAATCTATAAAGTCAGATAGGTAATTATTTGAATTTCTGTATTAGGACTATTAACGCAAAATGCATCTAGCAAGTTGCATATATGTAATGACTAATGACTATAGGATCGATTCACACAACAACGCGAAAATGTGTTGTGTGTGTGTGTGTGTGTGTGTGTGTGTGTGTGTGTGTGTGTGTGTGTGTGTGTGTGTGTGTGTGTGTGTGTGTTATGCGTGTAATAGTTTTATCACATTTTATATGAATTTACGAGACTTTTTCATATTAACACTGATACATATAAGCAATAACTCTGTCTTAACTATTTTTGGTTATGTAAAATTTGTACAATTTTAAACTATATTTGGTTTTTTTTATAGGATATGGTGACAAATGAGCACACAGTCCACCTGATGGTAAGTGGATGCTGCGGCCCATAGACATCTACATCTATCCTCTATTACAAATCAAAATGCAGATGCGCTTTCACCCGTGAGGACTAAGATGGAATGCCTCGTTTCCAGTAAAAGGGTCTCTGGTTCTCTACAATCACCATACGAAACACAGCAGCATTATGCAACTATTTCACGCTGGTATTCTGTGAGAACGTGGTCCTTGCCCGGTCGAGCCGACCCATTCGTGCTACAATTACTATACTACTAATATAACCGCAGCATGGCTCTACCACGTATAAAATTATATAATGCTTATTACAATCAAGTCCAAAGCGTATCGATACACTATTGTAATAAGTTTAATAAATTAATAGTATTTTTTTTCTTTATAAAAGACTACGTAACCTAAAATTATATTATATAATTGTATTTTCTAATATTAATAAATATTTTGTTAAACAAACTTTAGCTGTGTACCTAATAGTGTATTCTTTTTTATAGGAATTTCTGTCTCAATTAAGATAAACATCCTTAGAAGTCATGAAATAATAAGTTTTCGAAATTATAAATAACTTAAATAAGAAATATTTTTTATGCACCTATGTAGAAGTATTATAAAAAATGAATGTAACAATCTATATTTTGAGGTATAAACTATTATGCAAGATAACTTAATTTTATTTACGATATAATTTTAATGCATTGTTAAAACGAGGTACTATTAATACAACGTAATCAAAAGAACGTTCCCATGAAAGTACTTAGAAATTTAAAAGAATGTGTCAACAAACAAACCGCTTACACGGATTGGATTGCAAGTTGTATTTTGATCCCAGTTGTTATGTTATGGATTATGGTTAGGTATATTCTTCGATCAACAATGTTGATCGAAGGGTATATTGCACAAGAACTGAATATTAAACGACTATTATTAATTGCCAACTAGCGGTTACGTCGCTATAAGGCGAATGATAAACAATACAAAGAAAAGATTCTTATTGGCCTTTTCTTCTATTGAGTTAGAGCTTACATAATTAGTAAAACCTTACTAAAATGTAAATCGATGTGACTAGTGTTTGCAACATAAGCACTTATATAAATATATAAAAGAAACCATGCTTATAACTGATACGGGATAATCCACTTTTAATAGAGTTTAGTAAAGTTTATAATACTTTCTTTATTTATAATAAAAAAAAAGTTTATATATTATGTAGGTACTCACACCACAGTGTGATTTAAGTATCTTGAAAGGTGTGAAAGAAATATATTATAGTTTAAGTTTAAAAAAACAATGAAATTGAAAACAGCCTTATATAACCTTAATAATATTGTGATAACTATATTTTTAAAACTGTATTTTCATGCCTAGTGAAATAATATTTAACAGTTATATATGAAAAAAATTAATTTAAAAAAATTATTAAGTTAAATTCATTGAATAAAACTAAATTTACGGATTTTATCGCGTTTATTTCACTACTTTTACTTATTTTTAATTCCCGACGTTTCGGGTGCTTTACAGCAACCGTGGTCACGGGGGGGACTGAGATGTTTGACGTCCCAATGTCATAGTTAGTCCGGCTACCTTCAGTTTTTGAATATTAATTTTTGGTCCGATTTACGCAAAACGAGCTTATAGTATCATGAAGTCTTGCAGTGGTATGCTTAGGTTTGGGTTTAATTTTGTTAATTATAGGATTCCAAGCAGGTGGCAGCACCCATCCATCTTCTCTATTGAAATTTGGATGTTTTTTAATTTCAATAGCCTCGCGTATCATCCTTGGTAGGAATCGGTGTTCTTTTGCGAGAATTTGTGGTTTATCAAATCGAATGTAATGGTGGGGACGATCTTGAACATGTTCGCAGACTGCAGACTTCCCGGAGCGTCTTCACGTCAGCTATATGTTACATCTCAGTCCCCCCCGTGACCACGGTTGCTGTAAAGCACCCGAAGCGTCGGGAATTAAAAATAAGTAAAAGTAGTGAAATAAACGCGATAAAATCCGTAAATTTAGTTTTATTCAATGTGTAGTGTTCGCGTAAATTTAGGAAATCATTAAGTTAAATTCAGTTATAATAGGCGAACTAAAAGTATTTTACAACAAAAACATAGAGAATCAATATAATTACGTAAGGAACTTGATTGTTATTTAATAAATTTAAATCATCATCATCATCATCATTACAGCCCTTCACAAGTCCACTGCTGAACATAGGCCTCCCCCAAGTAATGCCACAAAGCACGGTCCTGAGCCACCTGCATCCATCGACTTCCTGCATATCCTACCAGGTCGTCACTCCATCTAGTGGGGGGTCGCCCTACACTACGCCTACCGGTATGAGGCTGCCACTCAAGAACCTTTCTTCCCCATCGGTTATCGGTTCTTCGAGCAATATGGCCGGCCCATTGCCACTTCAGCTTACTAATCCGTTGGGCTATGTCGGTCACTCTGGTTTTACTGCGGATATCCTCATTTCTGAGTCTATCACGCAGGGAAAGTCCGAGCATAGCCCTCTCCATAGCTCGCTGAGCGACCTTGAGCGTCCTCATACGGCCAGCAGTGAAGGACCACGTCTCAGATCCGTAAGTCATCACTGGCAACACGCACTGGTTGTACAATCTAGTTTTTAGAGATTGAGGTATACCTGACGAGAAGATATGTCGTAATTTCCCCAGCGCTGAATTGCGCCAGCTTTAGAATATATTATTACCAGGTCCATGTGGATATTTTTTTTACAGGCTGGTACCAACTTGCTCGATAAAACTTTAATGTTACATTTTTACACTTTTACGAATTTTAATGCATTTATTTCTACCAAACGGTAATAATAAAACTGAAAAATAAAATAATAAGTATAAATTGTATGTACATGTCATTAGGCTATACAAAATATAAAAAGTAATTAAAATCGGTCCTCATTTGCAGCTACAGCATTTAAAATATTGACGCAAAGGTTAATTTTCTGGAAAATTTATAATTTGTTTTTTTTTAAGCTTAGCAACTTGGGTATAGGACTTAATTTTTTTACAGTCCTTCCATAGTCTACAACCCCCTTAAGTTCGATCGTTACGTTCTGGGTCAGTCTGTATATATAGATAAAGTTAACATTTTTTTTAATAAATAGTTGTTGGTATTGATTTGTATTATGAAATGATTATATGACTGTCTCAGTGATGAACATAACTACTAGCCTTAGGTGAATGATATCTGTATTTCTCCGCGCATCTAGTTATTATTAATAGTCTTGCGCAGATATCAGGAAAAGTAATATTTAATATAAAATTAAGACTTTTTATATTTTTGTCAATGTTTTGGGGTAGTCAAGGAGTACCTATGTTAGTGTTGAATCTGAATGATAGGGTGAGAAATTTGGTGATTAGAGAAGAGTGTAGTTTGATTTTGTGATCAAGATGTGATGATGATTTGTGAGTAAATATGTCAGTACCGCATTTGTTGAATAATAAATATTTTGCTACTCACAATTTTAAAAAGGCTGATTATACTAGAGTAAATTCTAGGTTAAGTAAAGTTGATTGGGGTTTTGAATTTAGTGATTGTCAGGAGGTCGATATCATGGTATCTAGGTTTTACAAAATACTTTATTCCATTATCGATGAAACTGTATCCAAAACGAAGCCGCGTAATTTAAAGTTTCCTATTTGGTTTACGCCGAACTTAATTAAACTGATAAAAGAAAAAGAAAAGATCCGATTAAGGCACAAAATTTACGAAAATCCAGGAGATACATTAGAACTCAAGCTCTTAAATTGCCGCGTTAAGTCGTTGGCCTCTAAGAATTATTTAGATTATATACGGGAAACCGACAAATCCATTCAGTCTAATCCTAAAAAGTTTTGGTCGTTCGTCCGTCATCGTAAATCCTGCGATTATGGTTTTCCATAAAAAAGGGGATATGTAATCTTTTTGCTCAACATTTTTCATCTGTGTTATCCCAACCCAAGTGTACTGCAGGTCCTGTATTGTTCGATGTGTATCCACAAAGTTCTTTGCATGAAATAGAAGTAACAGAACGTAAAATCTTGAGTATACTCAAGTCGCTAGATATCTACAAAGGAGCGGGTCCTGACAGCATTCCTCCTTTTTTTATAAAAATGACATCAAAATATCTAACTCTTCCTCTGAAACTAATTTTTAGTAAATCGTTGTTAACCAGGTATTTTCCAACTGACTGGAAACGTTCCAATGTTATACCTATTTACAAGAACAATGTTGCAAGTGCAATGGATGGTCAAATGCAGGTGGATTCCATATATTTTCTAGTGCATTTGATGCCGTGGACCATCAATTATTTATATCTAAATTAAATTCATGCGGCGTGCATGGGAATTCACTTCGTTGGCTAAGTTCTTATCTCAAAAATAGATTACAAAGTGTCGTATTGCATGGATATAAGTCTAATAATTATGTGGCTCTATCAGGCGTACCACAAGGTTCACATATTGGTTCTATTTTTTTTTTTGGCGTTTACTAATGATATAACACATAACATTAAGTACAGCCACTGTTCCATTTTCGCTAACGATTTAAAATTGTTCAAGGCTATTAAAAACCAGGATGATGTTCTATCTTAACAAAATGACCTTGATGCTATCCATGAATGGTGTAAAAGTAATAAAATGAAACTTAATCGTCGTAAGTGTACCTACATTAAATTCACAAAGAATAAATCTACTGTTAAATCTTGTTACTTCATTAATAAAGAGGTACTATGTGAATCTACATCCACCCGTGATCTTGGGGTCATTCTTGATAACAAACTAAGCTTTATAGAACATATAGATAATGTGGTAACGCATTCATGGAAAATGTTAGGTTTTGTCAAACGTACATTTAAGGATTTCAAAAATGCTCAGACTCTGATAACTATCTATAATGCATTGATTCGTAGCAGTTTAGAATATGCCTCGGTGATATGGAACACTTCTTATAAAATTCACATTCACAGAATCGAGCGTATTCAACAAATCTTCACTCGATTTATTGCATATAAAGTTCAAAACTGTCCATACTATAAAGATTATAACTGTAGGCTTTCTCATCTTGGAATGAGTTCACTGGCCGACCGATAAAAACCTTTAGACTTAATGACGCTACATAAACTTCTACACGGTAAGTTAATTTTGCCAAGTTTACTGCAGCAAGTATGCTTTAAAATCCCCTATCATATTCCTAGACACTCAATTACTAATTTGTTCAATATTCCCATCAGTAGAACCAATTCAGGCAAGTTCTCTCCGTTAAGTAGATGTATGCGAACTTACAAAAGCTTAAACAATGATGATATCGACATCTTTAGCGACCCCGAACGTGTATTTAAAAGAAAATGTAAAGACTGTTACCTGCCTTGCCAGACTAATGATTCAAAATTATTATTTATTGTAATTATTACTGAATGTGGTGCTTGGTTTTTTTTTCTCTTATATTGATGTATACGCCTGTAAAGACATATCCTTTATCTAAAAATGTAGTATTTTGATTGTAACAATGTTTACTGATATTTTCAATGGTGTATCTAAATAAATAAGATGATGTTGTGACCAGGATTAAGAAACGAATGCTTCGGTGGTTTGGTCATGTGGAAAGAATGAATGAAGAAAAAGTAACAAATCAAATGTATGTTTCAGAAGTGAACGGCAGAGTCGGAAATGGACGTCCTAGGCGAAAGTTCATCGACCAAATTGGCGATATATTGAAAACAGACCAAATTAGGAGTACCCTTAACCGATGAGTATGTATGCGTAGGTATATGGATGTGGAGGAGGCGAGAGAGGTGTGTCAGGATCGTGCTAAATGGAAGTCTGTAGTCTCTGCCTATCCCTCAGGGTGACAGGCGTGAGTGTTTGTGTATATATTTTTTGTCAAATTATTATTTGTGTAGTATTTGTATACTCTATCATCGAAAGAATATAAAAAATTACCATCCTTTACCGTAAGTCACTTTTTTCTATAACAAATATTATTTTTATTATTAAAGATGTTTGGTACAAATTATATTTCAAATTCTTATTTATCCGTCCCTTATAAATATCTAAAATGAATATTAAGTAAATACATTTGTACAACTTTTAATAATATCTATGTAAATTATGTGACCCAAATACATAAATCTTAAAAAAGCAGTTTATCGTAAATCATTCGCCATTGAACCGTATCCTAACTTCGTTAACGATAAAGCGTCGCGAAAACATCAATAATAATTTGCGTTTTCTTAAGAAAAATAATAAATTACATTGCATTATATATAAACATTGACCGTGTAGGGGCGGTGTTAGATTATCCACCAGCCCATATCAGACCGTGGCTGTCTTAAGTGGCGAAAGAGGGAAAGGAAACAGGTCATGGGTAGCACCGTCTCTCTAATAACCAATCTATATAAAAAATAATGTTTGTTTGTTCGTATTCCGTACGCCGCCTAATCTGATTGCAGTAGAACTTTGTCAACGTACTGCATGCACTTCACGCGCGATATCGTAGCGACTGTATTCAAAAGTTAAATAGCATTCAACTTTAATGAATGTATTATCATTTGAAATTAAACAATATAATCCTTCCAAATTTAAAAATGTATTTCCGCAATTTTTTCTGCGGCTGCAAAGCGCCGGGTAGCAGCTCAAAGACAATAAAAACTTCGATTACCTGCCAAGAGTGGCCTATGGTAAATATGCCCCTAATAAGGAAGATCTATGTCCAGCAATTTTATAGCCTGATTTTAATGGTGGTTTATGAACATTATTTGAATATTTGTATAATAAAGTAGCGATAGGCCTAATATTCGTTTCATATTCGGTATTCGGCATATTCGGCAGCTTTACCGGATATTCGTTAAAGTGCTACTCAAAGTGCAGCATTTAAATGTAACGAATTGAGTAATACCATGTCTTACATAATTTTACTGTTGAAAGTATATTTTATTTATGGTTAAATCTACTTGTATAGCGTTATGTTTTTGAGGCACTGTATATTTAGTTATAATTATAGCAAATAGAAAGCTTGATAAAATATTTTTGGAATCAAACAAAGAAACATTAAATTACATTAGTACATTTCACTTTAGGTACTCTGGTCGTCAGTTTCTCTAAAACAAGTCCAAGTAGTAGATCTCCTGTCACTCATTTTTATCATATAATTATCAATTTTCAATAAGAATAACACAACGAAATACTTATTTCTCACAAAAATAGTTTGCTCAGTACTAGAAGATGAGTGAGAGGCAGGGTTCGGCGCTAATCTCGCTCGCTTTACGGTAACAGTTTTCGACATAATCAGGTGAGGTACCGAGGCGATCCTGGCGAATACTGTTTGGCCGAATATTCGGTTCGGTAAAAGTTTTATCGAACTTTTGGCCGAAATCCATCTTCGGCCCATCCCTAATAATTAATTATATTAAAACATCTCTTTTTAATTTCATACAGTGACTAGGTAAGTAAAAGAAAATTACACTGAAATACATAATATATTGTGGCTCTTTTTTCTAAACCTCTGTTTCAATTAAACCTATATCTGCAGGCAACTTCAAACATGGAAGCTACATACTACAGATGCGTTATCACCTTTGAGGACTAACTGATTACCAGACTGGAATACAATAAAGTTACTCCGTGTGTGCTACCCGTATAATCTTTAGTCTACTAGATACAAGACTCGTCTAAATTTTGAGAGGGTTATGGATACTCGATTCGCCGCGTCATTTCCAATCCTTGTTGGATGACTTCCTCACGGTGATTTTCTGAGTCGTTCAGTTCGCGGTGACAGAATACCAGCGCTAAAATAGCGCCTCAAAGCTGTTATGTTTCGTATGGTGAGTTTTAAGAACGGGTTACCTATTTTACTGGAAACGAGGTATTCCATCATAGTCCTCACAGGTGACAACGCATTGCATTTTGATTCGTAATCGAGGATACATGTAAATGTCTACGGGCCACAGCGACCACTTACAATCAGGACTATGTGCACGTTTGTCACTATTATTCTATATTAAAAACGTACTAAATAAAATTACAATTAACTATTTCATTCATGTCCGTAAAGATCAAGCTACGTTTGTCCACGAACTAAAATTTACGGCGGGTTCGAAGTCCGAAGTTAGCACTGACAATATGAAAAAGGACAGTTTATTATAAAAATCATTTTCATTAAAACGTGCTTAATGCGGTGATTGTTTCATATAAGTCGAATAAATAATAAAGTGTTTTATCTTATTGCATCTTGTTACAAAAAGTCATTTGTAATTTTAGAATTAATTTATATGTTAGGAATTTAAACCTGAGACTAACTATAATCTAATTTTGAAGCAAAATAATCTACACTCAATAATTGTTAATCAAAGGCACGGAATCCTCTATATACTCGTTTGTCACACTTAATTTACGAAAGAATTGTTTTAATACAGAATTCTTTTTGAAAATTTGCGAACTGAAATGAAAGGTATGGAACATAATTAATGACAAAGGAGAGGGCCAAAAATTGTATGAACCTGTGCCCCAGACTGTACAGAGATGAAATCTGCCCTTTAAAAGTACAGATCTTCTATATAAAGAATTAGAAAAGTCCATGTAACTACGCAGTAGTTGTCAAAAGTTATGAAGATTTAAAAAAGTTGATTTTAGCATTCGGTTTCTATCATTATTACACAATGTAGATATTAATAAAGTTCCAATTATTGAGTGTTATGTAGGCTAACGTGAACGTGCATGATGATTAAGATGTATCGAACTGGTTTAGCTAAAAAAACAAGGACAGCAGTTTCTTTTTTCAGTCTTTAAAATTATTCTTTGTAATTATTTTTTGTAACATAATTATATTAATACTATTATTGATCGAAGTATACGAGTATTAGACAGAAAATAATTAAACTTACGTATTACACTATTTATAATTAGTGGAGCACTCGCGCGTGGCTACAGCACTTATTAAATAAAAGTAAAATACGATAAAAAAACAAATACGTAGGAAAAGCGTACATAATCACAATACTAATCATATACCGTGTGACACCATGCTATTGTATCTTCTCAGAAATTTGATTGTTGGTTAAACAACCGCCGTCTAGTCATTGGCTGCGTTTGGCAAATAAGCGCTAGGAAGCGCTTGTAAGCAAAATGGCGATCGTAAACGGTAAGCGCTGTCAAATGGTAAATAGCTATTTTCTTCTAGAACACTAAGTGAGCTTTAACCGGGGAGCCTAACCTCATTTAAATATATGTTTGTAAAGTTTTCATATTAAAAACTTACCAATGATGATTTTTTAATAACGTGTATAATATGTTTATTCATGTCATTATATTACTTGAAACTAATTGCACAAAACAACTTATAAACTCTGCTTCAAAACAAATTAAATAAATAAGCAAAATGGCGGATTGTGTCAGCGCTACTGAAGTTAGCAAACATATCCTGGCCAGAAACTGTATAGTTTCGCCATTTTGCTTACAAGCGCTTCCTAGCGCTTTTTTCTGCCATACGCAGCCAGCTTTATGAAACACTATAATACTTTTTTATAGCTGCTCTGGAGTCTTGCATTTTTATCACAAAGAATTAAGCATTATTAATAATAATTCTGATGATAGATATAAAGGAAATACTAAAAAGGAAATCATATTATATTAAGCAAGTTATTGTTACATGTTATTGAATTTATTAACTACATTAAAAAATATCATCATCATCATCATAACAGCCCTTCACAAGTCGTTATTATGAGTGGTAGAGCCATGCTGCAGTTATATTAGTAGTGTAGTTTTAGCATGAATGGGTCAGCTCGACCGGGGAAGAACCACGCTCTCACAGAATACCAGCGTCAAATAGTAGCTTAATGCTGCTGTGTTCAGAGACCCTTTTTACTGGCAACGAGGCATTCCGTCTTAGTGCTCACGGGTGCCAACGCATCTGCATTTTGATTCGTAATCGAGGACAGATGTAGATGTCCGTGGGCCACAGAAATCACTTACCATCAGGTGGACTGTGTGCTCGTTTGGCATCCTATAAAAAAGTCTACTGCTGAACATAGGCCTCTCCAAGGTATGCCACAAAGCACGGTCCTGAGCCTCTACATCGACTTCCTGAATTCTGAATCTTACCAGGTCGTCACTCATTCTAGTGGAGGGTCGCCCTACACTTTGCCTGCCGGTACGGGGCTGCCACTCGAGAACCTTTTTCCTCCATCGGTTATCGGTTCTTCAAGATATATGACCGGCACATTGCCACTTCTGCTTACTAATCCGTTGTTCTATGTCGTTTACTCTGGTTCTATTGCAGATATCCTCATTTCTAAGTTTATCAGGCAGAGAAACCTCGAGCATAGCCTTCTGTATGGCTCGCTGAGTGACTTTGAGCGGCCTCATATGGTCAGCACTGAAGGACTACGTCTCAGTTCCGTAGGTCATCACTGGCAAAACGCACTGGTTGTACAGTTTCGTTTTCAGGTTTTGAGGTATACCTGACGAGAAGACATATCGTAATTTTAACCTGTCTGTAGAAATTACATTTTGGCCATCTCATTTCACAAATTCTGTAGCGGCGCGGCTAAGAAACTTCTACGTTCATACGGTTACGTTTACACTTACCATTTCGGTAAGTGTAAACTGCGGAGGTTGTAATAGGGTGATACAATAGCATAAAAGTATTCCTGCTACCTGGTAATTACAACACGTTCTTTCTATACGATCCAAATGACCAACTAATGACTATTTGACTTTTTGAGTAACAAATGTAGTAAAAAGGAACTCCCGATATTGTGGGAAAAGGAAAATAATGTTTGACAGCGCACTCTTTTATGAATGGAAGAGGACTGAGCTCTTACGAGTACTAATATTATGAAGTATGTATATTTATTTGGATGTTTGTCCTTCAATCACGCGTAGACAGCCGGGCCGTTTCTAATGAAATTCAGCATATAAATAGAAATCGATTGTGTTGTCGTACACATAACATCGGATACTCTTTATTAAATTAAGTTTTTTACTCCTTATATTACAATAAGTAAAAAATATATAAAGTTTAATGGCTGCAATAATTATTATTTTGTCAAGCGTGACGATTGAAACCTCTAGGTATTTTAAGTCTAACAGTTTGATATGGCTTTATACTGCCAAAATATCTAAGCATTCAGAAGCTCTCTCTTAAAGTGTGTAATTTACGACGAAATATTTGGCTGGCATTACGCATCGAAACTGTAAGCGACGATAACCCCCACATTTTCTACTCCAATGAATAAATAAATTCATCATCATCATCATTACAGCCCTTCACAAGTCCACTGCTGAACATAGGCCTCTATAGGCGTTTCGTACGGGAGGAATACAGTCATTTTTTTGTAAAATATATTTAATTAATCAAAGTATGCACCGTTGTTATCTATGCACTTTTGCCAACTCATAGGTAGTTCATTGATCCCTTTACTAAAAAAAACATGGGGACGAGAATCAGTAAACTCTTTGAATGCGGCTTGGACTGCCACATCGGAGTTGAACTTTTTTCCTTGTTCCTTTCTTCCTTGAAGTTGTCCGAATTCCGGAAAAAATTGTAATCTGTTGGAGCAAGGTCCAGGAAGTACGGTGGATGTCGCAGACATTCCAATTGTAGTTCATCTGACTTAGAGGTTGTTTGTTGTGCAGTGTGAGGTCTTGCGTTGTCGTGAAGTAGCACTGGCCTAGAGCGATTGACCAATCTCGGTTGTTTAGCAGCTAGTTCTTCCTTCAAAGTTTGCAGTTGCTGACCATGGATATCTGCCGTAATTGTTTGGCCAGATTTTAGAAAGCTGTAGTAAACGACAACGGCGCTAGTCCACCAAACACTCACAAGTAACTTTTTCTGAGTCAATTTTTGTTTAGGGCAGGATTTGGCTGGGTCTCCATGTTTTAGCCATTGCGACGAGCGCTTCCGATTATCGCACAGTATCCCCTATTCATCAAAAGTAATGATTTGATTTAAAATTCCTTCATTTTTGTGTCGGTTGAGCAAAGTAACACAGCACTCGACGCGTTTTTGCAAGTTCGATTCCCGACTTGCTTCTAGTAGATTAATACAGTTTTATCACTTACCCCGAAGCCTGTAGATATTTATGAAGTGCTTTGTGATAGATCCGCTTCCACAATAGCCTTTAATTCTTCATTTTCCACTTTGGTATCCGGCCGTCCACGGAGTTGGTTCTGTAGGTCGAAATTTCCAGAACGAAAACGTTGAAACCAAAAACGTACCGTGATTTCTTTTGCGACACCAGCGCCATACACATCATTATTATTTCGAGCTGTTTCTGCAGCACTGGTGCCACGGTAGAACTTGTACTCATAAATATACCGATATTTTATGTTTTCCATTATATATATCTATAATAAATAAATTAAATAATTTTATCGTACACATAACAACGATTCAAGTTCGTAAATTTATTACGTTTTTTTTAATAGAAGAGGGGGCAAACTAGCATGCGGCTCACTTGATGGTAAGTGATTACCGCCGTCCATGAACAACCGCAACACCACGGGAATTACAGATGCGTTGCCGACCTTTTAGAAAGGAGTAAGCTATTTTCTTGAGGGACCCTAAGTCGTATCGGTCCGGAAAAGTTGCCGATGGTAAACAATTCCAAATAAAAGTTGTACGAGGAAGAAAACTGCTAGTAAAACGTAAAGTAGTGGACCGCCAAGCATCCTGATGGTGACAGTTGTAACTGCTTATTATCTATTAATGTAACGAGTATGTATTATTTACCAACCAAACAACTGAAGCATTCTTTTCTCAACTCAAGTCTAAATAAACATTTTCTTGCAAAGCAAATTTTTTTCTTATCACACAAATTCTCATTTAGAATCACCCCAAACATGCTCTGTAATCTATCTATTTACCTCCTATCTTTTAAATTACTTTATTTATTTTAACATCGGAATCACTATACTTACTATTATATATACTACATTATATATACTACTTACTATTAATATTTTATTCAAATATAAAATAAAGCGCGTATAATTGAAACACCAATTTGTTAAAGCAAATTTTAGCCAAAATTGCTTTTAAAACATTTTAGACTCGAAGCGTCGTGTTCGAGGCAGATGATGATAAATGTACGGCGTGGTAGCCAGTACGTCCGCCAAGCACCGCATATTTGATATAAGTACCCTCTTAACTTATAAGTTATACTCGTAATATTTAAGTATATGCCGTAATTTAATAAAATGTATTGCTAAGAACATTCGACCGGACCGGACTTTACGACAAGAAATAAAACGATAATTTCAAAATGTATAAAAACCGCTTAGTACCAGTTTAAGAGGTTCCCTGATGTTCAGTAAAAAAATCTAAAATAGATGTTTTATAATTTAATAAACTTTATAACAAAATATACTATTGTTAATTGGTGTATTATATACAATCTAAAATTGTTTTAACGAACGTACTGACTAACGAGCACTCAGTTAAACTGATGGCTGATTCTGTGGCCTATAGACATCTCATCTATTCTCGATTAGAATCAAAGTTGCGTCATCACTCTTATGGAATAAGATGGAATGCCTCGTTACCAGTGAAAAGGGTTTCTGGTCCTCTAGGCTGGTATTCACCGTTGAATTTTTAATGCATTCTTCAATTTGTGTTTTGTACAGAAGGAATATAAAGTTATTTTTTTTTTTGTAAAATATATTTAATTAATCAATTTATGCACCGTTGTTATCTATGTACTTTCGCCATCTCATACGTAGTTATTGATCACTTTACTAAAAAAAAACTATGGGAGCGAGAATCAATAAACTCTTTGAAGGTGGTTTGGACTGCCGCATCGGAGTTGAATTTTTTTCCTTTTAGGAAGTTGTCCGAATTCCGGAAAAAATAGTAATTTGTTGGAGCAAGGTCCTGGGAGTACGGTGAATGTCGCAGACATACCAATTGTAGCTCATCTAACATAGTAGTTGTTTGTTATTCAGTGTGTAGTCTTGCATTGTCGTGAAGCAGCAGTGGCCTAGAGCGATTGACCAATCTCAGTTGTTTAGCAGCTAGTTCTTCCTTCATGGTTTGCAGTTGCTGACAATAGATACTGCCGTAATCGTTTGGCCAGATTTTAGAAAGCAGATAAAGAACGACACCGGCGCTAGTCCACCAAACACTCACAAGTATCTCTTTCTGAGTCAATTTTCGTTTAGGGCATGATTTGGCTGGGTCTCCAGGGTTCAGATATTGCGACGAGCGCTTCCGATTATCTTACAGTATCCACTTTTCACCACAAGTAATGATTCTATTTAGAATCCCTTCATTTTTGTGTCGGTTGAGCAAAGTAACACAGCAGTCGACGCCTGTACCCATCCATCAAGTTTTTTTACTTACCCGATTTGCTTCAAGTGGATTAATACAGTTTTATCACTTACCCCGAAGCCTGCAGCTATCTCTGAAGTGCTTTGGAATAGATCTGTTTCCACAATAGCCTTTAATTCTTCATTTTCCACTTTGGTCTTCGGCCTTTCACGGGGTTGGTTCTGAAGGTCGAAATTTTCAGAATGAAAACGTTGAAACCAAAAACGTACCGTGCTTTCTTTTGCGACACCAGTGCCGTACACATCATTAATTCTTCATGCTGTTGCTGATCTCCTTTTACCTGTAATCACTTCCATTCTGAATAATTCACTAAACTTTCCTTTTTTCCCTTCAGCTTGGAAAGATGTATTTGTAGTACCTCTTCCGAAAAAGTCGAATCCCTCTAGTTTTGCTTATCATAGAACTATCTCTATTTTGCCTTTCATTTCCAAAGTTCTAGAACGTCTTGTGCACAATCAATTAAACACCTATCTTTTAAAACATAATTTTTAAACCCTTTACAATACGGTTTCCGTCCCGGCCATAGTATGACTACTGCACTTTTACAAATTACTGATAATATTCGGTATGGTATGGAGTAACAAAAATTTACCATTCTTATGATGCTTGATTTTAGTAATGCATTTAATACTGTAGATTTTTATATCTTGTTAAGGATCCTGTGCTAACGCGGATCTGACTTTTATTTTGAACTGGAGTAAATGTAATGGTTTGACGATCAATTCTAAGAAACTCGGGTCATTATCATCGGTAGTTCTAGATTAATTGGAAAGACAAACTGGTTATGTGTACCTCCTATTAAACTAGACTGAACTCTAATCTCTTACAGTAACAAGTTTAAAAACCTGGGGTTGTATCTTGACTCTGGTATGTCTCACACGTTGATGAGGTATCTTTCCCTTACCCATAATCGGTTCCTTGGACTCTCTGTCAATCTTTCTCTCTCTACTTCTTAGCTCTCTTCCTCCTTTTTAAGAAACCCTTTACTGTAACTGCAGTGCATTTGTGGAACTCTTTACCTCTCCACATTCGCCGTGCTAAATCTCTTCACTATTTCGAAAGCCTTGTTAAAACGTATTTCTTAGAACGCTATCAGATATATTAATTTTACCTTGTCGTACTCTTTTCGTTTAATCAATTTTATGACATTATAATTAATTTTCACTTATCTTTATTTGTACGTATTTTAATATTTTTATTTCTATTTTGTACGCGTTAAAATAGAGGGGTATTTTAACTATTGTTTGTATCAGCTCTCTACGCAAAGGTTGTCTAGAAGAAATCACTTTAAGAGTGATAAGACCGCCTGTTGTACATATTCTACATGAGTTTTAACTATACTTGATATTTTGTATTTTGGTGTACAATATAGAGTAAATAAATAAATAAATATAATAAATACAATGCAGATTTTTCAATAGAATAAGGTTGACAAACGTACATATTGTTACGAGCTTAGGGTTCGTGACAATAAAAATTGCCGGTAGAATTACCAAAATTAACACTTTAATTCACTTTACACTAATTAAAACTTAAAAGACACTAATAATTAATCACATTTATTCACTTTATTTCGCTCCGAAGCTTCGCTTGTCTCGCCAAATTCAATACTGCCCCGATCGCCTATTGCAGCGCCTTTAAATACGCCTTTTCAACTGAACATCCAGAATATTCAAGTACATACGCGCGCCAATCGACCAGGCGCTGAAAGTTCGAGTGTAGGGTTTCTAGAAAGCTTAGTTCTTCAATTCGATACTAGATGGCGCTGTTGGTTAAAAGATTAGTCATGTCATTTTCTGGTAAGCTCTCCTCGCTCTCGCCCCCGACACTAGAAGGCGCTAGTGCCGGGTACATGACGTCAACTGAGGCGCACAACAATATGTCAACCTGACGGTAAGTGGATGCTGCGGCTCAGCCATCTTCCATCTATTCTCGATAAAGAATCAAAATACACATGCGTTGTCACTCCTCAGGACTAAGATAGAATGCCTCGTTTCCAGTGAAAAGGGTCTCCAGTTCCATTCAAGACATGAAATATTATATTATAGCAGCAGTATTAAGGTGCTATTTTATGTTGGTATTCTGTGAGAGCGTGGCCCTTCACTACACATATATCTCATAACTGCAGTATGATTCTACCACATTTAAATTAGATGTTACTTCAGTTTTATACCTTTACAGCGAGAAATATCAAATGTAAACTTATATTGTATTGTCTACAATGTTGTTAATACATAAATAAGAATTCTCAATATAACCCTACCCTAACCTAACCATGAATCTTTGATTTAAAATAATGCTCTGTCTACGTGGTTCATTTTTCTTGTATATTATTTCAATTTTGCGTTAATTGATGTTTCTGTCGTTGTAAACAAACCTTAAAGATTTTTGACTCTGCTATTAAAACGTGTTTTTAAAATAATTTTGTAAAATGTGAAGTAAAATATTTAAAAAATACTATTATACTATTAGCTAATGTAGCAATCTCGATCGTTAATTTGCAGCGTGTAAAGAGGGATTGAAGTTTTCGAATGCCGGTTTTTAATGCGGTACTTTATGTCAATTTCACTACGACTCGTGCCACGTTCGATAGACCATGAAATTAAACATTTTTAGCGAGATTATAAAACTTGGTTTCCATCACTTTATACAAAACCCATCACACATCATAAGAACTCAGATCCAACACGGTGGAAATATTGTATTTTATATTGTTGACAATGCTTCAGTAATAAAGTTAAAAACATAAAAAAAATTATATATGGTATAACCATCAGCAAGCAGCTCAAGTATAGGCACAAATGCACTCTCACGCTCACCTAGAACTGGGTGTCCCAAGGCGCAACATCAAAAATGATGATACTAATAAAATATTGTTGACAGATGAATAATGTTTCCCATATTTTAGACTGCGTATAGATTGCAAAACAAACTGATAAATAAGTGCAAAGCTTACATTGTGCTAAATTTGCTGAGCCATCAAGCGTCGTCATAAGTCTTTGTCACTTAAAAGATCTAAGCGTTCAATAGCTGTATATAAACAACGATCATAATTATCTAAAGTACTTATATTGTTATTTTAAACTATTTCTGGTAATATTCATTTTTTCGGGAATGTCCAATAAGTTTTATAATTTGTTTTTACCTATAAAATTGCCGTTCTGCAGTACTGACCATTTCAAATAAAAATAATTTTTGTTTTACTAAGGATTCTAATTTCATATTAATTTTATTATAAAATTTGATTTTTTAATAAAATTAATATTGAATTGAATTCTTTTTTTAAATTAGTAATTTATTTATTGATTTATGTTATGTTTTCATCGCATTTGCATCTTTTCGTCATCACAGTTTACGTTAAAAATTCGTGTAATTATATTCGTTAACGCCTCGTCTGTGTTTACTATGTAGTCGCGTCTTGACGTGGCCAATTCACGAGTGTTCAAAGCTCATAAAACAAAAAAGTTTCTTGAGCATACCATAGTTGGCAGCACTATCTCTAGTCATTGTGTTTTTTCGTGCCACAACGACTAGTAGTGTTCCGCCATTTTGTGTTAACTAAAAATAGTTAAAAATTTTGTTATACACAATGGCAAAGAAAAGAATATTGTTGGAAAAGCTCATTAATCTTTTGGGAGATTCGGACGAAGGTAATATACTTTACATTTCTTATTTTTCCAGATTGTTTTTTTTTTTTTACCGTTTTCACTAAAAGCGTCTTCAAAAGTTTTATGATTATCGGAAAATAAATAAATCTCGATGAAACTTGCGGTACCACGAGCGGGTACACGAGTTATTTAATTGTTGTCATATTTACCAGTGTTTGGCGATAGAACGAGCGTCTATACATAAACATGGTACCAACAATGTCGACAATTTATGAGATCACATAATATAACCCCTGTTTTGTGTTTTGCGATAGAACGAGCGTCTATACATAAACACAGTAAAAACTAATTTTCTTGCGGTGCCACGAGCGGGTACACGAGAATATTCCTAAAATATAAGGGGCCTTTTTTGCAGAAAAACATTAAAATTTGTACTTAATTTTGGTTAAGGAAAAGATGTTTTTATTATAGCCTGTCATAAGTCCTTTTCTCACAACATCACAACTTTTCAGTTGACAAACCACGGAAAAGACGGGTGATCGACAGTGACTCTGATACTGATAACGAAAGTCAAACGAAGAGAAAAAGAATAATTGTACCAAGTGATAGTGAGGAAGAAAATAATGAAAGCATGTCCTCAAATGTTCTGCAACTCTTGGGGGAAGAACCAAAACATGAAAATATCTTGGAAATCCACATAGATGTCGCAAACATTTGGAATAACATTGTCACTAATGGATTAGATAAAGAAAGTAAAGACAAAATTAATAAAAAGATACCTACCCTTAAAAATTGTGATGTAACTGCACCAAATCTAAACTCTGAAATCTTGGCAACATTATCAGCAAGTGCAAAAACTAGAGACGAGAGACTTAGGGAAAAACAGAACCAAATTGGTTACATTATAGCAAATTTGAACTGTGTCTTAAAATCATTGCTTGTCAAAAATGATTCTAACAAAGAAGAAATAGAAAAAATTAGTGATAGCCTCCGTCTCCTTTGTGACCTTCAATTCATGGAGTCAGAAACCCGAAGGGCTGTGATATTACCAGGGCTCAATAAAAGTATTAAAAACAGCTTGGAAAAATGTAAAGCATCAGATGGTTTGCTCTTTGGTAAAAATCTTTCTGAAACTATAAAAGAAAGTAAAAGTATTGAACGCTCTTCAAGAGATTTGAAGAAAGCTTCAGAAAAGCCTAATGCCCCTATTAACAATCCTTTAAACTCCTGGGGCCCGTCCACAGCATCAAAGAGGAAACCACATCAGGGCGGGCAATACCAGCATTACCATCCTCGCCATTCTTCTCAGAGAGCTCATCGCTCTGCAATGACACAAGCTCAAAACCGGCCAATGCGAGGCAAACCAAGGCAGTGGAACAGGAAAAAAGATTAGAGGTATGCAGTGCAGCAAAGTTACCATTGTTTTTTAATAATTGGCTACATATTTGCAAAAGCAATACCATTTTACGGTGGGTTAAAGACGGTTATAAAATACCTCTATTACACCATGTAAATCAATCTAACCCCCCCTTAAATAACTCCTTTAATAGGTCAGAAATTACTATTATTAGAAAATGTATAAAACATTTGATGAATATAGGTGCTGTAAAAATATGCACTCCTATTAAAGAACAATATCTTTCAAAAATCTTTGTAGTTTCTAAACCAGATGGATCTTATCGTTTTATTTTAAATCTGAAATCTTTTAATAAACATGTTGAAACTCACCATTTTAAATTAGAGGACATAAGAACTGCCTTAAAATTAATTTCACACAATTCTTATATGGCAAATATTGATCTGAAAGATGCATATTTTTGTTTACCAATACACAGCACTTCTCGTAAGTTCTTGAGGTTTTATTTTAACAACAAATTATATGAATTTCAAGTGCTTCCTTTTGGACTGTCATCAGCTCCTTATGTTTTTACAAAATTAATAAAACCCATTGTTACATACCTAAGAAAACAAGGTTTTTCATCGGTTAATTATTTAGATGATTTTTTATGTATTGAAAATTCATTTGAGAAGTGTGAACAAAATGTCAAAGTCACCTGTAAATTACTGGAATCTTTAGGTTTTATTATTAACTATAATAAAAGTAAACTCATACCAGAGAAAAATTGCAAATTCCTTGGCTTTATACTAGATTCAGAAAACTATGTGTTGGGTATACCAGAAAACAAAAGAAATGATCTTTATAGAAAACTGAATACATTTTGTAAAGTTAAGACATGTACTATACGTTGTTTTGCTTCTTTGATAGGTAGCTTAATTGCAGTGTGTCCTGCCATTCCTTATGGCATGTTGTACACAAAAAGACTAGAACGTTTTAAATTTTTGGCCCTTCAGGCAAATAAGGGAAATTATGATAGCAAATTGGTTTTAGGAAGTGACATCATAGAAGATTTTACTTGGTGGAAAAATCATATACACATATCCACAAATCCCATTAGAGAGGCTAAGTATAAAAAGGAAATATTTACCGATGCCTCCTTAACAGGATGGGGGGTGGTCTGCAATAATGAAAAGCTTCATGGTTATTGGAATAACAAGGATAAAAAGCATCATATAAACTATTTAGAGCTTAAAGCTATATATTTTGCCTTACAGTGTTTGTGTAAAGATCTAAGAAATTGTCAAATTTTGATACGCTGTGATAACACCACAGCAATTTCTTATATAAATCGAATGGGTGGGATACAATACCCACATTTAAATAACTTAGCTAGAAAAATTTGGCAGTTTTGTGAAGATAAAAATATATTCATTTTTGTGTCATATATCACTTCCACAGAAAATTATCTTGCAGATAGAGAATCTAGGAAAATAAATGAAAGCACCGAATGGGAACTTCATGCCCATGCATATAAAGAAATTATTGCTAGACTAGGTTCTCCATGTATAGATCTTTTTGCATCAAGAATAAATGCAAAATGTAAATTGTTTGTGTCATGGCATATGGAACCAAACTGTTGGGCTGTTGATGCATTTACCATTTCATGGAAAAATCTATATTTTTATGCATTTCCACCTTTTTCTCTCATATTAAAATGCTTAAGAAAAATAGAAGATGACAGTGCAATAGGAATTATAGTGGTTCCAAACTGGCCATCGCAACCTTGGTTTCCATTATTTAAATCCATGGTTAAATCAGAAATGATCTTTTTTCATCCTCACAAATATTTATTATTATCTCCTTTCAGGAGCTGTCATCCACTTCACCAGAGCCTTACATTAGTTGCAGCCATTGTATCAAAAACATGTATTTAAAGAAGGGCTATTCTGAAAAGAGTATTTCTATTATAATAAGTTCCTTATCTAAAAACACTTTAAAACAATATGATTCCTCTCTAAGACAGTGGTGGAATTTTTGCCAAAATAACATTAAAGATCCTTATCAAAAGGATATACCAAGTATTTTATCGTTTCTTACTGAAAAATTTGAAAGTGGAAGTGCTTATGGTACCATTAATTCTGTTAGATCCGCATTATCACTGTTATTTAATTGTGATTTGGGTAATCATAAAGACATAAAGAGGTTTTTTGATGGTTTATACAAAATAAGACCAAACAAACCAAAATATGAAGAAACGTGGGATCCAGCCCAAGTCTTAGAATATTTAGCCAATTTTTATCCCAATATTAATTTATCTTTAGAAGTATTAACAAAGAAGTTGGTCATGTTATTAATGTTAGTTACTGCTCAGAGACTGCAAACTATGGTTTTAATTAAAATAGGAAATATCAAAATTGAATCATCCGGTGTAAAAATTAGAATCCCAGATTTGATTAAAACGTCAAGAAAAAATAAATTTCAACCATTACTCCATATACCTTTTTTCACAGATAATGTATGTATATGTCCAGCACAAACTTTAATAGACTATTTACAAAGAACGATTGAACTTCGTCAGTCTGTTCAAAACTTGTTTATAAATTTTAAAAAACCTCACAATTCAGCATCAACACATACTTTAGCTAGATGGATCAAGGATATTTTGTCAAAATCTGGCATAGATACCTCATTATTTACCGCTCATAGTACTAGACATGCCTCAACATCTTTAGCAAATCGCAGTGGTATTAATATTGACCATATCAAAAAACTGCCGGTTGGACTAATAGATCTAGCACGTTTGCAAAATTTTATAATAAGCCTATAATTGATCAAAATAATTTTAGTAATTGTATACTAGCTAGTATAAGTAAGTAAAATGTTACTTTAAACCTTAGTTTTATCAACACTGATTTTTTGTTTTGTCTGTTATATTTCATTAAATAATTAAACAAATTACCGCAATCTCATTCTTTAAACATCTACATAGTAAACACAGACGAGGCGTTAACGAATATAATTAAGTGATCAAAGTAACTTACCTGTAAGTGAACTTCGATCATAATTATATGAAGTTAACGCCTCGTCTGTGTACAACCCTCCCCTATATAATGTGAATATATAACCCCACCCATTAATTGCTATGTTTAATTATTTTGTTTTTATTCTTTGAACTCAATGACTAGAGATAGTGCTGCCAACTATGGTATGCTCAAGAAACTTTTTTGTTTTATGAGCTTTGAACACTCGTGAATTGGCCACGTCAAGACGCGACTACATAGTAAACACAGACGAGGCGTTAACTTCATATAATTATGATCGAAGTTCACTTACAGGTAAGTTACTTTGATCACTTAATTATGGAATATGAGTAAAGCAACGCGGCACAAGCGGCATGCAATATCAACAACTTTTACAGAGCGAGTACTACAAATAAACACACTACCTTGGTTTTCATGCTTTCGTTCTCGAAATTTTGACTTGAACAACGAACCTCGTGCCCATACGAAAACTTTGGTCGAAAATGACGAATTAAAAGCTGTTGTGGAAGCTGATGATCTACGGCTTAATTAGCAGCAGCTTTCGATGTTACTGTCTAAAAATATTTAAGTCAAATTCTCAGGGTTAAAAACGCTTGCCAAATGGGTGCGCTACAAACTCAATGATCGCCAGCGCGAAGTACGGGTCGAGGGGTGCCTTGCACTGCTCTATAGGCACACAAACGAAGGAATTTTGAATCGCATTGTTAAATGCGAAGAAAAACGGATTCTATTCAGCAATTGCAAGTGCTCAGTAAGTTGGTTGGATTCTGTTTCAGCAACTAAACACTGCTCTGCTCTAAACGAAAACTTGTCCCTAAAAAAGTGATGATCGCTGTTTGCTAGTCCAGCGCTGGTGTGATTTAACACAGCTTCTTACCAAACGGGTTAAGCATTACTGCAGATGTGTACTGTGAAGAACTGAACACAATAATGGAAAAGCTAGCACGTTTCCAACCAGCTTTGGTCCCTCGCCCGTCCCCGCTGCTGCTGCACGTTAACGCGCCACCCCGTGCTGCACAATAAACTGTCTCCAAGTTACAAAAGCTGGGGTTGGAAACTCTCCGCCATTCGCCGTACTCACAAGACCTTGCTCCAGACTTACAGTACTATGTACAGACTTCTACTTTTTCCAGAATTTGGATAACTTTGTGGCCGGAAAAAATTAGTACCCGAAGGCAGTAAGGTCCAGCAGATTTACTCAAGAAGGGCACGAATAAACTGCCACCGCGTTGGCAAAAATGTATCGATTGCATGGGTGATTACTTTGATTAATAGAAATAAAATACAGAAAAAAACTACGTTAACTTATTTCATTAAAAACGGCAATTTCGTAGGTAAAGATCTAAAATTACATCTTATATACGGTTTTGAAATAGTTGCCCGTACTCACTTTGCCGGTCAAGTGAGTCTATTCAACTAAGATTAGAGTTTGGAGAAAAAGTTGCAAAACATAACAAAAAACATAAAATTTACATCCCTTTAATATTTCGGATACTCATCCTTATTGCCCCGCAACGGTCGTAGCTTTCCGATTGACGGCAATATAACCATCTCATAATGCCAGACATAAAAACCCAGACCGGCGACGGGATGTCACAATGGGATAGATCCGTTGAATTTAACAAGCTTATGATAAAAAAGAAGATGAATTCTAGATAATTACACTACTATATTATAACGACTGTCTTGCGAGGTTTTATAAGAGATGATTAGAGGAATACCCCTAAGTCAAGAGGTGATTTAGGGGTATTCCTCTAATCCTAATCCTACTAGTATGTTACTAGTATACTGATGCCTGTAATCGTACTTAATATGGAAAATTTTGTTACACATTTTTCTGAGAATAAAGATTTTATTGATTAAAACTACTTTTACGGATTTCTTTCGCGTTTTATTTATTTTATTTTTTAAATATAAGAAATCATTATAAAGATTTTATTGTTATTTAATATTACTTAGGAGTATTCCTTAAATCGTCTCTTATTGGATGATTGATTATCGAAGCTAGTACGCGGTGGTTTTATGATTAGCCGTAGACAAACTGTGACATATGACGTTATGACCGCTTCGATTTTACCATAAAAAAGCTAATACTTACCATTGTATAGAACGCCGATGCGTAGCAACCGCGACGAAGGCTTCTCCAGCAACAACAGGATTGTATAATGGGCATGTTGGGTGTTGTTTCTGTAAACAAATTTATGACGTTTAGTATACATAAATGGAAATGTTTTTAAATAATGATAATTGACGACGAAAATTATACATAATTTTGAAATGAAATTTTATTTCAATCGTCATCTTTTTTACGCTACACGAGCACATAATTCACTTAATGGCGAATGGATGCTGTGACCCATAAACACCTGTTCCCGATTAATCGTTGAAATGAAAATGCGTTGTTACCTCCGAGAACGGAAACAGGATAACCCGGCGCCAGGTACGAGCGGCCCCCGTAAAACGGCCTAACGGAAATATGCAAAACACAGCAGCATTATGCTATTTTACGACAGTATTTTGTAAGCGGCCTAAGTTCAGCAGTGGATTTGTGATAGGCTGTAATAATAATGATGATGATTCTGCAAGTGAGTGTTACTTACTCGGTTAAGCCGACAATATGGCTCTACCATGTAAAATCTGTTTTCGAAATATGTTTACGCAATTTAAACTGTTAGAAACATAAAACGAGTAATATATATTTAAAAGAATATTAATAATGCTATAAATATTACTAATATTCCCCTTAACCACTCGTGGTAGGAGCTTAAATTGATTATGTTACGAGTGGTTCACGCCAGTAGTAGAATAGCGGATTCGAACCCACGACCTTTTTGAGTTTGCGGTCCGCGCCCTGCTATTAGGCTACTGTCGCTTATAAATATTATGTACATAATGTATTGGCTTTTTTCTAAAATTTTGATAGCAGGTAGAGACAAAAGTATAGGCAAAAGAACGTACTAAACTAATTCAATTTTCATAAAACTCATATTTCATGATACAGGAACAGAAATAATCAGGAAGAGGAAAATCTCTTTCCTATAACTTTTCTTCGAGGAAATAAGTTGTATAATATAAGAAAACATAAATTACGGTCCTTATATACTAAAATAATATTAATTACTATCAAGTCGAAGCTTTTTTAATTCTGAAAAATGATTTAGTTTTTATAAGAAGATAATATTTAGATTTTTAAATAATGAAAATAAAAAGGACCTGCCTTTACTAATCTGACATCTAAACGTGATTCAGTTGCGTAAGGTCATTTAATCAGTTATGGAAACTACGCTTGTGGTAAGTATTAGTAGTAAGTCGTAACAGTATACTACCACTATAAATTTTTATCACAACAAAAACCCACTAAACAATAGGAGTAACAAAATATACATGAGTGTGCAATGAAAATCCGTTAATAACCGAAATCTACTAATGTCTGCAATAAAATCCATATAAAGCTGTTTTAGTAATAAATAATAGGAAAGTTTAAAGAGTCGCCTACAATTAAAAAATGCAATAGATTCGTCAGAATTACGGGTATATACGGACGAAGTGAACGTGATGCAGAAAGAACAGTCTGTGCATCTACGTCAATTGTACGGTGGGTTGTCCAACGATTTCAGGAACGCAGTACACCCACCAGAGAGCCTATAGTTATCGCTAATAGAAAACTGTAAAAATAAATGGATATGACATAATATCCTAACGTAAGGAGACAAGGCTAACGTGACTTAACGTTGATTTTGTTTATTATTATAGTATGACCGTCAACCCTTATACAAAATATGTATATATTTTGTATAAGGGTTGACGGTTGTAGAACTTTTCTGGCCCCGCATGAACAGGAACGCCCAGGCAAATGACACCGAGGACAAATATCTAGCCTAACAATGGTATGACCACTCGGTTTACGGGCGCTGCACTCAGATATTCTACAACCGGAATAAAGCGACACAAGTGTTTAAAATGTAACGGTTCTAAAATTGAAGAGAGAGCATCGTGCTACAAGACAGAGCTACGCACCCTGTATAATGACACTAGACACTGGGTAATGTTCTCAAGAGAGTCTTAAGAGAGTTCATTATTAAAAGGTTGGGTGAGGATGGAGTTATTAAATCTAAGCGGCTATGCTGTAAAAATTTGAAGTATTGATTTTTAACTATTTACTGATGTTCGTGTGATTTTCAATTATTTTATCGTCCAAAAACGGAAGTCTAATTGGACAGTACAATTAATTTTGGAGAAGCTTCTTAGTTTTTAAAATAATTTATATATAATATCATAATTGATATTATATGTAAATTATTTTAAATATTATATATAACATAATAATTTATACATATAAACATGGAATGTAAGCACTTATGTGTTTTACGGTGTCGTAAAGTAATATTTGATCCAGTGTCCTAATTAAAGGAGCAAGCTGGCGAATAGATTTGTTTATTAATGTCCATTCCTCTCCTAATGTCCTTTCCTTCCTCTACGATAGCGTAGTGCAACTTATGGCTCCTTTTTCAGTTACGCCATGGCTTCACAAAAAAAGAAGACATAAGTTGCATAAAATAATGTTCAGCACGTAATATGGATTCTGGACTACAACCCTATTAAGCTAGTTTAAAAAGTACTCTGACGATGACAAATAAACGAATAAGTAACTATTCTTAAGAAAATTATTGTATGTCATTGAAGTAGGGTTTTATCATAGGATACTATAATATGTATTATAGTCTTCTACGGTTTTTATTAATAGTCTTAAGCACATTGTAACTAGTTCTACGTTTATTTTAACAAGACAATTTTACATTGATATATGAATACACAAGGAAAATAAAATCATATTTTATTATATTCGTTTTGTATAGTAGCCAATTTATCACTTTACCAATAAGCTACAACTCGTAAATATGTAAACGTATAGCCGTATCCTCATTTAATTTTTTGGATGGTAATAATGTGTATGTTCGTTGTTCGAGTTTTTATAATAGAACTACGGTTGCTTAATGAATTTATATTGATCGCCACGTTCGTATAGTCCCCGTAAATGCGACTGTCGCTCATAAGGTCCCACGTTTGAACCCCAGGTTGGGCTGAAAATCAGTTATTAAGATTTTCTGTCAAGATATGAGAATGCACCTTTGTTTACGCGCATTATCGTGAGTTATAATTCTGTCCTGTGTAAAAAGTCGGTCTTCGTTAAGACGCTGCTGCCATGACCGAAACTTGGTCTAAGAGAACATTTACTTTACTTAAAAATTAGAGCAATTTTAAATTATCATTATTACTTATGATCTGAATCTTTAGCTAACACTGCGAATTAAATATTTTTAAAATGTGTTACTTCAAAGCGATGTCGTTAATTATTAAGTGATTCACAAAAGTGTCATCACGTAAGTTACTCTTGACTTTATTATTTATTGTTTTTTGATCATCTTCTTTATTCCTCTTATTTATCTTAAGAATGTTGCAGCCCGTAATATAGTATTTTAGCGTATACAGTATTTTATAGCGTTTTATGTCAATCTGTGCGGAGGAGTATTCAATAGTGGGCTTGCGATGTGGCTATGATGATGAAGATCTGTTTGTAAAGGGGTTTGTTTTAAGAAACCTTACAGCAATCGTAGTAAGCAAGAAAGTTTTTTTCCATTTCATTACATTATTAGCCGTTTCGAGCACTTCACAGCACCAATGATCACGGCGGGTCATGTCCCCCCCTTCTGTTAATATACGCGATAAACTAGTTTTTAATGTAAATACAATCTGTGAGCTTTAAAAGATTTAACATGTAAGGCTATATCACAATTACCATCAGGTAGTATTATAGCCAACTACTGGCTTATAATCGAATAGAGTCTTTTACCTTATCACTAGTTAGCTCACTATTTATATAGCTCGTTACTATGAAAATCAAATAAATCTATTTCGTTTTCAACATACTTCTGTTCAATTATGTTCTTTTTGAAACTTTTTCGACTTTCCCTAATCAAACTTGTTGCAAAAAATAATTTAAACTTTTGCCATCTAAGATTTTAGGACAATGTATGTGCTTTGAAAGCGATTACCGCAATTTGATTTGATACATTTTGCAGTAATTGAGTAGCATTCGAAATCAATTTATGCAATAAAATAACTCTTAATATAGATATATCTCTTTATCTTAAGGTTTGCTTAACTGTTTTTTTTTATTTTTCATATTGATTTCTTAGTACCAACAAAAAAGTATACATTATAAAACTATTTCTATTTAGCTAAATCATCATCTTTACAGCTCAAAACAAGTCCAATGCTGAATATATGCCTCTTGCCCTTTTTCTTCATCGATTATCGGTTCTTTGAGCTACTTGTCAGTGATAATTTATAAGAAATGCCTCAATGAATAAAATTTGTTCATATGTGTACTTTTGAAGAAAAAGTAAGTCTTTTAGATAAAAGAATACACAGATCAAAGGCAAACGTAAAACATGTTACTACGATTTCATTGTGAAAGCTTCGACGCGGCCTTAGAAGGTGATGTTACAGGCAATAAAACCGTAGAATTATTGAGGGTTGTATTCGGATCGCGAAAATTTGTGCTGTCCTATTTAGGACGTGCCGATCCATTATATTGACGTCACGCATTGTAGCAACAATAATTGTTGCTACAAAGAACAAATATACGATATTATCAGCGACGTGTGTAAGCGGCGAATGAGGATCTATTTCCGCATGTCGTCCCGTGGGTGTCGTCCGTAGCAGAAAACGTGTTGTGGCTTCCAATTGATGTCGGCATATTTATATATATATATATATATATATATATATATATATATATATATATATATATATATATATATATATATATATATATATATGCTGTTCTGCAGCTTTCAGAGGTAGTTTTAAATATATAGCTACTAGGTGCTGGGACGACATTCCTCCGCGAATTCGTGAGTGTAATAATTCTTTCTTTTTTTAATTTATTCTTATAAAGAGTGTGCATTATTTACATTTTAAATTTTGCCAAAGTGTAAGCCAGTTTGTCGGCAACGCAACAGTTTATCGTTTCACACTCCTTAATAACAATATCTGGTACTTATAAATACTTAATTAACACAAAAATAGTGAAAGAAACATTCACCACTATGGACACAGCGACAGATAATGTTTCCTCAATATGGATTTGAGCTGCGACTTAGTTACGCTTTGATCATATATATCCGCTACCTCATTACACAAAGTTGGAGTACTACAAGGTACTTCAACTTTCAGTTCAAAGTAATTTTCGGCCCTAGGTATGAGATATTTCCCCTTTGAGTAATTTGGCCCTTCGGCATTATATATGTCCTAGGTTTCTTAAATATTACCATACCAAAGTCATTCAAAGTATAATTTTAAATCACACTATAAAAATCATTTATTACACTTACAAAAAGCTCAACCTTGAGTCTACATCAGATATTTATTCCAGCATCGCTGAGCATTATATGTTTGTTTTTAGTGTGTTTTTACCAAGCTTATCGTTACGGTTATATATATATATATAAATATATATATATATATATATATATATATATATATATATATATATATATATATATATATATATATATAATTGATTTTTTTAATATTTTTATATAGAATGTATGTGTATAATATGTATTGTATGTATGTGTGTACATCTCTAATGTATATACATAAACATACATAAATACTCACGCCTGTCACCCAGAGGGGTAGGCAGAGACTACAGAGTTCCATTTAGCCCGATCCTGACACACCTCTCTCGCCTCTTCCACATCCATATACCTACGCATACATGCTCTTCGGTTAAGGGTACTCTAATGCATATATAAAGTAATTATTGAAATGTATTTCATAAAATACACCCAGGTAGATCATGCGTGTATCCGTGGTTAGGACAGAATCAACAGCGCTGTAGGTTACCCAGGTTGCAGGATCATTTTCACTGGCTCGATACCACACCCCATCACTTGTAATATTAATCTACTGACTTTTAAGTGTTTGTTATTTTATTTTTGTGATATGTACAGTTCCAGTGAATAAAGGTCTTTCTTTCTTTCTAATACTGTTTTAATTTTTACAGCACCATCATAAGCCTTTTGCTCCATTAAATCCATGTTAAAAAAGCTAAATATTTTAAACTAATTGGAATGAAAATAAATCAATCTAATCAACGATAGGAGATAAAGTAGGTGTTAAAAGTAATTTACACCTAGAGCTGTGAAAATTAAAGCTGTTTCGCTTCTTAATTGCCTGTTCACTTCAGACTTTGGCATTTATAGTAAGAAGGCTCAGATTAAATTGTTCGTTAAGATAATTTATATACATTTAATCAATAATGTTAAAAGCTAACTAACGTTAAAACTGAAACAATACGTTTTATTGAATCAAGAAGATAATTATCGTTTCCTCATAAGATTCTTGCTAATGCTCATACCAAAGAAAGACGGAGCGGTGCGTATTAATTCAAATTATGCAAAAACTATGCTAAAACCATATGCAAAAACACGTATTCACGCGCACATATGCATCTAAAATAATTTCCAACCAACAATATAGTTTAAAGATCCTATGTGTGTCATACACATAGTACAAAGTGACATTTTACGAACTCTATATACTCTAATATCAGCCCGCAAAATTTCAAAAAGGAAAGATAGGTGCGTGTGCGTCAAGGAGTTGAGTAACGGTTTCAGCACAACTAGAAATGTAAGCAGCACTCTATCTGTCTTTATTTGTTGATCTGAGCTCAAATAAAGCTCTTTAAATATTTAATAGAATTATTATTAGTGGAATTCAAAAACTGATGGTGTTCTATATTCAACGCGTTAGTAGTAGTAGTAATACAAGAAAGTTAAGGCGGATTAATTTCGTTTCATTGCAAATCATTTTACACTGACGCTACGCCCGTTAATCATGGTATTTCCAAGCACAATTGAATCGACCATTACTGTATATATTATTAGTCTCGTTGTTGTAATACTATATCACAACAAGCTATGTATAGTTATTATGCGAGAAAACGCAGCCCACGTTCTTTGTACTATACTAAGATAATTAAAGCTTTTAGTTTTAGTTTTTTTTTATAATAGATATTGTATTCATAAGCACATTGCTGAACATAGGCCTCCCGCAAAGAGTGCTACAAAGCACAGTCTTAAACCACATACGTCCACCGACTTCCCGCATGTCTTCGAGGTCGTTACTTCATCTAAATAAATGTATTTGCTATCTATGAATTCTATAAAAATATATAATAAGATTATTTAGATTCTAATCGTTCTTATATGTATTTTTTAAATTTAATTTCTAAACATATGTCGATTTCTCAGATCTCCATAGGTTGACTGGTAGAAAACGTCATTATTTTGTTTCGTTTATACAGGAAATGCAATAAGCCTTGAAATTAAATGTTGTATTTTATTTTTACAACGTTTATTCACCATCATCGTCAACATTATAAAAATCTAAATTACATGAACTTAGAAATAAAGTGTGATACTAATGAATTCCTAACTTTCTACTACTTAGTTATACACTCGTTGACAAATTTAGAAAAACGCAAAAATGTGCATAGAACGGAAATTTGTAACAATTAAGTTAATTAATTTGGATTTTGCTTATTATCCGTTAATTTAAAATAGCAAACGTCAAGACACCAAGCATCATCAAATGACAAAAATTTACCAAAATATAATTTAAAATTAAACGCGATAAAACCCGTAAAAGTAGTTTTAATCTACGTGTAGTGGTTCCTGCAAATATAAGAAATCATTATAAAAATTAACCAAATTAAGAAAAAAAGAAAATTCTAGAAGGAGGAAACATTTTTGTACTTAATATTCTTTTGTCATAAATATTTTCGAAAGGTTATAATATTCGTGGGTTATAATCAGTACTTAGTGTTGCCCTCTCTCTTCAAACTGCGTTCAGTCAGTCAGCCTTGGCATACAAATGGACTAACCAAGTTATTACTAAAATCTTGAGGGATTTCGTTCTGTTTTTCCTGTAATGTGTTTTAAATAGCTTTCAAATTAGCGGGTGCAAGATTTATTTTCTTAATTTGTCATCACACATGCTCCATGGAACTCCATAAATGAGGTAAGCACGTTGGTTACCCTACAGCATTGATTGCAATGTCACAAAACTATTGACAACTACGACTGCAGTATGGGGGCGTGCATTATCGTGCATAAAAATAAATCTATCTCATATACAAGTGGCAAAACGTACTACCATTTCTTCCAAAATCTCAGTCACATATTGTGCCGCTGTTAGTGACTCAATGACGTAGAGTTCGGTACGTGCCTCTCTACAAATAGCTTCCTATACCATAACCGACACTCGACCATATGCCTCTTTTCCAACGATTTTGCACCTAGCGAACCCGCTTCCTGGGCATCGCCATTCCATCATTTTGCTTCAGGTAAAATCTGGATTCAACTGTGAATATAACTTGAATCCAAGCTTCGTCATTCCAATTTTTGTGATTGCTAGTGAAATTAACTTGAGCTACTTGATGAAATGTAGCAAGAGTCTCTCAGGCAATCAATCTGACAGGCAAGTGTAAATTTATTCTGGCCGATTTCAGTTTTTTCTTCACACTTTTTGTGCTTACTTGAACTCCTCTAACTTTATGAAACGTCGTTCTTACTTCTGAAAAAGTTCAGGTCCGGTTTCTTAGCACTCTGGTTACCATGAACCGTTCATCTCTGGCCACTATTTTTCCGTTTACGTCCATGTCCTGCGAGTCTCGTATACTATCTGGTCTGCCGATACCTCTAGAGTCTAGACAATTCCGTGTACCACAGATTTTAATACTCGTAATGTTTGGGCAACATATTTGTAGGTTTCCCTAGTTTCAATAAAAGTAACAGCAACTTGAGTGACGTTTAGATGTGGAATTTTCGGTTTATTTCCAGTAGCTCCACACTTAACTCGATAAACAAGGCAGTCGAGGAAAAATTTCTAACAAAATCTAAATTTAAACTCAAATTTGTAAGTTATCAAATATTTTCACACTATGAAAGAAAGCAACATTACGCAATAATAACATAAAACACATGAAATTTGAAAGAGAAAAATTTTAATTGATTGTGACAGTACGCAAGATAATTAACAGGAATACTTTTTTTACGTTCCTCTAAATTTATCCATGAGTAGGTATATTTAATTTGTTAATTAGTTTTTACTAAAATAAGCAAAAGTTTTACATTTGAAGGCAATAATAATAAAACTCTTGCCTCAAATAAATAAAAACGACCATATTTTCACAAGTATAACGATTGAAAAAGTATATTTAATATTTAATTTAAGTGGAAAAGTATAAGACATTATTTAAAACTACGTTTCAAATGTTGAACGTTTGTTCACAAGAAATGAGTAATGCAATGCAATATTGAGAATACATACTGAGATTGGACCTCTTTGAAATCCAACTTAAGACATGTGTTACTATAACAAAATAACGGGATTGTGCCTTCAATTGTTTTTCTAATTAATAGTAGATACTTGTCTCCCAATCCAATACAAACACAGCTTTTATTCAGAGACAGACTCGGGCTTAACCTCAAAATTTACTAAGTCAAAATTTAAATAAGATGGTCTAGACTCAAAGTTTAAGTATTGTACAACTCTAAATCAGTCTCATTTAACTATAACGTAGTGATTTATTATGACGGAAAAATTTAATTATTATGCCTCTACTCCGAAGTCAAATAAACATTGGGATTATCTACGAGCGTTTTGAACGTTCCGTGAAACTGTTTAAACGTTCTTAAAATACGACCGAACGAGAACTTGAGTGAGACGTAACATTTTTGTTTATCGATATTACGCACAAATTTTTGAACGAACTCAGCTGGATATTTTGTCTTGCTTTGTTACAACCGTGAACACATCACTTACATCATAATATGTTATTTTTCAAGAATAAGTTCCTAAAGGAACAGTATCCGCGATTGGTCGCCGCCACTGGTGATAAGAGGGCTTGTTCCTTTCTCGCTCAAAGGTACAGTAATTCAGGAGGAAACGCAACCAACGTTCTTGGCACCAAACCGCGGGAACTATATGATAGTGTTCGGATCTTAGTTATAGTTTTTTTTTGTTACGGTAATAAATATTTAATATATACGAAACTTATTTAAAAAATTATGACGAACAATCGCAAGGACTATTTGTAGATGGTATGTGGATGCTGTGACCTATATAGACATTTACATCTGTCCTCGGTGAAGAATCAAAATGCAGAATGCATTATCGTCCCTGAGGACTAAGTTCAAATGTCTCGTTTTAGTAAAAGTTGGTTGTCCGATTTTCTACATTCACCATATGCCATGTACCATACGATATTCTGTAAGATCGTGGTACTTCGATAGTCGAACCGACTCATTCTTCGTACTGCAACTAATATGCTTAGCATACGACTGCATGGCTCGACCACGCATAATTTTTTTTACGTAATAATATAATTCCAAATAGTAGCGGTGTAAGAAATACCATTACTCCATTTCCCCATTTGTTGTGCATTCGGGCATGTAAATGGATACATAGATCAACACAAAAATTGTAATGTGAGACATCTCGTCTCGGCAGAGATCGACAATCCGCTTCCCAAGAAATAACATTTTCGTATAGTGTAATGTTTACGCTAGCGCATTGTGGTAAGAAACTGTAATATTATTTATAAGTTTGGCTAAATAAAAAAATATCTAATTCTCCTAACTTGAAACCGTTTACGTTACGGTGTACGACCAGTGATAAATTGGTTCAGGCCTTTTACTACTTAACATATTATTAATCAATTGTCCTTTATGATATTCTTTCTTATCTATCATAATTCATAATATGTCGATAATTAATAAGGGGATCGACAACAGGACCACATAATGTTAAACAGATAACATTGCCAAAAAAAGGGTTTTTTTTAATAGTTGTTTAAAGGTAAATATGGGGATTATTTATTTTGTTCGTACTCTTTGAATTACAACGACGCATTTAAAGAATGAAGTGGATGTTGTAAAATCGGTGCGGAAAGTAGGACAATCCATAATCATTAATTATTTATTGTACCTAAAGTTACTACTTTTGTTATTTTTCCAGCTTCTTTGGTACCCTAATTAGCACAAATCGAACTGTATCTTTTGCGCAAATATATTAATTAGCTCACTTGTCATGAATATTTTACTTTTTAACTTAATGAATTTTTTTACACTTAGTTTTATTTATCAATAGAAAACTGCGGTTGCCAACCCGCTCGCCAAGCGTGGCAGCTATGGCAGATATCCTCCCATGAGCAACGACACAAGTAAACGGCCTCCAGTCTCCGGTGGCCCTGCTATTCCTTCCTACGATGGCGACCATGGTAATAGCGGGCTAGGTGGTGCTAGTAACCTCCGGTGGAGGTTTGGTTGCCACCTAAGACGACTCAACCTGATAACATTTAACGCATATCATATTGAAGAAGCGATCGAGTGTAACCAGCTCTCCAAAGTCTTTCCCAGATATCTGTCTGCCAGAAAGAGCCAACTGTCGAAGGTGAAGCTCGAATGTGGCAGCATCGTTTTTGGGACACTTGGGATTTGAGTGAGATTTGTGAGATTTAAGTGAGATTAAGAGGTTCTATGGGCAGCTGTACACATCATCGTTGGAGCCCACGCAAGTGTAAGTAACGATCCAAGAGCAAGTATAAGACTTGCTCTTGGATCGTACCGACACCGACCGACACTATTCCGATATTATCTCGGATGTCAGTCTTAGTGAGATTAGAGTGGCTCTCCGGTGCCTTTAAACGGGTGGAACACCGCTACTTAAAGTCCAAAACCTACCTTAATACGTGTTTTAAGTTTAAGGTTGGATTGTACAACCAGAGCGTGTTGCCAGTGATGACTTATAGATCTGAGATGGGGTCCTTTACTAGGTACTAGCTATATGAGAAAGCTCAAAGTCGCTCGGCGAGCTGTGGAGTGGGCTATGCTCGGAGATTTTCTGAGTGATAAACTAAGAAATGAGGATATCCACAGCAGAACCAGGTTGGCCGACATAGCCCAACGTATTAGTGAGCTGAAGTGGCAATGGGCCAGTCTATATAGTTCGAAGAACCGATAACCGATAGGCAAAAAGTTTCTTGAGAGGTTCATGCTGATAGGCGAAGTTTAGATACACTGACGACCTGATAAGACATGCAAGAAGTCGATTGATGCTGATGGCTCAGGACCTTGCTTTGTAGCATTCCTTGGGGAGGCCTATGTTCAGTAGTGGACTCGCGAAGTGCTGTAATTACGATGATGATAATGTAGTTTTGACGTGACAACGTCTTATAAATTGGTTTGCCGGGTGACACTTCAAGAAACTGCGTTACGCTCCGCTCACGTTATGCGCTCACAATGAGAGCGAGTGAGAGGCACGCGTCCCTTCCACTCGGGCATGGTTAGCCCGCCTAAGAGCGAGAGAGACAGACATAAAAAGTGTTATTTCATCCTTCTTCCTACTATACGAATGAATATTCACATTAAAATTATTTTACCACTCAAAGTCGTTGTCACGTAAAACTTTCGCCCGTATACCGACTTTACAGGCAACCAATTTTTTTTCTATTGGAATCTATCGTTGGCGGGTCTATAAAATTGTTTTTTATAAAATTGTAGTGACAGACGAGCTAACAGTCCAGCTGAAAGTAAGTAGCTACTGTAGCCTGTACATTATACACCTTACAGGTGTCCTTAGGTCAAATTCCTATTTCATCAAAGAATATTTCTTTTTTATATAGTATAGGGTGACAAACGAGCACACAGTCCACCCGATAGTAAGTGGTTGCTGTGGCCCATAGACGTCTACATCTATCCTCAATTACGAATCAAAATGCAGAGGCGGTGTCACCCGTGAGGACTTAGATGGAATGCCTCATTTCCAGTAAAAAGGGTCTTCGGTTCTCTATACTCACCATACGAAACAGCAGCATTAAGCTACTATTTGACGCTGGTATTCTGTGAGAGCGTGGTCCTTCCGCGGTCGAGCCGACCCATTCGTCCTACGACTATACTACTAATATAACTGCAGCATGGCTCTACCACGAAAGCAAAAATATTAATAAAAATATTAAAAAATGAATTTAATATTTTATTCTTTTTCTCTACACATTTGTAATGAGTCATAAATGGGATTTTCAAACATTTAAAATATTCATAACTCCTAAAATATTAACTTTGCCGTAAAAAGTCATAAGACCTTTTGATTTGTATTTCATCAAAAAAATTAAAAAAAAATTCTACCTGAATTCGGAGGCGAGACGTAATTGCAAATTATAACCCGAAAGAAAATTAATGGGTTTCGCTTGCTACTAAAATTAACGCGAGTATTCAACTTATGTATGCTTTCAGCTCATAATATGGTATGTCAAACCGAAGTAAAGCTAAATTTGTTTAAATTTTATTTTAATTTTGCTTTCTATTTTTAAATTTTCTTCTTTGCAGTCTTGTTTTTGATTTTTTAAATTATTTATTTTATATAAAATACATTTGTCTCTTCATTGTAAATACCTAATCTCTATATTCTAATCCTACAGCTTTGCAAAGGCCACGATTATATTCAATATAATAAATCATAAATAACATGAGGTAACTGTATCAATTAATAAACTGCCAAGGCTCTTTTAGATCTTGTATAAATATATATCTACAACGTTCTCCCACACACTTTACTGAACCAGCAGTTTGTATTGTTAGTAGTAACTTAACTTTTTCATTGGATATCGTATTTCAGTTTATTCTAATAAATAAATAGCTTAAATCAAATGCAATAAAAAATTCGAACTGTTAGGAATCCAATTACAAAAACTACTAAATGAGGATTCTTATAAGTTAAACTAGATCTAAATTTTAAAACATATTATAGGCATTCTACCATAGTCTTCAGGTAAGCATTAATAAAAAGGATAAATAAAATATTGGTGTGTACAGAACACATAGCCAATTTGCAATAATTAGGTTTAAGAGGCTCTCATATAATTCTAAACTCGAAATAGTAGTTTTTTCTATGTATTAATAATGTTAAACATAAATATTGAAAATTAAGTATATTGTTAAGCAGCTAAGTAATTTAAACTGCTTTGTTGCCGACGAACTGGCTTACTGTTTGGTAAAATTAACAAAATGAAGAAGGTACTCTCTTTGTAAGGAAATAACTTAAAAAAAATCATAAAACACGAATGTTCAAAGAGATAAACTGGACTGGACTGGAGGTATTCATTCGTACTTTCATTACAGCCCTTCAAAAATACCTAAATGAAGGTATATGAATAAATAATTAAAAAATAAATAAAAGAAAGAGAACACGGTTTAGACATTGAGAACTTCATTTTAAAACTATACAAAAAATATTCATTTATCTGTTCAAGCAAGACAGATCTAAATACAATGTTTTCATCGCAACACGATCAATCAAATATCCGATGAATATAAACTACGTAAATAAAACTGAGTTCATATCGAAACTCATCTGAATTATCCTCGACCGCTTCATAAACATAAATTAACTAAATAATTTTAAAACAGTTTTTAATTTAATGATATAATACAAAAGAATAAACTGTTATATTATACCAAAAGATCCTTTGGGTTAGTTATAATAAGCAAAAATGGAAATATCTCAACATTTTTCAAATGTCTGTATCGAAAGTTTGCACACGTTCACACCAATTAGCATGTAGCTTAATAATTAACGGATAAATCTTTGGTGTGCAACTGAAAGAAAAACTATTTTAAAACGCTGAATCCAAATGTCACAGACCGATAATGATAAAATTAACAAAATGTCTTCTTATATTTACTACTACACATTAAATGAAACTAATTTTGTGGACGGAAACCGGGCGCGGACGAGCGTGTGCCATACGTCTGAGGAGTAACAAACAAGATTGACTACATTTTGAAGCGAGCTTCCATTAAATCCTACTATAAGCCACCGAAGAAGATTGGTCAATAGAATAATGTCAAAGCTGGATTGTGAATATAGTCAGTACATAGGACAAACGAAAACGTCTATAAATCGCGCGTAAAAACATAGTTGACATGAAGAACCGAAACTCTGCGAAGTCTGTAATCTGCAAACGTGTTCAAGATCGCCTACGTCATTACATTAGATTTGTTAGACTACAAATCCTCCCAAAAAAAACCACCGATTCCTACCAAAGATGATTTGCGAGAGTATAGAAATTTAAAAAAAGCGTCCCAATTCAACACAGAATTTGGATCGGTGCTACAATCTGCTTGGGATCTTACAATTAATAAAATTTAATTCAAACCCGAGCGAGCGTACGACCGCAAAACTTCAAGATACTGTAACCTCGATCTGCGTAGATCGGACCAAAATTTAATATCATAAAACTGAAGGTAGCTAGGCTAACTATGACTTCAGGACGTCAAACACCTCAGGTCTGGCGTTATCATGAAGAAAGACCACTTCTGTTCTGTTAATTTCAGCCGTTTTCCTCAATTTCTTGCTTGAGTTTCATTATTAGTTGGCAGTAAGGATCCGAATCGATGATTTGTCCTTCGGTGAAAGCTAATATAATAATGTATTTTTACTGATTAAGTATCTTATTAATCGATGAAAAGTAATTCCTTGGTTTTTACTGACATTTCTTGAATTATTTATGCAGTTTTTTTTTAAATCAACACAACACGTGACAACTCTACAAGCGCCCATCGAGTGACTGGTTAAAGTGTTAAGTGCGGTGTAAGCATCACAATTGAATGGAACAGAGTAGCTGAATGCAATGTCACCTCTAGTACGTAGTACATAATAGCTCAATAAAATTGCCTCACATGTTAACATATAAAACACATAAATTTTGATTTATTTTATATATTTACAAACTAATTTATTTTTATATTTCACATTTAAATTATCTGTTTTCTATTTATTTTTGATTCACGGCTTTTTCAATGTATTTATCTCTGCTCAGCATAAATAAATAACTACAAAAGCTCACTTTCAACCGCTGCCACTTATTTTCCAAATATTTAAGAAAAATTAGATTTTTGAATCCCACATCAAATAATTAAGGATACGTATAAAATTAAGTTGGTGTTATAAAAGCCGCAGTCTCCAATGCTAAAGTTATGAATATCACCTGTTTACAATATTTAGTGTTTAACATACAAAAATTTTTATAAGTAAATATTTTCCACTTATTATATTAACAATAATATCTAAATTATTTTATTATTTTAAGTGAAATTAAAAATATCAAAAGTTATGGACAACAACTAGAATATCGTTTAAATAGGTACAGTATGTAGGTAGGTATATATTCATTTCGTATTTTCTTTTATTTTATTATTTCAGTAAGCATACATAAAACATACACGTTAAATGTAGTCGTCCCGTTTTTTAAGAACTCGTTCACAAATGGAAGTGCTACCGATTATTTCTATAAGCTTTTAATGGAAATTCATTATGAAAAAACAGTGTTCTCCATTAGCACCTAAGTACTTGACGTTCGATTAATTATCAATGATAAGCTGAGAGATTAAGCTATCAGAACACAGACAAATTTCATTCCCATATTCCCACTTAAAGTCTCTTTCAGAATGGCAGTAAAATTGTTCATAAATTGTATAAGTACGAAATTTTTAAGCTATTATTTGGAAAATAGTGTAAGAAATAGTAGTATTATTCAAATTTTTTATGAATGAAAATAATATATACCTAGGTGGATTGAAAAGTACTCGGCCTAACACAGATCCATTCAATTCTAAAAATCAAATCTACCCACATTATTTAGTTCAGTTCAGACTAGTTCATTGTGTGAAGTTCGAAACGTGTGCGATAATTAGTTGTGATTTTATAAATTTATTAACAAAGTAATCGGACATAATTTCCGCGAATGGAGCAAATCGAGCAGCGTGCCGTCATTAAGTACCTCCATAAAAAGGGGCTATCATCAAAAGCCATCCATGATGAGATGGTCAGTACATTAGGCGATTGTGCTCTGTCATATTCATCCGTCAAAAAATGGATAGCAGAATTTAAGCGTGGTAGAGAGAGTGTGAAAGATGAACCCCGCTCTGGAAGGCCTTCGACGTTAACTACTGACGAAAATATTAAAAAAGTACTTGATTTAATAATGGGAGACCGCAGATTAAAAATTAGAGAGATAGCCGAGGTTATAGGCATCTCTTATGAACGAACTCAAAACATCATTGTCAACGAGTTGGGTTTCCACAAGGTGTCTGCGAGGTGGGTTCCGCGACTGCTTTCAGTTGAACAAAAAAGGACGCGATTGACTATTTCACGCGACTGTTTGGAGTTATTTGAAGCCGATGCAGATGATTTTTTGAATCGTTTTGTTACTATGGACGAAACATGGGTTCATTACTGTACACCGGAAACAAAACAACAATCAAAACAGTGGAGAAGTCCTGGTTCACCACCCCCTAAAAAGGCTAAGTCGATTTTGTCGGCAGATAAGGTGATGGCTTCAGTATTCTGGGACTCGAAAGGTGTGATTATGATTGATTATCTTGAAAGGGGTCAGAATATAAACTCTGATTACTACTGCACCTTACTACGTCGTTTACGAGAGGAAATAAAAGAAAAACGTCGAGGAATGCTCAGAAGAAAAATCCTGTTTCATCAAGATAACGCCCGTGTTCACACGTCAGTACAGTCAATGGCTGAAATTCACAACTGGCTTTGAACTGTTACCGCATCCGCCGTATTCACCTGATCTGGTACCATCAGACTTCTTTCTGTTCCCTAACCTAAAAAAGCACTTGGGAGGTCAAAGATTTTTGACAAACGACGAGGTCAAACCAGCTGTAGACGCATATTTTGACTCTAAGGAAGAATCATTTTTTTTCAACGGTCTAAATGCTTGGAAGGGGAGGTGGCAAAAGTGTATTGAACTTGATGGTGATTATGTAGAAAAATAAAAATATAACTGATTTAGTATGTGTTTATTTTCTTGGTTAGGCCGAGTACTTTTCAATCCACCCTCGTAAATACTTGTAAATTTTTTTTTGCATAAAACAACTAGCAATCCGCCCGGCTTCGCACGAATATTTCTGAATTTTTAAATCTAAAAATTATTAACTTAACTTAATCATATACGCAACATTTTGTCAAGATCAGTTATTATCGTCATTGTATATTATTATCATTACAGCCCTTCACAAGTCCACTGCTGAGCATAGGTCTCCCCCGAGAAATGCCACAAAGCATTGTCCGGAGCCACCTGCATCCGTCAACTTCCTGCATGTCTTACCAGGTCGTCACTCCATCTAGTCGCTCTAGGACGCCCTACACTTCGCCTGCCGGTACGAGGCTCCCACTCATGAACCTTTTTTCCCATCGGTTATCGGTTCTTCGATCTATATGGCCGGCTCATTGCACTTCAGCTTACTAATCCGTTGGGCTATGTGTATATGTATGATTATTCGCATTAGCATGAATTTGAATCATCAAAACACTACGGTAACTTGTATAACGATATATCAATGAAACAAAGTCAAGAATAAAAGTTGATTCTGGTTAAGTGTTTTTTTTATTTTGCTTTGTTTGAAGGATTCAAATTTAAATTAGTGATAAAAACTATAAATGTTGTAATGAAATATAGACAACTTCATAATTTTTTGATTTACGTAAAACGTTACTTTAAATCATACGTAGTACCATTTATTGCGGAATGATTAATATGAAGAAACGTCTAAAGGTATTTCTTAGATTTGGTTGTGCATCTCATAAATTACCGTTTATAACAGCTTCTTTTAATACTTATACACCAGCACACTGCTCTGCTAATTAAGGAACGAGGCTTGAATAATAACGATATTCTCATTGAAATATGCTAAAAAATAGAATGGAAGAGTCGGAAAGGGACGTCCTAGGCGGAAGTTTGTCGACCAAATTGGCGATATACTAAAAATGGGCCAAATTAAGAGTACCCATAACTGACGACCATGTATGCGTAGGTATATGGATGTGGAAGAGGCGAGAAAGGTATGTCAGGATCGTGCTAAATGGAAGTCTGTAGTCTTTGCCTACCCCTCTGGGTGACAGGCGTGAGTGTTTATATATTATGTATTAAATATGCTAAAGTCAAATACTACAGGCACCAACCCGCCTATCCAGCTTAGTGCGTATTCGTGAATGTCCTCTTTTAACTTTATGTTCACCTTATAAAGATTGCACTTCTGACGACCTTTATTTGATTTAAAAAAGCTACAGGTTTTCGTATAGATTTTATAAATAAAAGAAAACAAGTGTGCAGTGAACACGCGGTTGAAGACCTTCAAATGAAATTAAATATAAAATAAAAATATTTTACGGCAAATGATTTATTTAATATCATAATTTTCAACTGCAAGTGCATTATAGTATATAAGATAAAAGTTTGATTTTATTGGATATATCTGGATTCTACAATGCGCTACCTACCGGATCCAACTATTCTTATAATCTTCGCAAGCAATAAGTTGATAAAGTTTTAGCGCTATCTGATGATCGGTACGACAGCGCTTAAAGAACAAACAACCACTAAATTTTATATATTATCAGTTAAAAATCCTTATTTTTAGACTTGATTTTAGTGTAAAAATTGCTTTGTAATAGCGCTATCTATTTCATTCTATAGGTAAAGTGATTTTATAGAACAATATTTTTTTTGATTGATTTGATTGACTCTTAAAGTGTTAAAATAGACGCCATACGGCCTGAAGTTATGAAACCGTGGATTGTTATAAATGTATTAGTACAGTACGTGAGGGCAATATGGTTTATCCGGTTAGTATCACTTTTATATAACTCTAATACTACAGCCTTGTTTGCGCAGATGGCTTTTTGATACAATAGGTCTTCATCAGTCAATAAAATAATAAAGAGTCAAAAGGGCGCCGCTTTATCGACCCCCATTAATTTGACACTATAGTAAATATTTTAATCGATTTTAGTATGGTGCAGTGCAGTTAGTTTTTTTAAGTTGACATTTAGAAGTGTCGTGTTTTGAAGTTAATTATTGTCAAAGCTTGTTTGTACCTTTTTTCTTAATATATAGTTATAGAATACGACTTTGTTTTTTCGTCTCTTTCCTCCTCTTAGTTATAGTTTTATAAAGAGCGGAAAACTTAAGGTGATTATATTACCCTGACATACCTTAATATAGAGGTATTTTTATTCAATATGGTTGACTTTATATATTTAATAAATTTGTAAATTTTTTATATTGCTTATTTTAACAGTTAAAATGTACACTAACCACATTTAAAGCACCGTACCAAAACAGGACCGAGGTAAAGGGAAACATTGTATTAAAAAAAATACTAGCAATAGTATATTTTTAAAGAGAAAAAGGACCGTAGTCAAATGTCGGGTTTGAACCCACAACCTTTTGAGTTTGCGATTTACACAGTATTCTATTTCTCTTGCAGGCTAAATCCTACAGATATTAATATTATGTTCGTCTCTTTTTTGTGTCGCTTTTTCCTGTTATTAAATTTCACATCACAATGATTCTAAAGAAGTTTTCACTTCAATAAACATGGTGCCGTAGAAATTATAATGGAACGAGATTTCCTCAATTTAATAGGAAGAAGGTTACCGAGAAAAACCCGTCGCGACTACTGTGTATGACCAAGATGATTGATTTATTTTTTCCTCCGGACAGCTATCTCCAGAGTTAACCTATAGGTCCTTGTCACATTGACCTTCCTTAAGGCAACTCAGCACACGCGACATACATGACAAATAAACTTTCCGTAGTCTATGAAATATTGAAGAAAATATTATTTTAAAATATGAACAATTTTAATATTAGATAATATTTTATATTGTATATAATTTTAATATTAGATATTATTTTATAGGGGGTCATTGTAGAAGCGTGCTCGTCGCGACCCCTGCCAGCCCTTTTCAGGGCTGCAATTCTACACAGCTGCGCACCCATGCGAACGAGGGTTAGGGCGTCCCCCCAAGGCGACGCACACCAGCTCGTCCCCGTTGGTGTGGAATGCAGCGCGCAAAGCGGCGATGGGGACCGCCACCCGTCACGCACAGCCCGACACGGCGGAAGGTGGAGGACGGAGTGCAGAGTTGGCACGTGGAATGTTAGAGGAGGCATGAGAGATAAGACGAATGAGTTGATCGAAATAATGAAAGAAAGAGAATTAGATGTCGTGTGTATGTCGGAGACCAAACGGAAAGGCAGTGGTATTGAAGAGCTCCCTGGCGGGACGTTAGCTATATGGTCCGGAGTCCCGGAAAGCGAGAACGCCTGCCAAGGAGTGGGAGTGCTGTTGTCGTCCCGGTTGGTCGATCTTATGACTGAATACAAGGTTGTGAACTCAAGACTTCTCTGGGTTCGCTTCAAAATGGGACTGACGAAGTTATTCCTTTTGGCTGTTTATGCGCCGGTAGCTTCGTCGTCCAGGGCTGAGCTGGAGGAGTTTTGGGAGAATGTAAGAGAAGTTCTAGATTTGGTTAAGGGAAACGAAAGAACTGTTGTATGTGGTGATTTGAATGGATGGGTAGGCATCGCTCGACCAGGATACGAGTCGGTGCTTGGAAAGTTTGGAGATAAAAGGGTTAATGATCCTGGCAAGCTTATACTGGCTGTATGCAAGGAAAAGGGTCTTCTTGTGACAAACACTATGTTTAATCACAGGAAGATCCATATGTACACTAGAGAAAGAAAGAATGAGAGAAGTATGATTGATTTGTTCCTGGTGGATGACCGACTGCGAAAACAGGTGATGGATACACGAGTGTTCAGGGGTGCTGACCTGGGAACGGATCATTATCTAGTAATTACTAGATTTAGGGGTTTGTTCGCGGGTTGGCGCCACCGGACGGCAGTAACAGAACCACAGTCGGTCTGTCGCATCCGAAGCTGGAAGCTTCAGGAAGCGGATACTAGGGACAAATATCACACGAGGGTAGCCGAAAAGCTTGACACCATCGATGGCAGGAAAGAATGTGTGGAGAGAATATGGCAGAACCTTAGGGATGGAATGGTAAGTGCAGCGGAAGAAGTATGTGGTACGACAAAAAGAGGTAGTAGTAAAAGAAGAGATGCATGGTGGAATGACGAAGTGAAAGAAGCTGTAAAAAAGAAGAAAAAAGCATGGTTAGACTACTTAGCCTCTAGTAACGATGAGCATATGAGAGAGAAGATGAAAGAAAGATATAAGCTGCAGAAAGTTCATGCGAAAACATTGATTGAGGAAGTACGTGAAAGGTGTAGAATAGAAGCGGACGAGAGGTTGTCGCACAACTTTAGGGAAAACTCCAAACTCTTCTGGAAAGAGGTTGGAAGGTCCCGGAGTGGTGCGACAGCTTTAAGAATGAACAAAGTGCTTTCGAGAACCAATGACGTCCTCTCAGAAAAATCGGACGTCATGCAGCGATGGAGTGAATTTTATAGAGAATTGTATGCGTGTCATGATCTTAGTGAAGGATCCGGGGGTGACGCCGTGACTGGCACGCCAGACACGGACCTCGATGACACTGAGGTCATCAGCATGAAAGAGATTGAACGTGCGATTCGAAGTTTGAAATGTGGTAAGGCTGCGGGACTAGACAGAGTTACTGCTGAAATGGTCAAGTACGGTGGGCCTCGCGTCTGGGACAGCTTTCATCTGCTGTGCAATTTGTGCTGGCGGACGGGAGATGTCCCGGATGATTGGCGATCCGCGGTCATTGTGCCTTTATATAAAGGTAAAGGTTCACATTTTGACTGCGGGAGCTATCGGGCGATCAGCTTGACCAGTTTAGCAAGTAAAGTTTATTCGAAGGTTTTGACACGCAGGATGCAAGAGAAATCGGAAAGATTCTTATGGGAGGCACAATGCGGATTTAGACCTGGAAGAGGATGCACGGATCAAATGTTTTCTCTCCGCATGATCACGGAGAAGCTTCTGAGTGTTAACCAGAGGATTTTCTGTGCTTTTGTGGATCTGGAGAAAGCATTTGATAAGGTTATAAGGAAGAAAATGTGGGAACTGTTACCGGGATATGGTGTGGATGGTCGATTGTTAAGGGCTGTGCAGTATATGACTGTGACTGTAAAGCCTGTGTGCGGGTAGGGCATGACCTGTCACCCATGTTTAGCGTCCAAGCGGGCGTAAAACAGGGTTGTGTCATGTCTTCCTGGCTGTTCATACTGTATCTCGACAGCTGTTTACAGAAGCTGAAAGATAGCTGTTTGGGTGTGAAATTGGGTGACATAAAAGTTAATTGTCTGCTGTATGCTGATGATGCAGTGCTTATTGCACCATCAGAAGCAGAACTGCAGGCATTAGTCACGTGTATGAAAGAGGAATGTGAAATTAAAGGTCTCCGTTTGAATGCTAATAAAACTAAGGTTCTGGTATTTGAAAAGGACGAAGAGAGAACGAAATGTGAAATATGGGTAAATCAGGAATGTCTAGAACAGGTAAATGAAATTGTATACTTGGGGAGTGCTTTCAGCCGGGATGGAAGATGTGATTTAGATGTGGATAGGCGTGTCGCTGCCGGAAACAAAGTCAATGGTGCCCTGAATGCATTAATAAAAAGGCAAGGCGTGGTGAAGAGTGCACGCCTTGCAATACATAACGCAGTGTTGGTACCGACTTTGTTATATGGCAGCGAAACCTGGGTATGCCAGAAGAAGCATAAAAGCAAGTTGAATGCAGTGGAGATGCGATCTCTTCGTAAAATGTGTGGCGTTACCATAGCCGACCGAAAGCGAAACGAAGAGATTCGCAATATGGCAGGATTGAAAGATGACCTTATCACAAAAATTGATAGGGGCGTACTCCAATGGTTTGGACACGTTGAACGAATGAGTGAAGACCGAATGGTGAAGAAAATATATAGAGCGAAAGTAAATATTAAAAGGTGTCGAGGTAGACCGAGACTAACTTTCGAAGACCATGTGAGCAAATTGCTCGAAGAGGGGAGGGTCAAGAGTACTCGGATACCTAGACGTGCATGTATGAAGAAGTTAATGAACCTGAAAGAAGCGAAAGAGGTATGTAAGGATCGTGACACTTGGCGATCTGTTCTCTCTGGCTACCCCGTTAGGGATTGTGCGTGACGATAAATAAAATAAAAAAAAAATTTTATATTGCAGACGTCCTGTCATATCGTAGGTCAGGGGTGGCGAACCTTTATCTATCAACGTGCCATTTGTTCTAAAGAAATGTTTAATTAGGTATTAGACGTGACATAAAATAATTTTACCTTCGTGATTATTGTATAATAATAGTATTAAAAATAGTACTAAAAAAACAAAAAAGAAATAAAGAGTTTTTAATTGAGACATTTATTGATAAATATTTCAGTTATACACGTAATTCAAATTAAAGTAACATTAGTGTGACTTCTGTTTTTGGAGATTAGATGACAAATAACTTATATTGGGGTTTTAAAATCATAAATATAACACAGATGAACTTTTAAATACAGTTGTGTCAACTAAATTGATTAATATGCTAGGCGTAAATGAACTATCCATTTCTTAGAGGATACGTGGAATTGTGAATAAAACAAAGTATGGATATTTTTGATATTTAAGTTTATTAGTTGGGTGTTTGCTTATTACTAGTTAATTTAAAAAGCAAACTTTGAAAATACGAACGGTCGAACAACAAAAAAATAATAAAAAATATTTTACACAAAAATAATTAGCCGACTTAAAAAGAAAGAAGTATTCAATTCAACTGTATGTTTTTTGTGTGTTGCCTCAAAAAATTTTTTTGGTGAATCGATTTTGTTGATTATTTTTTATTTTTTATTTGAATGCTGGTGCTTCCCGTGTGGTCCCGTGTGGTGGAAGGGCTGTAATGATGATGATTATGAAACGAACTATGCGCCATTAGCAATAGTAGTGCACGATGTAACTAGGATCACTCGCATTCGTGATTTGTGATGCCGTGTTTGATTGAAAAAAAAGCAAATAATAAAATCAAAATTTGAAATTGTGTTTGTTTCTTAATTTTTACTTTCATTTCTTTTTAGTTTATAAATAGAAACTTCCATTGAATATATATATATATATATGTATATATATATATATATATATATATACATATATATATATATATATATATATATATATATATATATATATATATATATATATATATATATATATATATAATTTAGGTTTTACATGATCTTCCTGCTGCACCAAATCTTTGATAACAAATCAATTTAAATTACAAATTACAAATATATTTATATTTATAATATATATAATTATATATAGATAATTCTAAGTTATTCAATGCTGTTCCCAAGGCAAGATTTTTCATCTTTTATACCTATCGCTAAAGAGAACTATATGTTATGTTAAAAAAAAACTACTATACTGTGTGATAGAATCCATAACATGCATAGTACAGCTACTAAGACTATAAGACCCTCGAAATACATTTTAGGCTATTTAGCAAATTGTTGTCTTTTTGGACCATTGTAATCAAAATTTATAATTTTTGGAATATTAGACATTATTTTAGACTATACCATTATTTTTAGTTTGACTAATGATAATTGTGCCCCAATGGGCCTTCATATCCATTTATTTTTTTATTTTTTTATTCTAACCTCCGATATTTAGTTACCGTATTTAGTATTTTGTCCTTGTATTATTTGTTATTTTGCTGGCGCGTCAAGTTTTTGATAGAAAACATATACAAGTTGACTGTAAATGTAATTTTGCACTTCCACCTATCAACGTCACAACTCAACTCCAATCTGAGTATAATATTATTAGGTTTATTAGATATATACTTTTACACTGATATCAAATGTAGCAATCATTTAGTAAAGTATATAAATAATTTGAAACACTTATCTTAAAAAGTTACTTATAAGACAGTATCTATAGCGTAATAGTTTCTTTGCACACCAAATAACAGCAATAGTACAGTTGTTATACATACACTTTTATGCTTGTACAGCTACTATATGCTACTTTTACATAAAGTTGTATAATTTGGGGCTATTTTTTACTTATAAGAGCTGTATAAGCACTTATACAGCCTTTATACCACCAAAAATATATCCCCTAGTATAAACACGAATTTCAATACGGCTCGTATACAGCCTGCGTGCTGCTTGATTAATAACGAAAATAATGAGGTGAATAAGTAAATAAAAATATACGTCAATAATGTCTCCGTTCATTTTATGTAAGTACGAAAGTCTTACTTTTTAAATGTTTATTAAAAAAATCGTAGACAGAGACACAATAATTGTTGCGTATGTAAGTTTTAAGTGATAGTACTATTTAACTTTACTATGAATCGTCAACTAGATCTAGGTTTTGAATTTCATTAATGGGTATAATTAGGAAAATTCATTCCCGGAAAAAGACAAAGCGAGTGTTCGTTCTTTTTAAGAAAATTTAATTTTGCATGTCTTCTGATGACAGTAGATTTAATAAAAGTCTTTGATCAAGTCTGAAGTTCCTATTACCGTACATTGTACTCGTATCTTTCGATTATCGTATATATTATATTATAATATGACATATTATTAGTATCGTATACATTATCGTATATATTATATATGTTATAATACGACATTAGTATTTTTATACAAATATTTTCCAGTTTCAAGAGCGATTTAGAATAGAACTTATTATCTCACATTTGTTATATACAGGTTGTCCCAGAAATAAATGTCAAAACTAAACCGGCAAATAAGTCAAGTCGTGACAGTTATTAGAAAAATATAATAAAAATCTTGATCATGTACTTTTCAAATTATTCAAATTATTAAGGATTCAAAAATAAATCTCAAAACTCACATTCCGTGACGATCTTTCAAGTCCTGTCACTACAAATATTAAGTTTTGTCATAATTTTTTTTCTGTGATGTAACCATGAATACTAATTCTGTAAACTACTGTTAAAGGTTGAAATATAACTGCCATCTTTTTAAACAAAATGTAAAATTTTTGCCTAACATTGAATTCAAAATTATTACATCACCCAACTTTGACCGACTAGTACAGTCGTAAAAAAAAATTTACTACACTATTTTGGCAAGTGACTTTAAAAGTTGTCAAGTTAAATCTGAATTCCAAAATGGTATGACACTTACTAATTGCTCTTTCTTAATTGAGGAAAACAATTTTATTTTTAATGATGCTGGATTTCATACAAGTTCGATTCAGACGAAGAGTAACGTTATTTTGACTAGTGTAAGCAATCAGGTTGCGATGCTATTTTGTTAAGTGTGCTCTAATAACGACCAAGGCACATTAATGAATACTCGATGATTGGGATGACGCTCAGCATTTGGGTATAACTCACGATACGTTCTTGCTGCAGCATTGGGGTTGCATAAGTACATATTCTCCATAAATGAGATGCACGTTGGCGTATACTTGTGCGATGTATAGAGGTAGCATGATAACACACTACACAAACATGGGTTACGAATAAAATAAGTCCGGGGTTGTCAGAAACGGTGGAGATGAATTCAAATTACAATTCAAATCAAGTTCAATAAACAAAGTTACACATTATAAATCAATGAAGTTACAGTACGAAGCCAATACCTACAATTATAGAAGAAACTAAACGAAAGAGTGCAGTAAACGAAAGAGCGTAATTGACTGCCACAGAAATCTAAATAATAAGTACTTTATTATTTAGATTCCTGTGTGGACTGCAGTATTGCATAGTGTGCCTACGCATCACTACGCATCTCTGTTTAGCCAGAGTGACATCTCTATCTTCACTCACGCACACTAAATGACGTGTCAATTCGCTCTTAGATAAAAGTAGTGACACTATCTGTCTCGCTCACATTTAACAAAGTAGCGTCACCATCTGTCTCGCTCACAGTAGTCAAAATAACGTCACTCTTAGTCTCAATCGAACTTGTATGAAAGCTTCAGTAAAAATAAAATTGTTCTTTCTCAATTTAGAAGTTGCAATTAGTAAGTATCATACCATTTTAGAATTCAGACTAAGCTCGCCATAATATATTTTCACCAAAGTTGTTTGCCAAAACAGTGTAGTACATTTTTTTACAGTAAAGTCGGTTAAAGATGGATGACGTAATTATTTATTTTGAATTCAATGTTGGGCAAAATTCTAATATTTTGTCTCAAAATGAGGCAGTAATGTTTTAACTTTCAACTGTAATTTACAGAAGGATTATTCACGGTTACATCACAGAAAAAAAATTACGATAATTTAGTATTTGTCACAAGACTTGAAACAGCATCACAGGATGTCAGTTTTTGAGATTTATTTTTGAATCCTTTATCATTTAAATAATTTGAAAAGTACATGACCAAGATCTTTTTTATACTTTGCTAATAACTGTCACATCCTTGGCCTACTGACGTTTCCGCCTTGAGGGCGATTTCTGGGACACATAATATACATATTTTATGAATGCAAGTGGCTGAAGACCATTTTTTGTTGAAATCTATGATCGAGGTTTATGTTCAGCAGTGGACTTATCTTATGCAGTCCCAAACATTTTCTCATCTTGAACATTTTGTAGATGGTGGAAATTGTAATTACTATTTATACCTTTAATGCGTTTATTTTAATTATTAAATTTAGATTAGCGTATATTATAGAATTATAGGTAACATAACATTGAATTTATTACAACATGAGACTTACTTATATTTAGCTACAAAACTACACGCATCATACACTTTATCACGGATCATCATGTCCAAAATAAACTGAGTTACGGTGCTATTTACATCAGATATCGTTCAGCTTTATCTGTAACTATATGGATTTTTGTTGCCTTGGTAATTAGTTAAACTTTTTTATATATTTACTACAGCATTTCCAAGGTCCATTTCTAAACGTAGGCTTCGTCATAGATTGCCTCACAGGGGGAATATTTGCCATAGTTGCGCCGCTTGCAAACATCTACTGATAGCCCTGTTTTTATTATTTTTAATTGTTTTCTAGAAGATGCTGCTGCGTATCTGTTTCATTTCCCTCTGTCACATAGATATACCCACTAACGACTTACCGACTCTTGCGCTGCCATTAAAATAAATAAGTTACAGAACTTTAAGCACAAAATCGAAAATTAAATAAAGCTTAAGTTTTAAGGCTAGATAAAAATTAGTGGTATAATAATCCTTGACAACACATTCTAACGGCAATACCCGTAGAATGAAACAATCATCATCATCATCATCATTACAGCCCTTCACAAGTCCACTGCTGAACATAGGCCTCCCTCAAGGTATGCCACAAAGCACGGTCCTGAGCCACCTGCATCCATCGACTTCCTGCATGTCTTACCAGGTCGTCACTCCATCTAGTGGGGGGTCGCCCTACACTTCGCCTACCGCTACGAAGCTGCCACTCGAGAACCTTTTTTCCCCAACGGTTGTCCGTTGGGCTACGTCGGTCACTCTAGTTCTACTGCGGATATCCTCATTTCTAAGTTTATAATGCAGAGAAACTCCGAGCATAGCCCTCTCCATAGCTCCATATATACCTGACGAGAAGATGTGTCGTAATTTTCCAAACGCTGCCTAGCCGAGTTGAATCCGTCGATTGAACTCTAGGTCGAAGTTGGACTTACCTAATCGGACTATTTGTCCCAGGTAAACGTACTCGTCAACAACTTCGAGCTTAGTGCTCCTAACAACTATAATCAATATCGAATGAAACAATATCAATGATAAAATTGTTTTTTAATTAACACGGTAAGTAGTTGCAAGTAAAATGTATTTTTCGTGCGGCTTTTGCATGCATTTGGAACGTTGCAGACTGTTTTATTATAAGCTTGCTAATTTACGGCGCAGCGCGCACAGAAAATATTTCGCTTAAGGCCAGTCACAGTTTATTTTATACAAGCAGCATTATAAATCCAGAACATAATAAAATTACAAAAAAAGTTCTCATTATCCTTTAAAATTTAGACAAAAACGAAAAAGTCAAATTGTTTTTTGTTAAGTTTTGAACATATATTAAAAAACAGTAAGTTTTTAGAAACATTACAGCTTTGTAACCCTCTAAAAATTAGGAACAAAATGTTATAAAGAAATAAAATATTGAAGAAAAAGTACTGGACGAATGAAGTTAAATTAGTTTACATTTTATATAAATGTCTTTTAAATTCTTAATAAATAAATATATTGCGCTAGCTTTTAACAACTCATAATACGAACATTTATCACACGAATAAAGCAATTTTGTTAATACGTTATTAAAAACAACATTATTCTGAAGTTTTGGGAATGAAGGATATATTAACGCCTTCCACACACATCACTATCACCACAGAATAAATAATAGTACTACGTACTACCAATACAACCCATCGCTCGTCGAGGGATGACCATAGGCATAAACTTAAACATACCTACATAGTTATATTACACTTATTACTTACCTTATTTCAATATATATAAATCCGGTGTCACGATGATGGCTCAAGCTAATCTCCGAAATCACACAACAGATTTTATTCAAATTTTGTAAATGTGTATTGTTTGCCCCAACTTGAGAAATAGGATGTTTTTATCCCGATAAGTGACCTTCAACACTTTTTATTGCTAATGTTAGGATTTTTATACGATAAAGGGTCTTCGGAAAGGGCAAAACAATGTCTGCCAAGCCAGCAAGTATCTGATAAAAAGTTAGAGCTCTTGTATAAATGTTGTGTTTGCTTCCCGGATTTTTTATTTCTTTGCTGGTGTCTCCAATGTATTTACAAGAGGTAAAATGTAATATTTTTATTTTATAGAAATTTTATGTATCTGGCTGCATTATTTCTCAGCCATCATGAGTACTAAAATGAAGGTCGGCCACTTTGTTTATTGATGTGCTCGTATGTTTCGGAGTGACTTTTGTGCCGCAAGGCGTCGTTCGTCCGAGTTGCCGTTTCGCGTGGGACTGGTCGCTCTTCAGTAGCTTCACTAAACCCCGCTTCACAAGTGACGTGCGCAGTTTTACAGCCATGCCACCCCAACACCTTACGCGTGCCCTTAATAAGTTAGATTACCTCTTAGTAAACCTTTTTAAGACAATACCTTTTTATAACGAAGTAAATGAAATATACACATGTGTTGTCACCTACAATGCCAAATCCAATTCGAAAAATTATATAAAAAAACAACAAGTACTAATAAAATATAGGTGCTAATTAAACTGACTTCCATTTTATAGCATTATTCTCTTCTAAAAATCTACATTGTCCTCTGAATTACTAAGTCAGCCACCATCATCAATACACGTCTGAAAAATACTATCTTAGACACTACATATGTTCGATGTAAGCTACTGAAAATACAATTAAACATGAAAGTTATTTTCAGCATCCACATTTTTACATATATTTGTCGCAACCAAATAACTTAATCAGCTTTTCAGTTAACAGCCTAGCCCTTTGCGCTGTCTCGTTTAATAAAATATAATAAGTTTACAATGCCGTGTAATGTCACTTGTCTGTGCCTAATTATGCGATATATAAATGTATGCATAACACCATAACCTACTGTCGCTGATATTAAAAGATATGTGCAATATTATTTATTATATAATATATTATTACGCATGGGCTGAATATCATTCAGGCCGCTAGTTGAACGGCATCGTTTTGTAAAAATTTTAGGCTATTAACTGAAAAGCAAATTAAGCTCGTTGGTTGTGACTTATTCAAGCAGTAAACTTCTAAAATATGTTGGTGAGTTGTAAAATCCGTAAGTAAATTAGGTGGTGATGTATAAATCAGTGAGTTAGTTGTTTATGTTAACATGAGTTTCCTTCAAAAACTGTAATTCCAAAGATATTTTGCACATATCTGTGTAATATTTAGAAGTTTAATTGCCTCGCGAGTTTCGAGTTTTTTCGATTTAAATAAGAAATTATTAATGAGGTTGTTGACCGAATCAGGGGTTGTTTAGACGTCTGTCAAAACCACACTATATCAGGCAACCCTAAGTTATAGCAGTAATGAACGTAATAGCGTTTTTGGTTACACTAATGACCTGGATAATTATTTATAACATCATAAATTTGAAAACTGATGGCCCAGCGCTTTTAAATAATTTTAAACATTTTCAAATTATAATTTCATTTATACAGATAAGTACTAATGTATTATATTATTATATTATTAACTTATATTATTAAATTTACTTATATTATTAAACAAGTATTATTTACAATTGGAAGACCTCGACTTTGCTCTCAAAAACTCGTTTACCAAACACAGGGATCAAATTTTGCGGATGCTTTGTTCATGTTTGTGATATGCAATTTAACCCCGCTTTGGCTGGTTGATAGTAAACACGTGGCGTGCTTGTTGAGTGTAATAGACCTGTAAATGAAGATATTTTTTAAATAATGTGATGGGCGAGGAGTGCAAGGTTGTTCATTATCAGTCTTTCTTTTAATCGTATTTTGACAGGAAAAATAAAATAAAATAAAAACAGCACCAAAGACATTCAATAAAGTTTTATTAACTTATTGTTAATACATCTTATTTTACATAACTAAAAATAAATCATGCTAACGTTTTTTTTATAGAAGAGGGGGCAAACGAGCATGCGGCTCACCTGATGTTAAGTGACTACCGCCGCCCATGATCAACCGCAACACCAGGAGAATTGCGGGTGCGTTGTCGGCCCTTTAGAAAGGAGTAAGCTCTTTTCTTGAAGGTCCCCAGGTCGTATCGGTCCGGAAAAATCGCCGGTGGTAAACTATTCCACAGAGAGTTTGTACGTGGAAGAAAACTCCTTGTGAAACGTACAGTGGTGGACCGCCAAGCATCCAGATGGTGTGGATGGTATCGGGACGTTTGTCGTGTAGTGCGTTCACGAAATTTGGCGGCTGGGATTAATCCGAACAATTCCTCAGAGCACTCCCCGTGATAGATGCATTAAATTACGCAAAGAGATGCAACATCTCTTCGCAGCGCCAGTGAATCGAGCCGATCGGAAAGCACTCGGTCGTCGACGATTCGAGCCGCTCTGCGCTGGATGCGGTCAAGTGGAAGGAGCTGGTACTGGGGAGCCCCAGCCCAGAGATAGGAACAGTATTCCATGTGCGGCCGAACCTGCGCCTTGTAAAGTTGCAGGCGGTGTGCCGGCATGAAATACTGTCCCGCTCTGCTGAGCACGCAGAGCTTTTTAGAGGCCAATTTGGCCTTCCCTTCCAAGTGACCACGAAACTGCACGTCACTCGATATGTCGACGCCGAGGATTCCGATACTGGCTGAGGCAACAAGGGGAGTGCCTTGAAACTGAGGGGAAACGACAAAGGGGTTCTTTTTAGCGGTTAACGCGCAAACTTGTGTCTTCTGGGGGTTAAACTGGACTAGATTTAGTCGTCCCCAATCCGAGACTCTGTTCAGCAAAGACTCGACTTCAGACACAAGTTTGTCCTGGCACTCTGAGACGTTTTCCCGAGAAATATTGGCTCGGCCGGTGTAAAGAGCATCACCAGTGCTGTCATCTGCATAGCAATGAATGTTACGAGTATGCAACATATCATTGATATGCAGGAGAAACAGCGTTGGCGATACCACGCAGCCCTGTGGAACACCAGCATTAATAGGCTTGCAATCGGAGCTTGCACCGTCTACAACGACCTTGATGCTCCGATCTGCAAGAAAGCTGGTGATCCAATCGCACAATTTCTCGGGAAGCCCATAAGAAGGGAGCTTCGAAAGAAGCGCTTTGTGCCAAACCCGATCGAAGGCCTTCGCAATGTCCAAACTAACGGCCAATGCCTCCCCCTTGAACTCTACTGTCTCTGCCCATCTGTGAGTGAGGTAGACCAAAAGATCACCAGCTGACCGACCACGGCGAAAACCGTATTGGCGATCACTAATCAGCTGGTGATGTTCAAGGTACCTCATGAGCTGGCAGTTTACAATGGACTCCATTGTTTTGGAGAACAAGGAGGTGATGGCGATTGGCCGGTAGTTGGACGGGTCTGAGCGGTCGCCTTTTTTAGGGATCGGGTGGACGAAAGTCGTCTTCCATGATTTTGGGACTACGCCTAGGGAGTAGGAGTACCGGAAAAGACGCGTTAAAACCGGTGCCAACTCTGGAGCACACTTCCTCAGCACAATTGGGGGGATTCCGTCAGGCCCACTCGACTTGTGGATGTCCAGGTAGAGGAGTGCTTTGCGAACCGAGCGCTGTGTGAACTGCACTTCCGGCATGGAGCACTCACACCGCGGGATGGTCGGCGGCGTACTCCCCCCGTCATCGAGAGTCGAGTTAGACGCAAATAAAGAGCCTAGAAGATCGGCTTTCTCCTTTGCAGTATTGGCCAGTGAGTCATCCTCCCTGTGTAGAGATGGAAGAGATGGCTGACAGAAATTCCCCTGGACAGCCTTGGCGAGAGACCAGAATGCACGGGTTCCAGAAGGAAGGCGAACTAGTTTCTCGCCAATTCTGCCTATGTGCTCTGACTTTGCCTTGGCAATGACTCTTTTGAAGGACCTAGAGGCGGAATTATACTTCTTTTTTAGAGCGCTGGTGTTTACATCCCGGGACGCTGATGCATCAACCCAGACTTGGTAGCACTCCTGCTTATAGCATGATGCTATTTTACAGGAGCGACCAAACCATGGCTGAGATTTGCCTCCAATGGGCACCACAGAGGAAGGAATAAAAAGCTCCATACCCTAAAGAACCACATCAGTAACAGAATCCGCAACAACGTTGGGATCATCCGGCGAGAAGCAAACCCGCCCCCAAGGGTAGGATGCAAAGAAAGACCGCATGCCATCCCAATCGGCTGACCTATAGTGCCAAACACGGCGGCAGCCTGCAGAATGCAAGCGCGATTTCAGCGTGAGTGGCACAACACTCCGGACCAGACAATGGTCCGAGGAGCCTAAAAGGGCGTCGACGGAAATCTGATATCCGTCCGGGTGAGAGGTCAGCAGAAGGTCCAACAGGGAAGGTGCATGATCCTCCACATCTGAAATCCGCGTAGGCGAAGTAACCAGTTGTGTCAGACCATATGCCAAGCCAAAATCGTGAACAGATCTCCACAACAGATTTTATTCAATTAGGGAACCAAGCCATTCGGCGTGATGGGCGTTAAAGTCGCCGAGGATCACGATTTCTGCGGAGGGGATCTGCTGTAGCAATGAATCTGTAGCCATTTGGACGTGGTCGAAGAGTCGGTCTGTTTTGGGCATTACCGCTATGGGACCTATAGAGGCACCTGTAGACGCGCGGATGGTCGTCGCTGTCTACGCGTAGCCAAAGGATGGACAGGTCCGAACCTTCAAGTCTGCCGAGGCGTCGAGAACAGATGTCCTCTCTGACGTAAACGCAAACTCCAGCCCGAGGCACAACGGAGTGTTCCAGTTTGTACCCCGGGTAGGAGAGACACGAGACATCAGCCGGAGAGGACACCTGCGTCTCGGTCAGAAAGAGCAGAGCCGGCCTCGCCGTCTCGAGATGGTAGTGGACGGCGTTTAGGTTAGATTGAAGTCCCCTGATATTGCAGAAATTCACGGACAGCATGGCAGGGTTCGCCTTGGTCTTGTTGCTCCGTTTGCCCCGAGCAGTTGTAGTCTTAAGCGGAATTTTGCCCCCCCCCCCCAGAATACGCGGGGCAGCCTGAGCACCCACGCTCAGAAGTGGAGAAACATGGTCGTGGATGCTCAGCGAGGGATTCTCCAGGGGTGCTGGTACCCTCCTGGGGTAGTCTATCATTATTTAATTCCGCTACCATGTTGATGGGGGGGGGAGATTTGGGCCTCCGGCCACCTGCACTCACCAGACGAAACGCGGAAGCAGAGCTTCCACTTCACGCCGGTATTCTGTGAGGTCGTGGTACCACCCCAGTTTGAGCCGGCCCATACGTGCAACAGCAAAGCTGCCGCGTGGCTCTACCACTGTACGTTAAATGAAACTTATACTCTGTAGTGGCGGTTTAAAAATTATACTCGTATACTACCTCATACCGTCCCGTGGGTGTCGTAAGAGATGACAGAGGGAAACAAAATAGAAGATGAGCAGTAGCGTCTTCTAAATCACAACTAAAGAATAAAAACTACGGTTGTCAATCTGCCTGCCAACTGGGGGAACTATTGCAAGTATCCCCCTTTATGGAACAATCTACGGGCTGGCCTGCGTTCAGAGTGGAAATGAATAGGCTGTTATAATAATTGTGCTGGCATCTCATAATTTAAAATATTTTATTAAACAAAAACTGCATAAAAAAGGTTATTATAATGTAAGAAATACATAATATTAATAATATATTATAAACTGATTTCATTAATTGTGTCATGTAATATAAGAAGTAATTCAACAACTACCAGGGAGGATTCATGTGTCATCTCTCTGAGAGTGTAACGCTCCCCCCCCCCCCCTCTTATAATTATATTTTTTATTATATATTATATCCCTCACATATAAAATTATATATATATATATATATCTCCAGGATAAATAAATATGTTTTGATCATTCCAAATGATCTTTCTAAAGGTTTATTAACAGGCCGTTGTAATATTTATGGCTCGATCGACTTAGGACCCTTTTAGTAACTTAGTTCTTTTAGTTGTCCTTTGGAAGAATGAATATTCACTAGACTCTAGTGATTGACAACTAAAAGAACTAAGTTACTAAAAGGACTAGAGCAAACGAAAGCTGTTGGTAGTGCCTTATAATCTAAGTGAAGCCCTTTCACGAAAACTGGGCTCGAGAAAGTTTAAGAACGTTAAAACGTCCCTATTCCACTTGTATCAGGTTTACATTAATAATTTATTATTATTTATCCCTTTCCGCTTGGAAAAGGCTCACAATATGTTTACACATAAAACACCCGATGCAAGGGTTCGCTCTCCCACACTTATAAAAAAGGTGGTGGTGGCACACGGCTCCACACATACCGTGCGCGGTGAGCGCCAACCATTTAATGCGCTCCACCAGGAACGCTAAGTTGGGAACTGGACCGAAGTCCACAGCAAAATGTGTGTGTGTGCATCAGCACAAACAACGACCGAATTCGCACATTTCATTGCTTTTAAACGCCATACGGAATACAAACAAATTCAACCACAGTGAATGTACGTCACACGGTTTAAGCAAAAAGGCACAAAGGCCGTAAACCCTCCGAGAGCGTCATCACCTGCCAGACCGCCGTTCCTACAGACGTAATGTAAGTGTATGGCATCACCACCAGTTGCATGATTAGCACGACTACTAGCCGCAGAGCGTGTCATGAGTATACTGCTCACCTCAAGGGAATGGGGTCCCACGTTGTGCGGCTTTCGGCCGCAGCCTTGGAAGTCTCCTCGGATCCCCCCTTCAGCTACCACCCGCATGAGGTCGACAAATATGCTCCACCAAACAATACAACAGCAGATATAGCCAAAAGGCAGTTATATGATAATAGTAATAATTCGCCATCAGAAAAGGTTTGTGACACTGACGTTGAGTATATACATTTTCGATCCTGTTTGTCTCACTCACCAAGAAGTTGCCTTCAATCATTCAAAGGTGGGAAAGTTACAGACAGATATTATTAAGTTGTTATATAAAACATCATGGAGGTCAAATAGTCGCAGTCCCGTAATGAAGGGACCCGACTTGGACAAATCTATTTAGGTGTGAGTCAAACCAAAACGCAGAGAGCACCATTGAGAATAGCATCGCACCATACAACCATCGCAGGGACGCAATGCTGCAGAAAGCAACAAGCATCAATACGACTATCGTCCGGCTTACACCATCCCAAGGTCCCCCATAAATCCCAGCAGACATCACCACCTCCGCCCGTATACCTCCATAGATTAAAACAAAAAAGCGTTGAATCAGGCGCAGCACACCCGCAGATCCATCACAAGACGCAATAAGATGATATGTCTAGGACACATCGGTTAGCGAGTCCAAGTTTACCTTGGTCTCTGTTGTTCATGAAGTAGCATACACGCCACTATAATAATTCTTTTCAAATCCCATTTCTATTAATATAATGCTTTTTCTTATTTGAGACCTTCCACATATTTGCTTTATTTCATAGACCTTAATATCATATGTCTTCAATATATAGGACTTCAGTCCATAACTCTACTATTGTAATGCTTATTCATCATAGAGACCTATAATAATGCTTTTATATCATAGACCTTATAAGTATAAGTAATTAATATATAGGACTTAAACTCACAGCTCTAGTATTGTAATGTTTATACTCCATAGAGACCTTCTATAGTAATGCTTTTGTATCATAAACCTTATTATTAAATGTCTTTAATATATGGGACTTAACCTATAACTCTAGTATCATAATAATTATGCATTAAGGAGAACTTCTATATTAATGCTTTTGGATGATAGACCTTACTATCATAAGTCCCTAATATAGGACTAGTCATTGTGCAACAGTACCAAAAGCAGCCGGTTACCCGACCAACCAATATATATAAAGGTCGAAGATCCCCATAGACGTGGCCATCCGGCGCTATGCCACCGCTACCAACTTTACGGGCAATGCGGCGGCCAACTGCTCAGCTCCAACCAGGTGCGTTATGTGCCTAGACCCGCACAGCTCGAAAGAGTACCCTCGGCCTCGTGATGCTGAATACCCACCCGCTTGCGTCCTTTGCGGACAGACTGGCCATACGGCCAACATCAGGTTGCCTTCGCGCCCCTCGCCCCATTCTCAGCAAAAAAGCTGCCAAACTAGCTCCACCACCGGTCGATGACCATACTTTCCCGGCTCTCCTATCCAAATGCCCCTTCAGGGCAACTCTCAACCACTTCAAGGCCCATATCGGCCCCCCCAGGGACGCCATTGACCTCCTCAGCTTCGCCCACCAGGCCCTCACCAGGCGAAATTCCCATACGCCGATGATGTGGATACAGTATCGTCTGTTATCCGCAATATCGACGTAAGAGAGATCGCCATTCTAACACGCAAATTGCGCGCTGCTCAGTCCCCGCGGGACTGTCTCTGTACTCTTACCGAGCACCACAATCTTCTGAATAAAATATAAATAAGTAATCCTATTCACCTTAGTAAGGCACAACTCTCAGTGGCAACTAAGCTGCCTGCGCGCCCCTTGCACACAAGTCGGGGTCGCTCCGATAAGGCTTAGATAAGATCTCTCGCTAGATCATAGTCACTCCCTCAAGGCGTTGTTTAGTGGATAAAAGTGTCCACATAACCACGCAGCTGGCTGCGTGGGATGCTATGAACATCACCACCTCCCTCCCCCGATTTCCGGAGGAAAATAAATATGCGTCACCCGCAGCTCCTATACAAGCCATCTATCTATCAATACACGAACTCCCTCTATGACTTGCAATATTTAACCAATTTTTCAATTATTTTATAAATGTTACTTACTAATGTAATTTATTTGTCTTACGCAAGTAAGACGAAAGTTATGGTTTTTGAAAGAGATGAAAGTAAAACGATATGTGAAATAAGAAAAGAAGGGAAGTTGATCGAGCAAGTAGATGAGTTTGTATATTTGGGTTGCGTATTTAGCAGGGATGGGAGATATGATAAGGATATAGAACGACGAGTGAACGCAGGAAACAGAGTAAATGGGGCCCTACACTCTATTGTGATGAGTCAAAATGTGTCAACAAAGGCACGTATGGCAATTCACAATGCTGTGTTGGTCCCTACTTCAACGTATGGTAGTGAAAGTTGGGTGTGGCAGAAGAACCACGAGAGTAGAATAAATACAGTAGAAATGCGGTCGTTAAGGAGTATGTTAGGGCTGAATCTGAATTACAGGGTGAAAAATTGTGTGATAAGAGAAGAGTGTGGTTTGCAAGATGATGGTGTGACCAGGATTAATAAAGGAATGCTACGGTGGTTTGGTCATGTGGAAAGAATGAATGAGGAAAGAGTGACAAAGAAAATTTATGTTACATAAGTGAATGGCAGAGTCGTAAAGGGACGCCCGAGGAAAAAATTTATCGACCAAATAAGCGATTTATTAAAAACGGGCCAAATTAGGACTACCCTTAACCGACGAGCATGTATGCGTAGGTATGGATGTGAAGAAGGCGAGAGAGGTGTGTCAGGATCGTGCCAAATGGAAGCCTGTAGTCTCTGCCTACCCCTCTGGGTGACAGGCGTGAGTGTTTATGTTATGTTATGTTATTTATCTTTATTTTTATAATATTTTCGACTTTTATTGCTATCATTTATCATATTTTGAATATTTTAATAAAGATTTTAGTGAATTTATTGATCTTGAAAGACAATAATAAGCTTTTAATTTACTATAATACATAATATCTGAAATGTATTTACTTTAACTTTATGCGTATTATTGTATTTTTATTGCTTAATTTGTTTTTTTTTTCTAAGATAATTTTTGACGGCTTTATATAGAATTTAATTATTAATTTTAAATAATAATAATGGGCCGTCACAAGAGCAAAATAAATAAACGTTTTGAATAACATCATTGTCACTAGTTTCTACAGCTACGTGTTTTTCCTCTTCATCTTCTTCAGAATTATGTTACTTTTGTCAAAAACTACGTTATTAGTAAAAGCTTCTTCCCATTTTTTTTCTGAGATTCGGCTTATTTTTGACCTGATTAGTTACAACATATATATTTTTGTAAATAATTTACGTCACTAAACAAGTAACTTAAAGAAAACAAAAATACATATTTACTTACCGATAAAATATTGTGCCTCGTGCCTGGTCGGATCCCTCAGGCCCGACCGAATTTAAACACCTGATAGGTACTTGAATGTGAAAGCGCTGCGGATTTCGGGAGGGGCGGCAAAATTACCTTTAGTTTTTGGTTGACCGCACTTAGTCTTTGGGTCATCGCACATTTGGTATTATATTAGAAAAATATCAACGATTCTTTAAAGTGACAGGTCTGATAGACCCACCAAGCACCCTAAGATTTACACGGCTTTCATATGAAGCGATATTTCTCAAATTAAATGGAAGTATATATGATACTATTAATTTAGGAATAATTTATTACAGTTTTTATCATGCGATTCCGTCGCTTTTTGTCACTTCATGTACATAATATATAAGGAGAAATAAAACATTGAAAACACTTATTTAAGTTCTCTTAGGCCGCCTTAAATATCCTTATTACTCGACAAAAACAAGACTTATATGCCTAAATATTTTGCTTTTAGTTCATAATAGTACTAGCCGTCGAAGTTATAAAAAAACTATAGCAATTCCTTAATTGCGAATACGTCTACAAAGATCTATTATTATCGAAGTTTACTGAAATCTCGCATCAAGCATATAGCTTATAATTTAGCTTTATAATATTATATCCTCTTATAATTATACAATTCATTATTATACACTTCCTTGTTGATTCCGATTGCGTAAAGGTAAAACTTATATACACATGCCTTAGTAATCACAAGACATTGCTGTAATATTGTCCGAGTCACCGTTACTGAATAAACTATTCAACTCACAACGATAACTTCACTATATAGGTCTCGTCCAAGGAATGCAATAAAACACGGTCCTGATGCACATACATTAAACAACTCCCTGCATGTCTCACCAGGGGTCACTCCGTCTACTGTGTAAATTTCCTACACATCGCTCACCAGTACGAGGCTGCCACTCGTGAAAACTTCTACCCCATCGGTGTTCGGTTCGTCGAGCTATATGACCGGCCACTACCACTTCAGTTTTCTGAGCCATTTGACTTCTGACTCGGTTACTCTAATTCTACTGCGGATATCTTCGTCACGAAGTCCATCATGCAGGTAAACTATGGGCATAATAACTCTCTACTACTCTACGCATTGGCTGTACACTGTTGTTTTCAAGTTTCCCGGTCGATTTGGCTCGGTAGAAGTGCGATTTACCTAGTAGAAAAACCTAAAACCTAAAGTAAACATACTCGTCATCGTCAGCAACTTCAAGAGAAAAGTTCCCAACAGCAACCAGCATAGTGGCATATACATAACCTTTGCCTCGTCCATATTTACATCAGGACCTATTTACTCCTTAGAAGACACTAATGAGGTCTTTGAGCACAGTGCTAATGTAATTATATCTTTTTATAGTATAAGCGTGACAAACGAGCACACAGTCCACCTGATTGTAAGTGGTTGCTGTGGCCCACAGACATCTACATCTATTCTCGATTACGAATCAAAATGCAGATGCTTTGTCACCCGTGAGGACTAAGATGGAAAGCCTCGTTTCTAGTAAAAAGGGTCTCTGGTTCTCTTCACTCACAATACAAAACACAGCAGCGTCAAGCTGCTATTTTACGCTGCTATTCTGTGAGAGAGATTCGTGGTTCTTCGAGCCGACCTATCTGTGCAGCAACTATAATATAGCTGCAACATAGCTCTACCCCGTAAAAAATGTATAGTTTTAAATTATATAATTATATAGGTATAATCGGTAAATCGAAGGTTAGTGATATGCTCGCCATTAATATTGATACCGAATCCTTACCAGTTCAGTAGCTTTAATTAGATACACTATTGCCTCTTTTGAAATGTTAGCTACGGCTAATACTACGCTTGACAAGCATATCATAGATATATCTCTATTATAGAACGTTACAACGTAATACGCAAATCGATATTTCCTTCCCATCTTATTTTGTTCATCACTTTATTTAGCGACAGGTCGCTATGCAATGCGTTTTCTTGTATGAAACTGCTTTTTGTGAACTTTACTTCCTCAAAAGTTGTCAGTTCTTTGAATTGTTTTCAAATTTTTGAAATTTCGTGGTCTACCGACACTTCGGCAAATTGAACCACTGAGCTTCGCGTTTAATTACTCCGTTCACTATCATCACACTAAATATATATTTAACTTACAAATTACTTATTTGTGATGATCAAAAATAATATTTGAAAGTTTATTTCTTTGATTATTTGCACACAGAATTTGCTAGCCATGCAACATAAAGTTTATATAGAAATATATTTGTGACCGAAAAGGTAAGTTTGGCGTCGGTAATAACTTTGTTCGTGTATGATAAAATGCGTGTTCCCCCTTAATATAACCATACGCTTGACGTCACAATATTCGCAAATCGGAGCAGAAAGGGCTTCAAGGGATTGCTTTCTTCCTGTATTAAATAGCTGCTATCTCAGGCAGGATATTATGATCAGTCATTTGTGATGCGTACGTGCTAATAACGCTATGTACATAGATAATACAAACATTTTAGGAAATCTTATATAACTAAAAGTACAATACATTTTAAATTTCAAGTATTTAACGTAGGGTATACTGTCCGATTTCAGACGTAATTATTTGACAGTAACTAATAATTTTAATGGACGGTGTACTCTTAGATTAATAACATACACGATATTTATGTGAAGATGTAAAAGTAGGAGTTTTTTTTTCTATAGAATAAGGGTAACAAAAGAGCACACAGTCCACCTTATGGTAAGTGGATGCTGTGACACACAAACGTCTACATTATATATTATTACATATTATAATCTACTCGATTAAAAATCAAAATGCAGAACGCTTGCCAGCCCTGAGGACTAAGATACTTGTTCCTAGTTAAAAGAATATCCGGTTCTCTACACTCACCATACGAAACACAACAGCATTGAGCTGCTATTTGACACTGGTATTCTGTGAGAGCGTGGTCCATCCCCGGTCGAGCCGACCCATTCGTGCTGCAACCAAAATATAGCTGGAGCGTGACTCTGTCACGTTAAAAAAGTTGTTTGCGGAAAAATATGAAATTGTTGTTGGAGTTGGTGTTGTTTCTATAATGTATCTGTTTAGTGATGAAATAACTTTTCTTTAATGATTGCCATAATATATTGTTAAAAAAAAGTCATATTAAGGCAGCATTTTTGCAGCTTTAATACGTTTTGGAATCAGAGTGCGTTATTTAGCCTAGGAAAAATTTAAAAATAGCGTTATATGATTTCCATCATGGTACTTATTGCTGAATAGACACGCAATACGAGCAATGGATGAGTTACCGCAAATTAACGTACCGTGCATTTCTAGTTTGAACGCTCCTGTTCTAGAAATTTCGCACACAGCAACGAGCTGCGTGGACGACCAGTGTCTGAAATAGACTTCAGACTTTTGATTAAAACTAATAGTTTGTAAAACGTATTCATCTAAAACTGTTGTAATGTTTACATAAGTGACCAAAGAACGAAACTACCTTTTTGTTGGCCACTGAAGATACACGCACGTATAATTTTAGCGTTTTTAAAATCTTAAAAAAAAAACGCTTGTATATAGTATTGTACCAGAATAGCATATCATCCTTTTATTTGATGCAATATACCAAAAGTAAGTTTTGAAATAAATTTAAGGTTTTATTTAACAGATCATTAGAAGTAAAGAAAATATTCGTTACTTATTATTTAACTTTAATTTAACAGATTATCATATATATATATATATATATATATATATATATATATATATATATATATATATATATATATATATATATCAGATATCTTTAAATTTAATTTAACAGATCATTAGAAGTAAAGAAAATATTCTTTACTTATTATTACAATATAATAAAGTTATTATTAATGTTCTGTTATTTTGGGAAAAAGGTTATAGGTTAAATAATTATGGTGTCGAATAACAATTTATGTTGTACAAAAATTGTATTTCGTTTGGACATTTACACCAGTATACTTTTGAATTAATTCCAGAATTAAAATATAACATTCATATAAAACTAATAAGATAATAGAATTTCATGGTGTATTGTATTATATAGTAGTACTCTAACATCAGATATCCGGCGGTTTGCTGCCGCGGAAGAAATAATTACGGAAATATCATCTTAAATATGCAATAGTTATATTGTTTAATTCGGAATGATAATAATGAATTGAAGTTAAATGATATAAATATAAGTTTCAAATAAATTTATCGATATGATACGCGCGCCACCAGATGTAAATTAATTATTGTTACTATGCGTGTAAACTTCGCGCAAGTGCAAGCAATAAGTTGACAAAGTTTTACCGCATTGACGAACATTATGGCAGCGCATAACTTACGAACAAATAAACATTAATTGTATGTGTTAGATTTTGATAACGAAACAACTGTATTGTGCCTAAATAATTGAAAAATGGCTTAACAAGTAAGAGTGCTTTAAATTACCAGGTTCAAATTAGAGTATCAAAAGTGTATATTATATATAATGTTGTAGCCATTTCTAAGAGTAAATGCGCAGGTAAAGCTACAGTATTTACTATCCAAATAATTTACGAATCTTCCATTTTAAATTCTCATATTTCGCAACAGAATTTTATTTCTTCATTTAAACGTATTAGAACTTTCGTGGCGTATAATTTCTACGTTGATTTAGAAATTTTAGAAAATGTGGTATTAAGTCAATCGCCATTTATGTAAACACTGTGTTTTGGAACATTATGTAACCTATTAAAAGTTAATAATGATCATCAGAAAATATTTATTTACTAATTGAAACGAACTTAGTCTTCTTCAGTTCCTGTTTTTTGCACTGGCCTTGAACAATATTAAAATACAAAATTTTGCAATTTCATTATTAAGATTATTAATTGTATTTATTATAGATTAAAGTTGACAAACGAGTAACACACTGACCTATTATATACGAATTGAAAACTAACTAACCTCGAAAAAAATTAAAAAACAAAAACGCATTTACGTTGTTAACCCTGAGGAATAAGTTGAAGTGCCTCGTTTCTGGTAAAAGAGGTCACTCAACAAACAAAATTAATTTGAAATTGCATGTTGGTGTTCCGCGAGAGCGTGTCCATTTCCCAGTTGTATCAAACCATTCGTGCTGCAACCATAATATAGCTGCAATATGGTTCTACCACGTATAACATGTACCTGTAATAGATTTAGATCATAGCTACCTTAAAATATGTAAAAGATAATAATAAAATAATATCTTTCAGACCGAATTTCGGTCACAGCGGCTAGCCTCAACGAAGACTAGCTTTACGTGTTTTTCGGGGCACAGGAGTGACTGTCAACTTCTTGACTCCAAGCAGCTACTGAGAATTTCTTGAAGGAAAAACTCAATGACTTAATTTTTTGGCTCGACCAGGGTTTGAACCCGGAACCTTATGATCAGCAGTCGCACTACTAGAACCGCTAGACCAACGAGGCAGTCATATGAGAGGTAAACATGTAATAATGTGTAACCTGATATTCAAAGTATGATATCTTTTGGGATTAGATTCTAATAGGTCCTTACATATGAAATTTTACGTTTTGTGCGGGAGGAATATAAAGTCAATTTTTTGTGAAATATATTTAGGTAAAAATATATTGAGGTACCTTGAGGATCACCAGCCGATTAGTGACCGCCAATACGGTTTTCGTCGTGGTCGGTCAGCTGGTGATCTGGTCTACCTAACTCATAGATGGGCGGAGGCAGTAGAGTCCAAGGGGGAGGCATTGGCCGTTAGTTTGGACATTGCGAAGGCCTTCGATCGGGTTAGGCACAAAGCGCTTCTTTCGAAGCTCCCTTCCTATGTGCTTCCCGAGAAATTGTGCGATTGGATCACCAGCTTTCTTGCAGATCGGAGTATCAAGGTCGTTGTAGACGGTGCAAGCTCAGATTGCAAGCCTATTAATGCTGGTGTTCCACAAGACTGCGTGCTATCTCCAACGCTGTTTCTTCTACATATCAATGATATGTTGCAAACCCGTAACATTCATTGCTATGCAGATAACAGCACTGGTGATGCTCTTTACCCCGGCCGAGCCAATATTTCTCGGGAAAACATCTCCGAGTGCCGGGACAAACTTGTGTCTGAAGTAAAGTCTTTGCTGAACAGAGTCTCGGAATGGGGGCGACTAAATCTAGTTCAGTTTAACCCTCAGAAGACACAAGTTCGCGCGTTAACCGCTAAAAAGAACCCCTTTGTCGTATCTCTTCAGTTTTAAGGCACTCCCCTTGTTGCCTCAGCCAGTATCGGAATCCTCGGCGTTGACATATCGAGTGACGTGCAGTTTCGTGGTCACTTGGAAGAGAAGGCCAAATTGGCCTCTAAAAAGCTTGGCGTACTCAGCAGAGCGGGAAAGTATTTCATGCCGGCACACCGCCTGCAACTTTACAAGGCGCAGGTTCGGCCGCACATGGAATACTGTTCCTATCTCTGGGCTGGGGCTCCCCAGTACCAGCTCCTTCCACTTGACCGCATCCAGCGCAGAGCGGCTCGAATCGTCGACGATCGAGTGCTTTCTGATCGGCTTTATTCACTGGCACTGCGAAGAGATGTTGCATCTCTTTGCATTTTATTTCGCATATACCATGGAGAGTGCTCTGAGGAATTGTTCGGATTAATCGCAGCCGCCAAATTTCGTGAACGCACTACGCAGCAAACGTCCCGATACCATACACAACATCTGTATGCTGGGCGGTCCACCACAGTACGTTTCAAAAGGAGTTTTCTTCCGCGTACAACCTCTCTGTGGAATAGTTTACCACCGGCAATTTTTCCGTACCGATACGACTTGGGGACCTTCAAGAAAAGAGCTTACTCCTTTCTAAAGGGCCGGCAACGCACCTGCAATTCCCCTGGTGTTGCGGTTGATCATGGGTGGTAGTCACTTAACATCAGGTGAGCCACATGCTCGTTTGCCCACTCTTCTATATAAAAAAAATTAATTAATCAAAGTATGCACCGTTATTACTTATGCACTTTTGCCATCACATGGGTAGTTCATTAATCCCTTTACTAAAAAAAAACCATGGGGGCGAGAAACAATAAACTTTTTAAAGGCGGTTTCGACGGCCGCATCAGAGTTGAATTTTTTCCTTGTTGAGAGAAGAAGTTGTCCGATTCTGGAAAAAATAATAATCTGTTGGAGCAAGGTCCGGGGAGTACGGTGGATGTCGCAGACATTCCCATTGTAGCTTATCTAATTTAGTGGTTGTTTGTTGTGCAGTCTGGTCTTGCGTTGTCGTGAAGCAGCAGTGGCCTAAAGCAATTGACCAATCTCGGTTGTTTAGCAGCTAGTTCTTCCTTCATGGTTTGTAGTTACTGACAATAGGTACCACCGTAATCGTTTGGCTAGATTTTAGAAAGCTATAGTGAACGACACCAGCGCTAGTTCACCAAACACTCACAAGTAACTTTTTTGGAGTCAATTTTCTCTTAGGGCAGGATTTGGCTGGGTCTCCAGGGTTCAGCCATTGTGACAAGCACTTCCGATCATCGTATAGTATCCACGTTTCATCACAAGTAATGATTCGATTTAAAATCCCTTCATGTTTATGTCGGTTGAGCAAAGTAACACAGCAGTTGACGCGTGTTAGCAAGTTCGATTCACTCAATTCATTAGGTATCCATCGTTCAAGTTTTTTTTTTACTTTCCCGATTTGCTTCAAGTGGATTAATACAGTTTTATCACTTACCCCGAAGCCTGCAGCTATCTCTGAAGTGCTTTGGAATAGATCTGTTTCCACAATAGCCTTTAATTCTTCATTTTCCACTTTATAAATGTGGTATGCAAGATGATGTTGTGACCAGGATTAAGAAAGGAATGATTCGGTAGTTTGGTCATGTAGAAAGAATGAATGAGGAAAGAGTGACAAAGCAAATTTATATTGCAGATGTGAACGGCAGAGTCGGGAAGGGACGTCCTAGAAAAAAGTTTATCGACCAAATTGGCGATATTTTGTAAATTGGGCCACGTTAGAAGTACCTTTAACCGACGAGCATGTATGCGTAGATATATGGATGTAAAGGAAGCGAAAGAGTTATGTCAGGATCGTGCCAAATGGAAGTCCGTAGTCTCTGCCTACCCCTCTGGGTTACAGGCGTGAGTATGTTATTTTGTATGTTATTTTTATGTATTTTCCACTTTAGTCTCTGGCCATCCACGGGGTTGGTTCTGAAGGTCGAAATTTCCAGAACGAAGACGTTGGAACCAAAAACGTACCGTGCTTTCTTTTGCGACACCAGCGCCGTACACATCATTAACCCTTCGAGCTGTTTCCGCAGCACTGGTGCTACCGTAAAACTCGTAATCGTAAATATACCGATATTTCATTTTTTCCGTTGTGCGCTAATAAGCGACGCAAAAGAAAAAAATAAGAGAAAAACAAATGAATGACTGTTTTAAAAACTCAAATGTACCGCGCGTGCGTCAAATAGTAGCTTAATGCTGCTGTGTTTCATATGGTGAGTGTAGAGAACCGGAGACCCTTTTTACTGGAAACGAGGCATTCCACCTAAGTCCTCACGGATGACAACGCATCTGCATTTTGATTCGTAATCGAGGATAGATGTAGATGTCTATGGTCCATAGCAACTACTTATAATAGTAAGTATAGTAAAGTAAAGTAAAATTAAACATTATCTTAGTACCAATTTTCACAGAAACGTAGGTAGGGGCCATTTCCGGGAAACCAAATATGTAAATATAAAATGCACATTTTTTTTCATTTAAATTATGCATAAACTTATTTAATAATTTTGTTAGTATATTAATAAGCAATGATTTTCTATAAAAATACGATAATTAGAGATTTTTCGACCAAATATTTGATCTCACAGTTAAAAAGTACAGAAGGCACCATAAAATTTACGTATCTCGGCAAATAATTTATTTCGCCAATCTGGCGGGGCACGTGGGTTAAAATTAACACCTTTGCGAGATTAGTACCCGGGAGCTATCGTAGTTGACAAACACTCTTATCATTACGCTTATTCTAAGCTACCGTGAGCTACAAACTACTAATGATTATAATTGAAAACTAATAAACACGTAAATATATTTCAACGAGGATAACAAGTATGCGTTACATATTCTAAACAACCCACCCGCCAAGTGTGACAACTGTGGCAAAATCCCCCGATTACAATGTATGTGAGAGTCCCACGTGCGGTGGGACTTTCATAAGTTGTGTACATGTATGGATAGATATCCTTGCGATCTGAACATCTACTTTTGTACTTTATTTTTTTATTTACTTAGTAATTCATAAGTTTTGAACGTATTGGCCGTCATTTCTGAGCTTTCAAAGTTGTGATTGAACGAAACACGTAAGGGCCCTGAAATTCGTGGCGTTTACGACGATATGGTCGTCTGAAAACTATACTCTGTAAGCGATCTGGCGCATCATGTTTTAATAGTTTGAGTTAGTGTTTAACGGTGCAGCAAATGCCTTCGCCAGTTTCCGGTGCGCTCATCGGTGCGGTCATCAAGATGCGACACGTTTTTTCTTTAGAATAGCTTCTATAGTTCATAAAAGATAGCTTGATCTCGCCGATCATGCCGACCTAATTAGTACATGCCCATAAAGTATGACATTGACACGTACTGTCTGTACTACTAATAAATTCAGGACTTCATAGGCGTGATTTTTACTGACAGCTGTCGTAGAGATCAAGCTATCTTTTATGAACTATAGTACGTAGTGTTTACAACTCAATGATGTTCACACACTTTAGTGTAAATTTCACAGTACGCAAGCAACAACAGGTTTGATCTCGGCCGGCACCAATGAAATTGTTAATGTGCAATATTAAGTGTTGATTTTACCACGTTGTTTTTTTTTAATTTCTTTTAATTCGGTTGTTTGTCGGTTGGTGTACTATAAATGTATTCCCTAAAACATGGTCGTAAACGTGATTGTTAATCGTGAGGTCCCGAGTTCAAATCCCTGAATGTTGTTTTTTTTAATTTATTATGATTCATTTTTTACTTTAAAACTTTTTGTTATTATTTTTATTAATTTCTTTCAATTCGTTTATTTTCCATAGTTTAACAAATTTTAAATTAAATTTATTATTCGTCGTTGCTTATTTATTTTCTTCCTAAACGTAAATATTTGTGAATAACATTACTAATTTAGCGACAACTAGCAGACTGAACATTATTTTACATTGTGATGATAACGATAGCGCTTGAGTTTAGTAGTAAGCAAATATACTACTTTCTAAGTATAGTAAGGATCGATATTTCCTTATTGCTTTGTTGTTCGCCATATACCTATCGACCTATTTATGTACAACACGATCTTTTTTGGTGCGGTCGCGGTGCACAGAAACACAGTGTTCCCTGCTCAACAGACCCATTGCGACTAATGCTTCCATAGATAATATACTATATAGTGCAGATGCGTCTTTCACGCAAAACAAAACATACTTAAAGCCTCGCGTGACGTGCAACGGGCGAGAATAATTTATTGCACGGATTAAACATATAGTAAACGCCAAATGCACTTTATTTAATAACTCTAAAAATGTAACAAATTTTTAAAAACCCCTATTTACAGCACTAGATATTATATAAATGAAGTAATTTTTATTGCTTATGTGTGCACCACAACCAGAACAAATCGGTTCACGATGAAAATAAAAGGTATCTTTGTGATTTTTTCTATCGAGAAAGTTTTATTCTATTGTGTTTTTAACCAATGAATTCCCTCGCACTTACTATGTATTATGCATACTAATATTATATGGTACTTTGTACTTGATTTAGCTATATAAAAATTCGATCTACGATTGACAATTTATGGTGGTACGCGCTCTTAAGGGGAAATATAACGTCAAATGGATTAGCAAGATCCTCCGTTATGCCGAAAATATTGTAGCATTAATTTTGAAATAAATATATGGTAAAGTTGGGGATTAATGTTAAGTACTATGTTAGACGAAAATATGATTCCGTATAATTTTTTCGATAGAAAAAAAATCCAAAATTACCTCCAAGCTGAACAATAAACCGCTGTTATTCATAAAATACTTTAAATAAGATCATGAAACTTTGCATACTAACTGAACTAACTATAAAGCTGAGCTTATGGTTTTTATTTTTTTTATTTTATTTATTTTTATTTTATTTATTTATTTCACTGTAAAAAGAGATTACCTAAACTATCGGCGCAAACAAGAATTTCTTAGAAATATTAATTGCATTATTTTTTATGTTACTACAATGTAACATTGACCCTACAATTAAGTAGCTTAACAAATCGTACACTGTTTTAAAATTATTATTTTTTACGACTATATGTGTATATATTTGAAATTTAAACGTATTGGATTCTGAAAGACCGCAAAATATTTAGGTAGAAAAAGTAAAGAATTATTGTTACAGGATTTTTCATTTCTTGCAACCAACTTGCAATTTTAAGGTTGTGGTTGCGCGGAAAACGAATACCGCATTTTGCTATACGCATTGAGCTTTTTTATTTGTCCTTTGTTGTGTTTTTCCCTGGCAGCTCATGTTTGTTCAAGTGCATTGTAAAACCTGCCACGTGCCACGTCAACCATTTTGTTTGGGTTATAGCCGACTACGCTAAATACAGTCCACTTTTAGTTATTCTTGCACCCGATAATTTGAGGTCATAGTTCCCGGGAGTCAAACCCAAAATCCTGTAGCTTAACCATTTTGTTACCATCCGTTTTCGGATTCAAACTCAAGAACGCTGTAGCCTAACCATTTTCTGGCCCTTCATTCTGGATTTAAAATTAGCAACCATTAGCGCCACCAGCTTTTAAGAAACCACAGAACCAAAAAACGAAGGCTTTTTCTGTGGCACGATGAAACGAATGACGCGCAGTAAATTTTAGAGCTTTTATTTAACAATTCTTAAAAACACAGTAGTTTTATATCTTTTTAAGCATCTATAAGATTACTTGTATTATTTGTGGCCTTATTTATACCCGTGTTTTTATTTACAGATTTGACTTTGTCTAATTTTTACATTTGATTTATTTCCACATGAAAAAATTATTTGCTAGTAGGAATAACTCCTTTTCAAAGAGTGAGTCTATGGGATTCTGGTAGTAAATAATAATCATATTGTTTATATTTTAACCTAGCCAAGTTTTTGGCTACCTTGACTCCTGCTTCTATTGAGCAGCATAATGATTTTACAAATGATTTGGAATCAGTTCCAAGTAATTTAAATTGAATAATAGGACAATATTGCCACGCTGCAGCTGTATTATAGTTGTAGCACGAATAAGTCGACTTGACCGGGGAAGGACCACGCTCTGACCGAATACCAGCGTAAAATAGTAGTTTAATACTGCTGTGTTTCGTATGGTGAGAGATCCGGAGACCCTTTCTACTGGAATCAAGGCATTCCATCTTAGTCCTCAGGGGTGACAACGCATCTGTATTTTGATTCTTAATCGAGGATAAATGTAGATGTCTATGGCTCACAGCATCCACTTACCATCAGGTGGACTATGTGTTCGTTTGTCAGCCTTATTCTATAAAAAAATTAAATATCTTAGAATCTATATTCTCCAATACAATATTCGCCAATACTTAACGATGTAATTTCACAAAATGGCAATAATAAAAACTGCATTAACCTGGTGCATCAAAATATCCAAGGAATGTTAGGCAAAGAAAATTGAGCTATTTTTAAATAGTAACCATTTTACATATTTTGTGTATTACTGAACATTGGTTGAAAAATTACAAGGAAGTGTCCATCGCGCTGCGCCAATACGTGTTGGCGAACTTCACACGTCTTCGAAAATTTTTTTCTGATTCATCAGACATGCAGGTTTCCTCACGATGTTTTCCTTCACCGCCGCGCACGTGGTAAGTCAGCAGTTAAAATTGCAATTAACAATTTCATTGGTGCCGGCGGGGATCGAACCCGGGTCACTCGCGTTCTGTTATATTTACAGCGAGCGTTAACCATCTGAGCTACCACGGCCCTCAAAAGGGAAAATTATGTATTCATTTATATTATAATATAAAGGAATACATAAATGAAAATAACCCCTGGCAATGAGGTAATCGCCACCATGCTGGTTCTATAAAAATTCATACAAAATATGTACAAAATAAATTCATTGTAAATTGAAATATGGTTCAAAAAAAGTCCCGCCGGGTTTCTTGCTGGTTCTTCTAGTGGTAAACAACAAAAATTACTTTATATAAATATTATACAATAATCTATATTGAATAAAAAATCATTCGTTTCATTCATTTAACTTTTTTAGTTTTATCTATGGTCAACGCAGTGAACGCCTAGAGATTTTGGAAATTTTCATTTTGCAGTAAAAGTCATCCTTAGATCACGCAAAGGCGGTATATCTAGAAAGCACTCCAGAAGCGGACCTGCAGGGAGAATGCATTCTTGTGCGTTCTAGACAAAGCCGACGATTGATCGACGTGTTAGCAAAAGCTACCACGTTTTGTTTTCCATATTTATTGCAATATCAAGCATATTCATAGTGAATCAAGCAAAATTTCACTGTCGGGCAGTGATAAATAGCCTCTGCTACTATTAATATTATGGCAAAAAGCATTATGATTAAACGAGAATCCAAACGGAGTTGGGTTCGCCACAAACATACGAAAAATTCTTACTAAAATCTTAAATTATCTCTATGTTAATAAAATCAAATTTGAGAAGTTGCATTAGTTTTGCAGTTAAACATATCAAAATTCAAACAAATTGGGGGTGGGTCATACCAAACAACACTATGAGTTTTTTTTTATTAGTTTGGTTAACCCAAGCTAATTTTTATATTGAAACATACAAATGCACACAACGTTTAATTAAAATTAAACGTGCGAATTCGGTAAAAGTGCACCTCCAGACTCACATCCCTCCCGCTATAATACAACTAGTCGTTTTGACTACAAATTAATACAGATGTAAAACAGTTTGCCATAGCGACCGCTCCTGTACTGGTATCGCACCGCAGCAATCCCAGCTGGTCCCTATGTGACACGAAGTTTTAAACTCTAATTGCTAAAATTCCCGCTCTCTGGACGAATAAAAGGACGCCTGTGTATGGCCTAAGCTTTAATTTTTAGCTGCATTAAAAACTGTTATCTGCGATTTATAACTTACATCATCATCAGCATCATTACAGCACTTAACAAGTCCACTGCTGGACACGGACTTCCCGCAAGTAACGCCACAAAGCACGGTCCCAAGCCACATGCATCCATTGATTTTATGCATGTCTTACCAGGTCGTCATTTCGTCCAGTGGGTAGACGCCTTACATTTCGCCTGCCGGTACGAGGCTGCCACTCGTAAACCTTTCTTTCCTATCGGTTGTCGGTTCTTCGAGATATGTGGCCGGCCCATTGTCACTTCAGCTTAATAATCCATTGGGCTATGTGGTTTACAATGATTCTACTGTGGATATCCTCGTTTTTAAGTATATCACGCAGAGAAACTCCGAGAATAGCTCTGTGCCCGCTGAGTAACTTTGAGCTTCCTCATTCGACCAGGACTGAAGTACCACGTCTTAGATCCGTAAGTAATCATTGACAATACGCACTGGTTGTACAATCTAGTTTGAGGTTTTGAGGTATGCCTGACGAGAAGATGTGTCGTAATCTACTGAACGCGGATCTTCAGGATCTTCTTGTTAGTCATCTGGGTACGTGCGTTATATGTTGCCTGGCCATGCCTGGGCATGTCGTCTTAGGTGGCAACCAACAACCGAACCTCCACCGGAGATTATTAGCACCCCATGCCCCGCCGTTACCACGGTTGCAACCGTAGCCAGGAATAGCGGAGCCAGCGCCGCCGGGGATTAAGGGTCGTTTATTTATGTCATTGCTCATGGGAAGTATATTGCCATAGTAGCCACACTTGGCGAGCTTGTTGGCAAACGCAGTTTTTATTGCATTTTGCTGGCATCAGAAAGATTCTGCTGCCCATCTTCTACCTCAGTTCCCCTCGGGAAGATAGGGGTAGTGGGTTTTTCCCGCCACTACACTAAATACTACTGTATACGGGAACTATATATATATAATGCATATTATTATAATGAATTTTCTAACTTCTAATATTTAAAGACCAAAAATATGTATCAACTAAATAAAATACTCGTCATCGACATTTTATAAGTCCTTTCAGTTAGAACAAGAGGAGAAATTTACTTGGTGTTATTATAACTGCAATCTGATATTGCCAAAACACTTTTAAGTACAAAAAAATATAGCCCGTGTCATATTGTCTTTTATAATCCATGTTTATTGCCATGTTTCATGAAAATACATTTTATAGTTTTTGTGTGATAGAGCCATAATTATGCAAGTATCCAAACAAAGTTTAAGATTTATAATAATACCAGGAAAGAAAATACCGAGGACATTGACTTATATATTACTAGCGTAATATAAGTCAATTACCGAGGAGCTCATTCATTGCGCACCATATTTCAAATCAGTCATAGTTATGATATTTGCTATACGATATAAAACACTGTTCGATCCATTAAGCTCAGTAAAAATTTTAAAATTCCTAAAAACGTTTATCAAATATATGAGTCAGTCACGACGCTAAGTAAGTACATGTCCTCGTACGTAATAGATTGCCTCGCAATAAAATCGCCCTAACGTAGGATTGGATTCATAGGATTTGCATGAAAAGTCAATTAATTCAGTCCCCGGACTTTTTCCACGGCTTCTGTTTTATGATGGTGTTGATATAATTATTGAAGGCGAGGGTCGGGAGGCTTTAAAGCACTTTGACATACTTGTAAAATTTTTGTACTTGTGTGTACAAATTTCTGCATGATTGATCTTAGCGGCAAGTGTAGAATTGATTGAGCTGGCTCATATATTGTGACACGCGTATGAATTTTTAAAATTTTGCACACATTTTCAATGTGTATCTATTACTATTTTTAACTATTATAACTAGTGCCAAACTACTATCGCGCCTCATGGTAAGTGGTAAGCGAATATAGTAAAGCGCACCTTACTTTAACTCAGATACTTTATTTGCTGACCGTCATATCAAAATTTATTTATCTTTACTCTCAAATATTATCGTTAATATTCGTCGTTATTCGACGTCGTCGAGTCGTTAATATCGTTAATATTAATATATATATATTATATATATATATATATATATATATATATATATATATATATATATATATATATATATCGATATATCGTATAAAGTTGTTGAGGATGTTTAGAAAGTTATTTTAGAAATTCCGAAGTTTTGATTTTGGTTTCCTTATATTAGGCAAATAGAAAATGGAAGGCCTGACTTCGTGTTTGCAGATTTTTACCTATCAAATTAAAGTTAAAAATTTATTTTAATTTTTACAAATATTTTATTAAACTCATTTTTAAAAAAAATTAGAATATTTTTACTATATTTAAAAAACCATTAAGTTCATAAATTAGTAAAGAAATAACCCAAAAAATAACATTATAAGTGAGACAGCCACGTTGCAGCTTTATTATGGTTGTAATACGAATGTGTCGCCTCGACCGAGGAATAATCACACTCACAGAATACCACCGTATAATGGCAGCTTAATACTACTGTAATTCATATGATGAGTGTAGTGACCCAGAGAACTATTTATACTGAAAACGACGCATTCAATTTTAGTCCTCAGGAGTGACAACACATCTGCATTATGAGGATTCTTAATCGAGGATAGATGAAGATGTCCATAGGCCGCCGCATTCACTTAACTTCAGGTGGATTGTGTGCTCGGTGGTCACCCTATGTAAACCTGTATTCTAAAAAAAATCTATAATAACCTATTGATTACGCTTTTTGCTATGTTTTGGATACAGTAAATATACTTACAATCAGGCGGATTGTGTGCTATTTTATCACGCAAATTTTTACAAAAACAAAAACGTGACAAAAATATTCCCACAGACAATGCAGATGATTTTCAAGTATGAAAAAAAATTAGTAAAATCTTTTATTTAAATAAAGCCAAACGTATTTCTGGTATCTGTTTTTTTGAGGTATATTTATTTGTTTATTTAAGGTTGTATAACAATTGAAATTTTTTCTTCTAACTGCAAAAAGTTTGGACAGATGTGAAATTGTAAACGATCTAGGTACCTCTATACAAATAAATGAAATTAAAGTGTCAGAATGTCAAAATAACAGCTTTTTACTCTTAGAGTAATTACATACATACGTATGCATAGAGAGAACCTACAATTCAACATAAATTGAGTCAATATACTTGTCTCGGTTTTTCTTATTTCATTTTCGAATAAGGCAAAAATGGACAAATCTATTGAAAGATGTAGCATATAATTCAAGCGTGAAATGGAAATAGAAATATCAAGTGGTCATCTTTGATCTCTTCATACTATGCCAAACACGAAAGTAAGTATACACTCGTATGTTCTGATTTACTATAGAAATGACATCCCTGTTGTAGTAGTATTATGTGTGACGTTACTTTACAAGACATTACGTCTTTAATGAAAAGTAATTTCGTTCGCAATGTTAGCTACGATCGACATCGATATGCTCGTTTTTGTTTAGTTATTTATTTTTGCCTGAAAGTATTTAAAAAAAGGCTTATATTTAATTAACCACCAGATCTAGTAAAATGTAACGAAAAAAAAACGCTTTATATTGCCAAAAATAGTAAATGATCACCAATTTTGGTGATCATTTACTATTTTTGTATTTTATGTTTGATCGGTAAATCCCCATTTTATCGTGAAATTGAAACAAAAAATTTTACACGTTGTGATCCTATTTAAAGCAACCAACTATAAACTAATCATTGTTTAATCAAAAAATAGTTAATTGCCACAAAAACTTTAACAGTATTTTAATATAAAATGACATTAAAATATGTAATATCTTCTTATCCAATAAAAGTAAATTATTCAATTATACCTACCAATTATACCTAAACATAAATAAACCACTAATATTTGACCCTACGATATTGTAAAATCGTTACTAAAGTCTGAGCTTTTTGACTCTAATTATTAACCACTACTAACTAAATAGCTACTTTCTATTTCGCGTTTATTCAATAACGTCTAGAATAAACAGCTCGTATAATTAAAATAATATTTTTTTAAAATTTAAACAAGTTTATAAAATCAGACTGTGTAAACAACATTTATGTTAATCATTAAAAATCTTTTAAATTTTCTAAGAATCGGATGCTTATTATACCCAATATTCCCTTCTTTTGGTCTGGAATATAATATGGTATTTGGTGTAGGTGGAATAGAATCTATCAAAAATACACACAAAAATTATCCATCCTTCCGTATTTGACTAAAACTAAATATAATTTTAAACGGCGCGGCATAAAATACGAATTTTATGCCTACCGTATGTTACATCTTAGGCATTTTTAAGAGATCAAAATCAACTTATTTACAAAACTACACTCATTGATATTTACAAAATTATACTGCATTACTGTTGTTTACAAGCGATATCGCAGCAATAGTTCAAAATGTCTTCCGTTGCTTTCTAAAAATAAACTAGCACGTCTTTTTAAATTATTTTTGTTAAATTTTCACTAATACTTTGTGCTTCATCTGTGTCACTAATAATTTTCGTTCGTCCCATAAATAAAAGTCTATTGGTTATGGGGCAGATGACCTCGCCGGACAGTTCACAGGTCAATCGCGAGCTATCCACGTATCAGATCAGATCACATCGTTCGTAAAGCTGGACATCAGTCGAGGTGGCAGTACATTCCTTGTAGATGGCTCAGAATATCGTTCTCCAACACTGCGCCTGTGACCCTGGGAAAGGACAAGTACAAAGAGGCCTACGGTCTAGTGCTTTACCAAATGTATTGTTTCATTGATGCACGTAAAGTAGAGTGTGTATTATTTGAATTTCGATAGATTTTAATGGATATATTTATTTAGTTCAACATTTTTGTTTTTATTTTTTTTAGTGTTGAAGCAGGAGTCCCAAAACCCAAATACCAAAACTGATTTAGTATAAGCCACTCGCTTTCAAAGTATGGTAAAAACTACTTTTCGGCTTTCCACTTGTCCATGAATTTTTCGTAGGCTCGATCAAATATTTCCTGGGTTGAGGCACACTGTAAGGCACCAATATCCTGTAGTATTTCGCACGCGCCCAGCACATTCTTATAACTGCATCAGTTCCAAACAAACGCACAAAGACGGTTTGTATACTTTTAACAGCATCCTATACCAAAACTTTAAATGTTAATGCGCGGAAAATAAAAATACGAAGGCTTCCGTGCGTTCTGTTTTTGCGACTAATCCAAATCGGTAAATGAATGAAAATGAACTACAGATAAAAACAAACATTTCCTATTACACGTATAGAAAACCCTTGCCCGACAAGCTTGTACGTGGCATTGGCATGCAGGACAGTACTTTGAGGTGATAGACCGATTAAATACTTTGTTATTAGCATACATTGGACGCGGATCCGGATCTAAATCATTTTCAGAAACTTCATAAGCCACAACAAAACCTTGATGGTCTTCGTCAGGTACTTGTGAGTTTTATTTTAACCATGATTCAAGCTCTGCTTGCCCGTATTTATTCCGACGTCAGGTACTTGTGAGTTTTATTTAAACCATGATTCAAGCTCTGCTGGCCCGTATTTATTCTGACGTACAATTATACGATTATTGTTTAATTGTTACTCAGTCGGCTGAATTATACTATCAATTTTACTCAAAGTTTTCGTAGGTTTCGATTTCAGTCGCATTTCAAAACGGTATTCTATTTCCTTTTTTGTTTTTCCGTTTTGTCCTCTAGTGAACTGAGCCGGCCTTTAATCTGTCTGGCCACAAATCTATGGATTTACGCACTGTTTCCATGGGAAATTTCGCCCCTGCTTGCTCCAGAGATTTTTTAAGAGACTTAATGTCACCGTGTCGGTTAGAGCAAGCTATGTCCTCTAAAACTGACCATAACTTGTAGTCTAAAGGGTTGAGAGAGGGCTAGATGTAGGCCAGTCTTCAGCTCTTATAAAGTCCGGAACGTTTGTTTCAAGCTAGGCTTGCGTAGTTCGTGCCTTGTCACCAAGTGCAGAGGCAGAGTCCTGCTGGAAAGACCACGGTACATTTTTAAAAAGTGACAGGTTTCACAACACGATCCAAGACTGTTTCTTGATACACTTTGGCTGAAGTTTTCACTCCTTTTTCACAAAAATGTAGCTTTGTGTCGCCTTAATAAGACACGCCTCAACAACACCATCACTGACGCAGGATGGTGACCACGTTGTGCCTTTCCGACAACTTGAGCAGCTTCTTTAGAACTATGAGCGTACACTTTATCATTTTGATTCTTGTAGTGCTCTTCAATCGTGAAAATTTTGTCATCCGCAAAGAGGATATTTCTAAGCCTACTATCGATCCACTCTCTTTAATGTAAAGATTGATTTAGGGCATGTCCTGTATATCGACGATAAGCACTGAGCTTCGGGTTTTGTTTTATAATACGCGACAGAGTCGTACCGGGAATCTTCATTTCTCGCGATAAGATGTTTTGCTTCCTAATAAGATTTCGACAAATTCTGGCTTTAACAGCATTAACATCCTTTGTCGTTCTAACAGCACGTGGCTGCCTCGATCTTTTATGGTTTTCGATAGAGGAAGTGTTGTTGATAGTATTGTTACGCGCTCCAGTCGACGACACTAGCGCCATCTAGTGTCAGGAACGAGAGCGAGGGGAGCTTTGCAGAAAATGACATCACAAATCTTTCCACCGACAGCGCCATCCGAACTAAGTTTCTAGAAAATCTACACTCGAACACTCGTCGCTTTGCGCGCATTTACTTGAATATTCCGGATGCTTCATTGCTAATTTATATAAATAGGCGCTGCAAGATGCGATCGGGGCAGTGTTGATTTGGCGAGAAAAGCGAAGCTTCGGAGCGGAATAAAGTGAATTAGTGTGTTTAATTATTAGTGTTTTTAACTTTAATTTGTGTAAAGTAAATTAAAGTGTTAATAAAGGTAATTTTATCGGCAATTTTTATTGTCACGAACCTCAAGCTCGTAACAATTGGTGTCAGAAGTGGGATAAAATCATGCCGATTTTACCTAAGGAGGAAACGGAGGGTGTCCGTACCCGAAGTCAACGCCAGCAGGAGACGGACCAACGAAGATTTGGTGGTGCAACGTCGCAGACGTCGGAGGGCCAGCCACCGGCTGCAGGCCCGTCGGTAGCTCCTACATCTGCAGCACCTGACTTAGGTGCTCTGATGGTGATGCTGCAGGAGCAGGCTCGCCGACAGGAGGAACAGGTCCGTCGGTTGGAAGAGCAGCTGCGGGGTGGACAGGATGAACAGGTCCGCCGACAGGAGGAACAGGTCCGTCAGTTGAAAGAGCAGCTGCGGGGTGGACAGGAGGAACAGGCCCGCCGACAGGAAGACCAGGTTCGTCGTTTGGAGGAGCAGCTGCTGGGCGGACAAGAGGAACAGGCTCGTCGGTTGGAAGAGCAGATGCTCCTCATGAAGGACCTTCACGCTACCTTCGGGAAGGAGATAAAGGAGGTGAAGGATAGGGTTGCTCAGCATGACAACCGCCTGTCGGAAGCTGAAACCCAAATCGCGAAAGCTCAAAACCGAATCGAGAAAGATGAAACCCGAATCGACCAAGTAAACAATCGGGTTGACAACGTAATGACTGACATGAAGAAATCACTGGACGAACTCAAACTTGGAGATGGAGCTACAGCTCCCGTAGTAGCTACAACACCTTCGCTACGTGGGTTCAAGGTGCCACCGTTCGACGGGACTTCTTCCTGGTCAGCCTACAAAGTCCAGTTCGAGGCTGTTATGAAGGCGAACGGCTGTAATAAAAGTCAGGCCATGACTGCTCTCACACTAGGCCTGCGCGACCAGGCCTTAACAGTTCTGGAAGCTCTCGGGGAGGAAGTGACTTATGAGCAACTCCTTGAGGCATTGGAGGCGAGATATGGCGACGCTTACCTAGAACATGTCTTTCGTGCGCAGCTTAAAGATCGCGTGCAGCGCATCAACGAAAACCTGCAGCAGTGGGCTCTAGAGGTGGAGAAGCTGGTGCGGAAAGCATACCAGTCTGTACCTGCGCTCATTGAAGGGAACCTGGTGCAGACATTCATGGACGGCATCCGCGACCTGGAAGTCAGAGCTGCTGTGAGGCTCAGGCACCACGAGACGCTTAAGAACGCCTTGGCCCATGCACTGGAGGTGGAAGCCGTGCGGCAGGATCATCGTTCCCATCGCGTCAGGGAGGTTGCAGCAGCTACAGTTCGCGACCGCAACAGAGGATACAGCCCTAGGTGCTATGGCTGTGGGGAAAAGGGCCATCTTCGATCCAGCTGCCCTAAATGAACCCTAGGAAGGGAAGGTGAACGGTCTCAGAAAGGAAGTGCGGCTAACAGCACCGCCCAGCAGCAGCAGGAATACGACTTTCCTATCAGACACTGCAGCGGGAAATCTCACGGCAAAGCAGATGCATTGTCAAGAAGACCTTTTCCTGAAGATTGCAACCATTGTAATAGGCAAGAGAGTAAGGAAGTGGTATCCGTGAGGATGCTCAGGACAGACCACCTCAGCAACGGGTGGAAGGACAGTCTACGACATGCACAGCAGGAAGATCCGGACATCAAGCCGATTCTGGGATGGATGAAGGCCCGTGCTACCAAGCCTAAGTGGAGGGACGTCTCAGCGATGAGTTCAACTACGAAAAGCTATTGGGCCCATTGGGACAGCTTGCTGCTTCAGGATGGAGTTCTGTGCCGTAAATGGGACAATGGTCGAGGAGACAGCTGTCGTTTACAAATGGTTGTCCCTAAAGCTAAAGTGCCGAATGTTCTACAGCTGTGCCATAATGGTCGTTCAAGAGTCCATCTGGGAGGTAAACGAACTCTACTGAAGGTACAGGAACAGTTTTACTGGGTCCATTATCGTGACGATGTCGAGGATTGGTGTCGTACATGTACAAGTTGTGCGGCTGTGAAGGAACCTCAGACACGGAGTAGAGGAGCGTCGAAATTGTACAATGTTGGTGCACCACGGGATAGGACATCCCTTGACATTGCGGAGCCGTTACAGAAAAGCGCAAAAGGGACTCCTAAGATCATCCATGAGGATCGCCTGGCGCGCTATTATGGGGCCGATAATGCTCGGGACGAGCATGTCTTAGGAGGGGGCAGTGTTACGCGCTCCAGTCGACGACACTAGCGCCATCTAGTGTCAGGAACGAGAGCGAGGGGAGCTTTGCAGAAAATGACATCACAAATCTTTCAACCGACAGAACCATCCGAAGAACTAAGTTTTTAGAAAATCTACACTCGAACACTCGTCGCTTTGCGCGCATTTACTTGAATATTCCGGATGCTTCATTGCTAATTTATATAAATAGGCGCTGCAAGATGCGATCGGGGCAGTGTTGATTTGGCGAGAAAAGCGAAGCTTCGGAGCGGAATAAAGTGAATTAGTGTGTTTAATTATTAGTGTTTTTAACTTTAATTTGTGTAAAGTAAATTAAAGTGTTAATATAGGTAATTTTATCGGCAATTTTTTTGTCACGAACCTCAAGCTCGTAACAGTATGATATACGAACATACGGCTGATACCAAGCTTTTGAAGTGTCTGGAATATGACCAACACCTACATACCCACTTCGTGCAAAGTGATTACCACAATCCTATTTTCTTTAACACCCCATTTATATATGTGAAATGGAAAGAACTTTTAAAAATAATAAACTCGTTCCAAATTCAAAATAATTAAAAAGTTGAAATAAAGAAAAGTTATTATGTAACAGTATTTATGGCCGGACTAGTTATAATATGTAGCATAATGTTTAGAATATATTTTAATATTTCAATTAATTGTGGCAAAACGAAACGGGGGTTCGTGATTTATGTCAGTCCCTGGGGCGTTTTATATTTTGTACCGGATGGTAGAAAGGATATCTAAGCCTTTTCTTATATAATACGAAAAAAATATAATATTTTATATCAACGTAGATATTGTTGCGTTAATATACCAAAAAAAAATCTTTTATTTGTGTGTGCTTATAAAATTCAACATATCACTAGTTTATTTATTAGAGCCTATCGAAAGTTAACTGCCAGACATCGATTCTCCATCTTCTGTCCATAGATTGTCACAGTGGGGATATTTTTCATAGTTGTCAAGCTCGGCAGGCAGTTTTGTATTGTTTAGTTGTTATTAGAACGACGCTACTAACGACCTACGAACACCTACGTGCTACGGGACTGTATGGGGTAAAGGATACCTTTCTACCACCACCTTATGGTCAACAAAAATATTTTCATACATAAGTCAAATATGTGTTATAAATGTTTACATCTTGGGTTTATCTTGTCTAACTTTTACATGGGCAAATCGTAGAGTATTACATAATATCGCGTTTTCACGCACAAATTCAAGTGTTCGTATGGTGATTGTAGACAATCGGAAACTAGTCATTTCATTCCTTAGGGTTGAAAACGAAACCGCATTTTTAAATGAGGACAGAAGCTGGTGGAATTTGTGCTCCTTTCTCATCCTTGTTGTATAAAAAATGTTTGATGTCGTGGAGCGTGTTAGTGAAACGAAAATATTAACAGCACGCTATTACTAAATATTTGCGCCTGAAAATTTTTATTTTGAATCAAGTCAATCAAGATTCACGGGTTATACAATTTGATGAACACATGGTTACGAGTATATTCTACAGTTGCGCATTAGTGTGCCGAATTTAAAAGTGAAAGAAAAATGAGCCAAGATACTCCTCGTTTGAAACGTCTGAAGTGACCGTTGAGGCAGTAAAAAAACAGATTTTTTTAGCAGATCATCGTGTCGAGGTATGTTATATATAGGTATCTTGTATAACCGCTTAAATAAACACTAAATAACGAATAAAAAGAAATTTAAAAACTAAAACCTAGCTACCACAAAAATTATCTAATAAAAAGATGCAAACAATTGTGAAATTACAAATAGAAATTTCAATTTTCCAGAAGCCGCAGAAGCTGAATACATACAACTAAATTACAATCTTGATGAATTGTTTTTCATTATAGTTAGCGAAAAATAATACAAAGTTTATTAGTTAAAGTTGATTAAAGCAATTAATACAGTAAAATAATAATTATTTATTGTAAAAAACAAATATGTATTTGAAACTGTAGTGAATCGCACTGGCCCTAGACCACCAAAGAGTGGCCATTTCTTTCCTAGGGGTAAGTTTTCGGTTAGGGCATTGTTTAGGTGCTGAATCATGATAAAACCAATTTTCTGAGCGCTTGCGATTGTCAGACAAAATCCATTTTACGTCACAGGCAACAATACGGTTAAAAATTCCTTCATTTGTGCCAGTTGAGTAGTGCAAAGCACGTCTTGACGCGTACTTCGCGATGGCGATCATTGAGTTCCCGGGGCAGCCATATGTGAAGCTTTATCTACCTTGCCAGTTTGACACAAATTCACCGATATTATTTTGATGCTAACTTCGAAAGCTCGCCTTTAATTTGTCATTGTTGACCAAAGGTTTTGGACGATCACAGGGTTCATTTTTCAGGTCGAAATTTCCATAACGGAAGCAATAACAGGTGGTGCATTCTTTTGTAGTATTCGCTCTGTAAACGTCGTAGATGTTGTGTGCCGCTTCTGTCACGTTACTGCCACGACAATACTCATATTCCTTAATTACTTGAATTTTTAATGTATCCATGATGATAAAAATTCAAATGCGATGAAAACATAACGCGAAAAACAAATCACTAATTTTAAAAAAAGAATTCCGTGTTTAAAATCAGATCTATTTCACAAATATTATTTTGATTTTGAGCAAAAATTTCATAGGCAAAAACCTATCCACTCAACAGTCAAAACCAGAGTACTGTTTTTTATATAGGGAAGTCAAAACGTCCATCCCAACCGTAGACAGAGAAACCTATAGACCAATGATTAGCGTGGCCTCGAGTGAGAAAGGATGATAACGTAGTTTTAGGTTATACAATAATCTTTATGACTTTTAAACATATTTTGATAAAAATTTTAATTGTTCTAAGAACTGAACTGAACATGATTCACCAATTTTAAGCTCACAAAACACTTTTTTCTCATTTAAACGAACTTGTAAACTCCTTAGATTGCTACGAACTGTCAAAGACAGTTGTTTATCAAAGTGCAGTTTGCTAAATAAAAAAACCGGCACGGAGAAAGGGACAAACAATCACACTGCTCTGTCTCATTTCTATACAAGACGTATGCATAAATCTATCTTTTTCGTGTGCGAATGCGAAGGAAGGCGTCAATTTGTCTGTAGGTTTCTCTGTCTACGATCCCGACTGTGTCGAATATCTGTTGTCAGTAACTGTCATTCATTGCAGCGATTCACTTAATAATCTGATATTTAAGGATTACTAGATACACTAATAGCACATATTACTAGCTGTGCCTGCAACTTCGCTTAGATATGAAATTTTGCTTCGATTGTTTTAAAGCCGAGTTAAGTAGTAAGGTATGGGTTGAGACTTTGTTATTTTGGGCGTAGTTTTAACTATAAGCTACACTACTGTTAGACAAATAGTAATAGTATAGTTTATTGGATTGCAAACGTCAATGACAGGATGGGAACGATAATTCGGTAGCCGCGTTGCGAGAGCGTGAAACTGTCTGTTAACTCATTTCGTCCCGTACGTGTCGTAAGAGGTGTAATACGAAATTCTAGAAAATTATTATGACTTACGATTTATGGAGGATAAACTACCTCTTCCACGTCGGCCTGAAAATACTGGGAGCGGCGACGGGCAGTTATTTTAAAGATCTGGTACTGCATTAATAAACCTGCTTCCTGAGCGAAAAGATAAAGGCTAATCCTCCGGGAAAAGTCCATGTCTAGCAAAAGACTTTCGCTGGTTGATGAAAAAGAAAAAGATAGTTAATTCCTTGACATTTTTGAGTCATAAGGAAACGCAAACTTTTGATCAAACCATTTTAAACAGTAATCATATTCAGTTTTAAGTACCGTGAATTCCACAATTACGCCAAATTTCTAGTCATGGTGACAAATGATATGAAGGGATGAAGACCAATAGACCAAATTATGGTTCATTTTCAATGCAAAGGGTTTTTCTTAAATTTAAATAACACACATTTAGAGATCCCACTCTAGCGAAGACGGGGCGGGGCGTGTCCAGTCTATACATATAAAAAATTAAGTGTATATTATTGGTATAACTGCCTTATATTGAGCTTAGGGAGTGATTGGCTTGCCATGAATAACGATTTTTAACATTTTGTTTTTTTGTCAGTATGTACGTGGTACAGCTACGCTCCAACTATATTATGGTTGTAGCACCAATGGATGGGCTCCACCTAGGTAGAACCATGCTCTCACAGAATACTAGCGTAAAATAGCAGCTTAATGTTGCTGTGTTTCTGGTGAGTGTAGAGAACGAGAGATTTTACTGGAAACGAGTCATTCATCCAAAGCGCATTGGAGCATAGATGTAGATATCCATGGGTCACAGCATCCACTTACCATCAAATGGACTGCGTGCTCGTTTGTCACCCTTATTGGATAAAAAAGACACTTCAGTTTTATTTTATAAGTGTATGTTTAAAAGATTAATTTATATGTATTATATGTAAGCATCAAATTGATTAATTAGCTAGCATCAATCGGTTTGCGATAAGCCAAAGCTTTCAACTCCTCCTCGGTCATGATGACCAATTCATACTACAAACCGTAATCCGGGAGCCTGTGGGTCAAATACACTAAAAGATCGCTTGAAGCCCTGCGCATCCAATATAATAATATATTCAGGATGCTGTTGGGACTGCCTCGTTTTTGTAGTGCATCAGGTACACCGGCACAATTAGCGGAACAGAAAAAAAGACTATGAGATAATAACGCATATATTTGACGAAAATGTAATTAGACACAAAATAACAAATTGATTAACATCTTTTAACAACGACTTTGAAAAGTCTTCGTTATTTTTTATTGAAAAATAAAGAAATTTGAAATAAGTGAAATTTTTAGATGATTATGAATCATCACAAAAAATAAAAAGTAAGCATTAAATGATTTAACAATAAAATTTAAGCAAAATTAATAACGAGCGTTTCCCCCTCTTACTCTGATTACGGTTTCCATTCGTCTGGGCATGCTACAGATTATGTTATCGATGATTTCTTGAGGCAACCGCTCCCACTCCTCAAGTAACGCGTTTTCTAGTTCATTCATATTGTTGGGGGGTGGCATTCTGAATTTAACCCTTCTTTTTAGCAAGTCCCAGACATGCTCTATCGGATTCATATCGGGGGAATTTGCTGGCCACGGCATCACCGGTATACCTACGTGGCTCAGATATGCCTGTACCGATTGTGCACTATGAGCACGAGCATTATCTTGCATTAGAATAAAGTCGTCACCAATAAATGAGGCAAATGGTACAACATGTTTTCTAAAATGTCTCTGATGTATCGATCTGCTGTCATGGTCCCTCCTGTGACTATCACTAACTCCGTGCGAGCTCCCAAACATATCCCTCCCCAAACCATAATCGAGCCGCCACCATAAGCCACTGTGTGTTCAAAATTAGACTGTATGTGGCGTTCTCCTTTGCGTTTCCATATTCGCTGTCTCCATCGATCTGTTTTAAAAGAACTCTGCACTCATCAGTAAAGAGACCTGCTGCCATTCGTTCAAATCCCGATGACGATGTTCTCGCGCATAGCTTAATCGGTTTACGCGGTGACGTCTCTCAAGTTTTGGGCCTTTGGCAGGTATATACGACCCTAAAACAACTTCTTCAAATCTCCTGCGAACTGTACGCTCACTTACTCGTACTCCTCGAACGTCTTCCAGTTCATTTCGAGCTTGTATAGCCGTTAATCGCGTATTCCTACGAACTCCAAGTTGTAAAAAACTGTCATCTCGCCTCGATGTACATCTTTTTCTACCATGACCCCTCCTCCTCACAAGAGAATTAGACGATCTCTCTACCGCTGGATTCTGCGATGAATCGTTGATATTGGTCGACGAAGCCTTGAGGCAATCGATCTGTAGGTATGGCCATTTCTTCAGCCCTAATGATTTCCAGTGATGTTAAGTCAGGCATAATAAAGAGCTTTTAATATACAAAATTGCCTATAGAGTAACAAATTTATAAAAAACCATTAAGTGCAATTTTTCAAAAAAATTACAATTACGTAGTTATTACTCGAACAAGTTGACAAAACGTATTGTTCGGAAAAATAAAACAAATGAATGAAAAAAGTGTATGTCATCTAATTTTCTATTTTCAAATTTGACAATAAATTAAAAAAATATCATAACTGGCCAGTTCCTCAAGTAAAAGATTTTAAAATCCTGCTTTTTTCGTGTTCCGCTAATTTGCCGGTATGCATATATATATATATATATATATATATATATATATATATATATATATATATATATATATATATATATATATACCCGGATGACCGAGCTCTCCTCGGTTTTTCTTAATTACATGAATAATATTTTTCGATCTTATTGACATAATAGAAAAAGCTGAACTGGTTATTTGAATAAAAAATCATGAGTGCAATTAGTTTAGTTAAAATTTTCGTACTTTTAAAAAAATTTTAAAAAAGGGCTCGAAATAATAGATTTTCTCACAAAAGAAGGGAACTTGAAAAAAAGGAAAAAAAGGTCGGACCGAAGCGGGACGCGAACCAAGGCTTTACGTTTTCGCGACCGCTCGATATCCACTTGAGCTATTACGATCGTTAACACAATGTCAGAATTTACCTTCTTATATTGTAGCAGTTTTTCATTGCCTGAAAACACGGACAAAAACATTTTCTAAAAATACATCCTAGCTAGATCGATTTACTGCCCCTGAAACTCCCTGGACACAAAATTTTATGAAAATCGTTGGAGCCGTTTCCGAGATTCCGATTATATATATACATATATACAAGAATTGCTCGTTTAAAGGTATAGGATATATAAAATAGATGTGAATAATTTGAAAATAAAATCATCTTATATTTCACGTTAGTTGCAACATCATTCAAACAAATAAAATGGCTGCCAGCATCTGTAATTTTCAGTATGGAGTGGACCGCACCGGTAGCTTTTCAAGGTACGCGTACTAACGCCTTTCTCTATATGTGAATTAGTGTTGCCAGGTCCAATGAGCTAAATATGGGGACGAATACTTTTTTGCCTGAGCTGACCAACCAATAATTTATTGACCATGTATTGGAAACACTGCATATTCGTCTATGTGCATTTTTTCTTTAAATCAAATGATCAATCATCATCAATTTAATTCTCATCTGTGAAAACTTTTAATAGGCTTACTTTGTAAATTATATTATATACCATATAGTATTAATTAAAAGCTGTTTTCCTGTTATAAGTAAATAAATAAATAAAATTTGTTGAACGATTACTTACAATTTCAATAAATATTTACGTGCTTTGTATATATTCGCTTTATTTCAAAATCGATTCTTGATAGTCTGTGGTTGTTTATTTTGTTCGTTATGTCATGGCATAGCTTTGCGGGCCACATCACACTCGTAAGTGGGTGGTACCCAGCCATGAAGTACAACAATATTTGTATGACAGTTTATATAAAAAATACAAAACTCCATAGATGTGAGCTGTCATTCGCACCATGCCACAACGCGGATACTATAGATAGGTACTTATAGCAAAAAATAATTAAGTAATAATTTGTTACAGAAGTAATACCTATATATAATACGTACTTTATTACAAAGATTAGTTAAAATTTTCTTCACTATCCAAGTATCTACTTACATACTCGTACCTGTACTTGTCTTTTGTAATTAAAATATTTTAAGTTATAATAACACAAACACTGAATTTAAAACTTCCTTTACTAACAAGATTTTAACTAGGAAGAATACGATCACATTCCTGTTAGGAATCATATTTCAGGTTTATTTGTTGTTTAGACTCCCGAATTTCCGAAGGTAGTGTATATTAGGTGCTAAAATATGGTCAGTTGACCATAGTTAGAATATGTACTTGACCTAAGTAACTTAATTGACACGCAGTGGCGAAGGAAGGTGATAAAGTTTTACTTAGCTTGCGCGTGCAATTTATCTAATTAATAATAATTATGTAGACTATTAAACGTCGGCAAGCAGTCAACATCAAAGGAGTGCAACTTCTGTACGTAGTTCTATTATTTATTCTGTGCCACTACTTCTTGTACTAAAATAATCATCGAGGTAAGTATTAAGCTTAGGGGTTAGGTATTATATTGAGCAAAATCCAATTATTATCTTTTACCTTCAATATTATATATATATATATATATCAATTCCGTTCAACAAAATATCCAATGCAATCAAAAATATTTTGAAATATTAAATGAGAATTTAATACTTATAAATCTTTGTTTGATCGATATAACCAAAAAGAAAATGCAAGCTATCTAATCCTGTTATTATTATTTTATATCATCCGTTTAGTCATTTATTATAGTCTATCAAAGTTCACTGCTGATCATGAGTATATTGAAGCAATGCCATAAAGTACGAGCCTAATCCACCTGCATCCATTGACTTCCTGCATATCATACCAGGTCGTCAATCCATCTAGTGGGCTGACGTACTACATTTCGCTTATCGATACAAAGCTGCCACTAGAGAAAGTTTACCCTACTAGAGCTACATGGCCACATCAGTTACCAAATATTGGTTACTCTGGTTCTACTGTAGGTATCCTCATTTTTAAGTCTATTAAGTAGAGAAACCTTGAGCATAGCCCTCTTCAGAGCTCGCTGAGCGACTTGAGCTTCCTCATACTGACAGCAGTAAAGGACCACGTTACGAAATTATTGTACAGTGTACAGTGTACACTCTTGTTTTCAAGATTTCAGGTATACGTCACAAGAAGATGTTGTGTCGTAATCATCTGAACGTTGCCCAGTTACTTTATTTTCTTAATATTTAACGTTGGAAGGTTCGATTTCAGCCGGTCAGAAATTTTAGAGAAACCACTTTAGGTCGTCTCATATACCGACTTCCACGAAGCCCCGTTGGTTTGTGAGATCATTACAAATAAATTTGGGGCAATTACACTCCCATAGAACACACCAAAAGTTATGCCCATGCCTCGTCTTACGTGGTATTCAACTTTCACTCTTTGAGTGCACTCTTGAAGGCAATTGAATAGCTTAAATAAGCGGTACACTTTAAAAACCGATTTGCTCCTCTCTTTCTCCTTTGGAACTTCTTTTATCTCAAACGAAGTATGCAGGTACTACTAGGTAGAGCAATATTTTTGCAAAGTTATCCATTTTACACAAATCGAAAAAGGATAGGAGTGTGGTTGTTGGAGAACTATTCACTTTGTCATTTAGATTTTTCTCATTAAAATAAACCCCTTGCTCATTTCCAAATGAACAGCGGTAAACTACAGGAGGGAAATGCTCATGAATCGAAAATTCAAGGATTCGCCATACTGGCTTCTGATGAACTTATATATCTTCCACTTGTATATGTGTTATACCTTCTAATTCTCTAAAGCAATCGATGTCTGGTCTGAACCTTTATTATTATTTACAGACGTATTTTATAGATTTCATCGAATGACAATATTCCACATTTAAGTGAGCGTTAAATGTTTTTAATAATACTGCATTATAAGAAACTACAATTATTACATTATAATTTTTATTTATATTTTTTATTTATATTTATAATTCTAATTAGTACATTTAATGTTAACTTTTGTGTAAGTATCTAAGTAGTCACACTAAGTTATATAATATGCAATCAATCATGTCCAGCGATTGCTCATGGGTCGACCTATGTGGCTCCGACAATATAACCCTGTTACTGTACTGTATCCGTTTTGTTGCAACAATCCGTATTTGAAGTATTTTGTAGTCCTTTTCCTTTTTTTAAAAAGATGGTTTTGTAAATGTAAGTTGCAATAAATAAATATATTCTTTGATTCGTTGTTTTATTATTTATTTTTTATTCCTTCCTTCACTTTTGTGCAAAGGGAGAGATAGCTGTGAATAGAGGGAGAGCAGTGCTATCTCAGTCTCGCACAGGTAGCTTCAGACTTCGGTGGTTGATTTTGTTTTTAGTACGTTATTTTCAGTTTTTTTTTTTTGTGATACTCGTGCGGGTTTGTGCTCCTTTCGTTATTTTTAATATTTTTGACTACTCGGCGTTTATTAACTGGACTTTGATTTGCTTACTACTCGAACAGTTGTTGAACTGATTGATTTTGTTTTGAAAGTACTAATAATGGAAAATCCACGAAGAGGCGCTGTTAGTCGCTTTACACATCGTGAGTATGCTGACATGTACTTGATTTACGGCGAAACCAGGAAAGTTTCTACTCGAGGCATAGTCTCATTAAACGCAAGGTTGGCTGCAAGATTGTACGCGGAACGGTATCCAGACCGTAGACATCCGACATATGGCGCTGCGAAGAGATGTTGCATCTCTTTGCGTATTTTATCGCATCTATCACGGGGAGTGCTCTGAGGAATTGTTCGGATTAATCCCAGCCGCCAAATTTCGTGAACGCACTACACGGCAAACGTCCCGATACCATCCACACCATCTGGATGCTTGGCGGTCCACCACTGTACGTTTCACAAGGAGTTTTCTTCCACGTACAACCTCTCTGTGGAATAGTTTACCACCGGCGATTTTTCCGGACCGATACGACCTGGGGACCTTCAAGAAAAGAGCTTACTCCTTTCTAAAGGGCCGGCAACGCACCCGCAATTCTCCTGGTGTTGCGGTTGATCATGGGCGGCGGTAGTCACTTAACATCAGGTGAGCCGCAAGCTCGTTTGCCCCCTCTTCTATAAAAAAAAAAAAAAAAAAAACATATGAGGTGATTGAACGATTCGATTCTGCCTATAGGGAGGGCAGAATACCTGGAACTCGAGATTCTCAATCTGGGAGACCGCGAATTCGAGGACGACGTCGTGATACAGGAACGCGAAGAGGATCTCTCGACTTCAGTTCGTATGATACAAAGCCGCACTGGAATACCAAAATCATCGGTTCATCGTATTTTAAAAAAAAAGGTATCAATTTCACCCATACCACATTCAAAGAGAGCAAATTCTCCTTGAGGGTGATTATGTAAAACGAGTTCTGTTTTGCCGACGAATGCTGGAACTAAATAGGCAAGGTCCCGACTTTTTTCATAAAGTTTTGTGGACTGATGAGTCTCAGTGCAGAAGGGACAGATACCTTAACCTGCACAATATTCATAGTTGGCAGTTAGAGAACCCGCATGAAACCAGAGAAGACCGTTCACAATACATGTTTAAAATCAATTTATGGACAGGAATCTTCAATGGTTCAATATTGGGACCAGTAGAGCTACCTCCTGCATTAAATGGTGAAAACTATTTGGCATTTCTTCAACACCAATTACCAACGCTCCTAGAGGATGTGCCACTACAAACACGGACAACGATGTGGTACCAAAACGACGGTTGCCCAGCACATTACGCTCGAGACGTTCGAGCCTATCTTGACGACAGGTTCCCAAGAAGGTGGATTGGGCGATTGCGGCCAATCTTATGGCCCCCGAGATCCCCTGACTTAAATCCTTTGGATTTTTTTATTGGGGTTGTCTCAAGGATAAAGTGTACCTAGAACCAATTTACAACGATAGGGAACTCCGTAACCGAATAAACATAGCGGCTCAAGAGATATCGCAAATAGGTTTAAGAAGATTAAAAAATACTTTTATCAGAAGATGTAGATTATGTATTCGAACTAGAGGTAAACAATTCGAACATCTGCTTTAATAAACACGTTAATTTAAAATTCCATTTTTTTGGCAATATCCCATGGCTAAGCCAATAAGTTCGGCTTTAGCGCTACTCTTAATGATAAAAATGGTAATTCCGACATTTTTTAAACAATTGATGTAAGTTTTATACCTTTTCTGAATCTGCAGTAATTAGAGCAGATTTGCAAATTATTTGCCAGTTCACGTCAGTAATTTTTTTTCACGGTAGGTCATCAAAGTTGGAATTCAATTTTTTCAAAAGTAAAAAAGTAATACAAATCATTTTTTTTATTAAAAAATACATTAGATTTTGGGACAAATTTATTTTCACTGCATGGAACAACTGTTCGAAAAATAAAAAAATATAAAAAAACAACTTTTGAGGTATTTCTAACAACAACGGTAGGAACACTAAATTAAAGTAGAGATTTTTGAGAAAATAAAACAGTTGACGATATCTCTAAAACTAAAATACTTTTACTAAGGTCATTTTTCTTAATCTCCAAGACCTAAGGCTAACCTATCTTCCATGTCACTCTGACGTGATATTTTTGGGACATCCGTATGTATAGATATGGTAATATAACCAATTAATAAAAAGCAAATTTACTTCAACAAACACATATTATTTTATTTTACAAAAACGAAAAAAGAAAACGAAAAAAGACTGTTAGCAAATTTTATTATAAGTCAACAAAATTTCAAACAAAGGTGATAAAAAAATATTAGCGGCGTCTAACAATGTTTTTAAATATTCGTAATAATATATAAATAATAGCTCACTTAAAACCAATTGTCTATTTATATAATATTACTTAAAAATATGGCATGCGTTTTATCCATATACAAGGAAACTGTAAGTTAACAGCTTGGAACAAATTAATTAGTAGGTAAAGACTGGAACAGCTGACACTTTGTTAACATTTATTTCCGTTTCTTTTCACGTTCTTTAATTGGAAAAGTTTTTGAGTATTTTGAAGTATTTTGAATTTTGATATTAACAAACTATTGTGACTTTTAATAAGTTAGTCCGATAGGAAGATTATACGTGGTAGAGCCATGCTGCGGTTATGTTAGTAGTATAGTTGTAGTATGATTGGGTCGGCTCGACCAGGGAAGGACCACGCTCTCACAGAATACCAGCGTCAAATAGTAGATTAATGCTGCTGTGTTTCGTATGGTGAGTGTAGAGAACCGGAGACCCTTTTTACTGGAAACGAGGCATTCCATCTTAGTCCTCACGGGCATCTGCATTTTGATTTGTAATCGAGGATAGATGTAGATGTCTATGTGCCACAGCAATCACTTACCATCCAGTGGACTGTGTGCTCGTTTGTCAGCCTATCCTATTAAAAAAAGCAATCAAAACCGAAGAAATGAATAAAATAATTAGTATAAATAGAAAGTCATCCATCCCATCCGTTTCAGCCTATAAAAGTCCATTGCAGAACATATATGTATCCCGCATAGATCGCCTCATAAGGGAGTCATTGCCATAGGTGCCACACTTGGTAGCCGTGTTGGCAACCGCATTTATTATTATTTCGAATTGTAGTCAGGAAAATGCTGCCCATCTTCTTTGGAAATGTTCCAACGAACCTTAATGAATTATAGAAAACATGCCCAAAATATTTTGTTCGTATTTTAATAAATAATACTAAGGGCTTATTCCTGTCAAAGGAAATTGGTGATCATTAAACGAAAGCTTCGTAATAACCACATTAACAAGATTGAAATTATGAGAAATTGGCATAACACGGTGACAAACATTGAGAAAATTACGGCCCAAAGACAAAATAAAAGCATAGTACCGAAAGTAAGCCAGATATTTTATAAACATAGACTTAGAATATATTGGCGCATAGAGGACCTGACAGCCAGAAAACGTGTGACTATTTTTAATTTGTTATTACGTGCGTTATCTAGTGATCTACTCAAAAAATGATTGAACTATCGAAAAATGATTGTTAAGAAAGCGGTAAAAAGATAAAAGCTGAATTTTTGACACGATATTCTAAAATAATTAAAAAATATTCATATAACATGGTCCCGAGAACAAGCAGCACCTACCTGTGTTCTGTTGGATTTTAATTCAAAATGTACAAAATCCCAATAATCTCTTAAAAGGTGAGCCTACCGAATAAACTTAAACAATTTTTCCCATTAATCAGATCGGAAAATTGTATTTTCGAGCTATGACTTTAAAAATAAATATTTACTGCCCTAGACATGGTTTCCTTGAAATTTATTTGTAACGTAACGATAATCAAATATAAATAGTTAGATATATAATTAAGTAAATACCTATTTACATTTTATAAAATATTTTGCTGGTGAAATAAAAAACGGGGATGCGAAGTACATAATGGCTGCTTTATTTTTCATATTTTATGTATTACTTTTAATAATTACAAACATTTTTAATTAATAATTTAATACAATATAGAAGTTTATTTTAATATTCCATTTTAATATGAATGTAAACTTAATAATTTAAGTAAGGAAACTTGTAGGAATCAGTTAAATAAGATTGTTTCGTTTAAAGGCCAATATGTTTTTGAAGCTACTCTTCCTTTTATCTGTCCCTGAAAAATATAAAGTAATAATTAATTCATTATTGTTTTAGGTTTATAAATTTAAAAACGTAATGTTCTTAACAGATACTAGCCAAATACGCAGGAGATATTAATAGTGCACTAAGTGGCCGAGGATACATATGCACTCTTTATTCTCTTAATCTATGTTATATGTATGTTAAGAAAACGGTATCCTATCTATGGACTGACCGCAGCAAGTGCAGCTTAAATCATGCAGATCTATTGACGTGCGCAGCTGTTATCTATCCACGAGCACCTCTTCTCTACGACTAATTCTGTAGGCACACGCTATTAAGAGTTTGACATACTTTCGCCTTATTTTTCGGGCATCGAGCGTTGTGAGTGTCAAATTCTATGAAGTTTATACTGTCTTGGCACACTGAACCGCGCGATTCATGCGCGGGCGTCTAGTGGCGCTTATGAGCTTCAGAAAGATATTTAGTTTAATTACTAAATACCTATATCTAAATACGCTAAGTTTTATCATTGTGACTTGGGAATATAATCCAAAGTTCCGCTCGTTGACCGGTGACCCGTGAGGTGCGGGTCGTTAAGTAAGGTTATACTTTTTTTCGGTTGATAAATAGATATTATATAGATAAATAAAAATATAAAAATATAAATAAAAATATAAAAAGATATAAATAGATATAAAAAGATAAATAGATATCAAAGAGCCGTGGTAGCTCAGATGGTTAACGCTTGCTGAAAATATAACAGAACGCGAGTAACCCGGGTTCGATCCCTGCCGGCACCAATGAAATTGTTAATTGCAATTTTAAGTGCTGATTTACCACGTGCTCGGCGGTGAAGGAAAACATCGTGAGGAAACCTGCATGTCTGAGGAATAAGAAAAAAAATATTTTCGAAGACATGTGAAGTTCGCCTACATGCATTGGGGCAGCGTGGCGGACACTTCCTTGCCCTAAAAGCCCTCTCAGAAATGAGGGGAGGCCTGTGCCCAGCAGTGGGACGTATATAGGCTGTAACATTACTTTAATTACTTTACTAAATAGATATTTAGTTAGGTTCATAATGGCTTAATTTGTTTTATAATGTGTATAGATCAATCTCCATTTTTATCAACAGTTTTTGAGGTTAAATTTTTGAAATCTTAGTATAACAATATACTTACTGGTGTAACTAATGTAGAAATGGCTTTTTAAATTAACTTGTTTTATTATACTTTTTTATGCTTCTCAAGTAAATGTTTGCTGCAAATTTTTGAGCTTTTCTTTGGATTACAACCAACCTACCCAATAAACTTCACCATATTTTTTTTCTAATTATAGAATCCGGAGAGTCCTGAAATAGATTCCTGTTCGACAAACCGTAAAATAAAATTATATTTAAGAACGCTAACTGAGAATTTATTTTCATTACGTATTTTGAAATCTCTCAGTACTTTACTGGAGGGCTCCGGGAGAGGTTTTCAGCTTCGGAAAGGAGGTACAAAAGTGAACCACCTTTTCTATACGGATGACCTTAAGTTATTCGCCTCCAGTCGCTCCCATCTTGTGGAATTGCTAAACTTCACTTGTGATTTTAACAATTCTATTAAGATGGAGCTGGGAACGGATAAGTGTGCGGTCGTCCATGTTGAAAGGTGAAGGGTTGTTAACTCCGAGGGCATAGACTTATCTATGCCCGTCAACTTAAAGACCCTTTCCGAGACTGAAACTTACCGATACCTGGGTATGTCACAGAACATCGGTATCGATGAAGCTGGTATGAAACAGTCAGTTTGTGACGTGTTTTATGCACACTGGACCAAAGTGCTTAACAGTCTGGTGTGAATTAGACACACGCATATAACGCATGGGTCATGCGTGACCTCATGTACACCTTTGGCATACTCAGGTGGACACAGACTGAACTTAACGCCCTGGATAGAAAAGTCCGCACTACCACGACGTCCCATAGGATGTATCATCCGAGATCGTCGGTAATGAGGCTGTACTTGCAGCGAAAGCATGGTGGGCGTGGCTTCTTGAGCTCGCTGACTATGCACAATCGCGAAGTGTGCAGCCTCTGTAGTTACTTCCTGGCGAGATCGGATGACTTACCCAACGAGCAACTCTATCCTTAGCCAACGAGCAATGGCAAGACCCGGCAGTACATAGCATTTTCGACCGGGAGACAGTATGGAAGGAGAAGGAGCTCCACGGGAGGTTCTGCATGGCTCTACATGAGCCTTTCGTAGACACAGTCTTCCTCCACTGGCTACGCTTTGGTGTCCTCTTCGGACACAGAGACATAGACATAGAGTACACACAGATATATAGAGGGACATAGAGTCCAAACCAGTACATCATTTATGTAAACGGAATGAGTAAAGTAGTACATTGATGTAAACAGATGGAACTCAAGTCAAGTAGTCATAAGCACACTCGTTTTTATATGATTGGATTATTTAAGCATTTACTTAAAAGATACATGCAATACATGCATTCACAATATAAAATTTAATAATATAAACATTATTAATTAAATTAGATTGGTATTTTTCTGTTGAAGTTTCTGTTGAATTTTAGTGAGTTTACGTTAAATCACAACAATAATGCCAGCAGCTCAACTCCACGTCTTAAACTTGAAAAGTCTTAGAAAAAGACACAAGCATAACCAAAAACAATAACCAATTACGAACAACAATAATTTATACGTCGGCGCCATATTATGAGAAATATATTCATATAGATGTTTTGGTGCTGCCAGAGAAAAATATAATTTTCTACTCATTCAAAATCAAAACAAAAAGAAAACACATATTTTTCTTTTACTGTCAAGGATATGCTAATATAATAACGTAGAAAAATACAACAGGCATAGTTATCTACCTATGGATTATTATTTCTATATTCAAAATTTCAGAGTGTAATTTATCTTTAGCAAAATCTTACTAATTATGAAACAAGACTTTTATCTGACAAATGGCAATAATAAAATTCAGCCCCTGTAGGTATTTCATTATGTCCATACAGAGTTGAACGGGCCTGGACAAATTAGTCCAACCAAAATTTAATGATAAAGAAGTACCATTTTCCACTGAAGTCAAGTACTTGGGCGTAACAATCGACCTAAAACTGACGTGGAGCTCTCACCTTAGCAACGTATGTCACAAAGCAAAAATTGCTTTAGGTACGTGCAGTCGTTTGGTCGGAAACAACTGGGGCATGCGTCCCAGTATGGTCCTATGGCTGTACAGCAGCATAGTGATTTCACCTATTTCGACTTTCACCTATGCCTCTATTGTCTGGTGTAACAAGGCCAGCCAAAAGACGACTGCGGACAGACTAAATAGTCCACAAAGGACTCCTTGCTTAATGGCAACTGGAGCTATGCGATCATCGCCTGGAGCGGCTCTTAATACACTTCTATGCCTAACGCCCCTTGATCTTTATCTAGACAAGGAGGCGAGGGCTAGTTTGTATAGGATTAACGTCCAGGGCGGTCTGAGCTTGCTCTGCTACAGATCGATATCCATGCTCGACTTAATTAAGGAAACATCGGTCTTATGCATGATCTCAGATATCATGCGTCCACTACACACTTTTAATAAAAAGTATATGGTGGGATTACCCTTCAGAGAAGACTGGCTGAATGGCCAGGTCATCTGTGAGGTCGGTAGCCTCATATGGTATACCGATGGGTCTAAAATGGGCCTCGACGTAGGCTTTGAAATTTACGGGGAACGCCCCAAATTCGAACGACGTACGAATTTGGGTAGGTACACCTCCATCTTCCAGGCAGAAATTTTCGCCATACTTCGGTGTACGGAAATCAATCTGCAAAAACACTACGTCAACCATATAATTTATATAAACTCTGATGGTCAAGCAGCACTGCTAGCGCTGAGGTCAAACTTAGTGAACTGAAGCTAGTTGGAGACTGCGTGAACAGTTTGAACGCCCTGGGATGTAACAACAGGGTCGTTTTGAGATGGGTTTCGTATCACGCGGGTATTGTAAGCACGGAATTTGCCGACAAACTTGCACGGAAGGGCTCAAAGTGCACACAATTTGGACCTGAGCCATTTAGTGGAATCTCAAGAAGCCTAGCCCGATTGACCCTTGAAACTCTTTATCACAATAAATCACTTAAGTCCTGGTCTGACACACCAGGCTTAAAACATTCTAAAATCTTGATCCAGGCTTTCAATCGTAAATTCGCTTCAGAAGCCCTCGGATTAAGTGAAAATAAATTGCGCAATTTGGCAAGAGCCCTAACTGGACACTGTTGTCTTAAAAAGCACACGTCCATCCTGGGACTAAGCAACTGAAGGATGTGCCGGTTCTGTTCCATAACGGAAAAACGCCTCTGCATATCCTAACTGATTGCGGACCCTTAATGCGCAAACGTAACACTCATCTGGGAAACTATGTACTCCGCCCAGAAAAAGTGAAATTACTCACGGCTAAGCAACTCTTTCTATTCGTTGAAGACATAGATAGGGCTTAGCAGTGAACTATAGCGAAAGCAGCGATTACAATAGAACTTTTAGGTCGCAGTGATACTAGTCTCTTTCCCTGGACCTGCATAGTTGCTCGCAGATAATTAAAAAAAATAGTTTATAAAAAATTATTTATCTTAGGTGAAAGATTAATTTTTGCTTTAAATTTTCCACTGCGTTGCCATTTTTATTCAATCAACAAATTAAATTTATTACTGGTTTTATTTTCACCACACCTTTTGTTCCACGTAGTCGTTCACTTATAACTTAAATTATGACCTGCTTGTGTTTCGACCTACATTCAGCTTCGAAATTATATGAATCTAATACGAATAATACGTACAGCAACAACGAAATGCAAATTGAACTCTGAACTGAAATTTGTTGGTTAGTGTAGAAATCATATTTTAACACTTCAAAGTACTCTCTTGAATGAAGTCATATTACTTTTCTACGTTTTTATAAAAAAATCGTGAGGTATGTAAATATTTTTAATATATTACTTTTGCTGTGGATGTTGTTCAATAGCATCTTTCTGATAACAGCTGTATATAAAAACTGCCGTTGATTTTTCCAAGCATAGCGACTACGGCAAGTATCTCCTCTATCAGGCAATCTATGAAGGAGGCCTAAATATTGTTGTGTGAATAAGTCAACTAGCGCCATCTAGTGTCAGGAACGAGAGCGAGGGGAGCTTTGCAGAGAATGACATCACCGATCTCTCGACCGACAGCGCCACCCGAAGAACTGAGTTTCTAGAAAATCTATACTCGAGCTCTTGGTACCTTACGCGTGTTTACTTGAACATTCCGGATATTTTGCTAATTGAAATAAATAGGTGGCGCAAGATGCGATCGAGACAGTGTTGATTTGACGAAACAAGCGAAGCTTCGGAGCGGAATTAAGTGGATTAGTGTGTTTTATTATTAGTGTTTTAACTTGAATTTGTGTAAAGTAAATTAAAGTGTTAATTTAGGTAATTTTATCGGCAATTTCTATTGTCACGAACCTCAAGCTCGTAACAATTGGTGTCAGAAGTGGGATAAAATAATGCCGATTTTACCTAAGGAGGAAACGGAGGGTGTCCGTACCCGAAGTCAACGCCAGCAGGAGACGGACCAGAGGAGATTTGGTGGTGCAACGCCGCAGATGTCTGAGGGCCAGCCGCCGGCCACGGAAGCCGGTCTGTCAGCAGCTTCTACGTCTGTGGCACCTGACTTAGGTGCTCTGATGGTGATGCTGCAGGAGCAGGCTCGCCGACAGGAGGAGCAGGCTCGCCGACAGGAGGAGCAGGCTCGCCGACAGGATGAACAGGCCCGCCGACAGGAAGACCAGGTTCGTCGTTTGGAGGAGCAGCTGCGGGGCGGACAAGAGGAACAGGCCCGTCGGTTGGAAGAGCAGATGCTCCTCATGAAGGACCTTCACGCTACCTTCGTGAAGGAGATAAAGGAGGTGAAGGATAGGGTTGCTCAGCATGACAACCGCCTGTCGAAAGCTGAAACCCAAATCGCGAAAGCTGAAAACCGAATCGAGAAAGCTGAAACCCGAATCGACCAAGTAAACAATCGGGTTGACAACGTTATGGCTGACATGAAGAAATCACTGGACGAACTCAAACTCGGAGATGGAGCTACAGCTCCCGTAGTAGCTACAACACCTTCGCTACGCGGGTTCAAGGTGCCACCGTTCGACGGTACCTCTTCCTGGTCAGCCTACAAAATCCAGTTCGAGGCTGTTATGAAGGCGAACGGCTGGAACAAAAGTCAGGCCATGACTGCTCTCACACTAGGCCTGCGCGACCAGGCCTTAACAGTTCTGGAAGCTCTCGGTGAGGAAGTGACTTATGAGCAACTCCTTGAGGCATTGGAGGCGAGATATGGTGACGCTCACCTGGAACACGTCTTTCGTGCGCAGCTTAAAGATCGTGTGCAGCGCATCAACGAAAACCTGCAGCAGTGGGCTCTAGAAGTGGAGAAGCTGGTGCGAAAAGCATACCGGTCTGTACCTGCGCTCATTGAAGGGAACCTGGTGCAGACATTCATCGACGGCATCCGTGACCTGGAAGTCAGAGCTGCTGTGAGGCTCGGGCACCACGAGACGCTTAAGGACGCCTTGGCCCATGCACTGGAAGTGGAAGCCGTGCGGCAGGATCATCGTTCCCATCGCGTCAGGGAGGTTGCAGCAGCTACAGTTCGCGACCGCAACAAAGGATACAGCCCAAGGTGCTATGGCTGTGGGGAAAAGGGCCATCTTCGATCCAGCTGCCCTAAGCGAACCCTAGAAAGGGAAGGTGAACGATCCCAGGAGGGTAGTGCGGCCAACAGCACCGCCCAGCGGCAGCAGGGAAACGAGTAAAAGCCAGAACTGCGGGGCGGGTGCTGGCTGATGTTAAAAGAGCCCCAAGGATCTCGATCTCACAAACCCATGATGGGAACAGTCTAATCATCAAGGGCGAGGTCAACGGAATGCCGTGTAAACTGACCATAGACACTGGAGCCTCTCGTACGGTTGTTAGTTCCCAACTTATAAGTCAGTTCCTTGGGGACTCCGCATACAACTGAGAACGCATTAATTTGGTAACAGCCACCGGTCAGCGTATACCCGTCCGTGGAGAGAAGGAGATGGAGTTGAAGCTTGGCAACGTGATCTACCTGCATAATGTCATCGTGGCTGATATAATGGACGACTGCATCCTAGGCCTAGACTTTATGAGGAATAATTGTTGTGAGATCGACGTTAAGCAAGGTGTTTTGAAATGTGGACAGGAGGAACTTTTTATGGAAGGTGCGTTACCAGGGAACGTGTACAGCATTAAGAAGATTGTTCTTCCGCCGAGATCGGAAACGATTGTTCCGGTTAGTCTTCCCCGAAACGCTGGGCAAGCTCACCGTTGTGTACTTGTGGAAAGGGTAAACAATGACCTTCCATGGAAAGTAGCTCGAACCTTGGTCAGAACCACTGACATCTCAAGAATACGTGTGTTGAACCTTTGCGACCGGGAACAGATTATAGAAAAAGGCACACTGGTTGGCACTTGTGAGGAAGTGGATTGGTTACGTCGGTGCCAATATATATCGAGTGGGACCCCCAGCAAGGTTTCAGAAACGAGAGTGACCACACTTTTGGAAGACTGTCGCAGTGTTCTCTCCCCGAACGAATTGGTCAAGGCGAAGAAGTTGTTACTCAAGTACGCCGATGTATTCTCGTCAAACGATGCTGATATAGGAAAGACTGGCTTAGTTCAACACAAAATAAACACAGGAGAGGTATTGCCTATCCGTCAGCGGCCAAGAAGATTGCCGGTAGCACGTGAAAAGGAAGTGGAAACCATGATTGAGGGAATGGTGAAGGATGGTGTTATTGAACCTTCATCTAGTCCATGGTGTTCACCCGTGGTGCTGGTAAAGAAGAAGGATGGCAGCATGCGGTTTTGTGTTGACTACCGCCGTCTGAACGACGTTACAAAGAAGGACAGCTATCCATTGCCAAGAATTGATGACACGCTGGACATGCTTACAGGAGTAAAATGGTTTAGCACGCTGGATCTAATAAGTGGCTACTGGCAAGTTGAAATTGACCCTAAGGACAAGGAGAAAACTGCGTTCTCGACGGGAAAGGGTCTGTGGCAATTCAAAATAATGCCGTTTGGGTTGTGCAATGCTCCAGCAACGTTTGAAAGGCTGATGGAACTTGTACTTACCGGGCTAATTGGCGATGCCTGTCTGGTCTACTTGGATGACATCATCATCGTGGGCCGTACGTTTAAGGAACACCTTCAAAACCTGGAACGCGTGCTTATGAAGATTCAGAGTGCCAACCTCAAGTTGAACCCGAAGAAATGTTCACTATTCCAACGGCAAGTTAACTTTTTGGGGTTTGTAGTATCGGAAGAAGGTATCCGCACAGATCCAGAGAAAATCGCCGCTGTCAAGAATTGGCCGGTTCCAAAAGACAAGACGCAGGTTAGAGCATTTCTGGGTTTGTGCTCCTATTACCGGCGATTCGTGAAGAACTTTGCAGATATAGCCAAACCTCTGCACAAGCTATTCGAGGAGAAGCGACATTTCTGCTGGGATGAAAGTTGCAATATCGCATTCCAGGAGCTCAAGGACCGTCTGTGCAAAACACCTATTTTGGGATACCCTGACGCAAGCAAAGAATTTATAGTTGACACAGACGCAAGTGATATAGGACTTGGCGGTGTGCTGTCTCAACGGAATGGTGACCAAGAGGTCGTGATAGCGTGCTTCAGCAAGTCGTTGTCAAAACCGGAAAGGAACTATTGTGTCACAAGACGCGAATTGCTCGCTGTGGTAAAGTCGTTGCAGCATTTTAGCAAATATCTTCTGGGACGAAAGTTTCACTTACGAACTGACCATGCTGCACTAAAATGGCTATTGCAGTTTAAAAACCCAGAAGGACAAGTTGCGAGGTGGATTGAACTACTGCAGGAATACGACTTTGAGATCGAACATCGCAGCGGGAAATCTCATGGCAACGCAGATGCATTGTCAAGAAGACCTTGTCCTGAAGATTGCAAACATTGTACTAGGCAAGAGAGTAAGGAAGTGGTATCCGTGAGGATGCTCAGGGCAGACCACCTCAGCAACGAGTGGAAGGACAGCTTACGACATGCACAGCAGGAAGATCCGGACATCAAGCCGATTCTGGAATGGATAAAGGCCAGTGCTCCCAAGCCCAAGTGGAGTGACGTCTCAGCGATGAGTTCGACCACTAAAAGCTATTGGGCCCAGTGGGACAGCTTGCTGCTTCAGGATGGAGTTCGGTGTCGTAAATGGGAAAACGTTCGGGGAGACAGCTGTCATTTGCAAATGGTTGTCCCTAAAGCTAAAGTACCGGATGTTCTACAGCTGTACCATAATGATTGTTCAGGAGGCCATCTGGGAGTTAAACGAACTCTACTGAAGATCCTAGAACGGTTTTACTGGGTCCACTGTCGAAACGATGTCGAGGACTGGTGTCGCAAATGTACAAGTTGTGCGGCTGTAAAGGGACCTCAGACTCGTAGTAGAGGTGCATTGAAGTTGTACAATGTGGGTGCACCATGGGAGAGAATAGCCATTGACGTGGCGGGGCCGTTTCCGGAGAGTGAAAGCGGTAACAAGTATTTCATGGTTGTGATGGATTACTTCACTAAGTGGCCAGAAGTCTTCGCCATTCCAAATCAAGAAGCTTCAACAGTTGCAGATAAACTAGTTCATGAAGTCTTCTGTCGTTTTGGAGTACCTTTAGAGATTCACAGCGATCAAGGAAGGAATTTTGAGTCTCAAATATTCCAGGAAACTTGCCGAGTTATGGGTACTCATAAAACAAGAACGACTTCTTATCACCCGCAATCTGATGGAATGGTGGAACGATTTAAACACATTGGAGAGGTACCTAGCAAAAGTTGTAGACAATCGGCAACGAGATTGGGACAAGCACATACAACCGTTTTTGTTGTCATATCGAAGTTCTGTTCACGAAAGTACAGCAGTGACACCAGCTTTCGCAAACTTTGGAAGAGAATTACGGCTGCCTGCGGACCTGATCACCGGGATACCACCTGATGCCCCACGCAGTATAACCGATTATGCAAATGACTTGCGGAACAAAATGAATGACATTTACGAGCACGTCAGACAATCGGGCCAGCAAATGTCTGAAAAAATGAAAACCCGGTACGACCGAAAAATGAACAATAAAGGGTTCAACGAAGGTTCATTAGTGTGGTTGCACAATCCAGTCCGCAGCAAAGGGAAATCTCCTAAGCTTCAAGCTAAATGGGACGGCCCGTACCGGATTGTAACCAGGATCAACGATGTGACCTACCGGATACAGAAAGGCGCAAGAGGGACTCCTAAGATCGTCCATGTGGATCGCTTGGCGCGTTATTATGGGACCGATAATGCTCGGGACGAGCATGTCTTAGGAGGGGGCAGTGTTGTGTGAATAAGTCAACTAGCGCCATCTAGTGTCAGGAACGAGAGCGAGGGGAGCTTTGCAGAGAATGACATCACGGATCTCTCGACCGACAGCGCCACCCGAAGAACTGAGTTTCTAGAAAATCTATACTCGAGCTCTCGGTACCTTACGCGTGTTTACTTGAACATTCCGGATATTTTGCTAATTGAAATAAATAGGTGGCGCAAGATGCGATCGAGACAGTGTTGATTTGACGAAACAAGCGAAGCTTCGGAGCGGAATTAAGTGGATTAGTGTGTTTTATTATTAGTGTTTTAACTTGAATTTGTGTAAAGTAAATTAAAGTGTTAATTTAGGTAATTTTATCGGCAATTTCTATTGTCACGAACCTCAAGCTCGTAACAATATGTTCACAGTGGACTTTAGACAGGTTGTAATCTTAATCGTTACTGTCTACTTATCTACATGTATGAACTTAGGCCTATTTAGGGCATTTGCCATAATCGACACGTTTGGTAGGCGGATTGTCGATCGCAGTTCCAGGTTTTTGTATTTTTTACAAAAAAAAATTACATTTTTTATATATAATAATGGTGCACGATACACGTGCAATAAAACGAGCACACAGTATATCTAATGATAAAAGGATACTGTGGCCCATATGCGTTGTCACCCCTGAGGACTAAGATGGAATGCCACATATCCAGTAAAAAGGGTCTGCGGTTCTGTACACTCACCATACGAAACATAGCAGTATTTTCTCGATGTACCAATATTATTATTATCATATTTTCTTCTTCAATCTTCGATTTCACGCTGGTATTCTGTGAGAGCGTGGTCCTTTCCCGGTCGAGGCGACCCAGTCATACTACAACCATAATATAGTTGTAGCAAGTCTCTACCATATATTTGTTACTGGTTGAATAACCGTTTTTTCAGTTTTCCTTTATTTCTGTCTGTCTACCTGTCCGGGCTAATATTTGGAATGGCTAAATCGACTATAACGAATTTTCATGAACAGAAAGAGAGCGATGCTAGGAATGATGTAGGCTATATTTTATCAGAAAACCTAAACACATAGAAGATATTATCATTAATACTTTAAAGTTATAGATCACACCACGTTCACTGAGACGTCATAATTATTTTTCTTAAAAAATTATGTTGTATATTTCCGTAGACCACAAAAATTCTGTTTAATGTGACCCAAAGGAAATAACTAATCATGAGGTCCTGTTTGTACGAATTAGCTATTTCGATCCTACTTAATGACAAGGTAGCATTGGGCACTCAAGACTAAATACAATTGAAGTGTTTTCATGGATAAACTTAAACCGTCTCTTTAAAACAGAATAATAGAACAATAACAAAGCATACATATGAATGAAAAATTGTTATGTAAATTTTGTAAAAACCAAGAACAGACACAAGCTAGTAATACCAGTTACTCGACACCAAAGAGTCAATAATTCTTAAATATCACAAATTATATATTGTGTAAGAATATCCACTACCCCATATCATGCTATTGGTGTCGTAAGAGGCGACGAAGAGAAGCTAATCAGGTGCTGTCGTATTCTTCACAACGAATAAAAAGAACTGCGGATGCCAACCCTTGTGAAGCGTTGCAACCAAGGAAATTATCCCTCCTATGAGGCAATCTATGGGGGAGGCTTATGTTCAGCAGTGGACTTTAACAGGCCGTCACGGTAACGGTATATATCTCTTAATTAACTCAAATGAGTGCCATGTTAGATCACCTTTTGCTAACTGCTGTGAACAGTTCAGGTTTAATTCGGCATTCACGCTACTTCCATTACTTAAACAACTAGGAGTCAAATTCGTTCAGCACGCAAGAAATATCGGAAACAGATAACAAAAATATATTTTTTTCTTATATATTTAAAACGATATAGTTTTATTTTCATTTGTCGTGCTTTTTAAATTTATTTGCAAATCAATTCACACTCATATCGTGATGTTAAACAAATGGCCTAAAAATGAAATTTTATAGGCTATGCACTAAAGGATCATCCAACTATTAAAACCGAAACGTACCCCCGAACTTGCTCAAACTTTCGTATAGAAGACGTTAAATAAAGAATAAACTGCGTAAAACAAAGGTAAAAAAATTAAATAAAAGTATAAGAGCTTCAGAGCCGTGGTAGCTCATATGGTTAACGTTCGCTGTAAATATAACAGAACGCGAGTAACCCGGGTTTGATCCCTGCCGGCACCAATGAAATTGTTAATCGCAATTTTAAGTGCTGATTTACCACGTGCTCGGCGGTGAAGGAAAACATCGTGAGGAAACCTGCATGTCTGAGGAACAAGGAAAAAATGTTTCGAAGACATGCGAAGTACGCCAACACGCATTGGGGCAGCGTGGCAGACACCTTCTTGCCCTAAAACCCTCTCAGAAATAAGGGGAGGCCTGTGCCCAGTAGTGGGACGTATATAGGCTGTAACTTTAGTTTTATAAGAGCTTAATGTAAAGAAGACCATTTCTTGTGAATTAGTTACTTGATGTGGTGTCGCTTTGCCGTCTTACTAAAAGACTCCAACGTGCGATAACTATCCCTTCACATACCAAATATTGCAGGCATCGTTGGAGGGATGGTCTGTGCACAACCGATATAATTGATTGATCGCCTTTCAAGTGGATACTCAGGCTAGTGAAACACATATAATAACATGGAGGTCACATATAGATGCGTTGTTGACACAAACTTCAAAGTTTTTCAATTGTTTTGCTACAGGAGGATTGTGAAATGATTGTAAAGTTAAGAAAAATGTCTTATTTTTAAAATATTATATAGTGTTTTTGCGCAGTAATGATATTCGCACGAAAACAAAAACGATGAAAATAACCACTGATTATCAGCTTAGAGTAAGAACATACATCATTTCCATCAATAATTAATTCATATCTTTTTAGTACCAAGACGTAATCTTACACATTAGTAGGTACTATTATATTATTGAATATAATAGTGCCACATACTATTGAATAAGCACTTAGCGTGGGAGCCGTGGTACCTCAGGAGCATAGCGCTCGCTGTAAACTTCACAGTACAGGAGCAACCCAGGTTCGTTCCCCGCCGGCACGAATGAAATTGTTAATTGCAATTTTTGTTAAGTGCTGATTTACTAGGTTGCACTAAAAGTATCGGGAATGGAATATTTCCACCGTTCCTGTCATATTAAAATCCTTTTAATTGAAAACTCCTTGGTTTTAAAAATCGAATACCATTAATTTATTTTAAAAAAAAGATTCTCGATCTTGTCACAAGGTTTTGTCAAACATGTTTATAAAATGGAATTGACTCGAGAAAATTCAAGAGCTATGATTTATTACGACTCGAAGTGGTTTAACACAAAAACAGTGTGTTGACCGGATGATTTCTGCATTTGGTGATGAAGCCCCATCTAAAACCACAATTTATCGCTGGTTTGCTGAATTTCAACGTGGAAGTGCCAAGCTCAGTGATGATCCCCGTCAAGGTCGTCCAAAAACTACAGTCACTCAAGAAAACGTTGATGCTGTGCGTAAGATGATTGAGGAAGATCGACATGCGACATACCGCGAAATTCAGGCAACTTTAGACATTGGCATGAGCCAAATACAAGTAACCTTGCATAAAAATTAGGTGTAAAAAAGTAGTTTTCCCGATGGATACCGCATTCGCTCTGTGAAGAGCAAAAAGCGGCTCGCGTTACTTAGTGCGTCAGAACTCTCGAAAGATTCCACGCAGGATCCTCAAATGCTGTATATAACATCGTATCAGGTGACGAATCCTAGATATATGCGTACGAACCCGAAACAAAAAACCAGTCACGAGTTTGGGTATTCGAAAATGAGTTAAAGCCAACAAAAATTATTCGTTCACGGAGTGTTGCAAAAATCATGGTGGCCACGTTTGTCTCCAAAACCAGCCATGTTACGACTATTCCTCTTGAGGGACAAAGAACGGTTAATGCAGAATGGTATGCTAGCATTTGCTTGTCACAGGTCGTTTTTGAACTCCGTAAAGAGAACTGCAACCTCCGCATCATCCTCCATCACGACAATGCGAGTTCTCACACCGCACACAGAACAAAAGAGTTTTTAGAGCAAGAAAACATAGAATTATTAGACCATCCGCCGTACAGCCCCGACCTAAGCCCTAATGATTTCTATACTTTCCCTAAAATAAAGAATAAATTGCGTGGACAGAGATTTTCATCACCTGATGAAGCTGTGGACGCCTACAAAACGGCCATTTTGGAGACCCCAACTTGCGAATGGAATGGTTGCTTTAATGATTGGTTCCATCGTATGGAAAATGTGTCAAATTTCTCGGAAAATACTTCGAAAAGCAATAAATACATTTTTAAATAGTAATGTTGTGTCACTTCCTTGATTCCCGAAATTTTCAGTGCGCCCTCGTACCACGTGCTCGACGGTGAAGAAAATATCGTGAGGAAACCTGCATATCTGAGTAATTAAAAATATATGTTTCGTAGATATAGGAAGACCGCCAACATGCATTGGGGCAGCGCGACGGACGTTTCCTTGCCCTAAATCCCTCTAAGAAGTGAGGCTATCATATTACGAGCACTCATGCCGTTCACTCAAAGGAATAGGCAGATACTATGGACTTCCATTTGACATGATCCTAACATAACTCTCATCTCTTTCACATCCGTTTACCCACTCATACATGCTCGTCGGTTAAGGGTGCTTTTATTTTGGCCTATCTTAATATGTCGCCAATTTGGCTCACAAACTTTTGTTAAACACGGGAAAACAACTTTTTTATTGGCTAATTTAACTTGTTATTGGTAAACTTGTTGTTGGCTTATAAACTGGCAAATGGTGACAGTTACAAAATCCCCCCTATGAGGCAGTTTATGGAGAAAGCCTGTGTTCAGCGGTGGACTTTTAATATAATAATCTATAATAGATGGATGGATAGATTGACTTCATTTATGCATATTCAACCAAAAATTTACGTGTCAAATTTACCACACGAGACCACACGAGAAGCACCAGCTTTCAGATAAAAAAGAATCATCAAAATAGGTTCACCTAGAGAACAGTTCTGAGGTAACACAAAAACACATAAAAAACATACATTCGAATAGAATACCTTCTCCTTTTTGAAGTCAGTAAAAATCATCTTAATCTTCCATAAAAGGCACTCATTTCGATATTACAGACAGACCTCAATTTTATTTACGCGTATAAATAAAGTATAAATTAATTAATTAATAAAAGACATGATGTAAATATGCTAAAACCATAATATTACACAAACTTGAACCAATTCATGTTTGGTACAGTATATATGCAAATATGATCACGTTTTCGAATATCGCAACAGGCTGAGGTTACCCATTTTGCCTTGGAACGCACACACGCTTTTTCTCCTTTGTGCCCCTTTTTACTCCCTCCAACGCAATCTACCTAAAGGAAAGCTTTGAGTTTCTTCACCACCGTCTTCCGGTCCTATATAGTGAGCCAAGAGGAACTTTATCTTAATTCTATATGCTTAGTTTTAAATTGCTTTTGAGTGCTCGTTTTTCCTGGCCCCATGGCCTTCCTGCATTGGATACGGGGGCGTCCGTTGCGCAGGTGAAGTTAGAGGCCACAGTGGATGGTGCGCTATGTGTTCTGGTGTGCCTTGCCTGAGAGGGAGATGGGGGCGGAGTAGTCCTCTCCCGAGGAGGGGCCGCAATAGAGCCGGCGCTGGTGACCCGAGGCCCTGCGAATTTGCGGCGAAAGTGGGGGAAGACTCGCACCGTCTAAAATACCACGGGAGTTTTAGACGGTGCGAGTCTGATGTAACCTGTCTTCGCGAAGCATAGGCATTTTAATAAATAAAACAAAAAAAAAAGTAAGAAAAAAACTGTCAGTCGTAGGACTGCACGTCAGAAGTGAAAACTTCTTGGCTTTACAAATTTGTAAACATTATTTTTGGGTTGTTAAGAAATATTTTAGGAAGTATTTTTATTAGAAATTATTTTTGTGAAAATATTAATATAATAATAAAATGAGGAGACGTTTCCATGCATCATTTATTTATTTATTTGGATTGCCAACACAAGAAACAGCAATTAATATTTGGTTACATTACAGCGTTATAAATTTTATATGATTCACTGCTCTTATAATTATAGGCAATCACAGCATGCGCTGTGTTAGAATGTTAAACAAATTTGAAAAAAAAAATTCTTAAATAAAAATAGAAAAAGAAACAAAAGTTAATTGTTCAATCGGAGTTTAACGTACGTCTCTTACATATTACACAGTACATGCTTAATGATAGAACGTCCAGAGTCCTGCCAGCAGAAATTTTCGTACTACCGGTAGGACGCAATGTTTTTGGTTATATGAGGCTTTCTAGGCTTGCGAGCAGAATGCAATTTACTAACATGCATAGTGCGGCTCTTTCTGATTCAGCGAGTTTTTGAATCGTGTTTCTGCGATCAGTCAGTCAGAGTATATAACACGTGGTGTCCGCGTTCGCGTCAAAGCTACATATTTCGAAGAAAATTATGGCCAAAACACCTGGAGTCACAAACATTTTGGTGATAACTACGATATAAGTTATTGTTGGGGTACTGTAAGAAAGGTAGAAAACAACTATGCTAGGGTATATTGGGAAATTGACAAAAAATTTCATTGGTGCCCGTTGGAGTTCTGATTGATGATATCGAATACGAACTAATTGGAAGCAAATACCAATAAAGAAAATTGTAGGTACATACCAATTATTATTTTATTCATAGCCTTACGTTACAATGGAAAAATAGTAGGTCGGTCGCCTGTTCGTTACTATGATTTGCATGGGTTGACATTTTTTTTGGATTTAAAATTTTTGGTTCACCACAAAATTTCCTCAAATGTACAGTCGAGAACTTAGTTAACTAAGTTTATACCTATAGTCTGACCTTGAAAGCGCCCATATTGCTCGTTATAGCGGCTGTTTTCAATATATGTATGTAAGAGTGTTTTACGTGTTTGTGTGGGTGAGTTTGTATGTGTATATACATATATGAGTGTGGCAGTATTCGTATATATATGTGTGTGTAATTAAAAAAATAATTTTAATTTCAAATGTATTGAGTGCACCGTGCACCCCTTTGCTTCTATTGCTAGGACTAATAGAGCTTTTTTTTTTCAGCATCATCTGAATCGGGCTCTTCATCTTCGAGTGAAGATGACGAGACAACTGTTTCAGTCCATCCGACTCCGCGTATGAGCAACCTGGACTTTTCATGAAGCAATACGTGTTGTTCAGCGACAACAAGGCTATTTCGAAGCTACCCTGCTAGTACCACTGGAGCCTGCACGAAGTGTCAAGGATGCATTTTTATGGTATTTTGCAGAGAGAAACTTAGTCACATAGTCCGTGTACCAACTCTTCGTTTTCCCCTAGACAGAAACTGTTGAACGAGAATGAATATTTTTTTGGTATATTTTACGCTATGACTCTTCAAGAACTGCTAGACCGCAGATCCTACTGGAATACGACCTCCCATGGAATATTTCCCCCCGCAAATTTTGGACAAAGATTTGGAATGAGTCGTCAACGGTTTGATCATTCTAGTGGCCCTGCTTCACACAACCGTCAGACCTTGATGATTCTGACAAATGGCGTAACACCAGAACACTAGTAATGATGGTGAATGATAAACTAAAAGATCATCCATCCGTCCTGATGCAAAAATAACTGTAGATGGATCCATGGTCGCCTGGTATGGAAGAGGTGCGTACTTCAAAGACGAGATGCCAGCAGTTATGAAAATTAAAAGAAAACCAAAAACAGTGGGTTGTGAAGTAAAAACAGCGTGTGATATTAATACAAACATTATGATGAGATTGGAAATTGATGAGGGTAAAGAAGCAACGAGTACGAAGAAATGGCAAAGAGAATTTGGCGCTGGAACTGCAACTACTTTGAGATTGACAGAGCCGTGGCATGGTTCTGGAAGAGTTATAGTTGAAGACTCATGATTTGCTTCGGTCAAAACAACTGTGGAGTTATTCAAAGCTGGATTATATTTCAGTGGACTGATAAAATTAGCACACAGTTTCCATCCCGTGTCGGATATGGCTGCAAAGTGTCCGACGCACAAGGGGGCATTTGTTGTAAGTACAGCTGAAAAAGACTCAGTGCAGCTTATTGCCTGACACATATATAAGGCATGTAGTTTACGATGTGTTTTATGCTCTCCAAAGACAGGAAGAAACTGCTTCATCTACCACATCACGAATGGAATTCCTGCATAACTTTTTTTTAATAAATATTTTTTTCACTAAGTTCCTTTCATATTCTTGTTTATTTTCCTACTCCGTAATATCAAGAAGCGCCCGCGTCTATTCCTAGATACCTATACTAACTTACAGAATGTTTGTCACCCCTGCCTAATTTTATTACGCATGAAAGTCTAGTACTGCTAGAAGGACAGCCTCTGATATCCATAAAAAATCCACAAAATATTACGTACTGCTAGCAGGACGCACGTCCCTAGGATTCTGCTTCCGGAAGCTCCTTCCAGCAGGACTAGCGCTTGGACGTTCAATTTGGATCATTAAGTTTATCAACAAATTGAGCAATGGTATCATTGTGAACATCAACGTTGGGTACCTATATTTTTAGTAAGCTTGTAGTACAGGCGAGATATACGGATCTCTGGGGAGTCGCGACCCAACTTAGTTCTACAATTTTTTTTTAAATGTTCTTAAAAAGCCTACGCAGAATTCTTGGTATTCTGTATGGTATAGCATGTTAAGTTGGAATTTGGACAATAAAGGGATACAGTCAATGTAATTATTTACAATCTTATGTAGGGTTCTAGTTGAAAATGTTTAGTTTTTTCAGTAGGTTAACTACGAATTACTTTCTTCTGAACTTTTTCGATCCTGTCTATGTGAGTTTTATAAGTAGGGCACCTTACTGTGCTGCAATACTCAAGCTTGCTCCTTACAAAACCGTTGTAAAGCTTGCTGGTTTTATAAAACCCTATGTGGTATAAAATTATGGCCAAAACACCTGGAGTCACAAACATTTTGGTGATAACTACGATATAAGTTATTGTTGGGGTACTGTAAGAAAGGTAGAAAACAACTATGCTAGGGTATATTGGGAAATTGACAAAAAAATTTCATTGGTGCCCGTTGGAGTTCTGATTGATGATATCGAATACGAACTAATTGGAAGCAAATACCAATAAAGAAAATTGTAGGTACATACCAATTATTATTTTATTCATAGCCTTACGTTACAATGGAAAAATAGTAGGTCGGTCGCCTGTTCGTTACTATGATTTGCATGGGTTGACATTTTTTTTGGATTTAAAATTTTTGGTTCACCACAAAATTTCCTCAAATGTACAGTCGAGAACTTAGTTAACTAAGTTTATACCTATAGTCTGACCTTGAAAGCGCCCATATTGCTCGTTATAGCGGCTGTTTTCAATATATGTATGTAAGAGTGTTTTACGTGTTTGTGTGGGTGAGTTTGTATGTGTATATACATATATGAGTGTGGCAGTATTCGTATATATATGTGTGTGTAATTAAAAAAATAATTTTAATTTCAAATGTATTGAGTGCACCGTGCACCCCTTTGCTTCTATTGCTAGGACTAATAGAGCTTTTTTTTTCAGCATCATCTGAATCGGGCTCTTCATCTTCGAGTGAAGATGACGAGACAACTGTTTCAGTCCATCCGACTCCGCGTATGAGCAACCTGGACTTTTCATGAAGCAATACGTGTTGTTCAGCGACAACAAGGCTATTTCGAAGCTACCCTGCTAGTACCACTGGAGCCTGCACGAAGTGTCAAGGATGCATTTTTATGGTATTTTGCAGAGAGAAACTTAGTTACATAGTCCGTGTACCAACTCTTCGTTTTCCCCTAGACAGATACTGTTGAACGAGAATGAATAATTTTTTGGTATATTTTACGCTATGACTCTTCAAGAACTGCTAGACCGCAGATCCTACTGGAATACGACCTCCCATGGAATATTTCCCCCCGCAAATTTTGGACAAAGATTTGGAATGAGTCGTCAACGGTTTGATCATTCTAGTGGCCCTGCTTCACACAACCGTCAGACCTTGATGATTCTGACAAATGGCGTAACACCAGAATACTAGTAATGATGGTGAATGATAAACTAAAAGATCATCCATCCGTCCTGATGCAAAAATAACTGTAGATGGATCCATGGTCGCCTGGTATGGAAGAGGTGCGTACTTCAAAGACGAGATGCCAGCAGTTATGAAAATTAAAAGAAAACCAAAAACAGTGGGTTGTGAAGTAAAAACAGCGTGTGATATTAATACAAACATTATGATGAGATTGGAAATTAATGAGGGTAAAGAAGCAACGAGTACGAAGAAATGGCAAAGAGAATTTGGCGCTGGAACTGCAACTACTTTGAGATTGACAGAGCCGTGGCATGGTTCTGGAAGAGTTATAGTTGAAGACTCATGATTTGCTTCGGTCAAAACAACTGTGGAGTTATTCAAAGCTGGATTATATTTCAGTGGACTGATAAAATTAGCACACAGTTTCCATCCCGTGTCGGATATGGCTGCAAAGTGTCCGACGCACAAGGGGGCATTTGTTGTAAGTACAGCTGAAAAAGACTCAGTGCAGCTTATTGCCTGACACATATATAAGGCATGTAGTTTACGATGTGTTTTATGCTCTCCAAAGACAGGAAGAAACTGCTTCATCTACCACATCACGAATGGAATTCCTGCATAACTTTTTTTTAATAAATATTTTTTTCACTAAGTTCCTTTCATATTCTTGTTTATTTTCCTACTCCGTAATATCAAGAAGCGCCCGCGTCTATTCCTAGATACCTATACTAACTTACAGAATGTTTGTCACCCCTGCCTAATTTTATTACGCATGAAAGTCTAGTACTGCTAGAAGGACAGCCTCTGATATCCATAAAAAATCCACAAAATATTACGTACTGCTAGCAGGACGCACGTCCCTAGGATTCTGCTTCCGGAAGCTCCTTCCAGCAGGACTAGCGCTTGGACGTTCAATTTGGATCATTAAGTTTATCAACAAATTGAGCAATGGTATCATTGTGAACATCAACGTTGGGTACCTATATTTTTAGTAAGCTTGTAGTACAGGCGAGATATACGGATCTCTGGGGAGTCGCGACCCAACTTAGTTCTACAATTTTTTTTAAATGTTCTTAAAAAGCCTACGCAGAATTCTTGGTATTCTGTATGGTATAGCATGTTAAGTTGGAATTTGGACAATAAAGGGATACAGTCAATGTAATTATTTACAATCTTATGTAGGGTTCTAGTTGAAAATGTTTAGTTTTTTCAGTAGGTTAACTACGAATTACTTTCTTCTGAACTTTTTCGATCCTGTCTATGTGAGTTTTATAAGTAGGGCACCTTACTGTGCTGCAATACTCAAGCTTGCTCCTTACAAAACCGTTGTAAAGCTTGCTGGTTTTATAAAACCCTATGTGGTATAAAATTATGCCCAAAACACCTGGAGTCACAAACATTTTGGTGATAACTACGATATAAGTTATTGTTGGGGTACTGTAAGAAAGGTAGAAAACAACTATGCTAGGGTATATTGGGAAATTGACAAAAAAATTTCATTGGTGCCCGTTGGAGTTCTGATTGATGATATCGAATACGAACTAATTGGAAGCAAATACCAATAAAGAAAATTGTAGGTACATACCAATTATTATTTTATTCATAGCCTTACGTTACAATGGAAAAATAGTAGGTCGGTCGCCTGTTCGTTACTATGATTTGCATGGGTTGACATTTTTTTTGGATTTAAAATTTTTGGTTCACCACAAAATTTCCTCAAATGTACAGTCGAGAACTTAGTTAACTAAGTTTATACCTATAGTCTGACCTTGAAAGCGCCCATATTGCTCGTTATAGCGGCTGTTTTCAATATATGTATGTAAGAGTGTTTTACGTGTTTGTGTGGGTGAGTTTGTATGTGTATATACATATATGAGTGTGGCAGTATTCGTATATATATGTGTGTGTAATTAAAAAAATAATTTTAATTTCAAATGTATTGAGTGCACCGTGCACCCCTTTGCTTCTATTGCTAGGACTAATAGAGCTTTTTTTTTCAGCATCATCTGAATCGGGCTCTTCATCTTCGAGTGAAGATGACGAGACAACTGTTTCAGTCCATCCGACTCCGCGTATGAGCAACCTGGACTTTTCATGAAGCAATACGTGTTGTTCAGCGACAACAAGGCTATTTCGAAGCTACCCTGCTAGTACCACTGGAGCCTGCACGAAGTGTCAAGGATGCATTTTTATGGTATTTTGCAGAGAGAAACTTAGTTACATAGTCCGTGTACCAACTCTTCGTTTTCCCCTAGACAGATACTGTTGAACGAGAATGAATAATTTTTTGGTATATTTTACGCTATGACTCTTCAAGAACTGCTAGACCGCAGATCCTACTGGAATACGACCTCCCATGGAATATTTCCCCCCGCAAATTTTGGACAAAGATTTGGAATGAGTCGTCAACGGTTTGATCATTCTAGTGGCCCTACTTCACACAACCGTCAGACCTTGATGATTCTGACAAATGGCGTAACACCAGAATACTAGTAATGATGGTGAATGATAAACTAAAAGATCATCCATCCGTCCTGATGCAAAAATAACTGTAGATGGATCCATGGTCGCCTGGTATGGAAGAGGTGCGTACTTCAAAGACGAGATGCCAGCAGTTATGAAAATTAAAAGAAAACCAAAAACAGTGGGTTGTGAAGTAAAAACAGCGTGTGATATTAATACAAACATTATGATGAGATTGGAAATTGATGAGGGTAAAGAAGCAACGAGTACGAAGAAATGGCAAAGAGAATTTGGCGCTGGAACTGCAACTACTTTGAGATTGACAGAGCCGTGGCATGGTTCTGGAAGAGTTATAGTTGAAGACTCATGATTTGCTTCGGTCAAAACAACTGTGGAGTTATTCAAAGCTGGATTATATTTCAGTGGACTGATAAAATTAGCACACAGTTTCCATCCCGTGTCGGATATGGCTGCAAAGTGTCCGACGCACAAGGGGGCATTTGTTGTAAGTACAGCTGAAAAAGACTCAGTGCAGCTTATTGCCTGACACATATATAAGGCATGTAGTTTACGATGTGTTTTATGCTCTCCAAAGACAGGAAGAAACTGCTTCATCTACCACATCACGAATGGAATTCCTGCATAACTTTTTTTTAATAAATATTTTTTTCACTAAGTTCCTTTCATATTCTTGTTTATTTTCCTACTCCGTAATATCAAGAAGCGCCCGCGTCTATTCCTAGATACCTATACTAACTTACAGAATGTTTGTCACCCCTGCCTAATTTTATTACGCATGAAAGTCTAGTACTGCTAGAAGGACAGCCTCTGATATCCATAAAAAATCCACAAAATATTACGTACTGCTAGCAGGACGCACGTCCCTAGGATTCTGCTTCCGGAAGCTCCTTCCAGCAGGACTAGCGCTTGGACGTTCAATTTGGATCATTAAGTTTATCAACAAATTGAGCAATGGTATCATTGTGAACATCAACGTTGGGTACCTATATTTTTAGTAAGCTTGTAGTACAGGCGAGATATACGGATCTCTGGGGAGTCGCGACCCAACTTAGTTCTACAATTTTTTTTAAATGTTCTTAAAAAGCCTACGCAGAATTCTTGGTATTCTGTATGGTATAGCATGTTAAGTTGGAATTTGGACAATAAAGGGATACAGTCAATGTAATTATTTACAATCTTATGTAGGGTTCTAGTTGAAAATGTTTAGTTTTTTCAGTAGGTTAACTACGAATTACTTTCTTCTGAACTTTTTCGATCCTGTCTATGTGAGTTTTATAAGTAGGGCACCTTACTGTGCTGCAATACTCAAGCTTGCTCCTTACAAAACCGTTGTAAAGCTTGCTGGTTTTATAAAACCCTATGTGTGTCTCAATATGTAGCCTAGCGACCTATTTGCTACCACCACTATCTCATCAATATGATCCGAAAACTTCAAATGACCATCCATTATGACACCACGATTTCGAATAGTAGTTCACTTCTTCCAACTTTGTGCCTAGTATTGTGTATATCGATTTAAATTTATTACGTGTTCTGTTATACTTAATGTGATAGCATTTCATAGAATTTAGGAACCTTTTATTACTGTCACACCATTCGCGAAGATTGCTAATGTCTTCTTGGAGATCTTGCGCATCTGAAGCCATTGATACCGTTTTCGTAATTTTAAGGTTGTCAGCAAAAGAACATCGCTGTGATTATTCACTCGGGTTATGTCATTGACAAAGATGTTAAAAATAACGGTCCCAAAATCGAGCCCAGATTTTTCGCCATCAATTACCATTCTCGAAAAGCGATTTGAAAGGTAAGATTTACACCACCCCCATTGGTTCTCTGTTCCAAATAAACATAATTATTCTTTCGTATCGTTAGGTTACTCGTTACTTCTGATACCTCATATTAACATGCTGCGTTATTTTAGACCATCGAATCAAGTCGTATTGCGTACGCGTACAGTATGACGTCGCGGCGTCGCAACATTCGTAATTTGTAGAAAGCATTCTTAATTCTAATTTGTAAAAATACTTTCTTACTTTGTTTCGGTTCTCTTCACAAATCTTTATTAAACAAGTAAAAAAACTTAGAAGATGAAATTCCACATTAAACTTTACTTAACAACAAAACAAACATCGTTCTTTGTAACGTATGTTTCTAAATTCACCGAATAAGCAAATGTTTCAATACACGCATCAACGGTACTTGCGTAAACTGAAACAGTGTAGGTGCCCTATACCACGAACCCCATACTATGAAAAAAGTGAGTAATGAACCCGTTACTCAGTGCCGAATACATACGGTTTGCTACAGCTCTAGAAATTTTTGAAGATTTCTCAATCTAGGAGCTGAGTTGCTGAGCTGAGTATATATATATATATATATATATATATATATATATAGATATATATATATATATATATATATATATATATATATATATATATATACTCAGCTCAGCAACGAAGTAGAAAGAATATATATATATATATATATATATTCTGTTATATTTACGGCGAGCGTTAACCATCTGAGCTATCACGGCTCTATATATATATATATATATATATATATATATATATATATATATATATATATATATATATATATATATATATATATATATATATATATATACCTACACCGCAACTGTCGATTTTTCACTAAAATATAGTTATATTTATAAAATCGCTTACCTACTTTAATTATATTACAAATAAAACACGATGTCAATATACAATCGAAAAGCTTGTGACATACTAGGCTGCACTAAAAGTATCGGGAATGGAATATTTATTTTTATTTATTAATTATTTCCACTGCTCCTATCATAATAAAATATTTTTAATTGAAAACTCCTTGGTTTTAAAAATCGAATACCATTTATTTATTTAAAAAAAGATTCTCGGTCTTGTCACAAGGTTTTGTCAAACTTGTTTAGTTGTTGAGAAAATGGAATTGACTCGAGAAAATTCAAGAGCGATGATTTATTATGACTTTCGAAGTGGTTTAACACAAAAACAGTGTGTTAACCGGACGATTTCTGCATTTGATGATGCAGCCCCATCTACACAATTTATCGCTGGTTTGCTAAATTTCAACGTGGAAGTGTCAAGCTCAGTGATGATCCCCGTCAAGGTCGTTTAAAAACTGCAGTCACCCAAGAAAACGTTGATGCTGTGCGTAAGCTGATTGAGGAAGATCCATGCGACATACCGCGAAATTCATGCAACTTTAGACATTGGCATGAGTCAAATACAAATAATCTTGCATGAACAATTAGGTGTAAAAAAGTTGCTTTCCCGATGGATCCAGCATTCGCTCTGTGAAGAGCAAAAAGCGGCTCGCGTTACTTGGTGCGTCCGAACTCTCGAAAGATTCCACGCAGGATCCTCAAATGCTATATACAACATCGTATCAGGTGACGAATCCTGGATATACGCGTACGAATCCGAAACAAAAAAGCAGTCACGCTTTTGGGTGTTCGAAAATGAGTTAAAGCCGACAAAAATTGCTCGTTTACAGAGTGTAGCAAAAAAAATGGTGGCCACGTTTGTCTCCATCACCGGCCATGTTACGACTATTCCTCTTGAGGGAAAAAGAACGGTTGATGCAGAATGGTATGCTAGCATTTGTTTGCCACAGGTCGTTTCTGAACTCCGTAAAGAGAACTGCAACCGCCGTTCTCTTTACGGAGTTCAGAAACGACGGATCATCCTCCATCACGACAATACGAGTTCTCACACCGCACACAGAACAAAAGAGTTTTTAGAGCAAGAAAACATAGAATTATTAGACCATCCGCCGTACAGCCCACACTTAAGCCCTAATGATTTCTATACTTTCCCTAAAATAAAAAATAAATTGCGGGGACAGAGATTTTCATCACCTGAAGAAGCTGTGGACACCTACGAAACGGCTATTTTTGAGAGAGGAGAGAAATTTTGGGGATCAAGGAAGTGACACAACATTACTATTTAATAGTGTATTTATTGCTTTTCGAAGTATTCTCTGCGAAATTTGACACTTTTTCCATACGATGGAACCAATCATTAAAGCAACCATTCCATTCGGAAGTTGTGGTCTCCAAAATGGCCGTTTTGTAGGCGTTCACAGCTTCTTCAGGTAATGAAAATCTCTGTCCACGCAATTTATTGTTTATTTCTGGGAAAGTATAGAAATCATTAGGGCTTAAGTCGGGGCTGTACGGCGGATGGTCTAATAATTCTATGTTTTCTTGCTCTAAAAACTCTTTAACTCATTTTCGAACACCCAAAATCGTGACTGGTTTTTTGTTTCGGGTTCGTATGCGTATATCCAGGATTCGTCACCTGATGCGATGTTGTATACAGCATTTGAGGATCCTGCGTGGAATCTTTCGAGAGTTCTGACGCACCAAGTAACGCGAGCCGCTTTTTGCTCTTCACAGAGCCAATGCGGTATCCATCGGGAAAACTACTTTTTTACACCTAATTTTTATGCAAGATTATTTGTATCTGACTCATGCTAATGCCTAAAGTTGCCTGAATTTCGCGGTATGTTACATGTCGATCTTCTTTAATCATCTTACGCACAGTATCAACGTTTTCTTGGGTGACTGCAGTTTTTTGACGACCTTGACGGGGATCATCACTGAGCTTCACACTTCCACGTTGAAATTCAGCAAACCAGCGATAAATTGTGGTTTTGGATAGGGCTTCATCACCAAATGCAGAAATCATCCGGTCAACACACTGTTTTTGTGTTAAACCACTTCGAGTCGTAATAAATCATCGCTCTTGAATTTTCTCGAGTCAATTCCATTTTCTAAACCTGTTTGACAAAACCTTGTGACAAGATTGAGAATCTTTTTTTTTTAAATAAATAAATGGTATTCGATTTTTAAAACCAAGAAGTTTTCAACTAAAAAGATTTTAATATGACAGGAACAGTGGAAATATTCCATTCCCGATACTTTTAGTGCAGCCTAGGTATCCGCTATACCTTTTTGTCTCCCTAGTTTACACATATAATATATATCTTAAAATGCTCAATTCATTGTGCTCGCATCGATTCGGATCGAAAATCGGTCTTTTTCAGGTATATAAAAGTATAGTTCATCTTTTTCATAAAGGTGAGTAGTTTGAACTGTCTAGTTTTAAAATCAGAAGACGCTCTGGTAAGTAGCGTTCGAAAACGAGAATTTACTAGGTATATCGATTCTATTATTCGATAAATTTAATCGATTTACTGTCAAAAAAGCTTTATTTCTTTACTTCTTTATGCGATTCTTATATTTCATTTCCAAATTTATGCAAATATCGTGGAAGTAAGTAATATAATTTAAATAAAATCTTGGAAGCTTTTTTTTGGATCCGAGTAAATATACCATCGATAGTACTAATACAATTGATTTTATAAATTGTTGCTTAATTTAATTTTTTTTTCGAATTCTAGATTGTAAAATGAACTAGTTTTTTGTATTTTAATTCAGAAAAATATAGCCGATTTTTTAAAAAATAAGCCAATTTATTAACTTCAGCACCAAAAATCCCATTCTCCTTTTTATTTATTGCGCTATTTTACAAGAAAAAAAATGATTATTATCTATATAATAAAACAAATTTATAAACACGTATAAATGTTATACAATTCAATAATTTGGATTTTCAACACTACTTTCATTAGCTTAAGATATCTGAGCGTGACGGTCATGCCAGTTTAGTGGTTTTTACCCATATCAGTAGTGCCCCACGTGCCTAAAGAACTTTTCACTTCAAAAAAGGTGTCCGTGGACTTACCATCAAGCAATATGTAAGTTCATTATTTACTTCAGTTATTTAAGAAGAACTACGCATTTTTATTTTCTGTCTATCCAAAGGTTGCCTGGTGTTGCTTTTAGCGATAAGGTCCGATCATTGTACAATTAACGAAAAACACATTTTCTTTTAGTCGTAATTTTCTTTTTTGGTGTATGGTGTACAAAGTTGCATTTATTATTATTTATATTATTTTAATACAGTTTTTGTGAAACACCACAATTGTGTTAAGTTTTATGTTTCCAAAATTATAAACATTTAACGTTATGTTTCAAATTAAGATTTAGTACCTGGATGACCAAGCACTGCTCGGTATTTTTTTTTTTTGGAAATCTTATGTTTTGGAAATAATATTTAGATAAAAATTACATACTGATAAAATATGAAGAATATTTTTGGTCTTACCGACATAATAGAAAAAACTGAACTGGTTATTGGAATAAAAAATCATGAGTGCAACAAAATTGTTGTTTTTTGAGAAAATACAAAAAAGGGCTCGAAATAATAGATTTTCTCACAAAAGAAGGGAACTTGAAAAAAAAAGGAAAAAAGTCAGACCGAAGACAGGACGCGAACCAGGGAACTACAATTTCGCGACGGGCCGATATCCACTTGAGCTATTACGATCATTAATATGGTGTCAAAATTTACCTTCTTATATTGCAGCAGTTTTTCATATCCTGAAAACACGGACAAAACGACATTTTCTAAAAATAACTCCTAGTTAGATCGATTTATTGCCTCCGAAACCCTCCGGACACTAAATTTTACGAAAATCGATGGAGCCGTTTCCGAAATTCCGATTATATATATACATATATATATATATATATATATATATATATATATATATATATATATATATATATATATATATATATATACAAGAATTGCTCGTTTAAAGATATAGGATATATTCGTGTTCACATTATAATAGTAATAAAAATAGTTTATCGTGGACACACTAAAGATAACGGCAGTATATTAATTTCCAAAATATGTGTGCTATAAAATTTTAAAAGAAAATTAAGCGTTATATGAAAAAAATACCTGCTCATATACATTTTCAAAACCATGAAGCATGTTATTTAATAATAAAATAATTGAACATATAAAAATTTTAATAAATTGTCTGACTATAATATTGAAAGAACTACCTTTTATTGGGGCTTAAAGGGTTATTTGCTTGCCATTATGTGTAATGACATGCAAATAACCCGATAAAATGTACATGAGTAACCTTTCTATACTGATGACTCTCCGAAGATTAGCTCGGACTGCCGGGCTGTCCTTATTGCATTCAAGTTAGCTGAATTGGTTGTAATAAAAAACACTCACGCCTGTCACCCGGTGGGGTAGGCAGAGGCTTCGGACTTCCATTTGGTACGATACTTACATACCTCTCTCGCCTCTTTTACATCCATATATCTACGCATACATACGCCTAATGTGGCCCATTTTTGAAATGTCGCCAATTTGGTCGATGAGCCTTCTTCTAGGGCGTCCCTTGCGACTCTGCCGTTCACATCTGCTATACAAATTTGCTTTGTCACTCTTACTTCGTTCATTCTTTCTACATAATCAAATGAAATGATACATGAACTGATAAAGAGCAAAACCAGGGTTGCGTAAATCTAGGCTACATTTTATTTGAGAAACTTGGAGATAATTTTTCGAAAAAAAAAACTAAATATTGATAAAAACATTTGGGCAGCGCGGCGGACACTTCCTTGCCCTAAACCCTCTCAGAAATGAGGGGAGGCCTGAGCCCAGCAGTGGGACGTATATAGGCTGTAACTATACTATACTATAACTATTGATAAAAAATGGTCTTCGATTATCTGAAATACCTCCATTATATTACATACACTACATTAATATCCCTGCCCTGGAAACGCCGGGACTGGTTCCTAGTCATTTTTAAATTATAAGAAGTTTGATTGGAATTACAAATATATATCGTATCTTACCGTCATCCGCAATCTGCATCACCATCATCACAGCCCATTAAAGTCAATTACTAAACACAGGCTTCCGCATAATAGATATATTTTATAATTTTTACCACGCTTTGCAAGCGACCGCTTATTATGTTATCAATTATTTCACTTAAAAATGAAAACAATCTTTATTTATGTACCATACCTACATGCAAATAACCTACCTACCATAAAAGTAACAAAGGGTGATGAACTTAGCATTCTCTGCCAATCAACTCATGGCGCGGTGAAAAATTACTGGCAGTTGAACTGAATTTTATATTAAGGAAATTGGTATCTAAATAGTCCAGTTGTTTAATAAAAAACTGCGGTAAACCAGTATTGCTTATGAATTCAATGCACGTATGATATTTTTTCTAATTACTCCACACTTTTGAAAGGCTTTACCCGTTGTTTTTAGGCTGTTGAAACGTGCTGAGATAGTCTACCGCTCTTGAAAGTAACTTGAATGAACGTTGAAATGAACTGTTTTGTATAAGATTAAAAAGGTATTGATACGACCGAGCTTCATTTTAAATTACAATAGTTTGCTGGAAAAGTCCATACTTACGCACTTAAAGCATAAAGCACATGTCAGGACTACACGCACCTCGAAAGATGAAGAAAACGACATCAATTTGCAATTAGTGTTGCAGTTTTTGGTAATAATAAAATTATAATACCGCTTAAATAAGGGCAAATTCGTGCATTTGAATGATCAAAAGTGGTTTAATATATTATTTTAATTTATTTCCCTACTTTTACAAAACCAGGCCTACCCTTCATACAATTTTGGACCGTCTCCTTCAGTTTGTTTTCTCACAATAAGCAACTTAATTAAAAAAATATCGATTGCAATAACTTGCCCCTTTTTGTGGCTAGTTGCTACCAATTGGGCACGTTGTTACGGTAGATAAATTAAAAAATGGACAATGATAATGATATTTGAGTCTTCTAGGGATTGAATTGGACTAGATTTAGTCGTCCCCAATCCAAGACTTTGTTCAGCAAAGACTCGACTTCAGACACAAGTTTGTCCCGGTACTTGGCGACATTTCCTCGGGAAATATTGGCACAGCCGGTGTATAAGGCATCTCCAGTGATGTCGTCCTCATAGCAATTAATGTTATAAGTTTGCAACAGCAATTCATAACAGCAAATTCATATTCACATTTCATCGGTTTTAATTCTGTAATTCTATGCCTCGTTGACCTAGTGGTTGTAAATGTAACTGCTGATCATAAGGTCCTAGGTTCGACTCCCGGGTCGGACTAACAAAACAGTTATTGAGGTATTCTGTCAAGAAATTCTTAGTAGCTGCCCGGAGTAAGGAAGTTAGTGGTATTCTCGGAAAGCACGCAAAGCCGCTGATCCTGCGCCTGCTCTCTCTCTCTCTCTCTCTCTCTCTCTCTCTCTCTCTCTCTCTCTCTCTCTCTCTCTCTCTCTCTCTCCCTCTCACTCTCTCTGGTTGTGTCAGCTTACCGTCCCATTGGAATATGAGAGTGAGGGAATAGAGAGTGCCCCTGTGCTTACGCATACACTTGGACACTAAATTCCTGTCCTGCGCCTATTGCTGGTCTCCGTTAAGGCTGGCCGCTGTGACCGCAATTCGATCTGGAGGACATTATTCTATTATACTATTAATTCTATAATAAGCCCTTTCCATTAATAACACTTTCACTTTACGGCGACGTATGTTTAAGCTCTCTAATTTATTAATTTCTGACATTACTTTTTTGTTTAGATTTAAAAACTTTAGAAAAATATAGACACTACCTCAAAACAAAGAACTAAAGTACACTACTAAGCTTTAAAACATAGGTCATTCTGTGGCGTATTTATTGTAACAGGAAAATCAGCAGGTTTCAAGAATAACAGATTTTCGAAGTTACAGCCTTAAGAATATTTTTTTATTTCTTAGACATGCAGGTTTCCTCACAATGTTTTCCTTTACCGCCAAGCACGTGGTAAATCAGCCCTTAAAATTGCAATTAACATTTTCATTGGTGCCGACGTGGATCGAATCTGGGTTGCTCGCGGATTGTCAAATTTACATCAAGCGCTAATCCCCTGAGCTACAACGGTTCCGCCATTTTGTCTAAATCTAAATAACCTGTGAGCTAGCAATGTTCGAAAACATGGCCGACAAAAGTTTTTCTTAGGGAGATAACATATGATGAAAAGAAATAGAACCCGTAATAGCTGATCTTTTATACCTATTTCGTCAACTTCTCACAAATAATGTAACAAAATAAAAATAAAAAAATTATCGAAATAAAAATTACTTCCACCTGTGACTTTTGTCACTTTAACAGATTGTAAATAATTATTTTTAAATTATTATTCTGTTTAACATATAATTCTACTAATTTAACATCTAGAATATTCCAGCAAATACCGATCCCGATCGACTAGATGTAGAAAATTCGAGTGTGAAGTTTTCTAGCATGTTTAGTTCCTCTATTCGATACTAGTTGGCACTAGTTCCATGTACCAGACATCAACTGTGGTGCGCAACAATACGTTGCAAAAAATAACGATAACAATTACCAAAGGAGATTTTAAAAATCTCTGTAGATAATAAATCTTTCAAACGTCAGACCTATTTACGAAAACTTATTCAAACAGCCTTAGAATGAAAATAAATTAGAAATATAAGATTGATTATCGTAATAAATATCGAAGTAAAAATAGTAAATAAACAGCTAAGATAACTAATTTTGAACATTTGACATTAATTTGGCCAAATAATAAAAATTTTAACTACAATTTGAATTAAAACCATCTTACACATTAAAAATATATTACAAGTCTTACAGATTTAACTAATTTGGGTAATTTTAGTCATCAATGCTAAAGTTAAATCAACACGGCTCGTTACTATGGAAAGTCTTTATATATACAATATTTACAGCTGACTTTATGTTGTACAATTCGAACTGATTTTGCCTAGAAATGACGTGTAAACCTAGACGTGTAAATGGGCTGCATAATGGACGCCGTACACGGTCAGTTCAACTGATCATTCCAACTGATCAGTTAAAGCTAAAACTGTTGATATTTTTTTAAATATTGAATTTTCGATATATCGATTATTATAAATATATTCATTTCGGAGTTTGATATGTAAGTTTATTTATTACGGACACTTAATTCACAAAATCCCATCACTTTTACGAATCAAAATCCACTTCAAACCATTATTCAAGCGACAAAACAGGAGCGACAATCCGTCTACGGCCAAGTTCCCGCCAAAACTCCCTGTCAATAGAAAGTTCGCAGATAGAACACCTAGGTATAAATAAGTATAATATAAATATCAATATTAAATTGAGATCGATTAGGCCATTTTTTCAATTTATTTATTTTTACAAAAATCTACGGAATAGTATTGATAAAAATTATAATCAGATTCTGATTATCTATACAACATAATTGTGCATCGAATGAAACCAGTCCAACGTTGGTATCATGATTTTTATTTACCCTGTAAGCGTGAAATATGCAACTGAGCAGTGCAGTGCCAAATCTCTAAAAACATTAAGAAAATTTATTTTATAGTAGCTGACCCGGCAGACTTCGTACTACCTCAACCGATAATTTAAAAATCTAAATTTTTAATAAACTTAAAACAAACAAAAGGAATCAAAACAAATAAAAAAACAAATAAAAAAATTCTCGGTATAAATGAAGTTTTATTATCATTTTCGATTAATTACACATGATGTTGCTTACTTACAAACTAGAATTTTCCCGAAATATCTATTTATAAGATTTCAATTTTATATTGACATACAGTTATGATACAGTCCATTAATCAATTTAAAGCTTTCTGATAAACTATATTTTATGTTTTGTTTTGTGGTGCGTAAATAAACAAAGATGACGGTTTTCCAACACGCTAACACGCGACGTATAACTGTCCATGCACGAACCAGGGAAACTCTAAGTTGATTCCGCAAACTGCTAACGACTGGCCTTGCGACTTATTTATGGTCATCGCAAAGGCCAGACGTACTAGAAATTGTAAACGTTTAAAACCGAAATCCGTTGGTATCATCGGTATACGCGGGATCAAGACATCCTCTCCTTTGTATTTTCCCTTTATGATTGTTGCTTCAATGACGTTATTCATCACCTTTTTCACAGCCAGTCTTGTTACATTGCACAGTCGAGGAAAATATTATGATATAATACCTTGACAGTGGGCATGAAATTATTCTGTATAATATGTGTGGCGCCAAACGATGTCATCTGGAAACAGCTGTTATATTTATAAATGTTGGCCAAGAAGTGCTTAGAATCATTTCCAATCCCAAAAACTAGAGAGCATAAAGGACCTGGTTGTGGGACCAATTGTGGCAATTTTACCTTGCCTCCAGCACAACATAATACAGCAGATTCACGACTATAATTTAACGCCTTACAATATCTACAAATTATTGTTATTTCCCCAATTGTTACCGATTTGTCGGCACAATACTCTATTGCCGGATTATAGTGGAATGCAGCTCGTTCCAGAATCACAGGAGTGCTGCGTCTGCGGAATCGCTCAATTTCATTATGTCTTGCTTGCTGTTGTTGTGTTTGATATGCACGAACTCGTTGCGTTCTAGGCCTATCTACTTCATTGTCACTCGCTTAAGAGCAATACGACTCTTTTCCTGGTCAGTCTCTCTATGGTCATCAGTGCGGTTAGCACGTGAGGTAGCTCTTCGCACATTTGATTGACCACGACGATCTAAGTCAGGTCGTCTTCTCCTCGGCATCGTAAATTGTAATTAATCAAAGTGAGAAAAGTTCTCGAGCACTTCACTGCTAAGTAAAATGGCACTATCACAAAAGATCAATAAACAAAAAGAAGAGCTCATAACTTGAAATGTCACTATCACAAAGGATAACCGAAGTACGAGGGCGGCACTGAAAATTTCGGGAATCAAGGAAGCGACACAACATTAGTATTTAAAAATGTATTTATTGCTTTTCGAAGTATTATCCGCGAAATTTGACACATTTTTTCACCATTTGGAACCAATCATTGAAGCAACCATTCCATTCGGAAGTTGGGGTCTCCAAAATGGCCGTTTTGTAGGCGTCCACAGCTTCTTCAGGTGATGAAAATCTCTGTCCACGCAATTTATTCTTTATTTTAGGGAAAGTATAGAAATCATTAGGGCTTAGGTCGGGGCTGTACGGCGGATGGTGTAATAATTCTATGTTTTCTTGCTCTAAAACTCTTTCGCTCTGTGTGTGGTGTGAAAACTCGCATTGTCGTGATGGAGGATGATGCGGCGGTTGCAGTTCTCTTTACGGAGTTCAGAAACGACATGTGGCAAATAAATGCGAGCATATCATTCTGCATTAACCGTTCTTTGTCCCTCAATAGGAATAGTCGTAACATGGCCGGTTTTGGAGACAAACGTGGCCACCATTTTTTTTGCAACACTCCGTAAACGAACAATTTTTGTTGGCTTTAACTCATTTTCGAACACCCAAAATCGTGACTGTTTTTTTGTTTCGGGTTGGTACGCGTATATCCAGGGTTTGTCACCTGGTACGATGTTGTATATAGCATTTGAGGATCCTGCGTAGAATCTTTCGAGAGTTCTGACGCACCAAGTAACGCGAGCCGCTTTTTGCTCTTCATGTATGTCACATGTCGATCTTCCTCAATCAGCTTACGCACAGCATCAACGTTTTCTTGGGTGACTGCAGTTTTTGGCCGACCTTGACGGGGATCATCACTGAACTTGACACGTCCACGTTGAAATTCAGCAAACCAGCGATAAATTGTGGTTTTGGATGGGGCTTCATCACCAAATGCAGAAATCTTCCGGTCAACACACTGTTTTTGTGTTAAACCACTTTGAAAGTCATAATAAATCGTACGCGTATATCCAGGGTTCGTCACCTGGTACGATGTTGTATATAGCATTTGAGGATTCTGCGTGGAATCTTTCGAGAGTTCTGATGCACCAAGTAACGCGAGCCGCTTTTTGCTCTTCATGTATGTCACACGTCGATCTTCCTCAATCAGCTTACGCACAGCATCAACGTTTTCTTGGCTGACTGCAGTTTTTGGACGACCTTGACGGGGTCATCACTGAACTTGACACGTCCATGTTGAAATTCAGTAAACCAGCGATAAATTGTGGTTTTGGATGGGGCTTCATCACCAAATGCAGAAATCATCCGGTCAACACACTGTTTTTGTGTTAAACCACTTCGAAAGTCATAATAAATCATCGCCCTTGAATTTTCTCGAGTCAAATCTTCGATAAAGTCGGATATTCTGTCTCATGCGTCCTCCACCACTCTAAAACGTCTTCCGAACTGGCGGCTCTGGGTTTACTTAGGTAGTCCTCCAACTCGTCTATAACTAAGCCTTGATGAAAAGATCCAGATCCAGATGACGTCGAGGGACATGCATACAATTTCTCAAAGTCTATTACGTCTTCCTCTTCATCATATTCACACACTTTCTTTTCTTTGCCTGGTGATTCTAGAGATGTATTCACTGCGTGTAGACTTTTATATTGTTACGCGCTCCAGTCGACGATATACTAGCGCCATCTAGTGTCAGGAACGAGAGCGAGTAGAGCGTGTAAAGAATGACATCACAGATCTTTCGACCGACAGCGCCACCCGAAGAACTAAGTTTCTAGAAAATCTATACTCGAACTCTCGGTACCTTGCGCGTGTTTACTTGAACATTCCGGATATTTTGCTAATTTAAATAAATAGGTGGCGCAGGATGCGATCGAGGCAGAGTTGAACTCAGCGACACAAGCGAAGCTTCGGAGCGGAATTAAGTGAATTAGTGTGTTTAATTATTAGTGTTTTTAGTTTTAATTTGTGTAAAGTAAATTAAAGTGTTAATTTAGGTAATTTTATCGGCAATTTTTATTGTCACGAACCTCAAGCTCGTAACAATTGGTGTCAGAAGTGGGATAAAATAATGCCGATTTTACCTAAGGAGGAAACGGAGGGTGTCCGTACCCGAAGTCAACGCCAGCAGGAGACGGACCAACGAAGATTTGGTGGTGCAACGCCGCAGACGTCGGAGGGCCAGCCACCGGCTGCAGGCCCGTCGGTAGCTCCTACATCTGCTGCACCTGACTTAGGTGCTCTGATGGTGATGCTGCAGGAGCAGGCTCGCCGACAGGAGGAACAGGCTCGCCGACAGGAAGAACAGGTTCGTCGGTTGGAAGAGCAGCTGCGGGGCGGACAAGAGGAACAGGTCCGTCGTTTGGAAGAGCAGCTGCGGGGCGGAGAAGAAGAACAGGTCCGTCGTTTGGAAGATCAACTGCGGGGCGGACAAGAGGAACAGGTCCGTCGGTTGGAAGAGCAAATGCTCCTCATGAGGGATCTTCACGCTACCTTCGGGAAGGAGATAAAGAAGGTGAAGGATAAGGTTGCTCAACATGACAACCGATTGTCGGAAGCTGAAACCCGAATCGACCAAGTAAACAATCGGGTTGACAACGTAATGGCTGACATGAAGAAATCACTGGACGAACTCAAACTTGGAGATGGAGCTACAGCTCCCGTAGTAGCTACAACACCTTCGCTACGTGGGTTCAAGGTGCCACCGTTCGACGGTACCTCTTCCTGGTCAGCCTACAAAATCCTGTTCGAAGCTGTTATGAAGGCGAACGGCTGGAATAAAAATCAGGCCATGACTGCTCTCACACTAGGCCTGCGTGACCAGGCCTTAACAGTTCTGGAAGCTCTCGGTGAGGAAGTGACTTATGAGCAACTTCTTGAGGCATTGAAGGCGAGGTATGGCGACGCTCACCTGGAACACGTCTTTCGTGCGCAGCTTAAAGATCGTGTGCAGCGCATCAACGAAAACCTGCAGCAGTGGGCTCTAGAAGTGGAGAAGCTGGTGCGAAAAGCATACCGATCTGTACCTGCGCTCATTGAAGGGAACCTGGTGCAGACATTCATCGACGGCATCCGCGACCTGGAAGTCAGAGCTGCTGTGAGGCTCGGGCACCACGAGACGCTTAAGGACGCCTTGGCCCATGCACTGGAAGTGGAAGCCGTGCGGCAGGATCACCGTTCCCATCGCGTCAGGGAGGTTGCAGCAGCTACAGTTCGTGACCGCAACAGAGGATACAGCCCTAGGTGCTATGGCTGTGGGGAAAAGGGCCATCTTCGATTCAGCTGCCCTAAGCGAACCGTGGAAAGGAGAGTTGATCGACCTCGAGAGGGTAGTGCAGCTAACGGCACTGCCTGGCGGCGACAGGATCATCGTTCACCTCACGCTAGGGAGGTTACAGCAGTTACGGTTCGCGATCACAATAAAAATACAGCCCGAGGTGCTATGGCTGTGGGGAAAGGGGCCATCTTCGGTCCAGCTGCCCTAAGCACACCCTAGGAAGGGAAGGCGAACGGTCTCAGGAAGGAAGTGCGGCTAACAGCACCGCCCAGCAGCAGCAGGAATACGACTTTACTATCAGACACTGCAGCGGGAAATCTCACGGCAACGCAGATGCATTGTCAAGAAGACCTTGTCCGGAAGATTGCAACCATTATAGTAGGCAAGAGAGTAAGGAAGTGGTATCCGTGAGGATGCTCAGGACAGACCACCTCAGCAACGGGTGGAAGGACAGCCTACGACGTGCACAGCAGGAAGATCCAGACATCAAGCCGATTCTGGGATGGATGAAGGCCCGTGCTACCAAGCCTAAGTGGAGGGACGTCTCAGCGATGAGTTCAACCACGAAAAGCTATTGGGCCCAATGGGACAGCTTGCTGCTTCAGGATGGAGTCCTGTGCCGTAAATGGGACAATGGTCGAAGAGACAGCTGTCGTTTTCAAATGGATGTCCCTAAAGCTAAAGTGCCGAATGTTCAACAGCTGTGCCATAATGGTCGTTCAAGAGTCCATCTGGGAGTTAAACGAACTCTACTGAAGGTCCGAGAACAGTTTTACTGGGTCCATTATCGTGACGATGTCGAGGATTGGTGTCGTACATGTACAAGTTGTGCGGCCGTGCGGGGACCTCAGACACGTAGTAGAGGAGCACCGAAATTGTACAATATTGGTGCACCACGGGATAGGACAGCCCTTGACATTGCGGAGCCGTTACAGAAAGGCGTAAGAGGGACTCCTAAGATCGTCCATGTGGATCGCTTGGCGCGTTATCATGGGACCGATAATGCTCGGGACGAGCATGTCTTAGGAGGGGGCAGTGTTACGCGCTCCAGTCGACGATATACTAGCGCCATCTAGTGTCAGGAACGAGAGCGAGTAGAGCGTGTAAAGAATGACATCACAGATCTTTCGACCGACAGCGCCACCCGAAGAACTAAGTTTCTAGAAAATCTATACTCGAACTCTCGGTACCTTGCGCGTGTTTACTTGAACATTCCGGATATTTTGCTAATTTAAATAAATAGGTGGCGCAGGATGCGATCGAGGCAGAGTTGAACTCAACGACACAAGCGAAGCTTCGGAGCGGAATTAAGTGAATTAGTGTGTTTAATTATTAGTGTTTTTAGTTTTAATTTGTGTAAAGTAAATTAAAGTGTTAATTTAGGTAATTTTATCGGAAATTTTTATTGTCACGAACCTCAAGCTCGTAACAATATTCTTTATAAAGTTCATTAAATTTGCGCAGGCTTTCTGTTTTAATTTGCTTCCCCCATAATGTCATGTCAAAAGTCTGAGTCTTATGCCTTGGGTCTAAAATTAAAGAGGTACAATAAATCCAGATGCTCTTTTTTTTAATGTTAAAGCATTTTGTCTCGAGCTGCTTGAAAACCCAGAATGAGCCTTTCATCCACTTCGGATCGATTAGGTTTCTCATCTAATTATTTTACCATGGATTCAATTTTATCGAGCAAGAGATTGAATGATACAATGACTAGCGGTAATGTAACATATTTCTCTCCACCAAGTTTCGTTGATAGAAGTTTAAAGTTTATTAGAAACTTATGTATTTTTTCGAGTATTTGCCATTTACTATCTGTGATTTGAAAATCATTCAATTCGGTGACAGAAGTGCACAATATGTTAATGCCAGTTCTCACTTTTAAACCAAATCCAATCACATCGTGTGTGGAATTCCATCTCGTTGGACAGTCAAGTTTGGGGTTCAGATTTGATGGCACGCCAGCTGCTTCACAAGCAGACTGAAACTTCCTCTTCAATATCTCACTTCTTTTTATTTTACTGGAAATACTGCGTAATTTTGTTATAGCTGTACGTGAGTCAGCAATATTTGGCGCATATTCTTCATCTTCCTCAGTTTCGTCTTCATTATCTTCATACTGCTGTTCTTGTTCCTTATTGTCAGTTTCACTGTGTAATGCTAAGGTCTTAAATAAATCTCGTACACCAAGGTTCAAAATGTGAGCAAAGCACTGGAAATGTTGATTGTCTGAATCAAAGTGTGGCAGCTGTTTGTCCAATTCATACATAAATTTGATATTTGCAGTTGTGTTGTCGACCGTGATATCCTGTATTTTATCAATTATGTCATATTCCAATAAACATTCGTGGAAAATCGTTGCAATATCTTCCCCAGTATGTCGACCGCGTGATGGTATAAAATCAAGGACTACAGATCGATACTTCCATTCGTTGTCTATATGATGAATAGTGTTCCCGTAGTAACTCATACCAGCAATTAACGTCCATCCATCAATGGCAAATGACATTTTGGATGAAAATTGTTGTAGTCGTTTCTTAAGATTCAATTGAAGCTCTTCAAACCGTTCTTTGACCTTCCTTCTAAGTGTGGACCTTTTAGGAAACACCATATTTGGGCAAATTGATCTAAAATATACTTGTGTAGCTTCGTCATCGATAAATGAGAAGGGAAGATATTTTTAACATTTTAATATTTGCCTGGAAGTTATCCGATATTCTTCTATCATTCTTATCCGTTCTTTCTTGCTTTTTTCTTTCAACTACTTCTTTTACTCTCTTATTAAGATGTTTAAAAACTGCCCTTTTTCTTTCAATATCATCATTCGTACCGCTAGAATTATCAGCCTTTGTTGCTAGTAAATCTAGCCATGCTCTCTTCTTTGCTTCAACTTCCATACGTATCTCATCATCCCACCCTAATGTATTATTTTTCCTTTCATTCTTCCTCTTACTCACACCATATACTTCGGTAGCTGCATCCACTAAACCTTTCTTTACATTTTGCCATACATTAACCAAGTCTAACTCCTTCATACATAATTCATCCAAACCACTTATATTTTCTTTCAGTCAACCATTTTATATATAATCAACCTTTTTATGCAGGCATAATTTACACAAAGCAATTTGGGATGCATGAATTATGTCGAAAAACTCAGCAAATTTAGTTTTAGGTCTTTTAGATTTAGTTTTATAACTCCAACTCTCACTACTCCGACTAGAACTATTCGACTCTTCGTCACTCATGTCAAATTGTAAACTTATCACTCCGAGAACAACAAGGATTAGAGTAAAAACAAGTAATACATTAGACTCGAAGCAAAGCTCAATTGGGAATGACTGGAATTAAAATAAATACTACTGTTTGTAAGTACACGCCGAAAGACCGACAAAGGAAAGTTTGGCATCCTTTGATAAAATTAATGATTCTTCAGAAGATTAATAAAGTAGATGCGTTGCCAGATAGGTATAGTGTGCCTACGTAAAAATGAAATGTAAATATGTAAATAAAATTGTGTATATTATGTTCTTCCTGTGATTGAATTAATCTACGTTAATAAAATTAAATTTGCGTTCACTCGTTCGAAATTCAAAATTTAAATATGTTTTATTCAAGTAGGCATTAAAAATACACTTTTGAATAGTCATATAATCAGTTTTTCCCCAAGTTTTTCTTTTCTATGTCCAGGGGTTCTGATTCTACTGAGAAGAATCATGGAAGAAAGTAAGAAACTCAGTAGTTGCTCTTTTCAAAATATTTTTACAATAGTTCTGTAATTATGTAAAGCGATAAGTCAAGCATAAAATTTCAAATATGTATGTAGATACCAAATGGGTTTATAAATTTCTAGTTAGTCCTGTGTAGTACGAGAGGTCAGTTCCAAGCATTTTTGTCTGACTTAAATTGAAAAGGTGAAAGATCTAACATTTCTTTTGGAATCTTATTATAAAAGCGTATATCGCTACCCAAGAACGCATTATATACTTTGTGTAACCGGAAAGCAGGTATTGTGATTTTATTTTTATTTCTACTATTAAAATTGTGCAAAGCACTATTATTTACATCAATTCGATGCAATCAATTTCTTTAAACGGTTCTCTAAGAGATACTCGGGCTCCTAAAAAGTGCATAGATCTTATTTGACACTTTTTATTTAATATGCACACTTTTTATATTATTCGATTAGCATTGTACAAAATTTTTACACGTTTCAAGTGTGTTAAAAGTGTCTACAATATTTATCAAATGGGTGACGACATATTCGAACACTTTGTGTTCAAAAACACACACTTCCAAAAATCGAGATTTGCAGTGAACTTATTGAACATGTTTATCTATTAGGTAATAATAATAATAGTAAGTAATTATTATAAACCCATATAGTCAATATTATAATAATTACTTACTAGAATATATTATTATGGTATCTACCTATCCTTACCATTATCTAATTACAATATTCCTTGCGAGATCAGCATAATGTATTCGTGTCCATTCTGAGCACCCGGAAACTTATTTTATTCTTTGGAACATGTACTCTGTGGCGGCATTCAAACAGTGTCAAATGTAGTGCTTGTGGCGTGACGGCGACGATTGAATGCGATATCAATAGAAGCCGCCGGCGCGTGTATCTTGACCTTGTACTTCCAAACAGCTGCAAAATTTCTTTATCAGGTCAGTATTCGACCTTTGATGATGCCGACAACAAGACGCCGCGCACTATCAAAGTGCCCATGGTCAAAATTAGGGATGCACTGTTTTTTTCTTTTAATGGATAGTACCCGGTTGACCGAGCTTCGCTCGGTATTTTTCGCTCATTTTTTTTAATTCGTGTGTTTTGGAAATTATATTTAGATACAAATTACATACTGATGAAATATGAATATTTTTTGATCTTAGCGACATAATAGAAAAAACTGAACTGGTTATTTGAATAAAAAAAATCATGTTTGCAATTAGTTTAATTTAAATTTTCGTGTTTTTAAAAAATACTAAAAAAAGGGCTCGAAAAAATAGATTTTCTCAAAAAAGAAAGGAACTTGAAAAAAAAAATTTAAAAAAGTTGGTTAGTCGGTCTGGGCTCGAACCGGGGTTTTACGATTCTGTGACCGACCATTATACCAATTAAGCTATTTATAATCATTGACAATTTGTCAAAATTTACCTTCTTATTCTAACGATATTGTAGCAGTTTTTCATTGCCTAAAAACACGGACAAAAAGACATTTTCTAAAAATAAATCCTAGCTAGATCGATTTATTATCCCGGAAACTCCCTGGACACTAAATTTTATGAAAATCGTTGGAGCCGTTTCCGAGATCCCGATTATATAGATATATATATACAAGACTTGCTCGTTTAATAGTATAGGATTTTCATCCGCTATGTATGTTTATGGTATTGTTCGTAATACGCGTAAGTCCAATTTTCCAATTTTTTTATATATTTTTTGCGTCTCATAGAGTACCTAAGCGTATACCCGAACTCCTATACTCCCTGAAACGACACTCATTCCTAACTGCAAGACGTAAGAGTCTCGCATGCTTAGTCTTGTTCTTGTTCAAATCTTGCACGGTCAGTCTTGGTCTTGGTCGTGCTAAAATTAGGCGGTCTTGGTCTTGCAAAAATGCCAGAACGAGACCAAGACTTTGGACAACTCTAAGTAGGTTGAATACTCACAGAACTTACTGGGTCTTTAAGTCTTGCTGTGTATGCTTGAAAAAAAATTAACTATTGTTTCAGATCCAGTTACTCCAATACAAGATCCATTGATATCAACTAATTCTGTAGTTATAAAGAAAAAGGCTGAAATGTTTTTAGGTATAATTTATTTTGATTGAGAGATGATAACTATTTATATTTAATATTTGATAATATGATATATATTTCATATTTGTTCTGACATAGACAATATTTATATGTATCATTCATTGACTTATATGTTACTAGCGTAAAGACCGTGCCAACCGCGCAGCTAAATCGCACCAGTGCGCTGGCCCTAAAATGATAGCTTAGGACCAACGCGACTCCGACGACAGTGGCGCGCGCGCAGAACAGATTTGCTTGTCATAAATATGCCTAGTTGCGTGGTAAAAGGATGCAAAAATTAATATACAAAGATTATAAAAGGAACACGGGATATCGTACCATCGGTAAGTAAACTTATATCAATTTTGTTACAATTAAATTATTATATAAACGCATTTTAGCAAATTTTATTTTATAGTTAGTCAGTTTATTTACATTACGAATATTACGCCAAGGTTGGATCCAAACCCTCAAATATTTTGTACAGGGAAAATAATGTTATACTATTTCTCCAAAATTATACCACGTTTGACCTTCCATGTTTTTTTTGCCAAAATTTTGGCGTCACGCGTCTAATGTTTCTATACGTTTTGATTTTCGGTTTTATTATTATTTCTGTATTACTTTTGTCCTAAGAACTTAGTGTGAGTTAAATTTGAATATTGGTACCTAATATGTTTTATATTCAATTAGAATAAAACGAAAAGAGCACAAAAGAAACGATACCTACATAATTGAAACTGAACATCGTATTCATAAAATATTTTGCAATTCTGTTTTCATTTCAACACACTAACTGAGAGAAGCTGCCGTCTGTCATCAAGCTTCTGATAAAAATGGATAGGAGAAGACTTATAAACAATGTTTACACATGTGCGATGACGAATTACGATTCGCCCAGTACTTATTAAGATACTACATACTGCACATTATGAAATAATGGTATAAATAGGATAATTATACTACGAAATCCGAACCTGGTTACGTCGTGTTATGACGTTTGTACTATGACAGATGCGCTACTTTTTCTTGTATGAAGAAGTTATGAGTAAAATTAGTAGATGGGCGTATCCTTTCTTTTGAAATCATTGGTATCATTACGTTAGCCTAATGGCAGGGTGCGGGCCGCGAACTCAAAAGGTAGTGAAATCGAATCCGTCATTCGATTACTCTCGTGAACCATTCCTAGCACAAGCTTTTTAAGCTGGTGGTTAAAGGGAATATTAGTAATGGTAATAGCATTGTTAATATTTTATCAGCCCTTTTTTACGTGGTAGAGCCACGCTGCAGTTATATTAGTAGTATAGTTGTAGCACAAATGGATCGGCTCGACCGGGGAAGGACCACGCTCTCACAGAATACCAGCGTAAAATAATAGCTTAGTGCTACTGTTTCGTATGGTGAGTGTATAGAACATTTTTTTAACATTCCATCTTAGTCCTCACGGGTGACAACGCGTCTGCATTTTTATTCGTAATCGAGGTTAGATGTGGATGCCCATGGGCCACAGCAACCACTTAACATGAGGTGGACTGTGTGCTCGTTTGTCACCCTATTCTATAAAAAAGCCCTTACTATTTTGATTATTGCTGCACCACCTCTTATATGTTTATTTCAGATTAGCTTAATAGTTGACTGTTAGAATGCCTTTAACGCCATTAAGTGCGCCCTGTGAAATATTTTGTGCATGAACGTAAAATAACAAATTTAAAAATTTAGATTAGAGACTAGGTACCAAAATTGACATTAAATTATTGGTCAATCAAACTCAATTCGCAACCACTAATAAATACTTAATGATGTTTGTGGGCTGTTGCAATAATTGTTTCTTTTTTTCCTTTCTTAAACAAAACGGGTTGATAATTTTTTTAATTTCTAATTTTAAGGAGGAACATTGGCAGACAATAAAAGACAAAGGGTATCCTTCCAGAAGAGTACAAAGATGCTGATCTGCTGCTTTTATGGATAATATTTTAGACTCAGTTAATGGCAGTTTTAAAAAGAAAAGATGCCCAAACTCTACCTGGACCTGCAACAGCTCACTCCATACATCACAAAACGGGGATAGATACCAAAAAAGTTTTTGCGTATATGATGTTTATATCTTCAACTGGTAGAATCTATTCCAACTGTAAACAATTGGGTGTGGACACTAGAAGGGATGGAAGTTTATGTTAAGTTTTGGCCGAACACCGAATATGAAACGAATATTCGGCAGCAATAATGCAGAATTGCTTACTTAATTAGCAATTGGTTTCAAATTTATTTCAATTACAAACGATCTCAATTTCATTCTTGACGCATTTTAAATACATATTATAATTGAACAAGTTGAGTGCAGATTTACATTATTTAATTTTTTAAATTTTGTTGTCATCTTTGTTTCAGGCTGTTCATTAATTTCTATATTTTAATTGAATAAATGTACTGATATTTATTATTGTAATAACTATTATTGTATTTCTGTGCTGTTTTTTTAATAAATCCTGTAAATATAATGTTAGTTTTATTTATTTTGATTTTGAATTATTAATATCTGTGATGAGAACAAGTATGAGTATGAGGACACAAACTCCTTGCTCATGGGGGGTATGTTGCCATAGTTGCTTCGCTTGGCGAGCGGGTTGGCAACCGCAGTTTTTTTGTTGCAGTTGTTGTTACCAAGAGGATGCTGCTGCCCATCTCCTGCCTGTCTCCCTCTGTCGCCTTTACGACACCCACGGGAAGATGTGGGATAGTGGATATTCTTAGCCGCCACTTAATGGCAATACGACAAATAGTCCGACTAGGTAAGTCCAACTTCGACCGAGATGACCTCTCGGTCGAAGATCGACAGATTCGACTCGGCTGAGTAGCGTTCGGGAAATTACGACACATCTTCTCGTCAGGTATACCTCAAAACCTGAAAACTATATTGTTCAACCAGTGCGTTTTGCCAGTGATAACTTACGAATCTGAGACGTGGTCCTTCACTGCTGGCCGTATGAAGACGCTCAAGGTCGCTCAGCGAGCTATGGAGAGGGCTATGCTCGGGGTTTCTCTGCGTAATAAGCTTAGAAATGAGGATATCCGCAGTAGAACCAGAGTGACCGACATAGCCTAACCGATTAGTAAGCTGAAGTGGCAATGGGCCGGCTATATAGCTCAAAGAACCGACAACCGTTGGCGAAAAAAGGTTATCGAGTGACAGCCTCGTACCAGTAGGCGAAGTGTAGGGCGACCCCCCACTAGATGGAGTGACGACCTGGTAAGACATGCAGGAAGTCGATGGATCCAGGTGGCTCAGGACCGTGCTTTGTGGCATACCTTGGGGGAGGCCTATGTTCAGCAGTGGACTAGTGAAGGGCTGTAATGATGATGATGATGATGATGATCTGAGGTCCGAAGAGAGGGGGTAGACTCGGTGATTCTCGAATCCGGCAACTTGTTCTATCACTTAGAGGGCCACCATCTGTACCAAGGAGGTTTCTGACTTATTGTCAACAAGTCTCTCGTTGACAACGTTGTAAAGATTGGATTGTCGGCGAGGGTTGCGTAACTTATACTCAGAATCACAAAACGGTATTCCTGAGGGTCTTACAGGTTTAGGCACAACGTCGATGAGAAAGTAGAAGAAATTTATAAGGATATTTCTAGAGAAATGCATTCCTCATAAACTTCATTCGTCATAATGGAAGACTTCAACGCAAAGCAAACGTCGGGTATTAAAAATAAAATAAATTAAACGCCATAAAATCCGTCAACGTAGTTTTAATCAAGGTAATGAAGTTTTAATTAGAATTAATATAACAAACATACTTTAAAATTAATTCATAATACAATAACTTAATTCATAATACAATAACTTAATTCATAATACAATAACTTAATTCATAATACAATAATTTAATTCATATATAATAATTGACGTCAATCTCAATCACATATTCTCTCATTTCACTTCACATTTTCTGGAATGATATCTGAGAAGGGACCATGCTCAGGAACCGGAATTTGATTCGCCATGTCAGGTACAACCTGTAAGATAATTTTATCATTAATTATGTTGATCAATGAATATTATACTTATAAATATGCGTTTAAATATGTCCCAAGAATATTATAATCGTCAGTCCATAAATTATTGCTGGACATAAGAATCTTACGACGCGGGAGAATGTTTCGATTATACATGAAGCGATATACGACGAAATACCATTAATAATCACGTTGCTCAGAAGTAAGTATTGACTGATTCTTTCTGAAAAATATCAATTTTTAAATCCATTCGAATCAAAATTTGAAATCTGATGATTCAATTCACAAAAAGTCAAATAGATCGATCTTTTTCCGATTTGATTTTCGAGTTAATATTAACAATATCAACAAAGCACTTATTACAAATGTAACTTATTTTTATATCCTTATCGAGTTGACCCGACAGACTTCGTACTGCTTCAATCGATAAATTAAAAACCTACACTTTTGTATAAAATAAACTTAAAACAAACAAAAGGAATCCGTAATTGATAAAAAATGCTCGGTATGAATGAAGTTTTATTATTATTTTCAATTAATTACACATGATGTTGCTTACTTACAAACCAGAGTTTTCCTGAAATACTGGCTATTTATAAGTTTTCAATTTAATATTGACATACCACACACACTTATGATACAGTCTGTTAATCAATTTAAAGCTTTCTGATAAACTATATTTTTTGTTTTGTTTTGTGTTGCGTAAATAAACAAAGATGACGGTTTTCCGACGCGCTAACACGCAACGTGTAACTGTCCATGCACGAAACAGGGAAACTCCAAGTTGATTCCGCAAACTTTCAACGACTGGCCTTATGACTTATTTATGGTTATCGCAAAGGCCAGACGTACTAGAAATTGTAAACTGCGACTACTGAACTTGAGGTCTTGGGTTCGAATCGCGGATCAGGCTAACGAAAATCAGTAATTGAGTTTTTCTGTTAAGAAGTTCTCAGTTCTAGCTCGAAGTCCGGAAGTTGGCTCCGTTTCACCCTCATGCCACGAAAAGCAAATAAAGCCGTTCGTCCTGCGCCTGATCTCACTCCGATCGTGTCGGCTTGCCGTCCAATCTTCTTTTTTATGATGGTCAGTGGATGATGTAGCCCATAAACATCTACACGTATCCTCATTAAGGATATAATTAATCCCTGAGGACTAAGATGGATGCCTTGTTTCAAGTAAAGAGGGTCTCCAGATTTCTACATACACCATACGAAACACAGCAGCATTAAGCTGCTACTTTACGCTGGTATTCTGTGAAAATGTGGTCCTACCCCGATCAAGCTGACCCATATATGCTACAACCATAATATAGCTGCAGCGTGGCTCCACCACATAAAGCCATGATGACTGACTATGCGAGTGAGGTAATAAAAAGTGCACATGTGCTTGAGACAGTTCGCCGTGATAAATTCGGTCGGGAGACATTATTATTATACTAACCTTTATGCGGATCTCTTTTGGTATGTAATCTAAGAAGAATTCGTCGAACTCGAAGTGAGTTTTCACTATTTTCAATTTAGCCATCTCCAATTTCAAACGATTTACGGCATCTATAGGCGCTACTTTGTGAGGACGAATGTATTTGGAGAAATCGTAAAGTGTCTTCACCAGTTTTTCAGCTCGAACGCGGGCCATATAGTCGTATCTAAAATATATTCACATACACATTATATATAATATATATATATATATATATATATATATATATATATATATATATATATATATATATATATATATATATATATATATATATAGAAGAACATTCAACCATTATGTCGTGCCTAATATGCACGTCACTGAACAATCTACTGAGAGTTGAAAGTTATAAGTGTAGTTTATTAGAAGAAATTGTAAGTATCCTTAAAATAAAATAACAAGGATGACAAAAGTTTTTTGTCAATATTTGAAAAAGTACCCAGCCAAAGTACAAGAACACTTCTACTTTTATGTCAAAATTACTCAATCAAAACCAAATTATGTATTGTTATTGATAGAATTATTAGTGAAAAGACATTGTTGCACCCAAGAAGCCTTATAAATCCACATGCCGTTTAATTGTTTTATAATGTGTAATTAAGTATATAAAAATATTAGGTACTGTACGGATAGATAGATATTTTTTTATTTTCATAGTTTCGTTTCGACACTTCAATTTCGTAATCGAAATTTTCATGTGAGTTACCACCAATTTTGTAAGGATTAAAAACACAGTCCACAATATTTCACGCTATGATTATTATACTGCCTTTTGTGGAATTCAAAAAGGCCGGCAAGCCAAGTTTATTTTGTTTATGATGAATGCCCAAGGGACCTAAGCAAGGTTTGTTGTTTCAGAGTTAATTGCTAGCTAAACTACGCTCAAAATTGTTAATTTACAAAACAAAAGTGAATGCTTACATAACTTTTGTTTTATATAATACGGGGTTTATTGTAAATCTAAAATAAAATTTAATAAAACCCTCATTTCAAAAATATTATTTGCATTTTTAAATGAAGATTAATACGAGACGCGCGACATGATGGTAGAGGATAACGTAGGATACATGAGGGTTACTCATGACGATCAGTAAGCCTGCGGAGTGATGACAAGGAAACTTTTCCAATAACTAATTAAGATGTTATACTTTAAACCTTGTAGAGCCACGCTGCAGCGATATTATGGTTACAGCGTGAATGGGTCGGTCTATCGGGGAAGGCCCACGCTCAAATAGAATAGCGTAAAATAGCAACTTAATGCTGCTGTGTTACATGTGGTGAGTGTAGTGAACTGGATATCCTTTTCACTGCAAATAAGGCATTCCATCTTAGGTATCAGAAATTTGACTTTCTACTGATGATAGATTTAGACGTCCAGCATCCATTTACAATCAGGTAAATTATGTGGTTGTCTGTTACCCTTATTGTATTTTTTTAATCAAGCTAATTTTGCACATGACTGAAATCAATGTAACGTGAAAGTGACTGGTAACTCTTGGAATTTTTCTCAATATAAATTTATGTTTAGATCTGCGCTAACCATAAATCTTCAGAATTAGGGGGCCAAAGCTGGTCTTTCAATTTCGTTGGTCATTTACCAGTCGATAACAGTACACGGATGGGTTATTAGGGTTTTCATCATTTTTTCTTTGTAAAGATTGCGTACATGTAGATTGAGAGTGTTTGCTATAATCTTCATGCTTGGCAGGATCACAGTACCATATCTAGGCCACGCATGAAATACGAAATCGTAATCTTCAAGGTGACCTTCATGGTGAAGTGTGTATACATAATCGAGTTGTCAGTTATTGGACATTTTCATTTTCAGTAGCCAATTGCCTTCAACAACACCAGGAAACAAAAATTTACAAGTTTAAATTTGGACGTATATAAGTTGATAGAAGTTTAGCAGCAACGGAAGCTCAATTGCTCTAAGCTATTTTGTTCTCCGATACTCATGGTTTTTATATCTCATGGTTAAATAATGGGGGCAAAACACCCGGTTTCGGGTGAAACTTGTCGTGCGTTGCTAAGACAGTGGTACTTGGAAGTTTCTATAGTGGTTGCAAGCATTTCGATGGACGCGAAACTTTCATAAATGACAGAATCAAAAAAGGTGGTTTGACTGCTGAATTATTTGTCGACACGCCAAGCCACATGCACTGTCATTATTCGGGATGTTCTCTTCAAGATCGAAACTCGCAACTTGGACAAGCTAGAGCGCCTAATTTGAACCTAATTGAACACATCAGACATGAGTTCAAAGAAATATTAGGGCCGGGTCTCCAGCTCTTTGCTCTTTTTTCTCATGGCAGAACAATGGGAAGACATTGTGCAATATCTAGTAAATTTCACATACAGTGATTTTTGGGCATCAGTTAAAATTGACAAAAAGTAAACTATTCAATTAAAATTTATTTAAAAATAATGAATCCTTCCCATACCATGTCCAACTGCTTCCAATTATTATTTTTAATACTCACTTGGGCTCCAATTTAGCCTCCAGAAATTTATATAGCCTCTTTGTAACCCAAGAGGCGTCACGCGGTTTATATCTCGGAGGTGGTTTGTAGTTTATGTCTTCCAATACCTCTGCGGGCAGATTTTCAATTGGAATTAAAGTAGATTTAATTCGTTTAACTTTTGATTTTGTTTGTCCAGTTTTCATATTGGTCCGACGCGGAGCTGCAATTGGGCTGTCCAGCATTCGGAAACTATCCCAGGATTCTTTTTTGTTTGCCTTAAGGGAATTCCTCACTTCTTCTTCCTGAGACAATAGAGTATAATATATAATAGCTAGAAAGCACCCGAAACGTCGGGAATTAAAAATCGTTTAAAGTTAAACGCGATAAAATCCATAAAAGTTGTTTTAATCAATGTGTAGTGTTCGCGTAAATATAAGAAATCAAAATAGAGTAATTTGTTGACAAATATAAACTGTAAATAAATAATATTGTTTGATATTTTATTGTGTTTTTGCAGTGTAACACACTAAGTCATATCGTACTGTAGGTGTCGTAAGGGCCGATTGAGGGGAATAAAGATAAGCGTCTTCCTGATATATCCCCCCAATGATCTGTGAGGAAGACCTATGTCATAGTTGTGTGATTATTGTATTGTCGTTGATCTTTAATATATATATATATATATATATATATATATATATATATATATATATATATATATATATATATATATATATATATATTAATATATCTGCAAACTTTCAGATTATTCAGATATTAAAAAGTAAGTGAAAACGTATAAGAATTATAACATTCCATTACATTAATTTATACAGCTCAAGCTAATATAATACTAGGATTTTAGGAAAATTCAAACTACACGCATTGATCATGAGCTGTGATACTCCTAGTGAGTATTCTCATCATATATATAGAAGACGAGAGCCGTTAGGCCTGAGAATATAAACAGATCCATCCTTAGTCCAGCAACTAGAAATTCCGAGCTTATCTCGAGCAGCCATGAAAGCATCGTGTCTTGATTTAATTAGAAATTCGGAAACTGTGACACCTGATCCCTTAAGCAGAGTCTTGGAATACCAGACTTTATTCCGTAATATGAGATTTTGGAACTTTACAAGAATAGGTCGTGGTCTGTTTGCGGTAGCATGACGGCCCATTCGATGACACCTTCGTATATCACTGGTTGAGCAATCACTTTTTTTTTTTTTTTTATAGAAGAGGGGGCAAACGAGCATGCGGCTCACCTGATGTTAAGTGACTACCGCCGCCCATGATCAACCGCAACACCAGGAGAATTGCGGGTGCGTTGCCGGCCCTTTAGAAAGGAGTAAGCTCTTTTCTTGAAGGTCCCCAGGTCGTATCGGTCCGGAAAAATCGCCGGTGGTAAACTATTCCACAGAGAGGTTGTACGTGGAAGAAAACTCCTTGTGAAACGTACAGTGGTGGACCGCCAAGCATCCAGATGGTGTGGATGGTATCGGGACGTTTGCCGTGTAGTGCGTTCACGAAATTTGGCGACTGGGATTAATCCGAACAATTCCTCAGAGCACTCCCCGTGATAGATGCGATAAAATACGCAAAGAGATGCAACATCTCTTCGCAGCGCCAGTGAATCGAGCCGATCGGAAAGCACTCGGTCGTCGACGATTCGAGCCGCTCTGCGCTGGATGTGGTCAAGTGGAAGGAGCTGGTACTGGGGAGCCCCAGCCCAGAGATGGGAACAGTATTCCATGTGCGGCCGAACCTGCGCCTTGTAAAGTTGCAGGCGGTGTGCCGGCATGAAATACTGTCCCGCTCTGCTGAGCACGCCAAGCTTTTTAGAGGCCAATTTGGCCTTCCCTTCCAAGTGACCACGAAACTGCACGTCACTCGATATGTCGACGCCGAGGATTCCGATACTGGCTGAGGCAACAAGGGGAGTGCCTTGAAAATGAGGGGATACGACAAAGGGGTTCTTTTTAGCGGTTAACGCGCAAACTTGTGTCTTCTGGGGGTTAAACTAGACTAGATTTTGTCGTCCCCAATTCGAGACTCTGTTCAGCAAAGACTCGACTTCAGACACAAGTTTGTCCCGGCACTCGGAGACGTTTTCCCGAGAAATATTGGCTCGGCCGGTGTAAAGAGCATCACCAGTGCTGTCGTCCACATAGCAATGAATGTTACGGGTATGCAACATATCATTGATATGCAGAAGAAACAGCGTTGGCGATAGCACGCAGCCCTGTGGAACACCAGCATTAATAGGCTTGCAATCGGAGCTTGCACCGTCTACAACGACCTTGATGCTCCGATCTGCAAGAAAGCTGGTGATCCAATCGCACAATTTCTCGGGAAGCCCATAGGAAGGGAGCTTTGAAAAAAGCGCTTTGTGCCAAACCCGATCAAAGGCCTTCGCAATGTCCAAACTAACGGCCAATGCCTCCCCCTTGAACTCTACTGCCTCCGCCCATCTGTGAGTGAGGTAGACCAGAAGATCACCAGCTGACCGACCACGGCGAAAACCGTATTGGCGGTCACTAATCAGCTGGTGATCCTCAAGGTACCTCATGAGCTGGCAGTTTACAATGGACTCATGGAGTTACATTGTTTTGGAGAACAAGGAGGTGATGGCGATTGGCCGGTAGTTGGACGGGTCTGAGCGGTCGCCTTTTTTAGGGATCGGGTGGACGAAAGCCGTCTTCCATGATTTTGGGACTACGCCTAGGGAGTAGGAGTACCGGAAAAGACGCGTTAAAACCGGTGCCAACTCTGGAGCACACGTCCTCAGCACAATTGGGGGGATTCCGTCAGGCCCACTCGACTTGTGGATGTCCAGGGAGAGGAGTGCTTTGCGAACCGAGCGCTGTGTGAACTGCACTTCCGGCATGGAGCACTCACACCGCGGGATGGTCGGCGGCGTACTCTCCCCGTCATCGAGAGTCGAGTTAGACGCAAAGAAAGAGCCTAGAAGATCGGCTTTCTCCTTTGCAGTATGGGCCAGTGAGTCGTCCTCCCTGTGCAGAGATGGAAGTGATGGCTGACAGAAATTCCCCTGGACAGCCTTGGCGAGAGACCAGAATGCACGGGTTCCAGAAGGAAGGCGAACTAGTTTCTCGCCAATTCTGCCTATGTGCTCTGACTTTGCCCTGGCAATGACTCTTTTGAACGACCTAGAGGCGGAATTATACTTCTTTTTTAGAGCATATAGGTCATAGTCAAGAAATCATTGTATTTACAAAATTTCTTAATTTCAGATTACTTAGATATTTAGAAATGAATGAAAACTGAATTACAGTATCCATTACATTCGTACGTATATAGATTTATACAGGCTAATATATTGGGTGTTAGCGCTTTTAAAATAAATCAACATATTTATTGAAATTCACCCAACCACAGTGTAGTATATAGAGGTGGTGTGGGAGAATCCATTTTGTCTCATATGGGATGTAAGATGCTTAATTTCGTCTAAGATGGAAGAAACAGACAAAGATGCAGAATACGAGACGGTACTGCGGGCCGTTAGCCATATGTGGCAATTATATTGAATCCCTCCTATAACGTTAGTTCATGGCCAGCAGTGGACTTTTAAAAGCTTAAGGTTTTATATGACTATAGCAAATATACTCACTATGCGGAGTCTCTCCTTTATATTTTTTTCTTTCATCTTCTGGATAAACTTTACCAAATCAGCTTGTCGCCTCATTGTAGAGACTTTATTAGTCGGTCGTGCTTGTGTCATTGGGTATATCGCATCATCCGATTCATCAGTGGTGTCATTGGGCATATCGGATGACTGTTGTGGAATATCTTCATTGATTTCTTTTTTAATGCCATTTATTTCACCGTTATCGTCATCTTCATATATGTACACATCCATGTTTTCATCAAATTTAGAACAGCAAGGTTGAGGAGATTTAAAAGTCATATCGTGCCCATAGGCTCGTCTCTTCGCCGACTTTTCCCAATCTGATCTTTCTACACTTGGATTTTTGGATCCCTCATCGGAACTTCCTGTACTTTCTGTTAGTGGCTCAAGACTAGGTTCGATGTGGATTTCAGGTTTAATGACACTTTTAGTTTTTTTTATGCTAGTATTGCGTCTTTTTGGCGAAAATGATGCCATTTTATTTGGTAAATGATGTAGAGCGTATTCTGGGGATTCAAAAGAAAAAATCTTGCTACTATTATTGTCATTACTCCTATCGTGTTTTTGTACAACTACGTTTTTGGATGAATCTATTTCACCTTTATCCACTAGTATTTTCTCGGAGGTAGTAATTTTTTTTTCGATATTATCCAGTTCACGGGTGGCTGATTCCTTTTTTATTTCTTCACCTGTTAGCGGTAAAGTAATAATTCGATTTTCATTTTTTATATTACTAAGAGAATAATTAGTTACATTTTTAGTTAGTACAATATTTTTTGAAACGTTTTTACCACCACTGATTTGATTTTTTGACTTAGCATTAATGTTCTTCAATTGGAATGAACTAGTAAGGTTTTGCGAACTATCTGAAGCTTTTAGATGATATTTATTTTTATATAGTTTTGTATTTTTCTTCATATTAATTCGTTGTTGATGTTTTAGGTCAGCTTCGTATAAATTAGGGTCATCATTTTGATATTTCAAAATGAAGTCATTGTCATGATCTTCATCGTTTTGTATTTCTTCTAAAATTTTATCTTTTTTCAAATCCTCAATTACAATCTCAGGGATTTTTTTAAAATTAGATTTATTTTTGTTCCTTTTTTGGTTATATTCTATTTTATCAATATCACTTTGTTCTGTCCCGATTTCACTACTATATTTCTTTATAGGTTCTGTAGCTTCTCCTAGCTTGTTCAATCTAACTCTTAATACAGGAGTGTTTCCTTCAATATTATCAAGTTGGTTACCAACCATTGTAGATGATGGTAAAAGTTTCCATTCATCGATGTCCATATTAATTATATCAGAAGTAGTTTCTTGAAGTTCACGTGCGGTTGAATTTTTTTGTTGCTTGTGTTTACTGATTTCGGAAGGTGGAAAAAATTTTGGTTTAATAATAGGATCGTCGTCTTCGCTTTCTGACATAATAAATTCAGTAAATACACTGTTTCGTTGAGCGCCTGGTCGGTTTCCAATCGAAAGTGATACCAATTCATCTGTATCAGAACTTCGAGAAAATTCTAGAAGTTTAGTTGGTGCTGAAATTTTTTGTCGTTGGTGTTTTTTGATTTTGGAAGATACAAAAAATGATGGTTCAAGAATAGGAGTTTCATCATCGCTTTCTGATATAACAAATTCAGTACATATATTTTTGCGTTTAGTGCCTGCTCGATTTCCAATGACTTTTCGTGCCTGGCCCTGCTTTACAATTTTTGCAGGAAATACAGGTTTACTGTGTTCCTTTGAACCACTGTTAAATGAATCTTTTTTATGAACAATAAAGGTTTTATCATTTTTAATTTTGCTTCGATCTAGTTGTGCCAGGCTTTCTCTAGTGTCCATTATCTGTTCAATTTTTTTCACAGTTTGACGATCTTTTTGAGCAAAAAGTTTTCTTTCAGGTATAACAATGCTGCTTACTGATTCTGCATTACTACTTTCTGGCAAATCGACTGTGAAATAATTTTTCTCCTGGCTGTAAAAATAAAGATTTTACCTATTTTAAATGTAAAAATATAATTAAATTAAAGAAAATTTAGGAGAAAATGGTAAAAACGACATAAACATTGTGTGTAACCAATGTTAAATATAACATAAAAGTGTACGCCTGACACATAAATATGTGTTTATCCTTAGTTCAAATTTTTTTATCTTCAGAAAATTTTGTTTCAGAATGTTTGTGTTGCAAATTATGTATGTGAGAAATCCACTCGTACATAACATCGGTCAATCATTAAGTTCTAGATAAATGGAAAGACTTGTATCCACGACACAGGGAATTCTAGTGTGGAGCCCAGTGATACTGTTTGAAATTATAAATAAAATAAATAAAATATCCACTACCCTATATCTTTCCATGGGTATCGTAAGAGGCGACAGAGGGAAACTAAGGCAGGAATGGGCAACTAAATTTCAATTAACATCAAAATAATCATAAAAAGACGAGTGTGCATATGACCACACGATTGAAGTAAAAATTCTTTAGCTCCATTTGTATATACAACATGTAACAAAAACCCTGTGGTTCCCGTTAACTGCGTTATCTGAATCAGTATCCAAGCGTATAGAAATATTTTTTTTTTTCAAAAAAACACATTTAAAAAAATTTATATTATAGAAAAAAATGAATTTGCAAATTGCATGTGGTTTTATTTCCTCTAACTCACACGAGTATTGGTAATGCAAGGTCTTCGACAATCCTCTTACGCCTCGGCCAATACAGAGATAATAAAACCACATACAATTTGTAAAAAAAATTTTTTATTAAAATTATTTGTTTAAAGCTGTTTTTTTTTTCGAAAAAAATTTATTTCTATATGCTTGGATACTGATTCTGATAACGCAGTTAACGGGAACCACAGGGTTTTTGTTACCTGTTGTATATATAATATTTCTACAAATATTTAGATTTATTATCGTTTACCTTCAATAATTTTTATTATTCATCCAAAAATTCATAAAACATGAGTTTTAAAATGAATTTACAATTGTATTCACTTAAAACGTGCGCAGCAGTATATTAAATATTGTTAATATATTGAACGAAATGTTAATTCATAAAAATGTTGAAAACAAAATAAAATTACGAAAAATGAATGGCTATGAGAGAAAGAGAGAAAGAAAATGTGCGCATGCACCTCGCCCCATCACACTTTTTGTAACGCTTTTGTCACGCGTTCGCCCTTACTCCCCAAGTCAAGCGTGCGGCGCGCAAACGCACAAAGCACGCAACGAATTTCGACGCAGTTCATCAATAGACAGAATGATTCAAAATAAAGGTTTACATGTATAATTCATGCATAAGTTGCCGAATCGTAGCAAGTAGAATTGGACAAAACAAACTAGCTTATGTAATGACAATGGGCAGGCTATATAGTTCGATGAACCAACAACCGATGGGGAAGCAAGGTTCTCGAGTAGCCTCATTTCGGTAGGCGAAGTGTGGAGTGGCATTCCTACTAGATTAGTTAGAGTGATGACCAGGTAAGGCATGCAGGTGGCTCGGGACCATGCTTAGTAGCATTCTTTGGGGGAGGCCTACGTTCAGCAGCGGAATTGTAAGGGGTTGTTATGATCATGATAATGATGAAAGTATATTTAAAAAGGTTGTCTAAACCTTTTTAAATATACTGTCAGTTCATTAGTTTTTTCCACGCTTGACAATTTCAAGTAAACAACTTAAATTTCATATGTAAGCAATGTAACTTTAACACCAATGTTATTAGTTATTATAATATTAACTGCTGATTGGCCACATCCTTGGTGATTAAGAACAATTTATGATAAAATCAGCATGGTACCAGTTTGGCAAACTAAAATAATTATATTTATATTAAGCAGGAGCACATAAAATGTAGGCTGTACTTTACTCTTTACTTTCTATTCCAAAGTTTGTAATGTATCATATTCTTATTCCCCAGCAGCTTTTGTTTAAATCTTTTTTACACTGAAAGTGAGTCTAACTTATCACAGAATGCCGACACTGCTTTTAAACATTTTGCAATAACACGCGCTTGAATGCATTGTACTAATTAGTATCAATTAATATGATATAGTAATTAATTACTTATTGGTGTAAAAATATCTATAACAGGCAACAGAGAGAAGCAAACCAGATCATGGCAAGCAATGTCTTCCTAATAACAAATAAAAATATAGTTACTAGTCTGCCTGCTATACTTACCTTGGAAGCCATGGTAAATATACTGTGTGAGGCTTATGTTCTGCAGAAGACTATTAATTGGCTGTAAAGAATCATAATACAATTACATTTATTTTATTCTTTATTGCATCCTTAAACAAAAGAATATAAAGGGCGGACAAACGGAAGGGAAATTTATCAATTGTTTATAATATAATAATAAAAATTGGTAGGTTTAATATATTCAACAGACTTTAGACAGCAAATTCAAATCAAAAAATAAAGAGCCTGCAGCTTATAAGTAATAATTGAGAATTTACTAAGCTTGTAGTTTAAATATTTTTGTACTAAGTACCTTGAAATGACAGCATCAGTATAATTTTCTACATTTACGTCTTGGTCTGTTTGTTTATTTCCTAAAACCTCCATCACATCCCCCGTGTTCTCCTCAAGCTTCTTCCACCATTTATTATTATCTGAAGAGTTTAAAAGGTTAATTACTTGTCATTTCAAAAGAATTCTAAATTGTAGTCTAGATGGCTATGATTTACGAATTTGCTCATGCAGAAACAAAGTAACAAGTAATGAAAATATATAATATGCACATTGTAAGCATATTAAACGTCTGAAGTTGTTTTGAAGAATTAACCCTCGAAACCACTAGCTCTAACTCGAGCACATTTTTTTTAATCTTACGCCTTTGAAGTACTTAGCCGCTATAGATATAGACGATGATAAACGCTATGTTCTTTCACGTCATAACTTATTAGAACAAGCAGTCATTTTGGAAGCGTTGGGATGACGGGATATTCGCACATGCTGCAGTAACGGCAGAAATGGTACACAGAAGCTAACCCATTAACAGTCGAAACTGTAGTAATTCTCACTAAAGAGAATGCGCCGCTCTTCATTGGCCATTAGGGATTGTTGAAGAGGTTTTTGCTGGACGCGATGGAGCAATGAGGATTCCTCGTGTCAAGACCGCGACAGGGTCATATATACGTCCTCTTATATATTTCTGTCCTTTACCTAACCAATAGTTTTCGAATTATCTTTCTAGAATAGCTTAATAATTTAAATTAGGTCTTTATACTAGCAGCCTTCTGTCACTCTTGCTACCTGCGTGAAATATTTACCTAGAATTGAGGCACCCAAGCTAACATTGCACACGCAGGGCTAGCGCATTCTAGGCGCGGTTGAATGTTAAAGATTTTTAAGGCTGTTTACGTAAATAGTATTTTCACAAGGAGCTAAGTTAGGGCTGTAGGGTGGGTGACTTAGTTTCAACACCAGATTCTTCAATAAATGCTTTTGATCTAAGGGAGGTATGTGAAGAGGCATTATCGTGATGCAGCATGATTCTCGGAAGCTCGATTTGGTCTTCTCTCTCGCACAGCTTGAAAAGCTTCGGGTAATGCAACCGTAGTATACCATTCAGAGTTGACTGCCTTTCCAGCATTGACGTCGACAAATGTCCGTTCCGCGAAAAAAAACTAGCCACCATTTTGTTGCCGACATTGCGAGGTCTTTGCAGTTTCATCGGTAACTGTCCTTCTCAACCAATATTCAACCATAAAGTTTACATAAACTCTGATAGTCAAGCAGCACTGCTATCGCTGAGATCAAACTTAGTGAATTCGAAGCTGGTTGGAGACTGCGTGAACCGTTTAAACACCCTGGGATGTAACAACAGGGTCTTTTAAGATGGATTCCGGGCCACGAGGGTATTGTAGGCAACGAATTTGCCGATAAACTTGCACGGAAGGGCTCAAAGTGCACACTATTTGGACCTGAGCCATTTTATGGAATCTCAAGAAGCCTAGCCCGATTGACCCTTGAAACTCTTTATCACAATAAATCACTTAAGATCTGGTCAGACACACCAGGCTTAAAACATTCTGAAACCTTAATCCGGGTTTTTGATCGTAAATTCGCTTCAAAAGCCCTGGGAATAAGTAAAAATAAATTGCACATTCTGGCAAGAGCTCTAACTGGACACTGTTGTCCTAAAAAGCAGATGTCCATCCTGGGACTAAGCAACTCAAGGATGTGTCGGTTGTGTACCATAACAGAAGAAACGCCTCTACACATCCTAACTGATTGCGGACCCTTAATGCGCAAACGTAACACTCATCTGGGAAACTATCTACTCCGCCCAGAAGAAGTGAAATTGCTCACGGCTAAGCAACTCCTTCTATTCATTGAAGACATAGGGCTTAGCCGTGAACTATAGCCATAGCAGCGATCACAATAGATCTTATAGGTAGCAGTGATACTGGTCTCTTTCCCTAGACCAGCATAGCTGCTCGCATATAATTAAAAAAACTGTCTTTCTGAGTAGACCCATACTGATGATTGACTTTTATTTTCCAGATCATATTGATATCCACGTCTCGTTACCAGTAACGATCTTTGAAATACGCCTAGATGCCTAGTTTTCAAAACGTACACGCATTTCATGGCACCAATCCACACGAGACTGTTTTTCGCTTTTGGAGAGAAAAAGAGGGATCCATCGACAACAAAGCCTCCTCACTCCAAGATGATGATGAAGGATGGTACGAATGCTCCCCGAACTAATGACTACAATCTTCTCGATTTTCGTATATGTGATTCATTTGTCTTCTCGCACCAACATATCAGTAGTCCATACATTTTCTGCCGTTACTGCTGTTTGCGGGGCCCCGGTTCTTTAGCCATCTTTAAGCTTAATTTTAACCCTTTTGTATTCAGCAAACCACCTAAAAATTTTGAATGATGATGAAACTGAGTCCCCTAATGCTGATTGTAACCGTTGTAAACTTAATTGTTCGGTGAAACCAAATTTAAAAACATAATACAACATAGCGCGCAAATGTTCACGGTTAAGATCCATCGTTTTAAATGAAAAGCGCAGGAAGTGTTGCAGGAAAATTAATAGAACATTGTTTTTTTTAATACTGAGCAATTTGCTTATGGAGTTCTATTTTTAAATAAATTTACTTTTTAGAAACATATAACACAGGTGTGTTGCATTTTTAAATTTCGAGCATCTCTAAACTTATTGAGTGACCTCCTACGTATCTTGAGCTGTTTTTTCATTTGTTGTTCTTCCTTGGCAACTCATGTTTTCCATCGTGGTGGATAATGTAGCAATTAAATTGTAGCAAGTATATTTTTCCAAAGACTGCTACATGCCACGTCCGCCATTTTGTATATAAATATAAACATGTATTATGTATACACACATATAAAGAACCACGCAGCTAATATAGTGCACTTTCGTTATTCGCGCACACCATACTTTTGGGATCATTATTCCTGGAATCGAACCCAGGGCCCTGTGTCCCAACCATATTCTACTACCCCATTTTATCTTGTACGTACTGTACTGGCAGAGTGAATCTAAACAAGATGGGCAGTTATATCCTTTAAATCCAGTCCAAATAGTTTCTGATTGAAATATTAAAAATTGCCAATCCAATTGCCAAGTGTGGCAATTATAACCAATATCCTTCCTTTTAACAGAACAAGGGTGACTAACAAGCACACAGTCCCCCCGATGTTGTAGATGCTGTGGCTCATAATAATCTACGCCTATCCTTGATTAAGAAACGAAATGCAGATGTGTTTACCCCCGAGGGCTAAGATGGAATGGCTGGTTAAAAAAGGAGCTCTAGTTCTCTCTACTCACCATATGAATTACAGCAGCATTGAGCTGCTATTTTATTTATACTGATGCCATGATGATGACACATGATGAAATAGAGCCATGCTACAGCGTGCATTACATAAAATTTAGTTTTATTCACCTGATAAATGAATGTGATGAATTCATAAATTAATATATGAATAACTAGCTTGCCAGGGAGACATTGTTCTGCCCTTTTCGATGACCCTTTGTCATATACTATTAAAAATCCTTAATTTGCAAAAAAAATTATAGGTAACTCATGGGCAAAAAACTATCCTATCTCTCAAGTTAGGCCAAACCGCACACGGTGTGCAAATTTGATTAAAATTGGTTAAGTAGTATAGGAGTCCATCGCGGACAAACAATGTGACACGTAATTTATGTATATTAAGATTGTATGATATAACCTGAATTTAACCTGAATCCAGGACTTGTGACATAACATACACTTTACATATAAAATATAACACTGGATTAGAAAGAAGTAAAATACTTACATGTTTTACCTTCAATATTTGTATTCTCAGATAACACAGATCTGAGAGGAGATAATACTAATGAGTTCATTTTATGTTCTTGTACTGTAGGTGAAAGTTTAACTGCGGCGTTGGGCCTAGCTTGAGATCTAACAACACGGTAAAGTGGAAACCGATGTTTTCTTGCTTTACATTTAAGACCTTGTGAACGGGAGGGGGCAGGAATTCTAGAACTTGACATGTTATATTATAGTCTGAAACATATAAGAATATAGAAAATTACTATTATTATAATTATAACAAATATATAATTACTGTAAATAAAATTAACCAAATATCAACTCCAAATGTTTGTACTATGCTATTGCAGATTAAGAGAATTGATTACCCAATTTTAAGACTTCCAAAAGATGGAGGTGTAACCATCTCACTTACCTGTATCAGTAAATTGCACGGACCAACCATGGACAGTAGTATTATAAGCAACGCCGTCTTAGACCATACCGGGGCCCTTGGGCACACAAGAAATTGGGGCCCAGTTGGAAAGTAAAAAAGGGGTAAGATTTACAATTCAGTCGCCAGAATTAGGGGGTGGGGGTGGTGTGGGTGGAGGGGGAGGAGTTGTAGAGTCACACCCTACTTTTCCTTCCTGCCGGACATGCTTAGTTTTTTTTAATTTTTAAAAATCTTATTTTGAGGTTATGTTTCGTAATTTTTACCTGATTTATGGGGAGAGAAAGTTGGGGGACGGAAGCCCCACGCCACTTAACGAAGTGCAGTCGAGGGAAGCCCGGTAGACGGAATCCCACTTCGCGAGGCTCCTACTTCTGAATGGTTCATAAAAAATAACCACGAAGAGGATGACATCCCCTTCTAACCCAACCTGTCTGAGTAGGGGTTAGATATGTGTAAATCACTCTATATGTATTATTATATTATATATTTCTAGCGACCGAATCATTCTAGTACATTTCGTCACGCATACTGGTACATTCGGATCGATCATTCAAATGGATCATTTCAGGCGATAGGTAATAAAGTATCGAACTAAAATGTATTAACTTTCAAGGTGGCAAGACCAATCGACGCTAGATGGCATAAACACAAAAACCTCAAGTTATCATATATTTTAAATATTTAAAAAAATTGGTTTATTCTTAAATTTCACTCCTAACAATACACAATATCATCTTACTTTATATGTCTGAAAATAGAGATTGTAACATTTATATGCTACGAAATTAAACTTTTACCTCACTTATATTATAAGATGGTTGAAAATTACCATTAAATAAATCATTTATCATCAAAACTTTTGAAGTGTTATTTTTAGTAAACTCTACGAAATGATATTTTTAACTCATAGATTTAACAAATAAATATAATAAAATGATTTTTAATTTAGGTAACAATATTATAATAAAAAACCCTTAAATAATAAGTACTCCCGATACTCTGCAGTTTCCGTATATATTCTCCGCTAGGAGTAATGGTGTTCTGTGTATATATTACTCTACTCTATGTACTGCAGTCTGCATTGTTAATTCGATTCGCCTGTTTATTCAGATCGTTCGGGATTCGGTCGGTTTACGGCTCATTCACAATTCAAACAAATCACGGGTTAAAAAGGTACCGTCAATTGTTTGTGATTGGTTGTACTGGTAAATTCAAAAACAAATGAATGAACCATCAATACTTTTAAGTGTACCAGCTCAAACGAACGAATCATGCATGATTGACACATGTCTAGTTGGGGTGCCACACGTCACACGTCCCACGCCCAGGCTCGAATCGCTCGCTGTTGCACTCAATATAACACCAAAATATTAACTTTTATAACTACTACTTTACTTTATAAACATAATTAATGGATGACACCATTTGTAAGAAAGGATCTTTGCGATATTTATCAGTATTCCGCCGCCACAAATACTACACCATTCACCAAAATTCTGAAACTCTTCTCGGAATCAACGGCATGACAATCTATAAGCATGACGAATAATAGCTGTCTAGCGGTTAATTTTACACATTTTTAATCGATTCAAATCGAAATTGGATTAATCGATTCACAAAAAATCGAAATCTAAAAATTTTTTAAGTTGCTCGCTTCGCTCGACCCCGTCATCCCCTTCTAACCTAACCTGTCTGAGTCGGGGTGCCCCACATCCCAAGCTCGCTTCGCTCGCTATTACTATAAGTATACTATACTATAAGTACTTTAATTTATAAACGTAATTAATGGCTGTCACCACTTGTAAGAAAGGATCTTTGAGATGTATATCATAGGAGTGGTCGTTACAAAACCTAATTAGTTAGTGAAACTATCTATTCACACAATAGCGGGTAGCGACTTTTTTACAAAATATACTGCAACCATGAAGACCAATATTCTACAAAAACATCAATACATGTATTCATTTGATTTATTACATAAAAGTGTAGGCTTGAGATGTATAAAAATAAGCATTGTAATAATTATTTGCTATAAAATCGAACTTATATTCAATATTTTATGCTGAACTTGTGGGTGAATTTATCATAATCATAATTATTAAATAAATCGTTTGCCGTTAAATCTTTTCAAGTGATATTTTTATCAAACCGTGCGATATGATTAAACAAATAAATAAATTTAACCATTAATACCACGTCTAATTCTATACGAAACAGTAACAAACAATTTTCTCGTGAAACGGACATCGCTTCATTCGCAACGTTTTTCAATTAAACACGTCGTGAAACACTCTATTGAAGCCGCTATATAGATATATAATAGTGTTTCAAAACCCTCTACTAAAATAGAGTGTTTCAAAAGCCATTGGTATTCGACAGATAGTTTCGTTTCGTTACTCAAAAAAACCGGCCAAGAGCGTGTCGATCCACGCTCAGTGTAGGGTTCCGTAGTTTCCCGTCCGTCACAATAAGTGTTCCCACTTATGAGTTTAAAGGTGGGGATACATTATGTTCGCGCTCCAGCAGCGCTCCGCGTTACTGTTGTTCCATCCAAGTTCAAAATGATTTTCCTAGAAAGTCCTTAGAAAGTTCTACTTTTCAGATTTTTTTCATATTTTCTAAACTTATGGTTCAAAAGTTAGGGGGGGGGGGGGGACACATTGTTTTTTTAATTTTGGAGCGATTATTTCCGAAATTATTGACATTATCGAAAAATGATTTTAGTAAACCCGTATTCATTTTTAAATACCTTTCCAACAATATATCACACGTTAGGGTTGAAATTAAAAAAAAAATACTTCCCACTTTACATATAGGGGGGCTACCCTAATAAAACATTTTTTTCCAATTTTTATTTTACCACTTTGTCGGCGTGATTGATACACATATTGGTACCAAATTTCAGCTTTCTAGTGCTAACGGTCACAGAGATTAAGCGAGGACGGACAGACGGACAGACAGACATGGCGAAACTATAAGGGTTCCTAGTTGACTAGGGAACACTAAAAAGCCGCTACTAATATATTAGTATTCCGCCGCCACAAATACTCCACTGTTCACCAAAATTCTGAAACTCGGAAGCAACGGCATGACGATCTATGGGCATGACGAAAAGCTGTCAACAAAATGGCCGTGGCCGTCTTAGCGATTAATTTTACTATTCTACTCTTCACAAAAAATCGAAATCTAAAAAAATCTATTTCGCAAAAATCGATCTTTTTTTATTTGCGTTAAAAGTTTATCTTTAAAATATCAAAGTAAATATCATAACATTGATTGATTGAATTGAAAAACTGTCATTCTCAACCAACTCGTAGTTGGGGTACATTCAACTAATTGTAAATAATTTTATAAATCTTAATAAAACAGAAAAAGATTCGATCTCGATTCTCTAGGGAGAAATATTGATTCAGTACTATATATCGATACGACATTGACAGATGAAACGTCAAAAACGTGAGAATATTTAGGGTAAATACAACTCAGTACACTGGCAAATAAAAATGTCATCAATTGACACTGTATTGTACTGGCGTGCCGCTGCCATATTGCGTCGGATATCCGGCCACAATAAAACAATTTTTAATTGTGTGTGCGCTGAATGAAGCATGCCAGAATTTGTTTTTAAATACAAAAAAATATAGAATAATTGCTGATATCTTCATTAGGAAGATATAATGATTTTTGGAGCACAAAATAATCGCCAACACCTTTCCAATATGGCGTAAATGTATGACGTCGTACACTGTCCTATGTTTTGGAACGAATCACCAGTATAGAGTCGATTCATGACGTCATTTGCATTCGACAGTGGACTGGGTTGTATTTCGGAACATACCCTTAATTAATTAGCCATTTACCAATATTTTTAAAAAATAATGAAAAATACTTCAAAAATCACGTGGGTGTGCTTCAGATAAACCCCCTTACCCCCCCCCCCCCTATAGTGACAGAATCTTCAAATTCAGGCGACCAAATTGTAAACCCAACCCTAATATGTCATAATGAGGGCATCCACGACTTTCTCTGCCACAAGGGCGGCGCTACTTTACAATGAGGTAAAATATTTGTCGAATATCATTACGGGGATGATAATTTCTTAGGAAAATGTAAACTTTAACGTTTTTTTCCTAAACTTTTTTCAAAAAAGAAAATATTCTATATAAAACATTAATACTTGTATTCTTTTTATTTATTACAATAAAATTTAGGCTTCACTTGTCTGAAAATAGAATCACAACAATTATTCGCTATTAAATCTAATATTTGCGTTTGAAAATTATCTGAATCATTTGCTGTCTTATAATGTACTTAGATTACGTACATACACGTATATATATACATACGTACATTATAGGTAACTCAATGACGGCAAATGATTTAGATAATTTTCAAACATAAACATTAGATTTTATAGCAAATAATTGTTGTACTACGTTCATTATAACTCAATGTTTGCCTAATGATTTCTTATATTTACGCAAACACTACACATTGAAATGATACTAGTTTTCACGGAATTTATCGCGTATATTTAACTTTGTAAATTCCCGACGTTTAGAACGCTTTACAGCACTCATGGTCCCGCCCGTGACATTAAATATACGCAATAAATTCCGTAAAAACTAGTATTATTTCAATGTTTGCCGTTAAATCTTTTGAAGTGTTATTTTTATTAAGCACTACAAACTGGTAATTTTATCTCATAGATTATAAATACATAGATTGCTGCAAATTAAAAAAATCCAAGCTATAAGTAAGGCGACTGTACAGCCCAACAAAACGTTCAGCTGGCGGTGAAACGCGAAACTATATACTTTCTATCTAGGAAAACCTTTTTGGTTAACTCGGCAAGGCGTGTCTTGTCAATGCTCATGGCTTCCAGAAAGTCACTAACCACGCCCACATTTACTCCATATTTATTTTTATCTCATAGATTATAAATACATAGATTGCTGCAAATTAAAAAATCCAGGCTATAAGTAAGGCGACTGTACAGCCCGACAAAACGTTCAGCCGGCGGTGAAACGCGAAACTATTTACTTTCTATCTAGGAAAACCTTTCTGGTTAACTCGGCAATGCGTGGCTTGTCAATGCTCATGGCTTCCAGAAAGTCACTAACCACGCCCTCATTTACTCCATATTTATTTTTATCTCATAGATTATAAATACATAGGTTGCTGCAAATTAAAAAAATCCGGGCTATAAGTAAGGCGACTGTACAGCCCGACAAAACGTTCAGCCGGCGGTGAAACGCGGAACTATATACTTTCTATCTAGGAAAACCTTTCTGGTTAACTCGGCAAGGCGTGGCTTGTCAATGCTCGTGGCTTCCAGAAAGTCACTAACCACGCCCTCATTTACTCCATATTTATTTTTATCTCATAGATTATAAATACATAGGTTGCTGCAAATTAAAAAATTCCAGGCTATAAGTAAGGCGACTGTACAGCCTGACAAAACGTTCAGCCGGCGGTGAAACGCGAAACTATTTACTTTCTATCTAGGAAAACCTTTCTGGTTAACTCGGCAATGCGTGGCTTGTCAATGCTCATGGCTTCCAGAAAGTCACTAACCACGCCCTCATTTACTTCATATTTATTTTTATCTCATAGATTATAAATACATAGGTTGCTGCAAATTAAAAAAATCCAGGCTATAAGTAAGGCGACTGTACAGCCCGACAAAACGTTCAGCCGGCGGTGAAACGCGAAACTATTTACTTTCTATCTAGGAAAACCTTTCTGGTTAACTCGGCAAGGCGTGGCTTGTCAATGCTCATGGCTTCCAGAAAGTCACTAACCACGCCCTCATTTACTCCATATTTATTTTTACCGCGCTATATTTTAGAAAAAATATTGTATAGTGTAGCGAATAAGGTAAATGCCTTTTATTCTAATTGGGACATAGTCAATACTTTGATTTAGGCTATTTAATAGTTTAATTGCGACACACACACTTGCACCGTATATTCAGTGGACTTTTATTGATTTGAAATTTGGAATATTAAAAATAAAACATATTAGCAACTAAGAATTGCAACTGCACACGTACTGCAGAAGTGCAGGGACTGCCATCATTATATAACAAATTTCAGCCACACAGTATAAAATTACTGATACCCACGATTTCACTTACACTTATTCACTTCAAAGAAAAGTAACACAACGGCAAATTTACAAAATTTAATGGATGCTTAATTTAGTTCCAATCGCTGCTTTTCGTTATTCAGTGTAAGGTAGAATTAAAAAAATGCCACCGGTAATTTTACATACACTCCCGAATTCTAAATAAACTTTTGTAGTCTTTAACTTTTATGTAAGCCTTAAATCTACTTTTCATAAATAACTTTCCATTCAATTAATAAAAGCAAATATTAAAAATTACTGAACAAACGAACGAATTACTGAACAAACCTTTGTATTATTGCGCACTCAGCTGCGATATGGCTGCGATATGGCTGCGATATGGCTGCGACGGACACTACCGAACTTTTGCGACGCTTTCGCTGAAATGACGACGAGAGAATACACAGTAATCTATGAGAACACTATTAGGGCTAGGGATCCGCCAGAAGTATCGATACCTGAGTGGTATCGATACTATTAGTCCAATACCTAGTATTTTTGTACTCGATACTTTTATTAGAGTATTTTACTAAGTATATAATATATATACTTTTGTCACTTCATTTAGCTATCGGATAAAAGTCAGTGGATAGCACTTGCGTTTTAATGTATATTGTAGTCTCTCTCGATGGAGTGAGGATTTTAAAGGAAAAGTCTATTATAGTTTGAACAATGCATGTGGGACCAGGAAAGCCCCCAACCATTACATCAGATTTGATAGACCACAAATCCTCGCGAAAGGACACCGATTCCTACCAAGGATGATACGTGAGGCTATTGAAATTAAAAAAAAACATCCTAATTTCAATAGAGAAGGACGCTGGGTACTACCACCTGCTTGGGACCCTATAATAAATAAAATTAAAACTAAACCCAAGCATACCACTGCGAGACCTCATGACATAATCGATTCATTTTGCATAGATCGGATCATAAACAATAATTAAAAAAGCTGAAGGTACTCCGGGTTTAACAATGACATCGGGACGTCAGTCACCTCAGTCCCTCGTGACCATGGGTGCTGGAAAGCACCCGAAACATCGGGAATTAAAAATAAAAATAATTAAAAGTAAAATCAAACGCGATAAAATTCGAAAAATTAGTTTTAATCATAAACTATTGTGTTTTTACAAAACAATTACTGATACTTAGAGATTGAAAAAAAATAGCTACATGGGATTTTATCTAGTACAAGTACGATAAATCGAATTGTATTACTCATCATCATCATCATCATCATCATTACAGCCCTTCATAAGTCCACTGCTGAACATAGGCCTCCCCCAAGGTATGCCACAAATCACGGTCCTGAGCCACCTGCATCCATCGACTTCCTGCATGTCTTACCAAGTCGTCACTCCATCTACTGGCGTTGGGGTTGCCCTACACTTCGCCTACCGGTACGAGGCTGCCACTCGAGAACATTTTTTTCCCAACGTTAGTAAGTTCTTCGAGCTATATGGCCGGCCCATTGCCACTTCAGCTTACTAATCCGTTGGGCTATGTTAGTCACTCTGGTTCTACTGATTTTAGGTTCAGTGTGCCTCTAACCATTCGGTGATCGCTGCCAGTTTTTACCCTTGCGATCACTGAGACATCACTGAACAGTTGGCGTCTGGTCGTCATAATGAAGTCAATCTCATTTTTTGTCGAACCGTCGGGGCTCGACCAGGTCCATTTCCTGTGGGGCCGCTTCTGCAAAAAAGAGTTCATCATAAAAAGTCCCTCTTTCTCCATAAATCGGCCAGCTGCTGGCCCCTACGGTTCAGTTGCCCTACTCCAAATTTCCCTAACTTCAGCTCACCGCTTTCTCTTGTGCCTAGTTTTGCGTTGAAGTCTCTATGCATAGCTCTAGAAATATCCTCATAAATTTCCTCCACCTCCTCATCGGGATGTGCCGAGGTTGGTACGTAGACCTGTATGACCTTCAGCGAATACCGTTTGGTAATTCTGAGTATCAGATACGCGACCCTAGTCGACACACTCCCAATCTTTACAACGTTGTTGACGAGAGACTTGTGGACGATAAATCCGACACCTCCTTGGGACAGATGGTCGCCCTCCCGGTGATAGAACAAGTTGCCGGACTCGAGGATTACCGTGTCCTCCCCCTCTCTTCGGACCTCAGATAATCCAATAATATGCCAGCGCAACTTGTCTACCTCTTCTTCCAGCTCCAGTATCTTCTCGTCAGCCATCAGGGTGCGTGCGTTATACGTTGCCAGGTCGTGTCGTCGTAGGTGGCAACCGAACCTCCACCGGAGATTTTTAGCACCCTCTGCCCCGCCGTTACCATGGTCGCCACCGTACCCAGAAATAGCGGGGCCGCCGGGGACTGGGGGCCGTTTTTTTGCGTCGTTATTCATGGGGGGATATTTGCCATAGTTGCCACGCTTGGCGAGCGGGTTGGCAACCGCAGTTTTTTATTATGTTATTGTTGTTATTAAAAGATGCTGCTGCCCATCTCCTTTCTGTGTCCCTCTGTCGCCTCTTACGACACCCACGGGAAGATATGGGGTAGTGGATATTATCAACCGCCATTACACGGCACGGCTTCTATTTCCAATTAATTAAAATTCAAAATTGCGGTACATACTAGAATTTACCGATAGAATTAACGGAGTTATATCAGTAAATTAGACTGTTTGAACAAATATAAAATAATCATATTTTGGCCATATCCATAATTTTAGGCCCACGTTTAAAAACTTTCACTTTACAGGCGCAAATGCATGTGCATGAGCATTTTTTTTTATAAAAAGAACTGTAAACGCTGATGACACGCAACGACCAACGACCTCTCGGGAAACAACTTTCAATACCAAAAAATATGATTTTTGGAGCCCTCACCGTAAATTAGCTCAAATCCGACAAACCAAGCACATGAACTTGGATAGAAATGAAACACCGACGTACCTTAGAAGCCCAGTATGTGCCTTAGAAAGGATCATTGCTAGTAAATATCTCATAATACTCGGAACTTCTGTGCCGCCCGTTAGAAAGATTATTTTCCAAAGCTGGAGCAACGGTAACAGCGGCCAAGAGTTGATAGTTTCTTTTCATGAAAGATTGTACGAGAATGGCAGTTCAATAATTATTTGGAAGTTATATACATATGTAATAATACATTTTGAATTAAACTTTTCTAATATTTTAACAATAATACTCATCACCAAGTAGTATCGATACTTTTGTTTCGATACTTGGTATCGATCATATTAAAATTTTGCGGAACCCCTCCTACCGGAGAACGACAACTTCATAAAATTTAAAATAAATGTGATATATACCCAGTAACTCCATCTATAGTCAGTCCACCTGCACTTGTCTCGTGTGGCTGGAAAATTCAAACATGGTCCGTTTTTTAAGGTTTTTATTTGAGTTTTTTTTTGTTTGCCCATCCCAGCGCTGAATAAAAGAAAAAATTACGTAATTTCTATTTATTAAGTCAAAATACAAATTAAAATTAATAAAAACATACATAACTTAAAAAAAACTTGCAAAACAGTTTATTAAATGCAGTAGTTTACCAGTCATCTTCAGAATGTGTTTTAAGTAAAAATTATATTTATTTAGTCAAAATACAAATTAAAATTAATAATAACATACATTACTGAAAACAAAACTTAAAAAACAGTTTATTTATTGCAGTAGTTTGCCAGTCATCTTCAGTTCTACTCACTGATTATCTTTATGGGAAAAACATATGAGAATTAACAAACTTTTCGCGAAGTATTTTAAGGCTTTCCTAAGTTTAAGCTTATTCCAATAATTTGTGTATCCTAGCAAAGCTATGCATAATGTAATGGCAACAATATTTATCATTTTATTAGTCCGCGCTTAATATTAAAGTCCTGACGGAATGAAACCGCCATACATGCGGCATCGCCGCCGCGATCGGTATTTTTATGCTGGCCACTTAATAGGAGGTGATTCTAAGGTATAGAAAGACATTAGTTGGAAGTGCACAATACTACAAGTATAACACAACTCACAGAAGACAAAATTTCTCCAGCAACTTAGTTCTTTCTATAAAGTAATTTTATGAGTTTAAACATGAAAATAAGTTCAATATTGATTACAATATTTCAATTACTTATGTAAAACAATGATAAACATAATATATAAGATTTACAATCATAAATTAATTGATAAATATAGACAGTGGAAAGGAAACAATTACCAAGCAACACATAGGCAACTGTACCTACAGGAGAGCTGATTAAAGTTTGAATTTTTAAAAAAAATCTATATAAATTGTACCGTTTATCCTATTAATCAACAAAAAATCACAGAATGTCTACAATAACAAAAATATCAATATTTTAAATTAAAAAACCAAGCTAATTAATAAATAAGCTCCTACACACAAGTGCAGATATATACATATCCAGAAATAATTTCATTTTGATAATATTTGTTTGTCTATCTATTTCACTAAATTAACACTTAAAATGTTGTCTCTATATAATATACAGTTAGTGGTAGCTTAAAAATAGAATATATTTAATTCAAAATTTAAAAAATTATTAAATATTAGATTTCAAACAAATTTCTTATGTAATTTAATTTTTTTTTCATATAGAGTACTTTCTTTTTCAGGCTCAATAATAAGCTTTTAAATGTGTGTGGTTGTTCTTCAGTACATATAATGTTGTCCTTTTTGAAGATTCTGCTTGTAGTTTTGCAGCAATAATTTGCAAGCAACCAGCTTGTGATTCCCCACAAAATAAGATTAAGATGGGAATGCACTATGTCAGTCTGGAAATAAATAAAAACTGAAATAAATTATAGTATAATAAACATATTGTCTAAAATTAAATTAACATTATTAAACAACATTATCTATAATAACAAATCATAAATACTTAAACCACCCAATTAATATAACAACAAAATAAGATAGTAAATACAATAACTATGTAAAGAAAAGAGAAGTCTTGTGTTTATCTATTGTTTGAGAACCATTTGATGCATGTATTTCTATTGTGTTCTACAAGTTGTGCAAATTTGATAGGTTTATGACAAAATGTAATTATACAAAAAATGTGATGCCTGAACTTTTCTTTAGGGTTTTTGTTGTTTTTAAAAAATACTTGATTGTTAAAAACAATACGCACAGTGTTGCACCTTTAATAACATAAGTAAGGGCTTGTGCTAACTTTATAGACACCAATCCTTTCGATACCTTGTTCTATACATTTATTATAAATTGATTGAAGGCATTTACAGGATTCAAACTACTCTATGTGTTCTGCCCATCCATGTTAGATCCAGATGATGGTCACCTGAATAATCATTACCATCTTCATTACAGTCTATCAAAGGCAACTCCTGAATATAGAAATCCCCATATAAAATATCTGAAAAGTCCTTAACTAAAATACAAACAACTCCACAAGTTTTACCTATAGAAAATACGAAGGATTCACAGTTAAAGTAAGCAATTTACTTGTTTTTAATGACGACTCTATGGTTCTTAGTAATGAGTTGCAGCGCTAAGGCCCACGGGTGCGAATCCCACACAGAACAAGTATTAGTATGGTATATTATTTGTTGTTCCGGGTTTGGGTATTTGTCCTTGTGAAATTTAAGTACGTAAACTGCCCCCAGGATACAAGGGAAGATCCTAGTATAGAGGTAACGTTTTTACTATGTACATTGTACACCATATATATTATTTTAACTTAAATACGTGTATTTATATATTGAATATGTGTATTGTATACGTACCGCAAAATATACGGGTAGGATTTAGAATTCTTTGGCAGGAATTTGGGGGAGTAAGGTGTTTTATATGGTAGAGGTTTGGTCCCCGATTATAATAATAGCACTCAGATTAGAAGGTAATGCACCGTTATCGAAAAAATAAATAAAAACTATTATAACCTAAAATGAGTAAAGTGTGGAAAATGCATGAAGTTATAGATAAAGATCCTTATCTATAACTTCATGTGAAAATGATACATTTTTATTAATTGATTTTACGGCTTTGGGTTCTAGCCCTTCTGAGAAAAAATTATACGATATTACTGTGAAAGATTGGATTGCATACAGAATTTTGTGGCTGTGGCGGGAGCAAAGGCAACCTGACTTTATAGATATCTGATCTGATCGAATATGTACTAAAATTAAATCAGCACGCCCCGAATCTACGTACTCTTGTCTGCCCTACTTCTAAAGTGTTTTTGTAAAGCCGTAATCACGTAGGGAGAGCAGCCCTCGCCCGTCGTAGCAAAATGCAAGCACCTGTGCGAGCCGTAGTGTGCTTATTATTGTATTATATTTTATGTTTATAATTTAAAGTAATTATAAAAGCTAATATATTGGTGTTTTGTTAAGTGCAAGAGCGAGCGACGCGAGCTCGGGACTTAGGAGTTAGGCTAGAAGGGAATGGCAGGGTCGAGTGAGCCATTCCCTTCGTGGTTATTTTTTAGTAAACCACTCAGAAGTAGGAGCTCGCAGTCGAGGGAAGGATCGACCGTCCTTCCCTCGACTGCGCTACATAGCGCTTCCCTCCCCAACCCTCTCTCCCCATAAATCAGATTTATAGTCAAAAACAATACAAAAACATAAACTCAAAATTAGATTTTTAAATTTTTTTAGTAAAACTAAGCATGTCCGGTGACAGGATGTAGGTTGTAGAGTAGGGGGCGACTCTACAACTCCCCCGCCTCCCTCTCCGCCACCTACCACCCCCTTAATTCATTTTGAGTTATCATTTTGATGTTAGTTCTATGGGATTTTTTTTTGATTTTTCTCAAGAACGGTGCATTACCTTTTAATGTAAGTGGTATTATTATAATCGCGGACCAAACCTCTACCAAATGAAAACTGCCAAACGATTCTAAATTTCAACCACACTTTTTCTATTTTCATTATCCGCCACTGCAGCATGGTTTATAGAGTCACCATTTCGTATTTCACTGCGAATAACTGTCTAACACATTACACATCATATAAATAAAATAAATAAATAAATAAAATAGCTTTTATTTCGACTACAATACTTCAAACTTGACTTATAATTAATCTAGGTAATAATAGTATAGTATAGTTAATATGTATTTTTTACGTATAATTATGTATGTATATATATGACTTAGTCAATATTAGTAGTAGTTGCCTCTGCGGCGTAGGCCTCTCCTAAACCTTTCCACATATCTCTTTCCCTAGCCACTCGCATCCATAGGGGTTTTTTTTGCGCCGGAAGAAATGCTCATAGCATACCACGCAGCCGGCTGCTGATTGGCTTACCGATCTGACGAGAGATCTCTAAGCCGTATGCGGACGCGACCCTCCTTGGCAAAAGGAGGGCACAATGCATAGGGGTCCACATCTCTGATTAAAAATGTCTCTCCACCTTTTACTTGGTCTCCCATTTATTCTTTTTCTGTCTCTTGGTATCCATTCTGTTAAACGTTTGGTCCATCTGTTATCATTCATCCTACAGATGTGTCCTGCCCAGTGCCATTTCATTAGTCTTGTTCTTTTTCTTACATCTATTATTTTCGTTTTTTCCCTAATGTGGACGTTGTTAACCTTATCTGATATTTTTAGACTAAGCATGCTTCTTTCCATTTTACGTTGACATATAGCAATTTTTTCTTGGTCTTCTTTTCTCAGCGACCACGTCTGGCAGCCATATGTCAGACATGGCAATATCGCTACTTCGTAGAGTTTTTCCTTTATATTTATACTAATATCGTTATATTTCATTATTTCTCTCAATCCCCAATATTTCTTCCAGGCTAGAGTTATCCCTCTTTCTATTTATTTTTCTGTATTGTTTAGGAATGACACTAGCTGTCCTAAATATACATATTCTTTTACACATTCAATTTTTTCATTTGTTATTCTAATGTCTTGAGGTAGTCAGTTGGTTAAAATCTTGGTTTTCATCGTGTAAATTGACAGTCCCACCTTTTTACTTTCCATTGCTAGTTCGAACACCATATTCTCCAATTCAGTAGCGCTTTCTGCGAAAACCACTATGTCGTCCGCGAAACGCAAATGGTTCAGTAGTTCTCCATCTACATGTATTACCTTCGTTTCCCAATTTAGACGCCTGAAAATAGATTCAAGCACCGTTGAAAATAACTTCGGGAAGAGAGGGTCTCCCTGCCTTACTCCTTTTTGTATAGGAAATTCTGTACCTTCCTGTTCTAGGCGCACTTTGGCGAGACATTTTGTATATATATTCTTGATTGTTGATGACACCTTGTCGTATAAGTGATTTCCATACAGATTCGAATTGTAAAGAGTCGAATGATTTTGTACATGCACAGTAATCAGAAACGCTGTTGGGGAATTGAGGGTCTTCACTGACTCAATGGGTCGAATCGTTAATTATAAATATTCAGAGCTGCTTCTTGATTTACAACAACAGAACGGTCTACATCTGGCGACTAAGGCTGAGATCTATAGACCGTACTTTGATATTGCTCAGACTTTGCTTTCGAGCTAAGACATTGTCGGTATTTCTAGAGCTAAATTCGAATTCATGCTGAGTGCGCGATAAGTCAAGTCAAAAAGTGCGCCTAAGTCAACGAAATGAACGACATTCGAAAAACTCAGGATATTAACCAAAAACACCATATTAATTTTAAATTGTTGTTTTTATGATACTCTAATTATTATTAATAACAATAAATAGGTGGTATTAGGCCGTCTTCCAGTTTTAAATAGCGTTAGTCCATTTTCTATTTACGTCATTTCAAACTTATTTTGAATTTCTTAAAATCTTTATTGTTTATGCTTTTTGCACTCTTCTCATCCGTTCCCTTCCACAATCGTCAATTTAGCAAAAAACAGCAATTTCATTAAATATTTATACCATTTTTAAATTTGTTAAGTAGATAGTCTCACTGTATATTCTCCATTATACCACAATGTCCTTAAACAAACCAGGGTTACAGAAAAGCCCAAAGAATGTCGGGTCCTTTTGAATTTTATAAACTTAGCTAAATTTCAGCCCGATACAACTATAAATTCAGAACCAAAGATTATGCTAAGCATATAGGACTCAGCTAAGTTTTTCGTATGTAAAGTCTTAGCAAAGTCAAAGTACAGTCTATAGATCTCAGCCTTAGATAGGTAAGGCTCACATTATGTTTGAAAACAAAAAATGAAGGTACTCAATTATTCAGTAGTTCTGTGACAGATGCTTTAGAATTCTGCTGCAATAAATTGAAAATAAAAGAGTTCGAACACTAGTGATATTGTAAACTTTAATAACATTATGAACGATGTTTTCGATGTTCTTAACAGCCACTCAATTAAAGCATTATTTGAAGGTGGAAGTGCCTATATAAATACTTTAAATCTTTCTTGAGGAAAGTTATTTTTACGTTCCAGAAGAAAAACTGGATTTCCGGGGGTTAGTTATGGAAATTGCGTTGGCGCTTTACGAATATTTGATGGATGGCACGCATATGTTAAAATATATCTCATTATATAAAATTTGTCAAGACGGCCTCGAACTCTTCTTTTCGGCAATTAGAGCCAGAGGAGGTTTTAAAAACAACCCTAATGCGGTCCAATTTTGCGCAGCGTACAAAAACTCATCATAACAGCCGAATTTCGAGAGGGTGGAGTCGGCAACTCCGTTCCTTTGAAGTATATTAATATATTAACATTCTCAAGTAAAAACCCCGTAAAATAAATAAATGAGTTGTCAGAAGGAAATAATTTTGTTAAAGTTATCGAAGATGACAGTGATCTTTACGTATATTATAGTGTAATAGAATATGTATATTGCGGGATTTGTGGCAATAAAAATTGTCACGTGATAATAAATATATCATATGTTTGTCGCTCTTAGTTGGAGGAGAAAAAACAGGAAATTTGATCTTCCAGGAGTCTAGAGGTGGCCACAACTACTACTAAATAGATAATTATAAAAACTGAAAATTTTGTTAAACTTCACCTTAAAAATCAGCGAAAACCAGAAAATTATTTAATTATAATATTTAAATTTTTAAATTTGCCTTTCAACATAGAACATAATACTGCTCATAGACAGTTGCTTGTTAAAATTTTTATTAAAGCGTACCTTGATATAAGGTTCAGATACCATGCAAGAAAAAGCAGTGACGAAGTGTACAGAAATGAACAAATAATAATAATAGATAAATCCTATTATAAATCATATTTCATCCACCGTTTCATGATTATGCCAAATTTTCGAATATTAAATGAACAAAATTTAACGAACCTGCGAAAAATAATAATATTATTCATTTAAAATCTGAATAAATAAATATAATATGATATCCAGTAGGACCCAACTTGCTTGTATAACTTACCATTTGTGATCAATTATGTGCAGAACGTTCCTATATATCAATTAATAAAAAATAAGTACTGATTTTTAAAACAGGTTAAGTATTTCATTTTCACTCAACTAATTATTATTATTTTATATTAAAAATATTAAAAATATACACATATAATTTATACGTGGTAGAGTCATGCTGCAGTTTTATTAGTAGTATAGTTGTAGCACGAATGGGTCGGCTCGACCGGGGTAAGACCGCGCTTTCAAAGAATACCAGCGTGAAATAGCAGCTTATGCTACTGTGTTTCGAGTAGTTACGTTGTACCAGTTCTGGCTCACTGAGTCAGATGTGGTACAACGTTCTACGACTCACGATCCTAAAAAATAAAAAGGTTTTGGCATGCTCTGATCACGAATCTGCGGTCCGTTTTTGCGTAGGATGCACGGTTTCGGAGATGTACAGATCAATTAACCAATATCTAATTGATTACTTCCACCGTCATTAGCGTCCCATTGTCTTATCGATTGTCATTCTCTATACTTCGTCGGCGTGTGCGTCGGCTTATCAGTGCTATTGTATTATACTTCTTTGTTCCTATCTACAACGCTAATTTGAGTCATCAATAAAACACATTACCTAATTTTGTTACAATTTTTATTTACAAAATACAAAATCTTATTACTCATTGTCTATAAAATAGGAGCGAAACATCTTATCCACTAAAATATCGTTGTACAATGTGTTCCCTGTAAACATGCTCGTAAAAATATGCATTGAACATCCCTGAAACTTATATAGCAAATACATTAAGCAATATTCGCCACAAACTGAAGTCCACTCATTCTAAATCCTATCAACATTCCGGTTCCATCTTTTACAATTCCTTTTTAAAAACTCTAGATGATATCGTACAGGTGATCGTCCATATGAATCAAAATATTGACCGACGTCATTCGTATCGATATATAAAGCTACTCAATGTGACCCTGGTTTATCATCTGTATCCAAATTGCGTATTATATACGTTGGTATGTAGGTATACATGGGCAGTCTATTAGCAGCATAAACATTATTTTCTAGACTGGGGTGAATCTTTTTCAGATATTGTTGTACATCTAGTGTATCCATGATATTACTGCTATTAGTAGAATATTACAGTACCAATCTACTCAATGACTAACATAGGAATGATCAATTATAGTGATTTCTAAATATTAAATTGCATTCTTTTGTGTTATACAAATCGTATTTGAGTCATCGATACATCGAACGAGACGCAACACGAAGGAATGTTGAGATAAGCAACATAATGTGAAATAAGCTTGTTGACGCATAAAGTTACTATCAGTTCCACTGCAGACATTCTTTAGATTAGAATTATTACTTACCGGTGCTATATAAAACCAGGGCGCTGCAGTCATGGAGTTAGTGTATGGTCGTTTGACCGCAGTGGATCTATCAATACTACATTTGTGTTATTTCAACGCATCAAAGGCCATGGATGTGTTTATTCTATTGACAAACTTACTTTTCTTTCTGTTATTTTCTTACATAATGTGTATGATTTAGTGTTAATAAATTATATTTAAATATTGTGTGTGTATATGATTAATCCGTGGTAGCTCAGATGGTTAGCGCAAGCTGTAAATTTCACAGTACGCGACCCGGGTTTGATCCCCGCCGGCACCAATTAAATTGTTAATTGCAATTTTAAGTGCTGATTTACCACGTTCTCGGCGGTGAAGGAAAACATCGTGAGGAAACCTGCATGTCTGAGAAAATTTCAAAGGCATGTGAAGTTCGCTAACACGCATTGAGGCAGCGCGGCGGACATTTCCTAGCCCTAAAACCCTCTCAGAAATGAGAGGAGGCCTATGTTCAGCAGTGGAATTTAATAGGCTGTAACTTTAACTTTTTTAACCTTTATGATCAAGTGTTAACAAATTGATATTAGCATGATAACTGTGTTGTTGCAGAAATCATTGAGCTTCGATGAAAATACCTATAAACAGCATTGCTACTCGCCACTCTCCCCTCAAGAAGAGAGTGATGACATCGTCATTAATAATAACACATGCGATGGTGGAAAAAGAAAATCGCAATCGATTGATCATTTTTTTTGAAGCTGAATCAAAAATAAAAAAGAGGAAGCTGTTATCATCAACCGTAGCATGAGCAGCTAGAGATGGTGTATCATACATTTCTACTAATTCTGACGACGGAGACCAAGCGTACAATATGAAGAAGCTATCCCAGATTCCAAATACTGATCATTGGAAACATGCTTCCACGAGGATTAAATATTACGTAAAGACTAATAAGGATAGCATCTACGACAACACAAACGCCCTCGTATACAATATTACAAAGACAATAGCAGAAAGTGAAAAAGTTAAAAAACACTTTTTTAACAATGACATTAATTAGCTGATCATTAGTGAATGTGATTCTGTTTACTTAAATTACAGGAAGAAAAGAGCAGAAGGAAGAGATGAGTGTAACATACGTGTACAGAACACATCATTGAATAACAAAACTACAATATTGAGTGGAGAAGAAAACGAGAAGAATATGCAGTACTCAAGAGCTGATTATCCATTCTTCAATTCAAAATCTAGCCGGTTGCTCAGTTTCGAAAACTGGCCTCTCGTTCTGCGACAGAAACCTGAAATCTTGCAGAAGCCGGTTTCTTTTATGCTGGCCATGCAGACAGAACCAAGTGTTTCCATTGTGGTAGTGGTTTAAAAGATTGGGAAGATGGTGATGATCCTTGGCAGCAGCATGTTCAGTGGTTTAGTCAGTGTGCTTATGTAAAATTGAAACTCGAACAGTGTTTTGTATTAGATTAAATAGAAGATTTATAAAGAAATAAAGAATAATATATTACATACAATTTGTTTTATTTAATTTTATAACGTTTCACATAGTTACATACACACAAAATGCATTACACATAACACATAAAATCTAACACACAACACCAGGCCAGGTTGCTGTAAAGCACCCGAAACGTCGGGAATTAAAAATAAGTAAAATCAGTGAAATAAATGCGATATAATCCGTAAATTTAGTTTTATTCAAAATAAGTTCGCATATCACTTAAATCAGCTTGCCACAGCTCATTAATATTTGATAGAATGTACCTATTACGCGGGAATTTTTTTGAATGGGTTTATGTAATGTGTATGTTTCTTATGATTTTAACCATTCCTTTACTTGCTTCTTATTCATTTTACCCTTCATGGCTTTTGATAATTTATCAATACTACCAAAACCAGCGGGATTAGATAAATCATATTAAATCCTGTTAGTTTCTTCTAGTACGACGTCCATTTTTCCCACTCAAGCCTTTAACGTGTTTTGGTTGTGCAGTTTTTATCTCTACTGCTCGGTGTAGAAAACTTTTGAACTTCAATCTCAGAGGATTTGTTCAGATCTTTTGCTTGAAGTTGGTTAATAAACTCACATCTCTTTGGATTTCCAATATAAGTAAGTGGTACTTTAATATCTTTTAATGCTTCAGCAAATCTATCCCACCCTACTGGGTCACTTCTTTTCAAGGGTCTTAGTCAATCATTTATTAAATCAAGAATAACATTTCCAGGAATTTTTTCATTATCAATTATGACTGTACCTTCATTATCTAAATGTATTTTACTTTTACTTGCTTCAACTAAGTCTAATAATAACTGTCCTTTTTTATTATAAGTTTTTGGTATTAAACTGAGTATTTGAGCTGGTGTGTAAAGTGGATTTTCATCATTTTATTTACTTTTAATGGATCGATTCTCCTCCAACAAAGATTCAGCAACAACTGAAGTTTTTAGATCTCTATCTTTATTTTTAAAACCAATTTTAGACTCATTTGAATCTTCATTAGATGTATCAGAATAAATTGGTAATCTGAGTGGTTGACGATCCTCTTCGGTAAAATGAAGGTATCTTTGCAGTGTTTGTAAATATAACATCCATTTCTTTCGGTCTTCCGTCTTACTATTCATAATATTTTGCATTTCAATATCTAATCGAGATAAATTACTATTAACCTTATTTTCTTGTTTTAATTTTTCAATCAATCCAGGTTCGATAAGTATTATTTTCTTTGCATTTTCCATGTTAACTGGCTAGTCCACTCAATATTGCACTATATCATCATCATAATTATATTTTTTCTTAGTTTATGTTTACACTTACGCACTAGTTTACGGAGTATATTTTTGTGTTTATTCAATTTTTGTTGATCTTGATCTTTAAGAGGTACTTTTCCTTGTAAGACGTTATGAATACACTCACAAATACAGTTAATTTCTTCTTCATCACACGTTTTAAGTAATGCTCTTTGATATTTATTGGTTTGCATACGCTTAGCGTTTAGCAAATGTTTATGCGTTGTGAGTCGACGATGCATCATTTAGCAATGATTTGAATTGTTTGATTCTTGGTGTATTTAAACTCTTTTGTGGGGACGTAGACTGTACAGAAACCATTAAATGGGAAGACATTTGTCTTGATACGACAAAAATCATTGGCATTCTGTTTTAAATCTACCATTAAATATCTATGCGCCTCTAGAGTTGCATCCCTGTAGGCATCTTCAATGAATATTGGGTTATCTAGTGACACTTGTCGCACTAAATATCTTATTTGAGTTTTATCTCGAGGGTTTTTAAAATACATTATATAACTTGAGTTGAAGGATATGTCTCTTTGCTCTTTACCCTGATGAAATAAATTTTGTGTTAAGTAAAATATAGATTCCTGTGATGACTGCCTTTTGTAAATGTATCCACAATTCTTCCATCGGACTCTCTCATTAGATCATCAATAATAACAAGATGTGGGTTTTCACCATCAAACATATTAAGATTTGGAATTCCTCGATGATAGTTAACATTTGGTAAATTATATAAAGGTTGCATTTCATCAAAGCACCACGTGATCTGATTAAAATCACAATTACATATTTTTATATTAGGTGGATAAAGTGAAACATTACACACGTCTTAAGTTCTAAGGGGTGAAATAAAAATGAAAGTGTTGGTGTAAACAATTAATATATATTGCAAAAAATATATAAAACAGAATTATCTGTATACTATTTCTAACACAATTAGTACATCATAATTTTACAATGAACTCAACCTCAAATAAATACACACACGCACAAATATAAACAACAATTAACTTAAATTATTTACAATAAAACAATGATTAAATATGTAATAAACTCAAGGTCATATTATAGTATTATCGTAATTTTACAATCAATACAAATTTTATTTACACGCAGACATAAAAGTAAAAACTATCAACACTTAGCGCAGTTTATAATGACCCCAAGCTAATGTTTCAATATTATTATCTAAAATATGCCTCTTTCTGTCATTAGCGTGGTAAATCACATTTGTCTAAAGTCGGTGTAACCTGGACTGAGGTACACTGACAGATTTTCAATTTTTGAAAATCCCCAGAGTGCCTGAAGGCGGCAATCGGCGCTGTTGAGTCTAATTCTTTTATTCCGTTTTTACCATTTTCATCTTATCACCGAGTATTTCTGCTTGATTTTTTTTGTTTTAGAGACTTGGTATATTTAATAATTCGATGACATCGATGGCAGGAAAGAATGTGTGGAGAGAACATGGCAGAACCTTAGGGATGGAATGGTAAGTGCAGCGGAAGAAGTATGTGGTACGACAAAAAGAGGTAGTAGTAAAAGAAGAGATGCATGGAGGAATGATGAAGTGAAAGAAGCTGTAAAAAAGAAGAAAAAAGCATGGTTAGACTACTTGGCCTCTAGTTACGATGAGCATATGAGAGAGAAGATGAAAGAAAGATATAAGCTGCAGAAAGTTCATGCGAAAACATTGATTGAGGAAGTATGTGAAAGGTGTAGAATAGAAGCGGACGAGAGGTTGTCGCATAACTTTAGGGAAAACTCCAAACTCTTCTGGAAAGAGGTTGGAAGGTCCCGGAGTGGTGCGACAGCTTTAAGAATGAACAAAGTGCTTTCGAGAACCAATGACGTTCTCTCAGAAAAATCGGACGTCATGCAGCGATGGAGTGAATTTTATAGAGAAATGTATGCGTGTCATGATCTTAGTGAAGGATCCGGGGGTGACGCCGTGACTGGCACGCCAGACACGGACCTCGATGACACTGAGGTCATGAGCATGAAAGAGATTGAACGTGCGATTCGAAGTTTGAAATGTGGTAAGGCTGCGGGACTAGACAGAGTTACTGCTGAAATGGTCAAGTACGGTGGGCCTCGCGTCTGGGACAGCTTTCATCTGCTGTGCAATTTGTGCTGGCGGACGGGAGATGTCCCGGATGATTGGCGATCCGCGGTCATTGTGCCTTTATATAAAGGTAAAGGTTCACATTTTGACTGCGGGTGCTATCGGGCGATCAGCTTGACCAGTTTAGCAAGTAAAGTTTACTCGAAGGTTTTGACACGCAGGATGCAAGAGAAATCGGAAAGATTCTTATGGGGGGCACAATGCGGATTTAGACCTGGAAGAGGATGCACGGATCAAATGTTTTCTCTCCGCATGATCACGGAGAAGCTTCGGAGTGTTAACCAGAGGATTTTCTGTGCTTTTGTGGATCTGGAGAAAGCATTTGATAAGGTTATAAGGAAGAAAATGTGGGAACTGTTGCCGAGATATGGTGTGGATGGTCGATTGTTAAGGGCTGTGCAGTCACTTTACTATGACTGTAAAGCCTGTGTGCGGGTAGGGCATGACCTGTCACCAATGTTTAGGGTCCAAGCGGGCGTAAAACAGGGTTGTGTCATGTCTTCCTGGCTGTTCATACTGTATCTCGACAGCTGTTTACAGAAGGTGAAAGATAGCTGTTTGGGTGTGAAATTGGGTGACATAAAAGTTAATTGTCTGCTGTATGCTGATGATGCAGTGCTTATTGCACCATCAGAAGCAGAACTGCTGGCATTAGTCACGTGTATGAAAGAGGAATGTGAAATTAAAGGTCTCCGTTTGAATGGTAATAAAACTAAGGTTCTGGTATTTGAAAAGGACGAAGAGAGAACGAAATGTGAAATATGGGTAAATCAGGAATGTCTAGAACAGGTAAATGAAATTGTATACTTGGGGAGTGCTTTCAGCCGGGATGGAAGATGTGATTTAGATGTGGATAGGCGTGTCGCTGCCGGAAACAAAGTCAATGGTGCCCTGAATGCATTAGTAAAAAGGCAAGGCGTGGTGAAGAGTGCACGCCTTGCAATACATAACGCAGTGTTGGTACCGACTTTGTTATATGGCAGCGAAACCTGGGCATGTCAGAAGAAGCATAAAAGCAAGTTGAATGCAGTGGAGATGCGATCTCTTCGTAAAATGTGTGGCGTTACCATAGCCGACCGAAAGCGAAACGAAGAGATTCGCAATATGGCAGGATTGAAAGATGACCTTATCACAAAAATTGATAGGGGCGTACTCCAATGGTTTGGGCACGTTGAACGAATGAGTGAAGACCGAATGGTGAAGAAAATATATAGAGCGAAAGTAAATATTAAAAGGTGTCGAGGTAGACCGAGACTAACTTTCGAAGACCATGTGAGCAAATTGCTCGAAGAGGGGAGGGTCAAGAGTACTCGGATACCTAGACGTGCATGTATGAAGAAGTTAATGAACCTGAAAGAAGCGAAAGAGGTATGTAAGGATCGTGACACTTGGCGATCTGTTCTCTCTGGCTACCCCGTTAGGGATTGTGCGTGACGATAAGTAAGTAAGTAAGTAAGTAAGGTATATTTAATTATTATAACGATCAATTATTACAAAGACACCGAGCATTTGCAGCCTTATCTAAATGGGCGGCTACCTGCTCTCGCCGGGCCGTTGCCTGTTCTTCTTAACTAATTGCCGAGCGTGTTCACGACGAATAGCTTCCTGCTCTTGACAAGCCGCTGCCAGTTCCTGACGAACGCTTTCCTGTAGCTGAAGAGCAATTTCCTGATTAGCTTGCAGGTGAGCTTGAATGACGCCCAATAAAGCAGGCACGTTTCCATCTAATGATGAGACTGCTGAAGGAATCGGTTTGGAATCAGCAGTATGGCCCCTCAACTCTTCCTGTTCCTCTTGGCGTGCAGTTCCTGGTGCGTGGAGTACGCTTTCCCTCTTCCCACGGCAGAATCTGCATTCCGCTTATGACTCCAATATGTTACATGCGGGGTGAGTAAGAATGCCGATTAAGATGAAAATTTGATTTATTTTTCCACACACACACACACAGAGAGTTTAGGTCGGAGAGATCGGCATATTAGTAGTTATGTTATGACGTAGCCGAGGAATTGAGTATTGACCACCAAAAGTTTTAATACATTTGAAAAGTCTGGCTATATAAAAAAGCTCAATATTCGGGTACCACACGAGCCCATTGAAAGAAACCTATTGAACCGCGTACTGAATCCTATGATGCAATCACTAATATATGGATGAAGGATATCCTACGCTCAATGACCTGAACACTGTTTCTCTTACACAACGAAGGTCGCTTTTATAATAAATTTTCGAATTTTCGATTTTATAATAAATTTTCAATTAACGAAACCATTTTTTACTCTTTTTACACATAAGCCTATTAAGGTCCACAAAGGCTCGCCAGACTGCGAATAAGGCGAAATTGCGATAAAGAGGAAGATTTTACAATGTTTACCACACTTAATATGCAGTTTAGTGATCGTGGTATTTTTACTTAGGTTACTTATTCCGATGCTCATATCACCTTTGTTTTATTTAACCTTGTTATCAGATTACATGGTCATTTATTAAAGGAAACGAAAGCAGAAACGAGAGATATAGAAAGAATATGATGTAAGTGCTAAATTATCACTATCACCAACCCATCACTATCATAGCCCAAAAGGTCCACAGAACTTATGCGTCCTCCATAGATTGCTTCTTACGTAGGGGTACTCACAACCTAACGAATCGCTTGCGATTTTTTATTGAAACGTAATGAAACCGAACCAATTTTGAATGGATTGATCACTTGCGATGAAAAGTGGATCAACTGCGACAGGAACGTGTGAAAAATCAAAGATTAGTCAAGCTCCACAGATTGTAGCAAGCCCGGATAAAAGCGCAATTAGGTGATGCTGTGTGCATGATGAGATTGGAAGGTCATCGTTTATTATGAGTTTGTACCGCCGGTCAAAACCATCGATTCGGATCTCTACTGCCAACAACTAATGAGACTCAAGCAAGAAATTTAGAATAAAACGGTCGGAATTGATCAACAGAAAACTAGTGGCCTTTCATCATGATAACGCCAGACCACACACATACACACTTTGGCCACTCAGCAGAAATTGAGAACTTGATTGGGAAGTGCTAGTACATCCGCCATATAGTCCTAAACTTGCATCCTCAGATTTTCATCTATTCCGGTCTGTTCAGAATTATTTGGGTAGCGTTAGGTTAACAAGAAAAGAGGACTGTCAAAACTACATGTGACATTTTTAATATCAATAATTCCTAGATTTTTATAGCAACGAGATTGTGTCACTAGCTACTAGATGTCAACAAGTTATTGAATAAAATGGCACATAAACCTAATTCTATATTCCCTGCCCAGGCTAATACCCTCCTATAACTAGATTTTTACTCTATATTGTGTGGTCCACAATTCATATATTTAGTTGCTTTGTTTTTATCCACATTCTCGCCTAATAACCACTAACTCCTTTTCCACCGGAAAGCCTCAAGACAAGGTGTGTCAGACCGAAGACCGGACATTGGCAGAATTATTGTGACATTATCGCAATACCAAGGGCCATATAGTTATTTAAAAAAAAATGGCACATATATATTACAATTAAATGTAATTAAACTTTGAAAAAAAGGTCTTGAATTTGTATATAAAATACGAAGAAACTTTTTCCCCGACCTTTAAGTATGGTCGGACATGGTATTTACTTTACTATGATTACCACGTAACGTATCTAGTAGGCAAGCACAGTGGTGCTTGTCGCTCATGACGTAGCATTGTTCTGATCATTTACGTTAAAGAAATGTTATCCATTTCGCTCGCACTACTCTGTTGCGCTCGACAACCACCGGTGGGCAAAAAAAGGTTCTCTAATGGCAGACTCGTACCGGTGGGTGAAGTGTAGGTCGACCCCCCAATAGATGGAGTGATGTTAAGACATACAGAGTCTATGGATGCAGGTGACTCAGGACCGTGCTTTGTGGCATTACTTGGGGGAGGCCTATGTTCAGCAGTGGACTTGTGAAGGGCTGTAATTAATGAAAAAAAAAACACTAAAATCACTTTTACCCACACAGAACTTATGCGAACTATGATGATTTGTTTATCGAACAAAATATCGACATAGTCCTCGCTACGCTGCTTACACACGCAGAAGGCGGCACCAGTGCATCTACACGTGTACAATTTGATGGTATGCGTAAATGCAACGAACACAAACACAAATGCTGTAGTGTGGGTGTATAGTGACGCGATTCAATGTTTCATTTGCAGTGAAGTACACAGTAGTGTGTTTTCCTCGTCTCTTCCTGAAAGTGACAGATTTCTTTTAGGAATAAACGCGCATGGCTTCTCCAATTGGTTGAATACTGAAAGCTTATATCTGAAGTCAAGTCTTTGTTGTGCGTGTTTACTCCTAAAAATAATCCCTTTGTCGTATCTCATCACTTTCATGGCACGTCCCTTGCTGCCCCAGCTGGCATCGGATTCTTGCTACTTACAGCTGAAGTAATATAATATACATAATAATATCACTGCATACTTATGCTGCATACGGAATAACATGCTAAGCTCCACACTACAAAATCAGTCGCTAAGGTTGACACAACGTATCCATAGATATTCTGCACATACCTTACTTCAGACATATGACGATTTCAAAATATAATCTATTCGTAGCAATATCTTGGCTACGAAGTTAAAAATCTCGTCTAGTAGGTATGTATTTTACATAGTGGCTCGAGCACAAACATGGAGTTCATTATAAATATCCATTGGTTCAAGTTATTACAACAAACATTATCTTTACGAGATTTTAACAAACAAACGTAGATTGATAATTATTGCAGTTAATCAGGTTTTCAAATATTATGAAAAATATTATGAGATTCAATTTTACCCAGACCCGTAGGATAACAATTCATTAGAGGTAATCGCAATGTTTTGTACAAACATCGTTGAATCGCTTTGCTTTTGGTGTTTTAGAATTTAAAAAAAATAGTAAATAGTAATAGTTGATTTGAGGATTGATTGTATTAATCAATATTACCTTATTATTGAAAGCTCTCTTTGTATTCTTATAAATATATTTTATTGCGAATTCAATTTTTAATACAATATATGGATACAGGAAACTCAAAGTTATCCAACGTCAAGCACTACAGCCAGTGTACTTTTAAATGGGAAAGAGCTGAACCTTGTTGAATTAATTTTTTTCTCTCCAAATAACTGTATACGCGAAACAACTTATAGCGAGATATTAGGGTGAAGGTGCCAAATATGAGATACCATTTTGACTTTTGCGTATACCTCGTAAAATGTCACAGTAATGTAATTTTACGTGATAATAAATTGGATTAAATGTATATTTCAAAACTATAATAATATTGTAGCAATAGTGCCTACCAATTCAGTAATATAATAAGTGATATCACAAAATAATACACTTCTTCTATGCACGCTTGAAGATATACTAAACTACTACCGAGTGTTTCTTATTATATATGTCTCATTACAGGCAACTCCACTTTTGAGCTCATTTAAATTAAAAATACATGTAATTAATACACTTTTATTAAATTTTATTATAGTAATTTCGCTATGCGAGAACGCGTCTGACATAGTGAAACTGTCTTTGTTTTATAGAAGAAAGTTAACCTTGACTGGTGACGTATTTGTTTGTAACATAACTGGTGACGAACGGCCTGGCAGGCCGATGCTATATCTGGTCTATAATACGCATAGAATACTATAATACATACATAATAGAACGGGGGTGTGGGCGGAGCCCGTGTAGCCAAGACGTCAATTATTCATACGTATAAATGTAAACACGAGATGTGTTTTGACGTTACAATCGTTTCCAAATTTCCCATGCAAATTATTTAGAAAATGCCAAATTGCACGCTATTTACGAATAAATGTATTAAAATCCGTCTGTCAACACAGCTAATCGGGTTTGTAGTAGTGATTAACTGGTACGACGTAATTGTTTGTATGTATGCTCCCGGCGACGCCTGTCTTCGTACAAAATAAAGTTGACAGACATTCTATTGTGTATTATAGTATTCTATGATAACACGTATATTAGATATGGTATGTTTGCCTAATGTGCATTTTGTGTTAAATTATATCCTAAAGTAATAATTAAAACAACTTCATGTAGTCTAAATATAATTTTTAATTATGTACTGGTAGTTACAAAGTTTTCGGTCTCTATAATCGAAAAACTAGGCTCGAGATCAACAATTGCTTATCAAATAATAAAAATCAATATACTCAATTGAAACATACTTTTTTATCAAAGTTCAAACACTAATCAATTTGAGAAAAATTAAACTCTTATCACAAGTGTCATGTCTCAAAAATGAGAACTGTCGGACTTAGTATTTTTTATTGACAGTTAGGGCATAATTACATCGCACACTGCAAACACACATATTTTTCGCATTTCATACATTGGTAATTCGAATTACGGTTCAATTTAGGAGGACAATTAGCACATGTTTTCTGTGTTTTCAGGCTGTTTTCAAGAGTTTGTGGATCAGGTGGCAAATCGGAATCCAGATTACGCACCAAGTTGATTTTTATCACAATGAATATGGTATTATAAACTTTGCGCTTCATGTGTTGTAAAACCGTGTTTGCGCACATGAAGCGCAATAATAAATATCTCAAATATCTTGATGAACTGCCCCAGATCAATGGTATTGGCACCATCAGCTCGATAACGACTTTTGCCACAGAAATATCTAGATATTCTTGACAAGGGTTGTTACTCTCACTTTCTGAAAGCTGATTTTCCCGAAGTACTACTGGTTCTTCATCTTCAGAAGCACTTGCCTCCGTTTCCGAGTTGTGGTCATAATTGTGTGAATGAAATAAAAAATGTGGCATAATTTTCGGGAACGTTTTCAGCTTCCGGTCCACTTGAGCCTTCTTGTGCTAACCATTCTACAATTTGGCGATCTTATATACTGATGAAACTTGTCTACTTGTGCTTGGCACTGCATTTATGTCAACGTCTCCACGCTTTTTTCTAGGAGGTCCAGAGTTATTCGTTGTAAGTAATATCTGAAAATAACCGCAAAAAAGTGGTGACATAAGGTCTGAGAGGCCGCTCGAGAATTTTAAATCGATCTATCTTACCGATTTGGGCCAGGCCGACGCAACTATCCCTCGTTAGGGCACCGGCGATACTAAACTCGAAGAAACTCAGGCGCTCAAACACTGGAAGTGCGGGAAATGGGGTGATATGATGTTTCGCTTGCGTCGCTCGGCCTGTGAGACCGCACGTCACCAGTTGAAGCTTAAGAGCAACTTATAACCCTAATCCGACTCTTTCTTGCTCTTATGGAATGTTTTAAATAAATAAATATATTAATTTTGTCCTCTCAGTATAATTTCTAAATTGATTGTAATGATATACACAAAACAGAAATAATGTATTATAATAACAATGTACATGTACAGAGTAAATACCAGAAACAAGCACAAACTTGTTCAGTTCATTGACTTCAATGAGTTCATAATTTCTTCATGGGACAAAGGCTCAGAAACGCTCAACTGTTTCAGAAAATATTCAGCATTTTAATCTTAATTTTGGACATTCAAAAATTTATACAAATATTTTTCATTGAACGAAGGTTGTATAAAAGGGTTATTATAATATAAAAGAATACGTGATTATCAATAAATAACCCTGTGGTAATGAGGTGATCGCTACCATTCTGTTTTTTAATGTGTTAAATCGTAAATTATTATTAATAAAAAGTTCGTTAAGTTCTTTTTGCTAGGTCTTACCAGGATAGTGGCTTTTTTCATAACCAGTGATATACGCATAAATGACTTTTAATAAGTATTACTTAAAATCTTATGTTTTATAAAAAATATTTTTTTATAGGATTGGGTGACAAACGAGCACACAGTCCACCTGATGGTAAGTGGTTGCTGTGGCCCATAGACATTTACATCTATCCTCGATTACAAATCAAAATGCAGATGCGTTGTCACCCGTGAGGACTAAGATGGAATGCCTCTTTTCCAGTAAAATGGGTCTACGGTTCTCTACACTCACCATACGAAATACAGCAGCATTAAGCTACTATAATATATTCTATTTTATATTATATTATATTTTATATGTACTATATATTGTTTTATTTTATACAAAGCCGCACTTTGCAATTTCTAAAAAAAAGCTTATTGTTTAAAAGCTAGTCAAGAGAATCGTATATATTGGTAAATGCCTTACATCTTTAGAGCTGGCACAACACATTTCTATAGAAATGGTATGAAAATATAGTCTAATTTCATAGTTTCTTTAGTCAAAACATCATCTTATTCATACATTAGTAAATATTAAAAATCTAATTTAATTTCAAATATTTTTCGACGAATTTCTAAGACACCACTAGTTGCAAATAGTTATTTATTAATGTCAATGTCAACTACCCAGTTCCAGACCTAAGCCAAAATTACTAATGTTTTTCCACTTATTTAATGTTAATTTAAATAACAAATGTTAGCATATTGTTCGTCTAAAACACGTGGAGATGTAACAAGAACAATCGCAAACCATTATCTTCCCGTTTCAACCCTACGGCAGATATAGAATAATTATCAAATAATCGACGCACTCCAGACCTCTTCTCGGCATTTAATAAAAATAGACCGCTATGTATATTGAAAGCAATATATTATTAATACCACAAAAATACTTCATATCTTAAGAACCAGCTAATTGTACTTTCAATTTATTATATAAGACAGTGGAAGTTTCTAATAAAGCTTCGATGCCTACGACGAAATTCAACGCAACTGAAACGATATAAACATACAATCTAGGTACATATTTTTTATAATATCTAATATTCAATTAATAGCAAGACATAATAATGTAACTACAATAACTATTAGGCTATACTTTATTAATTATTACTTATTAAACATAAACACTAATCAGTAAGCTGTAATGAAATGTTAAATTTACAGCACGGAATGGCCATGATTGAACCTGCATCATATTAAAGTATGTACCGTACCGCGCATCATATTAAAGTAAGTATGTATCCGTGCGGTTAAAGAACAGGATTGAAAATAGCGTCGCCTCTAATCACTTCTCGCTTGCACACTGTCGACATGCGTATTTTGTCCGTTCTATAACTTCAGTTCAACTTATCATTGGAATGAATGATAAGATAATACCATAAACTACAAAAAAATCAGTATGGTTTCGCCAATTTATAAACTACGACGCGTTCTGAGAGTTTTCTTTATAATTATTGTTGATTTTGTTTGTAGTAAATTTTGGTATAATAAAACAATCAAATTTAAACTACTTTGCTGGTGTGTAAATATTGTACCTATTTGGAATACGAGTATTGTATTAAAAATTAAGTTAGGTTTCTCACTAAGCATATATATATATATATATATATATATATATATATATATATATATATATATATATATATATATATATATATATATATACTTATTTCCAATAATATTAAACTTTTTCATTACAACATTTGCAAAATTATTACAACAAAAGTTATTTTTACCAACGCAAGTTTATACTGAGTTTCAAAATTTTTAAACAATTTAAATTAAGTTCGCATTTTATGACGATGTCGTTGACATCGAAGCAATATCGAACCGTATTTATAAATGAACATTACTAGAAACGGAAACAAGATTGTATTAATGAGTCTGCAGGGATTAAATGTTAAAGAAGTGACTAAGCGTTTGTATACCTACTTTCGTTTTTTTATACAAAATAATTATTGAGTTTAATAGTACTTTTATTTTCGATGTCTCCCGTAAAATAAAACTCATATATCATTATTATCAAAATGTAAAGGGAAAAAATTATTATAAACTATAATTATTTATAATAATGACATAACGATGAGTATTAAAAAGGAAATTATACTGAAGCCTTTACAGACACTGCAGAATATGAAACGCAATCTTGTTTTTTTTAAATTAACGAAGTACACAAGAAAAAATATAACATCTCAAATTTACAAAATAAATGTTAATACGAATGAAATACAATAATAATAAATATACAGAATGTAGAACGTAATTAAAATATCTGTCAAAATAAAAACATTACAATAACCATAAAACATTAAATATAAGGATTATCACAATGCCTTTTTCTATTTAGAGTTTACAAACAAAAATAGCAATACAAATTTAACAAAAAAATATTTAACAATGCGAAGTAACCGTTACATCTGAAACGATCGAACGAATATGATAATCTCTTATGTACATGTTTTAATTATATCAAATTCATTAGGTACATCTCAATTATATAATATAAAACTTCAAATAACTAATATATAAACAACGTTATTATACATTGATTGACAAAAATAATTCACAATTCTTTGATATGTTACATTATGTACATGTAAAGATAAAAATACATATTACAAACTATTTAGAAATACCATAATAAATAATTGTCATTTAATGTGAAGCGGAATATACAAATTATTATTACTAACACTCGATTTGACACAAGTCCTAATTGAATGTAGTCCAACCCTTAGGTACGTTAGAGGTAGCCTCAGGCCTGACATTCGAGACACTGGTAAATTCCGGCAAACCAAACTGACTAAAATCTAATCCATATTCATGCAAAAGAGCACTGTCCGTAGACGATTTGATTTGATCGACTTTCTCTTTTTTATCACGATATTTGAGTGGATCGAAATCTTCGAGGTCTGTAGGTGAATCGTCCAGTTTAATCAGATCAGACACTGAGCCACAAGACTGGAAAAAAAATTTGAAAGTTAAAAACAGCTATACATCTCTGTTGTTTTTTTGTTGTCAAAAACCACTATTACAAAAGCCGTGGGGCAATGTCGGTTAAACTTGGAAAAATTTCGAACTTTCACCGCTATTTCCTTTACTCTTCCATATTCCATAAACCTTCTCCAGACACTTCCGCCTCAAAACAAATATGTTGTGTCATATTACGTATTGAAATTTATATTTCTATATTTGCCGAAAGTAAATGACACAACAAATATGCTGTGTCATTTACTTTCGAAACCCTTTGAACTACTAAACCGCAAGTGAGTGTAAATATCATTTTTAAATTGAAGTATTGAACTGCACAGAAGTGAAAAAATACACAACGAATTATTTTACCAAAAAAAAAACCCTAATAATATTTTTTATATCCATTTTTAAAAGTTACTTTTAATTTTTTTTATAGTCGATTCATCTCCAATTACGTCAAAAATCATTTAAATTTAAATCTTTCTGGCTTATTACAACATTTAAGAAATCAACTTCTTTATTATCAATTATCTAATTAGTGTTAAGTATTGAATAAAGCCAAATTTTTTTAACATTTTTTTCATAGTAACTTGACGATGAACCTGACGTTGTTAATGAGATAAAAATTATTTGTGAGTATGTACATATTAATTGTATCAGTCATTAGGCCTATCTCTCTATCTAAGTAAGAAATTACTTGTATTTACTGGAAACTATATCTATACTCTCTGTTCACAAAGCAAATCGGCCAAGTAGACATAATTGTTACCCTTACTTTGGGTTGCGCTCTTGCTTCCTTTATAAATTTAGCAGTTTACCTGGCTGAAGTCACTCTCAAATTCCGGTGGGTGTTTTTATGATATGTATTTGTATGTCCTCATTTTTGTTTTTGCTGTTGGGATTATGGGCTTCTCTCATTATAGGGAGGTTTCGTCCTAATCGTCACGCATGGTTGGCAGATTGACGATTGGATCAGACGACTCGCACCTTTGTCTCAACTGATAGTCGCAGGTCTGGGTATTGTCTCTGGGTATGCTTGCCATAAACGAGATGATTCTACCGCCATTTATCAGGAGCTAGCTATTAGTTCGTTTTTGGCTTATTCCATAGTCGCTTCTTACAGCACTCACGAGACGAAATGCGGTGATAGATTATCTTATGACGTCACCTCACTGCGCCTACACTTACAAGCACTGTAATACTGCAAAAATAACAATTTCTGTTATCGGTAAGTAATGTTATAATAGGACATCAATTCATCATATTACATGCAAATTTTATTGATTAAAACAAATATATTTTAAATAGATAGTCATATAACGTTTTGACGTAAAAATAAATTAATAAATCACTTTTAATATAATAATTAATTTTCACAACAATAAGTTTAAAATTCACCCTTTCGAAGCTTGAATTCTTTACTCTTCCAATAAAACATAAGTGCAGATATTTTAGAAGCATGCAGATACAAGATACATATCACAAAAGAAGCAAAATTCACGTAATGAACCACATAAACGATAAATTAATATACAGGTGCCCGTGCATTTATAAAGCTCATTATTGTGCAAATGCTACACCTAATAGTTCCAAATCGAGGCTATATTATAAAATAATTCAACATGAATGCGAAGATTTGATTATATACCTGTCTATATAATCAAAGATGCAAAGACTCTTTTAAATACACTATCGTAAAGTCCATCTGCAACGGTATTACGACTGATGATATTAAAATTACATACACACATGACGTCACTAAGGCGCCAAACATCACGCGTGCAAAAGAATACAATTATCAGCTAGACCAGCCTTGCAAACACTGGCCAATAGTTGCGTAAGAATAAATATTTTTACCGTATTGTTATACGCGAACTTGTAAATATGGCACAGTAAAAAAAAGAAAGATTTTACAGTTTTTGTGCAAATATGCAAGTGTCGTTTAAAACTGAAATATTTGTTAAAATTAAGATTTAAAAATTCTATAAAAATTAAATGCACACAAAGAGATGGATAATAAATAGTCGATATCATCAGTAGGACAATTTGTAGAGAATCGCATAAAAAATTGAGGTGGAATAGTTTTTTCGCTGGGCAACAAGCCTCAAAGATGTCTACTTCAAGAGCATCTCACACCTGACAAATTAACACTTATTGAATGAACAAAGTAACTGATGATGGTGAGAATAAAACTCGGGTTCTATATTTAAACCAAGCGACAATGACTGAATCAAATAACAAATACACATTTAAAGAACAACTACTGAGTATAAATATGCTGATATTAGCATTGAGTCACCTTCGTGAGTCAATTGCGTGAGACAAGCATTAAATTACATTTGCAAACTATATTTATTGCAACTGCGTACAGTCAATAACGTATCATTGAACACGGATCATGTTCGAATAACGCTTCCCACACAAATGGTATCAGTTGGTCTTTTTTTGTTGTAAAATCGGCTTATTTGTGTCGTGCAATTGTTTAAATTACTTATTTTAGAAGCGATAGTGGTAGCGATCACCTCAATTGTAGGTTTTTAATAAACTGAGAACATTTTTTCATAGTTGTATCAACTTAACTAATGTTGTACGAAGAATGAACAAATAAGTGTTACGATCGGACAAAAACTGAGTGCTTTTACAATATGATCATAATCATTTTTAATGCAAATATTATAACTACGAAAATAATTATGTAAGATATATCATCTAGATTTTATTTTTCTATACATTTTTAATTTCCAATGTTTTTCAATATTTTTCTCTTAATATTGGCTGTTAAAAGCGGCCTCTTAGCTTTTATCGACGCTAAAACCATTATTTAAGGTAAAAAGTGTAATGAAAAGGCACATTATAATTGTAGCAGTATTGCGTTTTAATAGTGTTTAACACGTGAATAAATAGGAAAATTAAGAAGAAATAGAAACACCAATAAAACTTCCATAGTTTAAATATTATTTATTATAAGTGTTCAGTTGAGAGGCAATCACAACGACAAAATTAATATAAACTATTATATCAGTAAATAGTGCTAGTTTGAATTTCAATGCCCTGAGTGCTCAATGCCCAGAGTATAAACTACGGCGCCAGGGTGCTACGTTTAAATTCAAATCTATCCCAAAAAAAATTCTTAGTTCTAGGATATAGGATTTATTTTAAACTTAATCCAATCTAATCGTACACTTTTATGTATTATATTTTTGTTTGCATTTAGACTTTATCGTTAATTTTAATTTGACTATAATGATTTATAGTACAAATTAAATGTAAGTAGAAAGTGCTCGTTCTACAACAAAAGTTACGCAATCACATAAGTCGGTCTGAGATTAAATTAAATTTGCCAAATCTTAATCATAACCTGCATCTGTATCTCTAACCCCGATCAAAGTCCTCTACGTTTTTCTTTCTTTCTACCAGACACATCATGGTTCTGAGTCATCTTGCATCCATCGTCTGCGTGCTTGCTTCGTGATGAGTTCACTTCATCTGGTGGTCGGTCGCACTGCACTACTGCTGTTATTAGTATGTGGCGGCACTTTATACCGGCCCAGTATTGTTTTTTTTTTACTTAATAAACCATTAAACGATAGTTTCATTGTGCTTAGTTGTGTCTTGTGTTGTGTGTTTATACCATAAACCGTTGTAGTGAATTATTATTAATTACTTTTTCGATGACACCCCGGAAGTCAGTCTGCGAGAATTAAATGGTTCTCCAGCACCTTAAAAACGGCATGCAGGTGGAAAAGCTCTTCACTTCTGTCCTCCAAGTTGGTTTCTGTATTCCGGAAGCGTGAAGCAGAAGTAGTCTTTTTATTCAATAAAGGCGACAACATTCTATTAAAAGCTACAGACCAATTTCCCTTCTGAGCCGTGTCTAAGTGCTGTTTTCGAGTCAATACGAAACGTCTCGCACGCAGACTCGACGACTCCCAGCCTCTTGAATAAGCCGGATACGGTAAAAGGTTTGGTATCATAGACCACATACATAGCCTTCGGCAAATTGTAAAGAAGACCGAAGAGTACAAACTGCCATTTTATCTTGCGTATGTGAAGCCTTCGATTCCGTCGAAATTTAGGCAGTCCTACAGTGCTTTCAGGGATGTCAAGTTGGCCATCGGTATATCAAAGCGCTGAAGTGTTTGTACAGTAGGACTACGATGAGTATCCGAGTACAGAACCAGGATACGTAACCTATCCAACTGCAGAGAGGTGTAACACAGATTGACAGTTTAATGTCCCCAAAATTTATCACCACTGCGTTAAAAGACGTTTTTAAGCTACTGGACTGGAAAGGTATTAACATAAATGGCGAGTACATTACTTGCCTTCGATCTACTAACAATATGGTAGGTATTAATGGCAGAATCGCCGGAGGGACCAAGCACTATGCTCGATGACCTCAATAGTGTTTCACAACGGATAGGTCATAAAATGAACATGGACAAAACAAAGACCACGTGTAGTCTATGACACACCTATGCCGGTTGTTGAATTAGCACTACGCTCGAAATTGTCAAATAGTGTATTCTCTTACAACAAATAGTCCAACTTCGACCAAGAGATCAATCGGCGGATACCGTTTGGGAGAATACGACACATCTTCTCATCACTATAACTTGAAAACAAGATAGTACAACCAGCCACAGTATAACGAGTTTATGTTGCCAGACTGGCCGTATGAGAAAGCGTAAGGTCGCTCGGAGAGGACTATGTTGGTGCTTCTCTACGAGATAGACTTAGAAATAAGTATATCCGCAGTAGGACCAGAGTAACAGACATAGCCCAACGGATTAGTAAGCTGAAATGGCAATGGGTCATCCATATATCTTGAAGAACTGACAACCGAGGAGGGAGAAAGGTTCTCGATTGGTAACCTAAGTGTAAGCAAAGTGTAGCGGGGCCCCTTGATGTAAGAACCTTACCAGGTTTTCACTCCATCTTTCCAGACAAGCAAGAAGTTCATGGATGCAGGTGGCTAAGGACCGTGATTTGTGGACTTCCTTGAGGGAGATCTATGTGCAGTAGTGGACTTGTGACTTGTAGTGATGAGGATGATGATTAATGAGTATCAATTAACAAATTTCATAATAACGCTAAACTTGCATAATCCCAAGAATAATCGCATCCTTGGCTCGGTGACTGAGTTCTCTCATCTGGTCATGGTCAAGGACCTCAGTTCCGTAGGTGAGCCGTCAGCCATCACTGTATATCACACAACTTGTAAACTTTTGGTTTTGAAATCTATCGGACGATAAATTGGTGTTTTCAAGCAGTGTTGGATTCGACGGTTGACTTCATCGTCGGAGTTGGACTATACTACTGTAATTCTACTGTTGATGTATCAGCTAAATATTTATAATGATGAAACATGAATCGAAACAAAGCCGATGCACATCAACTAAAAGACAGTAATATGACGTACACGTTTAAATATGCAAATTAGAAATATATCATACAATGTCGGCATGACAAAACTATTACGGGTGTGCGTTTTCAAGTTCGCGGAATGGGAGTGGAAATAAAAATCCAAATCTATTTTTACTTTTCAATATATTCACCTGCTACCCTAATACATTTTCCGGATCTTTCAATTAACTTATGTATACCCTCAAAAAAATGATTGGTCTTTTTCTATTATCTATTTAAAAACTTGAAAACAGAACTTTGTAGGAAAAAGTTTTTAAGTGATGAAGAAGTGAAGGAAGCAGTTTCGGTGTATTTTTTAATCACTGAGGCCAGGTGAGGACTATAGGGTGGGTATGGCAAAATTTCAACGCCCACCTTCTGCAGGGCAGCCATCGCAACATGGCACTTGTGAACAGGCGCGTTGTCATGCAGAAGAAGGATTCCTTTGGTCAATTTTCCCTTTCTTTTGCCCTTTCTGGCTTTCTTCAATTGTTCTAGGATTGAATTTCCAGTTACGGAGACACCTTTATCTTTATAATTAATCAATAGGATTCCTTCTGAGTCCCAAAAGACTGTCGCCATGATTTTTCCCGCCGATTGTGCCACCTTAAATTTCTTGGGTGGTGGTGTGCTTTTTTTGTGTCACTGCATAGAGTCCTGTTTGGACTCAGATTCATAATGGTGAACCCAAGTTTCGTCACCAGTAACAATTCGAGTCAACACTCCATCTTTGTCTTCCATACAGAGGTAAAACATGCACCAGAACACTCAACGCGCTGTTGCTTTTGAGGCGACGTGAGCATTCTAAGCACCCATCTTGCGCTGACTTTAGTCATGCCAAGATGGTCATGAAGAATTTTGAAAATGGTTGTATCTGATACTCCAACCACTTCTGCGAGCTGTTTTTTCTTAAGGCTTCTTATTTTTTCTTATCTTTTAATATTAATTATTAGGCTATTTGAATAATTTCCGAAGTGGTCACTTTGATCGGCCTTCCAGGTCGTGGGTCGTCTTCAAGTGACTTTCTGCCTTGTTTAAAAGGGTAAACTCACTTGTAACCCATACACTTGTAAACCATAGTTTTGCTTGGACAAGAGTCTCCGTAAACGGTTGACATCTCTTCCAGTATAGTCTGAACTGATTTTCCGCGCTTGATAAGGAACTTTGTAACGGCACGGAACTCGATTTTCTCCATATTTCACAATTTCTTCCCGATTTACTTTTTTCGTTGACGATAACTTAAAGACTAATGATCTAATTACAATAAAAACGCGGTATTTATACTAATAATGAGTTGCTTAATTAGCACGTAATTCAGCGACGACGCCACTTATTACCTACCTACCCATTCCGAGAACTTAAAAACGCACCCTCGTAAGTTACCATAATTACGCAATGTATTAGTGGTGTTAAAAGCGACATCCAACAAAGTTATTTATACCCGCACCAAAAATTGTTATTACTAAGTTCATATAGTTATTGTTCTCATGTAAGTGACTATTGTCTTATTGAGAAATAAAGATCTTTAAACCGTAAGTTATATACATATCATCCTGTGGGTGTCGTAAGAACCGAACAGAGGGGATTTACAGAGAGGCGCAGCAGCGTATTTCTGATAACAAACCAAAATACTACTGCCGTTTCAAATCGTCTGACAAACGCAACTATGGCAAATATCCTCCGATGGGGCAATCTATACGGTACCATATAGATGAAGCTCGTTTAGCAGTGGACTTTGTATAGGCTCGAATGAATGTACTAATTATTTAATACGAGGGTGACACTGAAAGTTCTTAGAAAATCAAAAACTGAACAAACCAGCAAGTTATTAGTTTTATTATATATTTTCAAAATAGTGTCCATTTACATCAATACATCGCTGCATCTGTTTTTCTCGAAGTTTTTCTTTTATTTTCGGAAATAAATAAAAATCGCAATATAATATAATATAATAATCGGGGCTATAGGGCGGGTGACCTAGTAATTTCACGTCTGAAGTCGCCAAACTTCTTCCAAACTTTTTCCAAAACAAGTTGCAAACAATTATTAGTGTACCACTCTGCAATAACTGTTTTTCGATCCTCTAAAACAATTGTTGCGTAAATGACCTGTCCTTCTGAAGAACGAGGCCGCCATCTTTTTTCCCACGCTTCGACCTCTCTTCACTTTAGTTGGCAACTCCTCGGAAGGCAACACCCAGCCTGTCTCTTAGTTTCAGGATCATAACAATAAATCCAGCTTTCGTCACCCGTAAGTATGTCGAACACCTCCGTTAAATCTTAGAACCATTTCACGACACCAATCAACACGACGGAGTTTTTGGGCCTCTGTCAAATTATAAGGTATCCACCGGGCACGAAGCTTCCTGACCGCTAAATGTTCACGGAGGATTGTGTGCACTTAACTCATACCGATGCCTAAGATTGTCCAAATCTGCTGATAAGCCACTATTTTGTAAGTCTCTATCATACACCGCACAACACTGATGTTATCTTCAGTCGTCGCCGTAGAGGGCCGACCCCACCCAGATCATCGGTGATATTAGTGCGACCACGTCTAAACTTATTAAACCAGTTGTAAACATTGGCATGAGATGGGGCTTAATCATGAAAGGCTAATCGAAGTCTATCATAACTTTCTTGTTGACTTAAATGATATCGAGTCATAAACAAAGTTCTATTAATTTTCCTGCAACTTTATTCAAAGGAATCATGCTGTATCATGATAACGCCTCTTCACATACCTCCCTTAGATAAGCATTTATTGAAGAATCTGGTGTTAAATGGTTTGGAAATCTGGTCTCTGAAACTCTATGTCACCCACCCTACAGCCCTGATATTGCTCCTTGTGATTTTTTTTTGTTCCTAAGAGTCAAAGAATAAATAAAAGGCAAATTTTTTTTCAAGCGCCGAATAAGCCGTGGCTGCCTACGAAGAAGCGATTTTCGACCTTTCAGATCAATACTGGCAAAATTGTTTTCAGTTGGTTTAGGCGAATAGAAATTTGTATAGAGCATGATGGAGAATATTTTGAAAAGATGTAAAATAAATATTAATAGTATCTAGAACACTTTTCGTATATCTCAAAACTTATTGAGTGTCTGTCCTACGTGCATATTATATACACGTCTCTCTCGACCTAATAAAATAACTGATAACCTGTAAGTGATGTCAAATTACCATCACTCATCAATCTGTGATGCCAAAGTACCGTCAGCGATTATTTCTGATCTGATCCAACAAATTGAAATCGAGATATATTACTAGCTTTAGTGTGACCGTCTTATATTAATTATTTTTGTAATACAAATTGTAGGTAGCTGAGTATAGCAAAAATTGAAAAGTATATAGTAAATAGTATTGTATATAGGTATAGTATTTGAGATTATAGATAACATAATCTCCATTTGGTACGATCCTGACACACCTCTCGCTTATTTCACCTCCATGTACACCATGTATACCTCCATATCTATGGCCCATCCTCAATAAATCGCGAATATGGTTGATGAACTTCTTAAACTTCGTTCTAGGGACGCTGCCTTGCCGACACTGTCACTTTGGCGGCATAAATTTGCTTTGTCTCATTCGTCATTCATTTTTTTACGTGAAGTCTAAACTAAAGAAGCATTTCATTCTTAATACTGGTCATAATATCTCGCAAACCACACTTGCTTCTAACACACAACTTTCACTCTATCATTCAGAATTACCGCTTACGAAATCCTTAATCACATTTTTACAGTATTCATTTTGTTCTCATGCTTCTTCTGCCGCAACCGAAATTCCCTACAATACATGCAGGGAGTAATACAATAATTGTCATACGTGCCTTTATTGATACAATTTGACTTCTAACATCACTGCTAAGCACACATCCTAAATACCTACTCCCCTCTATTCTCATTTCACATATAGTTTTACTTTCTACTTTTTCTAAAACAATCATTTTTGTCTTACCTGCGTTCACTTTTATTCCCCATCTCATTAATGTAACGATCATTTGCAGCTTGCTCGCATAGCAAATATGACCTAAACGTCGGCGTACAATAAGCATATCTAGGCTATATAACCCATTCTTAACTCAAATTCTTCCAAATTATTACACGTTTTTAAACTTTCCATTCCAGATTATACACATTTGTTGGCATGATTACAGTGAATTATTTAATTGCATTAGAAAAATGAACTAATTTAAATGCGTAATGTATTTACGAAAGAAAATTTGTTATAATCTTACATATACATGACAGCCCATCGGTCTTGCGACCGCTATATTTATTAGTTTGCTGCGATCACTGTCACAAACGCGATCCTGTGTCTCCTATATCCAGCAGAACCCTGTACGTCTCTTTATGTCATCACTTTATCTAGTAGATGAAAGCACTACGCAGCGCTTATTTATACTAGAATATATCTAATTTATACTCGAGAAATCTTTGTTTCTGAACGTCATATCTTCTTAATCTGAGTGTGTATTATATATTATGTAAGCTGCTTCAATTACTACTTCCTATCCTACTAATACGTTTAGTTATTGCAGACACTAATTTTACTACGCATATCTTTGATATAGATTTCATCACATGGAGTAACGTTGAGCATAGCCGTCTCTGTAGCTCGCCGAATGACTTTGAACTTCCTTATACGACTAGCAGTGTGACCCCATGTTACAGCTCCGTAAGCTTTCACTCGTGGGAACGATGATTAGATCAAGGGACATATTAATACGATATTATTTATATCACGATCTGATATTATCGGTATCATTGCTTTGCTTGACTTATAAATAAAATTGTCCATTTGTAGGAAAGTAATAATATATACGACTAACGTTTATAAAATTAAAAAGAATAATTGTCATCGAATTTGGTTAGAATATACAGGTTAAAAATTCTGCTAAAATTATCAAATAAGATTATATTTGAATTCAGCTGCAGATGATGTGTATTTAAAAGCTTTGTCAATTTGTAATTAAAGACAATTTCTAAGTAATGAATAGAAAAGTAGAAGCTACAGTAAAAGTAATATAATTAGTGATTTTGACGTGCATGGCTCTAGTATACACACAGCATAGACATAGAAGTTTTTGTTTTAAATAACCGTTGTAAAGCATCCACAACAGCCATAATAAGGAATAGAACATGGTTATATAATTATATTAATTTTATACCACTTTAAAAAAAAATGATGAAAAATAATATTGAAAGCAGTATGTAGATGCTTTAGTATTGTTTTGAATTATTACTCCACCATTTATTATTAACACATTTTTGTATAATAAAATAAAAAATTAAGACTAGTTTCCCCAACCCCCCAACTTGTTTACCGTGATATCGAGTATTTAGTGTTCATTAGATATTACTTATTAAAAATTTGTAAATTAATTAAAATATAAACAACAACAGTCACTAGGTGTCAAAATAAAAGTAAAAATATAGGTAAATTTTAAGACGGAAGAATTAATTTATTTGTGTTGTGTGTAAAATCTTTCACCATACTCTCGAATCGTTAGGGGAGTGGAGGTTACACTCAAGGGAATAAAGGGACAATCTTTGCAAAAGGTATATATTAAAATTATATATTGAAAATTTCATAATGAGTATGTAACAATATTATAATTTTAATTAAAATAAATACATCGCATATCATAAGTTAAATTCAGTGTGTTAGTGCAAGACAAGTTTCACTCAAATATTTATAATTCGTATGAAATTTTTTCTTTAAGAATAAGATACAATATCGAAATTATTACAAATGTGCATATCACAATTACCTCTTGAGTTCTTCCTTTAGGAAGGGGGGTAGGCCGAGCTACCGCTCCGGCTAATCTACCGCCGTGGAAATCTTGATTCTGCCTATTGCTAACAGGGGGCGGTAGTTTTGACACGTTGCCGTTGCACGGTGGATTTATTACAGGCCTCCTCTGATTCGCCGACATTGTCAATTTTAATTTGGCCTTATCTTTACCCTCTGTGAAGCGTATGGTGCTTGTATGGAAGTCTGTCGTATTCGTGTCGTTTTTCGTGATGTTAGTTATAAAATGCACCGTGGAGGGGGCGGGTGTCGACCGTGGCGGTGGCATTGGCGCGTCAGACAGATCGACAAGTTTCCTTGTCGATATGATTGGGTAACGGAGGGGGAGTTGGGGGCGTTCCGGTAACCGGGGTGGGAGGCATGGTGACAGTGTTTTCTGCAAAATAAAATTAAATAATGTGCTACGGTGCTCCTAAGAGCAAACATGCTTACGACTCATTTACATGTATGGACTAGGTACATTACATGGTGTTGAAGCTTCTTACACGAAGCATTTACAAAACGTCCAATAATAGTGACGTAACAATGGAATACCCTTTCGAAATTGATGTCAATAATATTGCTTAACCGATAAAGTTTATTTAAAACTACTAAAATACTCATGTGTCCACGATTAACACAATTTAATAATTTAAAATAAGCATATTCTTAAAAATATAATTTCATAAAGGTATTCCAGGGCGTGCTTTATGAAAAGGTTCCCAATTAGTTTGCGCACATTTCTTTCTCTTGCTTCCTTAATTGTTCATAAAATTTTATCAAAAGGACAATAAAACAAACATCGTTATAGTTTTTCGTATATCTATATTAACCTCTACAGAAAGTGCCCAAACTTTGGCGTGAGACACTCACAAGCAAGACAACGTACAACTTGCATCTAACGAACTTACGAGTTGAAATGAATAAAATAAGACATTAAGGGCATTTATAACTTACGGCTTTGTCGGGCAGACATATATCTGAGTTGTGCGTGCTATTAGGGTAACTATCGCGGCGTTGCGAGTTATTCGAGAAAAGGAACTCCATTTCTGTTAAGAGATCTAGGGGGAGAGCAGGAGGAGGTTCCCTTGGAGGTGCATCGTGTGCTGGCGACGAGTCAGAGGAATCTGAGGAGACAGGAGTCGCTGACCCACATGAGAACCTATCAACAAAATAACAATGATAGTTTCACCTGGATAAACGTTACACGACTGTCATGTCAATCGGCCAAAAAAACAGTTTTACTGGAAACGAGGCATTCCATCTTAGTCCTCAAGAGTGACAACGCATCTGCATTTTGATTCTTAATCGAGGTTAAATGTAGATGTCTATGGGTCACAGCATCCACTTACCATCAGGTGGATTGTGTACTCGTTTGTAAACATAATCCTATAAAAAAATTAACGAAAGAGCGATAGCAAGTTATTATTAAAGGATTTATAATATTTTACAGTACTTTTACCCTTTTTTCGAGAGACTATCGCTATAATAATGGTAGATTTTGGTCAGTAAATTGTGGTACGTATTTTTAATAGGACCGCAGTGACAAATTATCACACAGTCCACCTGATGATAAGTAGATGATGTGGCCCAAAGATGTTTTCATCTATCATTAATTAAGAATCAAAGTGTAGATGCGTTGTTTCTGAGGACTAAGATGGAATGCCTCATATCCAGTAAAACACAGTACGAAACACAGCAGCATTGAGCTGCTATTTCTCGATGGTATTGTGTGAGAGCGTGGTCCCACCCCGGTCGAGCCGACTCATTCGTGCTACAACCATAATGTAGTTGCAGTAATTTTTCTAAAATTAATAATTAGCAACTTAATGTCATCGTATATTGGCAGTTTAAGAGAATCTAATAAATATCAATTGAGGTGATCATTTCTTCCTGCGGGAGTTGTAAGATGCGACTAACAGAAAAAAGACCTCGTGACCTCCGTTAGATGGATGTATAACATCTTGTATTTAAAATATATAAATACTTATGATTATGGGGAACAGCTTCAAAGGAACTAGATATATAGGACTCTGGTCTGCCATCGCCAATCTGTCTGTTAACCGTGACGAATCTGGCAAATGTCTGCTGTGAGGCCTATTACATGATAAGAAAAACGTTCGATTCCATATCAATAATAAAGAACAGATATTATAAATCGTAAGGTTTTTTTTACGTGCTAGAGCCATGCTGTAGTTATATTAGTAGTATAGTTGTAGCACGAATGGGTCGGCTCAATCGGGGAGGGACCACGCTCTCACAGAATACCAGCGTCAAATGGTAGCTTGATGTTGCTGTGTTTCGTATGGTGAGTGTAGAGAACCGGAGACCCTTTTTACTGGAAACGAGGCATTCTACCTTAGTCCTCACGGATGACAACGCATCTGCATTTTGATTCGTAATCGAGGATAGATGTAGATGTCTATGGGCCACAGCAACCACTTACCATCACATTGTGATGCACGGTGCATACACGGTGTGGACTGTGTGCTCGTTTGTCATCCTATCCTATAAAAAAGGAGCATTACCCGTGGGAGAGTATCGAATACCAATACGCTGCACAGCTTAGTAAGTGCAGGCAATTTTTTCTAGTAACGATTGCTAATTGGCACATTCTTGGAAAGATTTTTTAAGAAGGATCTTGAAAGGTCCGTCAGCTGAGTATTTAGTGTTAGTGTTACCATAATAATAATCATCATTACTATCACACGTTTTATGTCAATGGAGGAGATCAATACTGATGTTATTGACATCCAAAATCTTAACATTTTAAACATTTTACTTTAATAGTTGTTTTAGTTTATAAAATTACTATTCTTTTAGTTTATAAAACCGTAAATGCAATATGTCAGTACAGATCATTATATTTGAAATTTTATTTTTTAAAGGATTAGAGTGACAAACGAGCACATAGTCCACCTGAGTGGATGCTGTGGCCCATAGACATCTACTTTTAACCTAGATTAAGAATCAAAATGCAGATGCGTTCTTAGCCCTGAGGACTAAGATGGAATGCCTCGATTCCAGTAAAAAGGGTCTCCGGTTCTCTACACTCACCATACGAAGCACAGCAGCATTACGCTGCTACTTTACGCCAGTAATTTGTTAGAGCGTGGTCTCGCTCTTGTCCAGCCGACCCATTCATGCTACAACCATAGTATAGCTGGAGCGTGACTCTACCACGTTAGAAATATAAAGATTTGTGGTAGATGGCTCAAATAAGTTTCTTTTTTATGTTAATGAAGTAAAAAACAAACTTACGTACCGTACCTAACGGTAAGCGGTTACTACAGATCGAGAAACGAAGAAGGATACATAAGCGTAGTCACCACCGGAGACTAAGATGTGGCTCTCTTTACCCTCCATATCGGAACACAGCAGCGTAGGCTATTTGGCGTCAGGATTAGATATATTTTGCCTACCCAGACAAACTCCTAAGCAGGAAAGGACTCCTCTACTACTTTTTGTCTCATTTCACTTCAAAGATTTAGTAGTAAGGTCGTAGGTTATACAAACAAAACTTTACCACCAAATAATTACAAAAAGTAGTATAATAATATAAATACGTACCTGCTATCGTCTGTCGTGTTTATAGACGACGGCCTTGAGCCGGTCTTCGGCATTTTGTTTTTCAATCCTCTAACAGCCGATTTCATATTCTTACCGCCTTGTCGGACCTTAAAGTAAACCAATTAACAATCCATGTAATAATAATTTTAAAGAATAACAAAAGTTATGTGGATAGTAAATAGCTCGTGCATAACTGCCATCAAGTATCTTCGTAATACTATGCTTTAAATACTTTTGTGCCAAATAAGACAGGCAATAATAAAGAGTATTAATATGTAAAAATCGGTAATATCATAGCAATTTTTATATACAGTTTTATTGGTGGAAGTTATACTGTGTCTCGGGAATCCAAAAACTACATATATGATAACAACCAACAATAACAGTTAACTTTTTTTTGATAGACGCTTTTAAAATATATTTTACTATCTAATGTATAGAACATCCCCAAAACAGTGAGAATAGAAAATAGAAAGAAAAAATATAGGCATCCTAAGAACAGTCTCTTACTCTATGGGTTTATTGAGAGCTAGCGTTAATATACATTATGGATGTTAGCTTTAATAAAAGCCGACGTACATAAATGAAGCCCCATGTTTGTGCAAAATTAAGCACCATTTCTTATTTGGATTCGATACTGTGGTGATATAGCTTTTGTAATTATATGAAACTTGGAAAACATTGGAAATTAATATAATTATACTCCATTTGAATTAAAAATATACTGAAATATAAAGGCCAAAATGTTTTCAAGTGTTTACATGAAATTTTATTTGGGTGCATCAAAACAAATAAATCCTTGGGTATTTAAAAAGCATATATAAAACAATAAAACAACAATAGTGTAAATAACAAAAAAGGGATAGGCCATTATAAACAAGCTCCAAAAGTACAGCAAATACCATAATAATTTTCGTCGTCAGTTATTTATTATCATCATACATAAACAAATTATGTATGATGATAATAATACATAATTTGTTTATGTATGATGAATAATTAAACATCGTTAAACCAAAGGAGTTGACAAGTTAAAAATAGTTTACAATATTTAAAACTTATTTATATATTACTAAGTCACAGTATGCTATTGCATGCAATAAGTACACTCTTTTAAGCGAGAAAAAGAAGAAACCCGGTGCAGATTTTAATAGAAAATAATTTTGATATATATACTATAACGATATTCACTACTTTGTGGAACAGACATACTTTTTGCTTATAATTAAACTGACATGACTGACTATCTCTAATATTTTTTTTAATTTAATAATACTAATAGTATAGGATCCTAATTAGCATCGACCTCAACACCTTCTGATTTGCTTACCGGTTAAACAGAATTTTTTATCAAAAAATATTATTCTAATAAATATATTGCAGAAATATTATGTTCATGAGCCCTCAATTAAAGTTCTGTAAGTATTTTTTTTGTTATATTTCACTCACTCGCTTCCAAATAATACCCATCCAAAGTATTTTTATAGACTAAGGATGATACTATGGCTCATAGAAATATACATCTATTCTCGATTAAGATGTAAATTTAAGATACGTTGTCACTCCTAACGACTAAGACGGATGCTCTATACCATTAAAAAGGGTATCCGGTTATCTAAATATACTTATTATACGAAACACAGCAGCATTAAGCTGCTCCTCTTTTTAAAAGGTCCCTAAAGGGCCCTTCACGTGTCGGCTGCTGAACATATCCTATGTTAAATCCTATGCCCTAAATAATTCGACAAAACACGGTCCAGAGCCTCCTACATCCATCATCTTCCTGAATGTGTTACTAGGTCGTCACTCCATTTAATAAGGAATTGCCACACACATCGCTTAGTACGCAGGTGCTACTTAAGAAAATTTCCTCATCGGTTGTCGGTTCTTTGAACTTTAAGGTCGTCCCATTTTCATTGCAGCTTATTGACCCGTTGTGATCTATGTTAGTTACTTCGGTTCTACTATGGATATCCTAATTACGAAGTCCCATACTCACTTCCAGTATCCTATGTTTGTCTGGGAATTAAATGTCTTATATTTATGTAGGACTTGACAAAACAAAAAAGAATATACCAACTGTGTTACTTATGAAATGATGAGTATGATATTGGTTTCGGAACTGTGTAGGCATTCGGCTAGCTACCTATCACTTCCTTTACAATTTCGCGGCTAAATATTTTTTGCCTCAACTTGGTTCAAGTAGCTCTCTGCGCTTTGCTTTGACTACCCTGAAAAACTCCGTGCTATTCCAGATACATAACAGCTTTAAATTTCTTGAAGAGATGCAAGATGCTCATTCCTACGTGCTACTAAAAAAGACATTCGAGGAAGCGTTAATATCTTAAACCAGACTAAAAAGTAAAAAGTTGTTAATAACGGTTATTATGTAAAAACGTACCTATATATGTTTCATAAACAAAGCTATAGACAATTCGTCCAGTGAATTAAAGACAGTTTTATCAACATTTGATTGTAAGAATTGCATGGAAGCTTTAGATAAACGCGAAACAACTAAGCACAACGAATTTAATAATACACGTTTTTGATTTCAATAATTTATTTGATTCAATAATAAAAAAATTGCGATTTTCAGCAAAACCGTAAGTTTTATCATAAAATATCCAAAACAAAAGTTGTAGACAATAAAATTATCTACAAAAAAAATGTATCAATACTACGAGCCACTGTTTCTGAGATATTACGATTCAAAAAGTTGTAAACGTCATATGCCCACGTTTCCACGCCACCTATGAGGGTGTGTACTTAGCACGTATTTTTAACGTGGTTTACCCAGTAGGCCTGTTCAACGAGTCAGTTATGATTCTGTTTAGTTTGTAACTTTTGCAAAATAATGGAAATTAGCAAAGATTGAAAAAAAATTGGTGTATAAATGACAGAACTGTGTTTCATTTTACCTGAAAAATCTTTATTGCAACAAAAAGGAATATCAAATGTGACCCTAGCTCCTGTGAAAGGTTAAGCTGAGTCAGGAACTAGAGTTGTGTGTGTGTGTGTGTGTGTGTGTGTGTGTGTGTGTGTGTGTGTGTGTGTGCGTGTGCGTGTGTGTATGTGTGTGTGTGTGTGTGTGTGTGTGTGTGTATGTGTGTGTATGTGTGTATGTGTGTGTGTATGTGTGTATGTGTGTGTGCGCGTGCGTGCATGCGTGCATGCGTGCGTGTGTGCGTGCATGCATGCATGCGTGCGTACGTGCGTGCGTGCGTGCGTGCTTGCGTGTATATCGGTATATTCCAACCCACCCTGAAGCACTGCTATTTTTAAGGCTACTGATAATACTTTTGACTTCGCCTGTGTCGATGGACGAGGTGAAATCAATTGATCGAGGTGAATCTAGGATGATTCAATCAATTGTTTTTTGTTCAGAATAGTATTCTGGGCTAATTCACCACCAAAGGAGGTAAAAAGTAAAGTACTCATTTATTTTGTTTAGAGACGAGTAGGGATTATTTTCTATGTTTAATAATTCCGTAGATACTGATTTATTTTGTTTTAAATACTTATTTATTTTATTGTTTGTAATTTTTTTTTTGAGTTACCAACAGACTTAGCCAGCTGTAAGTGGTAGTATTTGCATTTAAGAGTTTTTAACATAGAATTACAGATCCTTCTATAACTTAAGTAATTATTTTTAGATAGTCACCATCTCTCGATTTCTTTAGGATTTTATGTAAATTGTCCCTTTTGCGTACATTTGATAACATTTGGAGTTAGCCAAGGCTTTTAAGGTTTATACTTGCTTGCAATTGTTTTCACTGTACTGGCTACAATTCATTCTTGCAGTTTAGAGACCAGACAACTTCCATGTCATTTACGGGTTTTAAATTATAGTATTCTACCCATGGGAGAGATTTTAGTGCTACGCCTAATTTATCAAAGTCAATATTAATTTTGTCGAACCGTTAACTAGATCTCGTCAGATTAGAATTTCCAAGATGTAGGAGTACTAAAATTTAAACCCTATCTTGTGGTATCATATTAAAGCTCTATTTGAAAGCTTTAAAATGAGCTACCACTTCCAGGTTTATATCATCATAAATTGTCAGTCTATAGGTACCCAAAGGTGCCAAAACATGAAATTTTTCATAAAAATTAATAACTTCAAAAATAATTGTGCTACATTCCTGATATTTGGTATTTTTCATAAGGCTATGATATATTGCTGCATTAGAAAAAAACATAAAAATTTGAGACATCAAGTCTGAATCAGTGTGTTGATTTGACATGGACCCAGACGGTAAATATTACTTAATTCATACATATTACAAATGCTGTCTCAATTTGTTTAGACGTAGTGCTTAGGCTTAAAAGGTGAGATAGTAGATTACAAAGGTAACTCACATGCATAACAGTGTATTTATTTCTTCTATGATTTTATTGTTTCGTCGCACGCGCATCCACACGGTGACTCACTTTTAAGCTTGAAGCTCTTCGTAACGTATGATATTCTATTATTCAAATAATATTATTCTACAAGAATTTTAATATACTAGAATTTTAACTAATTGCGAACAACAAAATAAACACGTCTGATCTACTCGAATGTTCGGGGGGAAGGATATGATGATGAGGGAAGGAGTTATAACTTACTTATATTTTATATTTTAAGTGTAAGTTACAATGATCGATAGAATTTTTTTAACATATATTAAAATTCTAGAGATGTTATATATGTAGCGTATTCATGCATATTATGATGTATACAACTTTTTGAATCGTCATTTTGATGATAAAACTTAGTTTTGTTGAAAATCGCGAAACTCATTTTTTTACAAAAATTTTTCAAAATTTTATTTATAAGTAAATATATGTTGAATAATTTTACTGATTATCAGCTTGTAACTTTATTCTTTATTCTAATTTGATCGGACTATTTGTGTATCAGTTATTTCTTATATTTTGAACAATTATTAAAAAAAAGCTTAAAGTACTGCGGGTTAAAACTACTATTGGGACGTCAATCACCTCAGTCCACTGCCTAGTGACCATGGGTGCTGGAAAGCAAACGAAACGTCGGGAATTAAAATCAAGTAAATTAAACGCGATAAAATCCGTAAAAGTAATTTTACTCAACGTGTAGTGTTCAGGTAAATATGAGAAATCATTAACTAATAATTTTATTTGTACCGGTGGAGATCGAACTCGGGTTTCTTGAGTGCGAACGCTTATCCCATAAGCTACCACGGTTGTAATTAAAATATATAACTTATCTCAATTATTTTATTTAACTTTCTTAACATTGATCACATTTATAACGACATTGAAATGTAGTAGTGATACAGATTTCTAGCTTCCTATACATCAATTACTAACACCTGTACACTAAATATTAATAAATAGATACCTATAGCCAATATTATTAATTGTAAATGTGCAATCTTTATAGATTAGAAGATTGTCAACACATTCAACAATAAGCATAATTTAGCTCTCACCGAATGTAAAGCAACTTTTTAATACATAGTATGTTCCAATAAGTGGTGAATAAACGTGTCCATTTAACGTTCAAAATTAATCGAACAGAGTTTGTGGGACTCACCGTTTTAACAGCCGATTGTACTGCTGGGTTTGCCTGTAAATATTGATAATTTAAAGCAAAAGAAAACCCATGTACTTACAGCATGCATGCATATCGAGTAACGTTGTGTTAGCTTATTATTTAATTTATATAATAATTATAATTAAGCTTTGTAAGTTTTAAAGTTGTAAGCATATTTGTATAAAGCCTCTATATTAAACAAAACTTGCAGAATTTTTCAAACCAACGAAGTTATTAGCTTAAGCTGCCGCTTTTAAGCAGGTTCGTTATTACTTTTAAAAATGTAATATGTTAATATAAAATACGTTATAAAAACTATATGTAACTAAACATAATTCCCATCATGAATTATTGGCAAAAATTATCGATTATGATGTCACTCATAAGAAACTAACAGCAGTATTTTCGCTTCAATCATTCTAGTATTAAAACATATTATTATTATCGTAAATACCCACAAAGCATTACCTAACCTTAAATGTAACATTAATATTTTTTTTTATAAATCGAAAATTTCTGTCCAATCTCAATCATTTAGACAACATGTATTATAAATAATGTAAGTAAGACAAGTGTACATACAGGCAAGTCTATTATAACAATTGGTACTTTTATTTCAGTACTTAATATTCGATTACCGCCTTGCCTCTAGGGTTTAAGCAGTAACAAGTGCCCCTTTGAACTTTCAGACATAAGTATTCCCAGGGGCTAAACTGCTTATTGCATATGCATTTCCAAAATAAATATAAAGGACATTTATAAATTACAGTTATGTACTATAAACTTATGTAATGAAAAAATAAAACGATATGGAATGTTTTTGCCGATACTACTCTTAGTACCATTTACAACGAGCGCTAACCATCTGAGCCGTACCACGGCTCAGATGGTTAGCGCTCGCTATAAATTTCACAGTACGCGAGCAAACCGAGTTCGATCCCCACCGGCACCAATGAAATAGTTAATTGCAATTTTAAGTGCAGATTTACCACGTGCTCAGCGGTGAAGGAAAACATCGGGAGGAAACCTGCATGTCTAAGAAATAAGAAAAAAAATACGAAGACATGTGAAATTCGCCAACACGAATTGGGGCAGTGTAGCGGACACTTCCTTGCCCTAAAACCCTTTCAGGAATGAGGGAAGGCCTGTGCCCAGCAGTGGGACGTATATAGACTGTAACTTTTACCTGTACTGTACTTTTGTACTTTTACTTTACTCTTAGTATTAGTAAATATTTTTGATTAAATTAACCTTTATGTTTTGATATCAGATTGTAATCAGCCAGTATATTTCAAAGAAATAACAAGACCAAGTCAATTAATATCACAATTATATTATAACAAAAAATATTTTATCTACCTAAATACCACAAAATGCAAATGCAATGCCAAATGGAAGTCCATAGTGTCTGCCTAGCCCCCCACCCCTTGAGTAACAGGCATGAGTGTTTATGTACGATAATGTATGACATTCTAAACTCCAACTATACTCTTTTTTATATTCAAGGAATTTTACTAGAAAGACATAATAACCTGATTATTTGCACACTGTTATCGAAAATTGCATAATCAGCCAAAATGCTGATGTCAATTGGCCACCTCGAAACTGTGATTTGACTCCGTTAGACCTTTTTTGTGGGGAGCCGTTAAGCACAAGTATTACCCAAACCATCCAGAGACGATTGACGACTTGAAACATGAAATCGAAGTTACCATTGACGAAATAGAGGCACAAACAATCGAAAATGTAGTGAGAAATTGGACTGATCGAATGGCGTATTGTAAGGCCAGCAGCGGCTGTTATTTAAAGATATTGTCTCCCATTCCTAAATGGAAAGGTTCAATCTTTCTAATAAACTCATAACTTTGAAAAAATATTCATTAGTTTTTTATATATATAGACGATTGAAATTCCAGATCTTAAAGGCCCCTTACAAAATTTGACCTGCACAAAGTTCAAAAACTTTATTAAACTATGTTTGTATAGTAATATTAAGTAATTTATAGATGATAATAACCCCTGGGAAAGATGACCGCTACCAAGCTATTTCTAATTTTTGGTTTGTTAAGTGTAACATACATGATTGTAAGCAGTTATTTTTTTAAATGTCCCGCTGGGTTTTTTGCGAACTTTCTTCCGAACCAGTGGTAAATTAAAAATTTATTTTATTTTATTATGTATTATTTATAATCTATATTAAATAAAAATTGTTTCTGTTACGGTTTGAAGGCTATTGGAAGACAGTACAATAAGTGTGATACATTACACTATACTGAATCAGGGTCCTTAAGCCCTTAATCAGAGTGGTGTAATAAGAGTAACGGAGTAAGGGTTCCTAACTAGGGCGACAAAGTGGACCCGATCTGCAGTACCCATAACACCGTGCAGTGTAATGACGCTTAGGGCAGTTAGGGCACTTATTCGATACGCGACTAGGGATGGAAACGATACATCAATTCTTTCAAATATATATATCCATACTGAAATTATAAATGCGAAAGTGTGTTTGTTTGCTTGTTTGTCCTTCTTTCACGTCGCAACAGAGCGTCGGCATGGCATGATTTTGTATGAGATTAGTTCGGTGGCTGTAGAGTGACATACACATTCTGTTTTAAAACTCCCTCTAAATCTAGCCCAGGAAGAATCGCCGATCTGCAACTTTAGCAAAAATAGTGCACGAGGTATAATGCTACGACAATGCAAACTTTTAGTGTGGGACGAAAGTACAATGTCGTATAAAAAGCTGTAGAAGCACTAAATCAAACGCTCCAGGATTTGCGCAGCAATACCGATGTATGGGAGGAATGGTGGTTTTACTGGCTGGTGACTTTCGCCAAACTTTACCTGTCATTCAAAAGGGCACACCTGCAGATGAAATTAAATCATGCCTCAAGTCGTCTATTTTATGGAACAAGGTGACAAAATTCAGTTTAACTACGATTATGAGAGTGCATTTGTATAATGATATCAATGCTGGAAACTATGCTGACACACTATTAAAAATTGGCGATGGACGGTTGGAAACGGATGCTGAGGGCTGCGTTAAATTGACGAAAGATTTTTGTAATTTAGTACAGAGTCATTCCGAATTAATTTCGAGCGTTTATTCAGATTTAACGAACAACATGCATGAAGACAAATGGTTATGTGAAAGGGCGATTCTTGCACCAAAAAATGAGAGCGTTAACAAAATAACTTCAGATATATTAAGCGAAGTAGCAGGAGAAATAACAAAGTATTTGTCAGTAGGCACAGTTATGGACACAGAACAGAGCACTTCATATCCCGTAGAGTTTCTAAATTCTCTAGAGTTGTCAGGTGTGCCCTCACATAAGCTTCAATTAAAATTAGGCGTCCCAATCATGCTAATGCGAAATTTAGATGCTCCTCGGTTATGTAACGGGACAAGGCTGCGTGTAACACATCTTGACAGAACATAATCGGTGCTACAATTTTGACAGGCGTAGGAAAATGTGAAAATGTTATTATACCACGGATCCCTATATTTCCCACAGATCTTCCTTTTCAATTCTAAAAGTTGCAGTTCCCTATTAGGTTCAGTTTTGGAATGACAATTAATAAAGCGTAAGGGCAAACGTTACGCTCATGGTCAGCTGTATGTCACATGTTCGCGTGTGTCAAATGCCCAGAATCTCCACATTCCTTCCCCGAATGGAAAAACATATAACATTGTGTACAGTAGCGTCTTAAAATAGTGTTCAGTTAGTTTTTTTTTCCAAAATTCCCACAATGAATTAATCAGAATTCCCACAGATCTTCCCTTTCAATTCAAAATTTCCTATTTAGCTCAGTTTCTTTTCAATTCGAAATGCTGCACCTCTGACGGACCTATGAAGCTCAGTTTCCTTTCAACTCAAAAAGCTGCATCTCTGACGGATCTTTTATTTGGCTCAGTTTCCTTTCAATTCAGAAAACTGCATCTCTGACGAATCAATTTAGCTCAGTTTCTTTTCAAAAGACTGCATCCATGCATTAAAAAAATATCCCATTTCCATTTGGAATAAACAGGCTATTTTCATGCTTTCCTATACGCTGCGTTTCAAAACATTTAAATAGGCTGACGAATCAATTTTGCTCAGTTTCCTTTTAATGGCTGCATCTCTGGCAAATCTATAAAACTCAGTTTTCTTCCAATTCAAAAAGCAATGGATAGTTCATTTCCCAGTGACCATGCGGGCGAAGCCGCGGGTAACAGCTAGTCTTTCATAAACATCGTTCTTCTTGAGCGATGTTTTATGAACGATGTATGGAGTGTCGAGATAAGGAGAACAAACTCTGTACAAAAAAGTGTTCGTAGAAAATTTCATATCATTTTAATAATTTGCCATGACATTTTAACCAATTTTCTTTGTTTACAATTGATTGCAGATGACTAGGACTGCAATAGTTACTTATCCTTGTTTACAAAATAAGGGTGACAAACAAGCATTCAGTCCACTAAACAGTAGGTGAATGCTATAGCCCTTTAACATCTACATTTATCCTCAATTTAGATTCAAAATGCATATCCATTGTCACCTCTGAGGACTGAGATGGGATGCCTCGTTTCCAGTAAAAAGGGTCTCCGGTTCTCTACACTCACCACACGAGATGCTATTTTACGCTGACATTCAGTGAGAACGTAGTCCTACCTCGGTCGAGCCGACCCATTTGTGCTACAACCATAATATAGCTGCAACGTAGCTCCATCACATATAAAACTTTTCCATTGTGCGCAGCTCTAGGTCATCGGCTTGTATATTTTAGGTGTGTATCATAATATATTATAATAGATATTCAGTTAGTAAATCAGTTAGATCATAACGAGATAAATTGATGGCCTAAGGAAGAAAGCAACCGGATGTGTGAAACAGAAGATAGTCACAGACTACGTATCTGTGATGATGAAAAGTGTCCGATCGGTCTTATTTGTGAAAACAAATTTTTTATATGTTTGAACTTTACTTTGGATATAATACATTTGTTTAATTAATCACGTTTTAAAAAACGGGCCCTTAATAGGATCAAATTAGAAAAAAAATCGTTAAACTAGGATAGAATGCAAAAAAACGCCATACAACTTGTCCAAATTTCGCAAAAAAGCTTTTGAGCTTAACAAAAATCAGAATGAAATGAAATAATAAGAAAATATAGCTCATACCTTATCTTTAACAGTCTTGAAAAAAGCACCTCCTTCCTTTTTTACAGTCTTTGCCCAGTCTCGATACTGCTGTTTTAACCTTTGCCCACTTCCTGTGTTCATTTTCTCAGCGTAATTATTACATTCAACTTCGAACTCGTCGTTGAAACCCCGTCCAGAATTGAGTAAATCCAATCTCTCATCAATGAACTGGTAAAGAAGTAAAAATACTATTTTTATAACTTTGACCACGTAAACATTAAATTCATGAGTTATCTAATTTCTTTTAAATATCAAAAAAGAGAAGTGCCTAGATATAAAGGAAGATCGCATTTTGCTACGTTATTTTATTACATAATTTCGTTAGGACTATTATATCATCATCATCATTAGTCCCCTGCTAAACGTAGGCTTATCCTAAGGAATGACACAAAAGACGGTACCTACTGTGTCTCCTGCATCCGTCGAAAGGTTCTCGAGTGGCTGCCTCGTACCGGTTATTAAAGCGTCCCTACACTACGTTTTTAAGTAAAGAGAAGTGTAGGGCAGTATCCACTAGATAGTGTGACGACCTGGTAATACATGCAGGATGTCGATGGATGTAGGAGAATAAGTAAAACAACTACTAAACAGTTATGTTCTGTTATTACACTAAGAGGCTACTTTGGTTTAAAGTAAGAGCACTGAAAACGCTCTTCATAACATATGGATGAAGTTATTTTTTGATGTTGCTACCGCTGTGTACAACAAACTCATGATACCATTCACACCATCTGGATGTTTGGCAGTCTACCACTGTACATTTTACTAGGAGTTTTCTTCTTCGTACGACCCTCTGTGGAATCGTTTACTACCCGAAATTTTTTCGGACCGATGCGACTTAGCAACCTTCAAGAAAAGAGCTTACTCTTTTCTAAAAGGCCAGCAACGCACGCAGAATTCCCCTATGTTGCAATTGATCATGGGCAGCGGTAATCACTTTTCATCAGATGAAGCGTATGCTCATTCCCCCCTTTCTATATAAAAACTTGGGTTGCATCAGATATAACAAGCAGCTATATTCATCATTATTAGCATCACAAAAATTCACATGTTAACTGCTGTACATAGTCTTGCCGAAAGAACGTCACAAAAAACGGGCCTGAGTAATCTGCGTCTATTTACTATACATGTCTTACCATATAGTGATCTCGGTACGAGGCTACCACTCAAGAAGAACCTTTGTATAAGAACTGGGCAGCAGCATATTCCTGATAACACTCGAACTGACATAAGAATTGCGGATGCCTGCTATTGTTTATCAACCGTGGCAACTAGGACAAATTTTCTTCCTTTATAAGGGAGGTCCATGTTCAGCTGTGGACTTTTGATAAGCTGTAATGAGTCCAGTGGAATTCTATATAAGTATTGTTTCAATAAAATTGTATGGGCAATCCTATGAAAACTTGCAGCAATGACTGTATAAATATCCAACAAATCACAGTTATTATAAACATGAGAAAACAATCCACGGCGATGTTTTTTAGTATGAACAAAGCGGTGTGTGTTTTGTTGTGATGGCAATGTCAGTCTCATTGTCTTGTCCACGACACACTCGCGCAATGCATTCAGTCGTATATCAAGACAGCAGAATTATGATTTCCGCCTTATGCATAAGCATAGAGCTAGAGCTATGATTCATTCCAAACTACATAATATTTCTTACTAGACCATCCTACAGTACAGTACAGTACAGCCCCGACCTAAGCCCTAATTATTTCTATACTTTCCCTAAAATAAAGAATAAATTGCGTGGACAGAGATTTTCATCACCGAAAGAAGCTGTGGACGCCTACAAAACGGCCATTTTGGAGACCCCAACTTCCGAATGGAATGGTTGCTTCAGTGATTGGTTCCATCGTATGGAAAAATGTGTCAAATTTCGCGGAGAATACTTCGAAAAGCAATAAATACATTTTAAATAGTAATGTACACAACATTACTTCACCTACTTCACTACACTTCCCTGATTCCCGAAATTTTCAGTAATCCACATCCAGAGAGATACCCAAAAATACCGTTTTCAAACTAATTATCATCTTCACACAGTGAGCAAGCAATGAAAAGAGTTGTCATTCACACTCTTCATATAGACGTGAGTAGTATAAAGTAATAGTAAATTGTATTTAAAATTATCAACAGAAATACATTTTTGGAAACAATGAACATTATTTCATTAAGCAACGGAACTGCGATATATTCTTTACATATTATGATGGATAAAAGTACCTTTCATCCAATAAGCAAATGGGTGAAGGAAAATGTGTGAGTAAATTGTGTTAATTCGTATCTTTTACTTGAATGGAAACCACCAAAGCGACGATATTGCAAGAAATAACACACGTATGTGCGAAAGCGTTTCGTTTACAGGTTTTCAGAAATTTGTTTAAAATAAAATAGTTTGACTTTGACCAAACTTAACCAAAGAGTATTGATAAGTATTTTGTTATATAAAAAGTTTGTCGTAAAATATACAACAATTAAGATACGTATTATAATAGAGTACTAACGTGCTGTTTGCCTAGATCATACTGAGAATATATAGACGCCCATAGTGTGCAAGGGAAAAGAAAATTCCGTATGGTAAAATGCAAGATAGAAAAGGATAGCAAATCTCATGACTCTGTAACCGATTTTGAATGTCAGGTCGGCTTCCAAATGGAACTCTTTGCCAATATTATGTGTGTAATATGTGTTTTATTGATTTGTCATTTGTTTACGATTCGGCGGCAAATTAAAAATTGTCGGCACGGTATGTTATAATTTTTTAGGGTCTTAAAGTGGTTATTTTTTGTAAGTAATTGTTTTCCAAAATGATTACATGTTATGACTGTGGTGTCAATAATAAAAATAATCCTAATAGTTGCACATTTCACAAGTAAATTGGGTAACGTCGTTAATGCTATGACGCGTCTATTTTTGATTAAAGTTTATGTTATATACTGTTTAAAAGATAGAAAATTTTCAATAATTTTATTAATGTTGATATTGTACGAAGAAAAAGACACGTTGTTGATAATTGGTACGATTTTTGTGAATTCACTTTTGAACAAATTATATGTATGCTAGGGATTGAATCAACTATTTCATAATAATGTCAATATTAATCTTGAATGTTTATAAAGAATCGATAGTCTTGCCCCCCCCCCCCCTCCCCAATAAATAAAGGAATTAAATTAAATAGCCAGTGTGTACCTCGTATCTCCGTTTTTTTTTTATTTCACCAGTAAAATATTTCATTTAAACTTACTTCTTGAATAAGCAAATTAACTACAGTTACTTATTGGCATTTATACAGAACTTTCATGCTTAAATTATAAAGTTTTCTTTTACTTTTAACATGGATGTGAAAATAAATTTCTATAATGTATTTAATAATTTATTATTAATTATTTATAATTATTAAAAGCAATATTTGTATGAAAAATAAAGCAGTCATTGTATACTCTGCGTCCCCAATTTTTATATTTCACCGACACAATATTTCATAAAATACATGAAATAAAAATAGGTATAATATACTTATTTAAGTATCTACCTATTCATATTTTGTTTAAAATTATGTTAAAAAAGAAATTACGAGGATACTGTCCTCTTTTTTTCCAAAGGTCATATATTTTGAAAATACAACTTTCCGATCTGATTTTTGGGGAGAATTGTTTAAGTGTACCGGTTAAACTTCTTCAGAGATTACTGGAATTTTGAAGATTTTCAATTAAAATCCCAAAAAATTAGTACTACCTCATATCGTCTCGTAGGCGACGATGGGTGCGGCAGGGAGTAATTGTAACAGATGATTGGCAGCAGCGTATTCCTAAATAACAACTCTGAGTAATAAAAAACTGCGGTTGTCACCAAGCATGTCAACTATGGCAAAATCCCTGTAATGGAGGAGGCCTATGTTCACCAGTGGGCTTTATGCTGTGATGGATGATGAAAAGGCAGGTAGGTGCAGCTTATTCTTATTTAAATATTTTTTTAATTATTTTAGAACTATCATGGTAAAAATTCAGTTAATTTTTAATAAAATAGTTTAGTGTACGATATTTTTCGATAGTTCTTTTAATTAAAATGTACAGCAGTAGCTAACGCACACAATAACAAATCAAAATTTGTCATGCGTTTTCGGGCTAGCAGGTCGTTTACACGCCATTATATTTTAAGACTATGGCCTGGATCGAAATATTTTTTTAAACACAAGGGAGGGTTTCTTTTCGCGAACTACTAACCGATATTTTTGTAGAATTTGTTGTGCAATACTGCAATATCATTTTGTTGCTCATAGTGGGCAACAAATAGCACTTGTTACAAATAATTATTGTTTGGATATAATGACCAGGCATTAATATTTCTAATGTATTATCATTATCATCATTACAGCCCTTCACAAGTCCACTGCTGAACATAGGCCTCCCCCAAGTAATGCCACAAAGCACGATCCTGAGCTGCCTCCATCCATTGACTTACTGTATGTCCCACCAGGTCGTCACTGCTTCCAGTGGGGGGCCGCCCTACACTTCGCCTAACAGTACTGGTTGCAATTCGAGAACCTTTCTTGCCCATCGGTTGTCGGTTCTTCGAGCTATATGGCCGGTCCATTGCCATTGCAGGTTACTAATCCTTTCTAATATATTATAGTAGAGTAAACTTAATAATCTTAAAATGATAAAAAATAAAATTATTTAAGCACTGATCCCGTAGAAAGGCAAAACTCTAGGAGTTTATTTTATTTCTGTCGACTATAAAAAAATAACTTACTTGTTGAAAAATTTGTGACTGTAGAATTTTTCTTAAAAACGGTTGCATATTCTTTCTCGTTCTCACAAAAGCCTCTGGATTGAAAGTGATTAGTTGACCTTTCTCAATTCTTAAACAAACACATGATTTATATTGATTTTGAATTTAAAAACACATTTATTTATGATAATATAATATAAAATTAAAAAAATACCAAATTGCGGATATTTACAAACTAATATCATTGCCAGGGTGATTTACCATCTTTAGCTGCATCACCACTTAGCATCAGATGAGAGAGATACATTATTAAAAAAATTGACTACCTCGTTGGTCTAGTGGTTGTAGTAGTACGACTGCTGATCATGAGGTCCTGGGTTCGAATTCCGGGTCGGGCCAAAAAATTAATTATTGAGTTTTTCCGTCAAGAAATTCTCAGTAGTTTCCCAGAGTCAGGAAGTTGGCGGTGTCTCAACCCCGTGCCTCGTAAAGCACGTAAAGCCGTTGGTCCTACGCCTGATCTCTCTCCGGTCGTGTCGGTTTACCGTCCCATCGGATTATGAGAGTGAGGGAATAGAGAGTGCACCTGTGCTTGCTTATACACTTGTATTTTGCTGCTTGCTTATACACGTGTATTTTTTTTTCTCATTTCTCAGGCATGCAGGTTTCCTCACGATGTTTTCCTTCACCGGCGAGCACGTGGTAAATCAGCACTTAAAATTGCAATTGACAATTTCATTGGTGCCGGCGGGGATCGAACCCGGTTTGTTCGCGTATTGTGTAATTTACAGCGAGCGCTAACCATCTGAGCTACCACGGCTCATTATTGCCATATAACATATAAAATTCTGTCGTGAACCGTAATTTGACCGTATAGTGGCGGTGTATAAATTTGCACTACCTCATGCCGCGCCTACAGTCCGCGTCAACAGAAGGAAACTAACCAGGGGATGAGCAGCAGCGTCTTCCTAATGACAACTAAGAAATAAAAAAACTGCAGTAGGCAATTCGCCTGCCAAGCGAGTCCAATCCCCATATAAGAAAGTCTATGGAGGCCTAGGTTCAGCAGTGGGCCTTTGATAGGCTGCACTGATAATATAAAATCGTAAGTGAACGCTTGATATTCATTTTTCTTGAGAACTTTTTTCTTTGTGCTGTTTTATAAAAAAATCAGATCGGCTACCAGAATCTTAAAAGAAATAACAACCGTCAACGATTTGGTTATGAGAGAGACGAGTGACATGTGAGACAGTAAATGTGATAAAATCTAATACATAATCGATTAAAAATTTAATGTAACTTACCTAATAGCATCTCTATAACCCCCTATAAGACATACTAAAGCTCGTAAGAATGCCCTCGAAACGGCATCACCCAGCGCATTTTTATCACTTAAAGCTTTTTTCAGACTCGCTACCTAAAATAAAATTTATATCAAAAACGTTATACACCATATAAAAATACACAAAAGAGGTAAAATAAATACTGCAAAGTTATAGACGTCGGGAGGTAAAATAAATTAAACAAGATAAAATTCATAAACATCATTTTAGTCAAAGTTGTTTAGTAAAAGTCAAAGGAGTTGTATGCATTAAAATGTGACTAAACTTCATTTAGTCAAATTGTAATTTATATAATGTAATTGACTGTCGTCGTAAAGAAAAATTAAATAATGTTTTAATACTATACTAATATCTGTAAGCGAGGTGCATGAAAGATCAGATAGAATGAAAGAAGGAGTGATATAAAGAAAGTGCATCAAAATTGGGGCATTAAATATCCCTCTTTTCCTTCACCCGTCTCCAGAAGAATAGCTCCTCCCCATAAGTTTCGCTTTTCGTGTCGTAACAACGTGACTTTAATAATTTGCTTTAGTATAGTTCCACAGAAATCGTAATAACGAGGCAACAGAAATGAATTAGCGCTCGATTACTTCCAAAACCGATGTCGCCACATCTTAACACATACGCATTAAGCGATAAATAGATATGACACACACTTGCTAAACACCGGTGAAGAGTATATTGCACTATCTATTATGAACCTTAATTTATAGTAATTACGCTGCATCTTACTCCAATATATAATGTTACACTGCTACAAGCACTTTCGACGTATGAGTCCCTGTAAACAATACTAGAGATTGCCAAAAAAAATTGAAGGTGTCGATATTCTTTTTATACACTATAATGGATTACAACAGTCAGAATACTTAATTAATCGAGGTTATAGCATAGGTACACTTTAAAATAATTAATTTTGATTGATATGGCGGTGAGTCCTTTTTTTCTTTATGATATTTACATAGACGTCAACTTTGTAATACCCTTAACCTTTGCACTATGTTTGAAAATATAATTAATTATTTAGGGTACTAAACAAATATCTGTAGCAGTACCTTGCAATTAATATTGTTAGCAACTCAACGAAACAAGTTTATTGACCCGTAAAATGAAGAAATTAATTTAAAAAATGTTTTTTTAACTCCTTATATCGCATTTTTTGCAAAATAGTTAAAACGGATAATCATATACTCCTCTAAAATACATTTAATCAACTGGACTATGTGGTTATCAAGAGGACATTGATCATACTGATGATACTGAATATCCGCAAATATATTTGTGGCAACAAAATGACCCATTGCTTTGTAAACAATATCAAGATATTCGCAGCAATTATTCTCTGTAGATTTACTAGTCATAAAACCGTGCTGCTGCGTCAGCAAGACGGGTCTAATGATGGGGTATATAGCATTGTACACAATTTCCTCAAAAAGCTTTGGGATATCGGACGATAATTTTCTATATCCTGTTTATTACCGGACTTAAGCACAGGTGTCACAAAGGACTATTTCCAGGCATATGGCATTACTCCCGTTTTCAATGAAAGATTAAACAATCTAAAAAGCGACTCAGATAATTGCTTGTAGCAGTGCTTCAATAAAATTGGAAGAAGCCCGTTAATATCATTCGAAGTGAAACATTCAGCCCAATCTATGACTTGCTGCTGACTTAAACAACCAATCTTGTAATCAAGTTCTCATTTTTCTTTTCAGGAACTCCACAAATTTCAATATTTGAACGTCTGGCTCACTGATCTATTGTATTATTCTCAATAACCAGTTTATTAAATGAAGTCTTCAATATCAGCTATATTAGCCCATATAACATCCATGGATTTTAAAGATTTTTCTTTGTTGACCAACTGTGTCTTAATTTCTTCATATTAGTTGTTTATAAACGAGACTGATTTCTTGACCTTCTCCATTTCATCTTCTATTTTCTTAAATTTCGTATTTAATAGGTTCTTAAAGCTGGCTTTCAAACCTTTCTGTATTTCTAATTTCCCGTCTAATTTACTGCCTAATTATTTCACGCAATTCTAGCTAAAGAACTGTGATTTGACCAACTGTATCACTGGTTTGAACCTTTGATGAAGGTTCTGAAACCGTTTCTTTCTTTTTGTGACGTTGGGTAACGTTATTATTTGCCGATGCTTGCGATTCTCCCGAAAGTATGGGAGTATTGTCACCTTATTATCTTTGGCTGTTTGGCTGTACAAGTGGGAGAGGTCCAGTTGTTTGTATCGATAGTTGAAAAATCGTAGCTGTTTGCCAGGTCCACACAACTGTGATGAAACGCTCCACCATAATGGGTGCATGACGCAGCAGGAGTACGTTGTTATACAAAATCAATAATAAAACTTCGCAAAAAGCACAAACTTTCAGTGAATATCCTTCACTAAACAACTTTCATGCATCGTACTATCTCAGCGACAACTCGTGTGCTTTGCTCGGCGAACAAGCTGTTATGGCAGCCGGCCGATTTTTACACAATAATTGAATTGTTCGAGTCGTTAAATCACTGTAATTTCTTCGTCTATGTTTGATTTCATAACGTAGGTACACGGAACTGACACTTATTTATAACGTGATAGGGGTTTTATCTAGAATTGTATGATAAATATACATTTTTCAATAATAAACAGGGAGCTCGCTTGTTAATAATGTTTACCTTTTGACGAGGCCTCAGGGATATGATTTACTAACCAGTTAAGTTTGTAAAACATCAGATACTGATATTATTCATATAGAAATAGCTGGTAAATTATGTATATAAAATATGTGACCATTGTGTGAAGTACATAATGGTATTATATAAAATAAATTTTCAAAGTACAATAATTGTGGAAATGACTTACCATATCAGGAGGAAGACTTTCTAAATCATTAAAAGGAGATCTAAGTTCATTCGCATCTACATCTAATACAACTACATCACCTATCTCCGACATTTTTACAGCCTGAAATTAAAATAAAATTAATTAAATGAAATTATAAATAGTTATCATTTTCTTTTAAGAAGTAGAACAAAGTAGTACTTTGTCCAGACACACATCGTGCCCGCGCCGGAAGTTTTAGTGGTTGTAGTAGTTCGACTACTGATCATGAGGAGGGTTCGAATCCCGGGTCGGACCAAAAAATCAATTACTGAGTTTTTCTGTCAAGAAATTCTCAGTAGCTGCCCGGAGTCAGAAAATTGGCGGTGTCAGAAAAAGGCAGGCCGCCGTGGCCGAAATTCAGTCTGGAGGACACTATATATATAAAATTAAAATCACTTGGAAATGGTGAACAAAAAGCACACAGTGTTTTTGCATCCACAAGGAAGATACTTCTACTATCCCCTGGGTTTGATTGTTATTTCATATGGAGTAATTTTTCATTCAATATACGAGGGTGGATTGAAAAGTACTCGGCCTAACCAAGAAAATAAACACATACTAAATCAGTTATATTTTTATTTTTCTACATAATCACCATCAAGTTCAATACACTTTTGCCACCTCCCCTTCCAAGCATTTAGACCGTTGAAAAAAAATGATTCTTCCTTAGAGTCAAAATATGCGTCTACAGCTGCTTTGACCTCGTCGTTTGTCGAAAATCTTTGACCTCCCAAGTGCTTTTTTAGGTTAGGGAACAGAAAGAAGTCTGATGGTGCCAGATCAGGTGAATACGGCGGATGCGGTAACAGTTCAAAGCCACAGTTGTGAATTTCAGCCATTGACTGTACTGACGTGTGAACACGGGCGTTATCTTGATGAAACAGGACTTTTCTTCTGAGCATTCCTCGACGTTTTTCTTTTATTTCCTCTCGTAAACGACGTAGTAAGGTGCAGTAGTAATCAGAGTTTATAGTCTGACCCCTTTCAAGATAATCAATCATAATCACACCTTTCGAGTCCCAGAATACTGAAGCCATCACCTTATTTGCCGACAAAATCGACTTAGCCTTTTTAGGGGGTGGTGAACCAGGTCTTCTCCACTGTTTTGATTGTTGTTTTGTTTCCGGTGTACAGTAATGAACCCATGTTTCGTCCATAGTAACAAAACGATTCAAAAAATCATCTGCATCGGCTTTAAATAACTCCAAACAGTCGCGTGAAATATTCAATCGCGTCCTTTTTTGTTCAACTGAAAGCAGTCGCGGAACCCACCTCGCAGACACCTTGTGGAAACCCAACTCGTTGACAATGATGTTTTGAGTTCGTTCATAAGAGATGCCTATAATCTCGGCTATCTCTCTAACTTTTAATCTGCGCTCTCCCATTATTAAATCAAGTACTTTTTTAATATTTTCGTCAGTAGTTGACGTCGAAGGCCTTCCAGAGCGGGGTTCATCTTTCACACTCTCTCTACCACGCTTAAATTCTGCTATCCATTTTTTGACGGATGAATATGATAGAGCACAATCGCCTAATGTACTGACCATGTCATCATGGATGGCTTTTGATGATAGCCCCTTCTTATGGAGGTACTTAATAACGGCATGCTGCTCGATTTGCTCCATTCGCGGAAATTATGTCCGATTACTTTGTTAATAAATTTATAAAATCACAACTAATTATCGCACATGTTTCGAACTTCACACAATGAACTAGTCTGAACTGAACTAAATAATGTGGGTAGATTTGATTTTTAGAATTGAATGGATCTGTGTTAGGCCGAGTACTTTTCAATCCACCCTCGTAACTATATAAATTAAATAATATATATTAGAAATGAACAAAATTAATAAATAATAATTTATTTTATATGACTTGGAATGCTTTACACCAAGCAGGTTCTTCAGATAATTCTATATAAATAATTACCCATGTTTCTATTAACTCAAGCTGTGTGATGAATTGATAGAAGATGGAGATCTTCTAGTCTGACGTACTGACAGACCTCTTTCCATGCATGTACCCATGTTACCCATCTTAAGACTTATAACTCTAATGCTTAAAACCTCAATTTCGCCTAAGCTCGGCCATAAATGGATAGAGCATATCCAATTTAAACTTGAAGGATAATATTTATGATTTAAGATTTTTCTATACAGTTCCAAGCAATCAAAGTGCCATTCAGTGAGCACTAAATCAGTGCGTCTTTAGGAAAAATGATCCTTTTAGTGATATGTCGCATTTTTCCTAAAGACGCACTTATCACTAAAAGGATTACACGGAGCTACCGCCGTGTGGCCTTTTTCTTCAATTCAGGCTTGATAAAATTGCTCTATCAAGCATCCATTTGAAGTGTTCCTTTGTAGTGACTTCAGCTCGTTGTAGCAAGATGCCGCGTAAGCAGTCTATAGCACTTGTGTTGCTCCCTCCAAAGTTTAGTAATTGTTTTCTAAATGCAAATTAGTCATATTACTATTTCGGAGCACGGTAGCGACCGCATATTCCTCATCATCGCACACTTCGACCTTTCTATTTCTCGCCTGCGTAGGTTAGATTCGAGTTTTGTAGAACCGTCGGACAACCGTCATTTTGGTAAAACAAGTTGTCCAATAATGCGTAGTGGAGGTGCAAAAGATGCAAAATCCATACCATCCCAAACGAATAAGGAAATGGCCAGCAGCGTCTTCCAAATAACGACTAAAATTTAAAAAAAAACTGCGGCTACCAACCCACTTACCAAGTTTGGAAAATTCTACAAAGATGCCCCTATGAGGCATTCTGTGGGGAAGCCTATCTTTAGCAGTGGACTATAATAGGCTGTAACGGTTGGACAACCCCATACAGGTACAAATACAGTCAGTTGAAAACTTTAACCATTTTTACTGTATCACACTAAGTATAGTAAACCCTCTCAGAAATGAGGGGCCTGTGCCCAGCAGTGGGACGTATATAGGCTGTAACTTTACTTTACACAAAGTATGTTCGTCTTGTAGCACTGTCTAGACTAACATCAGCTACATGCGCCACAGCGCGCCCCGCAGCCCCAAGCAAAAACGCACCGAAGCCTAAATCACGCTGTCAAAGTTCCAAAGTACTGTGGTATACATAGAATAGCTTTAATATTTTTGTACGTGGTAGAGCCATGCTGCAGTTATATTAGTAGCATAATTGTAGCACGAATGGATCGGATCCAAAAGGGAAGGACCACGCTCTCACAGAATACCAGCATCAAATAGTAGCTTAATGCTGCTGTGCTTCGTATGGTGAGTGTAGAGAACCGGAGACCCTTTTTACTGGAAACGAGGCATTCCATCTTAGTCCTCAAGGGTGACAACGCATTTTCATTTTGATTCATAATCGATGATAGATGTAGATGGATATGGGCCACAGCAACCACTTACCATCAAATGAACTGTGTGCTCATTTGTCACCCTATCCTATAAAAAATATAGCTTCAAGCTATCACATAGAGCGTTAGCAACTTCCCGGGCTGATCATTTTGCCCGGTGAGAGATTTCCCTATTTTAATTATCGGCCAAATTCACTGGCATCTATGGTTTAGTGGTAGATTCTTGCCGGAGATAGCTCAGTCAGTAGGAGCATATTGGATGGACTGAGTGATGTGGCAGCGCTGTCGCCGAAGCTGGTGACCTGGACATAATGTGAACATGCACAATATGCAACCTTCGGAAACCTCAGTTTCAAGCTTTGTCATCGTCTTAAAGCCTTAGTAACTCCCCTTATTGATGACTTTGCCCAGCGAGAGATCTTTCCATTTTAATTAACGCACAAATTTACTGGCATCGGTGGTTTAGTGGTAGATTTTGCCTGAAGATAGGTCAGTCAGTAGGAGTATATTGTATGGACTAGGCGAGGTGACAGCTCTGTCGCCTAAACTGGTGACTTGAACTGAATGTTAACACAACATGCAACCTTTGAAAACCTCAACTTCAAGCTTTGTTATCGTCTTCAAGAGTTAGCGACTCCCCGGGCTGATAACTTTGCCTGGCGTGAGATCTCTCCATTTTAATTAACTGCCGATTTCACTGACATTGGTGGTTTAGTGGTAGATTCTGCCCAGAGATAGCTCAGTCAGTAGGAGCATATTGGATGGACTGAGTGATGTGGCAGCGTTGTCGCCGAAGCTGGTGACATGAAGGTAATGTGAACACAATATGCAACCTTGGAAACCTCAGCTTCAAGCTTTGTCATCGTCTTCAAGCGTTAGAAACTCCCCTTATTGATGACTTTGCCCAGCGAGAGATCTTTCCATTTTAATTAACGGCCAAATTTACTGGCAGCGATGGTTTAGTGGTAGATTTTGCCTGGAGATAGGTCAGTCAGTAGGAGCATATTGTATGGACTGGGCGAGGTGACAGCTCTGTCGCCTAAGCTGGTGACCTGGACTGAATGTTAACACAACATGCAACCTTTGAAAACCTCAACTTCAAGCTTTGTTATCGTCTTCAAGAGTTAGCGACTCCCCGGGCTGATAACTTTGCCTGGCGTGAGATCTCTCCATTTTAATTAACTGCCGATTTCACTGACATTGGTGGTTTAGTGGTAGATTCTGCCCAGAGATAGCTCAGTCAGTAGGAGCATATTGGATGGACTGAGTGATGTGGCAGCGCTGTCGCCGAAGCTGGTGACCTGGACATAATGTGAACATGCACAATATGCAACCTTCGGAAACCTCAGTTTCAAGCTTTGTCATCGTCTTAAAGCCTTAGCAACTCCCCTTATTGATGACTTTGCCCAGCGAGAGATCTTTCCATTTTAATTAACGCACAAATTTACTGGCATCGGTGGTTTAGTGGTAGATTTTGCCTGAAGATAGGTCAGTCAGTAGGAGTATATTGTATGGACTAGGCGAGGTGACAGCTCTGTCGCCTAAACTGGTGACTTGAACTGAATGTTAACACAACATGCAACCTTTGAAAACCTCAACTTCAAGCTTTGTTATCGTCTTCAAGAGTTAGCGACTCCCCGGGCTGATAACTTTGCCTGGCGTGAGATCTCTCCATTTTAATTAACTGCCGATTTCACTGACATTGGTGGTTTAGTGGTAGATTCTGCCCAGAGATAGCTCAGTCAGTAGGAGCATATTGGATGGACTGAGTGATGTGGCAGCGCTGTCGCCGAAGCTGGTGACCTGGACATAATGTGAACATGCACAATATGCAACCTTCGGAAACCTCAGTTTCAAGCTTTGTCATCGTCTTAAAGCGTTAGAAACTCCCCTTATTGATGACTTTGCCCAGCGAGAGATCTTTCCATTTTAATTAACGCACAAATTTACTGGCATCGGTGGTTTAGTGGTAGATTTTGCCTGAAGATAGGTCAGTCAGTAGGAGTATATTGTATGGACTAGGCGAGGTGACAGCTCTGTCGCCTAAACTGGTGACTTGAACTGAATGTTAACACAACATGCAACCTTTGAAAACCTCAACTTCAAGCTTTGTTATCGTCTTCAAGAGTTAGCGACTCCCCGGGCTGATAACTTTGCCTGGCGTGAGATCTCTCCATTTTAATTAACTGCCGATTTCACTGACATTGGTGGTTTAGTGGTAGATTCTGCCCAGAGATAGCTCAGTCAGTAGGAGCATATTGGATGGACTGAGTGATGTGGCAGCGTTGTCGCCGAAGCTGGTGACATGAAGGTAATGTGAACACAATATGCAACCTTGGAAACCTCAGCTTCAAGCTTTGTCATCGTCTTCAAGCGTTAGAAACTCCCCTTATTGATGACTTTGCCCAGCGAGAGATCTTTCCATTTTAATTAACGGCCAAATTTACTGGCAGCGATGGTTTAGTGGTAGATTTTGCCTGGAGATAGGTCAGTCAGTAGGAGCATATTGTATGGACTGGGCGAGGTGACAGCTCTGTCGCCTAAGCTGGTGACCTGGACTGAATGTTAACACAACATGCAACCTTCGAAAACATCAACTTCAAGCTTTGTTATCGCCTTCAAGAGTTAGCGACTCCCCGGGCTGATAACTTTGCCCGGCGTGAGATCTCTCCATTTTAATTAACTGCCAATTTCACTAACATTGGTGGTTTAGTGGTAGACCTGCCCGGAGATAGCTCAGTCAGTAGGAGCATATTGGATAGACTGAGTGATGTGGCAGCGCTGTCGCCGAAGCTGGTGACCTGGACGTAATGTGAACACAACACACAACCTTCGGAAACCTCAACTTCCAGTTTCCTTGTCATCGTCTTCAAGTATCCCATCCATTCGCTTCCAAGCAGATATCGTCTGCAGTCTTCAGATCCTGCAAGCCACCACCTAGCTTTACTTACGTTCATTGCAGCATTGGAATACTGCTTCCTGTTCCTTTACGCTACTCCGCGCGCTACAATTTCTGGGCCTTCCTGCTGGCCTCTGATTACTTGCCTTCTTCTGGATTCACTACAAACTACAAAAACAATTCCTGGCATTTGCACATTCGTCGACAACTGGACTACACTATCGACCTCCGGTCTGAGCGGGGAATATTAATAATACTAAGAAAAGCTTTTGATTTATAACATGTTCACAATGATAATGATCACAATCATAAATTTTTACATGAATGATTTATATTCCAGAGTTAAACTGATAAAGATGTAAATTAATGAACTAATGTGCCTCATAAGAACACAATCTTCCATAAGAATCAAACCCATTCTTGCGGTAAATTTTAAAGTAGGATTATGTCAAGTTGATTTTTAGGTTGTTGAGGCTCTAACCATATCTCAGACAAAGCAACATGTTTGGGCAGCATTTCATTGAATAGAGAAATGTAATCATCTCTATCTTAGTTAACCAGTTTCAATCTTTTTTTTTTACTTTGCTACCCACTTTGTCCATTCACCATTATCTCTACTTCAGCTTTTAGGTTATATCGCAAATTAATTATTTGTATCATCACAATTACAAAGTGTTATTTTCCTGCTTCAACTCACTTATCGAACTGTTACTTATTGTTAAAGAAAATGCATAGCGAGGCCATTGATTTATAATAAAGAACCGGTTTGGGTCGGGATTACTACTTCACTAGTGTATATTACTATTGAATAACGTACAATAAACACACGCAACTCGCACGAATGTCGAAACCAGACTGTAAACTATGTAAATTTAAATTAGGAATTCTTTTGAAAATAAAATGGTTGCGCGGAAAAAACCATTGGATTATTATATTTGACGGTAGAGGCGCCAAGCCGCTTGTTCCTTTCCGACAAACGATATCATTCATACCCTCCTCGATCCTCCATCGACACATCGGGGTGGTGGGGTGGGAGGGGCAAGAAGATGATTCTAGAATGTCACGTAATCATCGGGGCCGAGTACATATAAGGCACGCGCGACCGTTGCGCGTCCTCTTTCCTACCGCGCCAGTCATTGGAACAACAGCTCTTTCCGTCACAGTCGTCGTTGAAACCACACCGCTAGTAGAAACCGCTTTAGCCTGGAAGCAGTCGAGCTCCAGGAGAACCGCCTCACCTCGTGTGAGATATAGTCGCGCACCGCCTCTCTCCGGAGTGTTCCAGAAGAAGTTCCAGAAGTTGCAGCTATAGTGCTCAACAGGATAGAAGAAACCCCGGTGAGTCAACATTCCTTAATTTAGCTCCTGCCTTACATAGTTTAACCCGCTCCAATTTTTTTGTTCTCCTAATAAGGCAGGATTCCTTTTCAGCGATTTGGCACAATAATAGTTTAGTTTTAGGGAAGAGCGAGTGCATTATACCGCATGCTATAGTAGTCGCCTTTACGTAAGCGTAGAAGCAACCGCATATACAGTCCACTTTAGTTAATATCTCGCTTAATAGGTTTAAGGTTCGACCGGGGAACTAGACTTCGGCAGCCTTAAACACGTGGCTCCATCATTTTATGGTCACTTCGAGCAGGATTTTGGTCGAATTGTTGAATTAATTAATTAGATAATGCACTCCAATTTATAGAATAGACTTAAATAGTGTTCGTTTAAATTTAAAATTTGATTAGGTACTCGCAAACAGAATTATTCGTTTTATAGCGCTCGTATTTGATTAAATTTAAAGCCTATTAAATAATTGAAACAGTGTAATAGGAACCGTTTGATACGCTTACCCACAATCTTGATAAAATTATTGAGTCTAGCAAATGACGCGTCACCTCGACTCGCTGCGCAGGTGTTCGATTTAATTACGTAATACGGCATACCGAGTGTCCATCCTTTATTGTTTGTGCGTTGTGAGATTAATAGTGATTGATATAACTTTATTATAATAGTTTAAAATGGCAGTTAGTGGAAGTGAAATCAAAATTAAAACGCTTTATGCTAAGAGGGACATACTCTTTTCGCGTATGCAGAATATAAGTGATTATATAAAGAACATCCATATAGAAGCAGTGCGGGAAACTTTTTTGACCGAAATCGAAACGATAGATTCTTTACGAATAGATTACGAAAAAATATTAGACCAAATTAATCATTTGGAATTACAAATCGACCCGAAATACATAGTGAACTACCAACCGCTGCTAGCATTCGAAGATATGTTGTGTCGCGTGAAAAGAATTGCGAGATCCCTATCTCAAAACGAAGCAAAGCCGGAAAAACAGGTACGTCCAAGCGACTCGATTAGGTTGCCGCCAATAGATATTCCGGTATTTAATGGTGATATTAAGACGTGGCCCTTCTTCTTCAGTAGTTTTCAAAACAATATACACAATAACCCATCGTTATCGGACGCCGAAAAATTATATTACTTAATCAGTAAACTTAGTGGCAGGGCACAGTCGATCTGCTCTGGTTTTACACCTACAGCAAACAATTACTTATTAATATTCGAAACGCTTAAAACTAAATATGAAGATAGGAGAATGTTAGCTTCCGAATATTTGAACCAGATATTCGATCTTAAATCTATATCATCCGCGAACATCAACGGCTTAGAGCAATTTCTAGATAAATTTGTGGCATCGGTGGCTGCACTTAAGAATTTGAAATTTAATGATCTTATGGACGTGGTGTTTCTCCATATTGCACTGAAGAAGTTGGACCCCGACACCGTGCGTGCGTTTGAAATGGAGCATCGTAGCTCGGAGATGCCTTCCTTTCATTCATTAGCATCGTTCGTGCGAGATCAAATAAAGGTGATGCAGCGCTCTCCGAACGTTAAACAGGAGATTAAAAGGTGCATCGACCGTAGACAGACTCAACCATCTAAAATAGCAGGGTCGTTAACTTACGTAACCGCTACGCCAACATCACTCCAGCATACTTGTTTAGTATGTAAAGATAGACACGGTAATTTATATAATTGTGCGACTTTTCGTAAATATTCACCAAGCGAGCGTTATAAATTAGTAAAGACAAACAACCTATGTTTGAACTGCTTAAGCGATAAGCATTTAGTTGCAAAATGCAATTCGAGTTCCGTATGTAGCAAGTGCGCCAGGAAACATCACACGCTATTACATTTTGAAAATAGCAATATAGCGGCGTCAAGTAAAGCGGATAAGGAATTCGCCCCTACTAAGGTCAACGATTCTAGCGGTCGACCTGGTGATGTCGCTCTGTGCTCATTGGCAAATATGGGAGCACAACCTCCTTCAACCGTGTTACTGGGTACGGCACGTATTTTGGTTAGGGATTCGCGTGGAAACGAACAAAGCGTCCGTGCACTGCTGGACAGCGGAGCCCAAAATAGCTTTATAACGCGACAATGTTGTCAGCGCTTAGGCTTAGTAATAAATAGGTCACTTTCATGTCCTGTAATTAAAGGCATCGGAGGCACTAGTAAATCAACACAGGGATATATAAATTTAAAAATTTATTCTCGGATAGATCGTAATGTTAACTTTGATATAAATGCACTAGTAGTAGATAGGGTCACCGAACGGTTGCCAACCGTTTCGGTTGACACCTCGGCAATGATTGAATTTAAGAATTTGACTCTGGCGGACGACACTTACGCCGTTCCTGGAAAAATAGACATGCTCATTGGAGCATCGCTTTTTCCTCATCTTTTGTTAAACAATAAGGTCAAGGGCAACTCCTCGCATACCGCGCCTTACGCACTGGAAACCGTATTGGGATATGTTATCCTTGGCTCCGCCCCCATCATAGATAGCATTTCGGCAACATCCTGTTGTTGCACCGTCGCTGTCGAACCTCCCGAATTATTGACTCGCAATTTTCGGGAAATAGGGGAGGGGAACATCCCGCGCTCGGGTAATAAATTATGCTAAGGGTCGAGAAGCAAGACGTTAGAGTCTGTTGTTAGTAAACCTGTTGTAGTTTCGTCGCAGCCGAAGGGAACGCCGAGTAGGGATAGCCCTGGAGCTAGGTTTACCGACACCTCGAACAATGCCCATATTAGCAAGATTAGATCGCCCCGCAACCCGTCAGGTGACATATTCAGTGCTCGAATCGATCTAGTTAGCGGAAGCGCGCGCGGCGCGGATCGAGGTCACGGTCGCGGCGCATGGAGACACCGAGCCGCTGCGACAGAAAGCGTGCCTCACTGGAGGCTACGGAATAGACCTGCTGAGACCAATCTTGATTGGCGGGAGGAAGTGAGACTTCGCGAGCAACAAGCCATATGCAGTGTTGTTCCGAAGCGTTCATCGCATAGTTTCACCGCTTATTAATAATTATAGCTTAGTCGCTTAGAAATTGCATACTTGTGATTGGATAGTTTTATTATTTAAATATTAGTTTGTCGTTGATAGAATTATATATTGTTATTTCCTTAGTGTTTGTTTAGCTTGTTGGTGTTCCGTAAAATTAAAAATAAAATAGTATAGTTAGCCGCGCCACAGCAATACGCTGTGTTATATTTAAATCATTTTGTCGTTACAGTGTAGCCTTTGTAGTTTAAAGTCGATAAGTAGTGTTTGTTCGTATATCGTTACGTCCGATTACAACTATGCCGAGTCGCTAGTATTGCGTGAACTTCAACGTGCGCACTTCTCTGAAGAAATTAGAAGATTACAATCGAATAGAGCTTGTAGTCGCGCCTTTCAACGCCTTAAGCCATTTTTACAGGATGGGATTGTAAGGGTAGGTGGACGCTTGTCCAACTCGCAATTGAGTTTCGACCAACGGCACCCTATTGTTTTACCGCGTAAAGACCATATCATGAACTTATTAGTCGACTACCATCATAAATTGAACTCGCACGCTGGCCCCGACTTGTTGATGTCGATTTTGCGTCAGAATTATTGGATTCTTTCTGCACGTAGTTTAATACGCAATCGGGTGCACAGATGTATAGCTTGCTTTCGGGCACGCCCCAAGCCGTCATTTCCGGAAATGGCGGAACTTAGATCTTGTAGAGTAATACAATCAGTAAAGCCCTTCACGCACACCGGGTCTGATTTCGTTGGTCCGTTTAAGGTCACGCTCACTCGCGGGCGTGGTATAAGATCCACAAAGGCTTACGTCTGCATTTTCGTATGTCTAACTACTCGAGCGGTGCATATAGAACTCGTTGGTGATCTAAGCACAGCAGGCTTTATGGGTGCATTTAAAAGATTTCTTTCCCGCCGTGGCCCTGTAAGTAGATTGTATTCGGATAACGGTACGAACTACGTCGGTGCAAAACGTATTCTATCGGAACTACATGAGCTCTTAGCTAGCAAATATTATAATTCGGAGTTCGCTCACATTCTAGCCGAGAACCGCATTGAGTGGTCTCTGAACGTCCCAGCCGCGAGCCATTTTGAGGGCAATTGGGAGACTAATATCAAGAGTCTAAAGAGTCATTTATACCGAGTAATAGGAGATCAAATTTTGTCCTTCGAAGAGCTAAGTACGGTGCTCGCTCAAATTGAATGCGTAATGAATAGTCGCCCACTTTGTCGTACGTTGTCTAGTGACCCCTCGGAACCGCTGGCTCTAACTCCAGCACATTTTTTGAATTTAACGCCTTTAAAGTATTTGCCAGCCGCAGGTATGGATGAGAACAGACTTAGCATTTCCGCACGCCACAAATTATTAGATCGGTTAGTGCAATCGTTTTGGAAACGATGGAGGATGGAATACTTGCATACTTTGCAGTCTCGGCAAAAATGGAACACAGCAACTGAGCCTTTAGCTGTAGGAACTGTAGTTGTGCTCACCAAAGAGAATACGCCGCCTCTCCACTGGCCGTTAGGAATTGTCGAAAAGGTCTTTCCCGGTTCCGACGGAGTAGTTAGGATAGCTCGCGTTAAGACCACGGTTGGGTCTTACTTGCGTCCGGTTGTCCGTTTGTGCCCCCTGCCTCTTCCATAATTTAAATTAGCTTTCTAGATTAAATTGTAGTTGAATTTAAGTAATCTTAGCGTTAGTTAGTTATTTTGTTAGTTGATCTTAGCTCTAGTTGTATTAGTTAATTTTGAAGCCCGCCCTTCAAGGGCGGGGGAGATGGTTGCGCGGAAAAAACCATTGGATTATTATATTTGACGGTAGAGGTGCCAAGCCGCTTGTTCCTTTCCGACAAACGATATCATTCATACCCTCCTCGATCCTCCATCGACACATCGGGGTGGTGGGGTGGGAGGGGCAAGAAGATGATTCTAGAATGTCACGTAATCATCGGGGCCGAGTACATATAAGGCACGCGCGACCGTTGCGCGTCCTCTTTCCTACCGCGCCAGTCATTGGAACAACAGCTCTTTCCGTCACAGTCGTCGTTGAAACCACACCGCTAGTAGAAACCGCTTTAGCCTGGAAGCAGTCGAGCTCCAGGAGAACCGCCTCACCTCGTGTGAGATATAGTCGCGCACCGCCTCTCTCCGGAGTGTTCCAGAAGAAGTTCCAGAAGTTGCAGCTATAGTGCTCAACAGGATAGAAGAAACCCCGGTGAGTCAACATTCCTTAATTTAGCTCCTGCCTTACATAGTTTAACCCGCTCCAATTTTTTTGTTCTCCTAATAAGGCAGGATTCCTTTTCAGCGATTTGGCACAATAATAGTTTAGTTTTAGGGAAGAGCGAGTGCATTATACCGCATGCTATAGTAGTCGCCTTTACGTAAGCGTAGAAGCAACCGCATATACAGTCCACTTTAGTTAATATCTCGCGTAATAGGTTTAAGGTTCGACCGGGGAACTAGACTTCGGCAGCCTTAAACACGTGGCTCCACCATAAAATAAACCCTATATTAGGTCCTTATATTTGAAATTGCCGTTTATAATGTAACAAATAATTTAATTTTTTTTGATATTTTTATTAGAATTAGTCAAAGTAATCACCCATGCAATTAATCCATCTTTGTCAACTCAGTGGCAGTTTATTGATGACCTTCTTGATAAAATCATCGGGAAGTAAGGCAACAAATTCTTTAAAGGCATTTTGTACGGCCTCTCTCGAGTATTAAATTCTTTTCCCGTCAGTTATTAAAATTCTGGACAAATCAGAAGTGTGTAAGCATTAGGTCTGGTGATTATGATGGATAACGGAGAGCTTCCAATCCCAGCTCTTGTAACTTGAAGGTCGTCTATGGAGCAGTGTGAGGTCGTGCAAAAGCAGCGGGGATGAAAGATTGACAAAAGCTGGTTGGAGATGTGCGAGCTTCTCCATCATTGTGTTCTACACAGTTCTTCACAGTTCACATCTGCAGTAATGCGCATTCTATTTGGTAAGAAGCTGTGATGAATCACACCAGCGCTAGACCACCAAACAGTGACCATCACTTTTTTGACAAGTTTTTTAACAAGTTTTCGTTTAGGTCATTGTTAAGGTGCTGCACTAGGATCTAACTAACTTGCTGAGCACTTGCGATTGTCAGATAGAATCAATTTCTCGTCGCAGGAACAATGAGGTTCAAAACTCCTTCGTTTATGTGCCTGTTGAGCAGTGCAAGGCACGTCTAGACGCGCAATTCACGCTGGTGATCCTTGAGCTTGTGGGGCACCTATATGTCAAGCTTTTTTACCTTGCCAATTTGAGGCAAGTGGACCAATATTGTTTCATGCCAACGTCGGAAGCTACTACTAATTCTGCCGTAGATTGAATATCATCAGCTTCCACAATTGCCTTTAATTCGTCATTGTCGAATAACGTTTTCAGACGACCACGAGGTTCATTTTTCTGGTCAAAATTTCCAGAATGGAAGCGGGCAAATTAATGATAGGTAGTACATACTTTTGTAGTATTCTCTTCGTAAACGTCGTTGATGTTGCGTGCAGCTTGTGCCGTGTTGCTACCACGACGGTACTCGTATTTCATAATTACTCGAATTTTCATGGATGACGAAAAAGAGAGTTGAAAATTCGATTTTCAAATGCGTTGAAAGCATAACACTAATCAATAAACAAAGGACTAATTTTGTAAAAGAATTCGATGTTTTTAAAATTAAATTAATTTTAAATTAGAACTCTTAGCCAAACAAAAGTTATTTTCATTTGACAAAGGTAGCCAGTACTGCAGAACTGCAGTATTATACGAATATCAAGGTCTTATATGAATAAACGTTTTAGAGACGCAAACCTACCTTTAGATTTAACCTTTGTAAGAAGATCATAATTTAGATAAATATAAAGTTTGATAACCTTGAAAACAAAGCAATAACAAATATGACATCTTACCTCCATAACACTTCTAGGAACTCCAATAAGAAACGGCATAGGCGCCAATAAATAATCTACAAGATGTTTTGGAAGTATTGGTATGAATATGTGCTGCCATGACATGGGGAAGAGCATTGCGTTGGCGGCCTGCACGCACGCGGACAATCTGGAGGGCTTAGTCGCAACAATAGCCACTCTACGCTCGTGAAGTAAAGCCGCCCATAGACCTGCCATACATTTAGCGTCCATCGCACTGAAGTACTCCGTAAGGTTACACTGAAAATAAAAACACAAGGTCAAGAATATTTTTGATTGATGGAGTCTCTAACACTAAGGGGTCGCGATTAATTTTTGCTTATATTAAATTTATCCGTTTCCTTCTGTCGACCGTTTCGTCTCCTCCTACGACACCCACAGGACGGTACGGGTTAGTGAGTTTTCATACAGCGTCACTACTCGATTAAGAGGATACCTTGAAAATAAATCGAAGTTTTGGGGGCGTGGCTTATTCCTTTGTCGGTGAAGCTAACGGACGACTGAGGGAGTGTCAAAATGAAAGTGATGCAATGACTTCATAGTTTACAAATTATGAGATATCCATACCGAGCAAGCGCTCGGAAGAAAACTAAGTAAGCCCCAAACAACATTTTTATTTATTTTAACAAAACATCGTTATGGAATAAAAAACTGGTTTATGAAAACTTAGATATGATTATTCACTATGCCTTAAAAATAATTCCATGAACTTATTCGTAAGAATATTGTGGTGTCATAGAAAAATGTAAATAACTAGAGCCTACTTTGCAATTTTTTTTAATCGAGAAAATTTCATGATATCGTGTTTTCCTTTTACGCAATCCAAGGTCATATAGTCAAAAATCATATACCAAAATTTTGGTTTCCTATCTATAAAACTTAAAAAAAATATGTTAAATAGAAAAACCACCAAATTTTCGAGGTATCACCTTAAAAACTAATACAGTAGACTGGCAGCGGCATCTTTGATAACAGCTCAAAATAATAAAAGAATTGCAGTTGCCAACCTGCCTGCCAAGCGTGACAATCTATGGTAAAGTCCCCCATATGAGACAATCTATGGGTAAGGCCTATGTACAGTAGTGGACTTTTAAATTTATTATGTTATATAAATTTTCCAATGCCATTGCCAAGGGTGAATTTCCAGTACAGTATCAAAAAATTTATTGATACAAGTCATAATTAGGCGCGATATACATACATACATACATATAATCACGTCTCTTTCCCGTAGGGGTAGGCAGAGACCACTTCTTTCCACTTGCTACGATCCTTACATACTTGTTTCGCTTCGTCCACTTTCACTATTCCCTTCATACATGCTCTACGGTTTAGGGTACTCTTAACCTGGCCTTTTTTCAAGACGTCCCTAATTTGGTCTAGAAAAGTCCGCCTAGGTCTACCCCTTCCAGCACTTTCATTCACACTCGCCTTATACACTTTTTTCGTCAATCGTTCTTCATTCATTCTCTCGATGTGGCCAAACCATCTCAGCATACCTTTCTCAATTTTGGTAACTACATCTTCTTTCAGACCACAACTTTTCCTTATCTCACTATTTCTTATCCTGTCACTCAGTTTAACTCCTATCATACTTCTTAATGCTCTCATCTCAACTGCATTTATTCTACTTTCATGTTTCTTCTGCCATATCCAACTTTCACTTCCGTACATGAGTGTCGGAACCAACACCCCCTCATGCACAGCCAAACGAGCCTTGTTAGACACCTTCCGACTGCTCATAAAGGAGTGCAAAGCTCCATTCACCATGTTTCCTGCATTCACTCTTCTTTCGATATCACTCTCACACTTTCCATCTCTTGTAAACTTTGACCCCAGATACACAAACTCTTTCACCTGTTCAATTTGTTCATCTTCAATCACGATATTGCAGTCTGTCATTGCCTCATCTTTTTCAAACACCATCACTTTCGTCTTCCTTACATTCATCTTCATTCCCTTTCTAACAAAAGCTCTACTCATAGCAGTTACCATCTCCTGCAACTCCTCGGCCGAAGACGCAAGTAATACTTGGTCATCAGCATAGAGAAAACATTTGACGAGTAACTCATTCATTCTCAACCCACTTTTATTCTCTTTTAAATCTGTCAAACTATTGTCCATGAACAGATTGAACAGCCACGGTGACGCTACACATCCCTGTCTAACACCTTTTTCGATATTAAACCATTCAGTGTATGCCCCGTTTATCCTTACACAAGCACTAGAATCCCTATAAAGAGATTGCAATGCTCGTATGAGGACACTGCTCACACCGTTCATGTACAGTGCTGACCACAATTCATTCCTCACCACTCTATCATAGGCCTTTTCTAGATCTACGAAGGCGCAGTAGACTTTCCTGTTTTTAGCCAAACACTTTTCGGCTATGCACCGCAAGGAAAAGACCTGATCCGTACATCCCATTCCCTTTCTAAATCCCGCTTGTACATCCCATATTTTCTCGTCTGTTTCATTCACAACCCTTCATCAATCAACACTTTCGCATACAATTTACCGACGACGCTAAGAAGGCTTATACCACGGTAATTTATGCAGTCCTGCCGTGACCCTTTTCCCTTATACAATGGCACGATTCCTTATACAATGGCACGATTAGGCGCGATATAACACGATTAGGCACGATAGGCGCGATATAATCCTAAAAATATTTCCATTCAATGTGAAAGGTAGTAATACTGTACAGGTCCTGAAATAATAATAAATTAACCAATATACTGCACAGGCCTCCCCTCATAGTATCAAAGTAGGTTGCGTTTTATCGCACTAAACATGTCCTCGAAATATTTTTGTTCTTCTTTTATAGAATAAGGGTACCAAACGAGCACACAGTCCTCTTGATGGCAAGTGGATGCTGTGGTCCGTAACATTTATCCTCGATTAAGAATCAAAATGCAGATGCGTTGTCACCCCTGAGTACCATGATGGCATGCCTTGTTTCCAGTAAAAAGAGTCTCTAACAGCGGCATTTAACTGCTGTTTTACGCTAGTATTCTGTGAGAGCATAGTCCTGACCGGGTCGAGCCGACCCATTCGTGCTACAACCATATAGCTGCGGCATGACTTCTACATATACTCTTATTGCTCAGACATGCATTTGACGTTTAACATTTGGTTGCATTGTATTATGTAAATGTATCAGTAGAAAAAGCGATCGCCCTGGCTTAGCATGGGTAATTTCGGGATCTCGACAGCAGCGCCGCCTACCGGATTCAACACGCTTCAAAAATGTAATATAAACGCGCATGTTGTCTCGTCTATTTTTTGCAAACAAAACTGTCTATAGTTTTAAACGATTTTATTTACTTTGTTCTGTTATTTGTTATTTTTATTTTAATAAAAAAATAACCTGGCTAGTGCTTTATTTTTTAAACCTTCATTTATAATTAAATAAGCGTATCGGAATCGGAATCGCAGTTATTTTTATACGAGCATCGGTATCGGTATCGTATCGGCAAAAAGGCATGTCGAGGAATTCATAATTCATACCACACACAAAAAAATTCATCAAAATCGATCGAGTCATTTTTGAATTTTTGCAAGACTAACGCACGGAAATTGTATAATAAAATGATATGTTTTACCTATAATTATCGTGATCATATAAAAAATTTGCGGTACAAGACATCCGAACGTCCACGTAAATTTTTTACGGACTAGATGAACGGCTCCTTATATTATCGCATAAGTGCAACATGATTACGATAGGAGCATTTTAAGATTAAAAAATTACTTGACCTTGATGAGTCGGGAGTAAAGCACTGCCTCAAACGCTTCGCGTTATAAGGCGTGCAATATTGATAATAATCATAAAATAGCTTAAGAAAACATTCCAAATTTAAATTTAATTAATTACAGTCACAGCGGTGACACTCCCTGTACATGAGAGCTTAAGCGCCGGTGACCTTGAGTCGAGGCGTGTAACGCTAGAGTTGATATCGAACCGAAATGGAATATCATAGATTTGTACCAAAGAAGATACATAGTAATTATGTATTATATTTTATGTAAACTTATGTATTTGGGTAGTGAAAGATACGTTCAATTTTAAATCAACTTTTATTAAATGAGGAATATTAAAACTTCCGACAAAACCGAATATGCACGACAGTTAATGGTAATATTAAATAATTAACCAACACGTATTTCATTACGCAATAATCAGTATTACCTACTATCCTTTAAAAATAATTTACTCTTATGTATTTTTTAATTTTTCTTGCAATGCAATTGCAAAAATTCGTAGGATGTATATTTTTTTTAGAAAATCCAAAGTTATGCAGGCTTCCTGGGACATGGCGGCCATCAAATTGTTCCCTATGCGTTGAGGAGATAAGTCATTTCCATTTCTAATGAAATAATCCAGAAATACAACAATGAACAAATACAAAAACTCTTTATAGATGTCTAAAATTTCTTGACTCTAGTGGTATTTTTAATAGTGTATATTTCAGTTAATGTAATATAATAAAATTATTGGCGATAGATTAGTTTTATTGTCACGGTACTTCCCCATAATTCTTGTTAAGATATATCGACTTTCATTAAAATGAGTTCACATATTTTTAGATATCATAAAACATTATTAAAAATTAAACTAACAAAAAAAGGGCCCTTGTTTTGTGCAGTGGAATTTATTTTAATTCTAATCACTTAAAATCACTTTCAGTAATACTTATACATATACTATAATATCATTTATTTAATAACAACATTAATATTTATCAAAGCATATAAACCTAGCATACACGGCTATAAAAACTAATAATGTTACTTGGTAACATAAACTTAATACCTACATGAATAGAATAGTAATATGTACATTAAGATATCAGTAATATTCATATATTAATTGAAATATTATATCACTTGACGAATATATTCATATTAACTAATCCTGACAAATATCGGTATTACTACTAGCCCTCGGCCAGGGCAGTCGGCGACTGCCCGTTCCACGCCCCGCGCGCCTCACAAGGCCCCCGCACACATCCAGACACCCACACATAGCCGCAAGCGATTTTACGTGCACACATGCTTAAGTGTCGTTTCTTTTCACGTAGTGTATATATTCTTTGTTACAGTACAGTTATAAAATAAAAGTTGGGAATGTCGTCAGGGTGCTAGCGCAAGGACGCATGCACTTAAAGGTAGGCATTTGTTTTAATTGGATTAGGTATTTAGTTTTTGAGAATGTTCCATGTTGACTATCACGTGCGCGTGAGCGACAGTTCAATCATTTTGTTTATTAAATTCTTGTTGTTACGTTTTGTGTCTCTCGTTTTGTTTTTTTTTTTAAGTTTTAAGCAGGTGGTAGTGTACCCATCCTCTATTGAAATATGCTTGGGATTAATCAATCTTACAGAAAATGTTACAATATCCTTTTGATAGTCTTGTGGCTGTGGTATTTTTTTAATCTTGGATAATTTTTTAAATTATGCAGTCTGGGTTTTCAACGTAGATCCAACGTCATAATACATAAACACTCACGCCTGTCACCCAGAGGGGTAGGCAGAGACTACAGACTTCCATTTGGCACGATCCTGACACACCTCTCTTGCCTCCTTGCCTCCCCATACACCTACGCATACATGCTCGTCGGTTAAGGGTACTCCTAATTTGGCCCGTTTTCCATAAATCGCCAATTTGGTCGATCAATTTTCGCCTAGGACGTCCCTTTCCGACTCTGCCATTCACTTCTGCACCATAAATTTTCTTTGTCACTCCTTCCTCATTCATTCTTTCCACATGACCAAACCAGCGAAGCATTCCTTTCTTAATCCTGGTCACAACATCATCTTGCAAACCACACTCTTCCCTTATTACACAATTTCTTACCCTGTCATTCAGATTCAGCCCTAACATACTCCTTAACGACCACATTTCTACTGCGTTTATCCTAATCTCGTGCTTCTTCTGCGACACCCAACTTTCACTACCATACGTTAAAGTAGGGACCAACACAGCATTGTGAATTGCCATACGTGCCTTTTTCGATACATTTTGACTCTTCACAATAGAGTGTAGGGCCCCATTTACTCTATTTCCCGCATTCACTCGTCGTTCTATATCCTTATCATATCTCCCATCCCTGCTAAATATGCAGCCCAAATATACAAACTCATCTACTTGCTCGATCAACTCCCCTTCTATTCTTATTTCACAAATCGTTTTACTTTCTTCTCTTTCAAAAACCATAACCTTCGTCTTACTTGCGTTCACTTTCATACCCCTTTCTTTTAATGATCCGTTCATTAATGTAACCATCATTTGCAACTCGGCCGCTAACGACGCAAGAATAACTTGATCATCGGCGTACAAAGGGCATTTGACGGTTAACTCACCCACTCTTAATCCGCATTCTTCAACTTTCAAATTTTGCAAACAACTGTCCATAAATAGGTTGAACAGCCACGGGGAAGCCACACAGCCCCGTCTGACACCTTTATGGATGTCAAACCAGTCCGAGTAGACCCCGTTGATCCTAACACCAAGTGTCCCTACTAGAGTCCCTATAAGGAGACGCCAGCGTTCAACCCAAATGAGTTCAGTGTTTGCCATAGCAAATCCCTATCCACTCTATCATAGGCCTTTTCCAAGTCCATGAACGCACAAAAAACCTTTTGGTTTTTGGCCAGAAACTTCTCCGCGATCATGCGCATGGAAAAGACTTGATCTGTACATCCCATTCCCTTTCTAAATCCCGCTTGCACATCCCAAATTTTTCCATCGGTTCTTTCATGACCCTTTCAATCAGTACCTTAGCATACAGTTTTCCCACAATGCTAAGAAGGCTGATGCCACGGTAGTTTTTACAGTCCTGCTGCGACCATCTTCCTTTATATACTGGGACTATCACGGCTTTGCACCAGTCTACCGGTACCCGCTTCAGTTCCCAGCATAAATTAAACAAGGTGTCCAGCAGGCCTGCCACTACTTCCTCTCCAGCCCTTAGCATTTCGAGCTCCAGCCCTTAGCATTTCGAGTGAAACTCTATCATATCCGGCAGCCTTACCTGCTTTCATGCTTTTCATTGCTTTCATTATTTCATCTATACTTATCTCGCCACCTCTTTCCTCCTCTTTCGGTGTTTCTACTTCACTTAGTACACACGTTGTCTCCTCACTCATAAACACGCTTTCGAAATATTATTCCTTCCATCTCTTTAAACTCAAAACTTCATCATTCAGAATATAGCCATTCTCGCCTCTTATAGCATTCATCATAGGCTGTTTTGAATATCCCCTGGCAGTTCTTACAAGTTTCCAGAACATTTTAATATTTGCCTGGAAGTTATCCGATATTCTTTTATCATTCTTATCCGTTCTTTCTTGCTTTTTTCTTTCAACTACTTCTTTTACTCTCTTATTAAGATGTCTAAAGACTGCCTTTTTTCTTTCAATATCACCATTCGTACCACTAGAATTAGCAGCCTTTGTTGCTAGTAAATCTAGCCATGCTCTCTTCTTTGCTTCAACTTCTATACGTATCTCATCATCCCACCATAACGTATTATTTTTCCTTTCATTCTTTCTCTTACTAACACCACATACTTCGGTAGCTGCATCCACTAAACCTTCCTTTACATTTTGCCATATATTCTCCAAGTCTAACTCCTCCATACATAATTCATCCAAACCACTTATATTTCCATCCAACGTCAACATTGTCTTATCAGGCGATGTGGCGCTGATGAACAATGCGGAGACTGCATCTTTAACTGCATCTCGTAGACACTTCCACAATCTCACTATGATTCCATATCATTATATATATCATTCCATTCCATAACCTAACTGTCGCCGACAAACTCCCAATGTTTACAACATTGTTAACAAGGCTTGTGGACGATAAATCCAACACCTGATACTTCAGGGTACGGAACTTTTTATTCCTTCCTCTGTTGTGCCCATCGGAGGCAAATTTCAGCCATGGTTTGCTCGCTCTTGTAAAATAGCATCATGCTATAAGCAGAAGTGCTACCAAGCCAGAGCTGACGCATCAATGTTCCGGAATATAAACACCAGCACTCTAAAAAAGTATAATTCTGCCTCCAGGTCCTTCAAAGAGTCATTGTCAAGGCAAAGTCAGAGCATATAGGCAGAATTGGCGAGAAACTAGTTCACCTTCCTTCTGAAAGCCGTGCATTCTGGTCTCTCGCCAAGGTTGTCCAGGGGAATTTTTTCATCTCTGTACAGACAGGACAAGTCACTGGCCCATGCCGCAAAGGAGAAAGCCGATCTGTTAGGCTCTTTCTTTGCGTCCAACTCGACTCTTAATGACGGGGGGAGTACGCCACCAACCATCCCGCAGTGTGAGTGCTCCATGCCGGAGGTTCGCAAAGCATCATCAAGATCTCCCTGGACATCCACAAGTCTAGTGGGCCAGACGGAATTCCCCAATTGTGCTGAGGATGTGTGCTCCAGAAATGGCACTAGTCTTAACGTGCCTTTTCCGGTACTTCTACTCCCTAGGCGTAGTCCCAAAATCATGGAAGACGGCTTTCGTCCACCCGATCGCTAAAATAGGCGACCGCTCAGACCCGTCCAACTACAGGCCTATCGCCATCACCTCCTTGTTCTCCAAAACAATGGAGTCCATAGTAAATTGTCAGCTCATGAGGTACCTTGAAGATCACCAGCTGATTAGTGATCACCAATACGGTTTTCGTCGTGGTCGATCAGTTGGTGATCCTCTGATCTATCCGACTCATAGATGGGCGGAGGCAGTAGAGTCCAATGGGGATTAGTTTGGACATTGCGAAGGCCTTCGATCGGCTTCCCGAGAAACTGTGCAATTGGATCTTGAACTTTCTTTTAACTTTGAACTTTCTTTTAGATCGGAGCACCAAGGTCGTTGTGGACGGTGCAAGCTCCGATTACAAGCCTATGTTGCTGTTGCTTCCTAATGCTGGTGCTCCACAAGGCTGCGTGCTATCACCAACGCTGCTTATTCTGCGTATCAATGATATGTTGCAACATTCATTGCTATGCAGATAACAGCACTGGTGATGCTTTGTATAGCGGCTGTGCCAATACTTCTCGGGAAAACGTCTCCGAGTACCGGGACAAACTTGTGTCTGAAGTCGAGTTTTTGCTGAACAAAGTCTCGGATTGGTGGCGACTAAATCTAGTCCAGTTTAACCCTCAGAAGATACAATTTTGCGCGTTAACCACTAAAAAGAACCCCTTTGTCGTATTTCCTCAGTTTCAAGGCACTCCCCTTTTTGCCTTAGCCAGTATCGGAATCCTCGGCGTCGACATATCGAGTGATGTGCAGTTTCGTGGTCACTTGGAAGAGAAGGCTAAATTGGCCTCTAAAAAGCTTGGCGTGCTCAGCAGAGCGGGACAGTATTTCATGCCGGCACACCGCCTGCAACTTTACAAGGCGCAGGTTCGGCCGCACGTGGAATACTGTTCCCATCTCTTGGCCGGGGCTCTCCAGTGTCACCTTCTTCCACTTGACCGCATCCAGCGCAGAGCGGCTTGAATTGTCGACGACCGAGTGCTTGCCAATCGGCTCGATTCACTGGCGCTGCGAAGAGATGTTGCATCTCTTTGCGTATTTTATCGCATCTACCACGGGGAATGCTCTGAGGAATTGTTCGTATTAATCGCAGTCGCCAAATTTCATGGACGACCTACGCGGCAAACCTCCCTATACCATCCACACCACCTGGATGCTTGGTGGTCCACCACGTACGTTTCACTGGGAGTTTTTTTTCGCGTACGAACTCTCTGTGGAATAGTTTACCACCGGCGATTTTTCCGGACCGATACGACCTGGGGATTTTAAGAAAAGAGCTTACTCCCTTCTAAAGGGCCTGCAATGCACCTGCAATTCCCCCTGATGTTGCGGTTGTTCATGGGCGACGGTAGTCACTTAACATCACATGAACCGTATGCTCGTTTGTCCCCTCTTCTATAAAAAAAAAACCTCCTTGGGGCAGATGGTCGACCTCGTAGTGATAGAACAAGTTGCCAGATTCGAGAATCACTGTGGCCACCCCCTTTTTCTTTTCTGCTTACAAAAGTAATTTCTTCTTCATTGCCTCTTTAGGTCATGAAGACATGCATTAAGTTCGGCTGTAACGCTTGAGAGTAATGAGGTGAACCTTGATCGCCAGAAACATTAATTTTGTGCTGCGACAACTCACCATCTTGAGATACCCTTTTGTCACGTTCGTGAATGTTTTTTTGTTCTTCATTAAACCGCGTGGTACTTCACGTGCTCACCATTTTCAGAGGCGTATGTAACAAAGTCCGGCCAAAGACCACTTAGTATGGTTTGTGGTGCTCCAAAATTCACGAAACATGTATTTTAAGCCAAACTTAATAATTATGAATTATGTAAAACTGTTCGCGCGTCGCGGCTGTAATTTAGCGCGGTCTGACGTGGACTGTGGTCCGTAATGGGCCATACACGTATTTATTGGTCTCATAATTAGCAAATAAAGATAGTACATTAAAAATCTAAAAGCATGTTGCTAACATCCGTATTAAGGGTATGAAGCTTTTATTTATCCTCATTATATTGGTTGTAACGTATTTCGTTCTACATTTCAAACATCACTTTAAAGAATAAAGCTATATTGAGAAAAAAACATACATTTTCCGGAACAGTATAAAAAATCACGTTACAAATATAGCTATTTTGACAAAAAAATACATACATTTTCCGGAATACTCGGCAGTTTAGTGTCAGGACTCTGGCAAGAGAACACGCTGTGGCCCGCATTGTAAGTGACTTTAAGTGTGTGTCCGGGCATAGGCGGCCGAATACGGCATGCTTCTAAAAATGACGTGAGTTCTCCACTTTCTGAGCTATTTAATAAATTTGCTATACAATTTAACAACCTGAAATGAAATCAGTTATACATTTTTTGCAAGTTTGTTTACATTGTCATGCAAAATAAACATTTATCTGTTATAGTATTAACCAAGCCCTGGCAGCATAACAACTACCAACACCTTATCTTTTTATAGTATAAAGGTTAACACATTATCTTTTTTTATAGTATAAAGGTTACAGCAAGCACACAGTGCACCTGATTATTAATGGTTGCTGTAGTCTATAAATATCTACATCTACACTAGATTAAGAATCAAAATGTAGATGAGTTATTGGATTAATATGAAATGCTGCATTACCAAAAAAAGTGTCCCCTTCTTTACACTCACCATATGAAACATAGCAGCATTGTGGCTATTTTACTCTGTGTATTCTTTGAGATTCGATCTGATTTCCCGGTCGAGCCAACCCATTTGTGCTAAAGCTAAAATAAATCTGCACAGCGATTGTATCACATATCATTTCTCTTGTGGCTGGTGAATGTCATGATAGACAACTTAGCGAAAGACGCAGATCTTGGCTCATAATATATGGCACTTTAACTAACTCATATTAAAACCAGACATTAAATCAACAACCCAATATCACCCTGTCATAAGAGATGACAGAGGGAAACTCAAACAGAAGATGGACAGCAGTATGTTCCTGCTTAGAGTTCAAATAACAAAAACTGTGGTTGTAAACCTACCTGCCAAACCCAGCAACTATCTCTAATATATTATTAGCATTATAAATAATGGGCAAACTATAGGGGATCTATGTCTAGCAGCGAGTGAGCAATTTTTTATAGGTTTTAATGAATTATTTAATTAAGTACTAAGATCTGCGACATAAAACAATATCAAAGGTCGAGACATGTGGTACTCGTAGGGTACTGATCATCATCATTCATCATCATTACAGCCCTTCTGGGTACTGATAACGATCACTTATCCATCTGCCACGTGTGACACTCTCAGCAGGTTGCTAATGGGCCATACAAATCTTTTTGCTACATAGCTAGAAGTTGCCAAACACGCAGAACATATTATATATCTTTTTAGCATTCGCTAATAGCAATCGCTTGTCATAGCAAATCACAAAATCTAGAAAAAATATTTTTAGACCAACAATTTCCAATGGCCTAAATTAAGTTCGCTCTTTGTAATGCTTTTCACTAAGGTGTACAATAAAGTATAATTAAATAAATAAATTTCCCTAGGTAAGATTCACACTTTCATAATAATTAACAAATGACAAACCTATGGTAGCTTACAAATCTCAATGATTGGTTATGTGGGTCTTGTGAACTTAAAGACATTTTAATGTTAAATATGTTAAACAAACAAATAATAAAAATAGCATAGACTTATAACACAAACATATATACACAAAAAGTATGGAAGCTAGCATTAGCATGCTTAAACAAACAAATAGTAAAAATAGCATAGACTTATAACACTTGACAATTTAATTACTTTTTTTTTACCAGTAGTTGAATACAAAACAAAGAATTTCGTAGAATCGCTTTGCACATTTGCAAACAAGCAGTATCTATAGAAGCTTATATTATAATGAACAATAATATTGTTATCACCTTTTGCAACTGCTATAACATTTGTATCTTAAAAAATCACATATAATATTAACACAATATAGGGTTAGATTATTTCATTACAACAGTAGTAGTATAGTAAAACCAGCAGCCCTTAACACAGCACAGGTGTTTTTAAATTTGACTTATGGAAATGGCTTTTGGTAAACATTGTCATCTCATATATATGCAAAAAGAACATAAAATATAATACTCAGAAAATATTACCCACACCGGCGACAGGAAGCAGCTAAAGGAAAAAAGGACTAGCACTGAGATAAATTTTGGCTAAGCATGACATTCGTTAAGGCATGAGTTTCGGGATGTTCTTTCTACTTTGGGAGAATACCATACTTATAAGTTGACTGTTGATGCAAAAAAGAAGGAAGAAAGGATGAACAATTCATGCACCTAAATTCAGAATAATACAGTGTGTGTGCCTTCATTACTATTAAATTGTTTGATAGTGTAACAACATTTGAACATTTTAAATAAGGAATTAAACAGAAGTGCTCACTAACCCCAGTATTTTACATATGTTACAAAAGAACCCAAAAATGTCATTAAGTCAATGTCAAAGTTGTTACAACCACTTAATCACATGCCAAAACTAATTCGAAAATTCTAATTTTTTGCACTAACAGTATAAGATAACTTATATATTGTAACAAAAACACCAGCATGATATTGCATACTATGCTTATGATATTATATATTTTAGATTTGACACTATATAAATTATGAAGAGTAAATTAATATTTTACGAGTTAAATAAAATAGGAAATATTTAATAAGGTGTAGCCGAAATGTAGCTATATAATAATTGCATAATACATGAGTCAGCTTGAATGCTCACGGGCCATACTCTCACAGAATACCAGTGTAAAATTGCAGCTTAATGCTGCTGTATTTTGTATACTATCACCATCATATTATCCAACATCACATATACAACTGGTTTTGATGTAGCTTATAATTTCACATACACCCCCCAAAATCAAAGATACATAATATTGAATATTTACCTGTAAGTCATATATTCATTTAAGGTGCACATTACATTACAGGTACCTTATTTTAAAAATAAGACCAACATTTGCATTGCAGTTTAAGTATGTACTTATAACAAGTATAAGTTTTAATCAAATTCAAGCATTTCCTACCATTATGTGCATATTTTAGTAGAAAGAACATTTAAATAAAACATCTTTTTTTTACTTTTATTAGTTTTGTATGTACATTAAATAGAGACATTATTACTTACTTGTAAAATATATCATGCCACGGTAAATGTGAAAGCAACACCAGAGCTGCTTTGTTTTTGGGATCATAACGGCAAAAACAAAATGTGTACTTGGAATCCATAGAAGTCAGCACAAATGAATAATGTTGAACAAATGAACTGGAATATGAAAGAAAAAAATTAAAAATTAAGAAAAATGGTTGATCCAAAGGGAGGCCTTAAACTTAAAGATTTTATTTGGAATAAAATTAATATAATTTTAAATTTCAGAAATCATTAAGAGTTTATTAATAGAACTTTTAATTACAATTTTAAATGTTTATTTACTACATTTGCTTTATACTAGTGTTTAAAACAACATATGTTTTCAACAGTTGACTTATTTACAAAAAATAGGAAAAATGAACTAAGGTCTTTATTGCTTAGATACATTATCAACACTAACAATGATTGTATGATAAAAATAAATCTAACAGAGATGTGTAACTGAATAGAATAATTATTTATTTACTCACTATTTTATGCTAATTAAAAGAATTTATTTTACCCTCACAAAAATGAGCACAAGCCTAAGTACAGCAGTGGGACATATAGCATAAGCTTTATTTAAGTTTGTTGTGACAATAAGTGAACATTTTTTTATTATAATAATTTACAAAATCACATATTTTTAATTTTATATTCTTTATGACTTTACAATGATGAAATTTTAATATATGGAAACAATGTAACAAATGATATGCAATATCACTTTCATAATAGTTCAAACCAATGTCCAAATGAGTCAACAATACTTCATTTGTATGGCATGTTATATGAATTCTTGCCTTGAAGATTCAATGTTTATATTATGTCACAACAAGTATGTATAGATAATTACATATAGGTCAAGATAATTGTTCTTCTCCAATTTTCGAATGGAAGTCAACGATTACTGTTTGGCCAGACTTCAAATGCAGACACAGGGCATGCTCAGCGCGACATGCTCAAACATAAAGTCTTTCTTTGAGTGTCTTACACAAAACTAATATTTACATGTAAATAAAATTTAAGTGTCTGTCTGTAATATTGAGAAAACCGATTTCGATTGAGCTCAGGGAGATATTTAATTACTACAACTTTTTGAAAATTTTTGCATCTGTGTCCAAGCTAACTAAAACTACTAGTGATGCAACGAATACGAATATTATTATTCGCCAAATAGTAGACATTTACCGAATATTCGTATTCGGCGAATACTAACCATGAATATTTAAAAACTTATATTTTTGTACACAACTCTAATTAATGGCAGACTTTGAAAAGTATAGGCCCTTAGCCGCAACGACGACTACACAAGATTCTCAACAAGCTAGATGTTGAAATAGATGGAACTCAACATATCAGATGTTGAAGAGATTACATGAACAGCGCATAGCAATTCAAGATGTTTTACCGTCTCTACCAAATTGTCGTCATGAAACCACAGCAAGACAATGGGCTCTTTTGAGCCAAATTATTGATATTCAGGTCAATATTGAAGAAGCTTCAGAGCTAAGAAAAGAATTAACGGCATTATTTCAAGCATTCCCAATAATAAAAAAGTCTTAAATCTTGCCTCTGATCCATAGGCGTATTTGGGGAGAAGATTTCCACTTTCCAAGGCTGAAAAAACTCGCCCAAAAATATTTTTTACTGAAACCATGTACAGTAGCCTCGCAAAGGCTTTTTTTTTAATGACTGCAAACATGCAAAGTGATAAAAAATATAGCCTAAAACCAGAAAATCTACAAATTTTATGTTTTTTAAATAAAAATTTGCCTGCTTTTAATTGTATTAATAAGAACAATAGAAAATCATCAAATAAATTAGTTTTCATTACCATGGCGAGACATTTGTATTCATATTCGTAAAAGTCTTATTTTTTGTCTCATTTTCCTTCACCAAACAACAACTGTATACTATTTGCAATGCAGTACAATACTGTTTAAGCCTGCATATTGTTGGAAACAAACCACATACAGTACATTTTTACAAGGGTTTAAGGTAGAGAAGATCATTTAGCTCTACCCATGATGACAACACTACATGTTGAAATATTTTTAGTCCACTGCAAAGATTATAACAAATAAGCACTTAAAATTTCAATTAACAGTATCAATGAAGCTGATGAGTATTTAACTTGTGTCGATTACTATGAACTTTAAGTCACTCACATTAGTTTTTTTTTTTTGTATTAAATTAAAAATAATGTCCAATACTTACTTATCTAACTGGCATGGGAATGTAAACTTTGGAATATTTTTTAATTCCTCTTCATTTTTGTATGATTCAGGATATTTTCTTATTATAAAAGGCTCCCGCAAATGATCTCCTGGTGATACTTCACAGAACAATTCAAATAAGAATCGTACAGTGTCTCTGTAATATAAAAAAATACATTTAATTGCAGTTCGAATACATGTTTTTCTTTACAGATAAAGAATAATTTTTAAGCATTTTCAAAATTATTAATATACATACTATAGTATTCTGATAATATACTGACATTAAAAGAATAAGAGAGGAAGGGCATGGTTTAGTTATGTTTTCATTTGATATATGTCATATTCAACATTTCAATAAAACAGTAACATTATCATTTTTATCACTACTATGTACAAAATGTGTCATACAGGAATATGATAGTGCCTACAGGAAACGATAATAAACTTGGTTTAACATTTTATACCGAAAAATGTTCATTATGAGAAATAATGACTAAACGAAAGTATATTTACTACAGTCGAAGTAACATAAAGTAAATAAAACAAAACAAATATAAGATGGAGTTGCAAAAATACGCTGTAACAAATCTTTTTCGAGGTTAGGTGATTTGGCAATATGCTAAAAGGAAATTAAGAAAAATGCGTAAACGCATTAACAAAAAGAAATGAAAAATTACCTTAATCGGGAACCCATGACTGGATGTGAAAGTTTTTAAATAATGATTACATCTTATACATTTTCTGTTAGATTACATCTGGCATAAACGTCCAAAGATTACGAGACGTCACAAGCCATAGAAAAAACACTATACAGCTGTGAGAATCATCTTCAAAGACTTTGATTGTACTCTTGTGATGAACGTGTTATTTAATGACGATGTTATTGAGTCAGACCTTTTTCAGGTTTCTGATAGAACTTCATATTCTTTTCATTTGAAACCATAGATTATTTACTTGAACAGATCATAGATTCATAGATATAGTTGTTGTTACAATTAGCCAATATTAGTAGGTAAAGGTCTGAGACTATGCAGTCTAATCTAATTTATTTTATTCACGACCGTTAGTACCATGAAGGTTAGAGAACAGGAGAACGATCACTACGTACTATGATAGATTACAGAGCATAGCCCGCCTGTCCTTGAAAATTGTAGAATACATAGCGGCGCTGACGTCAGTGAGTAATGACTGCGAAGTTAGCTGTTTATGAGTACTAGTAGGTGAAGTCAGTTGAATATTGTACAAATTTTCATTTCATTTTTCGTAGAAATTTTTGACAAAAAGAAACATTAAAAATGGAGAAATATTTTGTTGTGCGTCGATGTTCAAGTGGTTGAGCATCCAATTGAAAAAATAGACTGAAAATGACTTTTATTGACTGCACTTAGTGATCGCAAGGCCTCACTGATGGTGTCCATATTTCTGGAACACTATTTTCTACGGCGATCGTTGTCCTATTCTCTAACCTTCATGGTTAGTACTCTTTTTAGTTTATGTTTACGACATAGAGCAACACGAACCACCAGCGGGCCCATGGAGTTTAGAGAAAAGGAGAATGATCGCTGTAGAAGATAGCATCCCAGAAATATGGACAAAATAAGTGAGGCACTACGATCGCTGAGTTGTGCATAATAATGTTTTTATAATTTTTATTATTATAAATATTACAAATTATTACAAATATAAATTATTAATTAGTATTGATTTATAATATCACCATTTTTTAATGTTTCTTTTTGTCAAAAATTAAAACATTACTACTTACCAACGGCAGTGCGGCTATAAATTCGGCAAATTTTCGGGGACAGGCGGGCTATGCTTTAGCACGTAGCAATCGTTCTCCTGTTCTCTAATCTCCATGAGCGGGCCGAAGAGTAGTAGCCATAGTTTTTCTGCGATACAAAACTCTCTGTCATTTTTGCAGCGGGAAATCTGCGCTCACCAAAATACACAATCTGTCACTCATGAAACTCAGAGATAAGAATTAAGACAATAAGCTTACGATTTCACATACACATTACGAAAGTATTTCGAAGACATGTGAAGTTCATCAACACGCATTGGGGTTGCGCGGCAGACATATTCTTGCCATAAAATCGTCTCAGACATGAGAAGACGTCCGTGCCTAGTTGTAGGACGTATATAGGCCGTAAATTTAAGTTTTTACTTTCACTATAAATACATTACAACAGTATGAAAATGCATCCGCATATCGTGGACCATAGAGCAAGACGAGCGTTGGCGGATCGAAGTGGGTTCGCCATATGCAGGCGATCCCATCTGCCAAAGTATAATTACACGCGATCATGCGTACAACTTTGGATATTAAACCCAAGGAGACGGCATCGTAAGGCATACCTCAATGTAAAAGGTACGAGAGTCCGACTCATACTCGTTACATAAAACTAGTTGTTCCGCTACGCCATTAAGCAAGTTATCATGTCTGTCAATTGAGCTCCGACAAAAATGCTGAATTGCAGTTATTTTTCTTGCAAAAAACAATCAAAACTGTCAAATCTACAAGAGGACAACGTAACTTCTTTTTACATAATATTATCGTTAATCTAAATAATTTATCGTTTTTCTGAATAATTTCGTAAAATACTTATTTGGTCGATAAATTTTCGCCTAGGACGTCCCTTTCCGACTCTGCCATTCACTACACTGCAACATAAATTTTCTTTGTCACTCTTTCCTTATTCATTCTTTCCACATGATCAAACCACCGAAGCATTCATTTCTTAATCCTTGTCACAACATCATCTTGCAAACCACACTCTTCTCTTATTACACAATTTCTTACCCTGTCATTAAGATTCGGCCCTAATATACTCCTTAACGACCGCATTTCTACTGCGTTCATTCTACTGTCGTGCTTCTGCTGCCATAAAATCTTCTGCTTCTGCCACACCCAACTTTCACTACCATACGTTAGAGAAGGGACCAACACAGCATTGTGAATTGCCATACCTGCCTTTTTCGATACATTTTGACTCTTCACAATAGAGTGTAGGGCCCCATTTACTCTATTTCCCGCATTCACTCGTCGTTCTATATCCTTATCATATCTCCCATCCCTGCTAAATACGCAGCCCAAATATACAAACTCATCTACTTGCTCGATCAACTCCCCTTCTATTCTTATTTCACAAATCGTTTTACTTTCTTCTCTTTCAAAAACCATAACCTTCGTCTTACTTGCGTTCACTTTCATACCCCTTTCTTTTAATGATCCGTTCATTAATGTAACCATCATTTGCAACTCGGCCGCCAACGACGCAAGAATAACTTGATCATCGGCGTACAAAGGGCATTTGACGGTTAACTCACCCATTCTTAATCCGCATTCTTCAACTTTCAAATTTTGCAAACAACTGTCCATAAATAGGTTGAACAGCCACGGGAAAGCCACACAGCCCCGTCTGACACCTTTATGGATGTCAAACCAGTCCGAGTAGACCCCGTTGATCCTAACACAAGCACTAGAGTCCCTATAAAGGGATGTCGGGGCGGTGGTCGTGGAACCAAGGAACCACTCCTCATTGACGCGGTCATTCGCAAAGTGGTGAAACGCAACCGTCGGAATTTCTCCGCCGCATGGATAAACTACAGAAAGAAACGCAGATAAGAAACGCATTCGACTCGGTGCCCCATACATGGCTAAAGCGAGTCCTCCGGCTGTACAAAATTGACTGTACAGTTAGAGACTTCCTCGAGCAGTGTATGGGGCAATGGAGTACGATCCTTTGCTATCTGGGCGAGCGGATGATGGCTGCGGAGAACCACATAAGGATAAGAAGGGGTATCTTCCAGGGCGATTGTCTGAGTCCAATCTGGTTTTGCCTCTCCCTGAACCCTCTCAGTACTTTACTAGAGGGCTCCGGGATGGGATTTCAGCTTCGGAAAGGAGGTACAAAAGTGACCCACCTTTTCTATATGGATGACCTCAAGTTATTCGCCTCCAGTCGCTCCCATCTTATGGAATTGCTAAACATCACTTGTGAATTTAGCAATTCTATTGGAATGGAGCTGGGAACGGATAAGTGTGCGGTCCTCCATGTTGAAAGGGGAAGGGTTGTTAACTCTGAGGGCATAGACTTATCTATGCCCGTCAACTTAAGGACCCTTTCCGAGGCTGAAACATACCGATACCCGGGTATGTCACAGAACATCGGTATCGATGAGGCTGGTATGAAACAGTCAGTTTGCGACGTGTTTTATGCACGCTTGACCAAAGTGCTTAACAGCCTTTTGTCCGGTGTGAAAAAGACACACGCATATAACGATTGGGTCATGCCTGTCCTCATGTATACCTTTGACATACTCAGGTGGACCCAGACTGAACTTAACTCCCTGGATAGAAAAGTCCGCACTACCATGACGTCCCATAGGATGCATCATCCGAGATCGTCGGTAATGAGGCTGTACTTGCTGCGAAAGCATGGTGGGCGTGGTTTTCTGAGCGCGCTCACCATGCATAATCGCAAAGTGTGCAGCCTCCGTGATTACTTCCTGGCGAGATCAGATGATCCATTCTATAATAACGTCATTTCAGGTGATAATGGGCTTACCCCTCTATCCTTAGCCAACGAGCAATGGCAAGACCCAGCAGTGCTTAGCATTTCCGACCGGGAGACCGCATGGATGGAGAAGGAGCTCCACGGGAGGTACTACAGAGCTCTACATGAGCCCTTCGTAGATACAGTCGCCTCCCTCAACTGGCTACGTTTCGGTGACCTCTTCGGGGAAACCGAGGGTTTTGTCTGTGCAATACAGGATCAGGTTATTAAGACCAACAACTATCGGAGATACATCCTAAAGGATGACACCGTGGACATTTGTCGAGCTTGTCGCCATCCCGGTGAGTCACTTAGGCATGTCAGCTCCAGTTGTTCCGCGCTTTCTAACTCTGAGTACTTGCACAGGCACAACCTAGTAGCCAGAATTCTTCACCAGGAGCTCACTCTGAAATACGGTCTCGTGGATTGGAAATTGCCGTATTACAAGTACTTGCCGGAAGCCGTGCTCGAAAATGATCGCGCCAGGCTCTATTGGGACCGGGCCATCATCACAGACAGGACTATTCTTGCGAATAAGCCTGATATTGTGCTGATTGACCGGGCGCAGTCAAGGATATTTTTGGTCGACATTACCATTCCGTATGACGAGAACCTCGTGAAAGCCGAAACAGACATGCAATCAATATATCTGGACTTGGCTCACGAGGTGACCGACATGTGGGGTGGTCTGCCGACCGAAATTATTCCTATAGTCGTGTCTGCAAACGGGTTAATCCCAGTCAGCCTCTCGGGCCATCTGACTCGACTGGGACTCCGTGACGGACCGCTCCGGGCTCAAATACAGAAGACGGTGCTCCTCGATACCACCCGCATCGTCCGCCGGTTTCTTTCCCTTTCCCCCTAACCCTCGGCCGTTTGGTCTCCCCTGCCGAGGGCTCCCATCTGGTTAGATCTTATTTATTTATGTAGTTTTTGTATTTATTTTATTGATATTTATGTAAATTTATCTTTTCATTTTAATTTATAATTATATATTTATAGCACCTAACCAGGTGAGAAAATTATATAGATACCCCATAATAATAATAATTTATAATTATATATTTATAGCACCCAACCAGGTGAGAAAATTATATGCATACACTATAATAATAACAATAATAATAATAATAATAAAATAAATAAAATGGCGTAGGGAAGTGACGACCCCATCGCCCGCTGACGTAACGGTTATGTGACAAACCACTACGTCAGCGCAGCCAGTCAGCACCTTGCCAAGAGGTGTTAGTGCCGTGCCTCGGCAAAAATTAAAGGCGCAAAGGCCCGCTTGTGCACATGGCCCCACCATAAAACGGCACCGGGTCTGGGCGTCTCCCGTTAAATGACGCCCAATTTTATGGATGATGGAATATGCAAAAACGCGCAAAGGGCCGCTGCCTGGAGGTCGCCAGGGCGCGTCTGGAGCTGGCGCTGGACGCGACAGCATGCGAACCGCCAGCCGAGTGAATGCCGCCGTGAATACCCCAGTTGTGGTTGATTCAAACGATGATGGAACAGTCGCCCAGGAACTGGAATTAGAGCATATGAGGAGTACATTGGAGGAGGCGATTGTGGAAACGCGCAGTACGCCTCTCGAAAATCGACCGCGACTTCCCCGCATAGCCCTAAGCAAGCGGAATCGGGCTGTCGTGAGGGCTCTGAACCCAATGCTGGTGACCTATTTGGAAGCCAGCCGGGACCTTTGCGAGACGGACTCAATTCTTTTTGGCGCCGCACTGGCAGTGTGCCGTATTATAGGCGCCAAACTTTCCACGGCTGGACGCGCTACTGGAAAAAGTAGCGCTATCCCAGACTGGAGAATAAGAATTGAAGAACGTATCGCAAAGGCTAGGGCCCTCATCGGCAGACTGATATGCTTCAGGTCAGGCAACAACAGGCCAAGGATTGTGCGCACCGTCGGGATGGCATTTGCTGGGACAAATGTTAGTTTGTCCCAGCCGGATATAATGCAAAAACTGACGGAGCGCATAGACGACCTGAAGCAGAGAATCGCTGCTTGGGGAAAGCGGATTCGGCGATATACCGAGAGGTCGACACGGTTTAACCAGAATCGTCTCTTCCAGAGTGATCAGAAGAGGCTCTATAAATCGTTGGAGCGACCAATGGTAAGTGGAACGGGCCCAGCACCGAATCAGGCCGACACTGTAGCATTCTGGCGCGGCCTGTGGTCAGAGCCCATAAACCACAGCGAGGGCCCTTGGACGGAAGTTGTGGCGAGTCAGTGTGCGAGTATAACGCCCATGGACCCCGTCATTATAACGCCGGATGACGTAGCTGAGGCGGTCCGTAGGGCCCCGAACTGAAAAAGTCCGGGACTCGACGGGCTGCATCACTACTGGCTGAAGGGGTTTGTGGTGTGTCACACTGTGCTCGCCCGACAGTTCCAAGAGGCTCTCAACCAGAAGTCACTCCCGAGCCTCTTCACTACTGGGATCACTCATTTGGTTCCTAAAGACCAGGCTACCACAGACCCGAGCAAATACCGCCCCATCACGTGTCTGCCGACCATATACAAGACACTAACATCCATTTTGAGCGCGAGAATCACTCGTCACCTGGAATCAAATCAGGTGCTGTCGCGCGCTCAAAATGGATGTCGGGGCGGCGGTCGTGGAACCAAGGAATCACTCCTCATTGACGTGGTCATTGGCAAAGTGGTGAAACGCAACCGTCGGAACTTCTCCGCCGCCTGGATAGACTACAGAAAGGCATTTGACTCGGTGCCCCATACATGGCTAAAGAGGATCCTCGAGCTGTACAAGATTGACTGTACAGTTCGAGACTTCCTCGAGCGGTGTATGGGGCAGTGGAGTACGATCCTCTGTCATCTAGGCGAGCGGATGACGGCTGCGGAAAGCCGCATAAGGATAAGAAGGGGTATATTCCAGGGCGACTGTCTGAGTCCAATCTGGTTCTGCCTCTCTTTGAACCCTCTCAGTACTTTACTGGAGGGTTCCGGGAGGGGATTTCAGCTTCGGAAAGGAGGTACAAAAGTGACCCACCTCTTCTATATGGATGACCTCAAGTTATTCGCCTCCAGTCGCTCCCATCTTATGGAATTGCTAAACATCACTTGTGAATTTAGCAATTCTATTGGAATGGAGCTGGGAACGGCTAAGTGTGCGGTCCTCCATGTTGAAAGGGGAAGGGTTGTTAACTCTGAGGGCATAGACTTATCTATGCCCGTCAACTTAAGGACCCTTTCCGAGGCTGAAACATACCGATACCTGGGTATGTCACAGAACATCGGTATCGATGAGGCTGGTATGAAACAGTCAGTTTGCGACACGTTTTATGCACGCTTGACCAAAGTGCTTAACAGCCTTTTGTCCGGTGTGAATAAGGCACACGCATATAACGGCTGGGTCATGCCTGTCCTCATGTATACCTTTGGCATACTCAGGTGGACTCAGACCGAACTTAACGCCCTGGATAGAAAAGTCCGCACTACCATGACGTCCCATAGGATGCATCATCCGAGATCGTCGGTAATGAGGCTGTACTTGCCGCGAAAGCGTGGTGGGCGTGGCTTCCTGAGCGCGCTTACCATGCATAATCGCGAAGTGTGCAGCCTCCGTAATTACTTCCTGGTGAGATCGGATGATCCATTCTATAATGACGTCATTTCTAGTGATAAAGGACTTACCCCTCTATCCTTAGCCAACGAGCAATGGCAGGACCCGGCAGTACTAAGCATTTCCGACCGGGAGACCGTATGGAAGGAGAAGGAGCTCCACGGGAGGTACTACTGGGTTCTACATGAGCCCTTCGTAGATACAGTCGCCTCCCTCAACTGGCTACGTTTCGGTGACCTCTTCGGGGAAACCGAGGGTTTTGTCTGTGCAATACAGGATCAGGTTATTAAGACCAACAACTATCGGAGATACATCCTAAAGGATGGCACCGTCGACGTCTGTCGAGCTTGTCGCCATCCCGGTGAGTCACTTAGGCATGTCATCTCCGGTTGTTCGGCGCTTTCTAACTCTGAGTACTTGCACAGGCACAACCTAGTAGCCAAAATTCTTCACCAGGAGCTCGCTCTGAAATACGGTCTCGTGGGCCGGAAAGTGCCGTATTACAAGTACTTGCCGGAAGCCGTGCTCGAAAATGACCGCGCCAGGCTCTACTGGGACCGGGCCATCATCACAGACAGGACTATTCCTGCGAATAAGCCTGATATTGTGCTGATGGACCGGGCACAGTCAAGGATATTTTTGGTCGACATTACCATTCCGTATGACGAGAACCTCGTGAAAGCCGAAACAGATAAACGAACAAAATATCTGGACCTGGCTCACGAGGTGACCGATATGTGGGGTGGTCTGCCGGCCGAAATTATTCCTGTAGTCGTCTCTGCGAATGGGCTAATCCCAGTCAGCCTCTCGGGTCATCTGAGGCGACTGGGACTCCGTGACGGACCGCTCCTGGCTCAAATGCAAAAGGCGGTGCTCCTCGATACCGCCCGCATCGTCCGCCGGTTTCTTTCCCTTTCCTCCTAACCCTCGGCCGTTTGGTCTCCCCTGCCGAGGGCTTCCATCTGGTTGGGCTTTTATTTATTTATGTATTTTTGTATTTATTTTATGTTATTGGTATTTATGTATATTTATCGTTTCATTTTAATTTATAATTATATATTTATATAACCCAACCAGATGAGAAAACTATATAGATACCCCAAAAATAATAATAATAATTATTATTATTATTTATATATTGGGACCGGGCCATCATCAAAGACAGGACTATTCTTGCGAATAAGCCTGATATTGTGCTGATGGACCGGACACAGTCAAGGATATTTTTGGTCGACATTACCATCCCGTATGAGGAGGACCTCGTGAAAGCCGAAATAGATAAGCAATCAAAATATCTGGACCTGGCTCACGAGGTGACCGACATGTGGGGTGTTCTGCCGACCGAAATTATTCCTGTAGTCGTCTCTGCGAATGGGCTAATCCCAGTTAGCCTCTCTGGTCATCTGAGGCGACTGGGACTCCGGGACGGGCCGCCCCGGGCTCAAATGCAGAAGGCGGTGCTCCTTGATACTGCCCGCATCGTCCGCCGGTTTCTTTCCCTTTCCCCCTAACCCTCGGCCGTTTGGTCTCCCCTGCTGAGGGCTTCCATCTGGTTGGGCTTTTATTTATTTATGTATTTTTGTATTTATTCTATTTTATTGATATTGATGGATATATTTATCTTTTCATTTTCATTTATAATTATATATTTATAGATCCCAACCAGATGAGAAAACTATATAGATATCCCCATAATAATAATAATAAATAAAAATAGTTTATTCAATGTGGCGGCGCTGTCGTAGCGCCACAAGCGAAACACACCGAAGCCTAAATCACGCTAACAAAATTCCGAATCTATATATATATAGAACATCTCCGAACTATCACAAGGTGCACGGGCAAGGTGTTGTGGCCGCTCCCCGGCCACAACACCTTGCCCGGCGGGAGATCTCCCCTTTTCCTTCACGGCCACAGTGGTGACCCCGACGTGATAACATGCAACCAACAACCTTCGGAAACTTCAAGCTCTTATCATCGTCATAAAATACCCCACCCATTCGCTCCCGTGAAGATATCGTCTGCAGTCTTCATATCCTGCAAGCCATCTAGCTTCACAAGGTTCATCGCAGCACTGGAATAATAATGCTTTCTGTTCCTTCAAGCTACTCTCTGCGCTACAGTGTTCGGCATGGCTCTGAGCCTTACTGCTCGCCTCTGCTTCACAGCACTCTCGCAGATTACTTGCCTTCTTCTCGACTCACCGCAGACTACGAGGCAATCTCCTGGCACTTGCACATTCATCGACAACGAGACTGCACTATCAACCTCCGGACTGAGCAGGGGGGTGATGTGGCGGCGCTGTCGTAGCGCCACAAGCGAAAGACACCGAAGCCTAAATCACGCTATAAAAATTCCGAATCATAAACAGTATATATAAAACATCTCCGAACTTTCACACGGAGTGTTGGCCGCTCCCCGGGCAGAACACCTTGCCCGGCGGGAGATTTCCCTTTCAGAAGATATCTGCTCGGGAGCGAATGGGTGGGGTATTTTATGACGATAATAAAGCTTGAAGTTTCCGAAGGTTGTTGGTTGCGTGTTCAGATCACGGTGGGGTCACCACTGTGGCCGTGGAAGGTGCTGAAGGTGAATGTGCCAGTTTATATGTGCTCACGAGTCGTGAGCACAGATAAACTGTGGTGGGAGGTAGGTACACTGTCGGGCAAAATTATTGGGTACCTTTATTATTTCAATTCGTAATTGAATATTTTTGCCGACTTTTATGAAAATGTTATGTGATTTTGATTATGACTTTTATGTTGATGTTGCGGATATTCGTGTCCGTTATTTTATTATCTACTATAAAGTATAAAATGTATACCTGGTGGTTAGAATTGATTATTTTATTAAGAAGAAGGAAGAGGTGATATGCCTTCCATAAAATCTGATGTTGCGGTGCGCCGTACAGTAGCTACTGAGACATTAGTCGCCTCAGCAGTCGTTTATATACGTCCATTATGTTTTTCGCAGAACCTAATTTTTTCAAGTAACTAAACACTGAATAGACCATTTGTCGGGGTTGTCTATTTAACACCGAATTCTTCCTTCTCTGCATATTTAGACCAAAATCTGAACACTCAAATTATAACAACAAAAACAATTAATAACAAGGAATACACAAACAACAATTAACAACGAGGTAACAAAAACAATTAACGAGAATAAACTAATTAAAAAAGGTATCACAAAAATTATTGCTCTGAAGTGTACGGAAGCCGAATGATACGTTCGAAACCAATAGACGAGGAGAATCGACTGATGAACCACGTTGAAATCACGTTGAACGTCAGCGTGGTCAACGTCGTATCGACCAATAAAAAGTGTGCTCACGACTTATGTCGGCAATTATACAGTTTCCTAACTGTAAGACGTATTAGTATATACAGATTATATAAAGATCTTCTATAGGGAATCTTTTTGGTTTAAAATGCATAATTTTTAGTAAATTTTTCTGTGCCCTTTCAACTTCCAGAAATATAGTTTTTATAGCTCCACCTCGTACTAGAATACAATATATTGTTGCGAGCTTAAGGTTCGTGACAGTGCCGATTGGATTACCAAAATTTACACTTTTTTACCGAACACAAATTAAAACTTAAAAGACACTAATTCATCACACTGATTCACTTTATTTCGCTCCAAAGCTTGGCTTGTCTCGCCAAATTCAATACTACCCCGATCGCAGCTTGCAGCGGCTTTTAAATACACCTTTTAGACCGAAACATCCAGAATATTGGCGCCAAATACGGGCGCCAACCGACCAGGCGAAGAAAGTTCGAGTGTGGGGCTTCTAGAAAGCTTAATTCTTCTGTTCGATACTAGATGGCGCTGTTGGTGGAAAGTTCAAGATTAACATTTTCTAGGAAGTCCTCCTCGCTCTGGTCCCCGACACTAAATGGCGTTGGTGCCAGGTGCCAGACGTTAAGTTAGGCGCTCAACAATATTAAGATAGATTGATCCAAAGCAATATATATTTGGTAAAGTAACTTTTTCGTCCGGGTGTTTTAAATGTCCAGGTAAGTTTCCTAAGTCTATCCATGATTGAATCAATGTGTCTATGCCATGACAAATGTTGGTCAATTATGACTTTTAAATACTTGGTCTCAGAGACCTTACTATGGTTCATAAAAGATAGCTTGACCTCTGCGACAGCTGTCAGTAAAAATCACGCCTATGAAGTCCTGAATTTCTTAATAGTACAGACAGTACCTTTACAAAAACACAACTCACTTTTTTACACAGTAATACCTATTGACACAGTTACTTCTGCAACGGCTTCCGCGCTGCGGAAAGTGCAGCCCCTTCGCCCTTACGTAGCAAATCGCAGGCACACACGCTTATCTCCACAGCTTCGGCTTATTAGTCGCCTTTGGCGGCCAGCCTCAACCGCTATGGCTCGCACAGATGACTGCTATTTGCTACAACGGTCGGGGACTGCTCTCCCTCCACGCCTACGGCTTCACGAAAACACTAAGGGTAGAGCAGACAAGACTACATAGAGTCGGGGCGTTCTGATTCGGTTTTATTACAGGTTCAACCTATCTTATCTATGTAGGTATAACAAAGAACAAAAAATTTCATTCATACCTTACTACCATAAGGTATGAACGAAATTTTATGTAGGTAAAGTCCTGGACCCGATAATTCCCAGAATATTATCGTCATTTACATCCAACTTCAATAATTTTTCAGCACTTAATTCTTTGATATTAATATTTATCGTAAGGTGGGTGGATCATGGAAGGCCATGCTCCTTGGCAATTATTAAAATGTCGTAGTTATTGTCATATGATGACAAATTCCTTCTACTTACACAAACACCCATCAAACTGAAAATCACAGGCGCGGCTGCGAATTGCTCGCGCTACGATTTCGGCAGTACGGTCCCTCGCTTAATTGATTTCGGGAATCGACGACGTTAAAATACGGTGGATGTACCATGGAAAGCCACTCTAACAAACAAACAGTTATTATTCGTTTATTTACTGGATAAATGAAACTTACAAATATTTAAGTAATACTTTGTTACTACTTTGTACTACTGCTAGGAGATTCCATCCGTAGCAGCCGTCAAGGGCTGGCCTCTTTTCTCTTTATTTCAGAAAGTTAGTCGACCGTCCTGAAATTTGTTGTAACAGCAGTACGCGGTAGCCTCAAGAATTCCCACCATAACCATAGGCCTCCCGCGAGGAATGCCACAAAACACGGTCCTGAGTCACCTGCATCCACCGACTTCCAGCATATCTTACTAGGTCGTCACTCCATCCTAGTGGGACCCCCTACACTACGCCTGCCGGTACGAGGCTGCCACTCGAGAACCTGTTTTCGCCAACGGTTGTCAGTTTTTCGAGCTATATGGCCGGCCCATTATCACTTCAGCTTACTAATCCGTTGGGCTATGTCAGTCACTCTGCTCTCACTCTACTGCGGATATCCTCATTTCCAAGTTTGTCACGCAGAGAAACCCCGAGCATACCCTTCTCCATAGCTCGCTGTGCGACCTTAAGCGTTCTCATACGACCAGCAGTGATGGACCACGTCTCAAATCCGTAAGTCGTCATTGGCAACACGCAGTTTGTACAATCTAGTTTTCAAGTTTTGAGGTATACCTGATAAGATGTGTCGTATTTTTCCGAACGCTGCCCAGCCGAGTTGAATCCGTCGACTGACCTCTCGGTCGAAGTTGGACTTACCTAGTCGGACTAAGTATTTGTCCTAGATAAACGTACTCAACTCCTACGAGCTTAGTGCTCCCAACAACTACCGGCATAGGTGTGACATAGTGTCATGGAGAAACATGATCTTTGTTTTGTCCATGTTCATATTAAGACCTATCCTATCCTAAACTATTGATGTCATTGAGCATAGTGCTTAGGTCCACCAACGATTCTGCCATAAGGACTGTATCGTCGGCAAATCGAAGGTGAGTGATGTACTCGCTATTGATGTTAATACCGTATCCTTTCCAGTCCAGTAGCTGGAAACGCCTTCCAAGTTCTGTAATAAGTAATTTTCTTTATTCATATTTAAGCATGTCCGACTGATTCCTTGGTAACTAACGTTTTCGTGTATTATAAGTACCTAGTATTAGGCAGATACTATCAATAAAAAAATATAAACTTCTGAAGGTTTGTTTATTTGTTTAAATTCTTTATCTCCTACTGATGGTTTACTTTATTTCTCACTGTGAATTTGCAAATTTCGTAAGCTACCTCTTTCTATCACATGCTTTTACCGTCTAGTCCGCAACCGATAAAGAACAATAACAATTAAGTTTGTTTAGGACTACAAAGAAATAAAACTCCAATAAAATAAAATATTATAATAAACGCAATTTTTACAAATTGTTAAGTACCCATCACTTATATAATATAAATTTCAATCTTAAAAATACTAACATGTACAACATACTTATTATTTATAATATTTTAGTGCATAAATATTGGTTTAATTATTATGATTAAAATCAAAATTTTCTAAAAATACTTGGAGCATAGTTTTTAACCCTAATATTAAACAACTACAACTTCGATATTTATAATACTAAAACAATTCTGTACATACATATAAACATGGGATTTAATGAGCATTTGTCAGTTTTATTTTCATACTCAATAAGGCATTGTCCCTGATCAACATAGTACCTATGTAGAGTATTGGAATAAAGGAACATTGAAGATATTCTAGAACAAAATATATAATTTTACGAAATTTACATAGTACAACATTATTAATATCACCAAAGAGGGCCAATACGTAATAATCTTCTGCTCACCGGATGCAGCCATTTGGTACTAAGGTGAAAGATATTTATTACATTATGTCATCATAGTTGAAAAATAGGGTATTGCACCCATTTTCAAATAGTATTTCAAATAAATCCTAATGATAATGAACCACGGTAATTTTATATAATTTTTTTTAAAACGAATAGTGCCATAAAAGTTACTTTTAATATATAATTTTAAATTTTCGCTAGCTGCCGTCCTTTAGCTCGTGACGTCACTGACCTAGGATTTTACAGATTTTGCAAAGGAATAAGATATTTTTAGATGTTAGCTATCATCTTTCTCACTGGTGCGTTGTGCCTGAATGTGCAAAAATATAAGCATAAGAACGTCGGGGAAGTTATAGTTTCAAGTGCCAACTTATTTAAATATGAGAAATACTTGGTTAAAACTGGCAAGAAGATACCCGAATATATTGTCTACAACAACTAGAGTATACTGTGTGTAGATCAGTTTGATGTATGACTTAAGTTTAACTATCGATTATACAAAATAAAATATCTAGAGGTGATACTGCAAGTTAAATTTTGTAACAGATTACATTATCTTTGATATTATAACTAAAGATTGCTAATGATTGTAATTATAAATAAGCATAACAATTCATTATCTAAATACAAAGTGTATTTAGATAATTAATTGTTATGACATATCATGACACAATACCAGGTCAAACACTTTGACCTGGTATTGTGTCATGTATAAACAAAAGATGGTAATAGGTACTTACATTGATATTTAAACATTCCTAAACTAGGCAGAACAAAAATCCGGATTGCATGCAAAAAAATTGCCACTATTAATGTATTTATCCTTGGTCTATGACGCCTTTCCAAAAAAATTCGGAATACTCGTAAAACTCAACAATCGTAAGGATAACATGAAAATTTACGAAATAACACACAGCACTAGCTATAAAAAAGTTATAGTTTACTTAAGCAGTGACGTCACGACGTCTCTAATATGGCGGATAACGTTTTGAAGATTTGAGGTACAGATTAAAAAAATAATCTTAAAATTTAATTATAAATTTTGTCTGGTTTACGATCATGTTAATGCTGTTAGTTTTTTGGCTTAAACAGCTTAAAAGGTCTCAGGGCCCGCGGCCGCGGGCTGTTTGTTATAAAATTTACAATGCAATTCAATACAAATCAACCTTTCTCATTAACTTTTTATAAAATCTATCATAAATATATATATATATATATATATATATATATATATATATGTTTAACATGTTGTAAAAATCCTATTGCGTTAAGTTTTTAGGAATATACACAAAAATGCCTTACTAGTGGTTTGCTCTTTTTTGCACACTTGTCTCTTATTAATATTTTACTTTTGGGAATATCCATAGTTTAATTTATCCATTTCTAATGTTATTAATTGAAGATTTGAGAAAGAAACATTAACTTTTCCCGTTATGATATATGTCAAACATTTCATCTCAATCCCTAGTGGCACTGGTGGTAGAAAAAGTTGTTGTAGAAGCCCTCATTAACAACGACGGATTTAACCAGAACGTACTTGGGCCGTCAAAGTAGGGTTTCCCTCCGTCTCGGTTTCCCGGGATTTGTCATAGTTTGAAGGCATCCCGTCGCCGTCCGCGAAAAGTTTACAAAGTGTTCGGGTAAAACCTTGACACATTTAGTGTTCGGGAACACCCGATTTATTTAATGATTAATCAATAAAGATATTTTATAAAATAAGGAAACAAAAAAATAGGACGTCTTATATACACAAAATATATAAAATTTGTTAGCAATCTCTATATATAAAAATAAATTGCTGCTAACTCGAAAACACCTCGACCGATTTTGATGAAAATTTTGTAGTGTGTTTGTTTGAATCGGTTCCCAGATGGTTTAGATTCACATTTGGATCCGGTAGGTGGCACTGTTGTCGAGATCCAGAAATCACCTTTGTGAAGCCGGGCGAGTTAGTTTACAATAAATAATAAAGCTACCTTTTTTGTATGTGAGCTATTTCAGCTAAAACTCCACGGTGTTCATCTTTTCTCCCTATTCTGGGGCTAAGGGAAAGCATTTGCACACTACTATGCCCCGAAGGCTACATTAAGCACACGGGCTTCTTGTTGTTGAGGGAGTGGAGCTGGAGTTCGTCCCTTTCTTCATATGGGCGCGCGGGCCGTATGCGGTAATTTGAGGCTTAACGTACAGGGCAACGCTTGAAAATATCTATGTTGTAAGAGGCCCACAGTGAAACTGAAACAGAAGATGGGAAGTAGCATCTTCCTCATAACAATTTCATAATAATAAAAAAAATGCAGTTGCCAACCCGTCTGCCAAGCGTGTCAACTAAGTCTAATGTGCATCCTATTAGGCAATGTAGGGGGAGGCGTACGTTCAGCTGTGAACCTTAGATTGGCTGTGATGTGATGATGTTCGCTTAAAAATGCAAACACAAATTCTACATATTATTTATTGCGAACAATATGACCAGTGCGTAAGTGCTTCGAAGGGAATATTTTTATGTCATTACACTTAAAAAATTTAAATTCAACATTAGGTTATTATATTATATATTATTATATAACGTAATGTTGAATTAAAATGTATTGATTAACATTCTTTATTGTATTCAAATATTTATAGTCAATTTTCGGTTCCCTAATTCTTAACAGTATTTCTATTACTTTTATTCATTGCATTATATTAACACACAGTATTGCCTAATCTTATATATATATATATATATATATATATATATATATATATATATATATATATATATAAGCGTACAGTTCCGCTGTAATTCCATCCTCGCCTGGGGCCCTGCCGTTTTTAAGGTGCTGGAGAGCCATTCTAATCTCGCTTAGACTGACGTCCGGGATATCATCGGAATAGTGTCGGATAAGACTTGCTCTTGGATCGTTACTCACACTTGCGTGTGGCTCCAACGATGACGTGTACAGCTGCCCATAGAACCTCTCAATCTCACTCAAAATCTCAGGTGTCCCGGAAACGATGTTGCCACACTCAGTCTTCAGCTTTGACAGTTGGCTCTTTCTGGCAGACAGATCTCTGGCAAAGACTTTGGAGCCCTGGTTCCGCTCGATCGCTTCTTTAATACGAGAAGTATTAAAGTTGCGTAAGTCTCGCCGCATGCATTTGGAGATCTGTCTGTTCAGTTGCCTGTATGCTGTCAAATCTGTTGACGATTGCAGCCTCATCTCCCGTCTAACAGCCATGAGATTAAGAGTGTGATCGGAGAGTTTTTGTGTTCTTCTGCGGCGGGTCTTGCAGAACTTAGCTCCGACCGCATGGACAGTTTCCACGAGCTTGTCGTTCATATCGTCCACTGCATTGCAATCTTCCAGGCACTGGAAGCGGTTACGTAACTCGAGCTGAAAGGTTTCGGGATTCTGGATTAGAGCACGAGGGGGACGGAGCGTTGACTTCATTAGACGAGACCTCTCCAACTTAACGTTTAGGTTCAGTGTGCCTCTAACCATTCGGTGATCGCTGCCAGTTTTCACCCTTGCGATCACTGAGACATCACTGAACAGTTGTCGTCTGGTCGTCATAATGAAGTCAATCTCATTTTTTGTCGAACCGTCGGGGCTCGACCAGGTCCACTTCCTGTGGGGCCGCTTCTGGAAGAAAGAGTTCATCATAAAGAGTCCCTCTTTCTCCATAAAGTCGGCCAGCTGCTGGCCCCTTCGGTTCCGTTGCCCCACTCCAAATTTCCCTACCTTCAGCTCACCGCTTTCTCTTGTGCCTAGTTTTGCGTTGAAGTCTCCCATCAACACCGTGTAGTGGGTTTTGGAGGAATGTATGGCTCTGGAAATATCCTCATACATTTCCTCCACCTCCTCATCGGGGTGTGCCGAGGTTGGTGCGTAAACCTGAATGACCTTCAGCGAATACCGTTTGGTGATTCTGAGTATCAGGTACGCGACCCTCGTCGACACACTCCCAATCTTTACAACGTTGTTGACGAGAGACTTGTGGACGATAAATCCGACACCTCCTTGGGACAGATGGTCGCCCTCCCGGTGATAGAACAAGTTGCCGGACTTGAGGATTGCCGTGTCCTCCCCCTCTCTTCGGACCTCGGATAATCCAATAATATGCCAGCGCAACTTGTCTACCTCTTCTTCCAGCTCCAGTATCTTCTCGTCAGTCCTCAGGGTGCGTGCGTTATATGTTGCCAGGTCGAGTCGTCGTAGGTGGCAACCGAACCTCCACCGGAGATTCTTAGCACCCCCTGCCCCGCCGTTACCATGGTCGCCACCGTAGCCAGGAATAGCGGGGCCGCCGGGGACTGGGGGCCGTCTTTTTGTGTTCATTGAGGGGTATTTGCCGTAGTTGCCACGCTTGGCGAGCGGGTTGGCAACCGCAGTTTTTTTATTACGTCACAGTTGTCATCAGGAAGATGCTGCTGCCCATCTCCTGCCTGTCTCCCTCTGTCGCCTCTTACGACACCCACGGGAAGATATGGGGTAGTGGATATTCTTAACCGCCACTACACGGCTACACATACACGCTTCTGAAAGCGGGTGGAATACCGGTACTTGTAGTCCTTCAGAAGCTCTTCAATTCCGTCCTCCATGGTGGCACTACTCCAGAGGCGTGGAGCAGAAGTGCGGTGGTCTTGTTCTTTAAGAAAGGCGACAACGCTCTCTTAAAGAACTACAGACCGATTTCCCTTCTGAGCCGCGTCTACGTGCTGTTTTCGAGAGTCATTACGAATCGTCTCGCACGCAGACTTGACGACTTCCAGCCTCCCGAACAAGCCGGTTTCCGAAAAGGCTTCAGTACCATAGACCACATACATACCCTACGGCAGATTGTACAGAAGACTGAAGAGTACAATCTGCCACTTTGCCTGGCGTATGTGGACTATGAGAAAGCCTTTGATTCCGTCGAAATTTGGGCGGTGCTACAGTCCCTTCAGCGGTGCCAAGTTGACTGTCGGTATATCGAAGTGCTGAAGTGTTTGTACAGTAGGGCTACGATGGCTATCCGAGTACAGAACCAGAGCTCGAAACCTATCCAACTGCAGAGAGGTGTAAGACAGGGTGACGTTATATCCCCGAAACTCTTCACCGCTGCATTGGAAGACGTTTTCAAGCTACTGGACTGGAAAGGATACGGTATTGACATCAATGGCGAGTACATCACTCACCTTCGATTTGCCGACGATATAGTCCTTATGGCAGAATCGCTGGAGGACTTAAGCACTATGCTCAATGACCTCAATAGTGCCTCCCAACGGATAGGTCTTAAGATGAACATGGACAAAACAAAGATCATGTTCAATGTCCATGTCACACCTATGCCGGTAGTTGTTGGGAGCACTATGCTCGAAGTTGTTGACGAGTACTTTTACCTGGGACAAATAGTCCGACTAGGTAAGTCCAACTTCGACCGAGAGGTCAATCGACGGATTCAACTCGGCTGGGCAGCGTTCGGGAAATTACGACATATCTTTTCGTCAGGTATACCTCAATCTCTAAAAACTAGATTGTACAACCAGTGCGTGTTGCCAGTGATGACTTATGGATCTGAGACGTGGTCCTTCACTGCTGGCCGTATGAGGACGCTTAAGGTCGCTCAGCGAGCTATGGAGAGGGCTATGCTCGGAGTTTCTCTGCGTGATAGACTCAGAAATGAGGATATCCGCAGTAAAACCAGAGTGACCGACATAGCCCAACGGATTAGTAAGCTGAAGTGGCAATGGGCCGGCCATATAGCTCGAAGAACCGATAACCGATGGGGAAGAAAGGTTCTCGAGTGGCAGCCTCGTACCGGTAGGCGTAGTGTAGGGCGACCCCCCACTAGATGGAGTGACGACCTGGTAAGACATGCAGGAAGTCGATGGATGCAGGTGGCTCAGGACCGTGCTTTGTGGCATTACTTGGGGGAGGCCTATGTTCAGCAGTGGACTTGTGAAAGGCTGTAATGATGATGATGATAATGATGATATATATATATATATATATATATATATATATATATATATATATATATATATATAACTATGCATATAGTCTTCGCGGAAGTGCAAACAATATGGTGACAAAGTTTTGTCGCAATCTGTTGAACGGTACATTATTTTTTTTATGTATTAGACTAGCGATTTGCCTCGGCTTCGCACGGGTGATATCTTGGATTCTACAATAGCGCGCCAACTACCGGGTCTAACTATGCATATAGTCTTCGCGGAAGTGCAAACAATATGGTGACAACGTTTTATCGCAATCTGTTGAACGGTATGGCGGCGCACAAAATACGAACAAAAGAATATTAATTTTTAAATTTATATATATATATATATATATATATATATATATATATATATATATATATATATATATATATATATGTTTATATAATATTTAAAAAATTAATATTCTTTTGTTCGTATTTTATGCGCTGCCTGCTATACCGTTCACAGATTGCGGTAAAACTTTGTCAACATATTGCTAGCACTTCCGCGAAGGTTATACACAGGCAAAGGTAAGGGCATAGTACAATTAACTTACAGTAGGTAGCGCACGTATCGTCCTACAAGTTTATTTGAACATTATAAGATATCATTCAATTTCAATGAATGTATGATGATCCCTAATTAAACAATATAACTGTTCCAAATTTGAAACTATATTTTCACAATTATTTATTCGTCAGCGGCAGCAACGCGCCGGGATCAGCTAGTTATAAATAAAATTGAATTTTCTATCTTTATTACTGAAATAACTGGCTTCAATTAAGAAACAGAAACAGAAACTTTTTTATTCAATATAGATTATAACAATACTTATTGAAAGTCACTTTTTTAATTTACCACTGGTTCGCAAAAAAAACCTCTGTCCTGGGAAGTACCAGCAAGAAACTCAGCGGGACTATTTTTAACTACTAAGATTAGGCGGTTATGTATATGCTATTAAGACAAACATTTTTTAAATTTTTGTTTGTTCGTCTTGCTGTGCGAGCTAATCTTCGGAATGGCTGAAACCATTGTGTTTAAATTAAAAGAACAGATAGAGAGCGATGCCAAGAAGGGTCTAGACTATATTATATCCGAAAATGTTGAAGGTTTTTTTTTTTGACAAAATGAAATCTTAATAAAATTAAATTCAAATCATACCATATTAATAAATCCAATGCAGAGAAAGTCGGGGCGTGTCGCTAGTCTACAATAATGATTACCATTAACACATTTAAATCATACTTACTATTCTTCAAAAAGAAGACTAAATAAAATGCGGGCTTTGAGATTGGTTTATTCTTCCAGATTTAAATCTGTCATTTCTTCTAATATGTATGTTGAGTTTTCGTAGTGCATGATAGAGGTGTACGCTACAAAGATAAAAAAGTTATAAATAGTTTCTAGAATAAAAACACATGCACATAAACATGCTAGTTATTAAAAATGCAGTTTATTATCATACACACAAAAAAGCAACGATTTAAAAATTGGCTATTTGTATACATTGAAGAACCATGCTCGGAATTCAAAATGCAATCTAAATATACAAACATATATAAGTAATGAATTAAAAATTTGGAATGTACTTGCTCCTGTAAGCATCGTGATACTGATTAGGTTAGATTGAAGAATACAATATCTACACTTAAAGTTAAACAAAATCAACCAAAGGAAACCACGATTATTCTCAAAAACCCTCAAACTGCACCAACCACAAACCACTAGATACACGAAAAAAAAATTCCTAATTCAATCTAAAACAAGTACGGTGAAGAATAAAAAGTTCGTTTCGTACTCTTAGGAGGTACTGTGTAAAAATTTCAAAATTGAAGAGGTTGTAAAAATTAAACACAGGCTTTCAATTGCCCAATAATATATTTCATAATAAAAATACATCTAATGTCAATTTAATACTGCATTAAAAAGGAACTAGTAAAAAAAACTCATATGGTTAGAAAACATTAATCAGAAAATTCTTAAGTGGCTTTTAGCCAGTTCTAAAAACTGATCAAAGTTATTATTATACAGTAAAATATTAACATTTAAGTGATCAAAAAATAAATACATACAAATCATAAGAAAATTAATAAAAAGTTAACGAAAACAAACCTTTAAAGGGTGGAATAAGAAACAATCACAATAATATGATCACAGTCAAAAGAAAAATACTTAAGAAAATTTAACAAAGAAAAATACGATCCGCATAGTTTTGTTCTATATTAAAACAGTAAATAAATTAAATATAAATATATGCTAAGTATCACAAATAAAATGTTGATTATAAACGTCCGTGTCGTTTACGTATTCAATTATATTATTATAACATATTACAAAACATTGTTACTCATCCAGAAGAAATATATTCCAAATTTTTACGACAATTTTTCAACTTAGTTCTCTTTCTAATCTATAATTTCTAAATCAGTATGCACTAAATTCAATAATTTAGTCACTAACTAAACTATGGCATGTGTACCTATTTATAAAGCAAAAACGTTTCATTTCTCACAAACTGCAAAAAGTTCCAATGATTATGGCACTAAACTAATTTAAACATTTTTCACAAAATATTTTAATATTTTTTTTATTACTTTGCAACCTTCCGCTGACTAAATACAATGATGTCCTTACCTGGATTGAAGAGCACCTCCCGTTCTCCCTCAATTGCATGCACTAACTTCATTACAAACTAAGACTGACTTAGCGGTCAGTCGCCGAAGAGTCTACATCACCTGAGGATTCCTTGTGTAGAGGCGAAACACGTGTCGTATTGTCATCGATGGTGTGTCCTACCTGGAATAGTGGTGTTGGAAGTAGTGGTGCCGGGAGTAGTGATTTTGGGAGTAGTGGTGCTGGGACTAGTGGTGACGGAGTTAGTGCATGCAAATGAGGTGCTCTTCAATCCAGGTAAGACACATCGTTGTATTTAGTTAGCGGAAGGTTGCAAAGTAATAAAAAGAAAATTTATTATAATGGATTTCCGCAAAGTAACGCATGATTCTATTAATAAACAAAATATTTTAATAATATAACATTTGTTTGATTACATATATTAGGCGTTCTTTCAAGTTAGTCTGGTAATCTGTCACATGTATATAAATAGGGTGTGTTATTTTGAGACCTAAGGAACCCATATAGTTTTTGAAATTATCAGGCAGTTATTTAATCAGGGTTAACTTTTTTTTAAGTTATTTCAACTTGAAAAAAAATTAATAAATAAAAATAAAAAATCTCTCAAATCGAAATTTTAATTTTGTGAACTAAATCTGAGCTACTAGTAGTTAGAATTTTGGTGTTAAGTATTTTTACACACGAACACGCATGCTAGCCATAAAATAACAAAAAATCTCTAAGAATTACTTCACAGAAAAAGTTATAGCTAAAACCGCCCAAAATTTGAAAAAAAAAAACAACAAATTCATATCTCGAAAACTATAAAAATCGTGGAACATACACCAATACCTATTCAATCGATAGGAATCGATAGGTATTGGTGTCCCCAGACACAGACTACAGACTTTCGCTGGTACAGGTTTCCTTGGACACGCTGTATAATATTATACTCTTTTTATACAATATTATTTTTAATTCAAGGTACAAAATCCGTTGACGCATGGGATAACTTAGGTTATAAGTATTAGGCCAAAGAAAAAGAAACATTAAATTAAATCAAGGAAATGTCTTATATTCGTTTTTTACTGGTACCTAAAATTTATATCCTTAAATCTTAACGACCCCCTTAAATCCGCAACAAGAAATTTCTCCAGCAATTTTAATATTTTTGGCTACCCAAAAGGAGTAGTTGCACTGATGGTCTCATAAAATCATTTATTCAAAAAAACGGAAAATTTCTGTCCAATATCAACGCGGCACTATCGCATAAGGGATTATTACTGTTTTATTATGAAATAGAAGATTAATTTCCACTAGCTCCAGTTCCACCAGTTCCAGCGTCTTCTTCCGCGTGTATTTTGTGTTTTAATTTTTTTTTATTGCTCAGAACCCTTATTCTTTTTCTAAAATAAAGGTAGCCTAAGTTACTCCTCATCAGCTATCAGTCAGTGAAAGTCCCGTCAATATCGGCCCAGCCATTTCGGACATTAGGCGGAACAAACATACAGACAGAAGAACAGAGAAACATTTTAAATATTGTGTTTTTGTTATGATTACCGCATATACTTGAAACAGAAACTTTTTTATTCAATGTAGATCATAACAATACTTATTGAAAGTCACTTTTTTAATTTACCTCTGGTTCGCAAGAAAACCTCTGTCCTGGGAAGAACCAGCAAGAAACCCAGCGGGACTATTTTTTTCCAATAATAGCTTACAATCATGTTTACAATTAACAACACAAGACAAATTAGAAATAGCTTGGTAGCGATCACCCTTCCCAGGGGTTATAATCATCCATAAATTCCTTAATATTATAATAACCCTTTTTATACAAACTTAGTTTAATAACATTTTTGAACTTTGTGTGTGACAAACTTTGTATATTTTCTGGGATTTTGTTGTAAAAGCGTATACATCGCCCCAAGAATGAATTACTGACTCGGTGGAGTCGTGTAACTAGTACTACTAGCTTGTGTCTGCTCCTAGTATTTACAGAATGAATATCACTTATTTTCGCAAAACTACTTTTACTTTTTCTGTACGTACATTATATTTTCATAAATGTGATGAGAGGCCAGAGTTAATATATATATATTTCCTTAAATTTTTGTCTCAGTGACTCTTTGCTTTTAAATTATATATTGCTGTAATGGCCCTCTTCTGCAAAATAAATTATATAATTTCAGTGTCAGTCGCGTGCCCCCATAGCAAATCACCATACGACATAATGCTATGGAAATAACTAAAGTAAACTATTCTAGCTGTTTCAACACTGGTAAGAGTACTAATCTTTTTTACCGCATATGCTGCAAAATTAAGTCTGCTAGCTAGTTTTGATATATGGGGGAGCCATTGAAGCTTTGCGTGCAGTGTGATTCCAAGAAAAATGGTGGTATCAACAAGGCTCACTTTCATGAGCATTTAGTAAAAATCTGTTATTTGGACCATAGAATACTATAATACAAACATTATAGAACGGGGGAGTGTCATTAACATGTCAATTTACACGTATAAATGTCAACACGAGATGTGTTTTGACGTTACAATCGTTTCCAAATTTCCCATGCAAATTATTTAGAAAATGCCAAATTACACCCTATTTACAAATAAATATGTATTTAAATTTAAACGATTTTTTTAATGATCTTGAACATTAATCAAAAGTCTAAAATGTGTAAATTTACTCAGTCAGTATATATATATATATATATATATATATATATATATATATATATATATATATATATATATATATATATATATATATATATATATATATATATATATATATGTATAGTATTCTATGATTTGGACATTACAAACAGACACTTCAATTTTATTTATTATAATTTAAGTATAATGTTTTAAAGCTGGTACAATGATATCAACAAAAGTAAAACACTGATAAAACAAAAAGACAACGGCATAATAGCATACCATTAGCAAAGAGTTATTTAATGGTATATAGTACTTAATAGTATACAATGACACATTTTCCATTAAAATTTGTATAAGATTAAAGATAATAACATTAGTAATGATAATAATTGCGGTACAAACGATCTAAATAAAATATAAAAATATAAATTTATTAATAAATTACGTACATTGCCGGTGATATTTGTACAAACTTATTTATAAACATGTCAATCACTTAGTTTAAAGCTATTATTAAGTATATGGGAAAACAATTATAATCCAAATGACGATGAGTATAAATGGTATAAATTTTAAATATATTAATTACAACTGGTGTTCGTGTCACAGCCCTATATTGGTATATTTTGGTTACTTATACGAGTGGTACATTTAATATTGCTAATTGTATTATGTGCTATAAGCTGGGAATGACTGAAGTATTAGGAATGGCTCCTATCCTATAACTCATATTTATTGAAAAACGTGTAAAATAATATTGGCATTCACATTTTTTCTTTAGATATTATATAAATCATCACAGGTGGTTTAGTAAAAATATATATAATATTAAGTAATAATTATAAGAAAATAATGAACAGAAAATAATTTAAGTTAAGAAAAAACATAATAGTAACACAGCCAATAATGTTCATTAAGGAACCAAGACTGAGAATAATACAAAGTGATTACTATAACACTATAACTAAGTCCATATAATTGTAGCAAGCGTAGAGGGCCAGTTCGCACATTTAAGAGACTTCGAGGAGGATGATGTTGAATTTGAGTGGGCATTCTTAAGCACCGCCACGACGAGTTGAATTCACAGAATAACTAGAGCGGCCGCGGTCACGTTACATATGGAAGTTGACACTGATGTCGACGACCGTTAGGTTTTAGTCAGTAAGAGTCGGACAAAACCTGCTTGCCGCCATTAGAGCAGCCGGGTATTGCAAAAGCATTTCCGAATGTATATAAGAGGGCGCAAATCTCGATTGCAACAAAATGAATAGCGATAAAGTCTACAGAAAAAATATTTATTTAAGCCTGAAAATAGATCATCGACATAGGTCACGACTCCTACAGTAATAAATATACTATAGGTATGACTTGAGCAAAATGTGAGGTAACATTCTTTGAATGTTTTTTTCCCTCTAAAAGAACTCTGTAGTTTATTAATCAGTGACGAAGTGAAGGAAATAAACCACCACGTTTAACATACCTTGTATACAAAAATATGATAAAAAGTACTTTAGTGACGATAAATATACTAACAGTTCGGTAAGATTTTTTTATAAAATAGGAGTGACAAATGAGCACACAGTCACCTGATGGTAAGCGGACGCTTTAGCTCATCTACATTTACCTTTAATTAAGAATCAAAATGCAGATGCGTTGTCACCCCTGAGGACTACGATAGAATGCCTCGTTTCCAGTGAAAAAGAGTCTGAGAAATGTTAACCAAATAGCACGCGTTCTCCACCGGAAGCACGCGCCCAGTACGCTTACTACATCATGTCTCTAAAGCACGGTCCTTGTTGTTTTATTATCCAACTTAATTATTCATCGTAACTAAAAAAATCATATCATAACCTTAAATATAAAAATATAATCACCATATATAAAAGAATCATCAATGAAACCTATTTATTTTATTTAATATTCTTCATTGCACATCATACAAAAATTACAGATTATGTATACAAAAAAGGATGCATTGAGCAGTGTTGTTGCTGACAACAATTTCTTCCAGACAACCAATGAATTGACAGGATTACACGATTTATTCTCATTACATTAATCATGTATTCCGATACATTTTAACTGTTGCAACATACTAAAAAAATTTAAAAAACTTTCTACTAAATAATACTACTTAACCATAACGTAATTTTAATTATGTTTTATTTTAATAATAAAACTCGGATTTTATTAATTAAGTGTCGCTGGCAGTGTATAAGTTCATTAAGCTTGTTGTAATAAAGGGAATTTCCCTATCCTAGCTTACATAATAATTTATTAACTACATATTGTCTAATATTAAAACAAGGTAATTAATTTTGTTTAAATATAGCGAATTATATTAAGTACTTAGTTCCTTATGTATTTCCCTAAAAATGTAGATATTTTTGTTTAGTTAATTAAAAAATATTAATAATATCATTATTTATTACTAAGTGGTCACTTGATGACAGTTTTATATATGATGTATTAAATTCAAAGTACAAAAGTTCATTCTTATATAATAATTATTCCTCAAATACTGTCTCTTTACCTTTCGTCAGCTCTATGTGACGAACTTTATCCTTAATGAGGTATTGGACCAAGATGTGAACAAGGCAGCAAATCAGCGAACCAATGCCGAACCAGCGGAATGTTTTAGGGCCACCATATGTTTCGTATAAGAGGCCCCCAATAAAGCTTCCTAGTGATGCGCCAACGCCTTCGAAAATTGCTCCTACTAGACCCTGATAACAAATATTACAGAGTATCCTAAGTAAAACTTTAAATAGTTTATGTTCTGGGTTTAAAGGATATCAACACTAAGGATTATAAAGGGTCTTTGTCCATAACAAAACCACGCCATACTTAATTACTTATTGGTTTTCACTGCTATTACTCATTTTATTGCAATTCCACCACTCTGCTCCAGTGTCTTGGATATATAGTTTTCTTCCGCGTACGACCTCTCTGTGGAATAGTTTACCACCGGCGATTTTTCTGGACCGATACCACCTGGGGACCTTCAAGAAAAGAGCTTACTCCTTTCTAAAGAGCCGGCAACGCACCTGCAATTCTCCTGGTGTTGCGGTTGATCATGGGCGGCGGTAGTCACTTAACATCAGGTGAGATGCATGCTCGTTTGCCCCCTCTTCTATATTAAAAAAAATATATTTTACTTCTTATACACAGGCTTTCTCATAACGTTTTCCTTTACCCTTGTGGTAAATTAGCACTTAATATTTACGTTAATAATATCGTTGGCGCCGGCGGGGATCTTGGGTTGCCCGCAAACTATAAATTTATCGCTGAGCGCTACTCAGGGGAGTACCTCGGATGTGTTATTGTGTACCTATTTTAACCGACTTCAAAGAGGAGGAGGTACTCAATTCAATTGTATTTTAAGCGTCTTATCTCAGAACGTTTTTCTAGGAGAAACGATTTTGATGAAATTTTTTTTATTTGAAAGCTGGTGCTTCTCACGTGGTCTGATATAAATTTGATCAAGAGCTGACCAGTAGTTTTTAAATTATCCTTAATAATGAGTATTTAATTGTTCGTATGTGATTTAATTCTCATTATATTTATATTGAAGTCGGTTGTACAATTTTTTTAATTTTATTACTTGTATTCAATGAAATTATAATTTGGCGCATCCCATATCGTCCCGTAGGTATTGTTGAAGGCGATTATGGGATCCTTTGATAGTGGAAGTTTATCTCCGGTCCATTAAATAATTGGATTACAAAAACTACAGACAGAGGGCGCTGTAGAAGTCAACCGAGACAAGTGTAGCAACTTGAATAAGCACCACGAGATTTGCTTGTGACTGAAAACGTAATAGGCGCTATCCACCCGCGCGCCTTCAAAACGTACTGTCGTATATATCATTGAAGTAATTATGTGCTAGAAGAGACACCGAGACTTGGTTGTTTGCAACACGCGCTAAATCCTGCGGACTCAAACTTACTTAATCTGTGCCATAAGAAGGTACTCTGTGCTTCCAATCACGCGCCCCACACTGTCGCCTAGGTTTTGTCCGCGGTGTCTGTTTAGTACATAGTACAAATTATTTCAATGGTTTATATAAGTAATGAATTGCAAGCGCTGCCACTCGAGCGACTTGTCCCACACATCGTTCAGGTTGCAAGCATGTCATTCATACAAGCTACACAACGCTTTTCTTGTACAAAACTGAAGTAACAAACAAACTAAAGTCCATTTAATACCTAGTGGCCACTGTAAGCCATAGAAATCTACAACCAACATCAAACAAAGAGAACTGAACAGACTGTAATTACACTGACACTGTATAGCTATATGCCCTACAGACCGGAACAGAACAATGCAAGCTTCCTATAAACAGCGGTATATTCAGCTCCTCTACACCAGATATAAAATACCCAGACCTGCTATGGGGGCACACCACAGAAGACAAATCCCGCCCTACACCGGAAAAAGTCCATAATATCTAGGCTAATAAAGAAAAGAAAAAAAAGATAAGTGTCGGCAGCATTAATCTTTGTAATTTATCAATAAATATTACTTAAAAACTTACATTTCATTTTCGATACCTATGGTACACTTAAACAAACCATTTATAAAACAATATTACCAAAGCAAAATAGATTAGGAGAAAGAGGAGAAAAGAAAGTTGTTACATACCTGTACAGTGGTCTCAGTGCCGGGAGGTGATATAGCATTAGCGTAGGACGCCATGGTGGGATAGAACATTCCCAAAGTGACTCCTTGCAGCATCTCTATCGGAAGCACCCACCATGCATTGGTAAGATACGAGTACAAAATATATCGCACTCCGAAAGCAAGCAGCACCAAGCTCATCGTGTTAATATGGCCTAGTTTGTTAAGTATGTAACCTGTAACAATTAATTTTTACTGTAATTATTATTAGCCGATTTCAAAAAGAAGGATGGCGACTGTTCTGTATGTTATGCTATATATTCGTCAATTGTGTACCAATATATATGATCCTTTTTTTTATTAAAGTACTTTTAATGACGATAAATATATTAACAGTTCGATAATATTTTTAATAGAATAGATACGACGAGTGCACCCTACACAGTCCACATTGATCTTCAATTAAGAATTAAAATGCAGATGCGTTGTCACCCCAGGGACTACGATGGAGTGCATCGTTTCCAAGAAAAAAAGTCTGAGAAATGCTAACCAAACAGTAAATGCAGCATCCTCCACTGGAAGTACTTCAGGGGTGGTATAAACTTGGAGAAAAATTCCATCTCTAAGGCTAGTGAAACAGGCCAAGAGGCGACGATAAGATTTTGATATTTTTATAGTTATTGGGCCAAAATGATTAGGTAAAATGAGAGTAGGTACTTTTGGGTAAAGCTTTTGGGGTGGCTTTAGGGTACTAGGGTATCGAGAGAAACATTTATAATGAGGGGTAGCTAGAAGGTAAAAAAGCAAAAAGTAAAGTTACAGCCTATATGCGTCCCATTGATGGGCACAGGCCTCATTTTTGAGAGGGTTTTAGGGCAAGGAAGTGTCAGCCGCGCTGCCCCAATGCGTGTTGGCGAACGTCACATGTCTTCGAAATATTTTTTCCTTATTCCTCAGACATGCAGGTTTTCTCACGATGTTTTCCTTCACCGCCGAGCACGTGGTGAATCAGCACTTAAAATTGCAATTAAACAATTTCATTGTTGCCGGCGGGGATAGAACCCGGGTTACTCGCGTTCATCTGAGCTACTACGGCTCTAAGGCTACAAGGCTAGAAAGTGTTTTAGTATAAGGACTTACGATATGTCTACTAATCTCTTCAAAACCCACCAGAAGAAAAATTAAAAATAGAGATGGTAGAAGTTTGCATAGAAGCGATGGAGGCCATCATTTGGGAATAAATATTAGGGTCCATTGCATTAGAACCAGCTTTATAGAGCGTCATCTCTGTCGCAAAAATAGCTGACAGTTCAAAATCAATTAAAATTGTTAAAAAGTTACCTTTCTTTGTAATAGGGTAAAACTAAGGTAAACGGACTCCTAGACAGATAAGAAACCCGAACACCTTTTAGACTTTCAAACGTAAAAATAAAAATAATCAAACGCCAACATATCCCATTATAGGCACTGCGAAATAGCTTAGAATTAGCTCTCTCTCCATTACCATGGCCATGTCCACATACATATTAGGCCTGCTAAATTTCGAGTCGACTATATCGTATTCAGAGCCATGATATTATTCTTCGACTTCTACCACGTCTATGGTAGGGCGCTTGGATTTCTTTTACGTGGATATTTATAGCTTATAATTTAACTTACCTGAGGCGAACATAAAAGGTATTTCCCCGCAGACAGTTTGAATTGCACTAACTAGTCCTTGCAATGTTTTTATATAATTGGAATCATTACAGCCGTAAATATCTTCTAGAAGCCAGAAGAGGAATTGCCAGAGGAGGCCAGTGCAAAGTCCAACTGCAATCGTCCATAATATGAAGACCAACGTCGGCAAAGAGGAAAGTAGAGTGCCAACATCAACCAGGATGTTAACCGACATTTTTGTTGATTCAGTCTGAAATTTTGTTTGAGTTTAAGATCATAGGCACCATTAGAAATAACTTAAAGACAATCTATTTGTCTTTATATCATTCTAAAATAAACTAAAATCGCACTAAGAGAAAACTTTCAATTTTTTCATAGAATTAGGGTGACAAGCGAGCACGCAGCCCACCTGATGGCAAGTGGATGCTGTAGCCCAGACATCTATATCCTCAATTAAAAATCAAAATGCAGATGCGTTGTCACCCCTGAGGATTAAGATCGAATGCCTCGTATCCAGTAAAAAGAGTCACCAGTTCTCCACACTCACCAAACGAAACATGGCTGGTATTTTGTGAGAGTGTGGTCCTTCTCCAGTCGAGCCGATCAATTCGTACTACTAGTTAAAGAGCCAGCTTAAAGCACACGACACATATTTTAACAAACCTTGAATTTCGTCTAGTTAGTCTGCTATACCCACCAAACAAGTCATGCTAAACTAGACTAGCTAATGATTTCTTATATTTACGCGAACACTACACAATAAAATAATACTAGTTTTTACGGAATTTATCGCGTATATTTATTTAACTTTATAAATACCCGACGTTTCGAACGCTTTACAGCACTCATGGTCACGGGCGGGACTGTCCCCGCCGCCCCCGTGACCATGAGTGCTGTAAAGCGTTCGAAACGTCGGATATTTATAAAGTTAAATATACGCGATAAATTCCGTAAAAACTAGTATTAGACTAGCTAAGTCTGGCCGCGGCAGATTCGGAGTCACTCAGGTGTAACAGGTATCAAAATCGGCTAAATTTCAAAAGCATTTTAATACGGCTGCCCTTTTAATATTTCATTATATAACTTTTCTGTAATCCAAAAATAATTTTGGAAGACAATTTTCGCGGCTGTGACGTCACGGCAGCTACTTTTGAATATTCCACAAAAAATTGATTTAAAAAGTATTTTAACAAATCTGAAGTTTATATTAAAGTTATTTATTAAATTATTTTCCGGTTACAAAAACCCGGCAGATAGCGCAACCATCGGTCCAGAGCGTGCAAAGGAAACATGTAGTATTTTTGGAAACTTTGTTCTTTTTGCTTTATGATAGTGTCGTAATCACTCGTCAAACATTTTTTTTATTCGACTTAGGTGCGAGACTTAGGTTTGTTGTCCATCCACCAACACAAAATAACACCTGACCTAATAGTTCACAGCAAAAAACAAAAAATAGTGTAAAATATAATACATTACATTTCGTATCGAGAAATGTTAGATTACACCATGACTCCAAACATGACGTGCCACACGATGGTTATTGCAATGAAATGCTCGCGTTGTAGAAGACCTGCATCATTCTCTCATTACATGAGACAGCACGTAACATTATGATGTGCCGGAATTATACTTGACTTTGATTTCATATTCACAAAGTCGATTTTCCATCATACTTTATCCCACTCTACTGAACAATTCAATCAAAAGGGCATTCCAGGCTGAGAACTGGTAAGCATCATAGATTGCGATATTGATTATTGACCAACACTAAGAATATTGGCGTATTAAAAAGTCGATTATATATACAACTAGCTGGCCAAATGAAATATTTGCTCATATTGATATAATAATTACGACCTCGATAGAGTGTAAAATTAATGATCTGTTTAATTAAATTGATATTTTGGTATAAATTAATTTAAATATGAATAAAAGTTTAACTGTTTTACTTGTAATATTTCTGTACTACACGATTTCAAGTATGTGGAATTGGTTAATAAATAAATTTGCTCAAAATAGTCCCAATAAAATTATCTAAAAAAAGTTCCGTGCTATTAGTGAATAACATTCAGTTCTCTGTAATTTTGTGAAGGTACATACTGTTGGTTGTGGCATAAACTTTAGTAAGCATTTCTTAATTTTTTTGTCATATAACAATATTAATTCATAAAATTACGCGTGTTTCTTTTCCCTTTATTTTATATGGTTTTCTTTAAAATATTATTATGACTCAAGTAAATGGCGTATAGGCTAATCATACATAACTCACCTTAATTAAACTTGAAACAATAACATCTCCACACAAAAATACAAACATAAGTACAAAAGCAACTGTATAGTCCTTGTAGGCACCGTCACTGAACAAGTCTATCAAAGTACCAGTTAGGAAAGAGAAGAGGCCGAAGCCAACTGAGCCCCACAGTCGCTGTTTTCCATATAGAGAAACTTTAGTCCCTGAAAGATTTAAATAATATAAATAGAATAGCAGCATTACATATTTTAATGCTGAAAGATAATAATTATTGTTATTTAAATAAAATATCATTTGCAGTAGATACGAGAACAACACAATTAGAGATAATGTCATGATCATGTCTCGTTTCAACAGAGACGAGACATGATCTAGTGCCCAAAGGTATGTGCGAACACAGGTGCACTCTATATTCCCTTACTCTCGTAGTCTGTTGGGACAGTAGTTCGACACGACGACGAGAGATCAGACGCAGGCCTAACTGTTTTACGTACTTTCCGAGGCACGTGGATGAAACACCACTATCTTCCAGACTCCAGACTGTAACTAAGAATTTCTTGACAGAAAATCCCAATTGTGCCGGACGGGCGAAACTCTCCGGAGTAAATGTTGTCGAAGATACTTCGCGAGTCGCTCACGTCCTACACCTATAGGTTCCGGTGGGTACTTTCACCGCCGTCTTTGTGGGTGCCGCTGAGGTATTGTGGACTGTGGTTCAAATCAAAATGCACGATTAACAAATACAAATAGCAAGGTAGTGGCCAGCGGTTCGACTGATTGATTAGTCGCGAAATTTTATAACTATAACTATCGATCACGGTTGTTAAACTACGGTTGTTCACTATTGGTTGGTCACTGTATATTTCGAAAGATTTCTTTAAATTGTACGGTGGTATCAAAGATCTATTGGTAGTAGCTGGTTTTCTAACACTACTGACTAGCAGCTATTATCAACTAAACTAGTTGATTTTATCACTTGTGTAACTGCGGATATCAGTTACCACTTTCACTATAATATGTAACTGCGAATATCAGTTACGACCTTTTTCGGCTAGCTAACACTTTCACGATATGTAACTGCGAATGTCAGTTACGACCTTTTTCGGCTAGCTAACACTTTCACTATTCACTATATACTGCTACTAGTCACTTCAGCTACCACCGGATACCACTCACTTCACTTCACTGTCACTGGTAGTTCTTCACACTACTACTGGTACTGGGTCCCGAGCCCCTAAGGTAGACTTGGGCAATACTTTGCAGTGAGCCGCTTGCCATTTTCCGTTTGCCTCTTTATTGCATAAACTTTTCACTATACAAATGGCATAAATTGCAATATTTTCTATACAAAACTAATTGCTACACTAACATGCTATACATCAATAAATCGGTAGTCTGGTACTTTATTAGTAGATCATAAAAGTTACTCAAAATATTAACAATGTAAAAAGTTATTAAACGAAATGTCCAAAATTTTCATAATATTTGGGTACATTGATTCTTTGATTTTTCTATAACTACGAAATGCGTTTAATTATACAAAAATATCCCTATACTTCTTTAATCTATAAGCCATATGCTAATTGAATGTTATATTTATAACTCTTTTAGAACATAAAATTATTTTCCTTATTTTAGTATGAACTATTACGCAGTTAATTAAAAACTTTCCACGATAAGACGCGCTGTGATTGGTCGATTTTTTGGTATATAATAAAAGTTGTTTATATCACTTGTTATCAAAACGACATTCTATACAAATATACTAAGAGTTATAAATATGTTACACAACTATATTAATACACGTTTTCACTCAGTTTTCTCGGTAATTTCACTATTAATACAAAAACAATATTCTTTATTACTTCGTTTCTTAGCGTTGTTAGGCCGTCGCGAACACCAATTACTGATTTATACCCGGCCTGGGATTCGCACCGGGTACTTCATGATCAGCGATCGTGTTTATTACCGCAAGACCAATGAGGCAGTCAGACAATTACAGGTACAAAACAAATAAAATGCAATAACAATTTCATGAATAAGTATAGTACACTATCATCATCATGGTAGCGCACTAAGTCCACAGGTGAACCTGCGCCCATTAAATTGATACGGTTAATCAGCTCGTTACTACATCTAGTGGGGCCTAGTTGTATATAAAAGTACATTATTTTATAATTTTAACTATTTTTCAAACACGTTGATGTCTATGAGTCACAGCATCCACTTACTATGAGGTGGACTGTGTCCTAGTATGTACTACCTTTATTCAAACAAAGAAGTAAACAAAAATATTGTATTTATAAACTGGGCATTTGTTACGTGCGGAAATAAAATTAATTGGAAGCAAGGTTTAATAATAAAATTAAATCTACGCGCGATATGAATAGGATAGAATTTTATCAAAGTAGATTAAATGTCGGTTCAAAAGTGAATCACTGGATTACTTTCCAATAATGTCATTATTTTTAATGAATTAGAAAACCGAATTCGTTTCATGTATAAAATATGTACAAATGTCTTATATTTACGTGAATACCATAAATTGAATATTACTAATTATGAGGAAAAATAGACTAAACTGATTATTGTCACTTATTGATATAATTGCCTCAAGCACTTATCATTTTCATACACAATAAGAAAAAAAATACCTAGTAAGTTAAAACAGATTGCGTCAGCAAAAGTTACGACGACAGCTTGACCAATCCAACTTATTATCATCAGTAGGAAAAAGAGCCAGAATTGCCTGGTGTACTGTGTTGTATTGTTGTGACTCTCTGTGGCTGATTGAAACCATTCGTTAACCTGCACAAAATTAAATTACGATATAAATGTATTCAGACGAATATATCAAATGTCGTTTATTGTAAAACGTTTAATTCTAAACTTTTCTAGGAGAAAAAGTTCTGTGCTCAAAAGATGGATACACATCCATCTTTTGAGCTCAGAGGTTTAAAAACAAACAACAATGCGTCCGACACATTCGCAAGAAAGGCTTGAAATGAAGGGTTGGTGGAGAGCGCCGCATCGCACTCGCGTGAACCGCGCGTTGCCAGCTCGCGCTTCACGCGAGGCAAGCATGCCAGCAGCGAGCTATCGTACCGAGTGGTCCACTCGCAGTCCGCGCGTGGACGCCTCGCGAGTGAGGCGATCCGGTGATGGTACGGAGTTGATGTATCGAGCGCAGCAGTGCGCACGAATCCATACGAAGAATACGAACCGCTTGAGGCGAGTCGGTGAAGGTTGGGTGCCGGGTGGCTCTAATGAGTTGTGACCTATAATTTACTTTTGTGTATGGATGTTTATCTCCACAATACATAGATAGAAGAGAAAATCTTAATATGTATGCCAGTATTTGGTCACTTACTAATGACTCAATTCATTCAACAGAGCCAGAAGTCCACAATTGAATATAGGCTTACTCCATAGATTTTTTCTAAATGTTTGCCATAGTTAATACCCTCGCTATAGTTGACAAACGCAGTTTTTTTTAATTATTATTAATTTATCTCATATAGATACAAATGCTGTTCCCATCTTTTGTTTCAGTTTCGCCTTGTCGTCTCCCTACGTCACCTATGGGTCGATAATGGCGTAGTGGATTTTTTAGAACGCCACTACACGGAAAAATTTGAAATGTTAAATTTGAATATATGTACTGTAAAGATTTTGATTAGCACAAAAACACTACATCGTTATGATCGGCCATGTCTGATTGCCACAAAGCATAGTCGTGTGCCAATCATTTTCGTATATGTCTTAATGATTTCCTATATTTACGCGAACACTACACATTTAAATAACACCAGCTTTTACGGATTTTATCGCGCATATTTAACTTTTTAAATACCCGCCGTTTTGAGCACATTACAGCACCCATGGTCACGTGGGAGACTGAGATGTTCAACGTCTAGATGTCCCGCGGTTAGTTACCATAGATTAAAATTATATAAAATAGATATTAATTTTGATAGATCGGAACAAAAATTAATAATTTTAATCTATGGTATCCGCGGTTAACTATGACATCTAGACGTTGAATATCTCAGTATCCCCCGTGACCATGGGTGCTGTTAAGTGCTCGAAACGTCGGGTATTTAAAAAGTTAAATATACGCGATAAAATCCGTAAAAGCTGGTATTATTTAAATGTATATGTCTTATTAAAAATACCTAGTACAGAGCCACCCCCCACTACGTTTGTATTCTCATTGGTTGTTTTGCTTATTCGTTAGTCTGAGTCATTCTTTACTACGCATACAAAAGGTCTATAGTAAATCGGTGTTGAGTTTGACAGTGAAAGGTAAAATAGTCAAGTTAGTTAGCGTATACACATCCAGCTGGGTACAGACATCCTCTCATTTCTAAATGAGCTATGGAGTAGTTAGTCAGCATCGCTGCTCCAATGCATGTTAGTAGCCTTCACATAATCTTAAATTATTTAATTCCTCGGATGTACAGGTTTCGTATCAATGTTTTTGCTTCACCACCGAGCGGTCCGGTCCAGCTGATGGGTCTTTTTTATGCAGCACTATATTATCATGCACATCTTTTATTTGGTAAGAATTTTTAAACCATCTTATTTAGTACTTCGTCGGACATTTCATGTCACAAATTTTTTTTAAAACAAATTTCCTTATATTGTCTAATATTTTAGAACTAGCTAGGCTATACTTACAACGGAGTTATCACATTCTATTTTGCATGTGGGGTAAAATGTGTCACTTCCAGTTTCAAATGGAGCTTTATGCAAACAATTTGGATAATGAACGGAACCTGTAAAACATATTTTTGAACCATATTAGAAACATATATAATCCTTGGTGCATCTATTAATAATTGTTTAATGACTAAGATAGTAAATTTTCACACAATTGTTGAAGTGGAGTTGATTAGAAAGTGAGAGTGTGACCTAAATCGTTTGCAAAGTACCTAAAAACAAGGAACAATGACGTGACTAGGATAAAGTAGACTTAGACAAATAATTCCATACAAATTAGTCAGTTAACAAAGGTTATTTTTATAGGGTTTAAAGGAGCTTAAGAGTCTTACCATCGGGTAACACTATGCGGTTAAGTTGTACATATGCACACTTGTCCTCGGTAATAACAGTGGAGAGTAATAAAGTCCCCACAAACGAAAGGTTTTTAGGGAATTCTGTGCCAGATGTCGTTTTTGGTCGGCAAGTAAGAGCCGCGTCTGCTTCCCACGCCTCACATATCTCCATGAGGCGCCACGGGGTTGACTTATCTAATTCACAAGATGCCTGTAAAATGATTACAATATTATTCCAGGTATAACCTAAGTATAAAACTAATAGATTCCGATAAAAAATACTAAGCCATACTAAAAATAAAAATTTGTTTGTAGTTGTCATAATTTTTATCACAATCTATTATTTATTTAATTGATTAAAAAATTCATAGTGTTTTACATTGTGTAATAAATACTGCATGGAATTTTCACGGTGTATAATGGAGCTCGTCCGCCGCATGGCGGACGAGCTCCATTGTACACCGTGAAAATACGCATCATATTATAATTCTCTATCCTATTTCCAACCAATTCTACTCCAATAATAAAAATACGAGTGTGCTTATGACGTATATATACTATGTATATATACATGTATATACATATATTAACCTTCTACAAATACGTAGAGAATTTAATGTAATGAAGAAAATATTAATTCATAAAATTGTTCAAAACGAAATAAAATTACGAAAAATAACTGTCTATGAGAGAAAGAAAATGTGCGCGTGCACTACTCTCTCTCTTGCTTATATCCCCCGCTCAATTCCCGTTCGCCTCGCCCGATCACACTTTTCGTAACGCTTTCATCGCTTCAACGCTTCATCACGCGTTTGCCAGCTTCCTCCCGAAGTCAAGCGTGCGTAAAGAAGTTTTACTTCAAAAAGTTGTATTTAAAGTATTTAAAAAAATCTATTAAAATTCTGAGCATAAGTTAAAATTATCTTAAGGAATCCTTAATGTGGATAGCATCAATCAACTGCTGGTGGAGAAAATCGATCATTCGAAAATTATAATATTTATAGTTAATGCAGATCAATTATCAAGATGAGAAATATAGTTTAGTTCCCAAAATTATTTCTCTCAACAGTGATTGTTGCAGATTCTGAACATTTTACTATGTCTCATCATAAGGCGAACCAGTCAAAAAGAATTAAAAACCTACGTACATTCTTTAAATAAAGACAATATAATACCTGACAGTCATCATAATGTGATTCACTAATGACTTCTTGGAATGCGATAGTGTCATTTGAACATAGGCGGTAATTTAACATCTTATTAGAACATGTCATGATTGGTTTGGATACGCCAATGGCCGCTGAAATCTTCTGATTTGTACAGTTCATGGAGCAGGGCTGATCTAAATCGACGTAACCGTCGCCGATGCGACAGTGAGGAACGTATGGGTACCCTGAAATCGATACATCATACAAGTTACAAACAAATCTAAAACAAAGTCGTTTTAAAGATATAGAAGAACATATAATAAACAAAGAAGACGTAAAACGCACACAACAAGTAACTATACTTTGAGCCTTAATTTGGGATGAATATGAACTAATATCAAGTACTATGTGCGTTATATTTTTTTCGGACATAAGCTAATGTCAGATCAATAATTCACTTGATGTTTATTTTATTTATTTTTATTCACACAGGCTCGCTTACATTAATGAACAATTGATGATGATTATGATTAGGTAATTGTTTATTCTCATGAATAAACAATTACCTAATCATAATCATCATCATCATTACAGCCCTTCACAAATCCACAGCTGAACATAAGCCTACATATAATAACATAACATATCCCTCGAGGAACTCCACATAGCGTTCATTTTATGTCTTATCCGTCTTGAAACATTATTGAGGTCATTTAGAGCACTTAGGTCCTCCAGTGATGTACTCGCCATTGATGTTAATAACGTATCATTTCCAGTCTAGTGGCTTGAAAACGTCTTCCAATGTAGCGGTGAAGAGTTTCGGGGATCTAAGGTCGCCCTGTTTGTGACCTCTCTGCAGTTGGATAGGTTTTGTACTCTGGTTCTGAACTCGAAATGCCACCGCAGCCCTTCTGTACAAATACTTCAGCACTTCAATGTACCAACAGACAATTTGGCACCGCTGAAGGGAATTTAGCACTCCAAAATTTGAATATTTATTATTAATAATACTAAAATAAGTGTAGAACTTGTCGACTTTCAAAAGAATTTAAGCAATCAAATCTAAAATAGTGTGCACGCAACTAATGTTCAGCTAACAACAGCTTAAAATTTTTGGGTATACGCGCAGGAGTAGGATGAATGAATGTAGAAGAATATAAGTGAAAGCTGATGTAAAGAAATCCATTACTAAATGTTCCCGGTATCGGTATCCCGGTATTGGTGGCGGAGTCCTGGTAAGTGCTGTAATCGTAAATCCGCAAGTATGGTGATAACGGCAAACCACTATAAATGAGAAATCTGACCAGTAGTAGACTATTTTAGAAGAAAATAGAATATCTTATATATTTTCTTCTATCTAGCAATAGGAAATAGCTTTGAAAACGATCAATATAATATGTAGTTCCTTTCCTCTACGTCAACCTCGCGCTTGTGGCAAGTAACTTCACAATTGTGATAGAAATTTGTTCGCTAATAATTTACCAAAAGAGATTCAGAATATACAACAAAATGGTCGGATGCATAGTTGAACTTACCATCCAAATTTACTTTATTTGCGTGCATGTTTAAACAGTGGCCTTCTTGTGTGACGTTACTAATATATGTTGTATACTGTATTCCGTTCGTCTCACTGTAGCAGTACTGTGGAATGTGCCAATGCTCACAAACCGTTTGCCACATTTTTGGAGAACTCATGTCGCAAGTCATCTATAAAAATATGAAAAAAAAAATAGATTTTTGAAATACCTACTGTGTTCATTTGTAGCAATTTACCTGGGTTTTTTCTTCATCAAATTTTAAGCTATTGCATAGCTCTTATCGCGGCCTTGGAGCGCGGCGACCGAATCAAGAAATCCCGTAACGAAAATAAACCTAACACCCCCCATTTCGACCTGTACAGCGGTGCGGCGTTGAAAGCCGTGCATCGTCTAACGTCGTTTCAGTTCGGCAGACTTCGGCACGGTTGACGCAATATTTTCCTTATTGTTTCTTATTTCAGTTACCATAAACCTATAGTTTCAATGATAAAAATTCCTGAATAACCTACATGTATAGTAAGATAATAAAAATATTTTAAACAATATTAACGTCTCATTTATTCGATAAAACAAAAAAAATGTTTTATCTGTAACCACGTTCAAAAAGTGTAACTTGAATTAATATCAAAGAAAAAAAAGAAAAAATACTGCATAAATAAAATAAACAAAAAAAAATTAATTGCATAAGTTGATAAAAATGCTATGCAATAGCTTTACCGCGGCAGTCCCCGAGTGCCACACGTATTTTTTTGCTACTCTATTAAGATTCTGATTTGTATTGTCAAAGAAAATCCTAGATTAACGCCTTACGCCTGGTCCAGGAAAATTAAAACAGCAACACTAAATAAACTTATGTAATACAAGCTAAGTAAGCTTTTATTAGGATATACTTATAGTTTTATTTATTAAAATTATATAAATGATCTTTTTAGATGCCATAGTAGAAATATATTATATCGTAGATTCCAGATACAACTTAGTTTACATAAATAAATTGAACAAGACCCAAGCCACAGATTCAGGATCCAGATTCGAAACAATTATTCATACTCGTATGTGGTCATACAAATTTTTGTTTCATGAGGGATTATTATTACAGCCCTCCGCGCTATAACTCAATGCTATTCTTATGTATTTTATTCAAAGTAACGAACGAAAACATACTGCACCAGATAGCGTTAGATAACCGGATGCTGTGGCCCATTTACATCTACATCTATCCTCGATAAAATAACTAAATCGTACATGGGATCTCTCTGAAGACTTTTATGTAATGCCAATAAGTACCAGTAAAACAGTCTATAATCACTAATTACACCAAAGAACAGTAGCAATGTGCTGGTATTCAGTGAGAGCATGGTGGTGCGCATAATACAGCTGTAATTTCTTTTTCACATTAAGCCATTTAAATCATAGAAATATGATATTGGGAAATATGGACAAATTTTAGACTGATTACTTGTTAAGAATGATTTTGTTAACATGCCATAAAAACCCATGTAGTAGGTCAGGTCTTCCGTGGCAACGAATGCTGGAAGGTTCTTTAGAATTATATAAAATATATCGTACAAAATTAGTATATAAAATACTAATGAATTCATTTAAGTACCTATATGAAGCTAATGAAAATACATTCACTACTGAACTGTCGTTAGATTGTTGTTTCAATACCACTTACAATCAGATGCTACATAGATTTATTTTTAATACGAATCGCTTTACTTTTCATACAAGCGCATACCGCAACATATTCAGTAACATGCAATTAAGCAAAATCAACACTTACGTTACATCGGGAAGTGCCGGTCTGATTTTCCAGATTTGCTTTCGTACATTGGTTAACTGAATGCTCATCCCGGTAGCAGCTACGCAAAAACGATACGCCATCGCCGCACTCCAGTTGCACCGCGGAATAAGCACCACTTTCTCCCGGTATTAAGTAAATAGCGGCGAAACTTACTATTGTCACAACTTGGAATAAGATGAAAATTGATTTTTGTATTTTGAACCTGTAACAAAATTTCTCAATTTACCTGGAATATCTATTTTATTCAATAAACATATTTCTTTCTTATTTTTTAAATTTGAAAATGGGTTTTGTTTTCAATGCCCCAATTGTAATCATACATACTAATGTGATAGACAAATATCACTCCAACGAAAGTTTTCTTGTTCATTCATTCAATTAATCATCATTTAAAAGTATGGGAGTGACCTATATCACCCTGATATAATATGAATAGACCATTTAACCAACAGCTATTTTAGTTATTTTATAATCGTAAAGAATGTCGAACCATTTGATTAAATATTTATTACTCAACGGTACGTTATAGCACGAATGGGTCCTTTTTACTGGAAACGCCTCTGAATTTTGATTCTTGATTGAAAATAAATGTAGATGTCTATAGGTCACAGTAACCACTTTACTATCAGGTGGACTATGTACTCGTTTGACACCCTTATCCTATAGAAAAAAAAACAGTACATCCTTACCACCTAGGTAGGACTCCCTTTACTGCCTAGGAGTCCGCGTGGGTAAATTCCACACTCTTACATATAATAGAGCCAGTATAAAGTACAGGCTGTGAGGCACTCCACCCTATTCCTCGGAAGTAACAACGTATATGGAGCTTTCCTTGTTTGAAGCTGGTTGCAGGTGTCCATGCACTACAGTAGTCATTTACTATCAGATGTATTGTAGATTCGTTTGTCATTTCATTTTTATAAAAAAGAAAGTTTATTTTTAACCAACAGCTGTGAAGAGTCCTTAATTAAAATTACATCTATTACACAATTACGGGGTAGAGCTAGCGATCCGCCCAGCCTCTGGCTGGATAGGACCTATTTATGTGTCTTTATTTAGATTTAATATATTCAAAGACTATTTGTTTTATCAATATTTTGTTCTTTCAAAAAAAAATTCAAATTTATGGATAAAATATCGCTATTGGAATTGCTTTCTCTCGTTCCTGAGATTTCATAACAATCGGTTCAGCCATTCCGAAAATTAGCCCGGACAGACAGACAGACATACAAAAGAAAAGATATTCAAGTCCTAATGGCATGGAAATAACACCCTCGATATCAGCCAGCTATTTCGATCTTTCTGACCGCCTCGGTGGTCTAGTGGTTGTAGTAGTGCGACTGCTGATCACAGGGCCACTGGGTTCGGATCCCGGGTCGGGCCAAAAAATCTATTATTGAGTTATTCCGTCAAGAAATTCTCAGTAGCTGCCCGGAGTCAGGAAGTTGGCGGTGTCTCACCCACGTGTGCCTCGGAAAGCACGTAAAGCCGTTGGTCCTGCGCCTGATCTCTCTCCGGTCGTGTCGGTTTACCGTCCCATCGGATTATGAGAGTGAGTGAGGGAATAGAGAGCGCACCTGTGCTTGCATGCGCAAGCACAGGTGCGCTTGGGTACTATAACCACACTACTCTACAATACACAACACTTGGGTACTATAATCCTGTCCTGCGCCGATGGCTAGTCTCCGTTCAGGCTGGCCACCGTGACCGAAATTCGGTCTGGAGGACATTATTATTTCGATCTTTATAGGTATGAATTTTTCGATGTCAAACAAGGCTTAAGTTAATTTTATATTTTCAGACACAGAAAATAGAGAAATATACATTCTATTTTACCAACTTAAATAAAACAGGTATTCAATTCGACTGGGTTTTTTTATAGAATAAGGGTAACCACACACACATCAACATTTATTTTAAATTAAAAATCAAAATACAGATGCGTTGCCAGTCCTGAGGACTGAGATGGAATGCCTCGTTTCTAGTAAAAAAGGTCTCCGGTTCTCGATATTCAACATACGAAACGCAGCAGCATTAAGCTGCTATTTTACGCCAGTATTCTGTGAGAGCGGGGTCCTCCCCCGATCGAGCCGACTCGTTCGTGCTACAACCACAATATAGAGAGCTATAGCATGGCTTTACCACGTAAAAATGTATTACTTCATTTTCTCTGGATAAACCGATTTTGATGACTCTTTTTTATATATATCTTTTTTAATCAAGATCTTACTAGTAGTTTTTGAGTTATCTTTAACAATGCGTATTTAATTGACTTCGAAGACATTGATTCGGTTGTATTGAAGTCGATTGTACAAAATTTTTAATTTTACCATTTGTATTTATTATTAACATCGGGTTAATAACATAGCAGCGTGATATCATCGTTGTATTGTTTTTTGCACAGTGATACTTAACGATTTGTGTGATTTTTTTGCGTGAATTGAACTGGTTGGCTGCATACCTATACTTTATTTTGGCCTTGGCCGATGTTTGTAAGTAATTTATTAATCACGCGACTGATTTGGGAACCATAATGTAGGCGCTTGTGTTTCAATATAATAAAATCGTAATAATATAGATTACATATAATATAGATTACATATAATACAGATCAGACCAAAAGAACATTCAAGAGCTGTAAGTATATTATCTATACCAGCTCTAAAACAAACTGCTAGACATTGACTTCACCCTAACTAATCACTGGCTGGCGGATTGCCCGTTAACTAGTAAAGATAATTTGATCTTCTTGGATTCCTCTAATGAAAAATAATCATTGGTATCATTATAGACTTCCGTTATTACGTGGTAGACCCATGCCGTAGCTATATTATGGTTCATAAAGATAGCTTGGTCTCTGCGACAGCTGTCAGTAAAAATCACGCCTATGAAGTCCTGAATTTCTTAGTAGTACAGACAGTACCTGTCAATGTCATACTTTATGGGCATGCACTAATTAGGTCGGCATGCCCATAAAGTATGATATTGACAGGTACTGTCTGCACTACTAAGAAATTCAGGACTTCATAGGCGTGATTTTTACTGACAGCTGTCGCAGAGATCAAGCTATCTTTATGAACTATAGTAGTGTAGTTGCAGGACGGGTTGGTTTTACCGAGGAAAGACCACGCTCTCGCTGAATACCAGCGTAAAAAGCAGCTGAACGCTGCTGTGTTTTCTATGGTGAGTGTAGAGAACTAGAGACCCTTTTTACTGGAAACGAGGCATTCCATCTTAGTTCTTACGGGTGACACCGCGTCTAATTTTGATTCGTAATCCAGGCTAAATGTGGCTATGGCTCACAGATACCACTTACCGGTGAACTGTGTGACCGTTAGTCACGCTAATCCATTAAAAAAGTACAGGGGACAAGATTATGGATAGAATCACTTATGCTGCCACACGCTATAAATAGATACTTTTAAAACTATGTTGGGCATCAAAGTAGCCTTATACCTGTATCATTTATTTTAACAGAAAACTGCAACATAATACGATAAAAACCTTCTTCAGCGTATGTAGTAAAAGATTGTAAATCTCATCAGAGTAGTAATAACTAGACTATAATATTTGAACTATTTCCATAGCATAATGTCGCATGGTATGTATTTTGCTGTGGGTACATGCAACCAACAATGAAAATATATTTGGTTTGTAGTTTGGAGGACCATAACAGCAAACTGCGATTTAATGCCACAAGCGTCTCTAAGACAAAAATTTAATGAAATAAATATACTAACTTTGACCTCCTTTATTTAACATTCACTTAGTTTTTACTCCCTTTTTTAAATTTTCGAAAATGTGACGTATGCGCTCGGAAATATAAGACGTTATAAAAAATAAGTGATATCCATTCTATGAATACGATGAACAGACACATGCTGCAACGAAGTGCTGTCGGCCGCCATGAGGAAAATGATTATTTATTATTAAAAAAGTCGCAAACTATAAATTGGCCTATATAAGCTTATATAAGCCTGTGTCATGAAAGTTATTTACAAAGTAAGTACATAAATTGCGCAAGAACTAGCACCCAGATTCAAAACCCGCGTATCAGAGCAGCACGGAACACAATCAAATGTTTCTGTGCTATCGATTCATCATTAATGTCATAATAAATGTTTGACTGACTCGTTGGTCAAGTGTTCGTTAGAGCGACTGCTGATGACAATGTCCTGGGTTAGAATCTTGAGTCGTGCCAATATCAGTTATTAGATTTTTCTGTCAAGGAAATCACAGTGAGGAAACCAGAAAAAGTGAGAAAGTTGGTAGTGTTGCCCCCAGCGTTTCGAAAAGCGTTAACTTTTCGAGACGCGGAGCAATAACTACGTACTAGCGTAAAACGTAAAGGCGTTGGTCTTGCGCCTTAAGAGAGATCAGGCCGCAAGTTTCCGTCTCATGGGTCTTAGAGCGTCAAGAAATAGAGTGTACCTGTGTTTGGCACAAACGCGTGCACTGTATTCGCCGATAAGACAGGTTGCCGTGACCGAAATTCGGTCTAGAGGACATTAATAACAAACCAAATTAAAACAAAATAAAGCGTGACCAAAAATTAAAAATGTGATTGGGAAATGTTCCTATACTGCTGAACTTTTTTACCTGCTGAAAAAAAGGGTGTAATATGAGAAGGGAGTAGAAGCCTATGGCACTGATATTTTACAAAAATTAAAAACAAAAATTTTGAATAAATGTTTTGAAAAATATTTCTTTAACAATTACTTTGCCCTTGAGCCCGTGACCCTGCGAAGTGACAAGGTCAAAGATGCCTACTAAATTTAATGTTTTATTGCCATTCGTAAAGTAGGGTGGATATGATTTGAATTCTGATAAATTTTAATTCATATATTTAAATGCATGTAAAAAAGGTCACCAGTATAATAGAATATAATTTCCAAAATGAATAATGTAGTTAAGTTAACCGCATGATATTCATACCTGTCAGCAATAATACCAAAAAGTGGTTTTGATATTAGTCCAAATATTGGCAAAATTGTGTAAATCAGTCCAACTGTAGCTGAGGAGAAACCGAGCTGTCGTGCATAAGTTGATAAATATGGAACTAGAGGGGCAGTACCTGAAACAAGATTTTGAACTTGAAGTTTAGAAAATTTACCTGTCCTGCCTGATGTAATAACACAAATGATGATATCCTGACCAATTTTAACAATTGCTATAACATTAGTATTTATCAATGGTAGGTAGAATATTGTAACAAAATTATAGATATTTTGGGTATTCTACGCCCATGCAGTTAGAATATATTCAAAAAATAAGAAAATATGGTATACAACAAAAATAAACAATACACAAGAAAATTAAACAGCTAACATAAGAGTCCATGACAGGAATAACCAAAGAGTAAAATGGCTCTTTGATTTTGTAATTAACCCATTAGCCGAAACAGCCACAAGAATAATTTCAGTCGGCAAACAGATCCCACATGTCAGTCACCTTGTGAGCCAAGTTCAGATATTATTTTGTCTTATTTATTATTTTGGGTATATTTCGATTTTTATCCCATCCGTTTGTTCCGGCTAATCTCCGGTAACGATTTTGACGGGTCTTTCACTGGCAGATAGCTGATGTTATAAAGGAGTAACTTAGATTAGTTTTATTTTAGAAAAAGAATTAGAATTCCGCGCAAAGAAATTAAAACTCATGAAATCCAATCATAATAAATTCCACACAAGCAAAGTGCAGGAAACAGCTAGAAATATAATATATTACATTGGTTATCATGAATGATATCAGCATATTCACATTTTATGGTGCCTTTATATGCTGATAGACAATACCTGATAAAGATAATATTGAGTCTATGTTTTCACTACATTCTACCATATTGGTATTATTAACTTAATTTTCTGATTCATGGTGCAAAAATCAATTCATAAATAGATTCAGGATAGGCCTATGTAGTTAAGAAGTTTGAAGCTACAAAATGCATCTTAAATAACTTATAATACTTCCATATAAGTATTTCTACATTTGATTACTTAATATTTCATTTAATAAACAGTATTAAAACACATATACATAATATTGGTGTTACCTATGTTGTACTTTTTGATAAAAATGAATAAAACTTTTTAATGTTTAATTTTAGTGTTTTTAAATAAATATTAAGTTAAACTTATATTTGGAACTTTGTATTCAGTTCACAGTATTTATGATTTTATATGCGACAAGCTGTAACAACCTATTTTACCCACTCTGAGGTTCAATTTTCCAAATTCTTTGGTCTTGGTGGGTGTCTATGTTACAATCGGGCGTATAGTTTTGGAGATCTCATGATGAGTAAGTGTTTCAGTTGTAAGTCTTTACATAGATTTTACAAATTCTTCTAGTCTATATCATGTTAAATGGAATGCCTAAGATAGTAATGGATCTAAACTGTTGTTTTTACATCATTATGCTAAAAATGTGAAACCTTAGTCCAATGCCAATAGTACGAGGGGTGATCCAAAAGTAATGATAATGAAAATAAAACACGGTAATTAAAGTTAAAATAATAATTTATTTTTCTACATATTCTCCTAACAAATCAATACATTTAGTCCATCTTTTTTCTAAACCCAGGATTCCCTTTGAAAAAAAATTCTTTGTCTTGACCCTCCAAAACGCTTCAACAGCGGCCATTACTTCGCTATCGTCTTCGAATTTCTTGCCTCGAGAGGTAGAAGTCACTAGGAGCTAGATCTGGCGAATAGGGAGGGTGTTCGAGCAGTTCGAATCCCGTTTCTTGAATGGCAGCCATCGCAACTGCGGCTTTGTGAGCTGGTGCGTTATCTTGGTGAAACAGCACTCCAGCTCGCAGTTTGCCGCGTCTTTTTTCCTTAATGGCCTCCCGTAATCTTCTTATTTGGTCTGCGTAGTGGCTCCCTTTTCCAAATATTCCACCATAATTATGCCTTGAGCGTCCAAAAAAACAGATGCCATAACCTTTCCCGCCGACCTTGAAACTTTGAATTTCTTTGGCGTCGGTGAGGAGGCTCGCTTCCAAGTCATCGATTGTTGTTTCGTTTCAGGATCAAAATGGTGGATCCAGGTCTCGTCCATAAATAAATTTTTCTTAATCTGCTTGGAACTTTCGAGATTGACCCTCGAAATGTCAACTCGATTTTTCTTTCACTCGTTGGTTAACATTCTGGGTACCCAACGCGCAGAGACCTTTTTCATATGCAACTCGTTCGCAAGGATTCGTTGAACGCTGATATATGAGATCCCTGTGACCTCAGCTACATGCCTGATGGTTAGTCTTCGATCTGCCAACACAACATCTTCGACTTTTTTCACGTTGTCTTCAGTGAGGGACATGGATGGGCGTCCTTCGCGATGTTCATCTTCAGTGGATGTCCTGCCCAGTTTAAACTCCTTGGCCCAGCGTGCAACTGCAGAATATGGAGGAGCAGAGTCCCCCAATGTTTCCACTAAGTCACTGTGTATGTCTTTTGAAGACATTTTTTTCAAACAGAGGTACTTGATGACAGCTCTAATTTCGTTTTTCTCCATGTTGATGTTATCTCTTTGACAGGTTGTATTCAAATGAATGTATCTCTCGGAAATCGTGATCTATTTATATGATTTTTTTTAGACTGACGTAGTGAGTATATAAGCAAGCAAAAACTATTTTTTTTGGATTTTTATGCGGACCTGAAGTAACCGATTATCATTACTTTTGGATCACCCCTGTACATTGACATTTTTTTATTGAATAAGAGTGACAAACAAGCATACAGTCCACCTGATGAAAGTAGATGCTGGCCTATAGACATCAAAATTGTTATCTAAACTAGGCAGAGCATGTATTATAGATGTCAATATGTAGGTCCTACTCGTATCAGCCCACCCAAGCTGCAGCGTGACTTCACCACATATGAAATATATATGACATATGGTGCAAACATACAGTATTTTACGTCTGGCATAAGCATGATGGATATATTGCAAGCTAGCTATATTGTTTTTTTTACATTTCCTATAGTCAACCAACACAACACTCACAGGATAATATTTTTTTTATAGAATAAGGATGACAAATGAGCACACCGCTAGCTAGCAGTTCACCTGATAGTAAGTGGATGCTGTGGCCCATAGACATCTACGTTAATCCTCGGTTAAGAATCAAAATGAACATGCGTTGTCACCCCTGAGGACCATGATGGAATGCCTCATATCCAGTAAAAAAGGGTCTCCGGATCTCTACACTCACTATAAGAAACACAGCAGCATTAAGCTGCTATTTTACGCTGGTATTCTGTGAGAGTGTGGTCCTTCCCTGGTTGAGCTGTCCCATTCGGGGTAGTCTATATTCTTACACCACCATGATCCAAAAAATAATCTAATTAGAATGTAACATATAGTTAACACTCAATAGTATTATAATTAATTAAGAAATCAAAGATCTGCAGCATTTCTACAAATAATAAGGCACAATATTTAAAAAAAATTATTGGGTAAAATTGAATAAAAGTTAATTATAATATTTTATAAATATTCAACACTGCTAATAGTATTTTAGTTTGTAAATAAAAAATAATGCTGCAGTAATTTTCACAATTGCCTATTAGTGACGGTAACATCATGATAATAAAATAAAAAAAACATGTTATGCTGCAGCTATATTGTAGTTGTGGCATGAATGGGTCAGCTTGACTAGGGAGGGACCTAATATGCAATCAAAAGTATAGACAATGAACAGTATATAAATTCATTCATTACATCCCTTTAAATGCCTCAGCTAAACCTAGGCCTCTTTATAGGTTGCCTCATAAAATAGGTATTTCTCATAGTTGCCATGCTTGGCAGACAGGTTGGCAACTGCAGTTTTCTATTATTTAGTCGGCAATAGTTTTTTTTATTTTTATTAGTTTATTTTTTATTGTTTGCCAGTGTATAATAGAAGATGTATAATAGAATATCCACATACGATCCCATGGGTGTTGTAAGAGGCGACAGAGTGAAACACCAAGACATCATAATAAAGGCATTACTTTATGGACTTGTTTTTCATTTAATTGACTAAGTAACAATGACAAACAAGTGCTAAAGGTATAAGGGTCACAGATATCACATATATCCTCAATTAAGAAAACAAATGCAGGTGTTTTATCACTTCTGAGCACTAAGATGGAATGCCTTGTTACCAGAAAAAAGGGTCTCTGACTTTGTCACTTACTATATATTATACAGAAGCATTATATATTATTTTGTATGTGGCAGAGCCACGCTGCAGTTAGTAGTATAGTTGTAGCATGAATGTGTTGGCTCAACTGGAGAAGAACCATGCTCTCACAGAATACTGTTGTGAAATAGTAGCTTAACGCTGCTGTTTCATATGGTGAGTGTAGTGAACTGGAGACCCTTATTACTGGATACAAGGATTTCGATCTTAGACCTCACGGGTGGCAACGCATCTTCATTTTGATTTGTAATCGAGGATAGATGTAGTAGTCTATGGGCTACAGCAACAACTTACCATCAGGTGGACTGTGTGCTCCTTTGTAACTCTATCCTATTAAAAAAATGCTATTTAATAATGGGAAGCATGGATCTTCCATCAACCTATCCTTGCTGGAGCTAAAATATGCTGCAAGATAGATCTACCCATCATCAAAATCATAATATTGTATATAAATTTGGAACCTGGAATCTTCAAGTCTGGTAGGACTCTTTTTGTTTCTAGAAGTCAATCTGCATTGGTAGGATCGCTTACCTATTTCTGCCATCAAATAGCAGTGACTGTTTTGTTTATATTCGTGTGAAAGGTATAGAGCCCATATAATTACAGATTGTGAGGCATTCAATCTTATTCAACAACACACCTCTATTCTTCCTAACCAAGCTAGTTACTATCAGAACTGTAAAGTTTATTTGTCACTTCAACAACTTCACAAAATACAACTATGTAAAACAACAAATATAAATGATAATTGAATTATAACATTAGATTGCAATTCAAGCAGGAATTGAAAAAAGCAGTCTAAGTTCTCACTTTCTTGTATGGATTACTTACTACAAACCCAAAGACAGCTTAATCCAACAATACTGCATGCATGAGAACTCACTACTGTTCTCTCCTCTCATTATCATCTCTATGCTGATGACTTGCAATTATACCGTCATTTCAAAGTCCAAGATATAGATGAGGCTATTAATAAGATGAATGCTGACTTAAGTAGCATAAGCAGTTGGGCAAAATCGTTTGGTCTTCGTGTTAACCCTGCTAAATCCCAAGTAATGATTATCGGCAGCTCATATATGCTTAATTTATTAGATCGTTCGAAGATCCCTGCAGTTACGTATGATAATACTCAAATTCCATATACAGAGACCGCTAAGAACTTAGGTGTTATTTTTGATAATAATTTGTCTTGGGTCGCTCACATTAATATGATTAGCAGAAAAGTGAACTACTCTTTTCAATCTCTCAAGCATCTCCAGATGTTTTTACCGTTAAAAACTAAGATAACCTTAGCTCAAGCACTTCTTCTTCCTCTCATTGACTACGCTGATGTTAGTTTTTTGGATGCTTCAGAGGAGCTGTTGAACAAACTGGAACGTGTTCAAAATTTGTGTATACGTTTTATTTTCGGTCTTCGTAAGTTTGATCATGTTTCAGAGTACAGGGCTCAATTAAAATGGCTTCCTATCCGTAGACGTCGAGACTTACATGTGTTATCATTTCTATACTTTCTACTCTTTAATCCTCTTGCACCTCCATATCTCCGCGAGCGTTTTGAGTATCTTGTACCCCGTGAAACTCAGTGCCGGACCACTAAACAACTACTTCTCAAAACTCCTTCTCATTTCACAAGCCGATGTGGTGGATCCTTTACAGTAAGGGCGGTCAAGCTATGGAACTCACTCCCACATGACATACGTGCTAGCTCTTCTCTTGATATATTTCGGAGCAGAGTAAAGAAATATTATCTGTCAACTTAGAACTATAAATATTTACATATTTTATGTATTTATATGTATAATTGTATATATATGTATGTGTCTATGTATGTATATGTATGTATATATATATATATATATATATATATATATATATATATATATATATATGTATATATATATGTATATATATGTGTGTGTATATGTGTATATATGTATATATTTATTGTCTTTATTGGTATAATATATGTATGTAAATCAATAGAAATAAGAATAAAAGAAATAAGAAAATGAATTATACTTATATGTTATACACTTATATGATAATTGTTAACTGTAACTTATAGCCAATTTCTATTAAGTAGCGTTACGTTAATTATTAAGTACGCACGCTGCTACCTACTTGCTTTATATATAAAACTATTTCTCTCTCCCAATAGGTTTGCTGGAAGAGAACTCTTATTAGGGTTAAGCTCGCCTTTGTACATTTATTTAAATATTTAATAATTGTTACCAACTTATTGTGTGTACAATAAAGAATAAAGAAAAGAATAAAGAGAAAAGACGGAAATTCTAATCACTTGTATCACAATTCAGTAAAAGTTGGTATGTTAACATTTTTTATAAGTAACCATGATCATAATTTTTAAAAAAAATTGTTAGTTTACTTACCAGCATTAAAAAGAAAATAATGACCCTTAATAGGCAGTAACTTTTTATTTATCTTCATACTTGGCAGCATTTCTTAACCTATAACAAATTAGATTTAAAAAATACTTATAATTTAAAATAAATATAAATATTAGGTATTAATATTTTAAATACACGTTTAATATGCTGCCAGAATTACTAGCTGATTATAGGAACACTTGATGTCATAATACATGAAATAATAAAATAATACTAGTATAGATTCGCCTTGCACAAACAAGTTATAAGCAAAAAAAGAGCTCGTGTTTACATTTATAATACTTTTATTATTCGATAACAATTCATTTTTCTAAGAGTCCATGTGTTTCAATGTACATATTATCAACATTTAGTAAAATAAAACAAATAAAAATATAATTAAAAGTAAATAAAGAATCACCAATGCATTTTATTATTGACTAAACCATTAAGGAAACTATATGAAAATAAAAATACCTGTTAGATTTTTCGTTTTGCAACACGACAAACGCATAACTTGTGCAGGTTTTAGTAAACTTTAAACTCTATATTAAACGGGAGGTAAAGATAACTGACTTGATAAATTACAAAGCAAGATAACGGTTATCTACGATAATTTAGATTTCTTAAAAGTGACCCCGATGCACGATGAAACGTCAGTTTCTCTATCTAGTCTGTGCCCCGATGTATGTATTAGCTTATTCTCTGTCTACGGCTTATAACCACAGAACCACTTATAACTTTTAATTTTAACCTCAATGTGTCACCCGTAGACAGAGAAACCTATAGACTATTGGTCGGCGTGGCCTCGAGTGAGAAAGGACGATAACGAATTTTTAGGTTATACAATAATCTTTATGACTTTTAAACACATTCAGATAAAAATTTTAATTGTTCTAAGAACTGAACTGAACAAGATTCACCAATCTTAAGGTCACAAAACACTTTCTTGTAAACTTCTTAAATTGCTACGCTGTTAAAGTTGTTTAGCAAACTCTACACTTTGCTAAACAAAAAAACCGGCACGGAGAAAGGGACAAACAATTACACCGCTCTATCTCATTTCTATGCAAGACGTATGCATAAATCTATCTTTTTCGTGTGCGAATGCGAAAGAAGGCGTCAATTTGCGTAGACAGCTGTCTACGTCAATTTGTCTATAGGTTTCTCTGTCTACGGTGTCACCAATCACCATAGATTATTTTTTTATTAACTGGCTTAAAGCTCTGGGTTCTAGCTTTTCTGAGCCTCATCATAGATTACTTTTTTTTTCATTTATTTATCATATGAACAAGCATTACACATATTTGTAGTGATAGCATTTAAAAAAACCAATAAGGTTTATACTTAAGCTTAGTTTACACCTAATGTTATTTTTAGTGATATTGTCCACTAATTCTGATGGTAAGTTATTGATTTCTCTTATCGTACGCATTGCTAGCACGCGGCTCGTTAAGATGGTTTTTAGAAATTGCTCGAGTGTTTACAGAATGCTCAATCGAGATTTTTAGCGATTCATTAAAAATTTTTCTTTTAATAAAATATTTTGTACTTGTATATGTATTGGTAAAATTTTACAATGTTTAAAAAGACCATTAATGTCATCCCTGAATTTATTTTTTATTTTATTTGGAACTACAGTATTGAGTATTCTTACTTGTAAACTATGGATCTAGTCAAGATATGTTTTGTAAGTTCGGCCGTAGCTACTTACCCCGTATTGCATGTGCGACTCCGCAAGTGCATTATATAACATTAACTTTATATTAAAAGGAATGCGATTAATGAGAATAGTGATATTTGCTAAAAAACTGTCTTAGTTTAGTACATACACGGTTAATATGCTGGCTCCAATTTAATTTACTGTCAATAAATAGTCCGAGATACGTTTGTGTGTCAACTATCTCAATTGCTGGGCAGCAGCATTCAGCAGCGCGGTTATTATGTAAGCAGATGTGGTTGTGTGCAACAATTTTTTTTTTATTGAAGCGGGTTTTTGGTATGGAGATTTAATTACTAACAACTTAGTTTTACTATCATTAAGGACAAACCCAGCATCATGGCACCACCTTGATAGGATATCCAGGTCAGACTGCAAAAGGTCACATGCCTTTTGTGGATTTTTATCACCGATTACAAGACAAATGTCATCTGCAAACTGGTAGCATGTGCAATTGACGATGTAGTTGCCCATGTCATTGACGTAGTACAAAAAGTGCAAGGGTCCTAGTACCGAACCTTGTGCTGTTCCCTCTGTTATCAACATCGGCTCGCCGTAGTTATTTTCAATTTTCATAAACGATTTTCGGTTCTTCAAGAAATTGTGGCACCAATTAAGTAAGGGGCCACGTATACCACATTTGTCTAATCTGTCCACTAGCTGTTTATGTAACAAAGTGTCAAAAGCACTTGAGAAGTCAATAAATAGGGCAAGCACTTGTCTTTTTTTCATTTCGATGACTATTCACTTCATCAGTAAATTTTGATAAGAGTCCTGTTGTACTTCTTCCTGATTGAAAACCAAACTGATACGGGCTTATTACAGTGTTATTCCTATAAAAGGAGACAATCATTTTTGGGCCCACTAGAAATATTAATGTCATTTAATGGTATTTACACCAAAAAAATACACCAAATTATAATAGTAAATGGTCTATAGATTTTTCGAAAATGTAAACGGAAACAAGAAATCTGAAAAAAAAATTAGTTGTTTTGACATTCGTGTTCTGATCATTGGCTAAGGTAATGTACCATTTAAAAAATTATTGTCTTGGAGATGTGTCGTGATAACTCGGAAAAAATCAACTCGAGTTGAAATTCAGGTAACTCGATTTTGAGCTCGAGTTAAACAATTCAAATTAGATGAACGAAGCTGTGTCAATATTTCACAAATTATTTTTATAATTGTTCTTCCATACAACACAATTATTATTACTACACTTAATAGGTAGTTATATATTATTTTTGGTACGCGTATCGACATCTTCATAAAATAATATCACTCTAACGTTATGACGTAAGTCTTAATGTTATTAATAATTTGACTATCCAAAGTATATATAATCAATTTATATCATATATAACATAAATTGATACAACATTATATACATATTACCTAATATCAATTTATTTATTACATATTATAGGTATCAATAAATTGCTCGAATTAGTAAGTCGATTTCATCACTAAATTGCAGACAAACACTGCATTGGCCGTAAGATAAAGATGCGATTCGAGTGGAGTTTTGCGACTCGAGCCACTCGGGTTAATTTACGAGTAGGTCTATAGTAGGTATGTATGTCATTCTAGTTGTACACTAGTTTTTGAGTAAATCAACTATTTACAGAAAAGTTTATCACTAGAGTTGAGATCAGCGATTACTTTAGTTAAACCATTTTTAAATATGTATCTTTATAAATAAGTAATATGTGGCAACATGAAATTAAAACTATAAATCAATATCATAAGTAAAACTAAGTTCAGGTTTGTTTACAACATGCCAGATGCAAGTTTGAATTTGGATGCAACTTGTGATGTCACCCGCAGCGACTTATTATATATACAAGTAAATTAATATCTATATAGCACCCTCTGAATCCATACGATACGCAGAGTTAACTCGGTAACTCGGTAAAATTTATTTTCTATCGATTATCGAGTTGGACAAATTCACTCGATTCACTCGAGTGAAATAAAACATAGTTGGAGTCGCATCATTATGGTAAGAACAAAATGGAGTTTTTTATTTACAAGCATTATTAAAATAATGTTTAAGAAAATACGGATATTATCAATTATCAGAAAGGTTAGCCAAATATTAATTGACACAAGTACGTATGTTTTTCTCTTTTTAGTTTTTGTGGTAAAATTCGCAAATAGAATATAAGAGTTTAATAATTTACACCTATTCTAGGTTGTGAAAATCTATTATTACCGTAAAACGGGGTGAATAGGGACAAACTCAAGTTTTTTTTCCAATCACTGATACTCCTACAGTAGGCGCGCGAGTTCATGTCCATCCTGAGGAATGCGGTAGTGCTGTGACCTAATCAATTATGGTAATGTCGATAATTACTACCGATTTAGTCAACAGCTGTCAATTTGGTTTATTGTAACTTAAGGTGATTTTGCAAATAATGAAATAAAATAAATGTGATAAGTACTTACTTGTTTATTGCTAATAGAGAAAAATATTTTTTAAAATGCAATTTAATCACTATCAGATGCAAAAACAACCGACAGAGCAGAGTCGGAATCAGTATCTTCGCCGTCGCTGACTTCAATTACGAATTTGTCGATCGTATTTTCCATTAGTCCGTCTTTTTGCCAGTAATGCTCTTCCAAAATTATAACGTGATCATCGAATCCACACCAATCTTTTTCTGTCACCTGGTTTATAGCCATTTCCGTTACTTCTTTCAATCTTGTTAGGGATAAATCTGAGTTAACGTTGTACTCCCTCACAACTCTCTTGACTTTTGCCCATGCTAACTCAATTGGGTTTAAGTCGCACATGTACGGTGGCAATCTTAAAACCTCATGTCCGTGACTACGGATGAGCTGGTCTATTTTAAAACTTTTCTCTTGGGGCGCATGCAATTTTATCAAATCAAAAAGCTCGCCTTTTCTCATGCTTAGTGAAGCCTCTACATTGTTTCTAATAAGCCATTCTAACATAACCGTTTTAGTGCTTGATTTTGTAGGAACTTTATTTTCCTGAACACTGTGATATGGTGCGTTGTCCATAACGACAACGCTGGATGGTGGCAAATTGGGAATGAACATGTCAGTCGCCCATTTCTCAAAGTTCGTACTGTTCATTTGCCCGTGGTAATCGCCTGTAGCAGTACCAGCTTTGAAAAGCAATTTTGCGCTATCCAAAAAACCACGTCTGGATCCGGCGTGAACGAGAATCAGCCTGTTCGTTGAGCTGGTGTCAGTCAGTATCGCGTCTATATAATCGTTTCTCCAACACTTTTTAAATGTGAGGTTATTGTCGATCCAAGTTTCGTCTAAAAAGAAAATATCGCGATTGTTTTCTCTGTATTGACGAATTTTTTGCAAATAATTTGACCGCGCAAATACAACAGCTGGTCTTTCTACCAAAATCCTTCGCTTGTTGTGACATTTTTGCCATTTATATCCCATTTTCTTTAGAAGTTTTCGTAAACTTGTAGTCCCCCAGGGAAAATTTATTTTTTCCCGGATTGCCGCCAGAAGTTTAGGACAAGTGGGAACGATATTTTTTGTCAAATAAAATTCTTCTATACATCTGTGTATTACACTTCTATCGAAATCATCTACATTTAAATTCCCCATTTTATTACACGATTTCCCTTTTTTAGAAGGCGAATGAAGAGGTCCATTTTTTGCTTCTGTTTGAATTCTAGACAATGTTCTTTTAGTAAGTCCAGTGTAACGGGCCGCTCGATCTAAAGCATTGTTAACGGGAAAAGCGAATTTATTCTCTTTTTTCTCTTCAACACACATCTGTAGGACATTTCTCGCCATTTCACGTGCTTGCTTATGTATTATAAAAGGTTTTTTCCTACCCGAACTTGCTGGAAGCGAAGTAGTCATGGTTTATTCACGATAAAATAATACAATCTCGACTAATTTTCTGTATCGATAAGCGCGCGTCACAACCGTCAAGGACAACACTCGACTGCAGACAAATGCGGCGAGGTGGTTTAAAGCGGGGCGAGCTGCCCCCGCGCGCCGCCTCTGTCCCCGATGGACATGAACTCGCGCGCGTACTATACATACAGCCGGATTATCAAATGACACAGATGTTTTTTTTTTTAAATTGAGAACTGTTTCTTGTTTATTCTGGCAACATCTAGTATCTAAAATGTCAAATAAGACAGAAAAACGTTATTTAAATTGAACACTATTGAAGTGCCAAAATATTGTTCCGTAAACATTTCAATTTTAAAATAATAAATACCAATTTCGAGTGACGCTGATTGATTAATTTTATCGTGATATTATTCAAGGACCTAATATACTATAAAGGTAAGTTCAACACTACATATTTTCGATTCAAATGGTAATTTTTAAAGGTTCTGCATTAATTGTTAATCTTGGGGTGACAAGGGACGTGTGAGGGGAGAATAGAGACAGTTAAAGGGGTGATTCGGGACGGAAAAGGGGTAATTTGGAACGAATTAGAGGTGATTCAGGACGAGTGAGGGGTGAATAGGGCTTACTTAATAGGGTTGTCAAAAATTATTTTGGTCTCTTATTCAGTTGTTTAAGAAAAAATTATTTATAATATTGGTTAATATTTCCAATATGGACCATCGATTTCAAAGCCCATATTTTTTTTGTAGATAGTACTCACTAAAAGAAAGCGTTTTGCAAAGTTTTAGGTTGCGGAAACTTACGGTTCATGAGATATATTTTTTTAAACTTTTCATACAAATTGGCAAATAACACGCAATTACACCAATTACAAAATGAATTTGACAAATCATTGATGTCAAACGTCAATTAGTGTAGGGTTCCGAATATTTTGAAAGTATCGACACGTACTCGATACCAAGTATCATATCAAAAGTATCAATACTACTTGGTATCGAATACATTTCGTTAATTTTGGAGACAAGGGAGGATAAGAAGCCGGGAAGTTGTGTTTCGGCGCTCCGTGGCAGCTCCGGCTCGCCTTCGCTGCTTCGGCTTTTTGGTCGCCTTCGGCGACCAGCCTCAGCCGCGATCTCGGTACCTGCACTTTCCTACGGCGGGCGGGCCCTGCTCTCCCTCCGCGCCTCCGGACTCTTATATACACTCTAGGGGTAGGGCAGACAAGACCACGTGGATAGTGGGGTGCTCTGATTCGGTTTTGGGTACTTTTTGAATATTAAATAAGTAAGTCAATAAGTCAGTAAACACTTTATTGTAGTAAGAAAGTAGTGTACTACTCCCCCTTAAAAGGAAAAGTTGCGGAGCACCCCCCCCCCTTTTTGAGTTTTTTGAATTTTAATTTTGAGGAAATTTTATTTTTTATGGATAAATATTAAGTGTAAAAAACCATGGGGACCTCTTGGGGGGAAGGGGGTACCCCCTAAGGAAGGGGGAACCCCTTCACCAAAAATAAATAGAGGGACTCATTCAGAGGGATTTCTGTATCTATTTTGAGACCGCAACGTCTCCGGCGCTGCGGGAAGAGCAGCCTCTACGCCTTTGCGTAACAAATCGCAGGCATCCAGCCTCGCCTCCGCAGCTTCGGCTCGTCCGATGCCTACGATTTGTTACATCAGGCGGAGGCTGCTCTCCCTACGCGCCTCCGGCTCTATAAAACCACTCTAGGGGTAGGACAGACTCGTACCACGTGGAGTCGGGGTCTATTAATTCGGTTCCTTGACATAAGTTGAACGTAACCTATTTTATTTGTTATCTGCCCTAATAGGTGGGCACTGTTTTATACACATGTTTTATACAATTTTATACACATATTGCTTTAATTAATTCTTAGAAATCGTCAGTTTTACGTTACGTCCCACAAGCCGGTAAAAAACGGTAAACAATTTTGTAATTTAAATATAAACTGTTAAATATATGTGTATGTATGAAAACTATTTAAATGAGTACAAAATATAATTATTTACGTAAAATGTACAATAAAATGCTACCGAACGTATGACAACTTAACTGTACGGAAAACGAACGTTCAACGGCGAGAATTCGATATAATCTGTGGTAAGGATTGACGTAAATATTATAAAAATAATTGATTTTCAATAATTTTTTTCTCAAAAAGTACGCGTTTCTGCATGTTGAAATTTTGCGTGTGTGTTTACAATAGTGTAACCTTTCTGTAAAAAAATATCAACCCCCAACTCGACGTATGATGAGGAAATAATTAGAAAAGCTTTTGAAGAATTGAATTATAATCATGTGTCTATAAATTGTTATAAAAATGAAAGTGAAATTTTGAAAATTTTGGAAGATGACGAATAATGTATTATGCTTTTTGTTTCAGGCTACTTGAATGGTAAAACATAATTCGCCTACGATTTATATTATTAATTTGTTAAGTCCTAATAAGTGGTTTTATTTTATCACTGTTGAGTTATTACTTATTACGAAAATGTTTTGTTTTGTCGAAATTAATATTTTTATTATGTTTTTTTTTTCTTTAATTTTATTTAGTTGATAAAAGAAGAAAAGTAGTTGATAATAGTCTATTGTATAAGAGAATAACGTGATATTAACATAATTTTGAAAAATAAATCTATTTTGTTTGCTGACAGTATTACTGATCTCGTTAAATAAATACTTTCTACACTGTTATATTTGTTTTATTTAACATTATTAAGTGGAATTGAAAACCTCATTTTATCATGTTGGGTAAAAATCTGTGGCAGCCCTAACTGAATTCCCGATTCACCCCTCTTTCGTCCCTTTTCACCCCAACCACGGGGTGAGTCGGGATCGGCCATATTTTTCTCTTTTTCTCGTAAAACCTACATTTTTATGCGGGAAAAGTTCTAAATAATAAAAGTTTCAGCCACCGGAAGGAATATTTAGGTAGTATTCAATAACAAACACAATGATAACAAATTAGAAATCTGCCCTAAACCTTGAAATCGTCCCTATTTACCCCGTTTTACGGTAAGTTTGTATATTTTACCTCAAACAAATACAAATAATAAACAGGTCTTAGAACCTTATTAGTTTGTTAAAAGTGAAAAAATATTAAGTTTATTTTATTAGTAAAATCTAAATTAAATAATAAATAGAATAAATGCACAAAAGAAGTTATTATAATGTTAAAAGAAAATTAGAATCTTTGGGTCGAGGGACTGAAAAGAGGGTTTTGAAGAGCAATTCATATAACTGCATTTGTGTACAAATAGGTACCTTATGTATTCAGCAAGTTGCTTAATACTAAATGGCTTTTTTGTTAAGCCAGACACAGATCCTGGATTTATACCAGCCATAGTAGATAGGCAATATAAATGTTACATATATTTATGTGTAAAAAATGTAGTAATTATTTGTACTAGAAGCAAATATAAAGTTTAATAATAATAGTTTGCATAAAAAAAGTGTAATGGTTGTTTCTATTATGCTTAGACAGCTGTGTTATTCACTGTGCAGAAAGGAATATTATTTTGTCATCTAGAATCAGATATACTTAATATAACAATAATATCTTTGTCTACTATGTAAGTACATGAAACTGGTAAAAATAAAATGTGAGACAACTTTTACATGGTTGAATATCATTGATGTTAATCAATAATTACTGCTTCTGTATTTGATCAGCTGGAGCTGATTAATGCTGTATAATTTATAATAATTTCTTTATTATTTAACATATGAAAAGGCAGATATAAGAAAATGCTCACAGAAATATGTAAATACAGTTTATTGACATTGAAGGCATAGTCTTATCTCATATCTCTTATTATTAAAAATGTCCTTTTAATTCCTATATAATATAGAAAAATATAATATATTGTTAAGAATTATTATTTAGTTAAGACACCTTTACAATTGTCATTAACTTCTTTTCAGGTGGATCGCTTAGAACAAATCTGTATGCCGTGCAGGCTGAAAGCTTGCAGAGACAAAAAGTGGATGGATATTGAAGACAACAGTCTTATATCATATATCTTATAATTGAAAATTCCTTCTGATTGCTTACAATATCATAAATGTACATGTTACCATCAAGTTATTTTCAAAAAACCTTCAGAAATGTATCTAACACTAAAATGTTTCTACCTATGTCCGTTATAGACAAAACATAAGAAACCTTCCAACCAATTTAAATGAAAATGTTTGTGTGTGTTTGGATGGATACTTAGATGGGTTTATATTTACATTTGGACTCGGTAGATGGCACTGTTGTCGAGATCCATAAATCACCAGTGCACAACTGAGGCGCATCGCTAGTAATAAATACATTTAAATTAAGCCTGTGTTTTTGTAATCCTTACACAAACAGTTTAAAACATCTTACTTCCTCACTATTTATCATTGTGTAATAACATAGATAAGGCATGTTAATTCCTAGTCATTTGATTATGATGTATACTACTTACTAATCAACCAAAACATTTTCAAATAATGTCTTGACCCCGCTCCTGTCTATATATGTCAGTCAATCATCAAAGTTCAAAAAATGTATTAAATTAAGTTTGTATAAAAGGGGTTATTATAATATAAAGGAATTTATGGCTGACAATAACCCGTGGGTAAGGTGTTCGCTACCAAGCTATTTCTAATTTGTTCTGTGTTGTTAATTATGACATACATGATTGTAAGCTGGCTGTTTTTTAAAAGACCCACTGGGTATTTTGCTGGTTCTCTTCAAGTAAGAGGTTTTTTTCCGAACCAGTGGTAAATAAAAAAGTGACTTTCAATAAGTATTATTTATAATCTAAATTGAATAAAAGGTTTCTGTTTCTGTACCTACTACTGTTAATAGAATACTTAAATAAATTATGATTCACAATAATAAATAGAATTACCTACATTATATTTTATTTTTTGTAATACAATCAGTTTAAAACGTATCTTACTGTGTGTTGGTAATATCATAAATATAAATAGACATTATCCCTTAGCCATCTTGGTATTTAGAATTACACTCACTACCAATCAATACATGTCAAAGTTAGAATCCATACGACATTTGTGCATAGACAGGCACTATGTTTTGCCCGAACTAGTGAAAGGTTTTACATCGATTTTTAAATATTTATAAATGCTGAATATACCTACAGCTTAGTTTGATATGTACTATTATTCAAGACATTATCCCTTAGCCATCTTGGTATTTAGAATTACACTCACTACCAAAGTACATGTCAAAGTTAGAATCCATACGACATTTGTGCATAGACAGGCACTATGTTTTGCCTGAACTAGTGAAAGGTTTTACATCAATTTTAAAATATTTATAAATGCTGAATATACCTACAGCTTAGTTTGATATGTACTATTATTCAAGACATTATCCATTAGCCATCTTGGTATTTAGAATTACACTCACAACCAATCACTACATGTCAAAGTTAGAATCCATACGACATTTGTGCATAGACAGGCACTATGTTTTGCCTGAACTAGTGAAAGGTTTTACATCGATTTTAAAATATTTATAAATGCTGAATATACCTACAGCTTAGTTTTATATGTACTATTATTCAAGTGTGCACTATTTTAACTTATAATACCGATGAATACTACCAGAAAATAGCTTTCAGTTTGTTTTTAGGTTATTGTTAGATTCATATTTTATTTGTTAATTTCTCAGGACTCCGTTTAGATGAAGTAAAACTAATAATTTTATTGTAATCTATGGGTTATAAGGAATAAATCGACATGCATTTCATTGATAATCTTTAAAATTTGTAGTGGGCCCATTCTCCATAGAAAAATTGATTGTCTCCTTTGTGTATTTGATCGCTTATGAATTTTTCAACAATTTTATCAATTGATGAAAGTAATGTAATTGGGCGATAGTTCGAGTAGTCATCACGTTTTCCTTTCTTATGTACGGGTCTGACACAGCCTTCTTTCAATTTATCAGGACACAAACCACTTTTAATGCTACTGTTAATTAGGTCAGAGATAGTTGGGGAAATATGTTCACCTATCATTTTAATGTCAGCAATTGCAATATTGTCAGCACCTGGTGCCTTTCTTGAGTTAAGATTTTTAATAATTTTTGTCTTTTTGAGGAAGTTCAACATGGCAGGAGATCAGGCGCAGTTTTTTCCAATTATTAAATACATTATTGTCTACAGATAATGACATCCGACAGCAAGCAGAAGATGCTTATAACAACATACCTACTGAGACAAAGGTGGTGCATCTAGTGGGAGCAATTCAAAATGGAGATATTGGTGAGGAGGCTCGGCAGACTGCAGCAGTCTTGTTGCGGAGGTTGTTCAGTGCAGAATTCTTTGATTTCTTCCCGAAACTGCCATTTGATCAGCAAACTATGCTTAGAGAACAGTTACTCCTTACACTACAGATGAATGGAAGCCAGCAACTACGGCGTAAGATATGTGATGTTGTGTTAGAACTTGCAAGAAATCACATAGATGATGATGGAGTCAACCAATGGCTAGAATTTCTTCAGTTCATGTTTCACTGTGCAAGTTCACAGGACCCCAATATCAAAGAGGCTGGTATTAGGATGTTTACATCTGTGCCAGGAGTATTTGGGAACAGACAAAACGAGAACTTGGATGTCATCAAACAAATGCTGTTGTCATCACTACAGCCTACAGAGTCAGAGGCCTTACGTATGCAGGCAGTAAAAGCTGTTGGTGCATTTATTCTTTTGCATGACAAGGAGCCTGCCATACAGAAACACTTTGGTGACTTATTGCTTCCACTCATGCAAGTAGTTGTTCAGTCCATCGAGAAATCGGATGATGACTCTGCCTTAAAAGTCCTCATTGAACTTGCTGAGTCGGCACCTAAGTTTTTACGTCCACAACTTGAGACTATCTTTGAAGTTGGTATTAAGTGGTATTAAGGTTGTGGGTGACAACTGTACATATATGTCACATAATATGTTTTTTTTTTTTGGAGTTTATGGCCTGGTATCTAGACCTTTAGGCCAGGTCTTGAGTATTTTTATTCAGTTTATTATAATTTCCCCACTGTATTTTTGATAAATTTATATAGAGGCACGTAATAGGATCTATTTTTTAACATATCACTCAGGCGGCGGGAGGGATCTTGCACTGTCACTTGATTTTGCACTATGTCACTTATTTCACTGACAAGAATCAATCTGTCAAATGAAAAGCACTCACATATAAATATGAAATGTTCGATATCACCAACAGAATTATTACAGTAGGTGCAGTAGCTGCTCTCCATTATGCCCAACCGAGCCAGGTGGGCCGGAACGGTGGAGTGACCAAAACGCAGCCTGTTTATAGTCGTAATAAAGTCCCGACTGGTCATTTTCAGTTTGTTATACCATGGTGTTACAGGCAGATTTTCTTGAACATTTCCATACCATTTACCCTTTTGTTCTTGGTCTTGTTTCCAAAATTCGACCCATAAGCTATTGACCTGGTTGTCAATAGATTCATAACAGTCTATGTCTAGTCAGTATGTGATGGAATCCACATGAAAGAGACCTGTATACCCTTTTGTGCATAACTAAATAACAACTTTTTAATATTATACAAAATATAGTTTTTTTTAAAGTCAAATCTAAGATTGGTTAAACTTTGGACCATACTTAAACTGTCTGTTAAAATTAAAAAATTATTAAAACTATTTATATGTGCGATCCTCTTCAGGGCCTCGAGGGCCGCATATACCTCTGCAGTAAAAACACTGCATTTAGGATCCAAAAGAAAACTTTGACCAATCTTGGATTGGGGATCATAGACAGCACACGCACAAAGAGCTCACTTTTGCTACCATCTGTATACAAAGTATACTAGTTATTATCGGAAAGAAAACTTAATAATTCACAGTTATTAAAAATTTTTTTAGTAACAATATTGGTCTCAAATATAATACAGGAATATGGGTAAGAGTAGCATGTCCACTTTGATTGTTTAATTACATTTTTAAAATCTTCATTCATTTGTAGTACAATGAGAGGCAATACTGGGAAATAACCTCGTAAAAGCTCACCTCCCGAAGTCTGCTGTGCCAAGGATTGTACAGGAAAAGGTATTATTTTTTGGAGAACATTATCATTACCAGATAACAGCTTTAGTAAGTATCTCTCTATTAGTAGAAGTCTTCTGAGACACAATGGCATTATTTTGGTTTCAACTTCCATAGCTCGTATGGGAGTTGAACACATAGCCCCAGTAATAATTCGCAGAGCTTTGTTTTGAATTATGTCTAGTTTTTTTACACTACTACTATTTGTGTAGGCTAAACAACTGTAGTCGAAGTGGCTTCTGACTATAGATTTATACAACACATACATACTTAAAACTTTGGGGTCTGCACCCCAAGTCACACCAGCTAAACATCTTATAATATTTAAACCCTTAAGAGAGTTAGTTATAATGTGATTGATATGTAAATCAAAACAAAGTTTGTTATCAATGACAACACCCAAGAATTTATGGTTAGGTACAACTGAAATTGGATGATTATTGTAGAGTATGCCATTAGAGGGGAAATCTTTACTAAAAATCATGGCCTTGCTTTTGTTGGGGTTAATCTTTAGAGCCAACCTGTCATTATAATATATGTACAATTGGTCTAAAGCATTATTGATATTATTTACAGCTCTATCTACATTATGGTCTGTACAATATATTACAAGATCATCTGCAAATTGTAGAATATTTACACCTTCTATATTTACAAAATTAAGAATTTGACTAGTATATATATTGTACAGCAATGGAGATAATGTAGCCCCCTGCATTGTACCTTTGGAGACCTTTCTGGGACCATGGAGAATATTATTATATCTTATATACAAAGTTCTATCTGTTAAAAAATTAAGTAACCAATGACAAAGCATGCCTGGTATACCAATGTCAGAAAGAACTTGAACCAAAATGCCAGGGTCAACATTATCAAATGCACCCTGAACATCCAGAAAAACACAAACACTGGACTTATTATTGTTATTGGCATATTTCAGATCTGAAAAGAGAGAGATGAAGCTGTCAGCACAACTTCGCCCTCTCCGGAAGCCATATTGAACATGTGGAATGATGTTGTTTGCCTCTACATAATACTCAAGACGCATCTTTATCATGTTTTCATTAAGCTTTCCAACACAAGATGACAATGATATGGGACGATATGAGTTAGGATCTTCAGGTGGCTTGTCAGGCTTAAGTAGAGGGATTACATACTGTGTTTTCCAAGATTCAGGAATTTTTTTTAAGTTCCAAAAAGCATTAAGATTAGCTAATAGTTTTTTTTGAACGGACTGATTTAGGTTTTTAATCAAAATGTATGGACAATCATCTAAACCAGGGGTTGTGTTTCGTCTGGATTGTAAACTTGTACAAAACTCACTCCAAGTAAAGGGTTCTATGAGGAAACTGGACTTCTGAAGGCTATTATTAATTTAAAAATAACTTTCTAGATTATCAATAACCCTACATCCATTTTGAGATAATTTTTCTAAGAGAGGGACAACAAATTCATCTTTATATGTTCTATTATTACATTTTATTCGTTTAAATAACTTGATGTATTTCCAAATAATATTAACAGGTGTAGTTCTGTTAAAAGTATTACAGATGTTCACCCAACCATTGCGTTTATGTTCTGAAATTTCTGAAAAAAAATTAACAGCATTAAGTCTTTTGTAATTAATATAATTATCAATGGTTGGATCCCTTCTGTACAGTTTTAAAGCTTCATAAGTTTTAATAACACTCTGTTCACATATGTCGCTCCACCAAGGTGCTGGAGGTTTGCAACGATAATTATTTGCTTTGACAAACTTTGGTACAGTATCCCTCTTAAGTGTATCAAGCCTTTCGATAAATTCGTCATATGACTGTAATGGATTCTCAGTATTAACTTCAAAATTAGAAAAAGCAGTTATAGACAGCTCATTGTATTTCGTCCAGTTTGTCTTGTTGTATAAGAATTTTTCAATGGGAGGATTAATTTGGTATCTATCAACGGACAATAAAACACGAGTAAGCGTAGGAAAATGGTAGCTACCCATACAATCATCATGCACCCACCATTCGTATAGTGGAGTGATTGGAGCACTACAAAAGCTGACATCAATAGCCGAAGGATTTCGGTTAGGATAATTAATAGTAGTGAAGCTTCCATTGTTAAGGACACACATATCAAATTCATCAATTAAATCGTATAATTGATGACCCCGACTTTTCGTGGTCATATACCCAAATGCCACATGATGAGCGTTGAAATCTCCAGCCACGTATATTGGCTTAGACAAATCTCTAATTATATTACGCAGTTTACTTATTCTGAAGTTACCATTCGAGGGAGGGCAGTATACACATAGAATCGTTAAGTGTTTACCACTTACATACAACGATAATGCTATAGTCTGAATATCTTGGTAAAATCTGGTTTGAATAATATTATATTTAAAATACGGTTTGATCAAAATTGCTACTCCACCATGCTCATTTTGAGCATTATGATAGTGGGAATTATATCCCGAAATTTTAAAGTGCTGAGTATCTTTAAGCCAAGTTTCATTGAGTAGACATATGTCAACATTTTGTTCAGCTAAAAATTTAGACAGTAAGGGTTTTTTCCTATGTATACTTTGAATATTGTACTGAGCTGTACATAACTGCTGTATGTTCTGTACTGTACTGTCCATTAATGTGACAGATTTTTTAAAAGTAAGTCTTTAATGAACAGAGTAGTCACAGGTTCATTATCAGTTTTATTACCCAATTCAACTAAAGTTTGAACCATTGCCATCAGAATATTCTTATTATTTGCAATTTGAGCCTTAAGTTGAGTTTGGTTCAAGTTGGGTTCAGGCACTGTTTTATTTACATTATTTACAATTTTTACATTTTTATTTAATTTATGTACATTTTGGCTTATTGATGGTAGGCTCTTAACAATGCTGCTCGACTGTGCCGGTAAAGACGGAAAATCAGATGACGTAATTGTATTTGCCACAGAGGCATAAGTAATTTTACCCTTTTTTTCAAGTATTTTTTTCATTTTTATTGGACAAGATTTGGAAATAGCCAGGTGAGGGCCACTGCAATTGACACAACACAGGTTCTCTTTTTTATCGCAGTCTCTGAAATTATGCTCCCCAGCACATATCGAGCAACGTTGTTTACCATTACAAATTTTCGCAGGGTGATTGAACCTGAAGCACCGGAAGCATTGCTGTAACGGCGGGACATATTCAAACACCCTGAACGAAAATAGGTCATATTGGACGTTATCGGGCAGAATATTTGACAAGAAAGTTATACTGACAGTCTCGAGACCTACAGTACTTTGACCGACTTTTTTCGTGAATCTTCTCACTGAAATAATTTCATAGATCGAAGACAGTTTCGTATATAAATCCTTGTTCGAAATGCTAGTAGGCACATATCTAATGATTCCAGTTTTTTCTATCTGCGCTGCAGGAATATGTGCCTTCAAGTTGTGCTTTGTTAAAAAGTCTGTATTTGTGATGAAATTATTTGCAGTGTTGTATTGTTTAAAGACAACCGCAATTTTATTGGCATTGACTCTATGTAAAGCTACCACACCTTTCACCTCCGAAGTAAAAATATGATTTAAGTAAACTGGGCTTTTATTTCCAATTTTAACCTGTTGGTCCCGGCTTTCAACAAAAACTTTGAAGTCCGTATTTGTACAATGTTCAGGATAACCTGGCTTAAAAAACGGAATAAAGTCATCCTCACCGCCGCCTACTTCAGGTCCACATTCCTTCGTACCTCTTTTACGAACAATTTTGGATCGTTTCGGAGTTCCACCTGGGTCCTCCGGTTCATTCATTTTGATAATTCACACAATGTACAATTATTTACACTGACTAAAATAAGTTTTGGTAATATTCACACAGGATATTTTTAATGAAAAACAGTAAAAATTATTAAATTGACCGCCTCGTTTGGAGTTCCCGCCAAAAGTCTGTCACATAATACTATTACTTCTAGTGTTGCCCTATTCAAAAACCGGACAGTGGTAGGCCTATTTAAAAATACGGTAGATTTTAAAAGTACGGTGATTGGACTAGGAAACAAAACGATGTATATAGTATATACGGTATAATACGTTTATTTAAATAGTTAAAAATATAATCAACCCCTGATAGAAAAAATAACTGGAAATGAGAAGAGATGAGGAAATAACTAATTATTCTGAAACAGACACAAAAATCTCCTCATTTTCGTAAATGTTTTGGTTTAATTTTTTTAACATTTTACTATCGCGTGTCGCTAAGTCGGGTCGTGTCTTTTACTTGACTGCTGTGTCAAAATGTGCCCTTTTATTGAACGAGTTATAAGTGTGTTTCCTTTTTTGTCTTAATGTTGTTCACGTGACTGAAAATCCGCTCGCACCCCGCATTGAAGTGCGGCAATGATAATATTCCAAACATGAACGAAGGCATGTGCTTAAACAAACGTCTGTTTTCCACACTAATTGCGCAAACTGATGCCAGAATTTATCAGGTGGATGCTGACTTGCATATAAGTCTTTCGGTAAGTGAAGAAGTAATCGACACCATTCATCATGGAGTTCCTGTTGGTCCTTTAAAATTTTTGAGGTCAATCTTGGGTAGTGTATATAAAATCGCCAGGATTTCTAGTCTTTCTTAAAATACGCAATTTTCTGGATCAAGTTGTGATATGGTCGTGATGAGTTGTCTTTAATACCTTTTTCCGGTCTTCTTCAATTAGTTCTAATTTCTTTTGAACTCAAAGTCCAAGATAAATCATTTAACTCTTTGTGATATCTTTCTTCAGTAGGGTCAATCAATTTGATTGGAGTTCAATTTAAATAAGTGTTTAAATAAGTGTGTGAAATGCCTACGCATACCCGCCTCGCGGGGGCAAGGACGGGTTATGTCGGACTCGCACCGACTAAAACCCCATGGTGTTCCACCTTTGTCGCATATTGGCAGGGCTACGGGAACGCTTTCGCACACATCCGCGGCCCTACTAGCGCCTGCCGCCCCATGGCAGCACCTCCTCGGGAGAGGAAAATTGCTCCCCGTTCTCCTTCCCAGGTAAGGCGCACCAGAACACATGGCGCGCCTTCCTCCACGGCCTCTTATTACGTCTGTGCAACAGACGCCCCCGCCTCCGATGCACAAAGGCCATGGGGCCAGGAAAAACGAGCACTTAGAAGTACTAGCCTTCCCGACCCCAGCGGCGGATCTGGTCTATGGCTCCGCCGCCAACCAAGATTCGGCTGCGGAGGGTAGGGAGAGCGGCGCCTCGCAATACCGACAATCCTCTCCCCCCGCAACCCCAACACCACCGCATCAACGGTGCGGCCCCGTTTGAGTCGCGAAGGATAGGGCGAGTGGCGCATCGCCATACCAACACTCCTCTTCCTCCGCGACTCCACCTCGGCTGCAGCGGTAGAGGGTGCGCGAGTCCCCACTCGCTGCAGTCCACCAGCACACATCCGAAGTGGGCTCCCCAAGCCCACTCGGAGTGGCCACTTCAGGCCGGCCCTTCACCTCGGGCCAGCCACGTGGGTTCCTCTTTGTTCACCGTGGGAGACCAAGCCACGGCTACTAAGCCCCCCCGCCACGACAAGGCGGGAACCCGTTCGGGGGGGCGGTAACATCCATCCTGAGAAATAATAATACGCTTTTTTAACGGGGTCGTTAAGATGGGCGTAAATTTCCTGGCACTCTGCGTTCTTGAGCCATTTTTCATCGAAGTGGAGGCGCAATGCTCTCCACTGCTCAAATATTCTATCAACGACAGCATTTATTGAAAGCCAATGTATCTGCACAGGTCGTAAATTCAATGAAATTCTACTTCAGAAAACCGTTAAAATTTCACAAACTCACTGTTGGCGACGCGCCTATAAGAATGTTTCAGCTTATTGAGTCAACCGATGACGAATAACTTTTCAAAAACTTATTGTCCAATAGAGATGTTCTGATAAGAAAATGCTTAGTTAAATCTTAAAGAAATGTTGAATTAATGGTATGAAGGTCTTGGGTTCGACTCCCAGGCCGGACTAGTTTACTGTTTTCTAAGTAATATCTTTCAATAAATTCATATAGGGAATTTTATGTTATAAATTATGTTACCGGATTTGTTCCCCGGTTGAAATCGTCTTTCCAATGATGTAAATTCAAAGGAATGTTAAAGTGAAGTTAGAGATCGGATTTGTTCCCCGGTCGAGATGATCACTCTGTGCACAAACAGAATTAACGGAAGTTAATTGCATAAGTATTGTTTTGTATAAGTATGATACGTTTTGTACGGAAACAAATGCCTATTTGTTATGATCGATTAATGAGAACATTCACTTGTATTGTTATCTGATAAGAAGCATGATAACTGATAAGAATCTTATCAGAGATAGTTTCCTACAGTTTGAAAATTGTGTAGAAGCACTTATTTATTTAATATTGTTAAAATTAGTGTATTTCAGACTTTCATTTTTTCTGATAGCTGAGAGCCGTGCAAAGTTAGTTGTTCAAATAGTGTGAGTTCACGGAAGCACGCTGGCCACGGCCTTAGGAGGCCGAATATGTAAAAATTTAAAATGTTTGTAATTTCAGCAATTTATGTAAAAATGACTTGTAAAACATTTCAGGTTGATTGTACGTGCTAAAAGGGTGAATTCTGTGTTATTTTTATGTGAAAATTCCTGTGTATAAGTGAAATAATGATAGTTTTGTATAAGAAATTTAAAAGTGTTTTAAATAGTGAAATAAATAGAGAAAATGTAAATTAAACTATTGTATTAGTTAACATATGTATAAATTCAAGTGGGAAACATTGTTTTAACTTTCTGTGTTAAATATTTAAGAAGTTTGGATTTTGAATTTGTGATTAAAATAGGCATGTTTTGTTTTATAAATTAAAGGATTTTTGTGATACGAAAAAATAATATATATCATGGTGTAGATATTGTTTTGTGCTATCTAAATAGATAACTTGTATTTATGTATGATTTATGTGAATAAAGAAATTAAGTGAAACGTGAGAGAGTAATAGTACAAATTCATGTTGTTAAGTTGCGCAGGCACGCGAATGGCGCGGCTCACTTTCGCGTATAGTTCTGGGGGTAGCTTAGTGAACGGGTTTTATTGCAAGAAAACACCAACACTGTCGTGGTATTGTTATACCCCGGAGGAGGACAAGCCCACTAAAGTGGGCATCCGGGGTCTACCCATGGGCACGGATACCAAGGACATAGAGGAGGCTATAAGGGCAAAAGGCTTCCCCATTAAATATGTGAAGGCAATACCACCTCGTAGAAGCAGACCTGGCTGCGTCTACTTTGCCCAACTGGACCACTTGAGCCTGGAGCAGCTCCAGGACCTTTATAACATCGACGAACTCCTCTACATGAGAGGGATCATCATCGAGGCCTGGCAAAGAAAAGCAGGACCAGCCCAATGCCACCGATGCCAGGCCTTCGGGCACGCCTCTGCCAACTGCTTCAGGCCAGTGAGATGCGTGCGCTGTGCCGGGGAGCACATTGCAAGCCTTTGCCCTCGGGGTAGAGAAGAAGAACCGAAATGTGCCAACTGTGGTAAAAACCACACGGCAAATGACCGCCGATGCCCAGTCCTGAGGAGGACTGCTAGGAGGCAGGGGTTAACCTTACCGGGACTACTCCCGGAGGCACCAAAAAAGGCCCCCCAGAGTCGCCCGAAAGCTGTTACCATTCAGCAGGACGGGTGGACCACCATTACCGGGAAGGGCAGGCAACCAGCCCCCCCCCCCACCCGTAACATCCCAGGAAACGGTGGAACCCACGACGACCAGGGCAACCACCGGGGCGACTCTACAGCCTCCCGCCAATCCTGCCACAGAACGGCAACCCTCAAAGAAGAGGAGGCGGGAGAGAAGTAGGAAGAAGTCGCAGCCTCCTCAGGCTGTTACCTCTACCCCGACACCAATAGTACCAGTAGCCTTGCAAAAGGCGCAGATTACTCGGGAGACAACCAACGTGGGTACAGTGCCAGAAAGGGCTCTACCAGAACGTAGAGCCCGCTCTAAATCTAGAGCGCGCTCAACCCACAAGCCAAGAGGGCAGGACCAGGAGCAACCACACCCGAGACAATTGCCAACGCCTTCTTATAGGAGAACACCTTCCACCGGCCTCGAAACAGCAGATGCAATCCAACGTCTGGTTGGTATTGCCATCGAGGTCGGCACGCAAGTCCTGGCTGACATAAGAGCCGGGACAGACCCAGTGACAGCAATAATGAAGGCGCCGGCAAACCTTCTTGCCCGGCATTACGGAGGAGAGTAATCTGCGCCTCCTCTATTGGAACCCGGATGGAATACAGCAGAAGCTGCATGAACTCCGCACAGTCGCCCAGCAACAGGATTTACACATCATCTTACTGGGAGAGACAAAGTTGAACCCAAAGACGCATATTAAGCTGCCGAATTATCACATCTACAGGAGGGACGAGGTCACTGCTCAAGGGGCCGCCTATAGAGGGACGGCGGTTCTAGTGAGGAGGGACATCGTCCATCAAGAGCTGGAATTACCACCTTACCAGTCTATGCGCTCTATCGGCATAAAAATGGAGGCGGCGGGCGAGGAACTTAGAATCTACGCGGCATACCGCCCGCCAGGGACTCCATTTTGCTCCTCAGGCATCCGGACGCTGATGGAAGGCGACACACCTGCAATTGTCGCCGGGGACCTAAACGCTAAACACCCGGCGTGGGGGTCCAGAGTGATCACCCCGCCGGGTCATGAACTATATGAAGATGCGGATAAGAACTCGTATGACGTTTTAGGTCCCGAGGAACCAACACACGTTCCTACTGACCCAAGGAGGAATCCGGATGTATTAGACATCGTGCTCACTAGGAACGTCAACTATCCGATAGTGGTAGAAGTGCTGTACGACCTCTCTTCACAGCACCTCCCGTTACTGATAACCCTTGGCCTGAAGGCGGTGACTACGCCGCCCAGAGCGTTTAAGACACGTGTCGACTGGAGGCTCTACTGTCAACACCTGCAGCAGAGACCTCCAGCACACCAGCCGATAAGCACAGCGGACGACGTAGAGGCCGCTGCAACTAGAATTACCAAAAACATCAAGGAGGCCCTCCACGCGGCCTCTACGATCGTCCCGATCACTGCCAGGCGAGACGATCTGCCGCTTAACATATGCGTGCAGATCAGGCGCAAGAGAGCGTTAAGAAAGCTCTGGGCGCGTACTCGCTGCCCCAGATTAAAGACCCAGCTCAATACCATCTCGGAGGAACTGTCGGTTGCAGTCCAGGCCTTCAGAGGCGACGCCTGGGATCGGCGCATCAGTAAGGCTGAAGAGCAAGATGCGTCGCTCTATAAACTGAACCGGCAGTTAACCAGAACCAAACCTCCCGTTTGCCTGCTGATAGATAACACAGGCAAACGCTGCTACGATGCCAAGGGCAGAGCGGATATCCTAGTCGAGCACTTCGAGGAGCAATTTATGCCGAACCCAGCAAGTGCGGAGTTCATGGAGCTTCATGCCCGGAAGGAAAGTCGCGTACAGGAGTTCCTGTCGTCGCCCGCGCCGCCTCTTGCAGGAGAGTGGTTCATCTCCCCCGCTGAATTGCGGAGAACAGTAACCCGCCTGCAACCGAGGAAGGCGCCGGGGCACGACGGGATTACCAACGCTGCACTCCGACAGCTGCCCAATAGAGTCATAGTAGAGCTTGGGCGACTCTACAATGGGATATTGCGGACATCCCACTTCCCGGAGGACTGGAAAAAAGGCAGAATTATCGTCTTGCCGAAACCCGGGAAGGACAGGCGTAGAGCTGCCAGCTACAGGCCGATCACGCTATTACCACACATAGCTAAACTGTTTGAAAGATTGCTGCTGAGACGTCTCCGTCCGTGCATCCAACTTCGGGCGGAGCAGCACGGATTCAGGAGGGGTCACTCTACAGTCACACAATTGACTAGAGTGCTGCACCTGCTTGCGGCAGAGTACAATCGTGGCCGCATATCGTTGGGCGTCTTTCTCGATATCGAGAAGGCGTTCGACCGGGTGTGGCACATAGGACTACTATATAAGCTGAAAGAACAGACCAGTGTCCCTCTTGCTATGTTGCGGTTAATGGCGTCTTTCCTGGAAGACAGGAAGTTCTACGTCTGCGTAGAGGACGCCGAGTCCGCAACCAGAACCATCAGAGCCGGCGTTCCACAGGGCAGCTGTCTGTCACCAGTCCTGTACGCGGCTTACACCAACGACATACCCACACTGGCAGGCAGGCTTCAAGAGTGGGAGGACGACGTCAAGCTGGCGCTATATGCGGACGATAGCGCCTATTTCACCTCGTCCAGAAGAGCCCACATAGCCACTGCTAAGATGCAGCGTCTGCTGGACCTGCTACCACCATGGCTGGATGAGTGGAGGATGGTCGTCAACGTTGGTAAGACGACCGCTCTGCTCACTCGCCGTCTCAGGAATTTTCCACCTCCGCTGACCCTCAACGGCCAGGAGATTGCGTACCAGAAGGCTGTAACTTACCTTGGGTGCAGGATCGACAGGACGCTGCGCATGACAGCGCACGTCGACTTCGTCGTCCGCCGGGCCCGATGTGCGCGGGCGACGCTCTTGCCGGTCCTGGCATCCAAGCTGCCAACTCGAACCAAGCTCCGGATATACAAGATGTATATCCGGACCATCATTACTTACGCTGCACCGGCCTGGAACGCACTTCTGAGCGACCCTCTGAGGCGGCGACTACACGCCCAGCAGAATCTGACTCTAAGAACGATCGTCGGAGCAGGTCGCTACGTCCGGAATGACGTGATAGCGGCCGACTTGAAGGTCGAGAGTATCCACGACTTTGTGGCCCGGTTAGCGCGCGGCATGTTTGACCGTGCCGATAACGAGCCACACGAACACCTTAACGGCTTTGCGCCGTTACATACTCGGCCACCGGACGGGCGACCTCTTCCAAGAGAACTCCTCTCTATATGTGATTAGAGAGTCGAGTAACAACCCACAATGCCGCTGAAAGGCCAACTTCGACTTTTACTGGACAACCTCTCTTTTTCCCGTAATTAACCAATTACGGGAAAAAATACTACCAAGTACGGATTAATCCGGAAATTCCACACAATGCCTAAAAAGGCTATAAGGACTGGCCCATAGTGATGGGCCATGAGGAACACCCGGGCAATGGGGTATACCCCGAGGCCCGATACCTGCATTGTCCCTCGGGACATTGTAGACGACAATCAATGAGAATTGCAATTAGTTCGGGGAAATAGTTCGGGGAAATAGTTCGGGGAAATAGTTCGGGGAAATAGTTCGGGGAATTAGTTCGGAAAAATAAGAAAATCCTTCGGGAAAAGTGAAGAACCAGCAGTCAATAAGAAGAAAAAGTGTAGGGAAGTGATAGGGAAAAGTGATAACTCTCTCACGGAACGGTTTGAAGATAATTGCTGTTTTATTCCCAAGTAATTCATCCCTAAAGTTATACAGTCCACATCGAAGAATTAAGGCGTCGGGACCGGGACGACTTCGGAAGACCCGTAATCCCCGTCTGAACCTACTTGCTGAAAAAGAAAGAGGTTATCGCCCTAGTGTGTTACTCCGTTGCGGAGATCACATACGTTGTTCCCGAACCCAACGTAGGCGTTATAGGAGGCCGGATCGAGAGAAGCCTCGATTCCTCCCTTCTGTTTCTTAATCGAAAGTCGAGTTCCGTTAGGTTCTTTTTCAATTGGTCCTTCGCAGCCGGATCAGGAGGACCTTCCGAACCTGTTTTCTTTTTCAATTGGTCCTTGCGAGCCGAATTCTTTTTCACTCACTTTGTCTCTTGTTAATGGTTTTAAATTAATTGTATATATACTTATCCAACTTTTACAGTTGTAAGGAAGTTATAAGGAAGTTTCTTTAGAGGCATCGTTAGCACAAAGATGCAAGGAAGAATAAGCAAACACATTTTATGGTACATTGTACGGTGATTCCTGGACAAAGTTGAATAAAGTTGAGGCGGAATTATGGCAGCCCATCATTGTATTTGTCCCATCAGAACCAAAACATGATAGTAAAATTTTCGATTTCATTTTCGTTAGTCACCTCCTTTATCCAATATTATTTTTTATTTTTGTGATTTATTATAATTAGATTATTAAAACTATAGTATTCAGAAGGTATTTGATGGACAAAGCAATGAACTTGGGAGAGGTAGCGATGTATTGCACTTAATAGGTAATAAACTGGGAACCACATACAACTACCATCATCATCATCATCATTACAGCCCTTCAAAAGTCCACTGCTGAACATAGGCCTACCCCAAGGAATGCCATGAAGCATGGTCCTGAGCCACCTGCATCCATTGACTTCTTGCATGTCTTACCAGGTCGTCACTCCATCTAGTGGGGCGTCGCCCTACACTACGCCTGCCGGTATGAGGCTGACTGCCACTCGAGAACTTTTTTCCCCATGTGTTGTCGGTTCTTCGAGCTATATGGCCGGCCCATTGCCAATTCAGCTTACTAATTAGTTGCGCTATATCGGTCACTCTGGTTCTACTGCGGATGTCCTCATTCATAAGTTTAGCAGGCAGAGAAACCCCGAACATAGCCCTCTCCATAGCTCGCTGAGCGACTTTGAGCGTCCTCATACGGCCAGCATTGAAGGACCACATCTCAGATTCGTAAATCATCACTGGTAGCACGCACTGGTTGTACAATCTAGTTTTCAGGGTTTGAGGTATACCTGACGAGATGATGTGTCGTAATTTCCCGAACGCTGCCCAGCCGAGTTGATTCCCTCGTATTACCTCTCGGTCGAAGTTGGACTTACCTATTCAGACTATTTGTCCCAGGTAAACGTACTCGTCAACAACTTCGAGCTTAGTGCTCCCAACAACTACAGGCATAGGTGTGACATGGACATCAAACATGATCTTTGTTTCGTCTATGTTCATCCTAACACCTATCCGTTGGGAGGCACTATTGAGGTCATTGAGCATAGTGCTTAAGTACTTCAGCGATTCTGCCATAAGGACTATATCATCGGCATATCGAAGGTGAATGATGTACTCGCCATTGACGTTAATACCGTATCCTTTCCAGTCTAGTAGCTTGAAAAAGTCTTTCAACCCACCTCTCTGCAGTTGGATAGGTTTCGAACTCTGGTTCTGTACTCGGATAGTCATCGGAGCCCTACTGTACAAACATTTCAGCACTTCGATACGCTGACAGTCAACTTGGCACAGCTGAAGGGACTGTGGCACCGCCCAAATTTTGACGGAATCAAAGGCTTTCTCACAGTCCGCATACGCCAGGCAAAGTGGCAGATTGAATTTTTCGGTCTTCTGTACAATCCGCCTCAGGGTATATCTGTGGTCTATGGTACTGAAGCTTTTTCGGAAACCAGCCTGTTCGGGAGGCTAGAAGTCTTCGAGGTTGCGTGTGAAACAAAGTTGATGGGAGGGGGGGGGGGATCTGGACCTCCTATTAATATTATTCATTTATTTTTGTCTATCAAGTTTTCTATCTTAAAAACTAACTCTGTTTCAATGAAATTACGCTAAAATCTTTTTGTAAAACATTTTAATATAATTGCATGCGACCATAGATATCGTGCAAGCCTTAAGCTCTCAAACGTTGCGCATTGCTTTTAGGCAAATACCCGGTCGAACAAAGTACGCCATAGCTTTAGCACTGTTGAACTAATTTTTAATTTTTCAAGAACAAAAGAACAACTCAACAGTGTATCTCGAATAAAGGACGAAAGTTTCATAGAAAAATTCTATGGTACGGAAAATATTCATGCCTTGCAAGTTTATATCAAAAAAAATTAATTAAGTACTATGCGAATACGATTTTGCGGTATACGTGTTGTATTTTATACTCGTATAAATAGTACTAGACAAAAATTAGGTCTAACTCTTAGATGATGTCTAGGTCAAATATAAAACAAACGCAAACATTGCTCAATATTTTAGTAAATATAAACAGATGCCCCAGTCAATTTGGTTAGCTGTAATTTAAATACATTAAGAAGTATACATAATACAAAACTGGCACACAATAGTGATTTTAATGAACTTTTAAATAAACTTTGTTTTATTTATTCTGGAATTCTAAGTTAAGTTTCTCAATTCAAAGTAATAGTGAACACATTTGATAAGTACCTACATTTACAAAAAAATTACAAAAATTATTTACCCTTTTTTGTAGTTTATATCTCATCTCTTAATAACTTTATTGTCAATATATCTCATATTGCATAAAAGTTAGTTGATTTAACGTACGTTTAGATCAAATAATTATAATTTACATAACACCGTAGCGTTGAATTGAGACGTTGTACTCGTAGGTTTCGGGTCCGAATGTCGTACAGCACAAGTATTTCTTTGCTCTACAAATAATTATTCCTGTTCCGGATGCTTGTGCTTATGCTGTTTATGAATGTAAACGGTCTTTTAAATACAAGGCAGGTCCAAATTAACGGTAACGATTAAAAAAAAATTAAAACTAAGCATTTGTTTTATCAATAGAGAAGGTGCATTTTTTATTTATTTTTGAAAGTTTACTAAAGATTATTAATTTTAAACATAAAAAATAGTCAGTCATCGACGTTTTTTGCACATACGAGTACATGGCGACTGACTGACCAGCTCCATCCCCATACTCAGCTAACTGACTATCACAACTTTTATTTATATGCAGTATACAAGTTGTATAACAATTTTTAGCTTTAGTAAATTCATTTTATTACCACGGCAGGTACAACACCATTGATAGCGCTAGAGATGCTAATAGAAAATAGTGCAGTGGCGGTTAGGAATATCCACTACCCCATATCTTCTCGTGGGTATCGTAAAAGGCGAGCTTATCATTCACATTGTCCGCATGGACAGTTTCCAAACTGTCCCCGCGGTTGGAGCTAAGTTCTGCAAGGCTCTCCGGTCATACTCTTAATCTCATCGCTATTTCAACAGATTTGACGGTATACAGGCAATTGAACAGACAGGTCTCCAAATGCATGAGCGAAACTTACGCAAATGAGACTGATACGCTTTCATAAATTCTTGGATCCAAATTGTAAAAAGATGAAAGTGGTGTCAATCAATAGCTTATATATTATCAAAAAAATCACTGAAAATTCGGCGGATTTTGGCAATCTCAGAGCTAAAAGTGAGGCTATGCAACAAGTTAGCAATACCTTAAATTAAGCAGCTGATTTTTGAAGTGTGATTGCTATTTCTTTATTAGACAGTTGTTTACTATATTAATTGTGGTATTTATTGTACTCTGTAAACGAGAATCGATTTTAAAATTAATTTTTATTATGTTGTTATTTCATTTTTTAAACCGTTGACACCGTATTAATTATAATTTATGTAATTACTATAAAATGTAAATTGTTTTAATGTTTAATTGTTAAAACTCATTCACACTAATTGATTGAAGTAATCGATTTCTCATTTTATTCGTGACATAAACTTATTTTCAAGATTTCTCATCTTCCAGATTGTGAATTGGGCTACTTTTTATATTTTGAAATAGAAAAGTATAACGTTTTTTTTAAAACATATTTTGATTTATTACAAATTGGGCCCAGAATTCCCGTCTCCTTTAATAATACTCGAATTGAAGAAGCGATCAAGCGGAACCAGGGCCTCAAAGTCAGAGATCAGTCTAACAGAAATAGCCAACTGTCAAAGCTGAAAACCGAGTGTGGCAGCATCGTTTCCGGGACACCTAAGACTTTAAGTGAGATTGAAAGGTTCTAGGGGCAACTGTACACATCATCGTTAGAGCCACACTAGACATGTGTAAATCACTCATTTCTAGCGACCGAATCATTCTAGTACATTTGGGCACGCGTACTGGTTTCATTCGGATCGATCATTCAAATGGTTCATTTCAGGCTCCAGTACTCTGTGAGTCTGTGAGATCCAATTCGAACCGAAAATTTTATATTTGAGATTTGTAATAGCGCCATCTACTACGTGCTTTAGGTAATAAAGTCATTTTATCGAACTAAAACTTATTAATTTTCAAGGTGATAAGAACAATCGACGCTAGATGGCGTAATCACAAAAACCTCGAGTTATCATATATTTTAAATATTTAATAAATTTGTTTATTCTTAAATTTCATTCCCAACAATACACAATTTCATCTTACTTTACATGTCTAAAAATAGGGATTATAACATTTATTTGCTACGAAATTAAACTTTTACCTAACATAAATTTATATAAGATGGTTGAAAATTATCATTAAATAAATCATTTATCATACAATCTTTTGAATTGTATTTTTTAGTAAACTCTACGAAATGATATTTTTAACTCATAGATTTAACAAATAAATATATTAAAATGTAAAATGATTTTTAATTTAGGTAACAATATTATAATTAAAAACCCTTAAATAATAAATACAGCTGATACTGTGCAGTTTCCGTATAATATATTCTCCGCTAGGAGTAATGGTGTTCTGTGTATATATTACTCTACTCTATGCTCTGCAGTCTGCATTGTCAATTCGCCTGTTTATTCAGATCATTCGGGATTCGGTCGGTTTGCGGCTCATTCACAATTCAAACAAATCGCGGGTTAAAAGGTACCGTCAATTGTTTGTGATTGGTTGTATGAATGTACCGGACATTCAAAAACAAATGAATGAACCATCAATACTTTTAAGTGTACCAGCTCAAACGAACGAATCATGCATGATTGACACATGTCTAAGCCACACGCAAGTGTGAGTAACGATCTAACGAAAAGTATTATCCGACACTACTCCGATGATATCCCGGACGTAAGTCTGAGCGAGATTAAAGTGGCTCTCCAGCACTTTAAAAGCGGCAAGGGCTTAGGCGAGGATGGGATTACAGCGGAGCTTCTGAAATCGGGTGGAAAACTGGTATTTAAAGTCCTTCAGATGGTCTTTAATTTCGTCCTCCATGGTGGAATTACTCCGAGGCATGGAGCAGAAGTGCAGTGGTCTTGTTTTTCAAGAATGGCAACAACGCTCTGTTGAATAACTATTATTTATTTATTTTAATTATTTATTTATTTATTCTTTTTGTACACCACAATACACAAAAAGTTTAGTTAAAATTAATTAAAGTATGTACAATTAGGCGGTCTTATCACTCTGCGTAGAGGAGTGATGCAAACAAAAGTTAAAATAGAGGGGGGCATACAAAATAATAATAATAAAAAAATACATACAAATAAAAATAAGTGAAAGTTATATATAAAATATCATATAATAGATTAAATAAATAGAGTACGAGAAAGGTAAAGTAATTTATCTAATAGCGTTCTAAATAATACGATTTAACAAGACTTTTGAAAGAGTGAAGAGATTTAGCACGACGAATATGGAGAGGTAAGGAGTTCCACAATCGCACAGCGGTTACGGTGAAGGATTTCTTGAAAAAGGAAGAAGAGTGCAAAGGTGTAGAGAGAGAGAAAGATTGACGGAGGAACGAAGGAACCGATTATGGGTAAGAGAAAGATACTGGATACGATTTTTTAAATAAAGAGGAGTGGAAGGATTAAACAGCACACTATACAACGCGGAGAGAATGTGAGTATTCCTGCGAAGGCGGATCGGGAGCCATTTGAGCTGTTTGCGAAATTCGGAGATATGATCATATTTGCGAAGCCCAAATATAAATCTAATGCATAAATTTTGAATACGCTCAAGCTTATTAAGCTGCTCCTCGGTAATGTCAAGATAGCAAATATCAGCATAGTCAAGGTTAGGCAGAAGTAGAGACTGGGCGAGCGTAACTTTAGTTGCTGTGGGAAGGAAATTACGTAATCTACGTAAAGAGCTAAACGCAGCAAACATTTTTCTACCGACCTCATTAACCTGTAAGGTCCAAGACATACAGGAGTCAAGATACAACCCCAGGTTTTTAACCTTGTTACTGTAAGGGATTAGAGTGCAGTCTAGTATAATAGGGGGTAGGGAAGACCAGTCAATTTTACCAATTAATCTAGAACTACCGATGACAATGACCTGAGTTTTCTTAGGATTAATCGTTAAACTATAACATTTACTCCAATTCGAAATACAAGTCAGATCAGCGTTAATAGTGTCAACTGCTTTAGATATATCTTCAAGAGGGGACTGAGTATAGATTTGGAGATCATCAGCATACAAGTGGTAGGAAGAGGACAAATTATGACTTATAGAGTTAATGAAAATTGCAAAAAGGAGAGGAGACAACACGCCACCTTGTGGTACACCAGCAGCTGTAGTAGTCCAGGTGGAAAAAACCTCTTGCACCTGAATTCGCTGTCGGCGACCAAACGACCGATTTTTCTTCTGAGCGGCGTCTACGGAAGTTTTCAAGAGTCATTACTAATCTTCTCGCATGCCGACTCGACTACTTCCAGCCTCCCAAACAAGCCGGCTTTCGATAAGGCTTCAGTACCACAGACCACATATCTGTCGCTTTGCCTTGCGGATATGGACTAGGAGAAAGCTTTTAATTCCGACGTAATTTGGGCGGTGCTACGATGCATTAAGCGGTGCCAAGTTGACTCTTGGTATATCGAAGTGCTGAAAAGTTTGTACAGTAGGGATACGACGGCTATTCGAGTAAAGAACCAGAATCCCCGAAACTCTTCACCGATGCGTTGGAAGACGTTTTCAAGCTACTGAACTGGAAAGGATAACGTATTAACATCGATGGCGAGTACATCACTCATCTTTGATTTATCGACGATATAGTCCTTATGGCAGAATTGCTGGAGGACCTCAGCGCTATGCTCAATGACCTCAATAGTTTCTCCAAACGGATAGGTTTTAAGTTGAACATGGAAAAAACAAAGATAATGTGTAATGTCCATGTCACACCTATGCCGATAGTTGTTGGGAGCACTAAGTTCGAAGTTGTTGACGAGTACGTTTACCTGGGACAAATAGTCCGACTAGGTAAATCCAACTTCGACCGGGAGGTCAATCGACGGATTCGACTCGTTCAAGAAATTACGACACATCTTCCTTCAGGTATGCCTAAAAACCTGAAAACGAGATTGTACAACCAGTGCGTGTTGCCAGTAATGACTTATGGATCTAAGACGTGGTCCTTCACTGCTGATCGTATGAGGACGCTAGGTCGCTGAGTGAGCTATGGAGAGGGATGTACTCGGAGTTTCTCTGCTTGATAAACTTAGAAATGAGAATATCTGCAGTAGAACCTGAGTGTCCGACATAGCCCAACGGATTAGTAAGCAGAAGTGGCAATGGACCGATTATATAGCTCGAAGAACAGAAAACCGATGGGGATAAAAGATTCTCTTGTGGCCTCGTACAATTATGGTCGCCAGTGAATCGAGCCGATCAGAAAGAACTCGATCACCGACGATTCGAATCGCTCTGCACTGGATATGATCAAGTGGAAGGAGCTGGCAAGGATAGCACATGCAGGAAGTCGATGGATGCATGTGGCTCAGGACCGTGATTTGTAGCACTCTTTGGGCGAGGCCTATGTCCAGCAATGGACTTATGAAGGGTTTTAATGATGATGAATGATGAATAGAAAACAGTATAAGTTATCGAAAAATTGAATAGTTGACAAATGTCTTTTAGTGGCAGGTAGTGATTATTCTTATACTACGGAAACATAGTAAATTAAATAGGTATCTAGATTATAAATGTGTAAGAAAATCTCGGTTAGCCGCTTATAAATGCATCGGTTATAAACTTATATATCGATTGAAATGTTTGTTCGTCGTCGTAATAATAAGTCGCGTGTCAGTTGTTTTTATCACAAGTTAAAGTTCGTCATCCGTAGCAAAAACAGAGTGAATGCAAAAATCTTTTAGGGCCAATATTTTTTATGGTTTTAAAAGTTCACTAACTCGAATGTGCTTGTACGGCTACTTAGAATAGGAATGACGTCGATTATTTAGATTTTTTTAATTACATTACTCAACGGTGTTGTTTAGTGGCAGATGGACCCAACTCATAATCGAATATATTCGCCAATTGGTATAGTTGGTGTGATATACGTGGTAGAGCCATGCTGCGGTTATATTAGTAGTATAATTGTAGCACGAATGGGTCGGCTCGACCGGGGAAGGACCACGCTCTCACAGAATACCAGCATAAATAGTAGCATAATGATGCTGTGTTTCGTATAGTGAGTATAGAGAACCTACTTTAAATAATAAAGGATTGAAGAGATTGCAAGGTAACGCTGATATCTTGAATTTTATGTAATGGACGCTACGATGTTCGTATCCAATGGCTTAGTATTTGGTTGGCAAGGAGTGGGCAAATAGCTGGAGGCATATTTATAATGAAACCAGACAGGTATGAGTGCGCGCCAAGCCCTCGGGTTAAATACGTAACGTTAAAGCCTACAGAAGCACCTCCCTGCCTATTTTGCCTTTATGAGCGATTTCCTACGTTTGTGCAAAGGTGATGTCATTGAAGCACGTGCCAAAATATTTATATAGTACTTGTAAAGCAAAAGTAAATTCACTTTCCTTAGACTTGCAGATCTAATAAAATATTAAACTTAGACCCTTAGGCTGAGATTTAAAAATATTGTGGTATTGCAAACTTGTATTATTTTAGAGAAATAAATATCATATACCAAAGGAATTGGAAATAGTTTTGTACTTCTTTTATATATTTTGCAGTTGTGAATTCTTATTCTTTTAGGGGAATAAATATCTTACTAAAGTTCATTTAATTATTTAAGTTCAAATCAAATATCTAGGTGATTTTTGATTATGAAATATGAATATATAATTGGTTACATAATTTATTTTCTGATTTTGTAAGGAAATGACGACAAAGCGAATGCATACTTCATTCATACAATCACAGATATCATAATTTATTTGATATCAGAGAAATTGTAAACTCAGTGTCAAAGGCACATTCATATTCAAGTTATACACAAAAAGAATTGCGATTAAAAAAATGTTTTCTATTTCGAAATTAAATTGCAATAGCCATTGTTACGAACGATGTCAAGCACCAATTTCATTTTTCAATTTCAAACTTCATGTTTTCCGTTTCGAAATTAGATTGCAGTAGTCAGTTCTGGGTTCAGCTACGTCATCATTATCATCATCATCATTACAGCCCTTCACAAGTCCACTGCTGAACATAGGCCTCCCCCAAGTAATGCCACAAAGCACGGTCCTGAGCCACCTACATCCATCGACTTCCTGCATGTCTTACCAGGTCATCACTCCATCTAGTGGGGGGTCGCCCTACACAACGCCTACCGGTACGAGGCTGCCACTCGAGAACCTTTCCTCCCCATCGGTTATCGGTTTTTCGAGCTATATGACCGGCCCATTGCCACTTCAGCTTACTAATCCGTTGGGCTATGTCGGTCACTCTGGTTTTACTGCGGATATCCTCATTTCTGAGTCTATCACGCAGAGAAACTCCGAGCATAGCCCTCTCCATAGCACGCTGAGCGACCTTGAGCGTCCTCATACGGCCAGCAGTGAAGGACCACGTCTCTGATCCGTAAGTCATCACTGGCAACACGCACTGGTTGTACACTTTAGTTTTCAGAGATTGAGGTATACCTGACGAGAAGATGTGTCGTAATTTCCCGAACGATGCCCAGCCGAGTTGAATCCGTCGATTGACCTCTCGGTCGAAGTTGGACTTACCTAGTCGGCTACGAGCCAGACTTTTAATGTAATTGATACGGACGTGAAAAAACAACTTGTATTCATTTTTCGGTGTAGATGGCTACTAGTCACCAGCTTTTCGAAAGGATTGCTACATTAAAAAGATAAAAATTAATTGAAGCCCGAACCGCGCGTTGCCTTGGGCTTTAATAATATGACATATGTCAACCTTTCACGCGACGCGAACTAGATGTCGCCAATAACTTATGTACATTAACATTGACGCTCTTGGTCTCAAATGAAGAATGAATTTAAGCTACTCGTATTTGCAAAAAGACCAGTAGGAAATCAAAATAAGTTTAAAAAACATGCGTGCAGCTCACACGTGACAGAAGTGAAACCTTCAAATGAAATGAAATATAAAATGTAAACACTTTACGGCAAATGATTTATTTAATATTATAATTTCAACCACAATTTCGGCATAAAATATAAGAAAATTTAATTTTAAAGTAAATTAATATATTTATATAAGTATAAGATAATATAAGTATAAGATAATATAAGTATAAGAGCCGTGGTAGCTCAGTGATTAAAGATCGCTGTAAATATAACAGAACGCGAGTAACCCGGGTTCGATCCCCGCCGGCACCAATGAAATTGTTAATTGCAATTTTAAGTGCCGATTTACCACGTGCTCGGCGTTGAAGGAAAACATCGTGAGGAAACCTGCATGTCTGAGGAATAAAAAAAATATTTCAAAGACATGTGAAGTTCGTCAACACGCATTTGGGCAGCGCGGCGGACACTTCCTTGCCCTAAACCCTCTCAGAAATGAGGAGAGGCCTGAGCCCAGCAGTGGAACGTATATAGGCTGTAACTTTTTTTTACTTTACTTTATAAAAGTATATATATATATATATATATATATATATATATATATATATATATATATATATATATATATATATATATATATATATACATTTATTTACTCTAAAATTTCTCTTTTCGATATATAGTAATCACTAATTACAAAAAGATTTATATCAATTTTACCTATTACGAAGTTGAGGCTTGGCCGTTCTTCACTGCTTATTTATTCCATAGGCACACGACACCTTCGTACTTTGTTGAACAAAACGACTTTTTTCTCGTGAGCTATGATCTAGGTGTAATACTTCGTATCTCATTTTCTTTCACGTTAAATCTTACGAAATTATGTGTCTGTCTATTTTTACTGTTGCTTTTTCGTTTCATAGACTTTCAAAACACAACGATGCTAAAGAAGTTTTCACTTCAAAAGTTAAAACCATTATTCAGATATGCCTCGGATATTTAGTTGCGTTACATTTAAAAGGCAGGGTGACATTGTAGTTATTATAAAATATTTTTCAATAAAGTACCTAACTTTCTGTTAACATCTCGGTGGTAGGAGTTCTCTGCTTCTGTTTAATAGCAGTGATTGCGCTGTGGTCTGAGGGGTGCAGAGAGTCAATATATTTACAGGCTGTAATGCATTTCATCTAAGTCCTCAGATGTGACACTACATACTATTGTTGTCCGTCATTTCAGACAGTTCAGGTGACTTTAAAAAATAATGTAACAATCGATATTAAGCTGCTTCACTAATACAGCTTTGAGCAAACTTCATATAAAATTCCAGTAAATTTACGATCAATGTAAGTATATTACATTATGTATTTTACAACTTTTTTGGCTAGGGAAAGAAATTAGCGTCAAGAGCTTGTTCTTTATAATATAATAAATAGACAGTCGTTCAGAAACCTTGAAAGCATTATTTAGGCTTCGGTTCCTTTACATTATCGTATCGTTGTTACAATAACTTACCGGCTAATTAGCAACGGCAATGGATACTTTGAAACATGGAAAATTTATTATAGCCAGAACATATTTCAACAAAAACTTTATAGAGTGGATCAATTATTCGAAATAATGGGTAACTCAAATATAATTTCGCGTCAAAGTCGATGTTTCGATTTGTAGTTGAAACACGAATATAAATATACTGGGTGGTTTTTTTCCCCGTCTGGAAAAAAATATAGCTTAACAGATGAACGAATTAGAAGTACATGGCACTGATATATTTCATTTTTTTTTATTTTACATTAATATATTATGAAATTGAATCATCAATAAATACTACTAACTTAAAATAAACTTTCAGTACTAAAAATAACAATTTTTGAACTAAATCAATAAATCAATCAAAAACCATCGAAATTAACATTATACGTACTCAATTAGCAAGGCCTCTATTACGTTCACCTGTTACACCATATTTTTTCGGACGGTAATATAATCATCCAGTATATGAGCAAAATGTATACATATCTTATATAAAATTCGAGTCTAAAAGTAATTAGGATCCAAGTATTATTCAATATTACAATAACCCTTTTTCATACAATATATTTCACGAGCAGAAGAAAAAAAAAATTATTACATGTAAGCTTGCTTGTTTTAGTATATATTTGTTGTAATTTAGTTTTCTATGTAACTGTATGTAAAAAGAGCGGTTCTTCCCACCACAGGCGATGATTTGCCTAAAGGGGAGTTCCCAAATCTAATATTTGCAATAGACTAAGTTACTGCAAATAAAATATTTGAATTTTGAATAGTAATGATTATATACTTCCTTATTTTATTCAAATAAACTAACAATAATTTATATTAGTTAAAAAATATTAAATATTAATAATGTTATAATAGCAAAACACTGTATACATTTATAGCCTCTTTGGTCTAATGGCCGTAAAGCGGTTACTGGTCTTGATGTCTTGGGTTTAGGCCAAAATCAGTTATTGGGTGACCTTGTCAAGTAATTCTCAGCAGCATTTTTGAGTCAGGAAGCTGGTGGTGTTTCTCCAGCTTGTTTCAGAAAGTACGAAAACCGTTGGTTTAGCGCCTGATCTCTTTTTGGTCGTGTCTGATTACCGTCCATCGGATTATGAGAGTGAGGAAATAGAGAGTGCACCTGTGCTTGCGCATGCACTCGGGTACTATAATCCTATCCTGCGCCGATAGCTTGTCTCCGTTGATACTGGCCGCCGTGACCGAATCTCCCTCTGGAGAATATTAGTACAATACATAAGTAATATTGATATTTAAAAAAAATGTATATTGCTTCCAATTAGAAGACGACGCTACCAAAGTGTGGGTGTTAATTTATTACAGATCAGATTTTGGCATGCAAAATGTGTCATGTTATAAATTAACCGTGTTTGAACTCTCTATGAAACAGTATCGATTATGTTCTATGTCGAGGTTTACTCACCAGACAACGTAATTGTGTTGCACTTAAATGTGTACTTGTGTAGTCGTTTATTTATGTAAAATCATCTTAAATCGTATCGTATTCAATTATTTAATTCTATACAATACTGCATTCCTTACTTAAACATAATAATAAAAATGACACAATGATGTTATTCAAATTCAATTAGTTTAATAAACCTATAGCAAACGACACCACAGACCACATGATGGTAAGTGGTACCGTCCATGGATACCTGCAAATAACATTGAACAAAGAAGGCTACAGAAGATGCGTTTTCACCTGTGAAGGAATAAATGGGATTACCAAACAGCCTATAATTGTTCTATCTCTCTTTACCTTCAAACTGAAACACAAAGGTCACAAAGGTCAGAGGTGTCACAGACAAGATTGGCTATATCTTGAAGCGAGCTTCTATTAGAACAATCTACAAGCCGCCGAAGAAGATTAGTCAGTTCCTACCATCCGTCAAGTGTCATATTCCTCTACAAGATGCAGGAGTGTACAAGCTTGATTGTGAATGTGGTCTCTCTTATATAGGACAAATAAAAAGATCAATAATAATTAGAACCCGCGTAAAAGAACATATAGCTGATGTGAAGCATCAACGTTCCGGGAAGTCTGCAGTTTGTGATCATATCCTAGACGGCCCCAACCATTACATCAGATTTGATAGACCACAAATCCTCGCGAAAGAACACCGATTCCTACCAAGGATGATACGTGAGGCTATTGAAATTAAAAAAAAACATCCTAATTTCAATAGAGAAGGAGGCTGGGTACTACCACCTGCTTGGGATCCTATAATCAATAAAATTAAAACTAAACCCAAGCATACCACTGCAAGACCTCAAGACATAATCAGTTAATTTTGCATAGATCGGACCATAAACAATAATTAAAAAAGCTGAAGGTACTCCGGGTTTAACAATGACATCGGGACGTCAGTCATCTCAGTCCCCCGTGACCATGGGTGCTGGAAAGCGCCCGAAACCGAAACGTCGGGAATTAAAAATAAAAGTAATTAAAAGCAAAAATAAACGCGATAAAATCCGTAAAAGTAGTTTTAATCATGTGTAGTGTTCGCGTAAATATAAGAAATCATTAAAAAAATAACAAAACAATTTTCACTTACTAGCTTCTAAAGTAGGGGCTTTTATTTATCTGTCTTGAATACCCTTCAAGTTTTATTTTTAATAAAAGTTTAATTGTATCTGTGGATTTATTTTTTATTACTTAACGTACGAATTAAAAAAAAAAAACAATTTTCTAAATATATTTTTCAGAGAAGACAGTATGGAAAGGTGTTAATAAAAATGGCGTGGGAGCGACGCTAATGGCAGTAGAGCGCGGATTGCTCCCACGCAACCGCCGTTACGTCTCCGTTGCATTGCTGTACAAGTTTAATGAAACTTGGCAAATATTTGCATTCATATAGATACAGGCGTAAAGTTACACAGGCTTCGTACACTTAATAAAACATTGTCATAGTTTTTGTTCAGTCCAATAATGAGATACGTCATTATTACTTTAACTAAATACATCTCTATTATATTTTTACTTATATTTTCTATTAGCGACTTGATTAATTGATCATAATATCATATAACGACAACAGCATGTCTAAACATGCCAAACTCACCTGCACGTGTCACTTTGTTTGAATGACATTAACGCTGGTGCGATCGACATGTGCCGAAACATCGATAATATATACGAAAATACCGAACCTAGTTCTAATATACCATGGTTGTAGCATGAATAGATCGGCTGGACCGGGTAAGACCAGACCACAGTACACCAGCGTAAAATATTAGCTTAATGTTGCTGTACTTATTTCGAGTTGAGTGTATAAAATCGGAGACATTTTTTTCTAGGAACGAGGCATTTTGTCTTAGTGCTCAGCAGGGGTGACATGGGATCCAGGATCCATTTTGATTCTTAATAGAGGATTGATGTAGATATCTCTGGGCTACAGCATCAACCACAGCACCAACTATTGTCTTACCATCACATGTAAACAGTAACAACTTATATGTATTTCTCTTACATGTAAACAGAAAATGCAAAATCTTTTCTGTTTTTCATATTATGTATAGTATTCTATGTTAAACAAAATTGAAGAGACAAACGGATTCACAAACAACTTCAAAAATAAAGAAGGCTGTAGAAGCATTGTCACCTCTATATAGATCAGCACAACAATATCGTCATACAAAGTCAATAATATATTATAGTACAGTACTGGTGTGAACGTGTCCATAACAATGTATGGCGCGCGATATTGTTCTAAAAATAAAGTTACAGCCTATATACGTTCCACTGCTGGGCTGAGGCCTCTCCTCATTTCTGAGAGGGTTTAGGGCAAGGAAGTGTCCGCCGCGCTGCCCAAATGCGTGTTGGCGAACTTCACATGTCTTCGAAATATTTTTTTTCTTATTCCTCAGACATGCAGGTTTTCTCACGATGTTTTCCTTCGCCCCGAGCACGTGGTAAATCAGCACTTAAAACTGCAATTAACAATTTCATTGGTGCCGGCGGGGATCGAACCCGGGTTACTCACGTTCTGTTACATTTACAGCGAGCTTTAACTATCTGAGCTATCACGGCTCATTTATATATCGATATTGTTGTGCTATGACCTATATACTACAGTAAAACTTCGATAAGATGAAGATGAAGAGAAACGTTAAATAATCTGAGTTATTGAGGTTTTTACTTAATAGCTTTGTAAGACCTCAATAACTCAAATTATTTAAGGAGTTATTTAAGGAGAAATAATTTAAGGAGTTTTTATTGGTATATATTTGTACTTACAGAGGTTCCTTTACGCGCTTTGTTTAGGAATTATATACATAGATAGAGGAGCTAGGTTAAATGCAAATGAAACTTGTAAATGTCAATACATATGTACATACGTACTTTATTTTAGGTTTAAAGATACATTTATTCAAGTTTATTTTACTCTACATAAAAAGTCGGTATTTTTTTGTTTCAGACTATTCACACTTTATATATCAATTTTATTTTCAATATTAAATAAAGAAGAGAAAATATCATCCTCTGCATCTGTGTCTATAGATACAAATAAGTTACAATAAACACGTGTAAGCAAGTTTCACAAGTCCACTGCTGAACATAGGCCTCCCCAAGGTATGCCACAAAGCACGGTCCTGAGCCACCTGCATCCATCGACTTTCTGCATACGTTTATTATATGGTATATATAAATATTGTATCGATGAAACAGTTCAAACACCTTTTATTTAATTAGAATACTTTCTTTTAAAAAATCGTACGTAATCTATTAAGTTAGTAAGTTTCAATTTATGAAAATCATGTGTGAAAAGAAATTCGTGGAAGGGTCTCACGACACATGCGCGCCTAGTGTGAGGGCCACAGAATATAACATTACGTACCGTACAATCTTTAGCTGTATAAAAAGGTATTCTTTTATTGATTTTTCTTTAATTTTAAATTCTGATTTACCACGTGCTTAACGGCGAAGAAAAAGAAACTGACGAAATCTGCATGTCTCAGAAATTAAAAAAATATATTAAGATATGTGAAGTTCCCCAACATCCTTCTCTGAGATTCCTAAATCCTTCTCTGAGATGAAATAATCTGATTGTTTTTGACGCACTTTGCAATATATTTATGTTTTTTTTCTCTACATTATATAAAATAAATGTACTTTTTGACTATATTAAGATATCATAGATAACATAGATAATATCATAGATAATATCATAGATAGCCTAAGTTATCAGCTAATGAATAAGCTAGTAAAGTATTAAAAGAATATCGCAAGTTAAGTTCTGCAAGTTAACTTAATGAATTAAACTTCCTTCATATTTACCGATAAAGATAGATAATACTGTCCTAAGAGTATTTATTGGTGTGATGTGGAAGTGCCGAGTAGTTACGGTATAATAGGATACACAATCTTATCATCCCGTGGGTGCCGTAAGAGGCGCTATGCGTATGTTATGTTAGAAGGAGTAGTCTCAGCGTGTATACGACGTGATTATTGGCGATGAATCTTGAATTTATTAATACATATCAGAAACAAAGTTCCAGTCGAAGGTTTTGCTATTTCAAAATGACACTAACTAATAAAACCTACCAAAGTGAAGCAATCGGGAAGCGCAGTATACTAACAAATACTTTCCGGAAGAGTTCATATCCTCACTAATAATCGCAATAAGCGATCGAGCATGGGTCTTTGTAGGCTATTGCTTCACCATGGCAACCCACTTGCACACTCATTGCTCTAAATGAGTCTGGACAGCATACAGAGGATGCACTAAAAGTATCGGGAATGGAATATTTCCGCTGTTCCTGTCATATTAAAATCTTTTTAATTGAAAACTCCTTGGTTTTAAAAATCGAATAACATTTATTTATTTAAAAAAAGATTCTCGGTCTTGTCACAAAAAGGTTTTGTCAAACTTGTTTAGTCGTTGGGAAAATGGAATTGAATCGAGAAAATTCAACAGCGATGCTTTATTATGACCTTCGAAGTGGTTTAACACAAAAACAGTGTGTTGACCGGATTCTTTTTGCATTTGATGATAAGCCCCATCCAAAACCACAATTTATCGCTGGTTTGCTGAATTTCAACGTGGACGTGTCAAGCTCAATGATGATCCCCGTCAAGGTCGTCCAAAAACTGCAGTCACCCAAGAAAACGTTGATGCTGTGCGTAAGCTGATTGAGGAAGATCGACATGTGACACCGCGAAATTCAGGCGACTTTAGACATTGGCATGAGTCAAATACAAATAATCTTGCATGAACAATTAGGTGTAAAAAAGTTGTTTCCCGATGGATACCGCATTCGCTCTGTGAAGAGCAAAAAGCGGCTCGCGTTACTTGGTGCGTCAGAACTCTCGAAAGATTCCACGCAGGATCCTCAAATGCTGTATACAACATCGTATCAGGTGACGAATCCTGGATATATGCGTACGAACCCGAAACAAAAAACCAGTCACGAGTTTGGGTGTTCGAAAATGAGTTAAAGCTAACAAAAATTATTCGTTCACGGGGTGTTGCAAAAAAAATGGTGGCCACGTTTGTCTCCAAAACCAGCCATGTTACGACTATTCCTCTTGAGGGACAAAGAACGGTTAATGCAGAATGGTACGCTAGCATTTGTTTGCCACAGGTCGTTTCTGAACTCCGTAAAGAGAACTGCAACTGCCGCATCATCCCCCATCACGACAATGCGAGTTCTCACACCGCACACAGAACAAACGAGTTTTTAGAACAAGAAAACATAGAATTATTAGACCATCCGACGTACAGCCCCGACCTAAGCCCTAATGATTTCTATACTTTCCCCAAAGTAAAGAATAAATTGCGTGGACAGAGATTTTCATCACCTGAAGAAGCTGTGGACGCTTACAAAACGGCCATTTTGGAGACCCCAACTTCCGAATGGAATGGTTGCTTCAATGATTGGTCCATCCATCGTATGGAAAAATGTGTCAAATTTCGCGGAGAATACTTCGAAAAGCAATAAATACATTTTTAAATAGTAATGTTGTGTCACTTCCTTGATTCCCGAAATTTTCAGTGTCCTCGTACCGGTCACAACCATGATTTGGCACAGTGTCACTTCTTTTTATATTCTGAAATGAAAAAAAAAAACAGCTTATAAGAAGCAATAATTGTAAGGCGAACTACAAAAGTGTTTCGATAATTGGTTCAGTCGCATGAAACTGTGTATTGTCTCCCATAGAAAAGACTTGTTGAAGCGATGGCATAGATTTCTGTGTGCCTTTTAATTAGTGCTTTGTTTAGGTCAATTTGGATTAAAAATATTTTAAAGGCTATTTGTTAACTTTTGACTGACCTAAAAAGTAACAATAATGTCAGTTCTAAACGGCCGGCAACGCACCCGCAATTCTCCTGGTGTTGCGGTTGATCATGGGCGGCGGTAGTCACTTAACATCAGGTGAGCCGCATGCTCGTTTGCCCCCTCTTCTGTAAAAAAAAAGGTAAAGACTATGCTGCTATACAATGTTCCATGGTAGCCATGGTTTTTCAAATTTAATAACGCCAACAAACATGCAATATCAATTATTTGTAGACTTAGAAGTGACCATGCTTGCACACAAGTACATTTAGCCAAATTGAGGATCAGGGATATCTCCCTCTGTGAATGTGGATTAGCACTTCCCGAGAAATCGTGCTATTGGATCACCAGCTTTCTTGGAGATCGGAGCATCAAGATCGATGTAGACGGTGCAAGCTACGATTACAAGCCTATTAATGCTGGCGTTCCACAAGGCTGCGTGCTATCATCAACGCTGTTTCTTCTGCATATTAATGATATGTTGCAAACCGGTAACATTCATTGCTACGCGGATGACAGCACTGGTGATGTTTACACTGGCCGTGCCAATATTTCGCATGCTCGTTTGCCCTCTTCTATATAAAAAAAGATGTTGGCATGTCTTATAAAAATAACGACTTTTAGAGTACAGTAAACGTATTTATTTAATTATTATGTCTGACTAGAACTCACAGTATGTGGTGTAACGAGCGAAGGTCTATTCAGTTTGTTTCGAAAGTTGTCGGGAAAAATTAGTCTCTCACTGCATTTAGCTTGGAGACATTGTACTGAGCTAGCTCAGAATGTCTATATAAAATTATTTAATGTAAAAATGTTACCATTTTCAATTTATGTTCATCATAATTCCAACAAGTTCTATAGAAATTTGTGTGCTGAAATACAAAGGCAGAATATTCCAAAGCAAATATTTAATTTTTTTTCTTAATTAATGGGACGTTCGTTATTTTAATTTATTGTTGTGTTGAATTTTTTTTCTAATAAAACTGTATTTTTCCGTACTAAACGATAAGAAAGATAAAAAAATTACTGCAAAAGTAAATACTATTCTGGTAATAATGCCTACGCTGAAAGCATATCTAGTATCTATCTTATATAGGTATACATATATAGGTAACAATTTCAAATTATAAATTACAGGTACGTGTACTGCAGTGTCGTTGAAGGAAAATAGCTTAAGGTGATGTGGGCGCCAAAAGCAGATTTTTCACGCTTTATAAAGTCTATATTTATATGTACCATATTATATTTTATTTCACATTTACTTATAGATGTATATTTTATTTCACAGGTACATTCACTGTTTCCTCGCGATGTTTTTCATTATCGGCAAGCACATGGTAAATCGGCACTTAAAATGGCAACTAACAAATTCATTTGTGCCGGCGGGGATCGAACCCACGTTGCTTGCTTACTGTAAAATTTACAGCGAGCGCTTAGTATCTGAGATATCACACTTTCTTTGTAAGTGCATATTTATTGTCATATTATTTATCAACTGTGTTATCAGTTGAATCAGACTCAAAATCTCTATTAAAATTCATCAACGGTGGTTTTTTTCAATAGAAACTATAGCTTCGTATTTCCTACCGTTTTTACGAGTAAGCGCTATCTTCAACGAGAAATCTGTCATTTGGTAGCACTTTTACTATGCGATATAGACCTTGCAGTTTAATTACAAATTTTTACGGATTTTGTATTTTTAACAGGAGAACGCCTCGCCCATTCTCGATTCCGTACTTCGGTCGTTGTTGTCTTCTGCAAGGCGTAATGCCATGCAGGTCTCGGGCCTCAGGGTATACCCCTTTACCCGGATGTTCCTCACGGCACACTGCAATGTGCCGGTCCTGGGCGCCTTGATAATAAAGGCGTGATGTATTTAGCGACTGTTGTCGCAGTCGGTTAAAATTTTCATTAAAAGAGGTTATCGAACAATTTGTGTTTAACACAAATTATTTTGTCGAAGTTGGCCTTTCTGCGGCATTGTGGGATTTACTCGACTCCCTAATCTATATAGGGAGGAGTTCTCTTGGATAGAGTCGCCCGTCCGGCGGCCGTGAGTGCAACGGCGCGAAGCCGTTGAGATGTTCATGTGGCCCGTTGTCGGCGCAGTCGAAGATACCGCGCGCCAGCCGGACCACGAATTGCTGTAGGCTCTCTATCTTTAGCAAAGTCGACGTGTGCAGTCATGCGCAACATCCTGTCAATCCGGCATCCAAGGTAGGTCACGGCCTTCTCATATGCGATCTCCTGGCCTCCGAGGGTTAGCGGTGGTGGTAGATTTCTATAGCGGCGAGTGAGCAGAGCGGTCGTCTTGCTAACGTTGACGGCCATCCTCCACTCATCCAACCATGATGGCAGCAGGTTTGTAGCGGCCTCTACGTCGTCCGCTGAGTTGATCGGTGCGTGGACTGGAGGTCTCTCCTGCAGGTGTTGGTAGTAGAGCCTCCAGATTCCGTACTTTCCAGGCAGAATATAAAACTCTTTCCCAGCTGAACCATGTAGTGATCCGATAACTCAAAATGTTACAATCACTGTCTGATTTAGTACATACTTTCCACCGGTTGCAACGTGTTACTAGGAATATTGGTGACGCTTTCAGTTAATAAACGAATTATGAATTATCTTTTGGAAGATTAATTTTCTAGGAGTTTTGATAATCAAAATATCAGGTTTTTCTGTAAAACTGCCACCCAGTTTTGTTGGGGCATTAAGAACATAATCGTCAACTACGTAAAGTTTTATATCCTCCGTTAAGCCTTGTACTGTTACGGAGGCTAGTGCTTCGCCTAATGGTCTTACTAAATTAGACCCTATCCCTTTTGTACTGTAACGGGCTTATAATTACTAACTAAATGTTTGTCGCCAGATATGAGAAACCACAGCTTATTTAAGCATTTCTCTCTCACGTTTCTCTCTCTTTACGTGGTAAAGTCATGCTGCAGTTATATTAGCAGTATAGTTGTAGCGCGAATGAGTCGGCTCGACCGGGGAAGAACCACGCTCTCACAGTATACCAGTGTAAAATAGCAGCTTGACGTTGCTTTGTCTCGTATGGTGAGTGTAGAGAACCGGAGACCCTTTTTAATGGATACGAGGCATACCGTGTTAGTCCTAACGGGTGACAACGCATCTGCATTTTAATTGGTAATCGAGGATAGATGTAGATGTCTATGGGCGCAGTGACCACTTACCATCTAGTGGACTGTGTGCTCGTTTGTCACCCCTATGATATAAAAAATAGTATATAATACCAAATTATATTTATAAACTTTTTTAGTGCAATAATATTTTTACTTAGAAATTAAGTACAAAAAAAAACAAAATACTGATAAAAACATGAAACTAATTTAATTTGTATGTATAAATGTATAAACACTCACGCCTGTCACCCAGAGGGGTAGGCAGAGACTACAGACTTCCATTTGGCACGATCCTGACACACCTCTCTCGCCTCCTTCACATCCATACACCTACGCATGCATGCTCGTCGGTTAAGGGTACTCCTAATTTGGCCCGTTTTCAATAAATCGCCAATTTGGTCGATAAATTATCGCCTAGGACGTCCCTTTCCGACTCTGCCATTCACTTCTGCAACATAAATTTTCTTTGTCACTCTTTCCTCATCCATTCTTTCCACATGACCAAACCACCGAAGCATTCCTTTCTTAATCCTGGTCACGACATCATCTTGCAAACCACACTCTTCTCTTATCACACAATTTTTCACCCTGTCATTCAGATTCAGCCCTAACATACTCCTTAACGACCGCATTTCTACTACATTTATTCTACTCTCGTGCTTCTTCTGCCACACCCAACTTTCACTACCATACGTTAAAGTAGGGACCAACACAGCATTGTGAATTGCCATACGTGCCTTTTTTGACACGTTTTGACTCTTCACAATAGAGTGTAGGGCCCCATTTACTCTGTTTCCTGCGTTCACTCGTCGTTCTATATCCTTATCATATCTCCCATCCCTGCTAAATACGCAACCCAAATATACAAACTCATCTACTTGCTCGATCAACTCCCCATCTATTCTTATTTCACATATCGTTTTACTTTCATCTCTTTCAAAAACCATAATTTTCGTCTTACTTGCGTTCACTTTCATACCCCTTTCTTTTAATGATCTGTTCATTAATGTAACCATAATTTGCAACTCGGCCGCCGACAACGCAAGGATAACTTGATCATCGGCGTACAAAAGGCATTTGATGGTTAACTCACCCATTCTTAATCCGCATTCTTCAACTTTCAACTTTTGCAAACAGCTGTCCATAAATAGGTTGAACAACCACAGGGAAGCCACACAGCCCTGTCTGACACCTTTATGGATGCCAAACCAGTCCGAGTAGACCCCGTTGATCCTAACACAAGCACTAGAGTCCCTATAAAGAGACTCTAATGCCTGTATCAAGCCAGCGCTCAACCCAAATGAGTTCAGTGTTTGCCATAGCACATTCCTATCCACTCTGTCATAGGCCTTCTCCAAGTCCATGAACGCACAAAAAACCTTTTGGTTTTTGGCCAAAAACTTCTCCGCGATCATGCGCATGGAGAAGACTTAATCTGTACATCCCATTCTTTTCTTTTTATTTATATTATTTATATTATTAATTTAATTTCTCAGGTCTTAAGTTCCGTAAGCTTTAAGGTATCCCTAATATGAATGATGGAGCTACTAAGAACATAAGCATCTATGGGAAGAATAGACATAAATCCCCTTTTTCATGTGTAGTCGGATTAAAATTAGCCTATAAAATGTTGCTCAGAAATATTTTCATACCAAATTTTAGTTAAATCTTCTAGGAGATTTTACGAGTATCGTGAATAAATAGTTCCACAGACAAAAATATAGAAAGCATTCGAATAAAATTTTAATATAAGGTAGTGTACAAAATATAATTACGTGTTAAATTATGATATTCGTAAATGTAAAAAGAATATTTAACAGTCCTCAAATTTCACTGCCTTGCACAAATAAGTTATTTGTGTAAGTCTTTAACGTCCTTAAACTATTTGAAATTCTCACAAACCCTTACATTTGCATGTTCTAAAAGCAAAAATTACTTTTAGTTTCGCATAAAATTTGTGGGGCCAATTTCACGGAACAAATTCAGGATTTCGTGCCTTTGTTTTGTGATTTATAAAAAAGTTACCTTTTACTGCAAAACTTACTACACTGTATGACGCGAATCCTTTGAGACGTTTTTATAGTCGTTCGTTCTTACAGTTTTAAACATTGAGTTATATTATATAAATCAATGGTTTTGAAGGTAACTGCGTTACATTATTTTTATCTCTCGAATAAATACCGATTTATGTGGACTAGTTCATCCAGCGGTTAAATTTCGAGCGTTGTTGCGATGTTTAAGTTTTATTTTTAAATAGTGTGCCACGCCAAGCAATTTAGAGACCAATTTCGCCTTCTCTTCCAAGTGACCACGCAACTGCACGTCACTCAATATGTCGACGCCAAGGATTCCGATATCGGCTGAGGCAACAAGAGGAGTGCCTCAAAACTGAGGAGATAGGAAAAAGGGGTTCTTTTTAGCGGTAAACGCGCAACCTTTTGACTAGATTTAGTCGCCCCCTATCTGAGACTTTGTTCAATAAAGACCCCACTTCAGATACAAGTTTGTCCTGGTACTCGGTGACGTTTTCCTGAGAAATATTGGCACGGCCGGTGTATAGAGCATCACCAGTGCTGTCATCCGAGTAGCAATGAATGTTACCGATTTGCAACATATCATTGATATGCAGAAGAAACAGGGTTGGTGATAGCACGCAGCTTTGTGGAATGACAGTTTTAATAGGCTTGTAGTCGGGGCATGCACCGTCGACAAGAAACTTGATGCTCCGATCTGCAAGAAAGCTGGTGATCCCATTGCACAATTTCTCAGGAAGTCCAAGAGAGTTTCGAAAGAAGCGCTTTGTGCCAAACCCGATCGAAGGCATTCGCAAGGTCTAAACTAACAGACTCCCCCTTGGACTCTACTGCTTCTGTCCATTTATGCGTGAGATATTATATCATATGGACCATAAGATGAGATGATGAATGAAAACGGTGATCCTCCGTGTACTAATAATGGATTCCATTATTTTGGAGAACAAGGAGGTGATGGTGATAGGCCTGTAGTTTGACGGATCTGAGCGAATATATATAATATCGGATATTCGTAGTAGGTACCATTTATTATAGGGTAAAATTAATATTACCCGTGCCTATTGAGCGTAATCCAAGTGTACATATTAGCTACAGTTGCTATGCTGACGGTATCAACTAAGAGATGGTGGGTCATCTAACTGCCTAAATTAACCAGCTAACGGTGTTCAGCAAGGTTACTGTTACCTTTTCCCATCGCTATTAATTAGGTATTTATGTCCTCTCAAGAGAAGACTGAAAAAATAAATTAACCAAGGTAAAGTTAATATAGGCTTCTCTTGTTTTGTTTCATATTACTCGTCCTATCCTAGATTTATATTTATTTACACTATTTACATTATTTACATATTTACAACATGCAAAATCCTACCGTAATTGTGCATGTCAAACATGGAACAAGCATTCGTAGGTATATCTTCCTATCTACCAAAACCATACCGCGACGTAATAACAAAGTAGCGCCATCTAGTGAAACACTTGTTAACTCTTTTTTATGTTTATAGATTTCAGTGGACTTTTATTTTATTTGAAGATTTTGTAAGTTGTGTTGTGCAATATTAGTTTTAAATAATATAATGACATGAATAAACTTATGCATGTTATTAAAAATTCATGATTGGTAAGTTTTTAATTTGAATACTTTACAAACATATAATTAAATTAGGTTAGGTTCCCTGGTAAAACTAACTTCGTGTCCTAGTAGAAAATAGCTACTTACGATTTGACAGCGCTTACCGCTTACGATCGCCATTTTGCTTACAAGCGCTTGCTAGCGCTTTTTTCTGCCAAACGCACCCACCCATTGACTAAGAATAAAGCACAGAACACTATTACTCCTAGCGGAGAAAATAAAGTCTGTAATTTCAAACTAGACATGTGGAAATCACTCATTTCTAGCGACTGAATCATTCTAGTACATTTCGTCACGCGTACTGGTACATTCGGATCGATCATTCAAATGGATCATTTCAGGCCCCAGTACTCTGTGAGTCTGAAATCTATTGGGAACCGAAAATTTGATATTTGTAATAGCGCCATCTACTACATGATGTAGGTAATAAAGTCATTTTATCGAATTAAAACTTATTAACTTTCAAAGTGGTAAGAACAATCGACGCTAGATGGCGTAAACACAAAAACCTCAGGTTATTATATATTTTAAATATTTAATAAATTTGTTTAATGTTAAATTTCATTCCTAACTATTGTTAGGAATAAAATTTCATCTTACTTTACTCGTCTAAAAATATGGATTGAAACATATATTCGCTATGAAATTAAACTTTTACCTAACCTATACTCATATAAGATGGTTGAATATTATCAAATAAATCATTTATCATTAAATCTTTTGAAGTGTTATTTTTAGTAAACTCTACGTAATGATATTTTTAACTCATAGATTTAAATAAAAAATGATGATGAATGATGATTTAATTTAGGTAACAATATTATAATAAAAAACCATTAAATAATAAATACTCCTGATACTCTGCAGTTTCCGTGTATATTCTCCGCTAGGAGTAATGGTGTTCTGTGTATATATTACTCCACTCTATGCTCTGCAGTCTGCATTGTTAATTCGATGCGCCTGTTTATTCAGATCATTCGGGATTCGGTCGGTTTGCGACTCATTCACAATTCAAACAAATCGCGGGTTAAAAAGGTACCGTCAATTGTTTGTAATTGGTTGTACTGGTATATTCAAAAACAAATGAATGAACCATCAATACTCTTTAAGTGTACCAGCTGAAACGAACGAATCCTGTATGATTGACGCATGTCCATTTCAAACTATTTGGTCGAAAAAATATAATAATATGGTATAAACTCGTTTGTTTAAATTGATATAAACTGTGTTCGTGTTAAAGTAAAAGTGTAAAAATGAAAATTTACGTAGTTTTTCTGCTTACAAGTGGATTCATATGTTAATATCTAATTATAATGCAAAACCTATGTAAGGGTTATATCTTGCACGTAAACGTAAGTCAAATACATCGAAGTAATATGTACTTACGTACTAGAACAGCTATCTCAAACAAAAAATGTGCACTACTCTGTGTTCTCGCGGTTGTTTTTTTTTATCATAGAATAAACATAGCTAGAATGATCAGTAGTTAATAGTAGATTATATTGTTAAATAGGTAAATTACATCGAGAACAATTTTCAAATTTTGTGATTTATTCTGTATATTATATTTACTTATTTAATATAATATCACATAATATTATATCACGATTACATTTTAATTTGATTATTTTAAATTTATCTGAATATTTTAAAAGGTATCAATGTCAAACATAAAAAACATACTAAATGTATGTTTAACAAAACTTATTTATATAACATTTAAATTACAAATATATTTGTTTCAATTAGAATAAGAATCGTTCATAAATGCTGGGCACGCGAGAATTAAAAATGAACTAATTTATTCCACTTTGACTTTGATGTGGAAACCTAAAAATAAAATAAAAGAATAATGAGCAGATATAAATATAAAAATTTAGCCTAATTATTATTATGATAACACATATATTTTTCTACAAAAAATGTGTATAATAATATATTCGTCCTATACTTAAGTACCCACAGAAATGTCGCATCTGAACAAATTAATTTCATAATCTGTATTACATGACACAAGATGGCGTCTTAGGAATAATTTGTTTTATTATTAATCTATAATACTTTTTATTGATTAAGTATCTTATTAACCGATGAAAGGTAATTCCTTGGTTTTTACTGACATTTCTTGAATTATTTGTGCAATATCTAAGTACACACGATGGCATATTTTTATCAAGAGATTTTTTTTAAATCAACAAGACACGTGACAACTCTACAAGCGCCTAGCGATTGACTGATTAAAGTGCGGTGTATGCACCGCAATTGAGTGCAACAGAGTAGCTGAATGCAGTGTCGCCTCTAGCGTAGTACTTAATAGCACAATGGTCAAATATCAATATTTCACATTTATTTATCCCCCCAAGGATCTCCTAGGTGTGTGTTACTTGCAGTATTACAGTGGCTGCAAATAACCGCCGGTACGACAAACTCCGCCCACGTTGAGTCCCGTGATTCCGTGAGGCGTCGAGGTCACCGGCCCCTAGGTGATTCTTGGCACTTTATGCGTTGCGTGCATCTAGTGCCTAGTCGCGTCATAAAGTGCCACCGTTGCACTTACCTCAACCCTTTTGGTGTACAAAAGGGGTAGGCAGTGCCCCATGAGATTAAGCCAATATAGTTTGCATCTAACCATCCGCGTCGCGCATCGTGCCGAACGGCTGGTATTTAGACAGGGCCATCAGTAGATTACCTGACTGACTGTAGGTAGGCAAGTAGGTTACCAACATATCCGAAAAGGACAAAGGGGAACCTCCACCTAAACCGAAGCCTAGAAGACCACCCGACCGTCCTGGTGTATTAGAACGTCCAATCGCTTACCGAGATATCTTCCACCCTGAAAGGACTAGAGTAGTGTCCTCATACTCTCAGATCCCGACAAGGAAACCCTCCTCACCGGGCAAGGAGCCCGCACCGAGGACCGCGCTCTCGCCCATCGTACCTGAAGGTACGACTGGGCGGGAACCGTTCCCACAATCCCAGCGGGCAAAGAAAACCCTGAGGAGACATACGCCTCTAGAGACAGCAGCATCCCTCCAGGAGAAGAGGCGATGCTTCGGTTCCTCCGACTCCTCGGATTACTCATCATCCGAGGGAGAATTAGAACGCCAACCAGAAAAACCGATTAGGAGAACACCACCTCAATCGCCATCGCCGACTAAATCCACCCTCCCAGAACACCGGAACACACCAGCATGGATGCTGCTGATCTGGAGCAGGGAGGAGAAGGGTCATACGGATGGAGTGCTACCACGTATGCAACCCTAGCACCTAGCACATCTGCCGGACACTCACCGTCCGCGCCTACCACCAACCCGTCAGGCCGGCCATCGGATGATGGTCAGAGGCCTTCCACCAGCTATGCCCAACTGGTAGCTGCCCCGGCAGTACCAAGGACAAAGACTGCCGAAACACCTAAACTGCCGGAAGAATCGGCAAAAAGGTACCCACCTATTGTAGCTGAGTGCTTGCCGGACTGAACGAAGCACTTCGAGGTACTTAATAAGAAGCTGGGCCACCCACCGAATGCTCGCCCATTCGGCAAGGGGGTAAGATTTACCCCCCAGAGCCCGGAAGAATTCCGGACGGTACAAAAGTACCTAATTGAGATGACGGAAAAAGTACCAGCTATGTCCTGGTACTGCTATACTCCCGAAGAGGACAAGCCCACGAAAGTGGGCATAAGAGGACTACCAGTGGGCACGGATCCAACCGCGATAGAGGGGGCTATCAGGGCAAAGGGGTTCCCGATTAGATACGTAAAAGGGATCCCCCCCCCCGTAGAGGCAGACCTGGGTGCCTCTACTTCGCGCAGCTGGACCACCTGAGCCTGGAGCGCCTCAATGAATTATACCGGATCGACGAGCTCCTATTCATGAGAGGAGTCGTCATAGAGGCCTGGCAAGGAAGAGCGGGCCCCTCACAGTGCCACCGCTGCCAGGCCTTTGGCCACGCGTCTACAAATTGCTTCAGGCCAGTGAAGTGTGTTCGCTGCGCCGGAGATCATATCGCCAGTAACTGCCCAAGGGGTAGAGAGGAAGAACCGCGATGCGCTAACTGCGCAAAGAACCATACCGCCAATGATCGCCGCTGCCCAGTCCTGAGGAGGATTGCAAGGAAGCAGGGGATCACTCTGCCGGGATTACTCCCAGAGGAGCCCAAGAGGGTCCCCCAAAGTCGTCCCAGGGCCGTGGTCCAGGAAGACGGGTGGACTACAGTCAGAGGAAAGGGAAGGCAATCTGCCCCCCCTCCACCCGTCATGGCACCCACAGAAACGGTGATGCCCACCACTACCACATCAAAGGCAACCACCGGGGCGACTCTTCAGCCCCCCGCTAATGACACCATAGAGCGCCAAACCTCACAGAGGAGTAAGCGGGGGAGGAAGAAGAAGAAGAAGGTGCAGCCTCCTCCTCAGGCAGCAACCTCTAACCCAACCCCAGCGGTAACGATAGCCCAGGCGCAGGTTACCAAGGAAGATAAGAAAACCAGAATGGGTAGAATGCCAGAAAGGGCTCTATCAGAAAATAGAGCCCGTTCTACACATAGAGCGCGTTCTGCCCATATGCAAAGAAATGAAAACCAACTCCCGAGACCAGCGCCAACCGCTCATACAGCTAGAACACCTCCAGCCGGCTTCGAGACTGCTGACGCCATCCAACGTTTGGTTGGCATAGCAATCGAGGTCGGCAGTCAAGTCCTGGCGGATATCAGAGCCGGGACAGATCCGATTACAGCGGTTATGAAGGCGCTGGCTAATCTACTGGCTCGACACTACAGTGGAGGAGTCTAACCTGCGCCTCCTCTACTGGAATCCAGGTGGAATCCAGCAAAAGTTACAAGAACTCCGCACCGTCGCCCAACAACAAGACGTACATGTCATCTTGCTGGGAGAGACGAAACTAAATCCGAGTACTCGCATTAAGCTGCCAAACTATCACATATATAGGAGGGACGAAGTCACCTCTCAGGGGGCCGCCTACAGAGGGACAGCGGCCCTAGTGAGAAGGGACATCGTCCATCAAGAACTCGATTTACCGGAATACCAAACGATGCGCTCTATCGGCATAAAAATGGAGGCGGCGGGCGAGGAACTTAGGATCTATGCAGCATACCGCCCGCCAGGGACTCCATTTTGCTCCTCAGACGTCCGGACGATAATGGAAGGCGAAATACCGACCATCATCGCCGGGGACCTAAACGCCAAACACCCGGCGTGGGGATCTAGATTGATCAACCCGCCGGGTCATGCACTATTTGAAGACGCCGAAAGATACGGCTATGACGTTTTAGGTCCCGAAGAACCTACACATGTTCCAACGGATCCACGAAGCCGTCCGGATGTATTGGACATCGTGCTCGCTAGGAACATCAACTACCCGATAGTGGTAGAGGTGCTGTACGACCTGGACTCACAGCACCTCCCGATCTTAATTACCCTTGGCCTAAAGGCGGTGACTACGCCGCCCAGAACAGTGAAGACACGTGTCGACTGGAGGCTCTACCACAAACACCTACAGGAGAGACCTCCAGCACACCACCCCTTAAACACAGCGGATGACGTAGAGGCCGCAGCCACAAATATGACAAAGGCAATACAGGAGGCCCTCAACGCTGCCTCTACGATCATCCCGACGTCCACCAAAAGGGATGATCTGCCGCAACACATCTGCGTGCAGATTAAGAGAAAAAGGGCACTAAGGAGACTCTGGGCGCGTACTCGCTGCCCGAGAATCAAAACAAAACTGAACACCTTGTCGGAGGAACTGTCGGTTGCAGTCCAGGCACACAGAGGAGATGCCTGGGAGCGGCGCATATGGAAGGCGGAAGAGCATGATGCGTCGCTCTATAAACTGAACCGGCAGTTAACTAAAGCCAAACCTCCCGTTTGCCCGCTGACCAACAACGCGGGCGAACGTTGTTACGATGCCAAGAGTAGAGCGGATATCCTAGTCGAGCACTTCGAGGAGCAATTTATGCCGAACCCAGCAAGTGCGGAGTTCTTGGAGCTTCATGCCCAAAAGGAGAGTCGCGTACAGGAGCTCCTGTCGTCGCCCGCGCCGCCTCTTGCAGGAGAGTGGTTCATCTCCCCCGCTGAACTGCGGTGGACAGCAACCCGCCTGCAACCGAGGAAGGCGCCGGGGCACGACGGGATTACCAACGCTGCACTCCGACAGCTGCCTCACAGAGTCCTAGTAGAGCTTGGTCGACTCTACAATGGGATATTGCGGACATCCCACTTCCCGGAGGACTGGAAGAAAGGCAAAGTAATCGTCTTGCCGAAACCCGGGAAGGACAGGCGTAGAGCTGCCAGCTACAGGCCGATCACGCTGCTACCACACATAGCTAAACTGCTTGAAAGATTGTTGCTAAGATGCCTCCGCCCGTGCATCCAACTTCGGGCGGAGCAGCACGGATTCAGGAGGGGTCACTCTACAGCAACACAGCTGACCAGAGTGCTGCACCTGCTTGCGGCCGACTACAACCGAGGCCGCACTACGTTGGGCGTCTTTCTCGATATTGAGAAGGCGTTCGACAGGGTGTGGCATTCTGGGCTACTTTATAAATTAGAAGAACAGACCAGTGTCCCTCCTGCTATGTTGCGGCTAGTGGCGTCTTTCCTGGCAGACAGGAAGTTCTACGTCTGCGTAGAGGGCGCCGAGTCCGCAACCAGAACCATCAGAGCCGGCGTTCCTCAGGGCAGCTGTTTGTCTCCAGTCCTGTACGCGGCTTATACCAACGACATCCCTACCCTGGCAGGAAGGCTGCAAGAATGGGAGGATGACGTGGAATTGGCGTTATATGCGGATGATAGCGCTTATTTCACCTCGTCCAGAAGAGCCCACATTGCCACTGCCAGGATGCAACGTCTCCTGGACCTGCTGCCACCATGGCTAGATGAGTGGAGGATGGTCGTCAATGTTGGTAAGACGACCGCTCTGCTCACTCGCCGCCTCAGGAACCTACCACCTCAACTAACCCTCAATGGCCAGCAGATCGCGTACGAGAAGGCCGTGACCTACCTTGGGTGCCGGATCGACCGGGCGCTGCGCATGACTGCGCACGTCGACCTCGTCGTCCGCAGAGCACGATGTGCGCGGGCGATGCTACGTCCGGTCCTGGCATCCAAGTTACCACTTAACACCAAAGTGCGTGTATATAAAACATACACAAGATCCATCATCACCTATGCTGCTCCGGCCTGGTACGCGCTTCTGAGCGAGCCTCTGAGGCGGCGACTGCAGGCCCAGCAAAATATGGCGTTAAGAACCATCGTCGGTGCGGGTCGCTACGTCCGGAATGACGTCATAGCGGCCAACCTGAAGATCGAAACCATACAAGAATTTGTGGCCCGGTTGGCGCGCGGTATGTTCGACCGTGCAGACAACGGGCCGCATCTACACCTTAACAACTTTGCGCCGCTACATGCGCGCCCACCGGACGGGCGACCCTATCCAAGAGAACTCCTCTCTATATCGATTAGAGAGTCGAGTAATAACCCTCAATGCCGCTGAAAGGCCAACTCAGACTTATTAGATAACCTCCTTTTTCGTAGTCATAACCGACTACGAAATTTTACCGATTGCGACTTAAATCGTTTAAAACACCTACAATGCCAATAGAAGGCTCCCAGGACCGGTCCATAGTGGTGGACCGCGAGGACAGCACGGGTAATGGGGGCTTACCCCGAGGCCCGAAACCTGCACGTACATCAGTGCGTGAAGACGACAATCCCCCTCACATTTATTTATCCGCGGGGCTTCGAGACGGCCGACCCTCCGGTAGCACCGACCTGGTGGCGCGCAATACGCCAACCAAGATAGCCAACAATGCCGTACTGGTATGGCTCCCAAGACCGGCTCATTGTCATGAGCCGTGAGGATCACCCGGGTAATGGGGGACTCCCCGAGGCCCGAATACCTGCATGGGATGAACAAAAGTAGTCCCATAGCAGACGACAATCAACGTCACATTTATGTACCTATGGTACCTATCGTTGTTCGCCAATGACATTATGACATTCGAAAATGAAAATTGACGAGTAAAAGTCTATGCGAGTATTATAAAAGTTTACTTTTCCTCCCAGAATTTTGGAAAAAACACAGGTCTTATTAATGTGTTAAGTGTTAATATTGAAATTTTATGTTATTAGTGAAATCTAATTTAAATAATAGATAAAATGAAGTCACACATATACAAAAGTAGTTTTTGTGGCATGGTATTATATATCACGTGTTATGTGTGTCTAATTATCTTTTGTCAGTCAATCAGAAATCAAAGTCGAAAAGTATATACCTATACCTATGTGTCAATATTAATATAAGTAAAAATTATACTAAGGATAAAATATAATGTAATTAGAAAAAAAATTATCACTATGATATACCTGAAATACTGTGAATATTGTAAAATCATAATATATTAAATCTATATTATTTGTCTTTTGGATTTCCAATTTTTTTTTAATTCAAAATATAGGTACTTATTGTATTTCATATACTATAACGTTCCACATTAAACATTCAGAAACAGAAACAGAAACTTTTTTATTCAATGTAGATTATAACAAATACTTATTGAAAGTCACTTTTTTCATTTACCACTGGTTCAAAAAGAAACCTCTGTCCTGGGTAGAACCAGCAAGAAACCCAGCGGGACTATTTTTTTTTCCAATAATAGCTTATAATCATGTTTACAATTAGCAACACAAGACAAATTAGAAATAGCTTATGCAAACTTAGTTTAACAACATTTTTGAACTTTTTGTACGATAAATTTTGTATATTTTCTGGGATTTTGTTGTAAAAGCGTATACATCGCCCCAAGAATGAATTACTGACTCGGTGCAGTCGAGTAACTGGTACTACCAGCTTGTGTCTGTTCCTAGTATTTACACAATGAATATCACTTATTTTCGCAAAACTACTTTTATTTTTGTGTATGTACATTACATTTTTATTTTCTTACATATATTCACTTTCATCCTAACTTCACTTCCTCCCCCCGCAAAATGTACATTTATCTGAACTTAATATTTATTTACTCCTTTATTTTTAATTTTAGTTCCTGATTATTTCAGTTACACCCACTTGATGCAGTTTGTTGTAACTGCCTAAAAATATTGCAAGAAAGCGTTGCATCTGCTCATTCCATTAGAAGATTTGGGTACAGGAATATTTGTATTCCATGTGGATCAATTATAGGAGCATGCCATACACGGGCTGTGCCTATTAACTCTGAAGAAAGAGATATTATTTTGCAGTGGATACCATCACACCAGGTACTTACTTTATTTTAAAAGGCTGTAAATGGTCCCCTGCTGAAATAGCGCTGCCCTAGGATTTGCCATAATCGCTTTGGTACACAGATTGATGTTTGTAAAATCAGACACCTTGCACAGAATTTGGCCTGATATTTATGCTCATTCAACATGGCTGTTCACTAACAGGTTATCTTTAACTTTACAGTCTACCAAAAGTCTACTGCTGAACGTAGAACTCCCCCATAGATTGTCTTGTGGGGGGATATTTGCCATTAATAATGACAGTTTATTTTTTATTTTTAGTTATTAGATAAACACTACTTCTTCCTTACTTTACACCCATATTTGTATGCCTTTGTACTTATTACACAAGTAATAATTTTTTACCTTAAATGACATTAGTATAAATAAAACTTCAAAGAACTTGGGCTTAGTCAAATAATGTTATAATTCTAAAATTACTTCTTGTCTGATATGTGATGTATTTTTTATTTCTTTTTAAATAAGTAGAATCTGATTTGCCACATAAATATTATGAAGGGAAACAATTGCATGCTAATATTTATAATTTTAAAAGACATTAAAACTATCTAGTGTGGAAAGACTGAAATAAATAGAACAATAATAAATATTATTAATATTTAGAGTAGACACTGTAAAATCATAGTTCATCTTCATTCTGTTATATCATCATCTTCATGTTGTTGATAAAAAAAACTTTTTTCACAGACAACAAAATGAGAACAGGGATATGGAGTTACAATCCGTGAATATAGAAGACATCGGTAACATCCTACAACCACCCCCTATACCTGCACCTGTAACCCCTGCCATTTCCAGAGCGGTGGAAAAGTTGAGAATTCCTGTCAATTTGAATGGGACGTCAGCACCTCCACACCTAGGTCTTTTGCTACCAAGCCGCTGAGGAGATAAGTTTTTGACAGACTTCATAGCCTAAGCCATCCGGGCACCAATGCCATTGCTAAAGTAGTTGTTGAGCGATTTATCTGGCCTTGTGTTCGTAAAGACTGGTCTGGAGTGTTCTCGACTATGCTTAGCTTGTCAGCGCGCCAAGGTTCATCGTCACATATCTTCACCATTAGGCACCTCCGAATTACCTCACGCCCGATTTACTTTCGTGCACGTAAACTTTATTGGTCCCTCCCTGTTTCTCAGGGTTAACTGAGGTTGAGCATTTCATACGATGGCCAGAAATCATACCAATGGCAGACATTATACCCAAAGCATTAATATCGTTGATTTCCAGTACCTTGGAAACATGATTGGATTCAAATCGCAGAACAACCTCGTATCATTCAGCCTGCAACGGTCTAGTGGAACGATTCCACCGTCAGTTAAAGGCAGCCATAATGTGCCATGCTGATAGTAATTTGGTTGACACGTTACCTTTGGTGTTACTGCGCATTAGGAGCTCATTTGAGGATAATCTTTAAACCTCATCCACCAAATTGGCTTACAGAGAGCCTTAACGTTCACCTGGCGAATTTTTTCAGGCCGTAGCTCCTGACTCAACCGATATATCCGACTTTACCACTCGACTGCGCCAATTAACATTTAAGCTACAAAGCAAACATTTTTATGCACAAAGATTTATTTTCATCAAGTCTTGTATTTTTAAAGGACAATGCATAACGTAGCTCCTTGCAGCCCCCTAACACTGGTCCGTACGAAGTATTAGAACGTAATGCGAAAACATTCAAAATCTGATGTAACATCATAACAACAAATTCATCATAACTAAGGATAAAAATGTCACGGTATCCATAGACCGCCTCAAACCGGTTTATATGCTGATAGACCCATACTCCAAACCTATCCTTACTCCCACTCTCACATCCGACCCCGATCCCGGTTCCTTCCTTGATCCTGTTCCCAAAGAGCTTAATGCTCCAGCTGAGGATAAAGTTAGTAGGACGCGTTCAGGCCGCACAGTTCTATTCCCAGATTTTTATCGCCCGTAGTGACGGTCTCCAGGGGGGAGTGATGTAGCCTACTTATTGTATATTATAGGTTCATAATATACAATTTCATATAGGTTAATGTACATATAAGGTTCATAATATACAATAAATTTTATGTTAAAATGATTGAAACAATCAACAATAAGTTTCTGCGTCACTTAAAGCGATATAATTCTTCTGTAGACTCCATCATTGATAGCTTAGACAGTAATACACTCGAAAACGCCATGATATAAGAGATCAAATGTTCTTGTACAAATTGCTACATAATATCATCGACTCTCCACTACTTTTAAGCAAAGTGAATCTTGCATGTCACCGGTTAGGTGCTTTTTTTTTGCGCCTTAAGTAATCAAAGGGCTACCCTATACGTAGGGAGGCGGAAAATGCATTACGCATACCACGATAGCCGGTCTATCGTGGTTATGAGGGACTCACTGTCCTACCGGGGACCCTAAGTGATACCCTCTAAAAACCGCCTTTGGGGACAGGCAGCCGGCTGATTAAGCTTTATTGTGCCTTATCGTGAGCGACCCTCTTTTGGGAAAAGAGGGCGCAGTGGTTAGGTGCACGCACTGACCTCTATATATACAAATACGCTGGACTGGCTATAGACGTGACATGACGAAGCGATTTGATTTCCACCATTTTGGCGCTGACAGCAAAAGTGCACGTCCACGGAACTAATAATAGGGATAGGACAGTGTACCAAATTATATCGATAAAAATTCTATACCCTACCATACCTAAATAAATAGAATGGACTCTATGGATAGATGGACTCTACTCGTAACGTCCATTACGAGGGCGGCACTGAAAATTTCGGGAATCAAGGAAGTGACACAACATTACTATGATTAAAACTACTTTTACGGATTTTATCACGTTTATTTTTGCTTTTAATTACTTTTATTTTTAATTCCCGACGTTTCTGGCGCTTTCGAACACCCATGGTCACGGGGGACTGAGATGACTGACGTCCCGATGTCATTGTTAAACCCGGAGTACCTTCAGCTTTTTTTAATTATTGTTTATGGTCCGATCTATGCAAAATGAACTATGTCCTGAGGTCTTGCAGTGGTATGCTTGGGTTTAGTTTTAATTTTATTGATTATAGGATCCCAAGCAGGTGGTAGTACCCAGCCTCCTTCTCTATTGAAATTAGGATGTTTTTTAATTTCAATAGCCTCACGTATCATCCTTGGTAGGAATCGGTGTTCTTTCGCGAGGATTTGTGGTCTATCAAATCTGATGTAATGGTTGGGGCCGTCTAGGATATGATCACAAACTGCAGACAACGTTCCAGGAAGTCAACCTCGTACTGACAGCCTCGTACCGGTAGGCGTAGTGTAGGGCGACCCCCCACTAGATGGAGTGACGACCTGGTAAGACATGCAGGAAGTCGATGGATGCAGGTGACTCAGGACCGTGCTTTGTGGCATACCTTGGGGGAGGCCTATGTTCAGCAGTGGACTTGTAAAGGGCTGTAATGATAATGATTTGTAAGCATATATATAGACAATTCATAGCTGAAAATCTCGAAAGATTTGTTAATGTAGGAACTGAGTAATTGTAGAGTAAGTAAAAGTGAGATTATCTATTGACTGCACTGTAACAGCAGTGCCGTCTTTAAGGCAGGGCCCGCAGGGCCCGGGCCCGAGGCCCCGAGGTAGGCAGGGGCCCCACAATTCTGAAAATTTTCGATATACAACAACAAATTTTATAACATAATAAGAAAAATATCAAATCACACACTTGGTAAAATAGAAACAAGATTTAGAAAATTTGTTTAAAAATTTATTTTTGCACTAAAATAACAGTAATTATATACAGCTTAAAAAACTTTTTTTCTCGATTTCTTCGCAGCAAAATTAGATATAAAATTTAAGGATTTTCCATCCCTTACATAGGCCCCAGCCAGTACCTTGGCCCATAGCCTCGTTGATCCTAAAGACGGCACTGTGTAACAGGTGACTTTTCATTATTATTACACAGTTACAGGCTATTTTTTACTATAATTACTTAAATATATAAATGCAGGATCAGTAAAAAATCAGCAAAAAAGCTGTGGATAATAATGAAACGAAATGGTGAAATGATTAATGAAAGTTAAAACGACAACAACTAAGTGAAGTGAATATTAGGGATTCTGATCTTATAGATGCCAACTTGGAAAAATAACGAATTGATTTAACTCGAGTTGAAATTGAATTGAAATATTAGCCGAATAATGTAATAATTGAGGAAAATTTGGATAAATAATGGCGACAATCAATATCGATAATGGATGCGCCCTCCTTTCTGCCAAGGAGGGTCGCGTTCGTATACGGCTTAGAGATCTCTAGTCAGATCGTTAAGCCAATTCCTAAAAGGTTGGGTTTAGTGGGTAAAAGTCGCCACATAACCGCGCAGCCGGCTGCGTGGTATGCTATGAGCATTCCCAACCTCCCTCCCCCGCTTTCCGGAGGGTTGCCCATATTTGCTTCGGGCGCAAAAAAAGAAAAAAAAATATCGATAATTTTGATTTTTGACAATATGATTTGATTTTGACATTAACACCATATGGCGTCTCAAAATGGCGTCCGTAGACAGAGGACAAATTGCGACGGTAGCGCCAAGTTGCGTAGCATGGAACTAAGCTGTCACGGGCCTTTGTATAGAGATTACCACCTGTGGCGTAGACAGAGATAGGCATGTCGATTCACTCTTAAAAAATCGATCTCTGAATCGATTTGAATCGAAGATACTAGAATCGATTATCGATTAAATCGAGGATTAAAAGATCGATTTTTGATTAATCGCGACATTTTCAAACGTGAAATTTCGAGAATTTACGATTTTTTAATTAATTGAACTTTAATATTTTTTTAAAATAAAATATTAGTAATCTTATTAGTTAACATTACTAATATTCCTTTTAACCACTCCTGGTAAGCTAGAAAGGCTTGTGTTAGGAGTGGTTCGGACATACGCCACTCAATCCCTTTTTTTACAAAGTGATTCCATGTATCACTTTTATTTGACATTTTAGGCTAAAAACAACAACAATACCTTAACAAAAGTGCAAACTGCAACGTATATTTCTCGATAAAGCTTTTTAAATCTAATAACTCACTATTTATCAAATTGAAATGAATGCTACACGAACACAATACTGGTTATTTCCTTACTGTCTGTACCCACAGCTCACAGTATGTATGTTTTTGATAATAAATAAAGTAAATTCACAAGTTCACAGTTCAAACAAGTTAACAGCTATAATTTTATACTGTAGTATGTATATGTAACCTTTGTTCACAGCACAGATTAAGTTAGACCAACATCCCACAGGCAAGATTAGAATTAGAATTTAAGAAATGAAAATGAAATTACAACTTTTCGATATTGTTGGATGCGTTCATAAAAATATTTATGAACGCATCCAATAATATCGAAATTTTATTCAAATAAATATTGCGTTCAAATTATCAACTAAGTACGACCGGTTATTTTTGCGTCCCCCAACAGCAAAAAATTAAAAAACTGCGGTGTCTTACCCCAGCCAGTTTGGGAATTTTATCGCTAGTTCCTGAATCGGATGAATCAGTCCGATTCGAGAGGTTTTTTGATCGATTCAGTGAATCGATGCGGTACTCTGCATCAATCTAAAAAATCGATTATTTTACTCCAAAGAATTTTTCAATTAATCGATTTTAGATCGACATTCCTAGACAGAGAAACCTATAGACTAATGATCGGCGTGGCCTCGAGTGAGAAAGGACGATAACGAATTTTTAGGTTATACAATAATCTCTATGACTTTTAAACACATTTAGATAAAAATTTTAATTGTTCTAAGAACTGAACTGAACAAGATTCACCAATCTTCAGCTCACAAAACACTTTTATCTCACTTAAACCAACTTGTAAACTTCTTAAATCGCTGCGCTGTTAAAGTTGTTTAGCAAACTGTAGAGTTTGCTAAACAAAAAAAAAACCGGCACGGAGAAAGGGACAAACAATCACACCACTCTATCTCATTTCTATGCAAGACGTATGCATAAATCTATCTTTTTCGTGTGCGAAAGCGAAAGAAGGCGTCAAGTTGTCTATAGGTTTCTCTGTCTACGACCCGTGGTATACGCATAGATTACTGTATGCCCACCTCTAGTTAGAACCCAGAGCCGTAAACCCAGTGAAAAGAAAAAAAATCTAATATTTAGTAAAACTTCGGTATAATTCGGTTATAAAAACAATTTTAAACTACAGGATATCGGAATGGCCTTTAGTGAAATGTGTAGAATTTGTTTAACCTTCAATGTACAAATGTTTGTACTAAAGAAGACTGGACTCCAAACGTTCTATAGAACATTGACGAACAGTTTAGTAAGTTTTTGATAATACTTCTTAATATTGCAAATTAAATAATGATTTCTTATATTTACACGAACACTATACTTTGATTAAAACTACTTTTACGGATTTTATCGCGTTTTATTTATTTTATTTTTAATACCCGACGTTTCGGGTGCTTTCCAGCACCCATGGTCACGGGGGACTGAGGTGACTGACGTCCCGATCTCAAGGTTAACCCGGAGTCAAATCTAATGTAATGGTTGCGATCATATCCTAGATGGCCCTAACAATTACATCAGATTTAATAGACCACAAATCCTCGCGAAAGAACATCAGTTCCTACCAAGGATGATACGTGAAATTAAAAAACATCCTAATTTCAATAGAGAAGGTAGCTGGGTACTACCACCTGCTTGGGACCCTATAATTAATAAAATTAAAACTAAACCCAAGCATACCACTGCAAGACTTCAAAACACAGTTCATTCTGTGTAGATCAGACCAAAGACAACCATTAAACAGCTGAAGGTACTCTGGGTTAACTTTAACATTGGGACATCAGTCACATGTGTCCCCTGTGACCATGGGTGCTGGAAAGCACCCGAAACGTTGGGTATTAAAATAAACAAAACACAATAAAATCCATGAAAGTAGTTTTAATCATTGCAAATTAAAGTCGTTATCACTGGAATAATATACATATATAACTTACCTGATATAAAATGCATAGATCAGGGTTAGACTAAGGTGCAGCATTAAATAAAATGACAAATGCAACCAGTACCTGAAAAACAATAATTAGACTGGAATCCTATGTCGCACTAAAATCACCAGTAGTTTTACCCACTTAAAGACGTTCTATTGAATTATTAAGTGAGTGCACATGTGCTTTAAGATGTAGAAATTACCTCATATGGGTATATTTCTATCTGAGACTGAGAAATCAGAAGAGGTAATAATTTGCACTTGTGCTTGCTTGCACACACATGTAATATGATCCTGTCCTTTGCTGATGAATAGTCTCCGTTGTGACCAAATTCTGTCTGTAGGTCATTATTATCATCATTTTATATGTAGTAGAGTTATGCTGCAGCTATATTGTGGTTGTGTCACGGATTGGTCGGCTCGACTGGGGTGGTACCATGCTCTTACAGAACACCATCATAAAATAGCAGCTAATGCTGTTTTGTATGGTGAGTGTAGAGAATGGGAGACCATATATTATACTGGTGGCGAAGTTTAGAATCTTGCTCCTCAGGGGCAACAATTAATTGAGGATAAATTAGATGTCCATGGGCTGCAGCATTCATTTGCCATCAAGTGGACTGTGTACTTGTTTACTTAAATCACCCATAAATTCTATAAAAATCTAATATTTAGCAGGCCAGCAGTTGAAACAACTTATATAACTGTATTCTGGTTTCAAATATGTAGTTGTTGTATGTTATTTGTTTATCCAATCTGTTCTAAAATTGGTTTATGGTTTGAGCTGATATCACTTTTGTTGACAGCTTGTTCCATACTTCAACCACTTTAACTAAAATAGGTGAGTTATTAGGAGACATGGCTTTTATCAATTTAAAATGAAGATCATAGTGTCCATGTATTGTTTTATGTGTTTCAATCAAGTCTAATTCTCTATGATCTTTCAGAGTTGTTAGTTTAAGTGTTTTCAGACTCCTCGTATTAGACGTTATCAATGCTCTGGGAACTTTTCAATATCTGCCTTGAACCTCCAGTAACTCAATATAATTTGGAAGGCATGTTCCAAAATAGGTCGAATATATGTTATAAAACACTTATATATATAAATATTTTACAAATCATTTCTGGTATTATTATTATTTGCCATAGTTGCTAGGCGGCTTGGCAACTAGTTTTTTTTATTGTTCTGACCTGTTATGTGCAAAATGCTGCTGCCCATATGCATTTGAAACTATGTCACAAGGTGTAATAGTGAAAGGTGGGGACTGCAAACTCCATAAAGTAATATATAAACGGGTGCAAATAAAATGCTCTTACTTTTCAAAATTAGTTATATTAGACAAAAGAATATCGTACAGCGTCTGGTTGTCAAGTAAGATGACATTGTGAATTTGCTTTGAGAAGCAAAAGTTCAAATCTGCCATTTGACTATTGTTGTAAACGGGTGCAAATAAAATGCTCTTACTTTTCAAAATTAGTTATATTAGACAAAAGAATATCGTACAGCGTCTGGTTGACAAGTAAGATGACATTGTGAATTTGCTTTGAGAAGCAAAAGTTCAAATGACTGACTATTGTTGTAAATTACTCCTAGTGCAAGCATTTTCAGTTTACTTGGAGGAAGTGAGAGAAGTATTTGTAATGTTAATAGTGATGGTAGTAGTTAAAAGTTTAAATATAAATATAGGTTTATTAGGATTTAATTTTGAAAGCCCAAATTTGAAAATAGCTCTGTCAGGGTCCCAAGAGTGTGAATCTACTGCTTTTAAAATTATATATCTTAATGTCAGGCAGACTTCTGCATACTTGACACTCACAATGTTTTAAATCACTTAGAGAATTGTGTCCATATAGCTTGCAGAACTGACATCGGAATGGGAAACATAATTCTGGAGCGGTAACCTCATACTGGTAGGCAAATTGTAGAGTAGCCCCCACTAGATAGTGGCAATCTGGTAAGACAGGAAGTTGATGGATTTAGTTGGTTTAGGACTGTGTTGTTGCAGTGATGATGATTCACTATGTGGTAGGACTTGTTCCTGCCTGGAAGTCTGCCTGGGTAGTGATCATCCTCTTACCTGTTTCTGCCACAAGCAGCAGTATGTGTCCCCGCCTGAAGGACATTTAGAGCCAGTCACTTCAATATTATTAAAAATGGTATTGATGAAGAGAATTGTGGTAGCCAATAGATATTATTACAAACATGTATATTTAAGTAGCTTCTTATATTTATGACGAACTTTCATATTTTCAGATCAATGAGGAGCCCATAATTGTCTGTTTCACCTGTCATGCAAGACTCATTCGTTGCAGGAGATTGCAGCAACAGGCTATTGAGTCGAATGCAGTTCTGGAGCAGTTGCTTGCAGGAGAGTCCATGGTATTATTTATTCCATCCATTAAAACCTGTAAAAGTATATCATAGATTGTTTCATATGAGGATTTTGCCAAATTTGCCACGCTTGGCAGGTTGGCAACTGCAGTTTATATGAGTCTGAGTTGTTATCAGGAAGATGCTGCTGCCGAACTCCTGTTTCTGTTTCCCTCTGTTGCCTCTTGCGACACCCGTCCCGTGGGTAGGTATACAGGGTATTGGATATTCTTGCACCGCTACTACATGGTCCACGGTATTATACTTTTTATTAATAAAAGTTCACTGCTTGATGGTTCATTTCCATTATAATGAAGTATTTGCCTTTATTATCACTTGGCAGGCACTTCGATGATCACTACCTGTCTCGCGCCTTCAATGCTGCTTCCCGTTGCCATACTAAAGAATGTTGTTTCTACTGCAAAGTTAATTTTTTAAAGCAATGTTCTATATTTTACTAATTATGGTAAGTTACGTACTTATTTTTACAAAAATAATTTATGTTATATATTACACTTTGTTTATAAATATTATCTATAGGTGATATCATGCAGTGAACAAATCTTTGTCAATTTGTGGCATTTGTGAGTCTTAAACGAAAGATTGTTGAGACTCAATTGTCAGGATGGATGAAGTATCTACATTCTTATTTAAGTTTATTGTGAACTATCAATTTTGTCCAGTTTTCATTATTATTTGGAGTAGATTTCAGGAAGTTGCTGCTGCCCATCTCATGTTTCAGTTTCCCTCTGTCCCTTCTTACGACATCTACGGGATGGTATGGGGCAGTATGCATTCTCCTACACCACCACTGATCTGGCTTTTTCACTTAATAAAAAAAAATTGGTTTCAGTCAACACCAAACCTGCATGAGGCTAGAGATAAGATTAAATTTACACAAGTTTATCACATAGATATCAGGCCAGTGGAATGTGATATAGAAAATGATTGTAAGGATGAAAGTTTTCGCCATGAATCTGTTAAAGTTGTAGCAGAGAATATCGAAAATGAGAATTCCAAATTTGAAGGGTACGGGAATCACGAAACAGGTAAACACTGATTTTGTGATATTATTAATTCTTGTAATTAGTTCATGTAAAACACTCGAGGAGAAAGAAAATAACAAATAATTATTTAAAAAATAAGCATACATGGACATCATAATGAACATTGTTAGACATTTTCTTTTACTTATATACAAATATATTTATAAATGTTTTGACCCTGTATAAATGCAGCTAGTATGTATGTGCACTAGGATGTATTGACTTCATAGGAATTAATGATATACTTACAACTGGTAAGCTACCACCTATCATTGCCAATTTCTTAACCCAGATGGACTCCTCTATCCTCCTGTTACCTATTTCTGTAGTCAAATAGCAGTGCATGCACTGCTATGTGCCAGTCTGAAGAGTATAATCACAGGCTGAGGGGCATTGCATCTTAGTCGTCAGAGATGATAGCATGTTGTAGCCTTTTATGTTAGAAGTTAGCTGCAGGCGGGCGTGGACTGCAGTACCCACTTACCATCAGGTGATTCTGCTACATGCCATAAGGTGGACTGTTAGTTTGTTTTTCACTTTATACTAAAAATATAGTGAGAAATTATTCCTTCCTCTGTGGTGCCCATTGGAGGCAAATCTCAGCCATGGTTTGGTCGCTCCTGTAAAATAGCATCATGCTATAAGCAGGAGTGCTACCAAGCCTGGGTTGATGCATCAGCGTCCCGGGATGTAAACACCAGCGCTCTAAAAAAGAAGTATAATTCCGCCTCTAGGTCCTTCAAAAGAGTCATTGCCAAGGCAAAGTCAGAGCACATAGGCAGAATTGGCGAGAAACTAGTTCGCCTTCCTTCTGGAACCCGTGCATTCTGGTCTCTCGCCAAGGCTGTCCAGGGGAATTTCTGTCAGCCATCTCTTCCATCTCTGCACAGGGAGGACGACTCACTGGCCCATACTGCAAAGGAGAAAGCCGATCTTCTAGGCTCTTTCTTTGCGTCTAACTCGACTCTCGATGACGGGGGGAGTACGCCGCCGACCATCCCGCGGTGTGAGTGCTCCATGCCGGAAGTGCAGTTCACACAGCGCTCGGTTCGCAAAGCACTCCTCTCCCTGGACATCCACAAGTCGAGTGGGCCTGACGGAATCCCCCCAATTGTGCTGAGGACGTGTGCTCCGGAGTTGGCACCGGTTTTAACGCGTCTTTTCCGGTACTCCTACTCCCTAGGCGTAGTCCCAAAATCATGGAAGACGGCTTTCGTCCACCCGATCCCTAAAAAAGGCGACCGCTCAGACCCGTCCAACTACCGGCCAATCGCCATCACCTCCTTGTTCTCCAAAACAATGGAGTCCATTGTAAACTGCCAGCTCATGAGGTACCTTGAGCATCACCAGCTGATTAGTGACCGCCAATACGGTTTTCGCCGTGGTCGGTCAGCTGGTGATCTTCTGGTCTACCTCACTCACAGATGGGCGGAGGCAGTAGAGTTCAAGGGGGAGGCATTGGCCGTTAGTTTGGACATTGCGAAGGCCTTCGATCGGGTTTGGCACAAAGCGCTTCTTTCGAAGCTGCCTTCCTATGGGCTTCCCGAGAAATTGTGCGATTGGATCACCAGCTTTCTTGCAGATCGGAGCATCAAGGTCGTTGTAGACGGTGCAAGCTCCGATTGCAAGCCTATTAATGCTGGTGTTCCACAGGGCTGCGTGCTATCGCCAACGCTGTTTCTTCTGCATATCAATGATATGTTGCATACCCGTAACATTCATTGCTATGCAGATGACAGCACTGGTGATGCTCTTTACACCGGCCGAGCCAATATTTCTCGGAAAAACGTCTCCGAGTGCCGGGACAAACTTGTGTCTGAAGTCGAGTCTTTGCTGAACAGAGTCTCGGATTGGAGACGACTAAATCTAGTCCAGTTTAACCCCCAGAAGACACAAGTTTGCGCGTTAACCGCTAAAAAGAACCCCTTTGTCGTATCCCCTCAGTTTCATTGAACTCCCCTTGTTGCCTCAGCCAGTATCGGAATCCTAGGCGTCGACATATCGAGTGACGTGCAGTTTCGTGGTCACTTGGAAGGGAAGGCCAAATTGGCCTCTAAAAAGCTTGGCGTGCTCAGCAGAGCGGGACAGTATTTCATGCCGGCACACCGCCTGCAACTTTACAAGGCGCAGGTTCGGCCGCACATGGAATACTGTTCCCATCTCTGGGCTGGGGCTCCCCAGTACCAGCTCCTTCCACTTGACCGCATCCAGCGCAGAGCGGCTCGAATCGTCGACGAGCGAGTGCTTTCCGATCGACTCGATTCACTGGCGCTGCGAAGAGATGTTGCATCTCTTTGCGTATTTTATCGCATCTATCACGGGGAGTGCTCTGAGGAATTGTTCGGATTAATCCCAGCCGCCAAATTTCGTGAACGCACTACACGGCAAACGTCCCGATACCATCCACACCATCTGGATGCTTGGCGGTCCACCACTGTACGTTTCACAAGGAGTTTTCTTCCACGTACAACCTCTCTGTGGAATAGTTTACCACCGGCGATTTTTCCGGACCGATACGACCTGGGGACCTTCAAGAAAAGAGCTTACTCCTTTCTAAAGGGCCGCAACGCACCCGCAATTCTCCTGGTGTTGCGGTTGATCATGGGCGGCGGTAGTCACTTAACATCAGCTGAGCCGCATGCTCGTTTGCCCCCTCTTCTATAAAAAAAAAAAAAAAGAGAAAAAGTGTTCAAGGCATCCTTGTACTGGCAAGCCCCCACCTAGTGAAAATTAGTTGCTGCGGCAAACACTCGCTAAATGAGGTGAAGGAATCATCTTCACAAGTAGTCAGTAATTTTATGTGTGGTAGAGCCATGCTGTAGTTATATTAGTAGTATAGTTGTAGCATGAATGGGTCGGCTCAACCGGTGAAGAACCGCGCTCTCACAGAATATCATCCACTTACCATCAGTTGGATTGTATGCTCCTTTCTTCTCCATCGGTTGCCACTTTAGGTTATTACACTTAGCTTATAAAACATTCAGTATGGTAATGAAAGTAGGTGGCTCGGGCTCATAAGCTGTGTGATTGACTATAATGATCTAGTCCTTTGGAAAAAATATCAGTTTTTATTTCATATATTGAGTTTGAATCTGTTTCATTCAAGATACCGCTGTAAGACAAGAAGACTTGGAGATTGATGCTTTTGAAGATGGACATAAGGATTCGGAGAACAACGAGATTCATGAGCAGTTGCTTGCAGGAGAGTCCATGGTATTATTTATTCCATCCATTAAAACCTGTAAAAGTTTATCATAGATTGTTTCATATGAGAATTTTGCCAAATTTGCCACGCTTGGCAGGTTGGCAACTGCAGTTTATATGAGTCTGAGTTGTTATCGGGAAGATGCTGCTGCCCAACTCCTGTTTCTGTTTCCCTCTGTTGCCTCTTGCGACACCCGTCCCGTGGGTACAGGGTATTGGATATTCTTGCACCGCTACTACATGGTCCACGGTATTATACTTTTTATTAATAAAAGTTCACTGCTTGATGGTTCATTTCCATTATAATGAAGTATTTGCCTTTATTATCACTTGGCAGGCACTTCGATGATCACTACCTGTCTCGCGCCTTCAATGCTGCTTCCCGTTGCCATACTAAAGAATGTTGTTTCTACTGCAAAGTTAATTTTTTAAAGCAATGTTCTATATTTTACTAATTATGGTAAGTTACGTACTTATTTTTACAAAAATAATTTATGTTATATATTACACTTTGTTTAAAAATATTATCTATAGGTAATATCATGCAGTGAACAAATCTTTGTCAATTTGTGGCATGTGAACTATCAATTTTGTCCAGTTTTCATGTTTTCATTATTATTTGGAGTTGATTTCAGGAAGTTGCTGCTGCCCATCTCATGTTTCAGTTTCCCTCTGTCCCTTCTTACGACATCTACGGGATGGTATGGGGCAGTATGCATTCTCCTACACCACCACTGATCTGGCTTTTTCACTTAATAAAAAAAATTGTTTTTAGTCAACACCAAAACTGCATGAGGCTAGAGATAACATTGAATTTACACCAATTTATCACAAAGATATCAGGCCAGTGGAATGTGATATAGAAAATGATTGGAAGGATGAAAGTTTTCGCCTTGAATCTGTTACAGTCGAGGAAGTGAATTTCAAATATGAGAATTCCAAATTTGATGTAAATGGAAATCATGAGACAGGTAAGATATACCCTTTTTTTGATATTATTAAAATGAAGTACAGTTTATTTTATGACAAGTGGTTACACTGTAGCCCATGAATACAAAATAAAAATGGCCAAGTGCATGTAAATAGCACTCACGGAGAAAGAAAAAAAAAACAATATAAAATGGTTATTTAAAAGGCAACTATTTAACAGTGGTAGAGCCACGCGGCAGCTTTGCTGTTGCAGGTGCTGGTGGAGAACAAACCTGGATTGCTAGCATACTGCGAAATTTCGTGGCAATCTGCGCGCCCCTGAGCTACCAGGGCTTGTTTGGAGTCTTTGTATGGCATACAAGTAATTCCTCTATCTTAATCGTCTCGTAAACTTCCACTGCATACATAGAAGGATCATAGAAGGATCTCTCCCGATGTAGGGAGGATTTGCCTCAGTCGTCACGCTTGGCATAAATGGCATTGACGATCGCAGAACCAGACGTGAGTACCTCTGGCAATGTGGCCTGTCGCCGGTCTGAATATTTTACATCTGAAGTAAACGAGGTGGTTATACCGCCATCTGGCGGAAAACAAAACCCAAAGTTGCCTCTTACGAAATCCACGGGATAAAACGTTATGATGAATTCTCTTATGCCGCACTTCCACGCCAACTTCGAATGTACTGTGTGTGTTACTCTAGTTCTGTGTGAAATTCGAAACAGTGATTATTAGAATATATTATTCTAATACTACTACCTAGACTATATCCTTAATATATACAAAAATATTGGTCAAAATGTATGTATGTATAACACTCTTTCTGTGTGGGATTCGAACCAGCGATTATTAGATTAATGTAATTATAGCATGGTCAGAAGAACGTCATCATTATTGTTCGAATTACGATTCTTTACCATTCTTTCCCTCCAAAAATGAATATGAGAGACACTATCCAGAATAATTGGCTAAAATACCTTGCATCTTGCAATGTTAAATGAGTGTAAACATGTAAAATATTATAATTTCTCTATATCTCCCTGGTAAGGCATAAATTCGGCCCGCTGTAAACCGTCTAAGGTATCTTACAATAAAGATACAATGTCTTACAATAAATAAAATGTTTGATTCATTTGTATTTCAGAACAACCCTGCGTAGTAACAAATAATTTTTCAAAACTGTGTGAGAAAAAGATTAAACCAAATTCTACTGATTGTAACATAAATGATGTTTGTAAAGGAAACCTCGATTTAGAAAGCCCTGTTATTAAAACAAAGCCTAAAATGAAAAGAGATACTAAACCAGTTATTGAAAAAAGGAAGCATCCTGCAAAAATCATGAAAAAGAAAATTTTGAACGAGAGTGTAAATAAACTTAAGAAAAACACATCCGTGGCATCAACAAAATACATTTTTGAATGTGATGATAGTAGAAAAAAGTTTTTTACAAAAGATATTCTCGCCGACCACATATCTCACAGTCATAAGACGCAAAAGAACTCAGATGCAGTTCAGACACAAGTTGAACAAACTCCAGTACCGCAAGTAATGGGTACATATAACTGTGATATTTGCGAATTTAAAACTTCTTATAGATGTCGCATTGCAGCACATCTTAAAGTGCACGTCGCTAAGCGAGTGTACTGTTGTAATAATTGTAATTATAAATGTACAAGTAAAGGAAATTTCCAAAGGCATATGAAAATACACAACGGAGAAAAACCTTTTTCCTGTAATATCTGTGAATATAAATGTATACTAAAAACTGATTTGATGAGACACATAAAAATACATACCGTAGAAAAACCTTTTTCGTGTAATACTTGTGAATATAGATGTATTTCAAAAAGTTTTTTGCCAAGGCATATGAAAATACACACCGGAGAAAAACCTTTTTCATGTAATATCTGTGAATATAAATCCATTACAAAAAGTAATTTGCAAACACATATGAAAATACACACCAGAGAAAAACCTTTTTCGTTTATTATCTGTGAATATAGATGTATTACGAAAAGACTTTTGCAAAAACATATAAACATACATACCGGAGAAAAACCTTTTTGGTGTGATATCTGTGAATATAGATGCATTAGTAGAAGTAATATGATAAGGCATATGAAAATACACACCGGAGAAAAACCTTTTTCCTGTAATATCTGTGAATATAGATCTACTACAAAAAGTAATTTGCAAACACATATGAAAAACACACCGGAGAAAAACCTTTTTCGTGTACTATCTGTGAATATAGATGTATTACAAAAAGTTGTTTACGAGGTCATTTGAAAAAACACACTGGAGCAAAACCTTTTTCGTGAGCTATCTGGTAAAATATGTACAATATAATGTAAATGTGTTTTATATCAATATAAAAGTGTACGAAGTGTATAAAAATCTATTTTTTGTGAATTTGTTATGTAATTATAGCATGAGTAGAAAAACCTTTCCGATGTGCTAATTTAAACTGCATTTATTCGAAAGAAGCTGATTCAAAAACCAAAAAAATTGAAACCTTATAATAAATACCGAATGGGAGGTTAGTGGAAACAGACTAGACTTTTTAGATTCATAAAAATACTGAAAAATAAAACCAGCAGTGAAAATTAAAACAGTACTAGCTGATTATATGGTCAATAAACGCGCGGACGCTGAACTCTTTTATTTAGCTCGGTACGAAAGCACAAAATAAATATGACGAAACAATGCATAGGTATTACTGTACTTTGCTCACTCTACCCGTCCTTTTCACACACGCGCTGCTGACACGTGTCGCCTCGCAATTTATAATGCCAACATGTGGGGGATTTTGAAAATAGATTGCCGGACCAAGTCAAAACCTTTTTTTTTTAAGAAATCTAAATACTTAAGTTTTGTTAGGTTACTTATGAATATCGAATGACTCCCTTTTTTAATTATCTTTTTCCACAACAATTAATTTTTCGGATTTATTTTGGCACTTTTTGTGTATCGTTTAATGCTTTTCATTTCTTTATTTATTTTTTCTTTAACAGCAGAGTAAATGGAGCAATTGTGGTCCTTTTTAATGGCAACAAGGGAAGCAATTAAAATATTCCATTTAGTAATTAATATGCTTGTTACAAAAATATGAAAAGTGTGAAGATAATTTTTTCGCAAAATTTGTTGAATATTGTTTCCTTACTCAACCCCACAGAGACATCTAAAGTGGAGTTGTCGAACTAAACGGATGATATATCTATCTATAAATATATTCTATATATAGTACAGCCCCTATCCCTGGTGTACTAATTATTTTTAACGAACTTTACAAGATCACATAATTCTGTAAAATAATAGTAATCAAAGGTAAATCATAAAAAATAAAACTCAATTTAAAAATAATAATCATCTTTATTCGGGTAATTTACACCCATAACAAGTAAAAACAATGAATTAAAACTTAAGCAATCTACACAATTTCAGAAATAAATAAATAAATATCGATCAATCAATGTTTCATCAAAGTAACAATTTTAAATTAATAAATCCAACAGTAATTATAAGTAGGTAGTAATGATACTATCATTAACAAATAAAGTAAATTAATCGAAATAAAATAACATAAAATTTAGTTTATTTATCTAAGATCTTGGTATTTAAAATAATAAAGCAACTTCTCTACTACACAAAAGTTATGAGAAAAATAAAATAAGATGCACAAATTACAAAAAATTAGTACAATAGACAATAAAATTGGCAATTTTTACAAAAAGAAACTTAAATATCCAATATCTTGAAAACGGTTAAGTTTGATGTGTGGTGTTTCATAGTCATAACAGTCGGTAATGATGCAAATTACAACCCCCTAAAGGATCTAGGTTGACTTAACCAATATAATTTATATTGAAATTCTCGAAATTGTAAACAGGGTTATCCTGTATATATATTTCAATATTTATCTAAGCTATGTTCCACTTGGCACGAACATTTGATGTTCTCTGGTCACATACAGTAGCAAGGACTTTAAAGCCAGACTCCTTAAATTTTATTATATTTCTCATATCATCAAAGCTAATTCAGCTTTTTTTGTACTGCCAGCACGAAATGAATATGATATCGACTGTTTATAGTTTTTAGAATACCTCTACTCTAATTTCAGTCCTCAATACATCACCATTGTCAACTAAACCAGTAATCCTGTGATTTTTCCTGTCATAACCAATATGTGGTGTTAAGGCCATTTCATCAAAAACCAGTGTACACAATTTATCATTGGCTTTCATTTTAGATGCTTGCTTCTTAAGTTGGTAAATATGTTTTCATTTATAACAGGCTTAATATTGGCCTTAGATACCATCCTGCTTAAGGTGAAAGGTAATGGCAGAACTAATATCTTTTGCAGCATCCTGTAGGGTCTTGGCACATGTTTAGAAAAATGTAATGCCATCACTTTTTCATCAAGTGTGAATCCTCTGCCCATTTTGTGTTTACCACATTCTCGAAATTGTAGCATTGTAAAAATTGTTGCCATTGAGGTTTTTTCTAGGATAGGGTGGCAAACGAGCACACAGTTCACCTGATGGTAAGTGGTTGCTGCGGCCCATAGACATCTACATATTCTATCCTCGATTAAAAATCAAAATGCAGATGCATTGTCACCCGTGAGGACTAAGATGGAATGCCTCGTTTCCAGTAAAAGAGGTCTCCGGTTCTCTACACTCACCATACGAAACACAGCAGCATTAAGCCACTATTTCACGTTGGTATTCTGTGAGAGTGTGGTCCTTCCCTGGTCAAGCCGACCCATTCGTGCTACAACTATACTACTAATATAACTGCAGCATGGCTCTACCACGTTTATAAAACTTTTAAATGCTTTCAAGAAAGTATTATTTTCTGATAGATTCATTTCCTTCTTCAGTCTTTTTGTTCTTTCTTCATATTTCTTATTTTTCATTTGCTATATTCGCGCTTTTAAGTTTCTTTTTTAACAATGTATTTCTTGTAATAATTTGAGATTTTTTGCTTAGTCACCTTCAAGCCTGAAATTAAAATGACAAAACATTATATTTATATAGACCTAGAAAAATTTTACTATAGTTAAGTAATAATAAGTTTAATTGTAGAAAGTTGATTGTATTTTGAATCATAATTTGAAACATAGTAGATAAATATTGAAATATATGATAGGTAACCCTAGGTTAAGTCGACTTAAATCATTTAGGGGGTTGTAGTTTGCATCACTGCCGACTGTTTCATCTATGAAACACCATACACCAAACTTAACCGTTTTCAAGATATTGTATATTTTAGTGATGGAATAGTGGAATACTTGTGCAGGCGAAACATGATGAAATAGAATGGCAAAAGTGATAAAATACGTTTACTTATTAAAGTAATTATTAAAGTTAACATTTTGGTATTTTATTTGGTACAAGAGCGAGCAAAGCAAGCTCGGGACTTGGGGCATACCAACCCAGATAGGTTTGGTTAGAAGGATTTGTGGTTATTTTTTCATACCAGAAATAACGGGGGCTCCACCAACTAAACTTTGGTATTGCTTCGGTGAAGATGGGTCACGCCCCCTCCCCGACTACGTATTAAGGTGATTTTTCTTATAAATTGTTTAATAAAATTTTGATCTTTAACATTTAATATAAAAATACTATACATCTCCGGTGGGGGGACAGGTGGGGGGCGAATCTATCCCTATCCACCTTCCTTCCCCCCGCCCCACAACCCCCTATTAAAGCGACTTGATACTAAACCTTTACCAGAACCAGCACAAAACCCAGTGGGACTTTTTTAAATGAAATTAATTTACAATATATTATCCTTAATTTAATTTATACAATAAAATCTATTTTAACTTACTGGATGTTTGAGCAGTAGTTGTCTCTTGCACACAACTTGATGTTGAAGCAATTTCTTGTGTATAGCTTGTTTAAAGAGTATTATTTATATTTGTAACCTCAACTAAGGGTGGTGTCTTAGCAATAGCACCTGTAAAATCAATATATACAACGAATGATTATATTGTACTTTAAATATATTGACAACTTAACAATAGTACAAAGAGAAATGTGAACTGACGGCTCTAACAAAATTTCTAACCTGCTTGGGTTTATTAATTGCAAAGATTAGTTTCTCTACTACCAATAAACAAAAAATTACAGCATACACATATTAGCCACATAGCATTTGAACTACTAAGACTGAAGGACTATCAACTTCTTCCAACAGACAATATCAAACAACAAATACAAGTAGCATAACAAAATAAAAAAAATAAAAATGAAGCTAAAAGGTACACATTCCACTTTATTTTTAGAAGTTTATTATCAGTATTAGTTGCCCACAGAGCACCTGTGAAAAATTTGCATACTATAATGTTAATTATGGATCTTACAACAATGTCGAATTTTACAAAGACTGAGGCAAATCAAGTATGTAACTTCTTTTGTGATTAATTAGTATGTAACTTCTTTTGTGATTAATTAACTTTGATAAGAAGACCAAATGAAATACTAAATTTTTTGTTCTTAAACAAATGAATACTGCACAAATTTGGGCATCTAAACTTTAACTATAATATTCTAAGATTGAATGAAGTGAAAGAATGGGATATCAAATTGAAGATCTTCATAACTTTAAATAGATACTAAAGGACAATATGATAAAAAAAATAATTGAACATTAAACATATGTTGGTGCAATATAAATGTTCTCATTAGTACTAGAAAAGATCTTTAGATCTCTATATATTTGTTATTACAACATAAACTCATGTTTCTTCCCATTTGTACTCTGTGAAAGTTTAATATTTATAAACTGGTATAGATTTTGATATTCATATGAGCTTTAAAAAAGCCTTAATTTATAAGCTTTTTATTATCATTTGAAAAAAAGTTAATAAGAAATAACAAACTTTCCATAAAATTGCTTTGAATGTCATACATTATATTTTGTCAACATGGAAGTTGAAAATTAGTATTGCAGAACATAGTTTAACAATGATTCAAAATTAATACATTAAATTATTCATTTTTGATAGTAAAATTAACTATTTGAGGAACAAACTTCCAGATTAACTTTAACATTCATCATATTAAGAATAGATCATTACAATGTTAATGCAAATTTTTACTAACCTTTCATATGCAATGTTGGCATTGCAATATTACTTAACATTTTACTTCAGTCCAGTACTTGGATTCAAAAGGTGTATGACAAATTCTTCGGTACTTAAACACATACATATCATCAAAGCACAGAAAGTTTCCACTAACTGCTTGAACCCATGTACAAAAGCGTGTTGGATCTTTAAACTTGTGTCTGAAGTCGAGTCTTTGCTGAACAGAGTCTCGGATTGGAGACGACTAAATCTAGTCCAGTTTAACCCCCAGAAGACACAAGTTTGCGCGTTAACCGCTAAAAAGAACCCCTTTGTCGTATCCCCTCAGTTTCATTGAACTCCCCTTGTTGCCTCAGCCAGTATCGGAATCCTAGGCGTCGACATATCGAGTGACGTGCAGTTTCGTGGTCACTTGGAAGGGAAGGCCAAATTGGCCTCTAAAAAGCTTGGCGTGCTCAGCAGAGCGGGACAGTATTTCATGCCGGCACACCGCCTGCAACTTTACAAGGCGCAGGTTCGGCCGCACATGGAATACTGTTCCCATCTCTGGGCTGGGGCTCCCCAGTACCAGCTCCTTCCACTTGACCGCATCCAGCGCAGAGCGGCTCGAATCGTCGACGAGCGAGTGCTTTCCGATCGACTCGATTCACTGGCGCTGCGAAGAGATGTTGCATCTCTTTGCGTATTTTATCGCATCTATCACGGGGAGTGCTCTGAGGAATTGTTCGGATTAATCCCAGCCGCCAAATTTCGTGAACGCACTACACGGCAAACGTCCCGATACCATCCACACCATCTGGATGCTTGGCGGTCCACCACTGTACGTTTCACAAGGAGTTTTCTTCCACGTACAACCTCTCTGTGGAATAGTTTACCACCGGCGATTTTTCCGGACCGATACGACCTGGGGACCTTCAAGAAAAGAGCTTACTCCTTTCTAAAGGGCCGCAACGCACCCGCAATTCTCCTGGTGTTGCGGTTGATCATGGGCGGCGGTAGTCACTTAACATCAGCTGAGCCGCATGCTCGTTTGCCCCCTCTTCTATAAAAAAAAAAAAAAAGAGAAAAAGTGTTCAAGGCATCCTTGTACTGGCAAGCCCCCACCTAGTGAAAATTAGTTGCTGCGGCAAACACTCGCTAAATGAGGTGAAGGAATCATCTTCACAAGTAGTCAGTAATTTTATGTGTGGTAGAGCCATGCTGTAGTTATATTAGTAGTATAGTTGTAGCATGAATGGGTCGGCTCAACCGGTGAAGAACCGCGCTCTCACAGAATATCATCCACTTACCATCAGTTGGATTGTATGCTCCTTTCTTCTCCATCGGTTGCCACTTTAGGTTATTACACTTAGCTTATAAAACATTCAGTATGGTAATGAAAGTAGGTGGCTCGGGCTCATAAGCTGTGTGATTGACTATAATGATCTAGTCCTTTGGAAAAAATATCAGTTTTTATTTCATATATTGAGTTTGAATCTGTTTCATTCAAGATACCGCTGTAAGACAAGAAGACTTGGAGATTGATGCTTTTGAAGATGGACATAAGGATTCGGAGAACAACGAGATTCATGAGCAGTTGCTTGCAGGAGAGTCCATGGTATTATTTATTCCATCCATTAAAACCTGTAAAAGTTTATCATAGATTGTTTCATATGAGAATTTTGCCAAATTTGCCACGCTTGGCAGGTTGGCAACTGCAGTTTATATGAGTCTGAGTTGTTATCGGGAAGATGCTGCTGCCCAACTCCTGTTTCTGTTTCCCTCTGTTGCCTCTTGCGACACCCGTCCCGTGGGTACAGGGTATTGGATATTCTTGCACCGCTACTACATGGTCCACGGTATTATACTTTTTATTAATAAAAGTTCACTGCTTGATGGTTCATTTCCATTATAATGAAGTATTTGCCTTTATTATCACTTGGCAGGCACTTCGATGATCACTACCTGTCTCGCGCCTTCAATGCTGCTTCCCGTTGCCATACTAAAGAATGTTGTTTCTACTGCAAAGTTAATTTTTTAAAGCAATGTTCTATATTTTACTAATTATGGTAAGTTACGTACTTATTTTTACAAAAATAATTTATGTTATATATTACACTTTGTTTAAAAATATTATCTATAGGTAATATCATGCAGTGAACAAATCTTTGTCAATTTGTGGCATGTGAACTATCAATTTTGTCCAGTTTTCATGTTTTCATTATTATTTGGAGTTGATTTCAGGAAGTTGCTGCTGCCCATCTCATGTTTCAGTTTCCCTCTGTCCCTTCTTACGACATCTACGGGATGGTATGGGGCAGTATGCATTCTCCTACACCACCACTGATCTGGCTTTTTCACTTAATAAAAAAAATTGTTTTTAGTCAACACCAAAACTGCATGAGGCTAGAGATAACATTGAATTTACACCAATTTATCACAAAGATATCAGGCCAGTGGAATGTGATATAGAAAATGATTGGAAGGATGAAAGTTTTCGCCTTGAATCTGTTACAGTCGAGGAAGTGAATTTCAAATATGAGAATTCCAAATTTGATGTAAATGGAAATCATGAGACAGGTAAGATATACCCTTTTTTTGATATTATTAAAATGAAGTACAGTTTATTTTATGACAAGTGGTTACACTGTAGCCCATGAATACAAAATAAAAATGGCCAAGTGCATGTAAATAGCACTCACGGAGAAAGAAAAAAAAAACAATATAAAATGGTTATTTAAAAGGCAACTATTTAACAGTGGTAGAGCCACGCGGCAGCTTTGCTGTTGCAGGTGCTGGTGGAGAACAAACCTGGATTGCTAGCATACTGCGAAATTTCGTGGCAATCTGCGCGCCCCTGAGCTACCAGGGCTTGTTTGGAGTCTTTGTATGGCATACAAGTAATTCCTCTATCTTAATCGTCTCGTAAACTTCCACTGCATACATAGAAGGATCATAGAAGGATCTCTCCCGATGTAGGGAGGATTTGCCTCAGTCGTCACGCTTGGCATAAATGGCATTGACGATCGCAGAACCAGACGTGAGTACCTCTGGCAATGTGGCCTGTCGCCGGTCTGAATATTTTACATCTGAAGTAAACGAGGTGGTTATACCGCCATCTGGCGGAAAACAAAACCCAAAGTTGCCTCTTACGAAATCCACGGGATAAAACGTTATGATGAATTCTCTTATGCCGCACTTCCACGCCAACTTCGAATGTACTGTGTGTGTTACTCTAGTTCTGTGTGAAATTCGAAACAGTGATTATTAGAATATATTATTCTAATACTACTACCTAGACTATATCCTTAATATATACAAAAATATTGGTCAAAATGTATGTATGTATAACACTCTTTCTGTGTGGGATTCGAACCAGCGATTATTAGATTAATGTAATTATAGCATGGTCAGAAGAACGTCATCATTATTGTTCGAATTACGATTCTTTACCATTCTTTCCCTCCAAAAATGAATATGAGAGACACTATCCAGAATAATTGGCTAAAATACCTTGCATCTTGCAATGTTAAATGAGTGTAAACATGTAAAATATTATAATTTCTCTATATCTCCCTGGTAAGGCATAAATTCGGCCCGCTGTAAACCGTCTAAGGTATCTTACAATAAAGATACAATGTCTTACAATAAATAAAATGTTTGATTCATTTGTATTTCAGAACAACCCTGCGTAGTAACAAATAATTTTTCAAAACTGTGTGAGAAAAAGATTAAACCAAATTCTACTGATTGTAACATAAATGATGTTTGTAAAGGAAACCTCGATTTAGAAAGCCCTGTTATTAAAACAAAGCCTAAAATGAAAAGAGATACTAAACCAGTTATTGAAAAAAGGAAGCATCCTGCAAAAATCATGAAAAAGAAAATTTTGAACGAGAGTGTAAATAAACTTAAGAAAAACACATCCGTGGCATCAACAAAATACATTTTTGAATGTGATGATAGTAGAAAAAAGTTTTTTACAAAAGATATTCTCGCCGACCACATATCTCACAGTCATAAGACGCAAAAGAACTCAGATGCAGTTCAGACACAAGTTGAACAAACTCCAGTACCGCAAGTAATGGGTACATATAACTGTGATATTTGCGAATTTAAAACTTCTTATAGATGTCGCATTGCAGCACATCTTAAAGTGCACGTCGCTAAGCGAGTGTACTGTTGTAATAATTGTAATTATAAATGTACAAGTAAAGGAAATTTCCAAAGGCATATGAAAATACACAACGGAGAAAAACCTTTTTCCTGTAATATCTGTGAATATAAATGTATACTAAAAACTGATTTGATGAGACACATAAAAATACATACCGTAGAAAAACCTTTTTCGTGTAATACTTGTGAATATAGATGTATTTCAAAAAGTTTTTTGCCAAGGCATATGAAAATACACACCGGAGAAAAACCTTTTTCATGTAATATCTGTGAATATAAATCCATTACAAAAAGTAATTTGCAAACACATATGAAAATACACACCAGAGAAAAACCTTTTTCGTTTATTATCTGTGAATATAGATGTATTACGAAAAGACTTTTGCAAAAACATATAAACATACATACCGGAGAAAAACCTTTTTGGTGTGATATCTGTGAATATAGATGCATTAGTAGAAGTAATATGATAAGGCATATGAAAATACACACCGGAGAAAAACCTTTTTCCTGTAATATCTGTGAATATAGATCTACTACAAAAAGTAATTTGCAAACACATATGAAAAACACACCGGAGAAAAACCTTTTTCGTGTACTATCTGTGAATATAGATGTATTACAAAAAGTTGTTTACGAGGTCATTTGAAAAAACACACTGGAGCAAAACCTTTTTCGTGAGCTATCTGGTAAAATATGTACAATATAATGTAAATGTGTTTTATATCAATATAAAAGTGTACGAAGTGTATAAAAATCTATTTTTTGTGAATTTGTTATGTAATTATAGCATGAGTAGAAAAACCTTTCCGATGTGCTAATTTAAACTGCATTTATTCGAAAGAAGCTGATTCAAAAACCAAAAAAATTGAAACCTTATAATAAATACCGAATGGGAGGTTAGTGGAAACAGACTAGACTTTTTAGATTCATAAAAATACTGAAAAATAAAACCAGCAGTGAAAATTAAAACAGTACTAGCTGATTATATGGTCAATAAACGCGCGGACGCTGAACTCTTTTATTTAGCTCGGTACGAAAGCACAAAATAAATATGACGAAACAATGCATAGGTATTACTGTACTTTGCTCACTCTACCCGTCCTTTTCACACACGCGCTGCTGACACGTGTCGCCTCGCAATTTATAATGCCAACATGTGGGGGATTTTGAAAATAGATTGCCGGACCAAGTCAAAACCTTTTTTTTTTAAGAAATCTAAATACTTAAGTTTTGTTAGGTTACTTATGAATATCGAATGACTCCCTTTTTTAATTATCTTTTTCCACAACAATTAATTTTTCGGATTTATTTTGGCACTTTTTGTGTATCGTTTAATGCTTTTCATTTCTTTATTTATTTTTTCTTTAACAGCAGAGTAAATGGAGCAATTGTGGTCCTTTTTAATGGCAACAAGGGAAGCAATTAAAATATTCCATTTAGTAATTAATATGCTTGTTACAAAAATATGAAAAGTGTGAAGATAATTTTTTCGCAAAATTTGTTGAATATTGTTTCCTTACTCAACCCCACAGAGACATCTAAAGTGGAGTTGTCGAACTAAACGGATGATATATCTATCTATAAATATATTCTATATATAGTACAGCCCCTATCCCTGGTGTACTAATTATTTTTAACGAACTTTACAAGATCACATAATTCTGTAAAATAATAGTAATCAAAGGTAAATCATAAAAAATAAAACTCAATTTAAAAATAATAATCATCTTTATTCGGGTAATTTACACCCATAACAAGTAAAAACAATGAATTAAAACTTAAGCAATCTACACAATTTCAGAAATAAATAAATAAATATCGATCAATCAATGTTTCATCAAAGTAACAATTTTAAATTAATAAATCCAACAGTAATTATAAGTAGGTAGTAATGATACTATCATTAACAAATAAAGTAAATTAATCGAAATAAAATAACATAAAATTTAGTTTATTTATCTAAGATCTTGGTATTTAAAATAATAAAGCAACTTCTCTACTACACAAAAGTTATGAGAAAAATAAAATAAGATGCACAAATTACAAAAAATTAGTACAATAGACAATAAAATTGGCAATTTTTACAAAAAGAAACTTAAATATCCAATATCTTGAAAACGGTTAAGTTTGATGTGTGGTGTTTCATAGTCATAACAGTCGGTAATGATGCAAATTACAACCCCCTAAAGGATCTAGGTTGACTTAACCAATATAATTTATATTGAAATTCTCGAAATTGTAAACAGGGTTATCCTGTATATATATTTCAATATTTATCTAAGCTATGTTCCACTTGGCACGAACATTTGATGTTCTCTGGTCACATACAGTAGCAAGGACTTTAAAGCCAGACTCCTTAAATTTTATTATATTTCTCATATCATCAAAGCTAATTCAGCTTTTTTTGTACTGCCAGCACGAAATGAATATGATATCGACTGTTTATAGTTTTTAGAATACCTCTACTCTAATTTCAGTCCTCAATACATCACCATTGTCAACTAAACCAGTAATCCTGTGATTTTTCCTGTCATAACCAATATGTGGTGTTAAGGCCATTTCATCAAAAACCAGTGTACACAATTTATCATTGGCTTTCATTTTAGATGCTTGCTTCTTAAGTTGGTAAATATGTTTTCATTTATAACAGGCTTAATATTGGCCTTAGATACCATCCTGCTTAAGGTGAAAGGTAATGGCAGAACTAATATCTTTTGCAGCATCCTGTAGGGTCTTGGCACATGTTTAGAAAAATGTAATGCCATCACTTTTTCATCAAGTGTGAATCCTCTGCCCATTTTGTGTTTACCACATTCTCGAAATTGTAGCATTGTAAAAATTGTTGCCATTGAGGTTTTTTCTAGGATAGGGTGGCAAACGAGCACACAGTTCACCTGATGGTAAGTGGTTGCTGCGGCCCATAGACATCTACATATTCTATCCTCGATTAAAAATCAAAATGCAGATGCATTGTCACCCGTGAGGACTAAGATGGAATGCCTCGTTTCCAGTAAAAGAGGTCTCCGGTTCTCTACACTCACCATACGAAACACAGCAGCATTAAGCCACTATTTCACGTTGGTATTCTGTGAGAGTGTGGTCCTTCCCTGGTCAAGCCGACCCATTCGTGCTACAACTATACTACTAATATAACTGCAGCATGGCTCTACCACGTTTATAAAACTTTTAAATGCTTTCAAGAAAGTATTATTTTCTGATAGATTCATTTCCTTCTTCAGTCTTTTTGTTCTTTCTTCATATTTCTTATTTTTCATTTGCTATATTCGCGCTTTTAAGTTTCTTTTTTAACAATGTATTTCTTGTAATAATTTGAGATTTTTTGCTTAGTCACCTTCAAGCCTGAAATTAAAATGACAAAACATTATATTTATATAGACCTAGAAAAATTTTACTATAGTTAAGTAATAATAAGTTTAATTGTAGAAAGTTGATTGTATTTTGAATCATAATTTGAAACATAGTAGATAAATATTGAAATATATGATAGGTAACCCTAGGTTAAGTCGACTTAAATCATTTAGGGGGTTGTAGTTTGCATCACTGCCGACTGTTTCATCTATGAAACACCATACACCAAACTTAACCGTTTTCAAGATATTGTATATTTTAGTGATGGAATAGTGGAATACTTGTGCAGGCGAAACATGATGAAATAGAATGGCAAAAGTGATAAAATACGTTTACTTATTAAAGTAATTATTAAAGTTAACATTTTGGTATTTTATTTGGTACAAGAGCGAGCAAAGCAAGCTCGGGACTTGGGGCATACCAACCCAGATAGGTTTGGTTAGAAGGATTTGTGGTTATTTTTTCATACCAGAAATAACGGGGGCTCCACCAACTAAACTTTGGTATTGCTTCGGTGAAGATGGGTCACGCCCCCTCCCCGACTACGTATTAAGGTGATTTTTCTTATAAATTGTTTAATAAAATTTTGATCTTTAACATTTAATATAAAAATACTATACATCTCCGGTGGGGGGACAGGTGGGGGGCGAATCTATCCCTATCCACCTTCCTTCCCCCCGCCCCACAACCCCCTATTAAAGCGACTTGATACTAAACCTTTACCAGAACCAGCACAAAACCCAGTGGGACTTTTTTAAATGAAATTAATTTACAATATATTATCCTTAATTTAATTTATACAATAAAATCTATTTTAACTTACTGGATGTTTGAGCAGTAGTTGTCTCTTGCACACAACTTGATGTTGAAGCAATTTCTTGTGTATAGCTTGTTTAAAGAGTATTATTTATATTTGTAACCTCAACTAAGGGTGGTGTCTTAGCAATAGCACCTGTAAAATCAATATATACAACGAATGATTATATTGTACTTTAAATATATTGACAACTTAACAATAGTACAAAGAGAAATGTGAACTGACGGCTCTAACAAAATTTCTAACCTGCTTGGGTTTATTAATTGCAAAGATTAGTTTCTCTACTACCAATAAACAAAAAATTACAGCATACACATATTAGCCACATAGCATTTGAACTACTAAGACTGAAGGACTATCAACTTCTTCCAACAGACAATATCAAACAACAAATACAAGTAGCATAACAAAATAAAAAAAATAAAAATGAAGCTAAAAGGTACACATTCCACTTTATTTTTAGAAGTTTATTATCAGTATTAGTTGCCCACAGAGCACCTGTGAAAAATTTGCATACTATAATGTTAATTATGGATCTTACAACAATGTCGAATTTTACAAAGACTGAGGCAAATCAAGTATGTAACTTCTTTTGTGATTAATTAGTATGTAACTTCTTTTGTGATTAATTAACTTTGATAAGAAGACCAAATGAAATACTAAATTTTTTGTTCTTAAACAAATGAATACTGCACAAATTTGGGCATCTAAACTTTAACTATAATATTCTAAGATTGAATGAAGTGAAAGAATGGGATATCAAATTGAAGATCTTCATAACTTTAAATAGATACTAAAGGACAATATGATAAAAAAAATAATTGAACATTAAACATATGTTGGTGCAATATAAATGTTCTCATTAGTACTAGAAAAGATCTTTAGATCTCTATATATTTGTTATTACAACATAAACTCATGTTTCTTCCCATTTGTACTCTGTGAAAGTTTAATATTTATAAACTGGTATAGATTTTGATATTCATATGAGCTTTAAAAAAGCCTTAATTTATAAGCTTTTTATTATCATTTGAAAAAAAGTTAATAAGAAATAACAAACTTTCCATAAAATTGCTTTGAATGTCATACATTATATTTTGTCAACATGGAAGTTGAAAATTAGTATTGCAGAACATAGTTTAACAATGATTCAAAATTAATACATTAAATTATTCATTTTTGATAGTAAAATTAACTATTTGAGGAACAAACTTCCAGATTAACTTTAACATTCATCATATTAAGAATAGATCATTACAATGTTAATGCAAATTTTTACTAACCTTTCATATGCAATGTTGGCATTGCAATATTACTTAACATTTTACTTCAGTCCAGTACTTGGATTCAAAAGGTGTATGACAAATTCTTCGGTACTTAAACACATACATATCATCAAAGCACAGAAAGTTTCCACTAACTGCTTGAACCCATGTACAAAAGCGTGTTGGATCTTTTGTAGGATTCGGAAATTTGTGAAGTATAAAGCCATCTTCACCTACAAAAAAATTAATATTTTAGAAGCGTTTTTGAAAAGTGTAATGACAGTAGCATAAGTAGTAGTGTTATAAGTATACATAGCTCTAAGGGTGGAAAAGTGATGCAGAACTCTTGGGCTACCTACGTCTGCGCTAGGTATCACATTGTTGCCCAAGGTGACACTGACATATATAAAATAGAAAGAAGAAATAATATTTTGACTGGTAGAACCTGGGCTAAGAACCTGTAAATAATTAGATTTACTCACGGCTCTTATTACATCCTGAAACACAGCAAATTTTATCCGCGGCCATCACTAAACTATACGAACTATGTTCGAAGGAGAGATAATCGAAGTCCCTTTCACGTGCGTGGGTCACTGTATTAAGCAAAGATAATCGGAGTCCAAGAATAGCCAAGTCGTAAGAAAATATGGGAAAAATATCAAAAATTCAAATATTCAAAGCACAATCGTTACGCCAGAAAAACATAACGCCAATGTCAAATTCAAAAATAAACAAAATGGTGGTAGGGGGTGGTCACGTTTAGAAATTAAAAAACCAATATTCCATCTTACAATTAAACGAATAAACTAGACTTAAAGTAGCTAAATGTTAATAAAATTTGTTGTTTAACTCTTTTTCTGGTGAAAATATCTAAATTCACATTATTAACACGTCGATTTCATCAAGATGAAACGATCATTTAATTTGATTTAATTAACTAAAACAACGCACTTCCGGACGTAAGCTTACTCTAGCGTCGTCTTTTGGGGAGTTATGGAACTAAATATGCAATGCCAGTTTCTATAGAACAGAAAAATGTTCTAACTACAAAGCCCCTGCTTAACCCTTAAAAGCTCGGCGTCTCCATATGGCGTAGACAGAGAAACCTATAGACAAATTGACGCCTTCTTTCGCATTCGCACACGAAAAAGATAGATTTATGCATACGTCTTGCATAGAAATGAGATAGAGCGGTGTGATTGTTTGTCCCTTTCTCCGTGCCGGTTTTTTTGTTTAGCAAACTCTACAGTTTGCTAAACAACTTTGATAGCGTAGCGGTTTAAGGAGTTTACAAGTTGGTTTAAGTGAGAAAAAAGTATTTTGTGAGCTTAAGAATGGTGAATCTTGTTCAGTTCAGTTCTTAGAACAATTAAAATGTTTATCTAAATGTGTTTAAAAGTCATAAAGATTATTCTATAACCTAATTTGTTATCGTTCTTTCTCACTCAAGGCCACGCCGATCATTAGTCTATAGGTTTCTCTGTCTACGCCATATGGAGACGTCAAAGTCTCCTTGTTAGACCGCGCCAAAGAGTATACTAATATTTAGAGGGACGCCTTAGAACCAAAGAGTATATGATCACTAAGTTTACTTGAAACCATAGATATGATTATAAATAACATTTAAAAATAATTATATTATTATATAGTTCAAATATAAACTTATAAACTTGGTAATATTAAATTGCTGATAGACACGCTCTACTTAAAAAATTATATGCGTGTTATGATATTCAGTGGAATCTCTATAACTCGAACCTCGTTAAGTTGAAATCCTCAGTAAGTCGAAAAAAATTGCCATTCGCTTCCGCTGAACCCCTAAATACGCGGTATCTCGAATTATTAGACTTTGTAACTCGAAGAAAATGTTATTTCCCTACGAAATATTGATAATAGATATTTTTACCCTATAACTCGAATTTCAAAAATGAGACTCCGTAAGTCGTAGTTAGTAAACAATAATGACGTCTTACTTGGAATTCCCCGAAATAATAGCAATAAAATCCGGGTTCTTAATCATAAAGTAGCTGCCGTGTCACCTGCCGAGCGTCGGCCGAACTCGGTGGGTGACGCTGGCAGCTATGCGTGACATGAAACGTCCTATAACTCAAAGTAAAGTATGAATGTTAGAAAAAAAAGTTTCAAACAAGTTTCGGAAAATAAACTGATCTTTCAAAATAAATTTATGCATTTTATTGATTAATCTAATATTTCAAGAGTTATTGGCCGCGATAGAAAAACCGGTTCATTAAATGGGCCATAAATCGTAAACGGTAAGTTTTACAAAACAGTTTGCTGGAAACAAAAGATGTGAAATTTTATTTTCTACAATAATTGTTTGTATAACTTTTGCCTTAAAGTGCATTGTTTCTGAGATATCGGCTGAAAATGTTTTTTCAAGATGGCGCTTGAAGCACCACCTGTTCATTAAATGGGCCATAAATAGTAAACGGTAAGTTTTACAAAAAAATTTACTGGAAACAAAAGATGCGAAATTTTATTTTCTACAATAATGGTCTGTATAACTTTTGCTTTACAGTGCATAGTTACCGAGATATCAGCTGAAAACGTTTTTTCAAGATTCCGCTTGAAGCGCCACTTGGATCTGTCGGCATTTTGTGATTTTATGCTGAATAAGTGATCCTAAACCTCATAAAAAAATACAATTGAATCGGAAATTTCGTGCAATGTTAAATTCTATTTACTGTATTTCATTAAACATTTTATTTTTCAACGACGTCTCACAATCATTTCTCTAGCGCTCACGTGACCTTCATACAAATAATTCGATATTTTAATTGTTGATAATTTTTATTTTTGGATAAGAACATGGTAATGACTCTAAGTTATATTTACCTTCATTTAAAAAAAATTGTCTTTGGTCAAACCTACCATACTCTTTGGTTCGACCATAGGTTTGACTAATTGGTTTAATGAACTGTCAAAGTCTTGAGTGGTTAAAATAAAATTGAGGAGAATTTTACAAATAAGGGATCGGCAATGCTGCAACATGTTGTGACGATTTACTTACTAAAATTGCATACGAAATATGAATTAGAGGTGTCAATCACAATAAAAATTGGAAGTAATTTTAATAGAGTGACTTACCTCTTTTTAAAATTAAAGTATTGGACGGATTAAAGAAAGGAAAGTCAGTTAAAATAAAGTAAATGAATTATTTTTTAGATTAATTCTGATAGATTAGTTAACTATCGATCATTATTGCAATTTATTTTAACCATTAAATTATTTAGTACCGTTTCCTTTCTACTTTCTTGTACAAAATCAAAGATGACGATGAAATTGTGTTTATGATTGTGTAAGTGAGTTACGCAATTAGGTACGTTTATAAATTTCAATATCATTTTTGTAGTAACGAACTGCTTGTTACGTCAGAATACAATTGATTGTCTAATTGTATTAAAAAATGACAACTATAACCCCAAAATTCCATTTGAAGACTAGTCTCACAGAATACCAGCGTCAAATAGTAGCTTAAAGGCATTACTGAAATCTAAGAAACAAAGAAATTACTTCACTGCGTTCTATTCCTAATCGGATATCATCGGTAATGTTCACCAGTGCTGTGGTAGTACTGTGTCCAGGTCGAAATACTGACTGTAAAGGATTAAGGAAAGAATTAGTGCAAAGGAAACTGTTGAACTGGGTGTAAAAAAGCCGTTCAAGGACTTTAGATACGAAGGTCAGTAAAAACACAGGACGATATTCAGAAAAGGACGCACGATTAATTTTCTTTGAGATAGGAATAAATTCAGCATTTTTCCAAGATGACGAAAAACTATTTGTAGAGATGGAGAAGTTAAGGATATGACAAATAATAGGAAGAATAATATCAAGAATAGGAACAATCATGTTACGACTGACAATCACTTCCCACTGCATTAGAAGTAATAGATTAAACGCTCTTCTCAACGTCTTGAGCAGTGAATGGTTTAAAAATAAAAGAGGAGTGATTAGGAGTGGGAATAGTTGAACGATATGTTAGTGTATTAGCCTTAGCAGTGCTATCTAAGCAGGACGAAGAAGAGAAATGTTTATTTAAAAGATTAACGTTTAAATCATTTGTCGTTGGAGTATTCTTAGATTTCACAACACCCAATGACCTAAGAAAGCCCGAGATCTGAAGAGAAGAAGCCCTGGCATGTTGTGTAAGATACGTAAAAAATAATAACAAAAATCATTATCTATACTTATATATATATATATATATATATATATATATATATATATATATATATATATATATATATATAAAATATGTTTTTGTTAGTTTGTACCAAATAAGTCCGAAACTACTCGACCGATTTTAAACAATTTTTACCAATAGAAAGCTAAATTATGGGGGGGGGAGGATGAGGGTGATTTTCTGTATAACGTGTATATGCCGATAGATAAAAGTACTTCATTAATTTTGCTATTTTTTTAGCTAAAATGATTGAACTAAATGAGCGAGGTGTCATATCATGTCGCGCGGCAGAGACGCGTGATATACGCGGGTGAAACCGCGGGGTACAGCTAGGTGGAGGCAGGTGTTAAAGTCACCCATAATAATCGTGTGTGAATAGGAGGGAGTAAGTTTATCTATGATGTTTTGGAATGAGTTGAAGAAGTCAATACGCATAGAAGGGCAGTAATAAACACCATGAAGAACTTTTGAATGTGATAGTGTGACTTCAATGAAAAGATGCTCACCGGTGTTTGGCGGCGGTGGTTGTGCAGACACATCGACGATAGTGAAAGAAATGTGTGAACATAGATAAATGGCAACACCTCCACCGTCACCTAGTATGCGATCTTTCTGAATTAATTGGAAGCCAGGAAGATTGTAACAGGTGAAGGGAAGACATGGCTTCAGCCACGATTCAGTAATAAGAACAGCGTATGTGTGTTTTAAAAGTCGTACTACGTCGTCGGTAAGTAGTATCCACGAAGTTACCTGTTTATGAGTACAAGTAGATGAAGTTAGTTGAATATTGCACAAATTTTCTTCGCGGCATTGATAAGAAAATAATCGTGCTCCGAGTGGTGACCATTCCGTATGAAAGTTCGGAGATGTTCTATATATACTGTTTTATGATTCGGAGTTTTGATAGCGTGATTTAAGCTTCGGTGTGTTTCGCTTGCGGCGCGACTACAGCGCCGCCACACTCCGTAATTTTGTAATTTTTGACAAAAAGAAACATTAAGAAATGGTGAAATAATGGATTGTGCGTGGATGTGCAAGTGGTTTAGCATCTGAATAGAAAAATAGACAAAATGACTTTTATTGAGACAACTTAGCTATCGCAGCGCCTCACTTATTTTGTTCACATTTCTGGGACACTATTTTCCACAGCGATCGTTCTTCTTCTCTCTAACCTCCATGGACAGAGATTCTCTGTCTACGGCTGTCACTGTCTGTCGTAGATTACTGCATGTCTGCAGTGCAGGTTAGAGAACAGGAGGACGATCGCTGTAGAAAATAGTGTCCCAGAAATATGGACACCATAAGTGAGGCGCTGCGATCGCTAATTTCGCTCAATAAAAGTCATTTTCAGTCTATTTTTCTATTCAGATGCTAAACCACTTGCACATCCACGCACAATCCAATATTTCACCATTCTTATTGTTTCTTTTAGTCAAAAATTACAAAATTACGGAGCATGAAAATTTTCTCACCACCGCCGCGAAGAAAATTTGTACATTATTCAATTAACTTCATCTACTTGCACTCGTAAACAGCTAACTTCGCAGTTACTACTCACCGACGTCAGCGCCGATATAAATTCTACAATTTTAAAGGAGAGGCAGGCTATTTGTTAGTATGTGCCGATCATTGACTTATATATTACTAGCGTAAGGATAGGCCCATATAAATAATTTATTCATAACATTTTCATACAAGAAAAAGTAGCGCATCTGTCATAATTCAAACGTCATAACATGACGTAACCAGGGTCGGATTTCGTAATATAATTATACAATTTTTCCATTATTTCATAGTGTGTTGTATCTTAATAAAACTAGGCGAAAATACCGTTATTTTATTTTAAGGTCAACCGATTTGTACTATTATTCCTTCTCCTTCCTTTCCTTTTACTATTTAATATTAACCCTATAATATCGAGAATTTCTGTATTATGCGTGAGTACTGCCTTGCGTAGGTCAACGACATAACTTTGTATATGCATACATGACTTTTTATCACTTTTTATCGTAGTTGGTTACTTACTATTACTCAGTTGCAAGCCAATACATATAACGATTTCCTTTTTGCGATGATATTTTACTGGTAACAAAGAAAACGTAAGTAAAACAAATTAATCTCAAAGAGCTTTAGTTGAAGTTATAAACAATTTAATTTTGTTATATGATATTATTGTTATAATAGTTAAGTATTAGAATATTTTAAAAGCCGAAAATAAAAGACGAAAAAGTTTGGAACATTACAATTATTGTCCTTTAAATAAAACATTTTTTTAAATCTTTGCCTTTCAGTTCCCTTTCCCGTGTTTTCCATGATAGACTTGTGATGCATTCTGACATTTATATACTTCTTAACTATGGCTCGAATAAGGTGCAATCTATGATTCAATATCGCCGGCTGATCAACAGAGTGCAAGTTTAAAACAGTGAAAGTGCTCTTTCCTATAAATTTTGCTAGAGTTTTTGTTGACAGAAACATATAGTCACTTTTAGCCATAAATTGGGGTCTATTATGGTATCATATTTTTTTTCGGTTTTTAGGCATACATCAAACAGGGCCGGAGAAGGAAAGCAAAGTCCGCCCATATTTGTTAATTCAATTAGTTTATGAAAGAATAATTTTTCATTACTAACCAGACTGTTTACACAAATTTCACACTTAATATTTTTTGTTAAACTTCATGAAAACTACAATATTTACTTTTGTAACAGGATGAAGGAATGTTGTTTTTAATTGACCTGACTTATGTTGCAACCCAGAATTTGCAGCTTTAACATTCGTAAAACATCCATCGAATGTGAGAGCTTCGACATTGACACCGACGGAATTACATTTTTTAAGACAAATATTTACAGTATTTGCTATAAGTTCACTAGTAAAACCATCCACTAAAAATAACCGACTGGTATTTTCCAATTTTCGGAAAGACTAACGAGCATCATTACAAACACTTAAATGGCTTTCTTTTCTTTGTCAATTTTTTCATACCCCATGTCTACGTGACCAACATTTCTTTCGCCTTTCCATAATTTGGCCTGTCGAATGTTCATCTCATCAAAAATTAAACAGCATTCAACATTTTCTGACATACTGTCCCTCTTGAGTTTAAGCATTTCAAACGATTCCTGTGTGAATCCAGGTTCGCCGTTAATGGAGCTATACCTACAACAAAGAGTACAATCAAACCTATGAAGTAAAACATATACGCGTCCGGTTTATAACACATAACTAACAAGTCTTTATTAATTTACCATTTAGTCAAGGTTCTTGGGTGAGGAAGACAACAGTCAAATTCTCGCCGTACATATTTATAGGCAGATGGAGAGTAAAATTTTAATATCATAGCAAATTTTCGAAGGACGGGTGGATAAGACGGTCGCTTTGTTTTTCTTGGCTTGTTTCTATTTCTACTGTATTTATTTTTAAGCAATTGTAGTCTGTAAAGCTCTGTTATTTCGGCTTTTGTTCCAAGAGCAGACTTAATTTCCTCTGTGATATACTTTTGCTGTTTCAAATCCTTAATTATATATAGCAGTGATTTGTTTTTTTTTAACCTAGCATTCTGTTTTTTTAAATTTTTTTATTTTCTTAGCTGAAACCCTTTGACGTTTTTCTAACCTATGAATTCTTTCTTTTAGGTGTACTTCCCTTGGCGTGTCAAATATTGAATTGAGATCGGTTGAAGACCGGAGTTCTTCGTTCTCACAAACCTGTAAATAATTTACATAGATAGGGTTCTGAATATGGAGAACTAGTAAACAAAATTTAACTTACTGTAGATAAGTAGGTATGCATGAGACCAATACCTCAGTCTCCAATCGCGGTGTAGCCGATCCTTACAGCCTTCGTATTCCGGCTTTTGAAATATCAACATCTTTGTCACAAAAATGAGCAGAGCATACTCTTGCGTTTTTATGAGGCTTGAAATAAGGCTCTTTTCGTTGTTCCCTAATAATACGACTCCAAATATCTTTACGTGTTGAATCATTTGGAAATCTGTAATTTATAAATTGTTTGAAACGCAATTTGTCATCGCACGCCTATCCATTTTTACCAGGAGCTTGATGACGGCAGCAGCTTCTCTCAGTTCGCGTGTTGAAAAGAAAACAGAAATTCAAAATATTTTATGAATCAGATTTTCAGTTTCAATTAAGTAGTTATTGTTTCTTTTGTACTTCTTTCGTTTTACCCCTATTGAATATAAAAAAAATTAGGTACCAATTTTCAAAATTTAACTTACTCTAACTTGATACAAAATAAAACAGAAATAAAAATAAAACCGTCAAATAACGAAACGTATAGATTATTCGCGTGATGCCTATATATCGGCGCATGGGAAAAGAAACATTAAATGTCAAACGTGGTATAATTTTGGACAAAAATATTTTGAAAATAATATAATTTTATTTTCCATGTACAATATTTTGAGGGTCTGAATCCAACCCTGGCGTAATCTTGGTAACGTAACTAAGCAGACTAACTGTAAAACTGTGTGTTGAAAATGCGTTTATATAATAACTTAATTATAAAAAAATTAATGTAAGGTTTCCTTACCTATGATAAGATATCCCATGTTCCTTTTTTTTCCTTGTATCGTAATTTTTGCATCCATTTATAACGCAAATAGGCATATTTATGACACAATCAAATCTGTCCTGCGCGCGCACCACTGACGAACGATTCGCGCTGGCCCTAATTTAGGGCCAACGCACTGGTCCGTTTTAGTTGTTCAGTCGGCCCGGTCTTTACGCTAGTAATATATAAGTCAATGGTGGCGACCGTTCTCCTGTTCTTTAACCTCCATGGTCTGCAATCCGTAGACTATGGAGGTTAGAGAGAAGGAGAACGATATACGTACTAAAGCATAGCCCGCTTGTCCCTGAAAATTCTTCGATCAGTAGTATCCGCGAAGTTAGCTGTTTATGAGTACAAGTAGATGAAGTTAGTTGAATAATGTACAAATGGTGAGAAAATAATTGTGCTCCGTAATTTTCTAATTTTTGATAAAAAGAAACATTAAAAATGCTGAAATAATAATCAGTAATAATCTTTGTAATAATTTATCTTTGTAATAATTTATAATAATTAAAATTATAATAAAACATAATTTATAATTTATTTATTATAAATAATAGAGATATAAGAGAAAAGGAGAACGATCGCTGTAGAAAATAGTGTCCCGGAAATACGAACAAAATAAGAGCGATCGCTAAGTAGTCTCAATAAAAGCGGGCTGTTGTGCGCTAGTTTGAAATGATCTATCAATGTTTTAAATATGTTCATAGAAAAAAGAAAATAACGAAATCATTATTATTTAATATTATTATTATTTATTTAAAAATAAATTATTAATTATTATTGATTTGTTATTATTATTAATTTTATAATATTTCACCATTTTGTAATGTTTTTTTTTGTCAAAATCAAAAAATTACGGAGCACGAGTGAGAAAATGTCTCACCATTTGTACATACTTTGCAGATAATACTTACCGACGGAAACGCGGCTATAAATCCTCACGGCTCACTACATTTTTTCGATCGATAAATGGTTACATCTTAAATGTATTACAGTTTTATAATGTATAAAAATCTATCCTTATCTTTATCAAATGTTTTTAAAGTAAATTTTTGAGGTCTTACGGATACAAATAATGTAGAAACGGCTCTTTTTAATAAAATTGGTTTATTCTACTTTTTCTTTTATATATCTCAAGAAAATGTTTGCTGCAAATTATTGACTTCTTTTTTGGGTTCCAACCAACCCACCCACATATATTTAACTATTTTTTTAATGATTTCTTATATTTAAGCGAACACTACACATTGATTAAAACTACTTTTACGGATTTTGTTGCGTTTATTTTACTTTTAATTACTTTTATTTTACGTGTGCTGGAAAGCGCCCGAAACGTCGGGAATTAAAAATAAAATTGATTAAAAGTATAATAATCGCGATAAAATCCGTAAAAGTAGTTTTAATCAATTTTTTTATCTAATTATATACTTCGGATGGCGCTGTCGGTTGAGAGATTTGTGATGTCATTTTCTGCAAAGCTCCCCTCGCTCTCGTTCCTGACACTAGATGGCGCTAGTTGACTTATTCACGCAACACTATATATTTATTTTGAATGGTTATAATTAATCGATAGACATGCTGACACAACAGGGAGGGGATTGAAAATTAATGCTTTATTTGAGTGATAAAAATATAATTTATTTTGCCGTTTGTCATACAGCTTTCTTCGATGTAGAATCCCGAAGAAAGCTGCAGGCGGCGGAGGGTCAGCCGCCGGCTGCAGGCCCGTCAGTATCTCCTACATCTGCAGCACCTGACTTAGGTGCTCTGATGGCGATGCTACAGGAGCAGCTGCAGCGCGGACGAGAGGAACAGGCCCGTCTGTTGAAAGAGCAGCAGGAGGAGCAGGCTCGCCGACAGGAGGAACAGGCCCGTTGGTTGAAAGAGCAGCAAGAGGAACAGGGTCGCCGACAGGAGGAACAGGCTCGCCAGCAGGCGGAACAGGCACGCCGATTGGAAGAGCAGCTGCGCGGCGGACAGGAGGAACATGCCCGTCGGTTGGAAGAGCAGATGCTCCTCATGAAGGACCTTCACGCTACCTTCGGGAAGGAGATAAAGGAGGTGAAGGATAGGGTTGCTCAGCATGACAACCGCCTGTCGGAAGTTGAAACGCAAATCGCGAAAGCTGAAAACCGAATCGAGAAAGCTGAAACCCGAATCGACCAAGTAAACAATCGGGTTGACAACGTAATGGCTGACATGAAGAAATCACTAGACGAACTCAAACTTGGGGATGGAACTACAGCTCCCGTAGTAGCTACAGCACCTTCGCTACGTGGATTCAAAGTGCCGCCGTTCGACGGGACTTCTTCCTGGTCGGCCTACAAAATCCAGTTCGAGGCCGTCATGGAGGCAAACGGCTGGAATAAAAGCCAGGCCATGACAGCACTCACCTTAGGCCTGCGCGACCAAGCCTTAACCGTGTTGGAAGCCCTCGGTAAGAAAGTGACCTACGAGCAGCTCCTTGAGGCATTGGAGGCGAGATATGGTGACGCTCACCTGGAACTCGTCTTTCGCACGCAGCTTAAAGATCGCGTGCAAAGCAGCAACGAAAACCTGCAGCAGTGGGCCCTTGAGGTGGAGAAGATGGTTAGAAAAGCATACCGGTCTGTACCTGCGCTCATTGAAGGGAACCTGGTGCAGACATTTATCGACGGCATCCGTGACCTGGAAGTCAGAGCTGCTGTGAGGCTCGGGCACCACGAGACGCTTAAGGACGCCTTGGCCCATGCACTGGAGGTAGAAGCCGTGCGGCAGGATCATCGTTCCCATCGCGTCAGGGAGGTTGCAGCAGCTACAGTTCGCGACCGCAACAGAGGATACAGCCCTAGGTGCTATGGCTGTGGGGAAAAGGGCCATCTTCGATCCAGCTGCCCTAAGCGAACCCTAGAAAGGGAAGGTGAACGATCTCAGGAGGGTAGTGCGGCCAACAGCACCGCCCAGCAGCAGCAGGGAAACGAGTAAAAGCCAGAACTGCGGGGCGGGTGCTGACTGATGTTAAAAGAGCCCCAAGGATCTCGATCTCACAAACCCATGATAGGAACAGTCTAATCATCAAGGGCGAGGTCAACGGAATGCCGTGTAAACTGACCATAGACACTGGAGCCTCTCGTACGGTTGTTAGTTCCCAACTTATAAGTCAGTTCCTTGGGGACTCCGCATACAACCGAGAACGCATTAATTTGGTAACAGCCACCGGTCAGCGTATACCCGTCCGTGGAGAGAAGGAGATGGAGTTGAAGCTAGGCAACGTGATCTACCTGCATAATGTCATCATGGCTGATATAATGGACGACTGCATCCTAGGCCTAGACTTTATGAGGAATAATTGTTGTGAGATCGACGTTAAGCAAGGTGTTTTGAAATGTGGACAGGAGGAACTTTTTATGGAAGGTGCGTTACCAGGGAACGTGTACAGCATCAAGAAGATTATTCTTCCGCCGAGATCGGAAACGATTTTTCCGGTTAGTCTTCCTCGAAACGCTGGGCAAGCTCACCGTTGTGTCCTTGTGGAAAGGGTAAACAATGACCTTCCATGGAAAGTAGCTCGAACCTTGGTCAGGACCACTGACATCTCTGGAGTACGTGTGCTGAACCTTGGCGACCGGGAACAGATTATAGAAAAAGGCACACTGGTTGGTACTTGTGAGGAAGTGGATTGGTTACGTCAGTGCCAATATACATATATCGAGTGGGACCCCCAACAAGGATTCAGAAACGAGAGTGACCACACTTTTGGAAGACTGTCGCAGTGTTCTGTCCCCGAACGAATTGGTCAAGGCGAAGAAGTTGTTACTCGAGTACGCCGATGTATTCTCATCAAACGATGCTGACATAGGAAAGACTGGTTTTGTTCAACACAAAATAAACACAGGTGAAGAATTGCCTATCCGTCAGCGGCCAAGAAGATTGCCGGTAGCACGTGAATAGGAAGTGGAAACCATGATTGAGGGAATGGTGAAGGATGGTGTTATTGAACCTTCATCTAGTCCATGGTGTTCACCCGTGGTACTGGTAAAGAAGAAGGATGGCAGCATGCGGTTTTGTGTTGACTACCGCCGTCTGAACGACGTTACTAAGAAGGATAGCTATCCCTTGCCAAGAATTGACGACACGCTTGACATGCTTACAGGAGTAAAGTGGTTTAGCACGCTGGACCTAAAAAGTGGCTACTGGCAAGTTGAAATTGACCCTAAGGACAAGGAGAAAACTGCGTTCTCGACGGGAAAGGGTCTGTGGCAATTTAAAGTAATGCCGTTTGGGTTGTGCAATGCTCCAGCAACGTTTGAAAGGCTGATGGAACTTGTACTTACCGGGCTAATTGGCGATGCCTGTCTGGTCTACTTAGATGACATCATCATCGTGGGCCGTACGTTTGAGGAACACCTTCAAAACCTGGAACGCGTGCTCATGAAGATTAAGAGTGCCAACCTCAAGTTGAGTCCGAAGAAATGTTCACTATTCAAACGGCAAGTCAACTTTTTGGGGTATGTAGTGTCGGAAGAAGGTATCCGCACGGATCCAGAGAAAATCGCAGCTGTAAAGGATTGGCCGGTTCCAAAATACAAGACGCAGGTTAGAGCATTTTTGGGTTTGTGCTCCTATTACCGACGTTTTGTGAAGAACTTTGCAGATATAGCCAAACCTCTGAATAAGCTAACCGAGGAGAAGCGACATTTCTGCTGGGATGAAAGTTGTAATATCGCATTCCAGGAGCTGTCTCAGCTCAAGGACCGTCTGTGCAAAACACCTATTTTGGGATACCCTGATGCAAGCAAAGAATTTATAGTTGACACAGACGCAAGTGATATAGGACTTGGCGGTGTGTTGTCTCAACGTAATGGTGACCAAGAGGTCGTGATAGCGTACTTCAGCAAGTCGTTGTCAAAACCGAAAAGGAACTACTGTGTCACAAGACGCGAATTGCTAGCTGTGGTAAAGTCGTTGCAGCATTTTAGCAAATATCTTCTGGGACGAAAATTTCACTTACGAACTGACCATGCTGCACTAAAATGGCTATTGCAGTTTAAAAATCCAGAAGAACAAGTTGCGAGGTGGATTGAACTACTGCAGGAATACGACTTTGAGATCGAACATCGCAACGGGAAATCTCATGGCAACGCAGATGCATTGTCAAGAAGACCTTGTCCTGAAGATTGCAAACTTGTACTAGGCAAGAGAGTAAGGAAGTGGTATCCGTGAGGATGCCCAGGGCAGACCACCTCAGCAACGAGTAGAAGGACAGCTTACAACGTGCACAGCAGGAAGATCCGGACATCAAGCCAATCCTGGAATGGATGAAGGCCAGTGCTCCCAAGCCCAAGTGGAGCGACGTCTCAGCGATGAGTTCGACCACTAAAAGCTATTGGGCCCAGTGGGACAGCTTGCTGCTTCAGGATGGAGTTCTGTGCCGTAAATGGGAAAATGTTCGGGGAGACAGCTGTCATTTACAAATGGTTGTCCCTAAAGCTAAAGTACCGGATGTGCTACAGCTATACCATAATGATTATTCAGGAGGCCATCTGGGAGTTAAAAGAACTCTACTGAAGATCCGAGAACAGTTTTACTGGGTCCACTGTCGAAACGATGTCGAGGACTGGTGTCGCAAATGTACAGGTTGTGCGGCTGTAAAGGGACCTCAGACTCGTAGTAGAGGTGCATTGAAGTTGTACAATGTTGGTGCACCATGGAAGAGAATAGCCATTGACGTGGCGGGGTCGTTTCCAGAGAGTGAAAGCGGTAACAAGCATTTCATGGTTGTGATGGATTACTTCACTAAGTGGCCAGAAGTCTTCGCCATTCCATATAAAGAAGCTTCAACAGTTGCAGATAAACTAGTTCATGAAGTCTGTCGTTTTGGAGTACCTTTAGAGATTCACAGCGATCAAGGAAGGAATTTTGAGTCTCAAATATTCCAGGAAACTTGCCGAGTTATGGGTACTCATAAAACAAGAACGACTTCTTATCACCCGCAATCCGATGGAATGGTGGAACGATTTAATCAGACATTGGAGAGGTACCTAGCAAAAGTTTTAGACAATTGGCAACGAGATTGGGACAAGGACATACAACCGTTTTTGTTGTCATATCGAAGTTCTGTTCACGAAAGTACAGCAGTGACACCAGCTTTCGCAAACTTTGGAAAAGAATTACGGCTACCTGCAGACCTGATCACTGGGATACCACCTGATGCCCCACGCAGTATAACCGATTATGCAAATGACTTGCGGAACAAAATGAATGACATTTATGAGCACGTCAGACAATCGGGCCAGCAAATGTCTGAGAAAATGAAAACCCGGTACGACCGCAAAATGAACAATAAAGGGTTCAACGAAGGTTCATTAGTGTGGTTGCACAATCCAGTCCGCAGCAAAGGGAAATCTCCTAAGCTTCAAGCTAAATGGGACGGCCCGTACCGGATTGTAACCAGGATCAACGATGTGACTTACCGGATACAGAAAGGCGCAAGAGGGACTCCTAAGATCGTCCATGTGGATCGCTTGGCGCATTATTATGGGACCGATAATGCTCGGGACGAGCATGTCTTAGGAGGGGGCAGTGTTGCGTGAATAAGTCAACTAGCGCCATCTAGTGTCAGGAACGAGAGCGAGGGGAGCTTTGCAGAAAATGACATCACAAATCTCTCAACCGACAGCGCCATCCGAAGAACTAAGTTTCTAGAAAATCTATACTCGCACACTCGTCCCTTTGCGCGCATTTACTTAAATATTCCGGATGCTTCTTTGCTAATTTAAATAAATAGGCGCTGCAAGACGCGATCGGTGCAGTATTGAATTGGCGATACGAGCGAAGCTTCGGAGCGGAATTAAGTGAATTAGTGTGTTTAATTATTAGTGTTTTAAGTTTTAATTTGTGTGAAGTAAATTAAAGTGTTAATTTAGGTAATTTTATCGGCAATTTTTATTGTCACGAACCTCAAGCTCGTAACAATAGTTTAGTCAATCCCTAGCGTACATGTAAAATATTTTGTGACTTGTTTCTTTGCAAAATATCAAAATTAATAAAGTAGTTGAAAACATTCTATATATAACACAGTATATAATATAAATTTCAACCAAAAATAGACGCGTCTTATTGTTGACGACGTCTTTAGAATTTACTTGAGAAATGTGCAAGTATCGGGATTATTTCTACTATCAATCACAGTCACTCACAGAACAAGTAACCATTTTGGAAAACAGCTACTTACTGATAAAAATAGCTATTATACTCTAAAAAAGTACTAAATATCTAGGTGCTCATTTCGTGCGCGTGGACTTGTGCCGATCCGTAATTCAAAATCGGTTGCAAAGTCATGAGATTTGCTATACTTTTCTATTTTGCTATATTGCCATAAGAAATTTTCTTCTCACTTGCACACTATGTTCGTCTATTAATATCTTCTAAGTCTATGAAAAAAACCTTTCACTGCTGACCGTATGAGGAAGCTTAAAGTCGAGACGACTATGCTCGGAGTTTTCTGCATGATAAATTTAGAAATAAAGATATCCACGATAGGACTAGAGTGGCCGACATAGCCAAAGTAAGCTGAAGTGGCAATAGGCCAGCCATACGGCTTGAAGAACGGACAACCGATGGAGAAAAATGATTCTCTAGTGGCAGCTTCGTACTGGTGAAGTAAGTGTAGGTCGAACCCCCAATAGATCAAGTGATGACCTGGTAAGACATGGAGGAAGTTGATGGATGCAGGTGGTTCAGGATCGTGCTTTGTGACATTCCTTGGGGATGGCCTATGTTATGCTTTGAACTATTGAAGGGCTGTAATCAATTAAAGAACATTAAAAATCTCTTTTATCAGCGCAGAACTTATGCGGACTATGATGATTTGTTTATCGATAAAATATAGACATAGTCTTGGTCTTAAGTTTCTTAGGCATATATACAGCGGCACCAGTGTATCGACACGTGGACAGTTCGATGGTTTGCGTAAATGCAATGAACACAAACACAAATGCTGTAGTGTGCGTGAATAGTGACGCGATTCAATTTTGCATTTGTAGTGAAGTATACAGCAGTTTGTTTGCCTCGCCTCCTCCTGAAAGTGACAGACTTCTTGTTTAGGAACTTACGCACGTGGTCTCTCTAGATGGTTGAATACTTAAGGGAGCAAACTAATATTTTAGAGCAAAATATTTTGATAGCACATAAATAACCACAATATATGTAAAAACTACATTTTTTTTTCAGGTCTACCTACGTTACCTACGTCTATGTGGTCTGTATTAGCTAAAAATACCGTTAAATACAGCACTGTCGCATCCAACGCCATTTCGAGGTTTGTTCATGTACCCTTATAAGGCAATCGATAATAATAGGATAATTTTTTTTCCAGCGTATTTATATAGTTTGTGCCAAATTAATTGAGAAAAACGGATAATGACCTTTCGGTCGTTTAACTAGGGGCTACAAACCTTTAATATGTAGGCACTTTTTATATGTAGTACTTTATTTATAATGGTTTTTTTGTTATTTTTTATAATGTTTGATATAATATATATTTATTAACGATTATTAAAAAGGCATGTAAAAGATCACTGTAGAAGAAAAATCATCCACTGTTATAAAGTATTTTATTCATTTAACAACAAAAAGCAATAATTAATAACACATATAAAGATTCGAGTGATAACGACACCGAATATGTACGTACTTATTCAAAAGATAAAACTTTATTTTCAATATTATATAAGAACTTTATTTTTATTCGGTGCATGCGGGCCGGGTCCGGCTGCAATTATCACGTTTCTTTTAGAAAGAACTGACGTAACGCGCGTTTTGTTTATTTTAAAGAGATGAATTTGCAAAAGCTCAATATGGTGATTATATTGCTTCAAATATTTTTTTTAATATGAAACTGTTATTAAATTACTTAGCATAAATTTAAAATATAACACATTTTTCGCGATGTACCGTAAGATTTTACGATGTTTATAGGAACCACAGACAATATTATTAAAGAACCAAAAAAGCGAAACATATGTGCTGAACTAGAAGTGTGAATAATATTAATATTTAAATATTATTTGATATTTATTTGAGATTTTGTAAGTTACGTTACTCGTAGAACGCGTAGTATTCTCTTTCAGTTTATACAAAGGTACTCTGTGGCCGTCATCTTTCTTTGAACTTGATCGGTTGCTATCTGTGTGCTCTTTTGCTTCCTAATTATGTAATCTTAGTTTTAAAAACACTGAAAGTGGTTAAAATTGCTTAACGACAACTATTCTTCAAGTTTATGCATTTCTTGTAAAAAGAAAAGGCTGAAAACAAGCTGATTTAGCCATTGCAACATGTTCGCGCCCGAATTGCCGCCATGACCGGTATATTTTTAGGGTGACCAGTTACAAAGATTTAGACAAACAACAGTTTCTAAAATGCTAAATTGAAATTAAAATAATTGTAGGTTAAGAAATATATATATATATATATATATATATATATATATATATATATATATATATATATATATATATAAATATATATATATATATATATATATATATATATATATATATATATATATATATATATAATATATTATATATATATACGCGATAACTGTACCAAAAGAAATTCCTACGTTGAACAAATTACTTGTCGGATTGCGATATGAATTAAATTTTAAAGGTGTGTGTACTACACTATGAAAAATGTTAAAACGACGAGGATATAAATACAAAAAGTGTGAATCAAAACGAAAAAAATTTGTGAAACGAACAGATATATCTGCCTGACGATTTAATTACTTGAATAAAATTGAACGAATACCGAGAAGAGAGGCGGACTATAGTCTACTTAGATGAAACATTTATGCATTATTCTTATGGGGTCCCAAATTTTGCAGTCAGTTTCTGAAGAAGTTGTATTGGTCAGATGATTCAGGTACATACACAGATTCAGGAACTACAGACTGCTTTATTAACAATGAGTTACTGCTATTCAAGTCACAAACTAAATCAACAGACTACCATAACGACTGTTTTACTAAACCTGCCACGTAATTGTGTGATTGTGATGGACAATGCACCATATCACACTGTTCAAATATATAAAAGCCCTAATATGGCAAGCCTCAAAGTAAATATGGTACAGTGGCTTCAAAACAAGGGACTGTTGTTTTCACCAAATTTGCCAAAACTGTATATGAATTAATAAAAAAAATAAACCAAAGCCCATGTATAAAGCTGAAAAATTAATTAAATCACATGGTCATAATGTTTTACAACAGTCCCCAGATCATGCGCATTTAAATCCAATTGAGGTAATGATGATCAAAAGTAATCACTTATAAAAGAATTGTTTGGCTCAATAAGCAATCAGCTTTGGAATAAAGAGTGCTCACATGTTACAAAAATTGAAGATGAGTACATAGTGAAAGATAAAATAATAGTTGAAGTAAGTGATCGCTTTTTATTGTGGGTTAGCGGTGACACTGACGAAAGTGATAGTGACAATGAGCATCCAAGTAACATTGAAGAAAATATGATCCCTTTACACCTTATTGATCATAAATATATAAAGTGATTCTTTTAACCCTGTCTTAATTAATTTAACCTGAATGTCCCCATTGATATATGAATTGTTTCAGAGATGACACTTAAAAAGTCACATAAGTATAGTCATCAGCACCTCCGTAGTAACAGTTGAATTTCGAAATTAATGCCCTTACTCATACGAAATAAAGACGTTTTTAAGGCTTAACTGTTAGCGCTAATTGCGTTCGACTGTACATGCCAAGTTTGAACCCGCAACCTCGTGCTTGAGATTCATGCATACATGCTCTTATATCCCGTTCTATAATACCTGTCCCTACATTTCGGGAACGCCATTCACATTGAAACACGCAACACTGTAAATTACAGGGCTACCAATCGGATCACGCTGATCAGTAGGTAATAGTAGACACGCACGCACGATGATCAGTAGGTAATAGTAGATTGTATTGTTTAAAAGTGACCCCGAAACCCCGATGTATGTATTAGCTTATTCTCTGTCTACGGCTTATAAGCTTATAACCTCAATGTGTCACCAATCACCATAGATTATTTTTTTATTAACTGGCTTTACAGCTCTGGGTTCTAGCTCTTCTGAGCCTCACCATAGATTACTGTACATATATGTCACATAATACTATTACTTTTAGTGTTGCACTATTCAAAAACTGGTCAGTGGTAGGCCTATTTAAAAATACGGTAGATTTTAAAAGTACGGTGATTGGACTAGGAAACATAACGGTTTATGATATACGGTATTATACGTTTATTAAAATAATTAAAAATATAATCAACCTCTAATAGAAAAAATAAGTGGAAATGAGAAGAGATTAGGAAATAACTAGTTTTTCTGAATCAGACACTAAAATCTCCTTACTTACTTACTTACTTATCTTCACGCACAATCCCTAACGGGGTAGCCAGAGAGAACAGATCGCCAAGTGTCACGATCCTTACATACCTCTTTCGCTTCTTTCAGGTTCATTAACTTCTTCATACATGCACGTGTAGGTATCCGAGTACTCTTGACCCTCCCCTCTTCGAGCAATTTGCTCACATGGTCTTCGAAAGTTAGTCTCGGTCTACCTCGACACCTTTTAATATTTACGTTCGCTCTATATATTTTCTTCACTATTCGGTCTTCACTCATTCGTTCAACGTGCCCAAACCATTGGAGTACGCCCCTATCAATTTTTGTGATAAGGTCATCTTTCAATCCTGCCATATTGCGAATCTCTTCGTTTCGCTTTCGGTCGGCTATGCTAACGCCACACATTTTACGAAGAGATCGCACCTCCACTGCATTCAACTTGCTTTTATGCTTCTTCTGGCATACCCAGGTTTCGCTGCCATATAACAAAGTCGGTACCAACACTGCGTTATGTATTGCAAGGCGTGCACTCTTCACCACGCCTTGCCTTTTTACTAATGCATTCAGGGCACCATTGACTTTGTTTCCGGCAGCGACACGCCTATCCACATCTAAATCACATCTTCCACCCCGGCTGAAAGCACTCCCCAAGTATACAATTTCATTTACCTGTTCTAGACATTCCTGATTTACCCATTTTTCACATTTCGTTCTCTCTTCGTCCTTTTCAAATACCAGAACCTTAGTTTTATTAGCATTCAAACGGAGACCTTTAATTTCACATTCCTCTTTCATACACGTGACTAATGCCTGCAGTTCTGCTTCTGATGGTGCAATAAGCACTGCATCATCAGCATACAGCAGACAATTAACTTTTATGTCACCCAATTTCACACCCAAACAGCTATTTTTCAGCTTCTGTAAACAGCTGTCGAGATACAGTATGAACAGCCAGGAAGACATGACACAACCCTGTTTTACGCCCGTTTAGACGCTAAACATGGGTGACAGGTCATGCCCTATCCGCACACAGGCTTTACAGTCATAGTAAAATGTTAAACAAATTAAACCAAAACATTTACGAAAATGAGGAGATTTTACAGTCATAGTAAAATGTCTTAATGTTGTTTACGCGACTGAAAATCCGCTCGCACCCCGCATTAAAGTGCGGCAATGATAATATATTCCAAACATGAACGACGGCAGGTGCTTAAAAAAACGTCTGTTTTCCACACTAATTGCGCAACCTGATGCCAGAATTTATCAGGTGGATGCTGACTTGCATCTAAGTCTTTCGGTAAGTGAAGAAGTAACCGACACCATTCATCATCGAGTTCCTGTTGGTCCTTTAAAGTTTTTGAGGTCAATCTGGGGTAGTGTATATAAAATCGCCAGGATTTCTAGTCTTTCTTGAGATACGCAATTTTCTGGATCAAGTTTTGATATGGTCGTGATGAGTTGACTTTAATACCTTTTTCCGGTCTTCTTCAATTAGTTCTAATTGCTTTTGAACTCAAAGTTCAAGATAAATCATTTTACTCTTTGTGATATCTTTCTTCAGTAGAGTAAATCAATTCGATTGGAGTTCAATTTAAATAAGTGGTTTTAAAAATTAACGACATTAGTTCGGTGTACAAAATTACCATTTTTGAATTCAGTTTTGTGATCACAAAAGATTCACTTTGAAAGTAAATATTAACTGTGGTGAATTTCGGTAACATCCATCCCGAGAAATAATAATACGCTTTTATAACGGGGTCGTTAAGATGGGCGTTTTCCTGGCACTCTGCGTTCGTGAGCCATTTTCCATCGAAATAGAGGCGCAATGCTCTCCACTGCTCAAATATTCTATCAACGACAGCATTTATTGAAAGCCAATGTGTCTGCACAGGTCGTAAATTCAATGAAATTCTACTTCAGAAAACCGTTAAAATTCCACAAACTCACTTTGTCTCTTTTTAATGGTTTTAAATTAATTGTATATATACTTACTACCAACTTTCACAGTTGTAAGGAAGTTCTTTAGAGGCATCGTTAGCACAAAGATGCAAGGAAGAATAAGCAAACACATTTTATGGTACATTGTACGGTGATTCCTGGACAAAGTTGAATAAAGTTGAGGCGGAATTATGGCAGCCCATCATTGTATTTGTCCCATCAGAACCAAAACATGATAGTAAAATTTTCGATTTCATTTTCGTTAGTCACCTCCTTTATCCAATATTATTTTTTATTTTTGTGATTTATTATAATTAGATTATTAAAACTATAGTATTCAGAAGGTATTTGATGGACAAAGCAATGAACCTGGGAGAGGTAGCGATGTATTGCACTTAATAGGTAATAAACTGGGAACCACATACAACTACCATCATCATCATCATCATTACAGCCCTTCAAAAGTCCACTGCTGAACATAGGCCTCCCCCAAGGAATGCCATGAAGCATGGTCCTGAGCCACCTGCATCCATTGACTTCTTGCATGTCTTACCAGGTCGTCACTCCATCTAGTGGGGCGTCGCCCTACACTACGCCTGCCGAAATGAGGCTGACTGCCACTCGAGAACTTTTTCCCCATGTGTTGTCGGTTCTTCGAGCTATATGGCCGGCCCATTGCCAATTCAGCTTACTAATTAGTTGCGCTATATCGGTCACTTTGGTTCTACTGCGGATGTCCTCATTCATAAGTTTAGCAGGCAGAGAAACCCCGAACATAGCCCTCTCCATAGCTCGCTGAGCGACTTTGAGCGTCCTCATACGGCCAGCATTGAAGGACCACATCTCAGTCTCAGATCCGTAAGTCATCACTGGTAGCACGCACTGGTTGTACAATCTAGTTTTCAGGGTTTGAGGTATACCTGACGAGATGATGTATCGTAATTTCCCGAACGCTGCCCAGCCGAGTTGATTCCCTCGTATTACCTCTCGGTCGAAGTTGGACTTACCTAGTCAGACTATTTGTCCCAGGTAAACGTACTCGTCAACAACTTCGAGCTTAGTGTTCCCAACAATTACCGGCACAGGTGTGACATGGACATTAAACATGATCTTTGTTTTGTCCATGTTCATCTTAGACCTATCCGTTGGGAGACACTATTGAGGTCGTTGAGCATAGTGCTTAAGTACTTCAGCGATTCTGCCATAAGGACTATATCATCGGCATATCGAAGGTGAATGATGTACTCGCCATTGACGTTAATACCGTATCCTTTCCAGTCTAGTAGCTTGAAAAAGTCTTTCAACCCACCTCTCTGCAGTTGGTTAGGTTTCGAACTCTGGTTCTGTACTCGGATAGTCATCGGAGCCCTACTGTACAAACATTTCAGCACTTCGATACGCTGACAGTCAACTTGGCACAGCTGAAGGGACTGTGGCACCGCCCAAATTTTGACGGAATCAAAGGCTTTCTCACAGTCCACATACGCCAGTCAAAGTGGCAGATTGAATTTTTCGGTCTTCTGTACAATCCGCCTCAGGGTATGTCTGTGGTCTATGGTACTGAAGCTTTTTCGGAAACCAGCCTGTTCGGGAGGCTAGAAGTCTTCGAGGTTGCGTGTGAAACAAAGTTGATGGGAGGGGGGGGGGGGATCTGGGCCTCCTATTAATATTATTCATTTATTTTTGTCTATCAAGTTTTCTATTTTAAAAACTAACTCTGTTTCAATGAAATTACGCTAAAATCTTTTTGTAAAACATTTTAATATAATTGCATGCGAATGGTCGCAGGTAAACGTACTCGTCTTGCACGATATCTATGGAGTTCGGGAAATTACGTACACGGCTTGCACGATATCTATGGAGATATCGTGCAAGCCTTAAGCTCTCAAACGTTGCGCATTGCCTTTAGGCAAATACCCGGTCGAACAAAGTACGCCATAGCTTTAGCACTGTTGAACTAATTTTTAATTTTTCAAGAACAAAAGAACAACTCAACAGTGTATCTCGAATAAAGGACGAAAGTTTCATAGAAAAATTCTATGGTACGGAAAATATTCATGCCTTGCAAGTTTATATCAAAAAAAATTAATTAAGTACTATGCGAATACGATTTTGCGGTATACGTGTTGTATTTTATACTCGTATAAATAGTACTATACAAAAATTAGGTCTAACTCTTAGATGATGTCTAGGTCAAATATAAAACAAACGCAAACATTGCTCAATATTTTAGTAAATATAAACAGATGCTCCAGTCAATTTGGTTAGCTGTAAGTTAAATACATCAAGAAGTATACATAATACAAAACTGGCACACAATAGTGATTTTAATGAACTTTTAAATAAACTTTGTTTTATTTATTCTGGAATTCTAAGTTAAGTTTCTCAATTCAAAGTAATAGTGAACACATTTTCTTTGCTCTACAAATAATTGTTCCTGTTCCGGATGCTTGTGCTTATGCTGTTTATGAATGTAAACGGTCTTTTAAATACAAGGCAGGTCCAAATTAACGGTAACGATTAAAAAAATTAAAACTAAGCATTTGTTGTATCAATAGAGAAGGTGCATTTTTATTTATTTTTGAAAGTTTACTAAAGATTATTAATTTTAAACATAAAAAAATAGTCAGTCATCGATGTTTTTTGCACATACGAGTACATGGCGACTGACTGACCAGCTCCATCCCCATACTCAGCTAACTGACTATCACAACTTTTATTTATATGCAGTATACAAGTTGTATAACAATTTTTAGCTTTAGTAAATTCTTAAAGTTAATCTCTCTCTAAAAGTTAGTTGATTTAACGTACGTTTAGATCAAATAATTATAATTTACATAACACCGTAGCGTTGAATTGAGACGTTGTACTCGTAGGTTTCGGGTCCGAATGTCGTACAGCACAAGTATTTCTTTGCTCTACAAGTAATTGTTCCTCTGTTCCGGATGCTTGTGCTTATGCTGTTTATGAATGTAAACGGTCTTTTAAATACAAGGCAGGTCCAAATTAACGGTAACGATTAAAAAAAATTAAAACTAAGCATTTGTTTTATCAATAGAGAAGGTGCATTTTTTATTTATTTTTGAAAGTTTACTAAAGATTATTAATTTTAAACATAAAAAATAGTCAGTCATCGACGTTTTTTGCACATACGAGTACATGGCGACTGACTGACCAGCTCCATCCCCATACTCAGGTAACTGACTATCACAACTTTTATTTATATGCAGTATACAAGTTGTATAACAATTTTTAGCTTTAGTAAATTCATTTTATTACCACGGCAGGTACAACACCATTGATAGCGCTAGAGATGCTAATAGAAAATAGTGCAGTGGCGGTTAGGAATATCCACTACCCCATATCTTCTCGTGGGTATCGTAAAAGGCGAGCTTATCATTCACATTGTCCGCATGGACAGTTTCCAAACTGTCCCCGCGGTTGGAGCTAAGTTCTGCAAGGCTCACCGCAGATGAACATAAAAACTCTCCAGTCATAATCTTAATCTCATCGCTATTTCAACAGATTTGACGGTATACAGGCAATTGAACAGACAGGTCTCCAAATGCATGAGCGAAACTTACGCAAATGAGACTGATACGCTTTCATAAATTCTTGGATCCAAATTGTAAAAAAGATGAAAGTGGTGTCAATCAATAGCTTATATATTATCAAAAAAATCACTGAAAATTCGGCGGATTTTGGCAATCTCAGAGCTAAGTTATATGGGATTCAGTAAAAGTGAGGCTATGCAACAAGTTAGCAATAACTTAAATTAAGCAGCTGATTTTTGAAGTGCGATTGCTATTTCTTTATTAGACAGTTGTTTACTATATTAATTGTAGTATTTATTGTACTCTGTAAACGAGAATCGATTTTAAAATTAATTTTTATTATGTTGTTATTTCATTTTTTAAACCGTTGACACCGTATTAATTATAATTTATGTAATTACTGTAAAATGTAAATTGTTTTAATGTTTAATTGTTAAAACTCATTCACACTAATTGATTGAAGTAATCGATTTCTCATTTTATTCGTGACATAAACTTATTTTCAAGATTTCTCATCTTCCAGATTGTGAATTGGGCTACTTTTTATATTTTGAAATAGAAAAGTATAACGTGTTTTTTTAAAACATATTTTAATTTATTACAAATTGGGCCCAGAATTCCCGTCTCCTTTAATAATACTCGAATTGAAGAAGCGATCAAGCGGAACCAGGGCCTCAAAGTCAGAGATCAGTCTAACAGAAATAGCCAACTGTCAAAGCTGAAAACCGAGTGTGGCAGCATCGTTTCCGGGACACCTAAGACTTTAAGTGAGATTGAAAGATTCTAAGGGCAGCTGTACACATCATCGTTAGAGCCACAGCCACACGCAAGTGTGAGTAACGATCTAACAAAAAGTATTATCCGACACTACTCCGATGATATCCCGGACGTAAGTCTGAGCGAGATTAAAGTGGCTCTCCAGCACTTTAAAAGCGGCAAGGGCTAAGGCGAGGATGGGATTACAGCGGAGCTTCTGAAATCGGGTGGAAAACTGATATTTAAAGTCCTTCAGATGGTCTTTAATTTCGTCCTCCATGGTGGAATTACTCCGAGGCATGGAGCAGAAGTGCAGTGGTCTTGTTTTTCAAGAATGGCAACAACGCTCTGTTGAATAACTATAGACCGATTTTTTTTATTTATTTATTCTTTTTTGTACACCACAATACAGAAAAAGTTTAGTTAAAATTAATTAAAGTATGTACAATAGGCGGTCTTATCACTCTGCGTAGAGGAGTGATGCAAACAAAAGTTAAAATAGAGGGGGGCATACAAAATAATAATAATATAAAAATAGATACAAATAAAAATAAGTGAAAGTTATATATTAAATATCATATAATAGATTAAATAAATAGAGTACGAGAAAGGTAAAGTAATTTATCTAATAGCGTTCTAAATAATACGATTTAACATGACTTTTGAAAGAGTGAAGAGATTTAGCACGACGAATATGGAGAGGTAAGGAGTTCCACAATCGCACAGCGGTTACGGTGAAGGATTTCTTGAAAAAGGAAGAAGAGTGCAAAGGTGTAGAGAGAGAAAGATTGACGGAGGAACGAAGGAACCGATTATGGGTAAGAGAAAGATACTGGATACGATTTTTTAAATAAAGAGGAGTGGAAGGATTAAACAGCACACTATACAACGCGGAGAGAATGTGAGTATTCCTGCGAAGGCGGATCGGGAGCCATTTGAGCTGTTTGCGAAATTCGGAGATATGATCATATTTGCGAAGCCCAAATATAAATCTAATGCATAAATTTTGAATACGCTCAAGCTTATTAAGCTGCTCCTCGGTAATGTCAAGATAGCAAATATCAGCATAGTCAAGGATAGGCAGAAGTAGAGACTGGGCGAGCGTAACTTTAGTTGCTGTGGGAAGGAAATTACGTAATCTACGTAAAGAGCTTAACGCAGCAAACATTTTTCTACCGACCTCATTAACCTGTAAGGTCCAAGACATACAGGAGTCAAGATACAACCCCAGGTTTTTAACCTTGTTACTGTAAGGGATTAGAGTGCAGTCTGGTATAATAGGGGGTAGGGAAGACCAGTCAATTTTACCAATTAATCTAGAACTACCGATGACAATGACCTGAGTTTTCTTAGGATTAATCGTTAAACTGTAATATTTACTCCAATTCGAAATACAAGTCAGATCAGCGTTAATAGTGTCAACTGCTTTAGATATATCTTCAAGAGGGGACTGAGTATAGATTTGGAGATCATCAGCATACAAGTGGTAGGAAGAGGACAAATTATGACTTATAGAGTTAATGAAAATTGCAAAAAGGAGAGGAGACAACACGACACCTTGTGGTACACCAGCAGCTGTAGTAGTCCAGGTGGAAAAAACCTCTTGCACCTGAATTCGCTGTCGGCGTTTAAACGACCGATTTTTCTTCTGAGCGGCGTCTACGGAAGTTTTCAAGAGTCATTACTAATCTTCTCGCATGCCGACTCGACTACTTCCAGCCTCCCAAACAAGCCGGCTTTCGATAAGGCTTCAGTACCACAGACCACATATCTGTCGCTTTGCCTTGCGAATATGGACTAGGAGAAAGCTTTTAATTCCGACGTAATTTGGGCGGTGCTACGACGCATTAAGCGGTGCCAAGTTGACTCTTGGTATATCGAAGTGCTGAAAAGTTTGTACAGTAAGGATAAGACGGCTATCCGAGTACAGAACCAGAATCCCCGAAACTCTTCACCGATGCGTTGGAAGACGTTTTCAAGCTACTGAACTGGAAAGGATAACGTATTAACATCGATGGCGAGTACATCACTCATCTTTGATTTATCGACGATATAGGCCTTATGGCAGAATTGCTGGAGGACCTCAGCGCTATGCTCAATGACCTCAATAGTTTCTCCAAACGGATAGGTTTTAAGTTGAACATGGAAAAAACAAAGATAATGTGTAATATCCATGTCACACCTATGCCGATAGTTGTTGGAAGCACTAAGTTCGAAGTTGTTGACGAGTACGTTTACCTGGGACAAATAGTCCGACTAGGTAAATCCAACTTCGACCGGGAGGTCAATCGACGGATTCGACTCGTTCAAGAAATTACGACACATCTTCCTTCAGGTATGCCTAAAAACCTGAAAACGAGATTGTACAACCAGTGCGTGTTGCCAGTAATGACTTATGGATCTAAGACGTGGTCCGTCACTGCTGATCGTATGAGGACGCTAGGTCGCTCAGTGAGCTATGGAGAGGGATGTACTCGGAGTTTCTCTGCTTGATAAACTTAGAAATGAGAATATCTGCAGTAGAACCTGAGTGTCCGACATAGTCCAACGGATTAGTAAGCAGAAGTGGCAATGGACCGATTATATAGCTCGAAGAACAGAAAACCGATGGGGATAAAAGATTCTCTTGTGGCCTCGTACAATTATGGTCGCCAGTGAATCGAGCCGATCAGAAAGAACTCGATCACCGACGATTCGAATCGCTCTGCACTGGATGTGATCAAGTGGAAGGAGCTGGCAAGGATAGCACATGCAGGAAGTCGATGGATACATGTGGCTCAGGACCGCGATTTGTAGCACTCTTTGGGCGAGGCCTATGTCCAGCAATGGACTTATGAAGGGTTTTAATGATGATGAATGATGAATATAAAACAGTATAAGTTATCGAAAAATTGAATAGTTGACAAATGTCATTTCCATTAATTTTTATAGTTTTCTTTTAGTGGCAGGTAGTGATTATTCTTATACTACGGAAAAATAGTTAATTAAATAGGTACCTAGATTATAAATGTGTAAGAAAATCTCGGTTAGCCGCTTATAAATGCATCGGTTAGAAACTTATATATCGATTGAAATGTTTGTTCGTCGTCGTAATAATAAGTCGCTTGTCAGTTGTTTTTATCACAAGTTAAAGTTCGTCATCCGTAGCAAAAGCAGAGTGAATGCAAAAATCTTTTAGGGCCAATATTTTTTATGGTTTTAAAAGTTCACTAACTCGAATGTGCTTGTACGGCTACTTAGAATAGGAATGACGTCGATTATTTAGATTTTTTTAATTACATTACTCAACGGTGTTGTTTAGTGGCAGATGGACCCAACTCATAATCGAATATATTCGCCAATTGGTATAGTTGGTGTGATATACGTGGGAGAGCCATGCTGTGGTTATATTAGTAGTCAATTAGTTTAATAAACCTATAGCAAACGACACCACAGACCACATGATGGTAAGTGGTACCGTCCATGGATACCTGCAAATAACATTGAACAAAGAAGGCTACAGAAGATGCGTTTTCACCGATGAAGGAATAAATGGGATTACCAAACCGCCTATAATTGTTCTATCTCTCTTTACCTTCAAACTGAAACACAAAGGTCACAAAGGTCAGAGGTGTCACAGACAAGATTGGCTATATCTTGAAGCGAGCTTCTATTAGAACAATCTACAAGCCGCCGAAGAAGATTAGTCAGTTCCTACCATCCGTCAAGTGTCATATTCCTCTACAAGATGCAGGAGTGTACAAGCTTGATTGTGAATGTGGTCTCTCTTATATAGGACAAACAAAAAGATCAATAATAATTAGAACCCGCGTAAAAGAACATATAGCTTATGTGAAGCATCAACGTTCCGGGAAGTCTGCAGTTTGTGATCATATCCTAGATGGCCCCAACCATTACATCAGATTTGATAGACCACAAATCCTCGCGAAAGAACACCGATTCCTACCAAGGATGATACGTGAGGCTATTGAAATTAAAAAAACATCCTAATTTTAATAGAGAAGGAGGCTGGGTACTACCACCTGCTTGGGATCCTATAATCAATAAAATTAAAACTAAACCCAAGCATACCACTGCAAGACCTCAAGACATAGTCAGTTAATTTTGCATAGATCGGACCATAAACAATAATTAAAAAAGCTGAAGGTACTCCGGGTTTAACAATGACATCGGGACGTCAGTCATCTCAGTCCCCCGTGACCATGGGTGCTGGAAAGCGCCCGAAACGTCGGGAATTAAAAATAAAAGTAATTAAAAGCAAAAATAAACGCGATAAAATCCGTAAAAGTAGTTTTAATCATGTGTAGTGTTCGCGTAAATATAAGAAATCATTAAAAAAATAACAAAACAATTTTCACTTACTAGCTTCTAAAGTCGGGGCTTTTATTTATCTGTCTTGAATACCCTTCAAGTTTTATTTTTAATAAAAGTTTAATTATATCTGTGGATTTATTTTTTATTACTTAACGTACGAATTAAAAAAAAAAAACAATTTTCTAAGTATATTTTTCAGAGAAGACAGCATGGAAAGGTGTTAATAAAAATGGCGTGGGAGCGACGCTAATGGCAGTAGAGCGCGGATTGCTCCCACGCAACCGCCGTCACGTCTCCGTTGCATTGCTGTACAAGTTTAATGAAACTTGGCAAATATTTGCATTCATATAGATACAGGCGTAAAGTTACACAGGCTTCGTACACTTAATAAAACATTGTCATAGTTTTTGTTCAGTCCAATAATGAGATACGTCATTATTACTTTAACTGAATACATCTCTATTATATTTTTACTTATATTTTCTATTAGCGACTTGATTAATTGATCATAATATCATATAACGACAACAGCATGTCTAAACATGCCAAACTCACCTGCACGTGTCACTTTGTTTGAATGACATTAACACTAGTGCGATCGACATGTGCCGAAACATCGATAATATATACGAAAATACTGAACCTAGTTCTAATATACCATGGTTGTAGCATGAATAGATCGGCTGGACCGGGTAAGACCAGACCACAGTACACCAGCGTAAAATATTAGCTTAATGCTGCTGTACTTATTTCGAGTTGAGTGTATAAAATCGGAGACATTTTTTTCTAGGAACGAGGCATTTTGTCTTAGTGCTCAGCACGGGTGACATGGGATCCAGGATCCATTTTGATTCTTAATAGAGGATTGATGTAGATATCTCTGGGCTACAGCATCAACCACAGCACCAACTATTGTCTTACCATCACATGTAAACAGTAACAACTTATATGTATTTCTCTTACATGTAAACAGAAAATGCAAAATCTTTTCTGTTTTTCATATTATGTATAGTATTCTATGTTAAACAAAATTGAAGAGACAAACGGATTCACAAACAACTTCAAAAATAAAGAAGGCTGTAGAAGCATTGTCACCTCTATATAGATCAGCACAACAATATCGTCATACAAAGTCAAAAATATATTATAGTACAGTACTGGTGTGAACGTGTCCATAACAATGTATGGCGCGCGATATTGTTCTAAAAATAAAGTTACAGCCTATATACGTTCCACTGCTGGGCTGAGGCCTCTCCTCATTTCTGAAAGGGTTTAGGGCAAGGAAGTGTCCGCCGCGCTGCCCAAATGCGTGTTGGCGAACTTCACATGTCTTCGAAATATTTTTTTTCTTATTCCTCAGACATGCAGGTTTTCTCACGATGTTTTCCTTCGCCCCGAGCACGTGGTAAATCAGCACTTAAAACTGCAATTAACAATTTCATTGGTGCCGGCGGGGATCGAACCCGGGTTACTCGCGTTCTGTTATATTTACAGCGAGCTTTAACTATCTGAGCTATCACGGCTCATTTATATATCGATATTGTTGTGCTATGACCTATATACTACAGTAGAACTTCGATAAGATGAAGATGAAGAGAAACGTTAAACAATCTGAGTTATTGAGGTTTTTACTTAATAGCTTTGTAGGACCTCAATAACTCAAATTATTTAAGGAGTTATTTAAGGAGAAATATTTTAAGGAGTTTTTATTGGTATATATTTGTACTTACAGAGGTTCCTTTACGCGCTTTGTTTAGGAATTATATACATAGATAGAGGAGCTAGGTTAAATGCAAATGAAACTTGTAAATGTCAATACATATGTACATACGTACTTTATTTTAGGTTTAAAGATACATTTATTCAAGTTTATTTTACTCTACATAAAAAGTCGGTATTTTTTTTTTGTTTCAGACTATTCACACTTTATATATCAATTTTATTTTCAATATTAAATAAAGAAGAGAAAATATCATCCTCTGCATCTGTGTCTATAGATACAAATAAGTTACAGTAAACACGTGTAAGCAAGTTTCACAAGTCCACTGCTGAACATAGGCCTCCCCCAAGGTATGCCACAAAGCACGGTCCTGAGCCACCTGCATCTATCGACTTCCTGCACATCTTACCAGGTCGTTAATCCATCTAGTTAGGACTGCCCTAAAGTCTCGACCTTTCTTCCCTATCGGTTGTCTGATAATGTCTTAAAATTGGCAAACTTAATCTATTTGAATTTGTTATAGCTCTAACATGCAGCCAGTACAGCCAGGAGCTTCGAACGGTAATCCTTACGAGAAGAAACCTTTCACTTACATGCCTCGCGTTGCGGTCACATCACCTTTCAAAGCCCCCGTGCATATCGATGTAGGGGGCGTCATCTACACGTCTTCGCTAGAGACTCTAACAACGTGAGTTACGTTAAACTTTAAATTGGAATATATTATACCTGTGGATATTTATGTGGCCCTAGTATAGTCGTCATGCTCCCTGAAAGACAAACTTGGACTTTGGACATCGTTTATCTCTAGTCTACAGCTGCATTTTTTTATTTTCATCGTATCTCAATCGTGCTAATTATAATCTATCATACACATACGAATAATAAAAATTTCATCCAAAACTTTTTTGGTCATGGCGGCTTCTCAACAGGCACTAGCTATCTGCGTAGGACATGATTATACCTAGTGCCAAGTGAATGCGCAAGCACAGGCGCACTCTCTTTTCCCTCATAAGTCTGGTAGGATGGCAATCCGACAAGACCGGAGAGAGATTAGGAACAAAACCAACGGCTTTACGTGCTTTCCTAAATTAGGGGTTGAATCACCGCCCACTTTCTGAATCTGATTTCCTGGTTGCTACCGAGAGTTTTTGACTGAAATACACAATCACTTAGTTTCGGGTCAAACCTTTAAAGGATAAGATCTCGGGGTCACATGATCGACGGTAGCGCTTACGACCAGTAGTAGTAGCAGTAGATCTGGCCTGCCAGACATTGTTCTGCCCTATCTGGTAGATGGAGCTATGATAGTGGTTTGAATATAAAATATATTAATAAGTAGTTTGACCACAGCGGGTCAAAAATCTATCGGGTCAAAAATTAGTTTTTTTGTTTTTGACACGCAATCAACATATAAATATAGAATTTGTTAACAACATGATTGTAGCACCACACATCAGATCCTTACTTAGTTTTTAACCATCGTTTTGAGACAATAAATAGATACTTTAATTTACATTTTGATCGTCAGTCGATCGATCAGATGTTACACGATCAAATATAGACGCACCAACGCAACCATAATACGACAATTATGATGAACGATTTTAAAAATTAACTTTCTAAAACCGCCTAATAAAATAAAATTATGTCTTACCTAGTTTTGAAGAGCGCCTTCCAATCACCTTCCTCAATTGCGTGCACTAATCTGTCACCGCAAGGACTACTTTACCTGAGGATGCCTCGTATAGAGGCGAAACACGTGACGTATTATTTATTTATTTATAATTAATTACAACGGCTTTCGCCAATGGCAGTAATTAATAGGTAAAACTAAACATATAACATAATTAACATAATTCAAAAACAAATAACAAGTCAGAGATCGAACATACTTAACAATAACTAGAGGAAATAAAATAATATAAAACAGAATAAAGTGATAACAATATACAACTTATTTACCTAACAAACATGGCTTTCACATAACATGAGACAGTTTGACATGATCACCTTGTGTGTGTCATTAAAGATGTCATATTCCGGGACTGCCTCCATTAAGGAGTTTAAAGCACCATGCATGCGACACAACGGGGATTGCGCGCGCGACACAGTGCGGCAATGGGATGTGGCGAACAGCCGGTGTCGTCGAGTAGGTCTATGACGCAGGTAGTTGTTAGGCACATAAAGTGTACACAAAGTATTGTGCAGCTCTGGGGAATCTACCATGCTCCTTAAAATTTTTATTGCTATTAGGATCTGATCTCTGGCTCTTCGCACTGAAAGGGAATTATATCCTTACATAAATGGATAATATCCGTATCTTCTTATATCATCATCATCATCATCATTACAGCCTTTCACAAGTCCACTGCTGAACATAGGCCTCCCCCAAGTAATGCCACAAAGCACGGTCCTGAGCCACCTGCATCCATCGACTTCCTGCATGTCTTACCAGGTCGTCACTCCATCTAGTGGGGGGTCGCCCTACACTACGCCTACCGGTACGAGGCTGCCACTCGAGAACCTTTCTTCCCCATCGGTTATCGGTTCTTCGAGCTATATGGCCGGCCCATTGCCACTTCAGCTTACTAATCCGTTGGGCTATGTCGGTCACTCTGGTTTTACTGCGGATATCCTCATTTCTGAGTCTATCACGCAGAGAAACTCCGAGCATAGCCCTCTCCATAGCTCGCTGAGCGACCTTAAGCGTCCTCATACGGCCAGCAGTGAAGGACCACGTCTCAGATCCATAAGTCATCACTGGCAACACGCACTGGTTGTACAATCTAGTTTTTAGAGATTGAGGTATACCTGACGAAAAGATATGTCGTAATTTCCCGAACGCTGCCCAGCCGAGTTGAATCCGTCGATTGACCTCTCGGTCGAAGTTGGACTTACCTAGTCGGACTATTTGTCCCAGGTAAACGTACTCGTCAACAACTTCGAGCATAGTGCTCCCAACAACTACCGGCATAGGTGTGACATGGACATTGAACATGATCTTTGTTTTGTCCATGTTCATCTTAAGACCTATCCGTTGGGAGGCACTATTGAGGTCATTGAGCATAGTGCTTAAGTCCTCCAGCGATTCTGCCATAAGGACTATATCGTCGGCAAATCGAAGGTGAGTGATGTACTCGCCATTGATGTCAATACCGTATCCTTTCCAGTCCAGTAGCTTGAAAACGTCTTCCAATGCAGCGGTGAAGAGTTTCGGGGATATAACGTCACCCTGTCTTACACCTCTCTGCAGTTGGATAGGTTTCGAGCTCTGGTTCTGTACTCGGATAGCCATCGTAGCCCTACTGTACAAACACTTCAGCACTTCGATATACCGACAGTCAACTTGGCACCGCTGAAGGGACTGTAGCACCGCCCAAATTTCGACGGAATCAAAGGCTTTCTCATAGTCCACATACGCCAGGCAAAGTGGCAGATTGTACTCTTCAGTCTTCTGTACAATCTGCCGCAGGGTATGTATGTGGTCTATGGTACTGAAGCCTTTTCGGAAACCGGCTTGTTCGGGAGGCTGGAAGTCGTCAAGTCTGCGTGCGAGACGATTCGTAATGACTCTCGAAAACAGCACGTAGACGCGGCTCAGAAGGGAAATCGGTCTGTAGTTCTTTAAGAGAGCGTTGTCGCCTTTCTTAAAGAACAAGACCACCGCACTTCTGCTCCACGCCTCTGGAGTAGTGCCACCATGGAGGACGGAATTGAAGAGCTTCTGAAGGACTACAAGTACCGGTGTTCCACCCGCTTTCAGAAGCTCCGCTGTAATTCCATCCTCGCCTGGGGCCCTGCCGTTTTTAAGGTGCTGGAGAGCCATTCTAATCTCGCTTAGACTGACGTCCGGGATATCATCGGAATAGTGATGATATGTTCCCTTGGAGAGCGTATAAAATAAATAAGGATTGAGCCACGCTCTAAAATCACACCACTGCAGGAGATAACGCGACGGCGATGGGACCACGCCCCGCGCCTTCGTAAGCGCGCGAGTCGGACCGCCGTGCATTCCACCTGCAGCTGGCATAGCAACAGGATGCAGGTCTTCTTATATAAAAAACGCAAAAAGGCTTTCTGAACCTTTTCAGTCAACAATTCATATGTGGATTCGTGGGGATTCCAGACGGCTGCAGCAAATTCTAACTTACTTCTAACTAGACAGTTAAATAATAATTTGATGACAATAGGATTATTGAAATCACGGGCATTGCGTAGGACAAAACCTATTGACATTATCGACAGTGGTGTGTCTACCCTATGGTATTGTTTAGTGTTGGGAGAAGTGGTGCTGGGATTAGTGGTGACGGGGATAGTGCACGCAATTGAGGGAGCTCTTCAAAGTAGATAAGACACTTATATTATTTTATTATGCGGACCCTAGAAATTTAATTTTTAACATCACATCTTTGATTTAACTTAAAGTTTTTGATAAAAAATGTTTTTTGTTAGTCAATTATAATTTATTTTGAGAATAAGACGATTATTTAAAAGCAAAAATGCGAAAGTTCTATATTTAAATTTCCCTCCACTTTCGCGCCGGGAATATTTTCTTACGAATTTAAATGTACGTTTTTACGATTTCAAATGTGGCCTTAAATCAAACAAATCGTCTCCCGTCGATTAATTATTTAGACCCCACTTCAGACACAAGTTTGTCCTGGTACTCGGTGACGTTTTCCTGAGAAATATTGGCACGGCCGGTGTATAGAGCATCACCAGTGCTGTCATCCGAGTAGCAATGAATGTTACCGATTTGCAACATATCATTGATATGTAGAAGAAACAGGGTTGGTGATAGCACGCAGCTTTGTGGAATGACAGTTTTAATAGGCTTGTAGTCGGGGCATGCACCGTCGACAAGGAACTTGATGCTCCGATCTGCAAGAAAGCTGGTGATCCCATTGCACAATTTCTCAGGAAGTCCAAGAGAGTTTCGAAAGAAGCGCTTTGTGCCAAACCCGATCGAAGGCATTCGCAAGGTCCAAACTAACAGACTCCCCCTTGGACTCTACTGCTTCTGTCCATTTATGCGTGAGATATTATATCATATGGACCATAAGATCACCAGCTGATCGATCCCAATGAAAACGGTGATCCTCCGTGTACTTCATGAGCCGACAGTTTATAATGGATTCCATTATTTTGGAGAACAAGGAGGTGATGGTGATAGGCCTGTAGTTTGACGGATCTGAGCGAATATATATAATATCGGATATTCGTAGTAGGTACCATTTATTATAGGGTAAAATTAATATTACCCGTGCCTATTGAGCGTAATCCAATTGCACATACTAGCTACAGTTGCTATGCTGTGCTGACGGTATCAACTATGAGTTGGTGGGTCATCTAACTGCCTAAATTAACCAGCTAACAGTGTTCAGCAAGGTTACTGTTATCTTTACCCATCGCTATTAATTATTTATGTCCTCTCGAGAGAAGACTGAAAAAATAAATTAACCAAGGTAAGGTTAATATAGGGTTGTGTTGTGTTTTTGTTTTGTTTCTACTTTCTATTTCATATTACTCATCCCATCACATTACTGATGAGACGTATCTACGCTACCAGGTTTTAAAACCAGGTTTTCGCTTCAAAGTACGGCGCCCTGGTACGGGCAAAAAATACTTGCAAGTATGAAAGTATGTGTTGTAAGTCAGATGCTCGAAGAACTTGAACACAACACATGAAAATACTTGCATAGGAAAATGATCCATATCTTAATAGGAATAAGAAACTCAATCGTATTTGTGAATAAAAAATACTTTGAACTTCGAAGTATTTTTTTATTTATACGACTTTGCTCCTTGTTCATAGTAGGATGACATTGAATACGGGTCGTATTCCTATGCAAGTATTTCAAAGTATTTCCAAATTTTGACACCGAAAGCAACGCGGGGTTTGCTCGACGCGTTGGCGGGAGGGACTCGCAGAGAGTAGGTTGTCGAGCCCTAGTATTTCGGACGAAGGCCGAATGCTTGAACGGAAATCTGTGTAGGTACTTAATGCACATGCCATCCGATCGGATCAGGAACTTGTCAATCAAATAAGCTAACTAAAACGAAACTAATTAAGGAGCATAATTGCCTAAACATTCTATTCATAAAATTTCTTTTGACTATTTTGCACCATTCACCCTTATATCTGTATACAAAAGAGACATTATTGCGTGTATTTTATTTATTCGTAAATAAGAGAATTATTTTTATGTTCGAGGAAGTAAAAGTTTTGTTTCGATTTTTTGTAAATTCAGTTGTTATTGTTATTGTGAACTGAGTACGTAACCTACTGACCGTGACCTAATTTTTAAAGTTATTTTTCGTGTTTATTGAATATTAATTTTTAAAGTTTTATTAATTAATGTTTAAGTACGTAAATAAATAAAACTGAACATTATTGTGTTTATTAGTTGGAAATGACGATGTTTAAACTGTAAATAATAGTGTGTAAATAGTGTTTTTTGTGTATAGATCATAGGTTCTTGTTGTGAATAGTAAATAGATCTTCGTACATACAAATCCATAAGTATGGCTCCTAAAAAAAGTTCGGCGTGGGATCATTTTTTGGACAAAGGAGAAAATAAAGCCGAATGCAAGATGTGTAAAGTAATTATATCGTACAAATCTGGAGTATCAAACCTTACCAAACATGTACAGAGAAAACATACTTATATCTGTTAATTTAATGAGAATGGAGCAAGAGGTACCGGCGCATGCTTTACAAAGTACACAATTTACAATTTCCAATACTCCACTGCAAACTGACGCACCACCTAATACTCGAACTAGTCATTCATATTATTATATTGACATTAACAATACGGCGCGAGCAAAAAATACTTGCAAGTATGAAAGTACATGTTGTAAGACAGATGCTCGAATAACTTGAACACTATACGTGAAAATACTTGCATAGGAAAATAATCCATATCTTAATAGGAATAAGAATCTCAATCGTATTTGTGAATAAAAAATACTTCGAACTTCAAAGTATTTTTTTATTTATACGACTTTGCTCCTTATTCATAATAGGATAACATGCAATACGGGTCGAATTCCTATGCAAGTATTTTCAAATTTTTACACTGCGGCTGGACACGTCGCTCGCGTCAACAAATACTTTTAAGTATTTTTAGAACCTGGTTTTCGACCCTGGTATTTTTCCATACTCGTACTTAAAAGCCCTGGTATTAAATTTTGCAAGTATGTCTCATCTCTACATCACATGACTTATATATATTTACACTATTTACATTATTTACATATTTACAACACGCAAAATCATACCGTAATTGTGAATGTCAAACATGGAACAAGCATTCGTAGGTATATCTTCCTATCTACCAAAACCATACCGCGACGTAATAACAAAGTGGCGCCATCTAGTGAAACACTTGTTAACTATTTTTTATGTTTATAGATTTCAGTGGACTTTTATTTTATTTGAAGATTTTGTAAGTTGTTTTGTGCAATATTAGTTTTAAATAATATAATGACATGAATAAACGTATGCATGTTATTAAAAATTCATGATTGGTAAGTTTTTAATTTGAATACTTTACAAACATATAATTAAATTAGGTTAGGTTCCCTGGTAAAACTAACTTCGTGTCCTAGAAGAAAATAGCTACTTACGATTTGACAGTGCTTACCGCTTACGCCATTTTGCTTACAAGCGCTTGCTAGCGCTTTTTTCTGCCAAACGCACCCACCTATTGACTAAGAATAAAGCACAGAACACTATTACTCCTAGCAGAGAAAATAAAGTCTGTAATTTCAAACTAGACATGTGGAAATGACTCATTTCTAGCGACTGAATCATTCTAGTACATTTCGTCACGCGTACTGGTACATTCGGATCGATCATTCAAATGGATCATTTCAGGCCCCAGTACTCTGTGATCTGTGAGTCTGAAATCTATTGGGAACCGAAAATTTGATATTTGTAATAGCGCCATCTACTACATGATGTCGGTAATAAAGTCATTTTATCGAATTAAAACTTATTAACTTTCAAGGTGGTAAGAACAATCGACGCTAGATGGCGTAAACACAAAAACCTCAGGTTATTATATATTTTAAATATTTAATAAATTTGTTTAATGTTAAATTTCATTCCTAACTATTGTTAGGACTAAAATTTCATCTTACTTTACTCGTCTAAAAATATGTATTGAAACATTTACTCGCTATGAAATTAAACTTTTACCTAGCTTATACTCATATAAGATGGTTGAATATTATCAAATAAATCATTTATCATTAAATCTTTTGAAGTTTTATTTTTAGTAAACTCTACGAAATGATATTTTTAACTCATAGATTTAAATAAAAAATGATAATGAATGATGATTTAATTTAGGTAACAATATTATAATAAAAAAACCATTAAATAATAAATACTCCTGATACTCTGCAGTTTCCGTATATATTCTCCGCTAGGAGTAATGGTGTTCTGTGTATATCCTCCACTCTATGCTCTGCAGTCTGCATTGTTAATTCGATGCGCCTGTTTATTCAGATCATTCGGGATTCGGTCGGTTTGCGACTCATTCACAATTCAAACAAATCGCGGGTTAAAAAGGTACCGTCAATTGTTTGTAATTGGTTGTACTGGTATATTCAAAAACAAATGAATGAACCATCAATACTCTTTAAGTGTACCAGCTGAAACGAACGAATCCTGTATGATTGACGCATGTCCATTTCAAACTATTTGGTAGAAAAAATATAATAATATGGTATAAACTCGTTTGTTTAAATTGATATAAACTGTGTTCGTGTTAAAGTAAAAGTGTAAAAATGAAAATTTACGTAGTTTTTCTGCTTACAAGTGGATTCATATGTTAATATCTAATTATAATGCAAAACCTATGTAAGGGTTATATCTTGCACGTAAACGTAAGTCAAATACATCGAAGTAATATGTACTTACGTACTAGAACAGCTATCTCAAACAAAAAATGTGCACTACTCTGTGTTCGGGCGGTTGTTTTTTTTTTATCATAGAATAAACATAGGTAGAATGATCAGTAGTTAATAGTAGATTATATTGTTAAATAGGTAAATTACATCGAGAACAATTTTCAAATTTTGTGATTTATTCTGTATATTATATTTACTTATTTAATATAATATCACATAATATTATATCACAATTACATTTTAATTTGATTATTTTAAATTTATCTGAATATTTTAAAAGGTATCAATGTCAAATATAAAAAACATACTAAATGTATGTTTAACAAAACTTATTTATATAACATTTAAATTACAAATATATTTGTTTCAATTAGAATAAGAATCGTTCATAAATGCTGGGCACGCGAGAATTAAAAATGAACTAATTTATTCCACTTTGACTTTGATGTTAAAACCTAAAAATAAAATAAAAGAATAATGAGCAGATTTAAATATAAAAAATTTAGCCTAATTATTATTATGATAACACATATATTTTTCTACAAAAAAATGTGTATAATAATATATTCGTCCTATACTTAAGTACCCACAGAAATGTCGCATCTGAACAAATTAATTTCATAATCTGTATTACATGACACAAGATGGCGTCTTAGGAATAATTTGTTTTATTATTAATCTATAATACTTTTTATTGATTAAGTATCTTATTAACCGATGAAAAGTAATTCCTTGGTTTTTACTGACATTTCTTGAATTATTTGTGCAATATCTAAGTACACACGATGGCATATTTTTATCAAGAGATTTTTTTTTAAATCAACAAAACACGTGACAACTCTACAAGCGCCTAGCGATTGACTGATTAAAGTGCGGTGTATGCACCGCAATTGAGTGCAACGGAGTAGCTGAATGCAGTGTCGCCTCTAGCGTAGTACATAATAGCACAATGGTCAAATATCAATATTTCACATTTATTTATCCGCGGGGCTTCGAGACGGCCGACCCTCCGGTAGCACCGACCTGGTGGCGCGCAATACGCCAACCAAGATAGCCAACAATGCCGTACTTGTACGGCTCCCAAGACCGGCTCATTGTCATGAGCCGTGAGGATCACCCGGGTAATGGGGGACTCCCCGAGGCCCGAATACCTGCATGGGATGAACAAAAGTAGTCCCATAGCAGACGACAATCAACGTCACATTTATGTACCTGTAGTACCTATCGTTGTTCGCCAATGACATTATGACATTCGAAAATGAAAATCGACGAGTAAAAGTCTATGCGAGTATTATAAAAGTTTACTTTTCCTCCTAGAATTTTGGAAAAAAACACAGGTCTTATTAATGTGTTGTGTTAATATTGAAATTTTATGTTATTAGTGAAATCTAATTTAAATAATAGATAAAATGAAGTCACACATATACAAAAGAAGTTTTTGTGGCATGGTATTATATATCACGTGTTATGTGTGTCTAATTATCTTTTGTCAGTCAATCAGAAATCAAAGTCGAAAAGTATATACCTATACCTATGTGTCAATATTAATATAAGTAAAAATTATACTAAGGATAAAATATTATGTAATTAGAAAAAAAAAATATCACTATGATATACCTGAAATACTGTGAATATTGTAAAATCATAATATATTAAATCTATGTTATTTGTCTTTTGGATTTCCATTTTTTTTAATTCAAAATATAGGTACTTATTGTATTTCAAATACTATAACGTTCCACATTAAACATTCAGAAACAGAAACAGAAACTTTCTTATTCAATGTAGATTATAACAAATACTTATTGAAAGTCACTTTTTTCATTTACCACTGGTTCAAAAAAAACCTCTGTCCTGGGTAGAACCAGCAAGAAACCCAGCGGGACTATTTTTTTTCCAATAATAGCTTACAATCATGTTTACAATTAGCAACACAAAACAAATTAGAAATAGCTTATACAAACTTAGTTTAATAACATTTTTGAACTTTGTGTATGATAAATTTTGTATATTTTCTGGGATTTTGTTGTAAAAGCGTATACATCGCCCCAAGAATGAATTACTGACTCGGTGCAGTCGAGTAACTGGTACTACCAGCTTGTGTCTGTTCCTAGTATTTACAGAATGAATATCACTTATTTTCGCAAAACTACTTTTATTTTTGTGTATGTACATTACATTTTTATTTTCTTACATATATTCACTTTCATCCTAACTTCTCTTCCTCCCCCCTCAAAATGTACATTTATCTGAACTTAATATTTATTTACTCCTTTATTTTTAATTTTAGTTTCTGATTATTTCAGTTACACACACTTGATGCAGTTTGTTGTAACTGCCTAAGAATATTGCAAGAAAGCGTTGCATCTGCTCATTCCATTAGAAGATTTGGGTACAGGAATATTTGTATTCCATGTGGATCAATTTTAGGAGCATGCCATACACGGGCTGTGCCTATTAACTCTGAAGAAAGAGATATTATTTTGCAGTGGATACCATCACACAAGGTACTTACTTTATTTTAAAAGGCGGTAAATGGTCCCCTGCTGAAATAGCGCTGCCCTAGGATTTGCCATAATCGCTTTGGTACACAGATTGATGTTTATAAAATCAGACACCTTGCACAGAATTTGGCCTGATATTTATGCTCATTCAACATGGCTGTTCACTAACAGGTTATCTTTAACTTTACAGTCTACCAAAAGTCTACTGCTGAACGTAGAACTCCCCCATAGATTGTCTTGTGGGGGGATATTTGCCATTAATAATGACAGTTTATTTTTTATTTTTAGTTATTAGATAAACACTACTTCTTCCTTACTTTACACCCATATTTGTATGCCTTTGTACTTATTACACAAGTAATAATTTTTTACCTTAAATGACATTAGTATAAATAAAACTTCAAAGAACTTGGGCTTAGTCAAATAATGTTATAATTCTAAAATTACTTCTTGTCTGATATGTGATGTATTTTTTATTTCTTTTTAAATAAGTAGAATCTGATTTGCCACAAAAATATTATGAAGGGAAACTATTGCATGCTAATATTTATAATTTTAAAAGACATTAAAACTATCTAGTGTTGAAAGACTGAAATAAATAGAACAATAATAAATATTATTAATATTTAGAGTAGACACTGTAAAACCATAGTTCATCTTCATTCTGTTATATCATCATCTTCATGTTGTTGATAAAAAAAAACTTTTTTCACAGACAACAAAATGAGAACAGGGATATGGAGTTACCATCCATGAATATAGAAGACATCGGTAACATCCTACAACCACCCCCTATACCTGCACCTGTAACCCCTGCCATTTCCAGAGCGGTGGAAAAGTTGAGAATTCCTGTCAATTTGAATGGGACGTCAGCACCTCCACACCTAGGTCTTTTGCTACCAAGCCGCTGAGGAGATAAGTTTTTGACAGTCTTCATAGCCTAAGCCATCCAGGCGCCAATGCCATTGCTAAAGTAGTTGCTGAGCAATTTATCTGGCCTTGTGTTCGTAAAGACTGGTCTGGAGTGTTCTCGACTATGCTTAGCTTGTCAGCGCGCCAAGGTTCATCGTCACATATCTTCACCATTAGGCACCTCCGAATTACCTCACGCCCGATTTACTTTCGTGCACGTAAATTTTATTGGTCCCTCCCTTTTTCTCAGGGTCACCGCCACTGCTTAACTGAGTTTGAGCGTTTCATACGATGGCCAGAAATCATACCAATGGCAGACATATACCCAAAGCATTAATATCGTTGATTTCCAGTACCTTGAAAACATGATTGGATTCAAATCGCAGAACAACCTCGTATCATTCAGCCTGCAACGGTCTAGTGGAACGATTCCACCGTCAGTTAAAGGCAGCCATAATGTGCCATGCTGATAGTAATTTGGTTGACACGTTACCTTTGGTGTTACTGCGCATTAGGAGCTCATTTGAGGATAATCTTTAAACCTCATCCACCAAATTGGCTTACAGAGAGCCTTAACGTTCACCTGGCGAATTTTTTCAGGCCGTAGCTCCTGACTCAACCGATATATCCGACTTTACCATTCGACTGCGCCAATTAACATTTAAGCTACAAAGCAAACATTTTTATGCACAAAGATTTATTTTCATCAAGTCTTGTATTTTTAAGGGACAATGCATAACGTAGCTCCTTGCAGCCCCCTAACACTGGTCCGTACGATGTATTAGAACGTAATGCGAAAACATTCAAAATCTGATGTAACATCATAACAACAAATTCATCATAACTAAGGATAAAAATGTCACGGTATCCATAGACCGCCTCAAACCGGTTTATATGCTGATAAACCCATACTCCAAACCTATCCTTACTCCCACTCTCACATCCGACCCCGATCCCGGTTCCTTCCTTGATCCTGTTCCCAAAGAGCTTAATGCTCCAGCTGAGGATAAAGTTAGAAGGACGCGTTCAGGCCGCACAGTTCTATTCCCAGATTTTTATCGCCCGTAGTGACGGTCTCCAGGGGGGAGTGATGTAGCCTACTTATTGTATATTATAGGTTCATAATATACAATTTCATATAGGTTAATGTACATATAAGGTTCATAATATACAATAAAGTTTATGTTAAAATGATTGAAACAATCAACAATAAGTTTCTGCGTCACTTAAAGCGATATAATTCTTCTGTAGACTCCATCATTGATAGCTTAGACAGTAATACACTCGAAAACGCCGTGATATAAGAGATCAAATGTTGTTGTACAAATTGCTACATAATATCATCGACTCTCCACTACTTTTAAGCAAAGTGAATATTGCATGTCACCGGTTAGGTGCTTTTTTTTTTTGCGCCTTAAGTAATCAAAGGGCTACCCTATACGTAGGGAGGCGGAAAATGCATTACGCATACCACGATAGCCGGTCTATCGTGGTTATGAGGAACTCACTGTCCTACCGGGGACCCTAAGTGATACCCTCTAAAAACCGCCTTTGGGGACAGGCAGCCGGCTGATTAAGCTTTATTGTGCCTTATCGTGAGCGACCCTCTTTTAGGAAAAGAGGGCACAGTGGTTAGGTGCACGCACTGACCTCTATATATACAAGTACGCTGGACTGGCTAGAGACGTGACATGATGAAGCGATTTGATTTCCGCCATTTTGGCGCTGACAGCAAAAGTGCACGTCCACGGAACTAATAATAGGGATAGGACAGTGTACCAAATTATATCGATAAAAATTCTATACCCTACCATACCTAAATAAATAGAATGGACTCTATGGATAGATGGACTCTACCCGTAACGTCCATTACGAGGGCAGCACTGAAAATTTCGGGAATCAAGGAAGTGACACAACATTACTATGATTAAAACTACTTTTACGGATTTTATCACGTTTATTTTTGCTTTTAATTACTTTTATTTTTAATTCCCGACGTTTCGGGCGCTTTCCAGCACCCATGGTCACGGGGGACTGAGATGACTGACGTCCCGATGTCATTGTTAAACCCGGAGTACCTTCAGCTTTTTTAATTATTGTTTATGGTCCGATCTATGCAAAATGAACTATGTCCTGAGGTCTTGCAGTGGTATGCTTGGGTTTAGTTTTAATTTTATTGATTATGGGATCCCAAGCAGGTGGTAGTACCCAGCCTCCTTCTCTATTGAAATTAGGATGTTTTTTAATTTCAATAGCCTCACGTATCATCCTTGGTAGGAATCGGTGTTCTTTCGCGAGGATTTGTGGTCTATCAAATCTGATGTAATGGTTGGGGCCGTCTAGGATATTATCACAAACTGCAGACAACGTTCCAGGAAGTCAACCTCGTACTGACAGCCTCGTACCGGTAGGCGTAGTGTAGGGCGACCCCCCACTAGATGGAGTGACGACCTGGTAAGACATGCAGGAAGTCGATGGATGCAGGTGGCTCAGGACCGTGCTTTGTGGCATACCTTGGGGAGGCCTATGTTCAGCAGTGGACTTGTAAAGGGCTGTAATGATAATGATTTGTAAGCATATATATAGACAATTCATAGCTGAAAATCTCGCAAGATTTGTTAATGTAGGAACTGAGTAATTGTAGAGTAAGTAAAAGTGAGATTATCTATTGGCTGCACTGTAACAGGTGATTTTTCGTTATTATTACACAGTTACAGGCTATTTTTTACTACAATTACTTAAATATATAAATGCAGGATCAGTAAAAAATCAGCAAAAAAGCTGTGGATAATAATGAAACGAAATGGTGAAATGATTAATGAAAGTTAAAACGACAACAACTAAGTGAAGTGAATATTAAGGATTCTGATCTTATAGATGCCAACTTGGAAAAATAACGAATTGATTTAACTCGAGTTGAAATTGAATTGAAATATTAGCCGAATAATGTAATAATTGAGGAAAGTTTGGATAAATAATGGCGACAATCAATATCGATAATTTTGATTTTTGACAATATGATTTGATTTTGACATTAACGCCATATGGCGTCTCAAAATGGCGTCCGTAGACAGAGGACAAATTGCGACGGTAGCGCCAAGTTGCGTAGCATGGAACTAAGCTGTCACGGGCCTTTGTATAGAGATTACCACCCGTGGCGTAGACAGAGATAGGCGTGTCAATTCACTCTTAAAAAATCGATCTCTGAATCGATTTGAATCGAAGATACTAGAATCGATTATCGATTAAATCGAGGATTAAAAGATCGATTTTCGATTAATCGCGACATTTTCAAACGTGATTCGAGAATTTATGATTTTTTAATTAATTGAATTTTAATATTTTTTTTAAATAAAATATTAGTAATCTTATTAATTAACATTACTAATATTCCTTTTAACGACTCCTGGTAAGCTAGAAAGGCTTGTGTTAGGAGTGGTTCGGACATATGCCACTCAATCCCTTTTTTTATTGTTTAGCAAACTGTAGAGTTTGCTAAACAAAAAAAAAACCGGCACGGAGAAAGGGACAAACAATCACACCACTCTATCTCATTTCTATGCAAGACGTATGCATAAATCTATCTTTTTCGTGTGCGAAAGCGAAAGACGGCGTCAATTTGTCTATAGGTTTCTCTGTCTACGACCCGTGGTATACGCATAGATTACTGTATGCCCACCTCTAGTTAGAATATATGTACAGTAATCTATGGTTAGAACCCAGAGCCGTAAACCAAGTGAAAAGAAAAAAAATCTAATATTTAGAAAAACTTCGGTATAATTCGGTTATAAAAACAATTTTAAACTACAGGATATCGGAATGGCCTTTAGTGAAATGTGTAGAATTTGCTTAACCTTCAATGTACAAATGTTTGTACTAAAGAAGACTGGACTCCAAACGTTGTATAGAACATTGACGAACAGTTTAGTAAGTTTTTGATAATACTTCTTAATATTGCAAAATAAATAATGATTTCTTATATTTACGCAAAAACTATACTTTGATTAAAACTACTTTTACGGATTTTATCGCGTTTTATTTATTTTATTTTTAATACCCGACGTTTCGGGTGCTTTCCAGCACCCATGGTCACGGGGGACTGAGGTGACTGACGTCCCGATCTCAAGGTTAACCCGGAGTCAAATCTAATGTAATGGTTGCGATCATATCCTAGATGGCCCTAACAATTACATCAGATTTTCGCGAATTAAAACAAATTCTCGCGAAAGAACATCGATTCCTACCAAGGATGATACATGAAATTAAAAAACATCCTAATTTCAATAGAGAAGTTAGCTGGGTACTACCACCTGCTTGGGACCCTAAAATTAATAAAATTAAAACTAAACCCAAGCATACCACTGCAAGACTTCAAAACACAGTTCATTCTGCGTAGATCAGACCAAAGACAACCATTAAAAAGCTGAAGGTGCTCCGGGTTAACTTTAACATTGGGACATCAGTCACATGTGTCCCCTGTGACCATGGGTGCTGGAAAGCACCCGAAACGTTGGGTATTAAAATAAACAAAACACAATAAAATCCATAAAAGTAGTTTTAATCATTGCAAATTAAAGTCGTTATCACTGGAATAATATACATATATAACTTACCTGATATAAAATGCATAGATCAGGGTTAGACTAAGGTGCAGCATTAAATAAAATGACAAATACAACCAGTACCTGAAAAACAATAATTAGACTGGAATCCTATGTCACACTAAAATCACCAGTAGTTTTACCCACTTAAAGCCGTTCTATTGAATTATTAAGTGAGTGCACATGTGCTTTAAGATGTAGAAATTACCTCATATGGGTATATTTCTATCTGAGACTGAGAAATCAGAAGAGGTAATAATTTGCACATGTGCTTGCTTGCACACACATGTTATATGATCCTGTCCTTCGCTGATGAATAGTCTCCGTTGTGACCAAATTCTGTCTGTAGGTCATTATTATCATCATTTTATATGTAGTAGAGTTATGCTGCAGCTATATTGTGGTTATGTCACGTATTGGTCGGCTCGACTGGGGTGGTACCATGCTCTTACAGAACACCATCATAAAATAGCAGCTAATGCTGTTTTGTATGGTGAGTGTAGAGAATGGGAGACCATATATTATACTGGTGGCGAAGTTTAGAATCGTGCTGCTCAGGGGCAACAATTAATTGAGGATAAATTAGATGTCCATGGGCTGCAGTAATCACCCATAAATTCTATAAAAATATAATATTTGGCACGCCAGCAGTTGAAACAACTGATATAACTGTATTCTGGTTTCAAATATGTAGTTGTTGTATGTTATTTGTTTATCCAATCTGTTCTAAAATTGGTTTATGGTTTGAGCTGATATCACTTTTGTTGACAGCTTGTTCCATACTTCAACCACTTTAACTAAAATAGGTGAGTTATTAGGAGACATGGCTTTTATCAATTTAAAATGAAGATCATAGTGTCCATGTATTGTTTTATGTGTTTCAATCAAGTCTAATTCTCTATGATCTTTCAGAGTTGTTAGTTTAAGTGTTTTCAGACTCCTCGTATTAGACGTTATCAATGCTCTGGGAACTTTTCAATATCTGCCTTGAACCTCCAGTAACTCAATATAATTTGGAAGGCATGTTCCAAAATAGGTCGAATATATGTTATAAAACACTTATATATATAAATATTTTACAAATCATTTCTGGTATTATTATTATTTGCCATAGTTGCTAGGCGGCTTGGCAACTAGTTTTTTTTATTGTTCTGACCTGTTATGTGCAAAATGCTGCTGCCCATATGCATTTGAAACTATGTCACAAGGTGTAATAGTGAAAGGTGGGGACTGCAAACTCCATAAAGTGGTAAGTTCAAATCTGCCATTTGACTATTGTTGTAAATTACTCCTAGTGCAAGCATTTTCAGTTTACTTGGAGGAAGTGAGAGAAGTATTTGTAATGTTAATAGTGATGGTAGTAGTTAAAAGTTCAAATATAAATATAGGTTTATTAGGATTTAATTTTGAAAGCCCAAATTTGAAAATAGCTCTGTCAGGATCCCAAGAGTGTGAATCTACTGCTTTTAAAATTATATATCTTAATGTCAGGCAGACTTCTGCATACTTGACACTCACAATGTTTTAAATCACTTAGAGAATTGTGTCCATATAGCTTGCAGAACTGACATCGGAATGGGAAACATAATTCTGGAGCGGTAACCTCGTACTGGTAGGCAAATTGTAGAGTAGCCCCCACTAGACAGTGGCAATCTGGTAAGACAGGAAGTTGATGGATTTAGGTGGTTTAGGACTGTGTTTTGCAGTGATGATGATTCACTACTTAAGGGACGTAGGACTTGTTCCTGCCTGGAAGTCTGCCTGGGTAGTGATCATCCTCTTACCTGTTTCTGCCACAAGCAGCAGTATGTGTCCCCGCCTGAAGGACATTTAGAGCCAGTCACTTCAATATTATTAAAAATGGTATTGATGAAGAGAATTGTGGTAGCCAATAGATATTATTACAAACATGTATATTTAAGTAGCTTCTTATATTTATGACGAACTTTCATATTTTCAGATCAATGAGGAGCCCATAATTGTCTGTTTCACCTGTCATGCAAGACTCATTCGTTGCAGGAGATTGCAACAACAGGCTATTGAGTCGAATGCAGTTCTGGAGCAGTTGCTTGCAGGAGAGTCCATGGTATTATTTATTCCATCCGTTAAAACCTGTAAAAGTCTATCATAGATTGTTTCATATGAGGATTTTGCCAAATTTGCCACGCTTGGCAGGTTGGCAACTGCAGTTTATATGAGTCTGAGTTGTTATCAGTTTTCATTTCATTGCATTCAGTAAGTTACGTACTTATTTTTACAAAAATAATTTATGTTATATATTACACTTTGTTTATAAATATTATCTATAGGTAATATCATGCAGTGAACAAATCTTTGTCAATTTGTGGCATGTGAACTATCAATTTTGTCCAGTTTTCATTATTATTTGGAGTTGATTTCAGGAAGTTGCTGCTGCCCATCCATGTTTCAGTTTCCCTCTATCCCTTGTTACGACATCTACGGGATGGTATGGGGCAGTATGCATTCTCCTACACCACCACTGATCTGGCTTTTTCACTTAATAAAAAAAAATTGTTTTCAGTCAACACCAAAACTGCATGAGGCTAGAGATAACATTGAATTTACACCAATTTATCACAAAGATATCAGGCCAGTGGAATGTGATATAGAAAATGATTGTAAGGATGAAAGTTTTCGCCTTGAATCTGTTACAGTCGAGGAAGTGAATTTCAAATATGAGAATTCCAAATTTGATGTAAATGGAAATCATGAGACAGGTAAGATATACCCTTTTTTTGATATTATAAAAATGAGGTACAGTTTATTTTATGACAAGTGGTTACACTGTAGCCCATGAATACAAAATAAAAATGGCCAAGTGCATGTAAATAGCACTCACGGAGAAAGAAAAAAAAAACAATATAAAATGGTTATTTAAAAGGTAACTATTTAACAGTGGGGGTCATTGTAGAAGCGTGCTCGTCGCGACCCCTGCCAGCCCTTTTCAGGGCTGCAATTCTACACAGCTGCGCACCCATGCGAACGAGGGTTAGGGCGTCCCCCCAAGGCGACGCACACCAGCTCGTCCCCGTTGGTGTGGATTGCAGCGCGCAAAGCGGCGATGGGGACCGCCACCCGTCACGCACAGCCCGACACGGCGGAAGGTGGAGGACGGAGTGCAGAGTTGGCACGTGGAATGTTAGAGGAGGCATGAGAGATAAGACGAATGAGTTGATCGAAATAATGAAAGAAAGAGAATTAGATGTCGTGTGTATGTCGGAGACCAAACGGAAAGGCAGTGGTATTGAAGAGCTCCCTGGCGGGACGTTAGCTATATGGTCCGGAGTCCCGGAAAGCGAGAACGCCTGCCAAGGAGTGGGAGTGCTGTTGTCGTCCCGGTTGGTCGATCTTATGACTGAATACAAGGTTGTGAACTCAAGACTTCTCTGGGTTCGCTTCAAAATGGGACTGACGAAGTTATTCCTTTTGGCTGTTTATGCGCCGGTAGCTTCGTCGTCCAGGGCTGAGCTGGAGGAGTTTTGGGAGAATGTAAGAGAAGTTCTAGATTTGGTTAAGGGAAACGAAAGAACTGTTGTATGTGGTGATTTGAATGGATGGGTAGGCATCGCTCGACCAGGATACGAGTCGGTGCTTGGAAAGTTTGGAGATAAAAGGGTTAATGATGCTGGCAAGCTTATACTGGCTGTATGCAAGGAAAAGGGTCTTCTTGTGACAAACACTATGTTTAATCACAGGAAGATCCATATGTACACTAGAGAAAGAAAGAATGAGAGAAGTATGATTGATTTGTTCCTGGTGGATGACCGACTGCGAAAACAGGTGATGGATACACGAGTGTTCAGGGGTGCTGACCTGGGAACGGATCATTATCTAGTAATTACTAGATTTAGGGGTTTGTTCGCGGGTTGGCGCCACCGGACGGCAGTAACAGAACCACAGTCGGTCTGTCGCATCCGAAGCTGGAAGCTTCAGGAAGCGGATACTAGGGACAAATATCACACGAGGGTAGCCGAAAAGCTTGACACCATCGATGGCAGGAAAGAATGTGTGGAGAGAACATGGCAGAACCTTAGGGATGGAATGGTAAGTGCAGCGGAAGAAGTATGTGGTAAGACAAAAAGAGGTAGTAGTAAAAGAAGAGATGCATGGTGGAATGACAAAGTGAAAGAAGCTGTAAAAAAGAAGAAAAAAGCATGGTTAGACTACTTAGCCTCTAGTAACGATGAGCATATGAGAGAGAAGATGAAAGAAAGATATAAGCTGCAGAAAGTTCATGCGAAAACATTGATTGAGGAAGTACGTGAAAGGTGTAGAATAGAAGCGGACGAGAGGTTGTCGCACAACTTTAGGGAAAACTCCAAACTCTTCTGGAAAGAGGTTGGAAGGTCCCGGAGTGGTGCGACAGCTTTAAGAATGAACAAAGTGCTTTCGAGAACCAATGACGTCCTCTCAGAAAAATCGGACGTCATGCAGCGATGGAGTGAATTTTATAGAGAATTGTATGCGTGTCATGATCTCAGTGAAGGATCCGGGGGTGACGCCGTGACTGGCACGCCAGACACGGACCTCGATGACACTGAGGTCATCAGCATGAAAGAGATTGAACGTGCGATTCGAAGTTTGAAATGTGGTAAGGCTGCGGGACTAGACAGAGTTACTGCTGAAATGGTCAAGTACGGTGGGCCTCGCGTCTGGGACAGCTTTCATCTGCTGTGCAATTTGTGCTGGCGGACGGGAGATGTCCCGGATGATTGGCGATCCGCGGTCATTGTGCCTTTATATAAAGGTAAAGGTTCACATTTTGACTGCGGGAGCTATCGGGCGATCAGCTTGACCAGTTTAGCAATTAAGTTTATTCGAAGATTTTGACACGCAGGATGCAAGAGAAATCGGAAAGATTCTTATGGGAGGCACAATGCGGATTTAGACCTGGAAGAGGATGCACGGATCAAATGTTTTCTCTCCGCATGATCACGGAGAAGCTTCTGAGTGTTAACCAGAGGATTTTCTGTGCTTTTGTGGATCTGGAGAAAGCATTTGATAAGGTTATAAGGAAGAAAATGTGGGAACTGTTGCCGGGATATGGTGTGGATGGTCGATTGCTAAGGGCTGTGCAGTCACTTTACTATGACTGTAAAGCCTGTGTGCGGGTAGGGCATGACCTGTCACCCATGTTTAGCGTCCAAGCGGGCGTAAAACAGGGTTGTGTCATGTCTTCCTGGCTGTTCATACTGTATCTCGACAGCTGTTTACAGAAGCTGAAAGATAGCTGTTTGGGTGTGAAATTGGGTGACATAAAAGTTAATTGTCTGCTGTATGCTGATGATGCAGTGCTTATTGCACCATCAGAAGCAGAACTGCAGGCATTAGTCACGTGTATGAAAGAGGAATGTGAAATTAAAGGTCTCCGTTTGAATGCTAATAAAACTAAGGTTCTGGTATTTGAAAAGGACGAAGAGAGAACGAAATGTGAAATATGGGTAAATCAGGAATGTCTAGAACAGGTAAATGAAATTGTATACTTGGGGAGTGCTTTCAGCCGGGATGGAAGATGTGATTTAGATGTGGATAGGCGTGTCGCTGCCGGAAACAAAGTCAATGGTGCCCTGAATGCATTAGTCAAAAGGCAAGGCGTGGTGAAGAGTGCACGCCTTGCAATACATAACGCAGTTTTGGTACCGACTTTGTTATATGGCAGCGAAACCTGGGTATGCCAGAAGAAGCATAAAAGCAAGTTGAATGCAGTGGAGATGCGATCTCTTCGTAAAATGTGTGGCGTTACCATAGCCGACCGAAAGCGAAACGAAGAGATTCGCAATATGGCAGGATTGAAAGATGACCTTATCACAAAAATTGATAGGGGCGTACTCCAATGGTTTGGGCACGTTGAACGAATGAGTGAAGACCGAATGGTGAAGAAAATATATAGAGCGAAAGTAAATATTAAAAGGTGTCGAGGTAGACCGAGACTAACTTTCGAAGACCATGTGAGCAAAATGCTCGAAGAGGGGAGGGTCAAAAGTACTCGGATACCTAGACGTGCATGTATGAAGAAGTTAATGAACCTGAAAGAAGCGAAAGAGGTATGTAAGGATCGTGACACTTGGCGATCTGTTCTCTCTGGCTACCCCGTTAGGGATTGTGCGTGACGATAAGTAAGTAAGTAAGTAAATTTAACAGTGGTAGAGCCACGCGGCAGCTTTGCTGTTGCAGGTATCTAAAATTGTTAATTTTCTATATATATATATATATATATATATATATATATATATATATATATATATATATATATATATATATATATATATATATATATATATATATATATATAGAAAATTAACTGGTAAGGCATAAATTCGGCCCGCTGTAAACCGTCGAAGGTATCTTACAATAAAGATACAATGTCTTACAATAAATAAAATGTTTGATTCATTTGTATTTCAGAACAACCCTGCGTAGTAACAAATAATTTTTCAAAATTGTGTGAGAAAAAGATTAAACCAAATTCTACTGATTGTAACATAAATGATGTTTGTAAAGGAAACCTCGATTTAGAAAGCCCTGTTATTAAAACAAAGCCTAAAATGAAAAGAGATACTAAACCAGTTATTGAAAAAAGGAAGCATCCTGCAAAAATCATGAAAAAGAAAATTTTGAACGAGAGTGTAAATAAACTTAAGAAAAAGACATCCGTGGCATCAACAAAATACATTTTTGAATGTGATGATAGTAGAAAAAAGTTTTTTACAAAAGATATTCTCGCCGACCACATATCTCACAGTCATAAGACGCAAAAGAACTCAGATACAGTTCAGACACAAGTTGAACAAACTCCAGTACCGCAAGTAATGGGTACATATAACTGTGATATTTGCGAATTTAAAACTTCTTATAGATGTCGCATTGCAGCACATCTTAAAGCGCACGTCGCTAAGCGAGTGAAATTTCCAAAGGCATATGAAAATACACAACGGAGAAAAACCTTTTTCCTGTAATATCTGTGAATATAAATGTATACTAAAAGCTGATTTGATGAGACACATAAAAATACATACCGTAGTAAAACCTTTTTCGTGTAATACTTGTGAATATAGATGTATTTCAAAAAGTTTTTTGCCAAGGCATATGAAAATACACACTGGAGAAAAACCTTTTTCATGTAATATCTGTGAATATAAATCCATTACAAAAAGTAATTTGCAAACACATATGAAAATACACACCAGAGAAAAACCTTTTTCGTGTATTATCTGTGAATATAGATGTATTACGAAAAGACTTTTGCAAAAACATATAAACATACATACCGGAGAAAAACCTTTTTGGTGTGATATCTGTGAATATAGATGCATTAGTAGAAGTAATATGATAAGGCATATGAAAATACACACCGGAGAAAAACCTTTTTCCTGTAATATCTGTGAATATAGATCTACTACAAAAAGTAATTTGCAAACGCATATGAAAAAACACACCGGAGAAAAACCTCAATAAACGCGCGGACGCTGAACTCTTTTATTTAGCTCGGTACGAAAGCACAAAATAAATATGACGAAACAATGCATAGGTATTACTGTACTTTGCTCACTCTACCCGTCCTTTTCACACACGCGCTGCCGACACGTTTCGCATCGCAATTTACAATGCCAACATGTGGGGGATTCCCCAAATTACGGGGAAAAGAAAGTTGGTTGGGGATTAGTATTATGTGGGGATTTTGAAAATAGATTGCCGGACCAAGTCAAAACCTTTTTTTTTAAGAAATCTAAATACTTAAGTTTTGTTAGGTTACTTATGAATATCGAATGATTCCCTTTTTTAATTATCTTTTTCCACAACAATTAATTTTTCGGATTTATTTTGGCACCTTTTGTGTATCGTTTAATGCTTTTCATTTCTTTATTTATTTTTTCTTTAACAGCAGAGTAAATAGAGCAATTGTGGTCCTTTTTAATGGCAACAAGGGAAGCAATTAAAATATTCCATTTAGTAATATGCTTGTTACAAAAATATGAAAAGTGTGAAGATAATTTTTTTGCAAAATTTGTTGAATATTGTTTCCTTACTTAACCCCACAGAGACATTTAAAGTGGAGTTGTCGAACTAAACGGATGATATATCTATCTATAAATATATTCTATATATAGTACAGCCCCCATCCCTGGTGTACTAATTATTTTTAACGAACTTTACAAGATCACATAATTCTGTAAAATAATAGTAATCAAAGGTAAATCATAAAAAATAAAACTCAATTTAAAAATAATAATCATCTTTATTTGGGTAATTTACACCCATAACAAGTAAAAACAATGAATTAAAACTTAAGCAATCTACACAATTTCAGAAATAAATAAATAAATATCGATCAATCAATGTTTCATCAAAGTAACAATTTTAAATTAATAAATCCAACAGTAATTATAAGTAGGCAGTAATGATACTATCATTAACAAATAAAGTAAATTAATCGAAATAAAATAACATAAAATTTAGTTTATTTATCTAAGATCTTGGTATTTAAAATAATAAAGCAACTTCTCTACTACACAAAAGTTATGAGAAAAATAAAATAAGATGCACAAATTACAAAAAATTAGTACAACAGACAATAAAATTGGCAATTTTTACAAAAAAAAAACTTAAATATCCAATACTTGAAAACGGTTAAGTTTGATGTGTGGTGTCTAAACATGTGCCAAGACCCTACAGGATGCTGCAAAAGATATTAGTTCTGCCATTACCTTTCACCTTAAGCAGGATGGTATCTAAGGCCAATATTAAGCCTGTTATAAATGAAAACATATTTACCAACTTAAGAAGCAAGCATCTAAAATGAAAGCCAATGATAAATTGTGTACACTGGTTTTTGATGAAATGGCCTTAACACCACATATTGGTTATGACAGGAAAAATCACAGGATTACTGGTTTAGTTGACAATGGTGATGTATTGAGGACTGAAATTAGAGTAGAGGTATTCTAAAAACTATAAACAGTCGATATCATATTCATTTCGTGCTGGCAGTACAAAAAAAGCTGAATTAGCTTTAATGATATGAGAAATATAATAAAATTTAAGGAGTCTGGCTTTAAAGTCCTTGCTACTATGTATGTGACCAGAGAACATCAAATGTTCGTGCCAAGTGGAACATAGCTTAGATAAATATTGAAATATATATACAGGATAACCCTGTTTACAATTTCGAGAATTTCAATATAAATTATATTGGTTAAGTCGACCTAGGTCCTTTAGGGGGTTGTAATTTGCATCATTACCGACTGTTTCAACTATGAAACACCATACACCAAACTTAACCGTTTTCAAGATATTGTATATTTTAGTGATGGAATAGTGGAATACTTGTGCAGGCGAAACATGATGAAATAGAATGGCAAAAGTGATAAAATACGTTTACTTATTAAAGTAATTATTAAAGTTAACATTTTGGTATTTTATTTGGTACAAGAGCGAGCAAAGCAAGCTCGGGACTTGGGGCATACCAACCCAGATAGGTTTGGTTAGAAGGATTTGTGGTTATTTTTTCATACCAGAAATAACGGGGGCTCCACCAACTAAACTTTGGTATTGCTTCGGTGAAGATGGGTCACGCCCCCTCCCCGACTACGTATTAAGGTGATTTTTCTTATAAATTGTTTAACAAAATTTTGATCTTTAACATTTAATATAAAAATAATATACATCTCCGGTGGGGGGCCAATCTATCCCTATCCACCTTCCTTCCCCCCGCCCCACAACCCCCTATTAAAGCGACTTGATACTAAACCTTTACCAGAACCAGCACAAAACCCAGTGGGACTTTTTTAAATGAAATTAATTTACAATATATTATCCTTAATTTAATTTATACAATAAAATCTATTTTAACTTACTGGATGTTTGAGCAGTAGTTGTCTCTTGCACACAACTTGATGTTGAAGCAATTTCTTGTGTATAGCTTGTTTAAAGAGTATTATTTATATTTGTAACCTCAACTAAGGGTGGTGTCTTAGCAATAGCACCTGTAAAATCAATATATACAACGAATGATTATATTGTACTTTAAATATATTGACAACTTAACAATAGTACAAAGAGAAATGTGAACTGACGGCTCTAACAAAATTTCTAACCTGCTTGGGTTTATTAATTGCAAAGATTAGTTTCTCTACTACCAATAAACAAAAAATTACAGCATACACATATTAGCCACATAGCATTTGAACTACTAAGACTGAAGGACTATCAACTTCTTCCAACAGACAATATCAAACAACAAATACAAGTAGCATAACAAAATAAAAAAAATAAAAATGAAGCTAAAAGGTACACATTCCACTTTATTAAAATAGAAGTTTATTATCAGTATTAGTTGCCCACAGAGCACCTGTGAAAAATTTGCATACTATAATGTTAATTATGGATCTTACAGCAATGTCGAATTTTACAAAGACTGAGGCAAATCAAGTATGTAACTTCTTTTGTGATTAATTAACTTTGATAAGAAGACCAAATGAAATACTAAATTTTTTGTTCTTAAACAAATGAATACTGCACAAATTTGGGCATCTAAACTTTAACTATAATATTCTAAGATTGAATGAAGTGAAAGAATGGGATATCAAATTGAAGATCTTCATAACTTTAAATAGATACTAAAGGACAATATGATAAAAAAAATAATTGAACATTAAACATATGTTGGTGCAATATAAATGTTCTCATTAGTACTAGAAAAGATCTTTAGATCTCTATATATTTGTTATTACAACATAAACTCATGTTTCTTCCCATTTGTACTCTGTGAAAGTTTAATATTTATAAACTGGTATAGATTTTGATATTCATATGAGCTTTGATAAAGCCTTAATTTATAAGCTTTTTATTATCATTTGATAAAAAGTTAATAAGAAATAACAAACTTTCCGTAAAATTGCTTTGCATGTCATACATTATATTTTGTCAACATGGAAGTTGAAAATTAGTATTGCAGAACATAGTTTAACAATGATTCAAAATTAATACATTAAATTATTCATTTTTGATAGTAAAATTAACTATTTGAGGAACAAACTTCCAGATTAACTTTAACATTCATCATATTAAGAATAGATCATTACAATGTTAATGCAAATTTTTACTAACCTTTCATATGCAATGTTGGCATTGCAATATTACTTAACATTTTACTTCAGTCCAGTACTTGGATTCAAAAGGTGTATGACAAATTCTTCGGTACTTAAACACATACATATCATCAAAGCACAGCAAGTTTCCACTAACTGCTTGAACCGATGTACAAAAGCGTGTTGGATCTTTTGTAGGATTCGGAAATTTGTGAAGTATAAAGCCATCTTCACCTACAAAAAAATTAATATTTTAGAAGCGTTTTTGAAAAGTGTAATGACAGTAGCATAAGTAGTAGTGTTATAAGTATACATAGCTCTAAGGGTGGAAAAGTGATGCAGAACTCTTGGGCTACCTACGTCTGCGCTAGGTATCACATTGTTGCCCATGGTGACACTGACATATATAAAATAGAAAGAAGAAATAATATTTTGACTGATAGAACCTGGGCTAAGAACCTGTAAATAATTAGATTTACTCACGGCTCTTATTACATCCTGAAACACAGCAAATTTTATCCGCGGCCATCACTAAACTATACGAACTATGTTCGAAGGAGAGATAATCGAAGTCCCTTTCACGTGCGTGGGTCACTGTATTAAGCAAAGATAATCGGAGTCCAAGAATAGCCAAGTCGTAAGAAAATATGGGAAAAATATCAAAAATTCAAATATTCAAAGCACAATCGTTACGCCAGAAAAACATAACGCCAATGTCAAATTCAAAAATAAACAAAATGGTGGTAGTGGGTGGTCACGTTTAGAAATTAAAAAACCAATATTCCATCTTACAATTAAACGAATAAACTAGACTTAAAGTAGCTAAATGTTAATAAAATTAGTTGTTTAACTCTTTTTCTGGTGAAAATATCTAAATTCACATTATTAACACGTCGATTTCATCAAGATGAAACGATCATTTAATTTGATTTAATTAACTAAAACAACGCACTTCCGGACGTAAGCTTACTCCAGCGTCGTCTTTTGGGGAGTTATGGAACTAAATATGCAATGCCAGTTTCTATAGAACAGAAAAATGTTCTAACTACAAAGCCCCTGCTTAACCCTTAAAAGCTCGGCGTCTCCATATGGCGTAGACAGAGAAACCTATAGACAAATTGACGCCTTCTTTCGCATTCGCACACGAAAAAGATAGATTTATGCATACGTCTTGCATAGAAATGAGATAGAGCGGTGTGATTGTTTGTCCCTTTCTCTGTGCCGGTTTTTTTGTTTAGCAAACTCTACAGTTTGCTAAACAACTTTGATAGCGTAGCGGTTTAAGGAGTTTACAAGTTGGTTTAAGTGAGAAAAAAGTATTTTGTGAGCTTAAGAATGGTGAATCTTGTTCAGTTCAGTTCTTAGAACAATTAAAATGTTTATCTAAATGTGTTTAAAAGTCATAAAGATTATTCTATAACCTAATTTGTTATCGTTCTTTCTCACTCAAGGCCACGCCGATCATTAGTCTATAGGTTTCTCTGTCTACGCCATATGGAGACGTCAAAGTCTCCTTGTTAGACCGCGCCAAAGAGTATACTAATATTTAGAGGGACGCCTTAGAACCAAAGAGTATATGATCACTAAGTTTACTTGAAACCATAGATATGATTATAAATAACATTTAAAAATAATTATATTATTATATAGTTCAAATATAAACTTATAAACTTGGTAATATTAAATTGCTGATAGACGCGCTCTACTTAAAAAATTATATGCGTGTTATGATATTCAGTGGAATCTCTATAACTCGAACCTCGTTAACTTGAAATCCTCAGTAAGTCGAAAAAAATTGCCATTCGCTTCCGCTGAACCCCTAAATACGCGGTATCTCGAATTATTAGACTTTGTAACTCGAAGAAAATGTTATTTCCCTACGAAATATTGATAATAGATATTTTTACCCTATAACTCGAATTTCAAAAATGAGACTCCGTAAGTCGTAGTTAGTAAACAATAATGACGTCTTACTTGGAATTCCCCGAAATAATAGCAATAAAATCCGGGTTCTTAATCATAAAGTAGCTGCCGCGTCACCTGCCGAGCGTCGGCCGAACTCGGCGGGTGACGCTGGCAGCTATGCGTGACATGAAACGTCCTATAACTCAAAGTAAAGTATGAATGTTAGAAAAAAAAGTTTCAAACAAGTTTCGGAAAATAAACTGATCTTTCAAAATAAATTTATGCATTTTATTGATTAATCTAATATTTCAAGAGTTATTGGCCGCGATAGAAAAACCGGTTCATTAAATGGGCCATAAATCGTAAACGGTAAGTTTTACAAAACAGTTTGCTGGAAACAAAAGATGTGAAATTTTATTTTCTACAATAATTGTTTGTATAACTTTTGCCTTAAAGTGCATTGTTTCTGAGATATCGGCTGAAAATGTTTTTTCAAGATGGCGCTTGAAGCACCACCTGTTCATAAAATGGGCCATAAATAGTAAACGGTAAGTTTTACAAAAAAATTTACTGGAAACAAAAGATGCGAAATTTTATTTTCTACAATAATGGTGTGTATAACTTTTGCTTTACAGTGCATAGTTACCGAGATATCAGCTGAAAACGTTTTTTCAAGATTGCGCTTGAAGCGCCACTTGGATCTGTCGGCATTTTGTGATTTTATGCTGAATAAGTGATCCTAAACCTCATAAAAAAATAAAATTGAATCGGAAATTTCGTGCAATGTTAAATTCTATTTACTGTATTTCATTAAACATTTTATTTTTCAACGACGTCTCACAATCATTTCTCTAGCGCTCACATGACCTTCATACAAATAATTCGATATTTTAATTGTTGATAATTTTTATTTTTGGATAAGAACATGGTAATGACTCTAAGTTATATTTACCTTCATTTAAAAAAAAATGTCTTTGGTCAAACCTACCATACTCTTTGGTTCGACCATAGGTTTGACTAATTGGTTTAATGAACTGTCAAAGTCTTGAGTGGTTAAAATAAAATTGAGGAGAATTTTACAAATAAGGGATCGGCAATGCTGCAACATGTTGTGACGATTTACTTACTAAAATTGCATACGAAATATGAATTAGAGGTGTCAATCACAATAAAAATTGGAAGTAATTTTAATAGAGTGACTTACCTCTTTTTAAAATTAAAGTATGGGACGGATTAAAGAAAGGAAAGTCAGTTAAAATAGAGTAAATGAATTATTTTTTAGATTAATTCTGATAGATTAGTTAACTATCGATCATTATTGCAATTTATTTTAACCATTAAATTATTTAGTACCGTTTCCTTTCTACTTTCTTGTACAAAATCAAAGATGACGATGAAATTGTGTTTATGATTGTGTAAGTGAGTTACGCAATTAGGTACGTTTATAAATTTCAATATCATTTTTGTAGTAACGAACTGCTTGTTACGTCAGAATACAATTGATTGTCTAATTGTATTAAAAAATGACAACTATAACCCCAAAATTCCATTTGAAGACTAGTCTCACAGAATACCAGCGTCAAATAGTAGCTTAAAGGCATTACTGAAATCTAAGAAACAAAGAAATTACTTCACTGCGTTCTATTCCTAATCGGATATCATCGGTAATGTTCACCAGTGCTGTGGTAGTACTGTGTCCAGGTCGAAATACTGACTGTAAAGGATTAAGGAAAGAATTAGTGCAAAGGAAACTGTTGAACTGGGTGTAAAAAAGCCGTTCAAGGACTTTAGATACGAAGGTCAGTAAAAACACAGGACGATATTCAGAAAAGGACGCACGATTAATTTTCTTTGAGATAGGAATAAATTCAGCATTTTTCCAAGATGACGAAAAACTATTTGTAGAGATGGAGAAGTTAAGGATATGACAAATAATAGGAAGAATAATATCAAGAATAGGAACAATCATGTTACGACTGACAATCACTTCCCACTGCATTAGAAGTAATAGATTAAACGCTCTTCTCAACGTCTTGAGCAGTGAATGGTTTAAAAATAAAAGAGGAGTGATTAGGAGTGGGAATAGTTGAACGATATGTTAGTGTATTAGCCTTAGCAGTGCTATCTAAGCAGGGCGAAGAAGAGAAATGTTTATTTAAAAGATTAACGTTTAAATCATTTGTCGTTGGAGTATTCTTAGATTTCACAACACCCAATGACCTAAGAAAGCCCGAGATCTGAAGAGAAGAAGCCCTGGCATGTTGTGTAAGATACGTAAAAAGTAATAAAAAAAATCATTATCTATACTTATATATATATATATATATATATATATATATATATATATATATATATATATATATATATAAAATATGTTTTTGTTAGTTTGTACCAAATAAGTCCGAAACTACTCGACCGATTTTAAACAATTTTTACCAATAGAAAGCTAAATTATGGGGGGGGGGGAGGGTGAGGGTGATTTTCTGTATAACGTGTATATGCCGATAGATAAAAGTACTTCATTAATTTTGCTATTTTTTTAGCTAAAATGATTGAACTAAATGAGCGAGGTGTCATATCATGTCGCGCGGCAGAGACGCGTGATATACGCGGGTGAAACCGCGGGGTACAGCTAGGTGGAGGCAAGTGTTAAAGTCACCCATAATAATCGTGTGTGAATAGGAGGGAGTAAGTTTATCTATGATGTTTTGGAATGAGTTGAAGAAGTCAATACGCATAGAAGGGCAGTAATAAACACCATGAAGAACTTTTGAATGTGATAGTGTGACTTCAATGAAAAGATGCTCACCGGTGTTTGGCGGCGGTGGTTGTGCAGACACATCGACGATAGTGAAAGAAATGTGTGAACATAGATAAATGGCAACACCTCCACCGTCACCTAGTATGCGATCTTTCTGAATTAATTGGAAGCCAGGAAGATTGTAACAGGTGAAGGGAAGACATGGCTTCAGCCACGATTCAGTAATAAGAACAGCGTATGTGTGTTTTAAAAGTCGTACTACGTCGTCGGTAAGTAGTATCCACGAAGTTACCTGTTTATGAGTACAAGTAGATGAAGTTTGTTGAATATTGCACAAATTTTCTTCGCGGCATTGATAAGAAAATAATCGTGCTCCGAGTGGTGACCATTCCGTATGAAAGTTCGGAGATGTTCTATATATACTGTTTTATGATTCGGAGTTTTGATAGCGTGATTTAAGCTTCGGTGTGTTTCGCTTGCGGCGCGACTACAGCGCCGCCACACTCCGTAATTTTGTAATTTTTGACAAAAAGAAACATTAAGAAATGGTGAAATAATGGATTGTGCGTGGATGTGCAAGTGGTTTAGCATCTGAATAGAAAAATAGACTGAAAATGTCTTTTATTGAGACAACTTAGCTATCGCAGCGCCTCACTTATTTTGTTCACATTTCTGGGACACTATTTTCCACAGCGATCGTTCTTCTTCTCTCTAACCTCCATGGACAGAGATTCTCTGTCTACGGCTGTCACTGTCTGCCGTAGATTACTGCATGTCTGCAGTGCAGGTTAGAGAACAGGAGGACGATCGCTGTAGAAAATAGTGTCCCAGAAATATGGACACCATAAGTGAGGCGCTGCGATCGCTAATTTCGCTCAATAAAAGTCATTTTCAGTCTATTTTTCTATTCAGATGCTAAACCACTTGCACATCCACGCACAATCCAATATTTCACCATTTCTTATTGTTTCTTTCAGTCAAAAATTACAAAATTACGGAGCATGAAAATTTTCTCACCACCGCCGCGAAGAAAATTTGTACATTATTCAATTAACTTCATCTACTTGCACTCGTAAACAGCTAACTTCGCAGTTACTACTCACCGACGTCAGCGCCGATATAAATTCTACAATTTTAAAGGAGAGGCAGGCTATTTGTTAGTATGTGGCGACCATTGACTTATATATTACTAGCGTAAGGATAGGCCCATATAAATAATTTATTCATAACATTTTCATACAAGAAAAAGTAGCGCATCTGTCATAATTCAAACGTCATAAAACGACGTAACCAGGGTCGGATTTCGTAATATAATTATACAATTTTTCCATTATTTCATAGTGTGTTGTATCTTAATAAAACTAGGCGAAAATACCGTTATTTTATTTTAAGGTCAACCGATTTGTACTATTATTCCTTCTCCTTCCTTTCCTTTTACTATTTAATATTAACCCTATAATATCGAGAATTTCTGTATTATGCGTGAGTACTGCCTTGCGTAGGTCAACGACATAACTTTGTATATGCATACATGACTTTTTATCACTTTTTATCGTAGTTGGTTACTTACTATTACTCAGTTGCAAGCCAATACATATAACGATTTCCTTTTTGCGATGATATTTTACTGGTAACAAAGAAAACGTAAGTAAAACAAATTAATCTCAAAGAGCTTTAGTTGAAGTTATAAACAATTTAATTTTGTTATATGATATTATTGTTATAATAATTAAGTATTAGAATATTTTAAAAGCCGAAAATAAAAGACGAAAAAGTTTGGAACATTACAATTATTGTCCTTTAAATAAAACATTTTTTTTTAAATCTTTGCCTTTCAGTTCCCTTTCCCGTGTTTTCCATGATAGACTTGTGATGCATTCTGACATTTATATACTTCTTAACTATGGCTCGAATAAGGTGCAATCTATGATTCAATATCGCCGGCTGATCAACAGAGTGCAAGTTTAAAACAGTGAAAGTGCTCTTTCCTATAAATTTTGCTAGAGTTTTTGTTGACAGAAACATATAGTCACTTTTAGCCATAAATTGGGGTCTATTATGGTATCATATTTTTTTTCGGTTTTTAGGCGTACATCAAACAGGGCCGGAGAAGGAAAGCAAAGTCCGCCCATATTTGTTAATTCAATTAGTTTATGAAAGAATAATTTTTCATTACTAACCAGACTGTTTACACAAATTTCACACTTAATATTTTTTGTTAAACTTCATGAAAACTACAATATTTACTTTTGTAACAGGATGAAGGAATGTTGTTTTTAATTGAACTGACTTATGTTGCAACCCAGAATTTGCAGCTTTAACATTCGTAAAACATCCATCGAATGTGAGAGCTTCGACATTGACACCGACGGAATTATATTTTTTAAGACAAATATTTACAGTATTTGCTATAAGTTCACTAGTAAAACCATCCACTAAAAATAACCGACTGGTATTTTCCAATTTTCGGAAAGACTAACGAGCATCATTACAAACACTTAAATGGCTTTCTTTTCTTTGTCAATTTTTTCATACCCCATGTCTACGTGACCAACATTTCTTTCGCCTTTCCATAATTTGGCCTGTCGAATGTTCATCTCATCAAAAATTAAACAGCATTCAACATTTTCTGACATACTGTCCCTCTTGAGTTTAAGCATTTCAAACGATTCCTGTGTGAATCCAGGTTCGCCGTTAATGGAGCTATACCTACAACAAAGAGTACAATCAAACCTATGAAGTAAAACATATACGCGTCTGGTTTATAACACATAACTAACAAGTCTTTATTAATTTACCATTTAGTCAAGGTTCTTGGGTGAGGAAGACAACAGTCAAATTCTCGCCGTACATATTTATAGGCAGATGGAGAGTAAAATTTTAATATCGTAGCAAATTTTCGAAGGACGGGTGGATAAGACGGTCGCTTTGTTTTTCTTGGCTTGTTTCTATTTCTACTGTATTTATTTTTAAGCAATTGTAGTCTGTAAAGCTCTGTTATTTCGGCTTTTGTTCCAAGAGCAGACTTAATTTCCTCTGTGATATACTTTTGCTGTTTCAAATCCTTAATTATATATAGCAGTGATTTGTTTTTTTTTTAACCTAGCATTCTGTTTTTTTTAATTTTTTTATTTTCTTAGCTGAAACCCTTTGACGTTTTTCTAACCTATGAATTCTTTCTTTTAGGTGTACTTCCCTTGGCGTGTCAAATATTGAATTGAGATCGGTTGAAGACCGGAGTTCTTCGTTCTCACAAACCTGTAAATAATTTACATAGATAGGGTTCTGAATATGGAGAACTAGTAAACAAAATTTAATTTACTGTAGATAAGTAGGTATGCATGAGACCAATACCTCAGTCTCCAATCGCGGTATAGCCGATCCTTACAGCCTTCGTAGTCCGGCTTTTGAAATATCAACATCTTTGTCACAAAAATGAGCAGAGCATACTCTTGCGTTTTTATGAGGCTTGAAATAAGGCTCTTTTCGTTGTTCCCTAATAATACGACTCCAAATATCTTTACGTGTTGAATCATTTGGAAATCTGTAATTTATAAATTGTTTGAAACGCAATTTGTCATCGCACGCCTATCCATTTTTACCAGGAGCTTGATGACGGCAGCAGCTTCTCTCAGTTCGCGTGTTGAAAAGAAAACAGAATTTCAAAATATTTTATGAATCAGATTTTCAGTTTCAATTAAGTAGTTATTGTTTCTTTTGTACTTCTTTCGTTTTACCCCTATTGAATATAGAAAAAATTAGGTACCAATTTTCAAAATTTAACTTACTCTAACTTGATACAAAATAAAACAGAAATAAAAATAAAACCGTCAAATAACGAAACGTATAGATTATTCGCGTGATGCCTATATATCGGCGCATGGGAAAAGAAACATTAAATGTCAAACGTGGTATAATTTTGGACAAAAATATTTTGAAAATAATATAATTTTATTTTCCATGTACAATATTTTGAGGGTCTGAATCCAACCCTGGCGTAATCTTGGTAACGTAACTAAGCAGACTAACTGTAAAACTGTGTGTTGAAAATGCGTTTATATAATAACTTAATTATAACAAAATTAATGTAAGGTTTCCTTACCTATGATAAGATATCCCATGTTCCTTTTTTTCCTTGTATCGTAATTTTTGCATCCATTTACAACGCAAATAGGCATATTTATGACAAGATGACAATCAAATCTGTCCTGCGCGCGCACCACTGACGAACGATTCGCGCTGGCCCTAATTTAGGGCCAACGCACTGGTCCGTTTTAGTTGTTCAGTCGGCCCGGTCTTTACGCTAGTAATATGTATATACGAGTAAGTCAATGGTGGCGACCGTTCTCCTGTTCTTTAACCTCCATGGTCTGCAATCCGTAGACTAAGGAGGTTAGAGAGAAGGAGAACGATATACGTACTAAAGCATAGCCCGCTTGTCCCTGAAAATTCTTCGATCAGTAGTATCCGCGAAGTTAGCCGTTTATGAGTACAAGTAGATGAAGTTAGTTGAATAATGTACAAATGGTGAGAAAATAATTGTGCTCCGTAATTTTCTAATTTTTGATAAAAAGAAACATTAAAAATGCTGAAATAATAATCAGTAATAATCTTTGTAATAATTTATCTTTGTAATAATTTATTATAATTAAAATTATAATAAAACATAATTTATAATTTATTTATTATAAATAATAGAGATATAAGAGAAAAGGAAAACGATCGCTGTAGAAAATAGTGTCCCGGAAATACGAACAAAATAAGAGCGATCGCTAAGTAGTCTCAATAAAAGCGGGCTGTTGTGCGCTAGTTTGAAATGATCTATCAATGTTTTAAATATGTTCATAGAAAAAAGAAAATAACGAAATCATTATTATTTAATATTATTATTATTTATTTAAAAATAAATTATTAATTATTATTGATTTGTTATTATTATTAATTTTATAATATTTCACCATTTTGTAATGTTTTTTTTGTCAAAATCAAAAAATTACGGAGCACGAGTGAGAAAATGTCTCACCATTTGTACATACTTTGCAGATAATACTTACCGACGGAAACGCGGCTATAAATCCTCACGGCTCACTACATTTTTTCGATCGATAAATGGTTACATCTTAAATGTATTACAGTTTTATAATGTATAAAAATCTATCCTTATCTTTATCAAATGTTTTTAAAGTAAATTTTTGAGGTCTTACGGATACAAATAATGTAGAAACGGCTCTTTTTAATAAAATTGGTTTATTCTACTTTTTCTTTTATATATCTCAAGAAAATGTTTGCTGCAAATTATTGACTTCTTTTTTGGGTTCCAACCAACCCACCCACATATATTTAACTATTTTTTTAATGATTTCTTATATTTAAGCGAACACTACACATTGATTAAAACTACTTTTACGGATTTTGTTGCGTTTATTTTACTTTTAATTACTTTTATTTTACGTGTGCTGGAAAGCGCCCGAAACGTCGGGAATTAAAAATAAAATTGATTAAAAGTATAATAATCGCGATAAAATCCGTAAAAGTAGTTTTAATCAATTTTTTTATCTAATTATATACTTCGGATGGCGCTGTCGGTTGAGAGATTTGTGATGTCATTTTCTGCAAAGCTCCCCTCGCTCTCGTTCCTGACACTAGATGGCGCTAGTTGACTTATTCACGCAACACTATATATTTATTTTGAATGGTTATAATTAATCGATAGACATGCTGACACAACAGGGAGGGGATTGAAAATTAATGCTTTATTTGAGTGATAAAAATATAATTTATTTTGCCGTTTGTCATACAGCTTTCTTCGATGTAGAATCCCGAAGAAAGCTGCAGGCGGCGGAGGGTCAGCCGCCGGCTGCAGGCCCGTCAGTATCTCCTACATCTGCAGCACCTGACTTAGGTGCTCTGATGGCGATGCTACAGGAGGAGCTGCAGCGCGAACGAGAGGAACAGGCCCGTCTGTTGAAAGAGCAGCAGGAGGAGCAGGCTCGCCGACAGGAGGAACAGGCCCGTTGGTTGAAAGAGCAGCAAGAGGAACAGGGTCGCCGACAGGAGGAACAGGCTTGCCAGCAGGCGGAACAGGCACGCCGATTGGAAGAGCAGCTGCGCGGCGGACAGGAGGAACAGGCCCGTCGGTTGAAAGAGCAGATGCTCCTCATGAAGGACCTTCACGCTACCTTCGGGAAGGAGATAAAGGAGGTGAAGGATAGGGTTGCTCAGCATGACAACCGCCTGTCGGAAGTTGAAACGCAAATCGCGAAATCTGAAAACCGAATCGAGAAAGCTGAAACCCGAATCGACCAAGTAAACAATCGGGTTGACAACGTAATGGCTGACATGAAGAAATCACTAGACGAACTCAAACTTGGGGATGGAACTACAGCTCCCGTAGTAGCTACAGCACCTTCGCTACGTGGATTCAAAGTGCCGCCGTTCGACGGGACTTCTTCCTGGTCGGCCTACAAAATCCAGTTCGAGGCCGTCATGGAGGCAAACGGCTGGAATAAAAGCCAGGCCATGACAGCACTCACCTTAGGTCTGCGCGACCAAGCCTTAACCGTGTTGGAAGCCCTCGGTAAGAAAGTGACCTACGAGCAGCTCCTTGAGGCATTGGAGGCGAGATATGGTGACGCTCACCTGGAACTCGTCTTTCGCACGCAGCTTAAAGATCGCGTGCAAAGCAGCAACGAAAACCTGCAGCAGTGGGCCCTTGAGGTGGAGAAGATGGTTAGAAAAGCATACCGGTCTGTACCTGCGCTCATTGAAGGGAACCTGGTGCAGACATTTATCGACGGCATCCGTGACCTGGAAGTCAGAGCTGCTGTGAGGCTCGGGCACCACGAGACGCTTAAGGACGCCTTGGCCCATGCACTGGAGGTAGAAGCCGTGCGGCAGGATCATCGTTCCCATCGCGTCAGGGAGGTTGCAGCAGCTACAGTTCGCGACCGCAACAGAGGATACAGCCCTAGGTGCTATGGCTGTGGGGAAAAGGGCCATCTTCGATCCAGCTGCCCTAAGCGAACCCTAGAAAGGGAAGGTGAACGATCTCAGGAGGGTAGTGCGGCCAACAGCACCGCCCAGCAGCAGCAGGGAAACGAGTAAAAGCCAGAACTGCGGGGCGGGTGCTGACTGATGTTAAAAGAGCCCCAAGGATCTCGATCTCACAAACCCATGATAGGAACAGTCTAATCATCAAGGGCGAGGTCAACGGAATGCCGTGTAAACTGACCATAGACACTGGAGCCTCTCGTACGGTTGTTAGTTCCCAACTTATAAGTCAGTTCCTTGGGGACTCCGCATACAACCGAGAACGCATTAATTTGGTAACAGCCACCGGTCAGCGTATACCCGTCCGTGGAGAGAAGGAGATGGAGTTGAAGCTAGGCAACGTGATCTACCTGCATAATGTCATCATGGCTGATATAATGGACGACTGCATCCTAGGCCTAGACTTTATGAGGAATAATTGTTGTGAGATCGACGTTAAGCAAGGTGTTTTGAAATGTGGACAGGAGGAACTTTTTATGGAAGGTGCGTTACCAGGGAACGTGTACAGCATCAAGAAGATTATTCTTCCGCCGAGATCGGAAACGATTTTTCCGGTTAGTCTTCCTCGAAACGCTGGGCAAGCTCACCGTTGTGTCCTTGTGGAAAGGGTAAACAATGACCTTCCATGGAAAGTAGCTCGAACCTTGGTCAGGACCACTGACATCTCTGGAGTACGTGTGCTGAACCTTGGCGACCGGGAACAGATTATAGAAAAAGGCACACTGGTTGGTACTTGTGAGGAAGTGGATTGGTTACGTCAGTGCCAATATACATATATCGAGTGGGACCCCCAACAAGGATTCAGAAACGAGAGTGACCACACTTTTGGAAGACTGTCGCAGTGTTCTGTCCCCGAACGAATTGGTCAAGGCGAAGAAGTTGTTACTCGAGTACGCCGATGTATTCTCATCAAACGATGCTGACATAGGAAAGACTGGTTTTGTTCAACACAAAATAAACACAGGTGAAGAATTGCCTATCCGTCAGCGGCCAAGAAGATTGCCGGTAGCACGTGAATAGGAAGTGGAAACCATGATTGAGGGAATGGTGAAGGATGGTGTTATTGAACCTTCATCTAGTCCATGGTGTTCACCCGTGGTACTGGTAAAGAAGAAGGATGGCAGCATGCGGTTTTGTGTTGACTACCGCCGTCTGAACGACGTTACTAAGAAGGATAGCTATCCCTTGCCAAGAATTGACGACACGCTTGACATGCTTACAGGAGTAAAGTGGTTTAGCACGCTGGACCTAAAAAGTGGCTACTGGCAAGTTGAAATTGACCCTAAGGACAAGGAGAAAACTGCGTTCTCGACGGGAAAGGGTCTGTGGCAATTTAAAGTAATGCCGTTTGGGTTGTGCAATGCTCCAGCAACGTTTGAAAGGCTGATGGAACTTGTACTTACCGGGCTAATTGGCGATGCCTGTCTGGTCTACTTGGATGACATCATCATCGTGGGCCGTACGTTTGAGGAACACCTTCAAAACCTGGAACGCGTGCTCATGAAGATTAAGAGTGCCAACCTCAAGTTGAGTCCGAAGAAATGTTCACTATTCAAACGGCAAGTCAACTTTTTGGGGTATGTAGTGTCGGAAGAAGGTATCCGCACGGATCCAGAGAAAATCGCAGCTGTAAAGGATTGGCCGGTTCCAAAATACAAGACGCAGGTTAGAGCATTTTTGGGTTTGTGCTCCTATTACCGACGTTTTGTGAAGAACTTTGCAGATATAGCCAAACCTCTGAATAAGCTAACCGAGGAGAAGCGACATTTCTGCTGGGATGAAAGTTGTAATATCGCATTCCAGGAGCTGTCTCAGCTCAAGGACCGTCTGTGCAAAACACCTATTTTGGGATACCCTGATGCAAGCAAAGAATTTATAGTTGACACAGACGCAAGTGATATAGGACTTGGCGGTGTGTTGTCTCAACGTAATGGTGACCAAGAGGTCGTGATAGCGTACTTCAGCAAGTCGTTGTCAAAACCGGAAAGGAACTACTGTGTCACAAGACGCGAATTGCTAGCTGTGGTAAAGTCGTTGCAGCATTTTAGCAAATATCTTCTGGGACGAAAATTTCACTTACGAACTGATCATGCTGCACTAAAATGGCTATTGCAGTTTAAAAATCCAGAAGAACAAGTTGCGAGGTGGATTGAACTACTGCAGGAATACGACTTTGAGATCGAACATCGCAACGGGAAATCTCATGGCAACGCAGATGCATTGTCAAGAAGACCTTGTCCTGAAGATTGCAAACTTGTACTAGGCAAGAGAGTAAGGAAGTGGTATCCGTGAGGATGCCCAGGGCAGACCACCTCAGCAACGAGTAGAAGGACAGCTTACAACGTGCACAGCAGGAAGATCCGGACATCAAGCCAATCCTGGAATGGATGAAGGCCAGTGCTCCCAAGCCCAAGTGGAGCGACGTCTCAGCGATGAGTTCGACCACTAAAAGCTATTGGGCCCAGTGGGACAGCTTGCTGCTTCAGGATGGAGTTCTGTGCCGTAAATGGGAAAATGTTCGGGGAGACAGCTGTCATTTACAAATGGTTGTCCCTAAAGCTAAAGTACCGGATGTGCTACAGCTATACCATAATGATTATTCAGGAGGCCATCTGGGAGTTAAAAGAACTCTACTGAAGATCCGAGAACGGTTTTACTGGGTCCACTGTCGAAACGATGTCGAGGACTGGTGTCGCAAATGTACAGGTTGTGCGGCTGTAAAGGGACCTCAGACTCGTAGTAGAGGTGCATTGAAGTTGTACAATGTTGGTGCACCATGGAAGAGAATAGCCATTGACGTGGCGGGGTCGTTTCCGGAGAGTGAAAGCGGTAACAAGCATTTCATGGTTGTGATGGATTACTTCACTAAGTGGCCAGAAGTCTTCGCCATTCCAAATCAAGAAGCTTCAACAGTTGCAGATAAACTAGTTCATGAAGTCTGTCGTTTTGGAGTACCTTTAGAGATTCACAGCGATCAAGGAAGGAATTTTGAGTCTCAAATATTCCAGGAAACTTGCCGAGTTATGGGTACTCATAAAACAAAAACGACTTCTTATCATCCGCAATCTGATGGAATGGTGGAACGATTTAATCAGACATTGGAGAGGTACCTAGCAAAAGTTGTAGACAATTGGCAACGAGATTGGGACAAGGACATACAACCGTTTTTGTTGTCATATCGAAGTTCTGTTCACGAAAGTACAGCAGTGACACCAGCTTTCGCAAACTTTGGAAAAGAATTACGGCTGCCTGCAGACCTGATCACTGGGATACCACCTGATGCCCCACGCAGTATAACCGATTATGCAAATGACTTGCGGAACAAAAGGAATGACATTTATGAGCACGTCAGACAATCGGGCCAGCAAATGTCTGAGAAAATGAAAACCCGGTACGACCGCAAAATGAACAATAAAGGGTTCAACGAAGGTTCATTAGTGTGGTTGCACAATCCAGTCCGCAGCAAAGGGAAATCTCCTAAGCTTCAAGCTAAATGGGACGGCCCGTACCGGATTGTAACCAGGATCAACGATGTGACTTACCGGATACAGAAAGGCGCAAGAGGGACTCCTAAGATCGTCCATGTGGATCGCTTGGCGCATTATTATGGGACCGATAATGCTCGGGACGAGCATGTCTTAGGAGGGGGCAGTGCTGCGTGAATAAGTCAACTAGCGCCATCTAGTGTCAGGAACGAGAGCGAGGGGAGCTTTGCAGAAAATGACATCACAAATCTCTCAACCGACAGCGCCATCCGAAGAACTAAGTTTCTAGAAAATCTATACTCGCACACTCGTCCCTTTGCGCGCATTTACTTAAATATTCCGGATGCTTCTTTGCTAATTTAAATAAATAGGCGCTGCAAGACGCGATCGGGGCAGTATTGAATTGGCGATACGAGCGAAGCTTCGGAGCGGAATTAAGTGAATTAGTGTGTTTAATTATTAGTGTTTTAAGTTTTAATTTGTGTAAAATAAATTAAAGTGTTAATTTAGGTAATTTTATCGGCAATTTTTATTGTCACGAACCTCAAGCTCGTAACAATAGTTTAGTCAATCCCTAACGTACATGTAAAATATTTTGTGACTTGTTTCTTTGCAAAATATCAAAATTAATAAAGTAGTTGAAAACATTCTATATATAACACAGTATATAATATAAATTTCAACCAAAAATAGACGCGTCTTATTGTTGACGACGTCTTTAGAATTTACTTGAGAAATGTGCAAGTATCGGGATTATTTCTACTATCAACCACAGTCACTCACAGAACAAGTAACCATTTTGGAAAACAGCTACTTACTGATAAAAATAGCTATTATACTCTAAAAAAGTACTAAATATCTAGGTGCTCATTTCGTGCGCGTGGACTTGTGCCGATCCGTAATTCAAAATCGGTTGCAAAGTCATGAGATTTGCTATACTTTTCTATTTTGCTATATTGCCATAAGAAATTTTCTTCTCACTTGCACACTATGTTCGTCTATTAATATCTTCTAAGTCTATGAAAAAAACCTTTCACTGCTGACCGTATGAGGAAGCTTAAAGTCGAGACGACTATGCTCGGAGTTTTCTGCATGATAAATTTAGAAATAAAGATATCCACGATAGGACTAGAGTGGCCGACATAGCCAAAGTAAGCTGAAGTGGCAATAGGCCAGCCATACGGCTTGAAGAACGGACAACCGATGGAGAAAAATGATTCTCTAGTGGCAGCTTCGTACTGGTGAAGTAAGTGTAGGTCGAACCCCCAATAGATCAAGTGATGACCTGGTAAGACATGGAGGAAGTTGATGGATGCAGGTGGTTCAGGATCGTGCTTTGTGACATTCCTTGGGGATGGCCTATGTTATGCTTTGAACTATTGAAGGGCTGTAATCAATTAAAGAACATTAAAAATCTCTTTTATCAGCGCAGAACTTATGCGGACTATGATGATTTGTTTATCGATAAAATATAGACATAGTCTTGGTCTTAAGTTTCTTAGGCATATATACAGCGGCACCAGTGTATCGACACGTGGACAGTTCGATGGTTTGCGTAAATGCAATGAACACAAACACAAATGCTGTAGTGTGCGTGAATAGTGACGCGATTCAATTTTGCATTTGTAGTGAAGTATACAGCAGTTTGTTTGCCTCGCCTCCTCCTGAAAGTGACAGACTTCTTGTTTAGGAACTTACGCACGTGGTCTCTCTAGATGGTTGAATACTTAAGGGAGCAAACTAATATTTTAGAGCAAAATATTTTGATAGCACATAAATAACCACAATATATGTAAAAACTACATTTTTTTTTCAGGTCTACCTACGTTACCTACGTCTATGGTCTGGTCTGGTATGGTCTGTATTAGCTAAAAATACCGTTAAATACAGCACTGTCGCATCCAACGCCATTTCGAGGTTTGTTCATGTACCCTTATAAGGCAATCGATAATAATAGGATAATTTTTTTTCCAGCGTATTTATATAGTTTGTGCCAAATTAATTGAGAAAAACGGATAATGACCTTTCGGTCGTTTAACTAGGGGCTACAAACCTTTAATATGTAGGCACTTTTTATATGTAGTACTTTATTTATAATGGTTTTTTTTGTTATTTTTTATAATGTTTGATATAATATATATTTATTAACGATTATTAAAAAGGCATGTAAAAGATCACTGTAGAAGAAAAATCATCCACTGTTATAAAGTATTTTATTCATTTAACAACAAAAAGCAATAATTAATAACACATATAAAGATTCGAGTGATAACGACACCGAATATGTACGTACTTATTCAAAAGATAAAACTTTATTTTCAATATTATATAAGAACTTTATTTTTATTCGGTGCATGCGGGCCGGGGTCCGGCTGCAATTATCACGTTTCTTTTAGAAAGAACTGACGTAACGCGCGTTTTGTTTATTTTAAAGAGATGAATTTGCAAAAGCTCAATATGGTGATTATATTGCTTCAAATATTTTTTTTAATATGAAACTGTTATTAAATTACTTAGCATAAATTTAAAATATAACACATTTTTCGCGATGTACCGTAAGATTTTACGATGTTTATAGGAACCACAGACAATATTATTAAAGAACCAAAAAAGCAAAACATATGTGCTGACCTAGAAGTGTGAATAATATTAATATTTAAATATTATTTGATATTTATTTGAGATTTTGTAAGTTACGTTACTCGTAGAACGCGTAGTATTCTCTTTCAGTTTATACAAAGGTACTCTGTGGCCGTCATCTTTCTTTGAACTTGATCGGTTGCTATCTGTGTGCTCTTTTGCTTCCTAATTATGTAATCTTAGTTTTAAAAACACTGAAAGTGGTTAAAATTGCTTAACGACAACTATTCTTCAAGTTTATGCATTTCTTGTAAAAAGAAAAGGCTGAAAACAAGCTGATTTAGCCATTGCAACATGTTCGCGCCCGAATTGCCGCCATGACCGGTATATTTTTAGGGTGACCAGTTACAAAGATTTAGACAAACAACAGTTTCTAAAATGCTAAATTGAAATTAAAATAATTGTAGGTTAAGAAACATATATATATATATATATATATATATATATATATATATATATATATATATATATTATATATTATATATATATACGCGATAACTGTACCAAAAGAAATTCCTACGTTGAACAAATTACTTGTCGGATTGCGATATGAATTAAATTTTAAAGGTGTGTGTACTACACTATGAAAAATGTTAAAACGACGAGGATATAAATACAAAAAGTGTGAATCAAAACGAAAAAAATTTGTGAAACGAACAGATATATCTGCCTGACGATTTAATTACTTGAATAAAATTGAACGAATACCGAGAAGAGAGGCGGACTATAGTCTACTTAGATGAAACATTTATGCATTATTCTTATGGGGTCCCAAATTTTGCAGTCAGTTTCTGAAGAAGTTGTATTGGTCAGATGATTCAGGTACATACACAGATTCAGGAACTACAGACTGCTTTATTAACAATGAGTTACTGCTATTCAAGTCACAAACTAAATCAACAGACTACCATAACGACTGTTTTACTAAACCTGCCACGTAATTGTGTGATTGTGATGGACAATGCACCATATCACACTGTTCAAATATATAAAAGCCCTAATATGGCAAGCCTCAAAGTAAATATGGTACAGTGGCTTCAAAACAAGGGACTGTTGTTTTCACCAAATTTGCCAAAACTGTATATGAATTAATAAAAAAAATAAACCAAAGCCCATGTATAAAGCTGAAAAATTAATTAAATCACATGGTCATAATGTTTTACAACAGTCCCCAGATCATGCGCATTTAAATCCAATTGAGGTAATGATGATCAAAAGTAATCACTTATAAAAGAATTGTTTGGCTCAATAAGCAATCAGCTTTGGAATAAAGAGTGCTCACATGTTACAAAAATTGAAGATGAGTACATAGTGAAAGATAAAATAATAGTTGAAGTAAGTGATCGCTTTTTATTGTGGGTTAGCGGTGACACTGACGAAAGTGATAGTGACAATGAGCATCCAAGTAACATTGAAGAAAATATGATCCCTTTACACCTTATTGATCATAAATATATAAAGTGATTCTTTTAACCCTGTCTTAATTAATTTAACCTGAATGTCCCCATTGATATATGAATTGTTTCAGAGATGACACTTAAAAAGTCACATAAGTATAGTCATCAGCACCTCCGTAGTAACAGTTGAATTTCGAAATTAATGCCCTTACTCATACGAAATAAAGACGTTTTTAAGGCTTAACTGTTAGCGCTAATTGCGTTCGACTGTACATGCCAAGTTTGAACCCGCAACCTCGTGCTTGAGATTCATGCATACATGCTCTTATATCCCGTTCTATAATACCTGTCCCTACATTTCGGGAACGCCATTCGCATTGAAACACGCAACACTGTAAATTACAGGGCTACCAATCGGATCACGCTGATCAGTAGGTAATAGTAGACACGCACGCACGATGATCAGTAGGTAATAGTAGATTGTATTGTTTAAAAGTGACCCCGAAACCCCGATGTATGTATTAGCTTATTCTCTGTCTACGGCTTATAAGCTTATAACCTCAATGTGTCACCAATCACCATAGATTATTTTTTTATTAACTGGCTTTACAGCTCTGGGTTCTAGCTCTTCTGAGCCTCACCATAGATTACTGTACATATATGTCACATAATACTATTACTTTTAGTGTTGCCCTATTCAAAAACTGGTCAGTGGTAGGCCTATTTAAAAATACGGTAGATTTTAAAAGTACGGTGATTGGACTAGGAAACATAACGGTTTATGATATACGGTATTATACGTTTATTAAAATAATTAAAAATATAATCAACCTCTAATAGAAAAAATAACTGGAAATGAGAAGAGATTAGGAAATAACTAGTTTTTCTGAATCAGACACTAAAATCTCCTTACTTACTTACTTACTTATCTTCACGCACAATCCCTAACGGGGTAGCCAGAGAGAACAGATCGCCAAGTGTCACGATCCTTACATACCTCTTTCGCTTCTTTCAGGTTCATTAACTTCTTCATACATGCACGTGTAGGTATCCGAGTACTCTTGACCCTCCCCTCTTCGAGCAATTTGCTCACATGGTCTTCGAAAGTTAGTCTCGGTCTACCTCGACACCTTTTAATATTTACTTTCGCTCTATATATTTTCTTCACTATTCGGTCTTCACTCATTCGTTCAACGTGCCCAAACCATTGGAGTACGCCCCTATCAATTTTTGTGATAAGGTCATCTTTCAATCCTGCCATATTGCGAATCTCTTCGTTTCGCTTTCGGTCGGCTATGCTAACGCCACACATTTTACGAAGAGATCGCACCTCCACTGCATTCAACTTGCTTTTATGCTTCTTCTGGCATACCCAGGTTTCGCTGCCATATAACAAAGTCGGTACCAACACTGCGTTATGTATTGCAAGGCGTGCACTCTTCACCACGCCTTGCCTTTTTACTAATGCATTCAGGGCACCATTGACTTTGTTTCCGGCAGCGATACGCCTATCCACATCTAAATCACATCTTCCACCCCGGCTGAAAGCACTCCCCAAGTATACAATTTCATTTACCTGTTCTAGACATTCCTGATTTACCCATTTTTCACATTTCGTTCTCTCTTCGTCCTTTTCAAATACCAGAACCTTAGCTTTATTAGCATTCAAACGGAGACCTTTAATTTCACATTCCTCTTTCATACACGTGACTAATGCCTGCAGTTCTGCTTCTGATGGTGCAATAAGCACTGCATCATCAGCATACAGCAGACAATTAACTTTTATGTCACCCAATTTCACACCCAAACAGCTATTTTTCAGCTTCTGTAAACAGCTGTCGAGATACAGTATGAACAGCCAGGAAGACATGACACAACCCTGTTTTACGCCCGTTTAGACGCTAAACATGGGTGACAGGTCATTCCCTATCCGCACACAGGCTTTACAGTCATAGTAAAATGTTAAACAAATTAAACCAAAACATTTACGAAAATGAGGAGATTTTACAGTCATAGTAAAATGTCTTAATGTTGTTTACGCGACTGAAAATCCGCTCGCACCCCGCATTAAAGTGCGGCAATGATAATATATTCCAAACATGAACGACGGCAGGTGCTTAAAAAAACGTCTGTTTTCCACACTAATTGCGCAACCTGATGCCAGAATTTATCAGGTGGATGCTGACTTGCATCTAAGTCTTTCGGTAAGTGAAGAAGTAACCGACACCATTCATCATCGAGTTCCTGTTGGTCCTTTAAAGTTTTTGAGGTCAATCTGGGGTAGTGTATATAAAATCGCCAGGATTTCTAGTCTTTCTTGAGATACGCAATTTTCTGGATCAAGTTTTGATATGGTCGTGATGAGTTGACTTTAATACCTTTTTCCGGTCTTCTTCAATTAGTTCTAATTGAAGAATTTAAGATTTAATTACTTGAATAAAATTGAACGAATACCGAGAAGAGAGGCGGACTATAGTCTACTTAGATGAAACATTTATGCATTATTCTTATGGGGTCCCAAATTTTGCAGTCAGTTTCTGAAGAAGTTGTATTGGTCAGATGATTCAGGTACATACACAGATTCAGGAACTACAGACTGCTTTATTAACAATGAGTTACTGCTATTCAAGTCACAAACTAAATCAACAGACTACCATAACGACTGTTTTACTAAACCTGCCACGTAATTGTGTGATTGTGATGGACAATGCACCATATCACACTGTTCAAATATATAAAAGCCCTAATATGGCAAGCCTCAAAGTAAATATGGTACAGTGGCTTCAAAACAAGGGACTGTTGTTTTCACCAAATTTGCCAAAACTGTATATGAATTAATAAAAAAAATAAACCAAAGCCCATGTATAAAGCTGAAAAATTAATTAAATCACATGGTCATAATGTTTTACAACAGTCCCCAGATCATGCGCATTTAAATCCAATTGAGGTAATGATGATCAAAAGTAATCACTTATAAAAGAATTGTTTGGCTCAATAAGCAATCAGCTTTGGAATAAAGAGTGCTCACATGTTACAAAAATTGAAGATGAGTACATAGTGAAAGGTAAAATAATAGTTGAAGTAAGTGATCGCTTTTTATTGTGGGTTAGCGGTGACACTGACGAAAGTGATAGTGACAATGAGCATCCAAGTAACATTGAAGAAAATATGATCCCTTTACACCTTATTGATCATAAATATATAAAGTGATTCTTTTAACCCTGTCTTAATTAATTTAACCTGAATGTCCCCATTGATATATGAATTGTTTCAGAGATGACACTTAAAAAGTCACATAAGTATAGTCATCAGCACCTCCGTAGTAACAGTTGAATTTCGAAATTAATGCCCTTACTCATACGAAATAAAGACGTTTTTAAGGCTTAACTGTTAGCGCTAATTGCGTTCGACTGTACATGCCAAGTTTGAACCCGCAACCTCGTGCTTGAGATTCATGCATACATGCTCTTATATCCCGTTCTATAATACCTGTCCCTACATTTCGGGAACGCCATTCGCATTGAAACACGCAACACTGTAAATTACAGGGCTACCAATCGGATCACGCTGATCAGTAGGTAATAGTAGACACGCACGCACGATGATCAGTAGGTAATAGTAGATTGTATTGTTTAAAAGTGACCCCGAAACCCCGATGTATGTATTAGCTTATTCTCTGTCTACGGCTTATAAGCTTATAACCTCAATGTGTCACCAATCACCATAGATTATTTTTTTATTAACTGGCTTTACAGCTCTGGGTTCTAGCTCTTCTGAGCCTCACCATAGATTACTGTACATATATGTCACATAATACTATTACTTTTAGTGTTGCCCTATTCAAAAACTGGTCAGTGGTAGGCCTATTTAAAAATACGGTAGATTTTAAAAGTACGGTGATTGGACTAGGAAACATAACGGTTTATGATATACGGTATTATACGTTTATTAAAATAATTAAAAATATAATCAACCTCTAATAGAAAAAATAACTGGAAATGAGAAGAGATTAGGAAATAACTAGTTTTTCTGAATCAGACACTAAAATCTCCTTACTTACTTACTTACTTATCTTCACGCACAATCCCTAACGGGGTAGCCAGAGAGAACAGATCGCCAAGTGTCACGATCCTTACATACCTCTTTCGCTTCTTTCAGGTTCATTAACTTCTTCATACATGCACGTGTAGGTATCCGAGTACTCTTGACCCTCCCCTCTTCGAGCAATTTGCTCACATGGTCTTCGAAAGTTAGTCTCGGTCTACCTCGACACCTTTTAATATTTACTTTCGCTCTATATATTTTCTTCACTATTCGGTCTTCACTCATTCGTTCAACGTGCCCAAACCATTGGAGTACGCCCCTATCAATTTTTGTGATAAGGTCATCTTTCAATCCTGCCATATTGCGAATCTCTTCGTTTCGCTTTCGGTCGGCTATGCTAACGCCACACATTTTACGAAGAGATCGCACCTCCACTGCATTCAACTTGCTTTTATGCTTCTTCTGGCATACCCAGGTTTCGCTGCCATATAACAAAGTCGGTACCAACACTGCGTTATGTATTGCAAGGCGTGCACTCTTCACCACGCCTTGCCTTTTTACTAATGCATTCAGGGCACCATTGACTTTGTTTCCGGCAGCGACACGCCTATCCACATCTAAATCACATCTTCCACCCCGGCTGAAAGCACTCCCCAAGTATACAATTTCATTTACCTGTTCTAGACATTCCTGATTTACCCATTTTTTACATTTCGTTCTCTCTTCGTCCTTTTCAAATACCAGAACCTTAGTTTTATTAGCATTCAAACGGAGACCTTTAATTTCACATTCCTCTTTCATACACGTGACTAATGCCTGCAGTTCTGCTTCTGATGGTGCAATAAGCACTGCATCATCAGCATACAGCAGACAATTAACTTTTATGTCACCCAATTTCACACCCAAACAGCTATTTTTCAGCTTCTGTAAACAGCTGTCGAGATACAGTATGAACAGCCAGGAAGACATGACACAACCCTGTTTTACGCCCGTTTAGACGCTAAACATGGGTGACAGGTCATTCCCTATCCGCACACAGGCTTTACAGTCATAGTAAAATGTTAAACAAATTAAACCAAAACATTTACGAAAATGAGGAGATTTTACAGTCATAGTAAAATGTCTTAATGTTGTTTACGCGACTGAAAATCCGCTCGCACCCCGCATTAAAGTGCGGCAATGATAATATATTCCAAACATGAACGACGGCAGGTGCTTAAAAAAACGTCTGTTTTCCACACTAATTGCGCAACCTGATGCCAGAATTTATCAGGTGGATGCTGACTTGCATCTAAGTCTTTCGGTAAGTGAAGAAGTAACCGACACCATTCATCATCGAGTTCCTGTTGGTCCTTTAAAGTTTTTGAGGTCAATCTGGGGTAGTGTATATAAAATCGCCAGGATTTCTAGTCTTTCTTGAGATACGCAATTTTCTGGATCAAGTTTTGATATGGTCGTGATGAGTTGACTTTAATACCTTTTTCCGGTCTTCTTCAATTAGTTCTAATTGAAGAATTTAAGATTTAATTACTTGAATAAAATTGAACGAATACCGAGAAGAGAGGCGGACTATAGTCTACTTAGATGAAACATTTATGCATTATTCTTATGGGGTCCCAAATTTTGCAGTCAGTTTCTGAAGAAGTTGTATTGGTCAGATGATTCAGGTACATACACAGATTCAGGAACTACAGACTGCTTTATTAACAATGAGTTACTGCTATTCAAGTCACAAACTAAATCAACAGACTACCATAACCACTGTTTTACTAAACCTGCCACGTAATTGTGTGATTGTGATGGACAATGCACCATATCACACTGTTCAAATATATAAAAGCCCTAATATGGCAAGCCTCAAAGTAAATATGGTACAGTGGCTTCAAAACAAGGGACTGTTGTTTTCACCAAATTTGCCAAAACTGTATATGAATTAATAAAAAAAATAAACCAAAGCCCATGTATAAAGCTGAAAAATTAATTAAATCACATGGTCATAATGTTTTACAACAGTCCCCAGATCATGCGCATTTAAATCCAATTGAGGTAATGATGATCAAAAGTAATCACTTATAAAAGAATTGTTTGGCTCAATAAGCAATCAGCTTTGGAATAAAGAGTGCTCACATGTTACAAAAATTGAAGATGAGTACATAGTGAAAGATAAAATAATAGTTGAAGTAAGTGATCGCTTTTTATTGTGGGTTAGCGGTGACACTGACGAAAGTGATAGTGACAATGAGCATCCAAGTAACATTGAAGAAAATATGATCCCTTTACACCTTATTGATCATAAATATATAAAGTGATTCTTTTAACCCTGTCTTAATTAATTTAACCTGAATGTCCCCATTGATATATGAATTGTTTCAGAGATGACACTTAAAAAGTCACATAAGTATAGTCATCAGCACCTCCGTAGTAACAGTTGAATTTCGAAATTAATGCCCTTACTCATACGAAATAAAGACGTTTTTAAGGCTTAACTGTTAGCGCTAATTGCGTTCGACTGTACATGCCAAGTTTGAACCCGCAACCTCGTGCTTGAGATTCATGCATACATGCTCTTATATCCCGTTCTATAATACCTGTCCCTACATTTCGGGAACGCCATTCGCATTGAAACACGCAACACTGTAAATTACAGGGCTACCAATCGGATCACGCTGATCAGTAGGTAATAGTAGACACGCACGCACGATGATCAGTAGGTAATAGTAGATTGTATTGTTTAAAAGTGACCCCGAAACCCCGATGTATGTATTAGCTTATTCTCTGTCTACGGCTTATAAGCTTATAACCTCAATGTGTCACCAATCACCATAGATTATTTTTTTATTAACTGGCTTTACAGCTCTGGGTTCTAGCTCTTCTGAGCCTCACCATAGATTACTGTACATATATGTCACATAATACTATTACTTTTAGTGTTGCCCTATTCAAAAACTGGTCAGTGGTAGGCCTATTTAAAAATACGGTAGATTTTAAAAGTACGGTGATTGGACTAGGAAACATAACGGTTTATGATATACGGTATTATACGTTTATTAAAATAATTAAAAATATAATCAACCTCTAATAGAAAAAATAACTGGAAATGAGAAGAGATTAGGAAATAACTAGTTTTTCTGAATCAGACACTAAAATCTCCTTACTTACTTACTTACTTATCTTCACGCACAATCCCTAACGGGGTAGCCAGAGAGAACAGATCGCCAAGTGTCACGATCCTTACATACCTCTTTCGCTTCTTTCAGGTTCATTAACTTCTTCATACATGCACGTGTAGGTATCCGAGTACTCTTGACCCTCCCCTCTTCGAGCAATTTGCTCACATGGTCTTCGAAAGTTAGTCTCGGTCTACCTCGACACCTTTTAATATTTACTTTCGCTCTATATATTTTCTTCACTATTCGGTCTTCACTCATTCGTTCAACGTGCCCAAACCATTGGAGTACGCCCCTATCAATTTTTGTGATAAGGTCATCTTTCAATCCTGCCATATTGCGAATCTCTTCGTTTCGCTTTCGGTCGGCTATGCTAACGCCACACATTTTACGAAGAGATCGCACCTCCACTGCATTCAACTTGCTTTTATGCTTCTTCTGGCATACCCAGGTTTCGCTGCCATATAACAAAGTCGGTACCAACACTGCGTTATGTATTGCAAGACGTGCACTCTTCACCACGCCTTGCCTTTTTACTAATGCATTCAGGGCACCATTGACTTTGTTTCCGGCAGCGACACGCCTATCCACATCTAAATCACATCTTCCACCCCGGCTGAAAGCACTCCCCAAGTATACAATTTCATTTACCTGTTCTAGACATTCCTGATTTACCCATTTTTCACATTTCGTTCTCTCTTCGTCCTTTTCAAATACCAGAACCTTAGTTTTATTAGCATTCAAACGGAGACCTTTAATTTCACATTCCTCTTTCATACACGTGACTAATGCCTGCAGTTCTGCTTCTGATGGTGCAATAAGCACTGCATCATCAGCATACAGCAGACAATTAACTTTTATGTCACCCAATTTCACACCCAAACAGCTATTTTTCAGCTTCTGTAAACAGCTGTCGAGATACAGTATGAACAGCCAGGAAGACATGACACAACCCTGTTTTACGCCCGTTTAGACGCTAAACATGGGTGACAGGTCATGCCCTATCCGCACACAGGCTTTACAGTCATAGTAAAATGTTAAACAAATTAAACCAAAACATTTACGAAAATGAGGAGATTTTACAGTCATAGTAAAATGTCTTAATGTTGTTTACGCGACTGAAAATCCGCTCGCACCCCGCATTAAAGTGCGGCAATGATAATATATTCCAAACATGAACGACGGCAGGTGCTTAAAAAAACGTCTGTTTTTCACACTAATTGCGCAACCTGATGCCAGAATTTATCAGGTGGATGCTGACTTGCATCTAAGTCTTTCGGTAAGTGAAGAAGTAACCGACACCATTCATCATCGAGTTCCTGTTGGTCCTTTAAAGTTTTTGAGGTCAATCTGGGGTAGTGTATATAAAATCGCCAGGATTTCTAGTCTTTCTTGAGATACGCAATTTTCTGGATCAAGTTTTGATATGGTCGTGATGAGTTGACTTTAATACCTTTTTCCGGTCTTCTTCAATTAGTTCTAATTGCTTTTGAACTCAAAGTTCAAGATAAATCATTTTACTCTTTGTGATATCTTTCTTCAGTAGAGTAAATCAATTCGATTGGAGTTCAATTTAAATAAGTGGTTTTAAAAATTAACGACATTAGTTCGGTGTACAAAATTACCATTTTTGAATTCAGTTTTGTGATCACAAAAGATTCACTTTGAAAGTAAATATTAACTGTGGTGTATTTCGGTAACATCCATCCCGAGAAATAATAATACGCTTTTATAACGGGGTCGTTAAGATGGGCGTTTTCCTGGCACTCTGCGTTCGTGAGCCATTTTCCATCGAAGTAGAGGCGCAATGCTCTCCACTGCTCAAATATTCTATCAACGACAGCATTTATTGAAAGCCAATGTGTCTGCACAGGTCGTAAATTCAATGAAATTCTACTTCAGAAAACCGTTAAAATTCCACAAACTCACTTTGTCTCTTTTTAATGGTTTTAAATTAATTGTATATATACTTACTACCAACTTTCACAGTTGTAAGGAAGTTCTTTAGAGGCATCGTTAGCACAAAGATGCAAGGAAGAATAAGCAAACACATTTTATGGTACATTGTACGGTGATTCCTGGACAAAGTTGAATAAAGTTGAGGCGGAATTATGGCAGCCCATCATTGTATTTGTCCCATCAGAACCAAAACATGATAGTAAGATTTTCGATTTCATTTTCGTTAGTCACCTCCTTTATCCAATATTATTTTTTATTTTTGTGATTTATTATAATTAGATTATTAAAACTGTAGTATTCAGAAGGTATTTGATGGACAAAGCAATGAACCTGGGAGAGGTAGCGATGTATTGCACTTAATAGGTAATAAACTGGGAACCACATACAACTACCATCATCATCATCATCATTACAGCCCTTCAAAAGTCCACTGCTGAACATAGGCCTCCCCCAAGGAATGCCATGAAACATGGTCCTGAGCCACCTGCATCCATTGACTTCTTGCATGTCTTACCAGGTCGTCACTCCATCTAGTGGGGCGTCGCCCTACACTACGCCTGCCGAAATGAGGCTGACTGCCACTCGAGAACTTTTTCCCCATGTGTTGTCGGTTCTTCGAGCTATATGGCCGGCCCATTGCCAATTCAGCTTACTAATTAGTTGCGCTATATCGGTCACTCTGGTTCTACTGCGGATGTCCTCATTCATAAGTTTAGCAGGCAGAGAAACCCCGAACATAGCCCTCTCCATAGCTCGCTGAGCGACTTTGAGCGTCCTCATACGGCCAGCATTGAAGGACCACATCTCAGATCCGTAAGTCATCACTGGTAGCACGCACTGGTTGTACAATCTAGTTTTCAGGGTTTGAGGTATACCTGACGAGATGATGTGTCGTAATTTCCCGAACGCTGCCCAGCCGAGTTGATTCCCTCGTATTACCTCTCGGTCGAAGTTGGACTTACCTAGTCAGACTATTTGTCCCAGGTAAACGTACTCGTCAACAACTTCGAGCTTAGTGTTCCCAACAATTACCGGCACAGGTGTGACATGGACATTAAACATGATCTTTGTTTTGTCCATGTTCATCTTAGACCTATCCGTTGGGAGACACTATTGAGGTCGTTGAGCATAGTGCTTAAGTACTTCAGCGATTCTGCCATAAGGACTATATCATCGGCATATCGAAGGTGAATGATGTACTCGCCATTGACGTTAATACCGTATCCTTTCCAGTCTAGTAGCTTGAAAAAGTCTTTCAACCCACCTCTCTGCAGTTGGATAGGTTTCGAACTCTGGTTCTGTACTCGGATAGTCATCGGAGCCCTACTGTACAAACATTTCAGCACTTCGATACGCTGACAGTCAACTTGGCACAGCTGAAGGGACTGTGGCACCGCCCAAATTTTGACGGAATCAAAGGCTTTCTCACAGTCCACATACGCCAGTCAAAGTGGCAGATTGAATTTTTCGGTCTTCTGTACAATCCGCCTCAGGGTATGTCTGTGGTCTATGGTACTGAAGCTTTTTCGGAAACCAGCCTGTTCGGGAGGCTAGAAGTCTTCGAGGTTGCGTGTGAAACAAAGTTGATGGGAGGGGGGGGGGATCTGGGCCTCCTATTAATATTATTCATTTATTTTTGTCTATCAAGTTTTCTATTTTAAAAACTAACTCTGTTTCAATGAAATTACGCTAAAATCTTTTTGTAAAACATTTTAATATAATTGCATGCGAATGGTCGCAGGTAAACGTACTCGTCTTGCACGATATCTATGGAGTTCGGGAAATTACGTACACGGCTTGCACGATATCTATGGAGATATCGTGCAAGCCTTAAGCTCTCAAACGTTGCGCATTGCCTTTAGGCAAATACCCGGTCGAACAAAGTACGCCATAGCTTTAGCACTGTTGAACTAATTTTTAATTTTTCAAGAACAAAAGAACAACTCAACAGTGTATCTCGAATAAAGAACGAAAGTTTCATAGAAAAATTCTATGGTACGGAAAATATTCATGCCTTGCAAGTTTATATCAAAAAAAATTAATTAAGTACTATGCGAATACGATTTTGCGGTATACGTGTTGTATTTTATACTCGTATAAATAGTACTAGACAAAAATTAGGTCTAACTCTTAGATGATGTCTAGGTCAAATATAAAACAAACGCAAACATTGCTCAATATTTTAGTAAATATAAACAGATGCCCCAGTCAATTTGGTTAGCTGTAAGTTAAATACATCAAGAAGTATACATAATACAAAACTGGCACACAATAGTGATTTTAATGAACTTTTAAATAAACTTTGTTTTATTTATTCTGGAATTCTAAGTTAAGTTTCTCAATTCAAAGTAATAGTGAACACATTTTCTTTGCTCTACAAATAATTGTTCCTGTTCCGGATGCTTGTGCTTATGCTGTTTATGAATGTAAACGGTCTTTTAAATACAAGGCAGGTCCAAATTAACGGTAACGATTAAAAAAATTAAAACTAAGCATTTGTTGTATCAATAGAGAAGGTGCATTTTTATTTATTTTTGAAAGTTTACTAAAGATTATTAATTTTAAACATAAAAAAATAGTCAGTCATCGATGTTTTTTGCACATACGAGTACATGGCGACTGACTGACCAGCTCCATCCCCATACTCAGGTAACTGACTATCACAACTTTTATTTATATGCAGTATACAAGTTGTATAACAATTTTTAGCTTTAGTAAATTCATTTTATTACCACGGCAGGTACAACACCATTGATAGCGCTAGAGATGCTAATAGAAAATAGTGCAGTGGCGGTTAGGAATATCCACTACCCCATATCTTCTCGTGGGTATCGTAAAAGGCGAGCTTATCATTCACATTGTCCGCATGGACAGTTTCCAAACTGTCCCCGCGGTTGGAGCTAAGTTCTGCAAGGCTCACCGCAGATGAACATAAAAACTCTCCAGTCATAATCTTAATCTCATCGCTATTTCAACAGATTTGACGGTATACAGGCAATTGAACAGACAGGTCTTCAAATGCATGAGCGAAACTTACGCAAATGAGACTGATACGCTTTCATAAATTCTTGGATCCAAATTGTAAAAAAGATGAAAGTGGTGTCAATCAATAGCTTATATATTATCAAAAAAATCACTGAAAATTCGGCGGATTTTGGCAATCTCAGAGCTAAGTTATATGGGATTCAGTAAAAGTGAGGCTATGCAACAAGTTAGCAATAACTTAAATTAAGCAGCTGATTTTTGAAGTGCGATTGCTATTTCTTTATTAGACAGTTGTTTACTATATTGATTGTAGTATTTATTGTACTCTGTAAACGAGAATCGATTTTAAAATTAATTTTTATTATGTTGTTATTTCATTTTTTAAACCGTTGACACCGTATTAATTATAATTTATGTAATTACTATAAAATGTAAATTGTTTTAATGTTTAATTGTTAAAACTCATTCACACTAATTGATTGAAGTAATCGATTTCTCATTTTATTCGTGACATAAACTTATTTTCAAGATTTCTCATCTTCCAGATTGTGAATTGGGCTACTTTTTATATTTTGAAATAGAAAAGTATAACGTGTTTTTTTAAAACATATTTTAATTTATTACAAATTGGGCCCAGAATTCCCGTCTCCTTTAATAATACTCGAATTGAAGAAGCGATCAAGCGGAACCAGGGCCTCAAAGTCAGAGATCAGTCTAACAGAAATAGCCAACTGTCAAAGCTGAAAACCGAGTGTGGCAGCATCGTTTCCGGGACACCTAAGACTTTAAGTGAGATTGAAAGGTTCTAAGGGCAGCTGTACACATCATCGTTAGAGCCACAGCCACACGCAAGTGTGAGTAACGATCTAACAAAAAGTATTATCCGACACTACTCCGATGATATCCCGGACGTAAGTCTGAGCGAGATTAAAGTGGCTCTCCAGCACTTTAAAAGCGGCAAGGGCTTAGGCGAGGATGGGATTACAGCGGAGCTTCTGAAATCGGGTGGAAAACTGATATTTAAAGTCCTTCAGATGGTCTTTAATTTCGTCCTCCATGGTGGAATTACTCCGAGGCATGGAGCAGAAGTGCAGTGGTCTTGTTTTTCAAGAATGGCAACAACGCTCTGTTGAATAACTATAGACCGATTTTTTTATTTTTTTATTCTTTTTTGTACACCACAATACAGAAAAAGTTTAGTTAAAATTAATTAAAGTATGTACAATAGGCGGTCTTATCACTCTGCGTAGAGGAGTGATGCAAACAAAAGTTAAAATAGAGGGGGGCATACAAAATAATAATAATAAAAAATACATACAAATAAAAATAAGTGAAAGTTATATATTAAATATCATATAATAGATTAAATAAATAGAGTACGAGAAAGGTAAAGTAATTTATCTAATAGCGTTCTAAATAATACGATTTAATATGACTTTTGAAAGAGTGAAGAGATTTAGCACGACGAATATGGAGAGGTAAGGAGTTCCACAATCGCACAGCGGTTACGGTGAAGGATTTCTTGAAAAAGGAAGAAGAGTGCAAAGGTGTAGAGAGAGAAAGATTGACGGAGGAACGAAGGAACCGATTATGGGTAAGAGAAAGATACTGGATACGATTTTCTAAATAAAGAGGAGTGGAAGGATTAAACAGCACACTATACAACGCGGAGAGAATGTGAGTATTCCTGCGAAGGCGGATCGGGAGCCATTTGAGCTGTTTGCGAAATTCGGAGATATGATCATATTTGCGAAGCCCAAATATAAATCTAATGCATAAATTTTGAATACGCTCAAGCTTATTAAGCTGCTCCTCGGTAATGTCAAGATAGCAAATATCAGCATAGTCAAGGATAGGCAGAAGTAGAGACTGGGCGAGCGTAACTTTAGTTGCTGTGGGAAGGAAATTACGTAATCTACGTAAAGAGCTTAACGCAGCAAACATTTTTCTACCGACCTCATTAACCTGTAAGGTCCAAGACATACAGGAGTCAAGATACAACCCCAGGTTTTTAACCTTGTTACTGTAAGGGATTAGAGTGCAGTCTAGTATAATAGGGGGTAGGGAAGACCAGTCAATTTTACCAATTAATCTAGAACTACCGATGACAATGACCTGAGTTTTCTTAGGATTAATCGTTAAACTGTAATATTTACTCCAATTCGAAATACAAGTCAGATCAGCGTTAATAGTGTCAACTGCTTTAGATATATCTTCAAGAGGGGACTGAGTATAGATTTGGAGATCATCAGCATACAAGTGGTAGGAAGAGGACAAATTATGACTTATAGAGTTAATGAAAGTTGCAAAAAGGAGAGGAGACAACACGACACCTTGTGGTACACCAGCAGCTGTAGTAGTCCAGGTGGAAAAAACCTCTTGCACCTGAATTCGCTGTCGGCGTTTAAACGACCGATTTTTCTTCTGAGCGGCGTCTACGGAAGTTTTCAAGAGTCATTACTAATCTTCTCGCATGCCGACTCGACTACTTCCAGCCTCCCAAACAAGCCGGCTTTCGATAAGGCTTCAGTACCACAGACCACATATCTGTCGCTTTGCCTTGCGGATATGGACTAGGAGAAAGCTTTTAATTCCGACGTAATTTGGGCGGTGCTACGATGCATTAAGCGGTGCCAAGTTGACTCTTGGTATATCGAAGTGCTGAAAAGTTTGTACAGTAAGGATACGACGGCTATCCGAGTACAGAACCAGAATCCCCGAAACTCTTCACCGATGCGTTGGAAGACGTTTTCAAGCTACTGAACTGGAAAGGATAACATATTAACATCGAAGGCGAGTACATCACTCATCTTTGATTTATCGACGATATAGGCCTTATGGCAGAATTGCTGGAGGACCTCAGCGCTATGCTCAATGACCTCAATAGTTTCTCCAAACGGATAGGTTTTAAGTTGAACATGGAAAAAACAAAGATAATGTGTAATATCCATGTCACACCTATGCCGATAGTTGTTGGGAGCACTAAGTTCGAAGTTGTTGACGAGTACGTTTACCTGGGACAAATAGTCCGACTAGGTAAATCCAACTTCGACCGGGAGGTCAATCGACGGATTCGACTCGTTCAAGAAATTACGACACATCTTCCTTCAGGTATGCCTAAAAACCTGAAAACGAGATTGTACAACCAGTGCGTGTTGCCAGTAATGACTTATGGATCTAAGACGTGGTCCGTCACTGCTGATCGTATGAGGACGCTAGGTCGCTCAGTGAGCTATGGAGAGGGATGTACTCGGAGTTTCTCTGCTTGATAAACTTAGAAATGAGAATATCTGCAGTAGAACCTGAGTGTCCGACATAGTCCAACGGATTAGTAAGCAGAAGTGGCAATGGACCGATTATATAGCTCGAAGAACAGAAAACCGATGGGGATAAAAGATTCTCTTGTGGCCCCGTACAATTATGGTCGCCAGTGAATCGAGCCGATCAGAAAGAACTCGATCACCGACGATTCGAATCGCTCTGCACTGGATGTGATCAAGTGGAAGGAGCTGGCAAGGATAGCACATGCAGGAAGTCGATGGATGCATGTGGCTCAGGACCGCGATTTGTAGCACTCTTTGGGCGAGGCCTATGTCCAGCAATGGACTTATGAAGGGTTTTAATGATGATGAATGATGAATAGAAAACAGTATAAGTTATCGAAAAATTGAATAGTTGACAAATGTCATTTCCATTAATTTTTATAGTTTTCTTTTAGTGGCAGGTAGTGATTATTCTTATACTACGGAAAAATAGTTAATTAAATAGGTACCTAGATTATAAATGTGTAAGAAAATCTCGGTTAGCCGCTTATAAATGCATCGGTTAGAACCTTATATATCGATTGAAATGTTTGTTCGTCGTCGTAATAATAAGTCGCTTGTCAGTTGTTTTTATCACAAGTTAAAGTTCGTCATCCGTAGCAAAAGCAGAGTGAATGCAAAAATCTTTTAGGGCCAATATTTTTTATGGTTTTAAAAGTTCACTAACTCGAATGTGCTTGTACGGCTACTTAGAATAGGAATGACGTCGATTATTTAGATTTTTTTAATTACATTACTCAACGGTGTTGTTTAGTGGCAGATGGACCCAACTCATAATCGAATATATTCGCCAATTGGTATAGTTGGTGTGATATACGTGGTAGAGCCATGCTGTGGTTATATTAGTAGTCAATTAGTTTAATAAACCTATAGCAAACGACACCACAGACCACATGATGGTAAGTGGTACCGTCCATGGATACCTGCAAATAACATTGAACAAAGAAGGCTACAGAAGATGCGTTTTCACCTATGAAGGAATAAATGGGATTACCAAACCGCCTATAATTGTTTTATCTCTCTTTACCTTCAAACTGAAACACAAAGGTCACAAAGGTCAGAGGTGTCACAGACAAGATTGGCTATATCTTGAAGCGAGCTTCTATTAGAACAATCTACAAGCCGCCGAAGAAGATTAGTCAGTTCCTACCATCCGTCAAGTGTCATATTCCTCTACAAGATGCAGGAGTGTACAAGCTTGATTGTGAATGTGGTCTCTCTTATATAGGACAAACAAAAAGATCAATAATAATTAGAACCCGCGTAAAAGAACATATAGCTTATGTGAAGCATCAACGTTCCGGGAAGTCTGCAGTTTGTGATCATATCCTAGACGGCCCCAACCATTACATCAGATTTGATAGACCACAAATCCTCGCGAAAGAACACCGATTCCTACCAAGGATGATACGTGAGGCTATTGAAATTAAAAAAACATCCTAATTTCAATAGAGAAGGAGGCTGGGTACTACCACCTGCTTGGGATCCTATAATCAATAAAATTAAAACTAAACCCAAGCATACCACTTCAAGACCTCAAGACATAGTCAGTTAATTTTGCATAGATCGGACCATAAACAATAATTAAAAAAGCTGAAGGTACTCCGGGTTTAACAATGACATCGGGACGTCAGTCATCTCAGTCCCCCGTGACCATGGGTGCTGGAAAGCGCCCGAAACGTCGGGAATTAAAAATAAAAGTAATTAAAAGCAAAAATAAACGCGATAAAATCCGTAAAAGTAGTTTTAATCATGTGTAGTGTTCGCGTAAATATAAGAAATCATTAAAAAAATAACAAAACAATTTTCACTTACTAGCTTCTAAAGTCGGGGCTTTTATTTATCTGTCTTGAATACCCTTCAAGTTTTATTTTTAATAAAAGTTTAATAATATCTGTGGATTTATTTTTTATTACTTAACGTACGAATTAAAAAAAAAAACAATTTTCTAAATATATTTTTCAGAGAAGACAGCATGGAAAGGTGTTAATAAAAATGGCGTGGGAGCGACGCTAATGGCAGTAGAGCGCGGATTGCTCCCACGCAACCGCCGTCACGTCTCCGTTGCATTGCTGTACAAGTTTAATGAAACTTGGCAAATATTTGCATTCATATAGATACAGGCGTAAAGTTACACAGGCTTCGTACACTTAATAAAACATTGTCATAGTTTTTGTTCAGTCCAATAATGAGATACGTCATTATTACTTTAACTAAATACATCTCTATTATATTTTTACTTATATTTTCTATTAGCGACTTGATTAATTGATCATAATATCATATAACGACAACAGCATGTCTAAACATGCCAAACTCACCTGCACGTGTCACTTTGTTTGAATGACATTAACGCTAGTGCGATCGACATGTGCCGAAACATCGATAATATATACGAAAATACTGAACCTAGTTCTAATATACCATGGTTGTAGCATGAAAACAAAATTGAAGAGACAAACGGATTCACAAACAACTTCAAAAATAAAGAAGGCTGTAGAAGCATTGTCACCTCTATATAGATCAGCACAACAATATCGTCATACAAAGTCAATAATATATTATAGTACAGTACTGGTGTGAACGTGTCCATAACAATGTATGGCGCGCGATATTGTTCTAAAAATAAAGTTACAGCCTATATACGTTCCACTGCTGGGCTGAGGCCTCTCCTCATTTCTGAAAGGGTTTAGGGCAAGGAAGTGTCCGCCGCGCTGCCCAAATGCGTGTTGGCGAACTTCACATGTCTTCGAAATATTTTTTTCTTATTCCTCAGACATGCAGGTTTTCTCACGATGTTTTCCTTCGCCCCGAGCACGTGGTAAATCAGCACTTAAAACTGCAATTAACAATTTCATTGGTGCCGGCGGGGATCGAACCCGGGTTACTCGCGTTCTGTTACATTTACAGCGAGCTTTAACTATCTGAGCTATCACGGCTCATTTATATATCGATATTGTTGTGCTATGACCTATATACTACAGTAGAACTTCGATAAGATGAAGATGAAGAGAAACGTTAAATAATCTGAGTTATTGAGGTTTTTACTTAATAGCTTTGTAAGACCTCAATAACTCAAATTATTTAAGGAGTTATTTAAGGAGAAATATTTTAAGGAGTTTTTATTGGTATATATTTGTACTTACAGAGGTTCCTTTACGCGCTTTGTTTAGGAATTATATACATAGATAGAGGAGCTAGGTTAAATGCAAATGAAACTTGTAAATGTCAATACATATGTACATACGTACTTTATTTTAGGTTTAAAGATACATTTATTCAAGTTTATTTTACTCTACATAAAAAGTCGGTATTTTTTTTTGTTTCAGACTATTCACACTTTATATATCAATTTTATTTTCAATATTAAATAAAGAAGAGAAAATATCATCCTCTGCATCTGTGTCTATAGATACAAATAAGTTACAGTAAACACGTGTAAGCAAGTTTCACAAGTCCACTGCTGAACATAGGCCTCCCCAAGGTATGCCACAAAGCACGGTCCTGAGCCACCTGCATCCATCGACTTTCTGCATACGTTTATTATATGGTATATATAAATATTGTATCGATGAAACAGTTCAAACACCTTTTATTTAATTAGAATACTTTCTTTTAAAAAATCGTACGTAATCTATTAAGTTAGTAAGTTTCAATTTATGAAAATCATGTGTGAAAAGAAATTCGTGGAAGGGTCTCACGACACATGCGCGCCTAGTGTGAGGGCCACAGAATATAACATTACGTACCGTACAATCTTTAGCTGTATAAAAAGGTATTCTTTTATTGATTTTTCTTTAATTTTAAATTCTGATTTACCACGTGCTTAACGGCGAAGAAAAAGAAACTGACGAAATCTGCATGTCTCAGAAATTAAAAAAATATATTAAGATATGTGAAGTTCCCCAACATCCTTCTCTGAGATTCCTAAATCCTTCTCTGAGATGAAATAATCTGATTGTTTTTGACGCACTTTGCAATATGTTTATGTTTTTTTCTCTACATTATATAAAATAAATGTACTTTTTGACTATATTAAGATATCATAGATAACATAGATAATATCATAGATAATATCATAGATAGCCTAAGCTATCAGCTAATGAATAAGTAAAGTAAAGTAAAGTAAAATATACTTTATTGTACACCAAGGAACATATTACATTATTTATATATTTAAAGGGACATTGGTACAACAGGCGGCCTTATCGCTAAAACAGCGATCTCTTCCAGGCAACCTTAATAAGCTAGTAAAGTATTAAAAGAATATCGCAAGTTAAGTTCTGCAAGTTAACTTAATGAATTAAACTTCCTTCATATTTACCGATAAAGATAAATAATACTGTCCTAAGAGTATTTATTGGTGTGATGTGGAAGTGCCGAGTAGTTACGGTATAATAGGATACACAATCTTATCATCCCGTGGGTGCCGTAAGAGGCGCTATGCGTATGTTATGTTACAGAAGGAGTCAAGTCAAACCCCCCTTTCTTCTATGAAAACATCTTTTAGGAAGACCTTTGTTTAGCACTTGAATTTTGACAAATGATGATAATTAATGATGCAGAAGTATCCTTGAAACTCTTTTTAATTAATCAAATCCTATTTGTATGTGTTAGGTATATTGATGATAAACATCATAGTCATCATCGTTACAGCCTTTCACAAGTCCACTGCTAAACATAAACCACTCCCAAAGAACGCCACAAAACACAGTACACAGTCACCTGCATCTATCGACTTCCTGCACATCTTACCAGGTCGTTAATCCATCTAGTTAGGACTGCCCTAAAGTCTCGACCTTTCTTCCCTATCGGTTGTCTGATAATGTCTTAAAATTGGCAAACTTAATCTATTTGAATTTGTTATAGCCCTAACATGCAGCCAGTACAGCCAGGAGCTTCGAACGGCAATCCTTACGAGAAGAAACCTTTCACTTACATGTCTCGCGTTGCGGTCACATCACCTTTCAAAGCCCCCGTGCATATCGATGTAGGGGGCGTCATCTACACGTCTTCGCTAGAGACTCTAACTAACAACGTGAGTTACGTTAAACTTTAAATTGGAATATATTATACCTGTGGATATTTATGTGGCCCTAGTATAGTCGTCATGCTCCCTGAAAGACAAACTTGGACTTTGGACATCGTTTATCTCTAGTCTACAGCTGCATTTTTTTATTTTCATCGTATCTCAATCGTGCTAATTATAATCTATCATACACATACGAATAATAAAAATTTCATCCAAAACTTTTTTGGTCATGGCGGCTTCTCAACAGGCACTAGCTATCTGCGTAGGACATGATTATACCTAGTGCCAAGTGAATGCGCAAGCACAGGCGCACTCTCTTTTCCCTCATAAGTCTGGTAGGATGGCAATCCGACAAGACCGGAGAGAGATTAGGAACAAAACCAACGGCTTTACGTGCTTTCCTAAATTAGGGGTTGAATCACCGCCCACTTTCTGAATCTGATTTCCTGGTTGCTACCGAGAGTTTTTGACTGAAATACACAATCACTTAGTTTCGGGTCAAACCTTTAAAGGATAAGATCTCGGGGTCACATGATCGACGGTAGCGCTTACGACCAGTAGTAGTAGCAGTAGATCTGGCCTGCCAGACATTGTTCTGCCCTATCTGGTAGATGGAGCTATGAGAGTGGTTTGAATATAAAATATATTAATAAGTAGTTTGACCACAGCGGGTCAAAAGTCTATCGGGTCAAAAATTAGTTTTTTTGTTTTTGACACGCAATCAACATATAAATATAGAATTTGTTAACAACTTGATTGTAGCACCACACATCAGATCCTTACTTAGTTTTTAACCATCGTTTTGAGACAATAAATAGATACTTTAATTTACATTTTGATCGTCAGTCGATCGATCAGATGTTACACGATCAAAATAGACGCACCAACGCAACCATAATACGACAATTATGATGAACGATTTTAAAAATTAACTTTCTAAAACCGCCTAATAAAATAAAATTATGTCTTACCTAGTTTTGAAGAGCGCCTTCCAATCACCTTCCTCAATTGCGTGCACTAATCTGCCACCGCAAGGACTACTTTACCTGAGGATGCCTCGTATAGAGGCGAAACACGTGACGTATTATTTATTTATTTATAATTAATTACAACGGCTTTCGCCAATGGCAGTAATTAATAGGTAAAACTAAACATATAACATAATTAACATAATTCAAAAACAAATAACAAGTCAGAGATCGAACATACTTAACAATAACTAGAGGAAATAAAATAATATAAAACAGAATAAAGTGATAACAATATACAACTTATTTACCTAACAAACATGGCTTTCACATAACATGAGACAGTTTGACATGATCACCTTGTGTGTGTCATTAAAGATGTCATATTCCGGGACTGCCTCCATTAAGGAGTTTAAAGCACCATGCATGCGACACAACGGGGATTGCGCGCGCGACACAGTGCGGCAATGGGATGTGGCGAACAGCCGGTGTCGTCGAGTAGGTCTATGACGCAGGTAGTTGTTAGGCACATAAAGTGTACACAAAGTATTGTGCAGCTCTGGGGAATCTACCATGCTCCTTAAAATTTTTATTGCTATTAGGATCTGATCTCTGGCTCTTCGCACTGAAAGGGAATTATATCCTTACATAAATGGATAATATCCGTATCTTCTTATATAAAAAACGCAAAAAGGCTTTCTGAACCTTTTCAGTCAACAATTCATATGTGGATTCGTGGGGATTCCAGACGGCTGCAGCAAATTCTAACTTACTTCTAACTAGACAGTTAAATAATAATTTGATGACAATAGGATTATTGAAATCACGGGCATTGCGTAGGACAAAACCTATTGACATTATCGACAGTGGTGTGTCTACCCTATGGTATTGTTTAGTGTTGGGAGAAGTGGTGCTGGGATTAGTGGTGACGGGGATAGTGCACGCAATTGAGGGAGCTCTTCAAAGTAGATAAGACACTTATATTATTTTATTATGCGGACCCTAGAAATTTAATTTTTAACATCACATCTTTGATTTAACTTAAAGTTTTTGATAAAAAATGTTTTTTGTTAGTCAATTATAATTTATTTTGAGAATAAGACGATTATTTAAAAGCAAAAATGCGAAAGTTCTATATTTAAATTTCCCTCCACTTTCGCGCCGGGAATATTTTCTTACGAATTTAAATGTACGTTTTTACGATTTCAAATGTGGCCTTAAATCAAACAAATCGTCTCCCGTCGATTAATTATTTAGACCCCACTTCAGACACAAGTTTGTCCTGGTACTCGGTGACGTTTTCCTGAGAAATATTGGCACGGCCGGTGTATACAGCATCACCAGTGCTGTCATCCGAGTAGCAATGAATGTTACCGATTTGCAACATATCATTGATATGTAGAAGAAACAGTGTTGGTGATAGCACGCAGCTTTGTGGAATGACAGTTTTAATAGGCTTGTAGTCGGGGCATGCACCGTCGACAAGGAACTTGATGCTCCGATCTGCAAGAAAGCTGGTGATCCCATTGCACAATTTCTCAGGAAGTCCAAGAGAGTTTCGAAAGAAGCGCTTTGTGCCAAACCCGATCGAAGGCATTCGCAAGGTCCAAACTAACAGACTCCCCCTTGGACTCTACTGCTTCTGTCCATTTATGCGTGAGATATTATATCATATGGACCATAAGATTACCAGCTGATCGATCCCAATGAAAACGGTGATCCTCCGTGTACTTCATGAGCCGACAGTTTATAATGGATTCCATTATTTTGGAGAACAAGGAGGTGATGGTGATAGGCCTGTAGTTTGACGGATCTGAGCGAATATATATAATATCGGATATTCGTAGTAGGTACCATTTATTATAGGGTAAAATTAATATTACCCGTGCCTATTGAGCGTAATCCAATTGCACATACTAGCTACAGTTGCTATGCTGACGGTATCAACTATGAGTTGGTGGGTCATCTAACTGCCTAAATTAACCAGCTAACAGTGTTCAGCAAGGTTACTGTTATCTTTACCCATCGCTATTAATTATTTATGTCCTCTCGAGAGAAGACTGAAAAAATAAATTAACCAAGGTAAGGTTAATATAGGGTTGTGTGTGTGTTGTTGTTCTGTTTCTACTTTCTATTTCATATTACTCATCCCATCACATGATTTATATATATTTACACTATTTACATTATTTACATATTTACAACATGCAAAATCATACCGTAAGTGTGAACGTCAGACATGGAACAAGCATTCGTAGGTATATCTTCCTATCTACCAAAACCATACCGCGACGTAATAACAAAGTGGCGCCATCTAGTGAAACACTTGTTAACTCTTTTTTATGTTTATAGATTTCAGTGGACTTTTATTTTATTTGAAGATTTTGTAAGTTGTTTTGTGCAATATTAGTTTTAAATAATATAATGACATGAATAAACTTATGCATGTTATTAAAAATTCATGATTGGTAAGTTTTTAATTTGAATACTTTACAAACATATAATTAAATTAGGTTAGGTTCCCTGGTAAAACTAACTTCGTGTCCTAGAAGAAAATAGCTACTTACGATTTGACAGTGCTTACCGCTTACGCCATTTTGCTTACAAGCGCTTGCTAGCGCTCTTTTCTGCCAAACGCACCCACCCATTGACTAAGAATAAAGCACAGAACACTATTACTCCTAGCGGAGAAAATAAAGTCTGTAATTTCAAACTAGACATGTGGAAATGACTCATTTCTAGCGACTGAATCATTCTAGTACATTTCGTCACGCGTACTGGTACATTCGGATCGATCATTCAAATGGATCATTTCAGGCCCCAGTACTCTGTGATCTGTGAGTCTGAAATCTATTGGGAACCGAAAATTTGATATTTGTAATAGCGCCATCTACTACATAATGTCGGTAATAAAGTCATTTTATCGAATTAAAACTTATTAACTTTCAAGGTGGTAAGAACAATCGACGCTAGATGGCGTAAACACAAAAACCTCAGGTTATTATATATTTTAAATATTTAATAAATTTGTTTAATGTTAAATTTCATTCCTAACTATTGTTAGGACTAAAATTTCATCTTACTTTACTCGTCTAAAAATATGTATTGAAACATTTATTCGCTATGAAATTAAACTTTTATCTAACTTATACTCATATAAGATGGTTGAATATTATCAAATAAATCATTTATCATTAAATCTTTTGAAGTTTTATTTTTAGTAAACTCTACGAAATGATATTTTTAACTCATAGATTTAAATAAAAAATGATAATGAATGATGATTTAATTTAGGTAACAATATTATAATAAAAAAACCATTAAATAATAAATACTCCTGATACTCTGCAGTTTCCGTATATATTCTCCGCTAGGAGTAATGGTGTTCTGTGTATATATTACTCCACTCTATGCTCTGCAGTCTGCATTGTTAATTCGATGCGCCTGTTTATTCAGATCATTCGGGATTCGGTCGGTTTGCGACTCATTCACAATTCAAACAAATCGCGGGTTAAAAAGGTACCGTCAATTGTTTGTAATTGGTTGTACTGGTATATTCAAAAACAAATGAATGAACCATCAATACTCTTTAAGTGTACCAGCTGAAACGAACGAATCCTGTATGATTGACGCATGTCCATTTCAAACTATTTGGTAGAAAAAATATAATAATATGGTATAAACTCGTTTGTTTAAATTGATATAAACTGTGTTCGTGTTAAAGTAAAAGTGTAAAAATGAAAATTTACGTAGTTTTTCTGCTTACAAGTGGATTCATATGTTAATATCTAATTATAATGCAAAACCTATGTAAGGGTTATATCTTGCACGTAAACGTAAGTCAAATACATCGAAGTAATATGTACTTACGTACTAGAACAGCTATCTCAAACAAAAAATGTGCACTACTCTGTGTTCGCGCGGTTGTTTTTTTTATCATAAAATAAACATAGGTAGAATGATCAGTAGTTAATAGTAGATTATATTGTTAAGTAGGTAAATTACATCGAGAACAATTTTCAAATTTTGTGATTTATTCTGTATATTATATTTACTTATTTAATATAATATCACATAATATTATATCACAATTACATTTTAATTTGATTATTTTAAATTTATCTGAATATTTTAAAAGGTATCAATGTCAAATATAAAAAACATACTAAATGTATGTTTAACAAAACTTATTTATATAACATTTAAATTACAAATATATTTGTTTCAATTAGAATAAGAATCGTTCATAAATGCTGGGCACGCGAGAATTAAAAATGAACTAATTTATTCCACTTTGACTTTGATGTGGAAACCTAAAAATAAAATAAAAGAATAACGAGCAGATTTAAATATAAAAAATTTAGCCTAATTATTATTATGATAACACATATATTTTTCTACAAAAAAATGTGTATAATAATATGTTCGTCCTATACTTAAGTACCCACAGAAATGTCGCATCTGAACAAATTAATTTCATAATCTGTATTACATGACACAAGATGGCGTCTTAGGAATAATTTGTTTTATTATTAATCTATAATACTTTTTATTGATTAAGTATCTTATTAACCGATGAAAAGTAATTCCTTGGTTTTTACTGACATTTCTTGAATTATTTGTGCAATATCTAAGTACACACGATGGCATATTTTTATCAAGAGATTTTTTTTTAAATCAACAAAACACGTGACAACTCTACAAGCGCCTAGCGATTGACTGATTAAAGTGCGGTGTATGCACCGCAATTGAGTGCAACGGAGTAGCTGAATGCAGTGTCGCCTCTAGCGTAGTACATAATAGCACAATGGTCAAATATCAATATTTCACATTTATTTATCCGCGGGGCTTCGAGACGGCCGACCCTCCGGTAGCACCGACCTGGTGGCGCGCAATACGCCAACCAAGATAGCCAACAATGCCGTACTTGTACGGCTTCCAAGACCGGCTCATTGTCATGAGCCGTGAGGATCACCCGGGTAATGGGGGACTCCCCGAGGCCCGAATACCTGCATGGGATGAACAAAAGTAGTCCCATAGCAGACGACAATCAACGTCACATTTATGTACCTGTAGTACCTATCGTTGTTCGCCAATGACATTATGACATTCGAAAATGAAAATCGACGAGTAAAAGTCTATGCGAGTATTATAAAAGTTTACTTTTCCTCCTAGAATTTTGGAAAAAACACAGGTCTTATTAATGTGTTGTGTTAATATTGAAATTTTATGTTATTAGTGAAATCTAATTTAAATAATAGATAAAATGAAGTCACACATATACAAAAGAAGTTTTTGTGGCATGGTATTATATATCACGTGTTATGTGTGTCTAATTATCTTTTGTCAGTCAATCAGAAATCAAAGTCGAAAAGTATATACCTATACCTATGTGTCAATATTAATATAAGTAAAAATTATACTAAGGATAAAATATTATGTAATTAGAAAAAAAAATATCACTATGATATACCTGAAATACTGTGAATATTGTAAAATCATAATATAATAAATCTATATTATTTGTCTTTTGGATTTCCATTTTTTTTAATTCAAAATATAGGTACTTATTGTATTTCAAATACTATAACGTTCCACATTAAACATTCAGAAACAGAAACAGAAACTTTCTTATTCAATGTAGATTATAACAAATACTTATTGAAAGTCACTTTTTTCATTTACCACTGGTTCAAAAAAAACCTCTGTCCTGGGTAGAACCAGCAAGAAACCCAGCGGGACTATTTTTTTCCAATAATAGCTTACAATCATGTTTACAATTAGCAACACAAAACAAATTAGAAATAGCTTATACAAACTTAGTTTAATAACATTTTTGAACTTTGTGTATGATAAATTTTGTATATTTTCTGGGATTTTGTTGTAAAAGCGTATACATCGCCCCAAGAATGAATTACTGACTCGGTGCAGTCGAGTAACTGGTACTACCAGCTTGTGTCTGTTCCTAGTATTTACAGAATGAATATCACTTATTTTCGCAAAACTACTTTTATTTTTGTGTATGTACATTACATTTTTATTTTCTTACATATATTCACTTTCATCCTAACTTCACTTCCTCCCCCCTCAAAATGTACATTTATCTGAACTTAATATTTATTTACTCCTTTATTTTTAATTTTAGTTTCTGATTATTTCAGTTACACCCACTTGATGCAGTTTGTTGTAATTGCCTAAGAATATTGCAAGAAAGCGTTGCATCTGCTCATTCCATTAGAAGATTTGGGTACAGGAATATTTGTATTCCATGTGGATCAATTTTAGGAGCATGCCATACACGGGCTGTGCCTATTAACTCTGAAGAAAGAGATATTATTTTGCAGTGGATACCATCACACAAGGTACTTACTTTATTTTATAAGGCTGTAAATGGTCCCCTGCTGAAATAGCGCTGCCCTAGGATTTGCCATAATCGCTTTGGTACACAGATTGATGTTTATAAAATCAGACACCTTGCACAGAATTTGGCCTGATATTTATGCTCATTCAACATGGCTGTTCACTAACAGGTTATCTTTAACTTTACAGTCTACCAAAAGTCTACTGCTGAACGTAGAACTCCCCCATAGATTGTCTTGTGGGGGGATATTTGCCATTAATAATGACAGTTTATTTTTTATTTTTAGTTATTAGATAAACACTACTTCTTCCTTACTTTACACCCATATTTGTATGCCTTTGTACTTATTACACAAGTAATAATTTTTTACCTTAAATGACATTAGTATAAATAAAACTTCAAAGAACTTGGGCTTAGTCAAATAATGTTATAATTCTAAAATTACTTCTTGTCTGATATGTGATGTATTTTTTATTTCTTTTTAAATAAGTAGAATCTGATTTGCCACAAAAATATTATGAAGGGAAACAATTGCATGCTAATATTTATAATTTTAAAAGACATTAAAACTATCTAGTGTTGAAAGACTGAAATAAATAGAACAATAATAAATATTATTAATATTTAGAGTAGACACTGTAAAACCATAGTTCATCTTCATTCTGTTATATCATCATCTTCATGTTGTTGATAAAAAAAACTTTTTTCACAGACAACAAAATGAGAACAGGGATATGGAGTTACCATCCATGAATATAGAAGACATCGGTAACATCCTACAACCACCCCCTATACCTGCACCTGTAACCCCTGCCATTTCCAGAGCGGTGGAAAAGTTGAGAATTCCTGTCAATTTGAATGGGACGTCAGCACCTCCACACCTAGGTCTTTTGCTACCAAGCCGCTGAGGAGATAAGTTTTTGACAGTCTTCATAGCCTAAGCCATCCAGGCGCCAATGCCATTGCTAAAGTAGTTGCTGAGCGATTTATCTGGCCTTGTGTTCGTAAAGACTGGTCTGGAGTGTTCTCGACTATGCTTAGCTTGTCAGCGCGCCAAGGTTCATCGTCACATATCTTCACCATTAGGCACCTCCGAATTACCTCACGCCCGATTTACTTTCGTGCACGTAAACTTTATTGGTCCCTCCCTTTTTCTCAGGGTCACCGCCACTGCTTAACTGAGTTTGAGCGTTTCATACGATGGCCAGAAATCATACCAATGGCAGACATATACCCAAAGCATTAATATCGTTGATTTCCAGTACCTTGAAAACATGATTGGATTCAAATCGCAGAACAACCTCGTATCATTCAGCCTGCAACGGTCTAGTGGAACGATTCCACCGTCAGTTAAAGGCAGCCATAATGTGCCATGCTGATAGTAATTTGGTTGACACGTTACCTTTGGTGTTACTGCGCATTAGGAGCTCATTTGAGGATAATCTTTAAACCTCATCCACCAAATTGGCTTACAGAGAGCCTTAACGTTCACCTGGCGAATTTTTTCAGGCCGTAGCTCCTGACTCAACCGATATATCCGACTTTACCATTCGACTGCGCCAATTAACATTTAAGCTACAAAGCAAACATTTTTATGCACAAAGATTTATTTTCATCAAGTCTTGTATTTTTAAGGGACAATGCATAACGTAGCTCCTTGCAGCCCCCTAACACTGGTCCGTACGATGTATTAGAACGTAATGCGAAAACATTCAAAATCTGATGTAACATCATAACAACAAATTCATCATAACTAAGGATAAAAATGTCACGGTATCCATAGACCGCCTCAAACCGGTTTATATGCTGATAAACCCATACTCCCACTCTCACATCCGACCCCGATCCCGGTTCCTTCCTTGATCCTGTTCCCAAAGAGCTTAATGCTCCAGCTGAGGATAAAGTTAGAAGGACGCGTTCAGGCCGCAGAGTTCTATTCCCAGATTTTTATCGCCCGTAGTGACGGTCTCCAGGGGGGAGTGATGTAGCCTACTTATTGTATATTATAGGTTCATAATATACAATTTCATATAGGTTAATGTACATAAAAGGTTCATAATATACAATAAAGTTTATGTTAAAATGATTGAAACAATCAACAATAAGTTTCTGCGTCACTTAAAGCGATATAATTCTTCTGTAGACTCCATCATTGATAGCTTAGACAGTAATACACTCGAAAACGCCGTGATATAAGAGATCAAATGTTGTTGTACAAATTGCTACATAATATCATCGACTCTCCACTACTTTTAAGCAAAGTGAATCTTGCATGTCACCGATTAGGTGCTTTTTTTTTGCGCCTTAAGTAATCAAAGGGCTACCCTATACGTAGGGAGGCGGAAAATGCATTACGCATACCACGATAGCCGGTCTATCGTGGTTATGAGGAACTCACTGTCCTACCGGGGACCCTAAGTGATACCCTCTAAAAACCGCCTTTGGGGACAGGCAGCCGGCTGATTAAGCTTTATTGTGCCTTATCGTGAGCGACCCTCTTTTGGGAAAAGAGGGCGCAGTGGTTAGGTGCACGCACTGACCTCTATATATACAAGTACGCTGGACTGGCTATAGACGTGACATGATGAAGCGATTTGATTTCCGCCATTTTGGCGCTGACAGCAAAAGTGCACGTCCACGGAACTAATAATAGGGATAGGACAGTGTACCAAATTATATCGATAAAAATTCTATACCCTACCATACCTAAATAAATAGAATGGACTCTATGGATAGATGGACTCTACCCGTAACGTCCATTACGAGGGCGGCACTGAAAATTTCGGGAATCAAGGAAGTGACACAACATTACTATGATTAAAACTACTTTTACGGATTTTATCACGTTTATTTTTGCTTTTAATTACTTTTATTTTTAATTCCCGACGTTTCGGGCGCTTTCCAGCACCCATGGTCACGGGGGACTGAGATGACTGACGTCCCGATGTCATTGTTAAACCCGGAGTACCTTCAGCTTTTTTTAATTATTGTTTATGGTCCGATCTATGCAAAATGAACTATGTCCTGAGGTCTTGCAGTGGTATGCTTGGGTTTAGTTTTAATTTTATTGATTATAGGATCCCAAGCAGGTGGTAGTACCCAGCCTCCTTCTCTATTGAAATTAGGATGTTTTTTAATTTCAATAGCCTCAAGTATCATCCTTGGTAGGAATCGGTGTTCTTTCGCGAGGATTTGTGGTCTATCAAATCTGATGTAATGGTTGGGGCCGTCTAGGATATGATCACAAACTGCAGACAACGTTCCAGGAAGTCAACCTCGTACTGACAGCCTCATACCGGTAGGCGTAGTGTAGGGCGACCCCCCACTAGATGGAGTTACGACCTGGTAAGACATGCAGGAAGTCGATGGATGCAGGTGGCTCAGGACCGTGCTTTGTGGCATACCTTGGGAAGGCCTATGTTCAGTAGTGGACTTGTAAAGGGCTGTAATGATAATGATTTGTAAGCATATATATAGACAATTCATAGCTGAAAATCTCGCAAGATTTGTTAATGTAGGAACTGAGTAATTGTAGAGTAAGTAAAAGTGAGATTATCTATTGGCTGCACTGTAACAGGTGATTTTTCGTTATTATTACACAGTTACAGGCTATTTTTTACTATAATTACTTAAATATATAAATGCAGGATCAGTAAAAAATCAGCAAAAAAGCTGTGGATAATAATGAAACGAAATGGTGAAATGATTAATGAAAGTTAAAACGACAACAACTAAGTGAAGTGAATATGGGTTTGGAGGATTCTGATCTTATAGATGCCAACTTGGAAAAATAACGAATTGATTTAACTCGAGTTGAAATTGAATTGAAATATTAGCCGAATAATGTAATAATTGAGGAAAGTTTGGATAAATAATGGCGACAATCAATATCGATAATTTTGATTTTTGACAATATGATTTGATTTTGACATTAACACCATATTGCGTCTCAAAATGGCGTCCGTAGACAGAGGACAAATTGCGACGGTAGCGCCAAGTTGCGTAGCATGGAACTAAGCTGTCACGGGCCTTTGTATAGAGATTACCACCCGTGGCGTAGACAGAGATAGGCGTGTCAATTCACTCTTAAAAAATCGATCTCTGAATCGATTTGAATCGAAGATACTAGAATCGATTATCGATTAAATTGAGGATTAAAAGATCGATTTTCGATTAATCGCGACATTTTCAAACGTGATTCGAGAATTTATGATTTTTTAATTAATTGAACTTTAATATTTTTTTTAAATAAAATATTAGTAATCTTATTAATTAACATTACTAATATTCCTTTTAACGACTCCTGGTAAGCTAGAAAGGCTTGTGTTAGGAGTGGTTCGGACATACGCCACTCAATCCCTTTTTTTACAAAGTGATTCCATGTATCACTTTTATTTGACATTTTAGGCTAAAAACAACAACAATACTTTAACAAAAGTGCAAACTGCAACGTATATTTCTCGATAAAGCTGTTTCAATCTAATAACTCACTATTTATCAAATTGAAATGAATGCTACACGAACACAATACTGGTTATTTCCTTACTGTCTGTACCCACAGCTCACAGTATGTATGTTTTTGATAATAAATAAAGTAAATTCACAAGTTCACAGTTCAAACAAGTTCACAGCTATAATTTTATACTGTAGTATGTATATGTAACCTTTGTTCACAGCACAGATTAAGTTAGACCAACATCCCACAGGCAAGATTAGAATTAGAATTTAAGAAATGAAAATGAAATTACAACTTTTCGATATTGTTGGATGCGTTCATAAAAATATTTATGAACGCATCCAATAATATCGAAATTTTATTCAAATAAATATTGCGTTCAAATTATCAACTAAGTACGACCGGTTATTTTTGCGTCCCCCAACAGCAAAAAATTAAAAAACTGCGGTGTCTTACCCCAGCCAGTTTGGGAATTTTATCGCTAGTTCCTGAATCGGATGAATCAGTCCGATTCGAGAGGTTTTTTGATCGATTCAGTGAATCGATGCGGTACTCTGCATCAATCTAAAAAATCGATTATTTTACTCCAAAGAATTTTTCAATCAATCGATTTTAGATATATCGATCTAGACAGAGAAACCTATAGACTAATGATCGGCGTGGCCTCGAGTGACAAAGGACGATAACGAATTTTTAGGTTATACAATAATCTTTATGACTTTTAAACACATTTGGATAAAAATTTTAATTGTTCTAAGAACTGAACTGAACAAGATTCACCAATCTTCAACTCACAAAACACTTTTATCTCACTTAAACCAACTTGTAAACTTCTTAAATCGATACGAAGTTAAAGTTGTTTAGCAAACTGTAGAGTTTGCTAAACAAAAAAAAACCGGCACGGAGAAAGGGACAAACAATCACACCACTCTATCTCATTTCTATGCAAGACGTATGCATAAATCTATCTTTTTCGTGTGCGAAAGCGAAAGACGGCGTCAATTTGTCTATAGGTTTCTCTGTCTACGACCCGTGGTATACGCATAGATATCTATGGTTAGAACCCAGAGCCGTAAACCAAGTGAAAAGAAAAAAAATCTAATATTTAGAAAAACTTCGGTATAATTCGGTTATAAAAACAATTTTAAACTACAGGATATCGGAATGGCCTTTAGTGAAATGTGTAGAATTTGCTTAACCTTCAATGTACAAATGTTTGTACTAAAGAAGACTGGACTCCAAACGTTGTATAGAACATTGACGAACAGTTTAGTAAGTTTTTGATAATACTTCTTAATATTGCAAAATAAATAATGATTTCTTATATTTACGCAAAAACTATACTTTGATTAAAACTACTTTTACGGGTTTTATCGCGTTTTATTTATTTTATTTTTAATACCCGACGTTTCGGGTGCATTCCAGCACCCATGGTCACGGGGGACTGAGGTGACTGACGTCCCGATCTCAAGGTTAACCCGGAGTCAAATCTAATGTAATGGTTGCGATCATATCCTAGATGGCCCTAACAATTACATCAGATTTTCGCGAATTAAAACAAATTCTCGCGAAAGAACATCGATTCCTACCAAGGATGATACATGAAATTAAAAAACATCCTAATTTCAATAGAGAAGGTAGCTGGGTACTACCACCTGCTTGGGACCCTAAAATTAATAAAATTAAAACTAAACCCAAGCATACCACTGCAAGACTTCAAAACACAGTTCATTCTGCGTAGATCAGACCAAAGACAACCATTAAAAAGCTGAAGGTACTCCGGGTTAACTTTAACATTGGGACATCAGTCACATGTGTCCCCTGTGACCATGGGTGCTGGAAAGCACCCGAAACGTTGGGTATTAAAATAAACAAAACACAATAAAATCCATAAAAGTAGTTTTAATCATTGCAAATTAAAGTCGTTATCACTGGAATAATATACATATATAACTTACCTGATATAAAATGCATAGATCAGGGTTAGACTAAGGTGCAGCATTAAATAAAATGACAAATACAACCAGTACCTGAAAAACAATAATTAGACTGGAATCCTATGTTGCACTAAAATCACCAGTAGTTTTACCCACTTAAAGCCGTTCTATTGAATTATTAAGTGAGTGCACATGTGCTTTAAGATGTAGAAATTACCTCATATGGGTATATTTCTATCTGAGACTGAGAAATCAGAAGAGGTAATAATTTGCACATGTGCTTGCTTGCACACACATGTAATATGATCCTGTCCTTCGCTGATGAATAGTCTCCGTTGTGACCAAATTCTGTCTGTAGGTCATTATTATCATCATTTTATATGTAGTAGAGTTATGCTGCAGCTATATTGTGGTTGTGTCACGGATTGGTCGGCTCGACTGGGGTGGTACCATGCTCTTACAGAACACCATCATAAAATAGCAGCTAATGCTGTTTTGTATGGTGAGTGTAGAGAATGGGAGACCATATATTATACTGGTGGCGAAGTTTAGAATCGTGCTCCTCAGGGGCAACAATTAATTGAGGATAAATTAGATGTCCATGGGCTGCAGTATTCATTTGCCATCAAGTGGACTGTGTACTTGTTTACTTAAATCACCCATAAATTCTATAAAAATATAATATTTGGCACGCCAGCAGTTGAAACAACTGATATAACTGTATTCTGGTTTCAAATATGTAGTTGTTGTATGTTATTTGTTTATCCAATCTGTTCTAAAATTGGTTTATGGTTTGAGCTGATATCACTTTTGTTGACAGCTTGTTCCATACTTCAACCACTTTAACTAAAATAGGTGAGTTATTAGGAGACACGGCTTTTATCAATTTAAAATGAAGATCATAGTGCCCATGTATTGTTTTATGTGTTTTAATCAAGTCTAATTCTCTATGATCTTTCAGAGTTGTTAGTTTAAGTGTTTTCAGACTCCTCATATTAGATGTTATCAATGCTCTGGGAACTTTTCAATATCTGCCTTGAACCTCCAGTAACTCAATATAATTTGGAAGGCATGTTCCAAAATAGGTCGAATATATGTTATAAAACACTTATATATATAAATATTTTACAAATCATTTCTGGTATTATTATTATTTGCCATAGTTGCTAGGCGGCTTGGCAACTAGTTTTTTTTATTGTTCTGACCTGTTATGTGCAAAATGCTGCTGCCCATATGCATTTGAAACTATGTCACAAGGTGTAATAGTGAAAGGTGGGGACTGCAAACTCCATAAAGTGGTAAGTTCAAATCTGCCATTTGACTATTGTTGTAAATTACTCCTAGTGCAAGCATTTTCAGTTTACTTGGAGGAAGTGAGAGAAGTATTTCTTCTTCTTCTTCTTCTTCTTCGTTCTTTTGTGGCGGTTTGATTAAATTCGCCAATGACGTATAGAGTAGAAAATGAAAGCTTATGAGTTTAATTAAAATAAGAGTCTGTGATAATACAAGGATTCAGTTTTCCTCCGAGAATTTTGACAAATCTATTTGTTGAGTTACCTAGAACAAATATGACAAACACAGGTGTTAGACTCTTACCCGTATGTTAAAAGTGACAAGGATTTAAAGTTTCATATTATTAGTATTAATAAAATCACATAAAATATACACAAAAGGAGTACTGGTATATGTTAAAAGAGAATTAAAATCTATAGGTCGAGGAATATAAGGAGGAAGGTAATCATAAAGGGAGGAGGATAATTTGGGACAGTTGAAAAAAATATGGTTTGTGGAACCTTCATCTAAGCCACATTCACACAATGAGCTATCCCTTACTCTGATTTTCGCCAGATGTGCATGTGTACAGGCGTGTCCAATTCTTAATCTACAAATGATTGAAGTTGCATGTTTATTTGCTTTGTTAAATTTAAAGAACCAAGGCTTGGGAGGAATAACCTCTTGGATGGCAGCATAGTGCTTACCTTTAACATTTTTGGAAACTTCCCATAATTTATTCCAATTTTCATTCAGTTTCCTTTTAGCTAGCAAAATTAGGTCATGTGAGTAAATTAAATTTTGTAGAATGCCATTAGCAATTGCATTTTTAGCGAGTACATCAGCTGTTTCGTTACCATGGATACCACTGTGGCCTGGAATCCAGGCCACTGAAACATGGATTCCTTTAAGATGGCATCTGAATAGGGTATTTTTTATTTTAAGAATTAGTGGAAATTTATGTTTGTTATGGAATTGATTGGACAAAATAGCTAACAAGCAACTTTTTGAATCTGTGAAAATAACTGTTTTATTAAGATTATGTGACTCTACATATAACAAAGCTTCACTGATTGCAGTTGCTTCACCGGTAAAAGTGGAGGATAGTGAGGGGCATTTAAAGTTAAGAATGATTTTGAACTTAGGAATCCAAACAGCAGCTCCAGTATAGTCTTCATCAGACTGTTTTGAAGCGTCTGTGTACATGACAAGCCAATCTTTAAAGGTGTTTTCTATAATTTCTTTTAATTTCAAATTTGCCATTGCAGAATCCTTTTCTATACCTAGATCTAGATGAATGTCGGGTTGGAAAACAATAGCCTCGTAAGGAACATCAAAGAGTGGATTTATTTTACATTGAAAGGTTGGGTAAGGAAGCTGAAGAAAAATTACAAAACTTTTAAACAAGCAGGGAGAGTCCTTATGGGTCCAGTATCGGTCAGATGAGATATACTCTGAAAGAAGGTGCAATTTAGGAATTAGGGGATGATCTGAAAGCTGGCATATCTTAAATAAGAATCTGTCTGAAAGGTATTGCCTTCTTAATCTTAAAGGAGGATCTACGCACTCAACCTGAAGAACATTTATTGGTGAGGATTTCATTGCCCCTGTAATAATGCGAAGGCATTTCGATTGAATTTTGTCCATTACTTTTAGGGATGATTTATTGCAAGGCTCCAACAGAAAACATCCATAGTCAAGGTGGCTTCGTATTAAAGCATTGTACAGTAATTTCTGAGAAAAAGGATGGGACCCCCACCAAACACCTGACAAAGACCGAAGAATATTTATGTTTTTTTTCGCATTTTTGTGTTATATATTCAATGTATGGACCAAAGGCCAATTTCGAATCAAGGATAACTCCCAAAAATTTAACATTGCCTCTAACTGGAAAAGGTTGCTTATCATATACAACGGATATATCGGGAACTCGCCTTTGGCGGGAAAAGATCACCACACTACTCTTGGCCACAGATAAAGAGAGGCCATGATTAGTTAACCATTCTTGTAAATAATCCATGGATGAGTTTAGACGGGAACATGCCACTGTGAAGTTGTTTGAGGAGATGTATAGAGCTAAATCGTCTGCATATTGAAGAACATTACAAAAAGAATTTACTGAAAGTTCTAAATCGTGAGTATATATAGAATAAAGGAGAGGACTAAGAACTGAGCCTTGTGGAAGTCCTTTCCATATAGTTTTTGGGGGAAGCAGGAGATTTTTAACATTTATAGATATTGATCTAGAAGAGAGAAAGTTAGAGACGTAATTGACTATCCTCACTGGAATGCTCAGATTAAGCATTTTCTGCCTGAGCACAGGAAGTAGCACATTATCATATGCAGAAGAAATATCCAAGAAAACTCCTATGAGAAATTCATGTTTTGAGAAAGCAATATGAATATCTGTGACCAAAGTACTTAGGCTATCCATGGTACTTAAACCTTTTCGGAAACCGAATTGGCTTTTAGGTAAGAGATTATTCCTTTCCAAAAACCACTCCAAGCGATTTTTTATTAAATGTTCCAAGATTTTTGCCAAAGTACAAGAAAGGGCAATAGGTCGGTAACTGGAAGGGTCATTGCTAGACTTACCTGGTTTGAGAATGGGCAAAATAATTTGGGTTTTCCATTCAGCAGGAGGATTACCAGTAATATAAATAAAATTTAAAATGGATAGTAAGACAGTTTTAGTGTTCTCACTACTATTAATTATAAATGAATAAGGAATCCCATCAATACCTGGTGAGGAGTCTTTAAGGCCATTGAGTACAGTAAACAGTTCTTGAGAAGAAAAGGGGGAATCAAATTTATCATTTGTTTTTAAAAAAGCAGAATTAAAAACTAGGCATTCATCATAAGATGGGACTGTTTGTGGTGCAAGTTTATTAGAGAATTCATCTATCCACGGGGAAGGATCATTAGAAATTATATTTTCACTAGAAACTGCACAGCGATATTTTTTAACATTTCTCCAGACCAAAGATGGGGGAGTCCTAGGCGACAGTGACTCACAGAATTTAAACCAACCAGTTCGCTTTTTGTCTGACAGTAATTTTAAGGTTTCTGCAGCAATTTTTTTATAGGAGATATAATTCTCTGCAGTCATAGAACGGGAGTATATTAATTCAGCCTCTTTTCTTCTCCTACAAGCTGCTGAACAATCTTGGTCCCACCAAGGAGGGGAAGGATACTTATTTTTGAAAGGTTTTTTTAAGGGGATTGACTTATTAGCAGCAGAAATAATTGCATTTCTGAACCCTATATATACAGGAGCAATATTATCATTGTTAATTGGGGGAAGATTTGAAACCTCTTGTTCCAAAACTGTAGAATATAATTGCCAATTAGCTTTGGATAGATTATACTTTAGTCTTGGGCAAAATGTAAAATTTATTCTAGGTGAAGTAGGAGGAGTGATGAATATAGGAAAATGGTCACTGCCATAGCTAGAAGGTAATATTTGCCACAAAAGAAGGGAAGCAATATCTGGGGAGCAGAGAGTTAGGTCAACGGCACTTCTAACATTTTGTAATGGGGATACTCGACGGGTAGGAGACCCGTCATTTAGAATACAGAGATTAAAATTATCAATAAGATCTAAAAATAAGGGAGCCAGTGAATCACACAGATGGGAGCCCCAAACAGTATGATGCATATTAAAATCTCCCAAAATAACCATAGGAGGTGACAGAGAAGAAATAAGTGTTGCAAGTTCTGTTAAAACATTTGCATCAGGTTTAGGAATGTAAACAGAGAGAATAGAGACATCAAGGGCCTTAATAGCAACAGCATTTACTGCTGGACTATGAGAAGGGAGAGGAATTTGTGAAAATGTAACTGTTCTTGAAATTAAAATAGAGGTGCCAGCACGACCATCACTCCTATCATCCCGGAGGCATGCATAGCCTGAAACCCTAAAATGAGACTCAGGTCTAAGCCATGTCTCCTGGATGGCAAGAATGAAGGGATGAAATTTATTAATGAGGTAAATGAGTTCATTTTTTTTATTTCTAATGCTCCGACAATTCCATTGAAGAATTGGCGGGACTGCGAATGTTACGGGCTAAGGAGGAAAGCTGAGTAAGTTTTTGGTGTAAGCTGAGAGGAAGTTCCGTGTCATTAAAACGGGAGATCATGTTAATTAGAATTGATATCATAAGTTCGCAGAAATTATCATTACTAGAGGAGTTGTTGTCATTTCCCAGTAGAGCACACCCATTAGGAAGGGAAGAATTAGGATTCTCAACAATTGCCTGATGGGCTGCCATATCATATCCAGAATTTAATGATTGGCTATAGGTACATTGAGGGATAAAAATTGTTTTTTTGTATGATGCAGTTTGTGAGAGCTGAGCCGAAGGGGTTGAAAGACTGTCAGTTATGGTATAAGGGGTCTGTTGAGAACAATTACGAGGCTGGATTCTTGTTGTATCAGCAAAGGATCTTTTTGTCTGAGGGAATCTAGCTGAAGCTTCTAAATATGAGATATTTTCTTGTGACATAACAAGTTTAATAGATTTTTGCCTTAGATGTTCAGGACAAGTAGGGTCTTTTGCGGTGTGAGGACCTGAGCAGAATAGACAAGTAGGAGTTTGTCGAGAACAAGCTAAACCTTCATGGTTCTGTGCACACACAAAGCAGCGAGGAGATGATCGGCACTGGGAAGTAACATGGCCAAATCTACAACATTTATGACACTGAATTAGTGGCAAAATATATTTTTCTACTGGCATTGAAGTGTAAAAACAGTAAATATGGGGAGGAAGTTTTTGTCCAGAAAAAGTTAGAACAACCGTCTGAGTTGGAACCCATGAAACGCTATTGCTGTCACTAACTGATCGTCTATTAAGTCGCCGTGCTTTAATTATAGAACCGTAGCCAGAGGGAATTTCTATAGCTGCTATTAATTCTTCTAGTGTCCACTCTATGGGAACTTGTCTAACTAGCCCCATACGAGTGATACTATATGAGGGGATGGTTGCTTCATATTTGGAAATTTGGAGAGCTGGGTGATCGATAAAGGTGTTTGCATCTGCAGCTGTTTTAAACTCCACTGATATTCTATTTCGTCCAACTTTTTTGACTCCATCATGGACTATATTTTTAATATTGTTATGATACAGAAAGTGACCGAATTTAATTGGTTTAAGAGTTACTCCAGACAGCTGATCATTTGAGATTTTACTTACGTGAACTAGAAAAGGAGCGGCATCATCTTGAGAGTACTTAACTTTTTTATTAATAAAATCAGGATGGGTATATGAGGATTGTATTGAAGGAAACTATTGTTTTGGATCAGTAATAACTATTTTTTGTGGATGGGCAGACTCGTTACTTACTTGGGCACGTTTACGGTTAATTAGTTCTACATTATCAATGTTAATGGGTAAGGAAAAGGAATCATTGCGACCCCTTCCGGGATCGGGAGGTTCGTCCTCCATTATATTACTACAACAAAAAATTACATAAAAACGGCACAACTACAAACACTTACTAATTTACAGATATTAAAACCTCCACCAAGACAGAAAAATTTACTATAGTAACTCAACAACACTAAATAAAATAATAAATTTTAAGCAAAAAAGGCACGACACTTGTATCTCTCACTTCCTCCCAAAGTCATATTCCGAGAGAAGTATTTGTAATGTTAATAGTGATGGTAGTAGTTAAAAGTTCAAATATAAATATAGGTTTATTAGGATTTAATTTTGAAAGCCCAAATTTGAAAATAGCTCTGTCAGGGTCCCAAGATTGTGAATCTACTGCTTTTAAAATTATATATCTTAATGTCAGGCAGACTTCTGCATACTTGACACTCACAATGTTTTAAATCACTTAGAGAATTGTGTCCATATAGCTTGCAGAACTGACATCGGAATGGGAAACATAATTCTGGAGCGGTAACCTCGTACTGGTAGGCAAATTGTAGAGTAGCCCCCACTAGACAGTGGCAATCTGGTAAGACAGGAAGTTGATGGATTTAGGTGGTTTAGGACTGTGTTTTGCAGTGATGATGATTCACTACTTAAGGGACGTAGGACTTGTTCCTGCCTGGAAGTCTGCCTGGGTAGTGATCATCCTCTTACCTGTTTCTGCCACAAGCAGCAGTATGTGTCCCCGCCTGAAGGACATTTAGAGCCAGTCACTTCAATATTATTAAAAATGGTATTGATGAAGAGAATTGTGGTAGCCAATAGATATTATTACAAACATGTATATTTAAGTAGCTTCTTATATTTATGACGAACTTTCATATTTTCAGATCAATGAGGAGCCCATAATTGTCTGTTTCACCTGTCATGCAAGACTCATTCGTTGCAGGAGATTGCAACAACAGGCTATTGAGTCGAATGCAGTTCTGGAGCAGTTGCTTGCAGGAGAGTCCATGGTATTATTTATTCCATTCATTAAAACCTGTAAAAGTCTATCATAGATTGTTTCATATGAGGATTTTGCCAAATTTGCCACGCTTGGCAGGTTGGCAACTGCAGTTTATATGAGTCTGAGTTGTTATCAGGAAGATGCTGCTGCCCAACTCCTGTTTCTGTTTCCCTCTGTTGCCTCTTGCGGCACCCGTCCCTTGGGTAGGTATACAGGGTAGTGGATATTCTTGCACCGCTACTACATGGTCCGCGGTATTATACTTTTTATTAATAAAAGTTCACTGCTTGATGGTTTATTTCCATTATAATGAAGTATTTGCCTTTATTATCACTTGGCAGGCACTTCGATGATCACTACCTGTCTCGCGCCTTCAATGCTGCTTCCCGTTGCCATACTAAAGAATGTTGTTTCTACTGCAAAGTTAATTTTTTAAAGCAATGTTCTATATTTTACTAATTATGGTAAGTTACGTACTTATTTTTACAAAAATAATTTATGTTATATATTACACTTTGTTTATAAATATTATCTATAGGTGATATCATGCAGTGAACAAATCTTTGTCAATTTGTGGCATTTGTGAGTCTTAAACGAAAGATTGTTGAGACTCAATTGTCAGGATGGATGAAGTATCTACATTCTTATTTAAGTTTATTGTGAACTATCAATTTTGTCCAGTTTTCATTATTATTTGGAGTTGATTTCAGGAAGTTGCTGCTGCCCATCTCATGTTTCAGTTTCCCTCTGTCCCTTCTTACGACATCTACGGGATGGTATGGGGCAGTATGCATTCTCCTACACCACCACTGATCTGGCTTTTTCACTTAATAAAAAAAAATTGTTTTCAGTCAACACCAAACCTGCATGAGGCTAGAGATAAGATTAAATTTACACAAGTTTATCACATAGATATCAGGCCAGTGGAATGTGATATAGAAAATGATTGTAAGGATGAAAGTTTTCGCCATGAATCTGTTAAAGTTGTAGCAGAGAATATCGAAAATGAGAACTCCAAATTTGAAGGGTACCGGGAATCATGAAACAGGTAAACACTGATTTTGTGATATTATTAATTCTTGTAATTAGTTCATGTAAAACACTCTCGAGGAGAAAGAAAATAACAAATAATTATTTAAAAAATAAGCATACATGGAAATCATAATGAACATTGTTAGACATTTTCTTTTACTTATATACAAATATATTTATAAATGTTTTGACCCTGTATAAATGCAGCTAGTATGTATGTGCACTAGGATGTATTGACTTCATAGGAATTAATGATATACTTACAACTGGTAAGCTACCACCTATTTTGTCAATTTCTTAACCCAGATGGACTCCTCTATTACCTATTTCTGTAGTCAAATAGCAGTGCATGCACTGCTATGTGCCAGTCTGAAGAGTATAATCACAGGCTGAGGGGCATTGCATCTTAGTCATCAGAGATGATAGCATGTTGTAGCCTTTTATGTTTGAAGTTAACTGCAGGCGGGCGTGGACTGCAGTACCCACTTACCATCAGGTGATTCTGCTACATGCCATAAGGTGGACTGTTAGTTTGTTTTTCACTTTATACTAAAAATATAGTGAGAAAAAGTGTACAAGGCATCCTTGTACTGGCAAGCCCCCACCTTGTGAAAATTAGTTGCGGCAAACACTCGCTAAATGAGGTGAAGGAATCATCTTCACAAGTAGTCAGTAATTTTATGTGTGGTAGAGCCATGCTGTAGTTATATTAGTAGTATAGTTGTAGCATGAATGGGTCGGCTCAACCGGTGAAGAACCGCGCTCTCACAGAATATCATCCACTTACCATCAGTTGGATTGTATGCTCCTTTCTTCTCCATCGGTTGCCACTTTAGGTTATTACACTTAGCTTATAAAACATTCAGTATGGTAATGAAAGTAGGTGGCTCGGGCTCATAAGCTGTGTGATTGACTATAATGATCTAGTCCTTTGGAAAAAATATCAGTTTTTATTTCATATATTGAGTTAGAATCTGTTTCATTCAAGATACCGCTGTAAGACAAGAAGACTTGGAGATTGATGCTTTTGAAGATCGACATAAGGATTCGGAGAACGACGAGATTCATGAGCAGTTGCTTGCAGGAGAGTCCATGGTATTATTTATTCCATCCATTAAAACCTGTAAAAGTTTATCATAGATTGTTTCATATGAGGATTTTGCCAAATTTGCCACGCTTGGCAGGTTGGCAACTGCAGTTTATATGAGTCTGAGTTGTTATCGGGAAGATGCTGCTGCCCAACTCCTGTTTCTGTTTCCCTCTGTTGCCTCTTGCGACACCCGTCCCTTGGGTAGGTATACAGGGTAGTGGATATTCTTGCACCGCTACTACATGGTCCGCGGTATTATACTTTTTATTAATAAAAGTTCACTGCTTGATGGTTTATTTCCATTATAATGAAGTATTTGCCTTTATTATCACTTGGCAGGCACTTCGATGATCACTACCTGTCTCGCGCCTTCAATGCTGCTTCCCGTTGCCATACTAAAGAATGTTGTTTCTACTGCAAAGTTAATTTTTTAAAGCAATGTTCTATATTTTACTAATTATGGTAAGTTACGTACTTATTTTTACAAAAATAATTTATGTCATATATTACACTTTGTTTATAAATATTATCTATAGGTAATATCATGCAGTGAACAAATCTTTGTCAATTTGTGGCATGTGAACTATCAATTTTGTCCAGTTTTCATTATTATTTGGAGTTGATTTCAGGAAGTTGCTGCTGCCCATCCATGTTTCAGTTTCCCTCTATCCCTTCTTACGACATCTACGGGATGGTATGGGGCAGTATGCATTCTCCTACACCACCACTGATCTGGCTTTTTCACTTAATAAAAAAAAATTGTTTTCAGTCAACACCAAAACTGCATGAAGCTAGAGATAACATTGAATTTACACCAATTTATCACAAAGATATCAGGCCAGTGGAATGTGATATAGAAAATGATTGTAAGGATGAAAGTTTTCGCTTTGAATCTGTTACAGTCGAGGAAGTGAATTTCAAATGTGAGAATTCCAAATTTGATGTAAATGGAAATCATGAGACAGGTAAGATATACCCTTTTTTTGATATTATAAAAATGAGGTACAGTTTATTTTATGACAAGTGGTTACACTGTAGCCCATGAATACAAAATAAAAATGGCCAAGTGCATGTAAATAGCACTCACGGAGAAAGAAAAAAAAAACAATATAAAATGGTTACTTAAAAGGTAACTATTTAACAGTGGTAGAGCCACGCGGCAGCTTTGCTGTTGCAGGTATCTAAAATTGTTAATTTTCTATATATATATATATATATATATATATATATATATATAGAAAATTAACAATTTTATACAAATTTATAAAAATTTATAACAATTTTATAAAAATTATATAACAATTGTTAATTTTCTATATATATATATATATATATATATATATATATATATATATATATAGAAGATTAACAATTTTATGGGTGCTGGTGGAGAACAAACCTGGATTGCTAGCATACTGCGAAATTTCGTGGCAATCTGCGCGCCCCTGAGCTACCAGGGCTTGTTTGGAGTCTTTGTATGGCATACAAGTAATTCCTCTATCTTAATCGTCTCGTAAACTTCCACTGCATACATAGAAGGATCATAGAAGGATCTCTCCCGATGTAGGGAGGATTTGCCTCAGTCGTCACGCTTGGCATAAATGGCATTGACGATCGCAGAACCAGACGTGAGTACCTCTGGCAATGTGGCCTGTCGCCGGTCTGAATATTTTACATCTGAAGTAAACGAGGTGGTTATACCGCCATCTGGCGGAAAACAAAACCCAAAGTCACCTCTTACGAAATCCACGGGATAAAATGTTATGATGAATTCTCTTATGCCGCACTTCCACGCCAACTTCGAATGTACTGTGTGTGTTACTCTAGTTCTGTGTGAAATTCGAAACAGTGATTATTAGAATATATTATTCTAATACTACTACCTAGACTATATCCTTAATATCTACAAAAATATTGGTCAAAATGTATGTATGTATAACACTCTTTCTGTGTGGGATTCGAACCAGCGATTATTAGATTAATGTAATTATAGCATGGTCAGAAGAACGTCATCATTATTGTTCGAATTACGATTCTTTACCATTCTTTCCCTCCAAAAATGAATATGAGAGACACTATCCAGAATAATTGGCTAAAATACCTTGCATCTTGCAATGTTAAATGAGTGTAAACATGTAAAATATTATAATTTCTCTATATCTCCCTGGTAAGGCATAAATTCGGCCCGCTGTAAACCGTCTAAGGTATCTTACAATAAGGATACAATGTCTTACAATAAATAAAATGTTTGATTCATTTGTATTTCAGAACAACCCTGCGTAGTAACAAATAATTTTTCAAAATTGTGTGAGAAAAAGATTAAACCAAATTCTACTGATTGTAACATAAATGATGTTTGTAAAGGAAACCTCGATTTAGAAAGCCCTGTTATTAAAACAAAGCCTAAAATGAAAAGAGATACTAAACCAGTTATTGAAAAAAGGAAGCATCCTGCAAAAATCATGAAAAAGAAAATTTTGAACGAGAGTGTAAATAAACTTAAGAAAAAGACATCCGTGGCATCAACAAAATACATTTTTGAATGTGATGATAGTAGAAAAAAGTTTTTTACAAAAGATATTCTCGCCGACCACATATCTCACAGTCATAAGACGCAAAAGAACTCAGATACAGTTCAGACACAAGTTGAACAAACTCCAGTACCGCAAGTAATGGGTACATATAACTGTGATATTTGCGAATTTAAAACTTCTTATAGATGTCGCATTGCAGCACATCTTAAAGCGCACGTCGCTAAGCGAGTGAAATTTCCAAAGGCATATGAAAATACACAACGGAGAAAAACCTTTTTCCTGTAATATCTGTGAATATAAATGTATACTAAAAGCTGATTTGATGAGACACATAAAAATACATACCGTAGTAAAACCTTTTTCGTGTAATACTTGTGAATATAGATGTATTTCAAAAAGTTTTTTGCCAAGGCATATGAAAATACACACTGGAGAAAAACCTTTTTCATGTAATATCTGTGAATATAAATCCATTACAAAAAGTAATTTGCAAACACATATGAAAATACACACCAGAGAAAAACCTTTTTCGTGTATTATCTGTGAATATAGATGTATTACGAAAAGACTTTTGCAAAAACATATAAACATACATACCGGAGAAAAACCTTTTTGGTGTGATATCTGTGAATATAGATGCATTAGTAGAAGTAATATGATAAGGCATATGAAAATACACACCGGAGAAAAACCTTTTTCCTGTAATATCTGTGAATATAGATCTACTACAAAAAGTAATTTGCAAACACATATGAAAAAACACACCGGAGAAAAACCTTTTTCCTGTAATATCTGTGAATATAGATCTACTACAAAAAGTAATTCGCAAACACATATGAAAAAACACACCGGAGAAAAACCTTTTTCGTGTACTATCTGTGAATATAGATGTATTACAAAAAGTTGTTTACGAGGTCATTTGAAAAAACACACTGGAGCAAAACCTTTTTCGTGAGCTATCTGGTAAAATATGTACAATATAATGTAAATGTGTTTTATATCATTATAAAAGTGTACGAAGTGTATAAAATCTATTTTTTGTGAATTTGTTATGTAATTATAGCATGAGTAGAAAAACCTTTCCGATGTGCTAATTTAAACTGCATTTATTCGAAAGAAGCTGATTCAAAAACCAAAAAAATTGAAACCTTATAATAAATACCGAATGGGAGGTTAGTGGAAACAGACTAGACTTTTTAGATTCATAAAAATACTGAAAAATAAAACCAGCAGTGAAAATTAAAACAGTACTAGCTGATTTTTTTCCATTGATTGACCATATGTCAATAAACGCGCGGACGCTGAACTCTTTTATTTAGCTCGGTACGAAAGCACAAAATAAATATGACGAAACAATGCATAGGTATTACTGTACTTTGCTCACTCTACCCGTCCTTTTCACACACGCGCTGCCGACACGTGTCGCCTCGCAATTTACAATGCCAACATGTGGGGGATTCCCCAAATTACGGGGAAAAGAAAGTTGGTTGGGGATTAGTATTATGTGGGGATTTTGAAAATTTTTTTTTTTAAGAAATCTAAATACTTAAGTTTTGTTAGGTTACTTATGAATATCGAATGACTCCCTTTTTTAATTATCTTTTTCCACAACAATTAATTTTTCGGATTTATTTTGGCACCTTTTGTGTATCGTTTAATGCTTTTCATTTCTTTATTTATTTTTTCTTTAACAGCAGAGTAAATAGAGCAATTGTGGTCCTTTTTAATGGCAACAAGGGAAGCAATTAAAATATTCCATTTAGTAATATGCTTGTTACAAAAATATGAAAAGTGTGAAGATAATTTTTTTGCAAAATTTGTTGAATATTGTTTCCTTACTTAACCCCACAGACATCTAAAGTGGAGTTGTCGAACTAAACGGATGATATATCTATCTATAAATATTGTTACGAGCTTGAGGTTCGTGACAATTAAAAATTGCCGATAAAATTACCTAAATTAACACTTTAATTTACTTTATACAAATTAAAGTAAAAAAACACTAATAATTAAACACACTAATTCACTTAATTTCGCTCCGAAGCTTCGCTTGTGTCGCCGAGTTAAACTCTGCGTCGATCGCACCTTGCGCCACCTATTTATTCAAATCAGCAAAACATCCGGAACGTTCAAGCAAACACGCGCAAGGTACCGAGAAATCGAGTATAGATTTTCTAGAAACTTAGTTCTTCGGGCGGCGCTGTCGGTCGAGAGATCTGTGATGTCATTCTTTACACGCTCTACTCGCTCTCGTTCCTGACACTAGATGGCGCTAGTATATCGTCGATTGGAGCGCGTAACACTGCCCCCTCCTAAGACATGCTCGTCCCGAGCATTATCGGTCCCATGATAACGCGCCAAGCGATCCACATGGACGATCTTAGGAGTCCCTCTTACGCCTTTCTGTAACGGCTCCGCAATGTCAAGGGCTGTCCTATCCCGTGGTGCACCAATATTGTACAATTTCGGTGCTCCTCTACTACGTGTCTGAGGTCCCCGCACAGCCGCACAACTTGTACATGTACGACACCAATCCTCGACATCGTCACGATAATGGACCCAGTAAAACTGTTCTCGGACCTTCAGCTGAGTTCGTTTAACTCCCAGGTGGACTCTTGAACGACCATTATGGCACAGCTGTAGAACATTCGGCACTTTAGCTTTAGGGACAACCATTTGCAAACGACAGCTGTCTCCTCGACCATTGTCCCATTTACGGCACAGGACTCCATCCTGAAGCAGCAAGCTGTCCCATTGGGCCCAATAGCTTTTCGTGGTTGAACTCATCGCTGAGACGTCCCTCCACTTAGGCTTGGTAGCACGGGCCTTCATCCATCCCAGAATCGGCTTGATGTCTGAATCTTCCTGCTGTGCACGTCGTAGGCTGTCCTTCCACCCGTTACTGAGGTGGTCTGTCCTGAGCATCCTCACGGATACCACTTCCTTACCTTGCCTACTACAATGGTTACCATCTTCAGGACAAGGTCTTCTTGACAATGCATCTGCGTTGCCATGAGATTTCTCGCTGCGATGTTCGATCTCAAAGTCGTATTCCTGCTGCTGCTGGGCGGTGCTGTTAGCCGCACTTCCTTTCTGAGACCGTTCACCTTCCCTTCCTAGGGTGTGCTTAGGGCAGCTGGACCGAAGATGGCCCCTTTCCCCACAGCCATAGCACCTAGGGCTGTATCCTTTATTGTGGTCGCGAACCGTAACTGCTGCAACCTCCCTAGCGTGAGGTGAACGATGATCCTGTCGCCGCCAGGCAGTGCCGTTAGCCGCACTACCCTCCTGATATCGTTCACTTTCCCTTTCTGCGGTTCGCTTAGGGCAGCTGGATCGAAGGTGGCCCTTTTCCCCACAGCCATAGCACCTAGGGCTGTATCCTTTGTTGCGGTCGCGAACTGTAGCTGCTGCAACCTCCCTGACGCGATGGGAACGATGATCCTGCCGCACGGCTTCTACCTCCAGTGCATGGGCCAAGGCGACCTTAAGCGTCTCGTGGTGCCCGAGCCTCACAGCAGCTCTGACTTCCAGGTCGCGGATGCCGTCGATGAATGTTTGCACCAGGTTCCCTCCAATGAGCGCAGGTACAGACTGGTATGCTTTACGAACCATCTTCTCCACCTCAAGGGCCCACTGCTGCAGGTTTTCGTTGCTGCGTTGCACGCGATCTTTAAGCTGCGCGCGAAAGACGTGTTCCAGGTGAGCGTCACCATATCTCGCCTCCAAGGCCTCAAGAAGCTGCTCATAGGTCACTTTCTTACCGAGAGCTTCCAACACAGTTAAGGCTTGGTCGCGCAGGCCTAGGGTGAGTGCAGTCATGGCTTGGCTTTTATTCCAGCCGTTCGCCTTCATGACGGCCTCGAACTGGATTTTGTAGGCCGACCAGGAAGAGGTCCCGTCGAACGGCGGCACTTTGAATCCACGTAGCGAAGGTGCTGCAGCTACTACGGGAGCTGTAGTTCCATCCCCAAGTTTGAGGTCGTTTAGCGTTTTCTTCACGTCAGCCATCACGTTGTCAACCCGATTGTTCACATGGTTGATTCGGGTTTCATGTTCTTCGATTCGGGTTTCAGCTTCCGACAGGCGGTTGTCGTGTTGAGCAACCCTATCCTTCACCTGCCTTATCTCTTTCCCAAAGGTAGCGTGAAGGTCCTTCATGAGGAGCATCTGCTCTTCCGACCGACGAGCCTGTTCCGCCTGCTGACGGGCCTGTTCCTCCTGTCCGCCCCGCAGCTGCTCTTCCAATCGGCGGGCCTGTTCCTCCTGTCCGCTCTGCAGCTGCTCTTTCAACTGACGGACCTGTTCCTCCTGTCGGCGAGCCTGCTCCTGCAGCATCACCATCAGAGCACCTAAGTCAGGTGCCACAGACGTAGAAGCTGCTGACGGACCGGCTTCCGTGGCCGGCGGCTGGCCCTCAGACATCTGCGGCGTTGCACCACCAAATCTCCTCTGGTCCGTCTCCTGCTGGCGTTGACTTCGGGTACGGACACCCTCCGTTTCCTCCTTAGGTAAAATCGGCATTATTTTATCCCACTTCTGACACCAATTGTTACGAGCTTGAGGTTCGTGACAATTAAAAATTGCCGATAAAATTACCTAAATTAACACTTTAATTTACTTTATACAAATTAAAGTAAAAAAACACTAATAATTAAACACACTAATTCACTTAATTTCGCTCCGAAGCTTCGCTTGTGTCGCCGAGTTAAACTCTGCGTCGATCGCACCTTGCGCCACCTATTTATTCAAATCAGCAAAACATCCGGAACGTTCAAGCAAACACGCGCAAGGTACCGAGAAATCGAGTATAGATTTTCTAGAAACTTAGTTCTTCGGGCGGCGCTGTCGGTCGAGAGATCTGTGATGTCATTCTTTACACGCTCTACTCGCTCTCGTTCTTGACACTAGATGGCGCTAGTATATCGTCGATTGGAGCGCGTAACAATATATTCTATATATAGTACAGCCCCCATCCTTGGTGTACTAATTATTTTTAACGAACTTTACAAGATCACATAATTCTGTAAAATAATAGTAATCAAAGGTAAATCATAAAAAATAAAACTCAATTTAAAAATAATAATCATCTTTATTCGGGTAATTTACACCCATAACAAGTAAAAACATTGAATTTAAACTTAAGCAATCTACACAATTTCAGAAATAAATAAATAAATATCGATCAATCAATGTTTCATCAAAGTAACAATTTTAAATTAATAAATCCAACAGTATTTATAAGTAGGCAGTAATGATACTATCATTAACAAATAAAGTAAATTAATCGAAATAAAATAACATAAAATTTAGTTTATTTATCTAAGATCTTGGTATTTAAAATAATAAAGCAACTTCTCTACTACACAAAAGTTATGAGAAAAATAAAATAAGATGCACAAATTACAAAAAATTAGTACAACAGACAATAAAATTGGCAATTTTTACAAAAAAAAACTTAAATATCCAATATCTTGAAAACGGTTAAGTTTGATGTGTGGTGTTTCATAGTCATAACAGTCGGTAATGATGCAAATTACAACCCCCTAAAGGATCTAGGTCGACTTAACCAATATAATTTATATTGAAATTCTCGAAATTGTAAACAGGGTTATCCTGTATATATATTTCAATATTTATCTAAGCTATGTTCCACTTGGCACGAACATTTGATGTTCTCTGGTCACATACAGTAGCAAGGACTTTAAAGCCTCCTTAAATTTTGTTATATTTCTCATGTCATTAAAGCTAATTCAGCTTTTTTTGTACTGCCAGCACGAAATGAATATGATATCGACTGTTTATAGTTTTTAGAATACCTCTACTCTAATTTCAGTCCTCAATACATCACCATTGTCAACTAAACCAGTAATCCTGTGATTTTTCCTGTCATAACCAATATGTTGTGGTGTTAAGGCCATTTCATCAAAAACCAGTGTACACAACTTATCATTGGCTTTCATTTTAGATGCTTGCTTCTTAAGTTGGTAAATATGTTTTCATTTATAACAGGCTTAATATTGGCCATAGATACCATCCTGCTTAAGGTGAAAGGTAATGGCAGAACTAATATCTTTCGCAGCATTCTGTAGGATCTTGGCACATGTTTAGAAAAATGTAATGCCATCACTTTTTCATCAAGTGTGAATCATCTGCCCATTTTGTGTTTACCACATTCTCGAAATTGTAGCATTGTAAAAATTGTTGCCATTGAGGTTTCTTTTAGGATAGGGTGGCAAACGAGCACACAGTTCACCTGATGGTAAGTGGTTGCTGCGGCCCAAAGACTATATAATCACTTGACTGCGCATACAGTGCCCCGACGCTCGAAAACTATTAGTATTTTGTCGCCTATGCATCGGCTATGGTACTATTAACCATTTTAGTATTGTCCAAGTGTTAGACCTGTGTGCACGCTAAATTAATGCAAATTTTTATAATTTTTATGCAATTATAATGCATCAAAATGCCTTCATGCGCAGTGAAGTGGTGTGGGAAACATTCCAGGACAGATGTCCAAAAATAATGGAGTAACTTTTCATTGCTAAGTACAGTACAAAATACGAAAATTATTGTTGATTAATTCAGATTATGAGCCAATGCAGGGGTCTATCAAACGGTGGCTGGGTAAATAACGACATGGTTGAGTCGCGCGTTGATGTCTTTTGGAAAAGTCTCGTTCTATTATTAGACAATTCTAATGCTTCTATCCCTTTCTTTCCCTTTGTATGTTTATCGTAAACATTAGTACTTACTATTACCTTTAATAGCTGAAAGTCGATATCGAAAATAATAAAATTATTAAGATTATTCAATTCACACACTGTGAAAAAATACTTATCTACTATTAACCGTCTTCAGAAAAAAGAGGAGTTTATAGTTAACTAGTTAAATTAGTTAGATTGGTGTACCAAATCAGAACGGCTTACAATTTTAAAAGGCCACTAAAGACAAGTCATTGTACGGATCCACTACAGTAATAGATATTTTTCGCCGTTGTAAATTTTTTAATAAGAGGGCGATCAATGAGAGTGGTTCAAAAGTACTGTCTTCGAAATATAATACCAATTATTTTATGAGAACGGTTTCAAAATCTCTGAATAGGTATTATTGATTCCCGGATATTTCATCAATATGTAATAGAATCAACAAATCATTTAATTGAATTAGCAAGATGCATAATTTACAAATTTGTAGACGCTTGTATATATTTTTTTACAAAGAACAATCAGGACCCCTAAACTTTAATTCGAAATAAATATAAAAAATTATTCATTTTAAAAATCAATAATAATATAATAAATACATAATGATTTCTTAAATTTACGCGAACACTACACATTGAATAAAACTATTATTTACGGATTTTATCGCGTTTAATTACATTAATTTATTTTTATTATTATCCCGACGTTTCGGGTGCTTTACAGCGCCCATGGTCACGGGGGGGACTGAGATGTTTGACGTCCTAATGTCATAGTCCGGCTACCTTCAGTTTTTTAATATTAATTTTTGGTCCGATTTACGCAAAACGAGCTTATAGTATCATGAAGTCTTGCAGTGGTATGCTTGGGTTTGGGTTTAATTTTGTTAATTATAGGATCCCAAGCAATAGAGAAGATGGTAGCACCCAACCATCTTCTCTATTGAAATTTGGATGTTTTTTTAATTTCAATAGCCTCGCGTATCATCCTTGGTAGGAATCGGTGTTCTTTTGCGAGAATTTGTGGTTTATCAAATCTAATGTAATGGTGGGGACGATCTTGAACATGTTCGCAGACTGCAGACTTCCCGGAGCGTCGGTGCTTCACATCAGCTATATGTTCCTTCACGCGGGTTTTTATAGATCTCTTTGTTTGACCTATGTAAGAGAGACCACATTCACAATCTAGCTTGTACACACCTGCATCTTGTAGAGGAATATTACATTTGATGGATGGTAAAAATTGACTAATCTTCTTCAGCGGCTTGTAGTATGTCTTAATGGACGCTCGCTTCAAGATGTAGCCAATCTTGTCCGTGACTCCTCTAACATATGGTAGTAGAGCAGGCGCGCGCTCGACTGTGGCCGGCTTCACTCGTTCACTGTGACGTAGGCGCGGGGCCCGAAGCTTGTTGTCTTGCAATACTTGCTTGACATGCTGAAGCTCCGCAGCCAGATGTTTTCTGTCACAGATCCCTCGTGCTCTCTGAAACAAAGATTTACCCACGGTAGCTAACTGTGAAGGATGATGGTGAGATTCACCATTTAGATATCGGTTGGTATGGGTCTTTTTCCTATACACAGTGTGACCAATAGTGTTATCAGGATTTCGGATGACTAAAACATCTAGGAAAGCTAAAGAATTATTTGCCTCTAACTCCATTGTGAATTGTATTTTAGAGTTTATGGAGTTAAGGTGGTCTAAAAATGCAGTTACTTTGTCAGATGGTAAAATTGTGAAAGTGTCGTCTACGTACCGCTTGTAGAACCTTGGATTTACAGGAGCAGTAAGAAGGGCTTTCTCCTCAAAGTCCTCCATGAATATGTCGGCGACTATGGGAGACACAGGTGAGCCCATCGCCACACCATCTACTTGCTTGTAGAACTCCTCCTTCCACAATAGATAGCCAGATGTGAGGCAATGTTCAAGTAGTATTGCATATTCTTGAGGCATGTTATTTTCTTCTAGCTTCCTAGTTACAATTGAGATGCAGTCCACAATAGGTAGGCATGTAAATAGTGACTGAACATCAAAACTGACCATAGTTTCATTGTTAGCGAGATGTAGGTCTTTTATCTCACTCACAAAATGGTATGAATCCTTTGTGTGTGCTCTGGTATGTCCTCTCAGTGGTGATAGTATTTTTGCTAAGTATTGTGCCAGCTTATAAGTTGGTGAATCGATCTGGCTCACTATGGGACGTAGTGGAGCATTTGGTTTGTGTATCTTCGGTAACCCATACAACCTCGGTGGTTTGGCACATGATGGTATTAGCGAATTCACGTCGAGATTTAATTTTTCGGAGTATTTCTTTATTAAATCGCTAGTTGTTTTAAGCGTGTTAGTTGTAGGGTCTGTTTTGACCTTTTTATATGTACTTTCGTCCGATAAAAGTTGTTGTATTTTAAAATTATATTCCGACGCGTCCATTACCACCGTAGCATTTCCTTTATCCGCGCGGAGAATCGTGAGTTCTGGTCTGTTCCATAAGTTCTTTAGCGCTATAAATTCGTCTTTGGGAAGGTTTGGTTTCGGCACTGAACTACGACGTAACAAGGACGAAATATCTTGACGTATAGCCTCCAAATCTTCCTTACTAAGGAAGATTTGGAGGCTATACGTCAAGATATTTCGTTAAACTTAAAAAGGTCAAAACAGACCCTACAACTAACACGCTTAAAACAACTAGCGATTTAATAAAGAAATACTCCGAAAAATTAAATCTCGACGTGAATTCGCTAATACCATCATGTGCCAAACCACCGAGGTTGTATGGGTTACCGAAGATACACAAACCAAATGCTCCACTACGTCCCATAGTGAGCCAGATCGATTCACCAACTTATAAGCTGGCACAATACTTAGCAAAAATACTATCACCACTGAGAGGACATACCAGAGCACACACAAAGGATTCATACCATTTTGTGAGTGAGATAAAAGACCTACATCTCGCTAACAATGAAACTATGGTCAGTTTTGATGTTCAGTCACTATTTACATGCCTACCTATTGTGGACTGCATCTCAATTGTAACTAGGAAGCTAGAAGAAAATAACATGCCTCAAGAATATGCAATACTACTTGAACATTGCCTCACATCTGGCTATCTATTGTGGAAGGAGGAGTTCTACAAGCAAGTAGATGGTGTGGCGATGGGCTCACCTGTGTCTCCCATAGTCGCCGACATATTCATGGAGGACTTTGAGGAGAAAGCCCTTCTTACTGCTCCTGTAAATCCAAGGTTCTACAAGCGGTACGTAGACGACACTTTCACAATTTTACCATCTGACAAAGTAACTGCATTTTTAGACCACCTTAACTCCATAAACTCTAAAATACAATTCACAATGGAGTTAGAGGCAAATAATTCTTTAGCTTTCCTAGATGTTTTAGTCATCCGAAATCCTGATAACACTATTGGTCACACTGTGTATAGGAAAAAGACCCATACCAACCGATATCTAAATGGTGAATCTCACCATCATCCTTCACAGTTAGCTACCGTGGGTAAATCTTTGTTTCAGAGAGCACGAGGGATCTGTGACAGAAAACATCTGGCTGCGGAGCTTCAGCATGTCAAGCAAGTATTGCAAGACAACAAGCTTCGGGCCCCGCGCCTACGTCACAGTGAACGAGTGAAGCCGGCCACAGTCGAGCGCGCGCCTGCTCTACTACCATATGTTAGAGGAGTCACGGACAAGATTGGCTACATCTTGAAGCGAGCGTCCATTAAGACATACTACAAGCCGCTGAAGAAGATTAGTCAATTTTTACCATCCATCAAATGTAATATTCCTCTACAAGATGCAGGTGTGTACAAGCTAGATTGTGAATGTGGTCTCTCTTACATAGGTCAAACAAAGAGATCTATAAAAACCCGCGTGAAGGAACATATAGCTGATGTGAAGCACCGACGCTCCGGGAAGTCTGCAGTCTGCGAACATGTTCAAGATCGTCCCCACCATTACATTAGATTTGATAAACCACAAATTCTCGCAAAAGAACACCGATTCCTACCAAGGATGATACGCGAGGCTATTGAAATTAAAAAACATCCAAATTTCAATAGAGAAGATGGTTGGGTGCTACCATCTGCTTGGGATCCTATAATTAACAAAATTAAACCCAAACCCAAGCATACCACTGCAAGACTTCATGATACTATAAGCTCGTTTTGCGTAAATCGGACCAAAAATTAATATTAAAAAACTGAAGGTAGTCGGACTAACTATGACATTAGGACGTCAAACATCTCAGTCCACCCCGTGACCATGGGCGCTGTAAAGCACCCGAAACGTCGGGATAATAATAAAAATAAATTAATGTAATTAAACGCGATAAAATCCGTAAATAATAGTTTTATTCAATAATAAATACATATTTTCGTTGTAACTGATTGATTTTGATTAAATATTATTTATATGATTTTAATTGATTATTTTTCATAATGATAAAATCCATTTTATCGATAACGAATATTTTCCTTTATTAAGAAGAGCAACCCTAAAGATAGCCATAACAACGCAACTTGACCATTTGCAGCCACGCGTTCCTCCTCGTCCCCCGGCCCGCAGTAGTGAGTCGTATGCTTAGAAGAAATCTGCCTATACGCTCTCTAATGGTTACATTCTCTATGCTGCGGCCCATAGACATCTACATATTCTATCCTCGATTAAAAATCAAAATGCAGATGCATTGTCACCCGTGAGGACTAAGATGGAATGCCTCGTTTCCAGTAAAAGAGGTCTCCGGTTCTCTACACTCACCATACGAAACACAGCAGCATTAAGCCACTATTTCACGCTGGTATTCTGTGAGAGTGTGGTCCTTCCCTGGTCGAGCCGACCCATTCGTGCTACAACTATACTACTAATATAACTGCAGCATGGCTCTACCATGTTTATAAAACTTTTAAATGCTTTCAAGAAAGTATTATTTTCTGATAGATTCATTTCCTTCTCCAGTCTTTTTGTTCTTTCTTCATATTTTCTTATTTCTCATTTGCTATATTCGCGCTTTTAAGTTTTTTTAACAATGTATTTCTTGTAATAATTTGAGATTTTTTGCTTAGTCACCTTCAAGCCTGAAATTAAAATGACAAAACATTATATTTATATAGACCTAGAAAAATTTTACTATAGTTAAGTAATAATAAGTTTAATTGTAGCAAGTTGATTGTATTTTGAATCATAATTTGGAACATAGTAGATAAATATTGAAATATATGATAGGTAACCCTAGGTTAAGTCGACTTAAATCATTTAGGGGGTTGTAGTTTGCATCACTGCCGACTGTTTCAACTATGAAACACCATACACCAAACTTAACCATTTTCAAGATATTGTATATTTTAGTGATGGAATAGTGGAGTACTTGTGCAGGCGAAACATGATGAAATAGAATGGCAAAAGTGATAAAATACGTTTACTTATTAAAGTTAACATTTTAGTATTTTATTTGGTACAAGAGCGAGCAAAGCAAGCTCGGGACTTGGGGCATACCAACCCAGATAGGTTTGGTTAGAAGGATTTGTGGTTATTTTTTCATACCAGAAATAACGGGGGCTCCACCAACTAAACTTTGGTATTGCTTCGGTGAAGATGGGTCACGCCCCTTTCTCACTCACTGTCACTCCCCGACTACGTATTAAGGTGATTTTTCTTATAAATTGTTTAATAAAATTTTGATCTTTAACATTTAATATAAAAATACTATACATCTCCGGTGGGGGGACAGGTGGGGGGTGAATCTATCCCTATCCACCTTCCTTCCCCCCGCCCCACAACCCCCTATTAAAGCGACTTGATACTAAACCTTTACCAGAACCAGCACAAAACCCAGTGGGACTTTTTTAAATGAAATTAATTTACAATATATTATCCTTAATTTAATTTATACAATAAAATCTATTTTAACTTACTGGATGTTTGAGCAGTAGTTGTCTCTTGCACACAACTTGATGTTGAAGCAATTTCTTGTGTATAGCTTGTTTAAAGAGTATTATTTATATTTGTAACCTCAACTAAGGGTGGTGTCTTAGCAATAGCACCTGTAAAATCAATATATACAACGAATGATTATATTGTACTTTAAATATATTGACAACTTAACAATAGTACAAAGAGAAATGTGAACTGACGGCTCCAACAAAATTTCTAACCTGCTTGGGTTTATTAATTGCAGAGATTAGTTTCTCACAAAAAATTACAGCATACACATATTAGCCACGTAGCATTTGAACTACTAAGACTGAAGGACTATCAACATCTTCCAACAGACAATATCAAACAACAAATCATCATCATCATCATTACAGCCTTTCACAAGTCCACTGCTGAACATAGGCCTCCCCCAAGTAATGCCACAAAGCACGGTCCTGAGCCACCTGCATCCATCGACTTCCTGCATGTCTTACCAGGTCGTCACTCCATCTAGTGGGGGGTCGCCCTACACTACGCCTACCGGTACGAGGCTGCCACTCGAGAACCTTTCTTCCCCATCGGTTATCGGTTCTTCGAGCTATATGGCCGGCCCATTGCCACTTCAGCTTACTAATCCGTTGGGCTATGTCGGTCACTCTGGTTTTACTGCGGATATCCTCATTTCTGAGTCTATCACGCAGAGAAACTCCGAGCATAGCCCTCTCCATAGCTCGCTGAGCGACCTTAAGCGTCCTCATACGGCCAGCAGTGAAGGACCACGTCTCAGATCCATAAGTCATCACTGGCAACACGCACTGGTTGTACAATCTAGTTTTTAGAGATTGAGGTATACCTGACGAAAAGATATGTCGTAATTTCCCGAACGCTGCCCAGCCGAGTTGAATCCGTCGATTGACCTCTCGGTCGAAGTTGGACTTACCTAGTCGGACTATTTGTCCCAGGTAAACGTACTCGTCAACAACTTCGAGCATAGTGCTCCCAACAACTACCGGCATAGGTGTGACATGGACATTGAACATGATCTTTGTTTTGTCCATGTTCATCTTAAGACCTATCCGTTGGGAGGCACTATTGAGGTCATTGAGCATAGTGCTTAAGTCCTCCAGCGATTCTGCCATAAGGACTATATCGTCGGCAAATCGAAGGTGAGTGATGTACTCGCCATTGATGTCAATACCGTATCCTTTCCAGTCCAGTAGCTTGAAAACGTCTTCCAATGCAGCGGTGAAGAGTTTCGGGGATATAACGTCACCCTGTCTTACACCTCTCTGCAGTTGGATAGGTTTCGAGCTCTGGTTCTGTACTCGGATAGCCATCGTAGCCCTACTGTACAAACACTTCAGCACTTCGATATACCGACAGTCAACTTGGCACCGCTGAAGGGACTGTAGCACCGCCCAAATTTCGACGGAATCAAAGGCTTTCTCATAGTCCACATACGCCAGGCAAAGTGGCAGATTGTACTCTTCAGTCTTCTGTACAATCTGCCGCAGGGTATGTATGTGGTCTATGGTACTGAAGCCTTTTCGGAAACCGGCTTGTTCGGGAGGCTGGAAGTCGTCAAGTCTGCGTGCGAGACGATTCGTAATGACTCTCGAAAACAGCACGTAGACGCGGCTCAGAAGGGAAATCGGTCTGTAGTTCTTTAAGAGAGCGTTGTCGCCTTTCTTAAAGAACAAGACCACCGCACTTCTGCTCCACGCCTCTGGAGTAGTGCCACCATGGAGGACGGAATTGAAGAGCTTCTGAAGGACTACAAGTACCGGTGTTCCACCCGCTTTCAGAAGCTCCGCTGTAATTCCATCCTCGCCTGGGGCCCTGCCGTTTTTAAGGTGCTGGAGAGCCATTCTAATCTCGCTTAGACTGACGTCCGGGATATCATCGGAATAGTGTCGGATAAGACTTGCTCTTGGATCGTTACTCACACTTGCGTGTGGCTCCAACGATGATGTGTACAGCTGCCCATAGAACCTCTCAATCTCACTCAAAATCTCAGGTGTCCCGGAAACGATGTTGCCACACTCAGTCTTCAGCTTTGACAGTTGGCTCTTTCTGGCAGACAGATCTCTGGCAAAGACTTTGGAGCCCTGGTTCCGCTCGATCGCTTCTTTAATACGAGAACTATTAAAGTTGCGTAAGTCTCGCCGCATGCATTTGGAGATCTGTCTGTTCAGTTGCCTGTATGCTGTCAAATCTGTTGACGATTGCAGCCTCATCTCCCGTCTAACAGCCATGAGATTAAGAGTGTGATCGGAGAGTTTTTGTGTTCTTCTGCGGCGGGTCTTGCAGAACTTAGCTCCGACCGCATGGACAGTTTCCACGAGCTTGTCGTTCATATCGTCCACTGCATTGCAATCTTCTAGGCACTGGAAGCGGTTACGTAACTCGAGCTGAAAGGTTTCGGGATTCTGGATTAGAGCACGAGGGGGACGGAGCGTTGACTTCATTAGACGAGACCTCTCCAACTTAACGTTTAGGTTCAGTGTGCCTCTAACCATTCGGTGATCGCTGCCAGTTTTCACCCTTGCGATCACTGAGACATCACTGAACAGTTGGCGTCTGGTCGTCATAATGAAGTCAATCTCATTTTTTGTCGAACCGTCGGGGCTCGACCAGGTCCACTTCCTGTGGGGCCGCTTCTGGAAGAAAGAGTTCATCATAAAGAGTCCCTCTTTCTCCATAAAGTCGGCCAGCTGCTGGCCCCTTCGGTTCCGTTGCCCTACTCCAAATTTCCCTACGTGCCTAGTTTTGCGTTGAAGTCTCCCATCAACACCGTGTAGTGGGTTTTGGAGGAATGTATGGCTCTGGAAATATCCTCATACATTTCCTCCACCTCCTCATCGGGGTGTGCCGAGGTTGGTGCGTAAACCTGAATGACCTTCAGCGAATACCGTTTGGTGATTCTGAGTATCAGGTACGCGACCCTCGTCGACACACTCCCAATCTTTACAACGTTGTTGACGAGAGACTTGTGGACGATAAATCCGACACCTCCTTGGGACAGATGGTCGCCCTCCCGGTGATAGAACAAGTTGCCGGACTCGAGGATTGCCGTGTCCTCCCCCTCTCTTCGGACCTCGGATAATCCAATAATATGCCAGCGCAACTTGTCTAACTCTTCTTCCAGCTCCAGTATCTTCTCGTCAGTCCTCAGGGTGCGTGCGTTATATGTTGCCAGGTCGAGTCGTCGTAGGTGGCAACCGAACCTCCACCGGAGATTCTTAGCACCCCCTGCCCCGCCGTTACAATGGTCGCCACCGTAGCCAGGAATAGCGGGGCCGCCGGGGACTGGGGGCCGTCTTTTTGTGTATTTGTTCATTGGGGGGTATTTGCCGTAGTTGCCACGCTTGGCGAGCGGGTTGGCAACCGCAGTTTTTTATTACGTCACAGTTGTCATCAGGAAGATGCTGCTGCCCATCTCCTGCCTGTCTCCCTCTGTCGCCTCTTACGACACCCACGGGAAGATATGGGGTAGTGGATATTCTTAACCGCCACTACACGGCAAACAACAAATACAAGTAGCATAACAAAATAATACAAATAAAAATGAAGCTAAAAGGTACACATTCCACTTTATTAAAATAGAAGTTTATTATCAGTATTAGTTGCCCTATAGAGCACCTGTGAAAAATTTGCATACTATAATGTTAATTATGGATCTTACAGCAATGTCGAATTTTACAAAGACTGAGGCAAATCAAGTATGTAACTTCTTTTGTGATTAATTAACTTTGATAAGAAGACCAAATGAAATACTAAATTTTTTGTTCTTAAACAAATGAATACTGCACAAATTTGGGCATCTAAACTTTAACTATAATATTCTAAGATTGAATGAAGTGAAAGAATGGGATATCAAATTGAAGATCTTCATAACTTTAAATAGATACTAAAGGACAATATGATTAAAAAATAATTGAACATTAAACATATGTTGGTGCAATATAAATGTTCTCATTAGTACTAGAAAAGATCTTTAGATCTCTATATATTTGTTATTACAACATAAACTCATGTTTCTTCCCATTTGTACTCTGTGAAAGTTTAATATTTATAAACTGGTATAGATTTTGATATTCATATGAGCTTTAAAAAAGCCTTAATTTATAAGCTTAATTATCATTTGAAAAAAAGTTAATAAGAAATAACAAACTTTCCATAAAATTGCTTTGCATGTCATACATAATATTTTGTCAACATGGAAGTTGAAAATTAGTATTGCAGAACATATTTTAACAATGATTCAAAATTAATACATTAAATTATTCATTTTTGATAGTAAAATTAACTATTTGAGGAACAAACTTCCAGATTAACTTTAACATTCATCATATTAAGAATAGATCATTACAATGTTAATGCAAATTTTTACTAACCTTTCATATGCAATGTTGGCATTGCAATATTACTTAACATTTTACTTCAGTCCAGTACTTGGATTCAAAAGGTGTATGACAAATTCTTCGGTACTTAAACACATACATATCATCTAAGCACAGAAAGTTTCCACTAACTGCTTGAACCCATGTACAAAAGCGTGTTGGATCTTTTGTAGGATTCGGAAATTTGTGAAGTATAAAGCCATCTTCACCTACAAAAAAATTAATATTTTAGAAGCGTTTTTGAAAAGTGTAATGACAGTAGCATAAGTAGTAGTGTTATAAGTATACATAGCTCTAAGGGTGGAAAAGTGATGCAGAACTCTTGGGCTACCTACGTCTGCGCTAGGTATCACATTGTTGCCCAAGGTGACACTGACATATATAAAATAGAAAGAAGAAATAATATTTTGACTGGTAGAACCTGGGCTAAGAACCTGTAAATAATTAGATTTACTCACGGCTCTTATTACATCCTGAAACACAGCAAATTTTATCCGCGGCCATCACTAAACTATACGAACTATGTTCGAAGGAGAGATAATCGAAGTCCCTTTCACGTGCGTGGGTCACTGTATTAAGCAAAGATAATCGGAGTCCAAGAATAGCCAAGTCGTAAGAAAATATAGGAAAAATATCAAAAATTCAAATATTCAAAGCACAATCGTTACGCCAGAAAAACAAAACGCCAATGTCAAATTCAAAAATAAACAAAATGGTGGTAGTGGGTGGTCACGTTTAGAAATTAAAAAACCAATATTCCATCTTACAATTAAACGAATAAACTAGACTTAAAGTAGCTAAATGTTAATAAAATTAGTTGTTTAACTCTTTTTCTGGTGAAAATATCTAAATTCACATTATTAACACGTCGATTTCATCAAGATGAAACGATCATTTAATTTGATTTAATTAACTAAAACAACGCACTTCCGGACGTAAGCTTACTCCAGCGTCGTCTTTTGGGGAGTTATGGAACTAAATATGTAAATTCTATAGAACAGAAAAATGTTCTAACTACAAAGCCCCTGCTTAACCCTTAAAAGCTCGGCGTCTCCATATGGCGTAGACAGAGAAACCTATAGACAAATTGACGCCTTCTTAGATTGACGTCTTGCATAGAAATGAGATAGAGCGGTGTGATTGTTTGTCCCTTTCTCCGTGCCGGTTTTTTTGTTTAGCAAACTCTACAGTTTGCTAAACAACTTTGATAGCGTAGCGGTTTAAGGAGTTTACAAGTTGGTTTAAGTGAGAAAAAAGTATTTTGTGAGCTTAAGAATGGTGAATCTTGTTCAGTTCAGTTCTTAGAACAATTAAAATGTTTATCTAAATGTGTTTAAAAGTCATAAAGATTATTTTATAACCTAAAAATTTGTTATCGTTCTTTCTCACTCAAGGCCACGCCGATCATTAGTCTATAGGTTTCTCTGTCTACGCCATATGGAGACGTCAAAGTCTCCTTGTTAGACCGCGCCAAAGAGTATACTAATATTTAGAGGGACGCCTTAGAACCAAAGAGTATATGATCACTAAGTTTACTTGAAACCATAGATATGATTATAAATAACATTTAAAAATAATTATATTATTATATAGTTCACATATAAACTTGGTAATATTAAATTGCTGATAGACACGCTCTACTTAAAAAATTATATGTGTTATGATATTCAGTGGAATCTCTATAACTCGAACCTCGTTAAGTTGAAATTCTCAGTAAGTCGAAAAAAATTGCCATTCGCTTCCGCTGAACCCCTAAATACGCGGTATCTCGAATTATTAGACTTTGTAACTCGAAGAAAATGTTATTTCCCTACGAAATATTGATAATAGATATTTTTACCCTATAACTCGAATTTCAAAAATGAGACTCCGTAAGTCGTAGTTAGTAAACAATAATGACGTCTTACTTGGAATTCCCCGAAATAATAGCAATAAAATCCGGGTTCTTAATCATAAAGTAGCTGCCGCGTCACCTGCCGAGCGTCGGCCGAGCTCGGCGGGTGACGCTGGCAGCTATGCGTGACATGAAACGTCCTATAACTCAAAAAGTATGTATGTTAGAAAAAAAAGTTTCAAACAAGTTTCGGAAAATAAACTGATCTTTCAAAATAAATTTATGCATTTTATTGATTAATCTAATATTTCAAGAGTTATTGGCCGCGATAGAAAAACCGGTTCATTAAATTGGCCATAAATCGTAAACGGTAAGTTTTACAAAACAGTTTGCTGGAAACAAAAGATGTGAAATTTTATTTTCTACAATAATTGTTTGTATAACTTTTGCCTTAAAGTGCATTGTTTCTGAGATATCGGCTGAAAATGTTTTTTCAAGATGGCGCTTGAAGCACCACCTGTTCATTAAATGGGCCATAAATAGTAAACGGTAAGTTTTACAAAAAAATTTACTGGAAACAAAAGATGCGAAATTTTATTTTCTACAATAATGGTTTGTATAACTTTTGCTTTACAGTGCATAGTTACCGAGATATCGGCTGAAAACGTTTTTTCAAGATTGCGCTTGAAGCGCCACTTGGATCTGTCGGCATTTTGTGATTTTATGCTGAATAAGTGATCCTAAACCCCATAAAAAATAAAATTGAATCGGAAATTTCGAACAATGTTAAATTCTATTTACTGTAAAATTCTATTTACTGTATTTCATTAAACATTTTATTTTTCAACGACGTCTCACAATCATTTCTCTAGCGCTCACGTGACCTTCATACAAATAATTCGATATTTTAATTGTTGATAATTTTTATTTTTGGATAAGAACATGGTAATGACTTTAAGTTATATTTACCTTCATTTAAAAAAATTGTCTTTGGTCAAACCTACCATACTCTTTGGTTCGACCATAGGTTTGACTAATTGGTTTAATGAACTGTCAAAGTCTTGAGTGGTTAAAATAAAATTGAGGAGAATTTTACAAATAAGGGATCGGCAATCCTGCAACATGTTGTGACGATTTACTTACTAAAATTGCATACGAAATATGAATTAGAGGTGTCAATCACAATAAAAATTGGAAGTAATTTTAATAGAGTGACTTACCTCTTTTTAAAATTAAAGTATTGGACGGATTAAAGAAAGGAAATTCAGTTAAAATAAAGTAAATGAATTATTTTTTAGATTAATTCTGATAGATTAGTTAACTATCGATCATTATTGCAATTTATTTTAACCATTAAATTATTTAGTACCGTTTCCTTTCTACTTTCTTGTACAAAATCAAAGATGACGATGAAATTGTGTTTATGATTGTGTAAGTGAGTTACGCAATTAGGTACGTTTATAAATTTCAATATCATTTTTGTAGTAACGAACTGCTTGTTACGTCAGAATACAATTGATTGTCTAATTGTATTAAAAAATGACAACTATAACCCCAAAATTCCATTTGAAGACTAGTCTCACAGAATACCAGCGTCAAATAGTAGCTTAAAGGCATTACTGAAATCTAAGAAACAAAGAAATTACTTCACTGCGTTCTATTCCTAATCGGATATCATCGGTAATGTTCACCAGTGCTGTGGTAGTACTGTGTCCAGGTTGAAATACTGACTGTAAAGGATTAAGGAAAGAATTAGTGCAAAGGAAACTGTTGAACTGGGTGTAAAAAAGGCGTTCAAGGACTTTAGATACGAAGGTCAGTAAAAACACAGGACGATATTCAGAAAAGGACGCAGGATTAATTTTCTTTGAGATAGGAATAAATTCAGCATTTTTCCAAGATGACGAAAAACTATTTGTAGAGATGGAGAAGTTAAGGATATGACAAATAATAGGAAGAATAATATCAAGAATAGGAACAATCATGTTACGACTGACAATCACTTCCCACTGCATTAGAAGTAATAGATTAAACGCTCTTCTCAACGTCTTGAGCAGTGAATGGTTTAAAAATAAAAGAGGAGTGATTAGGAGTGGGAATAGTTGAACGATATGTTAGTGTATTAGCCTTAGCAGTGCTATCTAAGCAGGACGAAGAAGAGAAATGTTTATTTAAAAGATTAACGTTTAAATCATTTGTCGTTGGAGTATTCTTAGATTTCACAACACCCAATGACCTAAGAAAGCCCGAGATCTGAAGAGAAGAAGCCCTGGCATGTTGTGTAAGATACGTAAAAAATAATAAAAAAAATCATTATCTATACTTATATATATATATATAATATGTTTTTGTTAGTTTGTACCAAATAAGTCCGAAACTACTCGACCGATTTTAAACAATTTTTACCAATAGAAAGCTAAATTATGGGGGGGGAGGGGAGGGTGAGTGGATAAAATTTAAATTTTCTGTATAACGTGTATATGCCGATAGATAAAAGTACTCCATTAATTTTGCTAATTTTTTAGCTAAAATGATTGAACTAAATGAGCGAGGTGTCATATCATGTCGCGCGGCAGAGACGCGTGATATACGCGGGTGAAACCGCGGGGTACAGCTAGGTGGAGGCAAGTGTTAAAGTCACCCATAATAATCGTGTGTGAATAGGAGGGAGTAAGTTTATCTATGACGTGTGATGTGTGGAATGAGTTGAAGAAGTCAATACGCATAGAAGGGCAGTAATAAACACCATGAAGAACTTTTGAATGTGATAGTGTGACTTCAATGAAAAGATGCTCACCGGTCTTTGGCGGCGGTGGTTGTGCAGACACATCGACGATAGTGAAAGAAATGTGTGAACATAGATAAATGGCAACACCTCCACCGTCACCTAGTATGCGATCTTTCTGAATTAATTGGAAGCCAGGAAGATTGTAACAGGTGAAGGGAAGACATGGCTTCAGCCACGATTCAGTAATAAGAACAGCGTACGTGTGTTTTAAAAGTCGTACTACGTCGTCGGTAAGTAGTATCCACGAAGTTACATGTTTATGTAACTTCGTGGATACTACTTTTTTGCACAAATTTTCTTCGCGGCATTGATAAGAAAATAATCGTGCTCCGAGTGGTGACCATTCCGTATGAAAGTTCGGAGATGTTCTGTATATACTGTTTTATGATTCGGAGTTTTGATAGCGTGATTTAAGCTTCGGTGTGTTTCGCTTGCGGCGCGACTACAGCGCCGCCACACTCCGTAATTTTGTAATTTTTGACAAAAAGAAACATTAAGAAATGGTGAAATAATGGATTGTGCGTGGATGTACAAGTGGTTTAGCATCTGAATAGAAAAATAGACTGAAAGTGACTTTTATTGAGACAACTTAGCTATCGCAGCGCCTCACTTATTTTGTTCACATTTCTGGGACACTATTTTCCACAGCGATCGTTCTTCTTCTCTCTAACCTCCATGGACAGAGATTCTCTGTCTACGGCTGTCACTGTCTGCTGTAGATTACTGCATGTCTGCAGTGCAGGTTAGAGAACAGGAGGACGATCGCTGTAGAAAATAGTGTCCCAAAAATATGGACACCATAAGTGAGGCGCTGCGATCGCTAATTTCGCTCAATAAAAGTCATTTTCAGTCTATTTTTCTATTCAGATGCTAAACCACTTGCACATCCACGCACAATCCAATATTTCACCATTTCTTAATGTTTCTTTTAGTCAAAAATTACAAAATTACGAAGCATGAAAATTTTCTCACCACCGCCGCGAAGAAAATTTGTACATTATTCAATTAACTTCATCTACTTGCTACTCGTAAACAGCTAACTTCGCAGTTACTACTCACCGACGTCAGTGCCGATATAAATTCTACAATTTTCATGGAGAGGCAGGCTATTTGTTAGTATGTGGCGACCATTGACTTATATATTACTAGCGTAAGGATAGGCCCATATAAATAATTTATTCATAACATTTTCATACAAGAAAAAGTAGCGCATCTGTCATAATTCAAACGTCATAACACGACGTAACCGGGGTCGGATTTCGTAATATAATTATACAATTTTTCCATTATTTCATAGTGTGTTGTATCTTAATAAAACTAGGCGAAAATACCGTTATTTTATTTTTAGGTCAACCGACTTGTACTATTATTCCTTCTCCTTCCTTTCCTTTTACTATTTAATATTAACCCTACAATATCGAGAATTTCTGTATTATGCGTGAGTACTGCCTTGCGTAGGTCAACGACATAACTTTGTATATGCATACATAACTTTTTATCACTTTTTATCGTAGTTGGTTATTACTCAGTTGCAAGCCGATACATATAACGATTTCCTTTTTGCGATGATATTTTACTGGCAACAAAGAAAACTTAAGTAAAACAAATTAATCTCAAAGAGCTTTAGTTGAAGTTATAAACAATTTAATTTTGTTATATGATATTATTGTTATAATAATTAAGTATTAGAATATTTTAAAAGCCGAAAATAAAAGACGAAAAAGTTTGGATGTTTTTGTGTATAACATTACAATTATTGTCCTTTAAATAAAACATTTTTTTAAATCTTTGCCTTTCAGTTCCCCTTCCCGTGTTTTCCATGATAGACTTGTGATGCATTCTGACATTTATATACTTCTTAACTATGGCTCGAATAAGGTGCAATCTATGATTCAATGTCGCCGGCTGATCAACAGAGTGCAAGTTTAAAACAGTGAAAGTGCTCTTTCCTATAAATTTTGCTAGAGTTTTTGTTGACAGAAACATATAGTCACTTTTAGCCATAAATTGGGGTCTATTATGGTGTCATATTTTTTTTTCGGTTTTTAGGCATACATCAAACAGGGCCGGAGAAGGAAAGCAAAGTCCGCCCATATTTGTTAATTCAATTAGTTTATGAAAGAATAATTTTTCATTACTAACCAGACTGTTTACACAAATTTCACACTTAATATTTTTTGTTAAACTTCATGAAAACTACAATATTTACTTTTGTAACAGGATGAAGGAATGTTGTTTTTAATTGACCTGACTTATGTTGCAACCCAGAATTTGCAGCTTTAACATTCGTAAAACATCCATCGAATGTGAGAGCTTCGACATTGACACTGACGGAATTACATTTTTTAAGACAAATATTTACAGTATTTGCTATAAGTTCACTAGTAAAACCATCCACTAAAAATAACCGACTAGTATTTTCCAATTTTCGGAAAGACTAACGAGCATCATTACAAACACTTAAATGGCTTTCTTTTCTTTGTCAATTTTTTCATACCCCATGTCTACGTGACCAACATTTCTTTCGCCTTTCCATAATTTGGGCTGTCGAATGTTCATCTCATCAAAAATTAAACAGCATTCAACATTTTCTGACATACTGTCCCTCTTGAGTTTAAGCATTTCAAACGATTCCTGTGTGAATCCAGGTTCGCCGTTAATGGAGCTATACCTATAACAAAGAGTACAATCAAACCTATGAAGTAAAACATATACGCGTCCGGTTTATAACACATAACTAACAAGTCTTTATTAATTTACCATTTAGTCAAGGTTCTTGGGTGAGGAAGATAACAGTCAAATTCTCGCCGTACATATTTATAGGCAGATGCAGAGTAAAATTTTAATATCATAGCAAATTTTCGAAGGGCGGGTGGATAAGACGGTCGCTTTGTTTTTCTTGGCTTGTTTCTATTTCTACTGTATTTATTTTTAAGCAATTGTAGTCTGTAAAGCTCTGTTATTTCGGCTTTTGTTCCAAGAGCAGACTCAATTTCCTCTGTGATATACTTTTGCTGTTTCAAATCCTTAATTATATATAGCAGTGATTTGTTTTTTTTTAACCTAGCATTCTGTTTTTTTAATTTTTTTATTTTCTTAGCTGAAACCCTTTGACGTTTTTCTAACCTATGAATTCTTTCTTTTAGGTGTACTTCCCTTGGCGTGTCAAATATTGAATTGAGATCGGTTGAAGACCGGATTTCTTCGTTCTCACAAACCTGTAAATAATTTACATAGATAGGGTTCTGAATATGGAGAACTAGTAAACAAAATTTAATTTACTGTAGATAAGTAGGTATGCATGAGACCAATACCTCAGTCTCCAATCGCGGTATAGCCGATCCTTACAGCCTTCGTAGTCCGGCTTTTGAAATATCAACATCTTTGTCACAAAAATGAGCAGAGCATACTCTTGCGTTTTTATGAGGCTTGAAATAAGGCTCTTTTCGTTGTTCCCTAATAATACGACTCCAAATATCTTTACGTGTTGAATCATTTGGAAATCTGTAATTTATAAATTGTTTGAAACGCAATTTGTCATCGCACGCCTATCCATTTTTACCAGGAGCTTGATGACGGCAGCAGCTTCTCTCAGTTTGCGTGTTGAAAAGAAAACAGAATTTCAAAATATTTTATGAATCAGATTTTCAGTTTTAGTTAAGTAGTTATTGTTTCTTTTGTACTTCTTTCGTTTTACCCCTATTGAATATAGAAAAAATTAGGTACCAATTTTCAAAATTTAACTTACTCTAACTTGATACAAAATAAAACAGAAATAAAAATAAAACCGTCAAATAACGAAACGTATAGATTATTCGCGTGATGCCTATATATCGGCGCATGGGAAAAGAAACAATAAATGTCAAACGTGGTATAATTTTGGACAAAAATATTTTGAAAATAATATAATTTTATTTTCCATGTACAATATTTTGAGGGTCCGAATCCAACCCTGGCGTAATCTTGGTAACGTAACTAAGCAGACTAACTGTAAAACTGTGTGTTGAAAATGCGTTTATATAATAACTTAATTATAACAAAATTAATGTAAGGTTTCCTTACCTATGATAAGATATCCCATGTTCCTTTTTTTCCTTGTATCGTAATTTTTGCATTCATTTACAACGCAAATAGGCATATTTATGACAAGATGACAATCAAATCTGTCCTGCGCGCGCACCACTGACAAACGATTCGCGCTGGCCCTAATTTAGGGCCAACGCACTGGTCCGTTTTAGTTGTTCAGTCGGCCCGGTCCTTACGCTAGTAATATATAAGTCAATGGTGGCGACCGTTCTCCTGTTCTTTAACCTCCATGGTCTGCAATCCGTAGATTATGGAGGTTAGAGAGAAGGAGAACGATCGGTACGTACTAAAGCATAGCCCGCTTGTCCCTGAAAATTCTTCGATCAGTAGTATCCGCGAAGTTAGCTGTTTATGAGTACAAGTAGATGAAGTTAGTTGAATAATGTACAAATGGTGAGAAAATAATTGTGCTCCGTAATTTTCTAATTTTTGATAAAAAGAAACATTAAAAATGCTGAAATAATAATCAGTAATAATATTTGTAATAATTTATCTTTGTAATAATTTATAATAATTAAAATTATAATAAAACATAATTTATAATTTATTTATTATAAATAATAGAGATATAAGAGAAAAGGAGAACGATCGCTGTAGAAAATAGTGTCCCGGAAATACGAACAAAATAAGAGCGATCGCTAAGTAGTCTCAATAAAAGCGGGCTGTTGTGCGCTAGTTTGAAATGATCTATCAATGTTTTAAATATGTTCATAGAAAAAAGAAAATAACGAAATCATTATTATTTATTTATAAATAAATTATTAATTATTATTGATTTGTTATTATTATTAATTTTATAATATTTCACCATTTTGTAATGTTTTTTTTTGTCAAAAATCAAAAAATTACGGAGCACGAGTGAGAAAATGTCTCACCATTTGTACATTATTCAGCTAACATCATCTACTTGTACTCATAAACAGCTAACTTTGCAGATAATACTTACCGACGGAAACGCGGCTATAAATCCTCACGGCTCACTACATTTTTTCGATCGATAAATGGTTACATCTTAAATGTATTACAGTTTTATAATGTATAAAAATCTATCCTTATTTTTATCAAATGTTTTTAAAGTAAATTTTTGAGGTCTTACGGATACAAATAATGTAGAAACGGCTCTTTTTAATAAAATTGGTTTATTCTACTTTTTCTTTTATATATCTCAAGAAAATGTTTGCTGCAAATTACTGACTTCTTCTTTGGGTTCCAACCAACCCACCCACTTATATTTAACTATTTTTTTTAATGATTTCTTATATTTAAGCGAACACTACACATTGATTAAAACTACTTTTACGGATTTTATCGCGTTTATTTTACTTTTAATTACTTGTATTTTACGTGTGCTGGAAAGCGCCCGAAACGTCAGGAATTAAAAATAAAAGTGATTAAAAGTATAATAATCGCGATAAAATCCGTAAAAGTAGTTTTAATCAATTTTTTATCTAATTATAGAATCCCGAAAAAGCTGTATGACAAACGGCAAAATAAATATATTTTTATCACTCAAATAAAGCATTAATTTTCAATCCCCTCCCTGTTGTGTCGGCAAGTCTATCGATTAATTATAACCATTCAAAATAAATATATAGTGTTGCGTGAATAAGTCAACTAGCGCCATCTAGTGTCAGGAACGAGAGCGAGGGGAGCTTTGCAGAAAATGACATCACAAATCTCTCAACCGACAGCGCCATCCGAAGAACTAAGTTTCTAGAAAATCTATACTCGCACACTCGTCCCTTTGCGCATATTTACTTGAATATTCCGGATGCTTCTTTGCTAATTTAAATAAATAGGCGCTGCAAGACGCGATCGGGGCAGTATTGAATTGGCGATACGAGCGAAGCTTCGGAGCGGAATTAAGTGAATTAGTGTGTTTAATTATTAGTGTTTTTTTACTTTAATTTGTATAAAGTAAATTAAAGTGTTAATTTAGGTAATTTTATCGGCAATTTTTAATTGTCACGAACCTCAAGCTCGTAACAATTGGTGTCAGAAGTGGGATAAAATAATGCCGATTTTACCTAAGGAGGAAACGGAGGGTGTCCGTACCCGAAGTCAACGCCAGCAGGAGACGGACCAAAGGAGATTTGGTGGTGCAACGCCGCAGACGGCGGAGGGTCAGCCGCCGGCTGCAGGCCGTCAGTAGCTCCTACATCTGCAGCACCTGACTTAGGTGCTCTGATGGCGATGCTACAGGAGCAGCTGCAGCGCGGACGAGAGGAACAGGCCCGCCTGTTGAAAGAGCAGCTGGAGGAGCAGGCTCGCCGACAGGAGGAACAGGCCCGTTGGTTGAAAGAGCAGCAAGAGGAACAGGGTCGCCGACAGGAGGAACAGGCTCGCCAGCAGGCGGAACAGGCACGCTGATTGGAAGAGCAGCTGCGGGGCGGACAGGAGGAACAGGCCCGTCGGTTGGAAGAGCAGATGCTCCTCATGAAGGACCTTCACGCTACCTTCGGGAAGGAGATAAAGGAGGTGAAGGATAGGGTTGCTCAGCATGACAACCGCCTGTCGGAAGTTGAAACGCAAATCGCGAAAGCTGAAAACCGAATCGAGAAAGTTGAAACCCGAATTGACCAAGTAAACAATCGGGTTGACAACGTAATGGCTGACATGAAGAAATCACTAGGCGAACTCAAACTTGAGGATGGAACTACAGCTCCCGTAGTAGCTACAGCACCTTCGCTACGTGGATTCAAAGTGTCGCCGTTCGACGGGACTTCTTCCTGGTCGGCCTACAAAATCCAGTTCGAGGCCGTCATGGAGGCAAACGGCTGGAATAAAAGCCAGGCCATGACAGCACTCACCTTAGGCCTGCGCGACCAAGGCTTAACCGTGTTGGAAGCCCTCGGTAAGAAAGTGACCTACGAGCAGCTCCTTGAGGCATTGGAGGCGACATATGGTGACGCTCACCTGGAACACGTCTTTCGCGCGCAGCTTAAAGATCGCGTGCAACGCAGCAACGAAAACCTGCAGCAGTGGGCCCTTGAGGTGGAGAAGATGGTTAGAAAAGCATACCGGTCTGTACCTGCGCTCATTGAAGGGAACCTGGTGCAGAGCTGCTGTGAGGCTCGGGCACCACGAGACGCTTAAGGACGCCTTGGCCCATGCACTGGAGGTAGAAGCCGTGCGGCAGGATCATCGTTCCCATCGCGTCAGGGAGGTTGCAGCATCTACAGTTCGCGACCGCAACAGAGGATACAGCCCTAGGTGCTACGGCTGTGGGGAAAAGGGCCATCTTCGATCCAGCTGCCCTAAGCGAACCCTAGAAAGGGAAGGTGAACGATCTCAGGAGGGTAGTGCGGCCAACAGCACCGCCCAGCAGCAGCAGGGAAACGAGTAAAAGCCAGAACTGCGGGGCGGGTGCTGGCTGATGTTAACCTCTTCGCTCTGACAGCGCGCGACATGTTATACTCCCGTTCCCTCGGGACCTTTTTGGCGGGAAAATTTGTAAGTTAGAAAATTTTTTGCTATATTGCAAATTTTGCTATATTTTCACTTTGAGACAATATTTATGGATAAAACTTACAGGAATTCTTGTTGAATGTATAAACTATCGAATAAAATTATTTTTGGTTGCTAGAAATTGTAATAAAATACTGTTGTGTGAATAAGTCAACTAGCGCCATCTAGTGTCAGGAACGAGAGCGAGGGGAGCTTTGCAGAGAATGACATCACCGATCTCTCGACCGACAGCGCCACCCGAAGAACTAAGTTTCTAGAAAATCTATACTCGAACTCTCGGTACCTTACGCGTGTTTACTTGAACATTCCGGATATTTTGCTAATTTAGATAAATAGGTGGCGCAAGATGCGATCGAGACAGAGTTTAACTCGGCGACACAAGCGAAGCTTCGGAGCGGAATTAAGTGAATTAGTGTGTTTAATTATAGTGTTTTTAACTTTAATTTGTATAAAGTAAATTAAAGTGTTAATTTAGGTAATTTTATCGGCAATTTTTATTGTCACGAACCTCAAGCTCGTAACAATTGGTGTCAGAAGTGGGATAAAATAATGCCGATTTTACCTAAGGAGGAAACGGAGGGTGTCCGTACCCGAAGTCAACGCCAGCAGGAGACGGACCAGAGGAGATTTGGTGGTGCAACGCCGCAGATGTCTGAGGGCCAGCCGCCGGCCACGGAAGCCGGCCCGTCAGCAGCTTCTACGTCTGTGGCACCTGACTTAGGTGCTCTGATGGTGATGCTGCAGGAGCAGGCTCGCCGACAGGAGGAACAGGTCCGTCGGTTGGAAGAACAGCTGCGGGGCGGACACGACGAACAGAGCCGCCGACAGGAGGAACAGGTCCGTCAGTTGAAAGAGCAGCTGCAGAGCGGACAGGAGGAACAGGTCCGTCAGTTGAAAGAGCAGCTGCAGAGCGGACAGGAGGAACAGGCCCGTCGGTCGGAAGAGCAGATGCTCCTCATTAAGGACCTTCATGCTACCTTTGGGAAAGAGATAAAGGAGGTGAAGGATAGGGTTGCTCAACATGACAACCGCCTGTCGGAAGCTGAAACCCAAATCAAGGAAGCTAAAACCCAAATCGACCAAGTGAACAATCGGGTTGATTACGTGGTGGCTGATGTGAAGAAAACACTGGACGACCTCAAACTGGGTGATGGAACAACAGCTCCCGTAGTAGTTACAACACCTTCGCTACGTGGATTCAAAGCGCCGCCGTTCGACGGTACCTCTTCCTGGTCAGCCTACAAGATCCAGTTCGAGGCTGTTATGAAGGCGAACGGCTGGAATAAAAGCCAGGCCATGACTGCTCTCACACTAGGCCTGCGCGACCAGGCCTTAACAGTTCTGGAAGCTCTCGGTGAGGAAGTGACTTATGAGCAACTCCTTGAGGCATTGGAGGCGAGATATGGCGACGCTCACCTGGAACACGTCTTTCGTGCGCAGCTTAAAGATCGTGTGCAGCGCAGCAACGAAAACCTGCAGCAGTGGGCTCTAGAAGTGGAGAAGCTGGTGCGAAAAGCATACCGGTCTGTACCTGCGCTCATTGAAGGGAACCTGGTGCAGACATTCATCGACGGCATCCGCGACCTGGAAGTCAGAGCTGCTGTGAGGCTCGGGCACCACGAGACGCCTAAGGACGCCTTGGCCCATGCACTGGAAGTGGAAGCCGTGCGGCATGATCATCGTTCCCATCGCGTCAGGGAGGTTGCAGCAGCTACAGTTCGCGACCGCAACAAAGGATACAGCCCAAGGTGCTATGGCTGTGGGGAAAAGGGCCACCTTCGATCCAGTTGCCCTAAGCGAACCCTAGAAAGGGAAGGTGAACGATCTCATGAGGGTAGTGCGGCCAACCGCACCGCCCAGCAGCAGCAGGGAAACGAGTAAAAGCCAGAACTGCGGGGCGGGTGCTGGCTGATGTTAAAAGAGCCCCAAGGATCTCGATCTCACAAACCCATGATGGGAACAGTCTAATCATCAAGGGTGAGGTCAACGGAATGCCGTGTAAATGACCATAGACACTGGAGCCTCTCGTACGGTTGTTAGTTCCCAACTTATAAGTCAGTTCCTTGGGGACTTCGCATACAACCGAGAACGCATTAATTTGGTAACAGCCACCGGTCAGCGTATACCCGTCCGTGGAGAGAAGGAGATGGAGTTGAAGCTAGGCAACGTGATCTACCTGCATAATGTCATCGTGGCTGATATAATGGACGACTGCATCCTAGGCTTAGACTTTATGAGGAATAATTGTTGCGAGATCGACGTTAAGCAAGGTGTTTTGAAATGTGGACAGGAGGAACTTTTTATGGAAGGTGCGTTACCAGGGAACGTGTACAGCATCAAGAAGATTGTTCTTCCGCCTAGATCGGAAACGATTATTCCGGTTAGTCTTCCTCGAAACACTGGGCAAGCTCACCGTTGTGTACTTGTGGAAAGGGTAAACAATGACCTTCCATGGAAAGTAGCTCGAACCTTGGTCAGGACCACTGACATCTCAGGAGTACGTGTGCTGAACCTTGGCGACCGGGAACAGATTATAGAAAAAGGCACACTGATTGGTACTTGTGAGGAAGTGGATTGGTTACGTCGGTGCCAATATCTATCGACTGGGACCCCCAGCAAGGATGCAGAAACGAGAGTGACCACACTTTTGGAAGACTGTCGCAGTGTTCTCTCCCCGAACGAATTGGTCAAGGCGAAGAAGTTGTTACTCAAGTACGCCGATGTATTCTCATCAAACGATGCTGACATAGGAAAGACTGGTTTAGTTCAACACAAAATAAACACAGGTGAAGAGTTGCCTATCCGTCAGCGGCCAAGACGATTGCCGGTAGCACGTGAAAAGGAAGTGGAAACCATGATTGAAGGAATGGTGAAGGATGGTGTTATTGAACCTTCCTCTAGTCCATGGTGTTCGCCAGTGGTGCTGGTGAAAAAGAAGGATGGCAGCATGCGGTTCTGTGTTGATTACCGCCGTCTGAACGACGTTACAAAGAAGGACAGCTATCCCTTGCCAAGAATTGACGACATGCTTACAGGAGTAAAGTGGTTTAGCACGCTGGACCTAAAAAGTGGCTACTGGCAAGTTGAAATTGACCCTAAGGACAAGGAGAAAACTGCGTTCTCGACGAGAAAGGGTCTGTGGCAATTTAAAGTAATGCCGTTTGGGTTGTGCAATGCTCCAGCAACGTTTGAAAGGCTGATGGAACTTGTACTTACCGGGCTAATTGGCGATGCCTGTCTGGTCTACTTGGATCACATCATCATCGTGGGCCGTACGTTTGAGGAACACCTTCAAAACCTGGAACGCGTGCTCATGAAGATTAAGAGTGCCAACCTCAAGTTGAGTCCGAAGAAATGTTCACTATTCAAACGGCAAGTTAACTTTTTGGGGTTTGTAGTATCGGAAGAAGGTATCCGCACAGATCCAGATAAAATCGCCGCTGTCAAGGATTGGCCGGTTCCAAAAGACAAGACGCAGGTTAGAGCATTTTTGGGTTTGTGCTCCTATTACCGGCGATTCGTGAAGAACTTTGCAGATATAGCCAAACCTCTGCACAAGCTAACCGAGGAGAAGCGACATTTCTGCTGGGATGAAAGTTGCAATATCGCATTCCAGGAGCTCAAGGACCGTCTGTGCAAAACACCTATTTTGGGATACCCTGACGCAAGCAAAGAATTTATAGTTGACACAGACGCAAGTGATATAGGACTTGGCGGTGTGCTGTCTCAACGGAGTGGTGACCAAGAGGTCGTGATAGCGTACTTCAGCAAGTCGTTGTCAAAACCGGAAAGGAACTATTGTGTCACAAGACGCGAATTGCTCGCTGTGGTAAAGTCGTTGCAGCATTTTAGCAAATATCTTCTGGGACGAAAGTTTCACTTACGAACTGACCATGCTGCACTAAAATGGCTATTGCAGTTTAAAAACCCAGAAGGACAAGTTGCGAGGTGGATTGAACTACTGCAGGAATACGACTTTGAGATCGAACATCGCAGCGGGAAATCTCATGGCAACGCAGATGCATTGTCAAGAAGACCTTGTCCTGAAGATTGCAAACATTGTACTAGGCAAGAGAGTAAGGAAGTGGTATCCGTAAGGATGCTCAGGGCAAACCACCTCAGCAACGAGTGGAAGGACAGCTTACTACATGCACAGCAGGAAGATCCGGACATCAAGCCGATTCTGGAATGGATAAAGGCCAGTGCCCCCAAGCCCAAGTGGAGTGACGTCTCAGCGATGAGTTCGACCACTAAAAGCTATTGGGCCCAGTGGGACAGCTTGCTGCTTCAGGATGGAGTTCTGTGTCGTAAATGGGAAAACGTTCGGGGAGAAAACTGTCATTTGCAAATGGTTGTCCCTAAAGCTAAAGTGCCGGATGTTCTACAGCTGTACCATAATGATTGTTCAGGAGGCCATCTGGGAGTTAAACGAACTCTACTGAAGATCCGAGAACGGTTTTACTGGGTCCACTGTCGAAACGATGTCGAGGACTGGTGTCGCAAATGTACAAGTTGTGCGGCTGTAAAGGGACCTCAGACTCGTAGTAGAGGTTTTTACAAATTACATATCTACGTGTTTACTTTATTACAAGGAATATAAAAAAGTATAATACTTTCGTTTTTAGTCCAGACACAAATATAAAATTCTATAAAAAAGACGGAGCACCTTCATCAAAGTGACACGTGGAACGCCGGAAGTTCAGAGTGATTTCTTTTTTTTTCTCTAAGAAACATTGCCAGGTTATGGTTTAAAATAAAAGAGCATATCTTTGTCTTTGATACTAATATCTATTGCATAGTGTCTTTGGTTTTGTTTAAAACGAAAAAATAGTTTTTTCATAGGTAGACATGTTTACATAATTCTGATCGAATTTGATCACGGTTTGGCGGACGGAAGGTTGGTATTGCGCGATCCAAAGTGAGCATGGCTTGGTTTACGGGTTAAAAGAGCCCCAAGTATCTCGATCTCACATACCCATGATGGAAACAGTCTAATCATCAAGGGCGAGGTCAACGGAATGCCGTGTAAACTGACCATAGACACTGGAGCCTCTCGTACCGTTGTTAGTTCCCAACTTATAAGTCAGTTCCTTGGGGACTCCGCATACAACCGAGAACGCATTAATTTGGTAACAGCCACCGGTCAGCGTATACCCGTCCGTGGAGAGAAGGAGATGGAGTTGAAGCTAGGCAACGTGATGTACCTGCATAATGTCATCATGGCTGATATAATGGACGACTGCATCCTAGGCCTAGACTTTATGAGGAATAATTGTTATGAGATCGACGTTAAGCAAGGTGTTTTGAAATGTGGACAGGAGGAACTTTTTATGGAAGGTGCGTTACCAGGGAACGTGTACAGCATCAAGAAGATTATTCTTCCGCCGAGATCGGAAACGATTGTTCCGGTTAGTCTTCCTCGAAACGCTGGGCAAGCTCACCGTTGTGTCCTTGTGGAAAGGGTAAACAATGACCTTCCATGGAAAGTAGCTCGAACCTTGGTCAGGACCACTGACATCTCAGGAGTACGTGTGCTGAACCTTGGCGACCGGGAACAGATTATAGAAAAAGGCACACTGGTTTGTACTTGTGAGGAAGTGGATTGGTTACGTCAGTGCCAATATATATCGAGTGGGACCCCCAGCAAGGATTCAGAAACGAGAGTGACCACATTTTTGGAAGACTGTCTCAGTGTTCTGTCCCCGAACGAATTGGTCAAGGCGAAGAAGTTGTTAGTCGAGTACGCCGATGTATTCTCATCAAACGATGCTGACATAGGAAAGGCTGGTTTAGTTCAACACAAAATAAACACAGGTGAAGAATTGCCTATCCGTAAGCGGCCAAGAAGATTGCCGGTAGCACGTGAAAAGGAAGTGGAAACCATGATTGAGGGAATGGTGAAGGATGGTGTTATTGAACCTTCATCTAGTCCATGGTGTTCACCCGTGGTACTGGTAAAGAAGAAGGATGGCAGCATGCGGTTTTGTGTTGACTACCGCAGTCTGAACGACGTTACTAAGAAGGATAGCTATCCCTTGCCAAGAATTGACGACATGCTTACAGGAGTAAAGTGGTTTAGCACGCTGGACCTAAAAAGTGGCTACTGGCAAGTTGAAATTGACCCTAAGGACAAGGAGAAAACTGCGTTCTCGACGAGAAAGGGTCTGTGGCAATTTAAAGTAATGCCGTTTGGGTTGTGCAATGCTCCAGCAACGTTTGAAAGGCTGATGGAACTTGTACTTACCGGGCTAATTGGCGATGCCTGTCTGGTCTACTTGGATCACATCATCATCGTGGGCCGTACGTTTGAGGAACACCTTCAAAACCTGGAACGCGTGCTCATGAAGATTAAGAGTGCCAACCTCAAGTTGAGTCCGAAGAAATGTTCACTATTCAAACGGCAAGTCAACTTTTTGGGGTATGTAGTGTCGGAAGAAGGTATCCTCACGGATCCAGAGAAAATCGCAGCTGTAAAGGATTGGCCGGTTCCAAAATACAAGACGCAGGTTAGAGCATTTTTGGGTTTGTGCTCCTATTACCGACGTTTTGTGAAGAACTTTGCAGATATAGCCAAACCTCTGAATAAGCTAACCGAGGAGAAGCTAGATTTCTGCTGGGATGAAAGTTGTAATATCGCATTCCAGGAGCTCAAGGACCGTCTGTGCAAAACACCTATTTTGGGATACCCTGATGCAAGCTAAGAATTTATAGTTGACACAGACGCAAGTGATATAGGACTTGGCGGTGTGTTGTCTCAACGTAACGGTGACCAAGAGGTCGTGATAGCGTACTTCAGCAAGTCGTTGTCAAAACCGGAAAGGAACTACTGTGTCACAAGACGCGAATTGCTAGCTGTGGTAAAGTCGTTGTAACATTTTAGCAAATATCTTCTGGGGCGAAAATTTCACTTACGAACTGACCATACTGCACTTAAATGGCTATTGCAGTTTAAAAATCCAGAAGAACAAGTTGCGAGGTGGATTGAACTACTGCAGGAATACGACTTTGAGATCGAACATCGCAACGGGAAATCTCATGGCAACGCAGATGCATTGTCAAGAAGACCTTGTCCTGAAGCAAACTTGTACTAGGCAAGAGAGTAAGGAAGTGGTATCCGTGAGGATGCCCAGGGCAGACCACCTCAGCAACGAGTAGAAGGACAGCTTACAACGTGCACAGCAGGAAGATCCGGACATCAAGCCAATCCTGGAATGGATGAAGGCCAGTGCTCCCAAGCCCAAGTGGAGCGACGTCTCAGCGATGAGTTCGACCACTAAAAGCTATTGGGCCCAGTGGGACAGCTTGCTGCTTCAGGATGGAGTTCTGTGCCGTAAATGGGAAAATGTTCGGGAAGACAGCTGTCATTTACAAATGGTTGTCCCTAAAGCTAAAGTACCGGATGTGCTACAGCTATACCATAATGATTATTCAGGAGGCCATCTGGGAGTTAAACGAACTCTACTGAAGATCCGAGAACGGTTTTACTGGGTCCACTGTCGAAACGATGTCGAGGACTGGTGTCGCAAATGTACAAGTTGTGCGGCTGTAAAGGGACCTCAGACTCGTAGTAGAGGTGCATTGAAGTTGTACAATGTTGGTGCACCATGGGAGAGAATAGCCATTGACGTGGCGGGGCCGTTTCCGGAGAGTGAAAGCGGTAACAAGCATTTTATGGTTGTGATGGATTACTTCACTAAGTGGCCAGAAGTCTTCGCCATTCCAAATCAAGAAGCTTCAACAGTTGCATATAAACTAGTTCATGAAGTCTTCTGTCGTTTTGGAGTACCTTTAGAGATTCACAGCGATCAAGGAAGGAATTTTGAGTCTCAAATATTCCAGGAAACTTGCTGAGTTATGGGTACTCATAAAACAAGAATGACTTCTTATCACCCGCAATCTGATGGAATGGTGGAACGATTTAATCAGACATTGGAGAGGTACCTAGCAAAAGTTGTAGACCATCGGCAACGAGATTGGGACAAGCACATACAACCGTTTTTGTTGTCATATCGAAGTTCTGTTCACGAAAGTACGGCAGTGACACCAGCTTTCGCAAACTTTGGAAGAGAATTACGGCTGCCTGCAGACTTCTCCGCCATTGCCGGTCCCAAGCCCGGATGAGAAAGGAGGAGGGGACGGTTCCGCCGGAGAGAGTGGGTGTATCCGGGGGACTAACACACCCACCTGCGCTAGGACCTGCGCAGTCGAGCGCCGTACGCGGGGATGAAGGAGTCCTGGAGGGTTGAGCCGATCGTCGCTGGGGTATATAGTGGCGAGAGGCAACACGCCCTCTTTGGTCCGGATTTCAAGCTAAACGGTAGCCCTATCTGCTAGCCACAGATAGGGAAATGGCCAAGCGCCCCGTCAGAGGGTCGCAGGCGAGGGATGTGGGGGCTGCCTAGTTTTCCTGAAAAGGGGGGCTGGGTGGTGGTAAAGGCCATGCTGACGGAGCAAGTGACAGTTTATTTGGGTGGTGGGGATGGGCCTTGTCAGCCCCATCTACCAGCTGGATCGAGCTCCCGATGTCGCGCTGTGAGCCAACTTCACGTCCCTATATTCTCCCGGTAATCCTAACGCCTGAAATAGGGCGTTCCCAAAGGTGCGGGCTCCATGGAGGGTGGGAAGCCGGGGGGATGAAATTTTTAAGAACAAATATTATGGACAATTTAAGGCCCAAAAAGAAAGAGGGAGAGGTGTCAGAGGTGCTTACCAGAGACACCAATGAACAAGGGGGAACCGTCACTAAACCGGCGGTTCCACGGACAGTACCGTCCAGCGCAGGTGCCCCCATCAAAGGGACAACTACCTCGCTGAACGTTTCCAAAACCAGTTCCAAGGAGCTGGGGGGGAAAAAAGAACAGGAGCCCGCGAGTGACAAAACTGCGGAGCCAATACGAACTGACGACCTTTTCTCTGCTGCCTGGCAAGTGGTGAGCCGTAAGGGGAAAGGCAAGGCACCCAAAAAGGTGACTTGCCGACCTGACGGACCATCAGGAGGGTCTATCCCTGCAGGCAGTAGTGGAAAGGCCAAAAAGAAGAACAAGAAGCAGCGGGAAAAAGGCCGAAGGGAACGAGCCGCACTGGCTGCTTCTGAAACTAAAACCAAGGAGGCTGGGCAAGCCACTGCGACTGGGGTGCTTGGAGCTGGAACCAGTAGCCGCACTGAAGCTGGGAAGGATAAAAATCCAGACCAAGTGGAAGTCGCGGCCGCAGGAACCAGTTCTAGGACATCCGCCAGGAAGCAGCGAGCGGCCAAGCGTCCTGGGAAGAAAGAAAGAGCAGCCAAAAGGATGCTGGAAGAGTCCACCTCGCCTAGAGGGGAGCACAAAAAAGTGCGACTCGGACAGCAACCAAAGGCTGCAAATACGAGCTACGCTTCCGCTGCTAGAGCAGATTTGGGTGTGGCCTTAACGTGTGCGCGTTCAGGTCACATTACGAAGGAAGTAGCAGACGACATCCTCGTAGCAATACAGAGGAAGATAATCAGCGAGGCGTGGAGTAGTCAGGACCCTGATGCGTCGGGCCCAGTTTTTAGGGGCAAACCCGTATATACGGAGGGTGTCCTGAAACTGTGGTGCGACGATCAGAAGGCTCTGGACTGGTTGAAGGGGAATATTGCTACCCTCGACCTTAAATCCAACACCTTGCTGACTATAAAAAAACAGTCAGAGATACCACAAAGAGTCAAATGTGGTATCCTAATCCCTGATGCCCAAGGAGCCTGGAAAGACTCACGTGACATTGGTCGCGTGCTGGCGTACCAGAACCGCTGGGTTAACATCAGGGACTGGCTGTTACTCAAGGCTGACAAGCAGACGGACGGGTGGTTCCTCGTTGTTTCGGTGCCGGAGGATCACATCCCGACCCTGATGAAGGCCGGACGCCGTCTCGCATGCGTATGCGGGGCGGTATACGTAAAATTCCAGGGTCGTGGAGGTAAATTCTTTGATACTCCACCGAGCAAAGAGGTAGAAATCAGCCCGGAAGTCATGGATACCGGAGCCACGGTTACCGGTACAGTGGAATCACTGGAGGCCAAGCCCAGTGAAGAAACGGCCTGCACAACTGAGCCAAAGCCCCCAGTGGAGACCGGGCTCAGCGGCAGCTCACTGAGTGACGAAGAGGACTGCATTTTGCCGACCACTTCCGACTCGGTGGCTGACGAAGAGACCCGAGATCTTCTGGCAGGCCTATTTTTGGGAGGGGACGGGGAGGACGCAATCAATGATGGCGTGCCCTTCGTCCAAAACTAGCCTAGTGCAAGCCAACCTCCACCACAGCGAAACTGCGTCGGCTCAATTACGCAAGTGGTTAGAGGTTCAAAAGACTGCCATAGCCTTAATCCAGGAGCCGTGGGTTGGGGCTGGTAAAATTAAAGGCCTAAACAACCTAAAAGGTAAGCTATTCTACAGCCCTGAACACGACAAGCCTAGAGCGTGTATCTACACTACTAAAGATATCTGTGCACAACCATTAACAGATTTCTGTTCTAGAGACATGTATGCCGTGGCAATACAACACACACAGGAGAGAAGGTTAGTCGTCGCCTCGGTCTACATGCCGGAGGAAGACACTCCTCCCCCTCATGACCTCGGCAGGCTGGTGAACTTCTGCGAGAGGACCGGACTAGAGGTTGTGATCGGGACGGACTCCAACGCACATCATCCCCTTTGGGGAATGGAAAAACCTAATGAACGAGGTAAGGTTTTAGTTGAATTTTTATTTAGTACTAACCTAACCATTTTAAACATAGGTTCTGAACCTACATTCATAAACAAACGCTGTCGCACTATAATCGACCTCACACTTGCAACAGAGGGAGCAGCCAAACTAATTACGGAATGGCATGTGTCGAAAGAGGCCTCATGCTCAGACCATAGATGGATCTGCTTCGCACTACAGGTCGATATCCCCTCTACACCACCATGGAGAAATCCCCGCAAGACGGATAAAACAAAATACCTAAATAAGTTGACGTCTTCGCTCGCGGGTTCTGAGGGGATAAATACTATAGCAGATCAGTCGCTCCTAGAAGAACAGGTAGCAGCTGTTACTAAGGCCATGATAGATAGCTACCATGAATCATGTCCAGAAATCACTCCACCAAGGCATGCCGAGGTAAAGCAACAATGGTGGGGTGTAGAACTCGATAGGAAACGCAAGAAGGTAAGAAAAGCCCTAAACAGGGCCATGAATACCTCAATGGATGAAGACTGGCTACTATATAAGAAAGCTAAGTCTGAATACAAAAAATGTATCAGGTATCGACGCTCGACTGGGTGGCGTAAATTCTGTGGCAACATAGAAACCTGCAAACAAGCAAATAGGATAAGGAATATTCTAGCTAAACAGAACACGTCGGGATCCATGTCTCTAAAGAAACCCGACGGTAGCTACTCAACATCGCCGGATGAAGCCCAACGCATCCTAATTAAAACACACTTCCCAGGTTGCTGCTTAACCCAGGAGGCAAACCGGCATGACGACATACTGACACCAACAGTAGAAGACTGGAATTTAGCACAGAGAGTGGTAACGATGGACAAAATCCATTGGGCCATTCACAGTTTCCTCCCCTACAAGGCGGCAGGACCTGACGGCATATTCCCGGCACTTCTACAGTGGGGGGGTAAAGCCCTAATAGTCAGACTTGTTGCCATAATGAGAGCCTGTCTGGCTCTAAAATATGTTCCTAGGGGATGGAGGGAAGTGAAAATCACATTTATACCCAAACCAGGTAAGAGCGATTACACTGACCCTAAATCCTACAGGCCCATTAGCCTCACATCCTTTCTCCTAAAGACGATGGAGAGGATGTGTGAAAGGGAATTAAGGGGGTCGGCGCTAATGAACTTACCACTACACGACAAGCAACACGCCTACAGTCTAGGCAAATCAACAGAATCGGCACTTCATCAGGTAATTACTAAGATTGAAGGGGCCATCCAAAACAAAGAAATATGTCTAGGTTCCTTCATAGATATAGAAGGTGCTTTTGACAGAACAAACTTCTCCAGCATAAAAGGTGCACTCAGTAGACATAAAGTTGAACCGGCACTGATTGACTGGATAGTTTACATGCTCAGTACACGAATAATAAAGATTGCTGGTGAATCTCAACCAATCCTAATTAAGAAAGGTTGCCCGCAGGGTGGGGTCCTCTCACCTCTCCTGTGGAATATGGTCATTAATGAACTCATCAGCAAATTAAATACTAATCACTTTTATACAGTAGGTTATGCTGATGACCTGACTATACTGGTCTCGGGAAAGACAGCTAGCATAGTGTGCGACCTGACCCAAGCGGCTCTCCGTATAGTGGAGAGATGGTGCAGGGAATACGACTTAACCGTCAATCCAAATAAAACGGTTTTAGTAATGTTCACACAAAAACGGATGCTGAATAACTATCACCTTCCAAGTCTTTTCAGCACAAAACTCCAGCTATCCTCTGAGGTAAAATATTTAGGTCTTACTTTGGATAGCAAACTTAACTGGAATAAAAACATAGAAAACAAAATCAACAAAGCTAGTATAACTTTCTGGCAATGCAGAAACATGATTGGCAAAAGATGGGGACTGACGCCAAAAATCATACTGTGGCTTTACAAAACTGTAATCCGGCCCATGATCACATACGGCGCTCTGGTATGGTGGACCAAGACCAATGAAGCCACCACAATTAAGAAGCTTCAGCGCTACCAGAGACTGGCATGTATGGCTGCCACAGGCTGCATAAGAACTACGCCAACAGCAGCCTTGGAAGCGATGCTGGAGCTAACTCCGCTTCATCTACATATACAACAAGAAGCGACTTTAGCTGCCATCAGACTCAAGACCCTAAATCTTTGGAGTAAGAATAGTGTCCCTCATACAGGCATAATTGATAGAATCTACTCAGCAATTCCTATCCTACAAGCCAAATACGATAGGATTCCTAAACAATTTGTTTTCGATAAGAAATACAAGATACAATTAAATGAAAACAACCAGCCGGAAGGATTAAGCCCAAAAGAGCTTAGAATTTTCACCGATGGTTCTAAAACAAAGGAAGGTGTAGGTTCTGGAGCTTTCTCTGAAGACCTCAATATTCACATATGCACACCGCTGAGTACCTATAACACGGTCTTTCAGGCGGAATGTATGGGTATCATTCAAGCGGCCATAGCAATAGATGCTAGGAAGGTTAATGACTTCCCCATCAGAATACTGACCGACAGTAGGGCGGTACTACAAGCTCTGAGTTGCAATGGGGTGAACTCGGGACTAATATATGAATGCCATCAACGATTAAATGAGGTATGTAAAAACAACAATGTGACTCTACAATGGATAAAGGGACACAGTGGATCCAGAGGCAACGATGCAGCGGACGAACTGGCCAGAAGAGGATCGGCTCTGGCCACTATAGGGCCGGAACCAATCATACCAATCCCCTTTGGTAACGTTCGTTCAATGGTACGTAGACACTTCACTAATCAACACGCTCAGCTTTGGAAAAATCTAACAGACTGTAGACAAGCTAGGGAGGCCCTACCTGTAATAAACAGTCGCTTAACCAAAGTTCTAATGAGACTGAACAAGCCGCAGATAAGGATAGTAACTAGTGCTATCACAGGACATGGCACCTTTAACAAACATTTATTTACTATAGGTGTTACAGATAGTCCCCTGTGCAGGGCATGTATGGGGGAGGAAGAAACGGCGGCCCACGTGCTACTGAAATGTCCGGAGGTCGCTACGTACAGGGCTAAACATCTCGGCACGCCGGGATCACTCCCCGAAGTTGCATGCAACATCAAGGGACTGTTGAGCTTCTTCGGGGAGATCTCATGGCTCGAATAATCACATTATTCCTGCCCACACGCAAAATACGCGCAGAGACGTGGAGTTGCGGAAAACAGCCCGTTGCAAACTAAACTAAACTAAACTACGGCTGCCTGCAGACCTGATCACCGGGATACCACCTGATGCCCCACGCAGTATAACCGATTATGCAAATGACTTGCGGAATAAAATGAATGACATTTATGAGCACGTCAGACAATCGGGCCAGCAAATGTCTGAGAAAATGAAAACCCGGTACGACCGCAAAATGAACAATAAAGGGTTCAACGAAGGTTCATTAGTGTGGTTGCACAATCCAGTCCGCAGCAAAGGGAAATCTCCTAAGCTTCAAGCTAAATGGGACGGCCCGTACCGGATTGTAACCAGGATCAACGATGTGACCTACCGGATACAGAAAGGCGCAAGAGGGACTCCTAAGATCGTCCATGTGGATCGCTTGGCGCATTATTATGGGACCGATAATGCTCGGGACGAGCATGTCTTAGGAGGGGGCAGTGTTGCGTGAATAAGTCAACTAGCGCCATCTAGTGTCAGGAACGAGAGCGAGGGGAGCTTTGCAGAAAATGACATCACAAATCTCTCAACCGACAGCGCCATCCGAAGAACTAAGTTTCTAGAAAATCTATACTCGCACACTCGTCCCTTTGCGCGCATTTACTTAAATATTCCGGATGCTTCTTTGCTAATTTAAATAAATAGGCGCTGCAAGACGCGATCGAGGCAGTATTGAATTGGCGATACGAGCGAAGCTTCGGAGCGGAATTAAGTGAATTAGTGTGTTTAATTATTAGTGTTTTAAGTTTTAATTTGTGTAAAGTAAATAAAAGTGTTAATTTAGGTAATTTTATCGGCAATTTTTATTGTCACGAACCTCAAGCTCGTAACAATAGTTTAGTCAATCCCTAGCGTACATGTAAAATATTTTGTGACTTGTTTCTTTGCAAAATATCAAAATTAATAAAGTAGTTGAAAAAATTCTATATATAAAACAGTATATAATATAAATTTCAACTAAAAATAGACGCGTCTTATTGTTGATGACGTCTTTAGAATTTACTTGTGAAATGTGCAAGTATCGGGATTATTTCTACTATCAACCACAGTCACTCACAGAACAAGTAACCATTTTGGAAAACAGCTACTTACTGATAAAAATAGCTATTATACTCTAAAAAAGTACTAAATATCTAGGTGCTCATTTCGTGCGCGTGGACTTGTGCCGATCCGTAATTCAAAATCGGTTGCAAAGTCATGAGATTTGCTATACTTTTCTATTTTGCTATATTGCCATAAGAAATTTTCTTCTCACTTGCACACTATGTTCGTCTATTAATATCTTCTAAGTCTATGAAAAAAACCTTTCACTGCTGACCGTATGAGGAAGCTTAAAGTTGAGACGACTATGCTCGGAGTTTTCTGCATGATAAATTTAGAAATAAAAATATCCACAATAGGACTAGAGTGGCCGACATAGCCAAAGTAAGCTGAAGTGGCAATAGGCCAGCCATACGGCTTGAAGAACGGACAACCGATGGAGAAAAATGATTCTCTAGTGGCAGCTTCGTACTGGTGAAGTAAGTGTAGGTCGAACCCCCAATAGATCAAGTGATGACCTGGTAAGACATGGAGGAAGTTGATGGATGCAGGTGGTTCAGGATCGTGCTTTGTGACATTCCTTGGGGGAGGCCTATGTTATGCTTTGAACTATTGAAGGGCTGTAATCAATTAAAGAACATTAAAAATCTCTTTTATCAGCGCAGAACTTATGCGGACTATGATGATTTGTTTATCGATAAAATATAGACATAGTCCTGGTCTTAAGTTTCTTAGGCATATATACAGCGGCACCAGTGTATCGACACGTGGACAGTTCGATGGTTTGCGTAAATGCAATGAACACAAACACAAATGCTGTAGTGTGCGTGAATAGTGACGCGATTCAATTTTGCATTTGTAGTGAAGTATACAGCAGTTTGTTTGCCTCGCCTCCCCCTGAAAGTGACAGACTTCTTGTTTAGGAACTTACGCACGTGGTCTCTCTAGATGGTTGAATACTTAAGGGAGCAAACTAATATTTTAGAGCAAAATATTTTGATAGCACATAAATAAACACAATATATGTAAAAACTACTTTTTTTTTTCAGGTCTACCTACGTTACCTACGTCTATGTGGTCTGTATTAGCTAAAAATACCGTTAAATACAGCACTGTCGCATACAACGCCATTTCGAGGTTTGTTCATGTACCCTTATAAGGCAATCGATAATAATAGGATAATTTTTTTTCCAGCGTATTTATATAGTTTGTGCCAAATTAATTGAGAAAAACGGATAATGACCTTTCGGTCGTTTAACTAGGGGCTACAAACCTTTAATATGTAGGCACTTTTTATATGTAGTACTTTATTTATAATGATTTTCTTTTGTTATTTTTTTATAATGTTTGATATAATATATATTTATTAACGATTATTAAAAAGGCATGTAAAAGAACACTGTAGAAGAAAAATCATCTACTGTTATAAAGTATTTTATTCATTTAAAAACAAAAAGCAATAATTAATAACACATATAAAGATTCGAGTGATAACGACACCGAATATGTACGTACTTATTCAAAAGATAAAACTTTATTTTCAATATTATATAAGAACTTTATTTTTATTCGGTGCATGCGGGCCGGGCTCCGGTTGCAATTATCACGTTTGTTTTAGAAAGAACTGACATAACGCGCGTTTTGTTTATTTTAAAGAGATGAATTTGCAAAAGCTCAATATGGTGATTATATTGCTTCAAATATTTTTTTTAATATGAAACTGTTATTAAATTACTTAGCATAAATTTAAAATATAACACATTTTTCGCGATGTACCGTAAGATTTTACGATGTTTATAGGAACCACAGACAATATTATTAAAGAACCAAAAAAGCGAAACATATGTGCTGAACTAGAAGTGTGAATAATATTAATATTTAAATATTTATTTGAGATTTTGTAAGTTACGCCTTTTGACACTTACCTCATATCTGAGGTCATCCTCCGCTTTTCTCAATCGATTTGGCACGAACTATAGCTAAACATCTTCATATCCAAAATCCGTTGTTTTCTTTTTTCTAGCCTAGTTGTTTATGGTTATCTGTAAACTCGTAGACAGAGAAACCTATACACAAATTGACGCCTTCTTTCGCACTCGCACACGAAAAAGATAGATTTATGCATACGTCTTGCATAGAAATGAGATAGAGCGGTGTGATTGTTTGTCTCTTTCTCCGTGCCGATTTTTTTGTTTAGCAAACTCTACAGTTTGCTATATTATTTATATATATATATATATATATATATATATATATATATATATATATATATATATATATATATATATATATATATATATATATATACGCGATAACTGTACCAAAAGAAATTCCTACGTTGAACAAATTACTTGTCGGATTGCGATATGAATTAAATTTTAAAGGTGTGTGTACTACACTATGTAAAATGTTAAAACGACGTGGATATAAATACAAAAAGTGTAAATCAAAACGAAAAAAATTTGTGAAACGAACAGATATATCTGCCTGACGATTTAATTACTTGAATAAAATTGAAAGAATACCGAGAAGAGAGGCGGACTATAGTCTACTTAGATGAAACATTTATGCATTATTCTTATGGGGTCCCAAATTTGGCAGTCAGTTTCTGAAGAAGTTGTATTGGTCAGATGATTCAGGTACATACACAGATTCAGGAATTACAGACTGCTTTATTAACAATGAGTTACTGCTATTCAAGTCACAAACTAAATCAACAGACTACCATAACGACTGTTTTACTAAACCTGCCACGTAATTGTGTGATTGTGATGGACAATGCACCATATCACACTGTTCAAATATATAAAAGCCCTAATATGGCAAGCCTCAAAGTAAATATGGTAGAGTGGCTTCAAAACAAGGGACTGTTGTTTTCACCAAATTTGTCAAAACTGTATATGAATTAATAAAAAAAATAAACCAAAGCCCATGTATAAAGCTGAAAAATTAATTAAATCACATGGTCATGATGTTTTACAACAGTCCCCAGATCATGCGCATTTAAATCCAATTGAGGTAATGATGATCAAAAGTAATCACTTATAAAAGAATTGTTTGGCTCAATAAGCAATCAGCTTTGGAATAAAGAGTGCTCACATGTTACAAAAATTGAAGATGAGTACATAGTGAAAGATAAAATAATAGTTGAAGTAAGTGATCGCTTTTTATTGTGGGTTAGCGGTGACACTGACGAAAGTGATAGTGACAATGAGCATCCAAGTAACATTGAAGAAAATATGATCCCTTTACACCTTATTGATCATAAATATATAAAGTGATTCTTTTAACCCTGTCTTAATTAATTTAACCTGAATGTCGCCATTGATATATGAATTGTTTCAGAGATGACACTTAAAAAGTCACATAAGTATAGTCATCAGCACCTCCGTAGTAACAGTTGAATTTCGAAATTAATGCCCTTACTCATACGAAATAAAGACGTTTTTAAGGCTTAACTGTTAGCGCTAATTGCGTTCGACTGTACATGCCAAGTTTGAACCCGCAACCTCGTGCTTGAGATTCATGCATACATGCTCTTATATCCCGTTCTATAATACCTGTCCCTACATTTCGGGAACGCCATTCGCATTGAAACACGCAACACTGTAAATTACAGGGCTACCAATCGGATCACGCGTCAAGTTACGATGAAAGGACAATAGATAGAATGATCAGTAGGTAATAGTAGATTGTATTGTTTAAAAGTGACCCCGAAACCCCGATGTATGTATTAGCTTATTCTCTGTCTACGGCTTATAAGCTTATAACCTCAATGTGTCACCAATCACCATAGATTATTTTTTTATTAACTGGCTTTACAGCTCTGGGTTCTAGCTCTTCTGAGCCTCACCATAGATTACTGTACATATATGTCACATAATACTATTACTTCTAGTGTTGCCCTATTCAAAAACTGGTCAGTGGTAGGCCTATTTAAAAATACGGTAGATTTTAAAAGTACGGTGATTGGACTAGGAAACATAACGGTTTATGATATACGGTATTATACGTTTATTAAAATAATTAAAAATATAATCAACCTCTAATAGAAAAAATAACTGGAAATGAGAAGAGATTAGGAAATAACTAGTTTTTCTGAATCAGACACTAAAATATCCTTACTTACTTACTTACTTATCTTCACGCACAATCCCTAACGGGATAGCCAGAGAGAACAGATCGCCAAGTGTCACGATCCTTACATACCTCTTTCGCTTCTTTCAGGTTCATTAACTTCTTCATACATGCACGTCTAGGTATCCGAGTACTCTTGACCCTCCCCTCTTCGAGCAATTTGCTCACATGGTCTTCGAAAGTTAGTCTCGGTCTACCTCGACACCTTTTAATATTTACTTTCGCTCTATATATTTTCTTCACTATTCGGTCTTCACTCATTCGTTCAACGTGCCCAAACCATTGGAGTACGCCCCTATTAATTTTTGTGATAAGGTCATCTTTCAATCCTGTCATATTGCGAATCTCTTCGTTTCGCTTTCGGTCGGCTATGCTAACGCCACACATTTTACGAAGAGATCGCATCTCCACTGCATTCAACTTGCTTTTATGCTTCTTCTGGCATACCCAGGTTTCGCTGCCATATAACAAAGTCGGTACCAACACTGCGTTATGTATTGCAAGGCGTGCACTCTTCACCATGCCTTGCCTTTTTACTAATGCATTCAGGGCACCATTGACTTTGTTTCCGGCAGCGACACGCCTATCCACATCTAAATCACATCTTCCACCCCGGCTGAAAGCACTCCCCAAATATACAATTTCATTTACCTGTTCTAGACATTCCTGATTTACCCATTTTTCACATTTCGTACTCTCTTCGTCCTTTTCAAATACCAGAACCTTAGTTTTATTAGCATTCAAACGGAGACCTTTAATTTCACATTCCTCTTTCATACACGTGACTAATGCCTGCAGTTCTGCTTCTGATGGTGCAATAAGCACTGCATCATCAGCATACAGCAGACAATTAACTATTATGTCACCCAATTTCACACCCAAACAGCTAGTTTTCAGCTTCTGTAAACAGCTGTCGAGATACAGTATGAACAGCCAGGAAGACATGACACAACCCTGTTTTACGCCCGCTTGGACGCTAAACATGGGTGACAGGTCCTGCCCTATCCGCACACAGGCTTTACAGTCATAGTAAAATGTTAAACAAATTAAACCAAAACATTTACGAAAATGAGGAGATTTTACAGTCATAGTAAAATGTCTTAATGTTGTTTACGCGACTGAAAATACGCTCGCACCCCGCATTAAAGTGCGGCAATGATAATATATTCCAAACATGAACGACGGCAGGTGCTTAAAAAAAGCGTCTGTTTTCCACACTAATTGCGCAACCTGATGCCAGAATTTATCAGGTGGATGCTGACTTGCATCTAAGTCTTTCGGTAAGTGAAGAAGTAACCGACACCATTCATCATCGAGTTCCTGTTGGTCCTTTAAAGTTTTTGAGGTCAATCTGGGGTAGTGTATATAAAATCGCCAGGATTTCTAGTCTTTCTTGAGATACGCAATTTTCTGGATCAAGTTTTGATATGGTCGTGATGAGTTGATTTTAATACCTTTTTCCGGTCTTCTTCAATTAGTTCTAATTGCTTTTGAACTCAAAGTTCAGGATAAATCATTTTACTCTTTGTGATATCTTTCTTCAGTAGAGTAAATCAATTCGATTGGAGTTCAATTTAAATAAGTGGTTTTAAAAATTAACGACATTAGTTCGGTGTACAAAATTACCATTTTTGAATTCAGTTTTGTGATCACAAAAGATTCACTTTGAAAGTAGATATTAACTGTGGTGAATTTCGGTAACATCCATCCCGAGAAATAATAATACGCTTTATAACGGGGTCGTTAAGATGGGCGTTTTCCTGGCACTCTGCGTTCGTGAGTCATTTTCCATCGAAGTAGAGGCGCAATGCTCTCCACTGCTCAAATATTCTATCAACGACAGTATTTATTGAAAGTCAATGTGTCTGCGCGGGTCGTAAATTCAATGAACTTCTACTTCAGAAAACTGTTAAAATTCCACAAAATCACTTTGTCTGTTGTTAATGGTTTTAAATTAATTGTATATATACTTATCCAACTTTTCACAGTTGTAAGGAAGTTCTTTAGAGGCATTGTAAGCACAAAGATGCAAGGAATGGAAAATACATTTTACGGTACATTGTACGGTGATTCCTGGACAAAGTTGAATAAATCGGCTAGAGGCGGAATTATGGCAGCCCATTATGTTATTTGTCCCATCAAAACCAACACATGATAGTAAAATTTTCGATTTCATTTTCGTCACCTCCTTTATCCAATATTATTTTTATTCTTGTGATTTCTTATAATTAGATTATTAAAACTATAGTATTCAGAAGGTATTTGATGGACAAAGTAATGAACCTGGGAGAGGTAGCGATGTATTGCACTTAATATTGTGGAAAGATGATGATGATCCTTGGCAGCAGCATGTTCAGTGGTTTAGTCAGTGTGCTTATGTAAAATTTAAACTCGAACAGTGTTTTGTAAAATCTAATTTAATATAATATGTATTACTTGTGAGATACATTGTGGTTCCATGCGATGGCCAAGTCAATCTATATATTTAAAACATAAAAGACTTTTAAAATTGATATGGTCATTATAAAATGTTGTTAGGTTAGCTAATTACGTAATTACTTAAAACAGAAGGACCCTTAAGTAGGAACTGAATAAATTAACCGACTTGGTATTACATGGATCTCACAACTTTTTACGGTAGAACTCAGTTGCGAGACTTGGTTTTTTGTAGTCCTAATTTTTTACCTTTCCGGTACCTTCTACTTCTTAAGTACCAACAACGTACCTATGTACCTACACCTGTAATACATATACAAGTACACTGACTCATTCACTGCAAATGTAACTTTGTAATTCTATATATTTATATGGGATTACAATGTTATTTATGCAGTTAGTGTATATAGAAAACTGGATAAAAATTAACAAATGTTTTAGTTTTTCCTTGATTTATACACTAAACACTAATTGTATTCTAAATTTGAAGCTTCTATATCTGCTAGAAGTGCCTTAGAGTTTTGATGATCGGTCAGTCAGTGAGTGACAAAATTAAGAAACTTTGACTAGTTACAATTCTTAAACTACTGGTTCAAATTGAATGAAATTTGAAGTATACCATGTTTATACAATGCTTACTCGGTAACTGAAATTCAGGCTTCTAGTTTAATTGACTACGAAGTTATAGCAGGTCGAAAATGGCCTGAAATGCTTCTAGAAAAGATGGTACGGCCGTGCCGCTATTTTGCTCGACTTGGCGGGGGCACTGCCGTGCCCCCAGATTATTAAAACATGGTTGCAAAGCTTTTGAAGGTATTTGTTGACCATCAATATATAAGCTGAAAGAATTAAAACCATAGCTTTCAAAATTAAATGGATTTTTAGTAAGGGAACCAATAAATGCAGAATTGTTCACAAATCCAATTATACATCTTTTGGGTACCTGTCCTAAAAATATATTATCAAGAGTTTTTCCTTGAACACCCGATGGAATTCTTAAAACTTTTACTTCAGCTCGAGTAATAGGATATTTAGCAGTGGTAGAAGCTCAAACTTTTTGATGCGCGAGTAATACACTTGGATTAATTCCTGCTCGTCGAATAAGAGTTGTGTCCGTAATGCAAATTTTAATCTTTACATCGTTTGACCCAGCAATTAAATTAAAACTCTCTCTTGATCGAACTAATTTAACACTCATTTCAACACCATTAATTAAAAATTTATATGGTTGAAAATGTCACCGTGAAGATGACCAATCATTTCTATTTCCTTACTTTCACTAATCAATTCCTGTCTTTTAACAAATACTATGTTTTTACCATCTGTACAATCCATTTTTCCTGCTGTATCCTCATACAAAAGACTACAAGTAAGATGAGATGGTTTAGCAGCAGGAGCATAGCTTAAAAGGGTTTCCATGTATGCTCGATATGCATAGGTATTATTAGGTGGTAATACAACTTTCTGGTTTAAATAAACATCAAGTTGACTAAAAAGTTAATGCAGCCAATTATTTACAGGTGCTACTATTGTAGTAGATATCAAGTTAGTTGAATCTTGATTTAATACTATTGCCTTTATGTGGAGTAATGTATGAGACAAATCTATGTAGTCATCGCCTGTCCCAGGAACTTGAAACTCGATAGGTCCATCGTCACCAAGAGATGAAATTGGTTTATAATGAATCCACAATCCATTTTCAATGCTAGTTTGTGTAGACGGTAGTGCAAACAAATCCAGTTCTGACTTAACGCACTCGCAAGAATGATTATAAGGGAAAGACATATTTAATTTGAAAATATATCTTTGATATTTTTTGGTTTTTATACCAAGTTTTTTCGCAGCTTTCACTTCAGCAGTTAATGGTGGAATGAACGAAGTCAATCGTTTTCTTTTAGTTTTATACCCAGATCCTGTCATGTTAAATTGATCAATTTTCTCATCAGCCCTTCGTTGTGTGTATAATAATTTTCATAAGGACATTTATGATGATCACGTAGAGAATTCATTATTATAATTTTCGGAAATGTAGTTTAATACACACGGTTCCAAACTGGAATGGTATTTTTTGTCCTGTGCTCATCTTATAACTATTTCCAGCGTATCGAACTCTCTTCGCATAACAGGTTAATAGTGAGGTTGAGAGAAAACGTGCATTTTATTTGCACCATAAATGTATTACCATGTTACGGATGTTATATTTTTATCCAAAACAGAAATAGACACAAATTTTGTTATTTCATCATAGCGAAATTTCAAGTTCTCTCCGATACCATTTAACACGCTTAAAATATGCTCAACGTTATCATGGTAGCTGGAATATGGTTTTTGTAGTACACTATGGATGGTTTATTTTCATTAGACATTAACATAGATTTTGTAATGTATATAACATTTTCCTGATCTTGAACAGTAAACATGGTAGATGGATATTGAAACTCGACAACTCCAACCGACCATTCACCTTCTAATTTCATAGCTTTTGGTAATTTCGTTAAAAAATTTGTGGTCTTCTTATCAGAAAAGTATTCAATTGAACTATTGCTTAGAAAGGTTGAAAATAAAAACTTTCTTTATTCATATTTCTTTTAAACTGAAGCTAAAATCCAACTGTTAAATTTATCTGGATAACCTTTCCACTTCACTAATACTTCTTTTCTGTTACCTGAATAACGAGTGTCAATTATTTTATCTATTTTGTATTGTGAGGTGGGGTTGTAAGTGATTTTCTCTAATTCTCTTTCATAAAAAGTTCCAACTATTGGTTCATTTTGTTAATCTGTTATTGTATAAACAACCCATGGAGATCTATCAATTATTGAAGATATAATAAATATTTCATCACTCCAATTTGTTTCATATCCTTTTTGTAAAACATGTTTATATTTAGTTATTCGAACATAATCACCCACATTGAAATTTGGTTTAGGATTTTCTAAAGAAAGTTTGTTTGACCGTCTATCATAAGGATTAGTCCAAACTGTCATAATATTGTTGGAATTTACATCACATGGGCACATCTTAATACTACAGTAAAAGCTGTGATTATAAAAGTATATTAAATCTTGTAAAACATCTATATTTATAAGTATTATTATGAGTGAAATAACGCCACATTTTCATTTTTAGTGTTCTTTGAAATCGTTCAACAATACTGGCCCTAATGTCAGGATTTTTAGTGGTATAGTAAATTAATAATCTTTTGGATTTAAAGTATTTTTGTACATCTTTTGAAACAAATTCCGTACGTTTTTTAGATTGTATAGGAGTAGGTGTTAAATTACTTTCAGTAGATATACTTTCAAAACATTCTTTAGTTGTTTCTGAGTTTTTCTTTTTCATTGGTCTTACAAAAGCATATGTACTAAATACATCAATAACACAAAGTATATACTTGAAACCATCATTATATTAAGAATAAGTTCACGAAGAATCATCAGAATAATCATCAGAATAAATCAGCTTGCCACAGTTCATTAATATTTGATAGAATGTACCTATTACGCGGGAATTTTTTTCGAATGGGTTTATGTAATGTGTATGTTTCTTGTGATTTTAACCATTCCTTTACTTGCTTTTTATTCATTTTACCCTTCATGACTTTTGATAATTTATCAATACTACCAAAACCAGCGGGCTTAGATGGATCATAATAAATCCTGTTAATTTCTTCTAGTACGGGGTTCATTTTTCCCTCTCAAGCCTTTTACGTATTTTAGTTGTAGACTTTTTATTTCTACTGTTCGGTGTAGAAAACTCTATTTAATTATAGATTTTGTATCTCCACTACTCGGTGTTAAAAACTCTTGAACTTCAATCTCAGAGGGTTTGTTCAGATCTTTTGCTTAAAGTTGGTTAATAAACTCACATCGCTTTGGATTTCCAATATAGGTAAGTGATACTTTAATATCTTTTAATGCTTCAGCAAATCGATCCCAACCTTTTGGATCACTTCTTTTTAAGGGTCTTAGTGAATCATTTATTAAATCAACAATATTACTTCCAGGAATTTTTTCATTATCAATTATGACTGTACCTTCATTATCCCAATGTATTTTACTTTTACTTGTTTCAACTAAGTTTAATAATAACTGTCCTTTTTTATCATAAGTTTTTGGTATTTTTTTAATATTTTATTATATTTGGTATAGTTTATCATTTGAGTTGGTGTTTAAAGTGGATTTTCATCATTTTCTTTACTTTTAATGCATCTATTCTTCTCCAACAAAGACTCAGCATCAACTGAAGTTTTTAGATCTCTATTTTTATTTTTAAAACCAATTTTAGACTCATTTGAATCTTGATTACATGTATCAGAATAAATTGGTAATCTGAGTGGTTGACGATCCTCTTCGGTAAAATGAAGGTATCTTTGCAGTGTTTGTAAATATAACATCCATTTCTTTCCGTCTTACTATTCATAATATTTTGCATTTCAATATCTAATCGAGATAAATTACTATTAACCTTATTTTCTTGTTTTAATTTTTCAATCAATCCAGGTTCGATAAGTATCATTTTCTTTGCATTTTCCATGTTAACTGGCTAGTCCACTCACTAATCCACTCAATATTGCACCTAATATTATGGGTAAGAAAGCCCCTCCTTTTTGTATAATTATATTTTTTCTTCGTTTATGTTTACACTTACACACTAGTTTTCGGAGTATATTTTTTGTGTTTTTTAATTTCTTAAAAAAAAAGGCACTTTTCCTTGTAAAACGTTATGAATACACTCACAAATACAGTTAATTTCTTCTTCATCACACGTTTTAAGCAATGCTCTTTGATATTTTGGTTTAAGCGTATGCAAAGCATTTAGCAAATGTTTATGCGTTGTGAGTCGACGATGCACCATTTAGCAATGATTTGAATTGTTTGATTCTTGGTGTATTTAAACTCTTTTGTGGGGACTGAATTATTGATTAATTTATGAAAATCTTTTTCGAAATCTGCTTTTGCTAACGTTCTTAATTTTGTGTTTAGATCTATGTATATCATCAACCAGGGAGACTGTTTGAATTTTAAAACTCTATGAATTTTAGTTAATTTAACCCCCATTTCTATGCACTGCTTTAAATTTCTGTAATGAATACATATTTATCTTTATTATTTAAATTTGGGACTAGTTTATTCTCATTTATATTGCCTACACGAATGTTTTCTGGACATAAAGGAAAGTCCGAATGTAAATTATGAAGTTCATCTGGATATTCCGAATCAACTTCTAAAATAAAACCGAACTCCGATGTCTCAGACACATTAAATTCTGTATTCGGATTTACCCATTCGAATCCACCAGTAGGAAGATATTGAGACATAGCCCAACCATATAAATTGTTGGCATCAAAATATGTGATATATGAATTTGGTTTCCCTGCATCATAATCCACGATGTATTTGTTATTAGCTCTAGCATAACGATTACTACATTGAGATACACATACACACAGATTGAGATCTGTTAAAAGTTCTAATTCTATTTTTGTATATTTTAACATTGCATCCCGACTTAAACCGGGTGTTGAGTAATAATGGACAGGGTCTAAATCATAAGTATTAATAAACTTTTTCTCTTCTAATTGAAATTAAAAATTCTTCTTCTACTTCTAATTAAAAAACTTTCTAAAGTTTTCAAATACATCGGATAAAAGTAAAACGTCTGTTTTTAAATACAGGTTTGAATAATCTAGCATATTACAGCACCCAAAGTGTTCTCAAACATCTTTAGCATGATTGTAATCATCATTTGAAATATGGGAATCGGTGAACAAGCTAAAAAATTTGTTCAGGAAGCGATGTTAGGCTTTTTTTCTTCTTTATTTTGAGAGATAACTTCGACTTCACCATGACAAAAGTTTAACGCGTGAACAATAAAATGAGCATCATAGTGACTAAGATTGTGTAAACATATTGGTATATAACGAGGTGTTCTGAACTTCGAGCTACATGATTCATGAGCAACACCTATAAAACTACCAGTGTACTAATCAAAATCATAAAAATGTTCTGCTAACTCTGTTTCAAAAATATGACAAATGGTTGCATTTGAAATTTGTTTTTGTCTTCATTTGTTAGCGGAAGTGGAGGATATTTTTGAAGTCTATTTATTTCTTTTAGATTGTTAGATAAACTTTCCATAAACACTTGTGCACAGTTGGGTCGGCAATATGTTACATATTTTGATAGTTTATCATCATATGAACATTTTTTATAATAACACAATCCATGTTCTTCATGTTTCTGAATATTATGTGTGAAAGGTTTGGCATGATCGTTAGAGCGTGATTCTATTGGTTTTAAAAATGCTTCAAAATCAGCATGAACTAGGAATGGTATCTTTAACTTTTTTCATAACTATCAAATTTAATTTTATCATTTGAAATAGGTTGACCAAACCAATTTTTTTAAAGTTTCACTGTTTGGTAATTCTGTAGAAATGTGGGCACAATCGTATTGTTCATGGTTATTTAACCTTTCCTGAGATGGAAAATGAAGTAGACATGCTTCGCAAATGTACATGATGTGACCGTCTTTTGAAATTTGTTTACTAACTAACCGCGATAAATTTTTTATGTAAGAATAATGATTTTTTGTATCCTTGGAAAAAAGTAATAAATTGATATGTCTATCTTTACGAAAACTTTTGTTAAAAATAATGGACCTACTAAAGAATTTCATCGTTTTTCTTTATTATATTCTAACCCAAAAACATTAATACTAATATCATTCAATTTCTCTACTTTGGCTGTGTCAGAAATTTTAACTGGAAAGGAAATACCATAAAATTTAAGTTTATTTGCATGTTTAACGTACGATGATACCCGATCCGCGTTTTTGTTTACGGGATATAACGTCGAGAGTAACGCCCATTTAAAACAAAAGTAATCCTTGCTTTATACATTTATAACATCCTCTTTTAATTTTATGTCCCGAGGAAGATCTATGTATGAAGTACCGCGTAGGGGGTTAAATTTATTAACATTCATGTTTATAGATTTTATGTTTTTTAGACTCCATCCACTATCTTTTGTTTTCAAATATCCTAATTTTAGGAGTAATTGTATCATTTAAAGATGAAAGAAAAATATTCAAGTCATCTAGACAAATAATATATGTTAAACGTTTGAAAATCGAACGTATCATGAATATCTTTAGTTTGTGAAGTTTGTGAAAATATGAAGTTTACTTTAAAAATTATGTGTTGATAATTACACTCTTGTATTAAAAATAAAATAGGTATATCATCTTTAATAGAATTTAAAAATAGTTCAGGAGTTTCAAAATTTACCCGTGTCGAACGATCTACTCTACTCTTGATTTTATAAATTAAAATCCTATTTCCAAAAGCAGATCCAATAACACTAACGTTTGATAAAGAATTATGTGAATTTAAGATTATTTTTGTGAACATTACTTTTAAAATGTTTAGCTAAATACCGTTTCTTGATAAATATATGACACGTTAGACATTCCACTTGATCATCGTTACTGATACTGTTCCCTACAGAGGTTGGCGCTTCTGCTTCCGTTGTTGGTTTTTTAGATGATTTTTGGTTCTTTGCTGCTCGTTTGCTTCGTTGCTCTTCCAAGTTGTAGTGGTTGCCTGCTAAAATGTTTAAATTTATTAAAAACTGTATAAGACAATGTGTAAATTATGATCGAAATGAATTTTTATTTTACTTAAACTGTGTTTCAACCATCGCACAGTGATTATACAACTCATCATCATATGATGAATGGAACAGTTGACCCTTCTCCATTTCATCACAAACTTTAGACAACTCCTGATTTAATTCGCACTGGTGCACACTTCACTGAAGTTTTCCATCCTTATAGTAAAGAAGAAAATAGGTAGCAGAGTAAGTAACAGTTTAGTGTTGGTAGACCAACTGATACCCAATTTCAAATAATTTCCGATATTTATAGTATAAAGGATTAGAAATAGAATATAATGAGTACATAGAAGTAATTTAAGTAAACAGAATCACAAACACTAATGATCAGCTAATGACTGTCATTGTTAAAAAAGTATTTTTTATCTTTTACACTTTCTGCTATTGTCTTTGTAATATTGTATAAGAGGTCGTTTGTGTTGTCGTAGATGCTATACTTATTAGTCTTTACGAAATATTTAATCCTCGTGGAAGCATGTTTCCAATAATCAGTAGTTGGAATCTTGAATAGCTTCTTCATATCGTACATTTCAATTTTGATGAGATGCGTCGCTTGGTGTCCGTCGTCAGAATTAGTAGAAATGTATGATACACCATCTCTAGCGGCTCGTGCTACGGTTGATGATAACAGCTTCCTCTTTTTTATTTTTGATTCAGCTTCAAAAAAATAATCAATCGATTGCGATTTTCTTGTTCCACCATCGCATGTGTTATTATTAATGACGATGTCATCACTCTCTTCTTGAGGAGAGAGTGGCGAGTAGTAACACTGTTTATAGGTATTTTCATCGAAGCTCAATGATTTCTGCACCAACACAGTTATCATGTTAATATCAATTTGCTAACACTTAATCATAAAAGTTAAAAAAGTTAAAGTTAGAGCCTATTAAAGTCCACTGCTGAACATAGGCCTCCTCTCATTTCTGAGAGGGTTTTAGGGCTAGGAAATGTCTACCGCGCTGCCTCAATGCGTGTTGGCGAACTTCACATGCATTCGAAACTTCTTCACGATGTTTTCCTTCACCGCCGAGCACGTGGTATATCAGCAATTAAAATTGCAATTAACAATTTAATTGGTGCCGGCGGGATCGAACCCGGGTCGCGTACTGTGAAATTTACAGCTACCACCTGAGCTACCACGGCTTAATCATATTATATATAAAACACACAATATTTAAATATAATTTGTTAACACTAAATCATACACACGTAAGAAAATAACAGAAAAAAAGTAAGTTTGTCAATAGAATAAACACTTACATCCACGGCTTTTGATGCGTTGAAGTAACACAAATGTAGTATTGATAGATCCACTGCGGTCAAACGACCATACACTAACTCCATGACTGCAGCTGCTTGGTGGGTATATAGCAGCAGTAAGTAATAATTATAATCTAAGGAATTTCTGCGGCGAAACTGATAGTAACTTTATGCGTCAACAAGCTTATTTCACATTCTGTTGCAATCTCAACATTCCTTCGTGTTGCGTCTTGTTCGATGTATCGATGACTCAAATACGATTTTGTATATCACAAAAGAATGCGATTTAATATTTATAAATCACTATAATTGATCATTCCTATGTTAGTCATTGAGTAGATTGGTACTCTAATGTAATGTACAACAAAATCTGAAAAAGATTCACCCCAGTCTAGAAAATCATGTTTATGCTGCTAATAGACTGCCCAACAAAATTAAGTAATGTATTTTATTGATGATTCAGATTAGCGTTGTAGTTAGGAACAAAGAAGTATAATACAATAGCACTGATAAGCCAGAACAATAGATAAGAACAATGGACGCTAATGACGGTGGAGGTCCTCACCGGATATCAATTAGATATTAGTTAATTGATCTGCACATCTCCGGAACCGTGCATCCTATGCAAAAACGGACCGCAGATTCGTGATCAGAGCATGCCAAAACCTTTTTTGTTCTTTTATTTTTTAGGATCGTGAGTTGACGAACGTTGTACCACTTCTAACTCAGTGTGCTAGAACTGGTACAACTTAACTACTGTAGTGGGTTTTGGAGGAATGCATGACCCTAGAAATATTCTGATACATTTCCTCCACCTCCTCATCGAGATATGCTGACGTTGGTGCGTAAACCTGTATGAACTTCAGCGAATACCGTTTGGTGATCCTGAGTATAATAAGGTACGCAACCCTCTTCAACACACTCCCAATCTTTACAACGTTGTTAACGAGAGACTTGTGGACGATAAATCAACACCTTGGGACAGATGGTCACCCTCCCGGTGATAGAACAAGTTGCCAGATTCTAAAATCATCGTGACCTCCACCTCTCTTCGGACTTCGGGTAATCGTATAATATTCCAGCTATTTATTTGTGTTGTCTATCTCTTCTTCCAGCTTCAGGATTTTCTCGTTAGTCCTCAGGGAGCGTGCGTTGTATGTTGCCAGGTCGAGTCGTTTTAGGTGGCAACCGAACCTCTCTTCCCTGCCATTACCATGGTCGCCACCATAGCCAGGAATAGCGGAGCCGCCGGAGACTGGGGGCCGTCCATTTATGTCACTGCTCATAGGTGGTATATTGCCATAATTACCACACTTGGCAAACGGGTTGGCAACCACAGTTTTTTGTTGTATAGTTTCTTTTATCGGGAAAATGCTGTTGCCCATCTCCTGCCTATTTCCCTCTGTCGCCTTGTACGACACTCACGGGAAGATATGGGGTAGTGGATATTGCTAACCGCCACTACACGGCACAACTACCATCACTTATTTCATCACTTATTTAAGAATGATCAGCATTAAGTATGAAGAATACAAGAATAATAATTAATGAATGCAATTTGTTTATTTTATCATCCAATTTTTTATGTTCATTTAAAAATCAAACCTGTTAGGTTAATTTAAAGATAAAAATTTCTGAATGTGTTCAGAATGCATTACGCACCAAATATTCGCAGAAAAACTTCTCATGATTACCGTACGATGACGCTAACATCTCAACAAATTTTTGATATAAAGAAAGTTAGTATTAAGTGCCTCGGATGCACTATCTAATTAAATGTAATGAATTTTGGTATTATAGTTATAACTAAAATAAGGTAAAAAGTCCTAGCTAAGGGAAATTCGAAATAAAATGAGAAATATCCAATTTGTTCAACAGTTTTTGATAAACATAATTGTTTTAGTACAGTTTATATAAAGTATGAACGAAAAATTGTAACATGTACTTACTGGCTTTATTTTACTATGGCAGGATAATATTACTGCTTTAACGAACTCAAATAATCAAACTTTACGTAATACTTATATTTTTTTAATATTTGTGATCAATCATCACATGAATGCAGCAATTAAGATTTAAAATTAAAAAAATTACCTCTCAACGGAGACTAGCTTGTCGGCGCAGTGCAGCGTTATAGTGTCCGAATGTATGCGCAAGCACAGGGCATTCTCTGATCTCGATCAGTTGCAATCCGACACGGTTCGAGAGAGCTTAGGCGCAGGACCAAAAATTTACACATAATTTAATGACATCTAATGTCAAAGCCTAAACCGTACGACACACTTTGGTCTTTGCACTGTTTGGACAGCTAAAACCAGGTCGTTTTCTTACTACGGTAATAGTTCAGTAATAATAGCGTACGACTTATTTGGGGAAGAGCGGGTAATGGGAGTCAGCGGGTAACGGTGACCACCTACTCATTTGCAAAACTAAACATCTGCGAGTCACGTAAACGATATGTACGCCCTGCTTCGTGCCCGCCATCACGGTTTCCAACGACTGCCACCAGTAACCACCACGCGTTTCGGAGTGATGATTGTAATTGCTTTTGCGTCTCGCCGATGTAAATTTTCATCGAAAGAAAACCAACGGTAAATCTCGAAGAATTTATAGGCAGATTTCATGACGGGGACGATAATTTCTTAGGAAAATGTAAAATTTTATTTTTCTTTTCTAAACTTTCTTTCAAAAAAAAAAGTTCTATAACAACATCAATACGTGTATTCTTTTTATTTATTACATTAAAATTTAGGCTTCACTTGTCAAAAAATAAGGATCGTAGCAACTATTTGCTATAAAATCTAACATCGGTTGAAAATTTTCATATTAAATTAATCATTTGCCGTTAAATCTTTTAAAGTGTTATTTTTATTAAACAGTACGAAACGATGTTTTTATACCCTAGATTAAAAATACATAGATTACCGAAAAAAAATCCAGGCTATAAGTAAGGCGATTCTACAGCCCGACAAAAACGTTTAGATACATATTTTATACCTAGGAAATCAGTCAATGTCACTTTTTCTAGCTTACTTGACAATGTGTGGCTTGTCACTGCTCAGGGTTGCCAGAAAGTCACTAACAATGCCCTCATTTGCTGTATAAATTTTTTGTAGGGTTATATTTACTAAAAAAGATTGTATAACGTAAGTGAATAAGGCCGACGTCTTTCGTCACGGGGGCCTAAGTGACGATAGGGACGATAGGGCACACCCTGGGCATGGGCCCCGTGTGCCCTTATGGTAAAAACGGTACTGTACTTAGGCCTTATTAACCTTACCTACCTTAGCAAAATATTGTAGTTATAATGATGTCCGAAGGTTGACTGACAGAGAATGCTTTTAGCATGAACTCCGCCTTTTATTCCTATACACTGCGTAAGGTACAATAAAGAATAAATTAATAAATGAAATATTCGTGGACTTATTGGTACATACTACGATTTACTACTACTTTTCTTCATATTCAATTGATTTTTTAATTCAACATTTTATAGTTAAAATAATTATGAGTAAAATTTATTCTCTTCGATAGGATAATTATCTTTTCATTAGTTAACAGTGAAAAGGAAGTAAAAGGTGCAAATTATCTTAAAGTCATTCCTCTTTTCCCTAAATTCGCAAGATTTAGGGAAAACAGGAACGCCATTAAAATTAATGAGAGTAAGTATTATAGATTCCGGCTAAATGTTTCCGGAAATGACCGTAGCAGGCGTGTCGACAGGCAAAATTCTATATCAAAACGAAGCCTATTCCTGTTAAATGACGCAAAAGAAGAAAATAAGGGAGGCGACGTGTCTCGCCAAATTTCGTAGTGATTACGGTATGACTCCTCCTCCGCTCGCTATTGGCTTTGAACGGTTGAGCTCCGCCAATAGCGCCGCGTCATTCCCCACTCGCTTCTATGATACAACAATTACGTTTTTCTTAATCGAGAAAACGTTTCATATTTTCAAAGAAAAACCTACTACATCTAAGCTATGCTAACTTATACATACACACCAAACATATTACTGCACCCTTGTAGAGAAACTTAAACAGGTGTGATTGTTGGGCAGGGTTTCCGAACGTACTTTTCCTTTTTTCATTATAACTGGGAAAAGTCGCGAGTCCATTCGGTCGTGTGGCATAGTGAGCACGTCGCCTACGCGGTAGCGTCAAACTTCTTACGTTAGGACTGAGCGAATGCTGAGTTCTGACTCAGTTCGTGGTTCGCCCGTGACACACGTCACTCGCATTACGGGTCGCTACGTCTGTAAACCGCGACACGCGAAAACTGCCGCCCGCCCATCGTGCGTGTACTCTAAATATTTTTAAAACACTTCTACAAACTAAAAACATTTGTGGCAAGACGTAAATAATTACAAACCGATTTATAAAAAAAAACATAAGTAGTGAGAATTAAAAGAACTTTTTCGTGTTTTTGTAGTTAAATATGTTGGGAAGAATGATGAACCTTTACACTTGGATACTGAAGTAAGAAGCAGTCTATAATCAATCTTCGTACTGAGTTCATAAAAAGTGGGTAAGTAGTAGCCATAAACACTTCAATAGATTTGAAATAGCACTTCAAACATTTTACGAGCTAGTTACGTACGGTTATTACACTATGAAATTTTATAGTTTTAAATGTAAAAGGAAAGGCGGCGCTGAGACCGTCAATAGCTTTTTATCTGTGGTTATGAATTTATTATAAATATAGGTTAGTAAAAAGATTAAAATTTATATAATCTTTTGTCCCTACGCTTGACAGTTTAAGAATAAAATTATATATTAGTAAATGTAGAAAATAATGTAATGAGCTGTTTTTACTAAGACTGTATAGTTGATTTAACAGTAGAACATTTATGAACTAATAACTACGGGATATATGGAGATGGTTTTGAATATATCCATCAAATGTAGAGTTATAGAATTTATTAATAGGAATATATAAACTATTCAACTATTAATATCACTCCGATAATAAATAAAGTCCAAGGGTGAATAGGAATGGAATTGATTTATACCGACAACAGACAGTTATGATTTTTTTATCAGAATGCTTTGATTTTCTTTTCATAATTTTGTTGTACAGCAAAAACAAAACAAAACTCTGTATGAATATTGAGTGATATAGTGACATTGTCTTCGAATAGAAGAGTAATTATTGGGGTCAAAACCCAGAAAAATATAAAAAGTGGGGTTTTTAAAAACAAGCAAAATGAGGAAAGCGGAGGATGAATCAAATACGGTATATTTCATTAAAAATTTTCAACTAGCTCTACTACGTACAAAAATTGAAATTGATGCTTATATATGCTGCCGTATGCATTTGGAGATTTGTCTGTTCAGTTGCCTGTATGCTGTCAAATCTGTTGATGACTGCAGCTTCATCGCCCGTCTAACATCCATGACATTAAGAGTATGATCGGAGAGTTTTTGTGTTTCTGCAGCGGGTCTTGCAGAACTTAGTTCTGACCGCACGGAGAGTTTCCACGAGCTTCTCCTTCATATCGTCCACTTTATTGCAGTCTTCTAGGCACTGAAAACGGTTTTGTAATTCGAGCTGAAAGTTTTCGAGACCCTGGATTAGCGCACGAGGGGGACGGAGCGTTGACTTCACTAGACGAGACCTCTCCAACTTAACGTTTAGGTTCAGTGTGCCTCTAACCATTCGGTGATCGCTGCCAGTTTTCACCATCGCGATCACTGAGACATCACTGAACAGTTGGCGTCTGGTCGTCATAATGAAGTCAATCTCATTCAAAACTCAAAATTCGAATTAATGCCCATTCTTAATTTTTACCGTCTCTTAAACTACCATCAGTTTACTTTATTTTATAACACTCGTTCTACGACTCTACGGCTAGGAAAATTGAAAATAATCAATATTTCAATTTCGAATATAAGACCCGTCATTACTCCATAACTTTACAAACGGTGCACAATATTAACGGCGTGTGTTGTGTATATACCGCAAGTGGACGCACGGTACGATTTAAATCGCTCCTTTTCTAGAAATAGTGACTTAAACAACGTGTCCCAAGTATGAAAGGAGACTAAAGCCGACAGTTAAAGCAACGGTATGATGTGAGAAGGTTTTACCTTAAACCACGGGAAAGTTTCAACTTCTCCCAGTGCTTTAAAACCTTCAACGTAAGTGCCAAACGATATTCATTTGAGTTAAGTTAGCGAAAAGGAATCCTCGCTTTAATTTTAAAATCATCACTTTTTTGTCCGTGAAGCCAGTAAATCGATAATATAGGTTACAGTTTACAACGCTATGATTAATCAAGTGAGTTGGGCATGATTCATGTAATAATGTTAATATACTTACTATTACGTTTTAAATCATCATCATGATCATAAATACAGCTCTTTACAAGTTCACTGCTTAATATAGGCCACGCTCAAGTTATGTCACAAAACATCGCTGGTGAGCCACTATCATCCATTGACTTCTTGCATGTCCTCTCCATCTAGGGCTGCCCTACATTCCGCACACCGGTACAAGGCTGCCAGTTTAGAGACTTTCAGTTGTCGGTTCATCGGATTACTTGGCCTGCCCATTACCACTTCAGCTTACTTACTGATCCGTTGGGCTATGACGGATACGGTTTTATATACTACAATATATTGTTATTACTCAGCTATCTTATTTATTTCATGTTTTCCTATACATTAAACTCTTACGATTTACGTGGTAGCTTTGCTGATGCTGGCAACGCTCCTACAGGACACTAGAGTATCATATAGGAGCAAAATGCTGATATTTTGTGCAATGAGTATCGGTAATCGGTTACCGTTTTTAATGACAACGAGGCATTTCTCTAAGTTCTCAGTATAAGTTTATAAAAAAGTTAATGTTTATTGGCATATATTTTTAAATACAACGTATAAATACTTTACGCAGTCAGCAAAAATTAGGGCTAAGGACGCCGCCTGTATTTTTTTTGGTAGTTTACTTGGAAATAACGTTTGAAATGTCATCTTGGAGCGCTTAATAACTTACTAAACTTCACTTAAAATGCCTTGGTATCGAATACGGGGTACTATGGATTAAATATCTATACGGAATAACACGATATAATAATTGTTTTTGGGTTTGAAACCCATATTATCATATTGCGTTTATTTATGTTATATGTCTACAAGGTACACTTGGGTAAAATATAAAACATTTTTAATATTTTGCGAATAGTGCGAAGGCAAACTTAATGCCAAAATAAAATTCTTTGCTAGCTTAGTTTTGGTGGTGTACTGAGAGCTACTCGTATAATAGGTAGATGCAGTAATATCCTCAATATGTTTGTATACTTTTTGTGTAACTAAAACATTATTCTATATATGTAACAAATTATTATATGTATTATTATATGTAAAAATGTTAGCTCGGTGATTAGGGTTCATCTTAAAAAACTTATAAGTCCGATGAAATACAATTGATAATTGCAATTTTAAGTGCGAATTCTGAAATGAAGGAAAATACAGTGGGGAAATCTTGCATATTCATCAAACTAAAAAATATATATTTTTGGGGACATGTCGTTTACTTAGTTCACTAATACGAAATCAGGTACCGTGATGGACGTCTTTTTACTCCAATCACCCTGAAATTATAGATGCTTGTGCCCAACTATGGAACATATATGGATTGTTTATATAAATTTTAGTTTTAAATGGAAATATTATTTTAAGCAAAAGTGTATGGTGTGTAAAATTTGAGCGTCCTATAGTTTTTTTGAAATCCAATGGTACTGTTGTCAACAGTGGCCCGAAGTGCCGATGGAGCGGGGCTCCATCGGGGATGCGAGGAGGACGTCACTCGGCTGACTCCTGGCCTGCAGCCCGACGCCTTCGACATGAACGATCTCCCCCCCTCTGCGTACACGACGGACACGCGCAGAATGCAACTGTACTCGCACACACACATCCATCCAACGGTGAGTCAGTACCCTTTATTTGCTCCGCTTTCTGTACGAAACTTGACGAATATGGTATAGTGTGAACGCATTCTTTTTCATGCCATTTATGAAGTACCTACTTTTATACATTTATGGATGTAATATTAGTATTGTTCGACGGCAGGTAGGTATGTAACCAATCGCCGATGTACGTGTACGTACAAACGTACGTACAATATTAACCAGTATGTTGCGGCTCGGTGACGTGTGGTGTAGTCCTGTCGTTAACGAAATAGGTTAAATTACTGCAGCATGGCTATACGTGGTAGAGCCATGCTGCAGTTATATTAGTAGTATAGTTGAAGCACGAATGGGTCGGCTCGACCGGGGAAGGACCACGCTCTCACAGAATACCAGCGTAAAATAGTAGCTTAATGCTGCTGTATTTCGTATGGTGAGTGTAGAGAACCGGAGACCCTTTTTACTGGAGACGAGGCATTCCATCTTAGACCTCACGGGTGACAACGCATCTGCATTTTGATTCATATACGAGGATAGATGTAGATGTCTATGGGCCACAGCAACCACTTACCATCAGGTGGACTGTGTGCTCGTTTGTCACCTTATCCTATAAAAAAAATTACACTAACATTTCAAGTTTTGTGTAACACTAAGAATATCGCCTCTTATTTGTGCAAGTATGTATGTATCTACTTATATAGTAGTATCTACTTATCCTAATCGTATAATCCTTAAAAATTGAATTATGTATTATTGCAACAACATTATTATAGGCCATTGCCGTCCTTCTGAAGTCTTACGCTGCGAATTTAGCGCCCATTCTTGTAATTGAAGCGTTGACATACGATCAGTTTAATGAAGTGGCTAAAATAACACCTTACACAACTTTTTTTCACAATTTTGTTCTAAATCTTTGCGATCAAAGAACTAAGTAGATGCATTATAAAAAAAATAGTTCATCAGATTGAGAACGGAAAGTTTCGATGTAATCGAAGCTGTAACAAAATATTAAGCTTCTTATAAATCTCGACACAACAAATACGTATATAAACCATAAAATCTTTAACAATAAAACGCAAAAATATGGCGTCGAAAGGATGAAATATTGTATAAGGCACGAAATAAAGAATATTTTAAAGGTACAGCGTCTACGACGGCTGGAGTTGAGTTACAGTGGCACCAAATGGCCATTCGCCTCGTATCGTGCGTAGTCCATTTCATGCGGGAGAATTACATTAAATTTTTGTTTTATTAAAACTAGATGCGTCAACACTTTTTCAAAAAATAAGTTACATACTTATACGGAACTGTTAAAAAGGGAAAAAACAATTTTTACACGTTTTATACTATCTGTATATATGTTTGAATGCTATGGAATTGTATAATTCAGTTTTCATTCACATTTAGACGTCTGATTAATTTGAATTTATGCAGAGACATTGAGAACCGATGACTATACAATAAATTCATGACATGAACTACTATTCTTTAAAGTACCTAGTTTAAGTTTTTTAAACACTTATTTTAATATTTGATATAGTTTCCAGATCAGTTTCATTCGATGCGCAATTCAATATGCAAAAAAAAAATTATAAGTCATGGTAATTTTGAAACCAATGAAATTTATTGACCTACTAGCTGCTCCCCGCGACTTCACCCGCGTGTAATTTATTACGATTGAATTTCATGGGTTTTCATTATTTGCGCGGTCACCCGAATTATGTTATAAAATAAACGTAGCATAAGTTAATCTTTGTAACATCAGCTATCTGCCATTGAAAGTCTCGTCTAAATATAATATATGCCGTGTAGGGGCGGCGTAAAAAATAGTCCATTATATTGTGTGTAGAGTGTACTCGTATGTGTCGTAGCAGGCGACAGAGGAAAAGTAAAACAAGAGCTACAGCATCTTGCTTAATACGAGCTCAAAATAGTAAAAAAATTACCGCTCCCAACCCACCCGCCAATCGTGGCAACGAATTCAAATACTCCCTCTACGCAAACCTATATTTAAATGCTATTTTATACGTTTAATCCATGATCTTTATGACGTTTACTTGCCGAGAGTTATAGAAGCACGATATCGCAACACTGAACTCTGCTATCGAGTCGTTTCAGTGTCAGTTACATCATCGACCTTGTTTGTTTGACTTTCGCATAATTCAAATATTCATAAATAAGCTATGGATTAAAATATTACCAAACTAACATAGGTATACGCCCTGTTACCTCCTTGATACTTATTTATTTTATATTATTAATAATTTTTAGGTGTGAGATTATACTAAATTTCTTTTTAAAATTTTGCAAAATAATGGATACATAGGTATATAGTTTCATTTTAATGAAAATATATAAATATAACTTATAACCTTTCTTTAAAAGCAAAAAAATTATAAATTTTTAATACTGTTACAATAGCAGAATACTAAATGAGTTTCAAGTAATTAAGCGCCGAGTAAAGTTTTATCGCGCGTCCCTGACACAAGTTCATCGTCGACCAAACAACTGATTGTCAATAAGATATCAAGTAATTACTATTATGTCGACTTAAAAAAATATGATGAAATATCTATGTCACTTCGTTGCTCTGAGAACGTGTGGCTTAAAACTAGTCCACGTGCAAAATCACGCTATCGATACACGCTTTAGGCATTCGATGAAACAGATAAAAATTTAGCATCATTCGACTCCATTTCCATCGTGTACAGCCGTCAAATTATTGCTAATGATTAGAAAAAATTAAAGTATGAAGCGCAGTGGCTCCGTTTGATTACAGCTCTATAGCTCGTGGGTCGAATCTCTTCGAAGTCTTGTAAATGATTGTTCCGGGTCTGGATGTTCATATATAACCAATCCAAATAACATGACAGAAATCCTTAGCATTGCTAAGAAGCTAGCTTTTTTATTTTAATAAAGAATAAAAAAAACGGAAAGAAATTCTGCAGTATATCAAGATTGTGACCTATAAAGGAACTAAGATTAAGGCCTTTATATGTAAAGCATGTAAGATAAAATTTAATAAACAAGGAAAAGGAAGAAGTAACTATCGCAACTTACAGTTAGCCTTTGCCCACTGCGGAATGTTTATTTACCTCTATATATAGATATATATCTCAACATACTCTCACCTCAATCTCACAAATATAATTATCAAAACAATATATGCACAACAAAGTACAAAAATGTAAGCCTGTGTACAAAAAGTAGATTATGTTAGCCATGTGTATGTTTTATTATTTGAAGAATTCGTTTATCTATCTATATTTTTTATTCGCATATACGGAGTATAACAAATTTGGCATCGTTTACGCAATTGAATTCGATTTTTCCTTCTTTTTTTTCTTTTATTATATGTTACATCTCCAACGGTACCATTTGCATATTAGTCCTGAAACTGATTCATCACGATGCAGCTCTAAAGAAAACTATTTATTACTACATACGTCCTGTACGGCACCGTTCCGGTCTGAAATGTATTGAGAGCTAACATAATTACATGGTGTAAGGTATTTCATGTTAGTTCAGTCCTCAAGGATAACGCATCTGTAGACTTCCTAGTTTGAAGCTGGCAGCAGCTGGCAGTTCATGGGCTGCAGTAATCACTTACCATCACGTGCACAGTAAGCTAGAGTGTCCGTTCGTTTTTATAAAAAAATAAATATTCTTCAAAGATAGCATTAATACCAATATGTTACGATCATTCAGTAAAAAACACGTACTCCACCATCAAATCTCAGTCAAATCAAGAGGTCTTTGCTCCCAAAGCACTAAATATCAATACTCGAAGGATTTTGTGAAATATTGCCAGTCGGTGTAATAAAAAATTTCAAATATTTTTCACAAGTCGTGCTGCATAACTGCATTTGTTTTAATAGCTATGGTCGGTGAGTGGTGACGTAGCGTTAGGGTTGCAAGCTTATTACGTCGTAATATCATTTATCACTATGTTACTACATCAGTGTTTTCAAACAGTTCTCGTTGATTACGTTGTATTAGCTTTGAGCGATAGTATAACAAAACGTTCAAGTAAATACACGCAACCTTTCTTTCAAATGCACGTATCTAGAAATGTAAACTTTGAGTGTATTTACTTACCTGAGTTCAGACTTTTAATTTTTCAGTATCAAAAATTTATTACAGATAGATACTATGATGTTTAAAATAAAGTAAATCATCTTAAATGCATAACTAATAGATTGGTAAGAATATTTTTGGTGTCACCAGAAGTGTCGACGGTAAGTGCCGTATAGACCTCCTATAGGATGTCATAATGATCGGATAAGAAATGATGAAGAATGATAATGGCGGAACAGCCTAGGATAATATTTTGTATCAATTTATATGACCTTACGACGAGGAGCCGATCGTTATTTATCAACTCGTGACAGTTTTCTGGTGAACAACGGTTTCTCGCGTGGGAAAGCATTGGCATGCTTGCATGCAGCCGAATTGGACGATTGCAGTACATAATGCTTCGCTTTTTACTGCAAACGAAGCATTCCATCTTAGTCCTCACGGATGACAACACCTCTGTATTTTGATTCGTAATCGAGGATAGATGTAGATGTCTATGGGCCACAGCAACCACTTACCATCAGGTGGACTGTGTGCTCGTTTGTCACCCTATCCTATATAAAAAAAACCTTTGAAGCCTGTTGCTGGTTTGGGTATTTTATATCTGACATAATATCCGAAATACTACTATCACGCAATACCACGTAAATCAAAGGCTAAGTATTTAGGGACAAGAATAAATAGAAATGGTATTAACTTGCAAATTTTACTTAGTTTTGAGTACAGGAGCTCACACATTAATTATATTAATCGATCATTTAAATAACAACTAGGTATTGTTGTACCTATTATAGAGATGACTAGCTGTTCCTCACGACTTCACCGGCGTGGAATTTATTACCATTGGTTTTCGTGAGTTTTAATATATTTCTGTGAAACCCTAATACTTTTTCTAAAATAAAGTTACCTTCCAGCAATAGTTTAAGTTACCTCCTTAACTGATCCTCAGTTACCTGTCAGTAAAAGTCCCGTCAAAATCGGTCATGACATTTCAGACATTAGCAGGAACAAACACACAGACAGACAAAAATTAAAAAAAAGTATTTTTGTTATAAATACCGTATATTGTTTCTTATCCATTTATTAAAAAGCTGTTATTTTGACTTTAAATTAATTAATAAATTTAAAATATTGTATATCTAAATAAATTTAAATTTTATATATACAATAAAAATAATATATCATCGCAGACTTGGTATTATAATATATAAACGGGCACATAAATCACAATTAACAATTATTTATGAGGGGTAGTGTCAAATTCAAGCTGCTATCATACTTTGAAATTTAATGCATGAGCTTATCCGCTAAGCAATCATTGTTCTGAAAAAATGATTTTCAACAGAAGGTTTTCGTTACAAGTTATTTTACTTTTACTTAGTTTTTTACCCTTTTCAGTGGAATAAGAAGTACCGTGTAGTGGCAGTGTAGGAATATCTACTACTTTATATTATCCTGTGGGTGGGTTCGGTTTTGAAGTCTGTTAAAGAAGTAGAATAATATATTATTGTGCATAAAATTCGATGAATAATTCTAAAAGATCACTACATAACTATTTAGGGCGGAAATATCTCCACTATTTTAAAAATAGTAATATAAACTACGTTATTGACAACCCTGTAACAGCTCAGCTGCTTCGGCACGCGGGCGACTCGAATGACTGCGCTGTAATTCGACCAGCATTGTGACAAATGTGCAAAGTATTGCATTTTTAAAGTTCGCTGTGCGACGACTACCGGTCTTATTTCCTTCTACGATGTCGTACTTTCGTTTTCTATAACATTGTCGAGTACCTGTGTAAATTTTGTATATTATTTCGCTTTTGGTGTCGATTCAAAAATTATGGTAGGTATACGATACAAAGTACTTGACTGAAAATTATGGCTGAGTGAATCTGTAAGTTTAGGAGGGATTAGGATAGATAGCGGAATAGTTTTTATAATAGTTCCAGACCTACAATATCTCGTGACGAATTATATAATCTTAGAGATACTAATCCACCTTTTAAATTTAATGACTATGGTAAATACTACAATTAAAGGTAAACATTGTGTAGGTCAAAAGGCGAAACCTTCAACTTGGAGAAGTTTCCCCTATCGCCCTAAAATACGGCCATGCGCCCATACACAATGCGTTTGTATTTATTTTGATGATCCATCGCATGCGGCGTGCTCCGCCAGTGGCGGGTGCCGATTGCTGGGCCTGCGAAGACCCTGCCGACACCAGGCAAGTCGGTGGGGATGATGGATGCGAGGGGCTGCTGGGTGGTCGTGCAGCACCTCGCGCTCGGCTGGTGGTTCGCATGCTGTTGCGTCCAGCGCCAGCTCCAGACACATCCCTGGCGACCTCCCGGCAGCGGCCCCTTGCGCGTTCTTCTGTATTCTATCATCCATATTAACGGGCGTTATTTAACGGCCAGACCCGGCGCCGTTTCACGGTAAGGTCATATGTACAAGCGGGCCTTTGCACCTTCAATGTTTGCTGAGGCATGCCGCTCACGCCTCTTGGCAAGGTACTGACCGACTATGCTGACGTAGCAGTTTTGTCACATAACCGTTACGTCAGTTAGATGGGATCATCACTTCCCTACCCCATTTATTATTATTGCTTGATTATATTCGTTCGTCTACTTTATGCGCTGGCTGGGTTTTATTTCCATTTGTAGTTCGTCTCTAACTTTCTCATAGTATTCTGTGGCAATCATTTCTTTTGAATTACGGCCCTACGCCGGTCACCTATTCTTTGTCGGCCTACTTGCATAATTGGGTATATTTCAAAAAACTTAGTGTAAAGAGGTGAGAGGTATGCATTTGTCCTATTCTTTCTCGGCTTACTTGCATAGTTGGGTATTTTTGTAAAAACTTAGTGTGAAGAGGTGAGAGGTATGCATTTTTGTCTATGTCCATATTAGTAAGATGAAGATAAGTGCGTAGTATGAATTTATTCATTTCATTACTCCATTTCCTACGAGTTATTGCAGTGCTAGTGGTGGGTACAGTTTCATAGACAACGTCTCCTGTGCAACATCCACTGACTGTATACTGATTGATGATGATGATGTCGCCGGAGTGACGCGGAATGATTGTGATGATGATGGAATTGATAGGAAAAGAGATGATGCAGATGATCATCTATCTGAGGTAAGTTACCCCGAGTATGCTTTTTTGTTTTAGATCTAGTAATCATATTATTCCCACGAGAAGCTAGGGACTTACAGAGTCGACCGCAGCAGAGCCCTGCGTTCACTGTTGCAAGGGTAAATAAACTAGTGGCCCCCTTTTATCCAGAGTTGACATACTATCGCCTACGAGTAGCACTCCCCTGTAACCATGCAGCCCTCGGCATAATATGCGACCTTGGCTTGGATTGTATCTCTTATAGTCTGGCTTCTCGTCCAAGATCTATCTCGGCATGAGTAAACTCTACCGGCATAAACCTAGAGTTCATTGGAGCACACAAGCCCCACCACGTCGTCAACGTAGAGGTACATCATCATCATCATAACAGCCCCTCACAAGTCCACTGCTGAACATAGGCCTCCCTTAAGTAATGCCACAAAGCACGGTCCTGAGCCTCCTGCATCCATGGACTTCCTGCATGTCTTACCAGGTCGTCACTCCATCTAGTGGGCGGTCACCCTACACTAGCCCTACCCAGTACGAGGCTGCCACTCGAGAATCTTTCTTCCCCGAACCGATAACCGATGGGGAAGAAAGGTAGAGATACAACGGTGGGGTTATTATTATTATTATTATTTGTTACAGCCTGTAGTTGTCCTGGCTCTCTATAACTTTTAGACCGGAACACAGCAGTGCATGCACTCCTATTTAGCGGTAGAAAAGGTAGAATTGTAGCTACTGAGAAGAGAGTGGTCCAACTACCAAGTGAACCATACTAAAAAAAATTAAAACATCATTTCACAATGTAGTTTTTATACGTTTGTCAAATCACACGAACATAATGAATTGTGCATAGTATCTATTTCAAGAATGCTTATGAACTAAGATAGAAAATCACATAACTTAATTAAATATCTATTTTTTATGTTATTTGGTTATGATATGAACGGAAACATAATAGAACGAGGCCTGAGACAAGTCCGACTTTGATTAGTTCATTCGTATTTCTGCTTGTAATTGTAATATTGTTTTACATTCTTTACGTTTGTCCAGTAGGTACTATCATTTTTTAACCTGTACAACCGTTTAGCAGCCTTACTAAACCGCGCCTCGACAACAGCGCCACCTACAGGGTCAAAATGTGAATCTAAATCATCCAGAGACCCGCGCAAACGCAAACAAAATTTCGATATAATATTAAATTTTTACGGATTTTATCGCGTATATTTAACTATAAATACCCGACGTTTCGAACGCTTTACAGAACCCATGGTCACGGGTGGGACTGAGATGTTCAACGTCCGGATGTCATAGTTAACAGCGGTTACCATAGATAAAAATTTAACTTTTTGGTCCGATCTACACAGTATAAACTTATGGTATCTTGAAGTATTGCAGTTGTATGCTTGGGTTGGGATTTAATTTTATTTATTATAGGATCCCAAGCAGATGGTAGCACCCAGCCATCTTCTCTATTAAAATTAGGATGTTTTTTGATTTCAATAGCCTCGCGAATCATCCTTGGAAGGAATCGGTGTTTCTTAGCAAGGATTTGTGGTCTATCAAATCTGATGTAGTGACTGGGGCGGTCCTGTACGTGTTCACAGACTGCAGACTTCAATGTGTAGTGTTCGCGTAAATATAAGAAATCGTTACAAAAAATTTCATCAAAATCATTTGAGCAATTTTCGAGTTTTAACGAGATCAACGGACAGCAATTGCTTTTTAATATATAGAGATTTCCGGCCGAGCGTTGAACACCTAGAAATCTACAATAAAAATGAGCCTAAATTCAAAAATGCACACACAAACATATATGAATGCATGCAGCGAAACAGAAACAAAATCGAAGTTGCAACATTTGACCCCGATCAATTACGAGTAAATTGTGATAGTATTTAAATATGTCAATTTTATAATATCCGTGTCGAAACTGAAGACTGTCGGCATTACAGCTTAGCAAGCAGTCGCGCGTTCGCTTATGCAGCGAAATTGCGACGGAAATCGAATTTTTCATATGAATATAATGTAAATATGGCAGCTGTGGAAAATGTCAATTGATTATTTATCTTGATAACAAATGTCTTATAAGAAGTATCAGTTGAATACACGACGTAGTCTCCAATTGTGAACTTTATCTATGCGAGAGCCTTGCTGACTAAAAGACCAGCTTGACTGCGGAAAATCCATTCTAAAATATCTATTCTATGTCATATGGGCTGATGATGATGAACTGGAATTATCAATGCGAAGGTATTTGTTCTGTGCTTACTGACTCGACAGTTCAGCGTGATGAATTCGCTTGTGAAGGAACGAAAGGCAATATATTCATAATAAGACGCGCTAATCGTGTATTTGAAAAGGCCTAGGACTAACAATTTGTTATATTTTATAAAATTAGTGTGAGAAACGAGCACACAGTTCATCTGATTATAAGTGGATCTGGTGGTCCTAATCATTTCAAAATTAGATGTCTACACATCTAAGTTTGCAATGATTAGGAGCCACATTACTGATGCGTTGTCACCTCTGCCGACTAACATGAAACGCCTCGTTTCTAGTAAAAAGGGAATTTGGTTCTCAACACTCACCATACGAAACACAAAATCATTAAGCTACTATTCTATGCAGGTATTATTTGAGAATGTGGTCATACCCCGTTCGTCAGACCCATTCGTCCTCCAACCATGATATTGTAGATCCACGAGGCAACTGTATTAGAACTGCAGGGTTTAGATCTTTAGACTATTGACACTATTGGGTGTTATCAACATTTTAGTCAATTTTATTTTATTTTATATCAAGTTTCGGGATTGTTAAACGCAAAGTATAGTTCTATTTATTTTCGACAAAAGGCCAGAAAAAATTTATGAGAAATGGGCTAGAGGGTTAATGCCCATGAATTGTTTTTTTTTTTGGTAATTATTACTCAAATATCCGTATTAGATGCAGCACCAGTGTGTTGAGTAGTGATATACATTTTATAGACAAGAAAATGATTTAAATGCATTAACCGTACATATCATCAATATTTTAATAAAATAATTTATGTATTGCCCCAACCTTAATTCGAAGCCGAGACATAAACAGGTTTCGAAAATATTTTGCAACTACAATAGTGAGTACCCGGTTGACCGAGCTTTGCTCGGTATTTTTCGCTTGGTTTTTTTAATTCGTGTGTTTTGGAAATTATATTTAGACACAAATTACATACTGATGAAATACGAATAATATTTTTTGATCTTAGCGACATAATAGAAAAAACTGAACTGGTTATTTGAATAAAAAAATCATGAGTCAATTGGTTTAATTCAAATTTTCGTGTTTTTAAAAAAATACTAAAAAAGGGCTCGAAAAAATAGAGTTTTTCAAAAAAGAAAGGAAGTAGTAAAAAAGTTAAAAAAAGTCGGTCGGTCGGTCTGGGCTCGAACCATGGTATTACGATTTTGTGACCGCCTAATATACCAATTAAGCTATTTGTAATCATTAATAAACTGCCAAAAGTTACCTTCTTATTCTAACAATATTGTAGCAGTTTTTCATTGCCTAAAACACGGACAAAAAGACATTTTCTAAAAATAAATCCTAGCTAGATCGATTTATTGCCTCCGAAACTCCCTGCACACAAAATTTTACGAAAATCATTGGAGCCGAGATTCCGATTATATATATATATATATATATATATATATATATATATATATACACAAGAATTGCTCGTTTAAAGGTATAGGATTAGCGACCTAATAATCACTCAGATCATAAGTGCCTTTTGCAGCCCGAGGGCAGCTGCAAGCAACTTCTTACAAAAAAGGCTACAAATGTCTGGTCGACTCTGAGAACTAAGATGGAAAGTCTCACAGTCTTTACTCTAGTCTCGCTGGCTCTAACCACTCTTTAAAACGGTTCAAAACAGACAGATAGATCCACTGCTGCTTTGTGTCGGAAAAAATTTATTAAGTGGTCCCCTACTTAGAATTATTCTTCGTAAAAATGAAGCCCAATAACTTAAATAAAATTGGTAACATTTTCTTATCATTTTTTTTAAACTAATATAAACCAGCTCTTGATTACTTTCCCACTTTATTTTATCTTATCTGATTATCTACCTAAAATTGTAATGACAAATATTCCACCTTATTTTGTTTTAATAAATTTGCAAGTTTGAGGAACAGAAGCTTAAATATTTATTTAATTAAAATATCTGTATTTTTATATAGGATACGGTGAGAAACAAGCACATCGTCCACCTGACGGTAAGTGGTTACTGCGGCCCATGGACATCTACTTCTATCGATTACGAATCAAAATGCAGTTGCGACCCGTGCAGCATGTGCGCAGCGTGCAGATGCGTTGTCACCCGTGAGGAGTAAGATGGAATGCCTCGTTTCCAGTAAAAAGGGTCTCCGGTTCTCAACACTCACCATACGAAACACAGCAGTATTAAGCAGCTATTTTACACTGGTATTTTGTGAGATCGTGGTCCTTCCCCGGTCGAGCCGACCCATTCGTGCTACAACTATACTACTAATATAACTGCAGCATGGCTCTATCTAGCACTCAAAAATATTATATTACACTTAAAAAATAATTATAATATATTGTAATGAAGCTCTATGTTTATTTCTAAACTCTATATTGTTAAAGCTTTGTGTTAGTGAAACCATACACGTGCAGCGGAATTCAGTATGTGCAATTGTTCGTAATGTACAGAGTTCGTGGGTGGCCCTCCAGTAGGTATATTTTTTACACGTTACGTACAACTCGAACGTCAACTCTCATTTAAATTTGCTGCAACTGAAATACGATCTTAAGGAGGGCGCTGAGAGGGTTGTTAGAGGAAAGAGCGAAGGCTTAACGGGAATATTGCTAGGTCGGCAAAGCTAATTCGGTCATGTACTGAGCACAATGGACCTATTTCACGAACCGATTGACTTTGTTGCGTCTTTTATTTTCAGTGGCGTTTCCTTTCAATTATTTCAATAGATACGCTTGCACATTTTATTGCATAGCTTACAATTGCAGGCTTGAAAATTTAGTTTTAATTATTTATGATTTAAAGTGCTCTCATGCTATAACGTAAACGAAAGTCTATAAACTTCTCATGTATGGGCAAGTTCCACTATTCGAAGAGAACGTCACATGTATGCAATATATATATATATATATATATATACCTATATATATATATATATATATATATATATATATATATATATATATATATATATGTATATCTATTTTGAATAAAATTATTCTCTTCTATGAAATCGTATTATATTGTAATTTTATTTAAATTTTTCAGTTATAAAAAAAAAACTTGGCAAAATCCTCATGGTTTTTGCCAAGTTCTTTTTTATAACTGAAGAATATTTTATACGTATAAGAACTATGCTGCAGTTATATTAGTAATATAGTTGTAGCACGAAAGGGTGTTCTCGACCGGGGATGGACCACGCTCTCACAGAATACCAGCATAAAATAGCAGCTTAACGCTGCTGTGTTTCGTATGGTGAGTGTAGAGAACCGGAGACCCTTTTTATTGGAAACGCGGCATTCCATCTTAGTTCTCACGGGTGACAATGCATCAGCATTTTGATTTGTAATCGAAAATAGATGTAAATGTCTATGGGTCACAGCAACCACTTACCATCAGGTGGACTCTGTGCCTATCTTATATAAAAAAGAAAAACCATATCACTATTGCAGTAATTTCTCTTACTAAGTGGTAGGACTCCCTCTCTGCCTTCGAGTCCTACTTCCTTGATTGAAGTTGGCTGTAGACGTCCTTGGACTACAGTATGCCTTTACCATCAAGTGGACGGTAAGTTAATTTGTCACTTCATTTTTATAAAAAAAAAACACTGTAAAGGCTTCTCAAAGGCCATAAATTGCAAAAAAGCATACGCTCAATCCCGAAGCAAATATTTGAGGACAATATAAGTATTTGCGGGTAACGAACTCATTACCCGTAGTATCAGAGCCAAACTGTGCACTACAGTATATAGGGTAGTTCAAATTCATACATTCATCGTAGAGCCATGCTGCACCTATATTATGGTTGTAGCACGGATAGGTCGACTCGATGGGGGAAGGACCACGTTTACACAAAATACCAGCGTAAAACAGTGCTTAATACCGCTGTGTTTTCGTATGGTGAGTGTAAAGATCCGGAGACGCTATTTTACTGAAAACGAGGCATTCTACCTTAGTCCTCAGAAGGTGACAACGCATTTGTGTTTTAATTTTTAATCGAGGATTAATATAGATATCAATCGGCCACAGCTTCCACTCACCATCAGGTGGTTTGTCAACCTTATTCTATATAAAAAAGTACAAGGATTACAGACTTTTACACTCTAGGTATTAGTTTTATTTTATTATTTAAATGATATGAGGATATCGCTAAGAGGGTAATATATTAAACGTAGGTTACGTTGACAGTCTCCTAGATAGACAGGAAGTGTTTCATGATATGATCTATATCGTAGTCTTATAATGACCGAAGTTTGGGATGGTTAACGATAGAAGTCGAATGAATTCTGAGAAGTTGTTTTGTAGTTCGTGTCCTGAACATTATATATATTATATTCCTCTACTCAAGTGTTATGTTGGTAACCTACTAAATTGCGTAAGTAATAATTTATAACGCGTCATTTTGTTGAATTTGTTGATTTTAGGTTGTTCATAACCTTGTTCGTTGAACTAAATTGGTCAGTTTTTTAATACAATTACATTAGTGTTACTTTATAAAAGCTTATTAATATATATGCTATATTTTGTTGATAACTATCTATCTGTGTATCTTTCATATATCACTTGCCAAGTTAAGGTTAACTCTAGAGCTAACTATTATATCCATTCTAATTCAATTTCATTTACTGCGTTATCTTCTTTTATACAGCCTACTCTCGTTAATTCGAAACTCGAGGGACTTAAAATATTACGAATTATCGAGTGTTAGAAATATCAAATGGTTCGAAATTTTTGAGACAAAATAAATAAAACTTCGAATTACTAAGTGTTGATCAATTATTAGTTATTAACGACTATCTTTTACCAATGACAAAACTTTAGAGGTACATTCGTGTACATATTCATAGAGGGAAAATTAATTAATCTTTCGAAAGAACTCCGTTATACTGGATTGCTTCAAAGCAAATTGCTGCTGCTCAGACTGCTCAATAACTTTTTAAGAGGAAAAAGTGCCTGAAATGCTTTTTCATCACTTTCGTTTTGAAGACAGAAGCTTTGTAAGGTATCGAATGAGGCTCTGGCTTCCTTAACTGACACTTCTGCCATAGGTTCTGATGTATCGTGGAAACGATGATACAAGTATGAACTTGTCTCAAAATGTACTTACATATTACAATATTTCTGGCTCTTTCTCTCTGAGACTTTAAATGATTGTATAGTGTTTGACGTCAATGAGTTCGAATTAACGGGTCGTTTTGTTACGTAGCATTAGCAATGACTTTTTTGTTTTTTTGTTCGAATTACCGAGTGCATAAAATTGATTGATGATTTAGTTCAAAATATAAAGATATTTAGGGAGGGACTCTTCACTTCACTTCACTCACTCTTCACACACTCTTCAAAGATAGGGAACTCGTGATAACTTTGAATTATAGAGAGGTTCGAATTATCGCAGTTTGAATTAACGAGAGTCGACTGTATATACAAATCAATTGCTGTTCGTTAGTCTCGCTGAAACTCTAAAACTTTTTGAACGATTTAGATGAGTTTTGTGTGTTTGAGTGGGTCCGTGGATGATTTAAATCATGTTTAAATACTCATTTACACCCGGTAGGTGGCACTGTTGTTGAGATCCAGAAGTCATCCGTGCGAAGCCGGGGCGAGTCACTGGTTTTATAATACGTACTTGCGTAATACCTACAAATATAAAAGTAATCCTTTATACCTTAAACCTTAACTGTCTTATTAATAAAAAATGCTTATTCCAAGCTTAATTCGAAGTTACACTTGGACTAGCTAATCTCAGAGTAACTGACTATTTACTTCGTTATTACAATGTTATTAATAAACATGGAGTAACCTCGGACTAACTATACATTCCTTACGCCGGGATTAACGCTTGCGCTATGGCAACCCACTTATTTTAAAAGTAAAAAGAGTGAGTCAGTGAATGATTAGTGAATGGGTGCGTTTGGCAGAAAAAAGCGCTAGCAAGCGCTTATAAGCGCTGAAATAGTTTTCGGCCAGGACACGATTGCTACTTCAGTAGCGCTGACACAATCCGCCATTTTGCTTATTTAATTTGTTTGTTTTGAAGTAGTATAAAGCATAAGTTGTTTTGTGCAATATTAGTTTTAAGTAATATAATGACATGAATAGACATATACATGTTATTAAAATTCATGATTGGTAAGTTTTTAATATGAATATTTACAAACATATATTTAAATTAGGTTAGGTTCCCCGGTTAAAACTAACATCGTGTCCTGGAGGAAAATAGCTACTTACGATTTGACAGCGCTTACCGCTTACGATCGCCATTTTGATTACAAGCGCTTGCTAGCGCTTTTTTCTGCCAAACGCACCCAATGAAATCAATGCTTGATGATGCCATTAATGACAGTGACAGGCAATATTTTGAGTTTGACAAGAGATGTGTTACGTGTTGTTCCTTGTTCCTTGTGTTGTTTTTGGACTCGGTTCGGTGGAAAAACTAAGTTCTAAATATAATAATTTTTAATATTATTTGTAACGAAATTTTAGAATTAGGATAAGAGCGTGAAGGGCAAAATTAATTAAATAACCATTTTTGTTTTGTGTTTTAGGGAATAATAAAATTTTTTGTACATGTAATTATTGTATATTTATTTAAAAAATCGTTAATAGTGCTGCCCGAACAGAATATCCTCTAACGGAGTTATTTACTAATTGTGTGACTGATATATTTTCATCATCTCCTTATACTACATCCTCAAGCAGATCCTGCTTTTGCATTGCAATGTATATAATTTTGTACGATCTTATTTAGCATTTAGTCCTCGCAGTAAACACCGAAACCTTTGCTTCCCTCCAAAGCATTGTTCTACAGTGTTACGGGCCCAGATGTGCCGCCGGTTGTACATTCCTTCCTTTTGTTTATTAGGACGCAAGATAGGAGTGAATAAATAAGGACAAGCATAACCAGAATCTCCGAGAAGTCTGCCTTTAAATTCTGACTGCTCAAACGTTTGTTTTAATGCGACTTTCATTAAATATTCTTGAGCCATATGTGCTGCCTTACCAACGTGCCACTGTATTCATGAACTCTAAATTTGCATTTGACACAACCTGGAACAAAGCACTAATAACTTCTTTAATATGAAGTAATAGATTGAGGTGATTGTATTGAATCTAAGAAAATAACTAGGTACGTTATGGCAAAGATGGGCTAGCTAGGTGTTATAAAACTTACTTGTACATTTGTTGAACAGTATCCTTTCCTGTTTATGTAGTATTGTCCGATGTTTCCAGCGACTTTCGGGGTTAGAATATGTGGCAATCAATAGCCGCAATCACTTGTCTAAATCCACATAATGAATAAAAACTTGCAATCACTTTGTTCTGCTCCACATCACTTCTTGGCATTTTAATCAATTATGCTGTTTTTGTTACTAGTGCTTACAACTTATGAATTTAACAACGTAAAGTTTTACAAAATGTCAAAATACGCGACTAGTCTATGCTTACTCAGTCGTTAAACTAGGTACCGCCAAGGATTAACTTTTATTCCGAGAGTAGATTCGGATTAGTTTACTCCCTCCTTACTCTATGTTTATTAATACTGAAATTAGGAGTAAAGTTAATCTCGATCAAGTCTGTGTTTACTAATAGGGCTGTAATTCTTTATTTATATTATTTCTAGTCCTGAATTTTTAAGGACACTTTTATATGCTTTTATCCTAGATTAACATATTAACAACTTTTTTCTAAGAAAAACTTAAATTGTTAACCTCTATCAAAAAAAAAAAAACTAGAGCTGATGATATGGATAGATGAGAGCGAGTCTGTTTTTATATCTATTTGTTTGGAATTAGTTTTTTATGAACTACTAGCTATCCTCTGCGACTTCACTCGCGTAGAATTTATTAGGATTGGATTTCATAAGCTTTAATTTTTTGCGCGGAACTTTAATTATTTTTACCTTTTTTTACTTCATCTGAGATTTTTTTGATAACATCAGCTATCAACCACTATCAATGAAAATCCCATCAAAGTCGGTCCAGACGTTTCGTAAATTAGCGGCAACAAACAGACAGACAGACAAAATATTTAAAATAGTTTTTTTTTAATTATTAGTAACGTATATCCTTCCATATGCATTTAGTGAAAAAGTTTATTTTGACATTACAAACGGCCGCTTCAATTTTATTTATTGTATGTCTGCAGCTGCATTTACTATCGAGTGGGATAGTCGCCAAACACTGACTTAAAACAGTTAAAAAATATGGAAGTGCAATAAAAGAACGTTTATTACGCGCGGAGCTAGGAAAAATAGTTTGCTAAGCTGTAAGAGACCTCGCGTAACGAGAGCCGATCAGTATCGACTTATGCTAAACGATCATAAATGTGATAGGGTTGTCAGTTGTATACAGGGCTATTTTGCAATAATTGGCCAAATTTGCCAGAATAAGTAATGTAGGCAAATGATGAAGAAAAATCTACTTAAAAAATCACAATTCTCTTTCCGTCCTTTTTCCCCGTCCGTGTGACAATATATTATTTTAATAGATTTTACGATTTTAGATTTTAGTTTTTTGCGTACCCTCACGAATGTGTTACCCATAAATCACATTCAATTTGGGATAATTTCAAACAAAAGTAGAAGCCTTATTTACTCGTATTTTCAAAAGCTGCAATAACTTTATATCGTTATTTATATATTTGAACTTAAGTTTAAAATTTTGGCTACTCTTTGAAAAATAACCCTGTATGTATTAAGTTTTCGAGAATCTATTGCTGTTGCGCTATGTCCAATAACCGATCTACAGCCTAGTGAGACAACAAAAATTGTCAAATTCCGTTACCTTCTGTTTCCCTCCTTCAAAATTGTGCCGATTTTAATTTTTTGAAGAATATTATTAGAAGGATTGCGGCTGTATTCATACGTTTTACTCATAGACCATAACGCAGACCACCGGCGTACAAGAGGGGTGTAGCCATACGCAGGCTTTCCCCTCTGTGCAAGTACAAGTTCACGGCGTCCTATGTCTATAATAATACTAGTTTCAGCCGTATTGCTCACTAGACTAAATCTAGTTGCGTGGCTAAATCTACGTTCTACAAAATGCCGAATTGTTCAGGATTTGCTGCAAAAAGAACTCTGTCACGTAAAATTTATAAAACGATAGCGTTATAATGGCAATACTGAAAGTTTTTAGAACTGGTCACTTGTAAACGATATAATATAAAAATAAGTTCAAGTTTTGGAAATGGAACTCTTTGCCAATATTATTGTGTATGTATTTTATTAATTTGTCATTTGTTTACGATTTGGTGGCAAATTAAAAATCGTCTGTGTCACGTCAGCATGAATTTAACGCGAGAAAATTTTCGTACAATCATTTTTATGACTTTTCATGTCATTTAAGTCAAAAAGAAAGTTATGATAGACTTGGATTCCTTTCACGACGAAGCCCCTTCTCGTGCCACTGTTTACAACTAGTTTAATGAGTTTAAACGTGGTCGCCGCTCGCCGCTAATATCACCGATGATCTGCGTGAGGGACGGCATTCTACGGCGACGACTGAAGAAAACATCAGTGTTGTGCGGCATATGATAGAGACTGACAAAAGAATGAGTGACTTATCAGCACATTCGGGCAAACCTAGGCATCGGTATGAGTCAAGTGCACAAAATTGTCCATGAACGTTTAGCGGTCAGAAAGCTTTGTGCCCGGTGGATACCTCAAAGTTTGACAAGGGCCCAAAAACTCCGTCGTGTTCATTGGTGTCGTGAAATGGTCTCAAATGCTGTGTTCGACATACTTACGGGTGATGAAAGCTGAATTTATTATTATGATCCTGAAACTAAGCGACAGTCTGCTGTCAGGGTGTTTCTTTGCGAGGATTTGCCAACTAAAGTGAAGAGAGGTCGAAGCGTGGGAAAAATATGGTGTCCTCGTTTCTCGGACGGTCAGGGCATTGCGCAACAATTGGTTTAGAGGATCGAAAAACAGTTATTGCAGAGTGATATACTAAAAATTGTTTGCAACTTGTCTCGGAAAAAGTTCGGGAGAAACAACCTCGCAATATGATCCTCCTTCACCACGGCAACGCCTCGTCGTACACCGCCAAGCAAACAATCAACTACTTCGCGACGTCAGACGTGGAATACTGGGTCACCCGCCCCCTTAGCCCCGACCTCGCATCTTGCGATTTTGATTTATTTCCGAAAAAAAAAACCTCCAGGTAAACTTTTTATGGACGTCGATGAAGCAGTGGCTGTGTTTCAGATTGCCATCGAACAGACCCCTAAGGACGAGTGGGCAAAATGCTTTTCTCAGTGGTTTCATCGATGCAGCGATGTATTGATGTAAATGGATACTATTTCGAAAATATATAATAAAACTAATAACTTGCTAGACGTTTTTTTACTGCATCTGAGTTGCTAGTTGGAAAAATTTTTGATTTTATAAAAATATAAAAATCCCTATATATATATATATATATATATATATATATATATATATATATATATATATATATATATATATATATATATATATATATATAGGGATTTTAATCACATTATTGCTATTTACTTCTTTTTAAACATAATATTACTATAATAACGATCGTTTTGTTTCGGATTTGCTTACGAACACAGGCCGCTCGCCTTATACAATATGCAGATTGTTAAAGCGATTGATTCGAGTTGGTTGTCGCTGTCACCAAGCGATACTGTTATAATGTATCTATGTGCGTGTGTGCGCGAAATTGTTAGTTTATTGTTCTAATTGTTATCTGTGATTTCTGTAGTGACATGTTATGATTACCTACTACGTGTGCGCAGATTTACTCCCGCAAAAAATGGAGACATTTATGTATCTGGAGAAAATGCTATGCCAACTGCCCTCAGATCCGCCGGTGACCAGTTTTGGTCTATCTTGTATAGTTTTGCTTTTGTTTTTATATTTTCATTTTCTGGTGAAAAAGGTTCATAGCAGACTCGTACCATTAAGTAAAGCGTAAGGTACACCCTATTAAACGAAATCTTAGTGGGTTCAATGGTCTAAGGATAAAGCGACTTTCTTGTAAAACATATAGTCGATGGATACAGGTAGTCCCGGATTATGATGATATTTTGTTCGATAATTCAGGGGATAATAAGCGTGATCGTCTTAAACATTTCTTATTAAGTTATTACCGAGCTTAATACCGGTACCTATTTAATACATATTGTAATTAATAAATTACAATAGATACGTTGAACATATCTACGTAGTTGCTTTTTTATTTATCTCAAAAATTATTAATCGGCTCCTCATTAATACAATTTTTATAGATTTTAGATTTGTTTCATGTTTTACCCCACTGCTTCAGAAGGATCGTAATGCTTTTAGAGTGTATTTCTTTGGCGCGCTCTGTATCCAAAGCGGCTTGGTGGAATTTAACATAAGCGGTGTCAGATTTGTTTTAGCTGTAGAAGTAAAATAGGGTATAAAAAAATTCTCTTTTGTAAACTTTTTTACGCATTTCGGTTTTTAAATTACTCTTTTCATCTTTAAGCTTGTGGAATACAATTTTTTGTCAGCCCTGCTTATTTGCTGGCAGCTCGACACCCATTGAGTTGGTAAATGATGTTACCGGCCGCCACGCGAGCAATTTGACAGGTGCATAGAGTAGCTGTCGACTGCGGTATCCCTACTACTCATAAAAAACCGTGTGCTATACGATATAGTAACAGCACAATGCCTTAGCCCCCGGTATTTTTTAATTATAAAGATAAAATTATTTGTATTGCTAATGTGGTATGTTGTTAATGAATGTATTTGTGGATAGTCCTATAATTTTATGAAGTCAAGAGCCCTGTTAGCTAAGAAGCTCGTTTAGAGGAGAGTGTTCGATCCCCGCCGAAATCAATAAAATCGTCAACTGCAATTTTAAGTGGTCGATAAAGAAAAACATCCTGAGGGAGAAAACCTATCTGCAATATAGAAAAATATTTCAAGGACATGTCAAGTCTACCAGCACACATTGGATCAATCGGCGGAAACTTAGAGAAATTAAAGGAGGCCCGGCCCGGCCCGGCCCGGCAGTGGAATGAAGTTTTATCGAATTTAATTTAATTAGTTTGTCATACTGAAACAATATAACAATTTTAAGAAAAAGTATATAGAATTGTTTTACTCTATTCATTTGTAATCTAGGGCTTTAGAATTTGTGATAAAAACAGCCCTTGTACACTTTTAAATATGATGTACATTATTTATTACAGCGTGTTAAACGCTAAAGCGTTCACTGCTGATAACTTCATTATTAATTAGAGAGTATTTTATTTAGAGTCGTGATTAAGGTCAACATTACAAATTATTTTAAACGTTCATAAATAAAACAGAAACTCAACTGTCCTTTGCTGTTGAAGACGGCGATTTGTTAATATAAATCACGCCATGCCGGAAAAAGACTGTCGGTTGTTATTAATTTATTTTTCTTTAAATCTTCTTACTTCGTTTCTAAATAAGAACTAAGATTAAGCTCATACGAATGTGTTTGCTTGTAAAGTATTAGGAGACTAAAAGAGAAGATTCACAATTCGACAGTGAGTTTTTTATATGTAAGTTTTTTTTAATAGGATAAGGGTGACAAACGAGCACACAGTCCACCTGATTTTAAGTAGATACTGTGGTCCATAGACATCTACAATTTATCCTTGATTACGAATCAAAACGCAGATGCGTTGTCACCCGTGAGAACTAAGATGGAATGCCTCGTTTCCAGTAAAAAGGGTCTCCAGTTCTCTACACTCACCGTACGAAATACAGCAGCATTAAGCTACTATTTGACGCTGGTATTCTGTGAGAGAGTGGTCCTTCCCCGGTCGAGCCGACCCATTCGTGCTACAACTATACTACTAACATAACTGCAGCATAGCTCTACCACGTAAAGATACGAGATATCTTCTACAATTGAGAACGATTTTGAAGATTACTTTTTATTAAGTGGTTATATTTCAGGGGTGATCCAATATAACTTTCAAGAAAATATTAAAAAATAATTTTTAACAAAAAGTAACAGCAGTTTTCCAACAACTAGCAAGAATAAAATTTTATCAGACCCGTTATCAGATGATGCCAGAAACTTTGTGTTTAGTAAATAAGATATTAAGTAATTATATAATAAGTTTATACTGTTTAATAACTACCAGGGCGTTATAATCGCATCAGCGACAAAACCGTTTTTCTAAGAATGAAAAAAAATACAATAAACTGATATCACATTTTGAAGTCGGAACTTTAATTCTTCTATGTACTATGACATAGAATTGTTTAATTTCTATAATTCTTGTGCATAATGTTATGTGAATAAGTCAACTAGCGCCATCTAGTGTCAGGAGCGAGAGCGGGGGGGGGGGGCTTTGCAGAGAATGACATCGCGGATCTCTCGACCGACAGCGCCGCCCGAAGAACTAAGTTTCTAGAAAATCTATACTCGAGCTCTCGGTACCTTGCGCGTGTTTACTTGAACATTCCGGATGTTTTGCTGATTTGAATAAATAGGTGGCGCAAGATGCGATCGAGTACAGAGTTTAACTCGGCGACACAAGCGAAGCTTCGGAGTGAAATTAAGTGAATTAGTGTGTTTAATTATTAGTGTTTTTTTACTTTAATTTGTATAAAGTAAATTAAAGTGTTAATTTAGGTAATTTTATCGGCAATTTTTATTGTCACGAACCCTAAGCTCGTAACAATTGGTGTCAGAAGTGGGATAAAATAATGCCGATTTTACCTAAGGAGGAAACGGATGGTGTCCGTACCCGAAGTCAACGCCAGCAGGAGACGGACCAGAGGAGATTTGGTGGTGCAACGCCGCAGATGTCTGAGGGCCAGCCGCCGGCCACGGAAGCCGGTCCGTCAGCAGCTTCTACGTCTGTGGCACCTGACTTAGGTGCTCTGATGGTGATGCTGCAGGAGCAGGCTCGCCGACAGGAGGAGCAGGCTCGCCGACAGGAGGAGCAGGCTCGCCGACAGGAGGAGCAGGCCCGTCAGTTGAAAGAGCAGCTGCAGAACGGACAAGAGGAACAGGCCCGCCGGCAGGAGGAACAGGCCCGTCAGCTGGCGGAACATGCTCGTCGGTCGGAAGAGCAGATGCTCCTCATGAAGGACCTTCACGCTACCTTTGGGAAAGAGATAAGGCAGGTGAAGGATAGGGTTGCTCAACATGACAACCGCCTGTCGGAAGCTGAAACCCGAATCGAAGAACATGAAACCCGAATCAACCATGTGAACAATCGGGTTGACAACGTGATGGCTGACGTGAAGAAAACGCTAAACGACCTCAAACTTGGGGATGGAACTACAGCTCCCGTAGTAGCTGCAGCACCTTCGCTACGTGGATTCAAAGTGCCGCCGTTCTACGGGACCTCTTCCTGGTCGGCCTACAAAATCCAGTTCGAGGCCGTCATGGATGCGAACGGCTGGAATAAAAGCCAAGCCATGACTGCACTCACCCTAGGCCTGCGCGACCAAGCCTTAACTGTGTTGGAAGCTCTCGGTAAGAAAGTGACCTATGAGCAGCTTCTTGAGGCCTTGGAGGCGAGATATGGTGACGCTCACCTGGAACACGTCTTTCGCGCGCAGCTTAAAGATCGCGTGCAACGCAGCAACGAAAACCTGCAGCAGTGGGCCCTTGAGGTGGAGAAGATGGTTCGTAAAGCATACCAGTCTGTACCTGCGCTCATTGGAGGGAACCTGGTGCAAACATTCATCGACGGCATCCGCGACCTGGAAGTCAGAGCTGCTGTGAGGCTCGGGCACCACGAGACGCTTAAGGACGCCTTGGCCCATGCACTGGAGGTAGAAGCCGTGCGGCAGGATCATCGTTCCTATCGCGTCAGGGAGGTTGCAGCAGCTACAGTTCGCGACCGCAACAAAGGATACAGCCCTAGGTGCTATGGCTGTGGGGAAAAGGGCCATCTTCGATCCAGCTGCCCTAAGCGAACCCTAGAAAGGGAAGGTGAACGATCCCAGGAGGGTAGTGCGGCCAACAGCACCGCCCAGCAGCAGCAGGGAAACGAGTAAAAGGCAGAACCGCGGGGCGGGTGCTGGCTGATGTTAAAAGAGCCCCAAGGATCTCGATCTCACAAACCCATGATGGGAACAGTCTAATCATCAAGGGCGAGATCAACGGAATGCCGTGTAAACTGACCATAGACACTGGAGCCTCTCGTACGGTTGTTAGTTCCCAACTTATAAGTCAGTTCCTTGGGGACTCCACATACAACCGAGAACGCATTAATTTGGTAACAGCCACCGGTCAGCGTATACCCGTCCGTGGAGAGAAGGAGATGGAGTTGAAGCTTGGCAACGTGATCTACCTGCATAATGTCATCGTGGCTGATATAATGGACGACTGCATCCTAGGCCTAGACTTTATGAGGAATAATTGTTGTGAGATCGACGTTAAGCAAGGTGTTTTGAAATGTGGACAGGAGGAACTTTTTATGGAAGGTGCTTTACCAGGGAACGTGTACAGCATTAAGAAGATTGTTCTTCCGCCGAGATCGGAAACGATTGTTCCGATTAGTCTTCCCCGAAACGCTGGGCAAGCTCACCGTTGTGTACTTGTGGAAAGGGTAAACAATGACCTTCCATGGAAAGTAGCTCGAACCTTGGTCAGGACCACGGACATCTCAGGAGTACGTGTGCTGAACCTTTGCGACCGGGAACAGATTATAGAAAAAGGCACACTGGTTGGCACTTGTGAGGAAGTGGATTGGTTACGTCGGTGCCAATATATATCGAGTGGGACCCCCAGCAAGGATGCAGAAACGAGAGTGACCACACTTTTGGAAGACTGTCGCAGTGTTCTGTCCCCGAACGAATTGGTCAAGGCGAAGAAGTTGTTACTCGAGTACGCCGATGTATTCTCGTCAAACGATGCTGACATAGGAAAGACTGGTTTAGTGCAACACAAAATAAACACAGGTGAAGAGTTGCCTATCCGTCAGCGGCCAAGACAATTGCCGGTAGCACGTGAAAAGGAAGTGGAAACCATGATTGAAGGAATGGTGAAGGATGGTGTTATTGAACCTTCCTCTAGTCCATGGTGTTCGCCAGTGGTGCTGGTGAAAAAGAAGGATGGCAGCATGCGGTTCTGTGTTGATTACCGCCGTCTGAACGACGTTACAAAGAAGGACAGCTATCCCTTGCCAAGAATTGATGACACGCTGGACATGCTTACAGGAGTAAAATGGTTTAGCACGCTGGATCTAAAAAGTGGCTACTGGCAAGTTGAAATTGACCCTAAGGACAAGGAGAAAACTGCGTTCTCGACGGGAAAGGGTCTGTGGCAATTCAAAGTAATCCCGTTTGGGTTGTGCAATGCTCCAGCAACGTTTGAAAGGCTGATGGAACTTGTACTTACCGGGCTAATTGGCGATGCCTGTCTGGTCTACTTGGATGACATCATCATCGTGGGCCGTACGTTTGAGGAACACCTTGAAAACCTGGGACGCGTGCTCATGAAGATTCAGAGTGCCAATCTCAAGCTGAGTCCGAAGAAATGTTCACTGTTCAAACGGCAAGTCAAGTTTTTGGGGTATGTAGTGTCGGAAGAAGGTATCCGCACGGATCCAGAGAAAATTGCAGCTGTAAAGGATTGGCCGGTTCCAAAAGACAAGACGCAGGTTAGAGCATTTTTGGGTTTGTGCTCCTATTACCGGCGATTTGTGAAGAACTTTGCAGATATAGCGAAACCTCTGCATAAGCTAACCGAGGAGAAGCGACATTTCTGCTGGGATGAAAGTTGTAATATCGCATTCCAGGAGCTCAAGGACCGTCTGTGCAAAACACCTATTTTGGGATACCCTGATGCAAGCAAAGAATTTGTAGTTGACACAGACGCAAGTGATATAGGACTTGGCGGTGTGTTGTCTCAACGGAATGGTGACCAAGAGGTCGTGATAGCGTACTTCAGCAAGTCGTTGTCAAAACCGGAAAGGAACTATTGTGTCACAAGACGCGAATTGCTAGCTGTGGTAAAGTCGTTGCAGCATTTTAGCAAATATCTTCTGGGGCGAAAATTTCACTTACGAACTGACCATGCTGCACTAAAATGGCTATTGCAGTTTAAAAATCCAGAAGGACAAGTTGCGAGGTGGATCGAACTACTGCAGGAATACGACTTTGAGATCGAACATCGCAGCGGGAAATCTCATGGCAACGCAGATGCATTATCACGAAGACCTTGTCCTGAAGATTGCAAACATTGTACTAGGCAAGAGAGTAAGGGAGTGGTATCCGTGAGGATGCTCAGGGCAGACCACCTCAGCAACGAGTGGAAGGACAGCTTACAACGTGCACAGCAGGAAGATCCGGACATCAAGCCGATCCTGGAATGGATGAAGGCCAGTGCTCCCAAGCCCAAGTGGAGCGACGTCTCAGCGATGAGTTCGATCACTAAAAGCTATTGGGCCCAGTGGGATAGCTTGCTGCTTCAGGATGGAGTTTTGTGCCGTAAATGGGAAAAGGTTCGGGGAGACAGCTGTCATTTACAAATGGTTGTCCCTAAAGCTAAAGTACCGGATGTTCTACAGCTGTACCATAATGATTATTCAGGAGGCCATCTGGGAGTTAAACGAACTCTACTGAAGATCCGAGAACGGTTTTACTGGGTCCACTGTCGAAACGATGTCGAGGACTGGTGTCGCAAATGTACAAGTTGTGCGGCTGTAAAGGGACCTCAGACTCGTAGTAGAGGTGCATTGAAGCTGTACAATGTTGGTGCACCATGGGAGAGAATAGCCATTGACGTGGCGGGGCCGTTTCCGGAGAGTGAAAGCGGTAACAAGTATTTCATGGTTGTGATGGATTACTTCACTAAGTGGCCAGAAGTTTTCGCCATTCCAAATCAAGAAGCTTCAACAGTTGCAGATAAACTAGTTCATGAAGTCTTCTGTCGTTTTGGAGTACCTTTAGAGATTCACAGCGATTAAGGAAGGAATTTTGAGTCTCAAATATTCCAGGAAACTTACCGAGTTATGGGTACTCATAAAACAAGAACGACTTCTTATCACCCGCAATCTGATGGAATGGTGGAACGATTTAATCAGACATTGGAGAGGTACCTAGCAAAAGTTGTAGACAATCGGCAACGAGATTGGGACAAGCACATACAACCGTTTTTGTTGTCATATCGAAGTTCTGTTCACGAAAGTACAGCAGTGACACCAGCTTTCGCAAACTTTGGAAGAGAATTACGGCTGCCTGCAGACCTGATCACTGGGATACCACCTGATGCCCCACGCAGTATAACCGATTATGCATATGACTTGCGGAACAAAATGAATGACATTTATGAGCACGTCAGACAATCGGGCCAGCAAATGTCTGAGAAAATGAAAACCCGGTATGACCGCAAAATGAACAATAAAGGGTTCAACGAAGGTTCATTAGTGTGGTTGCACAATCCAGTCCGCAGCAAAGGGAAATCTCCTAAGCTTCAAGCTAAATGGGACGGCCCGTACCGGATTGTAACCAGGATCAACGATGTGACCTACCGGATACAGAAAGGCGCAAGAGGGACTCCTAAGATCGTCCATGTGGATCGCTTGGCGCGTTATTATGGGACCGATAATGCTCGGGACGAGCATGTCTTAGGAGGGGGCAGTGTTATGTGAATAAGTCAACTAGCGCCATCTAGTGTCAGGAGCGAGAGCGGGGGGGGGGGCTTTGCAGAGAATGACATCGCGGATCTCTCGACCGACAGCGCCGCCCGAAGAACTAAGTTTCTAGAAAATCTATACTCGAGCTCTCGGTACCTTGCGCGTGTTTACTTGAACATTCCGGATGTTTTGCTGATTTGAATAAATAGGTGGCGCAAGATGCGATCGAGTACAGAGTTTAACTCGGCGACACAAGCGAAGCTTCGGAGTGAAATTAAGTGAATTAGTGTGTTTAATTATTAGTGTTTTTTTACTTTAATTTGTATAAAGTAAATTAAAGTGTTAATTTAGGTAATTTTATCGGCAATTTTTATTGTCACGAACCCTAAGCTCGTAACAATAATTATTTGATGTTCTCTTGTTATGTGAAATTCGCAAAACCGTAACTAACTACGAAATGTAAATTCGTTTGGCATAGCTAAGTATTTCTAGTTAAGAGAGGATCATTCGTACTGTGGGTGAGTTCCACTTTCAATTATGAACAGTTACGTGTTGGTAAAAAAAATTTAACAAACGAGCACACAGTACACTTGATGGTAAGTAGATGCTGTGGCCCATAGACATCTAGATTTATCCTCGATTAAAAATCAAAATGCGGATGCGTTGTCATCGTAGAAGACTCTGATGAGACTCTGAGAATACTTCTTTTCCAGTAAAAAGCGTTTCCGATTCTCTACATTCACCATACGAAACACAGCAGCGTTAAACTGCAATTTTACGCTGGTATTCACTGTGGAAACCGTGATCCTTCCCCGGTCGAGTCGACCCATTCGTATTACAACAATAATATAGCTGCAGCATGGCTCTACCACGTAAAAATGACTTTCAATCTTGTGAATTACTGAATGAAGGAGATTTTTCGGTAAACATTTAACTGCCTCGTTGGTCTAGTGGTGTAAAATGAGATTGCCAATCATGAGGTTCTGAGTTCGAATCTTGGGTCGAGCCAAAACCAGTTATTGCGTTTTTCTGTCAAGAAATTCAAAGATATTTTCAATAGCAGCCCGGAGTCAGGAATTTGGCGGTGGTTCAACCCGTACTTCGGAGAGCACTTAAAGCTGTTGGGCCTGCTGTGGTCTAATCCTTCTCCAGTATTGTTGGATTACCGTCACATCGGACTATGCGAGTGACGGAATAGATAGCGTAGGTACCTGTGCTTGCGCGCACATTCCGGCACTATGGTCCTGTCCTACACAGATGGCTAGACTCAGTAGAGCCCTGACTGCAGTGTCCCTATTTATGTGGGGAAATAGTAAAAATACTACCCTAAATGGCTTAACAAGATCCTCCGTTATGCCGAAAATATTGCAGCATTAATTTTGAAATAAATATATGGTAAAGTTTAGAATTAATGTTAAGTAATATGTTAGACGAAAACACGATTCCGTAAAATTCTCTCGATAGAAAAAAAGTCCAAAGCTACCTCCAACCTGAACAATAAACCGCTGGTATTCATAAAATACTTTAAATTAGATCATGAAACTTTGCATACTAACTGAACTAATTATAAAGCAGGGCTTATTTTTTATTGTTTTAAATTACCATTATTTTCACTGTAAAAAATAAATTGCCTAAACAATCCGCGCCTTGAAGTGCTTGTTTTCTGCCGCCAAATCAGTCTTGCTTCGGCTTTCGAACGGGAAATTTGTGTCGCTTACGATCAGAATACACATTACGCAATAATGTCCCATAGCGGTAATGCCGAAACAGACCGACTCTTCGACCACGTCCAAATGGCTGCAGATTCGTTGCTACAGCAGATCCCCTCCGCAGAGATCGTGATCCTCGGCGACTTTAACGCCCATCACGCCGAATGGCTTGGTTCACGTTTAACCGATCATGCGGGGAGATCTGTTCATGATTTTGCCTTGGCATATGGTCTGACACAACTGGTTACTTCGCCTACGCGAATTCCAGATGTGGAGGATCATGCACCTTCCCTGTTGGACCTTCTGCTGACCTCTCACCCGGAAGGATATCAGATTTCCGTCGACGCCCCTTTAGACTCCTCGGACCATTGTCTTGTCCGGAGTGTGGTGCCACTCACGCTGAAATCGCGGTTGCATTATGCAGGCTGCCGCCGTGTTTGGCACTATAGGTCAGCCAATTGGGATGGGATGCGGTCTTTCTTTGCATCCTACCCTTGGGGGCGGGTTCGATTCTCGCCGGACGATCCCAACGTTGTTGCGGATTCTGTCGTTGATGTGGTACTTCAGGGTATGGAACTTTTTATTCCCTCCTCTGTGGTGCCCATTGGAGGCAAATCTCAGCCATGGTTTGGTCGCTCCTGTAAAATAGCATCATGCTATAAGCAGGAGTGCTACCAGGCCTGGGCTGACGCATCAGCGTCCCGGGATGTAAATACCAGCGCTCTAAAAAAGAAGTATAATTCCGCCTCTAGGTCCTTCAAAAGAGTCATTGCCAAGGCAAAGTCAGAGCACATAGGCAGGATTGGCGAGAAACTAGTTCGCCTTCCTTCTGGAAAAAGCCTTGGTGAAAGACCAGAATGCACGGGGCATTCTGGTCTCTCACCAAGGCTGTCGAGGGGAATTTCTGTCAGCCATCTCTTCCATCTCTGCACAGGGAGGACGACTCACTGGCCCATACCGCAAAGGATAAAGCCGATCTTCTAGGCTCTTTATTTGCGTCTAACTCGACTCTCGATGACGGGGGGAGTACGCCGCCGACCATCCCGTGGTGTGAGTGCTCCATGCCGGAAGTGCAGTTCACACAGCGCTCGATTCGCAAAGCACTCATCTCCCTGGACATCCACAAGTCGAGTGGGCCTGACGGAATCCCCCCAATTTTGCTGAGGACATGTGCTCCAGAGTTAGCACCGATTTTAACGCGTCTTTTCCGGTACTCCTACCCCCTAGGCGTAGTCCCAAAATCATGAAACACGGCTTTCGTCCACCCGATCCCTAAAAAAGGCGACCGCTCAGACCCGTCCAACTACCGGCCTATCGCCATCACCTCCATGTTCTCCAAAACAATGGAGTCCATTGTAAACTGCCAGCTCATGAGGTACCTTGAGGATCACCAGCTGATTAGTGACCGCCAATATGGTTTTCGCCGTGGTTGATCAGCTGGTGATCTTCTGGTCTACCTAACTCACAGATGGGCGGAGGCAGTAGAGTCCAAGGGGGAGGCATTGGCCGTTAGTTTGGACATTGCGAAGGCCTTCGATCGGGTTTGGCACAAAGCGCTTCTTTCAAAGCTCTCTTCCTATGGGCTTCCCGAGAAATTGTGTGATTGGATCACCAGCTTTCTTGCAGATCGGAGCATCAAGGTCGTTGTTGACGGTGCAAGCTCCGATTGCAAGCCTATTAATGCTGGTGTTTCACAGGGTTGCGTGCTACCGCCAACGCTGTTTCTTCTGCATATCACTGACACTGACAGCACTGGTGATGCTCTTTACACCGGTCGAGCCAATATTTCTCGGGAAAACGTCTCCGAGTGCCGGAATAAACTTGTGTCTGAAGTCGAGTCTTTGCTGAACAGAGTCTCGGATTGGGAGCGACTAAATCTAGCCCAGTTTAACCCCCAGAAGACACAAGTTTGCGCGTTAACCGCTAAAAAGCACCCCTTTGTCGTATCCCCTCAGTTTCAAGGCACTCCCCTTGTTGCCTCAGCCAGTATCGGAATCCTCGGCGTCGACATATCGAGTGACGTGCAGTTTCGTAGTCACTTGGAAGGGAAGGCCAAGCGACTGGGTTGGCGTAAAGAAACAAGCATAAATATAATAAACTTAATAAAATAAGTATCTAACGACCTATCTACTTATATACAAACACGCCGGTACATGGCAAACGACGCGCGGGGAAGTGGGGGCGAAATTAGAATTTGAGCTGAGTTACTATAGCCCCTTATAGAGAAGAAGCGACTTATCTATTCGACTATATGCAATCACAACAAAATTTAGTTTTTACAGAAAACTGAAATACGCAATAATAAAAATGGCGAGCAAAGTTTGTTTACTATAAGACGGTAATTGCTTACGTTGTTTATTTCAAAAAATGTGATGTCTAAGCAAGTTCTATTATTGTGCGTCACTACATTGTACAATAGTAAATAAGAGATTAAGTAATCAATAAGTTTATCTCTTAGTATTTTATTCTATTTAAAAATTTTGTTGTACTACAGGGCGTCATAAGCGCTTCAGCGACAAAGACTATTTTTCTAAGAATTAAAAAAAAATAAAGTTGTAAGTATCGAAATGACCGACTGACGAGATGTAAATAAATAAAATAGTGTTTATCAAGAACTAGAAATCTGATTGCAGATAGAGCGGATTTCATTGAAATAAAACTTAATTGAAGTAAATGTAAATAAATTGTGCTTTTAGAGATTTTATTGCTCTTGGAAAAAACATCTAATTGTGCAATAAGCTTTTAATGTATTTTAACTGCCTTTGTTTATGATTCTAAGTAAAACTATTTTAATTGCCTGACTTTATATATGTTATATATAAATCGGTTCTAACCACAGAAATCGTATTGTCTTATTATTACTATTTCTGTGGTTCTAACTAGGGAATGCAAATCTCGCGACATTGGGGTTCAAGCGCCAATCGAAATCAAATGGGGTTTTGTGTGTTTTCTTTGCAAATAATCACTATATTTTAATTAAAAAAAAATAATAAAAATTATAAGTATGATAAGGTAAAAATTTATATTTCACGATTTTTTCAATAGTCTTTTATGCATCAAACATTGTTTGACATATCTGTCTATAATTTTTAATAAACTTGTAAGTAGTAAACTTTAACATACATATCTATCAAATAACAAATGAAAGATACAACCAGCCTTCTCTTCTAATATCAAACTAAAATCTGAAAAAAATTTGTAATAAAGCAGTTCTTTTATAACAAACAAAACAACGAGAAGTTAAAAAAATTAAACTTATTATATATGTTGAGTTGACGATTGCACTGAGATATTATTATCAATTAAATAAAACTATATCTACTCAGTGGATGCATTAGATATTACAGATTAATTAACAAAATATACCAATTAGTCAGACTGTTAGAAATTACAGATTAATTAACAAAATATACCAATCAAATGAAAAATTTGTTCACTTCAAATCACAAGCCATTATTACGATTTATTTTGAAAGTAGCTCCAAAATGTCCAAAAAATTTTCTGCTAAGCGGCTTCTTATTTTGTTGGCCAGATAACCATCCGCTCAGACGGCTCTTTTGCATTTAACGCTAGTTGGAACCACAGATCTCAGGGAGTATCCACGAACTGTAAAACTTCGCCTTTTGACCTCCCGGGCTCGTGTAAATTCATTTCCTTATTGATTAATGTCTCCAGAAAATTCGTAGTTAGTTTCCGCTTCAAATAAGACGTTTTTATGCTCGAGTGCAATCTCGTTAAACTCGCGAGATCTCGCCCTATTTTTTCGTCCGAGATTAATCTCGCTAAAAAAGGCCGAGATCTCAACGAGATTGCATTCCCTAGTTATAACCTACATATAAGTGGTAACACACAACAACACGTAAGTACATATACATAGCTAGGAGTACTATATGTTAGAGTTTGTTGCGATGGCATATATTACGTATTTTATTACGTGCATAAAAAACTGATATTTTAGGTCATCTGACAAAAGTTATCCATAGAATAAAATACTAATTAAACAATTTGTAAATTTACGGTTGTTTGAATGAGATGGATTATATGTTTTTTTACGTTAACAATATTCTTTTGAGGTTTTGCTCTATTACGTTTAAAAACATACTTAACAAAGGACCCAATGGCCAAAAATTAACATTGGTATAATGTATTTATCTTCATCTTTCAAAGTAATGAAAAGAATAGAATATTTTCTCCTAGGAAGCACCACCAAGAAACCCAGCGGGAGTTCTTTTTTAAAACTGTTAAAACGTAATCTTCACAATAGGATTTTCCCCTCTTTATTTATATGTTATACTTACAAATATCGTACAAAGGTCCAGTCCAGTATTCAAACCCTGATGAATTAATTTGTTAAGCACGTGTTCTATGTGGGTTTGAACCCGCAGCCCTGTAGCATCGCAACCGAAAGATAGCCACAGCCCTACAGAGCCGTTAGAAAAATAATCGCAAATCATATTGCAAGTAATCCATAAAATATTATGACCGGGTATATTCTATAATTTTAACTCATAACCAATAGAACTATTTAAATCATTTCACAAAACTTTTTTTTAGTAAAGCCTTTTCTTAAGAACTTGATAATTTAAAATAACTAAAATTTAATTTTTCGTGATATTATATACAAGTCGAAATTCTTCGTGATGTGTACCGTTTTCAGATTGTGGGCTCGGAAACTCCCATTAATTACCACGCTATTTTCGTTTAATCCCACCCTGCGACCCACCGTCGCTTCGTCACTATGTCGAAGTTGGCAGATATTTTTCATACAGTCACAACCTATTTATTTATTATTTTTTAACAGTTATTTTTACACGATATCATTCAAAGATTCGTTTTTTGGTATTATACTATTAATTAATTAGATTTACCATGCCTAGTCTTCGGTATCACCACCACACGTCTTACAAATCTCTTCCTAAGTTTATTAAACGGCCACTGCTGCACATAACCCTCTACTATAATTACTAGTCTGATAGGCTTCCGCTGTATCAAATCTCTTGCAGCTTTGAAATCTAAAGCTAACGTTAACGCGACTACTGAAGATGTGGTCACGGGTCCGAATTCCGGGTCGGACAAAAAACGTAAGTTATTGAGTTTTTCTGTCAAGAAATTCTCAGTAGTTGCTCGGAGTTAGGAAGTTGGCGGTGTCCTACCCCCGTGACCCCCTGATCTCTCTCCGATCGTGATCGTTTACCGTCCTATCGGACTTTGAGAGTGAGAGAATAGAGAGTGCACCTGTGCTTACGCATACACTTGGGCACTATAATCGTGTCCTGCGCCGATAGCTCGTCTCCGTTGAGACTGACCGCCATACCGAAATTCGGTTTAGAGGATATTATACTGTACTAAACAGTGAGTGAGTGGCAGATTCGGAAGTAGGCGAACCAAACGGAAGTTTATCGACCAAATTGGCGATGTATTGAAGATTAACCAAATTTGGACTATCTTATTATTTTATACGTGGTAGAGCCATGCTGCAGTTATATTATGGCTGTAGCACTGTGTGGAAGGACCACGCTCTCACAGAATACCAGCGTAAAATAGCAGCTCTATTTGTTTGTCTAGTATTTGCGTGTTTAGTATAGTGAGTGTAAAGAACCGGAGACCCGAACGACGAAACGAGGCATCTTATCCATCTTAGTCCTCACGGGTGACAACGCATCTGCATTTTGATTCGTAATCAAGGATACCACCTTTAAACTCATAAGTGGGAACACTTATTGTGACGGACGGGAAACTACGGAACCCTACACTGAGCGTGGCCCGACACGCTCTTGGCCGGTTTTATTGAGAAAATCTATTTTTTCGAGCCCTTTTTATAGTATTTTTTAAAAACACGAAAATTTAAATTAAACTAATTGCAGTCATGATTTTTTATTCAAATAACCAGTTCAGTTTTTTCTATTATGTCGCTAAGATCAAAAAATATTATTCGTATTTCATCGATATGTAATTTGTATCTAAATATAATTTCCAAAACACACGAATTAAAAAAAAACCGAGCGAAAAATACCGAGCAAGGCTCGGTCAACCGGGTACTATATATATATATATATATACAAGAATTGCTCGTTTAAAGGTATAATGTAAATAAATAAATGAATAAAAAATGAAAAAAAAAATAAGTACATTTGGATTAAATATAGATTTGTCATATCTTTTAAAGAGTGAATTTTAATATTCCAATTCATTTTATTGTATTATTTATTGAATCATATAATTATATTATTTATTCAATCATATGTAATGTTTGTTATCACATATAACAAACATTACGTATGATTGCCGAACAGATTAGTAAGCTGAAGTGGCAATGGGTCTGCCATATAGCTCGATAAACCGACAACCGTTGGGGAAAAAAGGATCTCGAGTGGCAGCCTAATACCGGTAGGTGAAGTGTAGGGCGACCCCCACTAGATAAAGTGACGACCCGGTAAGACATGCAGGAATTCGATGGATGCAGGTGACTCAGGACCGTGCTTTGTGGCATTCCTTGGAGGAGGCCTATGTTCAGCAGTGGACTGTAATGATTATGATGATGTTGTGATAATAGTGAGTTCCTTATATGATACACCAGTGGGCTCCTAAAATGGGAATTTTTTATAGCATTGGGTGACAAACGAGTATACAGTCTACTAGATGGTAAGTGGATGCTGTGTCCCATAAAATCTTTATCTTTTGTTGTAACTGAAACTCAAAAACCTAATATGAATTAGGTTTTTGAGTTCCAGTTACAAACAATAGTTAACTTGTAAACGTATTTATTGCAAATGCCGCCAAAGAAAATTTGGGATCACGCCACGTATCGACGTTTTTTTTTTCAACAGAATGTATAGGATAAGGATATACACGAGCATAAATGTCCATGATTCGTAATCAAGGATAAATGTAGATGTCTATGGGCCACAGTATCTATTTAAGATCAGTTGGACTGTGTACTCGTTTGTCACCCTTATTCTATAAAAAAGATAAGCATGTATGCGTGGCGTGTGTGAATACATGAAGCGAGATTGTGTGTGTCTTAAATGGAAGTCTGTCAAATGGAAGTCCGTAGTATCTGTCTACCCCTTTATATGACAGCCGTGAGAGCGATTCCTGAGACGGCTATGCTCGGGGTTTCTCTGCGTGATAAACTTAGAAATAAGAATATCCGCAGTAGAACCAGAGTGACCGACATAGCCTAACAGATTAGAGGCAATGGGCCAGCCATATAGCTCGAAGAACCGACAACTATTGCGAAAAAAGGTTCTCGAGTGGCAGCCTCGTACCGGTAGGGCGACCCGCCACTAGATGAAGTGACGACCTGGTAAGACATGCAGGAAGTCGATGGATGCAGGTGGCTCAGGACCGTGTTTTGTGGCATACCTTGGAGGGGTCTATGTTCAGCAGTGGACTTGTGGAGGGCTGTAATAATGACGATGATACTAGCGAAAGGACTTATATATCATGGTGCGTTTAGAATAGAAGACCGACACCCCCAAATTTACGCTACTTAGTTAAGCGATTTGCAAATATTAATGAAATCACACTTTGAAGAATAATTTTATACTTACTATGTCCAATTATACACCTCAAACACGACGATAACAATATTAAATTAAAAAAGATATATATATATATATATATATATATATATATATATATATATATATATATATATATATATATATATATATATATATATGTATATATATACATATATATATATCTCCAGGTATTGCTTCATTAAAATTCAGTTAATCCAGTAAAAAAAATACACTGGAGCAATTAACTTGTATTTTTATACGTCACTGATCTGTTTTTTTATCCCAGTCAAATTGTACCGGGTACATTTAGTGTTCATAAACATGTAGATAAGTACTATTAAATTTCCTTCCAATATTTGCGAAATGTGAATGATGTATATTCAAAAACGTACTCTTCTTTTATTAGCGTTTGGTAGAATATGTATTAATTTCGTAACGTCAAGACTAAGACTAGAAGGTTCAAATGTTAAATTGGGGACATAAATAACATCGATCCCTTAAAATATTATATGTAATAATATCACAATTCACAATTTCTAACAAAAATATTAAGGATTAGTGATAGAGAAATTTGTATTGAATGATAGGTATCTTCGTAATTCGTGTATAATTTATTTTTCCGTCGAATTTTTCGCTCGAGAAAAGCTATATTTTATTTGTTTTATGCTTTTTTTACTTGTTGTAAACTATCGTTGTTTTGACAAATTTTTATGTTTTATATCCGGCTCATATATATTTTCTTTAATCAGTGACATCTGATATAATATCCTAATAATTCTCTTCTTGTTCTAACATCGCACGCGAGGTGTTAATCAATTTACTACTACTTTAACGAAATACTTGATGCATGGCATAGTCGGGACTGACGATATTTATTAAATACTCAATAAATAGTTAATTTACGGAATTCAATGTTTACCTCTATTTTTCAATAAATGTTTTGCTGTATACGCTTACCATAATCTGTTGTAATATCGTAGAGTAAGCCAACCACGGGATCATCGAAAAATGTAATATTCCTTGACCAATGTTTCTTTATATAGAAACAAGAAAAATGGCCTGACAGCAAAGATGTCGCATTTATACTCCAATTCCAATTTTTCGGTACGAGAAATTTTCCTGAGTGTCACGATGCAGCAAATAAATATTGGTCGTGAATTGGAGAAATGAATCGATCTCGCTCTTTTATAGACGATTCCAAAATTTTATCTCTTTCACCCTAATAGCCGCCTGACAAACATGTATCAGCGGTTAATAGGTGCGCTCACGCAGCTGTTGCGAACAAATCAGCTCGGATGTAGCTGACACTGTCAAAAAGCTAACTCTTTGGTGCAAGAATCAAACGAGCAGAGGTAAATGATTGGAATTGGCTTTAGTCAAAAATGTTTATAATTGGGTGAAGCCAATTCTGATCATTCTCTATTTACCTGCAAAACCATGGATATCCTTAAACTATGAGCTCGTAGTTTATCTACGCATTTACTATTTTATTCTTTCCTTAGTAATCAAATGAAAATATACGTAAACATTCAGGTCTTTTGAGATAAATCATATCTTATTTTTAGAAATTTTGTAATGGTCGCCACACACCGTCAGTTCGAACTAAAAATGTTGATATTTTTAAAATATAGGATTTTCGATATATCGCTAAATAAACTTATATGTAAAACTCTGATATTAATATATTTATAATGAACGATAAATCGAAAATCCACTATATAAAAAATTATCAACAGTATTTGTTTGAACTGATCAGTTGGAATGATCAGTTGAACTGACCGTGTGTGGCGACCATAACACCGTAGAAAATGCAAACGGCAATACATTTTGCTATTCTTTTGTTTAACCTTATTATTAAATCCATAGTATGTCGTTTTTATTAACTACTTACGGATAGCAATTGATTTTTATAAGTATATAGAGGATTAAGTTTTCCAAATATTTTAATCGGGTATTAGTTGAAAATTCATACAAAATACTTATTTAAAATCAACATTTCGGTTTTGTTGCTATAATACTCCGTTATCGCTAGACTTTTGTCCCGTGGACTAAGGCTTACGGACACATTACGAGGAGGGTCGCTTTGCTGTTCATTCAAGATCGGAGAAAGCGTCCTACGTATTTAAAAATAGAGTTGTTGAATATTTATTGGCCATCTCTTTGAGATTCGATTTAATATTAACCTTAGAAAAATATTGTAGCCACGTGTTTATTCGATGGGTGCTAATTTCTTTGAGGACGTTGTAATATTTTAAACGGTCAGGAATATTTGTGGTTGAATGTTTGAAATTTTTTACAGACAAAAAGGTAACATTAAACGCTGTTTATATACATTTATACACCTTTGAATGTTTGCAAAAAACTCATTTTTCGTTCATTCAGTTTTTTTTTTAAATTTATTTGTCTAGTCTAGCTATTGAATTGAGGTAGTGGTATCTTAGTAATTTGTTAAAATGTAGTTTAATTTAAACCTAGTAAAAGTATCCCTTTGGCGTATCTTTTAAATTCAGAGTAATCGCCTTATTTCTTCATCCATCGTCAGAATACTTAACGTCGACAAATCTAAAGACGTACAATATCCTTTTACTTCGCAAGGATATTGTACGTCTTTAGAAGAGATATTGTATCTATTTGAATGTTTTAAACGCGTTTATCACGATGAGTAATTCTTTAATTTTTCGGGATTTTTTCTGCCGCCAATCCATCAACTCACATTTAACGTTCTCCCTCGCAAAATTACCTCCTGACATTTCGTAACATTTTATTCTTAAAATTAATGTAAAATTTCAAATGTAAATTTTCACAATATCAGTAACCAGACACTGCAAGTGTAAGTAAAAAGTTATTTTTACATATCATCATTGTCATCAATATATGGATCTATTTTATTACAAACGTATTACATACGTACTTAATACAAATAAGTTTAAACTTTTTTTCAGAGATTTTGTTGTATATTTTATGCATTCACTTATAAAAGAATTTCTAGTTTTAGCCAATCTAGATTTGGGCACCTCTGGCGAATTATCTCGGCCTGTTCTACATGGGACAGGCCGTTATTCATTTGAAATCGATTGCAGGTGATAAAGTGATAACTGATAACATGTCATCTTAATTTTATATAAAATCAACGGGAAATTATTGAGGCCAAGATTGTGTTTAAGTTAGACAAAGTCGCTGTTAAAGAGGAGATGTCTAGTAACTTACTTTAGCCCATGCCTATTTGTTAGTTAAATGAGCAGTACCTAGAAAGATGGATTTTTTTTAAATATGGTAGATATTAAACAAAATATTTGTAAGGGTATTAAGATCGTCAGTTATCGGAGATACATTCTAAAAGATGACACCTTTGACATTTGTCAAGCTTGTTACCATCCCGTTAAGTCACTTGGGCATGTCAACTCCGGTGATGCGGCGCTTTCTTCTTCTGAGAATTTGCTCGGACAAAACCTTTAGTATTCTTGCGGATAAGCCTGAGATTGTGTTGGTGAACTGGGCACAGTCAAGGTTATTTTGGTGGTCAACATTACCATTCCGTATGACGAAAACCTCGCAAAAGCCGAAACAGATAAGACAACAAAATATCTGGACCTGGTTCACAAGGTCACCGATATGTGGAGTGGTCTGCTGACGAAAATCGTTCCTGTGGTAGTTTCTGCGATTGGGATAATCTTGGTCAGAATTCCTGTGGTTTGAGCAGTCAGCCCAGAACGAAAAAAAACAGGTCGCCGAGACGGACCGCATCGCTTTAAAAAGGGTTAGAATAATGTCTTCCAGACCGAATTTCAATCACGATGGCGGACTTAACAGAGACAAGCTATCTGCGCAAGCAAGGATTTTATTGTACAGGATTTCCATCACTCTCGTAGTCCGATTGGACGCCAATTCGAAACCACCGGAGGAAGATCAGCAGAACCGGCGGCTTAACGTGCTTACTACTGTTTTACTGGCCTCAAATGCAGAAAATGGTGGTCTACGAAACCGACCGCATTGTCTGGTGGTCTTCCATGCCGAGTGCATATTTCTGGTTCGATTTTATCCTTTATTTAATAATATTTTATTGTACTTATTCTATTATTTATCGTATTTATTATTATATTTTTATAAGTATTTTCGCATCTCAGCCATACGAGAAAACCATAGAAATATCTCTGTCAAATATGAAAACTATGTCACAGTAAATTTAGTTGGCTATATAGATTATATAGACAAGTACTCAATCATACTCATAAATAATGTTGTAATTGGGGATCAGTATATAAAGGATGTGTTATAATCCTCCATTTAATTAAAGCTTTGTGTGAACGTATAGATATCCAGCAAATGTTAATAAAAAGGTAATACCGTTAACCGGTAATACGTTTCAAAAGGAGTTTTCTTCCGCGTACAACCTCTCTGTGGAATAGTTTGTGGCGGCGCTGTCGTCGCGCCGCAAGCGAAATACACCGAAGCTTAAATCACGCTATCAACATTCCGAATCATAAACAGCATATATAGACCATCTCCGAACTATCACACGGAGTGTTGACCGCTCCCCGGGCAGAACACCTTGCCCGGTGGGAGATCTCCCCTTTTCTTCCACGGCCACACGTGACCCCGACGTGATCTGAACACCCAACCAACAACCTTCGGAAACTACAACTTCAAGCCTTCGTTATTATCCTCAAGAACTCCCACCATTCACTATTGAGAATCGTCTTCTGCAGTCTTCAGTTCCTGCAAGCCAGTCCAACTTGTCTTCATCTCGACTCACCGCATATTTATAAGGCAGACTTCTGGCACTTGCTCCGGCACATCGTTCTCACCGGTATCACTTGCCAGTGCGTAGTACGGCATGCATTACACATCGGCATATCATTCTCACCGGTGTCACTTGCCCTTACGCACACAGCATGCATTCCCCACCGGCATTAAAAGAACACACCGGCAATCGGACTGCACTATCGACCTCCGGTCTGAGCAGGGGAGTGATGTGGCGGCGCTGTCGTCGCGCCGCAAGCGAAATACACCGAAGCTTAAATCACGCTATCAACATTCCGAATCATAAACAGCATATATAGAACATCTCCGAACTATCACACGGAGTGTTGGCCGCTCTCCGGGCAGAACACCTTGCCTGGTGGGAGATCTCCCCTTTTCTTCCACGGCCACAGTTTACCACCGGCTATTTCCGGACCGATACGACCTGGGGACCTTCAAGACAAGAGCTTACTCCTTTCTAAAGGGCCGGCAACGCACCTGCAATTCCCCTGGTGTTGCGGTTGATCATGGGCGGCGGTAGTCACTTAACATCAGGTGAGCCGCATGCACGTTTGCCCCCTCTTCTATAAAAAAAAACCGGTGGAAGGTCCTCTCAATAATTTAATTTAGTAATGTTTGAAGCAAAGTATAAACTTTATGGTGGGTGTTTCATAAAATTTCGATTGTTTCGTTGGACTGTTTTTGGTATTGGTAAGCGCGAGCTGAACGCGGTCTCGAACTCTATCGTTTACTCTTAGTACTGATAACATAAATATTTCAAAAACTTATTGTTTTCCCCATTTCGCTATAGATTTCCGCAAAATATTGTCCAGTTTTTTTACAAGAATTAGGGTGGCAAACGAGCACACAGTCCACATGGTAAGTAGATACAGTGGCCCGTAGACGTATCTACATTTATCCTCGATTAAGAATCAAAATGCAGATGCGATGTTATCCCTGAGGACTAAGATGGAATGCCTCGACTCCTGTAAAACAGGTCTCCGGTTCTCTACACTTTGCGAAGCATAGCAACATTAAGCTGCTATTTTACGCTGGTATTTTGTGAAATCGTAGGCCTTCCCCTGTCAAGCCGACCCATTCGTGCTACATCCATAATATAGCTGCAGCGTGGCTCTACCACGTATAAAAGTGTTCAGTTCTATTAACAACTGCATAAAACAACAAACAATAGTATTGGTTTATCTAATTTTACGATAAGTGTAATCTTTGTTACCTTTTAGTTCAAAATGCGTTCTGTGTGTATTTCAAAATATCGTGGAAAGTAAGGAGTACGTTGTATGTTTCTACACCAACAGAACAAAATGAAATAATATTACTGGAAATACATATATTTTTCTTCTTATTTCTCAAACTTTTTTTTATTATTACTTAAAATTGCAATTAACAATTTCATTGGTCGGACCCGGGTTGCTTCGTTTTGTGAAATTTACAGCGAGAACTTTGCGCCTGAGCTACCACTGCTCCTTAGTCCCTAGATATAAGAAGTAAAAATTTATGTATAATAAAGATATGAAATGTGTTTTTTTTTGCAGGAGCTGTCAATTCATGCAGTGTCCACACACGAGCTTTTAAAGCCGAAAGAAGAACCTACGTACTCTCTAGCACCTTCCTCCAATCTATGTTCAGTGAGCCTACAACATCCTGGTGAGTAACTCAGTTCTGTATTTGCTTTATTCTCCTTATCTAGTTCTTATAAGACATATTTGTATACTGAATATCAGTTAGCAATTCTTTTGCAATTTTTTAAGATCTAAACTCTGTGACGCGTAAACAGATGCTATCCGTTCCCTTTGACGTATTTTGATAATTTTATGTTTATTAGGATGAGATTTCATTAAAAAGTATCTTCGGTATCCCTCACTAATCTGTCTAATTGTTAATTAATCTATCTAATTTTTAAATGTGCCCTTAAAGAGTCAACTTTCGAAATATGTATTTTATCGTTCAAAAATGTATTTCATACAAAACTCAAAAATTAATATCCATAATAAAATTAGTTTTTTTTTTATATATTTGCATAGCAGATATTTTGTTATGCAGCTCTACAGCATACTGTCAAGTTGGCATAATTAATATAATAGGCATATGTTATCTATAGAACTAACCGACTTAAAGCCAAAACTATGAAGTAGTTTTCTTTCATGAGGAGAATGTACCTCATCTATACAAATAAATAAAATTGAAATATCTGTTTGTAATGTCATAATAACAGATTTTTACTAAATGCATATAAAAGTATGCACGGTATTTAGTATAAAAACACAATTTTTAAATTTTTTGTCGATCTGTTTGTTTACTCCGTCTAATCTCCGAAATGGCTGGTTCGATTCTGACGGTACTTTCACTGACCGATAGCTGATATTATAAGGATGCTACGGCTCCGGCTACTTTTATTTAAAATAAAGAATTAGGGTTTCGCGAGACAAAATTATATATAATAATACAATTAAAACCCTAAATTACACGCGGGAGAAGTCGCTGGGAATAGTTAGTCATATATATATACGAGTATAACGTACGTAATCGTTAGAACGAATTTATATTCTTAATATCCCAGTAAAACCTAATGCAACTGTAATTTGTCTCAACGTCTATGGAATAGTGTATTTATATGAAAGGAATATAATTTTATTAATATTAAATATTGTTCTACTTTCCAAGTTTATCTATATGTCATCCTCGGATTATTTAAGTATCACACATACCCATGAGCTTTTGAGATAAATTGAGTATTGAAAAATAAATTTTATTCACAATATGCAATCGAATCTACATGACAATAAGCATAAACATTTTACCAAATTCACACCGAAACGTAACCACACTGAAAGTAAGTACATTAAGAGAAGTATGACGAAAATGCCAAAAGAAAGTGATTACATAAAATCGTATATACAACATGTAATGTAATTAACGCTCACCCTCAGACACCCCAATTACTATATTATGTTATATTCATAATACATACTTGTATATATTATGTTATATTTATAATAATACAATTTTTAGTTAAACATTTTTATGCACTGATTATTTATCAAATTAGTTATACTAATTCCGGAAGAATGTTGTGGTCACAGTACAAATCCAAGAACGCAAAGACTTTAACGTGTTTGAAATAAAGTTCATTTTTCTTTATTTTTATGGAATGACTGAATTAGTAATAATACAAATGCAATAACTGCACTCTTAAAAGTCTTATTGCCTTAAGTTACGGTCCATTTCAGTTTGTTTTGACTGTACAGATTTAGTGTGACTGTAATTTACGTAGTTTTAATTATTTTTGGGATAAAAAATTACCTATATTAAAAATGATAGGAATTGATTCAGTAAACGATTCTGAACATACTACTTTCTCAAAGTGCGTTAACTACGTTACATATTGTATATAAAAAAAGTTCACCAAAAATACCTTAAAATAAAACTTAAAAATAGCTAAATCCTGTCGAAACACTCATATACACTTTAAAATTGGACGTTGATCGATGTTTAACTCTAGTAATAATATGTTATTTATAAATAGACTCCTTGGGCAATTCAATACGGGTTAAGAGTCCCGGAGAACGTGCGGATTAAAGCAGATCCACGGCAGCTAAAATATTACGCCTAAGGCCAGGAACAGTCAAGGAGGGAATATCGAATTGCCATTGCCGGAATTAATACGTGTATCTTAATTATACCTAATGTTTGTAGGTATATACGATCCCTATATATTAACAGAAAATACCACTGTTCTGTGTTGTTCACTGGTTTACTCACTGAATCATATATAAGGTACTGAGGGGAGAATGTTTTATTAGTAAGCTGAAGTGGTAATGGGCCGGTCATATTGCTCAAATAATCGACAACCGATGGAGATGAAACGCAATCTAATTTGTAAACAATTTACTTCTTATTTGTTATTCTATGTAATCTTCGGGAGTTATATAATGTCTATAATATTCATTGCAGGTTATTAGGGGGAAAAATTTCATCTGAACAAGATATCATTGTATAAAAGTATTATAATTATAAACACACGGCTCACAATAATTACTGTTGCAGGAAACGTAGGAGAAGTCTTCCTGTTTACTGCTTTGGCAACTGGATATTTTATTTTATTTTAGTGTTTGAATGTAATGCCACTTTTAATATTTCTACAAGGTTGTACATCATATTGATACAAAGTACACTCAAGGTAAGCCTTGGAAATATATCAGTAGTCGTGTCAATTTACAAGTCTAATTTGTGATCCTTGCACGATCTTATAACATGAAAAATTTCCAAAGTGTGCAAATTACTTGTTAAAGTTACCGAAAGCAACTTTTAAATACAAGGATACAAGGAAGCAGTAACTATTATGCGTTATAAATATGATATAAGAAAAGGGGTAGAGTGATTTTATTAAAAAATACATGCAAATGCGATTGTAAATAGCTCTATGCTTATAAAACATCAACATTAAACAAAGAACGATTCTTACGCACAATAAGAATAATCTAGTACTGTTTGGGTGTTGGCCTGACGACGGCTCTACACGTTGGCCAACATAGTGGCGAATGTAGTGGCGAAGATTAATGATTAGCCAAGAGTTTGTGATGGCATCCACACGTTGGAAGGTCGTTCAGTATGCTTCGGTTCAGGCCAGAGCAAGTACATTTTTGCGAAACCTTAAAATCAAAACCCAATTTTAAATAATAGACGAATCGATTATAACTCCTTTAACTTTAAAATAAATTAAGTTCTAATTAATGGTACTTATTCCAGTTTATGATGCATGTAAGGAATAAATAAAGCTAAATAATTAAAATTCCCGTTTATGACAGCCCTGATTTATATTATATGGCTGAAATAAAGTACTTCTTATTAGGTACGTAAAACCAAATATCAGCCTGACGGGACTGACAATATGCACTTCATACATTTCGTATATTTATTTACAGCCCCATTAATATTCACTATTCTTATATAATTCTTTTACAAAAACGTTACCCGCACACTAGGATTTTTTCCTGTATCGCGCAGGCAGTTTAAAAACATAAATTACACGTCGTCGTCTAAAATAAAATAAATTCGTGCGCACATTGGCCTGAAGAAACTGAACGATCTTCCAACGTGTGGATGCCATCACACAATTTTGGCCAATATCTTCACCACTACATTCGTCACTATGTTGGCCAACTTGTAGAGCCGCCGTGAAACTAAATGCGCGCCCAACGTATGGACGCAGCGGCAAAACTCTGCCAATAATCCTTTGATCTTTTGTAAAAAACCGACACCACACGGATCTCGCGCCAACTAGTGGGCCATCATTCCAATACATACCAATGAAGCCCAAACACCCGCTTTACACGATGGCCAATGCTATTGGCCACTACATTCGCCACTGTGTTGACCAACGTGTAGAGCGGTCGCTAGTCGAACTACTCTAAACGGCTCCCTGTTGGCACGAACTTAAGGAAAGTTTAATTTACGACCGTACAGCATTGTTCATTGAGAACGGGCTCCGGTTGATTGTCGATATTAAAAGTGTCAAGCGGTGGCTGCAGGAAATTCATTGATAGATTTAATCGCTTGCACTGAAATAACGTATTGCGGGGTTTGATTCGGGGAGTAAATTGCGAAGTCATTAATGCCGTCCGGTTCGGTTTGGTTCTTAAATCCGATGCTATTTCAGGTTGCGTGTAAGATCCTTGAGTTTCGAAAATGGGACCGATATACGTCACTCAAATGCAGCTAAATAGTTTGTATTAAATATTAACACTTATTTAAAAGCTCATGAAAGTTATATTTAGATATTATTACCAGAGATAATATTTTTAGCTAGTATGCCTGTATGTTCGCCAGTAGCTCCTAATATAGTCGTCGAATTTTCACAAGTAATATCTCAATCGATTTGTCTGATTTAAGATCGTTGGTCGTTCTGTCACTATCATCAGCATTACAGCCTATCAAAGGCTAATGCTAAAGATAGGCCTCTCTGGAAATAGCTTCACGGCGAGATATTTGCCACTGTTGCTAGGTTGTTGCAAGGTGCTCCTGCAGATTTTCTGTTTCGGTTTTCCTCCTTCATTTCGAATGACATCGACGGGATGACATTCTAACATATTTTTCCTAGCTCTATGTGTGATTTGTCGCTACTATGTACTAACTTTTATAAGGGTTTTCATAAAGAGGCTTAAGAAATTCTTGCTTCGTTGCTATAATGTGGTGATTTATGGTAAGACGTTTCTTGCCTAAAGTCTGGTGTTCATTTATCATATAATTGTTTAATTGTAATAAACTACTTACCTTCTTACCTTACATTGCCTTCTGCCTAGGAATCTGCCTTGGTTAGTGGATACTAACCTCTTAATTTTAACCACCAAGCAAAAATATACGCCTGCGAGTATTGAACTCATAACGATCGGTCTTGTTACGGTGTAGGTGTAAAACTTTCCTCATTTCCTGCAATTGTTAAGCGAATTAGAACTAATGAGGAGAGAATTTTAATCAAAAAATATCCTACCTTAAAATATTAAATATTAAATAAAATATTAAACCTAGCGGGCATTAGCCGGGGCTGTCTAGAGTGGTGTTCTGAGGAATTGTTCGGATTAATCCCAGCCGCCAAATTTCATGAGCGCACCTCGCAGCAAATCTCCCGATACCATCCACACCTTCTGGATGCTTGGCGGTGTACGTTTCGCTAGGAGTTTTCTTCCACGTACGACCTCTCTGTGGAATAGTTTACCAACGGCGATTTTTCCGGGTCTATACGACCTATGGACCTTCAAAAAAAGAGCTTACTCCTTGCTAAAAGGCCAAAAGGAAAATTAATAAGATAAAATAAATGGTCTTTAATTAATATAACAAACTCAGGCAAAGCCAGAGCGGGTCGCTAATTATAAGTGTTATTTTAAAAATATTGTTCTCGTACCTACTTGGGTATACAATTATTTTCAATTATTTTCTCTATAATAGAAAATTTCCTCTTAACCTAATAATATAACGTTATAACGTTACACGAGTACTGTGCTTGTTGACGGTACGGATTCGATGAGCGGCCATTTCTAATCCCATTTTTTATCCGTACGGACTATTATATGTAGAAAGATTTTTTTGTATTTTATATAGGTAGATCAGTATTTTGTTGTTTACAGTCACATTATTTATTACTAAAACCCACAAATGGCCATAATTGGGATTTTGACGTTTGAAGTTTGGATCGGCATTCAATAATAAAGGCTTTACATTTGTTTCAAACAAATAAGTACTTTTATCGTCTGCTACCTATTGGAATATTTTTAATGTGGGCTCGTGTTTTGCCCGTCCTTCATTGCTGGCAGAGTGACGAAGCTGCAAAGAGCTAAGAGAAGCGCCATGCTCTGATATCAGCTGTAAATATAGAATAACTGACAAAGCCCAACGGTAAGCTGAAATAGCAATGTGCTGATTTAGCTCGAGGAACGGGCAACCACTGGGTAAAAAAGATTTAGTCTCGTATCACTAAACAAAGTGTAGGGTCCTCTATATGGTGACGATGGCTGACGATGACGATGGCACCAACTATATGGAGTGACTGGTGAGAAATGCAGGAGGTTCAAGGAGGTTCTAGGATAAGGATCTAGGCAGCCCAGTACCGTCCTTTGTGTCATTCCTTGGGGCTATGTTATACGAACTATTTTAGCTAAAATAATGTTATTTAATCCACACCTCTCTCAAAAATAATGTTATTTTTGAGACACAAAAGTAATGTTATTTTTGAGACAGGTGTGGATTCTATCCTTTTTGCATAACTACACCCGAATATACAAAAATATTGTGATTGTATCGTATAATAATAGCTGATTTGTAACCTATATAATATTATTCACTCAGAGATGTAAGTATGTCGATAGTAAAGCCCGTGTTTACGTTAGATGCGCAGCCTTCTGTAGCATTTGCTGACATCATAGAATCTCCACATGTTGTATCTTGAGCAGTTTGTAGGCACTTTTATATCGACATAAGCTGTAAACTATATCTTAATAACTTTGTTAAACGAGTAACAATTTAATGAAATTAAAAAAAATTATCGAATGCCTTAGTGTTTTAGATAAAACTTCGAATAAAAATGGTCTTCAGTTTCTTCGAATAAAAATGGTTTTCAAAAACTTCAGTTCTTATATCTATATACAAAGAAATAAAAGTGAAGCGTCTGTTTGTAATGTCAAAATCACAGATTTTTACTAAATGCATATAAAAGTATACACGGTACTCATAATAAAAACAATTTTTAAAAGTTTTGGCTAATTTCCGAAACGGCTGGAGTGCTTTTGGCGGGACTTACACTGGCAGATAGCTGATTTTCTAAGGAGTAACTTTGGAGGCATTTCATGCTAGTCCTCAAGGCTGACAACGCATCTGCATTTTGGTTCGTAGACGAGGATAGATGTAGATGTCTATGGGCCACAGCAACCACTTACCGTCAGGTGGACTGTGTGCTCGCTTGTCACCCTTTTCCTATAAAAAAGTAACTTAGGCTACCATTATTTTAGAAAAAAGAGTTCCACGCAAAAAAAAAAAACTAAAACCCATGAAATACAATCGTAATAAATTCCACGCAGGCGAAATCGCGTGGAAGAGCTAGTACATATTTAAGAAACGTATTAATTATTGAAGAGGCAATGTTAACAACTCATTTATGTAATATTAATTTTCAGTTTTCAGTCAATAAAGATTTAATAATAATGATAAAGATATTTAATAATTATTATTAATTATTAATCTGCATCATTTTTATTGCCCGAAATCTATTTAGTAATCTGTGCCGAAATGCACATCTCAAACGTCAGCATAAGATCATGTCATCCGGCTAATCTCCGAAATAGCTGGATTAAATTCGACGGGACTTTCACTGATGTTATAATGAATAACTTAGGTTATTCATTATAACATCAGCATCATGGGTAATTTTTCAAAAATAATTAGGGTTCCACGCAAATAAGTGTTAAAAAAATAGTATATATTTTGTGACCCATTAATTTATTCAAGAAAACCTACTTACCGAGTTGTAGACTAATTGATAAGAAAGCAAGGAACAAATGGTTTATAGCCTACAAATATTTATTATGTGTAGTAATGTGTTCCTTCATGTGCTATTTACGTAATACGAAATGAACAAGATACAAGAGAAAATATTGCTGTGGTCTTTGTAATCCCGAGTGAGATATTTTTTACAAAACACGTTTTCTTTGAGAACTAACATCAGGTAATAAATTAAATGCTTTACATACCTTAATTAAATCGGTTAATCTATCTGAAAAAAAAAGGAACAGTGGTTGACCCTTAAGGTATAATTATTGTGGTCGTAAAGTAGCCCGTATCGAATCCAGTACAAATAGGAGTGCACAGTTCTCGATTATAATGCGGTGAGACTTCGTCGAGGCTTTTACTACAGTTTACACCTAAATCGATTGGACATCGAATGAAATTGATTCGATCTGTGCGTGGCGATAATTTATTTATGATCCGTTTTATCATAACATGTCCGAGTCGTGTTTCAACACAAGAAAATTAGCGGAAAAACGTCACGATTTATTCGCAGCCTCTTTTGTCACTATTTTATTCTTGTTAACCGACTGCGATGAAGACAAGAGTAATATTTTATTGGTATTGTATTGTATGGTACTATATGGCGATTTCTATGACTACCCGTAAATCTTATGATAATTATAGATCATCGATTTGCCGTTTGTAAAATGGGCCTGTTGACGTCAGAACAAAATAAATATTGTGGGCTTATTACGTCCACAAGTGTCGCTAGTTTGGTGAATGTATTTGTTACTCAGACAGAGTTTCGGTAACACAGTATTCTCATCGTTGAAAAGTTGGGATTTAATTATTAGTTATTTTTGAAATAATCATTTGTTTTTTTTCCACCACAACTGATACCGTGTAAATGTCGAAGTCAATCGCTGGGAGTAATAGCGTTCTGTGGTCGCTGCCGCTCTATTGTACGGGGAGCACACTGCGTCACACCGCATCATAAAATGACGTGAATACTGAGCGACACGGAAAACTTAAAGCTTATTCACCCTACCAAGGTCAAAAATAAAGTTAAAAACTTGAACAAACAACTCTTTGAAGGCGTAGCAACAAACTCTTTGGAGGCGGTTTGGACTGCCGCATCGGAGTTGAATTTTTTTCCTTGTAAGAAGTTGTCGAAATTCCGGAAAAATGATAATCTGTTGGAGCAAAGTCCGGGGAGTACGGTGGATGTCGCACCTTATTCCTTATTGATGCCGTGCTGGTATAATGTATAAGATATATTTTTAAATCGTCGATCAGTTGGGTTCACCGTTTTTTTTTAGAATAGTATTGATTTGTTGCTGGAACTATAATATTACGGCTGGTTTTATATGGTTCAACTCACCTCGTAATTTCAGTGTGTTATTTCTTTGTACATTATATTGTTTATATTTTTCTATATTAGCTCTTTACAACAGGTTACTGTGATAAGTACATATTATCGCAGTTATAAAGAGGTTTCTGCCATTGTCATGTTTGGTGACTACCAAATTAAATGGTGAGGTGTCGTGAAACACCCGTCAGAAGTAATGCTTCTTATGTTTTTTATATTTAATCTCTTTTTGATTTTGACTGCTGCTGCTGGGTTCGAATCCCAGATCGGGCCAAAAAAATCAATTATTGAGTTTTTCTGTTAAGAAATTCGCAGTAGCTGCCCGGAGTCGGGAAGTTGGCGATGTCTCACCTCCGTGCCTCGGAAAGCACGTAAAGGCGTTGGTCCTGCGCCTGATCTCTCTCCCGGTCGTGTCGGTTTACCGTCCCATCGGATTGCGGGAGCACGGTAAACGAGAGTGAGCGAATAGACAGTTCACCTGTGCTTGCGCATGCACTTGGGCACTATAATCCTGTCCTGCGCCGATGGCTAGACTCCGTTGAGGCTGGCCGCCGTGACCGAAATTCGGTCTGGAGGACATTATTATTATTATATTTAATCTCATTATTAGAATAATTTAATATGCAGTGTACTGACGGCATAAGAATAGGATTCCATATCATTTCATGATTGTTGTAAGAGAAAAAGGGAAATGAAACATGGTCAACAACGAAACACGGATATGGTCAGCAACATCCTTCTGATAACGACTCGATTAAAAAATCTGAAATGGACGTCCCGACAACCAAACTCTACAACTATGTTAATTATTCCCTAATCCAAAAAGTGTATGTCCAGCGGTGGAGTTTGATGGGCTGTAATGATGATGATAAGGCGGCCGTGTTAACAATTATAAGCATGTGTGATGCGGCATTTTTTCCGTGTTAACAATTATAAGCATGCGTGATGAAACCATGTAACAAAAAATGCCGATTTAAAAGTAATGGACGGTAATTATAATATACTGTTTAATAAAGTATGTAACGTATTTTTTTCATTATAATCGGATTGAGTTATATACAGTTTGCAACAAGAGCGGAGAGGTTAAGGGGACGTGACCGCTAACTGACGTCAGGGGTTCGAGACCGATTGGTGCGCCCGCTAGATAGCAGCGATGTCGTTGTGTTAGATAAGAGTAAATCTCAACTAACATTATGATTGTACTAGCTTTAAGAATACGAGTACATTTAAAATACTTTCTAGCCTCATTCGCCGGCTACGGCTGCCTGATTTTATGAATTAGTAGGTCATGAAATTTTTAAATTATCTATAGAAAATTGTCCTAATGCAGAATCACAGAAAGTTTTAGGCGAAGGTTTTTAACGTTTGAAATAGTGAAACGTCACGAGATATCAAACGGAAGTTGTAGTGTCCTTCATAGGCTGGGCAGTGCGTATTATAGCCCACTTAGCTGAACGTGGTCGAGTATCTACAAGAGTAGATATCCATCCGATTATATATTTAAAAGCGTGTGCTCTTCAAGTTTAAAAAACAAAATTAAGACATTTTTAAGACAATTGAAGCCTCTAATAAAATGAAAATGAGTTTGGGATATATGTGTATTAAATAGCAAAACTGGCAAGATGAAAATACACAATTCGAGCTTTCAATTGAATTTTAACAGATAAAGACACGATTACAGACTCCTCCCCTGCTGTCAATGAGTAATTTCTCAAAGAAAATGTAAACGTCTGAGCCAATATTTATTGAGGCTCCTATTGAGATTGACGCACAAGGGCTTAGTTTGTTTTTTGATATTGGGTAGTGGATATTGTTACACCGCCAGTACGGGACCATATTTTCGTCACGCTATTCTAAATGATGGATGATTGTACATGAGTAATTTATAAATTTAAAATACCTAAGCCTATACCTAACACCTAAACACCTTATATATTGGGTCCTTACATATGAAATTAGTACGTTTTTTTGTACTGACCACTTTGATCTGAAATATCTCCTCTTCGGTTAAGAGTTTCAAAATCAAATTAATAAATTAATTTAACTGGTATATTTGAGTTTTGAAAACAGTCATTCATTGTTTTTTTCCTCATAGTTTTTTCTTTGGCGTCGCTTATTACCGCACAATGGAAAACATGAAATATCGGTATATTTACGAGTACGAGTTCTACCGTGGCACCAGTGCTGCAGAAACAGCTCGAAGGATTAACGATGTGTACGGCGCTGATGTCGGAAAAGAAAGCACGGTACGTTTTTGGATTCAACGTTTTCGTTCTGGAAATTTCGACCTTCAGAACCAACCCCGTGGACGGCCGGAGACAAAAGTGGAAAATGAAGAATTAAAGGCTATTGTGGAAGCGAATCCATCACAAAGTACTTCAGAAATAGCTGCTGGCTTCGGGCTAAGTGATAAAACTACATTAATCTACTTGAAGCAAATTAGGAAAGTAACAAAACTTGAACGATGGGTGCAAACACGCAGCGACTGCTATGTTACTTTGCTCAACCAACACTAAAATGGAGGGATTTTAAATCGAATCATTACTTGTGCTGAAAAGTGGATACTGTACAATAATCGGAAATGCTCGTCACAATGGCTGAACCCACGAGACCCAGCCAAATCCTGCCCTAAACAAAAATTGACGCAGAAAAAGTTACTTGTGAGTGTTTTCGTGGACTAGCACCGGTATCGTTCACTACAGCTTTCTAAAATCTGGCCAAATGATAACGGCAGATATCTATTGTCAGCAATTGCAAACCATGAAGGAAGAACTAGCTGCTAAACAACCGTGATTCGTCAATCGCTCTAGGCCACTGCTGCTTCACGACAACGCAAGACCACACACTGCACAACAAACAACCTCTAAGTTAGATGAGCTACAATTGGAATGTCTGCGACGTCCACCGTACTCCCTGGACCTTGCTCCAACAGATTACTATTATTTCCGGAATTTAGATAACTTATTACAAGGAAAAAAATTCAACACTGATGCAGTCCAAACCGCCTTCAAAGAGTTTATTGATTCTCGCCCTCATGGTTTTTTTAGTAAAGGGATCAATGAACTACCTATGAGATGGCAAAAGTGCGTGGATAACAACGGTGCATAATTTGATTAATTAAATATATTTTCCAAAAAAAAATTACTTTGCGTTCCTCCCGTAAAAACGCCAATTTCATACGTAAGGACATATTACGTGGTACTCGTAGAGCCACGCTCCAGTACTATTATGGTTGTAGCACGAATGGGTCGACTCGACCGGGGTAGAACTACGCTCTCAAGGAATACCAGTCTAAAATAGCAGCTTAATACTGCTATGTTTCGTATTGTGAATGTGAAAATCCGGAGACCCTTTATTACTGGAAACGAGGCATTCCATCTAAGTCCTCAGGAATGACAACGCATCTGCATTTTGATTCTTCATCGAGGATAAATGTAGGTGTCTATGGGCCACAGCATGCACTTACCATCAGGTGGACCGTGTGCCCGTTTGTCACCCTTATTCTATAAAAATAAACCCTCCAAGATATATAAGAAAAACCGGGTGATGGGTTAGTATAGTAGTTCTTTTAAATTAAAACAATGTGTTTTAAAATTTCCTTCATTCGTTATTTTATTAGATTCCAATGAATTGTAAGTCAGGGTACAGTCAATCAGTCAGCAACATGCATCATTTATTACGGTAAATGTGACAAACACTACCAAAAATCCAAGGGTGGCAGTTTCCTGCAGTTTTAAATAAGGCGATCTCTATATAAGTTTCAAGCACGCGGAACGTTTGGAAGGGTGTTATTAAAAATTCTAATTTGAGAAAAGTCTATCTATCTAGCTACAGACTGTTTACTGTCTGAGAAGAATATAATTCGTCAATTTTCTTTTGTTTGTATTATTATTTAGAAAAAAATTTCAAAACTAAAAGAATTAAATAATATCCACATAATATTACTTTATTCTTTTAATTTTAAATTATGTTTTTTTTCTTTAAGCTATTTGAAGACGGTTTTTACTGTTAATTTAAAGATTAATTGTTTTTGCATAACCATCTTAGCAAACTTTTATATCATTTTTAAAGTATAAAGTATAATCACGTACAAAAAATCCTTAAAAAATTGTTGAAGCCTTAGCTTGTTTTTGACTTAGCTTGTTTTTGACTTAGCTTGGTTTTGTTTGAAAGGGGGGCGAATGTATTATATTATTACATATTTTTATGATTTATTATATTTTTATGTTTTTTTAAATTATATTTAAGGAAACATTCTTATGAATTTAGTTTAAAAATGTTTTTGATAAAGTGGACATTTGAGTGACTTGTTTTGGTGATGCTGAAGCGGCAAGTTTGGCCATACTGTAATTTTATATATTTCATTATAATTTTCTTTATTAAAAATCAATATCGAGAATTCTGTAAAAAATTGTATATTATGATGCATAACTTCACCACTGAGCATGAATAGAATGAAAGGTAGCAGTTTTAATGATTCCTTAGTAGAAGATTGTGCACGAATTGCTAGCTGAAGTTAAGTAAATTACTTAAAATTAATATACTTCTGTCATTATGGCGTAACGGTCATTGTACCGTGGGTGTCGTTATCTGCAGCATTTTACCTGTTTGCCAAGAATGGTAACTATAGCAAAATCCCCTCTAAGAGGAAATCTTTGTGGGAGGCCTACGTTAAGCAATTATGGACTTGCATATGATCAAGTATGGATGATTGTCATTCTACTGAGTTTTATTACGACTCTTGCCTCAACTTTTCTATAGAAATTTCAAGTAATAATTAAGCAAATAGACCATTTAGGCTAATGCTCGTTCAATATTAAGTTCTTTCTAGATGTAGGAAAAGAGATCAGTATCACTGCGGCCTAAAAAGATCCATTGTGATCGCTGCTATGGCTATAGTTCACTGCTAAGCCCTATGTTTTCAATAAATAGAAGGAGTTGCAAGCCATTTCACTTCTTCTGGGCGGAGTACCCCAGTTTTCCAGATGAGTGTTACGTTTGCGCAATAAGGGTCCGCAAACAGTTATGGATGTGCAGAGGCGTTTCTTTCGTTAGAGAACAGAACCCGCCGATCCTTGAGTTGCTTAGTTCGAGAATGGATATGTGCTTTTTAAGACAACAGTGTTCAGTTAGGGCTATTGCCATAATGCGCAACTTATTTTTACTTAATCCCAGGGCTTCTGAAGCGAATTTACAGCCAAAAGCCCGGATTAAGGTTTTAGAATGTTTCAAGCCTGGCGTGTTAGACCATTTCTTAAGTGAATTATTGTTATAACGTTCCAAGGGTCAATCCGGTAAGGCTTTTTTAAGATTCCACAAAATGGCTCCGGTCCAAATTGTGTACTTTTTGAGCCCTCCCGTGCGAGCTTGTCGGCAAGTTCGTTGCTTACAATACCGGCGTGACCCGGAACCCATCGCAAGACGACCCTGTTGTTACATCCCAGGGCGTTTAGACGGTTCACGCAGTCTCCAACTAGCTTCTAGTTCAATAAGTTTGACCTTAGAGCCAGCAGCTCTTTAGAACTTACCGTAAGCTTATAAATGCATAGTTACATATCACTGGCGACGCGATGATGAATTAAGGAATCTGGATTGTTGGATAGAAAGCGACTAAGGGAAACAAATCAGAAGATGACTAGACCGGAACCAGAGTGTCTTCTTATACACTAGAAAATAATATTAAATTGAAACATTTTTAAAGCCCCAATAGTAAAAAGGATGAAAAGATTTTCTTGAATAATAACTACGAACACTCACGATCAAGTCTTCTTTCAAGAAAAAAAAACTGTATCTAAATCGATTTATCCATTTAGGAGCTACGATGTCACACACTGACACAAAGATACTCAGATAATCGTACGCCTCTCTTTTTCATCGGGGGTTAATAAGAACTGACGTTACCAACCCTCCTACAAAGCGTGTCAGCTACGGAAAAATCTGCCTTGTGATGCAATCTATTGGATGGTCTATGTTTAACACTGGAATTTGATACGCCGTAATGAATGATTGAATGATTGAATGAATGGTCGGATATAGCCGTAGCAGCTCAGGATTAATGATCGCATTAAAATTTGATAGCATCTACCAGTGAACTTGACTCCCACTAGCACAATGAAATTGTTAATTTTAAGCTTTAAATGTCGCTTTGCCTCGTGAAGGGAAACATTGTTAGATTTACCTTACAATGCATAATTATCTGTAAAATTTAAAAAAAGTACGTGGAAACAAGTTCGCCAACATATATTATAGCAAAACAGTAACGAAAGGAAGCCTGTAGTCAGCAATGGAACGTATACTGCAACATTACGAAGGCATTGTACGTGTGATCACGGGTGATAGCAGGAGAGGTATGACGACCCAATGTAAGAGTTAAACCGCACTATCGTCAGCAGGACTATTTTTTTTTAAAGAACGAAAACTTTAAAATTAAAAATCGAATCAGTCTCATTGTTTCAAGTTCTTATATAATTCCAATCGTAACCTAAACACTGATGAAAGAATGAGTCAGTATGAATTTGCGGAAGTATTGCCGACGTTAGGTAAGGAAAAAAAACTACCGTATTTAAGTATACGACGTTATCTAACCAAAGCCTGTAGGCGTCACCGTACGCTACCGTCCCACAATGCGTGCGCCTACTTTACCTAGAACCTTACGTTATTAAACTTTATTGTTTGAGAGAACAATTACCTTTTGTATGAGTTCGTATCGGCGACATTATCAGTAGACGCGTTAAGTAATGTCCGAGTCTCGGATTCGACTATTTGGCGTAATATGGCAAAGAGCACTTGGTAATTTTTAATAATGCTTTGTTCTCGTTCCTGGCATTTTTGAATGAAAACTTGCTCTATGAACGATTATTTTGAAAATAATACCTTTTTTGACATCCCGGAACTATGACTACTATTTTATACGTGGTACAGCCACGCTGCAACTATATATTATGGTTGTAGCACGAATGGGTCAACTCGACCGGGGAAGGACCACTCTCTCACAGCGTAAAATAGCAGCGTAATGCTGCTGTGTTTCGTATGGTGAGTGTAGAGATTCTGAGACCCTTTTTTTTGGAAACGAGGCATTCCATATTAGTCCTCATGGGTACAACACATTTGTATTCTGATCCTTAGTTGAAGATAAATATGGATGTCTATGGGCCACAGCATTCACTTACCATCGGGTGAACTGTGCGTTCGTTTGACACCCAATACCATAAAAAATATTGTCATATCTCATTAATGGAAAGACTTGCTACGGTCAACAAGGGTGGCGATGTCGTCTCTTTCCGTTGCCGGTTTGGGTATTTTACATCTGATCACTGCCATTGAAAAGGAAACAGCGGGCGGAAACGTTCGGGCTCTGAAACAGAAGGGAGGAATCGAGGCTTCTCTCGATCCGGCCTCCTATAACGCCTACGTTGGGTTCGGGAACAACGTATGTGAGCTCCGCAACGGAGTAACACACTAGGGTGATAACCTCTTTCTTTTTCAGCAAGTAGGTTCAGACGGGGATTACGGGTCTTCCGAAGTCGTCCCGGTCCCGACGCCTTAATTCTTCGATGTGGACTGTATAACTTTTAGGGATGAATCACTTGGGAATAAAACAGCAATTATCTTCAAACCGTTCCGTGAGAGAGTAATCACTTTTCCCTATCACTTCCCTACACTTTTTCTTTCTTCTTCTTATTGACTGCTGGTTTGATTCCCGAACTATTTTCCCGAACGAATTGCAATAAAACCCGTTCACTAAGCTACCCCCAGAGCTATACGCGAAGTGAGCCGCGCCATTCGCGTGCCTGCGCAACTTAACAACATGAATTTGTACTATTACTCTCTCACGTTTCACTTATTTTCTTTATTCACATAAATCATACACAAATACAAGTTATCTATTTAGATAGCACAAAACAATATCTACACCATGATATATATTATTTTTTCATATCACAAAAATCCTTTAATTTATAAAACAAAACATGCCTATTTTAATCACAAATTCAAAATCCGAACTTCTTAAATATTTAACACAGAAAGTTAAAACAATGTTTCCCACTTGAATTTATACATATGTTTACTAATACAATAGTTTAATTTACATTTTCTCTATTTGTTTCACTATTTAAAACACTTTTAAATTTCTTATACAAAACTATCATTATTTCACTTATACACAGGAATTTTCACATAAAAATAACACAGAATTCACCTTTTTAGCACGTACAATCAACCTGAAATATTTTACAAGTCATTTTTACATAAGTTGCTGAAATTACAAACATTTTAAATTTTTACATATTCGGCCTCCTAAGGGCGTGGTCAGCGTGCTTCCGTGAACTCACACTATTTGAACAACTAACTTTGCACGGCTCTCGGCTATCAGAAAAAATGAAAGTCTGAAATACACTTAATTTTAACAATATTAAATAAGTAAGTGCTTCTACATAATTTTCAAACAGTAGGAAACTATCTCTGATAAGATTCTTATCAGTTATCATGCTTCTTATCAGATAACAATACAAGTGAATGTTCTCATTAATCGATCATAACAAATAGGCATTTGTTTTCGTAAAAAACATATCATACTTATACAAGACAATACTTATGCAATTAACTTCCGTTAATTCTGTTTGTGCACAGAGTGATCATCTCGACCGGGGAACAAATCCGATCTCTTACTTCACTTTAATATTCCTTTGAATTTACATCGTTGGAAAGACGATTTCAACCGGGGAACAAATCCGGTAACATAATTTATAACATAAAATTCCCTATATGAATTTATTGAAAGATATTACTTAGAAAACAGTAACTAGTCCAGCCTGGGAGTCGAACCCAAGACCTTCATACCATTGATTCGACATTTCTTTAAGATTTAACTAAGCATTTTCTTATCAGAACATTTTAATTGGACAATGAGTCTTTGAAAAGTTATTCGTCATCGGTTGACTTAATAAACTGAAACATTCTTATAGGCGCGTCGCCAACAGCCATCGATGGCCATAAGATAGTTTTTTGATAGACACTAAACAAAAAGTCTCTTTTCTTACATAAAAAATACTACTTAGGTTAAAACAATCACCAACTTTCAGTGGACATACATACTTTTATATGATTTTATATCTTTTATCATACTAATTATTAATAAATTTTCGTAGTGCAGTGCAGTCCCACTTACTATTAATATAATGTGAATATATTCATAATAAGTAAAATCCAGCTTGACTACTGTCCTGTGCTATAGTTTATTCGAGAATGTAATAAATAGAGATACTAATATAATGCTTTAGTAAGAGGGGGCGCTACGAGTTCTGGCATTTTTACTTCCAGTGAGTAAAATAACTCGAACATGGCATTGATGGCCATGGCGATAAAAGTAATCAGGCCTGCTATACTCGTAATTCTGGTTGTAATAGCGCTGACAAATCAGACTGAAATGAGAATGAATATTATACGAGGGTGGATTGAAAAGTACTCGGCCTAACCAAGAAAATAAACACATACTAAATCAGTTATATTTTTATTTTTCTACATAATCACCATCAAGTTCAATACACTTTTGCCACCTCCCCTTCCAAGCATTTAGACCGTTGAAAAAAAAAATGATTCTTCCTTAGAGTCAAAATATGCGTCTACAGCTGCTTTGACCTCGTCGTTTGTCGCAAATCTTTGACCTCCCAAGTGCTTTTTAGGTTAGGGAACAGAAAGAAGTCTGATGGTGCCAGATCAGGTGAATACGGCGGATGCGGTAACAGTTCAAAGCCACAGTTGTGATTTTCAGCCATTGACTGTACTGACGTGTGAACACGGGCGTTATCTTGATGAAACAGGACTTTTCTTCTGAGCATTCCTCAACGTTTTTCTTTTATTTCCTCTCGTAAACGACGTAGTAAGGTGCAGTAGTAATCAGAGTTTATAATCTGACCCCTTTCAAGATAATCAATCATAATCACACCTTTCGAGTCCCAGAATACTGAAGCCATCACCTTATTTGCCGACAAAATCGACTTAGCCTTTTTAGGGGGTGGTGAACCAGGTCTTCTCCACTGTTTTGATTGTTGTTTTGTTTCCGGTGTACAGTAATGGACCCATGTTTCGTCCATAGTAACAAAACGATTCAAAAAATCATCTGCATCGGCTTCAAATAACTCCAAACAGTCGCGTGAAATAGTCAATCGCGTCCTTTTTTGTTCAACTGAAAGCAGTCGCGGAACCCACCTCGCAGACACCTTGTGGAAACCCAACTCGTTGACAATGATGTTTTGAGTTCGTTCATAAGAGATGCCTATAATCTCGGCTATCTCTCTAATTTTTAATCTGCGGTCTCCCATTATTAAATCAAGTACTTTTTTAATATTTTCGTCAGTAGTTGACGTCGAAGGCCTTCCAGAGCGAGGTTCATCTTTCACACTCTCTCTACCACGCTTAAATTCTGCTATCCATTTTTTGACGGATGAATATGACAGAGCACAATCGCCTAATGTACTGACCATGTCATCATGGATGACTTTTGATGATAGCCCCTTCTTATGGAAGTACTTAATGACGGCACGCTGCTCGATTTGCTCCATTCGCGGAAATTATGTCCGATTATTTTGTTAATAAATTTATAAAATCACAACTAATTATCGCACACGTTTCGAACTTCACACAATGAACTAGTCTGAACTGAACTAAATAATGTAGGTAGATTTGATTTTTAGAATTGAATGGATCTGTGTTAGGCCGAGTACTTTTCAATCCACCTAGGTATTTTTTACAGAATTCTATTTTAAAAGTAAGTTATCTCTTTTGTCATTTAATTTTAAAGTGGTAATTAGTAAAACACATAATATATTTTCAAAATTATTGTTGATCTGAAAAAGCATCCAAATTATTTATTATTAAATATTATAAATATTAAGGTCATTATTTTTAAATTTTGGAATGTTCAAACCCAGATATTCATATATGTTTATTCATTTTTCATTCATAACAATAAAGTATTTATGTTTTTCAGTATAGGTATATTTGTCTTGTCTTCTAGAACTTCCTGTAGTATAAAAGTATATAAAAGACTTGCACTCAGTTGCATCACCACTAATCATCAGCAGGGGTAAAAAAACTAAATTTGAAGTTCGAATGACAACTCTTAAGTTATTTTGTTTTATTTCCGAAGTAACAGGCGATATTTTATGGTAATAATTAAAAACCGGCCAAGAGCGTGTCGGGCCACGATCAGTGTAGGGTTCCGTAGTTTCCCGTCCGTCACAATAAGTGTTCCCAATTATGAGTTTAAAGGTGGGTATCCATTATGTTCGCGCTCCAGCAGCGCTCGCTTATGCAACTGCTCCCGGTAGTGGGTACTGTTGTTTCCATCCAAGTTCAAAATGATTTTCCTACAAAGTCCTTATAAAGTTCTACTTTTCAGATTTTTTGCATATTTTCTAAACTTATGGTTCAAAAGTTAGAGGGGGGGGGGGACACATTGTTTTTTACTTTTGGAGCGATTATTTCCGAAATTATTGACATTATCAAAAATGATTTTAGTAAACCCCTATTCATTTTTAAATAAATTTTCAACAATATATCACAAGTTAGGGTTGAAATTAAAAAAAAATCACTTCCCACTTTACATATAGGGGGGCTATCCTAATAAAACATTTTTTCCAATTTTTAATTTACTACTTTGTCGGCGTGATTGATACACATAATGGTACCAAATTTCAGCTTTCTAGTGCGAACGGTCACAGAGATTAAGCGAGGACGGACAGACGGACAGACAGACATGGCGAAACTATAAGGGTTCCTAGTTGACTACGGAACCCTAAAAAGCGAGCTAGCGAAAAATCTTCGACATATGCTTGAAGCGCATTTTAACGGTTGTCAAAAAAATTTCAGGAACGACTTTTGGAAAAGAAATGTCATGTCCCAACTTAACTTTTGAAAATATACAAGTAGAAATCCTATAAAAAATAAAAATGTTGTTATTGAATACTTTCGAATAAAATATAACGAACACTATATCATTGACAGTTCTTAAAATTGAGATAATCTGTACACAAGTACTTGCTGAGGGTGGGGAGGGATAAAAAAAAAAACGTTAAGTATATGTTGTTTTTTTATTCAAAGTGAATTAGTCTAGGGAAACTTACCATCACACCATCTTGGAGATCCACCACGTGCGTACGTTCGTTTTACTAGTTGGTTTTATTCCTCGCATTACCACTTTGTGGTATCGTTTACCACCGGCGATTTCTCCGTACCCATACGACTTAGGACCTCAAGAAAAGACCTTCCTCCTTTTTAAAAGGCTGGCTTCGCACCTGGAATTCCCCTTGTGCTGTAGTTGTTCATGGGTGGCGGTAGTCACTTGTCAGGTGAGCCGCATGTTCGTTTGAGCCTCTTTTAAAAAAAACTTTTGCTCAATTTATATTATACGATGTACTTGAAATGAAGTGCAGCTAGCAGCTCCCGGCGTCAGAATTACGACACTGACGATTGTGTCATCTTATTACTCTTGAACGTGGTTAATTCGTTCAAGTTATTACTAATGTAAAAGTCATTCACCGCAGTTGAGTTTTTCTTTTTAATTATTAACGGCAATATATTTATATTTGAAAGTTATTACTTTAATAATTAACGTTCGATTTTCGGTACAGTCTCGGCACTTATAATATTCACATCTTTTAAACAAAACAAAAGTGATAAACACATACACAGTCCACTTAAAGGTGTTTAAATGTTATAGTTGTTAGACATCTACATCGATCATCGATTAAGAATCAAAATGTGGAAGCATTGTCAGCCCCAGTAAACAATTAAAAATCCCAATATATATCGATATTTAAAATTATAATATTAACAATCAATACCAACTATACATAATATAAAAAAGAAACTATAATATAGAAAAATTAAAACTAAAAATTTTAATAGTCAAAAAGTCTTCATTCCATTTTCTACCTTTTGATACTCATCTTGCACTTCTTCATAAACTCACACATAGTTGTCTGCTATGTTATTAGCTATGTATGTTGTATATGTTTATTTGTTATGTTTTAGCTAATGTGTTTTAATGACGTGGTGTCATGATGCATGGAACCGAAGGTAAGCTTTACGACGACATGCAATAAAAATAGTATAACATAAGTTAAGTAAAAGAATCTCAATATACTATTTAAAACCTTCTCTAATAGAAACAACTACGTTTTCGCATTTGTTTAAAGGTGAAAAAAAATAAAATATAAAGAAAGAAAGAATACAAGTGTACCGTGGAGGTGTTTTACATACATTACATTATTGTACAATAACATACATTTAGACCTGGTAGAGACACGTTGAGATATATTTTGATAGCACGGGTAGCCGATCCATTCACGCGTGACGAGGAAGAACAACATGCAGAATACCAGCTTAAAATAGCAGCTTAGTGCTGCTGTGTCATACATAGTATAGTGAGTGTAGAGAACCGGTGATCCTTTTTACTGTAAATTCTGAGTCGGGGATAGATATACCTAGGTGTCTGTTGGCCACAGAACCCACTTATCACAACGTGAACTGTGTGTTTTATTAACCATAACCCTTTAAAATCCAGATCTGACATATTTCTTCAGAGGCACACCTACGACCTCCAGTGCCGTAACTAAACGCTTATCATTGCGTTACTAAGACGTCTTTTATAGTAAAAAAATGAGAAACAACAGAAATTTTATTTGCATTTCATTTTAATAAACGAGTTTATCGTTCAGCAAGTGGCTACTACGGTTGTAGCGAACTATAAACAAAAGAAACTACAGGTGTGCTGTCACCTCTGAGAACTAAGTTAAATGATATTTCTATCTATTATATTTTCTATCTTTTATATATTATAGAACTAGTTTTCTCAGATGTATCAGCGCAATAATGATAGGATACTATGGCACAATAGTGGCTTTATTATTAACAAGTCGAAACTTAACAGTAGGTGTACCTATTGTTCCCCAGACGGAGTTTCGGTCACGGCGGCGTTTTCTAACGGTGAAAAGGCATTTGTGTAGGACAATATTATAATGTTCCAGTGTGTGCGCTAGAACAGATGCACTCTCTATTTCTTTTACTCTCATTCGATGGGACAACATTCTAACACGACCAGATAGATCAGGCAGTAGCAGCAGTTTTAATTGCTTTCCAAGACATGGGGGTGAAACAGAGCCAAAATCATGATTCTGGGCTGCTACTAATAATCACTTGAGAGAAAACCTAAGAACCGAATTTGGCTCGACCGAGCAGATAAATAGCAGGTGTAATACTAAAAAATGCTTACAAAACATTAAAAATACTAGTGACAATATTAACATTAATAATTATAAGATCCTCCAGACCGAATTTCAGTCACAGCGGTCAGTCTGAAAGGAGCCACAGGAGAGGATTATAGCACAGTTTAAAGTTTAAACTGTGATTATATTACCCCAGTGTACAGGTATACTCTCTATTCCCTCATTCTGGCCGAGTAAAGTTCGATCGAGCTTACTACTTAAAAAGCAAAACCACCTTCGCTCTGCAAAAAAAGCTGTATCGTAATTATGTGCGTGGTTAACAAAATGTGCCCACATCATTGTTCATCAGCATTTTTGCAAGCATGACGATTACAAAGCGCCAAGGTTAATAGCAAAATATTAGTCAAATATCAACCAGCTCAACAATTATTTTATAACAGTTTCCATAGAAATGGGGACATAAAACGATATTCGTATTTTTCACGTCTGAACACTTTTGCATATCATAATATTTAAAGATATGTTTATATCATTTCTTTGGCGTCGCTACATCGTCTTTCTAATAACAACTAAAAAATAACATCTGAGGTTACCAAATTGCTTTACAAACGTAGCAACTATGGTAAATAGTTGCCTCTATAAGGCAATTTATGGCGAAACCTATGTTTGGGAGTGGATTTTTTATAGCATTGCAACAAACAAGCACACAGAATATGAAAGACTGTCACGTTTGACCTAATTATATATCTTTATAATATTAAATGACAGAGAATACATCATTAAAACCAATTGAAATAATATGTTAGTGCACATTACTTACTTCAATGTACACGGTGAAGCCAGAATACAACTATTTGCCGATACATGTTCATATCCAAAACATTTGGTTGAGATTTCCTCCATTAATCAATCTAGGAATCTAGGTCAAAGCTGCAAGGTTGTTTTCTTGTAAAAGTGCGCAGGTACTTGCTATCATGTAGCAGGCATGTAGCAGGCAGGTGCTATCTCAATGTTGTTTTTAACTATTCTAATCCAGTGGGTAACTAACTGGTAAGTGATGATTCAGTCAAAAATAATAAAGTACAGATCACAAGAGCCATTCACCCTTGTCTTAAAGACGCCCTCGTTTTAGTTGGATGTAAAGACTGCTACTTGCAAATAATTTCACTCCACTGTACGCATTATGAACGATAAAGTTTATTCGAACGAAAAGATTCGAATGCGTGTTATGGCAACACCAAAGGGTTAAAGGGTGGCCGATTGTTAAGTGGTGATAGTTAAAAGGAGAAGGAGAAATCATGTAATGCAATTTCTGCGCATGCTCCCCGAAATGTGTTTTGCAGAACACAGGAAGGTTGGCTATTTTGCAACTGTGTTGGGGCTGGTAAGATTGGTTTTATTCTAATTGAGGCTACCAATAAGCCTCTTAGCATGGATATTAGGAGTTAACATGTGAATTACACTATATAAAGAACAGGTTCGGTTGTGTATGGAGTTTTGTTGGTAAATATGGTATGTTCCTACAAAACGTAACCTTAAATGTAAAATGTAAGCTTTGAACACAATGGAAAGCAAATCGAAAATCGAATATAGTTATCATTACCTATATACCTATAAAACATAAAAGTTTTTGTAATAACTCAAAGTAAATCTTATCTATATTTCTTTACAGTTCAAAATTTAAATGAATAGTATGAGCAAAAAAAAATCGTAGAACAAGAATCGATATGCTTTTGTTTTCCAATTAGAAACAGTCATGTTCCCCTTCGCTAATATCTCAGTTACACAGCAAATGTTTTATTCCGACTATGACCAGCTGTTTGATAATAATGCCCCCAGGTGCTTTACCTCCTAGTTACCTACAGACTACGTTTGCTAATTGAGCGGAAATATTATGTTTCCTATCTCCAGGCAATGAACGGTGAAGAGTTTTCGCATGCAAAATATGACGTAAAAATAAGAGTGATACTTATTTTGTAGGCAATTAAACTCCTTTTTCATTTTAAATATACGTGTTTATTGAGTCCTGTATTAAATCAATGTTGATATAATAATGACATCAATGCCTAAAATCATTGCTGCAAATATCAGATCACCTTTTTATTACGTTAGTAAAATATCAAACCATTAATTGCTCTCATAATACCAATAAAATCGCCGTGAAATCCGTCTCAACCTCTAGTACCGAGTTATTCAACAGCGTAGGTAATTCACACTGCTCCCGAACTAACGTTTCACAATTGTTATTTGTTATTAATTTCACGAACGATACGCCGGCCTTTAATGTTTTATAAATACGACGCATTGTTCTATAAGCGACAATACCGTGCCGTGTTCGCAGCTTGCTCGAATCCGATATGCAACTACCTCGGCGCGCGGCTGCTGTCTGACGCATTCTTTGGTGCACGTAAACTATTCGGATATTTGTATGAAATTCTAGAAGCTTATCATAGGAAAACCATCAAAATCTGACATTTATACTAACTAGCTCTTCTTTTAATTTTATTGTTAGTTAAAAAAAAACAATAAAAACTTTTTGGGGTTCTTTCTTTTTTTTGAAACCTTATTGAAACGTAAGCAGAGCTATACTAGTGTTTTGGTTAAAGTCTTTAGATGACAGGCTATTATTACTGCTTTATAACTAAGATTTTTTTGATTCACTTCACATACTCTGAATATAATTTTTGAATATCTATGATGATATGCAGGTTTCCTCCCAATGTTTTCCTTCGCACTAGTACGCGCATGAAGTACACTTAATGTTTTACGGCAAAATCCGAGGTGTGGTTTGATTATATACTTCTAATCAAACCACACTTCGGTGTTTACTAAGTGTAGTTGGCTACTACTAGGTAAATTATATAAATATTTGCTGTTATGAGGTGGACCAAGGCCGACTCCAACCGCAACTTAACGTACTGTCGCTGATGTTACTTGGTACGTTTTCCGTATTTTTACAAGCATAACAGTCCACCTAAGTTCAACTAACTGCAACCAGCTGCATCTAGTTTAGACCGGCTAAACCTAGCTGTATCCACGTTTCGGCTTTTATTCGCAACATTTACCGTAAATTGTTATTTTCCCTTCAACTTCATTGCTGCATGATCAAAGTCGAAACTTGCGCACTGCATACGTATTACTGAATCTATTTATCTAGTTTACGCAAAAGGGAATTAAAAAAAACTTAACTTTGTATCTACTATAAAATACATCAATATCGAATAGGTTTTTGTCACACAGTAAATTTCAATAAATTTCAAAAAAGCATTCGTAAAACACAAACAATCTTTATTTACGTTGAAGACAAAGTAAATTTCACTAAAAAAGTAATTACATAATAATAATAATTACATTAAACAAAAAGCAAAAACCAACTTAGAATTTCTAAACAAGAAGTTATTTATTTGCAATCCTTTGGAGTGGAATTTTTTCTTAAAATTTATGTGAGAACGTCCTTAAAGTATAACCTAATTAAGAAAAAAAAGGATCATTAAATGCGGTTTTTTTATCTGCGAAGCTATCCTATGAAATTCCTTAATTTCCCACCTTTTCCACCGCATTCCTATTTTCCCACCCTTGGGGTGGAGTTTTTTCTTCCAAAGTTAATGGGACCACGCTTGAAAAAAAGCCTATTTCGTAAAAAAAATATCATTAAAATCGGTTCACAATCTGCGAAGATATCGCGTAACATACATACAAAAAAAAACATACACTCGAATTAAGAACCTCCACCTTTTTGAAGTCGGTTAAAGTAGTTTTCATACCATTTATCTAATCATTTAGATTTGATGACACAAATCAAGTAAAATGTGTCGAGATTTTCTTTTCTTTGAGTAAATGTATGATTTATGTAATATTTTATACGTGGTAGAGCCACGCTGTAGCTATATTGTGGTTGTAACATGAATGATTCGGCTCGATCGGGGAAGGACCACGCTCTCACAGAATACACCAGCCTAAAATAGCAGCTTAATACTTCTGTTTAAATCATACTAGTTATATTTAAATGTGTAGTGCTCGCGTACATAAGAAACAATTATTAATACTGCTGTGTTTCGTATGGTGAGTGTAGAGATCCGGAAACCCTTTTTTACTGGAAACGAGGCATTCTTTCGTATTCCTCAGGGGTGACAACGCATCTGCATTTTGATTCTTAATCGAGGATAAATGTAAATGTCTATGGGCCACAGCATCCACTTATCATCAGGTGGACTGTGTACTCGTTTGTCACATTTATTCTGTATAAAAAATATTAGTAAATAAAACATGTTAATGGAGAGAGGAGACCCTTCATTTATTGCATGTTTACAAAAACACTTCGGTTTTGATTATAGATAGACGAAACCAAAGATTAATTATCATACATATCTCATTCGTAGAGTAGGGCTCGTCATTATTTTAACTAGGATAACAAAAAAAAGAAGAAACAAAGAAATGTTCTGATTTATTATTTTATTTCTGATTTTTCACTTTGACCAAAAATAATTGTATTGATAATGTTTTGTTATCATTTCTAAATGGTCAGAGGGAAAATCTCATACCAACATCTGAACAAGTTTTATTTGAAACAATAACATTATGTTAATGCCCATTTAAGTACCCTTAATGGACTTATTCACTGCTTTGTGTTCATATGCTTTGTGTTCATATGTTTTGTGAATTATTATTTAGATTAAGGTAAGGTTTTCAGTTTCAAAAGGAAGTTGGGAAGACAAAATTCGTCTGACCTCGGGATCGTATTGGATAAGGGTCACATTGAACTGAGTCAAAAGGAGGCTGTCGAAAGGCACGTTTAATTGAGAGACATCTCAAGTCAGAGCGTTTTAGCATCTTCGGTGTCATCAAAACTTATCATCAGTGGTAGTAATCAAGCATCGGCCTAGAATTAATCATATTTAGTGGCATAGCATCAAAAAAAATCGGTTGTAATAAATTAACGTTATGAAGATTTTTATTGAAAACGATCTGGTATCATTAATAAATTATCGTTTAAATAAACTACAGAAATACGCTAAAGATAAATATACACTAACGATCTTATTCAGGATACTAGGATAAAGTTATAAGTATTGTCATTGGTCCTTGATACCAGTTAAGTCAATCGGCCGTCTACAACTTTGTGAAAATTACATTAAACGATTCCGTTACACTGATACTCGCAGATAAGTAGATACGAACGAAGCTAATAAAGCGTGTTAAAAACAAGTTCGCATTTACCACGGGGAGTTCTCTGAGGAATTGTTCTAACTAATCCAGCCGCACAATTTCCCCATCGCACATCGCGACAAAATTCGCGATACCATCCATACCATTTGAATGACTGACGGTCCACGACTGTGCGATTTAAAAGAAGTTTTCTTCCTTGTACAACTTCGTTGTGGAATCGACTACCACCAAATATTTTTCCGGACCGATACGACTTAGGGACCTTTAAGAAAAGAGTACTCCATTTTAAAAGACCGGCAACGCATCTGCAATTCCCCTGGTGTTGCAGTTGTTCATGAGCGTCGGTAATCACTTACCATCAGGTGAGCCGTATGCTCGTTTGCCTCCTCTCCTATAAAAAAGAGTTACCTTAATACTTATTATTATGAAAATCAGTTCTTACGTATGTCAGAATGTGTATGTAACAACGTAACACAATTTGTTCTGAAAACTTAATAAATTGAACCAATCTATTTATGTACTATGTTGAGAGTTAATATCGCGGAATTTTAAGAGAATATTACTTTTATTTTTATTTCTTTTTATTTTATAGTTGTTTTATTGAAATAGTTGTTTGTCAAAGTATATAATCATGTTACATAATAATAACGTAATGATGTCATCTACAATATATATATATATATATATATATATATATATATATATATATATATATATATATATATATATATATATATATTGTTGGCGACGCGCCTATAAGAATATTTCAATTTATTAGTTAACCGATTACGAATAGCTTCTAAAAAGCAAATTATCAAGCAACAATGTTCCGACAAGAAAATGCTTAGTTGAACTCGAGAGTCGACTCCCAGGCCGGAATAGTTTATCGTTTTCTTAGTAATATCTCTTAATAAATTCATATAGGGAATTTTTAAGATATAGATTATGTTACCGGATTTGTTCCCCGGTTGAAATCATCTTTCCAATGATGTTGATTTAAAGAAATATTAAAATAAAGTTAGTTAGAGACCGGATTTGTTCCCCGGTCGAGATAATCGCTGTGCATGGGTGGAATCAATGGAGATTAATTGCATAAGTGTTGTCTTATATGAGTTTGATATATTTTGTATGAAAAAAATGCCTATTTTCAATGTATTGATTCATGAAATATTTTGTCTATATTATCTGATAAGAAACATGATAACTGATAAGAATCTGATTAGAAATAGTTTTCAACGTTTGAGAATTGTGTAGAAGCATTTATTCACCTAGTATTGTTGATATTAGACTTTCCATTTTTTTCTGATAGTCGATAGCCGTGCAAAAGTTAGTTGTTCAAATAGTGTGAGATCATAGACGCACGCTAGCCACGTAATTAGGAGGCCAAATATGTAGAAATCTAAATATTTGCAATTTCAGCAATTTATGTAAAAATGACTTGTAAAACATTTCAGATTGATTGTACGTGCAAAAGAGGTGAATTCTGTGTTATTTTTATCTGAAAATTCCTGTGAATAAGTGAAATAATGATAGTTTTGTATAAAAAATTTAAAAGTGTTTTAATAGTGAAATGTATAGAGAAAATGTAAATTAAACTATTGTATTAGTTAAGATATGTATAATTTCAAGTGGAAAATATTGTTTTAACTTTCTATATTAAATATTTAAGAAATTTCAACTTTGAACATGTGAGTAAAATAGGCATATTTTGTTAAATAAATAAAAGGTTTTTTCTGATATGAAAATGTTAATGTATATCGTAGTATAGATATTTTTTTGTGCTATCTTTATAAGTAAATTGTATAAATGTATGTCTTATACAAATAAAATTATTGAGAAAACCGTGAGAGAGTGATAGTACAAATTGATGTAATTGAGTTGCGCAAGCGCACAAATGGCGCGGCTCACTTTCGCGTATAGCTCAGGGGTAGCTCAGTAAACGAGTTTTCTTGCAATTCGTTAAGGATCTCCTAGGTGTGCGTTACTTGCAGTTATACAGTGGCTGCAAATAACCACCGGTACGACAAACTCCGCCGATCGTTGAGTCCCGTGATTCCGTGAGGCGTCGAGGTCACCGGCCCCTAGGTGATTCTTGGCACTTTATGTGTTTCGTGCATTCTGTGCCTAGTCGCGCATTAAAGTGCCACCTTTGCACTTCCCCCAACCCTTTTGCTATAAAAGGGGTAGGCAGTGCCCACAGTGTGGAAAGTCTCCATAACAACATCACCACCATCCGCGTCGCGCATCAACACCTGCTGCCGATCGTTTGGAAAATAGATAGGGCCTTAGTTAGATTACCGCTGACGCTGACTCTTAGGTTAACATGTCAGGGAACGATAAGGGGAACCTCCTCCGAGATCACGGAAACCACCGGACCGACCAGGTGTATTAGATAGACCCATCGCCTATCGCGATATTTTTAACCCGGAGAGGATGAGAGTCGTCTCATCCTACTCCCAAATACCGACCCGGAAACCTTCGTCGCCGGGTAAGGAGTCCGCATCTAGGGTTGCACTCTCGCCCATCGTACCTGAGTGTACGACTGGGCGTGAACCGCTGCCCTCTCAACCTCAGCGGCCTATGAAGACGCCACGAAGGCACACACCTCCTGAGATCGAAGCCTCCCTCTACGAGAAGAGGCAGCGTGTTGGACATTAATCTGAGCCATCATCAGCGTCTTCGGATGATGAGGAGCCCCAAGCAGAGACTAGGAGGAAGGTCCACACCTCACCTCCTAAGTCACCATCACCACCGCAACAGCCGCCACCCATCTCACCGGACCGACGTAGTCACGACTCGGCCCAGTTTGAGCATGGAGGTGAGGAGTCCTTTAGCTGGGGCTCGACAACATATGCAACCCTAGCTGCATCAGCCGGAAGGTCATCCCCGGTACAAACTACCAACTCGTCCGGGTTAGCTCAGGATGATGGACAGCGGCCATCAACGAGCTATGCCCACATGGCTGCGGCCCCAGCAGTACCACGACCACAATCGGCGGAACAACCTCAGAGAACTGAGAAGGAAAAGGAGAAGAGATATCCGCCGATTGTCGCAGAATGCCTCCCGGACTGGACCAGGCATTTTAAGGTCCTTAACGAGAAGTTGGGCCATCCACCTAATGCCCGTCCGTTCGGGAAAGGAGTTAGGTTTACTCCACAGAGCCCGGGTGAGTTCCGTACCATACAGAGGTACATGGTAGAACTCTCCGAGAAGGATAAAACCATGTCGTGGTATTGTTACACACCGGCAGAGAAGAAGCCCACTAAAGTGGGCATCCGTGGCCTGCCTGTGGGCACCGACGCAAAAATGATTGAGGAGGCTATTCGGGCAAAAGGCTTCCCCATCAATTATGTGAAGGCCATACCACCACGTAGGGGCAGACCGGGCTGCCTCTACTATGCACAGCTGGAGCATCTGAGCCTGGAACGGCTACAGCAACTTTACCAACTCGACGAGCTCCTCTATATGAGAGGAGTCGTCATCGAAGCCTGGCAGAGGAAGACCGGACCGGCACAATGCCACCGTTGCCAGGCTTTCGGACATGCCTCCGCTAATTGTTTCAGGCCAGTGAAATGCGTTCGCTGTGCCGGTGAACATATTGCCAGCCATTGCCCAAGGGGTAGAGAGGAGGAGCCAAAGTGCGCAAATTGCGCCAAGAACCATACGGCCAACGATCGCCGCTGCCCGGTCCTGAGGAGGATAGCCAGGAAGCAGGGGATCGTTTTACCTGGGCTACTGCCGGAGAACCCAAAGAGGATCCCCCAAAGTCGCCCAAAGGCCGTCACCATACAGGAGGACGGGTGGGCTACCATCACCAGAGGGAAGGGTAGGCAATCAGCCCCCCCCACCCCCTCCTGTAGTACCATCAGAAACGGTTGGTCCCACAGATCAAAGGGCAACCACCGGGGTGACTCTCCGACCTCCTGCCAACGACGCCACTGAGAGGCAACCCTCCAGGAGGAAGAGGCGGAGGAACAGGAGCAGGAGAACGGAGCAGCCTCCTCCTCAGGCTGTGACCACCTCTACCCCTACAACCACAGGACCGATAGCCTCGCAGGCGCAGGTTGCTGCAAAAATATCAGCACCAGCTACGGCAAGTAGAGCGCCAGAAAGGGCCCTACCGGAAAGCAGAGCCCGCTCCACACATAGAGCGCGCTCTGTGCAAAGGAAGACCGAAACCAATGCCCCGAGACCAGTGCCTTCACAAAAGCGTAGTGCAGAACGCAGACCACCAACTTCCGACTTCGAGACGGCCGATGCTATTCACAGATTAGTAGGCATAGCCATCGAAGTCGGAACACAAGTCCTGGCCGACATTAGGGCCGGGACAGATCCAGTTACCGCCGTCATGAAGGCGCTGGCATCATTACTGGCAAGGCATTATGGAGGATAATAACCTGCGCCTGCTATACTGGAACCCGGACGGGATTCGTCAAAGGATCCATGAACTCCGCACTCTCACCCAGCAACAGGACATCCAGGTGATTTTGCTGGGTGAAACTAAATTAAGACCTATAACGCATCTTAAGCTGCCTAATTACCACATATACAGGAGAGACGAGGTCGATCCTCAAGGGGTCGCTTACAGAGGGACAGCGATCCTGGTGAGGAGAGACATCGTCCACCAGGAGCTGGTCCTGCCAGACTTCCAGACGATGCGTTCAATCGGCATAAAAATGGAGGCGGCGGGCAAGGAACTTAAGATCTTTGCAGCATACCGCCCGCCAGGGACTCCATTTCACTCCTCAGACATCCGGACAGTAATGGAAGGTACAACACCCACCATCATCGCCGGGGACCTGAACGCCAAACACCCGGCGTGGGGGTCCAGAGTGATCACCCCGCCGGGTCGTGAACTTTACGAAGACGCAGAACACCATGATTACGACGTTCTAGGTCCCGAGGAACCGACGCATAACCCTAGCGACCCTAGGAGGCATCCGGATGTATTAGACATCGTGCTCACTAGGAACGTCAACTACGCAGTAGTGGTAGAAGTGCTGTATGACCTGAACACGCAGCACCTCCCGATTCTGATAACCCTTGGCACTAAGGCAGTGACCTCACCGCCCAGAGCCGTCAAGACTAAGATTGACTGGAGGCTCTACCACCAACACCTGCAGGAGAGATCTCCAGTCCATACACCGATTAACTCAGCGGACGATGTAGAGGCCGCCGCAACCAGACTAACCACGTGCATCCAGGAGGCCCTCAACGCGGCCTCTACGATCGTCCCTCTCACGGGGAGAAAAGAAGAGCTGCCGCTAAGACTACGCGTGCAGCTCAACCATAAAAGAGCGCTGAGAAAGCTCTGGGCGCGTACTCGCTGCCCTAGAGTAAAAAGGAGACTCAACACCTTGTCAGACGAACTGTCGGTTGCAATACAGGCCCACAGAGGAGAGGCCTGGGAGCGGCGCATATGGAAGGCGGACGAACAGCATGCGTCGCTCTATACATTGAACCGACAGTTAACGAAAACACGACCACCTGTTTGCCCGCTGACTAACAACGCGGGCATTCAATGTTACGATGCCAAGGGCAGAGCGGATATCCTAGCTGAGCACTTCGAGGAGCAGTTTATGCCGAACCCAACGAGTGTGGAGTTCCTGGAATCCCATACAAGGAAAGAGAGCCGCGTGCAGGAGCTCCTGTCGTCGCCCGCGCCACCGCTTGCAGGAGAGTGGTTTATCTCCCCCGCTGAACTGCGGAGGACAGTAACCCGCCTGCAACCGAGGAAGGTGCCGGGGCACGACGGGATTACTAACGCTGCACTACGACAGCTGCCCAATAGAGTCCTTGTAGAGATAGGTCGGCTCTACAACGGAATATTGCGGACATCCCACTTCCCGGAGGACTGGAAGAAAGGCAAAGTCATCGTCTTGCCGAAACCCGGGAAGGACAGGCGTAGAGCTGCCAACTACAGGCCGATCACGCTGCTACCGCATATAGCTAAACTGTGCGAAAGACTATTGTTAAGACGTCTCCGCCCGTGCATCCAACTTCGGGCGGAGCAACATGGATTCAGGAGGGGTCACTCAACAGCAACACAGCTGACCAGAGTGCTGCACCTGCTTGCGGCCGAACACAACCGTGGCCGCATATCGTTGGGCGTCTTTCTCGATATCGAGAAGGCGTTCGACCGGGTGTGGCACACAGGATTACTCTACAAGTTAGATGTTCAAACAAGTATCCCTCCTGCTATATTGCGGCTAGTGGCGTCTTTCCTGGAAGGCAGGAAGTTCTACGTCTGCGTAGAGGACGCCGAGTCCGCAATTAAGACCATAACAGCTGGTGTGCCACAGGGCAGCTGTCTATCTCCAGCCCTGTACGCGGCGTACACTAATGACATACCCACCCTGGCAGGACACTTGCAAGAATGGGAGGACGACGTCGAACTAGCGCTATTTGCGGATGACAGCGCATACTTCATGTCGTCCAGAAGAGCCCACATAGCAGCTGCCAGGATGCAACGTCTGCTGGACCTGCTGCCACCATGGTTGGATGAGTGGAGGATGGCCGTCAATGTTAGCAATATGACCGCTCTACTCACTCGCCGCTACAGAAACCTACCACCACCACTAACCCTCAGAGGCCAGGAGATCGCATATGAGAAGGCCGTGACCTACCTTGGATGTCGGATTGACAGGATGCTGCGTATGACTGCGCACGTTGACTCTGCTATACGCAAAGCTCGATGTGCGCGGGCAATGCTCCGTCCTGTCCTGACATCCAAGTTACCGACAAAGTCGAAGATAACCATTTATAAAACTTACATAAGACCCTTGCTAACATACGCTGCTCCGGCCTGGTATGCACTCCTGAGCGATCGTCAGAAGCGGCGACTTCAGGCCCAGCAGAATTTGTCATTAAGAACTATAGTCGGTGCGGGTCGCTACGTCCGTAATGACGTCATAGCGGCCAACCTCAAGATAGAGAGCCTTCATGAATTCGTGGTCCGGCTGGCGCGCGGTATGTTTGACCGTGCCGACAACGGGCCACACGAACACCTCAACGGCTTCGCGCCGTTGCATGCAAGGCCGCCGGACGGGCGACCTTATCCAAGAAAACTCCTCCCTATATAGATTAGAGAGTCTGAGTAAGCCCCTAAATGCCGCAGAAAGGCCAACTTTGACAAATAATTGTGTTATTTAAACACAATTATTAGATAACCATCTTTTACTTATAAATTAACCGACTGCGACAATAGTCGTTATAACAACGCCTTTAACATCAAGGCGCCCAGGACCGGCACACTGTAGTGTGCCGTGAGGAACATCCGGGTAAAGGGGTACACCCCGAGGCCCGAGACCTGCACGGCATTATGCCCTGCAGAGGACAACAACGAACGATTGCAATTCGTTCGGGAATCCTTCGGGATTAGTTCGGGAAAAAGTGCAAGGCCAGCAGTCAATAAGAAGAAAGAAAAAGTGTAGGGAAGTGATAGGGAAAAGTAATTACTCTCTCAGGGAACGGTTTGCTGTTTTATTCCCAAGAAATTCGTCCCTCAAAATTATACAGTCTACATCGAAGAATTAAGGCGTTGGGACCGGGACGACTTCGGAAGACCCGTAATCCCCGCCTGAACCTATTGTCTGAAAAGGAAGAGGTTATCGCCCTTGTGTGTTACTCCGTTGCGGAGATCGCATACGTTGTTCCCGAACCCAACGTAGGCGTTATAGGAGGCCGGATCGAGAGAAGCCTCGATTCCTCCCTTCTGTTTCTTAGTTTAACGTTACGGTCCGCCTGGTTTCCTTTCAAGAGGACCTTGCGAGCCTGGTTCCTTTTCAATATATATATATATATATATATATATATATATATATATATATATATATATATATATACTACATTGCCAGGCAGACGTTGTTCTGCCCTTTTAGATGACCCTTTGTCGTGTCCCATTAAAAATCCCTAAATTCGCAAAAGACAAATTTTAAAATCAGTTGAGTAGTTTAGGTGTCCATCGCGGACAATATACATATATATATATATATATATATATATATATATATATATATATATATATATATATATATATTTATATATACATATATATATATATAGTAGTAGTATATATTATATAGTGGCGGTGTAAGAATATCCACAACCCCCATATCATACCGTGGGTGTCGTAAGAGGCGACAGAGACAAACAAATCAGGAAATGGGCAGAGGCGTCTTTCTAATAACGACTAGAAAAACTGCGGTTGCCAACTCGCTTGTCAAGCGCGGCAACTATGGCATATATCCCGCCTATGAGGCAATCAATGGCTGAGGCCTGAGTTTAGCAGGATATAGGTCCATACTCACCGCGCTGAGCTGTCGGACTTGTGAGCGCGTACTTGATAGAGCCACGCACTTTTAATGTCGCTTACAATGACAGTTCAAGAAAAAAAACCGAAGCTTAATTAAAACTTAACTTAAAAGGTCATGTTAGCAACCGCTGTTTTTTATTTTTAGTCGTTGTTAGGAAGACACTGATGATCTGATTTGTTTCCCTCTGCTCGTCCTAAGTCCTCGTGATGATATGGAGTTGTGGATACACTACACGGACGATACACGGTAATTTGTGTGTATAAATTCATCCCCGTTCTGTCCATAAGCTCTCGGTTTTAAATTTTATAGTACTATGCGAGCAAACCGAACTCAATCCCCGCCTCCTCTCCGCCGTAACTTGAAATTTTAAGTGCTAGTTGGTGATGTAAAACATCGCGAGAAAATGTGTATGTCTAAGAAATATAAGAAATCGTTGGCTAGTGTATCCTGCTTATGGACGGATGGCGGGATCTTCTCTGACCCTTCAAGGAGAGAGGAAGTATGTAAGTATCAATATATATAGATACAAGCTGTTAATTCCCTGGTACAACTTAATAAAAGTATAATTTGTATATATGCTCATTTCTTTTGATAAAAAATATGATAGATGCTTAATCTCAACAAAAGTTAAAATATTAAAAACGTACGGAATAAAAATAATTTCATAACAAAAAAGAACCGCGATGTAAACTTCAAAGGTCGCTGCAGCCTGATTTCGATTCCCGTCGGTTCATTGTTTATGGCAATTTAAATTAACGATTTACCTCGTACTCGACGGTGGAGAATAATATTGTGAGGAAACCTGCACGTCTAAGGAACAAAATATTTTGAGGACGTGTGAAATCCACCAACTCGTACTGAAGCAGCGCGGAAGACTAATTGCTCCATAATACTCGAAAATAAGACGTGGTAACTCAAAACCGTATTAGTTCAGATGGTTAGTGCTTGCTGTAAATTTCATCAATGAAAGAAACATCGTGGGGAAACCTGAATATCTGAGAAGTAAGGAAAATTAATATTTCGAAGAGATGTGAAGTCCACCAACGCGCATTAGGGCAGCGCGGCGTTCACTTCCTTGACTTATAACCCACTCAGAAATGAGAAGAGGCCTACGCCCATCCGTGGGATAGATATATGCTGCAACTTTACCTCAGAAATGAGAGGTCTATGCCAAATTGTGGAAAACTGTAACTTTTTCACCTTTTTACGTTACCTCACAATAAGTAATTAACAAACAAAAATGCGTTGTCAACTCTGAGGACTAAGATGGAAGATCTCGTTGCTAGTGAATAGGGTCTCCCGTTCTATACACTCACTACTACCGTCGCGTGGTTGTCTACGCAACTGCATGCTCCTGATAAGGGGCCATTCATTAATTATCTTTTTTGACCCATCCATGAAAGGGTAGGTACATAAGATTTCTGGAACTTCCCCTCCCTCTTTTATGTAAGATTCTATCTCGTCTTTTAGAATAATAAAATGTTGCTAGAAAAGGATCAGTTACAATAAAACTCACAGTTTGACGTAAATCAAACATTCTTTATTTTTTAAAAGATAATTTAGGTTATACTCTTCTATTGCCATCAGATATAGATTATTACCTACTATTAAACAATTAATTGAGATAATAGCTAGTCTTTGGAATTACATTATTATAATTAAAAGTAAGTTTTTAAATACCAAACCATTCAGTCGTCTAGACTGAATGGTTTGGTAAGCTATGTCCTCCAATCGGAAACAGGGGGTAACTAATCAGATGCAATAATAGATGGAACTTCATTTAGTAGTGGAACGGTGGAACTTGACTTCTATCATTAAATTGCGACTTACAAATTGTACGTAGGAATGGGTTTACCCCCGCCCCTCTCTCCTCAAGATAAGTGTATGTAGAGATCTTTTAACCCACCCCTACCGTCGGGACCCTTTCGTATATAATGAATGGCCTCTAACCACTCAATTATAAAAAAGCTGCGGTTGGTAACCCGCCTGTCAAGAGTGATTACTTCCTTCTATAAGGCAACGTGAGGGGGAGGTCGATGTCTAGCTATGGATTTTGATAGGCTGCAACGGTAACGGTAAATGACGGCCGCAGGCAGGGGCAGCCTAAGCGTGTTCGCGGCACATGTCTTCAAAATATTTTTTTTTTATTTCTCAGACATGTAGGTTTCCTTACGCTATCGGCCTTCATCGCAGAACGTAAAATTTATAACAACACACATTTAATTCATTTTTATAGAATGAGTGTGACAAACGAGCACAGTCCACCTGTTGGTAAGTCGATACTGTGGCCTATAGACATTTAACCTCGACGAAGAATCAAAATGCAGATTAGTAGTAGATTACGCCTGAGGACTAAGATGGAATGCCTCGATTTCAGTAAAACGGGTCTCCGGTTCTCTCCACTCACCATACGAAACACAGCAGCATTAAGCTACTATTTTACGCTGGTATTCTATGAGAGCGTGGTCCATCCTCGATCGAGCCGACTCATTCATGCTACAACCATAATATAGCTACAGCGTGGCTCTTACAACGTATTCTACGTTTACATTACAAGTTTATCTAATAACATAGTACTTTTTATCGAATTCGGTCAAAGACTTGAAAAATCAAAATGCTGATAAGTGATAACACATGACTAAAATTTAATAGCTTTTGTATGGCCGCTGTGAGTTGTTTTGAGGAGCAGAACAATATAATTTGTCATCGATGCGTTTAGACTACGATGTACTTAACGACGATATATTGGTAAAGTAAAGTAAAGTTACAGCCTATATACGTCCCACTACTGGGCACAGGCCTCCTCTCATTTCTGAGAGGTTTTTAGGGCAAGGAAGTGTCCGCCGCGCTGCCCCAGTGCGTGTTGGTCTACTAACTTTACATGTCTTCGAAATATTTTTTCTTATTTCTCAGACATGCAGGTTTCCTCACGATGTTTTCCTTCACCGCCGAGCACGTGGTAAATCAGCACTTAAAATTGCAATTAAAAATTTCATTGGTGCCGGCGGGGATCGAACCCGGTTTGCTCGCGTATTGTGAAATTTACAGCGAGCGCTAACCATCTGAGTTACCTCGGCCTATATTGGTAGTATATAACATTTAACTCCAAACAATGTGTTTTTTTTTGCAAATTTATGAATAGCTCAGCAACAGAGACCACTAGGTACGATCTCGTGCATGTTTATTTAGCTACCTCCAACGTTAAGCTACCAATTCCAAGAAACCCGTATCGGGAGTCACGTACGCGTAAGATTGGCTAAATCTCGAGTGTTAACTGTAACAACATAATGTTCTATATATATTTGTAGTTTGCTGTAGATTTATAGATATGCCAAGATAAATTTATAAGTATCTATAATAAAACAGAACTTACATAGAACAATGTAGTATTCTACTAGTATTTTCGTACTTTTTTTTATCGAATTAGGGCCAACAAAGAACGCCAAAAGATAAACGAGCTTGAGCTCTGGCACATTGACACCTAGATTTATCTGTTGTTACCACTAAGTGCTAAGATCTAATGCGTCATTTCTAGTAAAAAATGCTGCTGTGATTGTCATAAATACTAAAATCATCTATTATTATTTATTACTGTTCAATAGCAAGAGGGCATACTGCATCATAAGTCATAACGGGTATAACTTGGTTCAATCCATGTGGAATATTAACAACGCCTATAACGCCTCTAACTCACTATTATACTTTAAAGTGTCTTGTGAGATTGATGGATTGCTATCAATGTAGTTTAATAAACAAGTGGTAAAATTAAAAAATTTGTACAACCAATTTTAAAATAATTAAAATGAGGACGTCATTAATGTAGTTGAAGTCAAATATAAAAATTAAAATCGGTTGTTATAAAAAAGTTCTGAGGTAACATAAAAAATATAGTCGAATTGGTACCTCCCCCTTTTTTGAAGTCGGTTAAAATACACGAAATTTTGTACAAAATAATATGAACAAGGAACAAATACATATAGAAAAACTGAACATAGTTTTTTTTATAGTAGTTTGTGTTTTTTGGTTTATTAAGTAACTGAAAGATCAGTGTATGATGGAATTGTTGGGATAGAAAAGATTAAGATAGAATTAGGTGTTTGTGAACCATAAACACAATAACACCGTGTGAATTGTCTGTTTTTTTGTCATTCTTAATAAAAACATAATGTACATAGAGATTAGAGACCCACATGGCCTGCCAGTTGGTAAACAGATAAAATGTTAAGATTAATCATCACCATCATTACGGCCCCTCACAAGTGAACTGCTGAACATAGGCCTCCTCCAAGGAATGGCACAAAGCACGCTTCTCAGGCACTTGTATCCATTAATTGCCTGCATGTCTTACGAGATTGTCACTCCATCTAGTGGGGGTCACCAACATAGCCCAACGGATTAGTGAGCTAAAGTGGCAAAAGGCCGGCCATATAACTCGAAGAATCGACAACCGATGGGGAAGAAAGGTTCTCAAGTGGCAGCCTCGTACCAGTAGATGAAGTGTAGGGTTAAGATTAATCAACTAAAATTCATGTAATTTGAGGCACTATTAAAAGTACCCGGATGACCGAGCTTTGCTCGGTTTTATTTTGAAATTACATTTAAAATTACATACTGATGAAACTCAAATAATATTTTTTGTAAGAGCAATTAGTTTTATTAAATTTTTCGTATTTTTAAAAAATACTAAAAAGAAGGGCATGAAATAATAGATTTTCTCACAAAAGAAGGGAACTTGAATAAAAAAAAGGAAAAAAAGCTGGACTAGAGAGAGGACGCGAACCACGGAACTCAGATATCACGCCCGACCAACATCCCACCTGAGCTATTACGATCGTTAGTGATTTGTCAAAATTTACCTTCTTATATTGTAGCAGTTTTTTTATTGCCTGAAAACACGGACAAAAGGACATTTTCTAAAAAGAAATCCTAGCTAGATCGATTTATTGCCCCCGAAACTCCGTGCACACTAAATTTTATAAAAATCGTTGGAGCCGTTTTCGAGATTCCGATTATATATATATACAAGAATTACTCGTTTAAAGGTATAGGAGGATAGGTATCATGTATTAGATGTAACAAAATAAAAAATTGCAATTGAGCTCATTTGGCTGGCGTTCTATAACACATCGTGTTGAAATTGGATCGTGCATCCAATGTAATAGTAAGATGATCACAGGAATCCACTGCTGGACACTAAAGACTATAATGACATATTTCCTCGCCAGCAGCCGTAGCAGATTGAATAGCTGAATCGAATATTTTGCCAATTCGAACAGCTCAAATTAATATAGAGAGTAAAGAGATACGGTTTTAAACGCGTGCCGCGTTTGCATCACATTTCATGTACAAAGCAAAACAGTGTCAATTACATGTATTGGACTCCACACACGGTCAGTTCAACTGATCATTCCGACTGATCAATACAAACTAAAACCGTCAATATTTTTTAAATATCGGGTTTTCGATATATCGATAAATAAACTAATATATAAAACTCCAATAATGATACATTTATAACTATAGATATATCTAAAATCCAATATTTTAAAAAATATCAACAGTTTTAGTTTGAACTGATCAATTGGAATGATCGGTTGAACTGACCGTGTGCGGCGACCATAAAAGTGATATTGCTTTGAGTATCACGATATCTTCTACTTGTATAACTTATACTTGAATGCAAGTGTATAAAAATATTGAATTGTTTGCTAGGTTCGTCGCCGTACGACAACCGGATCTGCCTCCAAGAGAACAATGTAGCCGATACGTCCAACTCCCATAGCGTCAAAGGCGACGAGGAACTGTCTCGTGTTTACCAGACTCTTACGATGCCAACACTCTCCAGGGATGATACAACTAATTCCAATAACAGGTTCGTCTTATGTCTTATTAAGAGCCTGTTGAATTTCTGAAAATTCAAATATTTCAAAATAAATATTAGCTCAGCTATTGCGATATATAATGTTTAAAATCATGTAGTGCAATTATATTATTTCTTGGTTTCTTTCTTAGCGAATTTATCAATCAACAACGAGTTTAAACAATGTTTAATCTACTAACTTTACAGTAACGATGCGAAAAGTAAATCGAAGTCAACAACTCCAGCAAGCCCTGGAAGTTCCTCCGAAATGAAACCGCAGTCTACGACTCCAACTTCCCAGGCTCTAACCAAGCCACCGTACTCTTATGTAGCTTTAATAACAATGGCTATAGAAAACAGCCAATCTAAACGGGCGACGCTTAGTGAGATATATGCGTATATAACAAAAGAGTTCCCGTTCTTTGAGAAAAACAAGAAAGGATGGCAAAATTCTATTCGACATAACTTAAGTCTGAACGAATGCTTTATAAAAGTGCCACGGGAAGGTGGCGGAGAGAGAAAAGGAAATTACTGGACTCTTGGTAAGTTTTTAAATACATTATTACTAGTATTATTTAGACATAATATATACACAGACATGTGTCTCATACGTCTGTCTGTTTTTGTATATGCATACGTTGAGTTTAGCATTGCGAACGTAGCTCGCGTATTCATCCATCATTTCATGACTTAAAGCGATATGCTGGCGCTAATATTGTGTACGTTAGTTTAGATTAACGTTTACTTTTGGGTGGTCAGATGAGTGTTGTTTTAGATCCGCAATGCGGGGAAATGTTCGAGGGTGGCAACTATAGGCGGCGACGTAGGATGAAGAGGCCTTTCCGCGCTACACCGTACTCGAAAACGTTGTTCGGTGATGGTTACCACGTGGCACACGTGGCACAACATGCGCATATGCAGCCGCTTCCGTTGGGAGCTAGGAATTACTTCGGCTCCGGCTCGCCATATCCTCCATCCTATCCTCGATATGACACGTAAGTTTTAGTAATTTATATTTTTCCACTAATACATAGAACATTTTAACGTCTTTTGTAAGATTAAGTTACTTCTCTATGAGTAAATCATAAGAAATGGATTTTATGAAATGCGCCATTAATTATTTGTTTTTTATTTTCTATTTTTTTTAAATCTTTTTATGTTATTTGAAGTAATTTACTAGCTGACATATCATCTTAAGATTTAACGAAATAATTACAATACATTTTTATATCATTGGACTTGTTATTGAGACTCATGATGATAACCCCTGAAACTAAATTAAAATTTTGCTTTATTATTCAGTGGTTCTGGTGCTTGTGGTTTTTGATGAATTGTTTATATTTAAAGATAGAACAATTATGTATCTGTGATAGCTAACCGAACTGAACATGTTTGTATCATTGCGGTAAGTTTTACTTCTTTTCGGTCAGAATTATATCGTTCTAATCTTACATTCGTTATTCAAATTATTGTATTTATAAATAAGCAGTGACACATTATTACAAATTAATTACGATAAATATTTACGTTTCTCATTCCTATGTTTACAAAACATACGTTTATTATATATTGATATGTTCGTACACAATTCTCATTTTCCGTTCCTGTTGCGGTTTTCATCTTGAACTACAAACGATTATGTCAATAACGTTTCATAACATAGGTGCTGTTTTTATCTGTTCAGGTATATCTAAACATGACCTTATTGTCGATGTGTGTTATATCTACTACAGTTGGTAACAGTTTGCAAATATGCGAAAATACATAATAGTATATGTGTTGCTTTTACTAATGACCTCTTAACATCGATGAATTTCCCCGGGCAGGAGATTATGTATTTATTTTGTCTGTATTAATAGAGATTAAAATCACACAATTCTATAATTTTGTGTTAATTTGTATTAAAAAAAAAAGTACTTTTTTCGTGTCGTTGACAACTTTTTAATCATATTAAAATCAATTTATATCATTTGTAGTTTTTTTTATATTGAGTTTTTATTCTGAGTGAAAGACGTCTGAGATTAACATACCTGTTAATTGCCTATATAATAGGATGATGCAAGGAAAATTTGGCTTATATTCCGAAATCAAGTTTCAAAGGCAGCGACTTAGCAGTTCGATCTATTAATGTCAAACAATCGGTTGCGGTGCGCCATTGGCCACACGCAGGTGGGATGGGCGGAGTTTGTTTACTTTATCTCTACCTATTTATTGTTCACTGCAGCTCATGAGATCTCGGGGCTTTCCGACCGGTTTTACACTGGCAGTTTTAAATTACGAACTCGGTCTGTAGTGTTCAACGAAATTCAGGAAATGCGTAAACCAGTGAACTCAAAGTAGTGTTATATGAACAATTTTAAGTTATCCCTCAAATTTTAAATAAGGGATGTAGTTATTTTCATTGTATAAGTTGCGATACACTATAAGGTGGATAAGGACTTAAAAAAAACTAAGTAGGTTAGGCAGAGTCTCGAAAGATTCTACAGTAAATTATTGTTATGCAATTTTTTTTTAATTTATCAACATGTCTTAAATTTTCTTCGCCACCTCAAAGTTTATTTTTCTATAGAAAATGTGGCAAATGAGCACACATTTCACCTGATGGTAAATGGATGCTGTGGCCCATAAATATACACATCGAAATGCAGATGCGTTCTTGTCACTCCTGAAGACTAAGATGGAATGCCTCGATTCTAGTAAAAACGGTCTCTGGTTAAACATTCGTCATACAAAACACAGCAGATTTTAAGCTACTATTGCTATACCGATATTTTAAGCCAGTTTTGTGAGAGCGTGGTCCTGCCCCGATCGAGCTAACCCATTTGTGCTACAATAAGTTTGCGAACTGTAAAATTTACGAGAAGCGTTCTGCTTTTGGGTTATCACGGCCCTAAAAGGCAGTTGAAAATATTATTATATAAAATTGTTATACTTTTCAGTACGTGGCTGACACAACCAACGGGAGGTTTGGGGTACGCGAGTGCATGCGGTGGCATGGGTAGGAGTCCGGCAGGTTGTTCGCCGCATAGTGCCCTTCCTCATCAGTCTTCTCCTGTGTCCGTCAATCCTTTTGCGACACATCAGCTGCAGGGTCAGGTAAAAATGTGATAATAAACTCATTGCAAACAAAGTTTTCTTATGATGAAATGATTTGTAATAGAAAATACGACGTGTGCGAAAAATAATCACAAATTTTAAAAACTAAAACTGAAAGAGAAGAGAAGCTCTATGAAGATTATCATCATCATAATAATCATTATTACGGTTCATGATAAGTCCAGTTCTTCAAGCTGTATTTCCTTCACTTCAGCTTCTAACTTTTTCTGTCAGTTACTCGTGTTATTTCTTTTTCAGTTTTATAACGTATACCAAAATAACGCAGAAGTACAACTGTTAAAAACAAATGAATGTTTTTTAAGAGAAAATATAAATCGGCACTGACGGATGAACAAACTCCTGCTTTAATAGTTTATTCGTCTATAGTATTGCAAGTTTCGAAAAAAAAAAAGACAATAAATAAAATAAGTACCTAATAGTACAAATAAGTAATTGGTGTTTGCATTCGACGTGATCGTAAGTTGTTGCAACCAGAATTTTTCAAATCGTAAGAATAGGGAGAAACAAGAATTCAGCTTTTATGATTTAAACTTACTAGAAAGTAAGATAAGTGGTTAATGATCATGCTTTGCGACATTCATCGGGTAAGGCCTATGTTCAGCAGAATACTTGTAAAGGGCTGTAATGATGATGATGATATAGTAGGTAAACTTGTAATCAGCGATTAAGTTGAAGATGAAGATGTTACCGAATGTTATAATAACAATTTTCGAGTGTGAGAATCGAACTCGAAAAATGACTGCAGTAATTAATGGATCTGATGTTTTATTTAAAAAAAATCTATCAGGAGTTATTTCGTAAATTAACTTCGATTAATTAACTTCAAAATCACTTTGGTATTTAATTTAGTGAGTATGCACATACAATTATTGAAATTTCCTTTTACATAAAGAATGAAGTTACAACGAACAATAACATAGGCAGATTTTAACTTGAAATACTTCCCACTACTTCATTCTTTTATTAGACTTTATCTTTCATTAAAAGCGCATTTTACAGTCCAGAAGATATAGTTTTAATGAATCTTAAAACTCTTGCACAAAGCACGATAAGAAGCCGCATTATTTTCATTTCAGCACCTAATCAAACCAAGATTAAAATTTTAGTGGTGCATAAGCAATAAAATCGCGTGCTTGCAAATTGGCGTAATGACTACTTAATTCATTTACTGTGGCCATAAACTAACCATTGAACTGTTTACTAGCTAAAATGTTTCTCATTTTCAAATTTAATTTTACAACTCTCTTTCTTAAGAATATTAAAAACGAGAGAAAGTTCCTTTTCCTACCTATATAATTTTTAATAATTTTTTTACGTAAATTCCGATTAATTATTTCTTTTTTGAATTTAATGATAAATTATAATATCACAGACTAAAAATCTCAAAGAACACGCGTTGATCATGATTTGTGATGATCCTTTTGAATACTAGACCATAGTCATGAAATTATTGTTTTGTCATCGGTTCTTAACCCTTCAATATTAATTGTTATAATATCCCCATAAAATTTCCATGCAGTCGCATGCGTCCATCAAATCCCGAGGGCCGCATGCTACTGCACCCACCCATAACACTTTAAACCATTAAACTTATATTTAGGGACTACTTTTCTTTGAAAAAGTTTAGCATTATAGAATTAATACAAAATTCTCTACCCCTGGTCTAAACAAAAGTCAATTACTCTATATATTTTTATTTTTATTCTAGTGTCAATTTACGACATATTAAAACTTAAAACACAGCACTTTAAACCATAAAAACTTATATTTATAGACTAATTTTCAATAAAGAAGTTTGGCATCATAGAATCTATACAAAATTCTCTATCCTGTGGTTTAAATAGATTAATTACTCTATGGCAATACGCAATATGGCAATATGGCAGGATTGAAAGATGACCTTATCAGAAAAATTGATAGGGGCGTACTCCAATGGTTTGGGCATGTTGAACGAATGAGTGAAGACCGAATGGTGAAGAAAATATATAGAGCGAAAGTTAATATTAAAAGGTGTCGAAGTAGACCGAGACTAACTTTCGAAGACCATGTGAGCAAATTGCTCGAAGAGGGTAGGGTCAAGAGTACTCGGATACCTAGACGTGCATGTATGAAGAAGTTAATGAACCTGAAAGAAGCGAAAGAGGTATGTAAGGATCGTGACAGTTGGCGATTCGTTCTCTCTGGCTACCCCGTTAGGGATTGTGCGTGAAGATAAGTAAGTAAGTAAGTAAGTAATTACTCTATGGGTTTTTATTTTTAATCGTAAAATTGCGCCATTTTCGTATAGTAAGCAAATGTCGTAAATTGAGAGTGGAATAAAAATAAAAATACATAGGATAACTAACTTTTGTTTAGACCACAGGATAGGAAATTTTATATAGATCCTATAATGCCAAACTTCTTCATAGAAAAGTAGTCTCTAAATATAAGTGTTAAGGGTTAAAGTACTGTGGGTGGATGCGGTCGGATCCGACCGCTTGAATTTTGACGGAACATCGGCTTATTCGGATCCTACCGTGTGCACATTGAAAGGTTAATTCAAAATTTCAGTAAATTGAGAGGTCTGGGAGTGATTTTAAACTAAATTACAAAATTCCATTACATTCAATCATAGATACAAACATAGAGGTCGAGCCAGTAAAAAGTGTGAGGGTAATATTATGATCACCTTAAAATTTGCCCCCTATAACACCAAAACTAGTAGAAACAGAATCTCAAAGTAGTATACTTTAACTAATATATTAAGAAAAAATCAAAGAAGCTTTGGCAATTATCAGGAACACTTAAAAAATTCTTCTTAAAAAAATACTAACTACACTACACCGTACTAAATACAACTAAAATATTTAAAATTACTGGCAGCTGTCAAAATGGCGTAGATAAAGTAGCGCTCTTTTGACATTGACTTTATTATTACTAGCATACTTTTGACCCCTTATCATTTGATTGAGCGATGAAGAGCTATCGTATCACAAAGCCATCTATGCAAACAAGGCTGTAGTTATAAAAAAATGATTATGTTAACCGGATGACCATATTATCATCACGTGCTATAGATTACAAATAATACTTATTGAGAGTCACTCCTATGTTTGATTTACCACTGTTTCGGAAACTACCTCTGTTCTAGGAAGCACCGGTGAAAAATCCAGCTTTTTTGTATTTATGTACAGCCACGTTGTAGTGTTTTATGGCTACAGCAGAAATGGGTTGTCATGACCGGGGAAGGACCATGTTTGCACTGAATATCAGCATGAAATAACAGAATAATTCTGCTGAATTACGTATGGTGAGAGACGAAAGTTCCACCTCAGTCCTCAGCGTTAACAACGCATCTCTTTAAAATTGTCTAGGAGGCCTACACAGAAATCTAAATATTATTTAGATTTCTGTTGAGGCCTATGTCCGCCACACGCTTCATACTTGTATACTGATATTGTTTAAGAGGCCTAATCTGCTCGGGCTGTATTGCAATTTATTTGCTTAGATTTTTGATTAAGAAAAAATATGTCTTAAAAAACCGTTGACAAAAAAGAATACTTGCGAATTTTTTTTCTGCCGTTTCCGATAGTTAATTAAAACAAGTTGGTGTATGACAAACGAAATTTTAATTTCTTACATAGAAGTACAAAGATGATTTATGTATTTTATGTTTATTTCATTTTTGCATTTTGTTCATTTATTCAGTATACATGGGGTTCAGTAAAGTTTCTCATCATTAAATGTACTGTCTGCTCGATTGTAAACATTATTTTTTATTTATTCATTACAATTATTTTATTATTTTAGCAGTTTTACTTCCGTGTTCCTATATCATCTCTGTTGACATGGAATCGTATGGGGAAAGGATTACTGTTATGCCGCAACCAAACAGTAAAACGAACAAATATATACTTCCAGGCTCTAGCGACGTATAATAGCAGAATACGGCATCAAAAATTACACTATTTTTTAATTTCTCGGACATGCAGGTTTCATCACAATATTTCCCTCTACCGTCAAGCACGTGCTAATTAAGCACTCAAAACTGCAATTAACAATTTCTTTGATGCTGGTAGGCATACAAACCGAGTTGCTCGCGTTTTATGATATTTACGGCGAACACCATTGAGCTACCACGGTTCTTTGGCTCAGGTTAAGGAAAAAAGATTAAAACTAAATTTGATTTTTTTCTTTTCTAGCTTCAGAGTCCTTTACAACCTATGCAGTCAATGTCGATGAATTCTTATAACCCAATAGGCGTTACTTTAGGTAAGTTAATGAAAATATCATTACATAAAACTATAGAAATACATGTATATTTTGAATTATTGTATTAAATGCATAAGATATAGTACATAAACTTTCACGCCTGTCATGCATGGGACTACGGACTTTCAACTATATATACGCATACATACACGTCGGTTAAGGGTACATTTAATCAAGATTCAATATAGCGTCAATTTGGTCGATAAATTAAATTAAATTTAACTAAATTTCGAGAAAAAATATATGTAATAGCACAGTTTAAACCATAAGTTGTTAAAGTAGGTATTGTCGTGACCAGCGTGTAACAGAAACAGAAGCAGAAACTTCTTTATTCAGTGTAGATTATAACAATACTTATTGAAAGTCATTTTTTTAATTTACCACTGGTTCGCAAAAAAAAACCTCTGTCCCGGAAAGAACCAGCAAGAAACCCAGCGGGACAAGTGTGCGTGTGTGCTAGGAGTTGGCACGAAAATAGAAATAAAATAATTTTGGATATGATAATACTCATTGTCATTTATTAACATTATGTACATACTTATAAGTATAAAACATTTATCGAACAAAATCATTTTTATTACTACATGAAAACACATTTACAAATGTTGCACTGACGAATATTTTGTGACAATTTCTTTTTGTATATGTTTTTATACGGTTCTCGGTTGTTAAATTTAACTATGAAAAAAAAGAGAGAAACATAGTAAAAATTGAATTTAAATGACGGGCCTGTGATTTGTGTGTTGTTTACGCAACACAAATGATATGTGATGATGACAAAATATAATGATGACAAATATGAAATATAATGATGACAAATGGTAGAATTATTTTCTGAAATTGTCGTAATTGCCAACATCGCACGGCAATTTCGGGCCGTAACTGCATATATTTATTGTTATTTATAGATGGTTCACCAAGTCCCGGCCCGGGCTATGCACCTCCAGGAGGGTTTTCTCCAAATCGACACCACGACATCGTCACTTCTTCTGATGCGGCTGCGTCCAGATTCTCATTCTGGCCTGAAGGTAATTTCTCAGCAAATTTATATTTTCTTTTAATTAAATAGTGATGCATATTTTATAATTATTTATCTACTATAGTCTAGTAATACCTGAAGAGAAGATGTCATAAACTCCAAAATGCCGCCCAGCTGAGTTGAATACGTCTATTGACCTCTTGGACTTACCCAGTTAGACCATTTGTCCTAGGTAAACATACACTTATACAACTACGAGCGTATGTTCGTAACGACTAGCAGCATGTGTGTAATGGAAGTTATAGATGATACATTTGTTCATCTTAATCTTAAGATCTATCCATTGAAAGGCACTATTGAGATCGGACAGCATATTGTAAATCTCCACTCGTAATTCAGGATGACAATAACTATATCGTCGTTAAATCGAAGGTGGGTTATGTACTCGCCATTGACGTTAATTCCGTAACCATTCCAGTCCAGTAGTTTTAAAAGGCTACAAATGCGTTATTGATGAGAAATGGATCTCCATTTCTCTCTGATCTGACATGATATGTCACCCTGTCTTACACCTTACTCTGAAGTGGGATAGGTTTCATAATCTGGTTCTGTATTTGGACAGCCTTCAGCACTTTGATATAACGACAGCCAATCTGGCATCACTCAAGGGACTTCTAGACGTTTCGAGTAACGCTGCCCATCAATATCGTCATCATCATTACAACCTTTTACAAGTTCCCCGCTGAACATAAGTCTCGCCAAAGAATGCCACAAGGCACGGTTCTGAGTCACATACGTCCATCGACTTCCTGCATGTCTTATCAGGTCGTCACTCCATCTAGTGGAAGGGAGAGAGGGCGATCTACACTTCGCCTACAGCGACGAAGCTGTCACTTGGCAACCTTTCTTGCTGGTTGCTATTTGTCAGTTCGAGAATAACCAGAATTGGTGTAGTCGCCATCTAGCTCACCTTTTAGAATTTAATGTTTGAAAGTTTATGCGGATATCGTACAACATAGCACTAGTGTCTTTGCAAATTATTGAACCCCAACCTAAAGTATGGAAGTGTACGTTTTCATTTCCTATTATTTCTAAAAAATCGTATCATATCCCATATTATTCAATAAAAATAAAAATATTAAGTAATACATTAAAAAAGAAAATATACAATTTTCGTTTCCGCAGTATACCTAATATTGTTGGAATAAAATCGAGAGTAACAAAAATAATATATATTTCTCATAAAAGTTTAAGTCTAGATATATAAGTAGATAGATTGTATAGTGGAGTTATTAGCTTTCCATGAGATAACTCACCTCGTGAGAAATCGACACAGATAAAAGTTGGCGCACATCAGCAGCTGTCTCGGCCAGTAATTGTCTTCGCACACTGCGTTGAAACCTGACTTCACAATTGCAACATACACTTCTATTTTCATTGTATGCTGATCTAGCGGTTTCCATTTTCTTAAAATCGCATATAAATAGAAAAAAATAGTTGCGTGACGAACGTCAATGCCGTAAAGATTAAAGATGTAATACCCGTCCGCCGGTCGCTGGGAATTACCAGAAGTCAATGACAAAATAACGTTTTGGTTCACAGTCATTTAGAACTATGTATGTTATAATATGATATTAGCTAAAACTTTTAGAAATTAAACATAAGGTTCTTAGTGGTATCTTTTTTAGTCAGCTTTGTGAAAATATAGTTTTCTTTTTATACAAACTGCAAAATGATTAATTAGGTACACGCATTTTACCCATATTATACTAATCAGAACACAAATATCAAAACAACTAATTTTTTTTTATATTTCTTGATTCCGTTTACATGTTCGATAAATCGATAGGCCATTTACTATTATAATTCGGTGTCTTTTTTTGGTGTAATACCATTAAGTGACGTTAATATTTCTAGTGGGCCCAAAAATGATTGTCCCCTTTAGAAATAATACTATACGTATTAATTTCTCTAAGCAATAACAACCAGCAAAATAATTCAGACATTCTTGACTCATAGTGTTCCCTAAATTATTTTTTTATACGATTCCATGTCGAAAATGAACGTTCACCGCTGCAGTTATTGATCATGAGAGACAAACTCACCATACGAAACACAGCAGCTTAATGCTGCTGTGTTTCGTATGGTGAGTGTAGAAAACCGGAGTCCCGTTTTACTGGGATCGAGGCACTCCACCTTAGTCCTCAGGGGTGCAACGCATCTGCATTTTGATTCTTAATCGAATGTAGATTTCTATAGGCCACAGCATCCACTTACCTTCAGGTGGACTGTGTACTCGCTTGTCACCCTTATTCTATTAAAAAAAATAAGTTAGTATGTTGTTTTTACTTTTATTCCTTTTTTATTATCAGACAAATAATATTTGCTATAGATAAATATTATTTTTTTTTTACTTAAAACGCGATGTTGATGCGCGATGACGAACGAGTGAACGTTACGCAGCGCCATCTCTCATTGACCAGGTGCAACTACATTGAACAAAACCGCGCAGATTCCCTTCAGAACCCGTTTGTAATTATACAAAAAGGCAGAGTTACGTTATTTATTATGCGATTCAAAAATTCCGGGAAACCAGATAGTGGAAAGTAAATGTGAAGGAATGTTTTTTTTTTAAATTGAAGTGAACAATCAAAAATTATATTTTTGTACAAAAATATCAACTTCGCACGGGGTTCTAACCCAGGAATCACAACTACGAGGTCGTCAAATTATCAATGACGTTAAGTTCCATATCGGTAAATATGAATGTTTTGCATTCGCTTTTTCTAAATTAAGGACTACAAAAATACACAAGCAGAAATATGAAGTTCATAGGTATCTACGTTTACTTTTTGTCATACCGATATTATGACATGAACTTGCAGTCCACCTGAGGTCTATTCACATTCGTAGATAGCATTTTTTTTAATATCAAACAAAAAAGGCTATAGGAATATTGTTACATCTAAGGGCTAAAATGGAATACCTCAAAGCTCTTAACTATTCCGTAAATAATAATAAAAAAAACCTTAACAGAAAGATTATGTTGTTGTTGAAGCGACAGTAGCCAGTAATGGCAGAGCTCGGACGGCGAACTCAAAAAGGTCGTGGGTTCGAATCCGCCATTCGACTACTGGCGTGAACCACTCGTCGTAACACAAGCAATTTAAGCTTACCACGAGTTGTTAAGGAGAATATTAGTAATGTTTATAGCATTGTTAATATTCTTTAAAAAAAAACTTAAAAAAACTTAAGAAAACTTTAAAAAAATGTTTCGAATCTGTAAAAGTTTTAGAATTTATTTATTTTTATTTGAAACTGATAAATCTCAGAACTTTTGACGGTATAGCATTCTAGTTACATCTTGAAATTGATAAGAGGAAGAGTTAATAAGATAAATAACAAAGAATAACTAAGAATTTTTATTTAAAACAAAATTTATCCACAATTATTAAAGTTAATAAACTTAAACCAAAATTATTAAAATTAGTCTTGTAAATAAATTAATTTTTGTTTGATTTATTTTTCACATTTTTTCTCCCATTAACTCCATATTCTAACTTACGCTATTAAAATTTTTCGTCTCTGTAGCGTATCTATAAGAAACGTTCACATCTTATCGGAGAGGTCCGTTTCTACACAGGGAAACAGTGGCATTGGGTTAATTCCTAACCACCGTTCGATGCCCGGCCGCAAATGCGCCAAAATCATGCTAGCGAGGAGTTAAGGGGCACACTCCTCAACACCACTGCTGTAGAAACAATGACCTTTTTTTGGTTTGTTTTTCTGTTTGACTTCAAAAACTTACCATTTCACAGTACTTTTTTTGAAGTCTCTGAAACTGGGTTTCGGTTAAGTCAATTTAGTACAATTTGCTTTACTAATGATAGCTGTAAATATCGTATTTAGACCGTAGACCACGGCTGCTTGAAAATCAATTTAAAAAATACTCTTGGGATTTCTCAAAACCACTTCTTTGAACAGATCTACTTTTGTAGATATATTATATATAGAACTTCAAGAAAGGAAAGTTGTGTATTCGACCTGTATGTCAATGTTTGAATTTTTCGGAATTCTAAAAAACCAGTGAACCAATTTTATTGATAATATTTTTCTAACTTAATCTTCATAAAGGTCGGTTGAAGGTGGTTATTTTTTTGGAAATAATATTCACATGGTCCTACTAATTAGGCACAAAAAGTATTCAAGAAAAAATGCTAAAAAGTTTTAAGCGATTAAAACACGTTAGGGCCACAGCGGTGACACTCCCTGTACGTGAGAGCTTAAGCGCCGGTGACCTTGAGTTGAAGCGTGTAACGCTAGGGTTGATATCGAACCGAAATGGAATATTATAGACTTGTACCAAAGAAGATACATAGTAGGAGTATGTTATATATTATGTAAACTTATGTATTTGGGTAGTTAAAGATACGTTCAATTTTAAATCAACTTTTATTAAGTGAGGCATATTAAAACTTCCGACAAAACCAAATATGTACGACAGTTAATGGAAATCTTAAATAATTAACCAACACTTAGTATTTCAGTACGCAATAATCAGTATTATCTACTATCCTTTAAAAATAATTTACTCTTATATATTTTTGAATTTTTCGATATTTTTTTAATTTTCGTTATTATTTCTAACAATTGCAAAAATTCGTAGCATGTATATTTTTTTAGAAAATCTAAAGGTAAACAGGTTTCCTGGGACATGGCGGCCAACAAATTGTTCCCTATGTGTTGAGGAGATAAGTCATTTTTATTTCTAATGAAATAATCCATAAATACAACAATGAACAAATACAAAAACTCTTTACAGATATCTAAAATTTCTTGACTCTCTAGTGGTATTTTTAATAGTGTATATTTCAGTTAATGTAATATAATAAAAATTATATTACATTAACTGAAATATACACTATTAAATTTATTGTCATGGTATATATGTCATGGTATTTCCCCATAATTCTTGTTAAGATCATATCGACTTTCATTAAAATGAGTTCACATATTTTTAGGTATCATAAAACATTATTAAAAATTAAACCTTTGTTTTGTGCAGTGGAATTTATTTTAATTCTAATCACTTAAAATCACTTTCAGTAATGCTTATACATATACTATAATATCATTTATTTAATAACAACATTAATATTTATCAATACATATAAACCGGCTATAAAAACTAATAACGTACCTACATGAATGGAATAGTAATATGTACATTAAGATATCAGTAATATTCATATATTAATTGAAATATTATAATATCACTTGACGAATATATTCATATTAACTAATACTCACAAATATCGGTATTACTACTAGCCCTCGGCCAGGGCAGTCGGCGACTGCCCGTTCCACGCCCCGCGCGCCTCTCAAAGCCCCCGCACACATCCAGACACCCACACATAGCCGCAAGCGATTTTACGTGCACACATGCTTAAGTGTCGTTTCTTTTCGCGTAGTGTATATATTCTTTGTTAGGGCCGAAGTTCGCACCCGAAGCGAGAGACCTAAGGCCATATGACCCCACGTCTATCCACACTATTTCTGTGCTTATACGGAGCTAATAAGTTCGCAAATCGCCTGGCACGAAAACAGAAAAAATATTTGAAAATCCTAATTTTATTTTAATTTATTTGAAATTAATATTAGAATAAATACAAGACAAACAATAAAAAGATGTTACTTACTTTATACACCTGTTTAACGTATGTCGAATTATAAATTTATCAATAAATCTACACCTACAAATAAATAAAATTGAAGTGTCTGTTTGTAATGTCAAAACAACATCTTTTTACAAATTCATAATATGAAAGTACTTTTAATGAATACCTAATCGTTTTTAAAATCTTAAATCTGTCTGTTTGTTGCAACTAATCTCCGAAATGGCTGAATCGATTTTGACGGGACTTTCACTGGCAGATAGCTAATATTATAAGGAGTGATAGGATGGATAAGGAGTAATATATACTACTTTTATTTTAGGAAAAGGACTAGGGAAGAAGCTTTACTTTAATAATAAATTCACGGGCTATTATTATTATTTATGTATTTGTTTTAATTATTTTTAAACCCCTCATGATCTATATTTACGTTTAAGAACGAAAGCTGCCTAACTTTGTTAGTCGAGTAATATTACCGTGTCTAGAGGCTTGTACGGCGATCGTTAATTATTAAGCCCGTTTTACTAAAGATACATTCGCAAGGAACTGATGACGCCATAATATTTCCATAACTTCGAAGCAGCTTAGTTAGGTAAGACAATTTAATGGGCAGTTCAATTTTCCATCTCTTGAAAATGCCGGTAGTATATCGAGATTTAAGTAGGCATCCAGTTCTTTTGTAGCCTTCGACAAGGGAGTACCTACATTGTATTGCTGGCCAACCAGTTCGTTGAGAATACTCCAAGGAGAAAATTTGTCACCCTGTATCTTGACTATCTTTTTCAGAAATTTCAATAAGATTAGTTAAGAGGTCTAATACCGATTTGCGGGTTGTTCATGCATCATGCCTATCTACGAATACGGCTAGTTTATAGCGTGGATCTAAAACTGTACATACAGAAAATGTGCCGCTTTTTTCAATATTCGAAAACCTTGTCCCCGTGCGCAAACTAAAAATGCACGATTGTGAAAGTTCCGAAAAGTCTTCGGCTAACAATTTGTCACACGCCGTGACTAAACAACGAGTTATAACAATAACTGATCCAGCTGTCATATAATTTTCAGCGCTTATCGATTGAGTTACCTCATGGAAAGGCTTTAAAAATTTGCACAGCTCACTGAAAAATATCCATTCCTCATTAGAAATGATAGGTAGATCCTTTTTTAAAACTGCTATTGTGGCTCTTAAATATTGTTCCGATTCCACAAAACGTTGTATCATATGGAACGTGGAATTCCAGCGTGTGGGGACTTCTCGTAAAAAACGCTTTGGCACGCAATTCGGCACATTGGCAGTCTGTGCCTTTAAAAGTGTCTCCAGCGCTGTGGTGCTGGTTTTGAAAAACCAAACTATTTTTTTTACCTTGTCAAGTGTTTGTGCGCAAGCCGCTGACCGCAAGGTATCTTGAACGATTAAGTTTAACGCTATGCGCATTAACACCCGTAGTGTTTTCATTTCAAGTTCACCACAGCTTTTTGAACATCGGCTGCATTGTCCGTGACCATAAAATTAATTTTATCTTTTATTGACCAATTTTTTATTACGCAATTCAAAACATGAAACTGCGCCATGCCAAGGCTCGCTCGATGTAGTGCGGAGCGGGATGAGGTGGGATTCACATGAACAGAGGCGGAGCTCCCTCGCCCAACCGATTGCGTGACTATTAAAATCAGAATACTTTTATTAAAATGCAAAAAGCCAAACAAAGCTGAATAGGTCAGGCACCGTCTAATTTGTTGGATACCCATCCAAAAACTGAGCTACGCCCGATTGTATCGGGACGTCGGTAACCCCATCTATGGCTCATAATAAGATATTAATAAATCGAGTATGGCGTGGCAGGTATCCACGTAACCAGAGGGATATGGTACCTCTACACTCCATACAGAGGACAGTTAATGATTAAAAATTCACTAGCGCGCCATCTACCAATGAAAGACTAGAGTGACTATAATGGCTCAAAACTATAGCTCAAGGGGCAATGTCGGTTTAGATTTTTATTACCTACTGGGCATGCCGTAGATATTTTAATATTTAATGATCAGATAATTTCCACAATTTTTTATTTACTTAATAATTCATTTAACTTTGTGATGTTGTCATGAAGTTAGTGTTAAAATTACTTACATTCCACTTTTTGCTAACCGTGATGTTGGTGTTAAAATTTAGTGAATGAATAATAATGCGTATGTTACTAATTCAAAAACATATCATCAAAATACGTATGATAAAATATTTATATTCGTGTAAAATTACTATAAAAATTTATTGATAACAAACAAAACATCTTACAGAGACATCTGTGTAAGGAACGATAGATGATTTTGAACTTAGGTAGTAGGGACATTTAACCGTAGCTTAAGTTACACAAAAACGTCAGTAGAGGACTCTTGTGAAATATTCTATTTAAATATCCCTAAAACTACAAAAATTATATAGTAAGAATATCCACTACTGCTGTATTCTTAATTACAAATAAAAAATATTGCGGATTACAACTCGACTGCCAAGCGTGGCAACTATGGCAAAATATGGCGGAATTTTTTGGGAGGCCTATTTTCAGCAGTGGACTAGGCTTAGGTTCAGTGAATGGGGATATATAATATGCAACCTACAGCCCTTAAGAATTTAAAGGGAATATAATTTTTGAGAAGAAAAAATAATTTAGAGTATAATTCTATAGTTCTTGCCCTCCATTCTTCATATTTATTTACGTACGTATCCTCTCGTACTTATTCTCCAAGTATTAAGTCGTCAATTTTTGTCAATAATCGGCATTGTAATTAAGATATCATACGTATCCTCTTGTACTTATTCTCCAAGTATTAAGCTGTCAATTTTTGTCAATAATCGGCATTGTAATTAAGATATCATAAGTATCCTCTCGTACTTATTCTCCAAGTATTAAGTTGTCAATTTTTGTCAATAATCGGCATTGTAATTAAGATATCATAAGTATCCTCTCGTACTTATTCTCCAAGTATTAAGTCGTCAATTTTTGTCAATAATCGGCATTGTAATTAAGATATCATACGTATCCTCTTGTACTTATTCTCCAAGTATTAAGTTGTCAATTTTCGTCAATAATCGGCATTGTCATTAAGATATCATACGTATCCTCTTGTACTTATTCTCCAAGTATTAAGCTGTCAATTTTTGTCAATAATCGGAATTGTAATTAAGATATCATACGTATCCTCTCGTACTTATTCTCCAAGTATTAAGTTGTCAATTTTCGTCAATAATCGGCATTGTCATTAAGATATCATACGTATCCTCTCGTACTTATTCTCCAAGTATTAAGTTGTCAATTTTCGTCAATAATCGGCATTGTAATTAAGATATCATACGTATCCTCTCCTACTTATTTTCCAAGTATTAAGTTGTCAATTTTCGTCAATAATCGGAATTGTAATTAAGATATCATACGTATCCTCTCGTACTTATTCTCCAAGTATTAAGTTGTCAATTTTCGTCAATAATCGGCATTGTAATTAAGATATCATACGTATCCTCTCCTACTTATTTTCCAAGTATTAAGTTGTCAATTTTCGTCAATAATCGGAATTGTAATTAAGATATCATACGTATCCTCTCGTACTTATTCTCCAAGTATTAAGTTGTCAATTTTCGTCAATAATCGGCATTGTAATTAAGATATCATAAGTATCCTCTCGTACTTATTCTCCAAGTATTAAGTTGTCAATTTTCGTCAATAATCGACATTGTTATTAAAATATCATACGTATCCTCTCGTACTTATTCTCCAGGTATTTAGTCGTCAATTTTCATCAATAATCGGCCTAGTCATTAAGGTAAGGTACGGTACTTAATAGTTTTATAATATTTTCGGAATTTGAGTATTGTAATAGTACAAGGGCTGACTAGGTAAGTCTAACTTCAACCAAGAGGCCGATCGACACATCTTACCCGACTGAGCAACGTTCTAGAGATTATACCATAACTTTTTGTCACGTATCCTTTAGGACTTTAAAACAAGAGTTTATAACCAGCGCGTGTTGCCAATAATAACAATTGTAATTGTGACGTGGTTCTTCATTGTTGGCCGTACCGGGAGACTTAAGGCACAGAGCAGCGGATTTCTTCGCGTGATTGAATCTGTAACGATAATATTATAAACAGCAGAACCCCAGTAACCCACATAGCCCAACAGTTCTGTACTACTGACTAAATAACTTCGTAACGTAATAGTCGTTTCAACCAATAATTCACATGCCGGACACTTAATATGTAAAATTGTATTTAATTTATTACTTACTTTTTAATCTATTACTTACCAAAATTTTACCGAAGTTCTTCTTGTCTTCCTAGTCTTGTAAAATTAATTAAAAAGGTTTATTTTCTTGCTACTGCTGCATTCAGCAAGAAAATAAACCTTTTAATCTGTAACATTATCTATGACCAGACTAGATTATACACCTAACTTGCAAACATCTACCGAGAGAACGTTTCTAAATCCACCCAATTACGCTTTTATGAGTCGATGTAGTGGCGGTCTATGAATATCCACTATCCATATTCTCCCGTGGGTGTCGTAAGAAGCAACAGACTGAAAGAGGAGATGGGCAGGAGCATCTTCTTAATATCAACTTAAAAATTATACGAAACTGTAGTTGCCAAGCCCGCTGGCCAAGCGTGGCAACTACGGTAGACATCCACCTAGGAGGACTTTGTTCAGGAGTGGACTTTTATATGCTGTAAAAGAATAAGAGATGCGATGCGTACACTTCAGTTCAGTTCAGTGTTATCATCTGCAAGGGACTACTATTATTTATCTCTGCAGGTTTCGGGCCTCGCGGTGTTCCCCATTACCCGGGTAATCCTCACAGCCCATTTATATGGACCGGTCTTGGGAACCGTTCAAGAACGGCATTGTAGGTACTCTTCTTTGGCTTTCGGAGGGTCAGTAGTCTCGAATCCCCGCGGACAGGTCGACGAGAGTCGACGCAGGGCCAATCCTGCTGACAGGTGTGCGCTCCTAATAGCAGCACTCCGGGCCTCCAGTGCTCCTCCCTGGCTCTAGGTTAAGGCCTGGTGAATTCCTAGGCAGAATTTGAAGTATCTCGCGCCTCTAGGAAGGGATCTGCCGAAGGGTCAGCAATCTCCAGGTCTTGCGGAGACGCATCTCGACGCGGAGCCGAAGTCACCAACAGGCGCACGCCCTCCTAGCAGCACGCCGGGCCTTCGGAGTTCGCTTCCCAGCATCGTAGATTAAGCGCAGCGTTGGGTATGTAACGTCCCGGGAGGGGTCAGGGGCGTCCTCGAGGCTTGACGCAAGCCGAGTTGGCCCCACAGCACGTGCACCCGTGCGAAGCGACGTGCTGTACTTCTCCCACCCGGGCGGGAGCCGACGACCGACGGACGTGACCGGCTGCTTCCGCGGTCCGGGAGCAACTCGCGTACACTTTACTCAGTTATTTTATTCCCTAAAATCTGTGTGACCGTAGAGTAAGCCGCTAGAATGTCGTATAAGGAGTAGGTTAATGCCAGAGTATAACCAATAAGCCGTAATTTATACGTGGTAGAGCCATGCTGCGGTTATATTAGATAGTTGTAGCACGAATGGGTCGGCTCAACTGGGGAAGGACCACGGTCTTACAGAATACCAGCGTAAAATAGTAGCTTATTGCTGCTGTGTTTCGTATGGTGAGTGTGGAGAACCGGAGAACCTTTTTACTGGAAATAAGGCATTCCATCTAAGTCCTCACGGGTGACAACTGACAACTCATCTGCATTTTGATTCGTAATCGAAGATACGTGTAGGTATCTATGGGCCACAGCAACCACTTACCATCAGGTGACTGTGTGCTCGTTTGTCACCCTATCCTACAAAAAATACTTACGCATTAATACCAGTAATTTTACTAAATGTTTTCGTACATAATTATATAATTTTTATAGTAAGTTTTTTTAATGAAAGAGTCCCGCTAGGTTTTTTGCTGGTTCTTCCCAGGACAGAGGGTTTTTTTCTGTACCAGTGGTAAAGCTTAAATCATTTTAAATACGTAATCTTGTATTATGTATTGAAATCACATGTTCAGCTGTCACATGTGGAAAGTCACTTTCGACTTTTAAAGGCTTATAAATTCAAATACTTTTACAAACCATATTTACAATATATTATAGTAATGTCAACGTTACATATTGACTTTATTCCATATATATATATATATATATATATATATATATATATATATATATATATGATCGCGTGGGTTTCTCTTCATATCGCATCGTCAGTTAGGCAGCACTAAGTGTTGTTTTGCTATTTGTCAATAGCGAATGGCGAATTATCGCAATATTGAAAAACAATGCGTGCGACTGTCACTTACACATGATCCATACTTTAGCCCTTACTTATTACATTCTGATGTTATTTTCACACTTCATAGGTACTATTATTGACGTTTTTACTGTAGATTTCCTAGTATTTAAGCCGCTGTGTTTATATGTACAGATTGTTACGAAGTTTATTAACTTTATTTTCTAACCGTGATATGATTTGGTCTACTACGTTCAACATATCATTTGGTTTAGATTTAAAATGTATGTATGCTGGTTGTCATCAGGGCACGATTTATTGTAGTGCTGAGCATTGTCACAAACAAACCCCTTTGCTTTGATGAATTAAACTTTGTTAAAAAGTAAAAATTAACCCATAACTTGTACTTGGTTCTGGAAACAGCGCCACTATATTTAATATAATAAGGTAAATAATTTAAAAACCATTATTTTTAAATTGTGTTTGTAAAACGTATAAAATATATTTGAGTTCAGAAAACATTTTTTATTCGTTTACCACGCTTGGCACACGGAGTGGCAACCACAGTTATTTATTTATCAGTGGTTATTAGGAAGATGCTGCTCCTCATCTCCATGTTTGTTTCTCACCGTCGCCTCTTACGGCACATGCGGGGCGATATGGGGTAGTGGATATTCTTTGACTGCCATTACACGGTCGTATATATTGAATATATTACATTAATAAATTCAATATATTTATAGCAAAGAACAATTAACATCACTTACGAGATATCTAACTATGTTTTTTTTAATCCTATACCATTAAACGAGCAATTCCTGTATATATATGTATATATATATATATATATATATATATATATATATATATAATTGGAATCTCGGAAACGGCTCCAACGATTTTCATAAAATTTTGTGTGCAGGGAGTTTCGGGGGCAATAAATCGAACTAGCTAGGATTTATTTTCAGAAAATGTCTTTTTGTCCGTGTTTTTAGGCAATGAAAAACTGCTACAATATCGTTAGAATAAGAAGGTAAATTTTGACAGTTTATTAATGATTACAAATAGCTTAATTGGTATATTGGGCGGCTACAAAATCATAATACCATGGTTCGAGCCCGGACTGACCGACCGACTTTTTTAATTTTATTTCCAAGTTCCTTTCTATTTTGAGAAAATCTATTTTTTCGGGCCCTTTTTTTAGTATTTTTGAAAAACACGAAAATTTAAATTAAAATAATTGCACTCATGATTTTTTATTCAAATAACCAGTTCCGTTTTTTCTGTTATGTCGCTAAGATCAAAAAATATTATTTATATTTCATCAGTATGTAATTTGTATCTAAATATAATTTCCAAAACACATGAATTAAAAAAATCGAGCGAAAAATACCGAGCAAAGCTCGGTCAACCAGGTACTATATATATATATATATATGTATATATATATATATATATATATATATATATATATATATATATATATATATATATATATATATATATATATATCGGAATCTCGGAAACGGCTCCAACGATTTTCATAAAATTTTGTGTGCAGGGAGTTTCGGGGGCAATAAATCGATGTAGCTAGGATTTATTTTCAGAAAATGTCTTTTTGTCCGTGTTTTTAGGCAATGAAAAACTGCTACAATATCGTTAGAATAAGAAGGTAAATTTTGACAGTTTATTAATGATTACAAATAGCTTAATTGGTATATTGGGTGGCTACAAAATTATAATACCATGGTTCGAGCCCGGACTGACCGACCGACTTTTTTTAATTTTTTTTCCAAGTTCCTTTCTATTTTGAGAAAATCTATTTTTTCGAGCCCTTTTTTTAGTATTATTGAAAAACACGAAAATTTTAATTAAACTAATTGCACTCATGATTTTATTCAAATAACCAGTTCAGTTTTTTCAATTATGTCGCTAAGATCAAAAAATATTATTCGTGTTTCATCAGTATGTAATTTGTATCTAAATATAATTTCCAAAACGCACGAATTAAAAAAAACCGAGCGAAAAATACCGAGCAAAGCTCGGTCAACCGGGTACTAGTATAAAAGTGACAAGTGAGGACCTCCACCTGATAGTAAGTGAATGCCATGTCCAATAGAAATCTGCATCTATGTTCGTTTAAGAATCAAAATGCAGATACGTTGCCACCTATGAGGACTACGATGGAATGCCTCGTTTTTAGTAAAAGGGGTCTCCGGTTCTGTACACGCACCATACGAAACAGCATTGGGCTATTTTAGGCTGGTATTCTGTGAGAGCGTGGTCCTTCACCGGTCGAGTCGACCCATTCGAGCCAAAATCACTATATAGCTGCAGCATGGCTGTGTCACGTATAAATCTATTTGTACACTTTTCGAATATAATTTTATATGTAGTGTTTGCTTCAAAACATTATTTTTGTTTAATTTTTTTCGCAGGGGGATCGCCTAGCCCTAATCCAGCGTACGTCCCAACGACTAGTTTTTCGCCTACGCGGCGACATGAGGCAGTTACCTCTTCGGACACCGCTGGAACACGCTTCCCATTTTGGCCCGACGGTAATTGAAGTTAATGCATAGAAATAATATATTGGTTCTTTGTTTAAAGAATTACGTTTAATGAACAATGCCACTAGATGTTGCACATAATATGCTGCATTTGAACAAAATCTGTATAGAATAGTAGTATTTTCGACTTCGGTACTACCTGTGTAATCCAAGTTGTAACGTCCCACCAGTCATTGCCTAGGTAACATACATACATAACATAAACACTCACGCCTGTCACTCAGAGGGGTAGGCAGAGACTACAGACTTCCATTTGGCACGATCCTGACACACCTCTCTCGCCTCCTTCACATCCATACACCTACGCATGCATGCTCGTCGGTTAAGGGTACTCCTAATTTGGCCCGTTTTCAATAAATCGCCAATTTGGTCGATAAATTTTCGCCTAGGACGTCCCTTTCCGACTCTGCCATTCACTTCTGCAACATAAATTTTCTTTGTCAGTCTTTCCTCATCCATTCTTTCCACATGACCAAACCACCGAAGCATTCCTTTCTTAATCCTGGTCACAACATCATCTTGCAAACCACACTCTTCTCTTATCACACAATTTTTCACCCTGTCATTCAGATTCAGCCCTAACATACTCCTTAACGACCGCATTTCTACTGCATTTATTCTACTCTCGTGCTTCTTCTGCCATACCCAACTTTCACTACCATACGTTAAAGTAGGGACCAACACAGCATTGTGAATTGCCATACGTGCCTTTTTTGACATATTTTGACTCTTCACAATAGAGTGCAGGGCCCCATTTACTCTGTTTCCTGCGTTCACTCGTCGTTCTATATCCTTATCATATCTCCCATCCCTGCTAAATGCGCACCCCAAATATACAAACTCATCTACTTGCTCGATCAACTCCCCTTCTATTCTTATTTCACATATAGTTTTACTTTCATCTCTTTCAAAAACCATAATTTTCGTCTTACTTGCGTTCACTTTCATACCCCTTTCTTTTAATGATCTGTTCATTAATGTAACCATCATTTGCAACTCAGCCGCCGACGACGCAAGAATAACTTGATCATCGGCGTACAAAAGGCATTTGATGGTTAACTCACCCATTCTTAATCCGCATTTTTCAACTTTCAAATTTTGCAAACAACTGTCCATAAATAGGTTGAACAACCACGGGGAAGCCACACAGCCCTGTCTGACACCTTTATGGATGCCAAACCAGTCCGAGTAGACCCCGTTGATCCTAACACAAGCACTAGAGTCCCTATAAAGAGATTCCAATGCCTGTATCAGTCAGCGCTCAACCCAAATGAGTTCAGTGTTTGCCATAGCACATTCCTATCCACTCTGTCATAGGCCTTCTCCAAGTCCATGAACGCACAAAAAACCTTTTGGTTTTTGGCCAAAAACTTCTCCGCGATCATGCGCATGGAGAAGACTTGATCTGTACATCCCATTCCCTTTCTAAATCCCGCTTGCACATCCCAAATTTTTCCATCGGTTTCTTTCATGACCCTTTCAATTAGTACCTTGGCATACAGTTTTCCCACGATGCTAAGAAGGCTGATACCGCGGTAGTTTTTACAGTCCCGCTGCGACCCTTTTCCCTTATATACTGGGACTATCACGGCTTTGCACCAGTCTCCCGGTACCCGTTTCAGTTCCCAGCATAAATTAAACAAGGTGTGCAGCAGGCCTGCCACCACTTCCTCTCCAGCCCCTAGCATTTCGAGTGAAACTCTACCATATCCGGCAGCCTTACCTGCTTTCATGCTTTTCATTGCTTTCATTATTTCATCTATACTTATCTCGCTACCTCCTTCCTCTTCTTTCTGAGTTCCTATTTCATTCAGTTCATACTTTGTCTCCTCACTCATAAACATGCTTTCAAAATATTCCTTCAATCTCTTTAAACTCAAAACTTCATCATTCAGAATATAGCCATTCTCATCTCTTATAGCATTCATTTTAGGCTGTTTTGAACATCCCCTGGCAGTTCTTACGAGTTTCCAGAACATTTTAATATTTGCCTGGAAGTTAGCCGATATTCTTCTCTCATTTTTATCCGTTCTTTCTTGCTTTTTCCTTTCAACTACTTCTTTTACTCTTTTATTTAGATGTCTAAAGACTACCTTTTTTCTTTCAAAATCATCATTCGTACCGCTAGAATTACCAGCCTTAGTTGCTAGTAAATCTAGCCATGCTCTCTTCTTTGCTTCAACTTCCGTACGTATCTCATCATCCCACCATAACGTATTATTTTTCCTTTCATTTTTTCTTTTACTAACACCACATACTTCGGTAGCTGCATCTACTAAACCTTTCTTAACATTTTGCTATACATTCTCCAAGTCTAACTCATTCATACATAATTCATCCAAACCACTTACGTTTTCTTTCAGTCTACATTTAAACTTGTTTTTCTCACCTTCATCTTGTAATCTTTCTGTTCTAATACGCTGTAACGCAGTGGTAGACACAGATGACCGATAGCGCCACCGCCTGAATAGACCATTAATTCGGCATAAAACCAAAAAATGATCCGTTCCTACGTTTGACCCCCGGTAAACCCTTGTATCCACCACTGCGCCCCTCAATCTTTCATCCACAATTATGAAATCTATCATGCTTCTATCATCACCTCTTTCCCAAGTATACATGTGAATCCTCTTGTGGCGAAAGAAAGTGTTCGTCACAAAAAGATTCTTTTCCATACATACAGTGAGGAGGCTTTCACCATTCTCATTTATACTTTTATCACCAAACGTTCCCAATATCCTGTCATAACCAAGCCTCCTCACCCCAACTCTTCCATTAAAATCTCCTAGCATAACAACATTTTCATTTCCCTTACATTTCATTAATACCATCCTTACCATTTCCCAAAACTGCTCTCGGATATGAGTGGGCTTAGACATGTCTGGGGCGTAGACCCCTAGCACAAACAACTTCTTTAAGCCCACTTTCAATCGTATCCATAGCTGTCTTGGGCTTACACATTCATACTCTTTCACACATTGCACCATTCTTTCTGATAGGATGATACCTACTCCCTGGCATGCCCGCTCGAGCTCGTCTACACCGGACCAGTATGCGGTATACATGCCATGTGTAGTGACATCCTTCCCCTTCCGTTTCGTCTCATTTACACATAACAAATCTATTCCTCTATCATACATCACCTCACATACTTCATCCATTTTATCATTCATTGCTCTACATGCATTCAACGTAGCCAGACGGGCCTCTGCAATCCACTTTTCGCCCCTCCGGGAGACAGAACGTGACGGGTGGCGAGCCTCGTCGCCGGTTTTCCTCCCGGAGATTCTTCGCACCCCTGCCCCATTAAAGGGGCGCCGGGAACTCGGGGCCATTTCTTTAATTTGATTCCTCATGGTGGGAATAGGGTGGTATATTTAACGCCGCTACCACGGCGAGGAGCCGAGTCTGTGCTATCGGCTTGTCGCTCATTTAGCACCACCCGGGGGACACGTGTAGGGTGGACCTAGGATTAGATGGTCAAAGCCTACGGACGCGAGCGACTTATCCCCCATTCATCATTGCCTAGGCTTATTATAAGATTGCGTATTACGTGGAGCTCAAGTTATCATGTGGAAACTTTCCCATATTTCGAAATATTATTGAACACAGCTTCTAAGAAAAGTCTTTTCGAAAAGTGACAACTGCTTTAACAATCTGCGTCTTTATACTCCGGTACATTAATTACCTCTCTTCAATAAACCGTTTTATGTAACAGCTGTACGCTTGTAGACTTACTTGCCTTCATAAATCTAATCAGAGCTTATTACTTGGAACTCTAATAATTTTTATCATACTTTCTGTCCTTTCTTGTACCTATCCTACTTTACTCAACGGCCATCAATTTGTGTTTTTATTTTTTTATATTTAATGTACACGTCTCTCCTAAAGTGTGATTCTAGGGCCACCAGATGTCACTTATTTTCTGACGAACTAAATGTGTAAGTTAAGTAGTGTTAGTGTGTACTATGATCGCATGCCTATCTGCTATAGCTTGGCTAGACAGCCATTTTCAAGGTATCAGATAATCAAGTTACCTAAAAAGATAACGACAATACTAATTCTCCCAGATAATTTGTACGTACTCGTATATGTTAGATAATATCGTTAAAAATCAGTCATCAATCTCTTAGACACTTTTCGTCGGCAGTATCGCTTTACAGACGCTTTAAAGCTCTGAAAAATTACTTAATTTCACTTAAATTCTGATGCTCCATTTTTATATATGTTAGCCAGACAACTATTTTAAAACGTTTCACAAGAAGGCAGACCGATCCAATGTGTCAATCATCCCTAGACTGCCTCTGTAGGCATGAGCGCGAGGGCATTATCTAGTAAATTTTTTTTGTGTATTATAACATAAGTATAGGTACGAAGATATTAGGTACTATATTAGGTACATTTCATTTAATAAATTCATTCAAGTTTAGTGTTTAACTTTGTATTTGTATATAAATTAAATACCAAACAAAACAATATGTCTCGTCTTTCTTCGGGAAAACTTATTACGCAAATAATTTTTCACAACGAATATTTTTATTGATAGGATAGTCTAAGATCCTGTTTCGAGTCTCAGTATATTTTGTAACTAGAAATGTCACAACGAATCCGACATTTAGCCATTTTATCAACTAAGTCATATTTCTTTCCTGAGTGGCAAAAGATCTGCCTGGTCTGGCGTTATCATGATGAAAGACCACTCCTTTTCTATTGGTCAATTCCAGCCGTTTTATTCTCAATTTCTTGCTTGAGTCTTACTAGTTGTTGGCAGTAGAGATCCCCTGAGAGAATGAGAATCGATGTTTTGGCCAGATGTAAAAGCTCATAATAAACGATGCGCTTTCAACCCCACTATACACACAGCATCACCTTATTGAGGGTTAATCCGGGTTTTGCTACGGACTGTGGACTTGACTACCATATGACCATGATCTTTCTTGTAGGTGATCCACTCCAATCGCCAGTAATTAATCTTAGCAAAAGTTTCAGTTTTATTACGTTTCAATAGATAATTGCAAATGAGTACACGATACCTTAGATTCCTTTCAGTGAGATCGTGTGGTACCTACATACCTATATCTATCTAAGGTATTCGAAGTAGTATAGTGTAATACTTCGAATACTTAGGTCTCAGAGGTTCGGAAATCTTTGTTTAGTTTGAGACATTAATATATCTAAACATCAGTAGTACACATTGACTTTGAAATACGATTCCGGGTATGAAATTCTCTCAGCTTCTGATATTCTTCATTAAAAAAACACGCAGTTTTTACACCCCACTCCTAATCTCTGGACTCGCTCAGCAAACTATGGAATGAATTTTGATTCCGTATTTCGCTCAGTCTATTCAAAAGATTACTTGGTAAAATTTTAGCTTTCTGTAAGTCATTATTTTCATGCTGTAGAGCTTTAGAAACAGGATTAATGATTTCAAATAGTGAATAAAAAAGGCGTAAAACGCTATAAAATTGTAGGCTCTTTAAAATGGTAACTATATTTTTCCATTCATCATTTTCGCATTTTCAGTGAAAATTAAATTTAGTTGATATAAAGTTTTCATTATTAATATAATTCAATCATCAGCCAGACCATCAAAATAATTTTTACCTGTAGCCGATAAGGCGTTGTTTCTTGAAGACCATTTAGTTGGACATCTTTTTAAGGCTAATATTATATAATTTAGATGAATCGTTAGTCAGAATTGACAAGCGTTTTATACTATTGTTAAAAAAAGTATATTTTTGGGTTATATGAGTTTACTTTTATCTGTTATTTCGAATTTTTACCCCAAGTACAGTTTAATACACTTTATTTATTAATTAATTCTTAATATTCAAAAATTTTATCAAAAAACATACTGCGTATTGCCGTTACCGTAACCGTTAAAGCCTATTAAAGTCCATGTTTTATGTATTGCAAAATTGAAATAAAATTAAATCAAATTAAACTACTCGTTTTAAATAATATATTGCGTAATTTATAAATTCTGCAATTTGTCCAGACAGTTACCATTACTAATTTCGAGTAGACGTAATTTAATATCCTAGATAAATTCGTCACTTTCAATGTACATTTGCAATCGTATTCTAAATTACTATGCTACAACAGATGTTATTTGCAAACATTCTAAAAAACGTTACTAATGAATGTTTGTCTTCATTTTAAATAACTTTATGCCAAGACTCTAATGAATCTGTAATTCTGTGAGGTATTCTTTTTATTTCAGCGTTGAGAAAGTATCTTGTTGGCGAGTTTTTATCACATTACTATAAATGACTCTACACAGCAGAGGGATTGTTTTTCTTGTTGTTTTTTTTAAAACGTTACCTCCACACTAGGATTTTCTCTTGTATCGTGGGGGCAGTTTACAAACATAAATTGCACAAGGACAAATATCCAGACACGGAACATTTACTAGCCACTGCGCTTTAAATTTTGACAGGTCTTCTTTAGGCTCGTTGGGCACAGTGAGATTGTGCATAACATTTTACGAATGTTTGCTTACACACGTTACGCATCATCGATATGGCTGATACGGCGGTAGCTACGCCCCTGTTATTACAGTTAGGGATGGAATATCCAAAAATCATTAAATACATGTTGTTCCTAAGTTTCTTATAGAATGCTGATAAGTGTTGGCAAAAATATTATTAAAACATGACAAAGACATATCTTAATAGGTAGAATTAAAATGAGTGAATAGTTCAAAGAAATTACAGAGGAATTTTGCAAGATCCTTTCTTGGTGAGTTAGTGGATTTCTTAATAAAAGGATGCCATATTATCAAAACTTCACGCTTCTGTGTACAGCGGGTTGGGCTGTGCGTCATATCGATATTGTTCATATACAACTTACAGCCTAGTTGTAACACCCTAAAGAAAAATTATTGAAAAAATAAAAACTGAGAATTTTATCAAATAATAAAAACAGCTAATTAAGTTTTTCCTATACAAGTTTGAACAACCTTCCGGTCCCTCATTTGCATGGGTCTTTTGAAACTGAAAAGTTTTATACAATCTGTAAAACCCTATTTCACCCTATTAGGGGTTGAATTTTTCAAAGTTCCTTCTTAGTGGATGCCTACGTCATAAAGCGCAGCTTCTGTCCAAATTACAGATTTCTACGTCAGCGGTTTAGACTGTATGTTGATAGATGAGTCAGTTTTTCAGGGCATCTTCACTCACTGCTACTGTTAGTACAGCTTGTCACACGTCCACTGTTGAACATCAGCCTCCCCCATAATCTCTTTTAAATGGCCAACATCCATCGGCCTGCGTGTTTCATTATACCATCGTCATACCATCTAGCGGGGGATCATCTGCGTGTTCCAATACGAAGCTGCCACTCGAGAAATTTTCTTCCTCATTAGTTGCCGGTTCTTCGAGCTATATGACCGTCTCATTGTGAGTTCAGGTTCCTGATCTGAAAGGTGATGTCAGCTTTTGTTCTTCTTGGGATATGCTCTTTCTCCCTTTTTCTGTTTCTCTTCTTTCTACTTTATACCGCAGAGAAATTTCAAGTATAACCTTTTCCATCGTACGCCATTGCCTTAGTACATCGGCGAAATTCAATGTTCTCGAAATATTTTTACTAAGTACCTTGATCGATTGGATTCCCAATTTAGGTGGCACCAATAATTAGAGAACTACGGTTGATTTAGTTAGTTACAGCCTATATAACTGAAGCATAATAAAATGCTGCAGTTTCCAAAGCTCCTACCAAGCGTTACGACAGTGGCAATTTACTGGCAAACAAACTGTGGATTTCTGACAGGCCGTAACGAACGAATGGAAAAGTTTGTCTACAAAACTAGTTGACAGTCCACCTGATAATAAAGTGCCTACCGCCATAGAAATCTGCAACTCCTTAGAACAAAAAAGGCTATGTATCATTTATGGCGCCTAATAGCCCAGTTGGTAGCAAAAATAGGTAAATGTGACATAACTAATAGTATATGTAAATCGAATACAAAAATAAAAATAAGTTTTTCGATCTAATGAGTTTTGCGTGAAAAAACCTTCCTTTATTTTTTCTAGTTGGTGTCAAAGAAGAAGCATCATCGAGTCTTATGTCAAACGGAGCACCATATTCAAAGTGTTTTATGTAATTTATAATAACATAGGGGAGCACAAGACTAGACTATCCATTGTATTCTGCACTCGTGTGAAATGTAAGACGATGGAATGGAACTTGCAACATGTAATATAAAGTTGTTGTTAGTCATCAGTGTATAAAATTTATTAAGTTTGCATTTTAATTGTGCGAGGTGTTTATCTTATAATGTAAACACAAAGTTTAATAATATTATGTAGCGAAAATTAATATGATACGATACAACTGGCGGAATTGTTAAATCATATTCCCACCGATGGAAACGAATTTTATATAGAGGGGCATTAATTAATCATCGTTCGGGCTAATGCTTTCAAATTAGTCATCATTTGGGCTAATGCTAGCTAATGCGCCCAACCGATCTCGGAATTAGTTTAATTGGCTGAAATTTTGGATCATTTTAACTTGAATTTTTAACCAGGAACCATGAAACCAAGATGAATTCCTGAACAAAAATTCCAACGATGTAATTAATGTTTACGAATTTTGGTTTTGAAATTCGTACATATTTAATGTTAGGTTTGATTTCATTGTAAATATTTTAGATAGATTAGACCAGACGTAAAATATCCAAACTAGCGCCGGGAAGCAACTTCAAAGGTGCGGGACGTCTTCTGGTGGTGCGATCAACCGGCCCGTCAACTTTGACAATTAAGGCAAATTCTTCCTAAAACGAGAGAGGCTCGTGTTCACTAGATAAAATATCTTAAATAAATGTTAAAATACCCTAAGTCTAAAAATTAAACGCCATTCTACCTAGTAATTCAAATGTTAGTGTCAAAATAATATAATTTAAGTAGATTATGGTTACACGACAATAAAATTTGTTTGTATCTGTATTATCGAGGTTAAATATGATTTGTAACGAAAAGATATGTATTTCTAACGAAAATATATGTATGTGAAAATATTATAAAATGTTGTGGTGGCTTATTTTATTGTTTTCACGAATTCTTTATTCGTTGTTATTATGTTAATCGGCTTCCATTTATGTGTAAAGATTTGATCAGTAAAGTTGATATTTAATTTTATTTTTTACCTGTACAAAGCATTGTATATTTAGTTATAGTTTTAGTTACGTAACCAGTTTTATGAATATTTTATTTGTTTATGTCACACTTCAGTTTATGATTCTTCTTGATGTTAATATCTACGTACTAAAGACCATATCTTTACAACTGAATTTGTCGTTTTACTGCTTTTATGAATATCTCTTTTCAACGCTTGCCTCTAAAAGATGACATTGGGTTAACTTTTTTTTTAAATACTTATGATTTACTTATCACACATGTTTTAGTCCTTTTAAATTAAAAAAAAAAAACATTGCGCCATATTACTTTTTGCCTTACGTTGCTAGGCAAAGATAACTTTCTTATTTGGTTTAGCCGAGACACCTCTGTTAAACATATCGATTAGATAATTAAATATTTGTTCACTTAGTTACTAATTACAAGTAATTGCGTAAATTTATCATGTGTCCAGCTCACATTACACACATTCCACGGAATATAAAAGTATAAGGAAAAAATATTTTATTTTATTTTATTTAAGTTTTATTATAATTTATTTTATAAAATCAGCTATAGAATCACATTAAAATTAAGTATAGATTTACGTGGATTGTTATCAGTTTCACTTAATTTTACTATCTACATTTTATGTAAAATACACAAAAGTGACACAAAGGCTGCACGGATGGGTTCACGGGTGAAGAAAAATCAAGTTTATTAATAACACTGCCACAGTCTTCGGTTTGCTTATGTTCATGTCCTTAAAAAAATTAAACGAATTTTATAACATAAAAAAAGATTTGGGTTTATACTCTTCTTATTGATAAATAAAAGCTTATTTATATAAATATTGATTAGATCAAATATGTTACGTTACACAAACATGAAACTCTGGAAATATATTCCTATTAATTTTCTGACTATTCAAATTGTAAGGATAAGTCTACTTTCATGTCATATGTTACATTTATTTGTGCTAATAACTAATTTCCACATCAGATGAACTACACTTTGCATAGATACACTGAAATAGGTTATTTACATTATAGTTCATACTATACTTATATATAGATAATACAGTCATAGATTTCACTGAAGTTGAGTTGTATGAAATATGTTAGACTTTAAAAAATTGGTTAAAATAATTAGATTTATTACAAATAATTACTACTCAAGTTTAATTATACAGTTTTTTTTTTAACTGGGACTACATGGAAAAATTCGAAAGGATAGAATACGGTAAAACTGTCAGAACCCTTAGGTCGTTTTTGTTAAAACAATTTTACCAGACATTTTCGATCAAGTGTGAGTTGTTAAAAAAATTATATTCTTTTTTAATCGAGAGAGCAGAAGTTGAGTAATTGCTAGTAACCTGGTACCTTAGTACAACTAGTGTTTCGATAAATGTACAATATTGCCTCCAACTTTGACTTAGATTTTGATTTTAGATGCAGCTTTTTTAAACTATTTTCGATTGTTATTAAGAAGCTACTGCTCTACTCATCTCCTGTTTCGGTTTCACTCTCACGCCTCTTACGAAATCTAGAAATAAAAGTATTAAAAGTGTTTTCTGAATGTGCTTGCTGGTGGGGAGGAAAGGTTTTTGAGTGACAAGTACGGGTATACATTTTAAACACCTCTAGCAGTTATATATAAAGATGTCTGATGGGTGTAATTCAATTGACGATGTAATATCGGGATTAATAAAGTCGCTTATTCATTGCTCAGCATACTGCTAATAGTTTGAACGGCGTTTTTCTTATTCCACTGCCGGCCACTTATATTTGTAATGTATAGTATGTAATGTATGTAATGTATAGTACGGCAAAATTTACTACTTTCAACTGTAAATCTGTTAAACGCTCTTTGGAATGCGTAAGACACCTGTGTGAAAAGTCTGACGTGCTAGCGCTACAGGAGACATGGCTTCTACCTGATGACATAACGTTTCTGGGCGAGATACATCAAGACTTCAGCTATACCGGTAAGTCAGCGGTTGATACGTCGTCCGGTATACTTACAGGCAGACCCTATGGTGGTGTGGCCCTCTTGTGGAGGAAAAATGCGTTTGATTGTGTCAGTGTGGTCGAATGTAGTAGTGTGCGTCTCACAGCAATTAAAGTGTTCCATAGTAAACGAACTTACATAATATTCTCGGTTTATATGCCAACGAATTCAGTAGACAATTTAATAGAATTTACATCGTGCATGAGCGAGATAAGTGCTATTATTGAAAATGAAAATGTCGATTCTGTATTTGCGCTAGGTGACTTTAATTCGCATCCCGGTACATTATTTTGTAACGAAATGATAAATTTTTGCGCGGATCAGCAGTTGATTTGTGTTGATTTGGAGGTCCTCCCAGCGGGCAGGTATACTTACACTAGTGATGCGCACGGTTGTCGGCGCTGGTTGGATCATTGCGTTGTAACTGAGGCCGCAAGGCGCTCAGTCATAGATGTCTCTGTACTGTATGATACCTACTGGTCGGATCATGTTCCATTGCTGATCGAGTGCAATATTAACTTATTGAGATCAAAAAATGTGGTAAGCTATTTCTGTAATAATAAAATAATTTGGGGTGTCAGAAATATTAACCAAATAGAAACTTATAAAAAATTGTGTCACTCTAAATTAAAAGAGGTAAATTTTCCACAGGAGTTTATGAATTGTTGTAATAATATATATATATGTACGGTAATATTGTTACTATTCTTAGAGAATCAGCTCAGGTCAGTTGTAATAACAAAAGGAATAGGAAATATGTTGTGGGGTGGAATAAATACGTTAGAGACGCCCACGGGGAGGCCCGACTTGCCTTTCAAACGTGGGTCTTATACGGTAAGCCATCTTCGGGTTATTATTATAATAAAATGTGTGAAACAAGACGGAATTTCAAGTCAAAGTTAAAATGGTGTCAAAATCACGAAGAGCAATTAAGAATGGATAAGATCGCATCAAGTCATTCGCAAAAGAAATTTAAAGAATTCTGGAAACTTACGAATAAACTGAATCCCAAGTCGAGCCTTCCCGCTAATATTCAGGGTCACAACCAGCCTGGAGACATTGCCAATCTATTTAAAGAGCATTTTAAAGTAGAGTCACCGCGGGGTCCGTCATCGAGATTAATCGATGGTGGACGTTTTGCAGGTGGATCGTGTGTAAGGATCTCTGCCAAAGAAGTTTTTGAAGTAATAAATTCTATGACTAGAGGTAAGTCACCAGGGCATGACGGGCTTAGCATTGAACATCTGGTACATGCTGGTGCCCATCTGCCAAGAGTGTTGGCTATGTTTCTAAGTTTATGTATAGCGCATCAGTATCTTCCGACTGATCTCATGAAGACAATTGTGGTGCCTATCATAAAGAACAGAACAGGAGATATATCGGATTTAAATAATTACAGGCCAATCTCACTAGCCACCATAGTGGCTAAGGTGCTTGACGGTCTGCTTGACAGGAAATTGAGAAAGCACATTCATCTGCATGATGCTCAATTTGGGTTCAGACCTGGACTATCCACAGAAAGTGCAATTTTATGTCTTAAGCAGACTGTTCGGTACTACACAGATAGGAAAACGCCGGTGTATGCCTGTTTTTTGGATCTATCAAAAGCTTTTGATCTAGTCTCTTATGACATTTTATGGCGAAAGTTACAGGAGGAGACTGACTTGCCCCAGGAAATTGTCTCCGTATTTAAATATTGGTATAGTAACCAAATAAATTATGTGCGATGGGGTAGCAGCTTTTCTGAGGGGTATGGGCTGGAATGCGGGGTGAGACAAGGAGGGTTGAGTTCACCTACGCTTTTCAACTTATACATAAACCAGTTGATTGTGGAGCTCAGCAGCACTAAGGTCGGTTGTTCTATAGACGGAGTTTGCATAAATAACATAAGCTATGCAGATGACATGGTGCTGCTGAGCCCCACGATAGGTGCACTCAGAAAGCTGCTAGGGATCTGTGAATTCTACGCAAAGACCCATGGGCTCAAGTATAATGTAACGAAGAGCGAGCTCATGGTTTTTAATTCAGGCACTAAAAGGCAGCTCACCATGCCTACTGTTAAGCTCTGTGATAGTCCTTTGAACAGAGTCTTCAAATTTAAGTACTTAGGCCACTGGGTAACAGAGGACTTAGAGGATGACTTGGATATAGAAAGGGAACGCAGGGCGTTGGCTGTTCGCTGTAATATGCTGGCCCGCAGGTTTGCACGATGTACTAAAGAAGTTAAAGTTACGCTTTTTAAAGCTTATTGTCAGTGCTTTTACACATGCAACTTGTGGGTCAGATACATGCAGTGGACATACAATGTCCTGCGTGTACAATACAATAATGCGTTCAGGGTGCTGTTAGGATTGCCACGTTATTGTAGTGCCTCTGCCATGTTCGTCGAGGCACACACGGATGGCTTTCATGCCATAATACGTAAAAGGTCCGCTTCATTAATGAATCGACTACGTACATCTACCAACAGCATCCTGAATACACTTGCTGATAGGTGGGATTCTGCCATTATGAAACACTGGTTGAGCCTACATATAAAATTGAATAAATAAGATATTTGTAACGTAGGAGCGATATTTAATTTGTTAAGTTTAAAAAAAAAAAGTTAAATACTAACATTAGTTTTAAGTAGTTATTATTCTACTAACATCTTTATGGACAAAGTCTGAAAATAAAGTATTATTATTATATTTTAATCAGTATCAGACGTGTTGTAAAAAAAATGAAAAGCTTTGACGTTATAAATTGAGCGAAATTATTATCTTACCTCCTCCTTATTGCTGCTGCAGCCGATGAAGAAGCATCGATTGCAAGATTGTTAGTATCCAATTAAATAATTAACAAATATTTGGTAGAGAGTGTGGATATCCCCATCAAGTACAACCTCTATACCGTCGGCACTGCTTCTGCGGTAGACGTTATGCTTGTTGGCTAACATTCATTTCCATCCATGAAGTGTTTACAGTTGTTGTTGGACAACTCACACGTATACAGGATATCCCCGCAGTGTGGAGGGATTTGCGGCACGCCCGCCTATATATATATATATATATATATATATATATATATATATATATATATATATATATATATATATATATATATATATATATATATATATATATATTGTCTCATTGCAAAATGCATTTATATCATCGTAGGATAATTTGAAGAGAATCTCAAAAAAATCGTAAAAAAGTTTTCGGTCCCCATGCGGTCAATAAAAGTGAAAATGCATAAAACTTATGAGGTCAATAAAAGTGATCTACATTTTATTTTCGTGTAGTTCGTACGATTAAGTACTTTGACTATGATTTAGTATATTATAACATTTATATTTACATTATACATTATACTACCTATTGCATTAAAAACCACATTATGATTCCAAAGACAGTCAGATCCATAAAATATACAACGGCGTCCTATGGTTTTATATTTACTATACTGTCCCAGTTAAAAAAAACACTGTAAATACAATAAAAGATTATTTAATAATCATAACTTGTCGATTCTATAGTAGGTAGTTTTTAATAATATTTTTAATAATTATAATACCAAATCCTCTTCATTTTTTTAATTTATGACGTATTTTGTTTTTTATGTTTTATTTTACTAATATTTTAATAATCATCATTTTACCATAATATCACCAAAGACGAGGAAGAGAGTGCTATTAAAGTATTTTAATGTAAATGAAAATATTTACACTTGTGGAAAATGCCTCGCATTGCAGATTATTTATAGAAATTAGTTGACTCATTGACGGTAAGAATTTGCAATATCTTATATAGTTTTTATGGTTTACACTTTCAGATTGCATGAAAGTTTTTATTTTCCAGACGTAAATTTGGTTAAAAACAATAATTTACATGAATTTTACTGTCAACCATTTCATTAAAACTAAAGTAACATCGCACTGCATAGTTTAATTTCGTTAATGTTTAAATTTTCAATCATACACCAAACTTGAATATTAAAAGACGTTAACTTTTTTTTACAAAAAAACAAAGAAGTTTACAAAGTATCCATCTACGAACACAACATTTTTATTTACAATTTACTCAGTAACAACCACTCAAAAATATTGAGTATTAGTATCCTGCGCGTAACAAATCGATCAATATTTAACGATGTTACTGACGTAGCTGCCACGCTTGGCAAGCTGGTTGGCACCCGCAGTTTTATTTTTGGTCGTTCTTAGGAAGACGATATATTATAAGAACTTATTAATTATAATGTATAAATATAAAACAGGAGATGGGCACTGGGCGGTAGCATTTTCCTGATAAATTTTTAAAATAGTAACCCGCCAGCCAGAGTGGCTACTATGACAAATACCTATGAGGGGACCTATTTTAAGGTTTGGACTTCGATAAACTGTAATGATGATGATTTATTTTAAATTAAAATTATAATAATTATGATGTAATAAATAAGTAGAGACTTAACTCCGTCAAGAAATACCGCTGACTATAAAAAGCCTTATACCGTTAGTGGGCTTGGAAAGACTGAAGATGAAGCTTCATTATGTTACGTGACATCGCTTGACGAATTGTTATAAAAATGAAAGCGATTGAAGCATGGGTTGAGGAAAAGTGTAGAGTATTGAAAATAGATCGGAAATGCACCTACTAGTCCACAATAAAGTGTTCAAAATATTAATAACAAAATTAAATTAATCATATCATCACTCATCCCTATATCTAAACAGATTTTTAACGAACTTGTCAAATTATGGCAATTGGTATATTGACAATAGCGGCACTGATAATCATAATCAAAGAATTCAACGAATAATTAACAAAAATTGTATAACCAAATATAATGTAAGAGTCAATAAATTGAGTTTTTAATGGGCTTTAATGCGAAAAAGAAAACAAATGACACTGGCGTACTTAAGTTTTATTACGTAGGTACCTATACGCCACAGTTGACATACGACATATGACATGGTAACCACATAAAACAGTAGTTATTTTTAAGTTAACTTACATAAATACTTAAATTACTTACAAGGACATAATATACTTTTCATTGTATAGATACTTGATAGATTTACACTTTAGAGGCTTTAAATATTGTTAAAAGATTTTTTTCATGATCTTTGACCATAGAGAGTCTGTATATAGAGCAAATAGACGGTCACTATCTCCACAGAAAAAGTTCACAATAGATGAAAATATAATATTAAAAACTAAACTAACATATTTATAAAAACCGTAATTGAATGTAAATTTGCTAATAAAAACATAACCTATAAAAATAAATAAAATTGATGTGCCTGTTTGCAATGTCAAAATAACAGCTTTTGACTAAATGTTAAAGAAAGTATATACGGCACTTATAACAAAAAAGCAATTATTAAAATGTTTGTTTGTCTGCCTGTTTGTTTGTTCAATTTTGACGGGACTTCCACTGGCAGATAGCTGACGTTATAAGGCGTGACTTAAGCTACTTTTATTATAGAGAAAAAATTAGGTTTCTGCGCAAAAAAATTAAAACCCATGAAATTTAACCCTAATAAATTCCACACGGGCGAAGTCGGAGGAATAGCTAGTTTTGTAGTCATTTAAATTTGATATGACATAAATACGGAGGCGATAGAAAATATAGAGTGTAAACAATAAAATAAAATATAATAAGGAGTGAAATATCTAATGTACTTATTGTATAAGTTCAATATCTTTTAATTATATTTTTACTCTTATAATGATTTCAAAAGTAAGTATTTACAGCATAGATTTTTTTATTATATGTTTGTATTACTTACAAAAATTGATATTTGTAGTCTCCATTTTGCACTTAATTTATAAATTGAGGTATCAAAAATATTTTAATTTCGTACAAATTTGACCAAGATACTCGTACTTACTAAGTACTTACACTCGTAATATAAAGTAAGCACGTAGTTTTACACTTGCATTGTCCAATTTGAATTCACTTCGAAACATCCTTATGATTTTTTTTTAAGCGCAGTGACTTACTGCGAGGTTCGGGTGGAAAATGTATTAGACCAGGTGTTCTCTCTACGCTTAGAGAATACCCTCTGTCACGGACGGGAGGGTTCATACATATCATTGCAGAACCGCGACGTGAAATAATTGGCGGTCCAGAGCAGGAATCGTAAACCTGAACCACTTCACTCCTTAGTTCAGTTCCATCAGCAGATGTGTCGTCTGAATCTGTTTCTTCATCGTCTGTTTCAATTAATCTGAAAATATGTTTACGTAATTTTAAAAAACTCCTTGAAGTACAGTTTACTCATTCGCGTTGCAGAAAAAATCTTATGCCTAATCAAAATTCGCAAGTGGCTCTTAAAGTTTTTGTTCTGTATAATATGTAGTTATATCTCACCTAACTTCTAATTTGTTAATCCTCTGTTTTATCTTAGCTTGCTCCTCACCTACATCGGTAAGAAGCCCTTGTAAGCGATTATTAAGCATTTCAATGGTCGTTTCTAATTTGTGTACAGTTTCTTCTAAACTCTGTTGAGTGGTTTGGGCATTTTCAAATACAGTTTCATCGAGTAGACCGTCCTGAAAAGTAATATAAATATATGGTTATTATTTCTTAAATAGCGGAAATATATTTTTTCTGTATTTATTCTTCTATACTATTAACAATTTAAAAAAAAACGAACCTTTCTTAGTAACTGACAACCACGTTCAGTAAGCGTAGCTCTTGCATCAGGGTAATCTGCAAGAGCTTCCCATAAGTCTCTTTTTGCTAGGCAGAACAAATCTGAATAGCCAAGTGCACGAACATTTGCCGTTCTACGATTCCCGGTGCGGTTTCCTGCAATCTCCAAAACGCTCACTTCTCCAAATACAGATCCAGCGCTTAATGTGGCTAGGACAGTTTTTCCATCGTCAGCCACTACTTGAAGTCTTCCTCTTTTGACTATATACATTTCTTTACCAACATCTCCTTTTCTGCAGATATAATCACCTGGACTGAACACTTGAAGTCTTAGTTTTAATACCAAAGCTTCTAAAAGTCCAGGTTCGCAATCTTGGAATATTCTTACTTTTCGCAACGTGTCTAAATGAACTCGAATAGCTATTTCTGCTTTTAATTTATCAGGTAATGATGACAAGACGTTTTCTTCGTCTAATGCCCCGCTTTGAGCCCAAGTATATGCAAACCATCTAATAACTCTTGCTTCGAGCTCACCACTTACTTTACGGAATGCCATATATTGTTTAACACCGTCCATTTTATTTTGGAATTCCACTCTAGCAACATTCATATTAGAAATCATTGATCCGATATTTCCAACTATAGTCGCGAAAATTAATACACCTGCCAAGAAGTCCGCAACGACAAAGAGATATTCAGCGTCTATTTCTGGTTGGGGCGTTTCTCCAATAGTCGTTAGAGTTAAAGTAGACCAATAAAAACTGTATATGTACTGATGAGCAAGAGACTCATTTCGAGAACCGGTCAAATTATAAACCCAATTATCCGTGCCGAATCCAATGGCGTAACTAATCGCGAAATAAAGACAAGCGTTCCAATGTATAAGAACGAGAATTGCCATCACGACCTGAAACAATTATGTGTTATGTGTGTGTTATTATTATTGAAATTGACATCTAATCAAAGATGTGGTAGATAGCGTAATTGATGTTGTAACCGACCTTGCATATTCGGAAAGCATTCGGATAACTAGTGGCGGTCTCGGTGCGATCGAACCACTCCCACATTCGAGGCAGGCGAAATAGTCTATTGAGTCGTACAATAACAGGGCACGGTAAACGTTTCTGGAACACAACCAATATTGACGCTTTCAGTAATAGACGAGATGAGGGATATTTCTCTTTGGGATATTTGTATATAATACCAAACTTTGTTAATACAAAATTATGTAATAGTCTAAATCTATACTAACGTAGTCGCAAGAACCCGGTTTCCACCAATAATAAGCGACGTCCGTTGGCAGCAGTGAAATCAGATCGTATCTCCACGAATCTGATTTTAAATAATGTCGCCTTAGCATCTTTGAATCCTTTACCATAAGTCCTTGTTCCAGATAGCCTAAAATAAAATTAAACATATATATATATATATATATATATATATATATATATATATATATATATATATATATATATATATATATAAAACAATACAAAACAATTATTGTCTGTACGAAAACTACTCGTAATATTAATTACATTTTTTTGTAAATTAAACACATCTTTTCAACCAATTTCAAAAGAAGGAGGATTTCTATTCGTCGAAATATTTTCTTTACCATGTTATTGGATTATATATCCTTATGGTCACGATCCACAACATCACCCCCCACTAGGTGGAGTGACGATCTGGTAAGATATGCAGGAAGTCGATGGATGCAGGTGGCTCAGGACCGTGCTTTGTGGCATTACTTGGGGGAGGCCTATGTTTAGCAGTGGACTTGTGAAGGGCTGTAATGATGATGATGGTGATGATGGTCACGATCTAATAATGCGATCCACGAGCAAACCATTAATAATCTCTGCAATTTTCAAGGCATGACATGAGGACGAAGAGGAAAAATAATTCTCTACCACGTCATACGATATCGATGATTGTATTCCTTTTGGTGCTTTGAAGTCGGTTTTTATTATGTAAAAGTTTTATTAAACATAAACACAAACTTGCACGCATATTATGAAGATGCGTAGGCAGAAACTATTGACTTACATTTGATCTGTCCTAACACATCCTTTTATATTTTATTACATATTTTATTACATTACAATATTTTATTACATCAACATTGTTCATTAGAAAGAGGTCGGATCGGATCGGACAATTATAAGATTAAAAACTTTTTAGACGCATCAGATTAGAATAAATTAGGTTATTATACCCATCGATCACTAGTTACAGGCAATTGTGTGACGAAAACGGCATTGCTATATTTGATCGGAAAAAGCAACTACACACGGTCGAATGTTTGTCTACACGTTAGCTAAATTTGATGACGCAAGGCGCGGCCCAACGCACGGCGTGTGGGTGTCAAATTGTTGATTTGCGAGTTCATTCCGTAAGCAATATGTACTCGTAACTTACTTCGCTGTGAGTTCAATTGGGTTTAAAGACCCTTGCAAAGTATTACGAAGACGCCAACTTTTATTTTTTAACAAACAACATATTTTTTACAGCTTTATAGATGTATAACCGGACAATACATTGTAATTTTCAGTAAATATTAGGCATTCGCTACAAAAACAATTATAAGAATTTCAAAAATCGCATAGCTTCGCTCAGCATCGCAAATATTAATGAGTTTAATATTTTTTTGCGTACCTTCGTGAACATGTATGACGGTGTCTATGAGGTAAATTATATCGCAGAGGTAGTCGAGCACAAACCAAAGCACGGTAAGGTTATCCAGCTCCCAGAACACCGCCCGGCCGATTACAAACACCATATTGTACAGGATTGCTAGAGACACCACTGCCAACCACTATGAAAATAAAATAAGGTTTGTATTAATTTTTATCTACTCACACTTAAAAACTAATGACAAAACAACAGCAGTCTACAAACGGATAGGTAGCCCCAGGAGCCCATGAACAGCTTAATGCTGCTATGTTTCGTATGGTAAGTGTAGAAAATCGGATACCCTTTTTACTGGAAAAGAAGCATTTCGATTCGCAAACGATGATATATGTAGATGTTTATGGGTCACAGCAACCACTTACCATCAGGTGGACTGTGTGCTCGTTTGTCACCCTTAGCCTGTAAAAAACGAAATCTCGTACCTCTGACGCTACTTTTCGTTGATATATCGAGTGTCCGATTGTTTAAAAAATATCTCAAAAATGTCATGGTACTACCACCATGGCTTTTTTAGATATATTTTTTTAAATATTTGCTTTGAACGGCCATTTGTTCTGTTGTAAGACATTTCTAAGTAATCTATTAATTACGGAACAATATGTATGTATTTTACATCTAGTTATATTTAGAAAGTTTTCCCGTAATCTATCAGGGACTACGATATAAATATGTAATGGGTTCCCTTCGATCAAGTGGAATGAATCAATAACTTAAAAAATAAAAATAAAACAAAACATTAATCACAATAACTAATAAAATAAGTATTTAAATGATCGACATATTTCATCGTATGTGGTATTTAGTTGTCAGTTGTCACAGAAAGTAGACTTAGTCGAATATAGATGTGCAAAACATTAATGACACGTTACGTGCGACACAGAATGCATCCACTCATGTTAATATATATTTATGTATCGCTTATGCAAACATATCGGATGTCGGCGGAGAATAGGAATACAAGATCTAAAAACCAAAATATCTGGCCAAAGTTATAAAATTTCGAGATTTTGGGGTTGTTTTCGGGCGAAATAAATATTAAAAATAAAAATGTAAAACTAGTTTTTTTTTAATTAATAGGCTACAAAAAATTGAAAATTGTTGACACAAAACTAATTTAAATACACCTGATTTTAAGTCTATTTGACATCTAAGTTTATTTGGCATCGGACTTTATTAGAGTCCATCAATTTGGATCCTTTAGTTGCACTCAAAAAATATTTCAAACTCAAACAATTTACTTCAAAGTAAATTGTTTGAATTTGAAATTACTAACTCAGCTTTTATTAAATCAAAGGTAGCTGCGATATGAAGAGAAACTGTTTGTTTGGAGATTTTGAGTTTTATCGAGAGTCTGGTGATTATTAAAAATGTCGGTAGTATCCAGGCGTATCCCGACCATCTGGCAACCCTAGCGGGAAACAGTGCTGGGGAATTGAGGCAACATAATAATAGTGGTGCTAACCTCCTTGATACTCAACAATCGTTAAAGTTAATAGAAAACTACAAAAGCGAATGAATTCAAGGATAAGTTACACATGTCAAGTGACTTAACATTTAGATTTTTTATAGGGTCAGGGTGACAAGCTGTTAGGATCTCCCCTTGGATGCTTTTTAAAAAATACACTTTTCACTAGTGCAAAACTAATTGACACATCGGAATTTTATGGATTACAAGGAAGTTGTGTACAGAACAAAGGTTAGAGTTTGACTGCTTGAATTATATGAAAAACAGTGTTGCCGAGTCAAAACGATTCCGAGTCGCTAAAAATTTGACGCCAAGTAGTCTAAATTCGCCTATTTCTTTTCCTGTAAAGTAGCTTAAATCGCCTGCTGTAAGGTAATGCAGCCTATAAAGGCTATATTTAAACGGAGACCTACTTTAATCAACCTTATTTTTGATTGTATCAGTATAAAATAATGCTGTTTTTTGTTAAAAATTATTAATATTTATAAATTTAAACGAAATATTTCATTTACATATAAAGAGATCTATGAAGTAGAAGAGGAAGAACTTAATTTTGTGGCGGCGCTATCGTCGCGCCACAAGAGAAAATGCACCAAAGCCTATATCTGTAACAGCGATGGGAATAATTGAACTGAGCGTTAAGCTTTTAGAATATCATATATTATGGAAATTGTGCAGTTTAATCACATGTTATATAGGTGTGAAATTGATGCTCGTTTGTCACCCTTGTACTATTAAAAAAATTGTGTGTTGCATCAGTCATGAAAACTCGGGTACGTTATAGTAAAACACACGAAATCAACCAACAATCGAATATGTAGAAAACAGGGAAAGGAATGGGAATACTGGGCGTGGCGGTGGTGGCAATGGCAAACAATGCAAAATATATACATTTCTCTTGATCTCTGAATCACTGTCGTTAAAGAATATTAATTTATTACTCTGTGACAAAAACATACGTTTCATTATACGTATTTTTATTACATATGAGACATATTTAAAGAGAGATTAATTTAGCATATTGTAACGATTCCCCCCCCTCTCTATATAATAAATGTTTTAATATTAAAAATATCCCCTTTTTAATAACATTATATATGTGACCAGGATTAATAAACTATGTTTAGATCTTTCTAAATGATCTCTCTAAAGGTTTAATAATAGGCCGCTTGTAATCTTTTGGCGTGATCGTCTTAGTTAGGACCCTTATTTACGTTGTGTTTGTTTAGTAACTTAGTTCTTTTAGGTGTCGTTTGGAAGAATGAATATTCACTAGAGCAATTGAAAGCTGTTGGTAGTACCTTATAAGCTAAGTGAACCCCGTTCACGAAGACAGGGCTCGAAAAAGGTTAAGAACATAAAACGTCCGTATTCCACTTGTATCAGGTTTACATTATTAATTTATTATTATTTATCCCTTCCCGCTTGGAAAAGGCTCACAATATATTTATACAAAATACCCGATACAAGGGCTTCGCTCTCCTACATTTATTTAAAAAAAATGTAGGGGAGGTACACGGCCCCACACACGCCGTGCACGGTGAGCGCCAACCATTTTGATGCACTCCCCCCGAAGGGAACGCTAATTCGGGAACTGGACCGTAGTCCACAGCAAAATAACTGGCGAACCAGTAAAAGAGGCTTGGCCCCTTGTTAGTGCGTAAGCACAAACATCGACCGAAGTCGCGCATGTCAATGCGTGTAAACGCCATACAGAATACGAACGAATCCAGCCACAGTGAATGTACGACACACGGTTTAGGCAAATAGGCACACTGGCCGTAAACCCTCCGTGAGCGCCACCACCTGCCAGACCACCGCTCCTGCAGACGTGATGTAAGTGTATGGCATCACCACCAATTGCATGATCAGCACGGCTACTAGCCGCAGAGCGTGTCATGAGACTACTGCTCACCTCAAGGGAATGGGGTCCCACGTTGTGCGGCTTTCGGCCGCAGCCTTGAGAGTCTCCTCAGATCCTCCCGCCAGCTACCACCCGCATGAGGTCGACACATATGCTCCACCAACCAATACAACGGCAGATATAGCCAAAAGCCAGTTATAAGATAAGAGTAATAATTCGCCATCAGAAAGGGTTTGTGTCACTGACGTTGAGTAAATGCATTTTCGATCATGTTTGTCCCACCCACCAACAAGTTGCCTTCAATCATTCAAAGGTGGGAAAGTTACAGAGATATAATATTATGTTGTTATATAAAACATCGTGGAGGGCAGACAGTCTGCAGCCCCGCAATGAAGGGACCCGACTTGGGCAAAGCTACTTAGGTGTGAGTCAAACCAAGACGCAGAGAGCGCCATTGAGAATAGCGTCCCACCAAACAACCATCGCAGAGACGCAATGCTGCAGAACGCAACAAGCATCAATACGACTATCGTCGGCTTACACCACTCCAAGGTCTCCCATACATCCCAGCAGACATCACCACCCGCATACCTCCATCGACCAGAACCACAAAAGAGCGTCGAATCAGGCGCAGCACACCCGCAGATCCATCACAAGACGCAATACCGCCAGTAGCAGTAAGCATCAATGCAACTATCATACGGATGGCGCCCCCTCACAATACTCCCAACATGATCCCTATCGACTTTGGTAACAAAGTTGGTATTGTTGTTATATAAAAAATATCACCAACGTATCATAGTAGCACGCTACTAAGACGCCAATGAACAAAACTCCACGTATCATAGCGCTAATGCACTAAGACATGAAGCTGAGTATGTCTGTTACACTTAAAAGTGCTACCAAACACACTCAACATCCCCATCCGAAAGATAGACGACGCATCGCTATGCGCTACGACGCCGCCCACAAACGGTATGGGTGTGCGATGTCCACGGGAAAGCCGTATTGCTACAACAAACCCGCTTACCACCGACACTAAGATGTTAATTGTATACCTCCATCGACCAGAACAACAGGAATGCGTCGAATCAGGCGCAGCACACCCGCAGATCCATCACAAGACGCAATACCGCAAGTAGCAGTAAGCATCAATGCAACTATCATACGGGCGGCGCACCCTCACAACACACCCACATGACTCCTATCGACTTTGGCAACAAAGTTAGTATTGTTGTTATATAAAAAATATCACTAACGTATCATAGTAGCACGCTACTAAGACGTCAATGAACAAAACTCCACGTATCATAGCGCTAATGCACTAAGACATGAAGTTGAGTATGCCCGTTACACTTAAAAGTGCTACCAAACACACTCATCATCCCAATCCGAAATATAGACGACGCTTCGCTATGCGCTACTACACCGCCCACAAACGGTATGGGTGTCCGATGTCCACGGGAAAGCCGTATTGCTACAACAAACCCGCTTACCACCGACACTAAGATGTTAATCGTATACCTCCATCGACCAGAACCACAAGAGAGCGTCGAATCAGGCGCAGCACACCCGCAGATCCATCACAAGACGCAATACCGCAAGTAGCAGTAAGCATCAATGCAACTATCATACGGGCGGCGCACCCTCACAACACACCCACATGACTCCTATCGACTTTGGTAATAAAGTTAGTATTGTTGTTATATAAAAAATATCACTAACGTATCATAGTAGCACGCTACTAAGACGTCAATGAACAAAACTCCACGTATCATAGCGCTAATGCACTAAGACATGAAGTTGAGTATGCCCGTTACACTTAAAAGTGCTACCAAACACACTCATCATCCCAATCCGAAATATAGACGACGCATCGCTATGCGCTACTACGCCGCCCACAAACGGTATGGGTGTGCGATGTCCACGGGAAAGCCGTATTGCTACAACAAACCCGCTTACCACCGGCACTAAGATGATATGTCTAGGACACATCGGTTAGCGAGTCCAAGTTTACCTCGGACCAATTGCTCGTGAAGCAGCACACACGCCACCATAATATTCCTTTTCAAGTCCCTAATAAGGACTAGTCATTTTGCTACAGCACTAGGAGCAGTCAGTCACCCGACCACCCCATACAATGCTTATGCATCAAGGAGACCTCCTATAATATTGCTTTTGTATCATAGACCTTACTTTCATAAGTCATTCATATATAGGATTCGAACCCACGACCCTACTATTGTAATGCATATTAATCATAGAGACCTTCTATAGTATTGCTTTTGAATCATAGACCTTACTTTCATAAGTCATTCCTATATAGGATTCGAACCCACGACCCTACTATTGTAATGCATATTAATCATAGAGACCTTCTATAGTATTGCTTTTGAATCATAGACCTTACTTTCATAAGTCATTCCTATATAGGATTCGAACCCACGACCCTACTATTGTAATGCATATTAATCATAGAGACCTTCTATAGTATTGCTTTTGAATCATAGACCTTACTTTCATAAGTCATTCCTATATAGGATTCGAACCCACGACCCTACTATTGTAATGCATATTAATCATAGAGACCTTCTATAGTATTGCTTTTGAATCATAGACCTTACTTTCATAAGTCATTCATATATAGGGTTCGAACCCACGACCCTACTATTGTAATGCAAATTCATCATGGAGACCTTCTATAGTATTGCTTTTGTATCATTGAGTTTAATATCATAAGTCCCTAATATAGGACTAGTCATTGGTGCTACAGTACTTCAGGCAGTCGGGCTCCCGACCACCCCATATATATGTACAACTGCAGGTATGTATCTCCGGCACCTCATCCATACAAGACGTCTATACGTGAACACCTTCCATAACTTAGGAAAATTTTCCTTAATACATGAACTCCTTCAACAACTTAGAAAAATTCATCTATACGTGAACTCCTTCCACAACTTAGAATAATTTTCTTTTATACACGAACACCTCCCGTGACTTTAACAATTTTTAACAAATTTTCTAATTATCTTATAAATGTTATTTAACTTAATTTTATAATATTTTTTGACTTGTATTTCTATTATTTATCTTATTTTAAATATTTTTACAAGTTTTTATAATAAATTTACTTATTACAAGAAACAATAATTTTGCCTTTAATTTGTTATGTTATTGGGATAATGTCTGAAATATATTAACTTTATGTTTATTGATTTAACTTAATTGCTTAATATATATCTTTTAAAACTATTTTTGACGCCCCTTTATATTGAATTTAATTATTAATAATAATATTGAGCCGTCACAATATGTAAAAATCGCCCTTGTTTTCTTCGAAGTAGTCTAAATTGCGACTAGTCACCAATCGCAATTTTTCATCGTAAAGCTATTTCTAAATCGGTGAAACGTTATTCTAAAGAATTATTCATTAGAAATTTATAATATAGAATTTCTAGAGATTCGTTTATGTACTGTCAATGGCACCAGCCCCATCGGTTTTGAACAGCTCGGAAAACTGCACTAATTTGAAGTCTATGCTATCTTCCAAACCATTTGCATAAGCACTGACATATAGTTTCTTTTAAAATCTCTTCTGCTGTTTTCGATTTTAACAGTCGAAATTGTAAAATAGTAAGTTAGACAGATAGTAAGTTATGAATAATGGCAAGAAACACCTCAATTTCAAACTGTTTACTAGATGTTTCTTTTTCAATAAATTTTGCAAGTGTACTAGAACTGCAAAAATAGTAATATTTTGTGTTTCGCTTGTGTCGTCTGGAAATCTGTTGCTATTCGGGACAGCCTATGAGATTGATGGCTTTTGGTTCAATACCTGAAAATGCGGATCATGGGTGGTCATGATTTGGACATTTCCATAAAATGATTCAGAAAGGATGTATCCCGTATTAAGTCCATATTAGACGATTGCAGCGACACACTAGTCGCTGGCACGCGTTCCAGTAATCAGTTGATGCTTTTCAAGGTAGCGCATGAGCTGATAGTTAATAATGGATTCTATATTTTGGAGAACAAGGAGAAAAACGAAAAATAAAAAATGCTCGGCGGTATGTTCCCTCCGTTGTCGAGAGTCGATTTAGACGCAAAAAGAGAACCTAAAAGATAGGCTTTCTCTTAATTCTCTTAGGCAGGAATTAGCCTTAGGGAGGGATCAGAATGCACGAGTTCCCTAAAGAAGGCGAACTAGTTCTCACCAATTCTTTTAACCACTTTTGGCCTAACGACAACTCTTTTGAAGGACCTGGAGGCAGAGTTGTACTTCCTTTTGATTGCGCTAGTGCTTGCATCCCGGGACGCCGATGCGTCAGCTCAAGCCTTATAACACTCCTGTTTTTGCCGCGATGCAATTTTGCAGAAGTGTCCAAGTCAAGGCTGGCATCTGCCACCGATAGACACTACAAAAGACGGTATGAAAAGTTCCATCCCCTTAAGCACTATGTCGGCGATAGACACAGCAACGATTTTTTTGGGATACCCAGAGTGAAGCAAATCTGTTTGAGTAAAAAAAGCCCTCATCCAATCCCAATTCGCTGACATATAGTGCCACATACGGTGCGGCGGCAGCCTCCCGACCGTGCTTGTAATGAGCAATTGATGGGCACTATATTACGGATCAGGTAGTGATCTGAAGAGCCTAGAGGGTCATCAACGGATACCTGATAATTGTCCGGATGAGAGTACAGCAGAAGGTTCAACAGGAAGGGTGTAAGATCCTCCACATCTTAAATCCGCGTGGGCGAAGTGGCCATTTGTGTCAGACCATATGCCAAGGCAAAGTCGTAATGAGATCTTCCCGCATGATCGAGAATATAAGAAGAAGAACCGAGCTATTTGGCGTGATAGGCATTAAAATTTGTGCGATTACTTTGTAAAATTGTCTTAGTCGAAAAAGGTTTTAAGTTTCACGTTTTTTGTGACATCAAATAAATTTAATATACCATGCCGTAATAAATTTCACTCAAAAATTACACTTAGGTGGTTATGAGCAGAGTTGGATACGCGGGCCGTCCTTTTGCGCGAGGCCCGTAGCGATTGCTACTCTTGTTGCGTGGTTAATCCGGCACTGCTTATTTATACATCGGTTCATAACATCTCCCCCCTTAAGACGGAGGATTATCTTTTAAGATAAACGTACAATAAATTCAAGGTTCAAAGTAAATACGATAAAACCTCAAAATACTCTAGAACAGTTTTAACACATACAATTGCAATTCCTAATACTTAATGTCAATTAATAATCTTAAACAATTAATAACTAAGAAACATAATATTTAGAAACATTAAAAGCTTTGAAAAACGAATTAATAAATTTTAATCGTTACATAATAAAGTAAAATGATAGTATTAAGCAATTAATGAGTAAGGAACATGTTTAAAAATATTAAAATTACTTCAAAAAAATTCATGTTAGTTAGCAATGTTAGTTGTTAACTAACTACTTATATATTAATTAATTGACAACAAAAATGTGGTAATGTTAAAAATATAATTTTAATATTTTGTTAATAATTGCTTAAACAACGGTTTGAGGTAACTATTAAATTTCGTAAATTGAGACTCATAAGCGATTTCTTGTGAACCGATTCATATGAAATGTCCGTTAATTCTATAAAAGTGTTAACATTTGCATCATTTCATTTATTACATTTTTATTATAAGACTGATTGTATATTTGTATGCAACAAGACACTATTACAACAATATGAAAGGCATTTACTATATATCTTATATAGTATATAACTAGGAATACTGGCAATAAGAATGTAAGTAAGCATTGAATAATTACATTATGAGATTGATTCTCATCATCATCATCATCATCATTACAGCCCTTCACAAGTCCACTGCTGAACATAGGCCTCCTCCAAGCAACGCCACAAAGCACGGTCCTGAGCCACCTGCATCCATCGACTTCCTGCATGTCTTACCAGGTCGTCACTCCATCTAGTGGGGGGTCGCCCTACACTACGCCTACCGGTACGAGGCTGCCACTCGCGAACCTTTCTTCCCCATCGGTTATCGGCTTTTCGAGCTATATGGCCGGCCCATTGCCACTTCAGCTTACTAATCCATTGGGCTATGTCGGTCACTCTGGTTTTACTGTGGATATCCTCATTTCTGAGTCTATCACGCAGAGAAACTCCGAGCATAGCCCTCTCCATAGCTCGCTGAGCGACCTTGAGCATCCTCATACGGCCAGCAGTGAAGGACCACATCTCTGATTGATTCTCAGCTTGATGAATTTGATTATTCAAACTTTCCAATTTATATGGCGCAAATTTTAATGCTTTTAATTAGAGTCAAAACATGAGAACTGTGGTTTAATAAATTGTATTTGCAACAATCATCTTCAACTATGTCGAAATTAATAAATATTTGGCTAGGTTGGGCAGTCTTATTCTTAACATTTCGAGTCTCTGATTTTTTGTTACCCTGTGTTAAAAATAACTTAGTAACACAGATATTGAGTCCCTTATTTGAAGCGAAGCATGGTAATTGAGACGAAGGTCCATTAAAATTTAAATTCAGTGCAACCGAGAATTGACCACAGGTGCGACCTTGAAATTCCAATGAAGACTTGGCCGTAATATTAAAAAAATGGTCATCAATATTTTTGGTCATCCGTGTCTTAGAACATAATTTGGGAACAAGGGAATTTGTTATAAGTTTTCATGTCATTTAAATCAATACGACGTTTCGGCAGACGCGGCACCGAAACCGTGTTTAGTTTAAATCGTCATTATTATTTTCACTCGAGATGCTAAGGGCTGGAGAGGGAGTGGTGGCAGGCCTGCTGTACACCTTGTTTAATATATGTTGGGAATTAAAACGGGTACCGGATGACTGGTGTAAAGCAGTTATAGTACCAATATATAAAGGAAAAGGGTCACAGCAGGACTGCAAAAACTATCGTGGTATCAGCTTGCTTAGTATTGTGGGTAAACTGTATGCTAAGGTGTTAATTGAAAGAGTTATGAAAGAAACTGATGGAAAAATTTGGGATGTGCAAGCGGGTTTTAGAAAGGGAATGGGGTGCACAGATCAAGTCTTTTCCATGCGCATGATTGCGGAGAAGTTTTTGACCGAAAACCAGAAAGTTTTTTGTGCGTTCATGGACTTGGAAAAGGCTTATGACAGAGTGAACAGGAATGTGTTATGGCAAACACTGAACTCATATGGGTTGAGCGCTGGTTTGATACAGGCATTAAGGTCTCTTTATAGGGACTCTAGTGCTTGTGTCAGGATCAATGGGGTCTACTCGGACTGGTTTGGCATCCAAAAAGGTGTCAGACAGGGCTGTGTAGCTTCCCCTTGGCTGTTCAACCTATTTAGAATAAATTTAACCTAAATAATGCTATAGCTAAGTTAGTCAATTGGTTTAATGTTAATAATTTGCATTTGAATGGAACTAAAACTAAATGTATGAAATTCTTAACTCCTAATGTTAAACATGTCAATACTAATCTAATTTTAAATGGGGAGGAACTGAGTCTTGTTGATACCACCATTTTTCTTGGAATCACACTGGACGCAAAGCTTCAATGGCTCCCCCATATATCAAAACTAGCTAGCAGACTTAGTTCTGCAGCATATGCTGTAAAAAAGATTAGAACTCTTACCAGTGTTGAAACAGCTAGATTAGTTTACTTTAGTTATTTCCATAGCATTATGTCGTATGGTATTTTGCTATGGGGACACGCGACTGACACTGAAATTATATTTATTTTACAGAAGAGGGCCATTAGAGCAATATATAATTTAAAACCAAAAGAGTCACTGAGACAAAAATTTAAGGAAATTAATATATTAACTCTGGCCTCTCAATACATTTATGAAAATGTAATGTACGTACACAAAAATAAAAGTAGTTTTGCGAAAATAAGTGATATTCATTCTGTAAATACTAGGAGCAGACACAAGCTGGTAGTACCAGTTACTCGACTCCACCGAGTCAGTAATTCATTCTTGGGGCGATGTATACGCTTTTACAACAAAATCCCAGAAAATATACAAAATTTGTCATACACAAAGTTCAAAAATGTTATTAAACTAAGTTTGTATAAAAAGGGTTATTATAATATTAAGGAATTTATCGATGATAATAACCCCTGGGAAGGGTGATCGCTACCAAGCTATTTCTAATTTGTCTTGTGTTGTTGATTGTAAACATAATTGTAAGCTATTATTAAAAAAAAATAGTCCCGCTGGGTTTCTTGCTGGTTCTTCCCAGGACAGAGGTTTCTTTTGCGAACCAGTGGTAAATTAAAAAAGTGACTTTCAATAAGTATTTTTATAATGTACATTGAATAAAAAAGTTTCTATTTCTATTTCTATTTCTATTTATGGACCGGTGTTTGCAAACTTTGAAAGATGAAGACTGTGGGTTAAGAATGGGCGAATTAACCGTCAAATGCCTTTTGTATGCCGATGATCAAGTCATATTTGCGTCATCGGCGGCTGAGTTGCAAATGATGGTTACATTAATGAACTGGGAATTAAAAGAAAGGGTAATGAAAGTGAACGCAAGTAAGACGACAGTGATGGTTTTTGAAAGAGAGCATATATGCGTAGATATATGGATGTAAAGGAGGCGAAAGAGGTATGTCAGGATCGTGCCAAATGGAAGTCCGTAGTCTCTGCCTACCCCTATCGGTGACAGGCGTGAGTGTTTATGTTTTATGTTTTTATTTTTATTTTCAGAGGTGCAGACAACGTGTATGCGATTATTGTTCGGCACATTACAAGTGCTCGGTGCTTGTGTACTTGATAGTGCAGCGTTACGTTAGTCGAGGCGCATTGTTTTTAAACTTAAGTTTGACGACACTCGCTTATCAAATGACCTTTCTTTTTGCAATATGCACATGTTTTATTAGGTTTAAAATTATAATTAGGCTTATTGTAATAATTATTTGGATTGTTTGAATTTTTATGATTAGATGAATTAGAACTAGGGTTAAAATGATGGACGTTAGGATAGGAAACCTTTGATTAATTTTTATTACGTTCGAAGGATATATGTCTGAATTTGTGACAAATTAAGCACGATTTGAACGAGCGCTGCGATAATTTACATAATTTAAATAAGTTTTCTAACTCAATATCGTACGTAATTGCATCGGATAAATTTCTAAAGTTCCTACAGCGTGCAATATGCGAATAACTAGGATTCATGACCAACAAGAAAGTATTTAAAGCTAAATCTTCCATTGCTGTAAGTCTAAAATTATTTTTCATCCTCACAGCTGTAAAGAATATCGGTTTGGATTCGAGTGAGGAATGATTCAATACTTAAAGAAAATTGTGTCTTATCTTCAGTCTACTGAAGTCGTTCAACAACTGTTTACTTTTTTATTTTGTAGGTCTACGAGTATAAATGCGTCGCATGGTTTTTTCTCTCCGAATATCGATTCAAGGAATTGTTTAAATTTTGGCCAACTGTTAAATTTCTTTAAGCAACAAGCTATTTATGCTTTTTCTTCAAGTTGGGACACAATAAATTTAAACAAAACACTCTTTTGGTCTATACTTGCTAATAAAATCGCGTATTCGCAGTTGGTAAGAAACGCGGGCAAGGAACGCGATCCTTGTTGTAGGGTTTAAACAAATTTGATTAGGACCGAAAAAGTAATTTTTTCGAACATTTTTGATTAAGTGTTTTTCGGTGTTGGATTTGTTCCTGAAAATGAGTCATATTTCGAAATTTCAGCTTTCTCAGCTTTTACATTTTTAGAAAACATTAATTACTAAAGAATAATAGAGTACACATCATCAGAAACAATAAATTATGTTGTAGAAAATATTAAAACTCAATATCTACTTAATGTTAAAATTAATGTCTTAGATTACTTTAATTATTCAAGCACTTTCACTTGTGGCGGCGCTATCGTCGCGCCGCAAGCGAAACACACCAAACTGTATATATAGAACTGAATCCTGGCGGCTCAGGCCGAGCCTACATAACACATCCCTTAATCTGCCTTAGTTAGGCGCACTTCTAAACGGCTTTTCGCTGCTTGCGCTCTCCTTTCTGCCTAGGAGGGTCGCGTTCGTATACTCCTTAGAGATCTCTCGTCAGATCGGTAAGCCAATCCATAAAGGTGGTGTTTAGTGGGTAAAAGTCTCCACATAACCACACAGCCGGCTGCGTGGTATGCTATGAGCATTCACCGCCTCCCTCCCCCGCTTTCCGGAGGGTTGCCCATATTTTCTTCGGGCGCGAAAAAAAATATCACTCGAAGTGTTGGCCGCTTCCCGGGCAGAACACCTTGCCCGGCGGGAGATCTTCCCTTTTCCTTCCATGGCCACACACTTTACAAATTCACTTTAATTAATTAATTTTGTAACTTTATTTTAATATTATGAAAAATTACTCAAAAAATGAAGATTATCACGAATATTTGACCGGCAACGCATCTGCAATCCCCCTGGTGTTGCAGCTGTTCATGGGCGGCGGTAATCACTTACCATCAGGTGAGCCGTATGCTCGTTTGCTCCCTCTCCTATAAAAAAAAAATATCTCGGTTTTCTAAAGCGTGTCAGAGAATTTGGCACTACAGCGCACGGTGTGTGCAGCGATGACGTAGATGACCGCGGTGGCTTTGAGTGTCTAAAAATAGGGTTGGTAAGCTAAGAAAGCTTACGATAAATGTCGCATAAACCTTTTTTGAATCTGTTCAATGCGCATATTATGAGTCGCCTTATTACACTCCCGTTATCTAAGATTTAAAGCACTAGGCTGCTGTAGAGCATGATTCCTATTACGAAACCTACCACCTTGATGCTCTCTTTGTAACATAAATACTGTGATTGACAAAAGTAAGTTTTTTTCCAGGAGAATACGTAAATCTCTGATCTTTAAAATGTAAAAGTTTAGATTTTGTAATAAAATTAATATACGCACATTTATTTCCGTTCAAATGCACGTAATATTTTGTTCAACAAACCACTAAATATTCGATATCCTTTTATATACGTGCAGTTTGTCCAAGTGATCTAACAGTTTACCGTTAAAGCCCATCAAAAGCCAATTTCTGAGCATTGGCTTCTCCCATAGATTTTTTATGGATTTTTTAGGGTGGAAATTTGGCATAGTTACCACGGTTTCCAGGAGGGTTGGAATTTTTGAATGTTTTTCCTTGTTATTAGGAAGATGCTGCTGCTCATCTCCTGGTTAGCTTCGCCTATTACGTCAACAACAAAAACAACATATTTATGGTTTAGAAATTTAAAGTCAAAGAGGAATGTCATTAAGAAGGATGTTAAATAATATCAGTGCGATGTCTTATTTTTTCTTTACATTTTTTTAAGTTTCACAATATAATCAAAACAAAAAAAAGATAGCACAGTTGCGAAATGATAGGAAGCAGTGAACGATTCATATCGGAACTATACAATCGTATTGCGGGAACGAAAACTAAGGACTTTATTTTGCATCCATGGCTTTGAATAGGTTTCGAGTGCTGGACTCGTGTAGTTTTAGGTCCGGTATTTCGACCCTTAAAATTGGGTATTTTAGCCATTTTCAAAAATTATTTTAAATTAATTCTAGAGTGATAATGAACCACTATAATTTTTAGATAATTTTAAAACAACTGAAAAAAATATTCTTAAAATGGAAATTTAAAATTTATAATACGATTCTATAAACAGAAGTCAATATTTCTTGTTCACTTTTTACGAAATATTTCATAAATATATATATTTTTTGATTTTATTTTAAATGGTGTAAAATACCCTTTTATAATAGTTATAAAGGGTTTTAATCACAATATATTATTTCAATATTTATTGTTATCAATCTTTGTCCCAGCAGTAAGTCAACCTATACCTCCATTCTGTAGAAGATACCCATATCCAGCAATGGACGAGAGTCTGGTAATTAGTCATACAGATCTTTCCTAGTAGTAACACCAGTTCCTCACAATTTTTTTCTCTTTTTAAAAATAAACCTTTTTATCTACACTAGGATTTTCTCCTGTATCGTGGGGGCAGTTTACAAATATAAATTACACAAGGAAAAACATCCAGACCCGGAACAATTATTTGTAGGCCATACAAATACTTGTTACGTGCGGGATTCGAAACCGCGACACTCATTGCTAAGCCACGGCGCAACGGAGCCGTCAAAATTATAATGGTTACACCTAAAGCAATATTGTATACGAGTATAAGGTAAGGTAATCTTGTGATTGAGTGGTTATTAAAAAAATCAACAATGCAAAATGAAATACGAAGTTAAGAATAAAAAATTAACTAGCAGTTTACATAAGTCCCACTACTGGGCACATGCATCCTTTCATTACTGAGAGGGTTGATAGTGAAAATAAGAATCCATTACGTGCTTGCGTGCATCACCCAGGTGATAATTTTAATAAGTGTTGCTTATTCTCGACACACTTTGAGACTTACGGTCACTTACATGATAGTGAGCTGGTAACGTAGGATCGAAAGCGAGCCTTAGTCCACAAAAGAGCTTCGATCTTTTCGCCTGATAAAGCGGTTCTTCGGGATCTGTGAAGGTCTGCGCGGCGAACTTATCCAAGAACCAGTCCGGTGGCTTGGTGCGTCCTTCGCCGCTGATCCGATAGCGAAGGTTTCGAGTGAGTCGGGAAAATTGTCTCTGCACCCAATTCGTTCTTGAATCTACCTCATTCACCGCCTGTTAAAAAAAAAAAACGAAACGTGAGATTAATGCAATGAAATTATTCTCCTTAATCTACCTTAATAATCTGATAAGGTGACCACATTGCGATCGCATCGCAAATTGCATATCGATCGCAGCAATTGTGGCACCTACCGTGGTGTAGGAATAACCACTATCACATATCCCGTGGGTGCCGTAACGACTAATAACAAAAGAACTGCGGTTGGCCACCCACTTCCCAAGCGTGGCAACTATGGTAAATATCCTCCTCTATGAGGCAATCTATGGAAGAGCCCTATGGTCAGTAGCGGACTTAAATAGTCTTTAACAGTATATTGTGTCACTTGTCAACTCAGGAGAGAACTTTGTTTGTACTAAAGTAAATTTGTATTAAGCTTGTAACAATTTAAACTTTATAATTTAGTAGGTACCTGTGTATCTTGTTACGAAAGCCAAGTTTATTGTGGCGTTAAATGAAACCGGAGAAGACAATCTCCTATATCAAAAGTTAAATATTCTAAGCCCTAGTTGTAGTTATTAAGATTAATCACCTTTTACTGTAAGAAACACCGCTGTTAAAGTGAACTGTCAATAACAGGCCTGCTATAGGTAGTAATTTAATAGACTCCTTAATAATATATATGAAATATGTTATTTAACTTCAAAACAAACTATTTAATAAACATTATGTATTCGTAAGTATATTGCGAGACAATTATATTAAAAACATCATGTTGTCTTCAATAAAAAGTCCCAAGAAACAATCAAGCCGGTTTGATGGTGCTTTTAAAAAAGTAAGTAAGAATACGTATAATTTTTTATATATTCAAAATTATATTACCTCTAGCTATTTGTGCTTAAAATATTTACAAATAAGATTATTATTTGTAAATAAATGGAACTCCCATTCCTAAATCGAATAAAGTAAATAACTTTTGTAGAGTGAAAAAAAGATATCATAATTTTTTTTTATAAAATAATGGTAACAAATGAGCTCACAATCTACCTCCACACATAGTAGTCTTAAGCTGCTATTTTACGCTTATATTCTGTGAGAGCGTGGTCCTACCTCGATTGGGCCGACCTATTCGTGCTACAACTAATATAGCTGCAACGTGGCTCTACCACGTATAAATTAATTAATGTTAGTTGTAATAAAACAAGTAGATCCGTTTCCAAGATGAGGGAAACCCCTAAATATTCTTTGTTTCTTGTTTGTCTACAAAACCCAAAACAAGGAATGAAAAAACCTCAGCTTTATTAAATACCAATATTAAGTCAAGTATTTTTCGGGACGTCACGAGTGTTTCTTTTAAAAAGTTGTACAGGATTAATATTCTTGTAAGGTAGAGTATTTATAAAAGAAACTACTACGAGCAAATTATCTTTACCATGCTATCATAGTAAAAATGATTATTAAAAATTATACCTCTACCATTCTGTTTAGAAGTAATTAAATACCTTGCCAGAATCCCTGGATAGAAACCGTTTCCAGGCTTGAATCTCGACTGATACATAAGGACTATCTTTATATTATTATTCGTCACATTATCAGCAAATTCTTGCACTATACATTTAATCAACACGCTACGAGCATGATGAAATAGAAATAGAAACTTTTTATTCAATGTAGATTATAAAAATTCTTATTGAAAGTCACTTTTTTAATTTACCACTGTTTCGCAAAAAAACCTCTGTCCTGGGAAGAACCAGCAAGAAACCCAGCGGGACTATTTTTTTTTAATAATAGCTTACAATCATGTCTACAATCAACAACACAAGACAAATTAGAAATAGCTTGGTAGCGATCACCCTTCCCAGGGGTTATTATCATCTATAAATTCCTTAATATTATAATAACCCTTTTTATACAAACTTAGTTTAATAACATTTTTGAACTTTGTGTATGATGTCATTTTCATAAATGTATTGAGAGGCCGGAGTTAATATATTAATTTCTTTAAATTTTGGTCTCAGTGACTCTTTTGGTTTTAAGTTATATATTGCTCTAATGGCCCTCTTCTGTAAAATAAATATAATTTCAGTGTCAGTCGCGTGTCCCCATAGCAAAATACCATACGACATAATACTATGGAAATAACTGAAGTAAACTATTCTAGCTGTTTCAACACTGGTAAGAGTTCTAATCTTTTTTTACAGCATATGCTGCAGAACTAAGTCTGCTAGCTAGTTTTGATATATGGGGGAGCCATTGAAGCTTTGCGTCCAGTGTGATTCCAAGAAAAATGGTGGTATCAACAAGACTCAGTTCCTTCCCATTTAAAATTATGGATGGAATCGAAAGTTATTTGTTTACAGTGCAGATTATGCAAAATTCAGAAGGGCACGCGTAAAAACAACAGCAATCGGAATACCAATCAGAACTTACCCGTATCACAGTATAAATAATAGTTGCCCGTATCCAATTTAACAACTGTGCGATAAGATTAGAGATGGCCTCAGATGAGACACGGAGACGATCAAAATACATTCAGGTGTGAAAATCGATATTTTGTGTCTGTTGTTCAAAATTCACAAATATACAAAAAAGGAGCAAAAAGGCCTTGTATGTTTTTTAACTGGACATAGGTTTATGACTTTCGCCATTTATCTTAGATTATTTGAAAAATTTAAATAATATGTACAAGAAAAGAGACTAGTATTGTTTTAACCACTATAAGCCAATACTACTATCCCCTCTCATGGTATTTGATAAATAAATAAATATATATAAATATATATATATATATATATATATATATATATATATATATATATATATATATATATATATATATATATATTGGTATTTGATAATATATAGCCGAAAATAGTAAAACGCACTGAATTTTACTAACAAAAGCCGCTACTAACTATTGCGTTAAATGCTTTTACTGGCCAATTATTTAACTCCTTTGCTGTATATGAATTGCGAAGTAAGCCCTTTGGTTTGAATGCATGTTAACTTGATAAAGAAAGAGGAGACTGGACGAGCATCTAGTTATCCGACGGCGCATGGCAGTGGGATAAATTAAGTTATGCAATTCCTGCGCACGCTTTCCGAGATGTATCCTTTGGAAAACCGAAAGATCATGCGCGTGTGATCGAGACTGGTAAGATTGGCTTTAATAAAACTTGAGTCAAAAAAGCCTTTCCATTACGTTCAAAGCACCAGCAATTTGCTGCACCAGCAATATTCAATGCGCGACCAGACATACTTTACCAAATGAGCAACATTTGTATGTGTATGTATATATTTACGAAATAATATTATTCCTTTTTATACATTCCACTCACAACTTTATAAATATGATGTTAGTGGCGTTCGTACTCGAATAACAGGCTTTTACAGGCGTTGCTAAGGCTAGCATCTATGTTCATTATCGGATCAGCTTCGTATCATTGCAACATTGCCGTCGAAATGCAGCCCGGATTAATCGGAAAAATTGATTAAAAATTATAAACTGGAAAGACGACTACGATAAGGGAAAGCAATAGATGCTTGTAAAACTAAAAATGTAGCTGTGTTTTTACTGTTGACGATCCGCAAGGTCTCCAGAAAAAAGTCACCATTTCTTGTCACTTACCAACTACAGCAGCATGTTGCTGCTATTTTAGACTAGTATTCTATAAGACGGGTCATCCCCGGACGACAGAATTTTTTTTATATATTGCCTATGTAGTAATGAATCGATTTCCAATTTGAGAAAGGACGATTTAGAAAAAAATGTAATAATTTCGTTTCAATAGTTGATTTTTCAATCGCCATTTTCAATCGCCTAAAAGAGTGTTCGTCGATTACGTATGTAGTTTTGATGTATAAATAATGATATCCTCGTGGATATAATATATTTTTGATGATTTTTTTATATATTTGCGCATTATAAATTTAACAAAATCTAGTAGGCTAGTTTGTATTTTTTATAAGTCACTACATTATTAAGGTTATTCACCGCTATCATTTGCTAATTCAGAAAAAAGGATAAATATTTAATAGGTTTTCATTTCATCATTATTTAATATAATATTTTCCTATACCTATTTTAAGGTTCAATCCGGTTTCACGGTCACTTGTACTCGTATATATATATATATATATATATATATATATATATATATATATATATATATATATATATATATATATATATACTAGCTTGCCAGGCAGACGTTGTTTTTCCCTTTTCGACGACCCTTTGTTATGTCCTATTAAAAACCTCAAACTTGCAAAAAAAATGTGGGTCACTCATGGGCAAACACTATCCTATCTCTCAAGTTGGACCAAACTGCACACGGTGTGAAAATTTGATTAAACGCGCACACTTGTGTCTTCTGAGGATTAAACTGGACTAGATTCAGTTGCCCCTAAACCGAGAATTTGTTCAGCAAAGACACAAGTTTGCCCCCCCCCCCTCGAGAACTAAGAGGAATGCCTCATTTTCAGTAGAAAAGGGTCACCGGCTCTCTAAACTCATCATACGAAACACAGCAGTATTAAGCTGCTATTTCCCGCAGGTATTCAAGCCGACTCAATCACCTGCAGCGTGGCTCTACCACGTATAAGATGATGATGACGATTGGCCGGTGAAATAAATAAGACAATGGTAACGATCCAGATACACTTGTAGGTATATAAATCTGGTGCTAAAATATATAAATCTACTATACTATTGCTGATACGAGATAGCGCCACGGGGACCTGACGAAGTGTAAAGCATTTTATCGTGAGGTGAAAAGCCTAAGCCTTGTTCTATACACAAGGCTTAGACCTTTCACCTCACTTGACTATGTAATTGTAATGCAAATACTTGCCAGTACATTGATTTAAATTAAATTTGGACTACTACTAATATTCCCTCTGAATATTAGCAAGATTATTAATATTTATATTACTAATATTCCATTGAACCACTCCCGGAAAGCTTAAATTGCTCGTGTTAAAAGTGCTATATGACAGTATTCGAATGGCGGATTGGAACCTGCGTATCTTGAAACTTCAGAAACTAAATGATTGATAAGAGCGGTAAGATCTGCATATTTATGTTGTATTGAATCTAGGCTATAACTTGAAGTTGTCAAACGTGATTGATAAAAACTGTGCGTCATAAAAAACCACCTTAAGAACAGCTTTTATGGTAAAGATTGGGTTATGTTCACAAGGTGGTTCACGACTTTGTGGACACATTAAATTTACCTTTTTTGTTAGAAAGTAGAAAAAAATTAAGACTAAATGCATTATATACATTTTAAATAAGAATAAAAAATCGTTTGTAAATAACTTTATTTTGTTTAATTTAAAGTTGCCTAATATTCCCTTTCATATTGAATGTGACTTAGAAAAACTTTCTCAATAATGAGGGACTTAATACGAGAACGGTTTTCTAAGAGTACGTACAAACAACACTTAATGTGATAAGAACGGAGGTAGACTCGAACGCAGTATCAAAAACACAAGGATAATAACAATGCAACAAGATCCGAAGAACAATAATTTGTTTTGTTCTGAAACGTTGACTTCAGCTGGTATTTCAACCAAGTATTTTCGCTGACTACTGGAATACGCGATTTTTAATCTAAAATGTTTAGGAAATCTACGATGTAAAAAATATTTATTAGTCAAGAATCACTATTCTAGGCGTGGCGAATATCACAAACCCTTCTAATTTAAGCTAGATATAAGCACAGCTTGTTTTGTGTCCTAAGTGTAGAGCTGTCAAAAATTTAAGTTAATAGTCTTCTCAAATAATGAATTGATGTCAGTAGATCGTAGAAGTTCATACATTTGAAAGTGAGATAACACAGACCAAAGAAGTATAACCATCAATAAATAGGTAGTAGTCAATAATAGCGAATAAAAAGCACGTGCTGCACCTTGAAAAACTAAATGTTTTAAATTCGAAACACGAGGCAATTTGAAAATAGCTTCCTCGATCAGAAAACGTGACGATACTTTTCCTTATTATTGCCAAACGTCTTTTCTATTATTGCAGAGTATGAACGATTTTAGAGGCATCAGTTATCGATATATTTACCCCAGTTAAAACATTGAAAAAACATTGAAAAATGACTGAATTTAAAGATAAACATATTATTTGACATCTATTGTGTAGTTTAAAATTTTTGAATTGTTCTAATGTTGTTTATTGTTTGAAATAGGCTGCATGGCATATAAAATAAAATAAATTATTTCATGTTGTACTAAAATCTTTCAATGGGAAATAGGTAGCAGAACAGTCGTAAGTCATTTTGAGCAGTTCACTCCGTAATTTATCATGGTAAGTGACAGGCCATTATCGCCGGAAAGAGCAGCTAAACCCGCTTTGAATGTGTAGCAATAAATATACTATTAAAATGCAAGTACTCACAATTATGACATCAGAACCGAGTGTAGATGTTCTACAACAATGTACTTAGACAATTGGAACTACGTTGTATGTTTAGATAGTGTCTAATTAACAAAGGGTGATGGGATTGTTACCGCGTGTTAGGGGGTAATTCTCAACTATTGGTCTTGATTCATTTTCATCTCTGTTACTAAAAGAACTGTAGACAACAGTTGAGACAGTGTGCATCTTAACTTTCTTATTTAATTCCTCTTTATTTACGTATTTTTCAGCCCACTATGACAAAGTCAAAAAAGGTAAAGGTTTTATACGTGGTAGAGCCATGCTACAGTTATATTAGTAGTATAGTTGTAACACGAATGGGTCGGCTCGACCGAGGAAGGACCACCCTCTCACAGAATACCAGCGGGGAAAAGTAGTGTAGAGAATCGGAGATTCTTTTTACTGGAAACGAGGCATTCCATCTCAGTCCGCACGGGTGACAACGCATCTGTATTTTGATTTTTAATGGAGGATAGACGTATAGATGCCACAGCAACCACTTACCATCAGGTGGAAAAAAAGTTGCTATTATCATGTTGTGCATACGGAATATACATATTAAGTAAGTTTCTATATCTTAATTTGATTGATTTTGATCAAATAAGTACGTATTAATGATCATTGTATTTCGTGTGATAATTTAAAATTAATTAAAAATAATTCAACGCACCTTTAGAAATGTACACAACGTTTTCCGCATGACATGTTGTAGTGTTATATATAATGTTTCCAAACAATAATTACTAAACCACAATGATCGTTTTATGCATAAATGATGCATGATGTTTCCACGAAAATTTTCACAGGTTTAATATCAACAGGTGGCGCACATTGACTCTGACATTTGTTGGTTGTGATATCATTATTTGATATTGGTACCGTTTCACACTTCCAAGGTTATTTAAGTTTGATGAATGCAGCATCATGTTTACGTCTATGATATTTTGACACGGTAACTTTAATATAAATAGTTGAAAATCCAAAAATCTTCCAAATCTATGTAAATTAAAAATTGTTGCACTGAAGTAAGAGAATTTCATATTGAATTTATGATCGCCTATTAAATAAAAACATACTTTAGCATCATAAAGATGAAAACAATAATACTTCTTCTATACTGATTAATTCCCCACTCACTTCTCAGAATGGTTGATGATTGACCGTCCGTGAAGTGAATATTGGGCTCTATTTGAAAATCAGCGCTGCTGTCATTTAATACAGCAGCAGTTAGCTGAAATAGGGTCCTAATTTGACTTAACAAAAATCCATTTTATTATTTTTTTGTTATATTTCGAGTTTTATTTTCTCTTTGTGATTTCAAATAAAGTTTTTCTTTCTTTCTTTCTTTTTTAAGAATAATTCATTATCATTATAATCTTGAGTTAAACAAGTACCGACAGAGTAGGGCCGGTGCAAGATAATCCACTAGCCCATATCGTCCCGTGGGTGTAGTAAGAGGCGACAGAGGGAAACAATTTAGGAGATGGGCAGTAGCGACTAAAAATAAATAAGTTGGTTGCCAACCTCGGGCGGGATAGTAACCAAGCGTAGATACTTTGAAAATATATGAAGCAATCTATGGGGGTACAAAGTTAAATATATTATATATATATATATATATATATATTTAAAGCACATTTTTGCATACTATAAATAAATATGCTATTTTTTGCATGAAAATTAAATAATACGTCCAATGAACTCTAAAAACTAATTATGACATTATTATGTTAATATTCTCAAAACAAACACTAAATATAAGACAATATTACGAAGTGCGTATTTGACAACTTTTGTCAGAATTGAGTGTCATCTGAAGTCACCTATAATGATGTCGGCCTAACAGTGGCCTAACAGGGGACATGCCCTCGGATGGCAGATTTTAAGGGCTGCATTTTGGGAAAGTTAGCTCCCAAATTAATAGATTAAAGATGTCAGTAAACCTCTGAAAATTAGTAATTACTGAGTGCATACTTTATATAATATATACTTTACTTTAGTTTATGTAATACTGAATATATAGGTAATCTGTGCACACGCACAACACTCACACTTGCAAATTTCACAATACGCGAGCAATACACCGTTCGATCTCCGCCGGTAAGAATGTAATTGTTAATAGTAATTTTATATGCTGATTTAACACGCGTTCGGTGGTGAAAGAAATCATAGTGAGGAAACCTGCATGTCTGAGAAATAAGAAAAAAAAATATGTCGAAGAGATGTGAAGTTCGCCAACACGCATTGGGGCAACGCGACGAAGGTGTTCCTCCGCCGCGTTGCCTCAATGCCCGTTGTTTCTTTTTGGAAATGTTTCCTTTCTAAGGGTAAGGATAAGTATTAAAGTATAATTAATTGTACTATTCATCTTTAAATAACCAAAGACTATAAAATACTTTTACCGATTGTATATTTCTTGAGATACGAAAATGAGGGGCGGCCTTTTCGGCTCTTCTGGTCCCGGGCCATTAGTAACCCACGCCATGCGAACACGCCGCTGTGCCTTATTACAGAGTTATTTTGCAAAGACCGGCCAAATTTGCAGAGAAGGTTCAGAATAATTAATGTAGGCACATGGTGAAGAAATATTAATTATAAAAAAATCTCAAAAATTCTGTCCTTCTTATCTTATAAATTCTAAATGTGTGGTGTTGCATTATTTAAACCGTATTTTACACATTCAATTTGGGATAACTTAAAATAAAAGTAGATTTATTTACTCGTATTTTCAAAAACTGCAGTCCGCTGTATCATCATTTATATATTTGAGCTTAAATTTAAAATTTGGCTTTTCTCTAAAAAAATAACCCCGTGTAGAGTTCTCTTGTTTCACATCGATTAAAAGAAATTTGTAAAGACATAACGTTGGAACAATCGTTTAAAAACAAAAAATATCAAGTATATATATAACAACAGAACAACAAGGTCGTTTTGAGATGGATTACAAGTCAAACGGATTTTGTGGACAACGAACAAGCCAACAAGATTACGCAGGATGGAAAAGTATAGGCAATTAGGACTCGGGCCCTTTTTCTGGAATCTCAAGAGCCTGGTCCAACTGACCTTTGGTACTCTATACCACAAAGAATCAATTAAGATCTGGTCCGAAATACCAGGCTTAAAACATTCCAAAACCTTCATCTAAGTTTATGATCGTATCAAAAAACAGACTGCCTGTTTATTTATTTTACAAAAGTCACAAGTTGATGTCGGTTATTGCAGTAATAAAATAAAGGCGTTACAGACATTGTTAGGTACTGAATTTAAGATAGATTTTGATCACATTTATGCAAACACATTGCAAAATAACTCTGATCCTCAATTGAGACAAAATGTGCGCTGTGCTCAGACATAATACAAATGACTATAACATATCTTCAGAAATTAATGGTCTATATTCTGAAATTCTATATCTGAATTTAATTTTCTATCTAGTAGTATTATGCCTTCTGTGTGCTTTGTTCAACACGTCCTTGACGGCACTTAATAAGAAACTGAAGAGTGGAGACAGATAAAGATTGGTGTATTATAAAACTGCTAAAAACAACAAAACTATATCTTGGTGACCTAGCTTCATCACTGATTCTGGTTCTTAACAGAAGAACATACATTTGCACTCCTAACTGATTGCTTGGACCGTTAATGTGCAAACGTGACACTCATCTGGGTAACTATGTACTTACCCCAGAAAAAGTAAAGCCATAGCAGCGATTATAAGTTGCAGTGAGTCAAATACACACAATCGCCGGAAATTTTCATCATTAGTAGCATAGTTGTAATACGAACGGGTTGGCTCGACTGGGGAAGGACTCTCACGGAATACCAGCGTAAAATAGTAGCTTAATGCTGCTGTGTTATGTATGATGAGTGTAGAAACCAGAGATCATTTTTACTGGAGACGAGGCTTTCCATCTTAGTCCTCACGGGTGGCAACGCATCTGCATTTTGATTCGTATTCGAGGATAGATATAGATGTCTATGGGCCACAGCAACCAATCACCATCAGGTGGAGTGTATGCTCGTTTGTCACCCAATCACATAAAAAAAATATCATCCGTATTTACTTCCTGTCGAGATTAGATGATCCAATTACACGTGATGACGGATAAATATATACTTAATAAAAATGTCCTACTAGGTCAAATTTCAGTCTAGTCTCAACGATGACTATCCATTTGTGCAAGCTAGAATTATAGCGCACAAGTGCGTGTGCAAGTACAGGTGAAGTTTCTATTCCCTCACTCTACAAGTCCCATGGGATGGAAATCCGACACGACCCTAATGAGACCAGGCCCAGAATCCACGGCTTTACGTGCTCCCCAAGGCACAGGTGTAGTCACGAACTTCTTGATAACGAACTGCTTTTGAAAATTACTTGGCAGAACATTTTTTGGTCCAACCTAGGATTCGAACCCGGGACTACATAACCAGCAGGCACTCTTACGATCACTGGACTAACTATGCAGCCAACGCTAATAATGCTGAACTTTAATCCCTATCCAACAGACCATTGCAAGACCTTTCATTGCAGAGTTTTCAAGACAACGCGAGACTTTTTTTACAAGTATTTGGTATGTAAATACAAATGTGTTTCACAGTAACTGAATGGCATTTACCGTCATTTTGTAAAAAAATAACTTTAACAAGTAGAAAAATTAAAATGAAACATCTTTTATCATCATATCAAAGATATATGTTTTGTTGTGTAGCTAGAATAGAAAGCTATTGAAACAAATATGAAGTTGTTCCGCTAGTAAACACGAACGTTCATTTGCGATTGTCATTAAATGTCGCAATAATTAGTGACCTCGCTTTTCTTCTTCGTGTCACGCTTAAAGTCAACAAGCAAATAATATTGACGATATCGATTTTGGTTCGTAGGAAGGAATATGTTTTTAAGGCATTTAAATGTTTTGTATTTTAATTATATATTTCGAGCTTTTCTTTTTAATTGTTATGACTATTTTCTCAAATTTAACATGGAAGACATTGAGCCAGCCACATGTCGATAAAATTAACTCGAACGAATGGCCCAAACAAGGCCAAGTGCTTCCGAAGACCGCAGTTTTTATGCTTGCCATACACGACCAAATAGTATCAACTCGTAATTACATAAAATATCCTAAGCATCATAAAATACCCCAATCAGACTACTGAGATGCGTAGACATTGCAACAATACCTCTGAAACCATACAACGTATTACAGGAGCATGTGCATCACTTACTCAAACAGATTATGAACATCTTTATGATCAAGTCACTGCAATTATCAGCGATCATTTTACATTCAAATAAACTCGTAGATAAGATACAGCCATATTATAAATATAAACCTGAATCAATATTAGAAAGCGAGAATCTGAAAACTACTGGGACCGAGCAATAATAACCGATAAAAATATTCATTAATTCAGATTTGACATTACCGTTCACGACAAAACTAATAAATGTACCTGATAGATACAGCAATACCAAACTCACATAACATACAAACTACAATATCAAAAAAAAACTAAATAAGTATCAAGAACATGCCATAGAAATTAAAACTCTATGGAAAGCACAAAATGTTCATATCGTCTGGATATTTATCTCATCCACCGGTTTAACACGCTGCACATGTCTAAGCATGTAAAGTGTATGAGACACTTTACATGCTCCAAAAAGCCACCATCCTAAATATTTGTCGCATCACCCGAAAGTTTCTGACTTCTTCTACTCTATCCACTTTTACAATTTAAATTATCCTTCATACACTTGGCTCCATCCCATATATGTGGTGTTTTAAGCTCTCAAAAAAGAGAAAAAAATATAAAGAATTTATATAATAATAATATAAGTTTTATGGCAGCTTTGTTATTGATGTAGCACGAATAGATCAGCTCAACCAGAGTTGGACCACGCTCACACTGCTGTTTTTCGTATGGTGAGTTCAGAGAACCGTAAACATTTTTTACTGGAAACGAGATATTCCATCGTAGTTCTCAGAGGTAACAAGGCATCTGAATTTTGATTCTTAATAGAGGAAAAATATAGATGTTTATGGTTCACAGCATCAACTTTGTGCTCGTTTGTCAACGTAATTCTATAAAACACATAGTAAACACAAAATAATTAGGAACTAAAATGGCTTCTACTCAGTACAAATTTTATAGAAACAAAATAGCTGTAATTATTACGCTGATTTTCAGTACACGTCAGAGACATAGGTTTTTTTTATAGTATTGGGTGACAAACGAACACACAGTCCACCTGATGGTAAGTGGTTGCTGCGGCCCATAGACATCTACATGTATCCTCGATTACAAAACAAAATGCAGATGCGTTGTCACCCGTGAAGACTAAGATGAAATGCCTCATTTCCAGTAAAAGGGGTCTCCGGTTATCTACACTCACCATACGAAATACAGCAGCATTAAACTACTATTTCACGCTGGTATTCTGTGAGAGCGTGGTTCTTCCCCGGTTGAGCCAACCCATTCATGCTACAACTATACCAGTAATATGGCTGCAGCGTAGCTCTAACACGTTTAATAAGTGCAATAAAATAAACTTAACTAATCACGGGCTCCACCATAAAATAAAATTATACACTTCATAACAAACTAAACATACACAAAATAAAACTAAACTGAAAATGGAAATAAAAATGGACACTGTAAATTATTTTATGAAATAATTAAGCAAAGTAAATATTCGAAGTAAAATTAAGGAAATATTTCTTAATTTTATAACACATAGTATACTCCATAAGAAAGGTGTGATACACTGAATTCTGCTAATTTTGCAAATTTAAAAGGTATTCTTTAGCACTTTGTGGCAGTATAGTGAAAGCTATCACAAAATGCGCCAGTTCTGTGTCTTGAGGTAGAACAAACGAATAGTTTCAACTGAAAAACTTTACTAGAATCTGAGCCTCTCATTCAAGTATTTCGATTCTTGATTTCGTAAAATTTTATAAAGTAAGGAACTGTAAAATTCATCAATCTACGAGATTCCATATTTATAAGTTTGCCCTATTTTAAACCTAGCGCAAGCAAATTGTACTCGTTGTACAACAAGTTTTGTTCGCGCATGCAAACACTCTTATAACTCCGCCTCCAGGTCCTTCAAAAGTGTCTTTGCCACGGCAAAGTTAGAGTACATCGGCAGAATTGGTGAGAATTTAGATCGACTTACTTCGAGAACACGTGCATTCTGGTCTCTAAGGGAACTTTTGCCTCTCTTCGAGCCAAGGCCCTCCAAGGGTAAAATTGCTATAGTGAGTGTAAAGAACCCGAGAGCCTTATAGTACTCAAGAGTGTCAACGTTTTTGCATTATGATTCTTAACCAAGGATACAAAGTATAATATATTTACCATCAACGAATGTGTTCTTGTTTCTCACCCTTATTGGATAAAAAAGGAAGATTGGCAAATGCAGTTTTTTAATAGTTTCAGCTGTAATCAAGAAAGTGCTACCGTCCATACCTTGTGTAATTTCCCTTAAACGCTTGTTTTTACAGCTACAGAATAATATGAGGTAGTGGGGTTTTTATGCCCCCACTACACGGCAAAGGTATTTATTATAACTACCTGATAAAGTTTAACTCAATACCGCCTGTAAAGCGTAACGTGGTATGGCTTAAATTCTGATTTAACTAAAAGTAGTAAGTAAATAATATATAAATGAGATTTGTTTTAAAAAGATAGGCTAAATTCGTTTTATCCACGCTAAAATACTGCCCATAATATTTGCGTGAGAGTATACGCAGGAATTACATGACCTAATTCCCTCCTCATGTTTCCGCTATCGGACAACCAGACGCTTAAGGGATACGCACCCTATTGTTGTCAACATGGCATGCGTTCTCTCTAAACGAGTATAACATAGTTTTTTCTCTCAACAATGGTCAGTGCAATTTACCAATTAGAGTAGAAGGTGACATATTAACTCTCACCACTAGGTGGTAACCACTGGCCTATATGAAATAGAATAGAAATATGTTTATATTAATTTGCTTAACAACTTACCGGACCCATGTTGTTCCTCAATGGAATTTTATGAATGGCATATACAGGGCTCATATTATTCACCAGGACGATAATATTCGCACAAACTGTCAAGAGTTTATCATATTACTTCGCACTCGTTGCTATCACTTCGTTGAAGACCGAAAGAACTTGTACTCGAAAGAAATTGTGTCATTAAGACTCGTCAACGAATTGAAGAGATCGGTATCAAGTAATTGTTAGGTGGTTCTGTCACGACATCAAGTACCTACCCTGTACTTTTAATTAAAGGAATTTATTTAACACGAGTAACTAACTGTTTGTACGAGGGTGATGTGTTGATTGAAAGATCGATGTCACAGTTATCGGGTACATCGATTCTTGTAGATCGAGGTTCGTGCACTTTTAATGTGAAGTTGGTATGTACTCGACAGTAGAATTGAAAATGAGCTGTGAGACTAAATTTAATGGGCAGTCAGTGCGTGTTCAAGGTAGTCCCATCGAAACAATGGGCCATGAGGATTGCTACAGCGCTTCCCTATGTCACGTTTATGACGCGTTCACCGTAGCTTCTGTCGTAAATACCGATTGCCCGACCACCTCCGCGGAACGTAATAAGTCTAATTGCCCCTTTAAAACTTAATGTATTAAGTTGATCAACTTTCGACGCCTAAACGTTTTATCGTTGTTTGCTTTCTTAATTGAATTAAGAATCAACAAGTGTTTTCTGCAATATTTTTATACACATTTTTGTCGGTAATCAATTCGGCGATTGAATGCCATTAGTAGCTTGCTAGTATAGTCAAAGAGTATAATTTAATAATTTAACTTAATGAAGTCGTGTCAAAGGGGCAAGCAGAATAATGCTGCGATTGTCAATCTTCTGGCCAAACGTAACGAATAAGACAAACACAGGGAGGGCTTGAACCATGCGTGAGGCTTATTTCCAGTAGTGGACTTTTACTTAATTATTTCACCTTTTTATAAATAATTTATAACATAAATATGTATAATTATGAAGAACTACGTTTGTTTATATATACCTATATAATAGATACTTCATATAATTTACAAAAACAAAGAATATCTTTTGATTAGTATTGATCAAATATAACCTTTGACGCAAAGCACACTGAGTGTACAGTCGTGTAAATCAGCCTCGAGCACCTCTTGACGTTTATTTGCAATACTTGAGGCTTTCTACGGACACCATCGGGTCGGGGCCGCGCCCTTGTGTGCGTGCACCTTTTTATATGGACGCCGCGTCTTGAGCAAGGATCGTTTATTTTAACGCCATGGCGCGTTTGGAAAGCGATATTTAACAATGTCGAATATATATTATTAACCTTGTTTGAAATGTAATCATAGTACTAAACAGCTATTTATTAGTAACAAAATATACAGGAAGATTCGAAGATGGATGCAAGCATCTTCATCATCAGAAAAAATTTCTACGCATAGTTACGTAGTATACGCAAGTTTATAAAACCAAAAAAAATTAAGGAAATGTTGTGTTTATGAAATCTTAAAAAATAAATAAAATAGCCTTTGTGAAAACATGCTTAGTTAGTGCCCCTTCTTTTGAGGTATTATTTACGCAAATGTCTCATTGATTCTTGTAATCAGGGTGTACAAAGTAAATTGTTGGCGAATATTATTATGTTTTAACAGCCCGATAAAACAACATATTATGTAAACATAATTTTTTTTTTCAAAATGTTAAACGCTATCTCCGACACTAGCACGGGCTCGTCTTCTCACTTCTGTGGTCGTAATTTTCATTTTCATCTTCTGTTTCATAACTTCAATAGCGGTATGGAGTCTTCCTATTGACTCCTCTTTAGTTGATATTTCCAAATGCGTGTAGACGAGCTCCTTGGTCCGTCCCCAAACGAAAAATCCACACGGGTTAAATCAGGCGATCGATGTGGCCAGGGGATGGGCCCGTTTCTGTCGATCCAGTTCTCTGGGAAACGGTTATTTAAATGTTCTCGCAAGTTTAGAGTCCAATGTGCTGGACAACCAACCAGCTGAAAGATCATTCTCGTTGCCAATATTGGTATTTCAGCCTCGTACAGAAACTCTAGGAGATTTTTTTCAATCAACAATTCATATGTGGATTCGTGGGGATTCCAGACGGCTGCAGCAAATTCTAACTTACTTCTAACTAGACAGTTAAATAATAATTTGATGACAATAGGATTATTGAAATCACGGGCATTGCGTAGGACAAAACCTAGGCGTCTGTAAGATTCTGAAGCTAGGGCAGACATGTGTGCATGGAAAGAAATCTACTTAGGTATACTTACATTAGTTTAAGAACTTAGTTATTAAGGTAAAAGAAAAAGGGTTATTATTTTTTGCTCTTCAACTTTTTCAGCGGTTAATTTTTCTTATAAAGTTTTCATTACTATTTAATACTTTAAAGATTATCGTATAAATGAATTAATAAAAATAATGAAATCGGCAGTTCAGAATCTCCGTTTCATCGGCTTAATTGAATCGACATTTTATTAATTTAGTACCCGGATGACCGAGCTTTGCTCGTTTTTTTTGAAATTACGTTTATAAATTACATACTGATGAAACATAAATAATATTTTTTGATCTTATTGACAGAATAGATAAAACCGAACTTGTTATTTGAATAAAAAATCATGAGTGCAATTAGTTTTATTAAAATTTTCGTATTTTTAAAAAATACTAAAAAAAGGGCTTGAAATAATAGATTTTCTAAAAAAAAGGGAACTTGAAAAAAAAAGAAAATAAGACGGACAGACGAACCACGGAACTCCGATATCACGCCCGACCGACATCCCACCCTGAGCTATTACGATTGTTACGCTATACGTCAAAATTTACCTTCTTATATTGTAGCAGTTTTTTTATTGCCTGAAAACACGGACGAAAGGACATTTTCTAAAAATAAATCCTAGCTAGATCGATTTATTGCCCCCAAAACTCCCTGGACACTAAATTTTATAAAAATCGTTGGAGCAGTTTCCGAGATTCCGATTATATATATATATATATATATATATATATATATATATATATATATATATATATATATATATATATATATATATATATATTGTAGTGTTATGCTACTTACATACCATTTTACACTATTTTAAATTTATTTTTCCATTCTGTTTTTGATTTTCTGCATTCATCTCAAAACTGGATATTTTGCATCACCTTTATTTCCATAGGAACCTGTAACATTTTTTAAACCAATAACAAATCATTTTCACGTCGTATTTTCACGTTATCAGCACTTTTTAAATCGATGTCAATGGAGTCTACCTTTTTCGGTCTTTTATTTAGTTCTCCGTAACTCTGCAATTTCGGGCTTCGTGCGCGTTGTTGCGCTACCTTTTTTCCTATATCAATAATATCCCATTTTTTACTTAAATCTTGCCGTTTCTCTATTACGAGCCTAAAACCAAAATTTGACATGTTTTGACATCGTTGTTTATCTGGTTGTCATGGCAATTTTTATTCAAATATCGTTACCGGCCTGATGTTTTTACTTCAAAAATACTCTTTTCTTCTTGGCCATTTACAAAAATTTGCTTTTAATTTAAATAATTTCAAATTTGATTTAAATAATTTCTCGTTCTTATCCCAGATCCGTCAAAAAGTATAAAAGCCGAACAATCGGCCAATAGAGGTTCTCACTTCAGCTTTGACACGAGAAGCACCTCTTAAAGGCTTTATCCGCACTGCCTCGGGATCTTGCAAGCCTCTGCCTTCTCCTGAAGTCGTCGCCTAGCCACGCCTACGCCTCCACCTACTAATGCCCGCGCTATCTTCGGCCGCTGTGCGTGCTTGTCTCAATACGCTGTGTGTACCTACTCCAGACGCTGCGTGGACCTACTCCAGACGCTGCGTGACTACTCCAGGCGCTGTGTGTGTCTACTCCGGGTGTTGTGTGTGCTCATTCTGGTCGCTGTGTGTGCTTACTTCAAGCACTGCGTGTACCTAGATTAGGCGTTGTGCATCTACCACAGGCATAGCCTGTGCATACATTGTTTCCGTACTCATTTATCTTTATTAACTTTTTTTTTATTATTTAAAAATTGTAATTCACTATCATCACTACAGCCCATCATCACCTTCATACCTTTTTTTTATATAAAAGAAACTGTAAATATCTTTACAAATTTTAAATAAATTATTTTCTTTTTGGTTGTTTCGTTGTTAGGTTAGGTTCTATAGTTTTTAATTGTCGCTTTACATTTTATAAAAGAAACTGTAAATATCTTTACAAATTTTAAATAAATTATTTTCTTTTTGGTTGTTTCGTTGTTAGGTTAGGTTCTTTAGTTTTTAATTGTCGCTTCACGAATATATATATATATATATATATATATATATATATATATATATATATATATATATATATATATATATATAATAGGTTATTGGTGCACTGGTTTGGCGTTGAGTACCGAACCAATTACACAAATTAAAAGCAATCAATTATATAAATTGATTGCTTTATTGGATAAAAACGAATCAAAATGATATAGTGAAAGAAAGACAAAAAAAAGTTAACTCTTGTTTTGTTTATATGGATAGCGCAACCAGCATTTTTCAGAACAGTTTTTGAGTTCGAAATCGTGGGATGTTCTATTATGCCATTAGAATTTAACATAAAAGGAATGTTCTATCCCGTGTCATCTGCTGTCTGTGTGAAAGCATACAGTGATCATCATAACTACGTATCATAGTTCACTGCTGATCATAAACTTCTTCCATAAGGGGGCTCTTCACATTTGTTGTGAGGCTTTGCAGGCGAGTTAATAAGCAAAGTTTTTTATTACTTTAATTTTTTATCAAGACGAGGCTTTTTTTGCGGATGGAAAATCATCTAATGACGCCTTTCGCTCTGGGTGGAGCGTAAGGGAGTGTCAGACTTTTACTGACTAAAAACCATCCGTGTTCCTTCAGTGCCCTTACGTTCCGGAGCCGCGGTATCTCTTTCGAACAGCCCGCAGCCCCGGTAATCAAGACGAGGCTGCTCCCTATTTCTTGTTTCATTCACCCTGTCGCTTCTTACGATCCTCGCGATATCGTTTCTTTCTTTTTTTTATAAAGACGTTACTGCCACACTAGGATATTCTCCTGTATCGTGGAGTCTGTTTACAAACATAAATTGCACAATAAATATTTATTCCGTGTGGGGATTCGAACCCACGGCTCCCAGCACAGCCACTCATTGCTAAGCCACTGCACCACGGAGCCGCCTAACTTCTTTTATTGTGTAGTGGATTCTTTTAAACCGCCACTACATGGCGCGTATACGGATAGACATCAGTACGTATAAAGTCAAGAACTCAAAGGTACATACTACTCCTTAGACATCCAATCGTATTTGCACGATTTTAGTGATCTAGGGTCTTCTATAATCAGACGTAAAATATCCAGACAAGTATCGTAGAGCTGGGTCCCAATGATTTCAAAAGGAAGGATATGCCCATCTAAATATTTTACTCATAACTTTTTCATACAAGAAAAAGTAGCGCATCTGTCATAATACAAACGTCATATCAAAACACGTCGTAACCAGGGTCGGATTTCGTAGTGTAATTATCCTAATTGTACCATCATTTCATAGTTTTTAGTACATAGTATCGTAATAAATACCAAGCGAAAATACCATCATTTTACCTAGAGGTCGACTTGTATTATTATTGGGTCCTTTTACATTTTGATATTACCCCTACGATATCGAGAATTTATGTAGTGTACATGAATACCGTGATTTTTAATAAAATTAGAATTAGCTCCTTTTCTGGTCAATCGATGCTCGATCGATGCATTTATGTTGCATCGTTGATACAACTATGATGAGGGGCTACCACGATAAAAACTCTAAGCTCCAGAAGCAATCAGTTTGAAAACAGAATTTTAAATATTTTATGGATCAGATTTTCAGATTCAATTAAGCACATATGGTTTCTTTTGTACTCTTTTAGTTTTACCCTTATTGAATATAAAATATATTAGGTACCAATATTCAAAATATAATTTACACTAAGTTCTTTAGACATAAATTAAACAGAAATAAAAATAAAACCGTCAAAAAACGAAACGTATAGATAAACTAGACGGGTGGCGCCAAAATCCCGGCACATGAGAAAAAAGAAACATGAAACGTCAAACGTGATATAATTTTTTTTAAATAGTATAATTTTATTTTCCATGTACAATATTTTTGAGGGTCTGAATCCAGCCCTGGCCTAATCTTGGTAACGTAACTAAACTAACTGTAAAATAAAACTTTAAAAATGCTTTTATATAATAATTTAATTGTAACAAAATTAATATAAGGTGATTTACCGATGATACTATATCCCAGTTTTTTTTAAATCTTTGTATCGTAACTTTTCATTCTTTTACCACGCAACTAGATATATTTGTGACAGACAAATCTGTCCTGCGCGCGCACTACTGTCGACCGATTCGCGTTGGCCCTAAACTGTAATTTTAGGGCCAGCGCACTGGTCCGATTTAGTTGTTCGGTCGGCCCGGTCCTTACGCTAGTAATATATAAGTCAATGCTGGGACCAAGGTACGCGACGTAGGGAGTTAGGCACTTCCTTCCGTATATCGTGACAGGCCATAGAATACTATAATACTTATATAATAGAACGGGGGAGTTGGCGGAGCCCGTATAGCCACTAATTTGTCACTAACATATTAATTCACACGCATAAATGCAACACATCTCTTTTGACGTTACCAATAAAGAAATATCGATGTGTCATAAACTACAGATATAGGAAGCACTAGAGGTGTAACAAAGTTTTACCGATACCGATAATCCGGAAAATATTGTCGAATTTGTACTTGGCTTAATGAAAAGCTAGATAGATACGATAAAATACGATGAAAATAATAATTTAATGACCTACGCGTAAACTCAATTTAAACATTTTTCATCAAATTGTAAATTGTTCCCCCTATAGGATATCATTAAAAATTAGCAATAAAATTTTTGGATTCGATTTTCTGGTTACGTACCATTACTATAATATAATATATACTTTATATTCACCTCACACCTCATTACCCACAAAGAGTTGGGTAGACAAATTTTGTGTTAAAAATAATATATATATACATTAAAATATATACATACACAAATATGTACATAGTTTTTCATCCGATTTCGCGCTTGCCTTGTATTGGCTACGATTTCTTCCACCTGGAATTTAGTCATATCACGTTATCTCTTTGAGGATAAAAGGTAACCTAGACTTTTTATTCTTACCAGCTATCTGAATATAAAATCTCGTCAAAATCGGTTGAACGGCTTAGCATTTCCTATACAAAGTGTTTTTCATTTTAGCGTTTTTATCCAAATTGGCAGTTTAGCGGTTAATTACGACTGAACTAAACTATGCACTACAGCCTACTTAGCTGTGATATCACTTTTTTGGCTTAACCAGACATTAAACTATCTCAATTTTGTAAAAATAGATTCAGCGGTTTAGCCATAAAATCTTGAGACAGACATTCGCATCCTAATAGTATATTATAGATTTCTCATACATATGATTCTGATTAACTGTATTTATATCTATATTTATTATTTTTGGCGGTAAATTACGTTTTCGTCTTATATTTCTTGAGGTAAAATTTAGGATTATGTATTAGCTATATTTACAAAGCATTGTGTATTTGGAACATACAAAATATTGTTTTCGTTGCACTTTTACAAAGTGAACACTTTAGTATTTATCTTTTGGTATAAAGTAGTGCAAAATTAATAACAAAAATATTATTGAAATATTTCAAAATAAATACACTCAAGTTTTACCGGTGCTTACCGGTTATCGGTAAGTCACTAAACAATACTACATCCCTAGCGGTGATACCATTATATACTACAGTTTGCGGTTTGAATGTGAAATATAAATTAAATTCGCGATAAATATTCTGCACACTTTTAACACACTTGAAACGTGTAAAAATTTCTACAATGCTAATCGATTAATATAAAAAGCATGCATATAAAGTAAAAAGCGTGCAATAAGACATATGTACTGCTTAGGAGCCCGAGTATCTCTGAAAGAAATTCATATCTTGACTGTTGCATCACAATAATAATGCAAATATCATGTACGTCATGATATTTGCAAAAACGGCAAAAATTTCATTTACATGTAAAGAATAGTGATTAGCACAATTTTAATAGTAGAAATAAAAATAACACATTACCTGCTTTCCGGTTACACAAAGTATACAATTCGTTCTTGGTTAGCAGTATCCGCTTTTATAACAAGATTCCAAAAAAAAAATGTTAGATATTTTACCTTTTCAACTTAAGTTCCACATTAAATGCTTGTTTAGCCAAAAAAAGCATACTATTCTTTAATTAAATGTAAACGTTTATTATGAAACAGATTATCTCCCGTGGCCGCGGGACACGATAGATAGCTCAGTTGGTTAGAGCATCGGCACGGATCGCTTAGGTCGTGGTTTCAAACCCCGCCCCGTGTCAGTTGATTTTTCGAATTTCTCATTAAATGTTTAGACATTTATTAATTTGGTTGGTCTTTACTATGGCTATGTTAATTCAAGCTCACAATGTACTCACTATGTTAAGTTGTTCTCAGATCTAAAATAAGGTTTATTGAATAGCAATAATAGTAATTGTGAGTGTGTGTGCGGCTAATAGGTAATTGTGAGACTCTTGTTGCAAGACCAAGTCCAAGACTAAGACTGGGAGTATAATACCAAGACCAAGACTGGCTAAGTCTCATCTTGTTGTTGCAATTAGGCAACACTAGTGTGAGCCGTAAAACGGGAGTTACCGTCAAAAGATTATGCAATAAAGTCGGAGCTTGTTTTGATATGATCACGGCGACATTGTTTCTGTTATTTGTATAAGTAATAAATGTATAAGTAATAAAGCAACATCAAGATTACTTATTAACGTAAATAACTCACTTCATCAAAAGGCTCGATTCCATCCTCCAGTTGATTTCTACAGTTGGCCGGCATGTGCAAGAGGTTCAGTGTGTGCGTGGAAAATGGTTTCTTGACGCAAGGAAACCTGGGGCTCTTGGTCATAACGCACGAGTTCAACCCAGAGGGACCCGGACGCGGCCCGCCGGAACTCGATAGAGTAAATACTTTGCCATCTCGGTAACTGAAACAAGGAAAAATCTGATGGTGAACAAAACAGGGTGACAAAGCAACTACTTAATCGAAGATAAATGTAGGTGTCCATTTGCCATAGTAGACTGTGGTCTGCGTGCTCGATTGTTCCCCTACATGTATAAAAAAATCCACTTATTTCTTTCGATAGCGAGCGTCACGGAGATTAACGTTCCCAAGAATTCCAGTGCTCATACTATATTTTTGATTAATTAAGTGAACCACAACTGAACGAACTCATCATCTTAACACTTGCACTGTCCGATATTCATTTTGCAATGGAAACGCGACTGACACTGAAATTATATCTGTTTTACAGAAGAGGGCCATTAGAGCAATTTATGATTTAGAATCCAAAAAGACTCTCAGACAAAAATTTAATGAAATGTATTTACTTTGGCCTCTCAATAAATTTACGATAATGTAATGTATGCACACAAAAATAAAAGTAGTTTTAGAAAAATAAGTGATATTCATTCTGTAAATACTAGGAACAGACACAAGTTAGTAGTAACAGGTACTCGACTCCACTGAGTCAGTAATTCATTCTTTGGGCAATATATACGCTTTTACAACAAAATCCCAGTCAATATACAAAATTTGACCTGTATTAAGTTCAAAAACTTTATTAAACTAAGTTTATATAAAAAGGATTATTATAATATGAAAGAATTTATGGATAATAATAAGATGTGGAATATAGTTGTGGAATATAGTGGAATATAGTTGATAGATCTATCCGTTGGAAGGCACTATTGAGGTCATTACGGATAGTGCTGAGGTCCTGCAGTGATTCTATCGTGGGGACTGTATCGTCAGCAAACCGAAGGTCAGTGATATACTACATTGAAGTTAATACCATATCTTTTCTAGTCCAGTAGCTTGTAAACGTCTTCTAATGAAGCGGTAAAGAGTTTCGGGGATATAATGTCACCCTGTCTTATACCTCTCTGCAGTTGGATAGGTTTCGTATTCCGGTTCTGTACTCGGATAACCATCGTAGCCCTTCTGTACAAACACTTCAGAATTTCGATGTACCGACAGTTCACTTGTCACCGCTGAAAGGACTGCAGCACCGCCCTAATTTCGACGCAATCAAAGGCTTTCTCATACGCAAGATTTAGTGGCAGATTATACTCCTCACTCTTCTGTACAATTTGCCGAAGAGTATGTATGTGGGCTATGGTGTTAAAGCCTTTTCGTAAAACGCCTTGTTTGGGAGGTTGCAAGTCTTGGAGTCTACGTGCGAGACGAGATTCGTAACGACTCTTGAAACCAGCACGTAGACGCGGCTCACAAGGGAAATCCGTCTGTAATTCTTCAAAAGAGCGTTGTCACCTTTTTTGAAGAACAAGACCACCGTATTTCTGCTCCACGCCTCCGGAGTAGTGCCATCATTAAGGACGAAATTAAAGAGCCTCTTCTAGTACCGGTTTTCCATCCGCTTTCATAAGCTCCGCTGTAATTCCATACAAGCGCGGGGCCTTGCCGTTTTTGAGGTGCTGGAGGTCCACTCTAACCTTGCTCAGACTGACGTCCGAAATATCATCAGAATAGTGTCGGATAAGCTTGCTCTCGGATCGTTACTTACACTTGCGTGTGGCTACAATAATCATGTGTAAATCTTTGGTGTCCCGAAAACAATAATGCCACTTGTGCTGTCTTCGGCTCGACAGTTGGCGCTTTCTGGCAGACATATCTCTGGTAAAGACTTTAGAGTCTTGGTACCGCTCGATCGCTTCTTCAATACAAATTGTATTGAAGTTGCTTAAGTTCCGCCGAATGCATTTGGAGATCTGTCTGTTCAGTTGCCTGTATGCTGTCAAATCTGCTGAGGACTGCAGCTTCAATTCCCGGCTAATAGCCTTGAGATGAAGAGCGTTATGGAGAGATTTTTGTTCTTCTTCGGCGGCGGGTCTTGTAGAATTTAGCTCCAACCGCATGGGCAGTATAAACGAGCTTGTTATTTATATCGTCCACTTTGTTGCAGTCTTCCAGGCACTGACGATTTTGTAACGGTTTTGTAACTCGAGTTGAAAGTTTTCTGGACTTTGGATTAGAGCACGAGGGGGATGGAGCGTATTGTATTATTGTATTGTATTATTTGTTATACTTCAGAACGTGTTGGAGTCACGCTGCTGCTATATTACGGTTATAGCACGAATGGGTCGGCTCGACCGGGGAAGCACCACGCTCTCACAGAATACCAGCGTAAAATAGCAGCTTCATACTGCTGGTTTTCATTAGACGGGACCTGTCCAACTTAACGTTTAGGTTCAGTGTGCCTCCATTCCTACCATTCGGTGATCGCTGCCAGTGTACACCCTCACGATCACTGAGACATCACTGAACTGTTGGCATCTAGTCGTCATAATGAAGTCAATCTCATTTTTGTTGAACCGTCGCGGCTCAAGCAGGTCCACTTTCTGAGAGGGTGCTTCTTAAAGAAAGAGTTTATCATAAAGAGTCCCTCTTTTTTCATGAAGTCAGCCAGCTGCTGGCCCCGTGAGTTCCGTTGCCGTATCACAAACTTCCCTATCTTCAGCTCACCGTTTTCTCTTGTGCCTAGTTTTGCGTTGAAGTTTTCCATTAACACCGTTTAGTGGGTTTCGGACGACAATAATGTGCGGAAAAGGTAGTCAAGCTCCATGGTCTGTAACGAAACCCGAATTAATACGCAATAAGGTGATGCTGTGTGTTTTGTGGGATAACATAATTTTCAACGAAGGGAATCGTTTATAATGAGTTTTTACCGCCGGACAAAAACATCTATTTGGATTTCTTCTGCCTGAGACTGAGACTCATGCAAATTGCGTAAAAACGACCGAAATTGATCAACAGAAAAGGAGTGGTCTTTAACCATGATAATATCAGACCACACACATCTTTGGCCACTCAGCAAAAATTGAGAGAGCTTGTATATGTTTGTATAGTCCTGACCTTGCACCCTCTGATTTTCATCCGTTTCGGTATCTTCAGAATTTTTTGGGTAGTGTTTGGTTAACATTAAGAGAGGACTGTCAAAACTACTAGTCGTATTTTTTTGATCAAAATTCCAAAATATCTTATACTTCGTAATAAAAATATCCGCTGTAGAACTGGAGTGACCGAATTGGCCATGGAAGTAAGAAAAGCCTCGTACCGGTAAGGTAAATGTAGAGCGGCCTCCCTCTAGACGGAGAGATGCAGGAAGTCGATGTATGCAGGTGGCTCAGCACCGTGCTTAGTGGATTTCCTTATGCGAGGCCTATATTCAGCAGTGGAACTGTGACGGGCTGTATTGATAATGACAGCAAAAAAAACCTCATGTAATTTGTGAACAAAGGTCAATTCAAATCTTTCTATTTCCACTTTTTAAATTCTAAAAATGCAATTTAATTTATTTATTATCTCTAAATATTTTCTTGAAAGCAATATTATTATTTTCAAGGACGAGTAGTTTTTTTAGAGTATATCTATAAAAATTAGTAAAATTAAACTGTCTGTTTGTAATGTCAAAATAATAGCTTTTTACTAAATGCCTACGAATGAATATATGGTACTAAAAAGACAATTTTTAAAAATTTTGTCTGTCAGTTTGTTCCGACTAACCTCCGAAACGGCTCGACCAATTTTGGTAGGACCTTCAGTAGCAGATAGCTAATGTTATAAGGAGTAACTAAGACTACTTTTATTTTAAAAAAGATTAGGGTTCCGCAAATAAAATTAAAACCTATAGAATCTAATCGTAATATTTTACAAGCGGGCCAAGTCACGGATAACAGCTAGTTTACAACAATGGTGGTTAATATAGCACATAGCGCCACATTATAGCGCGCTATCTTTCCATGGCGCATAGCGCGTGCTATGTAAGTAGTCGCCATGGCGCTATGGCGTTATGGCGCTTTGGCGCTAATACCTAGCGGCAATTAGTTCTAGCAGCAGCGCTGTTGGGAGTGAATGTGTGACGCAAATTTGCTATAGCAGCACGCTATTCATTGCACGCGATCTAATTTAGTATTAGATGTTATTTAGGTATTACGTTATTTAGTACAGGTACTTTATATTTATAAGCGATCGAAGGACACAGTTGTCTCCTACAAAAGTATCCTAACTCATGTTTTCAATGGTATATAAAATATAGATACAAAAGTGTATATAGTAGTGAATGTAATAATATAAATACATTTCTAATAATCTTTAATTGATTTATAATGTACCTTAGGGTTAAAATAATGATAACATCGATTAAAAATAGTCGTAATCTTGAATAGTATGAACGAAATGTATTGGTTTTTTGTCTATAATGCGACTTATTACGAAACAATGTTCTTATATAGCACGCGGTCTATCCAACGAACGACATGTAATGCAACGTGCTACGAAATATAACGTGCTACAAAACTTAACTCGCTTGCCGTCATCCCACACGCTTTCTTAGCGCACTATAACATATCGTATTTAATAGAAATTTATATTTTGTAGGCATGCTATTGATTTATAGCAGTTTTGAACAATTTTAGTTTATAATAGATAATTCACGTCACGTATGAGAATGATATATGTATGGCGACATAAAAGAACCGGTCATTAATTATGTTCTGTTCAGTTGAGTAAGGATTATACCAAAAAATTTTGTGCTCTCCAAGTAATGGAGACCTAACCGTCTATAAATTACTGGCCCCTGGCTTTGTGAATCAATACTCAGAGAGGATTAGTTCTTTCTGACAAGCTTTATTCGATTTATTATATATATATATATATATATATATATATATATATATATATATATATATATATATATATATACTTAAAATATGAATGCCTCGATACGCCTTTCTGCCGATACGGTACCGATACCAAGGCTATTGTAAAAATATTGGCGATACCGATACCGATATGCTTATTGAATTCAAAAATGAAGGTAAAATAAATAAAATATAAGTCAGGTTATTTTTTAATTGATATAAATAAAAAGTATCAGGACAGACTAAATAAAACCGTTTAAAACTATGACAGCTTCGTTTGCAACAAAATAGATGAGACAAAACGCGCGTTCACACTACATTTTTCAAGCGCGAAATTTGAATAGTATCGTTGAATCGGCCATAAAAATAACGCCGATGACAATATATCGGCAAACCTCGAGTACCGTCGAAATATCGACATCGGTATCAGTATCGGATGCATCCCTAATTTAAAAATTACTATGTAGTAATTGGAAGATGTAACACTTTTCGATTTTCTTTGATTTGATTGTCTTTATTTTCACTAAAAAAGAATGATAGACCCCACCAGATTTTTTCTGTTTCTGAAAGACATTACAGATTCATATATTACGCATGGACATACGTTTGGATCCAGTACAATATTATTTTATGCCATAAAACATAATTTATAGTTCCTTATAGAATTCGAACCCGTGGCCCTGCAACGACGCCGCCATAAAAAATAATTAAATGACTTAGCTATTTATAAAAAATACCAGCGATGAAAAATACTATTCCTCTTCATCAATAACAATCAAAAACTGTTAAATGTGCAAATAATGTACATAGTGCATGTTCCTATATAATATATGCACACAAAATATTTACATGGTTATTTTGCAATAACTGGTCAATTTTGGTTCAGAATAAGTAATATAGGCAAATGGTGAAGAAAAATTTATTTAAAAAATATTGAACTTTCTGACCTTTTTATCTTATAAATTCATAATGCGTGCTAGTGCATTATTTTCACTGATTTTACTGCACACATTCGTAAGGGTCAATTGGTAGGCAAAAACGTTACTACGCGTAAATCACATTTAAAAAAAATTGGAATAATTTCAAATAAAATTAGAAGCTTTATTCACCCGCATTTTGAAAAACTGTAATAACACTATATCATTATTCATATACTAGTTGTTCCCCGCAACTTCGTCCGCGTCGGAATTATTACGATTGCATTTCATGGTTTTTCAGATTTTGTCAACTTATAGAATATGATGACAAGAAATGAAATATTAATTCTGAAAAAAATTAATCTCTGAATAAAATATACAAGCTTCAAAGTAAAAACTAGAGTGTCGTTAATAAATAATTACACTAAAATATTCATCTTTTGTTTTTTCTACCTATTTCTTCTTCATTAAAATTATATGGGGTTACCCTTTGAAGTAAGAAATATTTTTATTAAAATGAATTTGTAAGCCCTGTGCATATGAGTTAAATAAGGATTCTATAATAAAGTACATGAAAATGTTCTTAATTTCAACTATTCTATTTTATGTTTAAAGAGTTGATAAGAACTAAGAAGTAATTATGGAACCCTAATAATGAGAAGCCTTATGAGATGTAGGTACTGCCTACATGTAAAAGATTATATAGGACATCACCGTGTCAGAGAGCAAGTTCCGTTTTAGGTCGTCAGCGGAATAAGTAATCGCGCTTTAATCAAACAGTTAAACTTGTGTATTACACACACACACACACACACGCGCGCGCGCGCACACACGCACACATGTGTAGTGCATTTTTTACACTATATTTTGACTTGGTTAGTTTACCGTTATTGTGTAAAAATTTAGTCACAATGATGCGAAACATGTAAATACGAAGATTGAATTGAAAAGGCAACATATTCCCCATTAATACTGCATCACGGTTGTGTAACTAAAATCCGAAATTCAAAGATAAATTTTAAACTTGCCACTTAAAATATTAATTTTAAATAGGCAAATTTAAATTAGTAATTACAGTTTTACACGGCTGTCACACTCAATCATCAATACTGAAGAGTTATATTAGAATCCAATCCAGTGTTTAATTAAGGTTATAAAATAGGTTAAATAGGTTAAATAGAGCTATATGATAAACAAATATATGAAAGTCGTAAAAAAAAAACATTCAATAGTTTACGTTCAATTTTATATAAAATATATGATGATATTTTGGGCACAGATAGATAAAGACGAATAAATTGTAAGCTCTGTATTTCCGTTTCCAATTTGTCGAAAGTTATTTTCGTGATAACTGGTTTGCTACGAGGACATCATCATGGTCGTGGATTTAAATTAATATTTTATTTTTTAACATACCTAATTCTTAAATATATAATTTCATGTTCAAGTAAAAGAATCCAATCATACGTTAAAAAAGAAGTGAAAAAATGAAAGACTACAATAGAAGATTTTCGCTCCATATATTTGTAACACGCGGCTTTAGTTATCATTATCATCATAATGATTACAGCCTATCACAAGTCCTCTGCTTAACATGGCTTTTCTCAAGTAATGCTACAAAGCACGGTCCAGAGCATTCATCTACTTCCTGCATATTTTAGCACATTATCACTTCGATACGCCAGCACACTTCGGTTTAGTGATGTAATAGATTAATTTGAAAATTACAATATGTGCCATTGGTTGCATATACTTGAAGTTATATCATTTTTGCACAAAATTATTGCTACATCGGCTAGTAGTTTTTCTCAGTAAATAAATACGAGTATATAATCTATTAAAATAAATATGACAAGATTATGTTTAGGTACATATGTATAAGTTATGTAAAATATAATTAGACGTTTTATATTAAAATAGAATAATACAGGCACATACATAGCATATAGTTATATAATATCAATGTAATACGTACGTTTAGTATATACAATGACTGTACTTTGTTATTTAAGTATATTATTTTTTAGAATTATTTCAAAGATTTATAAATACTATTCATAAATTAAGATTGTTAGGTTATTAACGGTAAAGGAGATTAAGTAGATAATGATAAAGAGCAGCTAGAAATAATTTTTGCGACCAACTGCTACGGTGCTACGTTAATAACTGCTACGAAATGCTACGTAAATCCTAGATGAGAGTAGAGCAAGTTTTCAGTGGCCAGTACCGATATAGTTAACTCGTTATTAACATACCTTACCGACATTAATATTATCTAGAAGATTTTCTATTAAATGACACGGTACCGATTGATTGCCACATCATTGTAATTATTCGATATGAAAGACAAATATTCATATTTATTATATCTGGTTTATCATTGTCATAAAATTTTTGTACGTGGTAGAGCCATGCTGCAGTTATATTAGTAGTATATTTGTAGCACGAATGAGTCGGCTCGACCGGGGAAGGACCACGCTCTCACAGAATACCAGCGTGAAATGGTAGCTTGATGCTGCTGTGTTTCGTATGGTTAGAATAGAGAACCGGAGACCCTTTTTACTGGAAATGAGGCATTCCATCTTGGTCCTCACGGGTGACAACGCATCTGCATTTTGATTCGTAATTGAGGATAAATGTAGATGTCTATGGACCACAGCAGCCACTCACCATCAGGTGGACTGTGTGCTCGTTTGTCACCCTATTCTATAAAAAAATAAACAAAGAAATATTGTTAAGCAGTTTTAGTTACATCCAGTAATGGGAGTAAAGTGAGGAGCTTTTTGTACATTCTACGAGAAGATAGAAGAAGATCTGATCTGATCTGATATATTTTACGACAATTGTCGATGTTAACGAATATTTAAATATACACAAACACCATAGATTAATTATACATTTGTAAACAATAAATAGACATTACATATTAACAAACAGTATGTATATTGTTACTAAATTTATATTGTACAAACAAACAGCTCGCACGTTGTTAGCTTCAATGAAATTGAATGTCACGCACACATATATCTGCATGAATTTACGTCACACATTCACATTCTTAATTTTAACAGAACGATTCTGTTTCTACCGTAGATACTAGATACCGACATATTGCCGCCTATAACCTGTGGGCTACGATATCTGTTTCGTGTCGATCAATTAAAAAGCATCGTAGGTCCATTCACACATTTCACCCCGATATCGGTGAGCTTGTTTCGCCTTCGACATTTCGTTATCATGTCGGTAAATGAAAAAGCATCATAGGTCACTTCATACATTTCAGAGCCCCGATATCGGCGAGCCTGTTTTGGTTTCGACATGTGGTTATCGCATTGAACAATGAAACGACGCTCTTACTCGACCATTTACAAGGCTTAAACCGTTTGAAAATGTAATCTGTTCATCATTTCTGAATATATCTAAATCTAAAGCCATCATACTATGATCAGATTAAATTGAATACTAGAATTCCACAGTATAAATCTTTGTGAAACTTACGTAAAGATTTGATCGGTATTGTCTTTCTAAGGTATGAAAAGTAGTACCTACGAATACTATATTATGATCTACGGTGGAATATAGATGTCTCTCATATATCCAGATGTCTACAAAATGCCTCACGCATCGTAAAATATGCTTCGAATTTTATACGTTACACGTAACACAATATTTGAAGTCATTATTCTGCTGTCTATTGATTAACACAAATTTTTCTGACGTTTTCCTTTACTCCCTCTACGGGATTAACAGGAAGCGAATTGATAGGTTTTTTCACCGCTGCTACACGAAATGTTTTTTGCTTATATAATAAACACATCAACACGGTATAAGAATATTTTAACAACACATGAATTCCTAGAAAATTATTTAATAATCTAGCCTTTGTTAATATGAACATTGATTTTAAATGAGATCATAGATTTTTATGTAAAGAAAAAAATGCAAGTGTGAAAACTGTACCTACATCATCATCATCATCATTACAGCCCTTCACAAGTCCACTGCTGAACATAAGGCTCCCCCAAGTAATGCCACAAAGCACGGTCCTGAGCCACCTGCATCCATCGACTTCCTGCATGTCTTACCAGGTCGTCACTCCATCTAGTGGGGGTCGCCCTACACTAGGCCCATCGGTACGAGGCTGCCACTCGAGAACCTTTCTTTCCCATCGGTTATCGGTTCTTCGAGCTATATGGCCGGCCCATTGCCACTTAAGCTTACTAACCCGTTGGGATATGTCGGTCACTCTGGTGTTACTGCGGATATCCTCATTTCTGAGTCTATCCCGCAGAGAAACTCCTAGCATAGCCCGCTGAACGACCTTGAGCGTCCTCATACGGCCAGCAGTGAAGGACCACGTCTCAGATCCGTAAGTAATCACTGGCAACACGCACTGGTTATACACTTTAGTTTTCAGAGATTGAGGTATACCCGACGAGAAGATGTGTCGTAATTTCCCGAACGCTGCCCAGCCGAGTTGAATCCGCCGATTGACCTACCTACATAATGAAAGTTTAATTTTTCAATACAAAAATAAAGTAAAGTATAAACCTTTTATGGACGGCTATTAGTTAAGAGTTAATAATTAATCAATGAAAGCACCCATGATATTCATAACGCATCTGCTTCGGTCGGGCATACTCAGAATGAGGTTGTCAATATCCTGTTGAAGAATATTGTCCCCGGTTTTACTGAGATGCATAAAAAGTTGTTCTTATCTTACTAGATTTTCAGCGAAATCGCTTAGAGCTCTACTTTGGAGTATATTCCAAGCATGCTCAACGGAATTTAAATCTGGGGATAGTGCTGGTCATTCTAGGGTCGTTACATCATGTTGGTGCAACCAGGCAATTACCACCCTTGCCGTATTTGAATGGACATTTTTGTGCATAAGCAGGAAATTTTGACCCATTTATGTTCGATGTGGCAAGACTATTACTTCTAGCACCTTATTATAGTATCATCAGCCGTAATTCATTCAAAGTCCGTTCTTCCACCAAAACGATTTCCTACCCATACCATAATTAGACCACCTTGGTATGGATAAACATCTTGGGGGTGTTGAAGCCGGCTTGTACCATTATAAACTCTTCAAACACGTACTTTCCTCGGATCAGGATTAAAACTAAATCAGGATTCATTGATGAAAAGCACCATAAGCTATTGATGAGGCTACCAGTTCACATGTTCTCTAGTCCAATCCAGTTTTCGTCCACGATTTCCTCTTTTTAGACCTGGAGCCTGAAGTGGTCTCCAAGCATGAAGGTTGGCACTTTGCAGTCTCCTCCTCACAGTTTGGTCAATCACAAGCACCTGGTGTTCAGACTGTAGGCTTTGGATTACTCGTAATTCCATCGCTGTAACATTTGGTTGTCTCCTCGTAGCAATATTGCAAAAACAGTCGTTTCTGGGTATTGGTCCTAGATGTCTACCACCAGCTACTCCGTGGCACGATAGCGTGACCACAATTTCGGAACCACATTTTGCCTGGTGCCTATTGCCGCAGTGAGTACGTTGAAAAGCACTAGCCTGCAGTATTCCCACTGCTCTTAATATCTCTTCTTCAGTTAAATATTGACGTTGCATTGTGATATAATGTCAAATTATCACTCTAAACCCAAGTTGAATCAAACAGATGCTTAAATAGCGGTTTTCAACAAGAAAAAACAAGTACTCTGAGTACAAATTTCGTTCCCTCTAGTTCAAGTAAATTTTTACCGCCAACATATTTTATTTTTACTTTGATTTAAATTTGGAATCAATCTTGAATAAATGACGATTAGTTTGATATTAAACAGATTTTAAAGTGACCAGTACATTTTCAGTCGGTCAATGTTATTAAAATATCCCTATGTACACGGTGTTAATGTTAAGTTTGCTATATGTTTGGCTTATGTTAAGCTAAGTCAGTTTGTTTTTATCACTAACCATCAGATGGGTCAAGTACTTAGGTGCAGTAAAATATTAATAATGCCAATAAATAAAAATTGTACGACTATAAGTATTAATAATTCTTTAAAGAAATTCATTTCTTAAAAATATGCTTTTCATTTGGTCTAGAATGATGGCTCTACGTATAACCTGTGGTATAAGTCTGTTCTGTTATTGTAAATAGAACGATGAACAATTATTGGATGAACATGCAACCGTATAGTGGCGGTGTACCGTATATCCGCTACCTCACCTCGTCTCTTGGGTGTTGTAAGAGGCGTTAGAAGGAAGCTGAGACAGGAGATGGGCAGCATCATCTTATTATAACAACTTAAAATAATAAAAAACTGCGGTTGTCACCTCGCCTGCTAAGCATAGCAACTATGGCGAAATCCCCCTAGGAGGAAATCTATGGGGGAGACCTATGTTCAGCAGTGCACTTTGGTGGGCTGTAATGGAATCATGAACATCGTCGTCAGCAAATAATCTGATTCAATTGAGAAATAGGGAGTTTATATTAGAGATATAGAGTTTATATACTGTTGCAAGTCATAATTAATGCCACCAGCGCCATCTAGTATCAAGTAGCAGAACTAGGAGAGCTTTCTAGCAAATTCCATGCTAGAACTTTCCCACTAGCGCCATCTAGTATCGAGTGGCAGAACTAGGAGAGAAATTTCTACACGTAGTCGGTGGGGACCGGTATGTGCTTGATCATTCTAGAAGTTTCAGTGGAAAAAGGCCTATATAAGGTCAGTAAGGACCGGGACCGATTCAGTATTGAATTGGCAATACAAGCAAATACTTCTAAGCGATATAACTGCGATTAAAGTGTTAAGTGTGATTATTATTGTGTTGGTGTTCGGTAAATAGTGTCAATTTCGGTAATTCAATCGGCAGTCTTTACTGTCACGAACCCTAAGCTCGTAACAGTATCAAGGCTGTTTAGCATCAAATGGTTAATGAAATTCTTCTAATTTTACTCTAGAAAAAAAACTACAAAAACACACACACAAAAAAACACGTTTAAAAACTAGTCCGGCAACACTATCTTGAGTAAAACTCCATTTGATCAGTCTATTTCTATTTTTAAAATAACTAATAATAAATAAATTATGAATATATGTATATATAAATAAATATACGCATATATATATATATATATATATATATATATATATATATATATATATATATATATATATATATATATATATATATATATAAATTAACACAATAATGATTGAATAAATAATATTATAATCAGTAATACATATGCCATTAAAAACATAACTTGTAAAAAAAACCAAATCTCGCAACTGAGTTCTACCGTAAAAAGTTGTGAGATCCATGTAATACCAAGTCGGTTAATTTATTCAGTTCCTACTTAAATGTCCTTCTGTTTTAAGTTATTATGTAATTAGCTAACCTAACAACATTTTATAGTGACCATATCAATGTTAAAAGTTTTTTATGTTTGTTCACTCACTGTGACAAAATTAAGAAACTTTGACTAGTTACAATTCTTAAACTACTGGTTCAAATTGAATGAAATTTGAAGTATACCATGTTTATACAATGCTTACTCGGTAACTCAAAATTCAGGCTTCTAGTTTAATTGACTACGAAGTTATAGGAGGTCGAAAATGGCCTGAATTGCTTCTAGAAAAGATGGTACGGCCGTGCCGCTTTTTTGCTCGACTTGGCGGGGGCACTGCCGTGTCCCCAGATTATTAGTCTAAGCATAGTACATTTTTTGACACGATGTAAGGTCTTGGTTAGTAGTACCTAGATTACGAACGAAATTAATGTAAAGACCGGCCGTCTTCAAAGTCATCTGTAACATTGTCAATGGTATCTTGACGTATACTCTTAGAGTAAACTTAATAGGTCGGGGAAAAAGTTTTATATACAAATTCAAGACAATTTTTTGTCAAAGTCTAATTACATTTAATTATAATATATAGGTGACATTTTGTTTGATAACTTGTAGCCACACACACGTGTAGGTAGTTTATATAATCCAATGGCTGTAGAAATCCTAGGACTTTTGATAATAAAAACTCGACAAGTACTTTTGACAGTCCTCTCTTGATGTTAAACTAACACTATGAATTAGCCTAAATCTGAGGGTGCAAGGTCAGACTTAATTTTTGTTGAGCGGTCAAAGATGTGTGTGGTCTGGCGTTATCATGACGAAAGACCACGCGTTTTCTGTTGATTAAGTCCGGCTGTTTTTTCTCAAATTCTTGCTTGAGTCTTATTAGTTGTTGGCAGTAGAGATCCGAATCGATAGTTTTTCCCGGTAATAAAAGCTCATAATAAATGATACCATTCCAATTCGACCATACACACAGCATCATTACCTTATTGTGCGTTAACCCGGGTTTCGCGACAGTCTGTGGAATTTGAATACCTTTTGACAATGACATTTTTTGCACGTTATTGTCATAGGTGATTCACTTTTCATCACCAGTGATCAATCTTTTCCAAAATGGTTCGTTTTCATTACGTTTCAATAAAGAATCGCAAATGACCACACGATTCCATAGGTTTCTTTCAGTGAGCTCGTGTAGTACCCAAATATATAGAGCTTTTTTTGTTTCTGCCCAATCTTCAATTTCTCGGCTATGTCGTAGCTAGTAATATCAATCCGAAGCTGATCTTGCCCTACTTTTTCAAAAATAGCAACGGCTTTATTTGTATAAGGGCAAATAGAGCGAACTGTACCTTTGACATCAAAATTCCCGGACTGAAAACGCTTGAACCAACTTTGTGCTACTCATGCTCTTACTGACACTCCATAAACATTTTGTAATAAAACTTCAGAATTTATAGAATTTCTTCGCTAGATTTACTCATTTTGGCGGATAGAAAAACAATTGAAAAATTGCGGGGATAGTGTTTTTTATTTTATTTTTATTTTTCTTAATTTTCTATATGGATTAATATTAAAACCAGCCAGATAAAAACAGTAGTAAAATGGTTTTTTTTCTTCAATTTTACACAAATTACACGAAGAAATTTTTCCCCTCATATGCATGCAGTTGTTCCGTGACATCTAAACCTAACATGTGATGTTTTAGCTTTTATTTATCTAATAACTTGTTAAGGGCTATTTTGCAATAACCGGCCAAATTTGCAGAGAAAAGAAAAATTTATTAAAAAAATCTCAGACATTCCATTCTTTTTATCTTTTAAATTCATAATGCGTGGTAATGCATTATTTTAAATGATTTTTTATTCCTTTTGACTGATTAGTTACTATTTTGACTGATTTACTTGTAATTTCAAAAACTGCAATAACATTACATCATTATTTATATATTTCAACGCAGGTTTAAAATTTGGCTACTCTTTGAAGAATAACCTGAATAACCCAATAAAAATATTTTATATATCTATCTCTTGTTGCGTGTAAATTCCAAGAGATCAATATTCGGTTCAATTTTGCGTAGGGAGATACGTCATTTATCATTTTCTAAAGATGGGTCTACGCTAGAGGAGTGAGCATGAGCTGAGCACAAGCTGAGTTGCTCTACACGCGGTGTCAAGTGTAGACGTATAACGAGCATACAACGTGCAAATTAACCTTTGTGTACGTCAAAAAACCGACAATAAGCGGAGCACATTTGAGCACAAACCAAACGCTTGAATCACGCTCGTTCTAGGTTTGTAAGTCGGTCTACACTACACGAATTTGTGTTCGGCTTATGCTCCACTCGTACTCGGCTCATCTAACGCAGACCCACCTTTACGAGTATACCATGCGAAAAGCTTGAGTGTAATCTTACAGACCCGATCAATAATACCAATGTGTATTGCTGATCGAAGCTGAAAACGCTTGATTTTTTTATTAAAATCTATATTTGCAGTTAGGGCTTTATCACACTGGTGTGGTTCGAGTGATATGTGTTAGAGATGAAACGGATATCCGGTAACTATCCGGTATTCGGCCTATCCGGACTAAAACTATTATCCAGCCTAAATCTACTATCCAGCCGGATATCAGATTTAAAAAAAACACAAAATATCAAATTTAGTTAAGTACTTCATTTATGACACTTAAAAAATATCAATAAAAAATAAAAAAACAGGAATCACAAAATTTTCATTTCAAAACTTACAAAATTAGTACCCGTACTGCGCTAAGGCACAGAATAAATAATAGTAATACGTAGCTAAGAGCAAACTGTGGTAAATAAATACTAATTTCTCTGCATTGAAAGGTAACATACGGTTTTGTCTGTCTTGCTGCACACTGCTGCAGGGTACTGAATGATAGATTTCGGCAAACTTTGATAAATTTAGGTATTGTGTAGCAACTATAAGGCAAACCTGGCCACCAAATATAAGGTTCACGATCGCGAACAGTTTGCACTGACTTAAATTTTTGCTTCTTGCGATGCAACAAATGGTAATGTTCGGTAGAATATCCGGCGGCCGGATATCCGGCTATCCGGTAATTAGACTGGTGGAATATCTGGTGCCCGGTATCTGACCAAAAAACTATCCGTTTCATCTCTAATATGAATACATTAACGTATGCAGTTTCCTTAGCGTAGCATAAGTGATTTTGTACAATACAGTCTCAGTGCTAGTATCACCTTGCTGGCTCGTGCTATAGTAAAATAAAAATATGTCCTCAGCCGTAGCTTCTAAAATGTGTCATAAAGTTATAAATTTTCACGATAAGTTAGTAATTTCAAGATTAATAGATAACATTAATACATTACCACTTACAAAACGAGCATGCTTTACATTGATTAATAAAATAAATACTGTTTAACTTAGCCCTTAAATACACAGACTGAACAACAAGAATAGACAACAATATGCGTTAGACATTTGAGAAACGTGCTGGTGTACCGTACAGTTGTGTCATAAGTCCAGTATGATATAACCTTTAAGAGAGCTCACATCAAACTTACGAGTAGAGGTGGTCGTCCGGGCAGTTTGGTGCAGAATTATGCTTGTTCACGGATTGTCGCGTGTCGCCACGGGCTGCCGCTATGATGTAGGCCCACATCCTTCTGAAGCAGTGCTAGTCCCCACATTGGACTAAACTGAATGAAATTCGTTACAATTCTTTTAATTGTACAACAATATAATATTTTATTATTACTTATTAACACATTTAACTTTTGATTTACACAGTCAGACTTTAGATAATTTCGTACTTCTGCCCCGACTTGTTATTTTTACGCTTATGCTATTAAATGTATATTTTAAACCTACTTGCAATTAGAATGTTATCATTTGTTACACGTCTGTAACAGTTAAATCGACTGCATTTTTTTTAATTCAAAAGTGGAGGATCATGAATTCGTAATATTCGAATTGCTACCCAGCGACGGCATAATATAGTATGTAGTGCGTACGTGTGTAGTTCAAAAATGCAATTTATGGCATTCATAAGCACTACACGTTTTTCGAAAAAATAAAACCAAAACATAATTAAATTCAACCAAGGTCAATTTTTTAATCACGTTGATTGATAGAACAAAATACAAGATCAATAAATTATAAATTACACGAATAAAATGTTTCAATTGTTTCACTTTAACATTCCGTCAGGCTATAATTTATTCGACAAATAACTTTTTATGATCCTATTAAGTTACATGCTTACAAGAATGATCAAATTCAAAACGGATTCAGACAGAAACAGAAATACAGCATCAATAAATAAGCAAGACGTTTGTGTAAAACATTGAAATTATGAAACTCTTCATTAACCCCTGTGCTAAACTTTGTTTAAATATAGTAGTTAGTGTTTCATTCGGATATACGATTATAACAACTTGTATCATCTACTTTCACCTCTTCGACTAATATAATGATTTCTGAGCACCGCCCTACCTAAAGTTTCACCCAAATATTCCTATTTCTTTCTTCTGAAGTAATAATGATAACGGTGGCTGAAGTGGCTGTATAAACAACTATATCGTCGTCCTTCTTGATGGGGTATGAAGATTGTATGATCATACAGTGTGATATGTATTATTTTAGTGACTAGTAGGAGAGATATGTCAATATCATATTTTCGTGAAGAAAATATATGACGTAATGACAAGACAATATGTAATAGCGGTTTACACAAGAGCCTGCGCAAAGAACATGGAACAGCTATGCCGCTGCCGCGCTGTGCCGACGGCTTGCTGGCTACGTAGCTACTTGTGCCATTTTAGTGTGTGGCTTATCTCATTTGGCTGAAACGCTGAACGGCAGCAGCTGTTGCTAAACTACTCCCAGAATTACTAAGCGATAGCCTATGAAAACCAAGACGTGATGTTAACGGAAACGAAACGAAAATTTCATTATGCGAAAATTCAAAGTTGACCATGGATACCTTTTCTACCATCGAACGTAATAGTCATAGTTTTCCTGTAGTGAAATATATAGCATAAATATATTAAAATAAATGAGTATACGATGATGATGTAATGAGTAATTAGATTCGTGGGTCTAGTGATCGTGCACGACTGCTGATTATGCGGGCCCGTCCCAGTTACGAATCCTGGGTCGGACCAATATCAGATAGCTACTTAAAAAACCATAGACGCACTTCCTAATGCACTACTTTCTCGTTCGTATAATTCTTGCAGTGAGTGTGAACAACATTTCGCTAGAACTCCGGCGAAAAAAAACAATAAGTAAGTAAAATGTACCTATATTGATTTGTATGGAGCCTAAAGTTTTCAAAAGATTTGCGTTACACAGTTTTGGTAATGAGGAATCATACAAAATAAGTATTTTTTAAGTTAAAAATGTTCAGTTTATGAACCAAACTTTAGTACAACCGGCAAATGGAATGTATATTTTTTTTACAAATAATGTGTGGCCATCTATCCCAGATGATTAGGAGAGAAGGCCATACATGGTCGTTATGAGATGGACCTACATAAATAATGTGTAATATTAAGAGTTGTATTATAAACACTTGCAATACTTTCTTTATTCATGGTTATTTATGTTAATTATGTTTTGGTAATAAATTATAGTATACTAGCTTGCCAGGCAGACGTTGTTCTGCCTTTTTCGACGACCCTTTGTCATGTCCTACTAAAAATCCTTAAATTCGCAAAAAAATTGTGGGTCACTACTGGGCAAAAAAACTATACCATCTCTCAAGTTGGACTAAACTGTACACGGTGTGCAAATTTGATTAAAATCGGTTAAGTAGTTTCGGAGTCCATCACGGACAAACAACGTGACACGTAATTTATATATATTAAGATTATTTTTAGATCCCAAATTAAAACTTAATAAAAGCAGTCAGCTGTATTGGATAGGAACTGCATTGAAGAATAATTTAAGGCAACAATGGATGCTGTTTGAAGATAAAATGACTATCTACGTAGCTTTTTTATGGTGTATATAAAGACAATACAATTAAAATAATGACAAAGAGCACCCTCTCTATTCAGCGAAGAAAATGAGAAGAAACTCGTTACTACTATTTAACAAAAGAATTAAGTTACCTGAAAGCAGTGATGAGGGGGGTGAATCAATATTATGTGACTTGTCTGACGAAGAAGGTGGAAACAGAAGTTGATAACTGTGTAAGCAGTGGAGAACATTATTATGAAATGCATCTTATCAAATACTGGCTGCAATGCTTTTATGACAATTGTGACTCCATAAAAATTTAACCAAGTTTGATGATAAGCGTTCACTATGTAGACAGAAAAGAAGAATAAGCAAAGACTCATAAACCTATAGGAAAAGAGTGGATGAAATGCTGATAAATAAACTGGCAATATATCCTTGCTACCATGGCCATCTCTACCGGACACTACGGGGGAGATGGCCAATTGTAATTTGGAAAAAGGTAAATCATGAGGCTGATTATGATGAAGTTCAATAATTTTATGTAATATTCTAAGAGTATAATGTTTAAAATTTAATTAAAAGTTGATTTTCGTTAATTAGTCTTTGTTGTTATAATTTTACTGGCTTCTTAAAAAAGTACGGGCAACTCCCCTGGACTTACCCTACTATATTTTTCTGTCAAGAAATTCTGAGTAGCAACCCGGAGCAAGGCAGTTGGCGGTATTATATCCCCGTGCCTTAGAAATTTTATGGGAGTCGGAAAGAGGATGCCCTAGACGAAAGTTTATCTACCCAATTGCCGAGATATTGTAGATGGGTCATATTAAGAGTATCCTTAACCGATGAGCATGTATGCGTAGGTATATGAATGTAAACGTGGCGAGAGAGGATTGGAGGTTCAAGATTGTCTCAAATGGAAGTCCATAGTCTCTGTCTACCCTTCTCCGTGACAGGCGTGAGTGTTAATGTTATGTTACGGTGTAGAACGGTTTATATTTCTTTTAATCGGTACTATACAGCAAGCTCTGAAAAGCAAAAACATTTATTTATTTATTTAACAATTTATGTACACACAATTAAGGGAGAGGACACATCATGATGAAAAGTTTGTACAAAGGCTATACTTATCTCATAATGAAATTCATCAAAATACATTCTTATCTAATAAGTAAATTTCGTAAAACTTTCTTTACGCGCCGAATATAATTTCTACATTATTATGCATTGCACGTAACTTATTTGCTTGTATTAGTATTACCATTTCTCCCGTTTTCTCTCATTAATAATATATTTTGAGGTGTTTTTTCAATGCATTAGCATTCCATCTCTTATCAATTTTGTAATTTGATTAAAAGTGGTAAAGAATAAATAATGGTCTTATAAAATATTGAATTACGTGATGGTTGAAATATAATCGTTTTAATTTTGACTTCGATGTTATAATCTATCGTCTTACGATAAAAGTTAGAGACTTATTTTCGTGAATAGGGAATAGGGATAAGAATTTCAAGCTTATTGCAGATGCCGTTTCGACTGTATCTTGTTTAAGTTTCGTGTCAACAGTGTGGTTGCGATATTTTCAAATAAGCCTTCATAAAAAACGTAGAGCACATTTATGCCGGTTTTTTATTCAATATTGAATTTCTAATGAGAAATGTGTCAAATGTCGTTAAGAAGGTAATTTGATTGAAAGTTAAATAATTACTTTTCTTTTTGGATTAGAATCGTAAGGTTGAAACTAAAACTTTACTAATGATTCTGACGACCGCGATGAACAAAAATTTGAGAGTCCGCTATCTCAAACATTTTGGGGTATAAATCCAAACCTTACGCTAAACCTTTAGAAAACAAATGAGATCCTTTTGTTACAGCAATTTAAAGTGCAACACTAAGTTGTCATTATCGACTTGAGTTACCGTTAATGTTTACCTGTAAATGTATGTAGAAGATTTGAATAGTTGACATAAAGTCATGACGCAGTAGATAGCGCAACCTCTGTCAGGAGAAAGGCAGTTTTCTTCCCTATCTCTGTAATGTATTAAGTGGTAAAAAATTAATCGACAAAGTCTTTCCCTTTATTTTAATCCATGTAAAAGCGGAGAAGAAGAGAAGGTTGAAATGGAACCCTCTGTTCTTCTCTAGCTTTCCGAAATTCCTTAATAGATGCACAAATTAAAATGCCACCAAGAAAGTTCTTAGTTTCAACAATGTTGCTTTAGATTAAAAGTTTTCGGTATTTGGTACGTAGTAAAAGGGGCTCATATATGTTTTTTTGGATAATCTTTGAAGTGAAAGTCTTTGATACGTGAAACTACGTTCTTATTTATGACACACTTCAAATATCATTATTTATCAAAGTCAGAATAACAGCGACATTCCGACTAGACACGTCTAATGATCGACTCGAGATCGTGACCCACAGAAGTGCCGAAGATACAAAATTTCATTTGATGCTTAGCATATAGTAGTGGACATTCTCTAGTTGTTAAAAAAATCTAATCGCTCTGACGCAACTCTTTGCAATGTACGAGTACTATTTATAATTTGTTTAATGTGCAATATGACATTACAGATACATATGATTTAAAACGTATATAGAATATAATATAGTTTTGACTTCAGAATTTATTATAAAAAGTAATAGTGTAGAATAAATCCTATGAAAACACTTTAAGATCCTTCAAGTTTTTCCTTTTATTGATCCACTGTAATAAGTTGAACTCGTCTTCAAGTGTAGCACGACTAAATTTGATAATCCTTGAAACCAAAACTTTAGATACGAATGCTTCTTTAATTGTTCTCTTTGTGATATCTACTATTAAGACTTTTTAGCGGTGATCGTATAATTTCAAAATTAGCAATTTGCGTAACTTTCCCTTTTTTTTCTATGAATCAGTACATATAACCAATGAAAACTCACAATAGGACCGCCGATATTCTTAGCAGCTATAGGCCCAATGCAATAACTCCCCAGAACATCAACTTGATGTTCATTTTCTAGAATATTATAATTCTGCATAGTGTATCGAAAAATAAATATGGTATATTTATAATTGGTATTATGAATAACATAAACAAATAATAAATGTTTCATTTATGACAGATAATTCATAAATCTCCTACGCTTTCGATTGTAAAAAAGTGTACCGAACGCACGGTCGAGTAAAAAATGTACGAACGATCAAAGTGCGCCTACTACGCAACCAACGCAACGCAACTGTCAGAACAGATTCATCCACCGAGACCGAGATCTATTGCGGTGGACGCACGATCGCCGCCTCGTCACCTCGATCACCATCTCATCATTATTAGGTCACTACTGAGATTCTAGAAGTAAGGAGGTGCAGTTTCACAAACATAGATTCAACGTTTCATCCGCAGTCGATAAAAACTTGTCGACATAATTACAAAGAATTCGTGAAACAACAAACAACCAACGAAGATGCTGAGATGCAAGAACACTATTTCGGCCTAGTGGCGTAGAGCGTTATACTAATATAGAACGTTTTAAAATTATAATTGGATTTAAGAACATACAATCGTATAACACCATAATTATATTTTGACATAGATGTTGCATTAGGTTCTCACGACCTATTTTTCTTCTAGAGTTGTACACACTTGTCACTAGCCCGTAGTGATCACCATCAGATGTGTTACTCACTCACTTGGCACTCTCAAATAAAGCAAGATTTCTACTAAAAGAGAGTACCAAGATGCCCACTTATCTTCTTGTTTTAGATATGTTTTAGGTCAGGGGTGGCGAACCTTTATGTATGCACGTACTATTTTTCTAAAGAAGTGTTTAATTAGGTAATTGACGTGCCGTAAAAATTGACAACGTGAATATTAGAAAAATAATAGTAAATCAGTTATATGCGCATTGCAAATTAAATGACAAATAACTTACTCGTATATTGGGGTTGTAAAATTCTAAATATAACACAAATGAACCTTTAAATAAAGTTGTATCAACGAACTATGTAATTCTTGTGGGAAGCATGGACTTGTGAAGGGCTGTAATGATGATGATGATGAAACGTACTATGTCTAATTAATAATAGTAGTCCACGATGGTCACTCGCATTCGTTCCTAATATAATACTTTATAGTGAACTTTGTGATCGGTGGCGTGCCATCGACGGCACGCGTGCCATTGGTTTGCCATCCCTGTTTTAGGTGGTAGGACTTCTTTGGAGATATAACCCTCTTACCTGTTTTTGGAGTCGAATAACAGTGCTTGTATTGATGTGTTCCGGTCTGAAATGTATAGAGACATATATATATATATATATATATATATATATCAGGTATAAACACTAACGCCTGTCACCCAGAGGGGTAGGCAGAGACTACGGACTTCCATTTGACAGGATCCTGACACACCTCTTTCGCCTCTTTTACATCCATATACCTAGGCATAAATGCTCAGGGTACTCTTAATTTGGGCCATTTTCAATATATCGCCGATTTAGTCGATAAACTTTATTACACTGGTTATCTATACATTTCTAAAATAAAAAAATGTATAAAAACCAAGTATTATTTCAGGATTTGAGGCATTCAATCTTAGTTCTCAGGGGCAACGACGCATCAGCAGCCTCTGCAGGTGTCCGTGTACTGCAGTGACAAGTTATTATCAGGTGGACTGTAACTTCATTGGTCAAATCAGTTTTATAATAAAGATTCGCCCTGAAATAACATCGTTTTTTTATGGAATAAGGTTGACGAACGAGCACACAGTCCAGTCTGATGGTAAGTGGATGCTGTGGCCAATAAACATCTATATCTATCCTCCATTAAAAATTAAAATACAGACGCGTTGTCACTCCGGTGACGGTTCAGTGCCAGGTGATTGGTGTTGGCTTTGTAGTGGATGAATAAGAGTTAATAGATCGCATGATTGAGGTTGCGGTAAATCTTTTGTTGCAAGTGCTACTGAGTCTGTTGGGTTAGGACAAGGAAGAGTTTTATGGCTGTCATTGCGAACGGTAGTTGTCTTTTCAGACGCCTGACTTCATTTTTTAATTGTTATAATTCTTCCTCACAGGGATATTTATTTTTCATTATCATTCTTCTCTGATCCAGGATTTAACTGATAATATGATTCTATAAATAGGTAGGTAATATGTGAACGTGTTATCTATAGTAATTTTGGAACTACATATTATACAAGTTTTGCTGCATTAATATCTTACACCAGTAGTCGAAAGTTATCATTGTACTTAGAATCAAACAAAACTGACGTTACGACAACAAAAAAGTCATTAAAACACGTAAAAAGCAGTATAAGAAATGCAACTAAAACGGACATGTTAAACACTTAAGGTTACAAAGGTGACACTCCCATAAAATGGAGCGCAGTAAAATAACTCTTTACGCAATAATCAATACCCTCAGCTGCCATGTGTAAGCCCTCACAATTTCAAGTAGAGGAGTCAAGAATACTAATAAGCATTGTTAATGGTTCACACTATTGTCATAACAAGGTTTTTACTTTTGATGAGATCCTAATAGGATGTTCGTGGAAAATAAAACAGTAATACCAGTCGTGGGGCACCTATCTCATACTAAACAAAGTAAAGTACATCTATACCCTTTCAACATTTGTCACAAAATAGTACAGTTTCCACATATAGTTATACCTAGGAGATTACTTCACTTCCTGATGTTTTCCTTCAGCCTACTGCACGCGTCAAATAAACACCTAAAGTAGTCATTAGCAATTTTACAACATCACATTCTCATCTCAGTAAACTTCCTTAGCTTGTTTACGAGTAACTTCATCTTCTCAGTACTTAATAGTCCAGTGCTAAAACTGCTTTTCTTACCTTTGCATACGGCATATTATGTATATAAGATTAAAATATTGGTTATGCGCCCATATATCGAGCCAGAGGTCTTTATAGCAATTCTTATTGTCATCATATCCATGGCGGAAAGAAGAAGACCTCACCGGAGATAAAACTCAGGTCCTTCCCTTTAATTATTAAGACTTAGCGAACGCCCGTTTATATTGTATACAGTTGGTAACTACAAAATAAATTTTGTGAAAATTCTCTTTTCTTTTTCTTTCTTGATAGAAATTATTCGGCTTCAACATTTATGGTAGTTAAAACTTCTTTAGGCACGTTGAGCACTTTTCAGATGGATAAAAGCACTGAACTCAGGTACATAAGGATGATGAAAGTATTGTTGAAAATCGAATTGATAACATTTTATAAAATTGATATGTATTTATAAATAAGTTTGTGTTATATAGATAATAATAATCATTATTTTTCATGTAAAACAGGGCAATAAATGAAAATTTTATTACTATAGATTTTATATACGTTGATAAAAATAATTTTTAATTAAAAATATTTACTTAAATTATTTCCTAACAACCCAAAAATAATGTTTACAGGTTTGTGAAGCTAAGAAGTTTTCATTTCTAACGTGTAGTCCTCAGACTGACAGTTTCTTTTTGTCTTTTACATTTACCAGTTGCTCATATTTGAGAGCAGCCTTTAAAAAAATCCTTTGAGATAGTTATATGCATCTACTTAATTGATAATAACAATAAATTTATTGAGAAATAAAGCCTTAAGCTTAACACACTGTTACTGTAGATAAATTGTAACAAGATGGCTGGCATAAAGGTTCTGGAGATAAGTTGATCCCCTGACTTACATGCTAGGGTAACCTGCGTTATGAAAGGCAGTGGTTCGGCTCTTTAAAAGGTAAGGAGTTAATTTATTTGGTGATTACTTACTATATATATATATATATATATATATATATATATATATATATATATATATATATATATATATATCAAATATATATATATATACACTGCTTGTATATCTTACTATATATATATATATATATATATATATATATATATATATATATATATATATATATATATATATATATATATATATATATATATATAGTAAGATATACAAGCAGTGTAGTTGGAGGTTACACTGGGAAAATATTTTTTTATAGGATAAGAGTAACAAACGAGCATACAGTCCACCTGATGGTAAGTGGTTACTGTGGTCCATAGACATCCATGATTACGAATCAAAATGCAGATGCATTGTTAAGCATGTGGACTAAGATGGAATGCCTCGTTTCCGGCAAAAAGGGGCTCTGGTTTTCTACACGCACCATACGAAACGCAGCAGCGTTAAGCTGCTATTTTACGCTGGTATTCTGTGAGAGCGTGGGCCTCACCCGACCGATCCGCCCCATTCATATTACAACTATACTACTAATATAGCTGCAGCATGGCTCTATCACGTATAACAGAAGATGGATATCAGCATCTTCTTGATAAAAAATAAAATAAAAATGAGAGTAACCATATTTAGCGACGTTCCCCACTGTTAAAGTCCAAGCAGTTCAATGCATACGATAAAACCAGTTGTACACCGTGGTATCTCTTCCTAGACGTAAAAGGAATGCTACCACACAGAAAAGTGTTATTTCTCAGATCACTGGGAGTCTAGTTTTGATCATATTGTCTTTGATGAACAAACTACCTGATGCTTAGAAAGCAAATGTCGATACATTTTTGAATTAGTAGTTTTTACTTTGTATATAAAAAATAACTTCTATTACTAAATTTTATATAATATCAAAAATTATTATATAAACTATACTATTTAACCAAACAACTAAAATGAAACAAAATCCAGCTAACAAATGTTATACAATAATTTATATATGTTGCCACTGATATGTTATGCTACGAAAAGATTACATTCCAAATGAATCAGTAAAAGTCCGATAAAGCCGTATAAGCCTCCCGGCTGAACATAGCTTCATACAATCGCCCTAAAAATTGGCGGATACATATTGAAGATTACAGAAACAATAACAGTAATGTCACCTGGGGCAACTGTGACATTTAAATTAATTAAAACTATAATCGACATTGAAATACTTCCACTCTGTAAGGATTAATATAGAGTATTCAGTTTCATAACATCAATTATTAAGTGGTTGTATGTTTGATCAAGCATTTTAGTATTTACAAGTAGCATTTTGTAGTTTAAGGTAATTAAAACCAATTGAGGTGGAAAACTGTCACACTTACCTATCAATGGGGTAAGTGTTAGATGGATTAAGCTTCTTTTTGTAGTTCTGGGGGATGGCAGTGCCCCATGCCAAGTTGAGCAAAAAAGCGGCACGGCCGTTCCATACTTTTCTCGAAACAGTTCAGGCCATATTCGACCCCCTATAACTTCGGTGTGGATGTTACTGGAAGCCTGAATTTTCAGTAACCAAGTAGACGTAATAACTTAAAACAGAAGGACCCTTAAGTAGGGACTGAATAAATTAACCGACTTGGTATTAGATGGATCTCACAACTTTTTACGGTAGAAGAACTGGGTTGCGAGACTTGGTCTTTTTTACAAGTTATGGTTTTGATGACATTACTTTACTATTATCTCGGTTTTCAACAAAATTAATGAGATGATACTAACGTCGATATATTTTATGATCTATGAAAACGATTTGAACGTCCATTTTTGTGTAACAGTGAATTTTCCCCAACATTGGGCAAGTGTGACTGTTTTTAACCGATATAGTGGTGTGCCTTTAAATAGATTTACAACACTAGCTCTGGATGTTTTGTAAGTATAATAAAAGCAATAACAAGTGCAAAATAAAATTTAATTCAGAAAGTTAACAATTTATAATAATATAATCATAATGAACGTGACACTGTCACACTTACTCCGATGTTAGGTATTATGTGAGGCAAGTGTAACTGTATCCGTATTTCAAAGAATAGTGAATTTCAGGTCGCAGAAACAAATTACTCTATAAGTATCAATATTATTCTTTATCACTCACCTTGTATCTGCTTTAAAATAACTTAACGACACATCGAAACACTTAGTAAATAAACCTTTTAAAATTGCACTGTCTGTCGCCAGTTAAGTAGTTTTAAAAAATAATATCCGTTGACAAAATAGTTCAAGCTATTTACTTAAGTTTAATCAATAGCGTAAAATTTCCTGTATTTTTAATAGATGGAATTGAAACAAAAGTAGTGCTTAGGCCGTATAATTTGCATTTGTTACACTTGCCCCACTGTCACACTTGCCTCGGGTGACCCTACAGATATTATTAGTTGTTCGTGTCTTAATAAATACCTTTTTCATAAAAGAGTAGGACTTTAAGTCGAAGAAATTGGTAAATTTTCAATTGCAAGACCAAGTATCATAAAATATAATCAACGTCGAACCCCGGGTAAGGACAAAATCAGTTATTGAGTAATGCTCAGTAATAGCTCGGAGTCAGGAAGTTGGTGCTGTTTCACCCCCGTGCCTCGAAAAACACGAGAAACTTGGTCTGAAGCAAATTATTATTATTATTACATAGTAGTCTTATGCACAGTTTGTTCATCTGAAGGAGCTTATGCCTTTCATCAGGACTGGCCGGCGTGAAATTTCACCTTATCGTTGAGTTCAATACTCACGGTCTTTCAGAGTTGGTAAAACAAACCACTAGGGTACCTGATGTGGATGGGCATAGAGCCAATTACTGCATGGACTTCCGCTGACTACAGTTTTGGTTCCCAAAAGGGAGATTCGGAGCTGAAGATCCGTCGCGGAGCGCTAATGCTGCTACCGACGTGGTACGCCAAACGGTGGAATATTTATCCCCTTTAGTGACGTACCAATCGATGGTAAACCCTGAACTTAGTCCAACGCCAGGTGCACCCGAGCTAAAGAGCACAAATATTAAAGTGTATCTATTCTGGGACGATGCTAGAGACTGCAAAGATAGAGAAGGCCAATATCAACTGCACTAAACACATTAACGCAAAAGTCTTTGCCAAATTTTCCTGGCGTTTGATGGAGGTTTTTGGTCTCTCGCCAAAGCGGTTAAGATAAACTTCTGCCCATCTCTGGTAATATCTGCCTCCGCTGGTAATATTTATTTTCTTGTTACTGTTTGCTTCTTTTTTCGATAGCAATTCACGTCTAGATAGCGACAACAACGTACCGTCTCAATAACCCCACTGCGGGTGGAGGATCTTTTCAGATTTTTATTGGATATAATTCTACCTTTATGTAAAGAAAAACGTGCACAACAGTGTAGTTAGTAAACAAAGTATAAGTAGGAAATAAAATACAAATTTCAATTTCTCTTGTAACTGACATCAACAGTAGGCCATTTTCATTGTTAAAAGGCAAAAGAGGGAATTAATAATAACAAAGATTCATTTTTGTGATGATTTTGTATACACGCAATTTTACTTAATTGTATCTTATTATAGTAATTTTGCAAATCGACAGCTTAGATTCGAGCGTCAAAACGTCAATTCGAGTACGGTCAACCCAATTGATTGATTTGTACAACCGTGCGCTGATAACAAAGCGGCTAGATACTTTTGCGACTGGATGATAAAATCAGTTTGCTTTATCGTCGACGCAAGCTGTATATGGGACATCAATTTAGTAGTAAAATTGTCGAAAACTATTAGTTTTAGTAAATATATACAACATTTAAGCATTTCACAAACAAGGATAAAAAACAAACATATTGTTCTGAAAGCTGGCGCTTTTATAATATAATTTCAGTTAAATGTTACGCGAAATTTCTTCGAAGTGATTGAGTACCTTTAAATGATTCTATCGTTATCCAGCATTGAGGGGAATATTAAGCACCTTTTAGGTGCCCACTAAAAGCGACAGCATTTTAATACTTCTCCAATCATTATTCCCGGTGTTCTCTTTAGTCGGTACAAAATTGTTGTTCCAATTTCCTAAAAATGTGTCAATGCTTATACCCTCGTTAGATTTACAAACTTAGTTTCCAATTTTTTAAGCTTCCCTAAAGTTTAAATGGGTATTTCTGATGTTTTCCTTTTATCGGTAACTTTTTTGCTGACTGAAATGAAACCGTTGTCGTAATCAACCTAATTAGCTCAGTTATTTAATAATATAATAACATATTTATTATATAATAAAATAACATTTTTTTTATTTTTAAAGCCTTATTTAGATTAAATGTGTATTCGTAATCAAATTTTGTGCTTTGTAATATAGGGAAATTTTCCGTTTGGGTCTAAATAGTTTGACAGCCGTGGTACAGCCTAATCTCTTCGGCAATAAAAGAATATTATTAGCCATGAGCAAAATTTTATGTCTGGAAAATTCAATTTGAACATTCTTGAAGCACATTAAAATAGTTGTATTATTATAGACTAGCGACTTGTCCCGGCTTTGCGTGGGTAGGACCTATTATGTGGCCTCATTTACATTTTAAATTTGATTTAAAATAATCATCAAAGTTTAAAATAATCATCAAAGTTTAAAATAATCATCAAAGTTAAAAATAATCATCAATCATATAAGAGACAGACACTTCAATTTTATTTTTAAGTACCTATAGATTATGGTATGAAATGAATAAGTTGTTTTTTTTTATAATGATTCGATAGATCAAGACAATAATGAAAACGGTTAACAAGATTCCTATTTACGAAGTTCAACAGCTATAACAATTTTTTAAAGCTAAATTTGTAATTTTAGTAACAAGATTTCGTTACTCTCTATAATAAGCGCTTTTGTTACTTGTGAATAATTTAAATAAACAAAAGAAGCCAGAGATGTATTTTCTTTTTTTCAATTATTATACCGCAACAACTTTTCTATAAGTAGGTATATGTTATTAATGTATCCATTCCTCTCGGATGTTTTTTTTAAATCATACATTTTAATTATCATTACCATCTAAAAACGATATTAATAATACCAAGCTCAAATCAGATATTAAGTTGCGTAATATGTCAAGCCGTTTGAGACATGCGTTTGAGATAGATACAATGAAACAAAGACTAGTCCTAAATAACGGCATACATTATATAGGTATAGGTTTATTGACATTAGTTTACACAACAACCTTAACCTTTTTAAGTTAATTTCACATGGGCAGAGCCAAAAACATTTAGAAGATACGGACTGGCATATCTTTTATTATTTAACATACCACTTAATATAAACAAAGAGTGATACGGTGTACTGATAAATACAACTACCTAAATATATCACACCAACTACACATAAATACGTTGGCCATGCAGAATGTTTTTTTAAATTTAAAAAAGAAGAATTTTTATCTTATTTTTATTACGTTTTGTTTTCCATAGAATGGTAACGGTTTTTATTATTAAATCTTTTCAACAACTCTCAACTTCAACTCTCAACTATCATCTAAGTATACAAAGTTTCAGGCGTCTAAACCAATTTTCGAAACTTTCCAGTCCGCCGTTTCCCATGGCCTGCTTGAACGCGGCGACCACATCTTTCGGAGATTATAACTGGATCCCTTTCAGTTGTTTATTTTTTGATATTTAATTTATACGCTGTGGTGAACACGTGGTGTATTGTTGTGAAGTACCTCTCGTTTTCAGCGTTAAGTGTGCCAGCGTTTTCACTTTGAATCAGAAGCCCGTGGGGCTCTGTGCTCAACCGATTGTCGCTCACAGTATTATTTTTTATTCTAGCAATTGCAATAAATGTAGTATACCAATCAGGACTGATTTTACTTCAATTTAAAAAAGAAATGACACTAATTATCCCATCAAAGTTAAAAATCTAACAAACAAAATTATTCCTGCGCTTCTCGATCGCCTCGCATTGGTAGGAAATAGACCAAACCGTCAACTATCGGTTCGTAGCTGGATCGTATTGATAAGTCTACGGTTCATAATATTCGGAATGTTAACGCCAATTACGAATATGTTTTAATATATATTATTAACGGCACCATTCCACGCAGGCCTGCTTCCTGAGTATCAGTAAAGTTGTATGGCACCCAACTCGCATCTTCCTCAAGCGCAGCTGTTCGAGTTAAATCGTGAACGCTTCCCGATTTTATCTGTGATATGTGCTAAATTTCTTCAAACGTAAACTACCTATTCTATTCAACTACATTTTTCACATGGTAACAGTCGACAAAAAGCGACCACTTCTTTCTTCATCTCTTTCTCGTTAGTCGACATTGCTGTTATTTGTTATAACAGGGCAGCTGTTAAGTTGCTCCAGAAATTTATACTTAAATTCCATATGAAGGCTATCAAACAATACATCTGGTTTTGAGAGACAGCTGATATTTTTCCATGAAACACATTTGGTTTTTTGACACACAATTTGGTTTAAAAAATCGTGGAGGCAAGTTTGAAATTGGATTTAAATTGAATTGAAATTGAGAACTGGCCAGTGTCGAATACAGAAAACTTTTTTGCAAAACTTTTACGTTGCCTGTTACATCACAGTACACGTGCAAACACGTTCGAAAAGTTGCTACAAAAAAAGCATCCAATATTGGTTAGTTTGCTTGTTCGATTTTTATACAGATTTTTATACCTTTCATTTTTTATAGATCTGAAATAACATAGAAAATTATTGTCGGGTCCACCTGCTAGTAGGTAGCTAATGCACCCCATAGAGAAATGCTACCAACTTCAAACTAATGAGATGCGATGGTACTTTCAAAAAGCAGATTTATTAACACTGTATTCGTCTATAGCAGCTATAGGTTTGGGTCTTATGGGTTGGGGGCTTAACTTAGAAATGAGCTTAAACATTTTATAACATTATTTATTGAATTATTGATAACTGCGACTGCGTCAAAGAAAAACCGAACCACTGTAGGCTCAAAGTATTCATGGCTTTCAACCGGCACGACGTACCGCAAGCAACTTCTTGAACTACATGGCTGATATCGTGCCGGTAGTGAACAATGGAGTACAGGTGGAAGTCATCATCATTCACAAGTCCACTGCTGAACATAGGCCTCCCCCAAGGAATGCCACAAAGCACGGTTCTGACCCACCTGCATCCATCGACTTCCTGCATATCTTACCAGGTCTTCACTCTGTCTAATGAGAGGTCGCCCTAAAATACGCCCAGCTTGTCACTCGAGAACCTTTCCCCATCGATTGCCGGTTCTTCGAGCTATATGGCCGGCCCATTGCCACTTCAGCTTGCTAATCCGTTGCAAGTGGAAATCGCTTAAAACTTCAAAAAAGCCTTCGACTTGGTCGATAACGACCTACTTCAAAAGTTAGCAAGCGTTGGTTCTACTCCACACTTACTACCAACTTTTTGCCAGTTACACGAGGAGCAGGCAGAAATATGTGAAATACGCTGGTTTCATATCGAAACCACATTACTATATGCTCGATTTAGTCTGAGACAGAGCAGTAATCTCGGTCCTCTCGAGTTTACATTAACGACTAGCGTGCCGCCCCTGCTTCGCACTGGTGTTAACTAGATCTCGATAACCGCGCCCCTACCGGGTCCAATTGAATTTATAAACCATCCGGATCTAAATCGGACGAGACATTTTCTAGTTTTTGCGAGACTAACGGACAGAAATTGATTTTTATGTGTTAGACAAGATAAACGATCTGCCGAGTATTGTGATTGATGCTTAATGTTTGTTGTTCGCTGACGACCTTAAGCAGTATCTGACGATCAAGGAACGGGAGGACTCTGAGAGGTTGCAAGCGACATTGAAAGGGTGGTAGCGTGGTGTGAGGATAATAAGTTGCGTTTAATACATCTAAGTCTGTAACTCTAATGCTAACTTTTCCTTACGCACGCAATCCAATTCTCGATAAGTATGCGCTGGAAATAGACTATATGACACAAGTAAACGTGATTAAGGATTTGGGTGTTCGTTTCACCTCAGGACTTAATTTTCAAAATCCTATAGATAACATCTGCAAGAAAGCGTATCGTAACTTAGGTTTTTTACTGCGCTGGGCTCGCTGTTTCACTAACATCAAAGTCATTATAGCATGTTTTAGTTAGGAGCCAGCTTGAGTGCAACGCGGTTATCTAGACTCCACATGAAACTAAGTATAGTTAGCTGGAGAGAATATAAAACAGTTAGATCTCTATATTTCAAAGAGTATGGGGTATATCCTTCCCACTTAAATATACAACCTTATTCGTTTTAGGAATAGTGGAATATAATAAAATCCGTGTTAGGCAGTATTTTACACTTCATCTTTTTTCCAAGTGATAAAAGGAAAGATAGGCAATACTTATTTCTTGGAGTTTATATTTGAATGTCCCGGAACAGAACATGTAGCGAAGGCGGCGGCCGCGGATGACGGCGGTTCCGCGCGCTTGAAATATACTAGGTTGATCAATGAGTTTTCTGTATAGCACACTTATCAATGAGATCAAAAAATGGGTTTTTCTTCGAATCTTAAATTCGTTAATAGCTAAGGCCAGAAAAAACTAAATTAAAAACTGTACTAATTTTTTTTTTTCAAACCAAACCTTCGCCGAGTATTTGATTCGTATGCAAAATGGGGGGGAAAAAATATATTCTACAGCGTTTTTGAAGAACTGCGGTCTACTTTGGCAGACAATGCTCAGTTTTATTCTGAATGTAAACGCGACAGAATCTACTACGAAAACGAACCTACGCAAAGATCTGAAGAATAATCGTCGAGAAAATTGCGTGCTGGAGTGCCTTTTCATCATGATAACGCCTAATGCCCTAGCCCATCGATCAGGTGTTGCAGGTGCTGCCATTCGAACTGCTGGGTTTCAGTTGATGCATCAACCACCCTATTATCGGGAACTAGCTCTGAGTGTTTTTCACATTTTTACTCATCTGAAAAAGCACTTGCTCAATATAAAATTTGACGGCGACGATGAGGTGGTTTTTTGTACTGTGTACCATTTTTGCAAAGGAACTAACCAACTTGCATAACGCTATTTAAGGTGTGTTACATTAGAAGGCGATTACGTTAAAAAATAAATACAATTTACATGTCTAATGTCTATTTACATATAGATACTTATATCCTAGAGTTTCATTGCGTTTCCAAAAACGTATTTATCACTTTAGTATACGTGTGCGGCTTATTATTAGGTCTTTGTCTATGGAATTGCTGTTCTTTATGAAATAAGTTAACATAATTTATTCCATATCTTTTACTAGAAGTAAAAGATATAGAATAAATTATGTTAAATTATGTTAATCAAAGTAATGAGCCGTGCAATTGATGCATCTTTGCCAACGCAGTGACAGTTTATTGATGCCCTTCATAATGAAATCAACTGGACGGGAGGCAACAAATTCTTCAAAGGTATTTTGTACTGTCTCTCGAGTATTTAATTTTTTTCCCGCCAAAAAGTTATTATTCAAATCCTGTAAAAAGTAGAAATCTGTAGGCGCAAAGTGTGGTGAGTACGGCGGATGACGGAGAACGTCTAAGTCCAGCTCTTGTAACTTGGGGACCGTCTGTTGTGCAGTATGAAGTCGCGCATTGTCGTGCAGGAGCAGCGAGGGTTGACCAAAGCTGGTTGAAGACGTGCAAGCTTTTCCATCATTGTGTTCAGTTCTTTACAGTACACATCTGCAGTAAAGCTCATCCCGATTGGTAAGAAGCTGTGATAAATCATACCGGTGCTAGGACACTAAAAATCACTTTTCTTGTAGTAAGTTTTCGTTTCGGTGCTGAACCAGGCTCCAACCAACTTGCAAATCCAACCAACGCGCTTGCGATTGTCAAACAGAATCCATTTTTCGTCGCAGGTAACAATGCGGTCTAAAATTCTTTTGTTTGAGTGCCTGTTGAGCACTGCAAGGCTTTTCTCGAAGCGTCATTGAAGCGATCATTGAGCTCGTAGGCTACCTATTTCAACTATTTGTCAAGCTTTTTTACCTTGCCAATTTGACGCAAATGAACCAATATTGTTTTGATGATCACGTCGAAAACTGCTGCTGGTTCAGCCGTAGATTGAGTATCACCAGCTCGCATATAGCCTTTAATTCGACATTGTTGACCAAAGTTTTCGGATGGGTACGGGTTCAGGTCGAAATTTCCAGAACGGAAGCGGGCAAACCAATAACAGGCGGTGCGTTCGTTTGCGGTATTCGGTCCTTAAACGTTGTTGATGTTGCGTGGGTTTGTACCGCGTTGTTGCGTGGTTGTTACATATTCCATAATTACTCGAATTTTTAATCTATCCATGATAACGGAAAAGATTCCAATGCGATTAAAACTTAACCCTAACCAATAATCAGATGACTAATTTTGAAAAAAAGAATTCCATGTTTATAAAATAAAATAATTTGAAATTAGAATTCTTAGCCAAACAAAAATTATTTTGATTTGAAATGGACCGTACTGCAAAACGGCATTTTCATAGGTAGAGATCTATTATAGGTTCCTGAAAAAGCACAATTTATCAGCATAGTAATTGTACTGTACTTAGCTCAAATTTTATTTGCATTGAAAAATCCAAAGAAAGGCATTCATGTATTGATAAGTCATATGAGTTCATATTATTTGAAAATAACTTACTATATTTCTTTTAATTGAGCAAAATAACTTAAAACGAAGCTTGCCGCATTGGAAAGTAATTCTAATTTTTTTTTAATCAAGACAACCCATGTATGGGGCTAAAATTACAAAAATGGAACAACGGTCAGAAGAAAAAAGGTAAAGTAAACATTTTAGGTAAAGGTATCTTAAATTATGAACATAAAACGAAAATTTTTGACAAACTCTCTTGTATTGAAAATATGGAAAACAAAAAGTTTATATTTTATGTATGTTAGTTATTGCATATAGGTACTTAGTTGTTATAATAAAACTTTTAAGTTATTAATAACAAACTCGTAGCCAGTAATAAGTTCATTGGGCAAAATTGGAAATCCATTTGATACATTTAAAACCTCCAGCTGGGGTAATTTCCATTAATTGTCAGCGTAATACTTTTGTTAGAGCGAGACAGAGATACTCGGTCTCGGAAACTATTAAGTAATTAATTGAGTAAAGAAGAGGCACCAAGGTGCTTGCATTTGTATCCAGGACCAACACTAGATGTAGGTAATGAATACTACATAGTTTGAAACTTCTATATCCTTCATATCGCTACAAGGTATATTCAGGTGTATTTCAAAATAGATCTTTTTAATGAGTCATTTTTGGGACTTAACTTTCGAAGGATGATGACTTTTTTGAAGATTTTGATGTACTTTTATTTTTGATGTAAGATTTTAATAAAAATCTCTTAGTCGTAGTGCGACGCACATATATGGTTACAATACTCTACATATTATACTTAACCATCGACTTGATGGATACTTAGAGCATATCTCATTCGCCGGAATCTTTACTGCCATCATTTTGTTATCGTGATGTTTTATTGAAACATAAAGAGATAACTAAAGCACCATAAAGTCTGAGAATGCTCACCTATATGGGGTCCACAAGATTACGACGTTACCACGTTACACTTTCAATTTGTTACTTCGCGTCATGTAATTATCGGCAACACATGTTCACGTATTAGGGAAGCACGACGGACGGGTGTCGGGCACGACAGTGTTGCCTGAGGGACGAAGACCTTCTGGCACGCGTCGCGAACTGCCCGCCAGTTATGCCCGCCTGGTATCGCAACGCGGCGCGGCGCCACACTAGACGCCTCTCCCTTGTTTTGGAGCGTGAAGATGTGTTTGATTTTGTACAACTCAATTACTTTGCCCACCCCAAACATCAATACGATGCTTTTAATGAAGTTATTGGAATTTATTCCCTGTTTGTATTTGTTTTACCAGTAATGTCAAGATACGAGAGAGTTTCATATACAATGGACACGTAACGAGAGGTGAGAAATATACAATTGGGAGTAGACAGACTAAAATAATTTATTCAGAAACAAAGGGAATATTAATTTATTAACACACGATTCAAATAGGATCACACATTTAAGCTATTTTTCTTGTTATCCATCAGCCCATTTAATTCTAATTGATTAATATTGGTCTTTTTATAACGCTCATTCTGATATGCATCTTTTTTGGAAATTGCACATGTTTAAAGCCCAGCAGCCGGGTTGGAAGGAGCTGAGTCCTCGCAGCAATAATAGTGCTTATTGCCGAATAACTGTTTGAGGTTGTGGGAAGAATTTCCGGTATCAGTCTTCATCTGTTAGGAACAAGGTACACGGTGTGCAGATGCAGTTGACATTTGAAAAAAATATGTATATCTCGTACAACCCTTACATTATAATATTTCCTGTTTATGAATGCCGGATTTAGACAGTCAAAGCGACTCTACAGACCCAGAGATTAACTAAATGTAACGATTTTCGTTGAAGGCCATTCAGATTTACGCACCAACCGATGAACCGATGTGATGGAGGAGACGAAGGAGTATGAGGATATCTCTAGTGGCATGCATTACTTCCTAACATTATATATGGTGATAATGGGAGATTTCAACGCAAAACTGGGTACAAGAGAGAACGGAGAGCGCTGAAAGCAGAATAATTCAGATTAGAGCAACAGAACCTAAGAGGTCTACAGCTAGCCGATTTCATGGAGAAAGAGGGAGTAAACTAGTTCTTCCCGAAACGACCCCAAAAAGAGGCATCTCGCCAAGCCCCGACGGTTCGATAGAAAATTAAATTGATTTAATTATTACGACCAGACGGCAAATGTTCAGTGATGTCTTAGTGATCGCGAAGGTGAAAACTGATAGCGTTTAAGAATGGTAAGAGGTACACAGAACCTTAATATTAAGTAATGGGGGTCATGTCTGATGAAGTCAATAGTTCCATCCCCTCGTGCTCTAATTCAGAGCCCCTAATACTTTCAGCTCGATTAAGAAATTCCTTTTTAGTTCCTAGACAATTGAAATACAGTGGGCGGTATAAATAACAAGCTTAAGGAAACTATCCATGCGGTCTAACGCGCGAATTATGCTAAGTTTTGCTAGACCCGTCGCAGAAGAACCAAAAAATATCCGATTACGCTCTTAATTTCATGAATTTTGGAATGAAGCTGCAGGCTCCAGCGGATATGACAGTATACAAGCAACTGAACAAACAGATCTCGATATGCATACTTAATGCATCTGCTGTGCATGGTCATTACGAATTGTTTCGCTTGCAGACTCGACGACTGCCAGCCTCCGGTACAAGGCGGTTCCTCATAATGCTTTAGTACAATAGAACATGTATGTACATACTCTTCGTCAAATTGTACAAAAGACCAAGGAATACTATACATCGCCCAATGGAACTTATACTGAAGTAACAATGAGCTGGCCTTATGCTTTCGTGGTAAGACATGAAGGAAGTTAATATATGAAGGTGATGATAATATCTATTAATTATAAGAAACTAAAGTTAATCTAAAAGTGTTTGCACAACAATATTATTAGAGGATGTAATAAAATGATTAGATTGCTGATTTAATAGTGATATAGCAATGTGCGTGGCCTAATTAACGCAGACAGGTGCGAGACTGTGTATCATTTTGGAAGATATAACCGCCTACTGTCTCAGACGCCGTCGCGTTTATAATAGATTAATAGTGATATAGCAATGTGCGTGGCCTAATTAACGCAGACAGGTGCGAGACTGTGTATCATTTTGGAAGATATAACCGCCTACTGTCTCAGACGCCGTCGCGTTTATAATAGATTAATAGTGATATAGCAATGTGCGTGGCCTAATTAACGCAGACAGGTGCGATACTGTGTATCATTTTGGAAGATATAACCGCCTACTGTCTCAGACGCCGTCGCGTTTATAATAGATTAATAGTGATATAGCAATGTGCGTGGCCTAATTAACGCAGACAGGTGCGAGACTGTGTATCATTTTGGAAGATATTACCGCCTACTGTCTCAGACGCCGTCGCGTTTATAATAGATTAATAGTGATATAGCAATGTGCGTGGCCTAATTAACGCAGACAGGTGCGAGACTGTGTATCATTTTGGAAGATATAACCGCCTACTGTCTCAGACGCCGTCGCGTTTATAATAGATTAATAGTGATATAGCAATGTGCGTGGCCTAATTAACGCAGACAGGTGCGAGACTGTGTATCATTTTGGAAGATATAACCGCCTACTGTCTCAGACGCCGTCGCGTTTATAATAGATTAATAGTGATATAGCAATGTGCGTGGCCTAATTAACGCAGACAGGTGCGAGACTGTGTATCATTTTGGAAGATATAACCGCCTACTGTCTCAGACGCCGTCGCGTTTATAATAGATTAATAGTGATATAGCAATGTGCGTGGCCTAATTAACGCAGACAGGTGCGAGACTGTGTATCATTTTGGAAGATATTACCGCCTACTGTCTCAGACGCCGTCGCGTTTATAATAGATTAATAGTGATATAGCAATGTGCGTGGCCTAATTAACGCAGACAGGTGCGAGACTGTGTATCATTTTGGAAGATATAACCGCCTACTGTCTCAGACGCCGTCGCGTTTATAATAGATTAGTAGTGATATAGCAATGTGCGTGGCCTAATTAACGCAGACAGGTGCGAGACTGTGTATCATTTTGGAAGATATTACCGCCTACTGTCTCAGACGCCGTCGCGTTTATAATAGATTAATAGGACCCAATGTCGATTGAGAATTAAGTTGGAAAAAGAAGAAATATCTATATGAATTGGATTGGAATACCGGAAATAAAAAACGCTTTAAGTAGGTACCAAAACAAAAACAATTAGGAATTTTAATATGAAATTATAGCCCCTATTAGAGTTCAGTTTACGGATTTCTTTTCATGTAATTTCCATTTCCACACTTAAATGACTTTATAAAATTAATTAAAAAGTATTATATTAAACAATTAAGTGCTTGGACAGACTGCAAACGCGGGCGCGCGGCGGGCGCAGCGAGACGTACCCAAACATAAAGTCTTCCTTTAAGTGTCCATAGTAGACACGCGAGCGCGAGGCGGACGCGGCGCGACGTACTCAAACATAAGGTCTTCCTTTGAATGTCCATAGTAGCAACGTGGGCGCGGGGCAGTCGCGGCGCGGCTTATTCAAACATAAAGTCTTCCTTTGAGTGTCCATAGTAGCCACACAAGCGCGAGGTGGGCGCGGCGTGACGTACTTAAACATAAAGTCTTCCTTTGAGTGTTCATAGTAGCCATGCGGGCGCGGGGCGCGCGCGGCGCGGCGTACTCAAACATAAAGTCTTTTTTTGAGTGTCCATAGTAGCCACGCGGGCGCGAGGCGGGCGCGGCGCGATGTACTCAAACATAAAGTCTTCCTTTGAGTATCCATAGTAGCCACGCAAGCGCGAGGTGGGCGCGGCGTGACGTACTTAAACATAAAGTCTTCCTTTGAGTGTCCATAGTAGCCACGCGGGTGCGGGGAGGGCGCGGCGCGGCGTACTCAAACATAAAGTCTTTTTTTGAGTGTCCATAGTAGCCACGCGGGCGCGAGGCGGGCGCGGCGTGATGTACTCAAACATAAAGTCTTCCTTTGAGTGTCCATAGTAGCCACGCAAGCGCGAGGTGGGCGCGGCGTGACTTACTTAAACATAAAGTCTTCCTTTGAGTGTCCATAGTAGCCACGCGGGCGCGGGGCGGGCGCGGCGCGGTGTACTCAAACATAAAGTCTTTCTTTGAGTGTCCATTGTAGCCACGCGGGCGCGAGGCGGACGCGGCGCGACGTACTCAACATAAGGTCTTCCTTTGAATGTCCATAGTAGCAACGCGGGCGCGGGGCAGTCGCTGCGCGGCTTATTCAAACATAAAGTCTTCCTTTGAGTGTCCATAGTAGCCACGCAAGCGCGAGGTGGGCGCGGCGTGACGTACTTAAACATAAAGTCTTCCTTTGAGTGTCCATAGTAGCCACGCGGGCGCGGGGCGGGCGCGGCGCGGCGTACTCAAACATAAAGTCTTTCTTTGAGTGTCCATAGTAGCCACGCGGGCGCGAGGCGGGCGCGGCGCGATGTACTCAAACATAAAGTCTTCCTTTGAGTGTCCATAGTAGTCACGCGGGCGCGAGGCGGGCGCAGCGCGAAGTACTCAAACATTAAGTCTTCTTTTGAGGGCTTGGCCAGACTGCAAACGCGGGTGCGGGCGCGGCGCGGCGCGACGTACTCAAACATAAAATCTTCCTTTGAGTATCCATAGTGGCCACGCGGGCGCGGGGAGGACGCGGCGGCGGGCGCGGGCTCTTTGACGCGGGGAACGCGTGGGCAGCTCACACCATAGCTCGTTCATACAAGTGGCCGCAGTGAACGCGCGGGCGGCAAGCGGTTAACCACGCGAGGAGCGGGCATCTCAAACCACATCGAGCTAACCGCGCGCGTTGTAATGGCGTCTTCCGAAATAAATGTAAAATGATTTATTTTAGTCGACTAACTATGTTTTCTAAAACTTATCCATTAAAATTCTCCTATATCCAAAAACCTTTGATATTGCACTCGCAATTTTACATAAAATGTGTGAATTTCTCCTTCATTTTCTCTGGGTAAATTGATTTCATTAATTCCATTTTTCACTTATAGAATTTGCTATTCAAAGTTAGAACTTTCCAGTAAAAATAAGTCTTCTTCATCCATATTATAGTTTGACAAACACTGATCACGACAACACTCTGAAAGAAGCCGCACTCTACTGCGGACAGGCACGTCGTGCCCGCACCCGCACCTGCACCGCGCCCGCACCCGCGTTTGCGTACTCAAACATTAAGTCTTCCTTTGAGTGTCCATAGTAGCCACGCGGGCGCGGGTGGACGCGGTGGTGGGTGCGGGCTGGTTCGCGCGGTGAGCGCGCGGGCATTTTACGCCATACATCGTTAATACAATTGGCCGCAGTAAGTGCGCGGGCGGCAAGCGGCTAACCACGCGAGGAGCGGGCATCTCAAACCACATCGAGCTAACCGCGCGCGTTGTAATGGCGTCTTTCAAAATAAATGGAGAAGAATTTATTTTATAAGATAATTTACTATGTTTTCTAATATATAGTTAAACGTATCCATTGATTTTCTTCTATATACAGAAAATTATCAATATTATAGTTTGAAGTTGGGGAAAAAAGGTTCTCGACTGGCAGCCTCGTACTGGTAGGCGTAGGGTAGGGCGACCCCCACTAGAATGAGTGACGACCTGGTAAGACATGCAGGAAGTCGATGGATGCAGGTGGCTCAGGACCGTGCTTTGTGGCGTACTTTGGGGGAGGCCTATGTTCAGGAGTGGACTTGTGAAGGGCTGTAATGATGATGATGATTATAGTTTGACAAATGATCACGACAACGCTCGGAACGGAGCCGTCTCGACCGCGGACAGTCACGTCGCATCCGTACCCGCACCCGCGCCACGCCCCGTGCACGCCATTTAGTTTGGCCAAGCACTGAGACTTATAGCGCCGCCGACGCTTATAGCGCCGTTTGCCACTTGCCGCCCACGCAATAACTTCGGCCACTTGTATGAGCGCGCTATGGCGTGAGTTGTGCGCGCGCTTCTCGCGTCAACTAGCCCGCGCCCTTCGCCGCGTCTGCCTCGTGATCGATTGCCCATCGTGGACACTTAAATGAAGGTTTTTGTTTTGAGTACAGGGGACAAATCAAAACCTAACGAACAACAATTTCGCATTTCTTAGTATATAAGTGAGGATAAACATTGATGAACAAAAGTCATTCTAAAAATTTCAACCATTCATTAATTTTCTCTCTGACAATTTTTATTCAGCCATTTCATTCTTATAATTATTATATACTAATCATTCAAAATAGTCTGATAGAAATTCTTGTATGCTTCATTTCATAGATCGGGAATAATAGTCAACAGATCTTTTTTTCTTTTCTGCTGTTATTTTGCTTTTACACTATAGCTTTCTTAACGTATAATATGCGCCTATTTGATTAAGCGTCTCCCCTCTTCAAGAGATTCACGTATTTCCACGATTTCAAAGTACTGTGGGTTTCTTTCATTCGCACAACAAAGGGATGCAACTGCGGTCTACTTTGGCAGACAATGCTCAGTTTTATTCTGAATGTAAACGCGACAGAATCTACTACGAAAACGAACCTACGCAAAGATCTGAAGAATAATCGTCGAGAAAATTGCGTGCTGGAGTGCCTTTTCATCATGATAACGCCTAATGCCCTAGCCCATCGATCAGGTGTTGCAGGTGCTGCCATTCGAACTGCTGGGTTTCAGTTGATGCATCAACCACCCTATTATCGGGAACTAGCTCTGAGTGTTTTTCACATTTTTACTCATCTGAAAAAGCACTTGCTCAATATAAAATTTGACGGCGACGATGAGGTGGTTTTTTGTACTGTGTACCATTTTTGCAAAGGAACTAACCAACTTGCATAACGCTATTTAAGGTGTGTTACATTAGAAGGCGATTACGTTAAAAAATAAATACAATTTACATGTCTAATGTCTATTTACATATAGATACTTATATCCTAGAGTTTCATTGCGTTTCCAAAAACGTATTTATCACTTTAGTATACGTGTGCGGCTTATTATTAGGTCTTTGTCTATGGAATTGCTGTTCTTTATGAAATAAGTTAACATAATTTATTCCATATCTTTTACTAGAAGTAAAAGATATAGAATAAATTATGTTAAATTATGTTAATCAAAGTAATGAGCCGTGCAATTGATGCATCTTTGCCAACGCAGTGACAGTTTATTGATGCCCTTCATAATGAAATCAACTGGACGGGAGGCAACAAATTCTTCAAAGGTATTTTGTACTGTCTCTCGAGTATTTAATTTTTTTCCCGCCAAAAAGTTATTATTCAAATCCTGTAAAAAGTAGAAATCTGTAGGCGCAAAGTGTGGTGAGTACGGCGGATGACGGAGAACGTCTAAGTCCAGCTCTTGTAACTTGGGGACCGTCTGTTGTGCAGTATGAAGTCGCGCATTGTCGTGCAGGAGCAGCGAGGGTTGACCAAAGCTGGTTGAAGACGTGCAAGCTTTTCCATCATTGTGTTCAGTTCTTTACAGTACACATCTGCAGTAAAGCTCATCCCGATTGGTAAGAAGCTGTGATAAATCATACCGGTGCTAGGACACTAAAAATCACTTTTCTTGGAGTAAGTTTTCGTTTCGGTGCTGAACCAGGCTCCAACCAACTTGCAAATCCAACCAACGCGCTTGCGATTGTCAAACAGAATCCATTTTTCGTCGCAGGTAACAATGCGGTCTAAAATTCTTTTGTTTGAGTGCCTGTTGAGCACTGCAAGGCTTTTCTCGAAGCGTCATTGAAGCGATCATTGAGCTCGTAGGCTACCTATTTCAACTATTTGTCAAGCTTTTTTACCTTGCCAATTTGACGCAAATGAACCAATATTGTTTTGATGATCACGTCGAAAACTGCTGCTGGTTCAGCCGTAGATTGAGTATCACCAGCTCGCATATAGCCTTTAATTCGACATTGTTGACCAAAGTTTTCGGATGGGTACGGGTTCAGGTCGAAATTTCCAGAACGGAAGCGGGCAAACCAATAACAGGCGGTGCGTTCGTTTGCGGTATTCGGTCCTTAAACGTTGTTGATGTTGCGTGGGTTTGTACCGCGTTGTTGCGTGGTTGTTACATATTCCATAATTACTCGAATTTTTAATCTATCCATGATAACGGAAAAGATTCCAATGCGATTAAAACTTAACCCTAACCAATAATCAGATGACTAATTTTGAAAAAAAGAATTCCATGTTTATAAAATAAAATAATTTGAAATTAGAATTCTTAGCCAAACAAAAATTATTTTGATTTGAAATGGACCGTACTGCAAAACGGCATTTTCATAGGTAGAGATCTATTATAGGTTCCTGAAAAAGCACAATTTATCAGCATAGTAATTGTACTGTACTTAGCTCAAATTTTATTTGCATTGAAAAATCCAAAGAAAGGCATTCATGTATTGATAAGTCATATGAGTTCATATTATTTGAAAATAACTTACTATATTTCTTTTAATTGAGCAAAATAACTTAAAACGAAGCTTGCGGCATTGGAAAGTAATTCTAATTTTTTTTTAATCAAGACAACCCATGTATGGGGCTAAAATTACAAAAATGGAACAACGGTCAGAAGAAAAAAGGTAAAGTAAACATTTTAGGTAAAGGTATCTTAAATTATGAACATAAAACGAAAATTTTTGACAAACTCTCTTGTATTGAAAATATGGAAAACAAAAAGTTTATATTTTATGTATGTTAGTTATTGCATATAGGTACTTAGTTGTTATAATAAAACTTTTAAGTTATTAATAACAAACTTTTTAACAGTGGTAGAGCCATGCGGCAGCTTTGCTGTTGCACGTATGGGCCGGCTCAAACCGGGGTGGTACCACGACCTCACAGAATACCGGCGTGAAGTGGAAGTTCTGCTTCCGCGTTTCGTTTGGTGAGTGCAGGTGGCCGGAGGCCCAAATCCCCCCCCCCATCAACATGGTAGCGGAATTAAATAAAGATAGACTACCCCAGGAGGGTACCAGCACCCCTGGAGAATCCCTCGCTGAGCATCCACGACCATTTTTCTTCACTTCTGAGCGTGGGTGCTCAGGCTGCCCCGCGTATTCTGGGGGGGGCGAAATTCCGCCGCTCAAGACTACAACTGCTCGGGGCAAACGGAGCAACAAGACCAAGGCGACCCCTGCCACGCTGTCCGTGAATTTCTGCAATATCAGGGGACTTCACTCCAACCTAAACGCCGTCCACTACCATCTCGAGACGGCGAGGCCGGCTCTGCTCTTTCTGACCGAGACGCAGGTGTCCTCTCCGGCTGATGTTTCGTATCTCTCCTACCCGGGGTACAAACTGGAACACTCCTTTGTGCCTCGGGCTGGAGTTTGCGTTTACGTCAGAGAGGACATCTGTTCTCGACGCCTCGGCAGACTTGAAGGTTCGGACCTGTCCATCCTTTGGCTACGCGTAGACAGCGACGACCATCCGCGCGTCTACGGGTGCCTCTATAGGTCCCACAGCGGTAATGCCGAAACAGACCGACTCTTCGACCACGTCCAAATGGCTGCGGATTCGTTGCTACAGCAGATCCCCTCCGCAGAGATCGTGATCCTCGGCGACTTTAACGCCCATCACGCCGAATGGCTCGGTTCACGTTTAACCGATCATGCGGGGAGATCTGTTCATGATTTTGCCTTGGCATATGGTCTGACACAACTGGTTACTTCGCCTACGCGGATTCCAGATGTGGAGGATCATGCACCTTCCCTGTTGGACCTTCTGCTGACCTCTCACCCGGACGGATATCAGATTTCCGTCGACGCCCCTTTAGGCTCCTCGGACCATTGTCTGATCCGGAGTGTTGTGCCACTCACGCTGAAATCGCGGTTGCATTCTGCAGGCTGCCGCCGTGTTTGGCACTATAGGTCAGCCGATTGGGATGGGATGCGGTCTTTCTTTGCATCCTACCCTTGGGGGCGGGTTTGCTTCTCGCCGGATGATCCCAACGTTGTTGCGGATTCTGTTACTGATGTGGTACTTCAGGGTATGGAACTTTTTATTCCTTACTCTGTGGTGCCCATTGGAGGCAAATCTCAGCCATGGTTTGGTCGCTCCTGTAAAATAGCATCATGCTATAAGCAGGAGTGCTACCAAGCCTGGGTTGATGCATCAGCGTCCCGGGATGTAAACACCAGCGCTCTAAAAAAGAAGTATAATTCCGCCTCTAGGTCCTTCAAAAGAGTCATTGCCAAGGCAAAGTCAGAGCACATAGGCAGAATTGGCGAGAAACTAGTTCGCCTTCCTTCTGGAACCCGTGCATTCTGGTCTCTCGCCAAGGCTGTCCAGGGGAATTTCTGTCAGCCATCTCTTCCATCTCTGCACAGGGAGGACGACTCACTGGCCCATACTGCAAAGGAGAAAGCCGATCTTCTAGGCTCCTTCTTTGCGTCTAACTCGACTCTCGATGACGGGGGGAGTACGCCGCCGACCATCCCGCGGTGTGAGTGCTCCATGCCGGAAGTGCAGTTCACACAGCGCTCGGTTCGCAAAGCACTCCTCTCCCTGGACATCCACAAGTCGAGTGGGCCTGACGGAATCCCCCCAATTGTGCTGAGGACGTGTGCTCCAGAGTTGGCACCGGTTTTAACGCGTCTTTTCCGGTACTCCTACTCCCTAGGCGTAGTCCCAAAATCGTGGAAGACGGCTTTCGTCCACCCGATCCCTAAAAAAGGCGACCGCTCAGACCATTCCAACTACCGGCCAATCGCCATCACCTCCTTGTTCTCCAAAACAATGGAGTCCATTGTAAACTGCCAGCTTATGAGGTACCTTGAGGATCACCAGCTGATTAGTGACCGCCAATACGGTTTTCGCCGTGGTCGGTCAGCTGGTGATCTTCTGGTCTACCTCACTCACAGATGGGCGGAGGCAGTAGAGTTCAAGGGGGAGGCATTGGCCGTTAGTTTGGACATTGCGAAGGCCTTCGATCGGGTTTGGCACAAAGCGCTTCTTTCGAAGCTCCCTTCCTATGGGCTTCCCGAGAAATTGTGCAATTGGATCACCAGCTTTCTTGCAGATCGGAGCATCAAGGTCGTTGTAGACGGTGCAAGCTCCGATTGCAAGCCTATTAATGCTGGTGTTCCACAGGGCTGTGTGCTATCGCCAACGCTGTTTCTTCTGCATATCAATGATATGTTGCATACCCGTAACATTCATTGCTATGCAGATGACAGCACTGGTGATGCTCTTTACACCGGCCGAGCCAATATTTCTCGGGAAAACGTCTCCGAGTGCCGGGACAAACTTGTGTCTGAAGTCGAGTCTTTGCTGAACAGAGTCTCGGATTGGGGACGACTAAATCTAGTCCAGTTTAACCCCCAGAAGACACAAGTTTGCGCGTTAACCGCTAAAAAGAACCCCTTTGTCGTATCCCCTCAGTTTCAAGGCACTCCCCTTGTTGCCTCAGCCAGTATCGGAATCCTCGGCGTCGACATATCGAGTGACGTGCAGTTTCGTGGTCACTTGGAAGGGAAGGCCAAATTGGCCTCTAAAAAGCTTGGCGTGCTCAGCAGAGCGGGACAGTATTTCATGCCGGCACACCGCCTGCAACTTTACAAGGCGCAGGTTCGGCCGCACATGGAATACTGTTCCCATCTCTGGGCTGGGGCTCCCCAGTACCAGCTCCTTCCACTTGACCGCATCCAGCGCAGAGCGGCTCGAATCGTCGACGACCGAGTGCTTTCCGATCGGCTCGATTCACTGGCGTTGCGAAGAGATGTTGCATCTCTTTGCGTATTTTATCGCATCTATCACGGGGAGTGCTCTGAGGAATTGTTCGGATTAATCCCAGCCGCCAAATTTCGTGAACGCACGACACGGCAAACGTCCCAATACCATCCACACCATCTGGATGCTTGGCGGTCCACCACTGTACGTTTCACAAGGAGTTTTCTTCCACGTACAACCTCTCTGTGGAATAGTTTATCATCGGCGATTTTTCCGGACCGATACGACCTGGGGACCTTCAAGAAAAGAGCTTACTCCTTTCTAAAGGGCCGGCAACGCACCCGCAATTCTCCTGGTGTTGCGGTTGATCATGGGCGGCGGTGGTCACTTAACGTCAGGTGAGCCGCATGCTCGTTTGCCCCCTCTTCTATAAAAAAAAAAAAAAACTCGTAGCCAGTAATAAGTTCATTGGGCAAAATTGGAAATCCATTTGATACATTTAAAACCTCCAGCTGGGGTAATTTCCATTAATTGTCAGCGTAATACTTTTGTTAGAGCGAGACAGAGATACTCGGTCTCGGAAACTATTAAGTAATTAATTGAGTAAAGAAGAGGCACCAAGGTGCTTGCATTTGTATCCAGGACCAACACTAGATGTAAGTAATGAATACTACATAGTTTGAAACTTCTATATCCTTCATATCGCTACAAGGTATATTCAGGTGTATTTCAAAATAGATCTTTTTAATGAGTCATTTTTGGGACTTAACTTTCGAAGGATGATGACTTTTTTGAAGATTTTGATGTACTTTTATTTTTGATGTAAGATTTTAATAAAAATCTCTTAGTCGTAGTGCGACGCACATATATGGTTACAATACTCTACATATTATACTTAACCATCGACTTGATGGATACTTAGAGCATATCTCATTCGCCGGAATCTTTACTGCCATCATTTTGTTATCGTGATGTTTTATTGAAACATAAAGAGATAACTAAAGCACCATAAAGTCTGAGAATGCTCACCTATATGGGGTCCACAAGATTACGACGTTACCACGTTACACTTTCAATTTGTTACTTCGCGTCATGTAATTATCGGCAACACATGTTCACGTATTAGGGAAGCACGACGGACGGGTGTCGGGCACGACAGTGTTGCCTGAGGGACGAAGACCTTCTGGCACGCGTCGCGAACTGCCCGCCAGTTATGCCCGCCTGGTATCGCAACGCGGCGCGGCGCCACACTAGACGCCTCTCCCTTGTTTTGGAGCGTGAAGATGTGTTTGATTTTGTACAACTCAATTACTTTGCCCACCCCAAACATCAATACGATGCTTTTAATGAAGTTATTGGAATTTATTCCCTGTTTGTATTTGTTTTACCAGTAATGTCAAGATACGAGAGAGTTTCATATACAATGGACACGTAACGAGAGGTGAGAAATATACAATTGGGAGTAGACAGACTAAAATAATTTATTCAGAAACAAAGGGAATATTAATTTATTAACACACGATTCAAATAGGATCACACATTTAAGCTATTTTTCTTGTTATCCATCAGCCCATTTAATTCTAATTGATTAATATTGGTCTTTTTATAACGCTCATTCTGATATGCATCTTTTTTGGAAATTGCACATGTTTAAAGCCCAGCAGCCGGGTTGGAAGGAGCTGAGTCCTCGCAGCAATAATAGTGCTTATTGCCGAATAACTGTTTGAGGTTGTGGGAAGAATTTCCGGTATCAGTCTTCATCTGTTAGGAACAAGGTACACGGTGTGCAGATGCAGTTGACATTTGAAAAAAATATGTATATCTCGTACAACCCTTACATTATAATATTTCCTGTTTATGAATGCCGGATTTAGACAGTCAAAGCGACTCTACAGACCCAGAGATTAACTAAATGTAACGATTTTCGTTGAAGGCCATTCAGATTTACGCACCAACCGATGAACCGATGTGATGGAGGAGACGAAGGAGTATGAGGATATCTCTAGTGGCATGCATTACTTCCTAACATTATATATGGTGATAATGGGAGGTTTCAACGCAAAACTGGGTACAAGAGAGAACGGAGAGCGCTGAAAGCAGAATAATTCAGATTAGAGCAACAGAACCTAAGAGGTCTACAGCTAGCCGATTTCATGGAGAAAGAGGGAGTAAACTAGTTCTTCCCGAAACGACCCCAAAAAGAGGCATCTCGCCAAGCCCCGACGGTTCGATAGAAAATTAAATTGATTTAATTATTACGACCAGACGGCAAATGTTCAGTGATGTCTTAGTGATCGCGAAGGTGAAAACTGATAGCGTTTAAGAATGGTAAGAGGTACACAGAACCTTAATATTAAGTAATGGGGGTCATGTCTGATGAAGTCAATAGTTCCATCCCCTCGTGCTCTAATTCAGAGCCCCTAATACTTTCAGCTCGATTAAGAAATTCCTTTTTAGTTCCTAGACAATTGAAATACAGTGGGCGGTATAAATAACAAGCTTAAGGAAACTATCCATGCGGTCTAACGCGCGAATTATGCTAAGTTTTGCTAGACCCGTCGCAGAAGAACCAAAAAATATCCGATTACGCTCTTAATTTCATGAATTTTGGAATGAAGCTGCAGGCTCCAGCGGATATGACAGTATACAAGCAACTGAACAAACAGATCTCGATATGCATACTTAATGCATCTGCTGTGCATGGTCATTACGAATTGTTTCGCTTGCAGACTCGACGACTGCCAGCCTCCGGTACAAGGCGGTTCCTCATAATGCTTTAGTACAATAGAACATGTATGTACATACTCTTCGTCAAATTGTACAAAAGACCAAGGAATACTATACATCGCCCAATGGAACTTATACTGAAGTAACAATGAGCTGGCCTTATGCTTTCGTGGTAAGACATGAAGGAAGTTAATATATGAAGGTGATGATAATATCTATTAATTATAAGAAACTAAAGTTAATCTAAAAGTGTTTGCACAACAATATTATTAGAGGATGTAATAAAATGATTAGATTGCTGATTTAATAGTGATATAGCAATGTGCGTGGCCTAATTAACGCAGACAGGTGCGAAACTGTGTATCATTTTGGAAGATATAACCGCCTACTGTCTCAGACACCGTCGCGTTTATAATAGATTAATAGTGATATAGCAATGTGCGTGGCCTAATTAACGCAGACAGGTGCGAGACTGTGTATCATTTTGGAAGATATAACCGCCTACTGTCTCAGACGCCGTCGCGTTTATAATAGATTAATAGTGATATAGCAATGTGCGTGGCCTAATTAACGCAGACAGGTGCGATACTGTGTATCATTTTGGAAGATATAACCGCCTACTGTCTCAGACGCCGTCGCGTTTATAATAGATTAATAGTGATATAGCAATGTGCGTGGCCTAATTAACGCAGACAGGTGCGAGACTGTGTATCATTTTGGAAGATATTACCGCCTACTGTCTCAGACGCCGTCGCGTTTATAATAGATTAATAGTGATATAGCAATGTGCGTGGCCTAATTAACGCAGACAGGTGCGAGACTGTGTATCATTTTGGAAGATATAACCGCCTACTGTCTCAGACGCCGTCGCGTTTATAATAGATTAATAGTGATATAGCAATGTGCGTGGCCTAATTAACGCAGACAGGTGCGAGACTGTGTATCATTTTGGAAGATATAACCGCCTACTGTCTCAGACGCCGTCGCGTTTATAATAGATTAATAGTGATATAGCAATGTGCGTGGCCTAATTAACGCAGACAGGTGCGAGACTGTGTATCATTTTGGAAGATATAACCGCCTACTGTCTCAGACGCCGTCGCGTTTATAATAGATTAATAGTGATATAGCAATGTGCGTGGCCTAATTAACGCAGACAGGTGCGAGACTGTGTATCATTTTGGAAGATATTACCGCCTACTGTCTCGGACGCCGTCGCGTTTATAATAGATTAATAGTGATATAGCAATGTGCGTGGCCTAATTAACGCAGACAGGTGCGAGACTGTGTATCATTTTGGAAGATATAACCGCCTACTGTCTCAGACGCCGTCGCGTTTATAATAGATTAGTAGTGATATAGCAATGTGCGTGGCCTAATTAACGCAGACAGGTGCGAGACTGTGTATCATTTTGGAAGATATTACCGCCTACTGTCTCAGACGCCGTCGCGTTTATAATAGATTAATAGGACCCAATGTCGATTGAGAATTAAGTTGGAAAAAGAAGAAATATCTATATGAATTGGATTGGAATACCGGAAATAAAAAACGCTTTAAGTAGGTACCAAAACAAAAACAATTAGGAATTTTAATATGAAATTATAGCCCCTATTAGAGTTCAGTTTACGGATTTCTTTTCATGTAATTTCCATTTCCACACTTAAATGACTTTATAAAATTAATTAAAAAGTATTATATTAAACAATTAAGTGCTTGGACAGACTGCAAACGCGGGCGCGCGGCGGGCGCAGCGAGACGTACCCAAACATAAAGTCTTCCTTTAAGTGTCCATAGTAGACACGCGAGCGCGAGGCGGACGCGGCGCGACGTACTCAAACATAAGGTCTTCCTTTGAATGTCCATAGTAGCAACGTGGGCGCGGGGCAGTCGCGGCGCGGCTTATTCAAACATAAAGTCTTCCTTTGAGTGTCCATAGTAGCCACACAAGCGCGAGGTGGGCGCGGCGTGACGTACTTAAACATAAAGTCTTCCTTTGAGTGTTCATAGTAGCCATGCGGGCGCGGGGCGCGCGCGGCGCGGCGTACTCAAACATAAAGTCTTTTTTTGAGTGTCCATAGTAGCCACGCGGGCGCGAGGCGGGCGCGGCGCGATGTACTCAAACATAAAGTCTTCCTTTGAGTATCCATAGTAGCCACGCAAGCGCGAGGTGGGCGCGGCGTGACGTACTTAAACATAAAGTCTTCCTTTGAGTGTCCATAGTAGCCACGCGGGTGCGGGGAGGGCGCGGCGCGGCGTACTCAAACATAAAGTCTTTTTTTGAGTGTCCATAGTAGCCACGCGGGCGCGAGGCGGGCGCGGCGTGATGTACTCAAACATAAAGTCTTCCTTTGAGTGTCCATAGTAGCCACGCAAGCGCGAGGTGGGCGCGGCGTGACTTACTTAAACATAAAGTCTTCCTTTGAGTGTCCATAGTAGCCACGCGGGCGCGGGGCGGGCGCGGCGCGGTGTACTCAAACATAAAGTCTTTCTTTGAGTGTCCATTGTAGCCACGCGGGCGCGAGGCGGACGCGGCGCGACGTACTCAACATAAGGTCTTCCTTTGAATGTCCATAGTAGCAACGCGGGCGCGGGGCAGTCGCTGCGCGGCTTATTCAAACATAAAGTCTTCCTTTGAGTGTCCATAGTAGCCACGCAAGCGCGAGGTGGGCGCGGCGTGACGTACTTAAACATAAAGTCTTCCTTTGAGTGTCCATAGTAGCCACGCGGGCGCGGGGCGGGCGCGGCGCGGCGTACTCAAACATAAAGTCTTTCTTTGAGTGTCCATAGTAGCCACGCGGGCGCGAGGCGGGCGCGGCGCGATGTACTCAAACATAAAGTCTTCCTTTGAGTGTCCATAGTAGTCACGCGGGCGCGAGGCGGGCGCAGCGCGAAGTACTCAAACATTAAGTCTTCTTTTGAGGGCTTGGCCAGACTGCAAACGCGGGTGCGGGCGCGGCGCAGACGTACTCAAACATAAAATCTTCCTTTGAGTATCCATAGTGGCCACGCGGGCGCGGGGAGGACGCGGCGGCGGGCGCGGGCTCTTTGACGCGGGGAACGCGTGGGCAGCTCACACCATAGCTCGTTCATACAAGTGGCCGCAGTGAACGCGCGGGCGGCAAGCGGTTAACCACGCGAGGAGCGGGCATCTCAAACCACATCGAGCTAACCGCGCGCGTTGTAATGGCGTCTTCCGAAATAAATGTAAAATGATTTATTTTAGTCGACTAACTATGTTTTCTAAAACTTATCCATTAAAATTCTCCTATATCCAAAAACCTTTGATATTGCACTCGCAATTTTACATAAAATGTGTGAATTTCTCCTTCATTTTCTCTGGGTAAATTGATTTCATTAATTCCATTTTTCACTTATAGAATTTGCTATTCAAAGTTAGAACTTTCCAGTAAAAATAAGTCTTCTTCATCCATATTATAGTTTGACAAACACTGATCACGACAACACTCTGAAAGAAGCCGCACTCTACTGCGGACAGGCACGTCGTGCCCGCACCCGCACCTGCACCGCGCCCGCACCCGCGTTTGCGTACTCAAACATTAAGTCTTCCTTTGAGTGTCCATAGTAGCCACGCGGGCGCGGGTGGACGCGGTGGTGGGTGCGGGCTGGTTCGCGGGGTGAGCGCGCGGGCATTTTACGCCATACATCGTTAATACAATTGGCCGCAGTAAGTGCGCGGGCGGCAAGCGGCTAACCACGCGAGGAGCGGGCATCTCAAACCACATCGAGCTAACCGCGCGCGTTGTAATGGCGTCTTTCAAAATAAATGGAGAAGAATTTATTTTATAAGATAATTTACTATGTTTTCTAATATATAGTTAAACGTATCCATTGATTTTCTTCTATATACAGAAAATTATCAATATTATAGTTTGAAGTTGGGGAAAAAAGGTTCTCGACTGGCAGCCTCGTACTGGTAGGCGTAGGGTAGGGCGACCCCCACTAGAATGAGTGACGACCTGGTAAGACATGCAGGAAGTCGATGGATGCAGGTGGCTCAGGACCGTGCTTTGTGGCGTACTTTGGGGGAGGCCTATGTTCAGGAGTGGACTTGTGAAGGGCTGTAATGATGATGATGATTATAGTTTGACAAATAATCACGACAACGCTCGGAACGGAGCCGTCTCGACCGCGGACAGTCACGTCGCATCCGTACCCGCACCCGCGCCACGCCCCGTGCACGCAATTTAGTTTGGCCAAGCACTGAGACTTATAGCGCCGCCGACGCTTATAGCGCCGTTTGCCACTTGCCGCCCACGCAATAACTTCGGCCACTTGTATGAGCGCGCTATGGCGTGAGTTGTGCGCGCGCTTCTCGCGTCAACTAGCCCGCGCCCTTCGCCGCGTCTGCCCCGTGATCGATTGCCCATCGTGGACACTTAAATGAAGGTTTTTGTTTTGAGTACAGGGGACAAATCAAAACCTAACGAACAACAATTTCGCATTTCTTAGTATATAAGTGAGGATAAACATTGATGAACAAAAGTCATTCTAAAAATTTCAACCATTCATTAATTTTCTCTCTGACAATTTTTATTCAGCCATTTCATTCTTATAATTATTATATACTAATCATTCAAAATAGTCTGATAGAAATTCTTGTATGCTTCATTTCATAGATCGGGAATAATAGTCAACAGATCTTTTTTTCTTTTCTGCTGTTATTTTGCTTTTACACTATAGCTTTCTTAACGTATAATATGCGCCTATTTGATTAAGCGTCTCCCCTCTTCAAGAGATTCACGTATTTCCACGATTTCAAAGTACTGTGGGTTTCTTTCATTCGCACAACAAAGGGATGCACGCTGTCAAATTTTTAATATGTGCCTTTGAAATTTGCAATATACCTACTTGAATTTATAAAGTATGTGCCGCCAGTTTAAAATCCAAGAAAACATCACCAGTCATTGTTATGACACGAAATGGTTGCTTTATCCGAGTATTTTTGGTGATATTTTTTATATTATCAGGTACCATGCAGTTAGACACGCGTTTTCTTTTTCGATTAATGCAAAGTCTCGGTCGCATGTTAAAAACCAGTGTCCGCTGATTAAAATTTTGTGTTTATGTTAAAACTTTTTATACGTAAGGTACGCGCACAAAAATAAAAATATTTTGTTCTTGTTTTGGCAGCAGCAATTGTCACTCCACATGATTAAGTTGTTTTTATTTAACACCACGTTGTTGTTACTCATTAATTGAAAAAGGCATGATGCATTCTCATTTTATCCCCTACCCGTTATGCTCTCGTTCCACATTAACATGTACCCATCAGCTGTGTCTTCAACATTTACTCCGAGATTATAATTGGACAGTTGACGGGAATAGAAGGGGAGACCGGGGATGGCTGACTATAGGGGCAGGTTGACTTACTATCAATATAATAACTCGATCTACTCGTAAATTTTGCCTCATCCAACAAGGTGCGAGAAACCTTTTTATTCTAGCGCTCTCGTAGCGGTAGCGTGTTATTGCGAAGCCACGTCGTTCGGGAGAAGGAGCATACGAGTATTATTGATAAACAAATCGTCTGAGTAATTATTTTCCTCATATTTCTTTTATTGATGCTATAACTACTCGTTGTTATTTCATAATCATCATCATCATCATTACAGCCCTTCACAAGTCCACTGCTGAACATAGGCCTCCCCCAAGTAACGCCACAAAGCACGGTCCTGAGGCACCTGCATCCATCGACTTCCTGCATGTCTTACCGGGTCGTCACCCCATCTAGTGGGGGGTCGCCCTACACTACGCCTACCGGTACGAGGCTGCCACTCGAGAACCTTTCTTCCCCATCGGTTATCGGTTCTTCGAGCTATATGGCCGGCCCATTGCCACTTCAGCTTACTAATCCGTTGGGCTATATCGGTCACTCTGGTTTTACTGCGGATATCCTCAATTCTGAGTCTATCAGGCAGAGAAACTCCGAGCATAGCCCTCTCCATAGCTCGCTGAGTGACCTTGAGCGTCCTCATACGGCCAGCAGTGAAGGATCACGTCTCTGATCCGTAAGTCATCACTGGAAACACGCACTGGTTGTACACTTTAGTTTTCAGAGATTAAGGTATACCTGACGAAAAGATGTGTCGTAATTTCCCGAACGCTGACCAGCCGAGTTGAATCCGTCGATTGACCTCACGGTCGAAGTTGGACTTACCTAGTCGGACTATTTGTCCAAGGTAAACGTACTCGTCAACAACTTCGAGCATAGTGCTCCCAACTACTACCGGCATAGGTGTGACATGGACATTGAACATGATCTTTGTTTTGTCCATGTTCATCTTAAGACCTATCCGTTGGAAGACACCATTGAGGTCATTGAACATAGTGCTAAGGTCCTCCAGCGTTTCTGCCATAAGGACTATATCGTCGGCAAATCGAAGGTGAGTGATGTACTCGCCATTGATTTTAATACCGTGTCCTTTCCAGTCCAGTAGCTTGAAAACGTCTTCCAACGCAGCGGTGAAGAGTTTCGGGGATATAACGTCACACTGTTTTACACCTCTCTGCAGTTGGATAGGTTTCGAACTCTGGTTCTGTACTCGGATAGCCATCGTAGCCCTACTGTACAAACACTTCAGGACTTCGATATACCGACAGTCAACTCGGCACCGCTGAAGGAACTGTAGCATCGCCCAAATTTCGACGGAATCAAAGGCTTTCTCATAGTCCACATACGCCAGGCAAAGTGGCAGATTGTACTCTTCGGTCTTCTGTACAACCTGCCGCAGGGTATATATGTGGTCTATGGTACTGAAGCCTTTCCGGCTTGTTCGGGAGACTGGAAGTCGTCGAGTCTGCGTGCGAGACGATTCGTAATGACTCTCGAAAACAGCACGTAGACGTGGCTCAAAAGGGAAATCGGTCTGTAGTTCTTCAAGAGAGCGTTGTCGCCTTTCTTAAAGAACAAGATGACCGCACTTCTGCTCCACGCCTCCAGAGTAGTGCCACCATGGAGGACGGAATTGAAGAGCTTCTGAAGGACTTGCCGTGGTAGCTCAGATGGTTAACGCTCGCTATATTACATATAACAGAACGCGAGTAACCCGGGTTCGATCACCGCCGGCACCAATGAAATTGTTAATTGAAATTTTAAGTGCTGATTTACGACGTGCTCGGCGGTGAAGGAAAACATCGTGAGGAAACCTGCATGTCTGAGGAATAAGATAAAAATATTTCTAAGACATGTGAAGTTCGCCAACACGCATTGGGGCAGCGCGGCGGACACTTCCCCGCCCTAAAACCCTCTCATAAACGAGGGGAGGCCTGTGCCCAGCAGTGGGACGTATATAGGCTGTAACTTTACTTTTTTGCTTACTTTGAAGGACTTCAAGTACCTGTGTTCCACCCGCTTTCAGAAGCTCCGCTGTAATTCCATCCTCGCCTGGGGCCCTGCCGTTTTTAAGGTGCTGGAGAGCCATTCCAATCTCGCTCTGACTGACGTCCTGGATATCATCGGAATAGTGTCTAGTAAGACTTGCTCTTGGATCGTTACCCACACTTGCGTGTGGCTCCAACGATGATGTGTACAGCTGCCCATAGAACCTCTCAATTTCACTCAAAATCTCAGATGTCCCGGAAACGATGTTACCACACTCAGTCTTCAGCGTTGACAGTTGGCTCTTTCTGGCAGACAGATCTCTGGCAAAGACTTTGGAGCCCTGGTTCCGCTCGATCGCTTCTTTAATACGAGCAATATTAAAGTTGCGTAAGTCTCGCCGCATGCATTTGGAGATCTATCTGTTCAGTTGCCTGTATGCTGTCAAATCTGTTGACGATTGCAGCCTCATCTCCCGTCTAACAGCCATGAGATTAAGAGTGTGATCGGAGAGTTTTTGAGTTCTTCTGCGGCGGGTCTTGCAGAACTTAGCTCCGACCGCATGGACAGTATCCACGAGCTTGTCATTCATATCGTCCACTGCATTGCAATCTTCTAGGCACTGAAAGCGGTTACGTAACTCGTGCTGAAAAGTCTCGGGATTCTGGATCAGAGCATGAGGGGGACGGAGCGTTGACTTCATTAGACGAGACCTCTCCAACTTAACGTTTAGGTTCAGTGTGCCTCTAACCATTCAATGATCGCTGCCGGTTTTCACCCCTGCGATCACTGAACAGTTGGCATCTGGTCGTCATAATGAAGTCAATCTCATTTTTTATTGAACCGTCGGGGCTCGAGCAGGTTACTTCCTGTGGGGCCGCTTCTGGAAGAAAGAGTTCATCATAAAGAGTCCCTCTTTCTCCATATAGTCAGCCAGCTGCTGGCCCCTTCGGTTCCGTTGCCCTACTCAAAATTTCCCTAACTTCAGCTCACCGCCTTCTCTTGTGCCTAGTTTTGCGTTGAAGTCTCCCATCAATACCGTGTAGTGGGTTTTGAAGGAATGCATGGCTCTAGAAATATCCTCATACATTTCCTCCACCTCCTCATCGGGATGTGCCGAGGTTGGTGCGTAGACCTGTACGACCTTCAGCGAATACCGTTTGGTGATTCTGAGTATCAGGTACGTCTCTCGTCTCTCGTCACTCGTCGACACACTCCCAATCTTTACAACGTTGTTGACGAGAGATTTGTGGACGATAAATCCGACACCTCCTTGGGTCAGATGGTGATAGAATAAGTTGCCGGACTCGAGGATTACCGTGTCCCCCCCCCTCTCTTCGGACCTCAGATAATCCAATAATACGTCAGTGCAACTTGTCTACCTCTTCTTCCAGCTCCAGTATCTTCTCGTCAGTCCTCAGAGTGCGTTCGTTATACGTTGCCAGGTCGAGTCGTCCTAGGTGGCAACCGAACCTCCACCGGAGATTCTTAGCACCCCCTGCCCCGACGTTACCATGGGTGCCACCGTAGCCAGGAATAGCGGGGCCGCCGGAGACTGGGGGCCGTTTATTTGCGTCGTTGCTCATGGGCGAATATTTGCCATAGTTGCCACGCTTGGCGAGCGGTTTGGCAATCGCAGTTTTTGACCTGACCTGGGGCTGGTAGACCAACATAATATCATTTTTTTCCCAGTTTATTAAACACAAGTTGTTACATAACCGTGCTAACGTACGAAAGAAAGACATATCGAGGAAATATACCTAAAAATGCCTCCGATAGAGCATTAATTCTACAACAAAATAATTTGATATACCATATAAAACACTCTCACGCAACGTGGTAAAAATGAAAAAAAAATTAAGAAAGTAATCCGAAAATGACGAGATCAAAATTTTACTTTAAATTTGAATTTGACTTTGGAGAGCGCTGTACACTAAAATTAGAAAAATATTTATTGAAGACAAATAATTTGCATCAGAAAAATACCATAAGAATTTGACTGCTATTTATTATGGATTCACACTCCCTATGCACGACACTTTGCACTATTTATACAGATACACCTAAATAAGAAAAAATATATAGGACAGGGTAACAAACGAGCACACTGTCCACACGGTGGTTGCTGTGGCTCGTAGACATCTACATCTATCATCAAAATGCAGGTGCGTTGTCTCCCGTGAGGACTAAGATGAAATGCCTCGTTTCAAGTAAAAAAGGTCTCCGGTTCTCTACACTCACTACTCACCATACGAAACACAGTAGTAGCTGCTATTTTACGCTGGTATTCTGTGAGAGCGTGGTCCTTCCCCGGTCGAGCCGTCCCATTCGTGCTACAACTATACTTACTACTAATATAACTGCAGCATGGCTCTACCACGTATAAAAATGTTAAGGAACTGAAAATAAACAACAATCCTGTAAGACGCTAAACTATAAAACAAAGAAATCAAAGTAAATTTAAAGGGGTAGTGGAAAACGAAAAGGAAAATAAGCTGTTCATGAGAGAAATAGAAATAATGACGAAGAAGACAAAGGTGATGAGGATGATACATTTTGTTTAGAGTGGACAAAATTTTATAGTTTTAAGTATTTAGTTGGCAAATGTAAAAATGTATAATTGCTTAACCTAATTTAAAGTTTAATATGAAATATATATATATATATATATATATATATATATATATATATATATATATATATATATCATTTTATGTTTATTTAAATTGTCAGGATTGAAAATTTCGTTTCAATAATATAATTATAATTACAAATACTTACTTTTTATATTTTTTATCCTATTTATTTCTAAAATATGTACTAATTATCTCATAGGTCAGCTACCCCTAGTGACTAGTCAACCAACCCCGGGCATGGGGTTGGTTGACTAGTATTTCGTGTTTTACAAAATAAAGCTTGTGCACTACATCATAATTGATAACAAGCTTTTCGTTATTTTTTACAAAAGCTGAATAGTTTACCTATCATATGTAATGGTTTTTACGGTAATACACACTTAAACAATGAAAACACAAGGGTCTTTACTGAAAATTGGTCAACCATCCCCGGTCTCCCCTACATAGCACCATGAGTAAGGGTGGAGTGACGATTACTTTTTTTATAGGAAAGGGTGACAAACGAGCACACAATCCACCTGATGATAAGTGATTGCTGTGGCCCATAGACATCCACATCTATCCTCGATTACGAATCAAAATGCAAGTACGTTGTCACCCGTGAGGACTCAGATGGAATGCCTCGTTTCCAGTAAAAACGTCTCCGGTTTTCTACACTCACCATACAAAACACAGCAGCTATAAGCTACTATTTTACGCTGGTATTCTGTGAGAGCGTGGTTCTTCCCCGGTCGAGCCGACCCATTCGTGCTACAACTATATTACTAATATAACTATAGCATGACTCTACCACGTATAAAACTTGCTGTAAATCCACTGTTACTAATGTGATGTTACTAATGTGATGCTGCTTGGAATTTATGATTTGTTAAGGTTATAAGACATTCGCGTAGTAGCTCTTTCGTCTCTTCTTTGGTAAAGTTCTTACCGATGTTTATGTATTGATCTGTTGCTTGGGTCCGAAAGCATTTTTGCAGAAAGTAAATCACATGTGGCGCATGTGTCTGTTCGCTTTTGACCAAATTTTGTATTGGAGAAAAATTTCTTGAAAACGGAACTATAATATTTGTAAGTAACGACAATTTCCGGGTGACGTAGTTTTTATGCTCTAAAAACACATTGAAAGATACCATATGCAGGTCGCATAGACGACAAAACAAACACCATTTGCTCTACTTAAACCAGATAAAGGCGCTCCGGTATTAGTGAAAGTTGTAGACACAAAGCATCTTGGCGCTAAGCAGATGCTGGTGCCGGCCACCGCCGAAGATTTGTGAGACGGTGGCAAACTTATTGTGAGATATGACGACAACCCTGAAACCCGGGGGGCTAAGGTACTCTTTTTGTGACCTCGCACGTCTATAATTACTCTCTAATCTAGGCAACGAATTTATGTGATCTTTTACGTTACTTTTTATTTATTTTTATTTATTTAATATTTTTTATTGCACACCAAACAAAAATTATATTTACAACAGAAGTATGCAATGGCGGTCTTATTGCTGATGGAAATTTCTTCTGGACAACCAATGAATGGACAGGATTACACCAAGATGACGGGTAGGGTAGAGCAAATTGGTGTAATAAATAAAAATACATATATATTTTTAATTACCATAATTATTAGTAGAAATATGAATACCTATTTTTGATATTATTTTAGATTCGATAGCTATCAAGAATTGTAATTTAATATATTTTTGTAATAATTTTAATTTTACTTTAATAAATAATAATTTAAATTTAAATAAAGATGCTACAACGCTCCATTCCTCTGTCAATTATAATTACATCCCCACACACTTATAGTTAGCTATTTAATTATTTAATTAAATGCAATCAATTTACTACGTTACATTTAATGGCTAGTGTGGGAGCGAACTTACAATTCAAAGTGCAAGATAATGATTCTTTACTAGTTTTTTTTTTAAATACAGATAGCGATGGTGCGCGTTTATATGCCAATGGGAGTTCATTCCATAAACGAACGGCCTGTACACTAAAAGACTTGTTCATATATTTGCCCCCTCTTCATAGACACTTCGGCCGTGGGTGCCCTAAAAGCATATAGATATGATAATATGCAATAAAAAAATGAAATGGTTAAGTAACTGATATAAAAAAGTCCGGATTTTTAAGATATAAAAGTTTTTATTTTCACAGTTATTTTTACAGTTTTTAACAACTACTTTCACCGATTTTATCACGTTTAATTTCTTTGATTTTTAATTCCCGATTCGAGTGCTTTCCTGCACCCATGGTCATGGGGGACTGAGGTGACTGACATCACAAAGTCAGGGTTAACCTGGAGTACCTTCAGCTTTTTACTTAATATATATTTATTTAAATGCTATTTTAAATGTATTTTTAAGAACCGTTAAATTGTGCTGTAGCGTTTTGTTATGCTTTAAAGAACTCATGGTAAATCAGCTAGTAAGTCGCTTGTTTAATTATCATAACATCATAATATTTATCAAAAAATTATATAAGCATTGTATAATGACACCATAAATAACCGATCGAAAAAGGTAATCGATTTTTTTATGAGATTTGTGATTGGCAACACTCTTTATTTTATCCACAAACTAGTGAATTACGGATTTACCCGTACACAGAGAAACCTATAGACAAATTGACGCCTTCTTTTGCATTCGCACACGAAAAAGATTGATTTATGCATACGTCTTGCATAGGAATGAGACAGAGCTGTGTGATTGTTTGTCCCTTTCTCCGTGCCGGTTTTTTTTAGCAAAGTGTAGTTACGACTTTGACAGTTCGTAGCGATCTAAGGAGTTTACAAGTTGATTTAAGTGAGAAAAAAGTGTTTTGTGAGCTTACGATTGGTGAATCTTGTTCAGTTCAGTTCTTAGAACAATTGACATTTTTATATAAATGTGTTTACAAGTCATAAAGATTATTGTATAACCTAAAACTACGTTATCGTCCTTTCTCACTCGAGGCCAGGCTAATCATTAGTCTATAGGTTTCTCTCTCTACGGATTTACCCAATTTTATTTTTATCTTTTCGGTACTTTTTTAAAAATGCAAATTATTGGGCGTTCCATAGCCGAAAATGGGCATTCCCCTTTACTAGTGTGTAGTGTTATATTTAATTTCAAGCTCTCTGCTGATCTCAGGTTACGCGAATGGGAATCACTAAAAACAACGATGCGTATACGTTGCTGACGCCCAGACAGGTAAGTCACGTAATGCATATATATATATATATATATATATATATATATATATATATATATATATATATATATATATATATAGGCATTACTGAAATCTAATAAACAAAGAACAGTTACTTCACCGTGTTCTATTCCTAATCGGATATCATCGGTAATGTTCACCAACGCTGTGGTAGTACTGTGTCCGTCATTCATTACTCTATGTAAATTTCCTATGTTTTTTCTTGTTTTCTCTTTTTTCAATGGATGTCCATTGAGTGCGGCCTCCCTCGACCATACTGGAATATAAATTCCATCTATCTATCATGCCGGAGTCTGTGTGACTTCCGCAACGACATCTGCTTCCAGCAGCTCCGACGCACTGAAGACCCCACATTTTCGACAATATGGGTGATGATAGATACATCATCATCATCATCATCATTACAGCCTTTCACAAGTCCACTGCTGAACATAGGCCTCCCCCAAGTAATGCCACAAAGCACGGTCCTGAGCCACCTGCATCCATCGACTTCCTGCATGTCTTACCAGGTCATCACTCCATCTAGTGGGGGGTCGCCCTACACTACGCCTACCGGTACGAGGCTGCCACTCGAGAACCTTTCTTCCCCATCGGTTATCGGTTCTTCGAGCTATATGGCCGGCCCATTGCCACTTCAGCTTACTAATCCGTTGGGCTATGTCGGTCACTCTGGTTTTACTGCGGATATCCTCATTTCTGAGTCTATCACGCAGAGAAACTCCGAGCATAGCCCTCTCCATAGCTCGCTGAGCGACCTTAAGCGTCCTCATACGGCCAGCAGTGAAGGACCACGTCTCAGATCCATAAGTCATCACTGGCAACACGCACTGGTTGTACAATCTAGTTTTTAGAGATTGAGGTATACCTGACGAAAAGATATGTCGTAATTTCCCGAACGCTGCCCAGCCGAGTTGAATCCGTCGATTGACCTCTCGGTCGAAGTTGGACTTACCTAGTCGGACTATTTGTCCCAGGTAAACGTACTCGTCAACAACTTCGAGCATAGTGCTCCCAACAACTACCGGCATAGGTGTGACATGGACATTGAACATGATCTTTGTTTTGTCCATGTTCATCTTAAGACCTATCCGTTGGGAGGCACTATTGAGGTCATTGAGCATAGTGCTTAAGTCCTCCAGCGATTCTGCCATAAGGACTATATCGTCGGCAAATCGAAGGTGAGTGATGTACTCGCCATTGATGTCAATACCGTATCCTTTCCAGTCCAGTAGCTTGAAAACGTCTTCCAATGCAGCGGTGAAGAGTTTCGGGGATATAACGTCACCCTGTCTTACACCTCTCTGCAGTTGGATAGGTTTCGAGCTCTGGTTCTGTACTCGGATAGCCATCGTAGCCCTACTGTACAAACACTTCAGCACTTCGATATACCGACAGTCAACTTGGCACCGCTGAAGGGACTGTAGCACCGCCCAAATTTCGACGGAATCAAAGGCTTTCTCATAGTCCACATACGCCAGGCAAAGTGGCAGATTGTACTCTTCAGTCTTCTGTACAATCTGCCGCAGGGTATGTATGTGGTCTATGGTACTGAAGCCTTTTCGGAAACCGGCTTGTTCGGGAGGCTGGAAGTCGTCAAGTCTGCGTGCGAGACGATTCGTAATGACTCTCGAAAACAGCACGTAGACGCGGCTCAGAAGGGAAATCGGTCTGTAGTTCTTTAAGAGAGCGTTGTCGCCTTTCTTAAAGAACAAGACCACCGCACTTCTGCTCCACGCCTCTGGAGTAGTGCCACCATGGAGGACGGAATTGAAGAGCTTCTGAAGGACTACAAGTACCGGTGTTCCACCCGCTTTCAGAAGCTCCGCTGTAATTCCATCCTCGCCTGGGGCCCTGCCGTTTTTAAGGTGCTGGAGAGCCATTCTAATCTCGCTTAGACTGACGTCCGGGATATCATCGGAATAGTGTCGGATAAGACTTGCTCTTGGATCGTTACTCACACTTGCGTGTGGCTCCAACGATGATGTGTACAGCTGCCCATAGAACCTCTCAATCTCACTCATATATATCTCATGATAGATACAACTATTGATAAAATCCTTTGTGTCTATCGATCGCACAGCGGTGACCAGGAGGCAACACGATTATTTGATCACCTTAGTGAGGCTGCGGATGTAGCCCTAAAACGGTATCATGCACAGCCGGACTTTCTGGGGAACTGTCAACAAGAATGGCTGAACGAGCACATAGTTAACGTAATGATAAGGGGATGCTGTGGCCCCACAGATATTTAAATTTATCCGCAATTAAGAATCAAAGTGGCTGTCAATCAAAAAGTCGTAGTGGCTTAAGCAATGAGTGGCCGCGCTGGGAGTCGCGGGGTCTAATCCCGCACGGAACCCGTATTTGTATGGCCTACAAAGAGTTGTTTAGGGTCTGGATGTTTGTCCTTGTGCAATTTATGTTTGTAAACTGCCCCCACGATACAAGAGAAAATCTTAGTGTAGGGGTAACGTTTTTTAAAACAAAAGAAAAAAAAAGTTCAGATGCAACTAAAATAGAATGCCTCATTTCCTGTAAAAAGAACCTCTACACTCACCATATGAACACAGCAGCATTAAGCTGCTATTTTAGTACGTTCGAGCCGACCCATTTTTGCTACAACCATAATATAGCCGCAGCGTGGCTTTACCACGTTAAGTTACCTTTTCCGCTATGACCAAAGTTTGTATTAATTCTTAACCGTTAAAATGTAAATAGGGTCAAAATAACTTGATGTACATCAAGGAAATTCCCGTGTAGTGACGAGTAGGAATACTCACTACCTCATATCTTCCCGTGGGTGTCGTAAGAGGCAACAGAGGGAAACTAAGACAGAAGATGGGCAACAGCATCTTTCTGATAAAAGCAGAATTCAATAAAAAACTGCGGTTGCCAACCCGCTCGCCAAGCGTGGCAACTATGGCAATATACTTCCCATGAGAAACGTAACATAAAAACGGCCCCAGTCCCCGACGGCCCCGCCATACCTGGCTACGGTGGTGACCATGGTAACGGCTGGGCCGGGGGTGCTAAGAATCTCCGGTGAAGGTCTGGTGTCTCAAGGAGGTGTCGGTTTTGTCATTCACAAGTCTCTCGTTAACAACGTCGTAAAGATTGGGAGTGTGTCGAAGAGGGTTGCGTACCTTATACTCAGAATCGCCAAACGGTATTCGCTGAAGGTCATACAGGTTTACGCACCAACCTTGGACATCCCGATGAGGAGGTAGAAGAAATGTATGAGGATATCTCTAGAGCCATACATTCCCCCAAAACCCACTATACGGTGTTAATGGTAGACTTCAACGCAAAACTAGGCACAAGAGAGAATGGTGAGCTGAAAGTAGGCGAATTTCGGAATAGGGCAACGAAACCTGAAGGGCCAGCAGCTGGCCGACTTTATGGAGAAAGAAGGACTTTTTATGATGAACTCTTTCTTCCAAAAGCGGCTCCACAGAAAGTGGACTTGAACGAGCCCCGACGGTTTGACAAAAATGAGATTGACTTCATTATGACGACCATACGACAACTGTTCTCTGATGTCTCAGTAACCACAAGGATGAAAACTGACAGCGATCACCGAATGGTGAGAGGTACACTGAACCTAAACGTGAAGTTGGAGAGGTTACGTCCAATGAAGTCAAAGCTCCATCCCCTCGTACTCTAATCTAAAGCCCCGAAAATTCGACTCGAGTTACAAAATCGTTTTCTGTGCCTAGAAAACTGCAATGAAGTGGACGATATAAATGACAAGCTTGTGGAAACTGTTCATGCGTTCGGAGCTAAGTTCTGTAAGACCCGTCGCAGAAGAACACAAAAACTCTCCGATCATACTCTTAACCTCATAGCTGTTAGACGGGAGATGAAGCTGCAGTCGTCAGCAGATTAGACAGCATACAGGCAACTGAACAGACAGATCTCCAAATGCATGCGGCAGGACTTACGCAACTTTAATACAGATCGTATTCGGATCGGAAGCGATTGAGCGGAATCAGAGCTCCAGTCTTTGCTAGAGATCTGTCTGTCAGAAAGAGCCAACTGTCGAAGCTGAAGACAGAATGTGGCAGCATCGTTTCCGAGACACCTGAGATTCTGAGTGAGATTGAGAGGTTTTATGAGCAGCTGTACACGTCATCGTAGAAATCACACGCAAGTGTGAGTAACGATGCAAGAACAATCTTATCCGAAACTATTCCGATGATATCCGACACTATTCCGATGATATCCCGGATGTCAGTCTGAGCGAGATTAGAATGGCCCTCCAATACCTTAAAAACGGCAAGTCCCCGGGCGAGGACGGAATTACAGCAGAGCTTCTGAAAGCGGGTGGAAAACCGATACTTAAAGTCCTTCAGAAGCTCTTCAATTCCGTCCTCCGTGGTGGCACTACTCCTCACCTCACCTTTGATTTGCTGACGATATAGTCCTTATAGCAGAATCGCTGGAGGACCTAAGCACTATGCTCAATGACCTCAATAGTCTCTCCCAACGGATAGTTCTTAAGATGAACATGGACAAAACGAAAGTCAAGTGTAATGTCCATGTCACACCTATGCCGGTTGTAGTTAGGAGCACTAAGCTTGAAGTTCTTCACCAATGTGTTTACCTGGGACAAGTAGTCCGACTAGGTAAGTCCAACTTCGACCGAGAGGTCAATCGACGGATTCAACTCAGCTGGGCAGCGTTCGGGAGATTGCTACACATCTTCTCGTCAGGCATACCTCAAAATCTCAAAACTCGATTGTACAATCAGTGCGTGTTGCTAGTGATGACCTATGGATCTGAGACATGGTCCTTCACTGCTAGCCGTATGAGGAAGCTCAAAGTCGCTCAGCGAGCTATGGAGAGGGCTATACTCGGAGTTTCTCTGCGTGATAAACTTAGGGATGAAGTTATCCGCAGTAGAACCAGGGAAACCGACATAGCCCAACGGATTAGTAAGCTGAAGTGGCTATGGGCCGGCCATCTAGCTCGAAGAACCGATAACCGATAGGGAAAAAAGGTTCTCGTGTGGCAGTCTCGTACCGGCAGGCGAAGTGTAGGGCGACCCCCCATTAGATGAAGTGACGAACTGGTAAGACATGCAGGAATTCGATGGATGCAGGTGGCTCAGGACCGTGCTTTGTGGCATTCCTTGGAGGAGGCCTATGTTCAGCAGTGGACTTGTGAAGGGCCGTAATGATGATGACATCAAGGAAGGTTGTATGAATGTCATTATAAGATTAAGAACCCGAGTGATGGCAGCGCAAGAGGCTCTATCACACAGAACTCTCATTTAAAGAAAGAAAGAAAGAAAGATTTATTGCAGCACGCCACAAACATCAGTAGGCACAAAAATTTTAACATTTGTGGAAACATCAATTATGAAAATTATAACAAACAAAAACTAAAATAGGAAACAAAACAACAGTTTGACGGATAAAACAATTTAAAAGTATGTATACTTATAGATTATAATTAAAAAAAAATAGAAGGACAAAAAAAATCGTTTCTCACATTGTACGGGTATGTTGTGGCGAGTCATACAAACGGACCTCACTCAGCTTATGCTGTCGCCGGAGCAACAGCGCTGGTTTTCAGTGGGCCCTTCCTGTATATACTTATTATAACTCTTTGGTGGGCCCGAACGGATAGAAACGTACGGACGTCCGCACCGTGACACATAATAATATTTTAAAACCAATCTGTCTAACTATGCCGAAATTATTGATTTCGAACCGAAGGTATGTACATGTGCTTATTATACATGCACTTTATTTTTATTTTCAAAAATTTTTTGTTACCAGTGTGTTCTTAACTTTATTAATTAATATGTTACATTATTTCGAAAAGTTACTATTACGTTGTATTCGTATTCTTATATTAATATATGTATATTTTTAACACCTATTTCCAAAACTTATACGTAAATTACCTCAGTTACTAACTGACGACACTAAATTACACTTTTTTTAGCCTGCGGTCAGTGGACCTATCACACCGAACAGTACCGAACAGTATCCAATTTAAGGTTATATTATCATCACTTCACTTTATTAGTTGCGACCTTGACCGACTGTGCTATGTGCCAGTACCCATTTTAGTGAGCAGTACGCTTCAGCCTGTTCCTCATGTTCTTCTGAGTTAATATTAGATAGTTTTTATATTTTTCTTTAAATGTTTTGTTTTCAGGCTACGAAACGGTAGCGGCAGGTCGTTCCAACACTGAGGCAGCGTACCTAAAGCTCCCACGAAAAGCAGCGGTGCGATGAAATGGCATGACGAGAGAATAAATCGACGCACGAGTTATTTTTGAATTTACGTTGCGCGACCACACCGACTTTTGGAAGAGATAAGGTGGCATATTATATTTAATTATACCAAACAGTAGGGTTGCTAAATGAAAGTGATGAAATATTTCATTTTTAAAATGTTGCCTTCGTTGATGTACGGCGTAACGTGGGTGCGTGGTGGTATCCCGAAGCAAAATCTTGCACAAGCGTTCTGAACTCGCTGAATGAGTTTTTGACTACGTATTAATATACGAGGACCATAAAATACATCCTTGTAATTAAATTTAGAAAGAATTAATGAGTCACAGAACCTTATTCGAATATCTGTATTCAGGAAATTTCTAATTTGATACAGGACTTTAAGTCTGTAGAAGCAATTTCTAGCAGTATTAAGTATGTGATTCTTGAAGCGCAAACGATTTGAATTTGCTTAGCCGTTCCTAGAATCATATACTTTGACTTATTTCCGTTTAGAACAAGAACATTCGATTTTCACCAATCAGCAATGCCTTCTAAATCTTCGTTTAATTTGTTTATTGCTGGTTGAGTTTCCTCAAACTTACATGATATGTAAATCTGTGTGTCATCAGCGTACATATGGTATCTACAATGTTTGATGTGATCTACCATATCTGCACAGTACAAAGCAAACAAAAGTGGTCCTAAAATTGAGCCTTGAGGTACATCTTGTTTCACAACCTTGAAATCGGAAACTAGCGGCAACCCAAATTTCTGACCATAGAGTCAGAAATTTCTACTCGCTGTGCGCGATATTTAAAGTAGCTCTCAAACCATGTCACCGCAGTTACGTCGAAACCATAATAGTGCAATTTTGACAAAAGTAATGATACATTCGAGCAGTCAAATGATCTAGAAAAGTCTAGTAGAACTAATAGGTATTGTGCCTTTTCCAGAGTCTTGGTCTGACAGAATCGATTACTTTAATCAGAGCAGTAGTTGTACTATAATGTTGCCTAATACCCGATTGTAAACTAGGGAGTATTGCATTTGTTTCCAAATACTTTCTTAGCTGCTCGGCCACAACCTTCTCTAAAATCTTTGACACACAGGGCAATATGCTGATCGGGCAGATGTCCTTCATGTTAGTTGGATTTACGTTTTTAGGAATAGGTCTGACCAATGCGTGTTGCCATTCAGTGAGATATGTATGGGTTTCTATAGATTTGTTAATTATATTTGTTATAACAGATATCGTGTTGGGTACTGACATTTTGAGCATATTAAGGGATATGCCATCTATATCAACCGAATTTGATTTTAATGACTTCTGGTTTACTTTTTAACCTTACCTTTTTTAACCATTTCTGTCATCACCCGTGGGTATCGTAAGAGGCTATGAGAAACACCCGTAAAATCACATGACTTCTGATAAATGGCGCTATAATAACAATCTCGCTTATGCCAGATGGATCCAGACCAGGCGCTGAGTCTAAGGTGCGATGATGATATGAGATAAAAATATATATAACTAGCACAGAATAAATATAGTTCAAAGAACAGAAGGCTCACTCTCTGATATCAAACATTCGAGTTTAAACCTAGTTACAACGTCGCTAACATTCATAATACTTTGCACGCCTCGGAAGTGACCTTGCGTGAAATTCGTCTGCCGATTAAAACGCCGAAAAAAAATTAATGCGGCGCGCGTATTAAATCAAAATACACCTTGCGTCCGCATGCGAGTGTCTGTATCACTTAACCCGTAACGCGCCTTTGTTAAGGCCATTTCAACTGTAAGGTTAGGTGTTGTGAGACAACAAATCGAATCCTTTGATATTAGAATACACCAAGTTGTTATGTAATGTTTTAGTAATTTGCTGATAATAAGTATCTTATTGTTCAATATAAGGTACGGTAATTAAAGGTATTATCTATGTACAACGTATAGTACTTACTTACATACTATGTAAAAAGGGACTATACGTTGGGCGTCACAGATCTCACATAGCAAAAATATGGTCAGTCGATCATAGTCGTAATAGATCAACCTTATCAAAGTAAGTTACTAACCCTTTTGAATTTTTTTTCTTTATTGACAGCTCTTAGTAACCACGGAAAGTCCGCCGTGACGTAGGAAGGGGAAAAGACGGAATAATACGTAGACTATATATACATATATATATATATATATATATATATATATATGTATATATATATATATATATATATATATATATATATATATATATATATATATATATATATATATATATATATATATATATATATATAGTGTCTGTATTACTTTGGTTTGGATAGTTTTACTTAACCTTCGTGCGTGATTTATCTAATTAATAATAATTACGTAGGCTAATAAAACGTAGGCCACCAGTCAACATCAAAGGAGTGCAACTTCTGTACGTACTACTATTGTTTATTCTGTGCTTACCCGAGCGAGTGACAATCTCACTGAATTAGGCCGTCGCGCAGCGTACATAATACACCTACGCTGCGCAGCCTACACCTAAAGCGCGGAGTGAGACAAGCCTGTAACTAATATATATAACATAACATATAACATAAACACTCACGCCTGTCAGCCAGAGGGGTAGGCAGAGACTATGGACTTCCATTTGGCACGATCCTGACATACCTCTTTCGCCTCCTTTACATCCATATATCTACGCATACATGCTCGTCGATTAAGGGTACTTCTAACGTGGCCCATTCACTCTATTCACTCTATTCCCTGCATTTACTCGTCGTTCTATACCCCTATTATATCTACCATCCCTGCTAAATACACATCCCAAATACACAAACTCATCCACTTGCTCAATTAACTCTCCTACTATTCCTATTTCACATACCGTTTTGCTTTCTTCTCTTTCAAAAACCATCACTTTCGTCTTACATGCGTTCACTTTCATTCCCCTTTCTTTTAATTCCCAGTTCATTAATGTAACCATCATTTGCAATTCAGCCGCCGATGACGCAAATATGACTTGATCATCGGCATACAGAAGGCATTTGACGGTTAACTCGCCCATTCTTAACCCACATTCTTCATCTTTCAAAGTTTGCTAACACTGGTCCATAAATAGGTTGAACAGCCAAGGGGAAGCTACACAGCACTGTCTGACACCTTTTTGGATGCCAAACCAGTCCGAGTAGACCCCATTGATCCTGACACAAGCACTAGAGTCCCTATAAAGAGACCTTAATGCCTGTATCAAACCATCGCTCAACCCATATGAGTTCAGTGTTTGCCATAACACATTCCTGTCCACTCTGTCATAAGCCTTTTCCAAGTCCATGAATGCACAAAAAACTTTCTGGTTTTTGGCCAAAAACTTCTCCGCAATCATGCGCATGGAAAAGACTTGATCTGTACACCCCATTCCCTTTCTAAAACCCGTTTGCACATCCCAAATTTTTCCATCAGTTTCTTTCATAACTCTTTCAATTAACACCTTAGCATACACTTTACCAACAATACTAAGCAAGCTGATACCGCGGTAGTTTTTGCAGTCCTGCTGTGACCCTTTTCCTTTATATATTGGTACTATAACTGCTTTACACCAGTCATCCGATACCCGTTTTAATTCCCAACATAAATTAAACAAGGTGTACAGCAGGCCTGCCACCACTCCCTCTCCAGCCCTTAGCATCTCGAGTGATACTCTATCATATCCAGCTGCCTTACCTGCATTCATGCTTTTCATTGCTTTCATTATTTCATCTACACTTATCTCCATAGCCATTTCCATTATATATATATATATATATATATATATATATATATATATATATATATATATATATATATATATATATATATATATATTCCTTTTATAGTCAGCTTGTAATACTCAGTTCGTAATTTTTAATAAATTTTATCAGGAGTTATTAACTTCTAGTTTTTTTTTAATTCTTAAATCTTTAATTTTTTTTAATTGCTTCACCTTTTCTTAGTTATCGATAAATTAAAGGAGATAAATTGTTAGGATATCGAAATAAGTACTTGTAGTTTGCGTTTCCACATTTTTAAATAATTTATAGGTACTAGTGATCGAAATTCGACCGTAATTTATAAAATTTTTAAGTTTGCATATTTAGCAAACTATCTTTAACTTTCAACTGCACATGAATAAATAAAACACAGATACAAAATATAAAATTTTAATACGTAACAAAATACAAAATTTAATTAAATAACTACGTACAAGACATTTATTTTTCAGCACAATGTTTTGATTATGTAACATTTACTATATTTCTATATCGTCAAGAGCCATATGTCCATATTTGTTTTTGTGTATTTATTTCAATATTTCTACATACACGTAAGTGCGCATGCATGTTTCAACGAATTGTAATTCTATAGAAATAAGTTTTCCGTAATGTTCATTGCATAAAATGAAAACAAAAAACACATATATCTTACTTACTTACTTATCTTCATGCACAATCCCTAACGGGGTAGCCAGAGAGAACAGATCGCCAAATGTCACGATCCTTACATACCTCTTTCGCTTCTTTCAGGTTCTTTAACGTCTTCATACATGCACGTCTAGGTATCCGAGTACTCTTGACCTTCCCCTCTTCGAGCAATTTGCTCACATGGTCTTCGAAAGTTGGTTTCGGTCTACCTCGACACATTTTAATATTTACTTTCGCTCTATATATTTTCTTCACCATTCGGTCTTCACTCATTCGCTCAACGTGCCCAAACTATTGGAGTACACCCCTATCAAATTTTGTGATAAGGTCATCTTTCAATCCTGCCATATTGCGAATCTCTTCGTTTCGCTTTCGGTCGGTTATGGTAACGCCACACATTTTACGAAGGGATCACATCTCCACTGCATTCAACTTGTTTTGTGCTTCTTCTGGCATACCCAGGTTTCGCTGCCATATAACAAAGTCGGTACCAACACTGCGTTATGTATTGCAAGATGTGCACTTTTCACCACGCCTTGCCTTTTGACTAATGCATTCAGGGCACCATTGCTTTGCTTCCGGCAGCGACACGCCTATCCACATCTAAATCACATCTTCCATCCCGACTGAAAGCACTCCCCAAGTATACAATTTCATTTACCTGTTCTAGACATTCCTGATTTACCCATATTTCACATTTCGTTCTCTCTTTGTCCCTTTCAAATACCAGAACCTTAGTTTTATTATCATTCAAACGGAGACCTTTAATTTCACATTCCTCTTTCATACACGTGACTAATGCCTGCAGTTCTGCTTCTGATGGTGCAATAAGCACTGCATCATCAGCATACAGCAGACAATTAACTTTAATGTCACCTAATTTCACACCCAAACAGCTATTTTTCAGCTTTTGTAAACAGCTGTCGAGATACAGTATGAACAGCCAGGAAGACATGACACAACCCTGTTTTACGCCCGCTTGGACGCTAAACATGGGTGACAGGTCATGCCCTACCCGCACACAGGCTTTACAGTCATAGTAAAGTGACTGTACAGCCCTTAACAATCGACCATCCACACCATATCCCGGCAACAGTTCCTACATTTTCTTCCTTATAACCTTATCAAATGCTTTCTCCAGATCCACAAAAGCACAGAAAATCCTCTGGTTAACACTCAGAAGCTTTTCCGTGATCATGCGGAGAGAAAACATTTGATACGTGCATCCTCTTCCAGGTCTAAATCCGCATTGTGCCTCCCATAAGAATCTTTCCGATTTCTCTTGCATCCTACGTCTCAAAACCTTCGAGTAAACTTTACTTGCTAAACTGGTCAAGCTAATCGCCCGATAGCACCCGCAGTCAAAATGTGAACCTTTACCTTTATATAAAGGCACAATGACCGCGGATCGCCAATCATCCGGGACATCTCCCGTCCGCCAGCACAAATTGCACAGCAGACGAAAGCTGTCCCAGACGCGAGGCCCACCGTACTTGACCATTTCAGCAGTAGCTCTGTCTAGTCCCGCAGCCTTACCACATTTCGCACGTTCAATCTCTTTCATGCTGATGACCTCAGTGTCATCGAGGTCCGTGTCTGGCGTGCCAGTCACGGCGTCACCCCCGGATCCTTCACTAAGATCATGACACGCATACATTTCTCTATAAAATTCACTCCATCGCTGCATGATGTCCGATTTTTCTGAGAGGACGTCATTGGTTCTCAAAAGCACTTTGTTCATTCTTAAGGCTGTCGCACCACTCCGGGACCTTCCAACCTCTTTCCAGAAGAGTTTGGAGTTTTCCTTAAAGTTGTGCGACAACCTCTCGTCCGCCTGTATTCTACACCTTTCACGTACTTCCTCAATCAATGTTTTCGCACGAACTTTCTGTAGCTTATATCTTTCTTTCATCTTCTCTCTTGAGGCCAAGAAGTCTAACCATGCTTTTTTCTTCTTTTTTACAGCTTCTCTCACTTCATCATTCCACCATGCATCTCTTCTTTTACTACTACCTCTTTTTGTCGTTCCACATACTTCTTCCGCTGCACTTACCATTCCATCCCTAAGGTTCTGCCATGTTCTCTCCACACATTCTTTCCTGACATCGATGGTGTCAAGCTTTTCGGCTACCCTCGTGTGATATTTGTCCCTAGTATCCGCTTCCTGAAGCTTCCAGCTTCGGATGCGACAGACCGACTGTGGTTCTGTTACTGCGGTCCGGTAGCGCCAACCCGCGAACAAACCCCTAAATCTAGTAATTACTGGATAGTGATCCGTTCCCAGATCAGCACCCCAGAACACTCGTGTATCCATCACCTGTTTTCGCAGTCGGTCATCCACCAGGAACAAATCAATCATACTTCTCTCATTCTTTCTTTCTCTAGTATACATATGGATTTTCCTGTGATTAAACATAGTGTTTGTCACAAGAAGACCCTTTTCATTGCATACAGCCAGTATAAGCTTGCCAGCATCATTAAACCCTTTTATCGCCAAACTTTCCAAGTACCGTCTCGTATCCTGGTCGAGCGATACCTACCCATCCATTCAAATCACCACATACAACAGTTCTTTCGTTTCCCTTAACCAAATCTAGAAATTCTCTTACATTCTCCCAAAAATTCTCCAGCTCAGCCCTGAACGACGAAGCTACTGGCGCATAAATAGCCATAAGGAATAACTTCGTCAGTCCCAGTTAAAAGCGAACCCAGAGAAGTCTTGAGTTCACAACCTTGTATTCAGTCATAAGATCGACCAACTGGGACGACAACAGCACCCCCACTCCCTGGCAGGCGTTCTCGCTCTCCAGGACTCCGGACCATATAGCTAACATCCCGCCCGGGAGCTCTTCAGTACCACTGCCTTTCCGTTTGGTCTCCGATATACACACATCTAATTCTCTTTCTTTCATTATTTCGAACAACTCATTCGTCTTATCTCTCATGCCCCCTCTAACATTCCACGTGCCAACTCTGCACTCCATCCTCCACCTTCCGCCGTGTCGGGCTGTGCGTGACGGGTGGCGGTCCCCATCGCCGCTTTGCGCACTGCATTCCACACCAACGGGGACGAGCTGGTGTGCGTCGCCTTGGGGGGACGCCCTAACCCTCGTTTGCATGGGTGCGCAGCTGTGTAGAATTGCAGCCCTGAAAAGGGCTGGCAGGTGTCGCGACGAGCACGCTTCTACAATGACAGATATCTAATATACAAAATATAAAATGACGTTCACTCTCCACACAACCGAAAAAGGGCTTCTTGATATTACACAAAATTCGCAGCCTATCCTATCAAACTTTCCTATCCTATCAAACTTTCAGTAATTATTTGATAGCAATATTTTGAAATTCCTTGGACAATACTTACTCTGTTCGATTGTTTGACCACAGACGCTTAAGTGTTTGACATTAGCCTTAAAGTAATAAAATAAATATATCTTGTACTTACTCTGAGACATTGGCGGTCTCTCAGAACATTAACTAAATGTTAAACGGTCTAAACGACAATTTATGAATTGGCAGTATTTTTTATAGGATAGGGTGACAAACGAGAACACAGTCCATCTGATGGTAAGTGGTTGCTGGGGCCAATAGACATTTACATCTATCCTCGACTGCAAATCAAAATGCAGATGCGTTGTCACCCGTGAGGACTAAGATGGAATGCCTCGTTGCCAGTAAAAAAGGTCCCCGGTTCTCTACACTTCCCGAACGAAACACAACAGCATTAAGCTACTATTTTACGCTGGTATTCTGGTAGAACGTGGTCCCTCCCCGGTCGAGCCGACCAATTCGTGCTACAACTAGACTACTAATATAACTGCAGCATGGCTCTACCACGTATAAAAAATGTGTATGACCATAAACAATGAACGTTTTATTTCATTTTATTTAATGTAATATTATATATAAATTTTAGGTTTTTGTACTCCTTCTCCATAGAAACTATCTATCTCAGATGGAAATGTATAGCTTCTGATGAAGGTACCGATATTCCACTCGCCTTCAGAAGTTACACTGTAATTCCTTCCTCACTCGAAGCTTTAGTTTCCATCCTTATCTCGCTTAGACTAACGTCCGGGATATCATCGGAATAGTGTCAGATGAGACTTTCTCTTGGGTCGTTATTAACACTGGCCTGTGATCCCAAAAATGATGTGTACAATTGCCTGAGCGTTGACTTTATCAGGTGTGACCTCTTCAAACTTAGCATTTAAGTTCAGTGTGCTACCAGCTTTCATCCCTTTAACTTTTTATTATTCCTCTTTCGTCGGTCTTGTGTCTTCCTACTTCCGCTAGACTCAGATAATAGTTTAATAACCCAGTACTTGTCTTCCTCTTCTTTCAGCTTCAGCACTTGCTTGATAGTAGTGGCTGTCGAACCTGCATCGGAGATTTAAATCACTCTCGGGTCCGCCATTGCCGTGGTGGCCACCAAAGGGACAGCTGGTCGCCTGAGCTTGGGACTTTTTGCGTCGATATACAACGAGGGATGTTTGGCCTAGTTTCCATGCTATGCAGGCGGTTTGGCAACCGCATTTTTTATTACACAACGTACTCACGCCTGGAACCCAGAGGGGTGGACAGAGACTACGGACTTGTATTTAGCACGATCCTGACATACCTCTCAATTCCTTCACGTACATAAACAAAACGCATACATACTCGTCGGTTTTTACTATTTCGTTATTGGGATAATGCTCCGCCCATCTCCCGACATTTATAATATAAGTATCAAATAAAACAAAAGGACGATATTGCAAATTCATTCAAAAACTGATAGCAGGCTATTACTACTGAGCGCACCATATCGTCAGTACTGCGCGGTAAGGATGCAAACGTTCCCAGTAATCTATCCTGGCAGCACACTATTGGAGAGGTGTACATCTATCAAAAATTAAGGAATGTTGTTGATGTGATTAGTGATTACTGTATATCAAATTGATACCTAGCACTCTAAATTAAAGCGCGGTAAGTGGGTAGGGTTCAAAATATGGGGGTTTTCAATTTTTTTTTCAAAATTTCAGAAATTCGTAGATAATTATGTGACATTAAATAAAGCTCTATCCATGGCCAAACTACTGCTCATTTCAGGCAGAGAGCTGTACTTGTAACTTAATCATTTTTGATAGAATTTAAACAATTGGTTGGTTGAAATTGTCAGAAATCACTCTAAATCACTACGTTAAAAGCCCTGAATTTGTTACCTTTAGGTACTACTCTCAAAATATAGTTATTACTTAATTCAAACTTATTTATTTATTTACTTTTCTCGCTCAAAACGTAAGTGTAGCCATTCAGCGAAGAAGCGTAGCTAGCGCTCATGGCAGGGAGTAGTGTACGATAATTTAACTTTATTGTTTTAGTTTTTTTAGTTTTGGAATATTGTGTATATGTAGATTTTAAAATGACACAATTGTAATTATTAAATAAAAGAATGATGTTCTATGGAATTAATATAAAACATGTAAACTCACATTATTTTTAAGTAAAGCAATGTATCTATATAGAATTGCTTTCATACTTAATTATTAACTACATACAATATGTGGTATAGTAAAATTAAATAATATAATCTATATTTGAATTCTTCTATAAATAATTTCATATTATTAATATGTACATTTTTAGCGTTAAAATCGATGTAAAGAAAAAATTGCAAGGCACTATGAAAAATTTTACTTTGTAGTACCTTTTTTAAGAATGTCTATTCGCATACAAATTAATTCAATTTATTACATATTTTGCAAGTTTATCGTTACACTATAATTAGATATAAAAAGGCAATTAATTGTTTTGGATAAATAAAAAATCCAAAAAGGGCAAACGAGCACGCGGCTCACCCGATGGTAACTGTGGACCAACGCACACGAACTTTACTAAACAACGTTCACGTTACTATTTTACTGTGAACGTTGTATTTCTTATATTAAATATTTACTTTTGATTATATTTATAATAACATTCTAAATCAAGAACAGTACCAATAGCGAAAATCTGCTAATAACGGTATATCGTTAATATTTGAAAAGAATTGTATACCTACGCAAATAGGTACATTAATTTTAAAATAACATTTATAACTGGCGACTCGCTCTGGCTACGTGGGTGGTGGTGATGGGATCTATTAGAGGCTTTATTTAGACATAAGATTAAAGACCATTCGTTTCATCTTATCAATATTTCTATTATAATAGAATCTCCATATTTTTCAGATAAAATTTAGTGAAGATTATTTCTAGTATTACTCTCTATTTGTTTATAGTTTTATTACAACTGGTTGAGTCATTCCAAAAACTAGCTCGGACAGACAGACAGAGAAACGAAAATTTTAAAATGGTGGATCATGTCTCAATGGCATGTAAATTTTGTATAAAAAAATATTAACAAATAAAATCAATATTAATTATAACCAAAACTCTCAGAACGAGTCTAGGTCAAAAATCCGGTATACCGGTATTTTGTTATAATTGATTTCAAGTCGGACTGAAGTTATAGGACGTACAAGAAACGCATATTGCAACATATTTTTATGTAGCCTTTATCGGCGGCGTGGGAATAGATAGCCATTTTAAATACCATTCTTTAATCGCACGGGTAGTTTTTAAGATTATGACCTGAAATATCATCTTTAAATGCTATTCTCTTAAAATTTCTTTACAAGAAATTAATTTTGCCAACTCATAAAAAGTAATTTAATTGACATGAGTGTCTATTACCCTATTATTAAGATTAAAAAATAAAATATCTAAGTAGATATTTAAGGTAAAATAAGAAAAAAAAGACATATACATGCTTATAAAATTTATTCATGGAATGTGACTATTATAAGAACAAAGTGTATGTTTGCAATACTATGTAAAATACTCCGTTGTTGTATTAACATTCGTATTAAAATTCAGACGTGTAAATAGTTTTTATTTCATCGTTTTATAAAAGGAGCTTTAATGTACGACCAAACAAAAAACAACAGGAGTATATAAAACATAAAACGTTTCAAAAAGTATGTATACTGTAATAACATTATAATTATTTACGTCCAAATATAACAGAAAATTGGAGAGTATGACAATTACACATTTATTATCATGTTGATAATACATTTAACACTTATATTAAGTCGTTCAATATAAAAATGTGTATGTATAGATTAACATGTATAATTTGTATCCCGTTTGTATTAGATTTTAAAGAAATTTATCTTTAGGCATGAATGTGAAAAACTATTCCCCATTTTATTCCTTATTTTATTTCAAAGTTTTTATCTTTATAAAATGGGAAATCTATTTTACAAAGATAAATTATTTAATTTTCTTATTAAAAGCAACCGAATAAATGTGATATTTTCATAATTTTTTAAATAAACCTACAGTGTCTTAAAATTAAACAAAGGAAAATATTCGCAACCCAAATTATTTTTGATATCAACTTAAGGAGCTACAATAATCTAATGTAATACTCCGGTACACCGTTTTACAGTTACACATAGGATAAATAAGCTTTATTAAGTAACAACAATACTACAAGGTGAAAGAAATGCAAGAAGGCAGTGTGGCGTATCTGTCAATCGCTATGTTTATGTTTAGAACAAAATATTAAAGATATGTCGTGTTTGTGATTAACCTTTGCATGCGTCCAGGTAGACTTGATTTCAGTGTTTATTTTAAACTTAAGCTACAAAGTTTTCAAATATGAAAACAATCAAACACGTCACTAAAAAGTGCAAACAAAGGTGCACTTCAAGCATTAAGTGTGTTTTTACGCCTTTATAGCTTTATCAGTACTTTGGCAGTACTCGTATGTTTAAAAAATAAAATATATTTATAAAAAAAAAACAACGTATTCTAGTTTTGAATCAATTTCATAAATATTAATACATGCATAAATTTATGGGAATGTTTCATACATTTAGTAATATGTATTACGAACCTCTTAGTTTGTTCGTTTTTATTTGCTCATTAGCTCATACTATATACGGAATATAACATTCAATAGAACGTTATTTCGGCACACAATAATGGCATTTGGAATGTATTTGAGTAAAATAATTATATTACTTTAATAATAATTGTTCTCAATTAATCATTACATAATTAGGTATTTGACACCGTTATTAATTAATTAGTACATCATATTATTTGAATTTGCTGCTTTTATGAGTTTCTTAAAACTTTTCGTATTAATTTAGATTAGATTTTTCGTATATAAAATATACCGATAAGATAATATTTTATAATATTAATTAAATTTTAATAAAACTGACAGTGTTTACTCCAACATAGTGTGTACAAGAATTAAAGTCAATCTTGTGATTTACGGCATTTTCTTTTTTTATATTCTTTGTTACCAAATCTTACTCTTTATTAAATTATACTTTTTACCCTTTTGAGTGTACTCAGGAATATCTCACAAGCTCAATGTCGTCTACATAAATGAATTAAAAATTTCATCCCATATTTTGCCATCCGTATACATAAAAACTAATCATCTAAATGTATATATATATATATATATATATATATATATATATATATATATATATATATATATATATATATATATATATATAACATACATAAAAATACATACAGTTAAGTCCAACATAATGCCAAATATCATTTACAATGACTATAAAATATAATTAAGAATTCCCATTAAAATAAAACAGTACCTAACTAAATAACTAATAAGTAACTGAATAAACAAGTTATATAACTACTTACAAAGTATCTTAAAATAGAATGTGAAAACACATATTGTAGTGATGAAATAGTTAAATATCACAATATTTTCCAATTTAATAAAGAATAATATCTTTAATAATACTGGTTTCGTGTTCAAAAACTCATTAAATAGAATGAAAAAAAAATACAATTGACCTTGACCAAGCTGAATAAAAGTTCAATTTTCAAATGTGATGTCACTTACAAACGAAACCATGAAGGTTAGAGAACAGGAGAACGATCACTCACTACGTACTAAAGCATAGCCCGCCTGTCACTATTTTCTACGGTGATTGTTCTCCTGCTCTCTAACCTTCATGCACGAAACTGAGCGTACATATTTTGTAACCATTGGTATATTATTTAAAAGGGGAAAATATATTAATGTTTGTAACATACATAATATGTTCTATAATACTAAAACGAGTTCGGTAATTGAGGCGCCACGAGGCCGCATACCACCCTTTGATCGAATCGGCTTGGTCGACAAAGAGTTATATATACCTACATTGTGACCGTTCCACGGTTCCTTATTAAATATATGGATAGAAGTGGTCACTTATATAAAACGTTGTTAATACTCTCTGTGATATTTGAAACATTGTACACAGAATTGATTATATTCTTAATTATTAAACAGACACGTTACAGTAAAATAGAATTTAATCAATAAATTATTTCATACTATTACCCCTGTAACCAATTTTAAAACAAACAGGGCCACTGAAAGTGTTTCAACGCCTGAGGGCGACCATAATTTCTCACAGTCTGTAACTAAGATAGCTTCCTTACCCATAATATGTAACACAACAGCAGGTATATTGTTACTATATTTACACTTTAACTTGTAACACTTTAAACATTACACGTAAACTTTTACTTGTGTAATGTCAAATAAAATGAATTTCATGATTTCTTATGAATTTTTAAAAATAACAAAATACTCATAACAAATAGACCAATGAGGTCTATGAAGGAGGTCATTGTGATATCGTCTACACGACAGTCAAGCTTTAACATTATGAAAAATTATTTTAATAAATATTAGAATCATAGCAGATATAGTTAGTTAGTAGATAGTTGATAGTGAGTCGTATTATTAGTCATTGGAAACTAAAGAAAAATATAGATTTTTATAATATAAATAACCAAAATAATTTTGGTTATTTATATTATAATTGTGTTTCCAATGCGGGATATATTTACATTTCATGGTACAGTAGATGTCATTAATAACGACGACTTCAGTTTTAATGAATTTTCGATTATAACGACGTTACTTTGAAGTCCCTTGAATTTAACGTATACTTTTGATAGATAATGGTTCGGTTACAGCCACTTCGGATATTACAACAAATTCAGGTATAGCGATCAGTTTTAATGAATCATTGAAGATACATTCGTCTTTCAGTCGCATTTGAATTCGCGTTTCGTGCGATCATGCTGTTTCGCACGTCGTTTATCCAATGTTTATCCTATTTCAGCGCATCCGATACCACCGATTGTGAACGCTCATAATATGCATTTATGTAAAATAACAATATGAATCTTTATATATGCCTATGCCTGAAATTGAACTTCCGACTGGGGTGTCCTTCGGTGTTAGGGCTTTTACTTGTTTTATGAATTTTCGCTAGTGCGAGACACAAGTGTGGTTTTATTTTAATGGAAAATGCATTATACTCTTTATAACTATATTCAAAAGGCATAATATTTTTGCATGAAAAAGGGACTTCTGTGGAATTAGTTTTAAAGTTGGTTTACGACTGATGTTCCATAAATAGTCTGCCTAAGATTTAGAAAAAAACTTTTGACAGGCACATGAAATGCAATCAACATTACTTGTAAACAAGGGTTTGCGCAAAACTTCTGCCACATAAATATTAAGAACTTATTTGATAAGAGCAGTCATTATTTTATAAACTCCCCCAGAAGTGACGAAATTACACCGGTCCCTTCATCGTCGTTATAAATGAAATCTACTGAGTTCTGTATGTATTATATTCAATAGTTAATTTGGGCTACTGTAAAAACAAAAGTTGTGTATCGTAGTCAAAAGAGTTTAAGTGCAGTTTGAGGCTCGTTGTTGTCTCCAAGCCGAATGAAAACCGGCCGCAGAGTCGGAGTCTGAATCTCCCTCTTCGCTGACGCCAATTTGTGCGCGAGGCTGTATAAAATACGAATATTATGTAACTCACTTTACTTATTAAAGGATTAAAACACGCAGTAAAATAAACTATGTATTAATAAAATAAGGGTCGATTTTTTAATCGTGAAGTAAAAGTTATCGATCAAATAAATTATAACCTGACTAAATATAAAAGTGTATCAATTGAACTATTTTATTTAAACTATACTACTATTTAAACTATGAATAAGTTTTAATTTGGATTGAAAAATCGGCTCTAAGTCAAAACTATAATGCTTATATAAATGTATTATTATCGAAGTTTAGACAGAAGAAATTGAAACGTTAAGAAAATAGTAGCAACTTGAGTTGGATTACATGCAAAATCACACGAAATAGATCTTTCATTTGGATATTAAATACTATCATATAACTCAACATCACTATCTTATTCGAAAACTACCGAAACTTGACATGAAATGTTAAGAGGTTTTAAAGTAAAATGAAGGCACCCACGACTTTACCGCCACCAGGGGGGCGTCACTTAGTAACAAGGCGAAATATTTGAGATTTAATGGCGGGAAAGTTAATGATAGAAAAATGTAAAGGTTAATGTTTGTTTCTGTAATATTAGTTCAATTATGTATTTATTCGATTAGAAATGCATAAACCAAACTATGGATATTGCTTAAAGTAATTAATTAGTTAAATTTGCAAAAGAATCAAAAGCAAAACACTGAGGTATTGCTTTTTTATAGGAGAGGGGGCAAACGAGCATACGGCTCACCTGATGGTAAGTGATTACCGCCGCCCATGAGCAACTGCAACACCAGGGGAATCGCAGATGCGTTGCCAGCGTTTTAAAAAGGAATAGGCTCTTTTCATGAAGGTCCCTAAGTCGTATCGGTCCGGAAAAATCTCTGATGAGAAACTGATAAACTTATATTCTTTAAAACGCAACTTCTCAATATTATAATGGCGTTGTGTAACAAAAAAATTCACCTAACAGCCAAGCAGAGACATCTGGTGAGCGGAATTTAATTTAATTAAAACAAATTAATTTGCTAAATCGTTATCTTCAGAGACATACCTGATCAGGCGTGGAAGGCGTGCTTCTACTGTGGGCACCCACTCCACGTCTGCCGCTGGCTCCCCGGCGTCGTACTTTACTACTCATTGGCGGTGGCATCAGTTTATCGTCTTTCTATAAAACAACAACGTTTAATTTTTTTAATGGCATGCACAAAAAAGTAATAGTTTACAAAGTACGGAAAATTCCTTTGGCCATTCTTTAGAAAATTTCTGAGTCTGTATTGATTCCTCACAATGATGATTTATAATGGAAACTTTTATCGTAATACTATTTTATAACAATAGTGTCACCACAACAGACATTTTTAGAATGTTAGTTTATTTTATACGTTACATATTAGGATTATAGCATTAAGGTAAAATGCTACCGGTGAAATTACTATTGAGTAGCGGTAAATAGTAGACACAGATATAAATAAACTATACTTATGAACGCTTCTTCCAAACTGGATCAGTCGATATTATCTTTTAGAAATTATTGTAAAATATATTAACATGAGAACTGCATAGTCGAGAAGGCCCTAGACGAAAGTTATTTGACCAAATTGGCTATTTATTGAAGATGAGCCAGATTAAGAGTACCTTTAACCGACAAACATGTACGCGTAGGTATATGGATGTAAAGGAATCGAGATAGGTGTGTCAGGATCGTGCCAAATAGAAATCCCCCTGGGTGACATGCGTTTCTTTACCATCATCATCATTACAGCCCTTCACAAGTCCACTGCTGAACATAGGCCTCACCCAAGGTATGCCACAAAGCACGGAGAGGGCTGTGCTCGGTGTTTCTCTGAGTGATAAAATTAGAAATGAAGATATCCGCAGTAGAACCAGAGTGACCGACATTGCATAACGGATTAGTAAGCTGAAGTGGCAATGGGCCAGCCATATAGCTCGAAGAACCGACAACCGTTGGGGTAAAAGGTTCTCGAGTGGCAGCCTCGTACCTGTAGGCGAACTGTAGCGCGACCCCCCACTAGATGGTGTGACGATCTGGTAAGACATGCAGGAAGTCGATGGATGCAGGTGGTTCAGGACCGTGCTTTGCGGCATAAGTGTTTATGTTTACTATATTAACACTAGCGTACAACTAGAGGATGGAGTGACAAACTGGTAAAAGATGCAGAAAGTCAGCAACTGGTGCAGCTGACTCAGGACCGTGATTTCTAGCATTACTTTGAGAGGCCTATGTTCAGCAGTGGACTTGTGATAGATCAGCAAGGTCACATACTTTCTCTTTTTATGAGAGGATTATTTGGATCACGGACAACTCTGCCGCAGTGTCCGAATAACATGTTAACCATCTAGTCCGAATACATTTTGGCGTACTTTGTATGTATAATCCCTTATCTATCCAAAATATTTCTGAGACATGTAGAAGCACCGACCACTTAGTAAAACACCACAAAGTTGCGTTTGTACGATTTCAGGTATATCTTGTACAATAGAATATAAGGCTCATCAATTTGTCAACCGACTTCAAAAAAGGAGGAGCTTTTCAATTCGACTGTTATTTATGTGTCACCTTAGAACTTTTTTCTAGGTGAACCGCTTTTTATGATTATTTTTTATTTGAAAGCTGATGCCTCTCATGTGATCTTATATAAATTTTTAACAAGATCTGATTAGTAGTTTTTGAGTTATCCTTAATAACGCGTATTTAATTGTATTCAGCGTAGTCAAGTAGAACATCTTCAATGTAGTCGCCATTGGTGAACTTTTTCTATGGACCGTCACGCATAAGGAGCTTTTAAGAAAAGAGTCTACTTCTTTATAAAAGGCAGAACACGAGTCTGCAATCCTCAGGAATCGCATGTGCGTCGCACTAAAATTTAACTAGATCGGCGAAAATAAGCTGTATTAACGTGCGAGTTGTCTAGTACTTGATCACTGATCTGCCTTTCAAGTGTTGTGATTCTACCATGAGTGTTTTAGACAGTCTCTCACTAAAGACCATAACTGTGCAAAAAACGACTATCAAAATAGTGAACTGTTTCAGAAGAGAGTGCAAAATACACATAAGTGTATACTTTGTTGCGGAGTAGATAAACGAAGTTTCTAGGTGCTAGGAAAGAAGAAAAGAAAAGAAGTTTTTACCTGTATGTTTATCTGAGCCACCACCACTCCCTTACCTATTTCTGGTGCCCATTGAGTTATATGTACTACGTACTAGAGAAGCTATTCCTAACAAAAATGTGCACTACTCTGTATCCGCACATGCGCACACAACGCGCGAAAATTGTCATAGTAAATAATTGTTTATTTTGATTGTATTTTTAACAAAGTACATTTTTTTAATTTTTGTTTATTTTGCATATGTGCTACAATAACAGGTGTTCGGATTGCAGTGCAGTTCAGTTGAACATAGTGAGTGTTCGGAATGCGAAATCTAGTGCGTAGTACGTATATATAAATGCTGCCGCCAAATAGTGGCGTTTGCATTTCTTTATTCCATTTTGAAAGGTAAAGGGAGCCAGTATAATTACGGGCTGAGAGGTATTGCATATTAGTTCCTACAGGTAAAAAGACATACATATGTAGCCTTCTTCGTTTGAAGTTTGGTGTTACTGTTAGTTCGTTTGTAACTACAGATTTAAGAAAATATATTTGAGTTAAAATTATTTTTTTTTAAATGTTGTAGTCACCTTTACAAGTCAACACACATTTTCATATGATTTAATCTCATATTTAACTTTCAAGTTATTAGCATATTCGAAAAATGCGTCCAGCAGGAAGGATTGGATTATTAAAATGAACAATACCGGTATATTATCAGCCGAGCCCCAAGTCTTATGCAGCTGGTCTCCGTCATCATATCGTTTGTCCATGTCTCTTTCCCTCGCAGATTTCGGTACATACGCCGATGACCGCGTTGCACCTACTCCTAGAAAGTTACTAAACGCCTCCGTTGTCTTTTTTACTCGCACATTCAGCGACCCTATGCGAAGAAACCCTTCCTTTTCTGTAAAAAAAAAATAAATTAATTTGTGATTTTTAACTCATAAATACGGTATCGTTTTTAGGAAATATGTAACTTCTTTAAAGATTTAATTTATTATTATTTAATCTAATTACTTTACTAATGTTTTGTAGGCTAATTAAGATCCCCCCTTTTAAATCATCATTTGCTCATGTTCTGATCCATTGTCCATTCTTTAGAAAATTTCTGAGTCTGTATTGATTCCTCACAATTATGATTTATAATAGAAACTTTTATCGTAATACTATATTATAACAATAGTATCACCACAACAGACATTTTTAGAATGTTAGTTCATTTTTTAAGTTAAATTTATTTAGGATTATATTATAGATTATATTATAGCATTAAGGTAAAATGCTACCGGTGAAATTACTATTGGTTAGAGGTAAACAGTAGACACAGATATAAATAAACTATACTTATGAACGATTCTTCCAAAGTGGATCAGTCGATATTACACTTTTATGACAAATAACAATACGATCATTCACAATGTACTTTTAATCAAACTCACCGTTATCATTCCATATTTTAACTATCGTGATTCTCAAAGTGATTTCCTACACCTCTTAACATAAATTACTAAAGTATTTTCAAACAAGATAAGGTACCCTTACAATTAAAGGAATCTTTAGTATTAGAAGCACAGCGTCACACACTTTACATTTCTGCCTGGAAACATTCCTCTAGATCTACAGACAATAAAAACGTGTTCAACAAACATAGAATAAAATAAACCTCACAATTTACTACGGTTAACGTCTAACCACAGAGTTAAAGTTACAGTCATGACAGAAGAAAGAAATGGAACTACAGCTTCATGAGCGAGTTTCTAGCAGAGACTAATGCAGAGGGCCATAAATGTGACAATATTAAATAATATAAAATTATAAAGTTTTTACTAGATAGTGGGTGTAAGGAGGCATATTTACGTCACTTTATGGTCGTCAGCTTTTTTCTATTTTTTTATCAATAATGAGCCTGTATTTGACGAAGATCCCAAAAAGTGGTAACAGGGTTCCAGATGGTATACATGTTAGCCTAAAAAATGCATATGCGTTCCAAATATATATTCGTATAATGACAGACTGCCGCAGGTAATTAATTCCAATGCTTTGAACCAAATGGATTGTGGACATCCATACAAAAAATAAAAAGCCCAGGTTTTAAACTGGTGACAGGGCACAGCACTACCAACCGGCGAGGTGGAAGCCAAGTCTTTGAATATTCTTGCCAACAAGTTTTTACCGCATATTCATTATGTCTGTTTAGATCAAATTTGGTAATTGGTTTTAAACTAACTTCCTGATGATCTTGAAATATTAAATATAGCTAAGAATCGGATGACAATTTAAATAAACGTGATATATTTAAAAAAATAAAAGATAATTATAAACGTGCGTACATGTTACGTGATAGTCATCATCATCATTCATCATCATCATTACAGCCCTTCACGAGTCCACTGCTGAACATAGGCCTCCCTCAAGTAACGCCACAAAGCACGGCCTTGAGCCACTTGCATCCATCGACTTCCTGCATGTCTTACCAGGTCGTCACTCCATCTAGTTGGGGGTCGCCCTACACTACGCCTACCGGTACGAGGCTGCCACTCGAGAACCTTTCTTCCCCATCGGTTGTCGGTTCTTCGAGCTATATGGCCGGCCCATTGCCACTTCAGCTTACTAATCCGTTGGGCTATGTCGGTCACTCTGGTTTTACTGCGGATATCCTCATTTCTGAGTCTATCACGCAGAGAAACTCCGACCATAGCCCTCTCCATAGCTCGCTGAGCGACCTTGAGCGTCCGCATACGGCCAGCAGTGAAAGGCCACGTCTCAGATCCGTAAGTCATCACTGGCAACACGCACTGGTTATACACTTTAGTTTTCAGAGATTGAGGTATACCTGACGAGAAGATGTGTCGTAATTTCCCGAACGCTGCCCAGCCGAGTTGAATCCGTCGATTGACCTCTCGGTCGAAGTTGGACTTACCTAGTCGGACTATTTGTCCCAGGTAAACGTCAACAACTTCGAGCATAGTGCTCCCAACAACTACCGGCATAGGTGTGACATGGACATTAAACATGATCTTTGTTTTGTCCATGTCCATCTTAAGACCTATCAGTTGGGAGACACCATTGAGGTCATTGAGCATAGTGCCAAGGTCCTCCAGCGATTCTGCCATAAGGACTATATCGTCGGCAAATCGAAGGTGAGTGATGTACTCGCCATTGATGTTAATACCGTATCCTTTCCAGTCCAGTAGCTTGAAAACGTCTTCCAACGCAGCGGTGAAGAGTTTCGTGGATATAACATCACCCTGTCTTACACCTCTCTGCAGTTGGATAGGTTTCAAGCTCTGATTCTGTACTCGGATAGCCATCGTAGTCCTACTGTACAAACACTTCAGCACTTTGATATACCGACAGTCAACTTGGCACCGCTGAAGGGACTGTAGCACCGCCCAAATTTCGACGGAATCAAAGGCTTTCTCATAGTCCACTTATGCCAGGCAAAGTGGCAGATTGTACTCTTCGGTCTTCTGTACAATCTGCCGCAGGGTATGTATGTAGTCTATGGTATTGAAGCCTTTTTGGAAACCGGCTTGTTCGGGAGGCTGGAAGTCGTCGAGTCTGCGTGCGAGACGATTCGTAATGACTCTCGAAAATAGCATGTACACGCGGCTCAGAAGGGAAATCGGTCTGTAGTTCTTCAAAAGAGCGTTGTCGCCTTTCTTAAAGAACAAGACCACCGCGCTTCTGCTCCACGCCTTCGGAGTAGTGCCACCATGGAGGACGGAATTGAAGAGCTTCTGAAGGACTTCAAGTACCGGTGTTCCAACCGCTTTCAGAAGCTCCGCTGTAATTCAATCCTCGCCCGGGGCCTTGCCGTTTTTGAGGTGGTGGAGAGCCATTCTAATCTCGCTCAGACTGACGTCCGAGATATCATCGGAATAGTGTCGGATAAGACTTGCTCTTGGATCGTTACTCACACTTGCGTGTGGCTCCAACGATGATGTGTACAGCTGCCCATAGAACCTCTCAATCTCACTCAGAATCTCAGGTGTTCCGTTCCGTGTTGTGAAACGATGCTGCCACACTCAGTCTTCAGCTTTGACAGTTGGCTCTTACTGGCAGACAGATCTCTGGCAAAGACTTTGGAGCCCTGATTCTGCTCAATCGCTTCTTCAATACGAGCTGTGTTGAAGTTGCGTAAGTCCTGCCGCATGCATTTGTAGATCTGTCTGCTCAATTGCCTCTATGCTGGCAAATCTGCTGACGACTGCAGATTCATGGCCCATCTAACATCCATGAGATTAAGCACACTCTTAATCCATGAGATTAAGAGTGTGATCGGAGAGTTTTTGTGTTCTTCTGCGGCGGGTCTTGCAGAACTTAGCTCCGACCGCATGGACAGTTTCCACGAGCTTGTCATAGATATCGTCCACTGCATTGCAATCTTCTAGGCACTGAAAGCGGTTACGTAACTCGAGCTGAAAGGTTTTGGGATTCTGGATTAGAGCACGAGGGGGACGGAGCGTTGACTTCATTAGACGAGACCTCTCCAACTTCACGTTTAGGTTCAGTGTGCCTCTAACCATTCGGTGATCGCTGCCAGTTTTCACCCTTGCGATCACTGAGACATCACTGAACAGTTGGCGTCTGGTCGTCATAATGAAGTCAATCTCATTTTTTGTCGAACCGTCGGGGCTCGACCAGGTCCATTTCCTGTGGGGCCGCTTCTGGAAGAAGGAGTTCATCATAAAGAGTCCCTCTTTCTCCATAAAGTCGGCCAGCTGCTGGCCCCTTCGGTTCCGTTGCCCTACTCCAAATGTCCCTACCTTCAGCTCACCGCTTTCTCTTGTGCCTAGTTTTGCGTTGAAGTCATCACCCATCAACACCGTGTAGTGGGTTTTGGAGGAATACATGGCTCTGGAAATATCCTCATACATTTCCTCCACCTCCTCATCGGGATGTGCCGAGGTTAGTGCGTAAACCTGTATGACCTTCAGCGAATACCGTTTGGTGATTCTGAGTATCAGATACGTGACCTTCGTCGACACACTCCCAATCTTTACAACGTTGTTGACGAGAGACTTGTGGACGATAAATCCGACACCTCCTTGGGACAGATGGTCGCCCTCCCGGTGATAAAACAAGTTGCCGGACTCGAGGATTGCCGTGTCCTCCCCATCTCTTCGGACCTCGGATAATCCAATAATATGCTAGCGCAACTTGTCTACCTCTTCTTCCAGCTCCAGTATCTTCTCGTCAGTCCTCAGGGTGCGTGCGTTAAATGTTGCCAGGTCAAGTCGTCGTAGGTGGCAACCGAACCTCCACCGGAGATTCTTAGCACCCCCTGCCCCGCCGTTACCATGGTCGCCACCGTAGCCAGGAATAGCGGGGCCGCCGGGGACTGGGGACCGTCTGTTTTCGTCGTTATTCATGGGGGGATATTTGCCATAGTTGCCACGCTTGGCGAGCGGGTTGGCAACCGCAGTTTTTTATTATATATAGTTGTTATCAGGAAGATGCTGCTGCCCATCTCCTTTCTGTCTCCCTCTGTCGCCTCTTACGACACCCACTCGAAGATATGGGGCAGTGGATAGTCTCAACCGCCACTATACGGCACATGATAGTAAGAGAACTTAAACCTACACCTATCCTGGATTAGTAATCAATGTGCAAATGCGTAGTCCCCTGCGGTTTAAAATAAAATACTTCGTAACCAACAAAAATATTCGCCTCAGAAGCTTTTGGATTACGTAACAATAAACTGCGTATTCTGGAAAAAGCCCTGACTGGACACTTGTCTAAAAACAACATGCCTATACTGGGACCAAGCAACTCGTACAACTAAAGACGTGCCGATTCTGTTACTTAACAGAAGAAACACCTCTGCACACCCTTACTACACCTGTCTGGGAAACTATGTACCTACTTAGCCCAGAAAAAGTGAAATTGCTCACAGCTAAGCAACTCCTTCAATACATTGAATACCATAGCAGCAAACACGTAAGATCTTACAGGTTTTACTAATACTGGTTCTTCTAGACCTGCATAGCTGCTTGCACAATTAAAAAGAACTGCAGAAAGGGTCCCCGGTTCTCTACTCATGACCGGAAAAGTAGAATGTGTTCTCTTAAAAGTCGAGCCGCGTTTGTGCTACAACCATAATACAGCACAATACAAACACTACAGCTACAGAGTGGTTCTATGACGTACAAATCTTTTTGGAAAGCCTATGTCAACCCACTTTCTTTGTAACTTATGATATTATGATTAATATACATTATCTCCTTTCATACAAAAGTAATCGCTGAGAAACTCGCTTATGAAATTTGTATTAAACAACCACACCAGTTTTTTTCGACACACACACATCCTTACTTGACATTGTTGGTAAGGTATCTGTAACTCTTATAGCTGGAGGAGAAGTGACGGTTCGTCTTAATTTGTACGAAGTCGACTCTGGAACACGGTTGCTAGATAAATGTAAGGATCTCTCATAATAATGTAACATTTGTTCAACTTTTAACTAATTACAGGAATTTCCGACGTAACTGCACTTTCCTGTGTTTAATAAAAATTAAAGCTAAAAGTACTTAAATGTTGTAATAACATCTGTGAATACTATAAATAGTTGGCTAAAATACAATATAGGGAAATTAAAAGGCTAAAAAAAATATTAAATTATTATTTTTTTCAAAATGCTGAAAACGCTCTTAAAAATAATTTGAAATAACATGCAACAAGAATTTTTGCAGTAAAAATACTATACAAAGTGGAGTCTATAATTCGTAAGGCAGATAAAATAAACTATAGCTTGTAAACCGCTTCCACTTACTTCTGTAGGATCCAGGCGAAAGAGACGTGTCCATGTGAACAAGGTACTGCCTAGGTTTCCTGCCTGACCAGTCCCTCACGTTTGGATCTGCATCTAAAAATTAAAACAAAGTATTAGATATTATTAGTACATTCTCAAACTTTTAGTTTAAATACTATAAAAGAGCGCCGTCTATGTAATTAATTTAACATCACGTTTCAGAGCGATGGTGTTGAAAATTTGTTAACGCCGGTTTTTGGGGATAGATGTCACTATTGTTGCCGCAAACGATTCTTAATTTATTGAGTCTGTTCGTGTAGCTTTAACATTTTATTCTACATTTAAAACATTTTTATCGCTTCAAGGCCTTTTGGCTAAGATCAAAGTGTACATTTAAAACTTTATCTAATCAAAGTTAAAACAAAGATTACCTTCATGTATATAAACGCTCATTATAAGTGGCATTTTTTATTATTAATTTTAGGTTTTAGTTTAGATTCTCAGTAAGGTAACACTGGATGTAATAGCTAGTAAGTTTAATAGAATGATTTTTTATATTTACGAAAATAGTATACAATGTATTAGCTCTATTATGAATATAAGCCTACCCCACAGATTGCCTCAATATAATAGGCTGAGTTTAACATCCTGATGATAAAGTCAAGCTGGGTTACCTTCTAAGGTCTGATCTACTCAGGAAGAAGGTTTCTGTGTCCTGTGTGCGGCAAAATACTATAACATCCGTAGTTAAAGTTATGTTGAAGTATAAATAGCTTGGCTAACACCATTCGGTCTTCCGAGATCACTACACATCTCGTTAAGTATACTTTAAAACTAAAATACAAGAGTGTACAATGAGCGTGTTTTGCCATTGTGATTTGTGACGAAATAGTTCACTGGTTGCCAAATGAGGAAGCGTACAAGACCAGCAAGCCAAGGAGAGGACTATATTCAGCGTTTCTCTACGTGATATAAATCGAAATAAAGATATCCGCGGTGACCAGAGTACATGATATTAGTCCATTCCAACGGATCAATCTGAATCATCGACATTAGTAAGCTGCATCATCGATGGTAGGTACATTAAATATTTAAAGCATTTGTTAATTACTTATTATTATTTACAAAAAAAGTCTCATGGTACTTATCTAAACTTGTTAACTGTCTCTTTAATCTCTTAACACATTCTTATTATTATAATATACAATAATTTCTACAACTATAACTAATGCGTGTTGCAGGGATTACATATATAGATCTGAGACATGGTCTTTTACTGTTGGCCGCACGAAGAAGCTTGATATATAATTATTTCTTATGTTTACGTGAATACGACACATTCAAATAAAACTGGTTTTTACAGATTATATCGCGTATATTAACTTATTTTATACTCCCGACGTTTCGAGCACTTTACAGTACCCGTGGTCGCAGGTGGAACTGAGGTATTTAACGTCCCAATGTAATAGTTAACCACGGCTACCTTCAGATTAAAATTATTAATTTTTGTTCCGATCCTCGCAGTATGAACTTATAGTATCTAGAGTATATCGAAAGGATTGAATTTTGCTATAACAACGCGAAGATTACCGTACGAAGAAATTATATTATGTACTGTTGAGGACTGTATATTAAAAAGATACTTAATAATCCAGAACCCCATATTTTACGCGCAGATAAGGGAAATGCAACGGTAGTCATGGATACGTCCGATTATAATTCTTAAATACATACAAGAACTTTTGTCGGATATAAGCACTTATAAAATGGTTAAAAACGACCCAACAAATAACATACTTAAGGCAACTAGTGACCTTCCGAAAAATGAAATCTGATAATACCTAAATATGCCAAACCACCAAAGTGTTATGGGTTACCAAAAATACACAAGCTCAATGTTCCACTACGTCCCATAGTGAGCAAAATCGATTCACCATCTTACAGATTGACTCAACACTTAGCGAAAATACTCTCACCGCTTAGGGGACAAACGAGAGCACACACAAAGGATTTCTACGATTTTGTCAGCGAAATTAAAGACCTACATCTGGCAGACATTGAAATTATGGTCAGTTGACGACTTTGAGTATCGAGAGGAGTATTACAAAAAAACGCGAAATTACAAGTTTTCCTCGTTTAAATTATATATTTTCCGTTCGTTTCTTGAAATAACAATTACTTCGTAAAAATAGTTCGTTTTCTCTACTACAATAAGCTCAAAGCAAATTTTGTAAATGTAAATTTTTTATTTATTTATTTAATCATTCTCACGATGCATGTTTAGGCTAAAACTCTGAGACATGAATTGGGAGCTCTAATTTGTAGATTCTATTGAATATCGACCATCAAAAAAAATATTTTTATCTTACAAATATCCCATACTTTAATAGTGATAGAATACATTTTCGTTATATGCTTTTTACGTAAGGAAAAAAAGGACATAATTCAATCGGTTCGGTCAAAAAACGACCGACGTCTTTCACGCAGACTCGACGACTTCCAGCCTCCCGAACAAGCCGGTTTCCGAAAAGACTTCAGTACCATAGACCACATACATACCCTGCGGCAGATTGTACAGAAGACCGAAGAGTACAATCTGCCACTGTCTGGCGTATGTAGACTATGAGAAAGCCTTTGATTCCGTCGAAATTTGGGCGGTGCTACAGTCCCTTCAGCGGTGCCAAGTTGACTGTGTTGGTAAATCAAAGTGCGGAAATGTTTGTACAGTAGGGCGACGATAGCTATCCGAGTACAGAACCAGAGTTCGAAACCTAGTTGGATAGGTTTCGAACTCTGAGAGAACGCAGAGAGGGGCAAGACTGGGTGACAAGATACTATAAGTTCATACTGCGTAGATTGGAACAAAAATTAATAATTTGAATCTGGAGGTAGCCGTAGTTAACTATTACATTGGGACGTTGAACACCTCACTCGGTCCCCCCCCCCCATCCCCCACCCCGTGACCATGGGTGCTGTAAAGTGCTCGAAACGTCGGGAATATAAAATAAGTTAATATACACGATATAATCCGTAAAAACTAGCTTTATTTAAAAGCTTGATGAAGCTCAACGGGCTATGTAGAACTATGCTTTGTTTCTCCGCGTGATACAATTCGTAAGGACTTTTGAAGGGCTATAATGGTGCGTGATAGTAGGTGATTTTTTTTAATGATAGAAGTCGTTTTCAAAACTAGCGCCAATAATCATACTTTTTTGTGCTGATTAACTTGACAATCTGTACGATCAGGACGACTATAATTTTAATAAAGATGTGTGTAAATTTAAATGTGGTTAAATTACAAAGGAAAAGCGAAGAAACAACTTTAGGATCTATGGTATGCCACCGACGCGTGGTTTTGCGGTCAGTGTCTGATTACTTTTTGTCCCTTGAGTTCCCGTACTAGTTACACTATTTTCAAACAAAGAGAATCGATCTTATTGAGTAAGCGTTTCATCGAATGAGGGTAGGCTAGGGCAAATATGTGATTTCTGTGTGTGTAGAGACGCAAAGTAAAGGCCGTAGCATATCGCAGCGACTCTTCACGAATAAGCTTAAAGTAAAGCGTTTAAATTTGAGCTTTATAACGTATAGCTCCTATTAACTAAAATTTACGACACTCATCGAGAGCTGTGAAACCAATTACGCATGCAATGCAACACTCGTGTCATCGCCTTGTTTTGATTATCACATTTAAATCCGATTTGTTACAAGCTTCAAAGCTCACAACAAGTTACTTACAATAAGTTACTGTTAGTCGAGCCGGTGTAATCATTAGTGTTTTGACAACCAAAATGAAAATTTTACAATTTTTGCATAACTTTCGTCATAGTAAACTTAATTGAAAAGGACGAATAGAAAACAACTGTGTGTTTGAAGACAACATAACTTGTAAACTAAAATTTAATTAATAAACCTATTGTATTTGTTGTGTTATTAAAATCTGATAGTGCCATTTTTATCACTCATCACAAACCTAAGTCACTTCTATGCTACTTAGAAATCTGAAATTTGGCATAAAGGTAGATAATTAAGCGTATACAAAGCAAATTATTTTTTTACGTGGTAGAGCCATGCTGCAGTTATATTAGTAGTATAGTTGTAGCACGAATAGGTCGGCTCGACCGGGGAAGGACCACGATCTCATAGAATACCAGCGTGAAATAGTAGCTTAATGCTGCTGTATGTCGTATGGTGAGTGTAGAGAACCGGAGACCCCTTTTACTGGAAACGAGGCATTCCATCTTAGTCCTCACGGGTGACAACGCATCTGCCTTTTTATTTGTAATCGAGGATAGATGTATATGTCTATTGGCCGCAGCAACCACTTACCGTCAGGTGGACTGTATGCTCGTTTGTCACCCTATCCTACAAAAAAAAAGTTACGACAAAGATATTGGTGGGATTATTTCCGAGTACAGTACTCGAAACTAGTTGCACCAATTAAAATGTCAACATTTAATTTTTATATTTTATTTAATAAAGAAAACAGTGAAACGCAAAAACAAAAAGTGTTGGAGCTCAAGTATTTTTATTTAAATTTAAAGAGGATAAAACTTTTTTTTTAAATTAATGATATCCCATCAAAAAGGTAAATGTGAAAAGGGGCCAAGATTTTGCCGATAAAAGTATTGACGTCTGAGCAGTCAGTCAGTTCCTTAAATCATGGGATATAGTATAGCAATGTTTAAAGCTTTAGAAATGCTATGGAGCTTAGTGATTGGATAGCACTTACCATAAACATCTATGAGAAGCTTGTAAACATTCTCGTTGCGAAATTGCATTGCGATGTGTAAAGGTGTGTATCCCTGAAATAATAAATGAAAAGTATATTAGTTACACATTTAAGCCATAAATATAATAAACTTAAATAGTGCAAAAAATTAGGCCCAAAGTTAAAAAATATAAGTTATTAATTTCAGTGATTATAATTTTAGTTTAATTATCACAAATGACGACTCAACAGCTTCAGTTTTGTTTATGCGACTTCAAAATAAGTAAGTACTAGCCATTGCACTCAGTCGTCTCAGTAATAAAATCTTAATAAGTAGATACTGAAAAGGAACCAACGAGGGGATTAAGAAACACAAGGGAGGAATCGAGGCTTCTCTCGATCCGGCCTCCTATAACGCCTACGTTGGGTTCGGGAACAACGTATGTGATCTCCGCCACGGAGTAACACACAAGGGCGATAACCTCTTCCTTTTCAGCAAGTAGGTTCAGACGGGGATTACGGGTCTTCCGAAGTCGTCCCGGTCCCAACGCCTTAATTCTTCGATGTGGACTGTATAACTTAAGGGATGAATTTCTTGGGAATGAAACAGTAATTATCTTCAAACCGTTCCGTGAGAGAGTAATCACTTTTTCCCTATCACTTCCCTACACTTTTCTTATTGACTGCTGGTTTTCACTTTTCCCGAAGGATTTTCGTACTTATTTCTTGAACATTTTCCGAACTATTCCCGAACGAATTGCATGAAAACTCATTTACTGAGCTACCTCAGAGCAATACGCGAAAGTGAGCCGCGCCATTCGCGCGCTCGCGCAACTCAATTACATGAATTTGTTCTATTACTCTCTCACGTTTTACTTAATCACTTTATTTGCATAAGTCATACATCAACATAATTTACCTGTATAGGTAGCACAAAACAATATCTACACTATGATATACATTACATTTCCAAATCATACAAACCTTTTATTTATTTAACAAAATATGCCAATTTTACTCACAAATTCAAAGTCGAAATTTCTTAAATATTTAACGAAGAAAGTTAAAACAACGTTTTCCACTTGAAATTATACATAAGTTAACCAATACAACAGTTTAATTTACATTTTCTCTATTCATTTCACTATTAAAACACTTTTAAATTCCTTATACAAAACTATCATTATTTCACTTATACACAGGAATTTTCACACAAAAATAACACAGAATTCACCTTTTTAGCACGTACAATCAACCTGAAATGTTTTACAAGTCATTTTTACATAAATTGCTGAAATTACAAATATTTAAATTCTTACATATTTGGCCTCCTAAGGGCGTGGCTAGCGTGCGTCCGTGAACTCACACTATTTGAACAACTAACTTTGCACGGCTCTCGACTATCAGAAAAATGAAAAGTCTGATATACACCAATATCGACAATACTAAGGTGAATTAATGCTTCTACACAATTTTTAAACTGTAGAAAACTATTTCTAATCAGGTTCTTATCAGTTATCATGTTTCTTATCAAACAATACAAGTGAATGTTCTCATAAATCAATCATAGCAAATAGGCGTTTGTTTTCATACAAAACATATCAAACTCATATAAGACAATACTTATACAATTAACTCTATTTATGCACAGAGTGATCATCTCGACCGGGGAACAAATCCGATCTCTAATTTCACTTTAATATTCCTTTAAATTTACATCATTGGAAAGATGATTTTAACCGTGGAACATATCCGGTAACATAATTTATATCTTAAAATTCCCTATATGAATTTATTAAGAGATATTACTTAGGAAAACAACAAACTAGTCTGGCCTGGGAGTCGAACCCAAGACCTTCATATCATTAATTCGATATTTCTTTAAGATTTAACTAAGCATTTTCTTATTAGAACGTTGCTATTGGACAATTTGCCTTTCAGAAGCTATTCGTCATTCGGTTGATTGGATAAACTGAAATATTCTTATTGGCGCGTCGCCAACAATCTCCCCTCCGTGCGTTAGCACCATTATTTGGGAGGCGTGGCGGGTACCAACACTATTATTCTGGATGTAGGTCTCCTCAAGATACCTGTGCTAGTAATGACGTCAACCACTCTGGTGTGACCGTCTGGTCCCGGTAGCGTTCTACTAATTTTGCGTTTGGGCCACGTATTTCGTGGCAACGAATGATCTATTATCAAGACAATATCACCTTCTTTAGGTTCCGTGAACTTTCCGTTATTACCTGTTCGAGGTACTAAAGTAGGCATGTATTCTTTTAGCCATCTCGTCCAAAAATAGTCGGCTAACCTCTGTGCAGATTTCCAATTGAGTTGACCCTTCAGATGTTGCTCTAAAAATAATCCAGGTGGTCGATCACCACATGAGCGTCCCAGAAGAAAATGATTGGGTGTCAAACCCTCTTCAGGACTATCCATACTGAATGTTACCAGAGGCCTGGAATTTACAGTATGCTCTGCTTCTAAAAGCAACGTATATAGAACCTCCTCTCGTGGGCTCCTTTCTTTGAGCGTAGCAGTCAACGCAATTTTAATCGATCTTACTAACCTTTCCCAGGCGCCACCCATGTGCGGTGCTCCCGGAGGTATAAATTTCCATTTAATATATTTTTTAAATGACTCGTTTTTCATGCCCTCATAGCATTCTTCGCATGCTTTCAATAATTCTTTATTTGCAGCTTTGAAATTTGTCCCGTTATCGCTGTATATAACGGCTGGTTTTCCTCTTCTGGCGATAAATCGCCTCAATGCCATTATCATTGACGCTGGTGTCAATGAGGCTGCTAATTCCAGATGTACTGCTCTGGTGGTCAGACACGTGAATAAAACGCCCCAACGTTTTTCGTGTCGCCTTCCTATAGTCACACTCATAGGTCCGAAATAATCCACAGCTGAGCATGTAAAAGGTGGTTCATGATGAGCCATTCTCTCCAGAGGAATATTTCCTTGTGGCACGTTCTGCGGCTTCGACCTGTATGTCCTGCACCACTGACAATGATGTGACACACTTCGTACTACATTACGTAGGTTCAAGACATAAAATTTCTGGTTCACCTCATTCATCACCGTCTGGTGATTGGCATGTCCAAAATGATGATGAACTTCTCTAATCATCATTTTAACGATTTCATGTTTACCGTCTAATACGACAGGTTTTCTACTTTCCTCAGTCAAATTAGACTTGAAAGGTAAACGTCCATTTAAACGGAGTAAGTTATCTTCTCCTATTTCCATAGATAATTTACTTAAGCGTGAACTCCTTTCAACGCTTTTGCCTGCTTTCAGGCATTTTATTTCCGAATAAAAACACTCGTCTTGAACGAACTTCCAAATTAATAATTCCGCTTTTTTCAAGAGCGCCATGTCCAACGCGCCATCGGGTCCTTTAACCGACTTTGCTAAAACTTTGTTGGAACACATAACCGACTTTTCGGCTGCGTTGTCGGGTCCTTTAATTGACTTTCTTAAACTCTTGAATTTTTCTACCGCTTGTAAGGTGCGTGTAGTTGCCCCAATGAATTTCTTAAAGCTGCTAAATCGTCCGTAGTCGGGTAGACTTAACGGTTCTTGCTTTCTCAGCGCATTTACGCCTTTTGGCGATTTTTCTTCACCTGTTTCTAAGCTATTTATGGTATCCACTTGTTTGGGCCATAAATCAGGACCTTTCCTGAGGAATTCAGGTCCTTGAAACCAGCGATGACTTACATCGAAGGTGGAAGGAAAATTTTTAGTGGCGTCGTCTGCCACGTTCTGTGACGTCGGAACCCATCGCCATTCACATGGCTTGCTGTGATCTTCGATTTCAGCCAATCGATGAGCAACGAATGGTTTAAAAGCGCGAGGATCTGACTTAATCCACGCTAACACTGTACGTGAGTCTGTCCAAAATACTTTCTCGGACATCTCGTACTTGCTCTCTTCACTAACTGATGCAGCCAGTCTGCTGCCCATAAGAGCTGCTTGCAATTCAAGCCTTGGAATCGAAATTGGTTTCAACGGCGCTACTCTTGCCTTTGCGGCGATCAGCGTAATCCGCCTTTCTCCTAGCTCGTCCGTGGTGACGTAATACACCGCGGCAGCGTATGCTTTTTCACTAGCATTCGTGAAAGTGTGTAATTCTTCCTTGCCGACGCCTTCAGCAACGGGTCTAGGTACTTCTAGATGACCTAATTTCTTCACTTCCGATATCCATTTACAAAATAACACGTGTAATTCGTGTGAAACTTCTTCATCCCAAGAGATGCCTGTCCTCCATATTTGCTGGATCAGCGACTTCCCTTGAATCGTTATGGGTGATGCGAGTCCCAAAGGATCGAAAACTGACATCACAGCGCTAGTTATCTCCCTCTTCGTAGGCGGTCGTAAACCTTCCATCACCTCTTCCGGTGTGTTACGAAGACTTATGGAGAAACTTATTATATCCCGTTTGATATTCCAAATCAAACCTAAAGTGCGCTCTGTGTGCTCTTTATCTCCTAGCGAAGCACTGTCGCTCTTATATTTATTTTCCATTTTACATAAAACTTCGGGTCGGTTGCTAGCCCATCCCCTCAGTTGGAAAGAAGCATGTTTATGTAATTCATACATATCATTTACTATCCTTTCGGCCGTCGTCACGTCGGGAAATGCCTGTAGATAGTCATCAATATAAAAATTGCTTTCCGTAGCGGAAGCTGCTTCTGGATAGATATGTGCGTTATCCTGCGCATTCTTATTCTTTACATATATAGCGATGCATGGCGATGATGCCGCTCCAAATATGAGTGACGTCATTCTATACTCTTCCGGTGGCGCGTCACGATTGTGCCGCCATAAGTATCGAAGGCTATCCCTGTCTTCTTCCCGGATTTTCACTTGCAGGAACATTTCTTTAATGTCTGCCATCACTGCCACGCTTCCTTGTCTGAATCGTAGCAGAACTCCGAACAACGACTTCAATAAGTCCGGTGCGGTTAACAATGCATCATTGAGACAACGTCCGCCCGTCCTTGCGGCGGCGTCGAAAACTATTCTTATTTTCCCTTTTTGTGGGTGAGTCACTGCGAAGTGAGGAAGGTACCACGTACGTGGGGAAATGGGAATATGGTTCGCTTTCTCTACGTAACCGTTAACGATGAGATTTTCAATTTGCTTCCCATATTCCTTTTTTAACTCGCTATTTTTGTCGAGCTTCTTTTCGATATTAAACAGGCGACTTTCAACCTGCGCTCTATTCGACGGCATGCACTCATTATCTGTGCGCCATAACAAAGCAGTCTCGTACCTATTATTAGGTATACGACGTACCGTTTTGCTCAAAATATTTAAAGCTCGTTCCTCTGGGTCGTTCGCGGGCTTTCTCGCAGACACTCCCAAAGATTCCAAACTAAAATAATCCTTGATTAACTTATCCATATCTTCCTCCTTCTTGGTGGAAATGTGGTTAACAATCTTGATTGGTTTGATGCCACCCGATATGTGACCATGTAAAACCCATCCAAGTTTGGTGAGCGACGCTACAGGTAGGTTCTTACCTCCTGAAATTAATTCACGAGTAACTATGAGATGCCAATTGTCCTGGCCAATTAATATGGTAGGTCTGGACCTCTCATACATCAACTCGTCCTTAATCGGTGTCAAACGAGGACACCGTTGCAATAATTCTCGGCTTACTGACTGAGGAGAAAGGTTAAGTGACTTAATTGTTTGTACACTTATCTCTTCTAAGTCGCTCGAGTAAATGCCTTTTATCTTAACGTTTAAGCGATACGAACTGTCGTCGTTAATTCGCTTACCTCCCACGGCTTCGATACGTAATTCTTCTTTACGTCCGCGAGGCGCTAACTTCTGAGCCATCCACTCCTCTATGAGTGTCATGGTCGATCCCTCATCCAGAAGAGCTGTTGTCTTGACCTTTCCTCTAGGTCTGTATGTATGCACATGCCAGTGCATTTACTGTACTAACAGTTGTAATCTGAGCCTCTTTACCCCCCTCGTCCCCTTGCGGCGAGGTATTTTCATTGGGGTATCGGTGTAGCATTCGATGATGTGACATTCTACATCCCTCTACAACACATTTTTTCGCTTTGCACTCTGACCTCCTATGGTTAGGTGACAAACATTGGAAACATACTTTCGCTTTTTTGACTGTGTCCCATTTCTCGCGAATATTCATGTCCTTAAACTTGTAACAACTCACTATAGAGTGCTCCTTGTTGCATATAACACACTTATGTATTACCCGACTTACAGGCTTGTCCTGGGTTGTCATAACCACTTGTCGGTTGTGCCCTTTATTATTTCGGCGTTCTAGACGCTCGCTCGTATTACTTCGGCGCACATAGCGTTCACACTCCTTTGCAGTGTGTACAGTTTGCTTCCTGAATTCAGGACGCTTCCGTTTTTCAGGCGCATTTGCATTGCTTAAGGACGTTCCAAATTGTTCACTCAATAAATTTAAAAACTCGGCCATCTTCTGTAACTCTGGCTCCAAAGGATACTGAGCTCGATATTCAAACCATTTAAATTTAATCATAGTTCCAAGTTTCTCCACTATGCGGCTTACTAACTCCGGTGAGTATAAATACTGTGGTTGACTCAACGCTTGTATTATGGCAACCACGTTCGTAATACGACTTGCAAAAGATCCTATATTCCGGCAATCTTCTGCCAATCTTGGCATACGTTTTACATTCTCGATTTCGGCTAGAATGAGCATCTCAACCCTACCGAATCTTCTTTCGAGAGCGTTCATTATTTCTTCAGGTTCACACAAAGTAAACAACAATGACACAAAGTAACCGCTTCCTTAGCGGTGCCCTTTAAGAGGTTAGAGTAAGTCAGCTCAAATTCTTATTTCGCCCCCACTTCCCCGCGCGTCGTATGCTATGTACCGAAATATTTGTAATCACTAATACTGTAAGTAGAAAGGTCGTTAGACACTTATTTCATTAGGTTTATCATATTTAGGCCCGTTTCTTAAAGCCAAGCCAGCCGCTTCTTATTTTTATCACGGTTATTTCCCATTTTAATTTTACACCGTACTGTTGCGTAATGTATATTCTGATCGTAAGCGACACAACCTCCCCGTTCAAAGGCCGAGGCGAAGTAACCGTGCTGCAGAAATCACGCTTCAAAAGGCCGATAGTTTAGGTAATTTCTTTTTACAGTGAAAATAATGGTATTTTAAAAAAAAGTAAATAACATAAGCACTACTTTATAGTTAGTTCAGTTAGTGTGCAAAGTTTCATGATCTTATTTAAAGTATTTTATGAACAACAGCGGTTTATTGTTTATTTTGGAGGTAACTTTGGATTTTTTTTCTATCGAGAAAATTTTACGAAATCGTGTTTTCGTCTAACATAATCACTAACATTAATCCTCAACTTTACCATATATTTATTTCAAAATTAATGCTGCAATATTTTCGGCATAACGAAGGATCTTGCTAAGCCATTTGACATTATATTTCCCCTTAATGCCTTCCTGAGGCGTGCGACATTCTGCACCCCTGAAAATTGGCTTCTCGTGTCTTCAAACACCGTTTTGAAAATTATCCATTCAACGGGTCTCCATCGAACACCGGTAATTCCTGGAGGAAATGAAGCTGGGAAGACTTATCTTTACCCGCTATCTTTATTGCACTCCCAATCGCTTCGGTCAATTCTGACACCTCACTCGCGTGTGTTTTCTGTGCATTTCCTTGGTTGCGCTCGATCTCCGCCCCTTTGCGGCGTGATCCTTTACACGCTTCCTTATCAGTAATATCGGGTTGCGTTACACTAACCGGCGCGCTCATTATGGTCTGTTGAACCCAACTCCTTACTAAAGGTTCCACCTGAGAATTTCGCTCTTCTTTATCCTCACTCGAGTCGATCTCCTCTTCTCGGTTGAGACGTGCCAACGCCAATTGAGACTGGGCTAAGGCAGCAGCTGCCTGTGCTCGTTCGAGCTCTGAGCGTTCGAATTTAATCCGCGCCTCTAATTCGGCTCTCAGCCTCGCCGATCGCGATGACCTACTACCTCTCTGTGACCCTTTGTCACTAGTGTGCCCGATCACTGTCCTTGACGATGCCGCTTCTTCGGTCCTTTGACCTACTTTTTTGACCACCGTTTCACTCCTGGATATAACGGATTGTTGTGCGGTGCTGGCCTGCGTACCACTGGTATCCGTTCTGTTGCTTGTCGTTGCCATGGACGTCCCTGAGTCCCACGTGCATGTGGACGTGTCGGTGGTGGCTCCACTTGAAGGAGTTGCTCCATTCGAAGCAGTAGCTGTGGTCGCTCCAGATGGTTCCGCCTCTTTAGCTTTTCTTGAGAACCCTGTCCTTGTCCTGCTCCCTTCGCTTCTCCCTGTCTGGTCTTGTGCCTTCTTCATCTTGCAGGAAGGTGATTGTTGGCCTACGGTCCCTAACTGTCCCTACGGTCCCTACAACCCCTTACCTACAACCCTTCTACACCCCAACCTAACCCCACTACCCCTCCCCCCTTTATCTCCCAACCCTACAACCCTACTACCACCCTAACAGCCCTATCAGCCCTATCAATCCTGAACGGGGCCTACCGAGGTGAGCCGTCCAGGGATGGAGTCGTGCAGGAATGGAATGGAGGAAAGGTTTAGGAACTGTCCCGCCAAGGAATATGACGAAACAGTCGAGCGGTAGTGCAAGCGCAGTCTCGCTCGAGAGAACTGCTCCACCCGAAGGTGTTGTGCCAGAGCCCGACCGTTTGGCACCGTTAGGTGGTCGGGATGTATGCTGTGCTCGCCGCCCAGTCGCCAGTGACGCCTCGTCCAAGGCGCCCTCCTCCGGCCGCGATGCAGTCAGGTGCCCACGCGCACCCTCGCCTGGCAGCAGCAGCGGTGGATGCTTCTTCTTGCACCCTCTGATGACCCGACAGGAAATGCCGGACACGGTCGTCCGACAGGAAATGCCAGACACGGTCGTCCGACAGGAAATGCCGGACACGGTCGTCCGACAGGAAATGCCAGACACGGTCGTCCGACAGGAAATGCGGAGCACGCTTGCCCGACAGAAAAAAATGCCAAGCCCTGCTTGGCCACGATGAGCGCCTTCACAAGGCATTTGCGCCTGGCTGCGATACGTGCCTCATGCGAGCACACGCCCCAAGCCGCAATCCCGGTTTTCTTTCTTCCGGTAGTTCCAGGTCCAGTCCTTCTGCGCTGACGACCTGGTCTTATGGCCTTTGGTCCTATTGCTTCAGCTCAAACCTCCGGCTTCCTTCGGTTGCTAATCTTCACTCGGCTCTGAAGGTCTTCTTTCTCCACAACCAGCAGTCCACAGCTGGTTCCTTGATCCAGCTGGCGGGGTTCGGGTGGTCCTTTTAATCCGGCTCCGAAGGTCCAATTGAAAAGGAACCAACGAGGGGATTAAGAAACAGAAGGGAGGAATCAGGGCTTCTCTCGATCCGGCCTCCTATAACGCCTACGTTGGGTTCGGGAACAACGTATGTGATCTCCGCCACGGAGTAACACACAAGGGAGATAACCTCTTCCTTTTCAGCAAGTAGGTTCAGACAGGGATTACGGGTCTTCCGAAGTCGTCCCGGTCCCAACGCCTTAATTCTTCGATGTGGACTGTATAACTTTCTTGGGAATATGATGGATAATATGATATGGGATGAATTTCTTGGGAATAAAACAGCAATTATCTTCAAACCGTTCCATGAGAGAGTAATCACTTTTTCCCTATCACTTCCCTACACTTTTCTTATTGACTGCTGGTTTTCACTTTTCCCGAAGGATTTTCGTACTTATTTCTCGAACATTTTCCGAACTATTCCCGAACGAATTGCAAGAAAACTCATTTACTGAGCTACCTCAGAGCAATACGCGAAAGTGAGCCGCGCCATTCGCGCGCTTGCGCAACTCAATTACATGAATTTGTTCTATTACTCTCTCACGTTTTACTTAATCACTTTATTTGCATAAGTCATACATCAACATAATTTACCTGTATAGGTAGCACAAAACAATATCTACACTATGATATACATTACATTTCCATATCATAAAAACCTTTTATTTATTTAACAAAATATGCCTATTTTACTCACAAATTCAAAGTCGAAATTTCTTAAATATTTAACGAAGAAAGTTAAAACAACGTTTTCCACTTGAAATTATACATAAGTTAACCAATACAACAGTTTAATTTACATTTTCTCTATTCATTTCACTATTAAAACACTTTTAAATTCCTTATACAAAACTATCATTATTTCACTTATACACAGGAATTCTCACACAAAAATAACACAGAATTCACCTTTTTAGCACGTACAATTAACCTGAAATGTTTTACAAGTCATTCTTACATAAATTACTGAAATAACAAATATTTAAATTCTTACATATTTGGCCTCCTAAGGGCGTGGCTAGCGTGCGTCCGTGAACTCACACTATTTGAACAACTAACTTTGCACGGCTCTCAACTATCAGAAAAATGAAAAGTCTGATATACACCAATATCGACAATACTAAGGTGAATTAATGCTTCTACACAATTTTCAAACTGTAGGAAACTATTTCTAATCAGATTCTTATCAGTTATCATGTTTCTTATCAAACAATACAAGTGAATGTTCTCATAAATCAATCATAGCAAATAGGCATTTGTTTTCATACAAAACATATCAAACTCATATAAGACAATACTTATGCAATTAATTTCCATTAACTCTATTTATGCACAGAGTGATCATCTCGACCGGGGAACAAATCCGATCTCTAACTTCACTTTAATATTCCTTTAAATTTACATCATTGGAAAGATGATTTGAACCGGGGAACAAATCCGGTAACATAATTTATATCTTAAAATTCCCTATATGAATTTATTAAGAGATATTACTTAGGAAAACAACAAACTAGTCCGGCCTGGGAGTCGAACCCAAGACCTTCATATCATTAATTCGATATTTCTTTAAGATTTAACTAAGCATTTTCTTATTAGAACATTGCTATTGGACAATTTGCCTTTCAGAAGCTATTCGTCATTCGGTTAATTTAATAAACTGAAATATTCTTATAGGCGCGTCGCCAACAGGTACTATACAATATTGTGACGGTTATACCATACAGGAAGTCGATGGATGCAGGTGGCTCAGGACCGTTCGTTGTGGCATTCCTTGGTGGAGGCCTACGTTCAGTAGTGAATTTTGAAGAGCTGTAGTGATGATGATGATATCATCATTCACAAAAGTCCTCATCTTAGAAATTTATCTGCCTAATCTAAATTTACGACATCCAATGTGACAGGATGTTGTTTTATGCTTTCACCCTATCTTCTAACAGTTATTTTTTATTAATATAACATAAAAGCTAAAAGTAGGTCCACTAAATCTCATGTTATAGCTATGAAAATAATAATTTAAAGGACATTATTAATATCAAAAATAAATACAAAATGACTTTGTATTCTTTGTATTAGATATTATATAGATTATAGATTTATAGTTTTTGAAGGGAACCGTCTACCACAGTTACACCTACCGGATCATAGGTGTTTCTGCTGTACTGTATTATATCAAAGGAGTCAGACAAGATTAGATACATCTTGAAGAAAGCTTCCATTAGAACACTCTACAACATCTGTCGAAGAAGGTTAGTCAGTTTACCGTCTTCAACTGTAATATCTCAGTTCATGACGAGGAAGTGTACAATCTTGATTGTGAATAAGGTCTCTCTTATAAAGGGCAAACAAAAAAATCTTAAGAACTCACGTAAAATTGCATATAGCCCACCAACATTCTATGAAATCTGCAGTTTGTGATCATGTCCTAGAAATACCCCGGCATTACATCAAATTTGATAGACCACAAAACCTCGCAAGAAAAAGAAACAACGATTCTTACCAAGGATGATTTTGAGGCTATTGAAATTAAGAAAACTTTCTTACTAAGGTCAAACACCTCAAGTCCCCACGACCCCTTACGTGACCATGAATGCTGCAAAGCACTCGAAACGTTAAAAACAAGTAAATTCAAATTGTTTATTCCATAACGTAATCTATTATTACATATCATATTGTGGTTGGAGCTTCCTTTAAAGCAAAGGATTTGCTTCTACTAGGAAGCACCGCTCTTCCAAACAATGGGTATATAACATTAAGTTGAGGAGAAAAATAATAGAAAATTATATTATTATAAATTTAAACGCGATAAAGTAAGTAAAAGTAATTTTATTCATTGCGCAGTAACCATTATTGCACATAATCGCTTCTGCACGATGATTTAAATGCTCGATGAAATACGTCTTATCACTGACTTCAGAAGCGATTATGTGGAAATCACGTTATATTTTGCAGTCTTGGAGTTTTTCGTTAAATTTATATGGGACCATTCCAGATGTATATGTGTCTAGATGTTATAAAACCAGTTCAGTCGTTTCCCAAAAATCGGTAGACATACATACATAGAAAATATACGCATTACGCGTCGAGTTTGATCACAATAAAAAGTTAATACAATTCGAAAAAATCTTACTAAATTTAACTAACTTGATTAAAAAATAAGATGAATAAAGTCAAACTGCACCAATGTTCGTTTCTAGTTCACCATAAATCGGACCAAAACAAAAGAAAATCAAGCTACGTAGGAATCCAAGTATCACATCCCACTTGTTTACTTGCGTACGGCGATCCTATCACATGTGCATAAAATATTTTAGGTTCACAGCCGTACTGTCATTGTGGTTGTGCCCGAGCCGGGGAAATAAGCTTCGTGCACACTAAAAGTCCATCGTGCGGTAATAATTCCATTGATTGGAAGGAAAGAATTATTTGCGTTTACATTTATTTCTTTTTAATTAATCTAAATAAATAGAACATTTATTATAAAATTATAACGAAAAACAGCATTAAAAAAACCACTATTACGTAGCTGTGCGGATTATCTCTAGAACTATTTATCTAGGCTATTCGAAATATTTGAAAATCTAAAATAAAAATATAGTGGAGTGAAGCCAAAAAGGAATTAATTGTAAGGAGCTTGCACCACTTTTATAACATTATAAGTAAGCTAGTATATTATCATTAAAATATCTTTTTATTTTAAAACACTTTTACGAAGTGTAGAAACCTAAAATATTGACTAATTAATATAATATAATTAATATTGACTATTAGTGCTATCCATCTAAACAGGATAGCATCATTTATGTCCAGAGTTGACTTGTGTAACAACTCTATTGTGCGTAGTTTGGCAGATAGGCAGATACAGATTGCAATGTACACACAACGTGTCACAATGTTGGGTGAAAGTTGCTGGGTGACGATAGACTTTTGGAAATATTGCAACATGTCTATTCTTCCTATACTATATATATATATATATATATATATATATATATATATATATATATATATATATATATATATATATTTTCTTGTAAATATGGATCTTTGTGCATGCAATGTGTATTGTAAATTTACAAATTTTATAGGTTACGTACCTAATAAAGGATACATGCCTAACATTCTTAAATGGTAAAGTGTAGTTAAGAGTCTGACACTTTATTCTTAATGAGAGTTGGCAAAATTTCAGATGTTTTTGAGATAATATTACTTGTAGATGAAGGATTTATCATGTTTCACCGCAGATCAAGTTCTAACACTAGCGTCATGTTCTTTGCTTATCTCGTACTAATCGATAAATATTTAAAAGTTACCTTATATCACACCCGAAACCCGAAATTTGCAAACATTAGACAATCTATTGCACGATACAAAATGCCTGTGTACACAGTCCTTTACTCGTCGATCACAAGTTTCACATATGCCACCTTCATAACGTTTGCGTTCCCGTTTCAAATATTTATATCAAATAATATACCGGATAGATATTAAAATCGATCGGAAGCTCCCATCTAATATTACTGAGCGACAGATGTACTCAAACTAAGTGGAAAGTTTCAACGAAAATGTGTTCATAATTCGTATATTATTATATATATCATCTTCATAGCAGCTGGAGGCAGCGTACGAGATTCCATCACCCCATATGGTTTCCATGAATGTTATTGAGAGCGTCATGGACGCCGATAGATGTCTACATAACTACCTTGTTCATACCAGACGTAAAATCCTCTCACTGGCAATAGGGAGAAGCGTCAAGTGTGTGAGAAGTCTGGTACTGCGACCGCCTATTCGCCAGCAAAGCGTTGACAAATGGCAAATCTTGCAAAAAAGGATATGCCCATGTTTAACAGTGCACTGATAAAGGCCAATAAAGAAGAAGAATAGCATAAATAACAATATGGAAACATCGAAAAAGCCTAAAATAGAATTTCAGTGACGACAAAGTCAAACAATAATACGTCTATGATATTTTTAATACGAATATTAAAACGTTAGTGACGAGCGGTTAATTTTACCGCCCAGTTTCCTTAGAATCCACAAGTAGTCCAGCTATAAAAACGGACTTACCCCATTCTGCATCCGCCGATGTCGCCGCCGAACGCCACATGAAAAAGAGAGTGCAATGAAACTTTAACGATCCCGTAAAACAGGCAAAATAGCTCTGGGCAACTAAACTTGATTGGACATTAAAAGTTCTACGTAAAACGAGCCAGAAGTACGCGATTACGACCCTCTTAATGTAAACACCTAATTAGTGTGGTACTTCTTAAAAGGATTCAATGAAATTGACTTTATACAATCGATATAGGATTCAGTCTCCATTCTTTGTCCAAAAAACGTATGGACAGACATGATTTAAATTATATCGACAAGACTAAACTGATCACCAATTCCCTATTTGGCTCAAAAAGAAAGAAAAAATCCTTAGACGCGACATAAAAATCTGTTTTAACATTTAGGCATTTAATTCTTTAACTCCTCGGTGTTTTTTGAGTTTAATTAGGTTAAATACAAAAGTGCGAAAATGGAATTACGCGTAGATGCTTGTATGTATAAGACGTTTTTACAATTATTAAAATTTTATGTATGCTTGCACAAAGGCTATTTTATAAACATAGTTTCTAGAGTATGAATATACTCACCGAACGCTCGTTGACGACCTGCCGAGCAATTCCAGCCAACAGTTTGACTAAATTTTCATCGCCCCGTTTGCACGCCCAGTGCATTGCCGTCTGAAAACGTTTTTCATTTTGACGTGAGAATAAATTGAGTAGAAAAATTAACTGGCAGAATTTCTTAATTAATAGCTTAAAACGTAAAATATTTTAAATAGATTTTCGACGGCTTTAATTTACCATTTTAAAGAGTCTTCTTTGTTGAGTTGTTATTATTTTTAATATTAGGTCTTTACCTATGAAATTGCCGTTTTTTTATGAAATAAGTTAACGTATTTATTTTTCTATATTTTTTATGCAATCAATGCATCTTTGCCAACGCAGTGGTAGTTTATTGATGCCCTTCTTGAAGAAATCAGCTAGATGGGAGGCTAAAGATTCTTTAAAAGAATTTTCCTCTCGGGTATTGAATTTTATTCCCGCCAAAAAGTTATCCAAATTCTAGAAAAAGTAGAAGTTTGTAGGCGCAAGGTCTGGTGAGTACAGCGGATGACTTCCGAACCCAGCTCTTGTAACTTGGAGACCGTCTGTTGTGCAGTATGAAGCCGCGCGTTGTCCTGCAGATGAAGCGCGGAAGAGCGAGCCAAAGCTGGTTGAAGACGTGCGAAACTTCTCCATCATTGTATTCAGCTCTTCACAGTACACATCTGCAGTAATGCTCGTACCGTTTGACGCTAGATCACCAAACAGTGACCACCACTTTTATAGGGGTAAGTTTATATTTTATATTTTTTATATATATATAGCATTGTTTAGTAGCGCTTGCGATTGTCAAACAGAATCTATTTTTCGTCGCAGGTAACAATGGTTTAAAATTTCTTCGTTTGCTTGCCTGTTGAGCAGTCCAAGGCACGTCTCGACGCGTACTTCGCGCTGGCGATCATTGAGTTCGTGGAGCACCCATTTGTCAAGCTTTATTACCTTGCTAATTTGCAAATGGACCGATATTGTTATGATGATAACTTCGAAAGCTGCTGCTAATTCAGGCGTAGATTGAGTATTATCAGCTTCCACAATCGTTTTTAATACGTCATTGTCGACCGAAGTTTTCGGGCGACCACGGGGTCAATTTTTCAGGTCGAAATTTCCAGAACGGAAGCGGGCAAACCAATAACAGGTTGTGCGTTCGTTTGTAGTATTCGCTTTGTAAACGTCGTAGATGTTGCGTGCCACTTGTGCCGCGTTGCAGCCACGAAGGTACTCCTTAAAACTTTTAAAGTATCCATGATGACGTAAAAGATTCAAATGGGATAAAAATGTAACGCTTATCAATAAAACAAATAACTAATTTTGAAAAAAGAATTACATATTAAAAAATAATATTAATTTGAAATTAGAATTCTAATCCAAACAAATATTTTGATTTTGAATTGGCCGGCACTGCAGAACGGCTGAACGGCAATTGCACAAGTAAAAAAAGACCCATTATATTGCTCTAATTAATTAAGAGTAGAGAACAATAATGATGTTAATGTTTGTTGTCGAAGAACCTCCATGAAAAACCTTCACTAAAATACAAAAAAAAAGAAGCAAAATATTTTAAATCTAAAACCAAAACACGATTCTATCACGAAATGAGTTTAGTAGGTTGGGAAACAAATTACTTGATTGCCAACCTTTTATTTTTATATATGTAAAACACTTTGATGGACAATATAATGTCGAAATTATAGCTCTTTATAATCGGAACGTATTAGGATGATTTGCATCCAGATTAAAGATTATATTTTGGTGAAGGTGGGTGCTATTAGCATAGTTATAGGAATTAGCTTGCCATCATCGGCGGTCATTTTAATTTTTAAAACATTATAGTAAGTGAAGCATAATTTTTCGGAACCGGTACAAAGCCGAATTTTTAAACATAGCTTTAATAAGATTTTAAGTATACAGAAGTATAAGTTAAACGCGAATTTTGAATTTATGAAAAAGTTCTTAAACACAAGTGAGACTATATTCAGCATTGTTATAAATATTATGCTTTATTTTAATTTTAGCGGCTTCATTTGGGTAGGTTATATTAAAGTGGCATTATCAAAATATAACACTTACTTTATCTTTATAAATCTGTAAACTTAATCTTTTTTTAAATGTCGAAGTTTTTTGTAAAAAGTGTAGCCTAGACCACTCCTGGCATGGCTCTCTATATGTTCGTGAGGGTTCATTACCACCGGTTCAGCCCTTCCCAAGATTAGCCTGGAGCCCGGACAGACAGACACATACATAGACAAACAATTTTAAAATATTTATTCATGCATGTATGTATAATGGCAAATATTACAGACAAACACTTTCATTTTATTTATGTGCAGTATCTATGTATTTATATAAATAAATAAGCATTATCCTTATCGTAAACAATAATTACTAATAGTATTAATAGATAAACAATTGAGATTGAGATAGCTATTTTAGAAATAGAGAAAGTAAATTACGGCCACAAATCTTCGACCATCAATTATTGGGCTCCAATAGAATGTCGGTTAATATTATCTCAAAAGTAGAAATGGCTCACTTTAACTGTTTTGCGAAGCTAACAGTAGATGTTAGTTACTTTATCTGAGAATACGAGTTACGTATCCAATCGGAGTATGGACAAGGTGTAGGCGTGATCGTCGCTGATTCAGTGGGGTAGTTAGTGGCGGGCGGTCCTAGGTTCGACGTCGCACAGAGAAATATTGGCGCCGAGGGAAGCGCTGTTAATTTCGAGAGAGCGCTGGCTGCTGGTACAATTTTCCACGTATCTATACTAGCGTTACATTACCGGCGGAGGCGGAAACGTAGCCGACTTCAGAATATATATTTCTTCAGCCAGACTAGGCTAGTTGACTGATATTATTGAGAAAATTCCTTTGTTTAATTTTTCTTTTCTCTAAATATTTTTTCTACTTAACTATAATTCTCTTTATACTTATATCCATCTCCTGTATGTGTGTTTGTCACTGAACTCATAAACAACTGGACCGACTTTTATAAAATTGTTGTTTGTGCGGGTCCTTGAATGGTTTAGGGTATGTTCCGAAATACAACCCAGTACACTGGCAAATGCAAATGACGTCATCAATTGACACTATATTGTACTGGCGTGTCGCCGCCATATTGCGTTGGATATCTGGCCACAATAAAACCATTTTTAATTGTGTGTGCGCTGAATGAAGCATGCCAGAACTTGTTTTTATTTATTTAAATACAAAAAATTATAGAACAATTGCTGGTATCATAATTAGGAAGATATAATGATTTTTGGAGCACAAAATGACAAAATAATCGCCAACACTTTTCCAATATGGCGTAATTGTCAGACGTCATATACTGTCCTATGTTTTGGAACGAATCACCAGTATAGCGTCGATTCATGACGCCATTTGCATTGGGCAGTACACTGGGTTCTATTTTGGACCATACCCTTAGATTCACAATTGGACCCGGTAGGTGGCGCTATTGTTAGATCCAGAAATCACTCGCGCGAAGCCAGGGCGGATCGCTAGTTATTTATAAAAACTAACATAATAGATTTTGTCAATTTCTTTACTAATTCAAATACCCTTTTTCTAACAGAAACATTATTTTGAAGATAATATATCCTAAACGGTATGATCCATATAATTAAATATTATACTTAGTTATCAATACTGGGCGAGCCTGTTTACAAATTGTCTTACGTATCATCGTAATACGCTCCCGCCGTTTCTGTAAAAAAGGTCGCTGCCTAATTTCACCGCGGATGTCGGCATTTGGTAGAGGCATTTTCGGCCATGTGTCGATGGGGTAGACTATTCTGTGTCCAATATCCTGGCTAAATTATAACTAGATAACTTGCGCGTTCGAATTAATCTCGGAAAATCTAATCTGAGAATTTAGGCTTAATACTAAACCGTCAGTTGAAAAATCTTCTAGGTTAAAATGATAATATGGCATCTCTTTCACACATGTTTGAGAAATTAATAACTTTTATAAAAAAAAATCCAATAACTGAATAAAATGCTTCTAAAATAGAATAATGGATCGATGGACGTATCAGAACTGCAACTGTTTCTAATATATTTTCCGTGCAAAGCAAAATGCATATTTTATATAAATTTTATAATTATTAAAACAAAGCCAAAACTGTTTTAGTTAGTTTTCTGCCACACGTCGTATTTACCACGACTCTACTACCAGGTTGGTGTAGTGGTTGTACAAGCGGCTGCCGGTCATGTGGTCACGGGTTTGAATATCATTAAAAAAGTAAAGTTAAAGCCTCTGTACGTCGCACATGCTGGACACAGGCCTTCTCTCATTTCCGAGAGGGATTTAGGGCAAGGAAGTACCCGCTGCACTGACCCATCGAGCACATGGTAAATCAGCACTTAAATTGCAATCAAAAGATTAATTGGCACCACCAGAGCTCGAACTGGGATTGCTCGCGTACAATCAATTCCCGGGTCGGGCCAAAGATCAGTTATTGGGTTTTTCTGCCAAGAAATGCTCAGTAGCAGCCCGGAATAAGTCAGTTGGCGGTGTTACACCGCCATGGCTGGGACGTTAAGCCTTTGGTTCTGTGCCTGATCTCCCTCCGTACAAATTGCTTTCCCCATCGCCTAAAATGCACTTGTATACTTGTACACTAAAAGTTGTAGGATTAATTGGAATATAGCATTTAAAACAAGACTCGAGAGTTTGTTGCCGGTTTGTGGTCTTTTCGAGGAAGCTCTTGTTTTTGCGAATTGGTGTAAATTTTGATGTTCATAATAAGGTTTGGTTAAACAGGTAACAGTCGATGTTTAGGAAAAAATGTAGCCTTGTAGCAAATTGCTGCGTCATTGTCTACATTCGTAGTATTGTGATAGGCTTCGACGTTTTTTCCGTACCCATATCGGTGATCATAAACATTGGGGATCAACGACGTGTGGCGTTAATTCTTGACGCTTCAATCATAACGCCGTGCGACGGCCGAGATTCGCCCATATGGATGATAAATAATAAACATAATGTAATTAACAAAGAATATACAAATTGATTCATAGACAGTAATATCATGTAAAACGTATAAAAAAAGAATATTACTCACATACTGCAAACAGTTGACATCAGCGCATCACAGGGGCATGTAAAAAAAAAGTTGATTGATTAGATCAGAATAAAGCAGAGAAAAATAAAACAAACTGATCCCAACCAAACCGATTGTTAATACATAAAATAATTCACTGTTGACATATTCGTCGGGAAAACTGATAAGTAATAAGTTTAATAAATATTTTATTAGAAAATTATTTATTTTTTTGTATTCTCCGTGAAGTGTTGGAAAAATAAACTTTAAGGTAAAAAAATCAACTTACCTTAAGATTAATTTACTTATTTTTACTATAGCATAAGTTGACCCAATTTAAAGAATATTGTATGTAGAATTATATTTTTGGAATGTGATATAATAATACTACATATTGAACAAAATCCGTTCTAAGTGAAATCCTTTGGAAGTGCTTTAAAATTAAATTCTAACTCCAATAACGTTTCCGGGTCAGCCAGCAGCCGAATTTACAAATTTATTGTCGGATAAGCTAATAAATTTAAAACAGGATTACGTGGTTCGCGCACAAAGCAAAGCTTTATAATTTGCCCGATATAAATCTTCTCTACTTTGACTATAACATTTAAGACTAATATAAAACATGGGGTAACGCCTACAAGTGGGTGTTACCAAGAAGTCTTAGTAGACTTTGCTAAAGTCTGTTGTGATTTAACAGTATTAAACTTTAATAAAGCACAGACAAGATATTGCTAATCAAGAGATAAATGCTTGCTTGCGGACACCAATATACATTCATAAATCCATAACAGTTCACTTTGGTGGTAATAACGTTCGTTTAGACACAAATTCACTAATATTCGAATTCGGCTACCAGTTTTTAAGTCAATAAAAGTATTCCGACTTCCGTCCACTCCGACGTGTAAATTGTTATAGGTCATTTTATTTTATGCTCTTAAAAAGCAATGTTGTGTTCTGTGACCAGACGGGGATTCCTCACTAAGTGTTTGGTTATTTTACTGCTTGATGCCAAAACAAGTCTAATAGTACTAATGTTTTAATGTTATGAGTTAACACTCGCATCACACATATATTTTTTTTATTTTATATTAAAGGTACGGGCACAGAATAAATAATAGTACTACGTAGTACGGGTAAAATTATAAATACGTGGGAATCGGATAATAGGTTATCAAAATTATTTTGTGACACGATATAGGTATTCTGATGTGGCTTGGTTACCTTGATTTCATTTTAAGATGTTACATTTTATTTATTTGAAAGCAAAGAAGTTTCGTAAACAAGAAAAATATTCAATGATTATTATTTTGTTATTTAACTTCATATACACATTAGATGTATTTAGGCGGACTTAATGCCTGAGGCATTATCTACCAGTCTACCTTAGAGTAGTGCAGAGATAAAAGAGGTAGGTGTATTAAGAAGTATGTACAACAATTAATATTCACATATATATAAACTCATACACATATAATCGTATACATATATACATATACAAACAATATGTAAGTACATATATATATATATATATTAAATATAATATTAAACACGGCTAACTACGACCCGAGCAGTTCTCGCACTTTGGACTTGAACTAAATCGCCATTCAGTACATAACTATGTTTTTTGTTAACTTTTACATTTTGTAAATAATTTAGGTAGGATTGCGAGTATTGGGATACCTATAATTCAGCAACATGGTGGATCATGTATGCAAATTGCGAAGTGTGAACCAGGATTGTTGAAACCACGCAACAACTGTTTCAAGTGCCGGGCACAAGGCTTTGTACCGGTGCTCGAGCGACATCCGCTACCACGTCGTATTGATTGCGTTTGCATGTACGTCAATTAGGATCCGCGGGACGATGCGTCTTGAACACGACTAATTATCGTCTTGTCAACTTGCCTGTGTGCGTAATTATGCATATGAGCTAACCGTGACGTTGATATATGTGTGGTATATATCTGTATGAGTTTCTATTATCTGTATCTAGATCAGAGTCTATGTATATACTATGGGTATATCGGTATGTTTCGTAATTATGTGAAGATTATACTTACGCCCTGAATGATGAGCCGTCGTTGAGAAGCAGCAGATGAAACATTGAACAAAAAAGATTACTTAAGTTTATTGACAGAAAAATGTATATTCTATATCCATTTCCCATTGCTACTATTGAGTACTTACAGTAAAGGGATCCTGAAACAAACAAAAAGGTTTTGAAAATTGAATCCGTAAAATATAAAAGCATTATAAACCTAAACATTTGTGGATAATATTTACATGAGTAACAGGCTTAATAAACATAATTTTGTCACAAAATGGTCGTTAGGCGGGCTCCGTTTGTAATTATAGTGTATCGCTGCTGTAGTTGCATGTATGCATTATCGAGGAACAGAAACTGGTCAACCCGTTTTATTGATAATAATACAAAATTACGTTTAAACTTTCTTGATTTTCTAAAGTTTCATTTTTAAGGATTAAAAAAAATTTATGTCGAGATACTGTATGCATAAATATTAATGGAAAATTTTGTTTAGACATGTTGTTTTTAGATATTTTCTGTTCTTTCGTGACGGTAAAAAATCCGCCGCTCAATAAAAATTTCCCATAGAGAAGCAGAGAAAATATATATCGCGATCGCCGAATCGCACACTAAACTATAAAAAACGAAGACCAAAGCAACGGCTGCGCATATTCCCATGGTCGGTAGACGATGCGACGGCGTTTTAATGCACCCATAATCGTCGAACGATCGGGGATCATATAAAATATATGTAATACCGCTAATAGGTCTAGCTGGGCAGCTTCCTCAGCGGTCGCTTGGCCAATTTCGCCGTCGGTAATAACTTTAATACCCCTCTGATATCCTCATGCGTGTACAATGAAGATAGGTAATGACGCGACCGCCTCCGCCGTCGACCGTTCACCTACTGTTATGTGGAAATGTTTGAATACCGTATTGAATTTGAGCTATTTCACTGTTACAAAACCGGATGTGTGTATTGAAAGCTAATGACTCATACATACAATCAAATAAATAAAAAAAAGATCCTAAAAGAAGAATCAGATTTTATTACCTACAGTAAAACATAGACAAACGTATTAGCAAGGTGAAGTGGCATTGGCCGGCTTTTATAGCTCAAAGAACCGACAACCGATTGAATGGCAGCCTCGCACGGTAAATGAAGATGGTGGCCCACTAGATGGAGCGAACTGATAGATACAGTAAGTTGATGAATGTACGTGTGAAGTATCGTGTTTATGGCATTCATGTTCAGCTAAAGACTCATGAGGGATCCCATCACCGTTACAGCCTACTAAAGTTCACTGCGGAACAAAGGCCTCCTCTATAGATTGTCTTATGCTCAGAATAAGTTGGAGAGATAAAATTACCAACATTGAGGTCCTCAAGCAGATGAAAAGGACTAAGCCCCTACTAATCAAAACCCTCAAACAGAGAAAAGTTGCGTACCTAGGACACGTGCTAAGGCACGAACGCTACCAACTGCTGCAGACTATTATGATGGGCAGAGTAGCGGGTAAAAGAAGTGTTGGTAGAAGGAAAATGTCCTGGCTCTGTAACAACCGGAAATGGACTGGGATAAAGAAAGTAGAAGATCTGTTCAAGCTAGCCCTGAACAAAGGAGAATTTAGGAGGATGACTGCCAACCTTCAGTAATGGAGAGGCGCTCAAAGAAGAAGATAGATTGTCTTATAGGGGGAATATTTGCCATAGTTGCCGCGCCTGGCAAGCGGGTTGGAAACTACAGTTTGTTTATGTTTGTTCGTTATTAGGAAGACGCTGCCCATCACCTGATTTGTTTCTCCCGATATGGGATAGTAGATATTCTTACACCGCCACTACAAGGTATCATGAGGGATAAATGATGGCACAAAAAAACAAAGTTCTTAGAGAGATATGAGAAGTGACTAGTGCTGTCTAACTGTAAAAATTGAGTAGCGTGTGTATCGAGTGGACGGGAAAATTGGCGTCGATTACTAACATGTTTTTGCATTACCTCTAGACCGTAGTCTAAAGTTAGAATAAGTTATGGGTTGCAGCGCGAATGGACCGGCCCGAACGCGGAATGACCACGTACGCCCAAGAATATCGTCGTAATAAACAACATAAGTCTGCTGTGTTTCATATGGTGGTGAGTACTAAAACGTACCCGAGTAAAACGTAAACGAGTACCGGCTTTTTTTAATACTTTCGGGGCACTCCATCTTAGTCTTCGTGGCTGAAAATGCATCTGCATTTTCATTACTACTCAAATTTCAACTAAAATCACTGTAATACAAGACCGTTTGTCATGCACTTTATTATATTACTAATGCTTGCTGTCAGAGATGGGATAGTAGGCCCAAAAATGTCAAATTTCAAAATCTTTTTATGTGGGTTCATTGCCGTTGGTGGGTCTGTTAGTGATCGTATAACTAAATATACAGGATTTCTGTCGCCCAGAGTCTAAAACAACATACAGATAAGAGGAAGGAGTATGATGGTGGTAGATGATTATTTCCGCACTGTTAGTCTCGTAGAACCACACAACTGATCTCTTTTGGCGGCTAAAAGAGTCGCAGCGGGAGTAACCTCGCTGTTATACCTCTAGAGAATTTCTTGACCACTCTGAGATAGGAATAGGAATATAAAGGAAGAGACCGGACTGAGAAACCGACGATTGTCGTTTGGTATCTAATTTATTTACAATAATTCTACACGCTATATGTGCCCTATGAATGTAAAATGCCCATGGTACACTTCCTTGCTGGTGTTATGGGTAAGAGAGTAGTAGATAGGTATTGTCCAAGGTATACTGAACTACTCCATATCATCGCCGTGAGTGTCGTAAGAGACAACAGAGGGAAACAAATCAGGACGTAAGCAGCAGCGCCTTCCTTATAACGACTAAAATAAAAATGAACTATGGCAAATATCCCCCTTTGAGGCAATCTATTGGGGAGGCCTTTGTTCAGCAGTGGGCTTTACTAGGCTGTATCGGTAAAGGTATGTATGTCCCCTTAGAAAAAAAAGGACACAAAGGGCGGACTTAATGCCTAAAGGAATTATCTAACAGTCAACATAGGCCTCTCCCTAACCGTGGCTTGATAAGAATATCCACTACCCCATATCGGCCTGTGGGTGTCGTAAGAAATGACAGAGGGTAGCTTAAACAGGAGATGTGCATTCTACCTGATGACATCTCAATATAATAAAAATAAAAGTGGTTGCCAACCGACCCAATGTTTATTCACGTTCGGCTAAGTATCGTTTCGTATCGTATTCGTATAATATGCTAATAGTATAACATACATATAATATACATATACATATTATATGTATATTACTATTAGCATATTATACTATTATCCAGAATAATACAACATACATAATGTATGTGAGTTAATGTTCGAAAACTGAATCAAAACTCATATTAGAAATATATAAGTATATAAACGTGTTAAAAAATTCGAACCTAGTAATTTTCGGAAGAAAAAACAGGAGAAATTATTATAAAGACACTCGTAAACTTTAAGTTTCGCCAAAAAATAAAGACACACGTGTAAATTAATCACAATCAGGCAACTCCGCAACGTCGCACAATTAGTCATCGGGTGTCATTACGAGAAATGTGTGCCGGCCGTGTACATGGTATGCTGCTATGGTTATAAGTGCTGAATGAGGATTTCTAAAATAAGAGGCAATATATTATCGAAAGCATTGCAGTCGCGGTGACGCAAACATTCGTCGACAGATATTAAGCGGTAGAACTACTGCATTAGAATGAAGCGAGAACACGAAACTTTGCTATATAAACTTTTACGGGTGGGTGGCTTCGAAATTTGAAACTAATCTATAGATCAAAGACATACTTATATTTCCTAGAAAATCAGAGAATGATAGTGCGCCATATTTTTGACTAAAAATAAAAATCTATGTACTTTTAAAAATTATAATTAAAAAAACGAATTAAAAATTGAATCGGCACAAGTTCAAATTCCAGGCTTAAACATTGTGAATTTAATTGCGAGCCTGTTAGCGGCTCACCCCGTGGATGTGTCGTTAATAGAGCGTTGTCTCTTCATTTTGTTTGAACGTTCACTGACTCTGTTATTTCGGAGCGGCTAATAAATTGCGCGATGACAGGTGTCAGCTGCTCCAACGCCTCTGCACTCTTGCGTCGATGTCTCATTCCTCACGTTCTACTCCTAAATTCTCTTATTTTATCAACGCTCCGTTCAATTTTCGTTTCGTTCCCTCAGCATTCTATTTGCTTGCGTTAACATTATAGTTTTAGTTGGGCTTAATACGTTTCGCGTAAATGCGAGTCACATATAACGTTTTAAAAAACAGCAAAATAATACTACTTTCGTCACCTATTTCAAATGCGATAGATCATACGTGAAATAATTGTAATATTGTACTTCTTTATTTCGTTGTTACGGAGAGGGGGGATTTCTAACACAAGTATATATTTACTTAAAAGAAATCCTCATTCACAACACTACTATGTAAAAACTCTGATACTGAATTATTTAATTTGATTTGATTTGATTTTCAGCTGTTAACATATACCAAATATACTAATAAAAGCATTTATAGTATCGCTTCCACATTTTCTGATTTCTAAAAACTATCTGAATTTCATGTCTTTACTAACAGAAGCGTTTAGATAATAATTTCATGTATAATCGAATAATCTCCTAAAAGGTATTTCAGGATTACATAATGTTTCATGGCTAAAGCATATGTTTCTGTTGGATTTCAGTTGATAGCAGGACTTGTACAAATGGAACAGCACGAGAGCAATGAAGCGTTTAGCAGCCCGGTAAACCGCAGCAAGATTTATGCGGCGCAAGGGGAAAATAGCTGTCAAACACCGTTCTATTTATTTTTGTGCTTCTAATTACATATTTATTACAAACAAGAAATAAACATACAATCTCACTGCATAGAGGCCCGTGTCTATTTAAATATTTTGCGATTTAAATGTTCGTTTAACTTATTGCAGATAAGCTGACTGAGCTGATACGTTGCAGTCCAGGGCTGAATTGCCACTGGCGTCGATAAGGATATAATGGTATTAAAATACCTTACAAACGTAATTTGAAATTTTTTTTGTTAAAATATGTTTAAACGTAATATTTTAATGTAGTAATTGTAGCCTGAAAATAATTATAGAGCAAAATATTGCCTTTAGTATCATTAAAATTAATTAAATGCATCCTAAGTCAAATCTCATGTTTTACTTTATTAAACTTATGTTTACTATGCGGAATATTAGAGTGTTATCAGTCTAAGTTCATTGTTACACATAGGCTTCAACCTAAACGCTATACCGCCGTATCTTCGGTTTCACGGATTATCATTTTTTTCATTTGGTTGTATTCAGAACGGGCAAGAGTTACCATACGTTATGTTTTATCCATTTTATTAGTTAAAAATTAAATGATAGTACAAAATTCCGCATTATTCGACTACGTTTTGTTGTAAAATGTCAGATGAAGCTTCCATAAACATTCATTGATATAAATAAGTATTACGAACCGGATTAATAAAAATCCTTAATTTTACTAAATCATAGAGTAAATTAACTAATCGACTTTTTTGTTTCGCTAATGCACACATCAATAGAAGTGTCTATGGAATGGAAAAACGGCAACAACCTTTTAAAAGAAAGAAGTCGAGAATAATGTAGCTATCTTATTTTGTATCATGAGCACCATAATACGTATAAAGATTTCAGCTACAAGAATTTCCTCCTTATTTTAAGATTCTCTCTACGTTAGTAATTACTCTGCGATTTTCTTTAAAAAAAAGAGAGAACGACAAGAACGAATCGTATTTAAACAGCGAGTTCGGTTATTTACGTGTCAATGGATTATGTCAATGATAGCCGAAGGATTTTTGTGTCAAAATAAGAGTGTTATTACGTTAGAAACAATCTAAATTTCAGCATTATAAACTAATAAAAATAATGTTTCTTTTTGATTAAAAATAAAAAAGCATTCAGGAAATGAGCGTTCAAAGATATTATCATCGTTTGATACCTTTAAAACAATTCAGTTGACAAGTTAAGAACCCTAAAGGAACAGTGTAAAATAAATCAGACATATACGTATTTTTTACTATCGTTAATTACGGCAGGGCGTATATAAATAAGGAACGGGCGCCCATTGAGGCGGGCTGAAGACGATCGCCGCGCCTCGACGTGTTGCTTGCGACAAGCAAATGCACTTATCTCACCGGCTCTTGAAAAACTGTTCCAGCCCGCTGTCGTCAGTTAGTTGCACCAACAACGCCCCGTAACCGGAGTCATTGCCTCCAAAGTTAATGTTAATACAGCCTTTGGAAACCCAACGAATAAAAAGTACAAATCACAATCGAGTGGACGGAGAAAACAATAAGAAATTCACTTTTGACCGTGTTCATTTTGTTTTCGTGAACGTTTTAGCCGACGTCAGACCAATGAATGAAAGGCTGAAATTCATTCGTAACCGATACAAGCGTTTAGAGTGATCATCAAATAATTAGCTGCAAGAAAATATACGATCCCGACGTCCGTCCGTTCATAAACCCGCCAGTAGCTGCACTATAAAAAATAAACAGAAGTCATTGAAGCATTATCGATACAAATAAATTGTCCAGCCACGAATGAATATCAATAAATTGAAAAGGTAAAAACATATGATCGGTTATTGTAAACAGCCGGCGGGCATTTATGCAAAACCACTTATTCACTGGGCCAATTCAACGGCGGTAGCGAAGGCTAATGAAATTTTAATTGAAACTTAGAATGGGATGCGCGCTATATCCTTGTCACGTTTTGCGAAAGAAATATTACTTTTACAACTTAAGCATAGCGCAGCGTATTCGTTGCTTTTGATTTCAATTATATTATACCATCATCAACATCATAACCAACTATACTACTGATTATTGGCCTCCTCCAAAAAATGCGACATATTTTCCTATTAAGATATATGTTTAAGAATAGCAAATAACAAACTGAAATATGTTTTAAATAAAAGTCCCGTTGGTTTTCTTGATGGTTCTTCCCAGGACAGAGGTTTTTTTTCCGAACCAGTGGTAAATAAAAAATGACTTTCTTTTAGTATTATACAATAATCTATATTGAATAAAAATTATTTATTTCATTTCATTTCAAAAGTCTTTATAATGAAATGTAAAAAAAATACAAATTTAAATATTCTACGGTAATAAACTTAATCTAAGGTAATAAACTTACTGAATCCACGAAAACTTAACAATTTACCTAAATTCGAAACTGTTGTTTGACAAAGGCCGTATTAAAATCTTAAAGAGAACTTTAATTTACGTTGGCAGCCACATCATTAATCTTATTACAACGCAACCTCCCAACTTCTCTATTACAACAAAGCAACGGGAAAATGCTCGGAAGCAAACAGCTTTGAGATAAAATCAGATCGATTTTATAAGTCATAAGTACAACAAACCCCCGTGTAAAAAGATATGTAGATAATTTGTTTAAAATTAAACAATAATGAAGAGTATGAAGGTTAAACTAACTGCGGAGGTAACGTATAAAATATCTTCACCGCCGTACGCGTAGTGAAAAAGTCAAGAATTTTTATTGGTAACGGCGAGAAGGTATTATTGCTTACGTACTGTAAATTCACCTTTGAGCTACCACTGCTAATGCTAACCACTTAACCAACAACGTGTTATCTATCCTCGAATACGAAATAAATACAGGTGCGTTGTCATCCCAGAGTTCTACTATTGCCATTAAAATTGGTCTCCGGTTCTCATTACTCACCACACACAAACACAACAACATTAAGTTGGTATTCACGTGGAATTCGTTGTCCTTTTCCGGTAGAGTCGAGCAGCGTGGCTCTACACCATGGTATAACATATTTTTTTATAAAATAGTAGTATGTAACATTGATGATGAAGATATTCAAGCTGATTTCGACCAAAGCGAATTTTTTGAAACATAGTCGGGATTTGTCGGCTGCTTAAATTTACTAGTAATTAACAGACCCAGTCGCTAGATTTTTGATATCAAAACTGTAGTCACTTTTTAGTACATTTTTTCATATGCTGTATAATATTTCTGATATTATAATATATAAAAGTGCCTTCATTATGATCCAACAAAGTTAACGAATTTGCCTTGGAGGTCTTTCAAATATGATAGAGACAAACCCATCCTTATATATCACGTGTCATTCATAGAGACTTTTAAGTTGAAAAAATGAAGTAAAGTAAAAAATAGTAAACACTTTAACCTTATTTTAATAATTTTTTAAGAATTTTTAAGGCACTGTACATTTATATGTACACTGCTTTGAATATATGTACATTTTCGATACGTATTTTTCCATTAATTCTACTTAGGAAATTAATTGCATGTAAATCTTTCTAACGGCTAATACACAAACAAAACTAACAACAGGGAAGTTCTTACAGCAGTTATCGCGGTTCCCAAGTCTCCTTGTATTTCCATTTGTTAAAACAAATATTGGCCCCGTGCATCGACGGGCAGATCCTAATTAAAAACTATATACGAGCCGCGTCGCGTCGTTTATTATACAAATGAAGGCCTTGGGCTCTTTTCGATAAGTTTAGTAGAGATGGGCCGAATATGGATTTCACCGAAATCGAATATTCGTCCGAAAGTTCGGAAAATCTTTTACGAAACGAATATTCGGCCCAACATTATTCGGCAGGATCACCTCGGTGTCTAACCAATTTATGCCGAAACTTGTTACCGTAAAGCGCGCGGTACTAGCGCCGGGCCCTGCCCCTCGCCTCTCATCTAGTACTGAGCAAATTACCGGATACCGGCACATGCTTATGTTTTGACTATTTTTATTATTCTACAATCATTTAAGGGACATTTACCGCTTAGCGTATGTCAGTCCCGTCATACCTACAATATACATTACTAACTCATATGATGTTAATTATTACACTACGTGGACTATGGATTCGAACAGAACTTTCCCATCGTCGCCATATTTTATTGACTATTTTAGTCAGGAAATAAAGTATTTCGCTGTGTAATTCTTAGTGAAAATTGATAATAATATGATAAATTGAGTGGCAAGAGATCTACTATTTGGACTTATTTTAGAGAAATGAATGAAAAAACGTTTCTTTTTGTTTGATTATAAAAACATTTTATTAATCTTTCTATTTGCTACAATTGGAAATAAATCTACAGTGCCCCAAAATCATAACGCTACACAAGTAGATTTAACTCATAAATAAAATATACTTTCAACAGTAAAATTATGAAAGACATTACTCAATTCGTACATTTCAATACGGCGGATACCTTGAGTACCACTTTAACGATTGTTCGATGATTTAGCTGAATATTCGGCCGAATACGGATATTCGGTAAAGCTGCCGAATACCGAATATGAAATGAATATTCGGCCCATCTTTAAAGTTTAGTTGACTTTGCGTTTCACTTTTGTATATCTCGGCAGGACGAGTAAATCCCACAATGCCGCAGAAAGGCCAACTCGGACATAATAATTTGTGATTAAACACAAATTACAGATTACCACCCTTTACTATAAATTAACCGACCGCGACCAAAGTCGCTTAAACAACGCCTATAACACCTAGGCGCCCAGGACCGGCACACTGTAGTGTGCCGTGAGGAACATCCGGGTAAAGGGGTACACCCCGAGGCCCGAGACCTGCACGGCTATATGCCTGCAGAAGACAACAACGACAACGACGGCAGGACAAACTATTATTTTTAATTACTTATCGGCATTTATAAGTAATGAAATATAAATAGTAAACATACTCTCATACTTGTCACCCAGAGGGATAGGAAGATACCTACTTCCAAATGACCACCTTCTCATACATCTCGTCGGTTAAGGGTACTCTTTATTCGAACCATTTTCAACATATCGCCTAATTGGTAAATAAACTCCCGTCCAAGGCATCCTATGCTGACTCTGCCACTTAATGCTGCATTACTCATTATTCATAGGCGACTAATTAAATAGCGGTGGTAGACTTTTCTTTTGCGTATAACTCCGTGTGTATATACCAAACCCTTACCCATACCATACCAAACCCTTAGCAGGCTTTTAAGTACTACACAAGCAGGTCTAGGGACAGAGACACTCTTATTTTTGCTAACAATATTTGAGAAGCCTTTAGAAGTATTATAATTTATACACTAAATAGTTTAAAAATCTGAAACCGTTGAAGATCAAAACTTAAATTGTTAAAACAAAATATTTTATATTTTAGCAATTTTAAATTTGATTTGGATATTTAATGAAATTGTATCCGTAGCCAGCTTTTATTGAAGTTAATAACAGGTGTACTTGAGCTACAATCACCGGATACTGACAGATTCCTTCAGAAATTTTGTCGTTCTAATAATATAAAAAGTCCACACAGGGGCTCCCAGAGGTAAGTTTACGGTAATTGGTAGAATAGCCGAATATGTGTATGTACCATCGGATATAAATTATGTACCTACCATCATTATCATCGTCACATAGCGTCTTACAATTTACATCTGCACAGGGGCCTCCACTAAGGATTTGCTTATCGCCGACATCCCCACTCGTTATCAGGAGTGACAGAGGTAAAATAAACCAGGAGATGGGCAGAGGCATCTTCGTGATAGCTAACTAATAATAAAATGATGCGGTTGCTACGTGGTATTTGTGCATTGAGAAAAAATTTGGTACTCTGCTAGGATTGACTGACAAACAGAGTTATGAAAATTAACTAGCTCCAATTTTTATTAATCACAATTGTAAGTAAAGAACTAATATAAATATTGTTAATATTTGTATACATAGTTCTGAATCGCATCATTATTCATAATGTCAAGAAGTTAATAATTTCTAACGTCGTCCACGAAATTAATCGTACGCCTTCATGACCACAGGCTTAAATTCACCAGATGTTATTGAAATCAAACATGTTTATTATGATGTTATTATAAACAAATCTATTAACAACTGCTCTATAAACAAATAGAATAAAACTATAACGCAAAACTTACGTCTCATCATCAAAATAAAAAAGAGCCGATCGAAAACATTGCAGCGTCTAACGAGATTATAATTAAAAATATTACAACCACTTCATAATCAGAAGCCAATTAAAGAACAAATTATAAATAAAACGAAACCACACGAAAATAATTACAAAGAATATCGAGTTGAATGTCCGCCCGATACGTAATTAGAAACAATTGTAAATATTAAAATTATAAACGAGATATTGAGCGCGGTCTGGAAGTAGCTGGCATCCGATTCTTGTTTCGTACAAGGCCCTGCCCACCTTGTACGCACTAAAATCTGATGTTATCTCCCATATTTTAATAGGTTTCCGTGGCGGCATCATCGCAGCTCGGTAATTGTATGTAGAGGGATAAATTCAATATAGCGACGTGAGGGCCGGCCGCGATTCCCTCCTCTCCAGCCCGTGATAAAGCTTAAATCAACACACGAAGTAATTACAACCGCACCACACTTCATCACAGATGCGAATAGTGATTAACTAACGCCCGCCTTGGGTTCGGCTTTGTAACGAGCCGTGCCAACATCGCGGAATTAAACGCGAAATCACAGACGTAAGATAAACAGGTTTTGCTCATATAGATCTCTTATTCTTTAAAATGAACCTTCGTGATTCATCTACGTCATCACTTCATAAAAGTTAATTGAGAGAAGTTAGTACCCAGTCTGTGAGTTGTGCTTTCAAAAACAGGTACATTAATTAGCGGATAATAGGCAATAGGCAAACATTGGTCAGAAAATTTGTTTTCACTATACTTTTCTTCCTTTCACTCGCATGATTATAAGGAAACATAATAAAGTAGGTAGTGGATAGAAACAGATTACAAATACAGAAAACAGCAGAAAACAGCATAATTTCCACATTATATCAGCCATCCTATTAACGCTACTAAAAATATCCCGTTGATTAATTTCATCTAAGCAAGGAACGGTGCACAACAGTAGATTCTTTGGCAGTTTGTGACCCTAAGCATTAAGCTACTGTAGCAGGCGTAGCATTTCTTTCCACCTAGCACTTAAATTCCGAACGTTGGACACACGCGAACGTGAAACACTGAGCTGGCTATTTGATTTTGATTTTGAACCAGCTGATCAGCATCAACGTCCTGTCTCCCTATCGCATCGTGCAAGTGTGTATAAAGCTCTGTTATAATATATCACAGTGGTTCCTAACCGGTGGTCCAAGAACCACCGGTGGTCCCTGAAGGCACCCCAAGTGATCCGCGGAGACACTATACATAAATAAGAGTACAATATATTTATCAAATTATTTCAGATGATGGTCGGTTTGCGAAAACTACCTAGACAACATTGACTATACGTTAAAATAAGGAGCGCACAATGATGTCACAAATTCATTTCGGTGTGCTTTATTTATAGAGCAAAGTGAAAAATCAACCACACATCACTAAAAGGTTAATAACAACGGTAATATTTGATCTTGCGTCTTTGATAGTGATAGTAGCACTGAATTTAAGCTTCCCCTCAACGATATTTACAAGAATCGCTATTTGTCCTAGGTTATCGCAATTCCGTATAACAATAACAAGCATTTTGTGCCAGCCTTAAGCATATTTTCTGATTCCGCCCGCCCAATTAACGGATACCTAATATCCCATAGCACGTTATTTCTGCTCCCCTCTGATTTTTATAAAAATTAAATTTACAGCCTATATACGAGTACGTCCCACTCCTGAGCAGAGGCCTCCACTCACTTCTGAGAGGGTTTTAGGGCAAGGAACTATTCGCCGCGCAGCCCCAATGCGTGTTGGTGAACTTCAAATGTCTTCAAAAAATTTTTACTTATTTCTCAGACATACAGGTTTCCTCACGATGTTTTTCACGCGGTACATCAGTACTTAATTAAATTGCAATTAAAAATTACATTGCTGCCGGCGGGGATCGAACCCGGTTTGCTCACGTACTGTGAAATTTATAGCGAGCGCTAACAATCTGAGCTACCACGGCTTCTCATTGAAATTTATAGCGAGCGCTAACAATCTGAGCTACCACGGCTTCTCATTTTAATTGTAAGTTTTTCATCTTCATTCATCTCTCTCACCAACCACGGTTGGTTGAGTGGAATAATGTCCTCCAGACCAAATTACGGTCACGGCGGCCAGTCTCAACCGGAAACTAGCAATCTAAACAGGACAGGATTATAGTAGCCGAGTGTATGCGGAAGCACCAATGCACTCTCTATTCCCTCACTCCATAGTACGACGGGATGGCACTCCGACAAGACTAGAGAGAGATTAGGCACAGGACGAAAGCTTAACGAGCTTTCTAAGGCACGGAAGTGAAACACCGGCAACGTTTACAACCACTCGATTAATGAGGCAGTCAAGTGAAATTGTAACACTGAATCTGCGGTACGGCCACCGCTCAGTAGAACAAAAGCTACGCCGACGGAAGCCGCGGCTAAGAAACTTTTTTGTTTCACAATATGTCTTAGTAATAAATAAGTTTTCAATTTCAAGAAAGATTTTGCATGAAATGAAATGAATGATTTTATTCAACATAGATTATTATAAAATACTTATTAGAGTCATTTTTTAATTTACCACTGGTTCGCAAAAAAAACCTCTGTCCTGGGAAGAATCAGCAAGAAACCCTGCGGGATTTTTTTTAAACATATTTAAATTTACAATAAATATATTTTGTTATAATTTTCGAATGATTTTTTATAGAATCAGCATGGTGGCAATCACCTCATTCCCAGAGGTTATTTTCTTTTATGTATTCATTTATATTATAGTAACCCTTTTCGTACAATTTTTCTTTAATAAAACATTTAAACTCATTTAATGACAATTTTGATGATCAATTTTGTACACATAATATTAACGTGTAGTGGCAGCGCACGAATATCCTTTAACCAATATTGTCCCGTAGGTAACGTAAGAGGAGACAGAGTGGAAAATGAAACAGGGGCAGCAGCATCTTTCCGGTAACAACTCAAAAAGATTAAAAACAACTGCTGTTACCAAGCGCGGAAACTGTGACAAAATGCCACATGTACATGGGACAGGCCTATATTCAGCTGTTTAGTTTTATAGGCTGATTGCCATTCATAGGCAGGCGTAGGAAGAAGATCCATTCCATGATATCGTCCCATGCTGGAAAGAGTTGAATCCATTAAATACCTAGGAGTCATTGTTGATTCTACTCTCACTTTCAAATGGCACATCGATTCCCTGGTATCTAGACTGAGAAAACTTATTTATATTTTTAAATCCCTCCGACACATAGCTGATCGTTCTATTATAAAATCCATTTAATACGCTCTTAGTCAATCAATAATCAGCTATTGCATCACAGTATGGGGTGGTGCAGCCAAAACTCACCTTATAGAAGCTGAGAAAGCTCAACGAGCAATCCTCAAAACTGCAGCTAAACTCCCTTATGGACATGCTACGTCGGAGCTGTACAGGTTATGGGATGTTCTCACCGTTAGGCAAATATTTATTCCAAAAATAATAACCAGAAAGCATTCCCAAGTGGATTACGATCCGAATCTCAACACCACAAAAAGAAGAAAGGACAAAGTATGTCCTTCAACGACGGTTAAATCCAGCTTAGCCAAGAGACACTATACCTATCTCAGTAATTATTTATACAACAAAATAAATAAGCTGCTATCTATATATCCTCTTCCTGAACACGAGTGTAGAAAAAATACAATAAACTGGCTCAAATCTTTAACATACGAATCCACTGAAAGTTTCTTACATCCTCAACTTTAATATCACGCACATTATATATAATTATAACATTATTTATGTACTTTAATCTAAAATATGTACCTGTATAATTTAATTAATTGGCTTTGTTATATCCTATACTATTAAACGAGCAATTCTTGTATATATATATATATATATAATCGGGATCTCGGAAACGGCTCCAACGATTTTCATAAAATTTAGTGGCCAGGGAGTTTCGGGGATAATAAATCGATCTAGCTAGGATTTATTTTTAGAAAATGTCTTTTTGTCCGTGTTTTTAGGCAATGAAAAACCGCTACAATATCGTTAGAATAAGAAGGTAAATTTTGACGGATTGTTAGTGATTATAAATAGCTTATTGGTATAATGGTCGGTCACAGAATCGTAAAACCCCGGTTCGAGCCCAGACCGACCGACCGACTTTTTTTAACTTTTTTTTCATGTTCCTTTCTTTTTTGAGAAAATCTATTTTTTCGAGCCCTTTTTTTAGTATTTTTTAAAAACACGAAAATTTAAATTAAAATAATTGCACTCATGATTTTTTATTCAAATAACCAGTTCCGTTTTTTCTGTTATGTCGCTAAGATCAAAAATTATTATTTATATTTCATCAGTATGTAATTTGTGTCTAAATATAATTTCCAAAACACACGAATTATAAAAAAATCGAGCGAAAAATACTGAGTAAAGCTCGGTCAACCGGGTACTTTATATTATCCTTCAATTTACGAAATGTCGATTTTCTCAAAACCAATAAAATGAAAATAGTGATGTCTTCAATATGTTATAAAAACGTGTAAATTAAGATGTACAATTCGTGAGGAGGGACCTGGTGACCTATAGAACAGGTATTGTTTAATACCATTATTAGGCACCAGTCTCTCACAAACCAGGGTTCAATACGTTTATAGTTTAACATGTTTGTCATCAATAATACTGTACCACTTTGTGATGAGAAAATAAAAATAATTTCTATTCTATTCTATTCTATGATGGATCCATGCCTTACATGAAGTTTGCCTTAATAATTTAGATTCTTTGTATCGATTACTAACCCACATGTTATGTCTCTGTTCCATTTTATTTGATGTTAATACAAACTGCTTCCATGAATTGCGCCTAATGTTTGGTCTGCAAATAAGGTATTCTCTTCTATACATACTATTCTAGAAGTACGACATAATTTTCAAAAACGCAAAGGAGAAGGGGACGTTTCCATACATACTTGGGCCCCTGTGTTAACAAGATGAAATTAGAACCATTCGAAAGCTCACTCATAAACAATTCATAGCTAAAAATCTGGTAAGATTTGTCGCTCTAGCAGCTGAGAGTAAAGCGAGGTTATATACTAGAAGACCTTTTTTTAATAAAAACTTTGAATTAAATTAATTAATTAACTAAAATCTATCGAAATTCAAATCATATCCATTACGAACGGAAATAAAAGTATGAATATTTAACCTTGTCACTTCGCAGGGTTACAGGCTAAAGGCAAAAGTGTAAATTAATTGTTTAAATTTTTTTTAAATGTTTATTCAAAATTTCGTATGGTGAGTGTAGAGAACCGGAGACCCTTTTTACTGGAAATGAGGCATTCCATCTTAGTCCTCACGGGTGACAACGCATCTGTATTTTGATTCTTAATCAAAGATAAATGTAGATGTCTATGGGCACAGCAATAACTTCAGGTTGAGTGCGTGCTCGTTTGTCACTCTATCCTATAAAAATAAAATTGTTTTTATATTTTTTTGTAAAATATCAGTGTTCAGTGCCATAGGCTTCTACTCTGTTTACATGTTACACCCTTTTTTATACAGACGGTAAAATAGGTCATTCAGTATCACCAGTAAAAGTCGATTTTTCACTACAGTTACTTAAATAACAATGAGGCATCATGGATGTCAATAAATAATTAGGTTCAGCAGTGTAGGTAAGATACTCGTACGTTTTTGACAATCCTTCAGAAGAGCAAAGGCAGATAAATGCTCTTATACAAACAAAAATTGCACCACATCAGGTATTTATGTTTTTAAAATATTCATTATTTGCTAGATAATAAATACTTCATACTTTAACTCTAGATGATTACTCTTTTTGTCTTTTGGACAGAAATGATTATATCTGTTATTGATTGACTGAATGCTGTAATAATTTTAGCCACAAATAAATCGTAAAAATATTGCACATTATAATATTTTTAACATGAAAATAATAGTTATTGCTTTTTGACTATGAAAATCACATGTCTCCTATTAACAATCAGTGCTACAAGTTCAAATTCAGGTCAAATGACCTTTCCATATATGATATATTTTTTATACATTTTTGTACCTCCTGACTTTATGTGAATTATTATTGTTTTATAAACAAAAGTATTTATATTGTAATATGTTCATACAAATATGAATAAAAATAGCATTCTCTTACAAGGCTAGGTTCATTTGACCTATTTAAATGATGATTGTTTTTGTGAGTGGGATAATTATATTTAGTTTAATTTTATTTTCTGAAATCTAAAAGATGGCCAGTACAAGTATTTTATAATATTTTAGATTTATCGGCAATAAATGCCTTGGTCTTGTACTAAAAAATTAACAACTAGAATATTATTATACTGCAATTGGCGGTCAAACTGAGTAGTAACATTTTAGAAGAACCCACTCCTAAGACCTCACTGCAACATTTTATAGCCTCAGAAATGCCAGCTGCTGAGTTCAGAAAGAGGTATAATTTCCATCAAACTCACTGTAAAAATAAAACCAATAAAGCATGTAACTTATATGTATAAATCTACTATGTGGCAGATGCATTCAACCAAAACTATTCCCATGCCATAACTGTAATTTCGTTATTTATTAAAAAATTATTTACACTAGAAACCAAAAATATTTTATTACTTTTGTAACATCCAATATTGCCCATTATTTCTAAAATGTTACTATAAATATATATATGCATAATTAGAGACTAGGTAGCAATGATAGGTCGAATGACCCTTGAACGCCTTTTTAGTTTAACTGTTTCTCCCGTATTGCTAGTGTTAATATATATATATATATATATATATATATATATATATATATATATATAATACCTAATAATAATTAAATGTTTTCTTTTGTAGATATCATTATCTGATAGGATATGCCATTCATGCTGGATGAAGTGTAAGCTTGATGCCATGCGTATTGAGCAAGTTGATGAAGCTCGCCGAGAGTCTACAACTAGAGAAGTTGATCTTGAAACATGTGACTCTGAGCCAATCACTCAGTCAGTTCATGAAAGTCTAGAAGTGCCTTCTGAAGTTGTATCTAGCAACATAACATTGGAAAATTATAGACGGGCAGCAAATACTGCTTCTCACTGCCTTTTCCCTCAATGTACTAATATTAATCTGCACAATATGGCAGATTCATTTAAAGCAACAATACTCAGTTCATATAGATATTATATTCCGGTGCACAGCCGTATATACAATATTTTGTACCTATTAATCACATATCGAGAGAAAGTCTAATGGATCATAACCTTACAATACCAAATGGTACGAGGGTGGATTGAAAAGTACTCGGCCTAACACAGATCCATTCAATTCTAAAAATCAAATCTACCCACATTATTTAGTTCAGTTCAGACTAGTTCATTGTGTGAAGTTCGAAACGTGTGCGATAATTAGTTGTGATTTTATAAATTTATTAACAAAGTAATCGGACATAATTTCCGCGAATGGAGCAAATCGAGCAGCGTGCCGTCATTAAGTACCTCCATAAGAAGGGGCTATCATCAAAAGCCATCCATGATGACATGGTCAGTACATTAGGCGATTGTGCTCTGTCATATTCATCCGTCAAAAAATTGATAGCAGAATTTAAGCGTGGTAGAGAGAGTGTGAAAGATGAACCCCGCTCTGGAAGGCCTTCGACGTCAACTACTGACGAAAATATTAAAAAAGTACTTGATTTAATAATGGGAGACCGCAGATTAAAAATTAGAGAGATAGCCGAGATTATAGGCATCTCTTATGAACGAACTCAAAACATAATTGTCAACGAGTTGGGTTTCCACAAGGTGCTGCGAGGTGGGTTCCGCGACTGCTTTCAGTTGAACAAAAAAGGACGCGATTGACTATTTCACGCGACTGTTTGGAGTTATTTGAAGCCGATGCAGATGATTTTTTGAATCGTTTTGTTACTATGGACGAAACATGGGTTCATTACTGTACACCGGAAACAAAACAACAATCAAAACAGTGGAGAAGACCTGGTTCACCACCCCCTAAAAAGGCTAAGTCGATTTTGTCGGCAAATAAGGTGATGGCTTCAGTATTCTGGGACTCGAAAGGTGTGATTATGATTGATTGTCTTGAAAGGGGTCAGACTATAAACTCTGATTACTACTGCACCTTACTACGTCGTTTACGAGAGGAAATAAAAGAAAAACGTCGAGGAATGCTCAGAAGAAAAGTCCTGTTTCATCAAGATAACGCCCGTGTTCACACGTCAGTACAGTTCAATGGCTGAAATTCACAACTGTGGCTTTGAACTGTTACCGCATCCGCCGTATTCACCTGATCTGGCACCATCAGACTTTCTGTTCCCTAACCTAAAAAAGCACTTGGGAGGTCAAAGATTTTCGACAAACGACGAGGTCAAAGCAGCTGTAGACGCATATTTTGACTCTAAGGAAGAATCATTTTTTTTCAACGGTCTAAATGCTTGGAAGGGGAGGTGGCAAAAGTGTATTGAACTTGATGGTGATTATGTAGAAAAATAAAAATATAACTGATTTAGTATGTGTTTATTTTCTTGGTTAGGCCGAGTACTTTTCAATCCACCCTCGTATATTCAATGAAAACTATACAAACACTATAATTATTTGCGATGGGACTTACATAAATATAAATAAAAGTTATAATTACTCCTTTCAAAAAGTTCTTTTCCTTCTTCTTTTCATATTCATTACATAAATATAAAAATGTATTAAAGCCATTTTTATTTGTGGCATGTGATGGTTACATCTTAGATTGTTACGGTCCATACAAGGCTACCACCACATCCGATGCTAGCATAATGATTTCCCTTTTTGATAATGAAAACTCTTCCCTTAGATTATATTTTCAAGATAATGATGTGTTCATATTGGATAGAGGTTTCCGGGATTCTATAAGAATGCTAGAAGGTTGTAATTATCGGCCATATATGCCTGATTCTCTATTAGAAGGCGAACACCAGTTAACAACACAGCAGGCCAACCGGAGTCGCTGTGTAACAATATGCCGCTGGGTAGTTGAGGCAGTAAATGGACATTTTAAAAGAGACTTTAAGCTCTTGAGGCAAGACTATTTTCACAAATCAGTGCCAGATATGATGCAGAACTTTCAGATAGCGGCCAGTTTACTTAACCGATTTGGTGTTCGTCTTCGTGATAGAGATGATTCTAATGAAATAGTTGCCATAATTAGAGAGAGAATTAACTTTGAAAATAATTTAGCCCTACTGGTTGAAGAGCTAAATATGAATACTGAATAGGTCAACTGTTTTTCAAAGTATAATAGCTGACCAACATAATTTATTTATGTTTCCTAGATTACGTTATAGTGAATTAATACTATTTGCTCTAGGCACTTACCAGATAAGGCAAGCCAGATCATATTACGGGGAACATATTCGATTTCATGGATCATATAGAATAGAAATATGTAGGGATACACAAGATTTTTCTCAATATAATCTCAGAGGAAGTAGTGATAGAACATTAATAAGAGGAAAAATTAAGTCCAGGCACATTTCAAGAAAACAATATTATGTCTATATTTTAATAGAAAATAATGTGTCTGGCAGAGCTGCTATAGTCGAATATTGCTGTAATTATTTGGTCGGTCGACGAACCATTGGATGTTGCGCTCACGTTATGACGTTAGTGTGGTACCTTGGATGGGCTAGGTATCAAGAAAATATTTCTGCTCCAGCAGATTTTCTGGATGACGTAGTGGTAAGAGATTTAAGCGAAAATGATGATAATTAATAGACCATTAAACTTTAAAATAGTGTTTTATTTGTTTTTCCCATTTTGTTCATCAGGTATGTATGTTAGTATGTACCATAGGCCAATGAAATTGTGTTTGGTTGATAAATGATCATTTTGACAATACAAGATGAACTAAATGTAGTTAGTAATTATTTATGTATGCTGAAGAAAGAGCAGATAGCGCTCACTCAATTTATGGTGACGTTCATCGAGAGTAAGTGGTGACTTAAGGGCAGTTGGTTTCAAGAAATTCACAAAGTAAAAAAGATGTTTTAGACCATAACTAGGTAAGTATAGCAATAATATACTATACTAACTTCGAGCGTTAATTATAAGCTATAGCACATTTATTTTTTATTACCTATTTGGTTACGGCAAATCCTAACCTATAAAGTGACATTAATATTTTTTGGGATTCGTAGCGTTTAAATCGTAAAAATGACTATATGACATTATTTTCTAAGCTTACATATAGTTTTTCCATTATATCTTATAATTATACATAAACTTTCACTATCAGGTTTTTAAATGTACGGAAAGTGGGCATGATTCTTTAAAACAACAACCAGTAAGTGACAAGTGTAGTGAGTCTGAGATCGATTACTTAAATGGTTGTTGTTACTATTATTTATTGGCATGTTTATGTTTTGTATTTTTTATTAGGTACTTTGTAAATGTAATAGCAAAACCTTTTTTTATCTCTCTCGTTAACAAAGGAAAAATATCGAAAATAGATCTTAATATGCTTGAATTATTCGAGAATCGCTTATATTTAGCTGGTCTTTTTCTTAAATTTAGTGAATAGTTTTGAAGCGTAAACCGTCAAGTTTTAAAATAAAAGACGTTTAGTGGTAGGTACCGTCCAGAAACCAGAATTTCACTAGTGTATCGATTTTTCATTTTAATCGCTTTATTGACATAAAAATGTTTACTACATTTTTCTATGGATGTAACGATTCCGATACCAATATCGATATATCAGCCGATATAATCGGCAGACCGATATATCGGCATCACCGATTATATACAACCGATATCAAGAGTTTGAAAAGCGCTCGAAACGAACAATGTGCCCGCGAATTCTTGCTCAGAGCCGTTTTTTGTATTGAAATTTTGATTTGACATTTTAGTTTTCACTTTATAGAGACTCCAGTGCTTGTGTTAGGATCAACGGGGTCTACTCGAACTGATTTGGCATCCATAAAGGTGTCAGACAGGGCTGTGTGGCTTCCCCATGGCTGTTCAACCTATTTATGGACAGTTGTTTGCAAAATTTGAAAGTTGAAGAATGCGGATTAAGAATGGGTGAGTTAACCGTCAAATGCCTTTTGTACGCAATGACGCAAGAATAACTTGATCATCGGCGGCCGAGTTGCAAATGATGGTTACATTAATGAACAGATCACTAAAAGAAAGGGTGTGAAAGTGAACGCAAGTAAGACGAAAGTTATGGTTTTTGAAAGAGAAGAAAGTAAAACGATATGTGAAATAAGAATAGAAGGGGAGTTGATCGAGCAAGTAGACGAGCTTGTATATTTGGGTAGCGTATTTAGCAGGGATGGGAGATGTGATAAGAATATAGAACGACGAGTGAATGCCCCATTAATTTAATATACTCAATTAAATTAATGGGGCCCTACACTCTATTGTGAAGAGTCAAAATGTGTCGAAAAAGGCACGTATGGCAATTCACAATGCTGTGTTGGTCCCTACTTTAACGTATGGTAGTGAAAGTTGGGTGTGGCAGAAGAAGCACGAGAGTAGAATGAACGCAGTAGAAATGCGGTCGTTAAGGAGTATGTTAGGGCTGAATCTGAATTACAGGGTGAGAAATTGTGTGATAAGAGAAGAGTGTGGTTTGCAAGATGATGTTGTGACCAGGATTAAGAAAGGAATGCTTCGGTGGTTTGGTCATGTGGAAAGAATGAATGAGGAAAGAATGACAAAGAAAATTTATGTTGCAGAAGTGAATGGCAGAGTCGGAAAGGGACGTCCTAGGCGAAAATTTATCGACCAAATTGGCGATTTATTGAAAACGGGCCAAATTAGGAGTACCCTTAATCAACGAGCATGTATGCGTAGGTATATGGATGTGAAGGAGGCGAGAGGGGTGTGTCAGGATTGTGCCAAATGGAAGTCTGTAGTCTCTGCCTACCCCTCTGGGTGACAGGCGTGAGTGAGTGTATATGTATGTATGTATTTTCAAACTTGTCAAAGTCGCTCATTTTATATTTTATTTTATTTCATCATCATTAGAACATCGTAATATTACATGTATTAAATTAAGATGATTACAGGTAGCCGTTAAAGTGGCAGTGTCACGGTGCGGCCGTAATACGGCTGCAGGAGGAATGTGTCTGATTAGTTTAGAAAGGAATCTGTTCTCAAAGAATACCATCGTAAAACATCAGCAATATCCTGCTGTTTCGACTGGTGAGCGAAGAGAATCGGAGTTTCTTTTTACTGGTGATTAGACTTCCATCTTAGTTTCTCAACTCATCTGGACATTGAATCTCCTTTTAATTTATAATCAACTATAGACTTCGATGTCTTTCAGCGTATATTATTACCCTCGCTTGTATTAAAAAAGTGTCGCATACTCATTCGATTTATATATTATTATATTTTAATTACAATGTTTTACTTTCCCATCGTTATATTCTCTACCTTAAGTTTTATCTTGGATTAGCAGTGGAACATATCCACGCCAAGAGTTCAGTAAAGTAAAATTAATATTTTTAGTAAATAATAGAGCAAGCCGCTCAGCCTTATCTAAATCCTATACATTCCAACACGATGCAAATCATTACAGTTTTGGTAAATTTCAATAAACAAAAACCTCTATTAAGCATTCAAAAGGTTTTAGGTAGGACATCTTCAACAGTCCCTTCAAATTTGATTAATTAAAAGTTTTGCACGGGAAAGAGTAAGATTAACGCGAGGGTTGTACAAAACTGAAGTTCTTTTGTATTTTATCCTATAAAAAGAAGTTTTTCAGTGAAACAACGCTCAATCTGCAACAAAATATAAAAGTTTCACAATAACGTATACGCCTCGAGCGGCGAGATCATCAAAAACAAGAATAATTCCTCTTTATAAAACTTATCTAGTCTATTTACTGGAGGAGTTTTTTGAAAGCAGGTTGCTGGGAAAGGGTTTATTAAAAAGGCCAACCCAACCAACCATCGTAATTAATTTCTATAGTTACTTTCCGCCTGGCTATTGTTATATATGTATAATATTATTAAAAAATACCACTACTTCCGCATAAAAAAGTTCCTGGCAACTCTTCTTTCTCGTAATAATATTTTCATCAAATTATCGTATTAACAAGAGCCAAAAACTTAACCTATTTTAAATTCTTACTTATTTATTTACATGATTTAAGACCTTATAGAAGACTAAGCGCAGTGAATGTGCGTGGTACTCTCGTAACCGATTTCTACGAAGCCGATAACTACTAGGTATCAAATACAAAAATATGGTGTATTTATGACACAGATATAAAGTATGTGAAGCATATGAATAATTTTCTCACCTTTCCAGGTCGCTTACAAGGTAATTTTAGATAAGTGACAGATATAGTGAAAGGAGCATTTGGTACACTGCAATCATTAATTGTGTTTATCACTAAAGATTGTTTTGGTATGGGACTTTATAGCAGAACCTAGCAAAAGTAGGTACGTCAGCTACTAAGAAAAAACTAGTCAAATATTAGGGTTATTTCAATGTTGGCCGTACTGGTTGTATATAGGAGGCGTTAGATAAATAACCCATCAGCCCTTTCTGTCCTATGAGGCGAATATGAGAAACCCCAAAAAATCCCGTGGTTACCGAAAACGTTTAAAAAGTATTTTGGTTAAATACTCCTTCTCAGAGTGTATATGTTTTCATTCTCGATTAAGAATAAATGTAGATGTTTATGGGCCACAGCATCCACTTACATTAGGTGGATTGTATGTTAATTTGTCATAATTATTCTATAAAAAATAGTTTAATTAATTGGTCGCCATGTAAAATTCCCAAAACAACGACTAGGGCAGTCAAAGATGCGAGAAGTTTGATGCTGCGATCGTCTATCCTCTCTACAACAGGAAAGGCCAGCTGCCTAGCATTGAACTTTTTAAGAAGATTATCGCAATTCTTTTACGAGTACAAGATCAATTGTGAACATTTGTTTACCAGTTTATTTAAGAATGCACATTTATTTATATTGATAATATAGCCGAGCATGTGTTGTAGTTTAAGTTAATGCAGCAACGGTGTTTAAATATATACATATTATATATTATGTAGGTATACAGGGGCGTAATGAGGCCGCTATATGGCGCTCGAATTCGGTACTGCCGTGGGCGGGCGGCGGCGTGGCACTTCGCTGCAAGCGGCCTCTCCAATTAGCCTTAAAATAATGAACATGTTTTATATTTCCACCCGACTGCGGCGTGTACTCATCCCCGTTTGCCCCGGGAGGTCATGCGGTTGTGGCCCTCTCGCGCCGTAACATGCCGTAACTTCGAGTAGGTAATATAATTACGTAGGGACACGTCGACTGAGTTTCGCTTCCGTTGGTGATAAGTGCATCGTTTTGTATGTTAAACGTGGAACATAATAGTTGAGTGCTCATTAGATGTTTCGTGATGCCCGCGGTTCACTATTGTTCGTGAGCTTTACCAGTTTAGGGGAAGAACCAATTTTGATTTAATTAGTTGTCCGAGAAATAACTTCAGCTATATAAAAAGTAAACGATGTATATCCTTATCTTAGTGTATTTTCGTAATCTGCCTTACTGGCTACAAACTGAAAATTTGCGTTATGGTTAAGCCCGAAACAATATGCCGAGTTTGATTTCATTTGGCACACCATGGTGATGAAAGTTTTATTAGTTAATAGCGGGGCGGAACCCCGCCTTTGCAACAGTGATTTCTGTATCTCGACAGCAGCACCATCACCTACTATATTATATTGGTTATATTCCTCCTATTGTTAATATAATCCATCCAGATACCCACTCAGATACACACAAAAAATACATAAAAATCGAGTTCGAGCCGTTTTCGAGTTATAGCGAGACCAACGGACAACAATTGATTTTTATATATAGTGGCTGATTTTTTACCGTCTGGAAAAAATAGGGTGTACAGGTGTACAGGTGAACGGAATAAAAGCCTATGGCACTGATATTTTACAATATTTTTTTACATTAAAATATTACGAAATTGATTTATCAATAAATACTACTAATTGAATGCGTGCTATTTTAACTTCGGTATCTTTTAATTGATTTATTTATTAAATTCCAAATTTTTGTTTTTATTTTTTACTGCCGAAAGTTTACTTAAATTAGTGGTATTTATTTATAGTTCAATTTCATAATATATAAATGTAAAAGCAAAAGAATGTTAAATATTAATGCCATAGGCTTCTACTCCGTTCACCTGTTACACCCTATATTTTAATATTTTTCCAGACGGTAAAGAAATCATCCAGTAGAGAGTAGCTGATATCCGCTAGCTTTGCTGGGCGCACATTTTACTGTGGAAACTAGATCTAAAATATCAAGGAAAAGTTTTTTTATGGGACTATCGTAAAAGCCGTTTTTAGTGAGCGTCTACTCGTAGATTGCGAAATGACTTTAGATCTTGTGAGGAGGCATATATATATATATATATATATATATATATATATATATATATATATAATAGTTACATATGTTGTAACTCTGTGCTTTAATGGGGTTGTGCTTATGAATAAAACTCATTTTATTCGGTACTAGTCCTTATAAGTTAGATGGGAGGACTTCCTAAGTCTCTTTGGGTAGATATCACCCATTTTTGTCGCCAAATAGCAGTGCTTACATTGCTGTTGTTCTGTCTGAAGGGTATAGAGATCCAGTAAAATTACACACTGCAAGACTTACTTCTTTGACTTACCTCAGAAATGACATCGTAGCTTTTTATGCTTCTAGGTGGCTTACCATCGAGTGGAAATAAAGTTCGTTTGGGACAACAATTTTGTAAAAAAAAAGAAGTTTAAAAATTAACTCATCAACAGAAAACCAATAATATTTTTTTTTATTATAATGTTTTCAAGCAGCAAGTAGCTAGTGACAATGGGAGGGAGAACGTCCGTAATATCATACATTCTCATTTAATTTTTAATAGTCTCTAAACAATTTCCCGTCTCTTTAGTGTACAAATAAAACGACCGCTTGCGGAGATTTAACTAAGCTTGAATAAATAATCAATTCAAACCCGGGCGCGCGCCTTCTGATCAATTGCCACAATAGCGAGCGGATGATATACTCTGCGAGACGCGGCGATAAATATTCCAAGACAAATGTTTAGAGCGTCTCCAGGGAGTTGCGGTGACACTAAATTTAAAAGCATCAATTGTACAGAAATAACCGAAACACGGTTAAGATCTTTCGAAAACAAATCGTGTATCGGGCGGTTGACGACACTCGTGATTGACTGCGCAAGTGAACAACTCTAATATAAACAAATTAATAGGGAGCGAGTCGGTCCCGGCGGTGGCGGGCATCGTTTAAAACCGACGTTGGCGAAGCGGGGCTCCATGAGGAACGGCTCCCGGGTGTCATTACTGTATTTACGAAAAAAATATTAAGACGCGTGAGCTGTAAATCAGGCAGGCAGCTTATACTTCGCTTACAACACGCTTCCTGTCTAGCAATGTTACGATTATAATTTCTTAGGAAACATAATTCTCGAGTGATAATTTTTTAAGCGCGTCATAATTTTGATCGTGTTGAGTTTTATGATTTTGCACTGAATGTCATATTTTATACGCCGGACGGCGCTATCTCGGCGATAAATTCCATTATCTATTAACACTTGTTAATCGTATCTCATAGATGGCGTATTATCAAAACGGGAAATTTTGAGGGTAACTAGGGCTATAAATAAAGGAGTCTTTACATTAATTATGAGCTTAATTATGTTAGAATCCCTTTGATTTAAAGGCGCTCTTTGCCGCCGCAAACGAATTGTAGTGGCTTAACGGAGTTTCTCGAGCTCTGCCTACCGCTTCGTGGTTATAATTATTTTTGTCGTTGAATAAATGTCTACGTAGAGCGTACAGATCGAGATGAAAGCGAATTGAGACAAGTTGACGCCTGTAACGTTCTCGAGGATTAGCTGGATAGGCCGTTTACGTCAAACGCGGTTTTAGTGTTATTTTAGGATTTAAACACTGTAAGATAGAGGGCCGTGGAGAACCAAAGTGATTGATGACCGTAATAAGTTCCTTATGGATCATAAATATACGTATACTGTACACACGGTTGTATTAGCTATAAAGAAAAAATGAACTTTGCAGAAAAGTCCTTAATACCTCTGCTTTTTTTATATAAGATTAAAACATAAAAAATAAATAAGTAGGTACATTAAGTACCGTAAATAGTAAGCTGAAAACGTAATCAAAAATTAATCACTATTAAATTGTCCTATTAAAGGAAAGATTTTCTATGCAAATGCTTATTTTTTGCAATACACTGTATTTTTTTCTAAGCGCATTCAAAATCAAAGTGGAGAATCGATTCATAACAAAACAATAATCGCTCAGACGATTAGCGCTTAGATTTCTAGGCGGGAGGCGAAATTTGGCGGAATATCTTGGGCGGACGAGGTACCGTCGGGAACTAGCGCGTGTACGCCGGCGGCCATCGCGGCGACATGCGCCTCCACCCTCCCGCACGTCGCACGCGCCACCGCCCTTGCGGAAGATACTTGCAAATTCCATATGTACAAAACAGTCTTTCCGGGACACACAGGATTTAAGAGGATACCTTGAAAATGAATCGATATTTTGGAGGCGTGGCTTATTCCTTTGTCGGTGAAGCTAACGGACGGCTGCGGGAGTGTCAAAATGAAAGTGATGCAATGACTTCATGGTACGCAAATTATAAGATAGCCATACCGAGCAAGCACTCGGAAAAAAACTAAGTAAGCTCCAAATAACATTTTCATTTATTTTAACAAAACTTCGTTATGGATCAAAAAACTGGTTTATGAGAACTTAGATATTATTTTTTACTATGCTTTAAAAATAATTCCATGCAATTATTCGTAAAGATATTGTGGTGTCATCAAGAAATGTAAATAATTAGAGCCTATTTTGCAATTTTTTTCTATCGAGAAAGTTACATGATATCGTGTTTTCCTTTTATGCAAACCAAGGTCATATAATCAAAAAACATATACCAAAATTTTGGTTTGTAATCTATAAAACTTAAAAAAATATGCTAAATAGAAAAACCACCAAATTTTCGAGGTATCGCCTTAAACCAACATCGTGTAACTATACCTATACGAGTACTTAAGCGACGAAAAAAAAACTTTCAACTGTTTTTGTTTCTTTCATTTTTACGCCAACTCTTAAGAAATTCATGAACGAACAGACATTTTTATGTGCGACTTCTTCTCTTCCAAACATATCGTTCTATACGACATTTTAAGTATTTTAAGACGGTGCCTAACTATTATTAAAACCGAAAGTACATATGAGATGATGTAGGTGAAGATGCTAAAGCGCATTGACCTAGCTTAACAAAAACCTATTCACTCTTGCTTTAAAGACACCCTCATTGAAAATCGGATTGTAAGGCAGATGTTGGTTATCTATTTACTCCACACTTTTGCTGTACGCTGTTTAGTTCTAATGTGTAATATTACTTATCTCGTGCTATCAATTAAATCGAATATTATGTTCATTGTCACACGAATATATTCATTGTTACATTTGTGCGCAAGTCGTTAGAAGGATTCATTCTATCCATAATAGGTATTAGTATTTCTCTTATTTTTTTTAAAACGTTACCCCACACTAGGATTTTCTCCTGCATCGTGGGGGCAGTTTACAAACATAAATTTCACAAGGACAAACATCCAGACCCGGAACAATTACTTGTAGGCCATACAAATACTTGTTCCGTGTGGGATTCGAACCCGCGGCCTTTAGCGCTGTAACACATTGCTTAGCCACTACGCCACGGAGCTGTCAAATTAAATATAAAAATCAAATTAAGTAATAATTAGTTAATAACACATAAACTTTGAAATGCTAACTTTATTTCAAAGTATAGGTATGCTAAACGTTGTAAACATGCAAAGTAATATATATATATATAGTATGTAGTTAGTATTTAGTATATTTAATTAGTCTGTGTGGGCTGTAAGTATATCTGCTACCCCATATCGTCTCCTACCGCTACCCCATATCGCGTCGTAAGACGGAACAAAAGGACAAGCCAGGAGAGAAGGGCAACAGCGTCTTCCTAGTAACTTGAAAAAACTACGGTTGCCCATCTGCCTGCCAAGCAGGGTCACTATGGTATATTGAATATATACTACAATAACAATATATAATCTATTAATCATAGATGCCACGCATGTATAACTATGGTAATTGTAACTGATTTATAAAAAAACGACGTAAATTAATTTAAACATTTTTCGTAGTTCTGGCTGCAAAAGTGTAACATTAACCCCAACCAACCAACCCTCCGTAACAAAATGTTAATAAATAAAGTACGCCTTTAAACACAAAATAACGCAAACCAAATAAAACAAGACACGATGTTAAAGCTGCCCCTAATTGACGGAGTTTGTTCCATTCAGATGCCCGAGTTGCAGTCAACTGTGAAATAGCCGTAATTCAATAGCCGCGCAAAAGACCATCTATCATCGAACCCGCAAACGCCAAGATCGCTGTGAACCAACTGGACAATCGAATAATTGTCCGGGCCGCGTACAATTGGCGGTTGAACCGCCACTGCAGGCTCTATTTCTGCCTAGTGTTTAGAAACAATAGCCGTGCACTGCAATTAGTTTATCGAATAGATGGTGGTCGAACGAGTCGTAAATCTACTCTCTTGCCACCAGTGGGCGCCGTACGTATATGCGCCGTATGTAGATTCGGTTCGGTTAATTAATGTGCCATGGTAAAGTGCGAGGATTCTCCCTCGCATCCCCGGCCGGGTTTCGTAAATTGCGCACCCGTCTCCCCGATGTACGATAGCACCAATTTTGGGCAAATTAAAATCCCTATACCTAAAGAGTACGCCGCCTAAATAAGTTGTTTGTGTTTTTCAAACGGGAGTATTTGCGTTTTTCGAAAAAGATTTTTTCCGGCTATAAAATAATTCTTTTTCAGGAATGATTAACCTAAACAAACTAAAGAACGCTGTTCAGTCGAATTTCAGCATTATAGTACTGTAGTTTAAAATGGTATTAGACATTTTAAAGGCACAATTTTCACTCTGATGTCTTTTATAATTTTTACGAAGTGTTACAAGGAGTAGATTATATCAAAACCGAAACCATGTTTTTGTAAGCACGCTTTTCATGTTTAGAGTTGGCAGCAGGTGTCCTTGGGGTTCAGTAGCCACTTACGATCGTATGGACGATTGATTCGATTGATCGAAGATTGTCCCTGCAGTTTTACACAACGTTTAAAAATTAAACTCGTTAAAAAGAAAACCAATACTAATATAAAAAATAACGTTTTCAACTAGAAAGCAGCTCGTGAAAAATAGAAGATTTAACGGCATAATTTTCACTCTGGTATCTGTTATAATTTTTAACTTATAACAGATACCAGAATCACTGTGACACTTTTTAAAGTGTCACGGTGAGTAGATTAGATCAAAATCGAAGCTACGTTTCTGTAAGCACAAGACCACTACCTGATCGGATTGTTTGAGATAGATAGTCGCAGTGATACTTAGGTATAGTTGGGGTAAAATGATGATCCTAATTATTAAGACAGTAGTGGATAAAGGTTAATTTGTAACTTGCAAAATATATAGTTAGTTTGATTCCAGTCACATCAGTAGTAAACTACTAATATGATTCTTTAACTGCCACTAGATGGAGTGACGGCCTGGTAAGACATGTAGAAAGTCGATGTAACTCATTGGGCTATTATGTACGTAAGTACATATTACTTCAATGATGTAAATATAAATAGTAGTAGACTTTTGAAAGGCTGTAATAGTGATGATGATTATGGTAATTCTTTTGAAGCGAAAAAATAAAGGATTTTATCAGTTAAAAGACTAATCGTAGTATTAATACGGGCAACTTTTTTACTTGTTCAAGGTTATTTTAGGATCGTGCTGAAACCAGATTTAAATGTTAATTTTAGCTTTTCGTACCGACATCCTGACCTAAATCAGCAAAATCGTTTAGAGGCAGGCACGCATCAAGAACCACTCGGTAGGTCTGGTAGTTCGTCATGCGATCCTCACAAACGCGGCCGTCTGACGGATCGCGGGCGTCACCGTCCTCTAAACCCTTATTATCCCTTTCATGCTGAATTTCAATTAGCATGCTTTCGTGTTTTGCAATAACAAACGGAGACCAGTTTGGTTGAACACAATACCCACAAATATGGGCGTTGACGCAGCTAGGGGGTCTGGAAAACCCTTTGTGCAACTATGATCCCACTTTCAATAGAATATATGAAGATAAATAATGATTCAACTAACTTTATATCGATACTTACGATGTAACAGTTTTCGCGTTGAAGTAGTTTCAAAAAATAATTTCATGAAAATTAGACGCTTTTATGACACTCTCAATTTTTAAACAAATTTTAAATTATAAATAACAAATACAAGGCTGCTTGTTTTTAAGCCAACCAGATATTGTTCAAATATACGAATGTCCTTTTACTTTTCAATAATATTTGCTTGTCATAAATGCCGGTATATTTTAAATAAAAATAGTTTCAAATTTATGAAATTTAAAATAGATTTAATCTGACTTCATCAGAGTTGTGTGTGTGATATATATATATATATATATATATATATATATATATATATATATATATATATATATATATATATACCTCTATAGTTTAATAAAAAAGAAAGGTATTTCCTACCCAGTGATTCTTGTTAAATTATTTCGCCGCTAGATTACAACAAGGCTAATCATACATTATATATAATTAATTTAAAACCTAATTATTATTATTTTTATGTTATGCACTTAATGTTTTGAATCCATTCGTGAAAATGTAAAGAGAATAAGTATTTCGTTTCCTGTTAAAAGTAATAATGCAATGGTCAGATGACTTGAAAATCCAATAAGTTATTTGGAGAACAAATCTAAAAGTCAGCCTGAACAGTATATATACTGTCTTTGCCTAAAGAACACGCTCGGTTCGAAGGCCGGTGCATTACACCCACACGCTCATATCCTCCTGGAAAAACATAAATCCAAACAATAAAAAAACAATTTCTTTTTTAAATCGGAAAAAACATTGTTTGATGTGAAGCATTCGAGAATTAATGAGGCTTATTAAGCGAGTTTAGTTTTTTATTGTTATTGGTGCTTTTGGCTCTCGGAGTCGGTCGCTGTTGTCAGTGTCACTGTGACACGTTGTTAAGGACAGCTTCACATATGTTATGTCTGGCTTAGAAACATTTTAAGGAACTCTGAAAACGTTACATCTTAGTTTTGATAGAGCTTGGCGGTAAAAGACTTTTTCAAGAATAACAGATGCACGAGTACATTTTTTTCTCGATTGAAGCAAAGGTAGATAAAAGAAAGTCACTTTTAAACAATATATTTTCACACTCTCGTTCACAACTCCGACAAAACCAGAATAAGGATCAAATTCAGGGTCAGGTGCGTTAAAATGTAAAGGATAAACTTTTCCAAACGACTTAAATATCACAAATATTCCAACAATTTCGCCTTAAATGGGGGTTTTAAGTTTTTTATTATAAACTAATGCAGTTTTTAATACAAAATAGTCACAGTAATAATTATTAAATTAAAAAGCTATTTGGAATAAACTCAATATAAATACAAGGTTTTGGTTAATAATTATTATTATATTATTAATTCAGAATTTCTAACAAAATATTAGCAACCACAAAGTTTGAAGTAACAGCTGAAACATAGAATACTCTGCAAACCTCTAGTTCCCCAAACGCTTGACAATCCACTTGGGAAATCTTGGAAATCCACTTGGAATGAAACGAACAAAGCGAACATAAGCGAATATTAAATGATAATACACTATACAATCGTATTCAATGATAAAATTTTCAATACAGTGCCAACACCTCTCTCTTGGCGCCAGAAAGAAATTACTAAAGCATCGGACGATAACCTGTCTCCTTTCAAATTTGATTGTGCCCAACATCACACGCCCATGAACTCTATAATGAAACGGCCGTATAAAAACAAAACTATGGGCATATATGATTAGGTCGATACACGAGTAAGGTAGAACCACTAAACAAACAACCATTACAAAAACGCCGCGTCACTGTGTTGGAAATCACTTATTGCTGGATGACTTGCACTCTCGAGCAAGTGCCTTATGCCGCGAGCCTCGCGCTCTATTTGAGCCACCCTGTTTTAACGTTTACAATGTATTGGATCTCGACTTACATTTCATATCAAGCAGGGCAATACAAATACTTGTCAAAGTGCTATTTAATAAGAAAAAGGAAATAAAAAATAATTTGTTTGACGTCATAAAATCACTAACATTTTCTTTAATTTCTGTCGTCAAATAGCCATGCTGATATCGGGTCTGAGGGGTACAGTCAGCAAGCAAAATAACAAACTATGAGGCATTTCATCTTAGTCCCCTAAGGTGACTACGTAACTGTAGCCTGTTTTGTTTGAAGAACCTATAGGTGTCCGTGTCCCTGCAGTAGCCAGTTACCATCAGATAGATTATAAGTTCATTTGTCACAACAGTTCAAGAAAAACTTTCACAGAACAATATTACCTTCAACATCTATCTATACAAATGAAACCTTGACATTGGCCTCTTGATTCAGATAGAATTTTACTAAAAAGGCAACGAGTAAGAACTAAATAATCATCTGCAGATCAGATCTAACTATGGTTCTATCTCTATACAGCGAGGAGATTGGTACAGTGATCAATAACCCGACTGGTTATCCAGGTTATCCTAGATTATTCCTACTAGGCAAAGACCTTAGCTCATAAGTGGATTGTTTACAATAAATCTTCAAACACCTTAACTTTAACAGATGTCTTGAAGACTATGGTTGGTTCAATGCAGCAAGGAGTTGTGCACTGCGATCTACAACCTTCTCACCACCACTCCGCCAATCAGGATGTTAGGAACCCCTGTCCCATGGCAAACTACAGCCAAATATTTAGGCGTCACCCTTGATGCAAGGCTCACTTTCGAACACCATATCAAGAAGGTTACTCGCACCGCACGATTTTACATGGGTAGGCTCAACAGCATGTTGGGCAGACACAGTAAAATGTCCCTCCGCAACAAGCGAACCCTATATAAGGTCTGCATACGACCTGTCATGACCTACGCGGCCCCCATTTTCACAGCACATGCTAAGCCCAAAGCTATAAATGAACTTCAAATAGTTTAAAATCTATTCTGTCGTAGCGCCACTAACTCGCCCTATTATGTCCGTAATGCCGACCTACACCGAGACTTAGAGCTCCCAACAATCCAGCAGTTCCTTAAATCACTCTCTGAGAGATTTTTCAAAGCCTCAGAGTCCCACCCAAATCATCTCATTCGTGAGACAGCTGCATATGCAGCCCCTATCCACACTCGCTATAGTGTGCGCAGACCGAGAAACTCTCTCTCGTACCCCCCCCCCCCCCCCAACAAGATTCGGCTGACCCGAACTGCCTACTGGCGGCTCAGGCCGAGCCGACATAACACATCCCTTAATCTGCCTTAGTTAGGCACACTTCTAAGCGGCTTTTCGCCGCTTGCGCCCTCCTTTCTGCCAAGGAGGGTCGCGTTCGTATACGGCTTAGAGTTCTCTAGTTAGACCGTTAAGCCAGTCTTTAAAAGGCGGTGTTTAGTGGGTAAAAGTCTGCACATAACCACGCAGCCGGCTGCGTGATATGCTATGAGCATTCACCGCCTCCCTCCCCCGCTTTCCGGTGGGTTGCCCATATTGCTTCGGGCGCAAAAAAAAATCTATAACCATGACGTTACGTACATGTAAACATGACGATAACTTTATTTCCTACAAATAATATATAATAGCTCTTAACCCAAATCACGTTTAAAAATATATTTTAAGCATCGTGGAATGTTTAAAAATATATTTTAAACATTCCACAATGTATAAAATATATTTTTAAACGCATTAATGCATGGTTTTTTAACGTCGTTAAAAAAATATAAATAACAAAATACGGAATTACAAGCTCCGTCTACGTAAATCTCAAGCACTTTATATCATTACGGCCTACACGCCTGAACACAGCTCTTCTTTAATCAGCAAGGTCCTAAGCCACATACGGGACTCAAAGCTACAAATATATTTCCGAATTAGTCCAAGCCGGCAACTACCGTTCATTACCTCATTACGGATTTTGTAAATTAGATGTATAATATTATTAATACATCTAATCTCTTATTGCTTCCGATTATAAAAAAAACAAGACACACACTTTTTTATAGAAACCCTCGCTATATTCACAGGCCTATATAAACAATAGAACTGTTAGCATTTATCAAGTTTGCACTGTTAAATGGGTTAAAACAACATTTAACAATGATATGTATATGACGGTATACAAATGATAGTTCAACAAATTTATTTATCTACATAATTATAATTATATAGGTATTATAATTGAGCCGTGGTAGCTCAGATGGTTAACGCTCGCTGTAAATATAACAGAACGCGACAACCCGGGTTCAATCACCGCCGGCACCAAAGAAATTGTTAATTGCAATTTTAAGTGCTGATTTACCACGTGCTCGGCGGTGAAGGAAAACATCGTGAGGAAACCAGCATGTCTGAGGAATAAGAAAAAAATATATTTCGAAGACATGTCAAGTTCGCCAACACGCATTGGGGCAGGGTGGCGGACACTTCCTTGCCCTAAAACCCTCTCAGAAATGAGGGGAAGCCTGTGCCCAGCAGCGGGACGTATATAGACTGTAACTTTACTTACTTTTCTTTTTTACATAATTATAATACTTATAAATCCTTTAGAAATTAAGACGAGGGCACTATCTTGCCTTGTCAAGATTAAAAGCATACATGGATGTTCAAAAACGTTATGTTTTTATAGAATATGGGTGACAAACTTGCCCATTTAGTAAGCCCACTTACATCTATATCTCGATAAAGATCGTCGATCAAGAATCAAAATGTAGATGCGTTGTCATCCCTGAGGACTATAATGGAATACCTCATTTCCAGTAAAACGGGCATCTGGTCCTCCACACATACCATACGAAGCACGGCAGCATTAAACTGTTATTCTGTGAGAGCGTGGTCCTATGCAGGTCGAGCCGACTCATTTGTGCTACAACCAAACTCCAAATTACTAAATTACACATACAGAACTTGAAACATTCTTTGTTTGAAAATGCCTTTAAGCTGCAGTAGCCCATCCCCATCAGATATATAATGAGTTTCCTCCCAATGTCATAAAAAACATTAATGTAATGTAAATAAATAATGAGATTAAGATTATCTTTATGAAATAAGTTACTGTCAACTGCAAAAATCAATTAATATTAATATTAGGTTAAGGCAGTTCCTACCAACTATGCCAACGATTGTTTTTTTTTTTTAATAGGATTCGGTGACAAACGAGCACACAGTCCACCTGATGGTAAGTGGTTGCTCTGGCCCATAGACATCTACATCTATCCTCGATTACGAATCAAAATGCGGATGCGTTGTCACCCGTGAGGACTAAGATGGAATGCCTCGTTTCCAGTAAAAAGGGTCTCCGGTTTTCTACACTCACCATACGAAATACAGCAGCATTAAGCTACTATTTCACGCTGGTATTCCGTGAGAGCGTGGTCCTTCCCCGGTCGAGCCGACCCATTCGTGCTACAACTATACTACTAATATAACTGCAGCATGGCTCTACCACGTATAAAATTTTGTAATTGGTTATTTGTAACTTAACACGTCACGGGATAAGTTATGAATAACCAATTTGAAAAATAGTTTAATTATGAGATTCAGAATCAAAGGTGGAAAATTTGGAGTTAACTCCTCGTTAAATTAAATTTCGTGTAATTTGTGTACCCACAAAAGTACAACAGACTGCCTACAGGTTTTAATAAATTACTTTATATGATTAGTTAGTTAAGAGTAACGGGGACTCCGTTTAAAATAAAATGAGCTGTTTGAATTTGTAACCAAAAAATAAAGTAAAAGTTTCTTTTTCTTAAATTTTATAATATTTTGTTACAAACGAAAGGAATCACTTAGAAGTTCTACTACTTCAAAAATCGATAGAAAATGCCACAGAACATATAATATACAGAGTAATAGAGAAACGTCATTTGTCGGTTTGGCTCGTGTTCAACATGCACAAACAATGGCGCGCGCCTTCGGACGGGTCAAATGAGGCGCGGCGTCAAATCTCGGGTTGCAGCGGCTTGGCGCCGGCCGAAACATTTGAGAAGTTAGCACACTCATTGGAAAAAAAAACAACAATACACTAAAAGTTCCTTGTGGACGCGCTTCACTTCACAGAGTAATAAGCAAGCGTGACAAACGAGCCCGACGTGGAATCGGTTTCTTAATGTATGATGTCATATAGTTTTTTTAGACAATCTGAAATTTAAAACTAGCTGATTGAATTCTGATGATTATACAGGTACCAGGGTAACACTTTTTTAATTTATTTATTATTTAATTTTTTATTAAGTTTTTAATTAAAAATTATTAACACGTGCTTGTAATTGCAAAACCTACATCATCTCCCAGCATCCCTCTCCTCTCACTTCTAGAGTTTTTGTACGTACATCATCACATCACATCAACCACAACATGTATGTGCATTATACATATTTATGTAGTTGTTTGCCAAAGTGTAAAATTGGTGCAAAATTAATGTTCTAACAAATAAAAAATAAATGAATCTAGTTATCTAGTTCTCATATTATGTAACTTAAATTTCGTCATCATTTTAAATCAATTGTTTGTATCATTGCATTCTATTTTTACGTCACACTGACGTCGATTTATACAGAATGCCTCAGGCGGAGCTGTGCATTTAGTATAAAGTACAACATGCACTAATAAAACTGTGGCAACCTATTACCTGAAAAATCCTTTCCAAATTTTGCGTTAATTGATAATGAATCCGAGATGCGAGTAGAGGAGAATCAACATTCTATAATATTAATAAGAATACGATCTCATATCATTCTGCTATTAACAAAAACTAAACGTAGGTACAAAAAACAAAGTTCGGCTTTCTGTGTTAGCTATTGCACTTGTGTTAAGTCGGTACGCACTTTATTGGCCAATAACCACGTAAACCTTAGTGAGCATAAATCATGGAAGAGTATCGCTGTCTTAATTAGACTGATGTCGACGTGGTCGCTGCCTCGATGGAATAAATCAGGATTTAAATTGCTTTCCGCAAGGACACTCCCACCGCGACTGCGTGTTAATAGCGCGTGCAACCGAAATCTTAGACGAATGTTTGGGAACATTTTTTTACATTGAAATCTTATAACTTGCCTTTTCGACAGTTATTAGTGGCAAAAAATCTGGGTTCCGGATATTTATTCGAAAAGTTAAAATTATGAATACTTAGAATAAATTGAGAATAACGTCGAGTGATGACCGTGCCGTGTGGTCAAGTGCTCAAGGCCAAGGGCGTTAGGTTCGAAGTTCAAATGAAGCTAGATAATATTGCGCAAAAAAATTGTTGCCATGTCCCCAAAAGACCTTGTTGTGTTCCGGCGAGATGCTCGGTGAAGCCATATGGAGGACGGGTTTGAACAGTAGCGTAGGTTAATATGTCAGTTGCGTTGCGTTGCTCCGCTTGTCGACCACAGGTAGCAGGGGGTCCAATTAGTGAACTAGTCACGATTATTTTTTATAGAAGTAAGAGTGACAAGTCAGCTTATAGGTCATCTGATAGTAAGCGGATGCTGTAGTCAATACACAAGTGCCTACTATTTACCATCTATCAAAATTAAAACACCCCCGAGGACTATGATCGAATGCTTCGTTACCAGTAAATAGGGTGCAATAGCAGCATAATGCTGAAATTTCACAACGGTATTCTGTGTTATATAGTTCGTAAAACTAGTGCATTTGAGTGGTCTCATGTGTTGACACGCTTGCTCGCTTTTAAAACTGGATAGCATCATAGTACGTATATCTTGGATATCATAAACGTGCAGCCTGTGCCCAAAGACAGCCGTGCGACCCCGCCAACCATCAGCGAATCACCTCTACTCTTCCTCCATTCTTTGCAATATTACAGAACGTATATTGAACGCCCATCATATGGCATACCTAGAACAGAATAACTCCTTGGCATCCTGCAGTTTGGATATGACAGAAACAGTACCCTTATAGACAAACTGTAGACGTGGTCTGAAGGACTTTTCGGTTTGAATCTGAACGGTCTCTCCGAATCGATGTCAAAGAATGCTCTTCCGAGCCTATGACATCAAATGCCGGAGTGCCTTGGATCTTGCTATCTCTGCAATTCTCTTGCTGCTGCATAAAAATAAAATGCTTATGCTTGGCATCTATGGGAAAGCACAATGGAGAAGAAATATCAGATGATTGCTCGACTCAGTTTTTAACAAATCGAATTGAAACAGGTTGTTGTTTCGATGAATCCCATTCCAGTCTTCCATGGGGCAATGTCAACTTTGTGATATTAAATACTTCAAAAATACAAGCGTAATCGCACAATTGAGCCAGCTCAACTCGGCTCCTCTCTCACTAAGATATCATTTAAATACACCGATCACATTTACTTGATGGGGTTTAAGATTTTATTTGATCACCAAGTCCCGGGCCAAAACAGATGCAAGGAATTTAGTCCTTAAGGGATAGTGCTGCAAAATGCCACTTAAGTTCGGGTGAGATAGTAGACAAGCCCTGGGTCAAAATAGTTCAACACAAAGCCAAACTTTGGTACGTTAGTTACAACAACTCCTAATGACTTTTTTAACTGATATCGAGGCATTCTATCTTATTTGTCAGTGATGACTACACATCTTCATTGTTTATGGGTCACAGCCTACACTTACCATATTCCATAACAAAAAGCCGCTTCGTACTAGCACGGACACGTGGAGACTGATCCACTTTCTTAATCTGCAGGGACTGATCTGGAGCATGTCCTGTGTTTCGAAGGTAAACACCTAGTTTCAGGTCTAGTGTTAATATTAATAATATTATATTTACGATCCTAGTCCTATCTACATTTCACGCAGTAATATTTTATGTTCGCATATAGGCTTTCATCGAAATCTGGTTTTGACAGCGTTCAAAGCCTGTCCGATACAAACAGCACGGGGTCGCACTAAACCTTTATGGCCTACGATAGAGAATTTATTTTGTGTACCTATTAATAGTGGAAATCCACAAAGCACACGACTGATACATAGCCTCCCAAAAATGACTGATGGCACCATACCCACTTTGTAAAAGTCAATCACTTTAAGGCTCCTCCATAATGTAATTGGCAATGTCGGCAAATTCGTAAGTTTCTTACATAATAAACGCACTCCCAATTTAAATTCATAACAATTATTAAGGAATGCAAAAAGGTGCGTGGTATTGTGTTTCAGTCCAGTAACTATGTGGAAGGTTACTGGGGTTATCTCTACCGACAAGTACTAGATCTCCATATCATTCAGACAGGATCATAGCACTATATGCACTTCTATGCGGTAACAGTAATCGATAAGAAACGAAAAACGAATAAAACCGGCCAAGAGCGTGTCGGGCCACGCTCTGTGTCCTAATAAAACATTTTTTTCCAATTTTTATTTTACCACTTTGTCGGCGTGATTGATACACATATTGGTACCAAATTTCAGCTTTCTCGTGCTAACGGTCACAGAGATTAAGCGAGGACGGACAGACGGACAGACAGACATGGCGAAACTATAAGGGTTCCTAGTTGACTACGGAACCCTAATAAATTGTAGTAGAGCTATCGGTTTGTTTGAGATGTAGCACGAACGGCCACGCTCTCACAGAATACCAGCGTAAAATAGCAACTCAATGTAGAGTGTTGAGAACCGGAATCCCTTTATATTGAAAACGAGGCATTCCATCTTAGTCCTTAAGGGTGATAACGCATCTGCGTTTTGATTCTTAATCGAGAATAAATATAAATGTCTACGCACCATAGCATCCAATTACCATCAGGTGAACTGTATGCTCGTTTGCCACTCTTATTCTATAAAAGAAAACTTAATTAATCTCCTAACAACTAACAACTCCCCTTAGACCGAAAACAAGGTGAAGTTCTAAGCCATTTGCATACAAACAAGTTGTCTATTCTTATTCTATAGAAAAATTTCTAATTCTATAAAAGAAATGGTAATTACACATTTTTACTTCTATGCAGAAAGGAGCGTTAACGCCTAGTTAAATGTACAAGATGTGATATAATGTTTTTAGTTTCTTGAACATTTTACTAAAATAGTTGTAAGAATTTAGACAAATTTTTAAAACGAGTTCGCAGAAACAATTAAATTTATTAATAAACATCAAAATAATCATTTGTAAAACGATTAATCGAATGACTTCAATTTTATTACTCGGATCGCCGACTCCGCCCTATGAAATCGAGGAATCGTAAATCAACTTTAATAAACACTGAGCACACTCGTTTTTTTACTGACAAAACCAACCTTTATCAACACAATTACACGATCGTTAGGAAGCAATTAAGTATTACAGATTTCATTTTAGGAATCAATAGGTAATCTCCGGCAGTCCTTTTTAATGTTTCGCATAACGCACAATATTTAAAAAAGAAGAGATTTGTCGGTGACGCATTCACGTCTGAGGAAAAAAGTTTTTATCTAAAATCGCATTATCTTAGTTTGTAATATGAGAAAGGCATTTTGTTACCCTAAATCTACTAGGAAGAGACAGTCCGAAAAAATCGCACAAATGTTTATCTCAAATAGATAAATTACAAATCATCGACATGCTTTTTGCGCTTTAAAAATCATAATTTTCTTTTCTTTGCAACGAGTAGCGTTTTCAAATTACAGAACGGTCGAATAGTATTTACAAAACATATTGCTTTGTTGAATAAATGTTTTATATTAACTACTAGTATAGTTTTTCTTAAATAAAACTAAGTTTATTCAAGATGTACTAAATCGGATTTTTTGCGTTTAAATTTCACTTTTTTAAAATTTTCTTCTTTATATGCTTCTGTATGAGCTTTCGGGCGCTTTGTAACTACCCATGGTTACGAACTTACGAATGGAATGAGGTGTTTTACGTACAGGTGTCAAAGTTAGTTAGCCCGTGCTACTTTCGATATTCACGAACGATTCGAACGAATTCGAACTCATATTCGATAATTATAGAACAGAGTTACGCAGAATGAACGTTCAGTACCTCGTAGTCTTGGAGTTGTAGTATTGAATTTAGATTTGTTTATTATAGTATGAAAAGCAGATGGTAGGTAGCACAGCCATATTCCCATTTAAAAGAAAAGAATATTAACAATGCTATAAACATTACTAATATTCCTTTTAACCACTCGTGGTAAGCTTAAATTGTTTGTGTTACGAGTGGTTCACGCCAGTAGTCGAATGGTGGATTCGAACCCACGACCTTTTTGAGTTCGCGGTCCGCGCCCTGCCATTAGGCTACTGTCGCTTAATTGAAATTAAGATGTTTTTATTCCAATAATAAAACTTTTCAAAACAATACACGAGTAATCCTTGGAATGGCTAATCTTTTGGGTGGTAAATTATATCTGATGTAATGAGAACGTCCGAATGACGACGTTTCAAACTTTGAAGACAATGCTTACGTATATAAAAATTACGATATTTTCATTTCATGTATATCATATTATAATATGACTGTGAATTAAAAAATCTTTAGAAATTACAAAAGAAAAAAATCGAGGTAAGATTAAAGATACATATAAAATTAACAAGTCGCTATTTTTGAAGGCAAACGCGCTTTAAATTTACTTTAGACCAAAATAAACTTTCATAGAAAAAAAACAAAACGTGCATCTGGATCGCGACAGAAAAATCATAATATTCGGAAATGACACGAGCGTCGCCACGGGCGGTCCCTTGTCAATTAATAAATATTCGAGCTCTTTAGATAGGAAGCAACGATGACACATTTAAGTATCTCATTTCTTAAAGATACAAGTGATGCGTGTAATAAAAAAAATCATCAGGATACCAACACACACAGAGATATTTCTCCAAATCGATAATTCTATCAGCAAGCAGTGCATACGAAAATAAGCATCAAAGTGTTTTTTAGAGGCGAGACGACAAATGTCAAGCAGCTAGGCACCAGTAGCAAACACATGTTACATATTGTTGGACAATCTTTACTGTTGCTTTATTAGCTCGCGACGTGGATAGGAGAAAATGGAAACATGCCCCATCATGCCCCATTCGAAATCTCAAAGCAGATGTTGTACGCAATGAACGCAGTGACGGACTAATTGGAGACAAATTCTGTATAACGCCAGTAAATAATTAACTGTCTCTAGCTAATGGCAAACACATTAGGAAACAGGCCAGACAAAAAGAAACTAATCTAAAAGACAAATCTCGAATAATTCTCATTAAGTTCATTTAACAACTATTCACATGCTACGAGAGGATACCAATAAAATTCAAATCCAATTGCGTCGACTCTTCATTTACAACGAATCAATAAAAGTAAGGGCTATCATTACACTTTTTATTGCGCGTTCAATAAAAGTAATGTGATCGCTATTCAGAGCGACAGCAGGACATTGCTCAAATAAAGGGCTTATGCGTATTACGAGAAATCTAGACTACGTTACCGCCGACAAATTATTTAGAAATAAATTCTTAACGGTCAAACTTTAACTATTAATGATTGAATATAGTTAAAGAAACGTGGTATTATTAACGATCGCATGTAGTTAATGATAGGAGTCCGACTTTAAATACCCATTGCGAATAGCTGCTTCTTATGTTATTCTACCTCACTGATTGAATTAACAAACACCGCTGTAAATAACTTATCGTATTCAAATAAATCAGTGAACCGCATTGAGGAATTAGCGATCTCCCCGGTTTATATGACGTCTATATATCAAGTGCGCGAGCCAGAACAGCATAAATACAATAGTCGAATAGGGAAAAAAAGACAGGCCTGAGAGATGGCTCGTAAAATAAAACAAGGGACTACGTCCGGAGATATGTCAAGATAGCATGCGGCGGGGGGCGCGGACCCGGCGCCGGCCGAGCACCCGAGACCCAATTAGACGCACACCTTTTGGACATGTGCTCTCACTTGGCGCTAACTAACGCCTAAAAACCCGGGGATGTGGGCCCGCTACATCCGTTACCGTTTATCACTTTTTTCCAGAAAATTCCAAGGCATTTGTCCGAATTTTTTTCTGATATGTGTGCAATAAACGCTGACAATCTATTTTGAGAAAAGCTATATGAATATTAATCGGTTGTAGAATTTATCAAAAATTATATTGTTGCACAAAACATAATATATACATATCGTCATATGTCACGTCATACAACAAGGCTCTGTTTTAATCTCGCTGTCAGGCTGTCTCGGCCTGGTATCGTTGAAAATTAAATATTTTTGTAAAGTTATGGCTTTTCAATATTTAAGTCGAAGTAGAATTAGGAGAAGATGAACTGCAATATGATAATAATGTACATATTTGGGTTAATCAACTATTCGACCCACATTTTGGAGAGCTCAGGCAAAATATTTTTTTTAAAAATAAATATTTAATATGTGCATTCCGACACGAAAAGTGTGTTAGAAATATCAACTATTTTGTATATTTCAAAGGGGCACGAAGTTGATTTATTATTTTGGCCTCAATTTGCGAAAATGTATTAGCACACTCTAAAAATTGTCTACTGCGTAACCTTTATATAATGATCAAATTAGTCTGAATAAAACAAATATATAAATGATTCGTAGTTTTTATTTAGTTTTGCACGCAAAATTAATTGCTGTAATAAAGTCAGTCTTAACAATTGTTTAGTTTTTATATTAAAAGTAATCAATAAATTGTATCTTGCGTTACCAACATCAAAAATAAACACGAAACTTTTCATTAAAACTAAATAAGTAATTAGATAAACGCAAAAAATCTATCCTACAGATGCCCTTTTATCTACAGTATATTCTGATATAAAAATATAGATTCTGATGTAGGCAGGAAGATCACCACGTTTAAAAACGAAAATTTAAAATTAGGGACAAAAAGTAACTTCAGAGACAAACTTGGTAACACCTAAGACATGAAATCAGCGAACTTATTTTTTTTAATATTTAAAAAATTACCTACTTCTAAACATAATGACTTTGAAGTAAGTAACAATCATACTAATATAATAAATTTAAAACTTGATTTACAAATAAGGAACAAAATAATATCACATTTATGACAAATATTCTACTATTAATAATCAACTTCGTCATATTTATAATCTTGAAATCAAATTACGGCAGTAGTTATTTTTCAAAAATATCAATGGAATCAGTAAATTTATACATATCTTTTTCCAGAAGGCTTGGTACCGGCAAGATGCTAATAACATCTTCATAATTTACGTAGCTGATATCCTTTTCGTCTACTCTGAACTTCTTCGCATCATTACTAACTACCCGTAAAAACATAACTTTAATTTCACCGTCTTCTTCTATAGAGGACAAATCCTTGCAAACGTAAGAATAAATGTTCTTTTTTTTGTTACTGCCATAAACATAAACATGTAAAAAATCACCAATTGATACCTTTTGAGAAATTTTGTCGTAACTAGTGGAAGCTACTTGGTCCTTCTCTATATGGACATTTTGAAAACGAAATTTATCATCTACATCCATCGATTTACGATTTTCCTTGTCAATTTGTGACTCGTCGTCACTATCAGATGAAGATCCATAGACAGCTCGATAAATACTTCGTTGGGATGGTATATTTTGGATTTGCTTCAATACGGCAAGAGGGACATCTTCATCTGATGGATCTAGAACATCGTGTCTTTTTGGTTCGGGGATTTGCAGTTGGATTTGCTTAGTAGGGTCTACATTAACTGCTTAGCAGCATTACCATTCACTTGGTACGTTTTGGGGTTCAGGCAGTTGCAAAAACGTCTCTTTGTAAATTTACAAAAGCAGGAAAGCTCTCTATATTTTAGGATATTTCTTTTATCTGTAAATACATGATGAACCTGCAATGTTCCAATCAGACGTGGGATAGTATTCGGCAGATCATCTTGCAGTTTTTTAATAGCCTCCTCTTTTATCAAAAACATCTTGATTTTACTGGTATTTTCAAGTTGCTTGAAAAACGCATCTGCATTCGGAATATCCGCACCTGTAGCTACCAACTTATCAGCATAACGCTTCAGAAACCCTCCAATTCCATCTGCAGGGCCTTTACCGTGACCGGCTTCAAAGAAAGACCAAGTAGCTGCTGTAAACCCTAATCAAAATATTTTGTGCAAAGCAGATAGAAGTTTTGCTTTTGGCGATATTGAGTCGATGGTCCGTCTGAGAAGAAATGAATAGCATCAACAGCTTCATGTGAATTTTTTACCCATTCTAAAATCGTCTGTAAGTGGCTCCATATGGCTGCAGGCTGATGACAATTTGAGGCAGAAACGGAGCAGAAGGAATTAGCTGCATGTTGTTTTTCGTGGTTGTAAGTGTAAACCACTACAGTATGTAATGTTATTCGGTTTCTGGACCCTCCGAAATGATGAGATTGCACCTCTTCGTGATATTTACAATTATAATTTTCACTAAAGTCGACTACAATAGCGCACTCATTGGGTTGCATTTTACTTAAACACTCGCGAAATTTTTGAAACTGGATTTTAATATTGTATATATGCTTTTTGAAAGAAATAATATCCTTTTCAAAATTTTGCCTTAGATGTGCAACTTCTTCAATCTTGATTGCTTTTATTATTTTACCGTCTTTCTCGAACTTGACTTCTTTCCTTACCCATTCACTGTATTTTAGAGTGCCATCAATTTTTCTTTGATCGTAGTCTATCTTCTGGTTCATGCATTTTTTACACTTATTGTACATACAATCCTTTAACCGATCGCTGCATACTGTCTTTCGAATAATGACATTCAAATCATTTGTGTTTAGTAGACCTTGTTTTGTCAACGCCTGCGCCTTGTACGACATGTTTGCGTGCGTTTTACACATACAGGTTTCCCTGGCATCAATGGAAGGAGCAATGACATAAAATGGTCGATGCTTCGTGAAATAATAATATGAGCACGGTGTGTTTGGATTTTCTTTCTTAAATTCTATGTGAAGTTTTTTCATTGTATCCAGTAAGTATCTTCTCTACATTTTATTTCCATTTCTTGTCACTGTTTCTTTTTTTCCAGCTGTAGGTCTAGACACATCGTCGCGTACGAAAAATTGGCGAATTTTTTTCCTTAGCTGTAGTATGCTACGATTGGTCTTTGGTTTTTTACGATACTCTCTTTACGATACTCTCTGTGTATTCCGAGTGTTTCTTTGAGCAATTCTGCTTTCTTTCTAGATCTTTCAATAAAGCCAGTATTGAAAATGCTTTTAAGCAGTCTTTTCTCGTTGAGACTCCTTATCGTCTTGTACCGATCTTTTATAGACTTGGTCAAAAGATTATAGCTTTGCTTGTCTTCTGGTTTCTCGTTATTTTTTACTTCTTTTTGTTTATTTCGCATTAGTTTTTTCTTATATTTTTCACACAATCTCTTCAACTTTTTATTTTCCTCTTCCAATTTTTTGTTTGCTCTATATACTTTAGATTTATGTTTCTTCACTTTTTTTCGTTCTCGCTCTCTAGACGCATTTGAAACCGGTGATGCGGGTGGTGGTTGGTGGACCGCTTGAATATCTTGTACTCTAGGTAATGGAGAACTTGGCGGTGTCACATCTATAATACTTTGTAAATTCTTTCTTCTTTTCCTATATTCCCTTTGCCTTAGTTTCCAAATCAAATTAGCTTGTTTTCTTTCCTTCGGTGACAAATCTTTTGCTAATCTTTTCACTTTGTGGTAGTGCTCTCTATGCTTTCTTTTGTTTTCTTCATATTTTTCAGGGTTATTTTTAAGCCTATCTCGATATCGCTTTTGTTTTTCTGCTGCTGTTAAACGTGCCATTGCATATCTAAGGAAGAAAGAAATACAGTTTTTATGTTTCAGTTCATAAGAAATTATTCAATGCAATATAAAAAATAAGACATATAAATTGGAAAGAACTAGCTTCCGCTTTCGACTTTTTACCGAAATAAAAGTATCTTATAGCCTTATCTAGGTCACGGTATACAGTGTGTCGAATTTAATCCAAACCCATCAGTAGTTTTTGTGTTAATAGGTTGTTACCAACAAACACTCACTTTGGCACTTATACTTAACATTTAAGTGAGGATAATTACCATTGAAAATAATGTGCTAATGAAATATGAGAAGTACACATTGAAAATTAAATAGTAATACAAGAATCATATATAAAAATAGGTATTGATTTAAGTTTAACGCCACAATGTGTTCAACAGTACGCGAATGTCTCTGAAGTTACTGACGATGTCTATGGAGTTACCCTCAAAGTAACTCAGTATACTGGTAACTGAGGAGACAATTCAAGTACTTTGATCAAAAATACATTTTATTATAAGTATTAAAAAAATAAGTGACATATGATTTAGTCGATAACCACAGCTAGTACTATATAATATTATTATTACAAGGTTACTACTTACATTTTACGAGAAAATGTGGTAACTCAGTTGACGGCACAAAAAGGTACGCGCACTCTCTGTAAGCGTTCGAGGCAGACTGATTAACTTGTCGGCACTCATCAAAGTTTCGCCCGCCGTTGTTATCGCATACGACTTAAATGAAGTTAGCAACAGCAAGACATACCATCTAGGTGGAGGTAACTCAGCATACACGTGCAAAAGGTATTTATTGAGGGACAGTCCTAAATTATTTTTTTCTTCAAATATTTTATGTTTATTAAATATCAGTGGTTGATCTTAATAAAGTTTATTGTTTTGTCTCTTTGTAAAATTAATTTCAAGGCAGGGTTTTATAGAAAAAAATTATTTCAACGGGAGTTAACTTGAGAGACTATGGTCTGAGGACAAGGATTTTTTGTATGGGAGCTCTTTTTGGTATACTGAGTTACCCTTAAAATCAAAACAAATTGTTAATTTTCTGTAACTTTAGAATTTTCCTAATGATGCCTGATTATTTGTTATGTGTTTAGAACACCATTAACCTATAAAAACCTTTTAATTAAGTCATGAAGTAAAAAAACCTGCTAGGGACACCTAAGTGTGGGTAAAAAGTTGATCCACCCATTTGCGGGTCAGTTCATAGATGTAAGACATCAATTGCATTCGTAGACAGAAGAATAAATAACACCAAGCAGGGATACTTGTAACTTAGAGAAACAAAAAATTGTCAATATTGTATATATATATATATATATATATATATATATATATGTATATATATGTGTATATATATATATATATATATATATATATATATATATATATGTATATATATGTATATATATATATATATATATATATATATATATATATATATATATATATATATATATATATATATATATAACATATATATTCAGAAAAAAAGTAAACAATTCACAAAAAGTATTGTGGTAAGACCTTGTGAGAAGCGACAAAAAGTCACAAGTAGACTAATGTATCTCCTAACATTTACAAATTCCCCTTATAAAATACATACGTACATTAAAAAAGTTTATTAAAGCTCATTATAGCTGAGCATTTTTATTTTTTAAATTATCATATATTTTATAATATTTTCTTAATTAAAATTGCTTTTTATATGAGCTTAGAATTTATGCCAAGATCAATCAATAACAATAAAGGTTATCTTGTTACATGTACCTAAAAGTGATTTGTAATTTTTATACTGTGGAACGAAGCATCACAAACAAAAAAACGATCGTCAAACATTTTGTCAAAAGTACATACCAAATCTTTTGCTTATATCCCGTGTATAGCGGTTATCAGACCGGGTTATTAACACGAAAAAGTAGTAAAAATTGTGTATATGTCAAGGAAGAAGATGGAAAGGAGCGTGATGAAACTAAGGTTGCAAAGCTATATCTACAAATAAATGGAAACTAAACAAAAATTTGAAACATCACAAACTGACACGCGTTAGGGTCACGAGAACATTAAAATGTTCACGTCAAATAACGAGAACGAATACGGAAAATGGGCCATCAAGTTAGAGAATATCACCAGAAGTAAAAAGTTACAGAGAAAATGGTGGGAACAGTTTGAAGGAGAAAGACACTTGAACGGAACAAGAGAAGGGATTAAAGTAGCCGACCTAGGTAAAAAAATGGGAAGGTTTAATATTAAGATATCAATCATATTCACATCTTTTTAAGCACTTTCTCTAGTGAAAGGCAGTCTCAATAAAGACATTTTTTTATTAATGAAATAGGTACACGTTTAGAGGTTTACAAAAAAAAAAATTAATAACAAAAACGGTTTATGTACAAAACAGCAGCAAATTATCGTATTTTCATAGACCAACACGGGCTACCGGCGAACCGTAGGAGAGTATGGTTACGCAGGCGTATTCCTTCGTAAAAGTCCACACGGTCCTGTGCGTACAATAAAACTAGATGAATCCGCACTGCTCACACGCTAGATAAAATCTAGTTTCACAGCTGAATCAAAGTACTATAAAAATGATGAAATGTTTTTTTTTTGCTGCATATATAGGGATGCCACGTCAAGTGTACAAAAAGATGGTGTGTACCTTCCCAATGTGAGTAATTTTTAATCAAATTATTGCTATAATTTACTTCTTTTCAAACTCAAAAATTATAATAATAACTGTCCTTTTGTTTCAGATTTGTTTACGAACACAGACAGCTCTTAAAATAAGCGCATCGGTAGAGCGACTGATTTTTTCTATAGGATAGGGTGACAAACGAGCACACAGACCACCTGATGGTAAGTGGTTGCTGCGGCCCATAGACATCTACATCTATCCTCGATTACGAATCAAAATGCAGATGGGTTGTCACCCGTGAGGACTAAGATGGAATGCCTCGTTGCCAGTACAAATGAGTCTCCGGTTCTCTACACTCACCATACGAAACACAACGGCATTAAGCTACTAATTTTTTTATTAATATATATTTGTGTGTGTGTGTGTGTGTGTGTGTGTGTGTGTGTGTGTGTGTGTGTGTGTGTGTGTGTGTGTGTGTGTGTGTGTGTGTGTGTGTGTGTGTGTGTGTGTGTGTGTGTGTGTGTGTGTGTGTGTGTGTGTGTGTGTGTGTGTGTGTGTGTGTGTGTGTGTGTGTGTGTGTGTGTGTGTGTGTGTGTGTGTGTGTGTGTGTGTGTGTGTGTGTGTGTGTGTGTGTGTGTGTGTGTGTGTGTGTGTGTGTGTGTGTGTGTGTGTGTGTGTGTGTGTGTGTGTGTGTGTGTGTGTGTGTGTGTGTGTGTGTGTGTGTGTGTGTGTGTGTGTGTGTGTGTGTGTGTGTGTGTGTGTGTGTGTGTGTGTGTGTGTGTGTGTGTGTGTGTGTGTGTGTGTGTGTGTGTGTGTGTGTGTGTGTGTGTGTGTGTGTGTGTGTGTGTGTGTGTGTGTGTGTGTGTGTGTGTGTGTGTGTGTGTGTGTGTGTGTGTGTTGTGTGCTATTTTTGTACTATGTTAATTACTATATTTTGAGTTTCGTATATATGACGTAGACAATTACTATTGTGTACGCAAATTTCCTCCCGCATAAAATGACAGTTATTTTCGGACTTATCGGGCAAAAACGGGCTACTTGCCTCTGGTCCACCGATGGCCCGTCTTGCTCTTAGATGCGTATCATAGAGAATATAAAAGCGTATTTTAGATACGTCACCGAATCAATTCTTTTCTTTTAACGTTTTGAAATAGAAAATGGCCTAGTTGTTCGAAACTATTCACATGTGTATACTAGATACAAAGTTCTGCAATTATATAATAAACATAAAGTCAAAGAAATTATTCAAAATGACCTTTGAATCAAAACGTATAAAACCTACAAAGTAATTATTTATCTTTTTATCAATAATTACCACAATCGCAGGAACACTTCAGAATATCGTAAGCAATTGCGACAGTGGTATCATTTGGTGTTTGCTATCACAGACAGGTACATCGACTTTGTTCTTGCGGCGCCATATTTGAAAAAAAATTTGTTTGTTACAGAATCAGATTCTATATTAATAATCATTATGTACTATATTGATTATGGTTGCTAATGTGTATATTATTATTTAATTATTGAATCGTATTAAAACCGTGTAGTGGCCATGTAGGAATATCGACCACCTCATATCAACCCATGGGTGCCATAAGAGGCGACAGCGGGCAACTGAAAGAGATGGCCAGCAGCACCTTTCTGATGATAACTCCAAATAATAAAAAACTTCGATGGGTAACTCGCTTCCAAGCGTGGTAACTGTGACCACTATGAGGTCATCTATGATGGAGATCTATATTTAACATTAGACTTTCATGAGCTTTAATGGAATTTGTTTTCTGATTGTTAACTGTTCGTAATGGTACTACGGAAAAGCTTAGACGCCATTTTACATCCAATAATATTTTACTGTAAACGGATGTTTTTATTGTTTTATTCTTAAGCGATTAAGTTTATAATGTTTCTGCTTATAATTTTATAATATTTTTTTATAGAATAGGATGAAAAACGAGTCACCACAGTCCATCTGATGGTACGTGGTTGCTACGGCCCATAGACATCTATATCTATCCTCGATTATAAATCAAAATGCAGATGCGTTGTCACCCGTGAGGACTAAGATGGAATACCGTTTCCATTAAAAAGGGTCTCTAGTTCTCTACTACGTATTACAAAATACTGTCATCTTTCAAACTTATAGTAATAAAGTAATTATAATAAATTAGCAACTGTGTTTAAACTTTAAACGGTCTCTACTTATGATTGATAAGCAGGTAGCTGAGAAATAAAATATGGTCATCATGTATTGGTGTAATAGTAGTTTGATTAGTAATCGAGAATAGATTAAGATGTTTTATTCTTAAGCGATTAAGTTTATAATGTTTCTGCTTATAATTTTATAATATTTTTTTATAGAATAGGATGAAAAACGAGTCACCACAGTCCATCTGATGGTACGTGGTTGCTACGGCCCATAGACATCTATATCTATCCTCGATTATAAATCAAAATGCAGATGCGTTGTCACCCGTGAGGACTAAGATGGAATACCGTTTCCATTAAAAAGGGTCTCTAGTTCTCTACTACGTATTACAAAATACTGTCATCTTTCAAACTTATAGTAATAAAGTAATTATAATAAATTAGCAACTGTGTTTAAACTTTAAACGGTCTCTACTTATGATTGATAAGCAGGTAGCTGAGAAATAAAATATGGTCATCATGTATTGGTGTAATAGTAGTTTGATTAGTAATCGAGAATAGATTAAGATGTCTATGGGCCATAGCAACCACTTACCGTCAGGTAGATTGTGTGCTCGCTGGTCAATCTTATCCTATTTAAAAACAAAGACATGAAAAGTCACGTACATATTTTAAAATTCTTAAAAGAACCGTTGTTAGTATCCGACAGGGGCGATAATCGATAGTGTCATTCTAAAGCTGAATGTATGTATTGATATGCTTACTTCGAATTGATTCACTTATCCTCGATTAAGAATCAAATCAAAATTGCTGGGGTATTCTGACAGAATAGGTTCTTTAGTTCAGCCGATCGTATTACAGCGTGGTTCAATCACGTAAGTCAATATCTACTTGTAACAGGTTATATCAATATAAAATATTTTTACTGGCGCAAATATTAAAAATTTAAGCTTTCCTGTAGAAATTGTAAGTAATAAAAAACATCCATATGTATGTGTATTAATAATAGCGGAAAACCGATTCAAAGTTTTGAGAGATCTTGCGCCTGGACACTTTAAATCAGATTATCAAAGGCTCATTTGCGTTTATGAATAAATGAAAACTAAAACTCGCGACCAAAAAGTCAACTACCAAAGGGACACTGCCCCTTTGGTCTAATGGTTGGAAGCTCTAAAGACTGTTGATAATGTCCAATCCTGCGTCGCGACAAAATAAGTTATTGGGTTATTCTGTCGATTTTTTTTCAGATAAGTGTGACAAACGAGCACACAGTCCACCCGATGGAAATTGGATGCTGTAGCCCATAAACTTGTACATTTATCCTCGATCAATCAAAACACAGATTCTTTGTCACTCCTGAGAACTATGATGGAATGCCTCGTTTCCAATAAAATAGTCTTCGGATCTCTACACTCACCCATACGAAACACATCAGTATTAGTATTCTGTGAGAGCGTGGTATTTCCCCGGTCGAGCTACAACCATAATATAGCTACAGCGTGACTCTACTACGTATAAAATGTATAAAATATAATGTATATGTTTGTATGTGTAAAAGCCTTGCGTCAGCAAGGTGGCGGATCTCTTACCGCCGTGCCTCGAAAAGAACGTAAAGCTGTTACAGCTGATCTTCTTTCGGTCGTGAAGGGATTGCTGTCTCATGGGATTAGATGAGAGAGAAGGAAATAGAGTGGCATGCGCTTACACGCGTGCACTAAATCTCGTCTAGTGCAGATGGTTTGTCGAACGTCCTAGGCGAAAATTTATCGACCAAATTGGCGATTTATTGAAAACGGGCCAAATTAGGAGTACCCTTAACCGACGAGCATGTATGCGTAGGTGTATGTATGTGAAGGAGGCGAGAGAGATGTGTCAGGATCGTGCCAAATGGAAGTCTGTAGTCTCTGCCTACTACCCCTCTGGTGACAGGCGCGAGTGTTTATGTTATGTTATGTTTATGCAGATCGTTTGTCTCTGTCATTACTGGCCGCCGTAATGCCGCTCGCCGTAACCGAAATTCGGTCTGGAAGACACTGAACTGTTACTCGAGGTATGTCACACAATTCCCCGTAAAAAAAATGTATGATATACCTACCCATTTCATAAATGCTAATTTCTAGCTCATACGATCAAATGTTAAACTATTAATTTACGGCGATAATATTCGACGCGTACCTATGTTTTTTATATATTTTCAGAAGGTTCACCGATTTATCGAAAACGGCTGGACCGATCTAAATGATTCTTAATTTTTACATAAAATTATCGCTGGTGTAGAAGTTTTGCTATTATTGTGGTTATTATATTAAAACAAAAACGCATATATGCGTTTTTTTTAAAAGACCGAAAAGGGATAGGATTTAACCTTATATAGTCAGTAATGGCATTTCAAATATGTGCAATAGTAAGTTAAATTATGCCTGCTTTCTGCACACTCTGCATCACGCAAAGTATCCAAGATATCCGTATGATAAGATAGCCGTGGAAAAAAAAAGATTGCTTTCAGTCAGAGGAAATAGTCATCGGCTTTCACTACCCAGGATTAGACTCGCTGGAGCCAAGGGGTGTTTTAAATTTGCCGCTGCTAAAATTTGGAACGATTTGCCAGCACCAGTCCGGCCTACCCTATTTTCGTTTATCTTCCGACAAAGATGCCGCAAGTGGCTTATTCAAATACAGTCCCTGGCTCTATGTGGCTTTGAAACCCCCTCAAATTAGGCAACTTTTTTTTGTATTTAGCAACCATAATTGCTTTATTTATATTTTTATTTTTATCTTTAATTTTTTATTGTTGATACGTGTGTTTCATCAATTGCCTAAGACTCTGTATGAATTATGCGCAAAGGCTGTGGCAGAATAGCGGGAGTAATAGGTTTCCCGTTACAACTGAGTCACAGACCGTTTTGTCACAACTAATTATTAAGCTCCCTATTTAAATTTTAACATTGTATTTTTTTTTGAAATATACATTAATGCAGTTACAGTACCTTAGTCCTTACAAGTTTCGCATTCTCTTTGCACATCTTCGCGAGAGAATGGTATTCGCCTCTGGCTGCACAGAGAATCCACTGCTTCTGCTTTGAGTCTAAGGGGTCCGTTTCGCCTTTATGATCCAACTGTAATATTCAAAAACCGCTTATTCGTGACTGAATTGAATGAATTAATCCATTAAAAGAAAATATCAGGTTTTTACTTACAGATACTCTATCCTCTTCATCCACGCTCTGCGAACAAGACAAAAAGGTAAGAAATAATATAATAAAAGTAGGTAATGATTATTACATGTACAATTTTACTGCAGCACTGAATTGTAGGTTTCATCGCATGAAAAATAAAGTAAATACAGCCATATATTCTTCTTTATTTTAATTGATTGTTATTTTTTAACATAGGTCTCGCGCATTATCGTAGCGAACAATTTATTAAATATAAAAAATATCATCGTACCTAACGTATGAAAACAAAAGATTAGGACAATAAATACAGACAATATTTACATACATAATAAATATCTTAAAGACACATATAAATTAATCGGAACCTAATATTTCAAAATTAATAAATGAGTACTTATATTGTGAAAATAATATTTTGAATTAATGGTCAATAAATTCGAATTCTCCCGTCTTCAGGCTTGCGCTGCGATTAAAGCCACGGCTGAAAGGTTGTAAGATACTTAAATAGGCAAAGGTAATTAAAAGCCTTAAATAAGACACGATAAAGTTCACTTTAGAGTAATGCCACCGCGTAGTTGTTGACTTTGTCGACGGAGAACTGGGCGTGCGCTGCGCAGCATGACCACTTTACCACCTGTCGTTACATATTTATGTCTACACTATTGGCCTCACTGTTAGGGACTTCGATATTGACAAGATAACATCCTTAATGTGATGTGTTTGATTTAATAATAAGATTAAGTTTGTACGTAGCCACTTTTTTGGTTCCGCGGGAAAGACAATCGACGTTTAATTGTAAATAAAGTGTTACTCAATAAAGGATATTGTAATATAAAAATTTGTTAATCGAACACAATTGTCGTCGATTGGTACGATGCACTTCAAACAAGCACAAAATGAGGAGCTAAATGGTTAAGATTATGACAATTTAATCACTTGACATGCGACTGAGGCGCTGACATTCACGTAAAAAACATCCAATGCAATAAAAATAGAAATTCAACAAAACTAGCAACGGTTGCTTTTAACAGCTGCATACGTTGAAAGAAACAATTCTAAAAGTACTTTTAAGGAAAGCGCTTACAATATGAACTTTAATTCCTTCATTCTTATCATGCAAACAAGTTGGAGGAGAATACTAAGTTATTATATCTATATCTTCTTTCTAACACGAGGAGGTAAAGTTCACCTGCTGCTTGCTACATCGAAAATATAATACTTAATAAACTTTTAAAATAACTGCAATATTAACTAAGATTTCTTATAAATCTTTAATATAAAAGACAAAGTAACAGCTCATATACGTTCAAAGGGTCCACAGGGCTGCTCCAATGCGTGTTGATGGACTTCCCATATCCTGCAAATATTTATTATTTCTTAGGTTTCGTCCTCATTTCTTAAAACAGCAGCTAAAATAATTACTATTAACTATATCATTCGCAAAGCGAGCGCTTATATTCTGAGCTACTACAGTCTAAGATCCATTTTATTTACTAGCGGTTTATTATTTTGTTTTTCTATTTTATCGAAGACCATGTTCTCTAGGCCAGTTTCCATCACGGCGACTTTCGAACACTATTGTAGATTAACTCTACTAAACATACCTATGTGTGTTGGTTTGGTAAGTTTTATCATTGAAATTATATCATGAATACAAAATCATATTTATCCCGAAACACGAGTAAAATCACCGTCTGCTTCGAAAACGCTTCGGTAAATCGAATACTTATGCTTTTTGGTCGCCACACACGGTCAGTTCAACTGATCAGTTCAAACTAAAACTGTAGATATTTTTTTAAATATCGCATTTGCAATATCTCGGTAAATAAACTTATATATAAAACTCCGATATTGATATATTTATAATTATCGATATATCGAAAATTCAATATTTTAAAAAATATCAACAGTTTTAGTTTGAATTGATTAGTTGGAATGATCAGTTGAACTGACCATGTGTGGCGTCCATATAACGCAGAAATCATTTGAGAAAAATTACACATACAAAACGCGGACCTGTATGTTCAAAGGTCGACTTTAATTTTTTTTTAAATTTCGGAGTGTATAGTGAAGGAATAAAATGAAGTCCGGCTCGAACATTTTTCTCAAACACTATTATCAGATTTCTCAAGCTGAACCAAGTATTTGTTCTGGATTTTTTGTTTTATTAAAAATTGGCATCTAGGTTACAGAAAAAGTCAAGTTAGTGGAGATGTGGATAGTTTAGCACCATATGTATAGTATATATAAGATGGGCGATGGAGTGATTAGGGCGAGACCAAAAGCAAAATACACCAGTGTGCGTGAAATGTACATGTGTGGGAGATAAATAGTGCTGTACCATGCACTATCTTCCTCAACTAAAATTATCGACATCGGTTGCAGTATATTCGTATATCCTGATATGTCGCAGATATAAGAGAATATTTTATCCGAATACGCCGAAGCCAAAAGGAAGAAAACAATTTCAGAAGGCTATGTAAGTATGTATGTATGTATGTAAGTTCATGTATTCCTTCAGATCTTCTAAACTACTTATCGTATTACGACAAATGAGATATCTTAAGAAACATTGTGCCGAGCTTTAGCGTGGTGTGAGCGGGTTACAGGCTACATTAAGTCACATAAAACTACCATAGCGACTTATTGTGTACATATATAGTTATAATCAAAAAAATGAAATAAATATTGAAAGATCGTGAGTTATATCCATAGAATACTACTATAATACATACATAATAGAACGGGAGAGTGGGCGGAGCCCGTGTAGCCACTAATATGTCACTAAAATGTCAATTCACACCTATAAATGTCAACACAACCAATCGTTTCCAATTTTCGTGTCAAGCGTAGCTGCATGCAAATTATGTAAAAAATGGCAAATTGTGCAATAATTACGTGTCGAAAGAATAGCGGGAAATAGAATTTAAGTAAAGTAGGCATATCTTACAACCAGTAAGTCGACTTATATTTTGTGAATATTAGAAACAAAAATAAAGAAATATGTGTCAAAAACATTAATCAAAAGTCTAAAATGTGTAAATTCACGAATTGGGTCTGTGGTCGTGATAATACGACGTAATTGCTTGTATGTGTGCTCCCGGCGATACCGATCTTCGTACAAAATAAGGTTGACAGCCATTCTATAGTGTATTATAGTATTCTATGGTTGCATCCAATAAAAGATGTAATTCAGTATACTCTCGACATTCTGAAAATAAATGTTATAAAAAAGTTAAATATGTTATTATTCACGTGGTAAAGTCCTTTTACAAAACTGAAGTAACTAACGAAGTAACAGTCCACCTGATGATGGTAAGTAGTTACTGCATCTCATACACTTGCAGCTAACTTCACACAAAGAAGGCTACGTCATTGTTGCGTCTAAGGATTGAGATGGAATTCCTCACAGCCTGTATTTATACCGGTATTAGATAAGAGGATGATACCTACCCCGACGAACTGTCAGGCAGAAATGGAGTCTTAGTCCTAGTTTCATATAAAAGGTTAAAAAATAGCTAATACGGTTAATAATAATAGTTAATATAACTGCGCTGAAGGAAATGCTGTTCTTCAAAAATGAGATGCGTTATGATGTGTATATAATTAAAAGTTAATAATTAAAACCAAATCACGATAGGAAACGTACGAAATTGTATTAAACAAGATCACGACACATACAAAAAATGAGTTCAAGAGTAGTCACAAGATGTTCTTAAATGTAGTTGGAGTTATAGATTTAGAGTTGGAGGACTTAGAGTTGGAGGTATATATTGAAAGGAGATGAACTTGATTCCATACAAGTTTGGGTCTGGCGTGAACAAAGTTAAAATATGTCTTATTTTGATCGTCATCGACTGTTCGTTCGTTGAGTTGTTGTCAAAATCTCCCATAAACTACACATGGTGACGCATCAGTATATTGTGAAGAAACAATCCATAAAAACGAAGATCCTGAATGAAATGAATTTTTTTAAGTAAGAGCATTAGCTTTCGTTTTTCCGTTTAAAAAATGTTTTTATGATTGTTCCCAAGGACAACAGAAATAAAAACTATTTAAATATGCTTATAATTTATCGTTCTATTAGCTACATGTTTTTGTATAACTGTTCGGAACGATGTCAAGCACCCAATTTCATTCATCTCCTTTCCATTATGTTCTAGGCAATAAAAAGAAAAGTCAAATAAAAGTTGTTAGATTTATATTTTCCTTCAGAGAAACTATTTATAAAAATGTTGTTAGATTTCCACAAAGACATTTCGCAATTTTGTTACATACTTTATTCTTAAAACAAAATAAATTATGGTTGGATATATTGTACTTTATCTATTAGTGCATCTAAGAGAAAATCAATTTTCTTCAAAATACTTGCTGCATATAGTCGAATATTTTTTTGGGAAGCCCATTTTTCTTTATTTATTATTTTCAACTATTCTTCGACTATCAATATTCTACAAAAATCTACTACAGAATATCTTTATTCCTTACCGTTACGTGAATTGTGTGCTCTTTTGTCACCTTTCTATTTAAAAAGAAATATTTCATACAATCAAAAGAATATTTAGCTACGGAACCCCTTATAATTAAAAAAAGATATAACAAAGTTGAATAAGGCTGAATGTTAAGCATATCTTTGCCAGTTAGGGAAATATCGATTGGATGTCATCGACAGTGTCAATCTCTACAAAATTGAGGTTAGAATTATTCAAGTATATGTGGTTATTTTTAATTCAATTATTTATACTAATTATTCAATTGTTATAACAATAATTTTTACCATAATATACTTATTTATGTACAAATCGTTTGTACCTGCTCAAAAACAAAGCATTTAGACAGCTAAACATTTCAATCGTACCTACGGGTTAAAAGTATAATATCGAGGGATTTCTTTCTGAAATGAGTCATATTTAGGTGCTACGCACCTAGTCATAATTAATTACGTCAATTTACTCTAATTTTACTTTAAAACATGTAGTTTTGTAAATACAAGCGGGATATGTTTTGTTTACGAATGACGCCGGGCTGATACAGGCCGATAGCGTGTACGTGAATGGTCTAGCATATCTTTTTCGCTCTAATATATGCGTACACTATGCTTTCTCTTTTGCATTGCCGATCTATTCTAAATCTATGTTTAGTAAAGTCTGATACCTGCGCTGTGTTCGCTTTACTAGATACTTTATGACAACCAGGGATTTATCCTAAGTTAATTATGTCAAGTGCTGTTTGTATGTTGTATCTAATTATGTCGATTACGTAAGTAACTTCTAATTAATACAAAGCATTCAAAGTAATTCAGAAATGTTCATCGGACATGTTGACCACTTTTAAACGAATGAAAGTTTGTTAGTTAAATTTAAAATTTATGAGGAATCAAGTGACTTCTACGGAATGGACCCAGGCACCGAGACGGTCGCCACTCCGTCGCCGTAGGGCTCCGGCGAGCGCTCCGGGACACCGGTCGCGTCAGGTTCGCACTGGGCTTTAGTGGCGATAGATACGCATCATATTGTATATGCCTCTTACTGAATGCGGGTCGATATTTGTTTTGGTTGTACATGTCAAGTAATTAGTGTTGTATTCATTGTTTTATTTAGAGAAAAAGTATCAAGTTATAAAATAATATCTAAACGTATTATCAAAATATAAAAATAGACAAATGGTAATATAAATTAAACCTTTATTTACACTAGTTTGATGAAAAAGTTAAAGCTAAAATTGTACTTAATCAAGTTTCTATGATGAAGTCTTGAATAATGTTTTTAGAAATTAAGGAGGCGGAAAAAATAATGAAAATTCCTGTAAGCAACATAAAAATGTGTAAATATGTTTTATATAAGTGATTGACAATACATATACATGAATCGCTCAAAGTAGGCTACAATATTATAAAGGAGGATATCAATGTAAGGTAGTCGGGCCAACTATTGGTTCTATTGGATATCTAGATGAAATTGCTATCATCAATAAGACCGCCCATTGCATACTTCTTTTGTATATATAATCTGCAATTTTTGTATAGTGTGCATTTTGTATAAAGAATATTAAATAAATAAAATAAATAACTACGACATTGGGACACCAAACATATGACAAAAACGTACCAGCTCTGTCGCTTAAGTATATGAACGGAAAATAAACATCAGCGGAAAATCTGCTATGTTTTAGGCAATAATGAAAAATAGCTTCAGCGTTCTATTGTGCCAACAAACCGCACTTTTTTTGTCAGGTAAAAACTCCACAGATGATAAGGTCGATATGGATATTCAATTGTTTTACCCCCACGGAGCGTGTTAAGCGCCTTCTTACCTTTATCTCTCAATAGCTGACAGCTAATTCATCCGCTCCTATTTTCCATCACATCGACAAGGCTCGTTAATTGCGGCGTCCGCGTTGTTGATGGCCGCAAGTGATTCTCAGGCCCGAATAGCGAGAGGGAACAATGAAATCGGTCATATTTTCCTGCCAACTCGCAGCGGACCGTGATCACTTATCTCCCGCATCGTGCATAATAACAACGATACGGTTGTTCAACGCGACGATCACTTACAAATATACGATGCTTATTTTCGCCAACTTTTTGAAGGATTTATACGCTTAAGGCGAAGTACGCCTCCCATTTCATAAATAAATATTTAAAAATTTAAAAAAAGAGCACACGAAATTGATTTTTACGTTCGCAACGTAGTACTATTATTTATTCTATATTCACAGAATGATCAGTAAAGGATAAGTAATTCTTTTATTAATTGATAGTGAATAAAAATCAAATCTTTAAAATTGCGAAAGGATGTAATGTCTACCTTAAACTATGCAACTTAATTAAAATATTAGCACCAAGGTGGCGTAATTAATTTATTTAGTATATTTTGAGATTTTGACATATCGACAGTGAAACGGTAGAGGAAGCAAAGAAATAACGAAAAAGAAAAACCATTTAGTAATTTACTACTAGGTCCAAAAATAAACGGACATACAGAACAATATATTATACGATTGATTTTAGTAATTTACGCATTGTTCTTAGGTCCAAAAATAAACGGACATACAGAACAATATAATATACGATTGATTTTAGTAATTTACGCATTGTTCTTAGGTCCAAAAAGAAACGGATATACAGAACAATATATTATACGATTGATTTTAGTAATTTACGCAATGTTCTTTGGTCCAGAAATAAACGGACATACAGAACAATCTATTATACGATTGATTTTAGTAATTTACGCATTGTTCTTAGGCCCAAAAATAAACGGACATACAGAACAATATATTATACGATTGATTTTAGTAATTTACGCATTGTTCTTAGGTCCAAAAATAAACGGACATACAGAACAATATATTATACAATTGATGCGTGATAAATCTATCACATTCTCTCGTTACTATTACTTTTATTTGGTCTTATTGAATAAATAATAATAATAATAATATTTCTGCATTGTTAAACAAAAATGTGCAGAAAAAGTCAGGAAAGTACAAGGAATCTAATACTATGGCATCTATTGAAACATGAAAGTTTGGTTAAACAATAAACATTGCAAAGACTACAAATAAATAAAGCCATTTGCAGCAAGAATGTGTCCATTAACACAAACAAATTTACTAACAAACACTACGGCAGCTACGGTGCAGTACAATTAGAACTTTGACCCGCGCGAGGAATCCTATTAATTTTTAGTTACAATGCTACACAACCTTTAAATATCATTAAGTAGTGGTTGTTCGTTTGTTCAGTTTTAAACTAATAAACATTTTCAAAATAAACTATTAGTTTATTTTGAAAAAATTTGCCTTTATTAATTATAATATTACAAACCTTTATTAATTATTAATTATATTATAACATAGATAAACAAATTATAGAAATAGAACTAAGAATATGGAAGGAAACTAGCCCCTGAAATACAGGTATTATATTCTAGTTTAGGGGCTAATGACCACTGTAAATTTGGTGCCTGTAATATGTTTATCAATAAAGATTATTATTATTATATTATCTGTAAGTGCCGTGGTCATAGTGGAGCACGGGTCGCCGCGGGCAACAGAGAGGAGCCATATAGTTTTTACCGATACCTGTCAGTCATTTTTTGCGGTGTGAAATCAGTACACACCAAGACAATCGAAACTCACACACGACAATTAAAACAATAATATACTAACGATTTCACGTACACATAGAATACATTATGAGATTATAACACTATCGCTCGGTGACAGCGACGACTCGGATACTGACTCGGATCAGTCGCTCGACCGAGCCGCATACGAGGGCGGCACTGAAAAATTCGGCAATCAAGGAAGTGACACAACATTACTATTTAAAAATGTATTTATTGCTTTTCGAAGTATTCTCCGCGAAATTTGACATATTTTTCCATACGATGGAACCAATCATTGAAGCAACCATTCCATTCGGAAGTTGGGGTCTCCAAATGGCCAATGGTAGGCGTCCACGGCTTCTTCAGGTGATGAAAATCTCTGTCGACGCAATTTATTCTTTATTTTAGGGAAAGTATAGAAATCATTAGGGCTTAGGTCGGGGCTGTACGGCGGATGGTCTAATAATGTTTTCTTGCTCTAAAAACTCTTTTGTTCTGTGTGCGGTGTGAGAACTCGCATTGTCGTGATGGAGGATGATGCGGCGGTTGCAGTTCTCTTTACGGAGTTCAGAAACGACCTGTGGCAAACAAATGCTAGCATACCATTCTGCATTAACCGTTTTTTATCCCTCAAGAGGAATAGTCGGAACATGGCCGGTTTTGGAGACAAACGTGGCCACCATTTTTTTTGCAACACTCCGTGATTGAACAATTTTTGTTGGCTTTAACTCATTTTCGAACACCCAAACTCGTGACTGGTTTTTTATTCGGGTTCATACGCGTATATCCAGGATTCGTCACCTGATACGATGTTGTAGGTATATAGCATTTGACGATCCTCAAATCCCTTCACAGAGCGAATGCGGTATCCATCGGGAAAACAACTTTTTTTACACCTAATTGTTCATGCAAAATTATTTGTATTTGACTCATGCCAATGTCTAAAGTTGCCTGAATTTCGCGGTATGTCACATGTCGATCTTCCTCAATCAGCTTACGCACAGCATCAACGTTTTCTTGGGTGACTGCAGTTTTTGGACGACCTTGACGGATAATATTATGGTTTTGCTTTAATTTTTTAATTTATGTTATTCTGGCGATAAATTGTGGTTTTGGATGGGGCTTCATTACCAAATGCAGAAATCATCCGGTCAACACACTGTAAATCATCGCTCTTGAATTTTCTCGAGTCAATTCCAATTTCCATTTTCTCAACGACTAAACAAGTTTGACAAAACCTTGTGACAAGACCGAGAATCTTTTTTTAAATAAATAAATGGTATTCGATTTTTAAAACCAAGGAGTTTTCAATCAAAAAGATTTTAATATGACAGGAACAGTGGAAATATTCCATTCCCGATACTTTTAGTGCAGCCCTCGTATTGTACCTCGTACAATGTGAGCGGCCTGTGTTGGTAAACAAATCCGAAACAACACGACCGTTATTATTTTAATTTTTAAGTTTAAAAAGAATTTATTAGCTATAATGCGATTAAAGTTATTACATACATGAAAGGTCTCTTTTTGCAGTAAATAAAAAACTGAATAATTCGGCATTTTTGTAGGACATCGATTCAGCCGCGCAACTGGATTTATAGAGCACTAGTCTAGTGAGCACAGCAGCTGCAACTAGTTTCATTGTATGTATAGGACAGTGTGAACTTGTACTTTGACAGAGGGGAACGCTTGCTTATTGCTACTCGCCTCCGGTCTGCTGGTGGCGCTAGACTTAGAATTCCATAAAACGGTAGCAACCAGATTTCGATCACAATCGTCATCAGTGAAATTATTTCTTACAATTTACAGTGCTGATTTCTCACATGCTCGGAAGTGAAGAAATAATTGTGAAAATACTTTCATTGTGGCGAAATTCAAAATATATTTTAAAGACGTGCGATTATTATCAACATTCTTTCCAGCGGTGGAACGAATAAGTACCTACCTGCTATTATTACTCTAACGTTTATTTTGTATAAAAAAAGAAAGTTTACAAGATAAATGTGTGAAAGAGAAGATGTAGACGGAAAATATTTTTGTTTTGGATATAGTAACTTAGGCAGTAACGTAAATGATGCTGTTATGATACATTAATATGCCGAAACAAACACGAAACAGCATTTGAGAACAGACATAAATAAACGTACTAGCTTGATTGTTATTTAACGAATCCTATTTAATTACTTAGAAAAATAAAATTATGAGTGAACGCTGAAAACGTTAATATAAAAAAGTTAATGATACACGTTGATGATCTAAGTATAATAAATAAATAAGTTGTAACAATATTCTATATACATCTAAAATGAGTCAACTGCTAAAATACGTTTAAACTTGTTTAAAGGTATTTTAATGGAAAAAATAATAAGATAATTGCATAACAAAAAAGTGTGCAGTTCACACACGGTAAATGTGAGACCTTCAGTAAACTAAACTTCGAGAGAACGAAGTAGGTTAATTGTAGGATTTAATTTTATTGTTAGAGTTTAATATTGTTACAAGTTTAAAATTATTTTACATTTTAATCTACATATTACATTACATATGATACAAAGTTTTCAATTTCATCATCGTAAGTAGGTACATACGTAACCGCTAAAAAGAACCCCTTTGTCGTATCTCCTCAGTTTCAAGGCACTCCCCTTGTTGCCTCAGCCAGTATCGAAATCCTCGGCGTCGACATATCGAGTGACGTGCAGTTTCGTGGTCACTTGGAAGAGAAGGTCAAATTCGCCTCAATAAACACACACCACCTGCAACTTTACAAAGCGCAGGTTCGGCCGCACAAGGAATACTGTTTCCACCTCTAGGCTGGGGATCCCTAGTGCTAGCTCCTTCCACTTGACCGCATCCAGCGCAGAGCGTCGTCAACGACCGAGTGCTTATCGATCGGCGCGATTCACTGGCGCTGCGTAAAGATGTTGCATCTCGCTACTTTATCGCATCTATCACGGGGGGTGCTCTGAGAAATTGTTCGGATTAATACCAGCCGCCAAATATCATGAACGCACATCGCGGTAAACCTCCCGATACCATTTATACCATCTGGATGCTTGGCGGTCCACCACTGTACGGTTCACTAGTTTTCTTCCGCGTGTTCGCTCTCTGTGGAATAGTTTACCACCGGCGATTTTTCAGGACCGATAAGACCTGAGGACCTTTAAGAAAAGAGCTTACTCCTTTCTTAAGGGCCGGCAACGCACCTGCAATTCTCCTGGTGTTGCGGTTGTTCATGAGCTGCGGTAGTCACTTAACAACAGGTGAACCGTATGCTCGTTTGCCACCCCTTCTATAAAAAAAAATTTTTCTAATCAACAAATTTCGGCCCTTTCTGCTCGTCGATCACATGCGTACTAACAAAAACACTGTATACCTACCTACTGTAATATATCTCATTCTCTCGCAGTCTTAATCCTATAAATTAATATACTACTATATGTTTGTCACCTTTTAGTGTCGCTTTTTCGTATCATCGAATTTCAAGTCACCACGATTTTAAAGTAGTTTTCACTTCTAAAAGTATGGTAAATAACATGAACGTAAGTCATTGCAAATAATGGTCAACAAATAAACAGTTCATTACAGTACAATCAGTCCATTGGTAATTTACCAACGGGCCCATACAAACGCATTGAAGCAAAGCCTTTGAGCTATTAACGCATGTATACAAGTAGACTGCAACACCGAATGAGAGTCCGAAGGTAATAAAAACGTTAACTGATTTCTTAGCTACTAAAAACGAATTGAATTTCGCCTTTATCACTTTTTTTTTGAGAGAATCTTTAAATCGTGACAGTAAACTAAACTAAGAGCAATTGCCCTCTCTGATAACGTTATAGGTTTTTCATGTTGCGAAATGACAAGGCGTTTATGGCGCCTAATGCGGAAACAAATATCACATTGAATATTAGCAGGTAGCTGGAATAAAAAATATAAGACGAACAACGGCAACGTGGACGCCGTAACGCACGAACGGCCTCATTTCGAACATTAATAGCCCACGTGTGCTTCGGACACGACATTAGCCGTCGAGGGACAATCGACCACAAGTCACGAGGGCAAATACAATACGATATGCACCATGAATAATGATGCTAATATTGACTCAGTACGGTTTCGTACCTCGAGGTTCGTCCAGCGAGACCTCACTCCTGACGGGTTATTTAATGTAGTCAAATTGAATTCCCATCAAGTTAAGGGAGCTACAATAAATTCAATAATACATATTTATTTAATATGACTTAAGAATTATTAATATACAGGCTAAAATTCTCAATTTACGATTTATTTAAATTACATGAGGTTTACTTTTGAAGATCTGAGTTATTGTAAGTGTAAAAAATTATTTTTACAATCCACAGCACGAATTTGAATTTAACACAAGCTCCCTTCCGTGTCGTTTAAGACAATATAAATTAGATGATTTGTTATAAAACTTAAGTACCAAACAAAGTTACAGTCCGCCTGATGCAAAGTGGTTTCTGATATGCACAAACCCAGAGCAATTGTTTGCGTAGCCCAACGGAAACATTTGCATCGTGTGGAAATCCAAGTCTCGGCCAGCAGTACAGTGCAGTGACTGAGTGTATGGCAGCCAAACACTCAGTCATTGCACTACATTGATGTCGTATTTATCACGAATCAATTAAACGGTATCTTACACGTCAATGAAAATTTTGTTCATTATATCGAATTGAATTCATATACTTAATACCCAATGTAATCATAGTAATTTTCGCTATATACGCATACAATAATTTACAGGTAAAATTACAGCATTAAGCTTTATACGAGTAGGAGATTGTGAGACTCGATTTAGTAATCGGCTCCCATCCGAAGGAAACGGATGAAAAAACTTAACGTTTAAGTTGCTCGAACTTAAAGTATCCCTTTTATGGCGCAACAGTGAAAGAGGGATACGCTTTCATAAAATCCTTGTAGATTAATTTTTTGAAAGTATTCCAAATGACGAGCGGAAGCGGGCGTCGTCGGTCTATTTCAGTGTTGATTTATGTGTCAGGATCGCGCCCGGACGGGTGGCAATGTGGCATATTAGTGAAAGACGGATTGGTCGTTTATAATTTATTAGCTTCCGCGGCGAGTACGTAAGTGAGCTCTATATAGCAGTAACTCGTGTCAATCATGTTTGAAGGCATGTAAGTGCTGCACTAATTATTTAAGCGTACGTGTTAACTATTCATGTTGATTTATCGAAACTATCTTCGCATCAACATACGCGATACAGCGATACGGCGAATTTGACACCTCTAAATATTGTTTGTTGGGCGATGGAATGATATGTTTTACAAAATTCTCTTTCGCAAAATCACTGTTTTCACAACGCGAAACATGCTTTTACAGTGGGGTTAATGTAAGCTCCCGTGTTGTTAATAGGCTGCAATGTTCCGTACGTGGTATAAAGCAATTGTAAAGTCCATTAGGTGCGCGGAGGCGTATGCGTCGCGACCTAATATTTGTCATTAGGAGCTTTTGTTGTTCGTGTAGTACGTTACCCTCGCTGGGGTTGTCCCGGTTATGAGCTCCAAATTATTTATTGTATAAATTTTTGCTTTTGCAATAAACATCCCTCTTCGGTTATTTTTTTAATGTGCCCTCAGGGTGTAGTGATGTCGCTTATTATCATCATTTGCTAACGAAATGGTTTTAATGACATAGTACCGTTGGATTTCCTCGAGCATAAATAAGTAGGTAAATAAATAAGTGTTACATATCACTGCTGAATTCAAATTACTTAATATAATAGAACCTATAACAGAAAATATACAGATCGCGAATATTGCGGTGTGTGCACAACATATAATTTTACAATTAGCTAAAAACCATAACAGCCGTTGGAAAATTTCATTACAATTATTTAACTTAGCGTTATTATAACCATCATTGGCTTTATAAAATGTAACACGATATTTGATAAAATTGTTATTCGAATTTGTCTTAGGTTACCGACTGTAAGGTGTTTTACAAGGATATTAGCAATTTCCCTTTACGTTTTAGTATCCCAGCGCGATCACGAAAAATGATTATCGATAATAATCAGATTGGACGTCGTTTTGACCGCCAAAGGGTCATGACGAAGGTTTTACAATTCAATTAGACGCGCCAGGTGTGGACGGGAAGAAACTTTTACCCCGGACCGCAACGCAACATTTTAATATTCAAGAGAGTTTTATTAGAGTAGATAACGATATTCATAGTTTAATTTCTCTAATTTAATGTAGACCTTTCCACTCACTTGAGGCTTGAAAAAGGTTTGATATTATAAGCTGTATCAAGATAATGAAACATTTATAGGTTTTTGACGATGTAACTTGGTGTCCCGTATTAATAACCGTTTCGGTGAGTCAACAGTGTCAATTCTTAAGTAGCGATAAAATTATGTCGGTAGCGATTAGATTGTTGAACATTTCCGCCTTATGTGTTTTCAATTAATAAATAAACCTTTATGGCCAGATAATTGAAAATTATATTGTGACTTTGGATGAAGAATGCCTATCTGTTTATTGAATCTGGCAGGTCAGCGAATCAAGTCCCAATTGCATATTTGTAATTGTACTCGATTCTCTTATACTGCATCCAATCCAATCATGTTAAATTTAACATTTAGGAATTAAAACATAAATTTGTAGCTCTATCTGTCTCCTGCGAAGATGGTACCTTTCCACAGTATTCAGAAGTTATCGCTATGATTGGAGCAAACGTTAATTGTTCAAATTCTTTATTGATAATATCATCTGCGTATTACATGAGTAAATGCCGTATTGAAGTAAGGTCGATTGGAATCAATTAAAGAGAAAAATCTATTACCTCATATTGGAATCTCATAATAGTAAGTAATGCACCACGCACTGCTCATCAATCAACTGAATCGAAGGCGCAAAATTCTTCTTACGTTTTTAAAGCTCATTTGAACAGTATCTGTGACACGACACAACAATAATAATATACGAATTCGAATATTATTTTAAGGTAAGATCTTATGGCCTGAACTATCAGTGATATATTGTATATAAATTTAAGTATACATTAATAATCACAATTTATTCAGGATCTATTGTAATTTAAGCCCAACACTTGCGGATGCAATCGTTACAACAGTATTCAATGACCACAAAAAAGGTAATTTGGAGATATGTAAACCGTAAAACTCAAAATAAATCATCAAATCAAGATTTCCTTGACAATCGAAAATCACATATTAATGTAAGTAGAAAATTTACAATATTATTCTGAATTTTTTAAAGCCAAGAGGTACTTTCAAATAAAACTGATAAAATTAAAGTTTCAGTTAGACCAATTTTCTATGAACCATAAGGGACGTGATAGAGTCATACTTCATACGTGATAGAGCCATTCTGCAGCTATATTAGTATTATAGTCGCAGCACGAATGGGTCGGCTCGACCGGGGAAGTACCACGCTCTAAGAGAATACGAGCGTAAAATAGCAGCTTAACGCTGCTGTGTTTCGTTAGGTTAATGTAAAGATCCGGAGACCCTTTTTGCTGGAAACGAGGCATTCCATCTAAGTTCTCACGGGTGACAAGATGGAATGCCTCGTTTACAGCATCTGCTTATTTATTCGTATTAGGAGATAGATGCAGATATCTATGGACCGCAGCAAACGCATACCATCAGGTGGACTGTGTACTCGTTTGTCACCCCATAAAATACTATGTTAGTAAAACTGTGTACTCGTTTGTCACCCCATAAAATACTATGTTAGTAAATAATTTATTTCATCATCATCATCATCAATACAGCCCTTCACAAGTCCACTGCTGAACATAGCCCCCCCCCCCCCCTAGGAATCCCACAAAGCACGGTCCTGAGCCATCTACATCCATCGACTTCCTGCAGGTCTTACCAGGTCGTCACTCAATTTAGTGGGGGTCGCCCTACACTGCGCCTACCAGTACAATGCTGCCACTAGAGAACCTTTTATCCCCATCGGTTATCGTTTCTTCCAGCTATATAGCCGGCCCATTGCCACTTCAGCTTACTAATCCGTTAGGCTATGTCGGTTACTCTGGTTCTACTGCGGACAACCTCATTCCTAAGATTATCACGGAGAGAAACTCCGAGCATAGTCCTCTCCATAGCTCGCTAAGCGACTTTGAGCTTCCTCATACGGCCAGCAGTGAAAGACAACGTCTCAGATCCATTGGTCATCACTCGCAACACGCACTGGTTGTACAAGCGAGTTTTGAGATTTTGAGGTATGCCTGACGAGAAGATGTGTCGCAATTTTCCCCGAACGCTGCCCAGCCGAGTTGAATCCGTCGATTGATCTCTCGGTCGAAGTTGGACTTACCTATTTGGACTGCTGCAGGTACACATATCATAAGCAACTTCGAGCTTAGTGCTCCCAACAACCACCGGCATAGGTGTAACATGGACATCACACATGACTTTAGTTTTGTCCATGTTCATCTTAAGACCTATCCGTTGGGAGAAACTATTGAGGTCATTAAGCATAGTGCTTAGGTACTCCAGCGATTCTGCCATAAGTACTATATAGTCGGCAAATCGAAGGTGAGTGATGTACTCGCCATTGACGTTAATACCGAATCCTTTCCAGTCCAGTAGCTTGAAAACGTCTTCCAATGCAGCGGTGGTGAGTTTCAAGGATATTACGTCACCCTGTCGTACTCCTCTCTGCAGTTGGAAAGGTTTCGTACTCTGGTGCTGTACTCGGATAGCCATCGTAGCCCTACAGTACAAACACTTCAGTACTTCGATATACCGATAGTCAACTTGGCACCGCTGAAGGGATTGCAGCACCGCCCAAATTTCGAAGAAATCAAAGGCTATCTCATACTCCACGTACGCAAGACAAAGTGGCTGATTGTACAATCTGCCGCAGGGTATATATGTGGTCTATAGTACTGAAGCCTTTTCGGAAACCAGCTTGTTCGAGAGGCTGGAAGGCGTCGAGTCTGCGTGCGAGATGATTCGTAATGACTCTCGAAAACAGCACGTAGACGCGGCTCAGAAAGGAAATCGGTCTGTAGTTCTTGAAGAGAACGGAATTGAAGAGCTTCTGAAGGACTTTAAGTATAGGTTTTCCACCCGCTTTCAGAAGCTCCGCTGTAATTCCATCCTCGCCCGGGGACTTGCCGTTTTCAAGGTGCTGGAGAGCCATTCTAATCTCGCTCAGACTGAAGTCCGGGTTATCATCGGAATAGTGTCGGATAAGACTTGTTCTTGAATCGTTAATCAGACTTGCACTCCAACGATGAAGTGTACAGCTGCCTATAGAACCTCTCAATCTCACTCAGAAACTCAGGTGTCCCGGAAACGATGCCGCCATTTTCGGTCTTCAGCTTCGACAGTTTGCTCTTTCTGAAAGACCACTGGCAAAGATTTTGGAGCCCTGGTTCCGCACAATCGCTTCTTCAATACGAGCAGTATTAAAGTTGCGTAAGTCCCGTCGCATGCATTTGGAGATCTGTCTGTTCAGTTGCCTGTATGCTGTCAAATGTGCTGACTAACAGCCATGAGATTAAGAGTATGATTGGAGAGTTTTTGTGTTCTTCTGCGACGGGTCTTACAGAACTTAGCTCCGACCGCATGGACAGTTTCCACAAGCATGTCATTTATATCGTCCTCTACTTTACTTACTCTGTTTTAATTTAAAAAAAAATATCTTTTCATAACTCAACGAAAACCAACATAAGATTTATAATATTTAAATAAGTTAAATGTATGCATTAAATAGTTACGAATCATTTATAAGTCGCAATAAACTTTATAAGCAGCTGCTGATTCGTAAATTAACTCAAATCAAGCAATAGAGAAATGTTTTACGTAAGTCAATAGAAATAATGAGTACATTAGACACTGTAAACAGTAATTAAGGCATCGGTGTTAACACAACATTTATAACATGGTTACTACGAGTCAAAATATTTATAAGGCAGGTGCAAGCCTTGCAAGAGGCGCGGTCCCCGAAAATTTTTATAATTAGCCGTCCGTTCAAACTAATAATTACGTAAGTAAATACAATTCACGACGGAATGAAATACAAGCGTCATAATTAAAGTACGATTAGAGGGTACTTGTTGGGACGTTGTTGGACAACGTCAGTAACGCTGTTAAATGTTTATAATTTAAACAAGACGTAATAGTGAGAAGTCCGAAACTTTTTAACGATACACTTCCCCCTAAATTTTGAGTCTAACCATATACTTACTTTTACTTTACATTAAGCCCTTTTTTATAATAATACGGTTACAAACGGCCTCACCGTCCACCACACTTGCTGTACATTTCAAACAAAGGAGCCCCACAGATGCGTTGTCATGTCTAAGGATTGAGATGCAACGCCTCACAGTCCAGAACTACAATGGCTCTCTATGTTCTTCAGACCGGAACACAACAGTGGTGGTATACCTCCCCAGACTGGCTCCTAGACAGGAATGGAGTTCCGCCAACGTTTGCCTTAAATGATTTACTCACGCAAGCCCAGCCAATTGATGAGCGCAGAACGGATAACTTCTTCGACAATCTGTGAAACTTGAATTCAGTGTTTTGACCGTAGACAGAGAAACCTATAGACAAATTGACGCCTTATTTCGCATTCGCACACTTAAAATATAGATTTATGAATACGTCTTGCATAGAAATGAGACAGAGCGGTGTGATTGTTTGTCCCTTTCTCCGTGCCGGTTTTTTGTTTAGCAAACTACACTTTGCTAAACAACTTTGACAGTTCGTAGCAATATAAGGAGTTTACAAGTTGGTTTAAGTGAGAAAAAAGTGTTTTATGAGCTTAAGATTGGTGAATCTTGTTCAGTTCAGTTCTTAGAACAATTAAACATTTTATCTAAATATGTTTAAAAGTCAAAAAGATTATTGTATTACCTAAAACTCGTCCCTTGACTCTACGGCTTCATTCGGTCACCGGAGCCAAAGACAAACAGAATAGTATGCGTGTTAGTTGAGTATGAGTGATAGTTAAGGTTGACATTTTTTGAGGAAGTAAGCAAATTTCTTCTCAAAAAAGCTTTACTTATATATAGATTTATCTATAATTCTAAGGATATAACACGAACAAGCAGAAATAATTAACAGCTGGCAAATCATATAGCAATTCACGAAAACGTTAAATGACACAGAATAATTTTTTTATGGCTGGTTCTTTTGCTTTAATCGATTTAACGATACCAAAGGAGCGTGATGACGTGAAGTAAATCCGTTACCACAAGCACCACAATAGCAATGATGATACCTAAACTGTCTGAATAGTGTGATACAGACTATTAGCTTAACACAGTTAAATCGGCATTAAACGGTTGATGATGGCGCGTTCTTTAAATAATAGTAATTTATTAATATGTAACTCATAGAAAAATTTAGAGGAACGCAAGAAAATGTGTATAAACAAAATCATGCTTTAAATCCTATCAATGCTGGTGTTCCACCAGGCTGAGTGCTATGCACCAACGCTGTTCTTTCTGCATATCAATGATATATTGCAAACCAGTAACCTTCATTGCTATGCGGACGACAGCACAAGTGATGTTTTTTACACCGGCCGTACCAATATTTCTCGGGATCACGTCATCGAGTACCGCAACTAACTTGTGTCTGAAGTCGAGCCATTGTTAAACAAATTCTCGGATTGGGAACGACTAAATCTATTCCAGTTTAACCTTCAGAAGACACAGGTTCGCATTTACCGCTAAAATAAACCCCTTTATCGTATTTCTTTAATTTCAGGGCACTCACCTTTCTGCCTCAGCTAGCAACGGATTCCTCGGCGTCGACATATCAAATGGTGTGCATTTTCGTGGTCACTTGGAAAAGAAAGCTAAATTAGCCTCTAAAAAGTTTGGCGTGCTTAGCAGAGTGGGACAGTATTTCATGCCGGCAAACCGTATATAAGACCGACTAGGTAAGTCCAACTTCGACCGAGAGGTCAATCGACGGTTTCAACTCGGCTGGGCAGCGTTCGGGAAATTACGACACATCTTCTCGTCAGTATACCTCAATCTCTGAAAACTAAAGTGTACAACCAGTGCGTATTGTCAGTGATGACTTACGGATCAGAGACGTGGTCCTTCACTGCTGGCCGTATGAGGACGCTCAAGGTCGCTCAGCGCGCTATGGAGAGGGCTATGCTCGGAGTTTCTCTGCGTGATAGACTCAGAAATGAGGATATCCGCAGTAAAACCAGAGTGACTGTCATAGCCCAACGGATTAGTAAGCTGAAGTGGCAATGGGCCGGCCATATAGCTCGAAGAACCGATAACCGATGGGGAAGAAAGCTTCTCGAGTGGCAGCCTCGTACCGGTAGGCGTAGTATAGGGCGACCCCCCACTAGATGGAGTGACGACCTGGTAAGACATGAAGGAATTTGATGGATGCAGGTGGCTCAGGACCGTGCTTTGTGGCGTTACTTGGGGGAGGCCTATGTTCAGCAGTGGACTTGTGAAGGGCTGTAATGATAATGATGATGAAACCGTATATACAACTTTACAAGGCGCAGGTACGACCCCACATGGAGTAGGTACTGTTCTCACTTCTCACCTCTGGGCCGGGGCACCTCAGTGCCAGCTTCTTCAGTGGAAGGAGCTGACACTGGGGTGCAGAGCGGCTCGAATTATTTTTTGACATCTCTCAAAGTAGCAGAGGCAGGATCTTTTTTCTTGTCTTCCAAGCTTATCCCATACATGCTCTATGGGGGTATGCAATAAGTAGTGCGAGCGCGCAGCCTACCCCTTAGCATTGATTTCAACGTCTCAAAGGTATTCGACAACTACGACAGTATGGAGGCGTGCATTATCATGCATAAAAACATATATATCTCATATAAAAGGGGCATTACAATTTCTTCCAAAATCTCAGTTATATATCGTGTCAATCAACAATTCTCAATGACTCGGAGTTCCGTACGTGCCCCCATACCAATACCTTCCTATACCATAATATTTCCAATGATATTACAGTGAACGTAACTATCTCTCGCTCTCGGGCAACTCCACACATTAATTTTTCCGTCAATAGACTTCAGGGAAAAGCTGAACTCATCGGTGAATCTAAACTTGTCCTTCCAATTATCGTGATTATGAGCAAAATTAACTCTAGTTTCTCGATGGCGTGTGGAATGAAATTTTTTCCAAACTAAATTTATTTCGGGTCGATTTCAGTATTTTTCTCAGTTTTTGTGTTTACTGCAACCTCTCGAGCTTCGTTCTTACCTCAAGAAGATATTAAGGTCCGGATTCTAAGCACGCTGTTAACGATGAATCGGTCATCTTTGGTTCTAGTTTCCCATCTGAGTGTCTAAGGATGTTACTTTAATTTAAACAAGTGGTGTTTAGATCTGGCATTCTCAGTTTATTTGCAGTAACAAGCCTTGTTTATCGTGTTATGTTAACACTATAAACAAGGTACACAAGGCGAAAATTTAAACGAAACGTTTAAATTTAAACTTAAATTCAAAGGTGGGAAACATTTTTCGAACTATAAAAGAATAAAAATAATAATTACATAAAAACAAAAGAAATTAGAAAAAACATTCTAAAACTTTCTCATTTTAAATAGCATTTACTTATTGTTGTGGCCAGTTCGCACGATAATAATTACAATAAGATAAATCAAACCTTTTCCGTATTATGTCTCATAAAAGATAGTTTATAATTTTTCATTGTACAGTAGATAAGTTTAAGCTTAGTTAGGTAGGCACAAAAAATTTTATAAACATTACTGTCTTTAAGATTCACATAAATATTACCTAAAATTATATTACACTAGCGATCCACCCCAGCTTCGCACGGTTGATTTCTGGATATCGACAAAAGCTCCACTTACCGGCTCCAAATATGAATCTAAACCATTCAGGGACCCATTCAAACAAATACAAAAAAAAAATCATCAAAATTGTTCAAACCGTTTTTAACAGCATACAGCAATTTATTTATATACATAGAGATTCATATAAAATTTCTTTAAAAACTTAAAGAGTCCAACCATCCATGTAGATGGTATGCAAGGCCTACACAAACTTATCTATTTGTTTGTAAATTTTTAGATACCATGCTATTTTAAGGCTTTAGAGTAGTAAAATACAATCAATAAAAAATTGAAAGTTCATAAACGAGCGTAAAGTTCACTATTTTGGTAGCTTTGATAGTTTCTAAGCTGCTAAAAACTTGTTAGGTGACAGACAAACTTTTGGACTGATTAAGTCACACGAAAAAATTCTCCTACATTTGAAAAGAGAAGTGATATTGTCACTAAGTAATTTATTATAACTCAACGTGACACCAATAACGGATGGTTTAAATGAATAATCGTTACTTTAAAACGCTTCACATATTTCTTGACATTTTCTTAAAAGAAGTTCTAACAATATTAAAAATATGAAAAAAAAGTTAATTGTTATTTTATTGCAGTAAGTTTCTTACCAACTGAATAAAAATTATCTTCTTTTTTTGAATTTTTGAAATTTTGATTCGCAATATGGCAGGATTGAAAGATGACCTTATCACAAAAATCGATAGGGGCGTACTCCAATGGTTTGGGCACGTGAGTGAAGACCGAATGGTGAAGAAAATATATAGAGCGAAAGTAAATATTAAAAGGTGTCAAGGTAGACCGAGACTAACTTTCGAAGACCATGTGAGCAAATTGCTCGAAGAGGGGAGGGTCAAGAGTACTCGGATACCTAGACGTGCATGTATGAAGAAGTTAATGAACCTGAAAGAAGCGAAAGAGGTATGTAAGGATGACGTACGTGACACTTGGCGATCTGTTCTCTCTGGCTACCCCGTTAGGGATTGTGCGTGACGATAAGTAAGTAAGTAAGTAAGTTCTTTTTTTGAACAAGCATTGTTACACCAATACTCACAAATATGCGTGTTGTATGTTTTTTAAAAGCGAAATAAAAAATATACGCTATTCAGCACATGTGTTGGATTAAGGCGCCCATTGAGTTCGGTAACTACTGTATAGAGTTAATTCTGAACAAATATATACCAAAACATAAAGAACTTCTGAAGACATTCCATGCCTTCGTACCATATTAGAATATCACATGAATCGAGTACGAGATCGCGTAGTAAACGACGCTGAACTAAATTTGTCTAGTAAATACTATAATATGTGACTCACTCTACGCGGGTATAATAATTATACTATTTGTTTTCGAGATTATGTACATAATTAGAATATTTTTTATAAAACACAGGCTTTTTTCTGTTTCTGATTTTCCGTATAAAGTAATATATAATTATTTACGTACGTCGTATTTTTAGAATGTGGCTTGATAATTCGCATGGTAAACGGTTCCACAGGTTTTTTGTTGCATCTGTGTTATACAGCATAGACTCGACATCGGATTATGTGGGTCGATCATAGTACATAAATTTGACTGTGTAATAAGAAGTCTAGATCCTCTCATTTACTTGTAACGAATAAGCAGGACTGAGACCATTCAGCCAATTGGGTTAAATGGCCAAAGAAACAGAAGCATTGGGTGCGTTTGGCAGAAAAAAGCGCTAGCAAGCGCTTGTAAGCAAAATGGCGAAACTAAAGAGTTTTCGGCCAGGACACGTTTGCTAACTTCAGTAGCGCTGACACAAACCGCCATTTTCCTTATTTGATTTGTTTATTTTGAAGTAGAGTTTATAAGTTGTTTTGTGCAATATTCGTTTTAAGTAATATAATGACATGAATAAACATATACATGTTATTAAAAATTCATGATTGGTAAGTTTTTATAATGAATACTTTACAAACATATATTTAAATTAGGTTAGGTTACCCAGTTAAAACTAACTTCGTGTCCTAGAGGAAAATAGCTACTTACGATTTGACAGCGCTTACCGCTTACGTTCGCCATTTTGCTTACAAGCGCTTGCTAGCGCTTTTTTCCGCCAAACGCAACCATTGTCCTCATATTTATTATGATGTCGCTGTTGAGCAGCCGCACTATGTTACTCACATTTATCATTTGTCACCAAAAAACGTGTATCGTAAGAGCGAACTAAACTTCACACAGCTGAGCGAGTAAGTCATGTTACTGCTTTATGGTTTTAAGGAAAACGTGAGATTTGTCGTAATTGTTACCATTAACCTACTATTATTTTCATTAAAAATAACATTTGGCAATATGTAAATGGTATTATTGTAGTTAAATTTTAGATAATTATATAATTAAATATATATAAGATGTCCACAAAAAGCCAATACAGTGTTTCGATTTTCGTCGAAACCTAAGATATACAAAAATAGACGGTAAACTTAATGTTGAAACAGAATAATATAATATATAATACGAATCAATACTTCATTTCCAAGCCCTCTATCATGCAATCTATATGGGGGGCTAACGTTTTGGGTCATAACTGTAAGTATTAACACAGGTATTCAGTTACCGCTTCTACGGTAAGCGGTAAAAAAATATCACAATATTCACTACACAAGCAAATCCGAAAACCAACAATATGTATTATTGCAAGTGTGATTTGGCAGGGAGAGGCAAGACGAAGATACTGTACTGACAAGGCCACAAGGTGGTTAATAATATATGTTATTTAATAATACCTTGGCTGCACAGTAGCTAAAGTATTTAGTTACGGATTTGCGGGTCGCGAATGATTCAGTCCATTAAATTATTTGTGTAAAGTCTTCCATGACACATGAGAAATTCAGTCATACATTAAAGATAACATTCATTTAAAAAGTAATCCGAAATCTTTGCAGAAACCGAAACAGAAAATGACTGGAGAAACATTAATCCGTGTATTTTTTTTAATTAAATCTAGAAAATGATAAGAATATTAAGTTTTCAACTCTCATTAAGTATTTATAAAATACATATACCGTCGAACAAGTAACTATGTATTATACAAGAATTACAAATAAACTTCTAAAAATATAATTCAAAAATTTCAAAAAAATGTATGCTTTTGAAATTTTTACACCTGGACCCAGTAGTAGCCCGTTTCAATCTCCTCAAACCTAAATATTAACGTTATTTTGAATTTCCTACCATTTTTTACGTTCGGTAGCCTTGACGTACTTTTACCAATCATGTAATCATAATTAAAAGCGTTTATATAATTTTATATAATTATAGTATATATAATTTATGTTTAAGTTTATATAATTTATGTAATTACATCGAAAATATATGTAATAATATATGTATATTCCGAAACGATAATCGTTCACTTTGTTCCGGACGGGCATTTTACTAAGCACGCGTATAACGGTAATTTATTTTAATAATTTTATATCTTTGTTTGTATCAATTATTAATAATAATTAATATTAAATTATAACAATAATCAATGATTGTCATTGGTTGACCATCAGAAAGAATTCTATAATTTTCCAGTAATATTGCACTTGGTCAACAACAGGTGATTAAGCTTTTTAATACATTTTTTTATTTTACAATTATATTAATTTAAGATACTTCAACAAGTTATTATAGTAAACACTTCAACAATTCATAATATTCCAGTTGTTAACCAGTGTTTATTAATATCTATACAAGTTTGTTCCAGTAATTGACCACCTACACTTTTTCTTTTTTTTATATATAGAAGAGGGGGCAAACGAGCATGCTGCTCGCCTGATGGTAAGTGACTACCGGCTCCCATGAACAACCGCAACACCAGGGGAATTGCAGATGCGTTGCCGGACTTTTAAAAAGGAGTAAGCTCTTTTCTTGAAGGTTCTAAGCCGTATCAGACTCAATCGAAAGCCTTCGCTATGTCCAAACTAACGGCTAATGCCTCCCGCTTGGACTCTACTGCCTCCGCCCATCTATGAATCAGGTGGACCAGAAGATCACCGGCTGATCGATCACGACGAAAACCGTATTGGCGGTCACTAATCAGCTGGTGATCCTCAAGGTACCAAATAAACTGGCAGTTTATAATGGACTCCATTATTTTGCAGAACAAAGAGGTGATGGCCATAGGCCTGTAGTTGGACGGGTCTGAGTGGTCGCTTTTTTAGGGATTGGGTGGACTAAAGCTGCCTTTCATGAATTCGGGACTACGCCTTGAGAGTAGGAGTACCGGAAAATACGCGTTAAAACCGTTGCCAACTCCGGAGCATACGGCTTTAGCACAATGGAAGGGACTCCATCAGGCCCACTCGATTCACTGACGTCCAGGGAGAGGAGTGCTTTGCAAACCGAGCGTTGTATAAACCGCACATCTGGCATAGAGCACTCACACCGCGGGATGGTCGGCGGTGTGTTCCCCCGTCATCGAGAGTCGAGTTGGACGCAAAGAGAGAGCCTAACAAATCGTCTTTCTCCTTTGCGGCATGGGCCAGTGAGTCGTTCTCTTTGTGCAGATATGGAAGAGATGACTGACAGAAATTCCCTTGGACAGCCTTGGCGAGAGCCCAGAATGCACGGGTTCCCGAAGAAAGGCGAACTCTAGCTTCTCGCTAATTCTGCCGATGTGCTCAGAACTTGCCTTAAGGAAATGACAATGACAAATGACTCTTTTGAAGGAGCTGTAGGCGGAATTATACTTCTTTTTAGGAGCGCTGGTGTTTACACCGAGACATTGATGCGTCAGCCCCGGCCCGGTAGCACTCCTGCTTATAGCGTGATGCTATTTTACAGGAGCGACCAAACCATGGCGGGGATCTGCATTCGATGGCGCTCCGATTGGCACCACAGAGGATGGAATAAAATGTTCCATACCCTGAAGTACCACAAGTAGCAACAGAATCAGTGACAACGCCACGATCGTCCGGCGAGAAGCAAACCCGCTCCCAAGGTTGGATGCAAAAAAAGAGTGCATTCTATCCCAATCGGCCGACCTATAGTGCCTAACACAACCAGAATGCAACCGCGACATTAATGTAACTGGCACCACACTCCGGACAAGACGATGATCCGACCAGCCCAGAGCCCGTCGACGAAAACCTGATATCCGTCCAGTTGAGAGATCAGCAGAAGATCCAACAGGAAAGGTGTACGATCTTCCTCATCTTGGGCGCGCGTCAGCGAAGTAACCAATTGTGTCAGACCATATGCCAAGGTCAAAGTCATACACAGATCTCCCCGCATGATCGGTTAAACGTGAACCGAGACTTTCGGCATGGTGGGCGTTAAAATCGCCAAGGATCTCGATCTCTGCGGATGCGATATGCTATAGCACGGAATCGTTGGCCATTTGGACGCGGTCCGTAGATGCGGGGATGGTCGTATCTTTTTTTATAGAAGAACATGCGGCTCACCTAATGTTAAGTGACTACCGCCGCCCATGATCAACCGCAACACCAGAGGAATTGCAGGTGCGTTGCCAGCCCTTTCGAAAGGAGTAAGCTCTTTTCGTAAAGGTCCCCAGGTCGTATCGGTCCGGAAAAATCGCCGGTGGTAAACTATTCCACGGAGAGGTTGTACGCGGAAGAAAACTCCCCTTGAAATGTACAGTAGTAGACCGCCAAGCATCCAGATGGTATGGATGGTATCGTGACATTTGCCGCGTAGTGCGTTCACGAAATTTGGTGGCTGGGATTAATCCGAACAATTCCTCAGAGCACTCTCCATGGTATATGCGAAAGAAAATGCAAAGAGATGCAACATCTCTTCGCAGTGCCAGTGAATCGAGCCGATCGGAAAGCACTCGGTCGTCGACGATTCGAGCCACTCTGCGCTGAATGCGGTCAAGTGGAAGGAGCTGGTACTGGGGAGCCCAAGCCCAGAGATGGGAACAGTATTCCATGTGCGGCCGAACCTGCGCCTTGTAAAGTTGCAGGCGGTGTACCGGCGTGAAATACTGTCCCGCTCTGCTGAACACGCCAAGCTTTTTAGAGGCCAATTTGGCCTTCTCTTCCAAGTGACCACGAAACTGCACGTCACTCGATATGTCGACGCCGAAGATTCCAATACTGGCTGAGGCAACAAGGGGACTGTCTTGAAACTGAGGAGATACGACAAAGGGATTCTTTTTAGCGGTTAACGCGCAAACTTGTGTCTTCTGGGGGTTTAACTGGACTAGATTTAGTCGCCCCCAATCCAAGACTCTGTTCAGCAAAGACTCTATTTCAGACACAAGTTTATCCCGGCACTCGGGGACGTTTCCCCAGAAACATTGGCTGAGCCGGTGTAAAGAACATCACCAGTGCTGTCATCTGCATAGCAATGAATGTTACGGGTTTGCAACATATCATTGATATGCAGAAGAAACGCGTTGGCGATAGCACGCAGCCTTCTGGAACACGAGCATTAATAGGCTTGCAATCGGAGCTTGCATCAAGGTCGTTGAAGACGGTGCAAGTCTACAACGACCTTGATGCTCCGATCTGCAAGAAAGCTGGTGATCCAATCGTACAATTTCTCGGGAAACCCATAGGAAGGGAGCTTCGAAAGAAGCGCTTTGTGCCAAACCCTATCGAAGGTCTTCGCAATGTCCAAACTAACGGCCAATGCCTCCCTCTTGGACTCTACTGCCTCCGCCCATCTGTGAGTTAGGTAGACGAGAAGATAACCAGCTGAGCGACCACGGCGAAAACCGTATTGGCGGTCACTAATCAGCTGGTGATCCTCAAGGTACCTCATGAGCTGGCAGTTTACAAGGGACTCCATTGTTTTGAAGAACAAGGATGTAATGGCGATAGGCCGGTAGTTGGACGGGTCTGAGCGGTCGCCTTTTTTAGGGATCGGGTGGACGAAAGCCGTCTTCCATGATTTTGGGACTACGTCTAGGGAGTAGGAGTACCGGAAAAGACGCGTAAAAACCGGTGCCAACTCTGGAGCACATATCCTCAGCACAATTGGGGGGATTACGTCAGGCCCATTAGACTTATGGATGTCCAGGGAGAGGAGTGCTTTGCGAACCGAGCGCTGTGTGAACCGCACTTCCGGCATGGAGCACTCACACCGCGAGATGGTCGGCGGCGTACTCCCCCCGTCATCGAGAGTCGAGTTGGACGCAAAGAAAGAGCCTAGAAGATCGGCTTTCTCCTTTGCGGTATGGGCCAGTGAGTCGTCCCTGTGCAGAGATGGCTGACAGAAATTCCCCTGGACAGCCTTTGCGAGAGACCAGAATGCACAGGTTCCAGAAGGAAGACGAACTAGTTTCTCGCCAATTCCGCCTATGTGCTCTGACTTTGCCTTGGCAATGACTCTTTTAAAGGACCTAGAGGCGGAATTATACTTCTGTTTTAGAGCGCTGATATTTACATCCCGGGACGCTGATGCGTCAGCCCAGGCTTTGTAGCACTCCTGCTTACAGCATGATGCTATTTTACAGAAGCGACCAAACCATGACTGAGATTTGCTTCCAATGGGCACCACAGAGGAAGGAATAAAAAGTTCCATATCCTGAAGTACCACATCAGCGACAGAATCCGCAACAACGTTGGGTTCGTCCGGCGAGAAGCAAACCCGCCCCCAAGGGTAGGATGCAAAGAAAGACCGCATCCGATCCCAATCGGCTGACCTATAGTGCCAAACACGGCGGTAGCCTGCAGAATGCAACTGCGATTTCAGCGTGAGTGGCACCACACTCTGGACAAGACAATGATCCGAGGAGCCCAAAATGGCGTCGACGGTAATCTGATATCCGTCCGGTGAGAGGTCAGCAGATGGTCCAACAGGGAAGGTGCATAATCCTCCACATCTGCAATCCGCGTAGGCGAAGTAACCAGTTGTGTCAGACCATATGCCAAGGCAAAATCGTGAACAGATCTCCCCGCATGATCGGTTAAACGTGAACCAAGCCATTCGGCGTGATAGGCGTTAAAGTCGCCGAGGATCACGATTTCTGCGGAGGGGATCTGCTGTAGCAACGAATCTGTAGCCATTTGGACGTGGTCGAAGTGTCGGTCTGTTTTGGGCATTACCGGTATGGGACCTATAGAGGCACCTGTAGACGCGCGGATGGTCGTCGCTGTCTACGCGTAGCCAAAGGATGGACAGGTCCGAACCTTCAAGTCTGCCGAGGCGTCGAGAACAGATGTCCTCTCTGACGTAAACGCAAACTCCAGCCCGGGGCACAAAGGAGTGTTCTAATTTGTACCGAGATATGAAGTATCCGCTGAGCAGAGCCGGCCTCGCCGTCTCGAGATGGTAGTGGACGGCGTTTAGGTTAGATTGAAGTCCCCTGATATTACAGAAATTCACGGACAGCGTGGCAGGGGTTGCCTTGGTCTTGTTGCTCCGTTGGCCCCGAGCAGTTGTAGTCTTAAGCGGAATCCCCCCCCTCCGAATACGCGGGGCAGCCTGAGCACCCACGCTCAGAAGTGGAGAAACATGGTCGTGGATGCTCAGCGAGGGATTCTCCAGGTGTGCTGCTACCCTCCTGAAGTAGTCTATCATCATTTAATTCCGCTACCATGTTGATGGGGGGGTGACGCCACCAGAGGAAACGCGGAAGCGAAGTTTCCACTTCACGCCAGTATTCTGTGAGGTCGTTTTGAGCCGGCCCATACGTGCAACAGCAAAGCTGCCGCGTGGCTTTGCCACTGTTAATACGCGTAGTATCTGTCTACGCGCAACCATAGGATGGATAGGTCCGTCCTATGGTTACCTTCAAGACTGCCGAGGCGTCGAAAACAAATGTCCTCGCTGACGTATACGCAAACTCCAGCCCGGGGCACAAAGGAGTGTTCTAATTTGTACCGAGATATGAAGTATCCGCTGGAGAGGATGCCTGAGTCTCAGTTAAAAAGGGCAAGACCGGCTTCGCCGTCTTTAGATGGTAGTGGACAGCGTTAAGATTGGAATGAAGCAGTTTTAGTCGCGAGCGGAATTGCACCCCCCCCCCCCCCCGAATACGCAGAACAGCCTATACACCCACGCTCAGGATTAATTTAATTAGGATAACTTTGTCGTGGATGCTCAGCGAGGGATCCTCTGTCACCAGGGGTGCTGGTACCCCCCTGGGGTAGTTTTTTATTGATTCCGCTACCATGTTAAGGGGGTGAATTGGACCTCCGGACACCTGCACCTACCAAGCGAAATACAGAGGTAAACCTCTACTTCACGCCGGTATTCTGTGAGGTTGTGGTACCATCCACTGTTAAAGACACAATGGTACCGAAAACAACTTTGTCAAATATATAAGGAGGAAGATGTCACAAATGCGATAGACGTATCTCGTAGGAAAGCAAAGGCGCAAAATTTAGAGAAACATGCTGGAAGTATAATATTTTCCACAGAACCCTCGTAAATAAAATGAAAGTGAAAACAACAGTATATATATAGAGTACGAGTAACAGTATATATATATATATATATATATATATATATATATATATATATATAGAGAGAGAGAGAGAGAGAGAGAGTAATATATATAGAGCCTTGTAGCATTCAAGAATTACATAAAACTTACAGACTGACTTAAAATTGTAACGACTACTGATTACAAGACTTAATTAGGTTCATTTAGTAATATAAAAAAATTAATATTTGTTTGTTTGTTATATATTTGCACACATAAAAGCACATGAAATGATCCATAGACTAAAAGACAATGTCAATCGGAAGCAAATATTGTGTGACTAAAATACCAAATGTATTGGACAGAAAGCACAAAACTATAAAAATGCTAGTACATATACAACATGTAACAAAAACCCTGTGGTTCCCGTTCAGTGTGTTATCAGAATCAGTATTCAAGCGTATAGAAATAATTTTATTTCAAAAAAAACACACTTAAAAAAAATTAATTTTAATGAAAAAATAATTAATTTGCAAATTGTATGTGGTTTTATTACCTCTAACTCACACGGGTATCGGTAATGCGAGATCTTTGGCAATCCCCTTACTCCTCGGCCAATGCAGAGATAATATGTATATGAATATGAAAGATGCGAGAGAGGTATTAGGATTGTGCTAAATGGAAGCCTGCACATATATCTTTACCTAATAGGCATGAGAGTTTGTGTTTAAGCTATTTCTGGAGTTAAAAACAGTTTTATTTAAAAAATGACATTGAAATAGTAAAACAAATTACGCCAAAGTCGAAATGCATTCACTATCAATGTAACTGACAAGTTGCTTCCACTACTATATGTAATACATAAGAAAATATCATTGCAAGTAATAATATGATATAAAAAAAGAAAAGGTAAACTCATATCTGTATAAAGTACTGTTGCCATTACAGCCTATAAAAGTCCACTGTTGAACATAAGCCCCCCCCCCCCCCCCAATTGTCTAATACGGTGGATATTTGCCATAGTTGTCACGTTTGGCAAGCGGGTTGGCAATCACAGTTTGTTTTTAGTTGTTATTAGGAAGATGCGGCTGCCCGATTTTTTTCCCTCTGTCACCGCTCAAAGTAACTAAGATTTAGTGTTAACATACATATTATTTTAAGGATTATATCACTATATTTCTTTATTTATTCCTCTGTAATGATAAGTTTTTATTATGACTTGCTATATAATTCAATATTGTTTGAAAAGGCAAAGTATCAATATAAATATCGATACCGCATTTATCTATGAGCAATTGTATTTGAGAACTGTTATTGCTCTTAGCATTAGTTCATTCATTTGTTCCAGTATAGGACAATTAGTATATTCTTTATTCATTCGATAGACTATTCCATTCTGTTGTAACCTCCAAGAGAGTAACTTGTGAAGAATAAATCTATGTCAATCTTTTAAATCCGTGTTTATTTTATGAATCAAGAAGTGAAATTTACAATAGACATTTAATGTAAAATCATTTCGATCTAAGTTCAAATCCAACAACCTCCTTTCATTCACATCATCCCTCTTATAATGTAATAAAAAATAATGTGAAAGCATACTATATTTTGGAATCTATATTACAAATGCTGATGCATATTGTCAGCAAAACATAAAAAAGTACTTAATGGGTCATAGGTGTGAATATGACATAATTGAAAAGCAAGACCTTTGTTTTTTATAAAATTGATATACTTGCTGCATGATAAACATAGTGCAACAGAACAGTAAGCTAAGTGACTCAGCTGGCCAAGTGTCAGTAACCGGTAGGGAAAAGTTTTAGAGTGGCAGTTTCATAGCAATAAAAAGAGTATAGAGAGGCCTACTAGAGTGACAGCCCGGTAAGAGATGCATGTAGTCGATGGATGCAGGTGACTTAGGACCACTATTTGTGGCATTCCATGTGGAAATCCTATGTTCAGCAGTGAGCTTGTGATGGGCTATAATTATGATGACAATGATGATGTTTAAAATAAACTTGTACTATGTTACATTCCATATCAAAAAGCTGTGAACGAAATATATAAATGTGACATTATATGATGCAATTTCATAACTATAAACTATTATGTTTACTTTAAATGCAATATAGTTGATATCAATGCATAATTGTTAATTAAATGACAAGCTTCACATTATTGTACAGTTACAACTATTATTGTTTATTACGATTGAACTCTTTTTATTATGTAAGTGTAAGGAAATGAATATAAAATATAATTAGTAAATGTAAGTTAAAATCTTAATATATATAAATTATGTGTCACATTGTTCGTCCGCAATGGACTCCTAAACTACTTAAGCAATTTTAATCAAATTTGCACATTGTGTGCAGTTTAGTTCAACTTGATAGATACGATAGTTTTTTGCCCACAATTTTTTTTTTGCGAATTTAAGGCTTTTTAATAGGACATGACAAATTGTCATTGAAAAGGGCAGAACAACGTCTGCCTGGCAAGCTAGTATAATATAAGTTGTAATAATAATTAGGTTATTATCAATAACAGGTTTGCAATTTTTTCCAAGTTTACCAACTATACTTATTATTGCTAAGAGAAAACCATTTACCATTTATGATATTTATCCCATATCCCATATTTATTACTCGATATTATCCCATGGGTGTCGTAAGAGGTGACAAAGGGACACTAAAACAAGGGATAGGTGGCAGCATTTTATTGATAACAGTCAACAGATTAATATAATATAAAACGGTAGTTGTCCCTCGACCAAAACCACCGGGAGAAACTTGCGAAATGTCAACGAGCAATGGAGAGGAGTATGAATAAAACTCAAGGATAGAATTAACAACAAGGAAATTAGAAATAATACCAAGGTTGCTGACATTCTGACCTGAATCGACCATCTCAAATGGGGCTGGACAGGCCACATGATTCGTTGCAAGACCAATAAATGGAGCAAGCGGGTAACCCTATGCTTCCCAAGAGATGACGTCAGAAAACAGGGCCGCCCAATCAGAAGATGGGAAGACGATATCCGCCTAACCTAGGGACCATACTGGATAAGGGTTGCAGCAGACAGAACCCAATGGAAGCAGTTGGAGGAGGCCTATGCCAAAAGGCACACTGAACTGAGGGACTTACTTTAACTAGTATTACAATAAGAACTCAAACACAAATATTATGTAACCCCAAAGTTCGGAAATAAATGGCTCTAATAAAAAAAAAAATAGTTGTCATCACAGCTGGCTAGTGGGGCAACTATGTCAAATATTCCCCTTATGAAGGAAAATATGTGAGAAACCTATGTTCAGCAGAGGACTTCTGATAGGCTGCAATGATGATGTTGATTAAAAAATAATAAAAATAAACAAATTCTACTTTAAGTCCTGTGACAGTCGGCTTAGCATTGAGGGGTCTTTCCCAATAAGTCAACTTAGCTAGCCCCACAGTTCTTTCTATTATTTATCTATATCAAAATTAATTTGATTACTGACTGGCTTTTTTTTTGCGCCCGAAGCAAATATGGGCAACCCTCCGGGAATCGGGGGCTGGAGGTGGGGAATGCTCATAGCATACCATGCAGCCGGCTGCGTGGTTATGTGGAGACTTTTACCCACTAAACCCCACCTTTTAGGGACTGGCTTAACGGTCTAACTAGAGATCTCTAAGCCTTATACGGACGCGACCCTCCTTGGCAGAAAGGAGGATACTGACTGGCTTGTCCCTGTATTATTTTATGCCAGTATTTGGATTTCTCCTACCAAATAACAGTGTGCACTGCTATGGAACTGTGGCATACATGCTCTGGTCTAAAGGATATATGGAACAGGTAAAATTAAGAGCTGTAAGGCTTTCTGTCCAGTTCTTAGAGGTGACAATAAATTTGTAGCAGTCTTTATTTGAAGTTGGTTGCAGGTGTACATAAGCTGCGGTAGCAACTTACCATCAGATGGACAGTAAGTTCATTGGTCATGTCAATTTTATAAAAACATGTTGATTTATGGTTAGTTTAAAAATAACTTTGCGTTTTAATCTTCCCTTTATCACCATATAATCCAGATCATTGCTGGATACACAATTCTTTTACAGGAGGAATTTTGAATAAAACTAAATTTACGGATTTTATTGTGTTTATTTCACTACTTTTACTTATTTTTAATTCCCGACGTTTGCTTTACAGCAACCATGGTCACGGGGGGGTCATAGTTAGTCCGGCTACCTTCAGTTTTTGAATATTAATTTTTGGTCCGATTTACGCAAAACGAGCTTATAGTATCATGAAGTCTTGCAGTGGTATGCTTAGGTTTGGGTTTAATTTTGTTAATTATAGGATCCCAAGCAGGTGGCAGCACCCATCCATCTTCTCTATTGAAATTTGGATGTTTTTTAATTTCAATAGCCTCACATATCATCCTTGGTAGGAATCGGTGTTTTTTTGCGAGAATTTGTGGTTTATCAAATCGAATGTAATGGTAGGGACGATCTCGAACATGTTCGCAGACTGCAGACTTCCCGGAGCGTCGGTGCTTCACGTCAGCTATATGTTCTTTCACGCGGGTAAGTAAAAGTAGTGAAATAAACGGGATAACATCCGTAAATTTAGTTTTATTCAATGTGTAGTGTTCGCGTAAATTTAAGAAATCATCAGGAGGAATTTGTTGTAATTGCCACGCTAGGCACGAGGGTTAGCAATTCCATTATCAAATGTCCTGCACTTCTGATACTAATTCCTGTTGCTGCATGCATTTTGCATTTGGGGTGATAGATTTATCATGCTGCTACAACAGGGCATATAGCATGCATTAGTTAGGATATTTTAAAATTAATAATGATGAAAACATATGTTATACATTATCATAATTACCTAAAAACTATAATGTAAAATGTTCCCACAGTTGTGTGTTACTTAAACATTTTGAGTATTTTGTTAAAGTACTAAGCTATATGCAACTTTTTTATAAAATAGTCCTGTTATTGTCTAATTAAACCAATAAAGCAGTATGGCGCTTGTATATTACAGTCACATTTCTTTGTACTTGCTGTACCAAATTTAAATTACATACTTATTATAATAATAGAACAACCATCTATCCTGTAAAATTTTTATTAAATATATGAAACAATGTATGGAACATAGTAGTATTATAAAAATTGATAATTTTAAAATAATGGATAGATCCCTAATGAAATGGCAAAGCTTTGAGTTGGCGCACTAAGAGGGTTGATTCAAAAACTGCACAAGTCCACTACTAAACTAAGTTTTCCCCTAAAGAATGCCACAAAGCATACATACTACAAAATTATTGTTGGTGGTCTAGATCTGTAACATCTTTTTAATAAAGAAAAATTTTTTTTTTTTTTTTATAGAATAGGCTGACAAACGAGCACACAGTCCACCTGATGGTAAGTTGCTGTGGCCCATAGACATCTACATCTATCTTCCATTACAAATCAAAATGCAGATGCGTTGTAAATAAAATAGAATAAAACATCAAAAAACTGAAAATAACATACCGTATTGTTGAAGCTCAGCTTGTGAGATTTGGGTACATCACTCTCCGAAGCCATCCTGTTAAACATTTGCTTTCTCTCTTTAACAGAAATTTTGTGTTCATTATCGACCAACATGCTTTCACTTCTTGATGATGTTAATGATGGGGACAAGGTTTCACTAGACTCTGATACGTCTTGATTAGGAATTGGTGATTGAGGACCACTGTATGAAGGTATGCCAGAAAGTTGTTTTTCTAGTTTTTCTGATGTTTTCCTCCTAGGATGAACTTTGGGAGGAATATCTTCATTTGAAGGTGATAAAAGACTCTCTTTTGATTCACTATACGGAGTTTCTGGAGTTTTAGGGGCTACACCCATATTTGCGTCATGAATAATATTTGTCAAAATACTAAAGTCTTGATTGAGCTGAAGAGGTGGTGGTGGTTGATATGTTACAGACTGTGAAATATTATTAGGCTCTGATGAACCTTTATTATCTGCTATACTAGACTGCAACTCTGTGGCTTTATTTCCAACTACATCGTCACTATCTTTAGTGTTAGACGGCATGTATTTCTTTTTTAGAATTAACCATTTTTCGTTATTTTGATTTTTTATAATAGCCAAAGCGTTAACGTGCTTCTTAAACGTATTTCTGGCCTCATCTAAAATTACAAATTTTAAATTAGAAGATATTACATGTAAACATACGGCATTTCAAAAATTACGAGCATACCTCGCATGTCAGGATTCATAAGAAACACTTTAAAATGTTTGACTAGTTCATGATTTGTGACCTTTCCATTATGAGCTAACATGAATTTCAGTATTTCATCAAAACTTAATTCTGACGGTGTAGACATTTTATTGTAACTTTTTATTTACATGAATCTGAATTAAAAAGAAAAGACAGAAAAACTAAGCATAAAACGTCAACGTCGAACTACTTTTTTTATTACGGCTCTGGGTTCTAGCCCTTCTGAGGCTATCATTTCTTTTTTACATTTTTGTATCTTCATTTATATATATTTTTTCTTCACAATATGTTAATGTGACGCACATTGCGTAGTTTTTGGGAGATTTTGATGACAGCTCAACCCCCACGGACAGTTGATAACGATAGCCACTCAAGTTCATAAGGCGCCCAAGCGATCAAATTAACTTGAGGTTTATATCAATATCAAAGCACTTGTTTCGTCATTTTCTCTACCAGTTGACACGCGCAGACACTTAATTCACAAAATTGCATCACCTTTACGAATTAAAATCCACTTCAAACCATTATTCAAGCGACAAAACAGGAGCGACAATCTGTCAATGGCCAAGTTCCCGCCAAAAACTCGTCAAACTACTGGACAGAAGGGACCCTCGAGCATAGAAAATAGGCAGCATATAATAATTTAAATCTTTATTCCATGCTCGAAGGTAGAAAACCATAACAAGGCAAAGGCACGGGTGGCGTACCTTTGGAAATTCATTCGGATACTTACATAATATGTTCCAACGTGAGTAAACAAAGTTTCATATTATTCAAACTGTGACCACGCAATATTATTATTAATAACTAATAATTAATTTCTAAATAAAGCAGTCAAAAATTACCTTAGAAGTATCATTTTATTCAATATTTTTTTATAGAAGAGGGTGCTAACGAGCATACGGTTCACCTGATGGTAAGTGATTACCACCGCCCATGGAAAACTACAACATCAGGGGAATCACAAATGCGTTGCCGGCCTTTTAAAAAGAAGTAGGCCCTTTTCTTGAAGGTCCCTAAGTCGTATTGGTCAGGAAAAATCTCTGGTGGTAATCGATTCTACAAGGAAGTAGTGCGATGAAGAAAACTTCTTTTAAATCACACGTGGTGGACTGCTAGTCATCCAGATGGTTTGGATGGTATCGCCAGTTTTGTCGTTACGTACGATGGTGAAATTGCGCGGCTAGAATTAGTCCGAACAATTTCTCAGAGCACTCCCCATGGTAAATGCGATAAAATACGCAAAGAGATGCAACATCTCCTCGCTAGTGTCTCAAGCCGATCGGAAAGAGCTCAGTTGTCGACGATTCGAACAGCTATGAGCTGGGTGTGATCAAATGGAAGTAGCTGGCACTAGAGAACCCCAGCCCAGAGATGGGAACAGTATTCCATGTGCGACCGAACTTGCGCCTTGTAAAGTTGCAGGCGCTGTGTCGACATTAAATACTGTCCCTCTCTGCTGAGCACGCTTTTTAGAGGTCAATTTGGCCTTCTCTTTCAAGTGACCCCGAAACTGCACGTCACTCGATGTATCGATGCCGAGGATTCCAGTACCGACTGAGGCAACAAGGAGAGTGCCTTGAAACAGCAGATACGACGAAGGGGTTCTTTTTAGCGGTAAACGCGCAATCTTGTGTCTTCTGGGGATTGAACTGGACTAGATATAGTTGCCCCCAGTCCAAGACTTAGTTCAACAAATTCTCGACTTCAGACACAAAGAATCATGCCCACTTTCCATACATTGATTGATCTGTCACTTAATTTTTTAACAGGTCGCGTCTACCTACAACTACTGTTGTATAAAAACCATTATTGTTTATAATAACATAATAACTTGTCATCTTTTCGTTTAGAGGCCAGGGAAAATGCTATAAAGTAAATAAAATTTTGAGGTTATAACAGCTGCTGTCAACTAAGGTCTGTACACTTATTTTTCTTTCCGCACCATAGTATAAAACCATTATTCGCATTTAATAATAAATTAATGAGTTAAAAAAAGGAAATTGGTTAATTTAAACATTCATAAACCACATGACGAATGAACAAGTTTTGCGTAGGCTGAAACGGAACGTGTAAAACACGTTTTTAATATATTTTGACATCGCTTCTGGGCCTATAAGCCATAGCAAAACACTTTCCAAAAGTCTATTGAGAATGATAAACGAAGGAACATTACTTTTTTCCTGGCTTTATTTGAAAATTCAATTACGCGATACGAAATAAGAAAAAAATATGCAATTTTATAAAATATTTTATAATCACTAGACGCGTTAGAAAATTTTCAGGTCAAAACTAGACATATTTCTTTGTTTGAAATATTGGCACTGCCGGTGTATAAAGCATCACCAGGATATATCGTCCGCATAGCAACGAATGTTACCGGTTTGTAAAATGTCATTGATATGCAGAAGAAACAGCGTTGGTGATATCACGGAATACCAGCGTTAATGGGATGTAATGGGAGCATGCACCGTCTACTAGGACCTTGATGATCCAATCTGCAAAAAAACTGGTGATCAAATTGTACAATTTCTCAGAAAGCCCGTAGAAAGGAAGCTTAATAAGAAGCGTTTCGTGCCAAACCCTATCGAAAGCCTTCGCTATGTCCAAACTAATGGCCAACGCCTCCCATTTGGACTCTTCTGCCTTGGAGATCACCAGCCGAGCCACCACGGCGGAAACCGTATCGCGGTCACCGATCAGCTGGTGATAATAATGGACTCCATTATTTTAGAGAACAAAGAGGTGATGAGATTGGAAGGATCAGAGCGGTTACCTTTTTATTAAAATACATTATAATAAACATAAAAATAAAATGAATACATTTCGGACATCAAGTATTATAGTAAATTAAAGGCTTTCAAAAATAATAAATTTATTAAAAACTTTGTTAAAATATTCGAAATGCATAACAAGTCGAAAATATAATCAAAAATTGCCTAAGTCATTGAGCGTATTTGTGTAGAGTAGCGACGTGTTCATGTATACATGGAGGGAGTTCGCGTAAAGATTGCACATGTACAACATGTAACATAATTAACGCACTTTGAGAAAGTAGTTTGTTCAGAATCGCTTACCGAATCGATCCCTATCATTTTTAATATAGGTAATTTTTTTATCCCAAATATAATTAAAAATACGTAAATTACGGTCACACTAAATCTGTACAGTCTAAACAAACTGAAATGGACCATACCCTAAGGCAATAAGACTTTTAAAGGTGCAGTTTTATTTGTATTATTACTAATTCTGTCATTCAATAAAAATAAAGAAAAATGAACTTTATTTGAAGCACGTTTTTCCGGAATTAATTAAAAATTCAGTGTATGTATTATGATTATAACATAATATACTAATTGGGGTGTCTGAGGGTGTGCGTTAATTACGTTACATATTATATGGGGTGGTCAGGTGACTGACTACTGTAGTAATGTTGTACAATGTATAGTCCTATATTAGGGATACAAAAGCATTATTATAAGTATATAGGTCTCTATGATGCATAAGCATTACAATAGTAGAGTTGTGGGTTGAAGTCCTATATATTAAAGACATTTAATAGTAAGGTCTATGATACTAAAGCATTATGATAGAAGTCTCTATGATGCATAAGCATTACAATAGTAGCATTATGGGTTGAAGTCCCATATATTAAAGACATATAATGTAAGGTCTATGAAATAAAGCAAACATGTGGATGGTTTCAAATATGTAAAAGCATTATATTGAAACTTGAAAAGGATTATTATAGAGGCGTGTAGACTGCATCACAGCGTCCGAGAACGAGGTAAACTTGGACTCGCTAACCGTTGTGTCTTAGATATATTATCTTAGTGCCGGTGTAAGCGGGTATGTTGTAGCAAAACGGGTTGGCCCGTGGATTTCGCACAACCATACTGTGTCTGTGAGTATGTTTGGTAGCACTTTTAAGAGTACCAAGACACAGAAATTGACAATCCCGAACACAATCCTCAAGTTTAGACTAAAAGACTTTATTACACCAACACGATCTCGATTTTTTCAAAAATTTTGCACAAAGAGAGACGGACGTTATGTGTTACGCCGATAACTGGCCTGGTCAAAATAAAAACAATATGTCATACAAAACGCGATATGTTGAGTTATGACAGGGAGACATAAAAGTTTTCAGTTATCGTTTCTACCTATAGGCAATACCAAATTTGCACCTGACAAATACTTTGGTTTGTTTAAGAAAAGCTTCAGAAAATCGCAGGTATATACTAAGTAGGAAAATCGCAGTCAAAGATGTTTGCGAAGCAGCTGTGACCGCATATGAAAAGACAAATTCAGTTCCTGCTGCATTGGTTGGAAACAAGTCTTGCGTTGTGGTAATTGTTAAAACTTATGGCTGGGTAAACTTTTTCAAAACAAAGAAATCCACCACTGTACCTAACTTGTTCACACACAGTCATTTTAAAACTGTCTCTGCTTTAATAGGTCAAGTAGCATGCAAAAAGTCTGCCGATGGTGCTATTTGTCTCCAGCACATTATCTTAAGAGAAACATTCCGCCGCCCCACACCAGGCATAGGCTTAAAAGCTTAGCTTACTGACGTGCACACGTGACAGCAGAGCATGTCAGTAAGTGCAACTTCAATCTCACATGGAATATTGTTCTCATATCTAGGCCAGGGTACCCCAATGCAAGCTCCTTCCACTTCACCGCTTCCAGTGCAGAGCGGCTCGAATCATCGACGGCCGAGTTCTTCTGATCGGATCGGGCGCTGCGAAGTGATGTTTCATTTCTTTGGATTTTCTGTCACATTTATCACAAAGAATGCTGTAAGGAGTTTCTTCGGATTAATTCCAGCCACCAAATTTTACGAACGCACATCGCGAAAAAGCTCGCGGTACTATTCCACCACCATCTAAATGCTTGGCAGTCCACCACTGTACGTTTTACTAATTTTCATCCTCGTACGGCCTCTTTATGGAATCGTTAACCACCGGAAATTTTTTCTGACGATACGACTTAGGCACCTTATTTTTAAGAACGAGTTTATTCTGTATCTATTGAAATATTTCTAATGGACGACAATAAAGAAGCGTTCAATAATCGATACTGGATGATGAAGGCTGTATCAATGTTATGGGTAAAAATGATTTAGCTGAAAAACTCCTCAATATTGAGGAACATTTTCATCAGTATACCTTGAAATAAGTCACCAATGAGTTATTTTGCATAATGTGCATTCCAAATATCTGTAGCTAACGATAACTGGGTCCATAATTGTAAATCTTATACGAGTAGATTAAAAATAAAAGTATTCCGGTCATTGCAATAATGAGTCTTGTTGATATCAATGCCCAGCACAAAACAAGATTGCAATAGTTAAAAATGTACCTACTTTATATTATAAGTTGATTTTCAAATGTATTTGGAGTTGACTGCAAACGTATAAAAATGTAATGTTATACAATTTTATAAATTTTATATACCTGGAGTTTCAAAGTAAAGATCACTTTTATTACGGTTAATAAATCAACCTCTTAAATGATAAGAACTGATCAATCTAACCCATGTGACAATTAGTTAAAAGCGACTTAGACGTCTAATCAAAATGACCATAGATTAGTAATTTTTCACTAATCGAGATTTAAAAAAGTTAATTGAACAATTATTTGACCAGCTTATCAGAAATCGGATGAATTTATGACAAACATAGTTTCATTTACGTTCGACAGGGGCGCTTTCCATATGTCATTTCAAAATTATATGGAATCATTGTCAATATGGAGTGTAGAAGTAAGGAGTACCAACTACCATGGTTGAATAGTTGAAAAACTGGTTACCTGTAAGCAGTAAATAACAGTTCAAAAACTCTCCACAACAGCGCTGGAGTAGCCACTGGGATGAAATGAACATAGCAGTTGGCGACGGTTTGAAGTGTGCTGCTAAACTGCTCAGTAGTTTTAAAATCTAAAATAATTTTATTTAGCAAATATAACCTCGAAAAAGTCGTCTATCCCACTAATATTTTTCGGCACGTTCTTTAAAATTTAGCCCGCAGCTATAGTAGCGCCACCCTTATTTAACGGTTTTCTATGGACACTTTTTAATACACAATCTGTACTCCTTACTTCTACACTCCATAATTGTCAAAAACTTCCGCTTAGGACACTGATCTCCCTCTAAAATCACACATACGAGTCCATGACGAACCTGCCGATTGGCATAAGGAAATATATTCGTATACAACAAACCAGGAGACTGAACATGAATGACAGAACGTATTAGTGCTATAGTAATAAAAAAGAAAATCAAACACAAAACGTACCAGAATAACTTATATGATTGTAAGATAAAAATAAAAATAATTTTAGTCGGAGCAGTTAAATGTTGTGTAATTTATTGCTATAGTATCGGATAATTTATGAATAAGCTGAAAAGAGGCCAGTATGTTAAAATGGTATAACATAAAAGTATTTACAAGTTTAACTTACATAAGAATCGTTATTTATTGTGTTAAAAAAAAAACCAGTCTAAATAGTTTAGAATAATATATTCTATTGAATTGTCCCAATTTTTGTTGATTTAGAGCACTGATGTCGGAGTGTCATCATTAGCGAGTGCACGCGTAAATACAGGGGATCTAGTCCTCATCTAAGAGAACATACCGGAATCCGATGAAATTCAATAAGCATAAATCCCATACCTTTAAACGAGCAATTCTTGTATATATATATTCGGAATCTCGGAAACGGATCCAACGATTTTCATGAAATTTTGTGTACAGGGAGTTTCGGGGGCAATAAATCGATCTAGCTAGGATTTATTTCTAGAAAATGTCTTTTTGTCCGTGTTTTTAGGCACTGAAAAACTGCTACAATATCGTTAGAATAAGAAGGTAAATTTTGAAAGTTTATTAATGATTACAAATAGCTTAATTGGTATATGGGGCGGTCACAAATTCGTAATACCATGGTTCGAGCCCAGACCAACCGACGTTTTTTAATTTTTTTTTCAAATTCCTTTCTTTTATGAGAAAATCTATTTTTTCGAGCCCTTTTTTTAGTATTTTTTAAAAACACGAAAATTTAAATTAAACTAATTGCACTCATGATTTTTTATTCAAATAACCAGTTCAGTTTTTTCTATTATGTCGCTAAGATCAAAAAATATTATTCGTATTTCATCTGTATGTAATTTGTATCTAAATATAATTTCCAAAACACACGAATTAAAAAAAAAAAACAGAGCGAAAAATACCGAGCAAAGCTCGGTCAACCGGGTACTAAGGTTTATGTGAGAAGTTCGCATTAGAGGTAGGTATGGATTCAGTGTTGAACTTAGCACATCCGCATTCGAAAATCGAATGCAAAATATTTGTTATAATTGAAGTTATAGATACTTTAGTATGTTATTAAACATATATCGTTGCTGTGCCTGACAAGTTCCATATGTAATATTTGTTAAGTTTTGGGAAACAACAAAAAACGTGTTATTGATTAAACAAACGGATACACTGCAAAATTATTAATGCAATATGATAGACATTTATATGAGACGTAATGAAAATATAATATTTTCCACAATTATTATTTGTTTAAAGAGCTAGAATTTTTTGAAACCCAACAGTACACATAATTGGTTTAGAGCCGTCTAAAACATTGACATGTGTGTGATTTGGCAATGTGACACTTTTTGTTATTATGTGTATCATTATGTGATCTTTACACAGGTTTCTCAGATTAAAAAATACATTAAAATTATTAGAAATTACAAGAACTATAAAATAATCACGCAATACTTAGGACCAACAAAAATATACAGACAGATATAGAATAGTCACTTGGTACTTTAGTAACTAAGCCCAACCATTCTTTGACGGAATTTGATTTAATAGTTTTCAAAACAGTATTTGATTGTGGAAAGGTTTCGAAAAAACGGTGCTAATATGGACTGGAGTATTTTAACAAAGCCATGTACTATTGAGGTATAGGTAGCATTGTTGAAATCACTTCTTATTCAACCCTATGATGCACGTGCACCTGTTCGGACAGTTTGAGTACGTCATTCCCCAGCCCCGTGTTTGACTGAAGATCTTACAAGATTAATAGGCAAAAATAATGACGCACTTACTCAAGTTTCATCGTTTCCTACTCCACTTTAATCTACTAACTTTTCTCCATTTGTGTTCGGCAATTTGCAGAGTGTTATGTTAGGAGACACATACTTTCTATTCATTCTGACGCTGTCGGTTAGTCGTAAAATAATCATTCCCTTGCTAAACTTTTTAGCACTAATTATGTCGGAAACGATGACTATGATATTATAAACCTATATTTTAAACTTTTCCATATTCCCATCTTCTTCCTCTTCCCTGTGAAGGAAGCCCATGATTTGGGCTTCCTTTTACTAATAAAAGGCAAATCCTTCAAGTTGTTTAGAATATAGTCCTATTTCGATTTTTTCTTTTTCCTTTCCTTTTCAAAGTCTTAGAATGCCTTGTCCAACAACACATTTATCCTTTTGTTGATCCGTTGATCTGGTCATAGTACGACCAGTACTGAGCACTGGGGTAAATTAAAATCACTCAGTATTAGTGTTTCTATCCCGATCAAGCCGACCCATTCGTGCTACAATCACAGTACCTATATCAGCTGCGTGGCTTTAACACGTATATTGGCTGGCTATTTTCGACTGAAATCAATCGTATGAGTTAAAAGATTGAACTTGGCAAATAAATCTTGAAGGAATTCAAGATTTATTTGCCAAGTAAAAAATGCCAATTGTAACTCGTTATATTTAATAGTTTCCTTATTCCTTATATATATATATATATATATATATATATATATATATATATATATATATATATATATATATATATATATATATATATATATATATATATATATATATATATATAATCGGGATCTCGGAAACGGCTCCAACGATTTTCATAAAATTTAGTGTCCAGGGAGTTTCGGGGATAAAAAATCGATCTAGCTAGGATTTATTTTTAGAAAATGTCTTTTTGGCCGTGTTTTTAGGCAATGAAAAACTGCTACAATATCGTTAGAATAAGAAGGTAAATTTTGACAGATTGTTAATGATTATAAATAGCTTAATTGGTATAATGGGCGGTCACAGAATTGTAAAACCCCGGTTCGAGCCCAGACCGACCGACCGGCTTTTTTTAATTTTTTTTCAAGTTCCTTTCTTTTTTGAGAAAATCTATTTTTTTGAGCCCTTTTTTAGTATTTTTTAAAAACACGAAAATTTAAATTAAAATAATTGCACTCATGATTTTTTATTCAAATAACCAGTTCCGTTTTTTCTGTTATGTCGCTAGGTTCAAAAAATATTATTTATATTTCAGCGGTACGTAATTTGTATCTGGTGGGTTTGGCTTTCAACCACAAAACTGCTGGTTCAAATGTATTTAATAATGTTATGCGGTGCGGCTATTAATTTAAATAGAATAGTGGACTGTATGAGCGCGGTGCGAGCGATGAATGGAATTTAATTTATTCGTGATACTGCAAATCCCCAGAATTCGGGATATAGGAAGGACGTGAAGGAATGCATGTGCACCCACCTGGACTTCCGCTGATCTGCCTCGTGTCTCGATGGCTGCCGGCTGTCTTCACACTTATCAACTTCACAGATAATCACGAAATATAGCGTTATTGCAAATGTCTATACTTTTTACTATATGCTTGTGTAATTCAATATCCAAATTACACAAGGGCGGGAGCGATGATGCGAGATATAAGCGGTGCGGTTGATTGCGTGTCTTCTCAACTTGTGTGAGCCCGTTAACACACGAATGCACATGCTGGGCATAAAGCGGTAGATAGGAAAGCGGAAATGGGCTTTGCAGTAATCTTATTGGATAATAACTAACGAATCCCTTATAAGCGTTAAGCGATAGTGCAAAGTGGCGCGAACATCCCCCCGGCCTTGAGGTATCCTCAACTAGCAAGTAAAGTATAAAAATATAGATATATATATAGATAAATACTTATATAGTAGCGAAATGAAGCGACGTTATGACCTAAGAATTAAACTAAATATATAAACGATAATGTAAAATTAACTATATTAATCACTGTGTTGGTAAAGGACACAGTTTGATAAGAGGGCGTTTTAAAGTGGAATTCTTAAGTTTAACTTGCGCAACGCGTACCACACCATCCTTACCGGGAAACAATTCGGTGACAACGCCTAGAGGCCACTGAAGCGGTGGAGTATTATCCACGTCTATTAGAACAATCGTCCCTACAGAAATGGCAGTAGAGTTCTTATTCCACTTCACTCTACTCTGCAATGTATGTAAGTATTCGAATCTGAAGCGTTTCCAAAAGGACTGAACTAAAGAATCTATTAAAGAAAAGCGTGATAACAGATTAATACGTTCCTTGCTTAAATATGCAGCTGGTAAGCATTCAAGTGGTTTTAAATATAGAAAATGTGCGGGTGTAAGTGCGGTGGGTTCCGATAGATCACTGCTTAATACATAATGCGGGCGAGAATTTAAGATACACTCGATCTGACAAAGAGTAGTAAGCATTTCTTCATACGTGAGGATTTGCTTACCTATTACGCGAAACAAATGGGTTTTTACAACCTTAATATTGGACTCCCACAAACCCCCGAAATGTGGAGCGCTTGGAGGGTTGAGTTTCCAAACAATGCGATTATCAGTGAGCACCTGACTGAATGCCTTATAATATTCTTCTGATTTTAAAAATCCATGTAATTCATGTAAATATGAACGCGAGGCGACAAAATTAGTACCGTTATCGCTGTATATAAATCGACACGGACCTTTACGAGAGATAAATCTCTTAAAAGCGTCTAAAAAACCCGCCGAACTTAGATCAGACGCTAATTCTAAATGCACTGCCTTAGTAACGAGGCATATAAATAAACATAAATAAGCCTTCTGGCTTCGTATACCACGTTTACGCGTCAATGTGATATAAAGTGGGCCCGAAAAATCCACACCTGTGTGTGAAACGCATTACACTGCTCTAGGCGGCAAGCAGGCAAGGCAGACATCATGGGGTAAATAGGTTTGGGTTTATGTCGAAAACAAATGTTACACCTATGAATGCGGTATCTCACTACACGGCGAGCTAATAATATCCAATATTTCTCCCGTAATGCAGCAAGTAAATACTGAGGACCAGCGTGGAAATGTTTATAGTGATACTAATCAATTATAAGATCAACAATATGCCCCTTTTTTGGTAGCAATATTGGATGCTTTTGGGAATCCGATAAAGACGAATAATCTAACCGACCACCTACTCGAAGTACATCGTCCGTGATAAATGGCGATAACCTTCGTAATGTTAATGAACATAGTTGTCCTTTTTTAATATTTTTTATATCTTCGGCGAAAGCGATGCCTTGCACAATTTTAATAACTGTGATTTCAGAAATCTCTATGTCGGATGCGGTTATAATTTTATTTATGCGCGGTAATTTGTTTAAAAACCTTAAAACGTAAACAACGGCAACAAACAATACTTATTCCAATTAGAAAATTTTAAGCTTAACAAGATAAATGGGTTTTCTTCCATGTCACTGACTTCAAGCGACACAGTCTTTTCTTCTGGTAAACTGATATGAGTTGATGCGAACCTTTGTACAGGCCATTCTTTACACGGCAAGGAAACCCACGAAGGCCCATGTAACCAAAGGTCACAATTTAAAATTTGTGAGGGTAACAGTCCACGCGAAATATGATCTGCAGGATTTTCCAAGCCTGAGCGTAAGGCCAGATTCGTAAAGGAGGTGGAGGCCGCGATCAAGGTCGTGGCCTACAAGCAAAAGCCCTCCTCAAAGTTCAAGGCCATTCCCGGGGCCTCCGCCTTCATCATGGCGGCTGCGGAGGCCAACTTTGTTGGGGCCGGGCCTAATGCGGACGAGGTGGCGAAGCTGCGGGCGGACGTGGCCCGCCTGACGTCTGCCATGGAGACTCTCCAGAAGGAGAACGAGCAGCTCCGCGCAGACCTGGCCAGTTTACGTGAGCCTGCCTCTTGCGCGGCGCCCCAGACGCAGCGCCCAAGCCAGCCCGTGCCGGTGGAGAACCAGGTTCTGAACCTGGTCCGGCAGGAGCTGGCTGCCTTCCAGCACCGGTTCTCCGTGCTGGAGGGCATCGTCCTGCGCCCCCCCCCCCCTAGGGGCAAACAAGACGGCGGCGAGGCCGGCAACGTACGCGGCGGCCACGGCTACCGCATCCAGGCCGGGGCCGTCCAGTCAGCCCTCGGGCGGGGCTGCAGTTGCCCCTCCCCCCCCTGAAAAGCCGGCTCCGGCAAAACCGGTACCGGCTGAACCGGCTCCGGCTAAGCCGGCGACGGGAAGGAGAGGCAAGACGAAGGCGAAAAAGGGCAAGGCGGCAGCACAGGTGGTGGCTGCACCAGCCCCAGTGCCTGCGGCGAATGTGCCAGCGCCAGCGGCAAGCCAGCTGCCGCCGCCGTCACTGCCCCCCCAGCTCCCTACACCTCCCGCGGCTGAAGCCGGTTGGCAGGTGGTCGGGGACAAAAAGAAGGGGAAGAAGGCAGCCAAAAAGGCCAAAGAGCAGGAGCGGCAGCGCCAGTTCAGGGCGCGGAAGATCGCGGCTAGGCTCCGCGCCTTGAAGACCGCAGCTGTAGTGATAACACTACAGCCGGATGCGGAAAAGAAGGGCGTTACTTACCGCGATCTGCTCGCGAAGGCGAATCTCGGGGAGCTCGGGATCACTGGGGGCCTCCGGCTCAAAGTCACCCAGACGGGGGCCCGTATGCTGGAGGTCCCCGGGGAATCCAGCGGCGCGACCGCGGACGCTCTGGCTGCGAAGCTCAGGGCGTCACTGGACGCGGACGAGGCCCGAGTATCAAGGCCCGTCAGATGCGCAGACCTGCGCATCATGGGTCTGGACGACTCGGTATCGGAGGAGGAGTTGGTGGCCGCCGTCGCCAGGTCCGGGGGGTGCACTACTGACCAGGTCAGGTCAGGCGCCATACGCCCGAACCAACAGGGTATGCATGCCGCCACGGTGCGCTGCCCTGTTACGGCGGCCAAAACCATAGTGGAGGGCCGAAGGCTTCTTCTGGTGGGCTGGGTCTCAGCGCAGGTTAAGCTGCTGGAGCCCAGACCTCTGAGGTGCTATCGCTGTCTCGTGGGGCACCACGTATCAGTGAGATGCGCCTCGGAGGTTGACCGCAGTGGCCTTTGCTTCTGCTGCTGTCAGCCCGGACACATATCGGCAACCTGCAGCGCCACGCCGCACTGTGATGCATGTGCGGCGACCGGCAAGCCAGCCGATCACCGGGCCGGAAGCAAGGCCTGCGTGCCACCCGCCAAGGCCAAGCCCGCGGGTAGGGTAGGGGCCAAAGCCGCCACCACCTCTGGGGCCTCCGCCGCAGCCGCAACTGCCACCGCCACCGCTGTCACTGTCGCCGCCGCCGCCGCCGCGACACCGACGCCCGCAGAGGGGCCCCCCGTGGAGGAAGCTGAAATGGAATGCCTATAACGGCCCCATTAAGCTTCTTCCAGGTGAATATCAACCACTGCGCCTGCGCTCAGGATCTGTTGCTCCAGAGCATGGCGCAGTGGTCGATTAACATCGCTGTGGTCGCTGAGCCGTATTTTGTCTGGCCTAGAGAGGACTGGGTGGCGGACCTTAACGGCTCAGTGGCCATCATCTCTTCGGCCGCCGCCGGTACCCCGACCCTTGAAGGTGACAGGAGGGGTCTAGGGTGCGTAGCAGCACGGTTCGGGGAGTTCGTCGTTGTGGGGGTGTACTTCTCCCCGAACCGATCTCTCGCCGAGCTCCACAACTCTCTTGCAGAGCTGAGAGCAGTCGTCGTCGGAAGTTATCCCCTCCCCGTACTTGTCCTCGGGGACTTCAATGCCAAGAACTTGGCTTGGGGTTCTCGTCGTACAGATGTGCGGGGCAGGATGGTGGAAGACTGGGCTCTGGAGACAGGCCTGGTCGTCCCCTGTCCCCACGTGTGTGCGGATGCGGGGCGAGTCGGTGGTGGACATCTCGTTCGCTAGCCCCGCTCTGTCGCCGCGTGCCATGACATGGAGGGGGTGGAGACCTACTCCGACCACAGGTACATCCGGTTTGATGTCTCCACCCAGCCCTCGAGCGCGCCAGTCCAACAGGCCCCGAGTGGTCCCCGTTGGGCGCTGAAGCAGCTGGACCGGGAGCTCCTCTTGGAAGCCTCGATCGTGCAGGCCTGGGTGTCATCACCGGACAGGCCTGCCGACGTCAATGATGAGGCAGGGTGGTTCCAGGAGGCCATGTCCGAGATATGTGACGTGGCAATGCCCCGCGTCCGGCCAGGAAGCGCCCGGCGTCAGGTGTATTGGTGGTCGCGTGAGCTGAAGTCTCTGCGCGAGGCGTGTGTCGCCACGCGGCACCTGTACACCAGGCATCGCAGGCTCCGCATTCGTCCACCGAATGCGGCAGCCATTGAGGCTGAGCTGTACGAGGGATACAGAGCGGCGAAGACCGCCCTCCGGGAGGCTGTCCTGCGGGCCCGGGATCGGGCTCGTGAGGAGATGCTGGAGACTCTCAACAGAGATCCGTGGGGGCGCCCTTACAAGATGGTGCGGGATAAACTCCGCACCTGGGCCCCCCCGCTGACGCAAAGTCTCCGGCCCCAGCTCGTGGAGGACGTGGTGAGCGCTCTGTTCCCTGCGCGAGGGGAACATCCGCCCCCGCCTATGGCTCCGCCACCTGCGGTGCCGGAAGCGGACCACCAGGACGACGACGACGACATCCCGGAAGGGACCGGGGTAGACCTGAGAGTGGCGGTACGTAGGCTCAAGGCCAGGAATACCGCCCCAGTACCCGATGGCTTGCCTGGCAAAGCCTGGGTCCTGGCCTCGAAGGCTCTCGGGCCCCGACTGGAGGGGCACCTAAGCGCATGCTTGGAGAGAGGCCAATTGCCGCTTCGTTGGAAGACGGGGAAGCTGGTCCTCATTCGGAAGCCGGGGCGCCCAGCGGACTCTACGTCCGCATACCGGCCGGTGGTGCTGCTCGCCGAGGTGGGCAAGCTCTTTGAAAGAGTCATTGCAAACCGCCTCGCCGAGCACCTTGCGGGGACGGGGCCGGATCTTGCGGAACACCAGTTTGGTTTCCGCAAGAGGCGCTCTACGGTGGACGCCATCATGCGCGTGAGAGCCCTCACGACGGGGGATGCAGTGGCCAGAGGGGGGGTTGTCTTGGCGGTGTCTCTCGACATCGCCAACGCCTTCAACTCCATGCCCTGGAGCTGCATTAGGGAGGCACTCCGGTATCACCGGGTGCCGACCTATCTCCGTCGTATAGTCGGGGACTACCTGACGGACAGGGCCGTCATCTACCCCGGTCGCAACGGTGAGTGGAACCGGCGAGATCAGTGGTGCGGTGTCCCACAGGGTTCGGTTCTGGGGCCACCTCTGTGGAACATCGGTTACGACTGGGTGCTGCGCGCCGACCTCCCTACCGGCGTCAGCGTAGTTTGCTACGCTGACGACACGCTGGTACTGGCACAAGGGGGGTCGTACGAGGCGGCGGCGGAAACTATGATACGCGGGGTTGCGATAGTCGTTGAGAGGATTCGGCAACTGGGTCTCGAGGTGGCTCTGCACAAGTCCGAAGCCATGCACTTCCATGGTCCTCGGAACAGGCCACCACCGGGATCCTCAGTGATGGTAGGAGGGGTATCCATCGGCGTCGAGTCGACGCTGAAGTACCTAGAACTCGTCCTCGACGGCCGATGGAACTTCGTTGAGCACTTCCGACGTTTCGCTCCCAAACTGGAACGGACCGGGGCTGCCTTCAGGCGGCTCCTGCCGAACCTGGGAGGAACAAACGCCTCCTTCCGAGGCTCTACGCGGGGATCGTGCGGTCCATGGCCCTTTACGGGGCCCCGGTGTGGGCGCGTGGTTTGGCGCGGCTTGCCGTCCACCACCTGAACGCGCCCCAAAGGGTGATTGCCGTGAAAATGGTTCGCGGCTACCGCACGATCTCCCGCGAGGCGGCGAGCCTCCTTGCCGGATTGCCGCCATGGGATCTGGAGGCGATAGTCCTCGCGCGCCTGCACAAATGGCGCGCGGAAGCACTATGCCGTGGGGAAACCCCGCTGCCGCGGCAAGTTGTCGCGCAGCGGACAGACTTCCGGCACGACAGACGTCCGCCTGACGCAGGTCCTCACCGGACACGGAGTGTTCGGGAGATTCCTGCACCGAATCGGGCGAGAGGAAACGCCCGGGTGCTCCCACTGCGAGGATGGACCGGAGGACACGGTGGAACACACCGTGGAGGTGTGCCCTGCTTGCGCGGAGCACCGCCGTGTCCTCGTAGCGGCGATAGGCGGCAGCGACCTCTCGCGTCCGGCCCTGGTCGAAGCCATGGTCCGGAGCGAGACGGAATGGGATGCCGTCACCACCTTCTGCGAAGCAATGATGCTAGCGAAGGAGGTGGCGGAGCGGGAGAAGGAGAGAGCAGCAGCTTTCCTCCCCGGCCGCCGCGGGAGACGCCCCGGGCGTCGGGGGCTACGTCGTGGCCCCCGGCCACCGTAGGCGAGGGCCTGTGGACGGCGAGCAATGGGTAGCTCGCCGTCCGTCCATCTAACGACGACAGGCCGTGTCGACGGCGCGTTTTGTTCCACGCGCGCCTCAAAGAGCTGTCAGCAGCGTGAAGGGGCCCACAAGGGCCGACGCCTGTCGGGGCTGCGGGCTGTTCGAAAGAGATACCGCGGCTCCGGAACGTAAGGGCACTGAAGGAACACGGATGGTTTTTAGTCAGTAAAAGTCTGACACTCCCTTACGCTCCACCCAGAGCGAAAGGCGTCATTAGATGATTTTCCATCCGCAAAAAAAAAAAGGATTTTCCAAGCCGGCGATGTGGTAAAAGTTATCCGGTAATAAATAGGACTGTATTTGCGAAATACGGTTAGCAACAAAGGTGTTGAACTTATGCGGTGAAGAACACGCCCAACAGAGCGCGACTTCCGAATCTGAAAACGCATAAATGTTGTCGATCAGATGCCTCAATGACAACGAATCGTAAACGGTGCGTACTAACTTAGCGAGCAAAACCAAGGCACACAACTCAAGCCTGGCTAAAGTTATAACCTTTAATGGGGACACCCGAGATTTAGAACATAGGAGCGTTATAATTGGAGGATCATTTCCGTTAACAACATGCGAATAGATGACACACCCGTAAGCTTTTTCACTAGCGTCGGCGAAGACTAGTAGCGACACATGGGATTTTTCATTTACGCCGATATGACGTGGAATCTGTAAATGTGAGATTAAAGGTAACTCTGATATATATCGCTGCCATGTATTGACAATATTAGTGGGTGGAGTCTCATCCCAGTTAAGTTTAAGAACCCACAAGGCTTTAATTAATAATTTGGCGTAAAGTATTACTGGACCGACAAGTCCTAAAACATCGTACAAGCGAGCGGTTGCGGAGAGGATAGCGCGTTTGGTACAAGTGACCGTTGGCGGCGAAACAAGAAAGGAAAACTTATCGGTAGCGGGATACCAACGAAGGCCTAAAATTTATAAAATGTCATTATCATCAAATGATACCGAGTCTTGTTGACGATGTGATGCTGGTATATGTTGTAAAAGCTCCTTGCAGTTACTTGTCCACTTAACCAAATCGAATCCACCTCGGCGAAACATTTGGATAAGTTGAGTGGCGGTGTTGACTGCGTTGTTGACGCAAGGCGCGGAGGAAACGAGGTCATCCATATAAATATCCCTTTCCACTAGAGAAGCAGCAAGGGGATAGGACTCCCTTTCGTCAGCGGCTAACTGGCGTAAAGTGCGAAGTGCGAGGAAAGGGGAAGAGCGTAATCCGAATGTGACGCGATTAAATTCATATGTTCGTATAGTTTCTTCTGTAGAAAATCGATATAAAATGCGTTGAAAAGCGCGATGGGATTTTAGGACTTCGATACACAAGTACATTTGCCTAACATCTGCAAAGAAAGCGATGCGATAAACTCTAACGTTTAATAAAATATTAAAAATGTCTGTAAATTTTGCCCTGTGTGCAAAATGTCATTCAAAGAAATATCGTTATCCGACTTAGCACTAGCGTCTAAAACGATGCGCAACTTCGTTGTACTTTTATCATTCCGTACGACAGGGTGATGCGGCAAATAAAAAGAAGGCTGTATACAATCATTATCAGAAACAGCTGATAAAATACCCTTATTAATGTATTCCCGTATAACAACATTGTATTGATCGCGAAGATCGGGATATTTGTTAAAGCGTTTTTCCAAAGGTAAGAGGCGTTTTTTTGCATTCATTAAAGAGTCACCTAATATGTCGGGCCTTTTCTTAAATGGCAGGGCGACCACATACCGTCCGTCGTTTCGGCGGTATGTAGTAGAAGTATAAATGTCTTCACATTCCTGCTCATCACGGCTCAAATATATTTTTTGCGGAAGTTCTTCAATTTTCCAAAATTTTTCCATTATGTCATTAAGACAATTTTGATTTAAATTTGTATCGTAAGAACAGGAAACAAATGAACGCGGGGAATGATGTGATATAGCGACTTCAGCATCACCCATAATAATATATCCGAGTGATGTTTCTATGGCACTAGGCCATTGCGAATGAATTAAGTTTTCAGGCGACAAAAGTTTTATGTTGGTATTAACCTCCAATAAAATATCTATAGACCCAGGTTGATAAAACTGAGCATCTGCTAAGCGTATTTTATCTAAATAGCGAATTTTTGAAACATCTACTATCGAATCTGGCAACTGACCCGTGATGATCGGAACAACCAATGGTTCAATATGATAAAATTTGTTATCATTAAAACGAGACGTGAACTGCAGTGAAGTGACACCTAAAATCTTCTGGGACACACCACCGATCCCGTGTACTTCGGTAAAACGATTTTTATTCGAAACAGAAAGAAATAAGCGTTTACAACAATCCTTCGTAATATAGTCGCTTTGGGATCCGTGGTCAACTAAACACCAAATAAAATGTTCATTGTCGTATTTATCTACGACCTTTATTTTTGCAGTCCCCAATAAAGTAGTATACCGCGGGAGAGTACTATAATCGCGAGAAATATTACATGAAGAGGTAAGTGTTTTTTCATTTTCCTCCGAATTCGAATTGTGAGCGACAGAAGAATTTACCTTATTATCGTTAACTGCGCGGTAATTAATCGAATACGCGCTGCATGCATTAGCGTTACGCGTCTGCACAACCTCTGAGTGTAACATATTGCTACTACGAAAAGTAGTCTTAGAGCCATTCTGATTCGGGTCAGAATGAATTAAAGAATGGTGGCGCCGCGCGCAGTATATACACTTACGCTTCGATTTACGAAAAGATGTCAAGTGTTTATTACTTAAACAATTAATACAACAATTGTTTTGTTTAATAATATCGTAACGTTGCTGTGTATTTAATTTTAAAAAGCGTGGACAAACATACAAGTGTTCATGATCCTTTGATTTACAAAAGATACATGATCTGTATTAATAAATTAATGTTTCACTAAATTTATTTGAAAGTGATTTGTTTCGATTATTATTGGATGTAGATAAAGTATGCGAATTATTAAATGTATGGCATATAGCCCTATTCTGTTCGTATAAAAATTGTACTAAAGAGGCGTAGTTTGGTATGCTAATTGTGCGACAAGACATTTCAAATGACTTAACAATGTCATGATCTAATTTTCTAAGTGCAATATTTAAAAACAAAAAATCAGCTAAGTCCTCAATTTTTTATTGCTTTAGAGCATTAATTGAAGCATCAAATTTGTCCATAAATTTATGATAACCTCCTGTTCTGTTTGCGTTCACCTGTGTTAAATTCAATAGTTGGTTAATATACGTAGATGCGAGTGTGCGTTCGTCATTATATCTTCTTATAAGCGCATTCCAAATAACGGAATAATTTTCTGCGGTAGGGGCTAACCCGGCACAAACTGATAACGCCCTGTCACTCAATTTGTTAACCAAATAATAAACACGTTCGGCATCAGTTAATTGTAAATTGTCGTGAATTAATGTCTTAAATTTTTGATAAAACATGGACCACTGGCGTATGTCTCCGTTAAATGACATTAATTCAATTGGCGGAAGTGAAGTTTTTAATTTAGTAGGAAATCTATTTTGTAACGTAACAGTGGAGGGCGATGTGGATATTTTCGTAATTTGGCACTTAATACGACTATATAAATCTTCAAATGAGTTCCAAGCCTCGTAATCAACGTCTGCATTAGGGTTTAATTTTAAATGTTTAGTATTATAATTATCTAGAACTTCTTGAAACTCACTACGTAATTGTTCTATATTCGTAGCGATGCTAAGAAATAAATTCTGCTCGTCCAAGGAATTAAATGCGCCCTTTGAGGTCTCGTAAATTTTTTGTTAAAATATAATTACGTTTAGCGATAATAATTTTTAAACTAACTTCTTCATCCGAAACCAGTTTAGATTCTTTGCTTCTCGTCGTCATTTTCAACAAACAAATGCGGACTAAAATTATTGCGATAAGTGACGGTAGAATTAGTTAACTGGGGAACGAAGCAATCTCGCGTTACTAGAAAGATGGTGGTTAATCAACAAGAAAAATATCATTAATGGAATAATGAAGCGGTGTGGTATGCGTTAGAAAGGTATTATAATACGTGTAATAAGCGATGCGGGACAAATAAATATTGTAGTTAGTATAATTAGAACTACAATTTATTATGATTTAATAATATATACGTATATAATTTTTTGTAATATATTAAAAAAATGAATTTACTTCTCCGGGCCTAAAGGTTAATTTAATCCCGGCCGAAGTGACCAAGAAATATATGGTGGGTTTGGCTTTCAACCACCAAAGTGCTGGTTCAAATGTATTTAATAGTGTTATGCGGTGCGGCTATTAATTTAAATAGAATAGTGGACTGTATGAGCGCGGTGCGAGCGGTGAATGGAATTTAATTTATTCGTGATACTGCAAATCCCCAGAATTCGGGATATAGGAAGGACGTGAAGGAATGCATGTGCACCCACCTGGACTTCCGCTGATCTGCCTCGTGTCTCGATGGCTGCCGGCTGTCTTCACACTTATCAACTTCACAGATAATCACGAAATATAGCGTTATTGCAAATGTCTATACTTTTTACTATATGCTTGTATAATTCAATATCCAAATTACGCAAGGGCGGGAGCGATGATGCGAGATATAAGCGGTGCGGTTGATTGCGTGTCTTCTCAACTTGTGTGAGCCCGTTAACACACGAATGCACATGCTGGGCATAAAGCGGTAGATAGGAAACCGGAAATGGGCTTTGCAGTAATCTTATTGGATAATAATTAACGAATCCCTTATAAGCGTTAAGCGATAGTGCCAAGTGGCGCGAACAGTATCTAAATATAATTTCCAAAACACACGAATTAAAAAAAAATCGAGCGAAAAATACCGAGCAAAGCTCGGTCAACCAGGTACTTCCTTATAATATAGGTAATTAAAAATTGAGATATCCTTTTGGATTCCTGTTTTCCTGGTCTTTCTTGGACTCCCCAAATCAATGCAGTGAGCCGTAAAAACTTTGCAGCATTAGCTTCACCCCGGAAACTTAAACTTTTTTTAAAATTATGCTTGCACAATATTTACTACTCACTATTCTGAACTATGCTTACACTTATTACCTTGATATCACCCATAATCAACTTAGCAAACCTTATCGACCTCAAAATCACTACATACGGTTCATATTTTAGGTTTATAAATATGACCATATCTTGGAATACCGCACTAAACTCAGGTGACTTCCTGTGCGTCTTACTTAACCCTTCAATCCCCATAAATCTCATGCAGTCGCAAGCGTCTGTCAAATCTCGAATGGTCGCATGTGACCGCACCCACCCATAGCACTTTAAACCATTAAAACTTATATTTAGAGACTACTTTACTATGAAGAAGTTTGGCATTGTAAAATCTATACAAAATTCTCTATCCTGTGGTCTAAACAAAACAGGTTTTGCTTCATTACAAAAAGACTATTGTATTTTGATAACAAAAAATGGGTACATACAAAGCGGATGTCGGCAGCGTGAAAATCACTATTATTTCCATATATTACTTGAAATTATTTACGTAAAAAGATAAATTATCACACAAAAACTATCATACCAATTTTATAAAAAAACACTATACTAAAAAACTAATAAAACACTAGAAAAATCCAAAAATCAACACAACAAAACAATATTACATCCACACGAAAATGGCGTACGTAATGAATGTAGATTATAAATAAATAACCGTAGAGTAACTGACTTTTTATTGCACTTAAAGTGCTGTTGGTGGGTGCGGCCGAATTTGGTCACTTGGTATTCGACGGTATATCGCTGCGACCGAATACGGCCGCTTAGTAGCTAAGAGATTAATATAATATATCAAGTATTCGTTGTCAATTAGAACGTTTTAAACTTCTCCGCTCCTGTCACGTCCTGTGAACTTCTCTATAGTTATGATAAATCATTCTGTCCTTTGAGTAACCTAACCTTTGCCTCTCTAACCCCTATCTCTTTTCTTGTTTAGTGCACCCTACATATAATCTTATCTTTCTCTTATTTTATTTTATTATTATCTAATTGTGTGGAAGAGATGGCTATGTTATTTTTGTTATATTTATCATTCCTTGGTGTACAATAAAGAGTATTGTATTGTACTAATTTATGTTATAACCTTGTTTCATCACATTTCCTCTTTCCACTCGTATATTTTTTGCCACATACCCTCAGTAACTCATTGAACTCCCGTTGTTTTCTATTTATTTCCTCTTCACTGTTAAAAAACTCAATTTCAAATATACTTTCGTTGTCGTCGTATGTTCAAACCATATTATTATTTCATTCTAGTATCTGGCTTTTCATCAAGGTCATCTATATATATATATATATATATATATATATATATATATATATATATTGGACCACCCCTAAGATAGTCGTCAGTAGTAAATAAAATAAAAGAATAACTAATAAAACTAATTTTACGGATTCTATCGTGTTTAATTTTAACTTTTTAATTCTCAACGTTTCGGGTGTTTTACAGCACCCATGGTCACAGGGGTGACTGAGGTGTTTGACATCCCGATGCCATAGTGCGCCCGGCTACCTTCCGCTTATGTATATTAATTAATGGTTCGATCTACGCAGAACGAGCTTACAGTATCTTTGCGGTGGTATCCTTGGGTTTGGATTTAATTTTATTGATGAGTAGCTCTGATGAATATCTATTTAAATATTTTTTAACTTACAAATAACTACGAGTAATAAGGTGATCGAATCTTACGTCAGATACGAACCACCAGTTGAATGTTTAGCTGTTTCTAAATGAACGCCTGCTAAAGTGAAGCGATCAAGTAGCACAGGGAAGATTTTGGTCGTTAGTTTCTTCAATCTATCCTGGTGTCAATCTCTTTACGAAATCGAAGTAGCATCAATTCCGAATGGTAAAATAAATGCTTGTCGGAAGTATTCATTGCTGTGAGAAACAAGCAACTTGTTTCTGGATGATCACGAAACTTGCAGCCCTGAATATAAATATAATAATAAAATATAAAAATAAAATAATAGAAAGGCTTCCTTACAGTTTATATTGCCGCAAGATATGCTAGTAGCGTTCACGCAGGTTGTATAAGAGACGTTCGAGGCAGAATGAAAAAGTGTTTCAAAAGTTGGTTCAGACGTTTGAAACTTTTTACAAATGTTGGCGGAGAGTTCTGTGAAAAGACTAATAATAAAACAACATACATTTGCGATAGTTTTTTTTTTACTTTCACAATATTTTCTGATTAGCCTATAATCAAATAGTTAACACTATAGATAGTTATAAGAGCACTGTTGTAATATTTTTATTTAGAGCTACGCCGCAGTTATATTGTGTTTACAGCACGACCACGATCCCATAAAATACCAGCGTAACATAGTTAGCAGCTTTTGCTGTGTTCAGTATGGTGAAGTAAGTCTTAGTCCTCAGGGGCAGTTAAATATCTACATTTCGATTCTTAATAGAGGAATGACGTAGTGTGTCGGCATTATATCTTATTGCTAGTGGTTACAAAGCATTGACATTTCGATTCATAATCGGGGATAGATGTGGATGTCTATGGCTCAAATCGTACCAGCAGGTGAACTGTGTGCTCGTTGGTCACCCGTATCGTTACTGTCTATCAAAAGTCGATTGCTGAGCATAGGCTTCGTGATAAAATACCTCACAACGGCAATCTTTGGAATAGTTGCCACGTTTGGTAGACGGGTTGACAACCGAAGATTTTATTTTTTACTTGTTATTAGAAAGATGCTGCGACCCTTTTTCTGGTTTGTTACACGGTACCCATACCCTTAATTTTTACAAAATGTAACATGAATTTTAAAGATAATTATATATGATTTTAATTTGTTTGAAACATAACAGTAAGAAATGTAGAAGACACATCGAACGCGAAGCGGAGATGTGTCGCACACATCGCACGCAAAGCGGACATGTGCTCTGTCACCAAATCAAAAAATCGCGATCCACTCATCTTAAATCACTTCCACCATGTTTATATAAAAAAGTTCACCAAGAGCAAGAAGAGATTTGAATGAATATTTCTGATAAAAAAAGTTCATTGAAAATAATTTCACTTGGACGTCAGTTGATCGGTATGGATGTGAATAAGATATCTTTCAAAAAACTGAACTTATCATTTTGATTTTTTTTATTAGCTTTAGATTTGAATCCTTAGAAAGCCTTTTGAATTTCACTGTTGTAAATCATCCCATTCATTAATATTTGACAATTATTTTCGCCAACAAAAAACGAATCACCGGTATCAAGCAGTCACAAAATTTTTGTGTTAAGTAAACAGAAGCAATTTTTTGTAGCTTTAAGTGAAATACGTGTTTCGGTAATTTATAAAAGTAAATTGATTATTCAAAACATTATATGAGCGTTCGAGGTATATACTTTTGGATTTTCCAAACTTTTTATTTATTTATCCTAGATGCTCTTTTGTTAGACATTGTTAGTGATATGAGACCTCCATAAGTTTTATATATAGTTTGACAGTGAGCCGACGACAGTGCGAGAGCGATGCCTTGAGTTAATAATTAAAGGCACCCATGTCATACCTATCCGAGGTAATGGTGGTGAACTTTCAATTCACTAGCTAACCTACTAGTTGCGGACTTCCCGAGTCTAACAAGAATTAGACATTTAACTTTTAATTGGCCGCTTGTACGTTCTTCAGAAACTTCGGTCGCTGTAAGTGTTTAACTATGTTACGAGCTTCGCTTTTAATAATGACTAAACTTGCTTTAGCTGCGTTAATTTTAGATATGTAAGGACGTTAGCTTTGAATTATTGAATGAATTAGTTGTATATTGTTTCAAGTCTTTGCTTGATATGATACTATGATAGATTCTATTTAATTGTGCTTATCGTGGGGTCATAAGAGAGTTCGTCAAATTAGCACGGCCCGTGAATTATAAAATTAAAGAAATGTCCTTTAAAAAAATGACAATACATATTGCGGCACAAAAATAACGAATATATACAATATTTGTGTTAGATCGTTAATTTGCATACCAAGCTTAGCACGAACGGGTGATTTTTTTTTGTAAGTTGAAGTATGGACTGGAATAGGCTGGTCATATATTTCGAAGAACTGATAATTGATAGGAAAGAAACATGAAAAGGAATAATGGTACCATTAACTTTAATTAATTGTAAATAGTGAAGTGTGTAGGGCGGCCCTAGACTTTAATAGTGACGACACCGTAGGTTATGGGAGTCGATGGAAGCGCGTGACTTAGGATCGTGTTTATTGTTATTATGACGAGGCCTGTATTTAGTAGTGGATTTTTAAAAGCTGTAATGATAATGACGGTAATGATGTCTTTTAAAGGTAAGCTTTTTTAAGTTTGTTGGGGTTTCTATACCAGCGTGGAAACAAACCGGCCTCTCAGTTGAGCAACGAAAAGCCTATACCATACGATCAAGGTTCGACTTTAGCTGTCATTAGATAGCTACGAGGAGATATATGCAATTTAATCTACAACTTAGTAGCCACGATAAAGATGATTGTGAAAATAAAATGATACTTAAAAGAGAGGTCTGTTTTAAGTTCGATTAAAACTAATGGTCACTCATTTAAAATTTGAATCAGATTATTTATTGAAAAGTAAAGATTATATAAGGTATACTTTGTTTCAGGTTAATCAAAAATGTCCATAGTATCTATAGATGTGCAATAATACAATAAGACATCTTTACTGTAGAAACGAAAGTTGCGCTAGTTCCTTGGATTATTGCATTTCCATTTTAGATAATGGCCACTAAACTGTGTTGGAAGAATATTTAACTAACTTAGATTGTTATCATTATGAACAAGCTTTGGTTCGTTTTGTTGAAATTTCGAACACAGCCATTTCTCCCTAACATATACTAGTTGGGAGTACGTTAGGAGAAACTGTCATACGCAAAACTATTAGATATATGTAACTAGTGGTCGAAAAGGTCAAAATTCGACTGTAATTATATTTTAAATTTTGAAAGTTATTGAGGTTCTTTCGGCAAATATTATAACACACTAATCATTTAATATTTTTTATTCTATTTTTTTTTCGCTGCGTCAGTTGCAAACGTAAACAAATACTTCATTAGCATGTTTCATTGCAATACCTATAAAAAATTTCCTTTTGCAACAGGTGTAGGTATTTTATTTAATGTAAATGTAACACATTCCTTCCTCATAGAAACTTTAACTCTGCTAAATCTCAGACTCCTCCGTACGCAAGATATTTAAAAAGGGGTAAAGTTGTCCGTTCGCGTATTAATAATAGGTCCTTACATATGAAATTGGCATTTTGTACGGGGGAATATAAAGCCATTTTTTTTTTGTAAAATATATTTAACTAATTAAAGTATGCACCGTTGTTATTCATGCACTTTTGCCATCTCATAGGTAGTTCATTGATCCCTTTAATAAAAAAAACTATGGGAGCGAGAATTATTGAACTCTTTAGGCGGCTTGGACTGCCGCATCGGAATTAAATTTTTGTTTCCTTGTAAGAAGTTGTCCAAATTCCGGAAAAAATGATAATCTGTTGAAGCTAGGTGCGGGGGGTACGGTAAATGTCGCGGACATTTCAATTGTAGCGCATCTAACTTAGTGGTTGTTTGTTGTGCAGTGTGTGGTCTTGCGTTGTCGTGAAGCAGCAGTGGCCTAGAGCGATGGACCAATCTCGGTTGTGTTGCAGCTAGTTCTTCCTTTATGGTTTGCAGTTGCTGACAATAGATATCTACCGTAACCGTTTGACCAGATTTTAGAAAGCTGAAGTGAACAACACTGGCGCTAGTCCACCAAACACTCACAAGTAACTTTTTCTGAGTCAATTTTCGTTTAGGGCAGGATTTGGCTAGGTCTCTAGGGTTCAGCCATTGTGACGAGCGCTTTCGTATTTCGATTATATTATTGTACAGTATCCACTTTTCATCACAAGTAATGATTCGATTTAAAATCCCTTCATTTTTGTGTTGGTTGAGCAAAGTAACCCAGCAGTCTACGCGTGTTTGCAAGTTCGATTCACTCAGTTCATGAAGTATAGTTCAATTTTTTTACTTTCTCAATTTGCTTTAAGTGGATTAATATAGTTTTATCACTTACCCCGAAGCCAGCTAGCCAGTCAGAATCTTTGAAGTGCTTTGTGATGGATACGCTTCCACAATAGCCTTTAATTCTTCATTTTCCACATTGGTCTCCGACCGTCCACGGGGTAGATTCTGAAGGTCGAAATTTCCAGAACGAAAACGTTGAACCCAAAAACGTACCGTGTTTCCTTTTGCGACACCAGCACCGTACATCATTAATGCTTCGAGTTGTTTCTGCAGCACTGGTGCCGCGGTGGAAATCGTACTAGTAAATATACCGATATTTAATGTTTTACATTGTGCGGTAATAAGCGACGCCAAAGAAAAAAATAATGAGGAAAAAATGAACAAAAGTTCTGTTTTTAAAACTCAAATGTACCAGCTAAATGAATTTATATATTTGAATTTTAAATTCTTATCCAAAGAGGGGATATTTCAGATCAAAGTGGCCAGTACGACAAAACGCTAATTTCCTATGTAAGGACCCAATACAAAGATTCCTAATAAAAATTTACTTACAAGAAATTCGGTTACAAAGACAATACTCTCATTAAGATTGTCATTTTGGCTAATTTTTATTTAACTGAATAGAAATGGGCATTATATACCTTAAAAATGTCATTAGTATCGAGAAGTCAGTAAGTTGGCGGGCGGTGTTTCACACCCTTGCCTAGAAAAGCACATAAACTCGTTGGGTTCTCTGTTAAGGGAACAGAGGGTGCACCTTTGCTTGTGCACACAATTGTGCACTATAATCCTGTCCTGAACAGATGACCTGCACACTGACCTGGCTGGCTATCCGCCGTAACCGAAATTCTGTCAGGAGGATATGAATTATTACTAAAAGAAACTTTATGATTTTTTTTTAAAATCCTAATGCTATGTTTAAAATCTTACGACATTTCTGAGCGTTGAAGCTAGGGAGAGTTCAGCACTCTTTACTGATTAGCGGACATTAAAATATTTTTTTTTATAGAATAAGGTTGTCAAACGAGGACAGTTCACCTGATTGTATGTGGTTGCTGTGGCCCATAGACATCTAGATTTATCCTCGATTAAAGGACCCCTGAGGATGTACTGCTCCGTTTTCAGTAAAAAAGGGTCTCCGGATTTCTACACTCACCATGAAAACACAGTAGTATTAAGCCGCTATTTTACGCTGGTATTCTGTGAGAGCGTGGTCCTGCCTCGGCCGAACAAAACCATTCGTGCTACAAGCATAATATAGCTGCAGCGTGGCTTTACCACGTAATAATAATAGTTAAAAATATTCGTATATGCAGTTTCTTTAGGTTGTTTTCCTTTAGGGCGTTAATTGGTAGTAGGAATGTTTTCCTCACCACTCACTTAATTGTTTCTGCCGCCCAGCAGCAGTGCGTGCACTGCTGGCTACGGTTTTGAAGGTTTTAGAGAGCACTAGCTATATATATATATATATATATATATATATATATATATATATATATATATATATATATATATATATATATATACATATATATATATATCCTATACTATTAAACGAGCAATTCTTGTATATATGTATATATATATATAATCGGGATCTCGGAAACGGCTCCAACGATTTTCATAAAATTTAGTGTCCAGGGAGTTTCGGGGATAATAAATCGATCTAGCTAAGATTTATTTTTAGAAAATGTCTTTTTGTCCGTGTTTTTAGGCAATTAAAAACTGCTACAATATAGTTAGAATAAGAAGGTAAATTTTGACAGTTTGGTAATGATTATAAATAGCTTATTGGTATAATGGGCGGTCACAAAATCGTAAAACCCCGGTTCGAGCCCAGACCGACCGACCGACTTTTTTATTTTTTTTTCAAGTTTTTTTCTTTTTTGAGAAAATATATTTTTTTCGAGCCCTTTTTTTAGTATTTTTTAAAAACACGAAAATTTAAATAAAAATAATTGCACTCATGATTTTTTATTCAAATAACCAGTTCAGTTTTTTCTGTTATGTCGCTAAGATCAAAAAATATTATTTATAATTCATCAGTATGTAATTTGTATCTAAATATAATTTCCAAAACACACGAATTAAAAAAATCGAGCGAAAAATACCGAGCAAAGCTCGGTCAACCGGGTACTAATAGTATAGAGACATGCTGTAGGGTATTCCATCTTCGTCCTTAGACGAAGTTGCTTGGAGGTGTCCAAGAAATGTAGTAGCTACATAACATCAAGTAGTCTGTTGGTTTGTTTTTCATTTCGAGTTATATTTAAAAAAAAACACCAATAATATGTCTAGGGAATTTCGCCTCAGGGATTGAACCCGTACTACAAAAATTGCAAAATTTAAGATCTAAGAAAATTTAGGATCTACACACTTCTATAACATACACTTTTATGTCATACATCTCTATATCATACTCGTTGTTTGAAATTTTTTATAATGTATACCCGCATAGAAATTGTAAAAACTAAAGGACAATAAACAGCAGCAAGGGAAGTTAGTAGGTCCTACATCTTATTTCAACATTTCCACGAGACTTGGGTATAATTAATTTTGTAAGTATTAAAAGTTGATTGAATCGAGCAAACATATGTATTATGTTTAACAAATTAAGATGTATTAGAATAACATTGTTTTCATAATGTACCTAAGTCAGAACCTACTTTATGTTTTATTTAAAAATTACCTAACAACGAATATTTGATGCGACTTATTTTAATTATAAAATCGGAATTACTTTTCACTTGTTAGATAAGTACATCAAAGCTTGCAGAAACTGCTTGATGATGGTCATGTTAGGCGGTGGTGAGTATGTACCTACGGCCATGTTGCGGATGGACAGACGGCGGGAAATCGCGGCCGCCCATGGGAGGCGTGAGGCGCCGAGTCGCGAGAGAGGGACGTGAATAGGCGAGAGGCATTCGTGCAAGTGAGACAGACGCGAGGCGGCGCGGCGCAGAGGGCGTGCGGCCTAGCCAGCCGCCACACACTCCTGTTCCGGTCGCGTCGACGGGCGGCCGGGAGCCCGTGCCTCGCCAAACTGACTAAGCTCTCTCTGTTTACACCGAGTTTTCCGTTGCGTTCCGAAAGCGCCTGTAACAGCGGCACGTGATACGCCGCTGTCGTTTTTTCCCCGCTCGCTCGCTCGTCTCAGTGACAGCCGACGTCGCAATCGCGACCTCTTCCCGCCACTTTCAAGTAAAAAGTGTGCTTCGAAGTTTTTGGCGCGAAATGCCGGCTCGCTTAACGCTAGGAATGATCAGTGGCAGGCAATGAACGATTGTTTGTGAAGATCTAGCTGTGATTTTCGGTTCGCGTTCCTAGATATTAGATTAGGTGTTGCTAATAATAATAATGGATGACTGGGAGCGACACGTCACTCCTCTCCTGCAGGACATGGGCTGTTCGAATGACGAGGCCCAAGATGACTTCTTCAACCAACAGGATGTAAGTTATAGTTGATGCTTAATCATCGTAATCTAATAACGAAAAGTTATAAAATGTAAGAAAAATAAATTATATTTTAGAACTACTTGAAATAACGTCACTTATTACGCCCGACTTATATGTTGTTTTACAATAATTTATAAAATGCTTTAAACTTAAAAAATATACTATAAAAATGATTTATAAACAGGTATTTTTATTGTAATTTGTGGGAAATGCAAACCAAAATTATAATTGACAAAAACATAATCACATGAAGCCACAGTAGCCTAATTGTAAAGGGTACGAACCGCGAACTTCAAAGTCTTGGGATCGAACCCGCCTTTCGATGACTGTCGTGAACCGCTCCTAACGCAAGCATTTTAAGCCTTACTTTGAGTGATTTACGAGATTGTATATAACTTTGTATATATAGAGACCTTATCGCATCTTTTGTGCCAAGAACTCAAAAGCGTAATTTACATTATAATTAAATATTACACAGTTATAATTTCCCACGCACACAGTACCTAGACTTAAAATGATTTCCGCAAATTATTTCCTTAGCGTGAGTGCAAAATATTTGAACAAAGGAAACAATTTGATGCTTAACTTTTTCAGTTATATGTATTTGTTCAGACAATGTAAGGGTCCATAGGTGTTAGTATTCATAAAAAACTTAATGACTATGTTAGTGCTTAAACACTATAGAGAATTAAGTTCACTATTTGAGCTTCCCTATCTGAGTGACACGAAAGTAACTTTTATAAAATTGTGGATTTTTAAAATGTTACTACATAAGTTAGAGTTAAAATGAACTGTATTTTTATAATAGTTTTAAGTGTAAAATATTCGGATTATTTACTTTATACTAGATGAAATCACTTAACACAAAATTGAACACAATTACTTAAGTATTTAACTAGTATAACTCTATATTAAGATAATACTAATGTTTTCTATATTGGTCATCTCTTTATTCTGTTCCTGATATCACGGTCTCTAAATATACGGTGGAGAGCCATGTTACAGCTATATTAATAGTATAGTTGTAGCGCGAATGGGTAGGCTCGACTGAGGAAGAACCACAACATACCAGCGTAATATGGAAGCTTAACGTTGCTGTGTTTCGTGTGGTGAGTGTAGAGAAACGGAGACCCTTTTTACTGAAAAGGAGGCCATCCATCTCCATCCCTTCTATCTTTGTCCTCACGGCTGACAACGCATCTGTATTATGATTTGCAAACTAGGATAGAAGTAAATGTCTATGGGCCACAGCAACCATTTACCACCAGGTGGACTGTGTTCCTGCTTGTCATCCTTATCCTATAAAAATATCATTCAATATACATACGAGTAAGAACCTACATCGTAGATAAACAATTTTGTTGACTGAATGCCCACTTATATTAACCCCATAATTTATGTTCCCTTTGCATTTTTAAACCTTACTTTTACAAGCCAGTAAAGAAAACTTTAGTGGCTTGTAAAGTTTCTCTGCTGGACACTGACACCCTATTGTATGGAGTGAGTTCAAATTAACACAATTTTATTTTATTAAGCTGTCTTAGATAGTTTCTGTAAAGTTTTTAAAAGAAACCCACATGGTAGAGTCATGTCTTGGCCGAACTGTAAATGCAGCTACAACTATTCTGCATATATATATATATATATATATATATATATATATATATATATATATATATATATATATATATATATATATATATATATATATATATATATATATATATATATATATAATCTACTTAGACTGATCTAATTACAGAACTTATTAGTCAGGATTTTACATCAGAACCTTGCTTTGAACCATACGTTACGTACGCTCTCTGAATCGGAAATTGTCTTAATTATTTTGGATTTTTTGGAATGGGAAGCCGTTATCAAAAGTTTACGCGCTATCTCTATTGGGACCGGGCTATCATCACAGACAAGACTATTCTTGCGAATAAACTCTTGATATTGTCGTGATGGACCAGGCAAGGATGTTTTTGATCGACATCAACATTCCATATTATGAAACACTTGTGAAAGCCAAAACAAATAAGAATACAAATATCTGAACCTGGCTCACGAGGTAACCTAACCGAGATGTGAGGCGGTCTGCCTACCAAAATTATTACTGTAGTCGTTTCTGCGAATGGGCTAATCCCGGTCAGCCTCGAAGGTCATCTGAAACGACAGGAACTTCGTGACTGTCCACTCAGGGCGTAAATTCTGCATTGGTCGGTGCAGTGTCAGTGCTCCACGGTACATATATTGTTTGCTGGTTTTTATCCCTCTACCCCTAATCCTCAGCCATTTGATCTCTTCGGTCGAGAGCTTTCATTTGGTTGGGTGTGTTTTTATTATTTATATTTATACATCCTAATCAGATGAGAATACTATATAGATACTCCAAAGAATAATAATAAAGTCTGAATTGATAAACTAAAACTTACATGCTTTTAAACATGGTTGGAATCTTTTTGTAAGTATAACCTGTGACTGGAAATTCCGCTCTTCGATATTGATATTAATATTTATTCCATAGCCATATGTTCATGATAAAATTTGATTCGAAATATAAGAATTCTGAAAATCTATGAGCTACAGCATTTATATAGGTACCATCGGGTAGACCGTATGCTCGTTTGTAACCTTTTGTACACACAAAGTTTGTTTTGTCGATTGTAAATTGAATTATTATAAAAATATCTTGTATTGGGTGACGTAAAATTGTTTAAATATCTAAACTACTTTTACAGTTAATAGTTGTACCTGTAGTATGTCGCAACATCTGCGACTTACTTAACGCTAATTTTCTACACAAACTCTCGTTGTTGAACGGTGAGAAGTTTCGCGAACAAATAGCGCAGGTGGGTTGAAACATTTCGCCAAGTTTCACGAGTTTCATAAAGTCACCCAGGGGAGATTTGTGAAAGTACAGCCTGCATCACCGTGGAAAATGTGTCTTGTCTTAAATATAGTATTGAATGATGATACTTATTGCAGGTGAGCTTTCTACAATTGACCGCTGTTGTTATTTCGGTGAAAAATTTATTCAAATATTCCTTAGAGAATATTGTTCGATAATAGTATTTAGATAATCTGAAATGGTATGTAATAATATAAATCTGATTATTTAACAATTTGATATTGAATAATCTGAAGTCGTCTCATACTCTTACAACATTTGAAGTTATAATACCACTCTCTGAAATTAATTAGGATATTTTATTAAGTATTTATTTTAAAATATACCTTATTTTAAAGCAATAAAGATGATTTTGAAATTCAGAGTACGGATGTACTATTATGGTACATTAGTTTTGTTCTTTAAAAGTTAGTCGTTGTCCACAGCTGCCACCCGCAGGGACGTTACATTACACGCGCTAACACGCACTTTCAAGACTTTTACTGGTTACGTGGCTTTATAGCGGCACATATCATTGCTAACGTTTGTCTTCCATATAATTATTGCTTAGGAAACATGATATAAAACTTACGAACCGGTCATTAGTGTCGGACTCTGCAATTAAAATTTAAAAAAGTATACGTGACACGTATAACATATGAAATTCATACAACGAAATTCTCTAGTAAATATTCATTGATGATTTTTAAATAATAAACCTTCGAATTTGAACTGGGAGTATTTCCTTATTTACATCCGATCCTCACTAAGGGATTAAATATGTATGTGAATTCCAATAGAATCACGAATTAATTTTCTACATTTAGTTGGGATTCTAGAGCAATCATGCTTTTAAAAGATTAAATTGTACCTTTGTAATAATAATGATTCATATCGAAAAAATCATTTGCATCCGTGGTCGTGGCTACCTTTTTAAGGTTGAAAACATAAAAAAGTAATTTTTTTTCATAGGATTTTTAATATATTTTTCAAATAAAAATTTGGAATCATCTAAAAAAGGCCTGCAAATAAGCCTTCTTCAAAATATTTATAATTATAAAGCCGGTCAGTATTTTTTTAGTTTAAAAACTTTATACAAATGATCACTAGATGGTGTAGATGTGTATATTATAAAAATCCAAACGGATAGAAACAAGCTTGAAAGACCTCTCAGGTTGATTAACTTGGCTAACTGTATACGTCGAGGATACAAAAAAGCTTCGTTGTACTATTGTTTAACTTCAAGCTTCGCTATTGTCTTACGTGTACTATATGTGTAAATTTTTTATGTCCATTTGATCATTTTTATAAATAACGGTATTTTTTTTATTATGCATAAGTGCATGGAAAAAAGAAAACCCATTCTTGCCATGGCTATATTTTGTATTATAAATTTAGAATATTTTGTCTTTTAAAACAAATAGGTTATTAAAAATAAGTTTTTTTTTGGTATCAGTACAGTATTTTACTGCGAAAATAATTTAAAATATTTTTGTATATGAAAACTAACCGTATTTTTATAAAATAAGCTTAAATAAGTTCAAAAAGGAAATAATTACATATTTAACAAAAAAGTGTTATTACTCGTTGCGGTAATTTTTAGTGACTAAGTAGGAAATAGAAATATATAATATGATATGATCTCGTTAATATTTAAGTTTATTGTAAATATTCATTACTAGATAACTTTATTAATAATACCATAGTGTAAATGTCATAATAATAATCATAATAAAAATAAGAGGCTCTCAACCAGAAGTCGCTCCCGAACCTCTTCACTGGGATTACTCATTTGGTTCCTAAAGATCAGGGTGCCACAGACCCGAGCAAATACCACCCCAACACGTGTCTACCGACCATATACAAGACACTAACACCCATTTTGAGCGTGAGGATCACTCGTCACCTGGACTCAAATCAGGTGATGTCGCGCGCTCAAAATGGATGTCGGGGCGGTGGTCGTGGAACCAAGGAACCACTCCTCATTAACGCGGTCATTGGCAAAGTGGTGAAACGCAACCGTCGGAACTTCTCCGCCGCCTGGATAGATTATAGAAAGGCATTTGACTCGGTGCCCCATACATGGCTAGAGAGGGTCCTCGAGCTGTACAAGATTGACTGTACAGTTCGAGACTTCCTCGAGCTGTGTATGGGGCAGTAGAGTACGATCCTCTGTCATCTAGGCGAGCGGATGACGGCTGCGGAAAGCCGCATAAGGATAAGAAGGGGTATATTCCAGGGCGAATGTCTGAGTCCAATCTGGTTTTGCCTCTCTTTGAACCCTCTCAGTACTTTACTGGAGGGCTCCGGGAGGGGATTTCAGCTTCGGAAAGAAAGTACAAAAGTGACCCACCTTTTATATATGGATGACCACAAATTATTCGCCTCCAGTCGCTCCCATGTTATGGAATTATGGTATGTTATCATAGGTAAAAACATTTTTTGTGTTTTATATAGATAGATTAGATAGACTTATAGCTCTATTATCATGACATTGTAATAATCGAGAATAGATGCGACTATGATTTTCCATTCTCTACGATCGATATACTTACAATTACAATGTGTGCTCATTTTTACTTTTACTTCTGTAAAAAATATCCATGTTGATTGACGGACAATACTCAAACGACCGACAGAGGGCGGGAAATTGCATTAACAATACTGACCTCAAATTTCATAGACCGATAATATCAACATTACTTTTTAATCAACACTACATTAGTTGTGGTTATATCGAATAATATTTTTTTGTAGTATTGTATCTAACCCGCCTGGCTGGAGCATGGGATCACTAACTATTACGGTTATCGACTCTGCCCTGGTTAGGCTGATTTGTAAACATGGTGTTGACATGATGACTGAGATATATAGGCAGACCTTTCAAAAAATGCTTATAAGCTGGTGTATTATTAAAAAAGCCTATGTTTGGTTTTGGAGATAACAATTAAGTAGGTAATAAAATTAGTAGGTGGTAGGATTATCTATCTGCGTAGGCCTTCACCACCAGCATCTCCCTATCTTTTTCTGCCGCTAAAGGTAACGTTCTTTTCCATCCACCCTTTTCATCTTAGTCCCTAGGGGTGACAGCACATCTGAAGCCTTCATTATTAGAAGTTGACAACAGGTCAATGGACTGCTAGTTTCTATGAAGAACGCTGATAGTTCGTTTGTTACTTCTACTTTATAATAAAATACGTATGTAACATGTTAAAAATAATTAGCTAGGATCCGCGTAATTGTACGTCGTAAGATTCTCATTTTTATATCGCGGATTTGGCTAATAGCTTTTTTTTAAATTAATTTAATCGATTACCGCAAAGTAACAAGTAGTTAGTAGTAACAAAGCAAAATTAACAGTGGTAGAGCTACGCGACAGCTTTTGTTATCACAAGGCCGGATCAAACCGGGCAAAAACCACATCTCACAGAATACCAGCGTGAAGTATAAATTTACCTTGCGTTCCGCCTGGTAAGTGCAGGTGACCGAAGGCCCAACCTCCCCCCCCCCCCCTTAACATGGTGATCGAATTAAATAAAGTACTAGACCTAACGGTACCAGCACCTGTAATAGAGTATCCCTCGCTGAGCATTTAAGCCCAAGCTACCCTACTCCTCCTGATCGTAGATGGTCAGGCTGCCCCGTATATTTTGTTGGGGGGGGGGGGGGGGAAGGGCCAAAATTCCTCGATACTGACACAGCTCGGGACATGCAAGTACCGGTTAAGCTGACCTTGCTCTTTCTGACCGAGACCCAGGTGTACTCTTCAGCTGGTACTTTGTATTTATCCAACCTTGGGTATATATTAGAAAACAGCTTTGTGCCCGGGGCTGTTGTTTAAGTATACGTCAGAGAGACTATCTGTTCTCAACACCTCGGCAGTCTTGAAAGTACGGACCTGTCCATGCTTTGGCTGCGTGTTGACGTAGCGGTAATGCCGACACAGACACAAACAATCCAAATGACTACAGTTTCCTAGCTGCAACAGATCCCATTCACAAAGATCGTGATCCTTGGCGATTTCAACGCCCACCACGCCGTTTGGCCTAATTCACGTTTTATCGAACACGTGGGGAGAACGTTTAGTCTGACACAATGGGTTACTTCGCCTACACAGATTCCAGATGTGGAGGATCACGCATTTTCCTTGTTGGACCTCCTGCGAACCTCTCGACAGATAGTAGATCACCGTCGACTCCCCTCTTGGCTCTTCGGACCAAGTATAATTCCGCCTACAGATCCTTCAAAAGAGTCATTGCCAAGGGTAGAATTGGCGAGAAAATAGTTGACTTTCCTTCGGGAACATGTGCCTTCTGGTCTCTTCTCTTTCTCGCAAGGGAACTTTTGTCAGCCGTCTCTTCTATCCATGCAAAGGGAGGAGAACTCACTGGCCCTTGCCGCTAAGGAGAAAGCCGATCTGTTAAGCTCTGTTTTTGAGTCTAATTCGACTCTCGATGACGGGGGAAACACACCGACGACTATTCCGCGGCGTGAGTATTCCATGCCGGATGTTTGGTTCACAAAGCGCTCAAAGCACTCCTATGCCGGGATATCACGAGGGGAGGAGGAGGAGTGGGCCTGATCAAGTCCATCCCGTTGTGCTAAAGACGTGTGCTTCCGAGTAGGCACTGGTTCTTACACATCTTTGCTTGTCTTGAACTCATGGACTCAGACGCTCAGACTCGTCCAGCTACAGGCCTATAGCTATCAACTCCTTGTTTTTTATCTAACTTTAGCTCTTGTCTCCAAAATAATGGAAACCATTATTAACTACCAGCTTGTGAGATACTTAGAAAATCCCCTGAGGTAATTTGTAACCGCCTGTACGGTTTCCATCGGGGTGATCTTCTGGTTTACCTGACTAATTAATGGGTGGCGCAGTAGAGTCTAAAGGATAGGCCCCAGGGCCTCGCCAAGTTAATAACCAGCCGTTCACTTCTTATCACACACAAACCAAGGGCTTCTTTCGAAGCTTTCTTCCATTGGGCTTCCTGAGAAATTGTACAACCTATTCACCAGGTTTTTTGAGATCGGAGCATCAAAGTCGTAGTGGACGGTAGATGCTCCAATTGTAATTCTATTGAGACTGGTGCTATCACCTACGCTGTTTCTTTTGCATATCCGTGATATATTGCATACCAGTTTTAACCAACATTCATTGCAATAAACACATTGTCGAGTACCGGAACAAACATGTCTGAAGTCAAGTCTTTGTTGAAAGTCTCGGATTGGGGGCGACTCAATCGAGTTCAATCCCTAGAAAACACAAGCTTGTGCGTTTACCGCTAAAATTATTCCTTTTGTTGTATCTCTTCGGTTTCACTCCCCTTGTTGCCTCAGCCAGTGTCAAAATCCTGGGCGTAGATATATCAAGTGACGTGCAGTTTCGTGGTCACTTGAAGGGCAAGGCTAAATTCGCCTCTAAAAAGCTTGGTGTTTTCAGCCGAGCAGGACAATATTTAATGCCGGCACACCGCTTGCAATTTTACAAGGGTCGCAAGGCTCGGCTTGCAAGGTTCGATCTCATATGGATGATTGGAGATGATATGGATTCTCCATCGACCAAGTTTTCTCTGATCAGCTGGATTCACTGGCCGGCGAAGACATGCAGCATTCTTTTGCATTTTCTACCTCTTAATTTTAGTTTTTTTAACCACAAACCATTACAGATAGAGTGATGTCATTGCAGTATCAAGATTTGTGTAAAATAATGCAGTTATGAAATTCTCATTTACTCCTCAAATAACATACTTAGTCTGGCGACGGGTAGCACTTTTAAGTTGCAAGACGTCTAAAAATTGTCGATCCGCGTGCCGAGTATGTAGATCAAAGGAAAATTAGAGTCAGAGGCAAATTCTTGCTATAATTGTAAATGCCTATGTCTAAAAAGACGAAGAATGCTGCTTTACGTTTATTTGGAATATGTCAGAAGATTTTAGAATGTATCTCATTAATAAGTTGAGTCTCAAGTAGTCGAGTAAGTCGAGTAACGTTTCAACGAAACCTAATTCATTGATTAATGGGTATCCTAAATAATCCATCAAGCAAATCCATTATGCCTATCATTCATTACAAATAGTACTATCTAATTTCAATTTACTGTTAAACACATGGTAAATTGTAACATCTGTTGAATTGGCGTTTCCTAGGTTAGATAGTAAATTACTGTCAATAGTGATGTACGCGGAATGATCAATACAGATACGCAAAGCTATCTAAAAAGTAGGAAAACAAAGCACAGATGAAGCGACTGTCTGTAACAATTAAACAAATTTTGGTTTCAAACTTCGCACTTGTGGTGTGTGGTTCATGACAGTCGACTACTGTCATGAACCACTCGTAGCACCAGTATTTTAAGCTAAGTTCCAATAATCAACAGGACTATTAGTTGATAAGTGTTTATAGTATAGTTAATATTATTTAGAAATAACTTTAACCTTTCCATGATGCATTGAGTAATTTTGTCAATGGAGTAAAAATTGAATTCATAGCATTCTTTAAATATTTTTTTAATTTCTTTTGTATTCACTAGTTGAAACATTATCCATTTACATATATTGATGATAGATATAAATGTAAAATAAAGTAACAGAATAGATTATCCTTAAAATTACAATGGTATAGTTCCGTGTTGATGTAATGGTGAGCTACTCTTTATCAAAAATATATAATAGTTCGTAATAAGTACGCGTGCAAATGAAACAATCAGTAAAATTGCATAGTACTGAAAGCAGACATCAATTTGTAATTAAAATGCACGAACTCCATTACCCATTTCGTACAAACGGCCTAAGGCAGCATCGAAATGCGTCTACTATTAAATCCACGTACGTATGTTAATTGCAACTTGGTTTAATCAAACAGTTTATTTTCTAGCCAACTTTACAATAAAATTTATCTTTAAATCAAGTAGTAACGAAGTTAACTGTTGTATTATGTTACTTACGAGAGTTTAATACAAAATAAGTAAGGATGTGTTGCTAATTCGAAATCTACTTTTTATAAGTTTTTCGATGCCATTGTATTTTAGGCAAAAATTAAGATTGATTGTAAAGAAGTTGGAGTGTACCTTTTATAACTCGCTATACTAAGATCTAAAAGTATTTTCCTTTTACATTTCACAAGGTTAAAATAAATCTGATCTGAAGAAGAAATTTATAATTTGAACCAAATATAAAAATATCAAGCCTTTCTTTTAGACGACTCAAACAGAACTTGTAACTGATTTCGATGTAACAAGCACAGCTTTCTTACTCCCTCGTACTTCGAACTTGGTTTCAAACATGAGGTCTACCCCGATATTTAGGCATAGCACAAAACAAAGAAAATTTAAATTTCTGATCGAATATATTTTAGAGTTCCTGTTAACAAGAAATTATGCTTACTAATTGCATTGTGTCTATTTTGCTTTGAAAAATGTGACCATATTTCTGATACTTTGAAAATAATTTATTTTTTTATTTTTGAAGTCCGTTTTACTTATTTTATTTTATTATTTTATCCGAATTTTATATATTAAAACTTGATTAAGTCATTATCCTTTTCGTTAAAATAAATAAAGAAATAGCAATCTAAGATAATCAGTTGGAAACCGTTTTAAACAGTTTTACCTGCGGCAATATGCTAATATAATATAATAACAACTACATGTTTTGTTAATGGAATAAAATTTATGAAAGAATTAACCATTACCATTATAGCATATAAAAGCCTACCGAATACTGCGCAATATAGGCCTCCCCCGTAGATTGGCTCATATGGTGATATTTGTGTGTGTGGGTTGGCAACCGCAGATAGACGTTCAGTTGTTTCCATTGTGGATACCACGGGATGATATGGAGTACTGGACCGCCGCTACACGGTTAAATAATCAGGTAATTACTTATACATAATGTTACAGTAAGTTCTTTTTTATAGAGTAAGGTGGACGAATGAGCACACAGTCCATCTGATGGTAAGTGGTTGATGTGGGTCATAGACATCTACATCTATCATTCAAGTACTGCAGCAGATGTTTTTATCCGTTAAACCTTGAGCATTGTCGATGTCTGGTCTCAGAGATTTTGGCTTGGTCAGCGGAGTGGCATCATCACAAACAAATGCTTTTACAGTAGAATATCCTGCATAGCACCCGCTCGAGTTGTAAAGAAAACATACCGCCAAGCTACACCGAACGCTTTTCACGGAAACCTTAAGCTTAGTGTAGAGTGTAGACGCTTAGTAACGAGCTTGAAACGTTCTGGAGACTATAGCCTTAGGCTTAGGAGGGAGTTTGTCTGATGTAAATGTACAAACATATAATACCAGACACACATATATATGTTATTTTAAAGACGGTATATATAACTCAGTTCTTCTACCGTAAAAAAATGTGAGATCCGTGTAATACCAAGTCGGTTAATTTATTCAGTCCCTACTTAAGGATCCTTCTGTCTTAAGTTATTACGTAATTAGCTAACGTAATAACATCTTGTTGTGACCATATCAATATTAAAAATCTTTTATGTTTTAAATAAATAGATTGACTTGAGCCATCGCATGAAATCACAATGTATTTCACAAGTAATACATATTATTTAAAACATAAAAGATTTTTAATATTGATATGGTCACAATAAAATGTTGTTATGTTAGCTAACTACGTGATAACTTAAGACAGAAGGACCCTTAAGTAGGGACTGCATAAATTAACCGACTTGATATTACATGGATCGCACAACTTTTTACGATACAAAACTAAGTTGCGAGACATGGTTTAAATTTAATAACTTGTAAGAAAGTTATGTTTTTTATGGCATCTCATTTCTTTTTGCAGATAGTCCTACTTTTTTCCTTCCGCTACCTTCTACTTCTTGATTACCAAAAAAACACCTATCTGCACCTTTTATTCCATTATATTATACATATACAGGTATACTGATCCATTCACTGCAAATGTAACTTTGTAATCCTATAAATATATATATATATATATATATATATATATATATATATATATATATATATATATATATATATATATATATATATTATATAAATGGCGGAGTGAAATATTTTTATTGCATTGGGTGAGAAACGAGTACGCGGCCCACATGACCATCAAGTGGATGCTGTGGCCCATTGTAATCCACATCTATTATCATTACAGCCCTTCACAAGTCCACTGCTGAATATAGGCTTCCCCCAAGTGATGCCACAAAGCGCAGTCCTGAGCTACCTGCATCCATCGACGACCTGCATGTCTCACCAGGTCGTCACTCCATCCACTGGGGGGGGGGGGGTCGCTCTACACTACTTCGATATACCTACAATCATCTTGACACCACTGAAGGGACTGTAGCCTCGTTCAAATTTCGACGGAATCAAAAGCTTTCTCATAGTCCGCATACGCCAGGCAAAGTGGCAGATAGTACTCTTCGGTCTTCTGTAAAATCTGCTACAGTGTATGTATGTGGTCTATGGTACTGAAGCCTTTTCGGAAACCAGCTTGTTCGGGAGGCTAGAAGTCGTCGATTCTGCGTGAGAGACATCCACGTTACCACACTTTACCACCACGTTACCACACTTTACCACCACGTTACCAAAATTAAGTATCAAAATGCAAATGCGTTGTTAACCTTAAGGACTAAGATGGAATGCCTCGATTCCAGTAATAAAGGCTTTCGGTTATCTACAGTCACCATACGAAACACAGCGGCGTTAGGCTGCTATTTTACACTGGTATTTTGTGAGAGCGTAGTCATGCCCCATTCATCGACCAGGTCGAGACGACCCATTCGTGCTACAACTATAATATGCAGTGTGGCTCTACCACGTAAAAAATCTCATATAAACATGATAATAAAAAAAATTAAAGCATTATTATTTTATCATTATGATTATATGAGAAAAAAAGCACAGATTACCTCCAAGAGGTAATCTTATAGATTACCCCCTTAGGGGGTAATCTGTGGAAAAAAGTTACTCTACCCTAGGATTGTCAACTATATCGTGAAGGCAATTTACTTTCATAAATTGCACAAAGACAAACATCCAGACCAGGAACAATTATTTGTAAGCCATAATAATACTTGTTCCGTGTAGACTTCAACCGCGAGTTCCTCAGTACCAAAATTTAATATTAAGGCACTGCAGTGCGGAGACTTTCAGTAACAGCCTATTGCGCCCCACAGCTGGCCTTCAAATTTTTCAAAAAAGGGTTTTAGCAAATCGCCGCGCTATTCTTATCCATCGGTCACTTCACATTACGAAATATTTTATAACCACAAAAAAAACCTAAACTGCGTGTGGAAAAATATCCGGGACAGTGGCACTGGCTGATAAATTCAAATTTCCAAAAGTTTCGAGACTAGGTATTTTATTATTTTTAATCGTATCCTTCTTAGCCTAGGAATTTTTTTGCGTATTCATTTTTACAGTCAAAAGTTAGTACCTTCGTTTCTTGTTTAAAAGGTAATATGAAAAAAAAATTCAAGCTCTGAGATCTATCAGATCCATCAGAAACCTCAATTGTGGCAATGCTTCTTTAGCCTTATTTTCTTGAAGTTGGTTTGAAATGCCCTAGGGTAGGAATTTGGTCAATGTTTACAAAAGGAGTGGCATTTTATCATCGCAGGCTAGTAATGATGGCCTAAGTCTGAATGGAGAGCAGTACTCTTCATTCATATCAACGTAACACAGTAATTATTTGCTAAGCTCTTATTAAATTAATTAGTTTGTATGAGCTCCATTTGACGATAGTAAACTATATAAATTCCTTTAACAAATTTACAATACTTTTGTCAAGAAATGTTTTCAGATCATTTTACTGCGCTATTACTGTGGCACTTGTTCGTTAAATTAGCGAAAAGTGATTCTATTTTAAGGTTCCTTTAAATTTTTTGCTGTATTCGTTTTTGCCTTTGATCAGAAAGTTCTTTGAGAAATGAACAGAAACATGTTTCTATCATTAAATAATCGATAATTAATGATAGAAAAATATTCTATTCATTTAGATCCCTAAAATGCTCGTAGCGTTGCGTGACTTAAGGTGACAAACTTTTAGTATCGTAGGCATAATTTATATTAATGCAGGGTGTAGTTCAAAATACCATACAAGTTTTCGGAACTTTGATTTTAATGTAATCAGCACATTATGTTTAAATTAAATAAATACTTTTATTATAATTAATCTATCGAAATTGATCATTTAGCGTAGAGCAATTTCTGAGATTTACTTTCAGAGAAATAATAAAAAAGCCAATATATATATATATATATATATATATATATATATATATATATATATATATATATATATATATATATATATATATATGACCAGCAATAGGATTCATCTATTGCTGGTCAGCAGAACTCGGTCCATGTCTACAATATTGAATATAATATCATTATAGCTGTAATGTGAAATTTTACAAAGGGGGGTATTTGCCACAGTTACCACACTTGGCGGGCTCTCTCCAGTTTAATTTTCCTCTCTTCCCACTACATCACCAAGCTGATGTTATCTTACGCCGCCACTACACGGCATTTATTGAATTAATAGTTTTGTAACTTTGGATGAATAATACGTACGTAACGTATGGCTCCGTATGAGCACGCAGTCCATCTGATGGTAAGGGATTGTGGTGACCTACATCTACATATTTTTAATTAGAAATCATTGAAAATGGACTTACCTCCAAGGACTAAAAAAAGAAAAGAAAAAATACTTCTTTACCAGTGGTCTTCCACCATACAAAACAGCAGCATTATGTTGTGACTTTACTGTTACAGTGTAGAGTTACCAGAAAAACTATATTTTTTAAGAAAATAAACATTGTCTATTCTTAAAATATTAAGATTACTAGAGAATTTAATAAAAATGTATGTATGTACCCTTATACGTATTCGTGATTTTACCTCAGCTTTTAATTCCTCTCTGTCTTTACCCAGCTGTGGGACGTTTATAGGCTGTAGCTTTACTTAACATTTAAATATTTTTAAAAGTGTTTGTGCTTACTAACAACTATGACTTTTTAATAAACTTTTAAATCTTTCAATATTAATTAATTGTTTACACGGTATTTAATACCTACAGGTGTACCTACATACCATCATACAAACATGCCACGCATTTTTATTGTTGCAAAACACGAATGAGATGTAAAAAGCGTTGTGTGAATACGCAAAACGAAAGAAACTAATTAAAATTCTGACATTATTGAGTTTACTCTGGCGGCTACTACAGGAAGGCGTTTTTTCTCGCGTCCGGTCTTCGTGATGAACTCCTCCTTTAATGAACGCAAGTTTAAAGCGTATTTACAACTAATGCCGCACAAAGCATAAAATTCTTCGGAAACCTGTGTGTCTGCGTTGCGTCAAGTAATTTCGCAATAAACATTAAGGTTTTTGTGTTGGCTGTCGAATCTTTGTCACAGTTTTTCTTTGGTGACTTAAGTGCTACTACGTTTTCCCATTATGTGCATCGCATTAGTCCATCCGCATTTAACAGCCCATTGTCGTGAGAAAGTCCAGTGGAGATATGTTCAGGTGTCTTTAGGAAATACTTCCTTGGACACGTGTGACCGACGTTCGCCAACCGTTCGCCTACCCGCATTATTTTACTCAAGAACCGGTAATTTAATGAAATTCTACACTAAAGTGCAGCTGTGCCACACACGTCTGAGTACCTACATAGACGTGCAACATTTTTTTTAAATATCGAAACTCACACATACTGAACACATACATATATATATATGTCTGGAGGTAATAAGTTGCGGCATCGTAAATAAAATAATAAATGTGTCGGTTCTTCTATAATACTAACGTAATACTATGTTAATATCGTACTACTTACAATATTTAAAAAAAAATATTTCACAGACATACTATTTTAAAAACGTTATAATGGGGACTACTTCCTGTATAAATCATTATAGGTAATTAATAAAAAGTCTCATTCCGATTATAAAGTTCAAAAACTTATATTTGATATTATCTCTCATTTAAATTTAAGAAATTTTACAGCATGTATTTTTAGCTTTATCACTATGACTATGATTGACTCCTTGGCCTAGCATTTTTAAGTGTAACTGCTAAACGTGGTCCTGGATTCGAACCCCGGGACAGGCCACAAAATCATTTTTTGACTTATTGTCAAGTAGACTTCAGTAAAAATTGGCGGTTTTGAACTCCGTGCCTGCTACAGCCATTGTTCTTCTTCATTTCTGTCTTTTGTGACGAGAGAAGAGAGAGAAGACAGTGAGAGAATTAAGAGTGCCCGTTTGCTCGAGCACACACTCGGACACTATAATCCCGGTCTGGGTTAGTCTTCGCTGAGAATGGCTGCCGAAGCCGAAATTCGTTCTGGATGACATTATTATTATGACTTGCGAAAATCTAGCAACATAGCATCTTTGGTTTCTGTACGAAATTCAACTATGTAGCGAAAATAAAAAAAGAACAGTTGTTAAGAAATCAGTGCTGCTTTGCAATCCCGGTGGGCTTTATGGCGTATTAAGTGCACAATGAAATATAAAAAGGACATGGCCCGATTCGCCTGACACTTTTTTCATAAATCGATGCTTATTGAGATTGACTTCTTACTGTCGGGATAGAATTACGACAGGTGCAAAATAACCTGTACAAGATCGTCAACATCGACAAACGACTACAAATTGTGACAAAAAATAATTCGTTGCGTGTTACTGGGGACATTGGCGAGTGGAGAATTAGCATTCCGCGTCCGCGACGGAATACACGTGAACGCTCATTAACGTTCCGTACGTTATCTCTGTTATCAAGGCCTAACCTTTCCATGGCGAGTGGACGTTTAATATAATAACATAAATGATAATGAGGCAGCCCACTGTATTATAATTGTAATATTAAAACTATAAATATAAATAATTCAAAGGGCCATCGGCGCTGCCAGCACGCGACGTACTTCCGGAGAGTCTACTATAATTAATGCAGGGCTCGTTCTCGCGGCGCTTGACGAACTACAAGAATTATGTAATTATAATATCGATTATAGACAATTTACAATGATCGTATTTTTTCTGGTAATGCTTTCGTTGTGATATATTTTTATAAAATATGTTAATTTTTGTTTTTATTATCAATTAACAATAATTATTGATAATAAAAATGGTTTATGTGTGTGTGTGTGTGTGTGTGTGTGTGTGTGTGTGTGTGTGTGTGTGTGTGTGTGTGTGTGTGTGTGTGTGTGTGTGTCTGTGTGTGTGTGTGTTTTTTTTCTTTTTGTTTGTTAGCCCGTCAACAGCTGGACAAGCACCTCGTTGTAGAAAGGTCGTCACGCTCGGCGGGCGGAGTGCAGATTAGAGTACCAGACATTTCGCACCTTTAATGCTGCTTCCTGTCATTTGTCTGAGTAATTTACGCCTGGCATTAACGAGATAGATATACCGCTATCTTTCGAAAGCCATAAGATTGATTTCGGCTTTTTCTATAGTCGTAACGATTTCTTAAATTTACCCGAACAGTACACATTGAATAAAACTATCTATACGGATTTTATCGCGTTCAATTAACTTACAGTAACTTGAAGTTTTGCAGTGGTATGCTTGGGTTTGAATTTAATTTTGTCAATTAAGGATAGGAAGGACTTAGGATCCTAAGCAGATGGCAGCACCCATCCATCTTTTCTATTGAAATTAGGATGTTTTTTTTTTTAATTTCAATAGCCTCGCGAATCATCCTTGGTAGGAATCAGTGTTCTTTTGGGAGGATTTGTGGTTTATCAAATCTGATGTAATGTTGCAGACGATCGTGAACATATTCAAATACCTATCTTGCTCGCGACCGTGAAGTGCTGTAAAGCACCCGAAACGGCAGGAATTAAAAATAAGTTAAAATTAGTTAAACGCGAGAAAATCCGTATATATAGTTTTATTCAATTATTCCGTAGTCGATATAAAATCATTTGTGTCATAATAATATAAGTTATATGTACTTAGTAATAATACTCTCGATACTCTTCAGACTGAAATACAGTAGTGCACGCTCTGCTACATTCACAAATTACGTTCACAACAAGATTTTCCTATTGTATGATATAACACCTACTTATAATTTATATAGAAGAGAGAATTTCATCAACACCATTAAAACAACCCTCCCCCAAGAAATACCACCAAATACGATCCTGAGCCACCTGCATCCATCGCCTTCATGCACAAGACCAGCTCGTCACTCCATCTAGGGAAACGTCCTATACTTTGCTTACGGTATGAGATTATCATCCGAGTACTTTTCTTCCCAACCATCTTTTGTCGGTTTTTTGAGTTATATGGTCGTTTCATTGCCAGTTCAACTTATATGCACAATGTGTCGGTCACTCTGGTTCTATTGTGGATGTCATTTCGAATTCTATCACCCAGAAAAACTTCCTCGTAGCTTGCTGAGCGATCTTGAGCTTCCTTATATGGACATTGAAGAACCACATCTCATTTCCATCTGCCGTCACTGGCAGCACGAATTGGTTGAAAGGAGAACGTGTGCCAACAATTTTTAAGTCGTTTACAGACTAGTGAATAGAAGCATTATTTTGAGTGCAAAAATATCGTGTCTGTTCCAACCAGGCTGCGTGTCCATACAATGCTGAGAATTGTCATGTCTTGTGGCGGGTTGTTGGAAAGGAATTAGTCTAGCCTAGGTCCTCATAAATACAGCTCTTAAAACTTGCACGATTAAAATAAAAACTAATCAAAAGCAACCCGCAAGCACCAATAAAATTATTAATTGCAATTTGAAGTGCTGCTATACTTACCTTGGTATTCCAAGTTCTCGCCGGTAAGGTGAAACTTATTGAGAAAACCTGCACCTACACACATTTGGGCAGGGCGGTGGCCACACACCCACTCTTAAACCCTCAGAAATTAGAGGCGGCATGTGTCCAGCCGTGGAATGGTACATAAGCGTAACTTTATACCTACAACGACGTATCAAACATAAAGTTGAATATTAAGTTTTTAATTTTTTTGTTGAATTGTTTAATAGATTTTTATAATTTATTGGTATAAGCTTATGGAGCAGTGCTTTTAATTTACTATACAAAAGCTGGTTTTAATTTTCGGACCAGCTTTTGCATTGTAAATTTAAAGAATTTCTTATATATTTGTCTTCTTCGACTAACTTTGGGGGAGATATTTCTAATATCTAACTGTAAAGTTAAAAACTTAAATCAACACAGATATTTTTGTAATAAAAATAAGTCGAATTATTTGAGCATTGAATATTGATAACTAAATTTATATAATTTATATAACTAATTAAATTATATAACTATTCTAAACTATGTTATAAATAGTTCGAGAGTTGTAGGGCTTTGTATCCGCGCACAACTCACAACTCGCGTGCAGTAAGCTTACCTCCCGCAAATCGCGAGTACTTTGTTCGTTCGCTATCGGGCGTGCCATCACACCTTGCGGCCTGTGTTTAAAAAATAAACGCACACTTTCTCAAACAATGATTTCTGTATCATAATTATAACGAGTGAAACCGTTAGTAATCACTAAACAGTTGCAAGGTTATTATAATTGTCGTGTAAATGTTAGCAATGTATTGTAAAGCAATGTATGTTTACGACTTTGTATTAGTCGGCTGGAGATTACTGACTGATTATAGACTGCTTATTGTATTAATTATGTTTTGTAACAGTTCTATTAGCCTAAACTATCAACGCTATTAGTTCTCCTTCCATTTTGTGACTGAAATGCAATGGATGATTTTTATTCAATATAGCATAATACAACAATAAGTATAACAGAACGCGAGTAACCCGGGTTCGATCCCCGCCGGCACCAATGAAATTGTTAATTGCAATTTTACTTAGTACTGATTTACCACGTGCTCGGCGGTGAAGGAAAACATCGTGAGGACACCTGCATGTCTGAGGAATAAGAAAAAAAAATATTTCGAAGACATGTGAAGTTCGCCAACACGCATTGGGGCAGCGTGGCGGACACTTCCTTGCCCTAAAACCCTCTCAGAAATGAGGGGAGGCCTGTGGCCAGCAGTGGGACGTATATAGGCTGTAACTTTACTTTTTAGCATAATACTTAATGAAATTAATTTTTTTTATTCACCACTGGTTCGGAAAATAACCTCTGTCCTGGGAAGAACCAGCAAGAAACCCAGCGGGACCCCTTTTTAAACATATTTCGCTTTGCAATATTTTTTTGTACAATTTTTGAATTATTTTTGTTAGAACCAGCATCGTGATCACCTCATTCCCAGGGGTTATTTTCCTTTATGTATTTTTTGATATTATAATACGCTTTTCGTACAATTTTTTTAAATAAAATATTTAAACTTGTTTAATGACAAATTTTGTAAATTTTCTGGGATTTTGTTGTAAAAGCGTATACATTGACCCATAAATGAATTACTCATTCTATGGCGTCTAGTAATTGGTATCACAAGCCCACAAGTTCCTAAAATTAAACAGATAGAAAAAATATATGCATGTAATCTTTACGTTCAGTTTATGTAAATACTTGATATAAATAAACTTTTATATTATAGTTTTGTATTTGTTTTTATTGTAATATTTTATTATCTATAAATATTTTAGTTAATTTAATTAAGGAAATAATTATAATAATTAGTATTAAACTATATAAAAACAGAATAGAAATAAAAATATCGAGATACCAGCGTATAAAAGCAGCTTTATGATGGTGTGTTTCGTATGGTGAATGTAGAAATCTGGAGACCATTTTAGTAGAAATTCGCACGCTCACCCATAGCTTCTCTTTTGGACTGGATTTGATCCTGAGCCCTTTTTTACTGGCCCGAGCATTTGGTTAATACGAGTAACTCTCCACAACTGTGGACTGTTCCCAACTCTCGTCTGCATACTCAAAGATGCCGGGAATAAGCAGATCATTAATATACAGTAGGAAGAGAGTCGCGGAGAGAACGGACCCCTGATAAACTCTGGCCTTTGTCGCGATAGGATTGGACGAGCAACCTAAGATCAACTACGACTAGGAGAGTTTGATATGATAAGCCGTACGCCGAAAGCTTGACCAAAAGGCTAGCGTGCCAGCGTGTGCTTCCCGTATACGCTAGAAGGTCCCCAGTTAATCGATTAAGGCGAAACCCGTACTGGTAAGTTACCCTTACTCAGAAGATTCTGCTCTGGGTATGCCATGAGAATCAGAATCAGACTCAAAATCACACGACTGGACTTCGTAACGTTTTAAGAACCTTCCTGTCGGTGATACGGACCTCGGACATAGAGGTGCCGTAGAGGGGTAATTGAGGTGGTACGCTGTTGCTACCGTTCACACGCGAATTTCAAGCGACAAGAAAAGCAAAGAAGTCCGCTTTCTTTTAGACGCATGTGCCACTAAGTTATCTGGTTTTATAACCAGCGGAGGCAGTGTAGATCGGCAGAAGTTTGTCTCCACCGCTTTGTGAGAGACCAAAAGCGCTGTCAGCTGGTTTGAAAGAGAGCTTTGCACCGATGCCTTTAATACGCACGAAACTGGTCTGACGTAATGTCTTTTTAAAGAACTTAACTTTTTCAGAAATATATGCCATAACTGTCTGCGTGGCAGTCGCAGTTTTTTTTTTTCGTAGTTAATAGTAAGATGCTATTGTAGATCACCTGATTTTTTTCCCCTGTGTAGCCTCTCATCATTCATCATTCTTATATCGCGGTGAAGATGTTTTTATGTATAGTAAGTAGTATGTATATTTTTTAACGTGGTAGACCCATGCTGCAGCTTTATTATGGTTGAAGCAAGAATAGGTCGGCTCGACCAAGAAAGGACCACGCTCCAACGAATACCAGCGTAATAGCAAATCAGTGGTGCTGTATTTCATATGATGAGTATAAAGAACCGGAAATCCTTCTTATTGAATGCGGGGCCTTCCATCTTAGATCCTCAGGGGTGACAATGCATATGCATTTGATTAACAATTAAGGATAGATGTAGAAGTCTATGGGCCACATCCATAGTATAAAACAGCTTCCACTTACCATCAGGTGGACTGTGTGCTTTGTCACCTTCATTCTAAGAAAAAGATTATACATAATTTTTCATCATTATCATTATCGTCCTGCAAATGCAATGGCTATAGTAAACGGAAATAAGGACAATTTCTTTGCTTTATTATATTATTTGATTTCCAACAGACTTCAAAAAGGTGGAGGTACTCAATTCGACTGTGTTCTTTATATGTGTTACCTCAGAACTTTTTTCTGGGTGAAACGAAATTGATGATTATTTTTCTGTTTGAAAACTGGTGCTTCTCATGTGGTCTCATTTACTTTGATTAAGATCTGACCAGTACTTATAGAGTTATCCTTCATAATGCATATTTAATCGACTTCGACTGCATTGATGATATTCTCACTCCTCACTTTATTCATAATGAAATCGATTGTACAAAATTTTAATTTTACCATTTGTAGCAAGAAAAGAAATAGGCTCAGAAAATATGTTTACTTTAAGCGACATATTTGTTTATTAATTTTCACCATAAGCTAATTCTTGAAATATCACTAATCAGCCGATCTAGGTTACTTTAATTATAGTATTATTTATGAATTAAGTGTACTGATTGATCGCTACAATAAAACACAGGTCTAGTAATAAATGTTGCGTCCAATATTGCTACTAATTCAATTATTTGATCATCACAGATTACGCGGTGTTGCGGATGTTACATTCAAAGTATAATTCGTACACGACTTTTGAGCTTTAGGCCTAATTTATGTGGCTTCATCATTTTGCAACATGCAATAGTTGTTATTCTATAAAAGTAACTGCTTTTATATAAAGATATAATTAAATTAAGCCGGTTTTATGCAAAGATTTTTACTGTCATTTCGTTTATCTTCCACCCATGCTCTTAGTACAGTACGTAGTAGCTCAAGTAAATAATGCCACCTTATATTACGTCTTCAAAAGGATGTCGTTGATAAAGTATACAAAGTATATAAAGTATACAAGTGAACCATATGCTCGTTTGCCCCCTCTCCCATAAAAATATATGTGATAACACAACTCCCATGCCTGTTACCCAAAGGTGTAGCTAGAGACGACGGACTTCCATTTGGCACGATCCTGACACACCTCTCTCGTTTCTTTCACATCCATATATCAACGGTTAAGGCTACTCTTAGATTGGCCAATCTTCAATGTATCACCATTTTTTTCGAAAAAGTCCCACTTCGGGAGTCCCTTGCCGACTGTGCCATTTACTTCTGCAGCAAAAATTTGCAAACATTTTGCTTCGTCACTCTTTCCTCGTTTATTCTTAATTAACCCCGATATTCTTAATTCTAATAAGAATTAACGAACAGAAATAAAACGGGTTAATTAGGAATATGTGATAAATTACACATACGCATACGTGGTAGAGCCATGCTGCTGTTATATTAGAAGTATAGTTGTAGCACGAATGGGTCGGCTCGACCGGGGAGGGACCACGCTCTCACAGAATACCAGCGTGAAATAGTAGCTTAATGCTGCTGTATTTCGTATGGTGAGTGTAGACAACCGGAGACCCTTTTTACTGGATACGAGGCATTCCATCTTAGTCCTCACGGGTGACAGCGCATCTGCATTTTGATTCGTAATCGAGGATAGATGTGGATGTCTATGGGCCACAGCAAACACTTACCATCAGGTGGACTGTGTGCTCGTTTGTCACCCTATCCTATAAAAAAATTGCACAATGTCTGTGTAATAATATGTATACATACATAAACATTCACGCCTGTTACCCAGAGGGGTAGTTAGAGAATACAGACTTCCATTTTGGCACTCTCTCGCCTCCTCCACATTCATTTACCTACGCATTATATATACACATACATATACATTATTTGTATAATAAGTTTCACTTATATACTTTTCATGGATATGCGTTATTTGTATAATAAGTTTCACTAAAGTCACAAGGCTGCCTTTAAAGGTTCGGACTGAGGGAGCTCATAATATAAAGTTTTGGTACGGCAATTCAATATATAAATAATACGATACTCGCTTAAAGCTCTTTTCTTAGACATGCGTCTTACTTGAGAAATGTTATTGCTTGGGACTGATCTGCTTGGGTTTGCAAAAATTTTACCAGCTTTAATTTTTAAAAATATGACAAAAAAGAGGATAACTGCGGAGTTTCTTTTGCTGTTTCTTCTCCGGATAGAGGAACCAAATATTGAAACCGTAGTAGATAAAAAAACAACAAACGTATTTTATGTTTGAGAAACTAAATTAACGTAGTCATACGCCAAAAAATATTTAGTTTTCATTAGTTTCATTTCATTTCGTACGACATTTTCCTTTAGCGCCGATTATGCAAAAAATAGGATCCTATATTCACAAATTGTAACAATTTCAACTGTTATGCTATTAATATAATAATTAATAACCCTATCCGCCTCAGTTACTACTACTTGCAAATAAATACCTAATTATTATTTTAGACTCATTGTTCTATATATTTTTATTACTCTGTTCTCAAATAAAAATACTTATGGTCTCGCACAGGTAGTCCATCGCATAAATTTTCATTAGAGGCTTATTACTTAGATCACCAAAATATGCAATTACACAAATACAGTACGTAAAACTTTAAATCTTGGCACTTCTGTTAAGGACTCTCCCGTGAACTTTTATACTATAACTAGCTTGCCAGGCAGACGTTGTTCTGTCCTTTTCGACGACCCTTTGTCAAGTCCAATTAAAAAATCTCAAATTCGCAAAAAATATGGATCAATTATAGGCAAAAAACTACCCTATCTCTCAAGTTAAACTGAACACGGTGTGAAAATTTGTTTAAAATCGGTTAAGTAGTTTAGGAGTACATCGCGGACAAACAACGTGATACGTAATTTATATATATTAAGATTAAGATATAGTCCTTTACCACTCTTTCCATTCCCGATGCCATTCAGAATTTTCAGAGAAATTTTTAAATCCACGTAATCCATTTTCACGTGTTAGTGCCACGAATGAATGATATGAAAAAGTGGAATCGATTGTTATGAGGCGTCAAAGATTTGTAGACTACTTAGGCCACATGTGTTTTAATATACGAAAGCAGATTTTGAAAGGCAGTAAAATTAAGAACCGAATGTCAGATTAAGGTAATCAAGACGTAGTAAATTGGAGGTGCGAAAATTGGAAAACGAGCCCGAGCTTTATTCAGGCAAAGGAGAAAAGTCTTTTTTCTGGTATAATTTTTTTACCACTTTTTCTTTCAAGTATTTTTATCAGCCAGACAATTTTTTGACGGAAAAACTCAATAATTGATTTTTGGTCCGATCAAGTTTGGGATTCGAATCCAGGACATCACAGCCGCACTACTACAACCACTAAAAATGAGGCAGTCAGATGTCTAACAACGACGATAAAAAGGAGCAGTTTTAGTAATTTAAGGAGGTTCCCTTTTTTAATTAATTATTTATTGAAAAAAAAACCATAGGAACATGTCAGTAGTCTCTCTAGTTTCACTCTCAAGAGAGAAAACAGGGATATCGTCTTAAGGAGCACCATAATACCTAATTGTATATTTATATTTCTATTTGTCGTTTTTACATTCTTTAACACTTACGAAACTAAGTAATACTCGTATTCCTCTCACTCCGCCACCACTATGCAAATTGTTACTATATGTTAATCCAATGAAACTGACGGAAATCCTATTGAAAAGAAAGAAATATCTGAAGACCTTATTTTACTATTGGTAACTCTCACTATGCACCCGATTGACTTGAAATTTAGAATAGTTACTCATTTCGCAACGTAGACGCTCACTAAGAACAGATTTTACGATAGTACCATAAATATCCCGGATTACAATAATCGGGACGTATTAATTAAAAAATAGTAACGCTTTTAACAAACATCAACTTAAATTTCTTGTGTTAAGGGTGTTAAGAAATAGTTGAAGTGCAAATTCAAATCCATGACCTTTTGAGAATGCCGTCCACACCCGCAACTTGTCCCTTTTAAAATATTTATATTTTAAAACAACTGTGTGTGCTTTGAAAAGAGTTCAAGCTCAGGCTATATATTTAAGAATTGTTTTAATGTTTAAAAATTGTATTGTATAAGAAGCAAACGCTGTATTTTCATGTTACACAAATTGCTACTTTACTGCTTGTTTACTGTTACCTCACGTATTTGATTGCACATTCAAATAAGTTTGATATAAGTGCGAGAAAGTAGGTACGATTGGTTAGGAATAAATTTCATTCTGAAAGGCAGAAATAATTTTTCCGTCATAGCTAGAAGCATAAAATTTTTATGTAGGTTTTTCAAATTTTAATATTTTTTATAATTTAGGCGCACCTATATGAATGTCATATTAATATGCTTAACGTGGTAGAGCCATATTGCAGTTATATTTTGGTACATGGTAGTACCATGTATAGGTCGGCACATCCGGAGTGACCGAGAACCGCGCTCTAATAGAATCGTCATCATCATTACATCCCTTCAAAAGTCCATAGCTGAAAATAGGCCTCCCCCCGGAACGCCACAAAGCACGGTCCTGAGCCACCTGCACCCATCGACTTCCTATGTGTGTCGATGGGTGCAGGTGGCTCAGGACCGTGTGTGTCCATGTCTTACCATGTCGTCACTCCATCTAGTAGATCACGACATGGATATTACACATGATCATGTCTAATATCCATGTCGGTACATCTGCCTTTAGTTGTTAGAAGTACTTAGTTCGAAGTCGTTGACGAGTATGTTTACCTGGGCCAAATAATCGTACTTTAATTTAATTTTACCTAAATTAGGAAGTCAATCGACGGATTCAACTCGGCTGGGCAGCGTTCGGGAAATAACGACACATCTTCTCGTCAGGTATACCTAAAAACCTGAAAGCGAGATTGTACAACCAGTTCGTGTTGCCAGTGATGACTTATGGATCCGGGACGTATCCTTTCACTGCTGGCCGTATGAGGACGCTCAAGGTCGTTCAGCGAGCTCTCATAGAATACCAGCGTAAAAAATAGCAGATTAATGCTGCTGTGTTTCATATGGTGAGTTTAGAACACCGTAGGCTCTTTTTACTGGAAACGAGCCATTCCATATTAGTCCTCAGGAGTGACAATATGATTTTTAATCGAGGGTAAAGGTCTTATGTACCACAGCATCTACTTACCATCAGATAGACTGTGTTCGGTTGTCACTCTTACTCTATAAAAAAGAGTTATTGTAGCAATTCTTATGTTTCTGAGTTCGGATCTATGATTGCTTTAAATTTGTTAACTAAAACTCATCGCTGTTAAAGGTATATATACTCAAGGAATAATCGGTCTTATTACAATTTAATAAAGCATACGTGGAAACCCCAGTTCAGTTCACGGCGGCACCGCTAAAATTGATCACAGAATTGACGACACTTGCAACGATTATATAAATAAAGTGTAGGTACTATTCATAAGGTGGTAGAGCCCCCTTTCTGTCTCGAAGTCCGTCCGGGTAAACTTACTTACTTAAGTGATAACAAAAAATATTAAATAAATTGTTAACTGCAATTTTATGTGCGGATTTCAATTATTTTCTTCACCACCTATGGTGGAAGGAAATAATTACTCGGAAACCTGCATGTCTGAGAGATTGGAAAACATTACAAAACGTTGGTGAAGTCTACATGTATTGGTCTGGTAACGAGATGTACTCTTCCAGGCAAACTCGGCAAAAACCCTTTCAGAGGTTTAACTTTTCGTTTTTTTTTCTTGCTAATAATGCAAATTTTATAATGCTTAATGAAGATATTTTTCAAAGAGATTTCACAGACGGTTCGATTTTTTTGCACTGGACTCTATAAAACCTTTACTACTACTACATATACGCTTCGAAATAAACATTTATAGGTAATACTCAAACAGAATTCAATTATGCAATCGCTTATATTTATTTGATTAGCAAAAAGTCAAATTGCGGACACGTTTTTTAATTGTGTAAATATCTTTTCAAAGCGCTCTTCAAGAACGTTAAGTTTTAATTCACAGGCATCTATTATATGCGGGCAATTATGATGTGTGCGGGCACCGGGCAGTGATGTAAAATTTTCACATTTTTTACAAATTAAAACCAATATGTAGTTAGTTAAAAATTCAGTTTTTTAACATGAAACGATTAAGCCCTTGTTAAATCATTTTATTCTATGTAGTACTTTTAATGACTTGTGTACTTCACCCGTGGAAAATGTATTCAGGTACAAATTTTTTGTTTATTTTAGCCGGCGAGAATTAGACTTTTAGGTGTCTGGCAGTACTAACTAATTAGGTTTCGTGTAAGGTAGTGTTGTAATTGTCACCTTGTCTTCGATCTAGACGTGGGAGAGTCCTGCTGCAGCTGTATTATGTTTGCAGCATGAATGGGTCGGCTCAATCGGGGAAGAGCCACGTTCACACGGAACACTAACATCAAATAACATCGGAGGACTGCTGGGTTACTTTGTAGTGTAGAGAACTGGAAACCCTTTTTACTAGAAACAAAGTATTCCATCTTAGTCCTTAAATAAATATTAGTCTTTATACAAATATCAACATAAATAATTGTTGTGAGTGTGTCGATGTTAACAAAATGATTGACTTAAAATTAAAATTTTCACTTTTATTTTAATATAAAAACAAAAGAAAAAATTACCAAAGCAGCCCAATATTCAGGCGATTTGAGTGTGTTTTACTCCAAAATGTTTTTATTACATTTCTTCACCACATATACTGTGACATAAATATGAATGCGATTGCCTCTGGTAGTCTGACAGCATGTTCAGCTGTGTTCTTACGTCAAGGTACAGTGATGATAGCATGAATGACGAAGGTGTTAACTGTATTGAATTTTCTTCTGCTTCATTGGCTTATAAAAGTTCACAGCTAAACATAGCTTCCCCGTTTTATGCAAGGTTTTCCTCATACGTCACGTTGAGTAGGTGCATTAACGATTACAGTAGACACATAATGTACTTGCGCTACTCACTGTCGACGGTCATACCGTCATCTATCTTAAACCCTATAGTTTCTTTTGCCGCACTTACAGAACAAAATGGCGTGATGAACCCTATTACGCCGCCGCCACACGACACTAATTAATATAAGTAATTTTTAAAAAAATGGAATAAGGTTGACAAACTGGTACACAGTCCACCTGATGGTAAGTGGATACTTTGACCAACAGATATGTACATAGCTATCATTGATTGTGAATCAAAACTCAATTATGTTGTCACTCTTGATGATTAAGATTAAGATTTCCACTTATTTACCAGTAAAATAAGGCTCCGGTTCTCTACGCTCACCATACAAACGAAACGCCGCAGCATTGATTCTTAGAGAGTTGTATTCTTAGAGAGCGTGGTTCTGCCCTGGTCGAGACGGACCATTTTTGCTACAACTATAATATAGCTGCACCTTTGCTCAACCACTTTAAAAAATATTCAAAATATGTTATAGAAATCTGCACATGAGTATTCGATAAGTAATACGTTTCACTATGCGCTTTTTCTGTTTGCTAAGCATGAAATACCACGGGATGCTTTTACACTAAACCATCACTAATACGGATTCCATTCGATAACGCGTCGGCAGTACACACCTGTAAAAGTCTTCACATAAACTATTCCATTTAGTCATATAAGTTGTAGTTAGGTTTTTAATTACTGCTTTAACAACAGTGCTTGTTAAAGGGTAAATAACTGTGTAAGTTAAATATTCTACGAGAATGATACTCATTGAGGCAACAATGATTGTTTTCTTTATGGCATTGAAACGATTGTTAATATTACTACGGCATTGACGGCAAAATGACAAAAATTCGATAGAGTCAATGAGGGCTAATAATCTTACGTTCACCAGATGTCGCTAGGTGACACTGAGGTGAAGATTTTTGTTCCACAATGTGATTTAATTGATGATTTAGTTTTAAATAAAAGTTTATCAGTTTTTAGAGTACTTATTATTTTAATATACAAAACATTGCCTCAGTCGTTTGTCAATAATTTTTTGCACATTTTTAAAAATATTCTCAATTTTTGTATTTTTATGAATATCTGTATTTTTAATCTAATTAACATAAAGTATAACTAATGGTGCAGAAAGAAACATTAACCTTTACATTATTCGAATAAATTACCTCCCCACTACGAAATCTGTCGAATATTTCACCTCGTTTTAAGAGACGCCGCAAATGGTGACAGAAAAAGTTGTGGATTCGTCATTTACATGCCGTGTATTAAAGTTTAACTAATGTCCTTCAGACCGAATTTAGGTCACGGCGGCCGGACTCTACGGAGACTAGCCATCGGCGGAGGATAGGACTATAGCGCCCAAGTGTATGCGCAAACACTCTCCATTCCTTCACTTCTATAATCCGATTGGACGGTAAACCGATACGACCGGGGAGAGATCAGGCGCAGGACCAACGGCTTTACGTTGTTTCCGAGGCACGGGGGTGAGACACCGCCAACTTCCTGACTCCGGGTAGCTTCTGAGAATTTCTTGACGGAAAAGCTCTGTAATATATTTTTTGGCATCGAACCCAGGATCTCATGATAAGCATTCGCTACAACAATCACTAGACTAGAAAGTATGCAGTCAAAAAAAGTTTAACTTTAGCAAATTACAACAGCTTTTCCAAAGGAATACTATATCTACTGTGTTTTTTGCTTGATATTTTTTGTTAAATTACTTGATTATTTTTACTTTTATGTTCGTAACTGTTTGATTGCGTTATAGGGTGCGTTCAGTGTCAGTAGAAATAGAAGAACCGACATGTCCTAACCCATTAGTAAGCTGAAGTGGCACGAATGTAGTTGCTTCACGACCGAATTTTGTGCAATTCCTTGTGTGAGCCCTAGGTGGACTTGTGAAGGGTTTAATAATGCTGATGTGTGTTTGTAATTATGTCAAACTAAAGCATGTTTTAAAATAATTTTCTAACCATTTCATAATATAATTAAATATGCTTAAAATTCTCGTATATTTTGTTATACGATAATTTGTTAATCCAGGGTCTGTTACACCTGTACAAGTCAAGCGACTTTTTTTGCGTTGGCCTTTCAAGTTTCGTGACAGACTCGATAAAATTCCAATGAAGTGTTATTCATTTTGTGACAAAGTTTAATAAACATCCCTTGATATACCGGATTTCCCTGCTCCACTTTTTTTAAGAAAGAAAATTTGTAAGATGCTTAGAAGGCACTTGGTTTAATTCATAATAATTGCGATATCAATATATTAGGCATATTTGAAAGTAAGCAACCGTAAGCTTAAACAGGGATTAAGTACGGTATATATACATATTTAATTTATTTATTTGTTTATTTTGCATTAAGGTAATATAGTATTTATCTACGAAAATATCAGGAAAAATGTGTAAACTATACATTATAAACAGTATGAGCGAACAAAATATTTATAAACAATGCGGTGATAACCATGAAGAAGGTTCCATAATAGTTGACTGTCGTCCTTATTCTTTTTATAATGTATTTAAACGAGGACACTTTGATACCCACGGAAATAAAGCAGTAAGTTGTCAAATTAATTGTTTATGAGGCAATCTGATTAAAAACCCTTCTACGTATTCTTGGTGAATTTCGTCACAATAAACCTATTACGTATCATAAAATCTAAATCTGCGAAGTCTTTCCATTGTGTTTTTGGGAGATTTTAGCATATTTCTTTGTTTCACATGATAAAAGCGATAAAATCTTTCAAAAATACACGGGCTATACGTGTCGTTTTAGATTAGACGATCTCTAATTGATAATTGAGTGGACATTAAAAGTTGTTAATAAATAGTAACACTTAATAAGAACTATGATAAGTTCAATATAATTTCATAAAAAGAATCATAAATAGATTCAATACGCGCATCGTTATAAATTGTTAGCGTCCGTTACTTAATGAATTATTAACTAACAACGAATCGTATCAAATAATGAAATCAACCTATTTGCGCCCGGATATTTGCTTTGCAATCAATATTTAGATCAATAAATTCAAAACGAAGCGATCGACGACGTGAACCGGCCTTTAATGAATTCATATATTTTTAAGTTTTAGTAGAGGACCGATAGGCGTAAGAGATAACGTCCAATTAAAACAATTCCATCAAAACATTTTGTGTCAGGTCATTCCACCTGCCGGAGCGTTATAATGTATTCACAAGGAACCGACGGCGTGGCGATTGTATATTTATCGGAATCGTCGTGAGTTGGTCAAAAGTGCATCGGTCTGTCGTGTCAGCGTAGCGTCCTGCGTGCGCTGCTTGTCGTCGTCGAACAGACAGACATGTCGTAATGTCGTCGCATTGTGTCGTTTTAAGCACACCTATTGAAAATTTGTATTTCTGTTTCTTTGAAATTTTTGTTATACATACATTGAAGGCGGTCAGTATCGCGGTGATTGGATGTTTGAATGCGACGTTGTGAATATAATTTATGCAAACGCCTCGTTACATGAGAGATTCCCACGGCAGCGTTTTTTTTTAAATATATACCTAATTTCTACTTTGCACTTACATACTTTTTCAGTTAGGGCAACATGTAGGTAACATGTGCCTTTTGGACAAACGATCTTTACAGATTTACCGTTTTTGACAAACGATGATAGACTCGGTATGGCTATAACTTTTTTATGCTTGAGTGAAAAAGAAAAACAAAGAAAAAGAAAGTGGATGAAACTGTGGCTAAAAGAACGAATTACTTTGAACATTCTCAATATTTCAAGGATTCTTGATTCTGAAGGCTTTCAAAATTCTCTAAGAATGGATCAAGACCCTCCTAATTAATTACTTGAAATTGAACGCCATTGCAACGTGAGGTGACGTGCGCCCGCAACCATGGTTAATATACCCCGCGACGACTGCCAAGCGCACACTATGGCGCTCTCGTCAGCCGACAGCTTTCCACACGGTCGGGATCAACCATGGACCCGACGTATCGTGAGTGATGCGCTCGCGACCAAGGCCGTCGGACACCAACCAAAATATTGATCAGACAACCGATGTCTACACTGTCCATTTTTACATCAACTTGACCAAGGTCACGACGGTTGGTGGTTGGTCCCGACCGTGTAGAAGGCATGTTAGGCTGGTTTTCTTTTCACGCTGACCGACGGCGCTGGTAGGTCAGTATACTCTTATGAAGCGTTTGTCAACTAAGCTGAAATCGACCACTTGTTTTCTTTCTTTAATAGTACGGACATAATTGCACTAGCATTATGTTAGACATTGTTTACTTCGTGGTGATCGGCGAGACAATGAAACATCATATTGATCAGACATCACCGACGGTCAGCGTGAGAGGAAAACAAGCCTTACATTGAGTTCTTCGGCTTACTGGGCGATGTCAAATCTTACCGTTACATCCTATTAAAAATCTGCTACTAAACATCCCTCTCATAGTCGGCTTCATAAAGAGAAGGATGTTTGCCGTAGTTACCATAACCGTAACCGCAGTTTTCTATTTTTATTGATTTTAGAAAGACTCCTGTCCCGCCCATCCTCTGGTTTCTCTTCACTGTCGCCTCTTACGACACCCATGAGATGATATGATGTAGTGCATTTGACGACGTTCACAAGATTCATTAGGATTTTAGTTTATACCTAAATTTAATTGTAAAATGAGTGACCACTACGATCCTCAAATTTTTTGAATTAAATTTCGTATAAACGGCGTTTATTTTAATTAAGCATTAATTAATTTTATTATTTAATGCTTAATTAAAATAAACGCCTATTAATGCTTAATTAAAATAAAATCAGTCTCCCTTCTATCACATTAGCAGTAGGTAAATTTCTACTGCAGCCCAAGGACACCTGCAACCAACTAATGTCGCTTGACAGATGCGCTGTCTTCAGTGAGGACTAAGACGCAATGTGGCTTGTTATTATATTCTCTTAGGCTCTCTATGTCCTTGAAACCGGAATATTGGCGACAGAAATGGATAAGAATCTGCTTCCTATTGCGACAGGCTCCAAGGCAGAAAGGAACCCTATCAATTATCAAAACTTTTTAAACGTTTAAGAGAACCGGAGACCCTTTTTACTGGAAATGAGGCATTCCATCTTAGTCCTCACGGGTGACAATTGATTGATTTGTAATCGATGATAAATGTAGATGTCTATGGGCTACAGCAATCACTTATCATCAGATGGACTGTATGCTCGTTTGTCACCCTATCCTATAAAAAAAAACTTGAAGGATTTTGATTTTTTCATTTAGCCGGTCTTCATTATGTTGGCATTTGGAGCAAATGTCTTTGTATTTCTTTTTAAAACTGATATTAATATTTTGGTTTAATTAACTTAATTTACATACTAAATAACTTATCTTGGCGATTCCTTCCTAATCTCTTATCATAACAGTGAGTAGTTATAGCCTATATTCGTGTTACGGCTGGACTTGGAAAGGAGTCCTGTCCTTTAATATTTGAGAGGGTGTTAGTAAGCACAATTTGCCTGCTCTAGTGCGTTGACGGACTTCACGTGTTCCGAAAGGTTTTCAATAATAAAAATATTATCTCGATTTCATAGCTTACGAATATTGTAATTCTTCACTAGGCAAATTTTATTAGTTAATACTTACACTGTCTCATGGAGCTTTATGTAGCTAGAAATGCACTACGTCACTCAAAGTGTTTCCTTCAATGTATGCAAACTTGAGACTTACGAACTTTTAACATTTACAACGCAACAAATCGCTGAAATTAACGATCAATTTAAGAAACAAATCTATGGTTAATCAATAAATCTTGTTAATCGAAAACACAGCTTAAGATGTGAAAGAAACGGCCAATGAAAATCGAACGATATCAGTATCTTCTGTTGAGTTCAGGAGCACCATAATTATAAGCTATGATCATTACAAAGTGTAACGATCCTTGGTCCTCAGATTTGATAACGCTCCTGTATGGCTGTATGTTATTAATAAATCGTAAACTCGTTTTTCCTTTTAACAATTATTAAATAATATGCGTTCATTTTGAATTATTGTTTTATCTTTCATAGAACTGGAGTACTCACGTAAATAAGTTTGTTTGGGTAACCATTCACTGCCGGTCACGTATATAATATATAATATATATATATATAATATATATATATATATATATATATATATATATATATATATATATATATATATATATATATATATATATATATATATATACAACTATCACACAACGCCATCTAGTCCCAAGCTAAGCAGAGCTTGTGTTATGGGTACTAGACAACTGATAAACATACTTATATATTTCTAAATACATAAATATTATAGATAAATTACACCCAGACACAGAACAAATGATCGTGCTCATCACACAAACATTTGTCCTGGGTGGGAATCGAACCCACGACCTCCGGCATAGCAGTCGGGTCACTAACCACTAGACCAACAGGCCTGTCATATATATATATATATATAATAGTGTTTAAAATTGAGATTTAAAATTTGAATGTTGCTGGTGTTGCTGGTGGGGATCGAACTCGGATCTTCCTTGGGGTAGGTACCTACTTGGTACTTGAAATTTTACACTAGCGCAAAGCTGCTGATCCATCTCATTTTAACTTAAACAAGTACTGAAATAAATAAAATGAAAATACCTAATATAATAGGAAACAGTAGAACTGTAAATATTGCTTCTTTTTCCGTCGTTTGTCGTTGAATTAATTTTCTACAAATTTACAAAATGTCACCGATGCCAGTTGACAGTTTATTGCAGTTGATAAATGTTATGGTGAATATACTGGTAGAAACACGCAACATTACCGTGCATTGACTTAAATATCATCGCTAAAATACAACTTACAAGTCGTTAAGAATCGACTTAATTAACAAAACAATTGAAAACGTAACAATTGAAAATATAATAAGCATCAATAGGAAATTAATGTTAATTGGATATATTTTGATAGAATATTCGTTTATGAAGTCCCATGCCTAGTTTTAATCGATTCTCAAATAAAATTAAAACATAATAATGTTCAATATGAAGTTATCATGGTATTCTTCCACGTGAATGGTACATAAATTTTTATATTGCTGTGAATAGGATTCTATGATTTTAATTTTAGGTCTTTTTTTCTACACAGAGAGGACTTGTGTTTAATCATCGTTAAAAAAGCCGAGGTATTAGTGACATAATCGTGTGGTGTATTCAAAAAAAGTGGTCGTCAAAACCTTCGAAGTGTTTCACGCTGGATAGTGGATTCCTCTTTACTACACTCTTTACTGCACTACTTCTCTGCATAACTTCGTTTATTATAATAGGTAATAAATCGGAGGATAAACTTGGTAAAGAAGGCAATGAAGACTTGATATATGAATCAGGGTCGGAAAGTGAATATGAACCAATTGTGAATGATTCAAGCTTATCTAGTGATGATTGTATACAACATTGTACTCTGCAAACTTCGTTTTTATAGTTTCAAATAAAACTAAAAAATAAACAAATAAAAGCTTGAACAATAGCTTTTATTTGTTTAATTTTTAGCATTTTGGTAGCAGAGAAACAGTATCCATCATACTTTTTTTTCATATGTGGAGTAAGAGTTAGGACGGTTGTAAGGACAAAAAAACTTTATGGCCTCCGATGGATGGCATTATAAGTAGCACCGCCATCCACCGAATAAAATGCGGGACTTCTGGCACATGAGTAAAGAATCAGTGCTTCTGGTATTGAAAGAAAAGTATTGCATCAGCCAATATTGCCGGCAACCGTAGCGTAGGTACCTATCAAGAATATTATAGTAGACGACAAATCGTTACTACAATGAAAGTGGACTGTAACAGATTGACAAAAGAATGCTGAGTACCTACGTTTCGTGACAAATGACTAAAGCTAGCTTGTAGGCGAGTAAATAAACAACCAACTAGTTATTGCCACACCTTTACCTTGATGCTTCAGAAACTTTACCGCGAGTGTAAACTTCTCGGACTGACGGTGAATATAAAATATTAAAATTAAGTCATGCCTCACAATCCCATTATATATTTTTTATATTTTTACATATAATATATCCATTCAATCACTTTTCTGTTAGAGCAACATAACAAAAATATATGGCCGAGGCTTACAATAGTTCATGTATTATTTAATATTAATAAAGTTCAGTTCGGTGTATAACTGTTGTTTTTGAAAGCAAAACAAATTAATGTCTGAATAAAGAAATATAGGTTTTTGACCCTCGGGTTAACAAGGTCAACATATTCTTGCGAGGTGTCGATGACGAGCTGGGACCTGGTCACCGACGTGTCTGTCGAGATAAGCATCGCACGAGTCCCCAAGAACGTGGTAACGAGTCTAACGTTCGCAGTCGGTACATATGAAAAGAAAACGCATAGGCAGGCTTGAAATTATTTTTTTTTATTATTAAATTTTTATCACAATTTAGTTTTTTGTATAAATACACCCAGTGTATTATATTCAGACGTGATTGTGAGTAGAAAGGCACATTTTTTTAAACATAAAATGAATTAATATTAAAAGAAACTTAAAAATTACTAATTTAACTATCTTCCTCCTCAATTTTCGGTGCCAAATAGTAGCGGATGTGACCAATATCTGGAATGCGATATTCCACTACTAATGGTACATCAGCAGACATCGAAAGCTGGACCTGGTTACTTAGTGAGGTCGCTTTTGTGAAGTAATTGAGATACTGGCAGGCAAATGTAAGGGTGACAGGTTCGTCCATTTCAATAACGACTGCCTCCTCTTCCTTGTCAATTGACGCAGTTTGTGCCAGTGCAATATTTGCTGTACCAATGTCACCCGACGCCGAGAATTTTACACCTTCTTTTGTACAAGAAATAACCATTGACTCTCCAAACTGAGACAGATCACGGCAAATTCTGGCAAATTCAGCGCTTGGCATGCGGATTGTACAGCTGTATTCAGTCTCTGGAATGCCCAAGTGTTCAAGATCCAAATTCATGAGTTTCATTTCGTAATCTGATACTTTTTCTTGATTAGGACTTTCAAACACAAAGGTGACTGTGTCCGCATTGTCCTGTGCCTTCATTGTCACCGTGTCCTTATCACCAGCACATTTGAGAATCTTTGACATACTGCTTAAGTTCATACCCAGGGAAATATTTCTATCACATCTATATTTATCAAAGCCATCTGCCCGCAAAGTAAGTGACACCAATGACACGTGTGAATTGTCCATTGCCTGCAACTGTATTCCATTGTCATCACAATCAAATGTAGCTTGTGTCAGAAGATCCTTAATTGCCTCCAAAACCTTCTTTAAAATAGAGCTACGGAGTAAGCGTGCTTCAAACATTTTTATAGTGTGAAATAATTTCAATCACAATTTTGATTAAGTTTAATATATTGCAAAAACGTAAGGAAATGACCTCGTTTAATAATTCTAAACTCTACGTAAACTCGTTTTCATGTTCATAATATTTATTTTTATTTATCAAAAAGGAGATGTAATTATTTTATAACGCCCATTTCTCAGACAAAACACGTACCATTGAAAACAATAAAAGTGAAATCTAAAACAAAAGCTGCAAATTACCCCATATCACGTTGGCGTTGATAACAATCTGTTTTGAATCCAACACTATTAATTACTTTTTTACTGCCACAGTTCCACTGTAACAAAAGCAGCTTTGTTGGCGCTTGTACTTCCACTTATGGCCGATTGTAAACAGCTTTTAAAAACTCCGTTGTCCCTACTTTATCTCTGTAGCAGGTAGGTACTAATTATATAATATTATTTAATACAATGTTATTAAGTACTATACGCCAGTCTCCCTTAAAAACGAGTAAGAAACCCACAAAAAGTGTGAATACGGAGTGAAGTGAAAATTAACGAGTGTATCGTTTTGTTCAGATCGAAAACTTTCATCGCAGATGGACGTTTGAGTTCTTTATCGTTGTTTGATTGTCCGATGGGAATTATCGAATTATTATTCATAAATTTTAATTACGTACAGATCCAACTGACGCACTGCGGTAATCATAATTAACTCGCCATTGCATATTATTATACGATATTAAGAAACTAGCTTCATTGTTATTTAGATCGGCCGATATCGTTTATTTTATTTGTCTCTTTCACCAAGTGTTATATCATTATTTTTGAACAGTGAAAATTATCTCGTTTGTTAAACTGTTAAGAAATGTAAAGATGTGATTAAAAAAATAATTGTTCTGTCTGGTTAAATTATCTTCTATTATTTCAATTTTTTACATTATTTTTAGTGCTCGGATGAACCGCTTTGTCGGCGATCTATTGATTAGATATTTAGTAAACATATAGAAATGTTATGATTTCTTACTTTTCCCTTACTATTACCTTAACTGCACATTGAAAACTAAACATAAAAAACTACTTAATTACGGATTTTATCGTGCTTAATTTAATTAGTTTTAACTCCCGACTTTACGAGTGCTTTGCGGCACCCATTGATTCGGGGGAGGGCCACCATGGATGCTGCAAAGCTCTCGAAACATTGGAAGTAAAACACAAATAAAATGCGATAAAATCTCTAAAAGTGGGGTTATTAAATATCTTGTGTGAATGTTATTTCTTCACAAGTTTTACTAATGGGGTTAATTAATAAGACTTTATAGACGAGTTAGATTGCGGCAACTCAATATGATTGAATTTTAAGAAAAGTCCAATAAGCTTTGCACCGATAAAGCCAATATTAATAGCAATGGAGAAAAAAACTGAATCCTTATTAAAATCTAATAACTTTGTACATTTGTAATTTGTAATATTTTTTACTTTGTACATTTGTAATATTCTATATATATATATATATATATATATATATATATATATATATATATATATATATATGTATTACCGTTATATTGGGTATTATTTAAATATATGTACAAATGTTTAATTTTTATATTTTTATTAATGTTCCCTGTACCGCATTCGTAGTGGTACTATCACTGCCCTAAGGTTGACAGGCAGATAATGTTTTTAGAAATAAATCCACCTTTTGTTCTGTATTGTACCTTTTGTTTCTACATTGTTTATAAAGTTCAATAAATAGTAAATAAACAAATAAATAAATAAACATGAGCTTAACTTCTAACCTCATGGTAATAGTTATTTTCTGCTTTATATTTAAAATAGAGAAAAGTCCTTTCCATTAACTTATAAATATGCCAAATTCCAGAATGTCACTGTATTTAGCAACATGTCCTTCTTATTTTTGCGCGCTATCTTTGAGATGAGCTACAATTTAAAAGTGAGTCATAAGTGATAAATCAACAAGTAAAATTTATTGAATGAAACAAATTCTGCGGATTTAACTACGTATAATGTTAATGTAAATTTAATTAACAGCTTTTCGGGTGCTTTACACCATCTATTTGGGATCTTACATAAACACTCACACCTGTCTCCTAGACAGGGGTAGACAGAGACTACAAACTTCCATTTGGGCCGAGCCTGACACAACTCTCTCGCCTCCTCCACATCCATATACTCTCACGCACATCTGCTCGTCGATTAAGGGTACTCCTAATTTCACACATTTTCAATATATCGCCAATTTGGTCCATAAACTTTCGCTTAGGACGTCCCTTTCCGACTCTGCCGTTCACTTCTGCAACATAAATTTTCATTGTCACTCTTTCCTCATTCATTCTTTCCACATGACCAAGCCGCCGAAGAATTCCTTTCTTAATCCCGGTCAAAACTTCATCTTGCAAACCACACTCTTCTCTTATCACACAATTTCTCACCCTGTCAATCGCGTTCGACCCTAACATACTCCTCAACGACCGCATTTCTACTGCGATTATTCTACTCTCGTGCTTCTTCTGCCACACCCAACCTTCATTACCATACGTTAAAGTAGGGACCAACACAGCGTTATGAATTGCCATATGTGCTTTTTTGACACATTCTGACTTTCCACAATAGAGTGTAGAGCCCCATTTACTCTATTTTCTGCGTTCACTCGTCGTTCCTTCCTTTCCTTCGTCGTCCTTATCATAACTCCCATCCATGCAAAATACGCATTCTAAATATACAAATTCATCTACTTGCTCGATAAACTCCCTTTCTATTCTTATTTCACATTTCGTTTGACTTTCTTCTCTTTCAAAAACTATAACTTTCGTCTTATTTGCATTCACTTTCATACCCCTTTTTTCTCTTCTATTCTCGATTTTCTCTTCAATTATATCTTATAATTAATAAAATATGCCAAGCCCGAACGTATTTAATAGGTGCGACTGTTAACTAAACCTACACTATATATGAATAATTCTTGTGTGGATCCGCAACTGATCTGATGATGACCTGTGAGTTTCTTACCATTTATTCACACAAGGTCTGCCCTGCCGTATAAGGGACTAAAATTGTGATAGTTTTTGGTGTTTCATTATATGCGTGATTATGAAAATAAATATATATTTTTAAATAAATTATGAAAATTTTGTAAACAAGATGGTTCAACATTGATTCAATGTAAAGCTCATAGCTTGTAAGCTATACATTACCTAAATTAATGTAGCATCATCTTATATATTATCTCTTTATATAAAATCAATACAGAGTAAATCATTAATAGAGGCGAATAAATGGCCATTTATATCGTATTTTATAGTTCCTGTTAGTGTGATTAGCAATGAAGCATTTATTGCTTAGTTTCTTGAAAGCATTAAGAAAAATCATTAAACACACAGACTAATTACTGTTATTACGAAACGTTATCGGCAGCACAGAAGCCAATCGAAATAACGGAGGTATTTCATTCCATTATAGCGTGCCCGAGGCACGAAGCGGTCAAAGACAATTCTCAACTCGAGGCCTGGTGGCTCGGGGCAGTTTTTATTTGAGAATATTTTCCTAACTAATTAAAAGCGTTGAAATAAGAAGATAAAAACGGGCTCGGTTATCGATGGCATCGACCCCCTTTGTGTAGCGGCCACCAGCGAGGGCAGGCGTTTGGACGCGCGCTGTAATTAACTAAAACCGAGGAGAGACTGGCTCCGCCGACGCACCCAACAACAAAGGATGCACAACTTTCGAAAAATGCATGTCGCGAATTAAAGAATCGCGGACGAGGGGACGGTTTTCGAGAAATACGACTTACGAATCTTTTTCTTGTCGCGGAATAAACAGGGATTTGGTTGAATTCGGTGCAAGGTTCTGGCCAGTCACCTGAGATCATGAACTGATAAGTTTCATTCAAACTACAATTTATGTGCTATCGAAATATTGAAACTTTAAATTCAAGACTTGCCCATAAAAATTCTATACAATGTAGAAAATATTGACCATCAAAAGAAAATTTTGGGTATAGTCTGTCGCGTCTATTCAATGTATAACGACATCTTCAAATATATAAAAGTTAATATTTGTTTGTTAGCATTTTATGAGCTGCCATACCGTTCATCAATCAGATTGCGGTAAAAATTGGTCAACTTATTGCTTGCACTTAGACGAAGGTTATATGCATAGAAAATTACCTTACGTGTTATCATTTCTAATTCAATAATGTAAATTCCAAATTTGAAATGATGTACCACAATTATGTCTTCTTATAAAAAGGGTTATAACACTAAACAGTTTTAAAATGGACAAGTTGTAATGATATTTTACTTAAAGGAATTTGAAATTTGCCCATACAGTTGTTGCTGAAATTTGATATTGAAGCGGGTTGCGCTGGTTAGATCCACCATCGGTCACGAAACAATTAGTAACGGACCTCTCAGTGAGGGCCTAAGAAGCTAAGAACAACCTAGTTAATTGGCATCGTAAACTGTCGTTGAGTACCCACACATAAATGGTTCGTTACTCAAATAATGTCGGCTGACCAGATACCACATCTAGTGTTATTGGAGCAATTGTCGTTTAGCGAAAGCAATTTGCAAGCCCATAACGTGAACTATTGCAGGTAATATCTTCAGTAAGAGATATTATTGCGAATCTTGATTTGATTAAATGTTTATTTGTATATTGCACGAATGTTATTATCCTAATAAATAAAATACTTATATTCAATGAAACCTTTAGCTTATCTAAATTCAACATTTACGTTATCTATAAAGCTAGGATTCCTAGGTGTTTTATTTAAGTTATTTACTACAGCTCTTGGAGCTGTAGTAGCGCAGGCATATTGCTCCTGTTTTAATTTAATACTAAGCAAGCTAGTTGAATACGAGTGTTAGTAAAAACAAATAGACCTGACAAAATTATAATATGAACATGTTTTCCTATTACAACCTATTAAAAACCGTATATTCTTATAAAAAAGCCCACCCTTTAAAAATATCCAGTTTTTTTCAGAAAAATCTTTTTATCCTCAAAAAATGAAACTGTGTCAAGTCATCTACTCGTGAACAACTCGTTGAACATCACCAATTAAGGTGAGCCATATTCACTTAAAAATATTCCTATACGCATATAGAGATAGACACATCAACAGAATCTAGGGATACCTTAATCCTAAATTATTTACGACTTTGTTGTTTAAAATCCTTTAGGTTTCAATAAAAAGTTTCATATACAGATTGAAACCTCTTTTATTCTATTTAAAGAAATTTAAAATGTAACTATAAAAAAAACGAAATAAAAGCAAGATATATCGGCAAAACTGTTAGTAATTCGTGTTCTAACAATGTTAATAAAAAAAGTAATTTTGCGTGTCGTGTGAGCTTTAGATCGAGTGACGACCTGGTAAGACATGCAGGAAGTCGATGGATGCAGGTGGCTCAGGACCGTGCTTTGTGGCATTCCTTGGGGGATGCTTACGTTCTGCAGTGGACTTGTGAAGGGCTGTAACGATGATGATGATAATGATTCACATCATTATCATCATCTTCGCTTTAAGAGTCATATCACGTCGTTAATTCAGTCGAGATGAAATTTTACGAACGTGAGCATTTTAGAAAATGATGCCATTCAACGCGTCGTTGCTGAGTTACTGCACACCAGTTAAAACGTGATATCAAGGTTGTGGTCACATTATCGCAGTACTACTGGGGATGTGGCTAAACGGCACACGGGTAGATATCGTGTAAATACGTAGAGACAAGATCGATTTCTCCAAATGACCGCAAAAAGACAACCCAACATCACATCGATGCAACTGCTATCTAGGCTCCAGGAGGACCACCAGCTGCTGGTAAGTGACCAAACCGTGCGAAGGAGGTTACACGAAGTCTTTATGCCGCTACGTGTTCTAGCATTGCGACGTAGCAATCGCGATCGGTGGCTTTCGTAGGCTCGGGAGCATTTACCATGGAGTGACAAACAATGTAATTGTTCATGGGTGGTATAACTTTCAGCTCGAGTTACACAACCGCTTTCAGTGCCTACAAGATTTAAATGCAGTGGGCGATATGAATGACAAGCTCGTGGAAACTGTCCATGCGGTCGGAGCTAAGTTCTGCAAGACCCGCCGCAGAAGAACACAAAAACTCTCCGATCACACTCTTAATCTCATGGCTGTTAGACGGGAGATCAGGCTGCAATCGTCAACAGATTTGACAGCATACAGGCAACTGAACAGACAGATCTCCAAATGCATGCGGCGAGACTTACGCAACTTTAATACTGCTCGTATTAAAGAAGCGATCGAGCGAAACCAGGGCTCCAAAGTCTTTGCCAGAGATCTGTCTGCCCGTAAGAGCTAACTGCCAAAGCTGAAGACTGAGTGTGGCAGCATCGTTTCCGGGACACCTGAGATTTTGAGTGAGATTGAGAGGTTCTATGGGCAGCTGTACATATCATCGTTGGAGCCACACGCAAGTGTGAGTAACGATCCAAGAGCAAGTCTTATCCGACACTATCCGATGATATCCCGGACGTCAGTCTAAGCGAGATTAGAATGTCTCTCCAGCACCTTAAAAATGGCAGGGCCCCAGGCGAGGATGGAAAGCGGGTGGAACACCGGTACTTGAAGTCTTTCAGAAGCTCTTCAATTCCGTCCTTCATGGTGGCACTACTGAGGCGTGGAGCAGAAGTGCGGTGGCCTTGTTCTTTAAGAAAGGCGACAACGCTCTCTCGAAGAACTACAGTCCGATTTCCTTTCTGAGCAGCATCTACGTGCTGTTTTCGAGAGTCATTACGAATCGTCTCACACGCAGACTCGACGACTTCCAGCCTCCCGAACAAGCCGGTTTCCGAAAAGGCTTCAGTACCATAGACCACATACAAACCCTGCGGCAGATTGTACAGAAGACTGAAGATTACAATTTGCCACTTTGCCTGGCGTATGTGGACTATGAGAAAGCCTTTGATTCCGTCGAAATATGGGCGGTGCTGCAGTCCCTTCAGCGGTGCCAAGTTGACTGTCGGTATATCGAAGTGCTGAAGTGTTTGTGCAGTAGGGCTACGATGGCTATCCGAGTACAGAACCAGAGCTCGAAACCTATCCAACTGCAGAGAGGTGTAAGACAGGGTGACGTTATATCCCCGAAACTCTTCACCGCTGCTTTGGAAGACGTTTTCAAGCTACTGGACTGGAAAGGATACGGTATTAACATCAATGGCGAGTACATCACTCACTTTCGATTTGCCGACGATATAGTCCTTATGGCAGAATCGCTGGAGGACTTAAGCACTATGCTTAATGACCTCAATAGTGCCTCCCAACGGATAGGTCTTAAGATGAACATGGACAAAACAAAGATCATGTTTAATGTCCATGTCACACCTATGTCGGTAGTTGTTGGGAGCACTATGCTCAAAGTTGTTGACGAGTATGTTTACCTGGGACAAATAGTCTGACTAGGTAAGTCCAACTTCGACCGAGAGGTCAATCGACGGATTCAACTCGGCTGGGCAGCGTTCGGGAAATTACGGCATATCTTCTCGTCAGGTATACCTTAATCTCTAAAAACTAGATTGTACAACCGGTGCGTGTTGCCAGTGATGACTTACGGATCTGAGACGTGGTCCTTCACTGCTGGCCGTATGAGGACGCTCAAGGTCGCTCAGCGAGCTATGGAGAGGGCTATTCTCGGAGTTTCTCTGCGTGATAGACTCAGAAATGAGGATATCCGCAGTAAAACCAGAGTGACCGACATAGCCCAACGGATTAGTAAGCTGAAGTGGCAATGGGCCGGCCATATAGGTCGAAGAACCGATAACCGATGGGGAAGAAAGGTTCTCGAGTGATAGCCTCGTACCGGTAGGCGTAGTGTAGGGCGACCCCCCCACTAGATGGAGTGACGACCTGGTAAGATATGCAGGAAGTCGATGGATGCAGGTGGCTCAGAACCATGCTTTGTGGCATTACTTGGGGGAGGCCTATGTTCAGCAGTGGACTTTTGAAGGGCTGTAGTGATGATGATGATGATGATGACAAACAATGTTCTTTGGTGATTTTCACCAATGAGTCCCGGTTTGGGTTTCATGCGGATTCACGAAGAACACGCGTCTGGAGAATTCCAAGGAGAGTTAGCCGTCTACGGCTTCTTCGGGATGTTCACTCATACCAAGACGGGACAATCATGGTGTGGGCAGGAATTCGTCTTAGCTGAAGGAAGCCAGCTCATCTGGATCCAAGGCAGCATGACTGCACAAAAATACCACAAGAAGATAGTAGAGCCTATTGTTTTCCCACACAGAATCCAAATGAGCCAGAAATTTCTATTCATGGATGATAATACTCCTTCCAATACGGCGCGGCTGGTGTCGGCTGCTCTCCCAGACCACGATATTCAATTTCTGGATCTTAATCCTCTGGACTTAAATGCCGTGGACATGCTATAACGAAAAGCTTTGAGAGATTTCCCGCCAAATTTGACGACGGAACAACAACTTTACGAACATTTGCATCGAACATGGGACCTCATATCGCAGCAAGACATTGACAATTTAATATTAAGTTTGAAGAATCGATGTCGATGTGTAATTAATGTAAGAGTTGGAAACACTGACTATTAATAATAAGATTTTATAAGATGTTTTTCAATTTTAATTTTAATTAATAGTTTTATAAGAAAAAAAATAATATATTTTATCATACTAATTTTCTACGGTGATTAAAAAATTAACATTTTTATTTAACACAAGAAAATTACGAAATGATTTTTATTTTTCATTAAAGATCTTAAAATAACTTATCATTCTTACATTTCTTCAAAGATTTTTAGACATTTGATGAAAGTCACAATAGTGTAATTAATACAGAGTACACTGTAGAGATTATTTTTGAATAAATGAAATCTATTTGGAAAAACTATTGAATATTATTATTATCTGACACGAAGGAATAGGCTGTATAGTCCTTGATTATTGCCTCTTCCGAAGGAGCCTTAATTTAGCTTGGTAATTTCGAGTTTTTACTTGGCATGCGCATTTGGCATTGTTTGTGGATAAGTTTTGTGTATTTACTTTCGTTGATTTATTTAACTTGAACTTTGGCTTATCTCTGAAATTACTGGTTATGAAAGGAATAGTACAGACAATGTACAGCCTCTGGCTGCTTTTGTAAATGGCATTTTATTAATAATTGGAGAAAACTGTTAAAAGATTAATAAGGTTGTGTTTTATTTTACTTTTTTTAAATAATAACTACAAAATTGCATTTATTTTATGTCCTTTTCAATTTCTCCAAAAAACTTATCACTGGAACGAGTATTTTACTACATACTCTACAAGTCATAAAATATAAAATAAAAACAAAACTCTCTTGCAAAATATGATTTATTAACATAAGTAGTAAATGTTTAAATCTTAAAAATAAGAACTACTATTTGAATTTTATTCACCTCGGGCCCAGATTGTAACTAAGTTCATCTCCTTTTATTCTAGCTTTTCCACATAATGAATTAACTAAATACTTAAAAATACTCACGTGCAAGACCTCCAATATGTATGAAGAGTGGGTTCAGACCAGCCGCTGACTCAAAACTAACAATTTATTTTAAAATGTATACTCATTACTTCAGATCTTTGATGATAAACTACGCAAAGTTACATTATAAATTTAATAAGAGATTTCTTAGAAAAAAAAGCCCGTAAATAACTCGTAAACGCAATTTTTCTAAATAACTCGGAATATGGTGCTAAATTTTAGAAGTCCTCTGAATTAGTTGCCTTCATCTTAGTGCCTGTGCCTTTACGCGACGAATTTCATCAATTGTGAATCAATTGAATAAAACTACTTTTACGGATTTTATTGCGTTTAATTTTCATCACCATCATCATCATTACAGCCCGTCACAATTACACTGCTGAACATAGGCCTCCCGCAAGGAATGCCACAAAACACGGTCCTGAGTCACCTGCATCCATCGACTTCCTCCTGCATGTCTTACCAGGTCGTCACTCCATTTAGTGGGAGGTCGCCCTACAGGAGCACTACCTGCGAGACTACCTGTTATCGGTTTTTCAAGCTCTATAGACGACTATATCTATACGACTATATATATATATATATATATATATATATATATATATATATATATATATATATATATATATATACGTATATCTTCTTGTTTGCTCCAATTCAGCTTACTAATCCTCTTGGCTATGTCGGCCACTCTGGTTCTACTGCAGACATCCGCATTTCTAAGTTTATCACGCAGAGAAGCCCTGAGCATAGACCTCTCTATAGTTCGCTGAGCGAGCTGGAGCTTCCTCATACGGCCAGTAATGAAGGACCACATCTCAGATCCGTAAGTTATCACTTGCAATATCTTGTTTAATCGCGCTGACGAGAAGACTTGTCGCTATTTTCCGTTCCGTTTAATTTTACTTATTTTTGATTCCCAACGTTCAGTGTGCTTTGCAGCATCCATTGTAATGGGGGTACTCTGGTGATTAACGTCCTAATGTCAAAATTAACCCGGAACACCCTCAGCTTTTTAAAAATGGCTTGTATTTTGGTCTACGCAGAATGAGCTTACTGTGTCTTGAAGTCTTGCAGTACTTGGGCTTAGCTTTTATTTTATTAACCACAGGATCCCGAACAGGTGGTGGTACCCAGCCTCCTTCTTTATTAAAATAAGATTTTTTTAAATTAACAATCACATTTCTAAATTTAAGTATGTTTAAAGTATAAACTTACCACTCTTTAGCCAACTGCCTGTACGCCTTACGAATATCGGTAAGTATTGTTCTACGATGAGCACCAATTACTGTATTGTCTCTTTAGAAAACCCTGTACTGTAGTTTAGTCATAAAATGGATTTTTCGAATTTTATTTGTGATCACAGATAAAAGACAATGTATGAATCTAAGCATTAATGAGAAATTTAATGAATCCCTTTTCAGTCATTTGTCTTAAAGTAGATTAAGATGTCTGAAAATGTTTAAAATCGTGAAACATTGGGAAATAAACTGAAAAATTACTAAACGTCAACCACAGACGAAAGTAGAATATGATTAAAATCTTAAATAATCTTGCTTCATCATCATCATCATCATTACAGCCCTTCACGAGTCCACTGCTGAACATAGGCCTCCCCCAAGGAATGCCACAAAGAACGTTCCTGAGCCACCTGCATCCATCGACTTCCTGCATATCTTACCAAGTCGTCACTCCATCTAGTGGGGGGTCGCCCTACACTACGCCTACCGGTGCGAGGCTGCCACTCGAGAACATTTCTTCCCCATCGGTTATCGGTTCTTTGAGCTATATGGCCGGGCCATTGCCACTTCAGCTTACTAATCCGTTGGCCTATGTCGGTCACTCTGGTTTTACTGCGGATATCCTCATTTCTGAGGATCAATCTTGCTTATTGATTCCAATAAACAAACAATATAACCCTTCCAAATTTAAAAAGATATTTCAACAATTATTTCTTCTGCGGCAGCAATGCCCCAGAAATAACAACTTAAATAATTTTACCACATTTTAGGGTTCAAATTAGCGTATGCCGGCGCGTAGGGCAAATGGTTCAGCTTATAAGGGTGACAAAATGAGCACACAGTCTACCTGATGGTAAGAGAATGCAGAGTCACCCCTGAGGACTGTGAATGCCTCATTTACAGTAAAAAGTGTCTCTGGTAGTCTAAACATGGTAAGAACAGAGACAAAGCAAAACAACATTAAGCTGATATTTTACGATTGTACTCTGTGAGATCGTGATCCTTCTCCAGTCCATAGCTCCAGCATGTTTTAATCACGTATACTTACAATGGAGGCCTTTTATTAAAACTTTGTTGAGAAGACTTAGTTAGGTAGTGTGCAGCAAAAAAGTTATGACTAATTGATCACTATATATAAAGAAATATAATTAGGATATATTTTACCTTAATCAACTATGAAAACCTCGAAAAATGAACCGTCTGATCTAGTTCTCTACTCGTCTTGTGTTGGTTAATAAGTTACCAATTACCTCTTTAAAAATATTTTCCTATGTCTTTACGTATGAGTAAGTGTGTATTACCCGTATCTATAAAAGTAAATTTCTAGTAATTAATTTACAAATGGGAAATAAATTAAATACTTAAATTTTAACTTATAAGTAAAAATTGGAAAATAAGTTCCTGTTTGTGAAGATCTATTTTTTGTCGATTTTATGGCTATTAATTTCGCCTAATTTAAATTCTAATTATTCATTTCGTATATTAAATTTCAGCTCTATGATAAAATATCTTAATTAATCTACAATACTTAAAAAGCCGTGGTAACTCAGATAGTTAACGCTCTCTGTAAATATAACAGAACACAAGTAAACCGGGTTCAATCCACGCCGGTACCAATGAAATTGTTAATTTTAATTTTAAGTGCTGATTTACCACGTGCACGGTGGTGAAGGAAAACATCTTCGATCTACTATAAGACAAAAATATTTCAGACATGTGAAGTTCGCCAACACGCATTGATGCAGCGCGGCGGACACTTCCTTGCTCTAAAACCCTCTTAGAAATGAGGGGAGGCCTGTGCCCAGCTGTGGGACATATAGGCTGTAACTTTACTTAACTTTTACTTAAAAAGGCATGATAACGCAACAAGCTTTAAGGACAATTTCTTAATACATTTTATTTTAGTTTTGAAATTTTTAAGGTAAAACACAAGGACATAAATATCCATCGCCTTTGACATCCAATCAATCAAAGTAAAACTCGTAAAAGGTCCATTTTAGTGGGTAATTCTGTACTCCTTTGTTTTTACCAAAAAGTTATTTTTTATACATGTCTGGAGACGATGGTTGATTTTATCACGATATAAATCCAGATAATTAAGTGGCGTGACAAAAAATTGAGGCGCGATGTGTTTTCGGGCCGTCGACTCTTATACAACTAGATGGTAATGAATGAACGGAGATAAGCCAAGATGAAGAGGATGGGTCGAGAGGACATGTTGGCCTTTGTGAATGAACAATTTCGTTAGTTCTACTCACGTACATGCACACCACGGTTTCTGAGCCCGCCTGTGTGTATGTTTGTGTGGGTAAAACGGACACACAAAACGTATAGCGTAGGAGATTTTAAGATGATATCACATAATCGAGTTCCGTTTTAACTGCCTTTAAGTTTACGCAGTAAAAAATCTTTATTACAAATGTCTTGTTCGTTTAACTTCTAGTCTTCAATATATGGTAAAAATTTTCTAATTATTATTAAGAGTATATAGTAAACCAAATAATCAGATAATGAAAAAAATCCGCATATCCTAATATATATATATATATATATATATATATATATATATATATATATATATATATATATATATACATATATATAAATTACGTAATTTAACGATTTTTAATAGGACGTGGCAAAGGGTCGTAGAAAACGGCAGAGCAACGTCTGCCTGGCAAGCAAATATATATATATATATATATATATATATATATATATATATATATATATATATATATATATATATAATGCACATATACAGAATGCACCCGAAACGTCAGAAAATTACGTTAAAACTAAAGGTGATTAGTTTTATCACATACTATACCATCGGTTTTGGAATACTTTTTGACTCGTTATCAAAACACTATAGCTTAGTCTGTACATACAAGGTAAGTTGTAACAGTGAAACGTTCGTTACCTGCGATAGATTTCTTTATCCCGTTAGAAAAGTAAAAAAGGTTATTTAAACGATTTTTGTATTCCCGTTAAGCACAACAATTTTACTGCTATCTGAAGCCACTAATCTCCAATTATAATTTGTCAGTGAATAGTAAAGAGAACATTTCCACAAGCCAATCCGCAGCGCAACACAACGTGCCTGAGCTCCTTAATATTATAATCTTATTCTAAACACAGAATATATTAAAGGAACAGTGCCACACCAAGTTGTTACCCTCTCAGTCTGTCGTCAAGGTAAAGGGGAAATATAAGATTAGTTTAACATCCTCAAGATATTTTCAAATTTAAATGGAAAATTTGATTTTTAGTTTTAATAATATTAAAAGGTTTGTAGGTATATTATAAGGTATAGAGTCATATAGTATATTGAAAATCAACACTGCGCCCATCGGCACGAGGTAACCACTCGAGAATCTTTTCTTCCCCATAACATAAGGGAAGAAAGGATTTTTGAGTTGGTTCTTCGGGAAATGTTATGAATAACGGTTAATAGATTCCGTATCTCAAAAATACGATCATTTTATTCTCAGTGCTCATTCCCGTCTGTCAAATTTATTTTTTAGGAGCAGGTATTAAGTAGAAATTAATATTGTAAACTGACGTCTATTCTTGCGTTTCTAAAATATTCAACCCTTAACTTATATAATTACGCAATCAAAAAAATACGACTACCTACATATATGTCACATATTTAATGCCATTTTTAAGTGACGTAAGTAGTTAGGTTGTACCAGTTCTGGCGCACTGAGTCAGTACTACTATACTAGTAGTTACGTTGTACCGGTTACGTTGTACCAGTTCTGGCGCACTGAGTCAGAAGTGGTACAAGTACGACGTTCGTCGACTCACGATCCTAAAAAAAAAGGTTTTGGCATGCTCTGATCACGAATCTGCGGTTCATTTTTGCGTAGGATGCACGGTTCCGGAGATGTGCAGATCAATTAACTCTTATCTAATTGATATACGGTGCGGACCTCCACCGTCATTAGCGCTCCGTTGTTCTTATCTACTTATCTATTGTTTGTTCAATACCGTCATTATCTATTTTTCCTCAGCGTGGTGCTATTGTATTATACTCCTTTGTTCCTATCTACACTAATCTGACTTATTAATAAAACACATTACCTAATTTTGTTACAATTTTTATTTATAAAATACAAAATCTTATTGCTTATTATCTACAAAATAGAAGCGAAACATCTCATCCACTAAAATATCGTTGTACAATGTGTTCCCTGTAAATATACTCGTAAAACTATGCATTGAACATCCCTGAAACTTATATAGCAAATACATTAAGCAATATTCGCCACAAACTGAAGTCCACTCATTCTGAATCCTATCAACATTCCAGTTCCATCTTTTACAATTTCTTTTAAAAAAACTCTAGATGATATCGTATAGGTGCTCGTCTGTATGAATCAAAATATTGACCAACGTCATTCGTATCGATATACAAAGCTACCCAATGTGACCCTGGTTTAACATCTGTACCCAAATTGCATATTAGTCAGGTCATAAATTCTATTACATGTTTAATATAAAATAATTGAAACAAGTTTATTCATTATGTAACCATTTATATACCAAAATGAACTTAACAAAACATAGATTCTTATGACACTATAGTTTATTCAAAATGACCTCCGTGATTTTGAATACAGGCCTTCAATCTGCGCGGCCAGTCGTCTATCGGACCACGAACGAGGTCCATGTCAATATCGGCGGCTGCCTTAATCAAGGATGTCTTGAGTGACTCCAAATTGGGATGAGGCTTTGAGCACGCCTTTTCCTCCAAGTGTTGCCATATCTTGTAATCTAACGGATTCAAATGATACTTTTTTAACAATGACAGTCATTAGTTGATCATTAGTGAATGTGATTCTGTTTTCTTAAATTACAGGAAGAAAAGAGCAGAAGGAAGAAATGGGATGATGGGAAGTAATGAAGAATGAATTGTTATGTGAAGTTTGTTGGAACAAACATATTTTAGTCACGTGTAAATACTTTTAACATTTTGGTTCAAAATGACACAAAATCTAAAAAAATATTAGATACATCATCGACATGGACGGATTTTACATTACATATCTTCATAAACATTTTCAATGTTGAGAAATGGCTATTCTAGACGTAAAACTATCTAATAAAAGTGATTCGTTTATCGATCATTATTTGTTTCGGCCAAGTTATCCTTTAATTATTTGTCGCCAAAAGACAAAAAAACTGTTCTTTATTGTGAAACACACGTGCACGGCATTCCATATTTTGATGTGACCGAAGAATTAAAATGTGCCTACAAACAAGAGAACATCATTCCCATATTAAATTGATATATTAGAAATTTGTGCAAAGACGAAGTGATCGCATACAAAGGTGGTTCAACAGAAAAACAATTTTTAAAAATGTTGACGACGAATGATAGAATTTTTAATATTGAAGAATACAAATGTCCAAAATACAATGATTTGGTAAATGTTATAAATTTTAACGAACGTTATGTGTGTAATAATCATATATTTGCAAAAATAATCACAAAATTTTACGTTGTTCTTGTGACGAAGTGTGGGTTTTTTACAAGTGGTTATTACTTGAAAATAAAATTTTAAATTAATCATAAATTTTGTTTGATTTCCAAAAAAATTTGTCACACTATACTATATAGTACAAAGGTAGTTCAACAGAAAAACAATTTTTAAAAATGTTGACGATGAATATAATACAAAGGTGGTTCAACAGAAAAACAATTTTTAAAAATGTTGACGACGAATGATAGAATTTTTAATATTGAAGAATACAAATGTCCAAAATACAATGATTTGTTAAATGTCATAAATTTAAACAAACGATATGTGTGTAATAATCATATATTTGCAAAAAATAATCACAAAATTTAACATTGTTCTTGTGACGAAATGTGGGTTTTTTACAAGTGGTTATTACTTGAAAATAAAATTTTAAATTAATTATAAATTTTGTTTGATTTCCAAAAAAATTGTCATACTATACTATATAATACAAAGGTGGTTCAACAGAAAAACAATTTTTAAAAACGTTGACGACGAATGATAGAATTTTTAATATTGAAGAATACAAATGTCCAAAATATAATGATTTGGTAAATGTCATAAATTTAAACGAACGTTATGTGTGTAATAATCATATATTTAAAAAAAATAATCACAAAATTTTACATTTTTCTTGTGACGAAGTGTGGGTTTTTTACAAGTGGTTATTACTTGAAAATAAAATTTTAAATTAATCGTAAATTTTGTTTGATTTCCAAAAAAATTTGTCATACTATACTATATAGTACAAAGGTAGTTCAACAGAAAAACAATTTTTAAAAATGTTGACGATGAATATAATACAAAGGTGGTTCAACAGAAAAACAATTTTTAAAAATGTTGACGACGAATGATAGAATTTTTAATATTGAAGAATACAAATGTCCAAAATACAATGCTTTGGTAAATGTCATAAATTTAAACAAACATTGTGTGTGTGTGTGTGTGTGTGTGTGTGTGTGTGTGTGTGTGTGTGTGTGTGTGTGTGTGTGTGTGTGTGTGTGTGTGTGTATGAGTATCATATGCTGATGTAAATATACTATTATTAAAAGATGGTTATTTGTTGAGTTTCACCATCAAACATTTTAAAATTTGGAATTCCTTGATGATAGTTAACATTTGGTAAATTATATAAGGGTTGCATTTCATCAAAGCACCATGTGATCTGATTAAAATCACAATTATCTATTTCTGTAACTGATTTTATGAAATTTGTTACAAAATTTGACTTCCCACATCCACTTGGTCCTGCCACAATAGCAGTACACGGATGTATAAAGTGAAACATTACACAAGTCTAAAGTTTTAAGGTGAGAAACAAAAAATGAAAGTGTTGGTGTAAACAATTCAAACAAAATTTATGATTAATTTAAAATTTTATTTTCAAGTAATAACCACTTGTAAAAAATCCACACTTCGTCACAAGAACAATGTAAAATTTTGTGATTATTTTTTGCAAATATATGATTATTACACACATAATGTTTGTTTAAACTTATGACATTTACCAAATCATTGTATTTTAGACATTTGTATTCTTCAATATTAAAAATTCTATCATTCGTCGTCAACATTTTTAAAAATTGTTTTTCTATTGAACCACCTTTGTATTATATTCATCGTCAACATTTTTAAAAATTGTTTTTCTGTTGAACTACCTTTGTACTATATAGTATAGTATGACAAATTGTTTTGGAAATCAAATAAAATTTATGATTAATTTAAAATTTTATTTTCAAGTAATAACCACTTGTAAAAAACCCACAATTCGTCACAAGAACAATGTAAAATTTTGTGATTATTTTTTTCAAATATATGATTATTACACACATAACGTTTGTTTAAATTTATGACATTTACCAAATCATTGTATTTTGGACATTTGTATTCTTCAATATTAAAAATTCTATCATTCGTCGTCAACATTTTTAAAAATTGTTTTTCTGTTGAACCACCTTTGTATTATATAGTATAGTATGACAATTTTTTTTGGAAATCAAACAAAATTTATAATTAATTTAAAATTTTATTTTCAAGTAATAACCACTTGTAAAAAACCCACACTTCGTCACAAGAACAATGTAAAATTTTGTGATTATTTTTTGCAAATATATGATTATTACACACATATCGTTTGTTTAAATTTATGACATTTACCAAATCATTGTATTTTGGACATTTGTATTCTTCAATATTAAAAATTGTTTTTCTGTTGAACCACCTTTGTATTATATAGTATACTATAACTAATGTTTTTGAAAAATCAAACAAAATTTATGATTAATTTAAAATTTTATTTTCAAGTAATAACCACTTGTAAAAAACCCACACTTCGTCACAAGAACAATGCAAAATTTTGTGATTAGTTTTTGCAAATATATGATTATTACACACATAACGTTCGTTAAAATTTATAACATTTACCAAATCATTGTATTTTGGACATTTGTATTCTTTAATATTAAAAATTCTATCATTCATTGTCAACATTTTTAAAAATTGTTTTTCTGTTGAACCACCTTTGTATGCGATCACTTCGTCTTTGCACAAATTTCTAATATATGAATTTAATATGGGAATGATGTTCTCTTGTTTGTAGGCACATTTTAATTCTTCGGTCACATCAAAATATGGAATGCCGTGCACGTGTGTTTCACAATAAAGAACAGTTTTTTTGTCTTTTGGCGACAAATAATTAAAGGATAACTTGGCCGTAACAAATAATGATCGATAAACAAATCATTTTTATTAGATAGTTTTACGTCTAGAGCCATTTCTCTACATAGAAAATGTTTATGAGGATATGTAATGTAAAATCCGTCCATGTCGATTATGTATCTAATATTTTTTTAGATTTTGTGTCATTTTGAACCAAAATGTTAAAAGTATTTACACGTGACTAAAATATGTTTGTTCCAACAAACTTCACATAACAATTCATTCTTCATTACTTCCCATCATCCCATTTCTTCCTTCTGCTCTTTTCTTCCTGTAATTTAAGAAAACAGAATCACATTCACTAATGATCAACTAATGACTGTCATTGTTAAAAAAGTATCATTTGAATCTGTTAGATTACAAGATATGGCAACACTTGGAGGAAAAGTCGTGCTCAAAGCCTCATCGCAATTTGGAGTCACTCAAGACATCCTTGATTAAGGCAGCCGCCGATATTGACATGGACCTCGTTCGTGGTGCGATAGACGACTGGCCGCGCAGATTGAAGGCCTGTATTCAAAATCACGGAGGTCATTTTGAATAAACTATAGTGTCATAAGAATCTATGTTTTGTTAAGTTCATTTTGGTATATAAATGGTTACATAATGAATAAACTTGTTTCAATTATTTTATATTAAACATGTAATAGAATTTATAACCTGACTAGGTAATATGCAATTTGGGTACAGATGATAAACCAGGGTCACATTGGGTAGCTTTGTATATTGATACGAATGACGTCGGTCAATATTTTGATTCATACAGACGAGCACCTGTACGATATCATCTAGAGTTTTTTTTAAATAAATTGTAAAAGATGGAACTGGAATGTTGATAGGATTCAGAATGAGTTGACTTCAGTTTGTGGCGAATATTGCTTAATGTATTTGCTATATAAGTTTCAGGGATGTTCAATGCATAGTTTTACGAGATTATTTACAGGGAACACATTGTACAACAATATTTTAGTGGATGAGATGTTTCGCTCCTATTTTATAGATAATAAGCAATAAGATTTTGTATTTTATAAATAAAAATTGTAACAAAATTAGGTAATGTGTTTTATTAATGAGTCAGATTAGTGTAGATAGGAACAAAGGAGTATAATACAATAGGACTACGCTGAGGAAGAATAGATAATGACGGTATTGAACGAACAATAGATAAGTAGATAAGAACATTACGGATATCAATTAGATAAGAGTTAATTGATCTGCACATCTCCGGAACCGTGCATCCTACTCAAAAATGAACCGCAGATTCGTGATCAGAGCGTGCCAAAACCTTTTTTTTTAGGATCGTGAGTCGACGAACGTCGTACTTGTACCACTTCTGACTCAGTGCGCCAGAACTGGTACAACGTAACTACTAGTATAGTAGTACTGACTCAGTGCGCCAGAACTGGTACAACGTAACTGGTACAACGTAACTACTAGTATTAGTAGTACTGACTCAGTGCGCCAGAACTGGTACAACCTAACTACTGACGTAAGCGAACTGCACAGGACAGGATTATAGTGCACGAGTTAATGCGCAATCACAGGTGTACTATTTTTTCTCGCACTCTTATACTCTTGTAGTCAGATAGGGCAGCGATGGGACAGGCGCAAAACCAACAGCTGTACGTTATTTCCGAGGCACGGGAGTGAAACATCGCCAACTTTCTACCTCCGAACTGATACTGAGTATTTTACTGACAGAAAAACTTAACAACTGATATTAGCCCAACCTACGATACGAACCTGGGACCTCGTGATCAGGAGTTATGCTTACGGAAACTACACCAACAAAGCTAAAATATTTAAACTCGCAAATTCACTCAAAATACCTATTGGGTAACTACCCCTAAATGACCTAGAATTATAAAATTTGGCAAAAAGAAAAAAATTTCATTTTTCTTTTCAAATAATAGTTTTGTTCAAAAAATCTTTGTTGGTTACAAGGTACGAGTTAGACTCGCATAATATGGATTTTGTGTATAAAGAATGGGTTTAGTTTCGAAGGCAAGAATTAAAAATGGTTTAGATCGAAATGTAAATTTTTTCATAAAATATCTTTTTCTATTCGTTATTCTAAAGATCTAGTGAGTGGAAATAGCGTACAACAAATTTTATATTAAAAGTATATGTAGAAGTGAATATATTATGAAGAATAGAACTCAATATTATGTAATAACGCCGCCGCCGGTCACATTTCCGAATTTCAGTCAACATTTTGTATGTAACTATTTTGTTTCAGGTTTTTATAATTCACTTAGGTATTTAACGTCAAATTATTTTTGAATTATAGTAATTATCTAAGGTTTCTCGTAAATAATTCTAAAGATTTGGATGTTACAAAATGTTCTTATATAATATTTTCTTTCTAATTTTATCTAGACAGGCTTCATTCCTGAAATAATTATTTCTTTTTCTAACTCCATTGTATACTAATACAAAGATGTAGGAGATAGGCGTAGTTCTTATATGTATATATAATATATACAAAAATATTCTTAAGTATAATCGTTATTATACAAAATTAACAAATACACAGATCTTCCGCAGTAGAAGTTTCAAAACTGTACGTAGAAATTTACGCCGACAAGGGTATCTACAGATTTCATGCATAGGTATTCGTACGGAGTTGCTCAGACGCTAAGAGCTTTCTGAGATGAACTCCCGGAATGCATTTACATGTCACGAGACCCTGTGGGAGTGCGAGCACGTGGCGTTGATTGTCTCTTGTACCTGCCTGTTCTCGTGTTAGGTATGTTATTGTGAAATCGATCTCCCGTTGCGAGTTTCATTCGGATCCGCCGTTTGATCAACAGCCATGCTTATTAAGAATTTGTGTTGATTCAATTCAGTTTGCCAACTTGTCACTGAGACGATTGGTTGCCTTTGTAAATACTTCCTGCATTGAAATACTACTTAGTTTTATATTAGTACGAAAATTTATGTTTCATGTTTTCTCTGACAGGTATATATCGATTATATGAGAAAAATCCTTTTATCTACAAAAAAGAACAACATATAATATATGAGTTGTATTAAAGTAAATACGTCATAATATTCTATGAGCTGAAATATTTAAAATTAATATGGGTATATATTGTGTATGCAAAATGTGTGCAAAAGGAAAAAGTTCAAGTTAAATGTCAACAAATTAGTTTGTTAATAAAAAAAATATTATGTACGTATGTATCGTACGAATGTATGTATGTGTGTAAGTACCTATCTAAAATCTTTATTAACAAAACTGTTTTGCATCATGTATTTTAATAGATCATATCGTTATGAATAAAAACTTCTATGTCCTTTTTGTATAACATATAATTAAATAATAAAAAAGTATAACAATGATAGATTTTAGTATCCCAAAAAACATTGGTAAATAAAATAAAATGAATTTACTTTGCTAAGTGTAACTTTAACGATTACTCACAAATAATAAGACTTTTACAAAAATACTCGACATTGAATAAAACTTATTTTACAGATTTTATCGTAAAACTTTTGGGAATTAAAAATAAATTTAATCCGTAAAATAAGTTTTATTCAAGACTTACCATAATAAAAACTAACAAAAGCAAAAACGTAATTTACTTAAGCTAAATAAAAATACTTGAAGTTACATTTGATACCACTTCTCCCATCATTTGCGACGCAGCTGAAGTCGTAATTAAGCGCATATTTTCAAACACACACGATAAAGAAACGTACTGTGTTGTAAACACACGCGACACGTGGCTGTGAGATAGGAGGGCAACACGAGTGGCTCGGATAAGATACTTCCGTCCGGTCACGACGAGGCTTTTTGTGTGATGTCAAGTGGCAACTGGTGATTAGATTGAGAGTTGAAGCGAAAATTAGCGTAATATGCGAGACAGATGTGTCTTTTTTATTTATTTAGAAATGCCGCCTCTACCAATCTTTTATTTATAGGATATGGCTGACAAAAGAGCACACAGTCCAAATAAGTAATAAATCCTAATGGCAAGTGGTTGGTGTGGCCAATAGACATCTTAATCTATCCATTATTACTAATCAAAATGAAGATGCGATGTCATCCGTGAGAACTAAGATGAAATGGCGCGTTTCCAGTAAAAAGGGTGTCCGGTTCTGTACATTCACCACGTGAAACATAGCATTGTTGAGCTGCTATTTTACGCTGGTATTCCTTCCCCGATCGATCCGACCCCATTCGTGCTACAACTATACTACTATTATAGCTGCAGCAAGGTTTCCATATCAATGGAAAATGATATGGAAATATGTTTATTACTCCATTAGATCGGTATTTACATAAGAGCAATTTTATTTTAAAAATGAATTTTAATTTAAGGTGATGTGGGCGCCAAAAGCAGATTTTTCACGCCTTATAGGTGCACAGAAAAGCAATTTTTTGTCGTTAAAAACTATGAATCCACATTAAGTTAAAGATTTTTTTTAGTGAATTATGTTGGACAAAACACGCTTGAAACATTTTGGCTCGATATAAAAAGATCGCAAAGTATCCTCAAAATCTACAATTTTAGCTAAGTGAAAAAACTGTTTCATTGGAATGTAATGAAATCAAATTCAACTAAATTTAGGCTATATGTTCACCAGTAAATACGTGAGTGAATTATGGGTTTATTTTTTAACAAAAGAGTATATATAATTTTAAAAAGAAATATCAAATAAATATTGTGCGATTAAATAGCGCGCGGGCCGATCAAACAGTCCATATAAAGCGTGAAAAATCTGCTTTTGGCGCCCACTTCACTTAGAAATTGGTCTGCACCGACGTTCCGGGTCGGACATTATTTGTAAACAACCAGTAATTATTGCGTGTTTACTTTATTTATATTATGATGGTCTTGCCAATCTACACTTCCCTTCCAGCCTATTTTCATTCTTATCGCGTAAATGTAACATCAGATACAGGCAAGTTAGGAAAATTGTGTTGAACCTGGAACGGTATTATTTACAGCTGCACGTCTGATGCTTCATAATTTATATCATTCAGGAGGACATATTATTAGAGAATATATCACCTTGTTGTATATAGTTTGAGTTATAAGTTTAAAAATGTAAAATTTTATGTACAAAGAGTTGGTTAAGAGTTTTACTGCTATGTTGCGGATAACGATTTCCATACACAAAAGAAACAAAAGTTTACAGCCTTAAAATAATTACTATGGCTCTGGACTACCATCCATATTAATTTAATGTGTGTAAGATTCCTTGACAAAGGAAGTGTCTACTTTTTTATAACGTAGATCCAGAAGGATATCGAGGTCCTGATAAACAATATTTTGAGGATAATATAAATCATTAGCACTTGGCCACTTGGCAGCTTTCAAAATAATGCTTAGAAAAATATATATGTACAAATCTTTTCTTACCGCTTTCTTAGCTATAAGTCTGACTTTCGAAAGAGTTTGATATATGCCTCAATCGAATAAAAGGTCCCGACATATTTTGCAGTGCAGCAAGTGTGTGCGCGAACATATTTCTTTTCCTCATTTCCGATGCAGCGTTAATACGAAAAAATCTGAGCAGTACTTTATTACAATATTAATGACAAAGGAAAAACAAATAAGAGCAAAACAAACCTGACATATAGTCCTGTTTTCTATAAATTTTCGCTCCACGTGCGATTCGAGGACTTAGTGAAATATAACACTCTGAGCACAAGATCACGTGTTTCGTTTCATAATTTTACTTACGAATGACTAATACACCTGGCAATAAGTGCTTATTACAGTCTACTTCACGTGTAACTTCCTTGACAACAAAAATACCATAGCGACTCCTAGAACTAAGATGGAATATCAAACAGCCTGCAATTATACAAATTTTCTTAATCGCCAAAGCAAAACCAAAACTCAACAGTATTAAACCTCAATCTGCATGTATAGTAGGTACCTACATAATAAATGTGGACTACTTCTTGCTAAGAACTACATACATTGGACTATGATTAATGACCGCAATATTTTGACAGAGAAATAAATAGTGTATTGTTTAACTATAATAGGGAACTTTAGGTTGATAAAATAATTAATGAGGTCGATATTAATCGATCGATATCATTAACAAAAAAGTGTTTTGTCATTTAGTAGTTTGCAACTTGTGCTTAGACATTTTAATTGATCTATCTAATTTCGTGGTCTTTTAGAACGCCATTTTAGAAATATTTAAGGTAATGCCTTAATTAATGTAAATATTGTTAATTTATTTATTTAAAGACAGACGAGTAAGTTTTAAACAATAAAATATTTGGTTCGAATACTTATTTCCCTATCAATCATTAAACACTAACAAAACAAGAACTAAAACGTATGGATCTATTGAAATACAATGTATTTGAAAGACTAATGAGTAATTCTTATGTCATGGTTTGTAGCCAAGTCTAAATACGTTGGAACAAGGTCTATTATCATCAAAAATGGCGGTAGCGCGCGTTGGACCACGCACTGGGAAGACACGATAAACGCCCGCAACACAATTCAGCCAGATCCTATCCTACAGGCGAATTCAATTAACTGTACAAGGCGCGGGAGTAATAAATTCTCTAAACAATCAGAATTCGAGCCCTGTAATATGTCCGTTCGCTTGCATGCGCAATGCGGCGATGCCGCTGTTTAATCAACGTATAAACACGCTGTACCTACGAACGTCCCTTGCGGACACGTGTCTGTGTGTGAGTGAATTTGTTTTTTTTTTTTCACCAACTGTAAAAGGTTTGCGGAGGCGTTGTTAAAATATTTTGCGACTTTCATTTGAGGCAAAATTGGAAATTAATGCAAATTTTTACTCGTACGTAATAATTTACGTGCGGTTTTGATATAATATATGGGTATAATATTTTAATTTAATTGTTCCTGTGATGTATAGCAAGGAGTATTTAGGTAGAAACATCTGGTACTCTGCAGGTTCAGTAACAAGTATAGCGCTAACGGGTAATCGCGAGGCTTAGGTAAGAGAAGGTACGAGGACCTATATCCCATAGAAGATTTACATGCGACACGAAATGTGTAGTGCCTATTTTCTTTACTCTTCACTATTTATTCCAATGAATCAAAAAATAGAAATTTCTTCTACTAAAGTATGTGTAGGTGTCCTCAAGTTAGTTTGTTTCGACTAAGGTCTAAAATTCAAGTATTAGACGTTTGCTTAATGGTATATGTCAGTGTCTGAGCTTCCGAAGTCTGTCACCTATGCGCTGCATCTTTAAAATTGTCAATATTATTTAAGTGTTCAATTACAATGATACTACATATAAAATAATAATATAAAATATTGGAATTTTACATGGTTGTAGCACGAATGGGTCGGCTAGATCGGGGAAGGACCACACTCTCACAGGATACCAGCCTGAAACAGCAATTTCATACTACTGTGTTTCGTATGGTGGTTATAGAGAACCGGGGATCTGGTTCTCTATAACCACTGTTATAGAGAACCAGATATCTGGTTCTCTATAAACACTATTTACTGGAAACGAATTTCAACTTAGGCGCCAGGGTTGACAAAGTATCTGCCTTTTGATTTCTAATCGTAGTTAGATGTAGCTGTGATGGGGCACAGCACCCACTTAGGTGGACTGTGTGCTCATTTGTCGCTCTATTCTTTATAAAAAAGGCTAGAGTCAATAGATATACCGTGGAATCTACACAGGGCACTCTACAGAGAGAGCTTTTTTATACCTCTTTCTTAAGGAATCAAAGTGATACATTGAAGAAGAACCATAGAGAATTGTTATTTCTTACAGCATGTCTCTTATCACAGTCTCTATCTTCTCTCACACAATGTACTTGATGCTTGACGATATCGACTTTTATTGTACATCGTCATTGTCATTACCATCGCAGTCATTCATGAATAGAAGAAGGCTAACGCATAATTCAATATGAGTTTAAATATTTGTTAAAGATAGCTATAAAATAGCATTTAACAGGTTACTGGCGTTTAAAAAGCTATCAAAACAATATTATTTTTCCTGTTCTATTAGAAATGAGTTATCGCTGAGCCTGTATAATTACAGAGCCTCAGCACCTTTTAACAAATACCACAATCGAAATACATCGCCGCTTATTTGAGCCTCTTATCTATCTTCGTACATATCGCTGCTTCAGATTCTAACAAAAGGATTATTCTCGTAAGCGGATCAATCCCTTGCTTGCGTTATATTTATCCGTTCTTGTCATTTGTTTTCTTGTTAAACATATCAAATTAAAACGAGAAATTTAACAATGGTTAAAATGTGCTTTCTATGGAAATTCATTTCCGAAACGCGTGTGGTTGACACGTCGTCAGTCTAGGTCGCCCATTGTTTGTCCAGGTCGCGGCTTCTCGTTTATTATTCAGCACCGAGGAAAAACCTTCACAACGTCTAATTCAGGCCTAATTAACCTTTAGGCAAACTCGGCCGGTGAGACACCAGCGACAAGCGTATCGCTCCAACGAGCACGTTATCTGATCCATCGTAAAAATTAATTACGTACACATGTTCATAAATATCTAAACTGCTAGCGTTTACTGCCAACGTACGGCCGTTCTTCACGCGACCGCTCACGCACCTAACCAAGCCCAGGTAATTAGTAAGTTGAGCAAAAACCCTACATGTCACCCACTAGTTTATTTAGTGTTAGTTTTTGTGACGCTTCCTGTCGCGAGTGTGAGACGCCTGGGCGCTCTCGTATATTTGAAAAATGCAAAATTGTCTCAAATTGCTTCTTATTAACGATGACAGATGTCTTGGCGCCAGCCTTAACGTATTGGCTATGTAATTTACACTGTACTTGAAAAACTTTACGGTGCAATTTGCTTTGAAAGCGTTTCGAAATCTTTCAGTACAAGCGATGGGATGTGTTGATACTAGAGCTATGGATATGCAATTAGTGACACAAAGTTTTTTTGTTGTTCTTTAAAAGTAAGATGTAGTGATATCGTTATAATAGCATGGTCGACGGGGCGTTTATTCTGTAAACACTGTGGTTACATTAACTTGGTATTATAAAGCGTGAGTTTCAACTTTTATCGTGTTGTTTGCTTTCGTTCGGCATTCACTAAAGATGAATGAGAAGAATTGTTTTAAAAATTATGAATGTTCTCATAATATGGTACAACTGCATTAAAAATAATAATGTTAAAAATGCATCTACAAACATTTTGTGGATTTATTTTTCTTCTTACCTTCATTTTTAAACATTTACTATAAAAACAGTTATATTTATTTACGTGGTAAAACCACATTGCAGCTATATTAGTGATGTAGTTGTAACTCGACCGGGCCAGGACCACGCTCTCACAGAATACCAGCGTAAAATAGTAGCTTAAGGCTAGATACTGTGTTACGTATGGTGTGTTCAATGAGTGTGGAGAACCGGAGACAGAGACCCTTTTCATTGCACACGAGGCATTCCATCTTAGTCCTCACGGGTGACGACGCATCTGCATTTTTATTCCACCACCATCGGCTATACTATGCATGTCGTCACCCTTATAAAAATATTTTTATGATAAGCATTTTTTTATTTTCTTAAAATAAATTAATTATTAATTTTGGTGTCACCTTTTCGATTTTTGATTCGTGCTTCGGTTGTTTTCTAAATTAAAAGGCTTATTTTACGTAACTTAAGTATATATTTAAATACAAAGTTTATATTTTGAGAAACGAACATATTTAAATTTGTTTTGTATACAATCTCAAGTACACGAAACATAAAAAGTAGATAAGTCCCACTATTGAGCACAGACACCTCTCATTTCCAAGAGGGATTTACAGGCTGGTGCCTCTGATCACTGCTACAATACGTGTAGTACCTTACTTATACTCGATTTCATTAAATTTACTATCCACACAAGTTTCTTCACGAGTTTCTCTTCACCACCGAGTACATGTTAAATAGAACAGAAATTACAATTTACAAGTTTACTGGAGCAGGCCTCCCTAGAACCAGGGGTGCTCGCGTACTATAACATTTAGTACGACATTATCCCCTGAGCTACCACGGTTGGACACATAAGCTTATAAGTAAAAAAATACCAACAATTATCAACGTCTTTAACCTACGGCAGTCCATTGTGACATAACTCACATGATAATATGTCGTACTCTAGATGCGTCATTTAGCATGGACTGGGTTTCACAAGCAACAAAGCATATGAATTTATCAATATTTCCATCTAAGTATAATCAAATTATATTGTTAAAACTGTAAGAAATAAGTTGTAAAATGGATTTTATTATAATTTTGACACGACTAATTGATTTTTAATTTTTAAATTTAATTGACACGGCTTTAAGAACTACTTATTATATAGGAGAATGATTAATTGTTTTGTTTACACCTATATCTTATAGCAGAATTTTTACTTCGTATTCAAGGCTACACATGCGTTTTCTTTATTTAGTGACAATTCATGACTTTTATAGTAAGTTCTTGTTTGACAATTTTAATGTGAATAAATACTATACATTTTCGTTTGATAATTCTCTTAGCGTTCAGAATATTTCTAGTATATAACACGTAAAAAGAGATGTCATATTAAGATAACCATTACAACAGTGTTTTTACTGTGAAACCAAATGGAATTTATGCGAATTTATAAAAATAAATTATATATTTTATTTTTAAAAATAAAATATTTATTTATAATAATAAAAATACTTCGTTTTTTTATGGAAGTGAAGGACACAAATCACCAGTAGTACACTGTCCACCTCATAGCAAGAAATGCCGTGGCAAATAGATATATTTCCTTAGTCATCTGTTATCATTCCTAAGAACTAAGATAAAATGCCTTTTTACCAGTAAAGCAATGTGTGTTTCAGCTATAGGTATTATAGTTACCTAGGCTGCACTAAAAGTAACGGGAATTTAATATTTCCACTGTTCCTGTCATATTAAATTTTTTTTTATTGAAAACTCCTTGGTTTTAAAAATTGAATACCATTTATTTATTTAAAAAAAGATTATCGGTTGTCACAAGATTTTGTCAAACTTGTTTAGTCGTTGAGAAAATGGAATTGACCACAGAGTACATTATATATACCTGGAAGAATTGACTCAAGAAAATTCAAGAGCGATGATTTATTATGACATTCGAAGTGGTTTAACACAAAATCAGTGTGTTGACCGGGTGATTTCTGCATTTGGTTTTGAAGCCCCATCCAAAACCACAATTTATCGCTGGTTTGCTGAATTTCAACGTGGACGTGTCGAGCTCAGTGATGATCCCCGTCAAGGTCGTCCAAAATTGCAGTCACCCAAGAAAACGTTGATGCTGTGCGTAAGCTGATTGAGGAAGATCGACATGTGACATAGCAGGAAATTCAGGCAACTTTAGACATTGGCATGAGTCAAATACAAATAATCTTGCGTGAACAATTAGGCGTAAAAAAGTTGTTTTCCTGGTGGATACCGCATTTGCTCTGTGAACAGCAAAAAGCGGCTCGCGTTACTTGGTGCGCCAGAACTCTCGAAAGATTCCACGCAGGATCCTCAAATGCTGTATACAACATCGTATCAGGTGACGAATCCTAAATATACGCGTACGAACCCGAAACAAAAAACCAGTCATGAGTTTGGGTGTTTGAAAATGAGTTAAAGTCAATAAAAATTGTTCGTTCACGGAGTGTTGCAAAAAAAATGGTGGCCACGTTTGTCTCCAAAACCGGCCATGTTACGACTATTCCTCTTAAGGGACAAAGAACGGTTAATGCAAAATGGTATGCTAGCATTTGTTTGCCACAGGTCGTTTCTGAACTCCGTAAAGAGAACTGCAGCCGCCGCATCATCCTCCATCATGACAATGCGAGTTCTCACACCGCACACAGAACAAAAGAGTTTTTAGAGCAAGAAAACATAGAATTATTATATATATTAGTCTATCCGCCGTACAGCCCCGACCTAAGCCCTGATGATTTCTATACTTTCCCTAAAATAAAAAATAAATTGCGTGGACAGAGATTTTCATCACCTGAAGAAGCTGTGGACGCCTACAAAACGGCCATTTTGGAGACCGCAACTTCCGAATGGTATGGTTGCTTCAATGATTGGTTCATCGTATAGAAAAATGTGTCAAATTTCGCGGAGAATACTTCGAAAAGCAATAAATACATTTTTAAATAGTAATGTTGTGTCATTTCCTTGATTCCCGAAATGTTAAGTGCCCTCGTACAGCACAAAGGAGTCGAATGTGCCGGGGAAGGATTACGTTCTCACAGTATACCAGCGTAAAATGACAGCTGAATGCTTCTGAGTTTCGTGGGGCGAGTGTAAAGAACCGGCCACCCGTTTACCGGTAAAGAGGCATTCTATCTTAGTCCCCAAGGGTGACATTTTAACTACATTTTGATTCTCAATCGAGGATAGATTCAAGTATCTACAGACCACAGCATCCACTTACATCAGGTGGACCATACGTAATACAACAGCATTTTAATAATAGTTAACGCTAGTGTGCGTTCAAACTGGGGCTATCCAATTAATAATGATTTCTTATATTTACGCGAACACTACACATTGAAATAATACTAGTTTTTACGGAATTTATCGCGTATATTTAACTTTTTAAATACCCGACGTTTCGAACGCTTTACAGCACTCATGGTCACGGGCGGGACTGAGATGTTCAACGTCCCGCCCGTGACCATGAGTGCTGTAAAGCGTTCGAAACGTCGGGTATTTAAAAAGTTAAATATACGCGATAAATTCCGTAAAAACTAGTATTATTTCACTATCCAATTAATTTTTAAAGGGGATCATTATTCGAATTCATTATTTGTTGGCGGCCATCACCTGCTACGTACCTAATATCATTTATCCTGTTTTTCTTTGGCAAAACAACGAAAGGCTACGTGGTAGGCGTTTAATGGGGCAGGAAGACCCTACGTCCACTGTCTAGCTCTTAATTATATGAGGTGGAGAATGTCTCAGTAGGCTCTCCTTCAGCGTTCGAATGGCCGCCGTCATCAAACAATCTACCCGCACCTTCCTTCTGTGGCGTCACGTGCTCTTACAGTTTTTCGTATCCGACTTGACGAGGGATCGTATTCTACTGCTGCGAGAAGATAGAGAGCAGCTTTACGGGAGGGAGGAGGTAGGTGCTTTTGAAAATTCGCTTAAAGTAGTAGTTTTCTTTGCGTTAGTTTTTGCGTTAGTTGACTTTAAAAAAAACTTTACTGTACTAATAAATACCAAAAGTTATAATGTTAGAAATTATTTGATAGGGGAAACCTTATTTTTATTAATCAAAAACATAATAATAATTATGTCATCCCTTGTTTGTTTAATTATATTTAACAACATAGTACAGAAATGGATCATTCATAAATCATTAACTTAAAAAGTAAAAGTAACAAAAAATTGTAGAATTTGTGATCTACGTTGAAGTTTTCTATTCCTTACTTCATCAAGACTAAACTTTCCCGTGCACTTCCATAGAGTGTACAATATTTTTGAAATAAGAGGTCATATATATTCATATAAAATATAGCCCGTTCCAAAGTGACGTGTGCTGTACAGAAAACGACGGGGTGGAGCGGCGGGAGGTCGTCGGTTCGACTATAAAATAGCTTACCCATGTAGCTACAAGACTAAATGAGCAGCCTTGAAACGTACAGGCTATACTTCCGTTTACAATTAAAAATAACGATAATTTTCTACCCTAAACGATACAACTATGTTTGTATTACCTTTTTTATTTTATTTTAACACGACAACACAAAATGGCACACAACGTGCCGTGTTGAAACCCTTTCACCTTTTATTTAAGGTACTTTAATAAGAAATGTTTTGTGTTTTTGAACAGAAATTTATTGATGTGGAAAAGTTGATAATAGGTACGTGAGTTGACAAATGTAAAACTAAAATTAAAAATGACGTTTTCAAAACCGGTTTGATCTGGTCGACATTTTATAAACAAATATAAAAATTCTGTATATATATAAATACGTGAAGGGAAAACTTTGTATCCCTTTTTAAGCAGAATGCGCGAACGGAAAAGTGCAATTCAGCATACATATAGTTATGATAATATATAAAATTAGGTAATTATGGGGAAGGACTGTAGAAAGATTAATTTTATTTATAAGACTTGTTGGAAATATATTAAAATAAATAAAACATTCATAGTTTACGTTCATATTGCCAATGTCAAATAATCCTTATATACCTATCTATGATACTTTAACCAAGCCTCAATCATTCAATCCTCCATAAGTCACACAGAGCAGATATTGTCGCGAAATAGTATTTCACTAATTTTTAACTGTCGCAAAATAAAAATGTTGCCAAGAGATAATTATTACCAGATTGACTGAAATATTTGTTCATTTAGTTAATTATGTGTGATTTCAAAGGAACAAACGATACTTTTCAATCGTCTGTTGAGAATACGTAAAAGGCGCATATTTTATGTTTTGTATACTAGGCATGTGTTTTAGTGTGCAGTTGAAAGTATCGTTAGCTTGCTAAGTATACAAACTTAAAATTTTTATGAATTACGGTCGAATCTCGAACACTAGGCGACACTAGACGACCACTAGGCTACCACTACTTAAGTTATCACTTCCGCATTATATTACCGCGACTACGTAACTGAACATCTGACTACTACGCCGTGGGTTCTGATTCCAATCACAGTTGGTAACATTTGTGAATTAAAAAAAATATTGGTTATGTTGTATCTTACAGTTCTACCCCCGCTGTGATATCATAGCCCATCTCACCTCTAATCTTATCACAACACAGCAAGCGTTGGAAGTGTTCTTGCCATTCTCTCTGTATGTGTTTGTGCGTAAACTTTTGGCACTATACTATCACATGAGCAGCAATCGCCATAAAATTCCCATGTAGTCGCATGCGCCTGGCAAATCCCGAGCGGAACTTCTTCATAGAAAAGTAGCGTCTAAATATAAGTTTTTATGAGTAAAAGTGCTGTGGGTGGGTGCGGTCATATTTGACCGCTTGAATTTTGACGGAATATCGAAGCGGTCAAATTTGGCCGCTTGGTGTTTGAGAGGTTAATATGAACAAAATGTAATGCAATAAAATGAAAACTCTTTATTTTTCGATAAGATACTGAAAATTCTTTCGACGAATATCATCGGGATTTTTAATCAACAACCGTTTCAAAATGAGCTTTGACTGATCAAAGAAGAAATCATTTTTGTATTTGTTATGAGATCAATGCACAAATATGCATTATCAAAAATTAAAAGAAATAGAGGAATATTTCCAAGTAATATTTGAAAGTTTTCATAGTGATTTAAATCGGCAAAATCATCAGCAACATAAAGGCCTGCAACGCACCTGCAATTTCCCAGGTGTTGCAATTGTTCATGAGTCGCGATAGTCACATCATAAATCAAGCTGCATGCTCGTTTGTCCCCTCTTATGTTGAAAAAGTTGTAAAATAGTGCTGCTAGCAATAGCGACTAACATTCACATATTATACTCATACAAATGAGGAAAGAAAATAAAATCGATTCGAAAACGATTCAAAATTCAACAGTTTATGGCAGAGACATCCTGCCAGGTGCAGCGTTACTGCAGCATGAATGACCACGAGTCACGTACGGGAATTAATGGTTGAACCACCTTCAACACAACAGTCTATAGTAATAAATTTACCTCCAAAATTACATCCAAGATTTGTATTTTAGTCGAGGATAGATTGGACGACAGCATCCACTTACCATATAGTGCACTGTTTTTTTTATAAATAATAAAAGTGATAACCAGATACACAGTCCACCTAATGGTATGTGAATCCTGTGATCTATAGACGCATACATCTAACCAGAAAAAGGGAACAGCACTACAATTTAGAGAGCGTCGGCTGTGTGGTATGCTTCGGTGAGAATAAGCAAAGCCCTCCAGTTGTAGCAAAGGATTGAGTATGGCTGATTATTGATATTTTCCAGTCCGATATGATTCTGGCACCTTCTGGAATGAATGAGTGTCAGCATTTAATAAAAAAAAAGGTGTAGGCTCTTTTCTTGTATAGTACGTGCCAAATAGATTGAGAAAAACGGACAATGACCTCAGATATGAGCCGAGTGTCAAAAGGCGTAACTTACAAAATCTCAATTTAGATGTGATAACAATATTTAAATATTGATATTATTCACACTTCTAGGTCAGCACATGTTTTGTTGTATTGTATCTGGTTCCTATAAACATCGTAAAATCTTACAGTACTCGTACACCGCGAAAAATGTGTTATATTTTATATTTCCATTTATGGTAAGTAACGCAGCAATTCATTTAATAACAGTTTCATATTAGAAAGAATATTTGAAGCAATATAATCACCGTATTGAGCTTTTGCAAATTCATCCCTTCAAAATGAACAAAACGCGCGTTACGTCAGTTCCTTCTAAAAGAAACGTGACAATGGCAGCCAGATACGCGTCATTTTTTGGGCTGGTCCGCAAGCACCGAATAAAAATAAAGTTCTTATATAATATTAAAAATAAAGTTTTATCTTTCGAATAAGTACGTATTTATTCGGTGTCTTTATCACATGAATCTTTATACTTATGTGTTATAAATTAATGCTTTTTGTTGTTAAATGAATAAAGCACTTTATAACAATAGATGATTTTTCTTCTACAGTGATCTTTTACATAACTTTTTAATAATAGTTAATAAATATGTATTATATCAATCATTATAAAAAATATTAAAAAATCATTATAAATAAAGAAAGTACTATCTCCATCTACTGTATAAAAAGTGCTTATACATTGAAGGTTTGTAGCCCCTGATTAAACGACCAAAAGGTCATTGTCCGTTTTTTCAATCGATTTGGCGCGTACTATACAAGAAAAGAGCCTAAACTTTTTTTTATTAAATGCTGACACTCATTCATTCTTCACCGCCGTACTAGAGTCCACTTTGTTGACATTTGTTAATTGTATATCCATGCTAGGCGCGCGGGTAGGTTTAACGCAGTTTTTATATTATTTTGAATTTTTATCAGAAAGATGCTTCCACCCACCTCCTGTTTCATTTCGCTGTGTCCTCTTTTACGTCATTCACGGGATGATATTGTTGAGTGGATTTTTTTGCACCGCCACATGGCAGGCAACGCACCTGCGACTACTCTGGTGATGCGGATGTCCATGGGCGACGGTAGTCACTTACAAATGAGCCGCAAACTCGGTTTCTCCATCTTATATTTTTAAAAAAATACATTCGTCATCACCTACTTTTATCTTACGTTACAAAATATAGTCGATAAGATCGACGGGATTAATGTGGGGGACAATCACAATATATTCGGGCATGAAAATAATTTAAGTGTGTGGGAATCAAACTCGCGACTCGTTAGGCGGGTGCACTGACCTCCACGCCACGGTTTTTTTTAATCTTATTGTCTTTACAAACTAAGAAATGAGTAATTATTGTTAGTTATAACTTTTATTGTACTTTCTTTTGTTGTATAATTTTGACCTCTTATTTCTGAGAGGGTTATACATAAAGACAGAGAAAGCAGCGCGGCGGATTAACCGCGCTTCTCGACAGGGTGTTAACGGACTTCATAAATGTCGAATATAGGACCTTTTCGTCTTTTGAACTCGGTTAAAAAGCGCTCACGTGCCCTTTTTATCGTAGTACCTTCCGCTGCGGCGCGAGCAAAGATTTAAAGCGACGCGATGGAAAGTTTATGCCGGACTCTTACCGGCTAAAACCCGACGGTGGTCACCATCAGCGTATACGAGGGATCAAGTGCCCGCTATGCATAATTAGTGTTTTATGCATTAGCCATTTATTTAAAAAAATGTTCTTGAAAAATATTAAAATTAAACTTACAGTAGGTATACTCGTATATTACAATAGAATGTATATTTATGTATACTATATTTTCTTTTAACATTTTATAGCAATATTCTAGCTATATTATATTATATAGCTAGAATTGTGCTTCATTAGGTTTTTATTGTATACTACACAATAATCAATTCGTCGACGTAAAACATTCAGAGAAAAACCTCACCGACAGAAATATTTACATACAAATACCGAGTTGATTCTCTCGTAACCAAAATTCGCATGTTTACAAAACAAGTTTCATTCTCCGTGGAAATTAGCAATTTAAATTCCAATACACAATTTTGCACTGTTATATGCAACGAACTTAGAATGCATTTGAAATTCGAGATTCATAAGTTTATGAATGTAAAATAATATTTTTCAAAATAACTGATTATATATATATATATATATATATATATATATATATATATATATATATCGAGTGACGAAGATACGACGACGTAACGAGATGAGATAACGAAAAAGGGTGATAAGCGAGCACTCGTGCCAGCTGATGGTAAATAGATGTTGTGGTTCATCGACACCTACATGACTCAAATATGGATTACATTTCATTTAAAAAGTCTATTCTCGGTTAAGAATAAAAATGCAGATGCCTTTTTTCTCCTGAGAGCTAGGATGGAATGCCTCGTTTCCAGTAAAAATGTTCTTCTGTTATCTACACTCACCATACCAAACAAAAAAGCACACTCTAATAGAATACGAGCTTAATGTTGCTGCATTAAGCTGGTGATCTAATAGAGTTGGCTTCCTCGGTCGAGCCGACCCATTCGTGCTTATACAGCTGCAGCGTAAAACATGTAAAAAACTTGTGCCTATATGTAACACATACTTTTAAGCGACAGTAGCCCAATGGCAGGCCGCGGACCGCGAACTCAAAAAGGTCGTGGGTTCGAATTCGCCATTCGACTACTGGCGTGAACCACTCGTAACACAAGCAATTTAAGCTTACCACGAGTGGTTAAGGGGAATATTAGTAATGTTTATAGCATTGTTAATATTCTTTTTTTTAAAGAAAAGAAAAAAAGAAAAGAAATATAGGCCGAAAATTGTTTACTTATTTCTTTATATCTTAGAATGCAAATATTATTTGAAATTTATCGTAAACGTTTCAAGTTTCCGTTTTTATGTGTAACTAAAGAATATTTTTTCTACAAACAAGCCTGATTAAATCGTGTAAAAGTCATAAGAAATTTATTATTGAATTCTTGAAACGTTATATCTTGAATAATTTCATCAGTATCTGCTGGGAACCTTCCAATATTTAGTTTCATCGGGTTACGCGGTACGCTTAGCAGGCGAATCGGCTAAGGCAGAACCAGACTCTTGCACCTTTACCTTGTAACCCTAATCCCCGCTCCTTTTGGAATTTTAAACAGTTTAAAAATACGATGATTATGTCGTCATTTATTATCTAAAAGATCATTTAGGCTTTGATCAAAGACACATTTTTCGACACCTACGAATTATAGTCTCTTCTACCACCACAACACGGCAAATCTTTTTTATAGTAAATTATTTTTAGGCCTTTACTTATGATAATGAAAGCTTTTATTCCTTTTACTATTTATACATCAAGGTTTTATATTATTTTCTCCAAATCTATATTTAGTGCAATATCATTTATTTATATTTATGTAAAGGTATTGATGAGAATACGAGTAGTTTCGCATTAATAAACAAACAGCAAGAGCGATAATTCTGTCTTCAAACGGGCCGGACACAACTCCGTTTCCAATTCTAATCCGCCTATCCAAAGTTAAAGCTACGTATATATTACACGTAAAGTTATTGTTATGGTCTAAGTAAATCCTGGTACAGGCGTTTTATGAATAAGTAAATTATTAACCATAACCTTAACGGTAATGTTGTAAGCAAAATATTAAACAGTTATAATTAGTTAGTTATAATAACTAATACTAGCTGGCCCGGCAGATGCTATTCTGATTTTTCCGGTAGGTGGCGCCAGTTTCACACCAATTTCATTCCGGACCTTTTACAATGTAAATATAAAATCTATTATTAACTTAACCGGGACCGGATGAGATTTAATTTTTTTGCACTAAACCAACATATTATAGTGTAAAGTGAGTGATTATGGTTCATCAATATGGAACTTGTTGATAACTTGACTATCGAACTCGAGAGAACAAATATACGAGCATATTGCGTTAACGTGACCTCAACCGGCCAAGTCGTCCAGAAGTTACCCGATAACTAACAGACGCACCAACTGTTATGTATATAAAGGTAATAATATGTATATAAAGTTTATACATGGTAGAACCATGCTGCAGTTATATTAGTAGTATAGTTGTAGCACGAATGGGTTGCTCGACCGGGGAAGGACCACGCTCTTACAGAATACCATTGTAAAATAGTAGCTTAATGCTGCTGTATTTCGTATGGTGAGTGTAGAGAACCGGAGACCCTTTTGACTGGAAACGATGCATTCTATCTTATTCCTCACGGGTGACAACGCATCTGCATTTTGATTTGTAATCGATGATAGATGTAGATGTCTATGGGTTACAGCAACCACTAACCATCAGGTGGACTGTGTGCTCGTTTGTCACCCTATCCTATAAAAAAAAATAAACACGTGATGTGCAATCATGCTGTGGTGGCGACGTCATAGACTGCGATGATATCTATTCTGTCACACTTGCACTTTCCGCAGGTGGGTAGGTGTAGTAAAAAGCGAGCACGAGGAATCTAAAGTCCTTGATATATATGCAGTTTTATATGTAAATAAAAACAATAATGGCTTTCAAAGCGAATTTCGATCACGGCGGCCAGTCGCAACGGAAAGCGGAAACTAGGCATTGGCGTAGGGCAGTGCCGCAAGTGTGGGCGCTGGCACGGTTGCTCTTTCAATTCCCGCACTCTCATAGTCCAGTAGACGACAATGTCACACTACCGAAAAAGAAACAGGCGCAAAAACAACGGCTTTATTTGCTTTTTTATAGCATAAGGGTGACAAACGAGTGTAGAGTAGCTGCTGTGGCCCATAGACATCTGTATATATTCTCGATTACGAATCAAAATGCAGAGCTATTTCCTGAGATGTAAGTGATGTTAGCCTATGCGGTTCTTACAGCTTCATCTAATCAGGGCTCGCGGTCTGCAAGCCGCTTGCAGATGCGTTGTCACTCCTGAGGACTAAGATGGAATACCAGGTAAAAGGATCCCCGGTTCTCTTTAATTACCATACGAAAAACAACATTGTTGAACTGTTATTTACGCTGATATTCTGTGAGTTCTTCCCCGGTCGAGACGACCCATTCTTGCTACAACTATACCACTAATATAGCTGCAGCATGGCTCTACCACGTATAAAACGTGATCAACAGTCGCGTTGACGTGTACAGAGCTAACGAGGCAGTTTTAAATGAAACTTGGGTCTCCTTACTGATTGGTGAAAGGAAAAAGATTGCCAAAAATTTTATTATTATAAAACTATATATTCACAACACTTGAAATAAACCTAATTAATTTTGTTCCAAAGTTATTAAATTAAATCTCATTAAACCTTTTTCAATTTATATCACAGTATTGTGAGAAAATAATGTCATGTTTCAAATGTTGGTAAATTCCGTTTTCAGCAACTGTAAGACTAACTTCAAATGAACTCATTCACCTATTCGGGAGCTCAACGTCGTATAAAGCCAATATAGTGGTAAATTATACAAATAATCACGTTGTGTAGATGTAAAATTATAAACATGCAATAATTTTATTAAAGCTGTGAACTAGAAGCTCTACAGTTTATAATACTAGGTCTAAAAAACTATATCTTTTTGCAAATACGTAATAAATGATGTAAAACTGTTTTATTTTATTTATTTGTATTGTAGAAATATGCATTAGAATTATCATAGAATTGAATAGATGTTATTACAGGAGATTTTATTAGAAAACCTGGGAATTGTAATTAATAAACAAGTTTAATTTAAATATTAAACTAGGAGTCCGCCTGTGTAGATCCCACCCTCCTGCCTATGTCTGCAGTGTTTGTACTGCAAATATATAGATTACCAGTATACAAGCATTCCAGAGGTGGTAACGCAACTGTGGCCTCTTTGTTTGAGGTCGGTTGCAGTTGCATGTACCCATCGATAGGAGCCACCTTGCCTTCAAGTGGACTGTAACTACGTTCGTCATTTCATTTAGGTAAAATAGTACAAATTTAAAATTTTATCTTTATAACTACCGAGATCTACTGGCGTAAAAGTTATTTAATTGGCAGTTGCTGTAAAGTATTTCATTCTAGAATTTTATTTTTCTATATATAAGGTTTTTATTTGCGCAATATTAGCTATATTTTGTACATATTTATAATGCTTCCATTTTATAAATAAAAAATCATTTAAATTACAAAAATAGTTGCGGGCTATCTAAAAAATTGGTTGCTTAGAATATTATATATTCTATTCTATTAAGTATGTAGTTACTTATATGCAGTATATTGGCGTAGTTTATGTAGTAAAATAGAAATGCATTTTAACTATTTCCTTTTTTCGATTATTAATTTAGTATTTCAAATTACACTGAGATAAGCTAGATATTATATCATGAATATAAAGTAGCTTAAGCGTAAGGTAATGATTATGGGTTTAAAACGTCCTAGGTTTGAAACCGCGGCTCGCTTGAACCATCTTCATAAATCAAAGAATGATCTGGTTTGCTTTCTGAAAATATATTATTAAATATGATACTTACGTAAATTATATATAATTGATAATGAATATTCTACATTTTAATGTCGTGTTAATAAATTATCACTTTGTAAAAATAAATGTATATTTAAGCGAACTCTGCGTTCCATTTTTGAAATTTAGCTATAGGTATCTATCTAGTCTTTTCACTTGTGGCAAAAAAATAAAAAAGTTACACGTGACACTCACAACATGTGAAAGTTCCTGGCAGTCTATACTTTGTTATATGTAGAAATTAGTCTGTGTAATTTTGATAGTCACCGACACAGTGATAATTTGCATTACTAATATTTCCTGTAATCACTATGTATCTATACATACCGCTATCTACAAACATACGAACAAGTGTTATCTGTACGGTACGCGCTACACTCGCAAAACATTACGTGTATTTACATATACAATACATCATTTTATTAACATATTATAGATAAATTTATAATGTTATTCTTTTAGTGAATTTACCTAACAAGCGACAGTAGCTTGGCAGTTAAGAATACGGATAGCGAACTTAAAAGTCGTGACTTCGAATCCGCTATTCGCGTAGTGTCGTGAATCACTCCTAACACAAACATTATTAGCTGATTTATAGTGTGAACTTTACTCATGTTAATAATGTACTTAGTTGAAAAATCATTAACTCACTGCTACTTCTGTAAAAACTGACGCTGAAACTGACATTGCATATGCTCCACACAAGCTTATTTCTTTTATAATATAAATGAAATATGAAATGAAACATTTTAAATATTTTATTTTCGAAATTATACTCTTCTTTTTATTTTAAAAACAAAGTAATGAGGACTACTACTAATTAAGTATATATTAATTATAGCATTACAAAGTCTTTATTCTATATAGCCGCGGGCCGTGGCTTGGATTCTCGCACGAAACAAATATTTTAACGACCTACAAATAATTATTACGAATCTGGGTGTTTCCACGAAAAGGTATGGATAGCCCGAGTGAAGAGTAAGAGAAAAAATTACTTAGGAAAATTCATTTTACATCCAGGTAGATGGGTACTATGAACGTATTTAGCGCCTTTCATAGATTTTTATAAAAATAAAAATTTTATGTTTTTACAAAGAATTATACTATACCAATTACTTTTTCACAAATTTTACAACTTCAAATAGGTTATTTGTAATATTTTAACAATTGAAAAAACTGGTTTTTATAATGTGCATCAAATACCTACGAATGAAAAGATAAAGATAAGTGCTCGTGTTACTTGAAATGTATTTTTCGTAACAAGCTTATCATACATTACGTTTTTAAACTATTATAAGCCTGTTCTGCACCACTATCCCACCGTCTGATGAATACTTTCACAGAAACAAAAATTTTACTTCAACTTTTCTAAAAAACTTGATATTAGATTTATATTTTCATGAACCAATTGAAAAAATATTATTCATATAGTTTTCGAATTTCTTAAAGAAAACAATACACGGGTGCATAAAAAATCATTTATCTTGGAGAGCTTTGTGTCTTTACTAACCACGACGCATACTTTAGCTGTTTGGATTTCAATACTCGTAACATTCTAATATCGGATAGTCTAAAAATTACGTGTTAAAACACTGAAAACTATATGATAGAGCTACACTGTACCACAAGTGGGTCATATATACCGATCAGGCTCACGCTCATACATATGACATGATATTATGATGAATACTGTGGTAAAATAGCAGCATAATACCTTGGCTATTTTACTATGGTAAGTGACGAGAACTGTAAGCTTTTCTCTAGTTACGAGACATTCCATGTTAGCCTTTAGGAGCAACACCGTACACTTACCTTTAGATAGATTGTGTGAAATAATCTAATGGTGAAAGTTTTCTTGTGACTAATTAAAAAACCCGGCTAACTATGATATCAAGAAGTGTCTAACATCTCAGTCCCCTCCGTGACCCAGAGTGCTGTAAAGCACCCAAAACGTCGAGATTAAAAAGTTAAAATTAAACGAGATACATTCCTTATAATTAGTTTCATTTAGAAAAACATTATTTTGCCACGATGCTTTTCCTGTCGCATATTTAATCCTTGCTCAAAAATTGCAAATAGACTTCATCAATTTGTCACATAAGTAAAGGAGATATATAAAGATGGGTGCTTGACCGTTTGTAACAGTTATACAACATATGTACGTAATAAAACGATCAATTATATGCATAATTATTATGGGAAAATCATAAAAACATTACTTTTCCCTGAAATACAAAAGCTAACGCTTTCACTATAGTTCAAAACAAACCGTTTTTAATTATTTTACTGTATTTGGTCTATGGAATCAGATAATGTAGGCTTTATTTATATTTATTGTAATATTAGTATCAAAAAACTTATAATATTAAGACATTGAATCGAATCTGTAGTGATTAATACTGAACAAAAGAAATCTATTTAGAAAATCGATTGAGTAGACCATGTTATTAAACTATAAAATTGAATAATATCTAACACGATTGAATAGCCTGTTCCGAAGGAGACTTGTCAACTTTTAGGCTGTTATAAGTATAGTTTCAATTATAACTTGACATGCGCATTTACCATTGTGGTTGTTTGTGGATATATTTCGTTTTATTTTTATTTTGGTGGATTTATTTAACTTGACCCATGGCTTTTCTCTCGGATTACAAGACAGTTGGTTGTTGTGCCTACATAATGACAATAATGGGTTACTTGCGTTTTGAGAGGAATAGAACCATAGACTTAGAATAAGTATACTGGCGAATAGACAATGTAGGTCCAGGCTCCGGGTGCTTTTCTAGATGACCTTTTCCATTTCCTTTTCAATAAATTTAAACAACTTATCACAGAAACGCGTGTGTTTAATTCATAACCTACAAATAATAAAGCACAAAATAAGAGCAAATGTTTAAATCTTCAAATTTGTTAATATGTTTATCTCCTTTCAATTCACTCACGTATGTACAAATTTAAGCAAGCGCCGTAACTCTACTCTGGCTATGGTGTACCATATGCCATACCATGTCTTTGAGTTTTAATATTTTGATAACATTATATTTAGGTACAAACACTTTATTTCTTGATATAGGCTTATTTTAGATCAAATAGACTTGTTTTAGGTCTATCTTGTAGTTTTGATGATCTCTAAGCAACATTGTATCCATCTATGTCACGCTTTAAAGTAGGATTATAAACCTAGAATAATTACACACTGTAAAACATAGTATCTTAGTCTTCAGGGGTGTTTTGTTTAAAAATTGTTATGGGTGTTCTTGTAAGAGCTAAAATATTATAAACTTTATTCTTATTTTCTAATTGAACGAATAATTTTGATGTCATAAATAAACCGCAAATTATCACAAGTTGTGAGATATTTGTGCAATTTCCTGTGAAAGTAATTATAACGACATTCAGTTTTAATTAGTATCAAAATGTTTTGTTCATTGTCGTATGTGTTCACCGTTTTAGGGATTCGGAAAATACTTACCTATATGTTTATTGATTTAAACAAAATACTATAATATAAATTTATAATATAAATTTTGACTTAGTTTTCTATTTCAACGCTCTTTTTAAAATTTATCTACTCACATAAAACAGCCTACACAATTGATTACACTCCTAAATCTTTTTGAACGTCCGCCGTAGAAGTTTTTCTATATTAAATTTAAAATCTAGGTACAACTGCTATTTTGAAAATAAACGAAAGCGTTACGTTTTTGATTAAAACTACTTTTACGGATTTTATCGCGTTTATTTTTACTTTTTATTTTTAATTCCTTTGGAATTAAAAATAAAAAGTAAAAATAAACGCCTTTCCTAAGAGATCTCTTATATAGGACAAACCAAAAGATCAATTAGGACCCGCGTAAAAGAACATATAGCTGATGTGAAGCATCAACGTTCCGGGAAGTCTGCAGTTTGTGATCATATCCTAGACGGCTCCAACCATTACCTACATCAGATTTGATTTTTTTTTTTTTTTTTTTTTTTTTTTATAGAAGAGGGGGCAAACGAGCATGCGGCTCACCTCATTTGATAGACCACAAATCCTTGCGAAAGAACACCGATTCCTACCAAGGATGATACGTGAGGCTATTGAAATTAAAAAACATCCTAATTTCAATAGAGAAGGAGGCTGGGTACTACCACCTGCTTGGGATCCTATAATCAATAAAATTAAAACTAAACCCAAGCATACCACTGCAAGACCTCAAGACATAGTCAGTTAATTTTGCATAGATCGGACCATAAACAATAATTAAAAAAGCTGAAGGTACTCCGGGTTTAACAATGACATCGGGACGTCAGTCATCTCAGTCCCCCGTGACCATGGGTGCTGGAAAGCGCCCGAAACGTCGGGAATTAAAAATAAAAAGTAAAAATAAACGCGATAAAATCCGTAAAAGTAGTTTCAATCATGTGTAGTGTTCGCGTAAATATAAGAAATCATTGCGTTACGTTTTTGTAACATTTATTTCATCAAGCATATGAAAACATATAAATCAATTTTTTTATTCCCCTCATTAAGAAATCCCTTAATAAATAATACAAGTAACTGTCTATTTCCGGTTTGATAAATATAAACATCAATCATGAATTTCATATAAATCACAGAGATATGAAAATAATTTACATTCACTTTAGTCGCGCTTTTATTTGATTGCTTTATTACATAGCTACATCCTCGAAAATATTTTAATAAAATAAATTGAATATCGTTAAATCAACTCATATTTATAACTTCGTATTAGACGCAGATGTCTAACATTATTTTTGGATGACGGGTACGATATTTTAGTCGATCAGAGGCACATGCTTATTATAAATGCTTATCTAAACAATTAATAGGTTTATCTGCTAGAAAATATCCACGCGTATCGTCACCCCTTTGTTCTAATAAGGCATATTGTAGTGCATAGTGAACATCGATAAGGTACACCTTTCACAGGTGGTCGAATCGATAAAGTCGATTCTCGAGACTACACGACGTTGTTCGTAAATCGGACGAGGTGAAACAACTTGTCCTCGGCCGAGCCATTTTTTGCCGCAAGAGATTTGTTTGCTCGCGGTCGAGCGCGACTGTCTCGCCGAAAACCCATAAACATGATCAAGTCGAGCCGACTGCCGCTTTTTACTTCGCCCCCCACTCACGTATAGGCGGGGCAAAATGCGTGGGCGGGACTGTGAAAAGGAGAGGGGATCGAATGAACGAATGCGTTGCGAGTTTGCGTTTCGAGAGGGATAGAGAATTACGGATTGGATTGGTTGTTGGATGTAGGGCCCGCCTTTGGGGTGGAGTGTAAATCGCTCAGTCCTACGTCGGAGGGGCGTTAGGCGTCGGGCGCGCGCCAGTCTGTGTCGGGATTCGAACGTGTGAAGGTGTCGTCCGGTCGGGCACGAGCACGAGGCATGCGAGGTGCGCGAGCCCCGGCTCCCTGACGTGCAGGGATGGCAGCGCGCCGCGCAGCCGCCGCGCATACATACATTAACTGTGATATACTAACTTAATTCGTTTACGTAGTAGGTAACCGTAAGGAACTTGTAGTTCGTGCTATAGACTTCTAAAGACAGTGTTTTGTGTGAAGCCGCCCATATGATCCTCCCCATGGCAGCGTACGCACAATTTGGCTACTCATATCCGCCGGCCTCGCAGGTTAGTTTTCCGCATTGAAAAGTAAGCTATCACATACAAAATGACTCAATATCATACCGCTTTCACTAAATACTGATCGGATTAGTTTCAAAACACTCAGCGTAAATAATTGGGGCATATTCATACCTTTCCTTACTGATATTGATGCTTGATACGAAATATACATTATCTCGAAAGTAAGCAAACAAATTGATTACAGTTATTTTATATACCTAACACTTAAAGTGCTCTTCTTATATTTAAATCGAAAGTATTCCATACGCTATAAATGTTATAAAGTCCTTAAGAGTTATGTTTACGGGGTTTTTAATAATACCGAAGAAGACTTATGAGGGTGACATAAATTTTACCTTTTTACGGAATTCATGCTAAACATTATTAAAGGAATATTCATAATCAGTTTCATAAATATATATATCATAGGCTTATAAGTTATAAGTTCCGTCGCTATCTTACGATTGAATATGAATGGCATAAATTATTATAGTCATTATTATAAAGGCAAATATAATCATTTAATATTAGCAAATATTTACCAAAAATTTTGTGTGCAATATGATAATGTAATGATAATAGTTAAAATACATATAATAGTTTTTTAATTTAGACTTATAACAGAATGTGAGACATTGTGAAAACTTTGTAAATATTCCTACTCATCCTGTTGATTGTATTAACTATTAATTCGTTAAATTAATCACATTAACAAATTGACATGGAAATATTGAATTTAAATTAATTATAATAACAAATTTGATTATTTTACATACGTGAAAATTAATGACTACCAAAATATCATTGCTATAAACTAATAAAAACTCACAACAGAGGTTCTATATTATATTTTTTTGTTGTAATTTTTTACAACAATTTACGGTTGTAGATAATTTCCAAATAGTGTTACTGTTATAAAAAAACGATTTATTTTTCTAATTAATTAAATGACTAATACAAATTATTTCAATCACTTTTAAATTTATCGCTTCAAAGCAACTTTGTCAGGGACGAACTGCTCTCTATTTTTAACCTAGTTGCAGTTGATTTGAATAATAGCGTTACTTATAAACGTTTCGTGCTAAACTCCAAAGATACGATTTCCGGTGTTTTATTTTAAACGCTTCCGATATTCAATATTCAATATTCTAGTTTCATGAAATATATTTTAATCCATGTAGAAATTTCAAGCGAGCTTAACATAGGCTTATTTCGTAATTCTGTAACTATCGGTAGGTACGTAAGTGTATCTTAAAGAGAAGATAATAATTTTATGCTTAAATTTTAAAGCAGGTATTATATTTATTGTAATTTATTCTGTATTTAACGTTTTGTAGTAAATGTGTATTAGGTAATATATTTATCCTTACTTTTTTTTATAAAACTGAAGTGGCAAACTGACGTAAAGGTCTATGACCATGCTCTCACAGAGTACCAGCGTGAAATAGCAGCTTAATACTGCTGTGTTTCGTATGGTGAGTGAAGAGATCCGGAGACCCTTTTTAACTGGAAACGAGGCATCTGCATTTTGATTTTTAATTTAATATAAATGTAGATGTCTATGGACCACAGCATCCACTTACCATCAGGTGGACTGGATGCTCGTTTGTCATACTTATTCTATAAAAAAAAACCTACAGCTAACTTCAAGCGGAGAAGACTACATATGCGTTATCTTTTTCTTTTTTGAATTTGGCATAAGTAAGTTATTTATATTATAGGAACTTTTAATATAACATAACATTTATTTGCTATTTCATCTACACAATTTCGTCGGTTAGTAGTCCACAGTGCGCTTTTAGCGAAGTATTTTGAACCGCACGCTTACTTTGTGGAATCCACTGTCAACAGCGATTTCACCAAAACTTGATTGAGGTACCTTTAAGTAAAAGCCTAGTCTTTCGTGAAAAACCCGCACCGCAACTCTTACTCGATACCCCCGTTGTTGAAGATGTTATGGGCCGCGGCGATTACCTACCTGCTATTTGGTGAAAATTTTAATATCAGATCAGAATTGAGGATAGATATAGAGGTCACAGAATCCACGTATATGGACTCTGTGTTCGTTCGAAAAAGAAATGTTATTTTCATTATATACACTTTCGAAACTTATCAGATAGGACATTCCAATAAGAATGTATAAAATGAAACAGTATGTATAAATTGTAACCTTAGATTTAATTTAAATTGTCCATTTTGATTAAGGAGTGTTTAATCAGAAGATCTTTTGCTAATAATTAATCCTATCTATCAATCCTTACACAAATAAAGATAATTAATTCCTTAACTAGAAAATAAAGCTAACTGGCTCACCTTCAATTTAATCAACATGGCACAATATCTCAAAATTGGAGTAGGAATATTTATATAGTTAGTATACAATAATATAGGGTTAATTATGCGTAAAATAGCAGTTTAACGCTGCTGTGTTTCGTATGGTGAATGCAGAGAACCGGAGACCCTTTTTAGTGGAAACGACGCATTCCGTCTAGGGTTTACAACGCACGTGCATTTTGATTCATAATCGAGGATTAAAAAACGAAAAATTATTGTTCATGTTTCACTGTTGAAAAAAGTATTAAATGATAAATAGCTTTTGGCAATTAATTCTACTAAAAATAACGTCTTACGAAATGTTTTCAATAAGTTTTTTTTCAGTCTTATTTTTGAAATAGTTACATTTTAGTAGTTACGTTGGTAATTCAGCTAATAACAAACCAAAGAAACAAATATTGTTTATTATAAAATGTAAGTCATTTTTAACTCATATAAAACTAAAATAAACTAACACACATATAAAATACTGTATAAAGAAATTTATATTATACGTATCTTAACACAACTTGGTCTTTGTATGTTATATATTAACATATATTTTGAACAGAAAAAAAAACCTTTTAACTTAGTGTTGCAGCATACAATCTTTAACATTTTAAAAGGAAAGTCGTATTAAAATATTGAGTTGTTTTTACCATACCTCAAACTAGCAGATTTTCCAGTCCTATCTAGATAGACTTATGTAAATTATTTTACAGGTATTCACCGTTATCAGATTGATAGAATTTTATTACAAAATATTTTGGGTCTTATTACTCTATTCAGCTTGAGGATGGTTAAACTATGTCGGAGGTTCCAGATTATACAAGGTGATGGCAATATTAGGATTTATTCACCATTTTTTCCCAACGGTGGGCTGCTTGCAAACTGCAGATGATTATTGTAATTTTTGTATGCAGCTATAATTATTTTACGTTTAATTTTCAACAATACAATAACAAACAAGTACACACACCATCTGATAGCAAGTATGATTTGATTTATACATCCATTCTCTATTCATAATAAAAATTGTGATGCATTGTCACTAATAAGAATTAAGATAGAGTGCCTCTATACCTTAAAATGGATCTACGATCTCCATCACTCACAATGTGAATCACTGCACTTATATTTTACGCTGATTTTCTAACCTGCCTAAAAACCAGAGAGACTCTACAAAGTTACATATATGTATAAACAAACAATGTATGCATAAAAGTATGAGAGACTCGAAAAAAATGTTTGTAAGCCACATTAACACTTGTTAGTGCAGCATAGTAATTAAGTCCTTATAATTACTATGAAATATGGGGGTACAAAGGCTAAAATAAGGAGTTGTGATTTAGCTTCGCAATCACGTCTCTTAGGTACTAGTATAGTTCACTGCGTCATGATCACGAAGTTACCAATAAGAAACAATAGGCCTTGAGGCTCTAAGAGTACATATCATACGAATGGAGTCCATTTTTGAAAACCCCTGGGTATACGATTAAACAAAAAGTTGATCGTCTATTAGTACTGGACTACTGATCACTTGTTGCCTCATGGACTGTCTGCGTTGACAAAGTTTAAGTCAGCTTTTTAAGTGGAAGCTTAAAAAGGATTAGTACGAACGATAAGGTTTCTAAGTGTTAATTTCATTTATTTCGTATAACTTATGCATCCACGTCGTAGTGAACATATATATATATATATATATATATATATATATATATATATATATATATATATAAACTAATTATTGTACGAGTATAGGTGTCATACTGCAGGAAATACTATACTATATTCAATGACAATACAATTAATTAATGTTAGGCATTCTAATATAATTATAATATAATGAACTAATTTAATCGTAGAAATGTGGTATATTCAATTGTAATGACAATAATTGGGTTTAATGCAGCGATATGTTCGCCGTGGTAGAGTCATGCTGCAGCTATATTAGTAGTATAGTTGTAGCACGAATGGGTCGGCTTGACCGGAGAAAGACCATGCTCTCGCAGAATATCAGCGTAAAATAGCAGCTTAACGCTGCCGTATTTCGTATGGTGAGTGTAAAGATCGAAGAGATATAATATATAGATGTTTATGAGCCACAGCAACCACACTTACCTACCATCAAGTGAACTGTGTGCTCGTTTGTCACCCTATCCTATTTTTTTCAAAGATCTACTCTGTCACACCTGTATTCACAGCAAATTAAATTTGAATTTGAATTTTTGAGTAATCTGTTATCTATTACTAACTAATGAAATAAGATTATTGCAAACGTATACATTTTATTACCGTATAAAATATGACATCCTGGACTTCAAGGCCATTTAACACCTGCCACTTTAACATCGGTCAAGCTGTTAACGTTTTAGAAGGTATAAAGCAATATGCATGCATGGGTGTATACATACGAAACACATAACCCGCCTTCTCTTGCCATCGGGTAAATAGAACACATATTACATAAAAGTCACATCAAACATTATATTCTTTAAAACTGAGTTTCATCATCATCATTATCAACATGACATCACAGTTCTCTTTTGGACAAAAGCCTCTCCCATGAGAAGAATGCCAAAAAGCACAGACCTGGGTTACCTGCATGCGTCTACTTCTTACCAGGTCATTCGAAGACATTCGACAAGCGACATTCCAGGTCGCTTGTCTTACCAGGTCATCACTACATTAGGTGGGAGTCCGCCCTACAATCCGCTTATCGGTATAAATTGTCCCTCGATAACCTTTCTTCTACATCGGTTGTTAGTTCCTTGAACTATAACACCAGCTTACTGACGTCGGCTATATCGGTTACTCAGGTTCTGCTCAGAATATATTCATTACGAAGTCTATCATGCAGAGAAACTCTGGAAAAAAAATCCTATCTATAGTTCGCCGATCGAACTAAAGCATCCTCATTTGTACTGCAGTAAAGGAGAATATTGAATAATAATAAACTACTTATACGTAAACAGAAAACATGCGAATTGTGTATAAAATACTTGTAACATACTTATGTAACATACTAAATATAAACGGAAAAAAATATAGCAATGAAAAGAAAAAACAGGCTCTGAGGCATTTCACTTTAATGCTAAGAGGTTACAACGTATCTGTAGTTTTCTTGCCTTGACGTCGCGTCGGCTGCAGGTGTTCACGGACTCCAGTATCCAATTACCATCAGGTGGACTGTACGTAACAGCGTTTATCACTTCAGGTTTATAAAACCAAAACGTTATCTTTCAATGATCAAACCCTGAGCTAACACAGTCCCGAGACTACTAAGATAATAGAATGTATTAATCCATATATATATATATATATATATATATATATATATATATATATATATATATATATATATATATATATATGTGTGTGTGTGTGTGTGTGTGTGTGTGTGTGTGTGTGTGTGTGTGTGTGTGTGTGTGTGTGTGTAACGCAACTTGTATCTCAGTGGATGTACTACGAAAAATATACCAAGCATTCTATACTCGGAATGGTATCTATAGAACTAGAAATGCTTAGCACTTAGCAGTCGGGCATTCCTACATGAACGTAAAATATTATAGATAGAAAGATAATATAAATAAAATAAAAAAAAATTAAATTAAAACGATGTCCATAAACTTTTGCCTTCCTTTTCCTCGTGAACTATTTCGAAATATAAGAGGCTATGAAAAAAAATGATTAAAATTTAAATAAATGTCCTGGTTTTATATCACACGTGGACTCGGCCAACACGCATTGGGGCAGCACGGCGGCTATTAGCCTTCCATAAACCCTCAGAAATAAGAGAAGGCCTGTATCTAGCAGTGGGACGTATCAAGGCCGTTCTGTTTTTTTTTATAAACGATAGGCTAATGCCTACCTTCGATCCCACCTAATGGTGGACATTAAAAGTAAAAGCCTATTTTCCTGTTCTTGTTCGTCAGCTTATAAAGGGTCATTGATGGATGATGATGAGGTAGTTGTCCTTTATATCTATTTGAAGTAAAGCCCAAAGACTTTTCTAGAATTTCCCATAGTTACCTGTGACACCAACGGGTGAAACACAGTTATGTATTAGATACTCGTACCAATGTAACTGAATAGAATCCTATTCACTCTTCTCCTTTCCTATTTCGTTAATTCAGACTTCTAAACTATTATGGTAAAAACATAGACATCCATGCTACAAGTCTGAATACGTTTCGCAAACACTTGCAAAAACCATAGTTGAGTTACAATTAAGTAATTTTTATGTTCATTTATATACTGTGCTGTTATTGTTTCCTTTTTTCTCTTTCTTTTTCTCATTTACTGTGAACACATTAAGTCACTTCTAAATATTGGATGTTACTACCCTATTTTGTATATAGTATGTGGTGTTTACCTTAATTAATTGTGCATTTGACTGTACGTGTTATTGTTAAATACTCATTGATGTATTATTGTTACAATTACTGGTAAACCTAATAAATAAAATAAAATAAAATCAAATAATTCATTGCAACGTGTCAAAGTCTACTGCTGAACGTAGGCCTCCCCATAGGTTGCCTAATAGGAAATAATTTGCCATTGTTGCAATTAATTGTGCATTTGACTGTACGTGTTATTGTTAAATACTCATTGATGTATTATTGTTACAATTACTGGTAAACCTAATAAATAAAATAAAATAAAATCAAATAATTCATTGCAACGTGTCAAAGTCTACTGCTGAACGTAGGCCTCCCCATAGGTTGCCTAATAGGAAATAATTTGCCATTGTTGCAACGCTTGGCACACGAGTTAGCAGCCCAGTTTTTTATTTTCTACTCAGTTGTCATCAGAAAGATGCTGCCATCCACCAGAAAGATGATATGGTGTTGGTAATATTCTGACACCGCCTCTACACGGTTCACAGCTGCTTTTTCAAATTTTAATTATTTTACTTCGATGATATACGATTACAAATCCAAAGTGTTAATAAGTAAATATGTACTACGTTTGCATCCAGTGGGTGCTGTTGAATTTGATTAAGGGGAATAAACTTCATAAAAACTAGTGCCCTCTATTTAGACACAGTAAATAGTCAGTTTTTTAAAAGAAAAAGTGTCATACATAATAATAATAACTTCTAGGCTGAATTTTGGTCATGGCGACCAGTCTGAACGGAGACTATGTGCGCAGAACTGTATTAGAGTGCCCGAGTGTATGCACAAGCACACACTCTTTATTCCCTCACTCTCATGGTCCGATGGAACGGTAATCCAATACGACTGGGGAGAGATCAGGCGATGGACCAACGGCTTTACATGTTTTCCGAGGCACGGGAGTGAAACACCGCCAACTTCTCGACTCCAGGCCGTTACAGAAAATTTTTTGACAGAAAAGCCCATAACCGATTTAGGCCTGACCTACGATTCGAACCAAAGAACTCGGGAACAACTACCGCGTTTACGACCACGAGACCATCGAGACAGCGTCATAGATACGAGGCTTTTGGTACTTTCAATGTCAAATTGCCTTTCAGTTTGGAAATGGCGTCCGTGTCAACAGTAGCCTTATAGGTGTATAATTTGTATTAACATAGAAGCGCTCACTTATTCATTCATCACATTCCTTGAGCCTATCAAAGGTCCACTGCCGGAACCACGTCCACAATTGGTTTTTTTATACCTAATGTATATAAATGAATGGTACCTACCTTTAACCATTTACGCGATTTGTGTATCGTTACCAAAAACAAAAATCGATGCAATCGATCGCCAGGTTGAATGAACTACATACATAATATACTCTCTCTTATCCGTTTTATTTTTATTTAAGTTATAGTGTTTACCGAGATTTGTTGTCACTTCTTAGTACTAAAATGGAATTCTTGTCACCATAAAAAGTGTTTTAGGTTTTTTTTTTAAGAATAAGGTTAATAAACGAGCAAACAGTCTCCTGATGGTAAGTGATGGATTCTATGGTCCATAGACTTCTACATCTATTACCAGTTAAGTGTCAAAATGCAGTTGCGTTGTCCCCCCTGAGAACTTAGGTGGAATGCCTCGTTTTGAGTAAAAGATGGTATCACGTTCTCTACACTCCACATACGAAACATTGCAGCATTAAGCCGCCATTTTACACTGGTATTCTGTGACAGCGTGGTCATCTATTCGTGCTACAACTATAATACAGCTGCAGCGTGGCTCTACCACGTGCACTGTGCGTTGTTGCTACATAAAACAGAAGCATTACGCTTCTATTTGGGTTGCCAGCTTGAGTTTAATTTTGAGAAATAATAGATATAATTTTTTTTTAATTAAATGCTGTTATGGTATCAATGGCTACATTTATTAAGAAAGAAACAGAGTTGATACGCAATGCAACGTAGTTCTTTCTAACATCGCGCGCAATATTGTATAGTTCTCTATATATCTATCACCTAAATTGAAAAATCTTTAAGATTTCAATTTATGCGATATAATCAATTTTTGAGTCTGAAATAGAGAGCGTCCGTCCTTTAAAATGAAGGACTGGAAACCCTAGCCATTATTGTATGTTTTTTTACGGGATAAGGTAGCAAACGAGCACACATTCCTCTTAATGGAAAAATGGTTGGTGTGGCCCATAGACTCATACATACATATCAGACATAGGTCTATCGTTAATTACGAATCAAATTGCAGATGCGTTGTCACCCGTGAGGACTAAGATGGAATGTCTCATTGCTAGTAAAAAGGGTATCCGGTTCTCTACACTCCCCATACGAAACACAGCAGCATCAAACTGTTGGTATTCTGTGAGAATACTAGTCTTCTCCGGTCGAGCCGATCCATTCGTGCTACAACTCATAGTGTGGTCCAACTCTGGTCGAGCCCACTTATTCGTGGAGCCGCCATAACACACTACAGCGTAGTTCTATCATATAAAATGGAAAAAGATATTTAATAATAAATATATTATATTTGTTTATTATATCGAGCACTTTCAACTTGAAAGTTTAATCAAGAAACGGCGGTTCAACACACTGTGACAGATATTTAAGTAAGGTAAATTAGCGGCTTTAGCGGAATAAATAGAATTATATAATTTACTTAAGTGTTTGTCGTTTGTTAGAAACCTTTCTCAATGCCAACTGACCTAAAAGGGTAGCATTTAAACTTACGAGGATATTTATACACTGAGTGTTGAGATAAGTAAATTAATAGTACTATTATTAGTAGGATTATTTTGCACGTGACCTGACGTAATCTGTGAGAAATTATGGAAATTTTTAATAGTCCCCCATATTAATTTTATAATATTCTTTCTGTACAAAAACTAACAATATTTCCATTGAGCTACTATTATGTACTACGTACTAGAGGCGACACTGCATTCAGCTACTCTGTTCCACTTAACTGCGGTGCTTACACCGCACGTCTTCACTTTACTTAATCAGTCACTCGCTAGGCGCTTGTAGAGTTGACACGTGTTGTGTTGATTTAAAAAAAATCTCTTGATAAAAATATGCCGTCGTGTGTACTTGGATATTGCACAAATAATTCAAGAAATGTCATTAAAAACCAAGGAATTACTTTTCATCGGTTAATAAGATACTTAATCAATAAAAAAGTATACAAAACATATACTTAATAGAACAAATTATTACTAAATCGCCATCTCGTGTCATGGAATATAAATTATGAAATTAATTTGTTCAGATGCGACATTTCAGTGGGCACTTAAGTACCTATAGGACGAATATATTATTATACACAGTTTTTTTGTAGAAACATTTATAAATTAACGTAATTAGGCAAATTTTTTTATATTTAAATCTGCTCATTATTCTTTTATTTTATTTTTAGGTTTTCACATCAAAGTCAAAGTAGAATAAATTCGTCCATTTTTAACTCTCGCGAGCCCTGCATTTATGAACGACTCTTATTCTAATTTAAATAAATATATTTGTAATTTAAATGTTATATTAACAAGTTTTGTTAAAATACATTTAGTATGTTTTTTTATATTTGACATAGATATTTTTTAAAATATTTAGATAAAAATATCATTAACATGTAATTGTGATATAATACTATGTAATATTATATTAATTACGCAAATATAATATAAAAAATAAATGACAAAATTTAAAAAAAAAACAATACTTATATTTTACTTGGGGGAGGCCTATGTTCAGCAGTAGACTTGTGAAGGGCTGTTTTGATGCTGATTTGATGGTCTGTTCCTAAAATATAAAATTTATAATATCAAATATTTTTTTTGGGAACGATCATTTTTAATACTATAGGCACATATCTTTTTTTTTTCTATTTTAATAATGGCATATATATGCATATAGCGCAAAAAGAAGCTGCTATTTTACGCTAAAGTTCCGTGAGAACGTAGTGCTTACCCAGTCGAGTTGACCTAGTCATGCTACATAAATATAATTGTAACGTGGCTCTACCACGTTTATAATATCCTCCAGACCGAATTTTGGTGACGGCGGCCGCCTCAACGGAGACTAGCCATCGGATAGGATTGTATTATAAGTGCACTCTATACCCTTACTCTCATTGTTCGATGGGATGATAAACCGACACGACCGGAGAGAAGTCAGGCGCAGAACCAACGGCTTTACGTGCTTTCCGAGGCAGGGACTGAAAAACCGACCTGACGCTGGGCAGTTCCTGAGAATTTATTGACAGAAAAAATCAATAAATGATTTTTTTTAGCATGACCCGTGATTCGAACCCAAATTCTCATGATCAGCACTGGGGCTTACAATCACTAGATCAAGGAAGTAGTCATTCCACATTTATAGTTCTATATTTGTAAGCATTAATAACTTGTTCTACATTTAAATATAATAAAAACATTTAATACATTCTAATATTATTACACAAATAAGTTTGTTTATTGCTAATAACATTCTACTCTTTTAGCAAAAAGGCGGTACAGCTGTGCGTTGTAAGTCGGTTGTGTAAATAAATATCTATATCATATTTCATACAACACTATTCTATTTTGCTTGCGAAGTTGTTTGCGAAGTGGTGACAAACGTGGCTGTCTGCATCGCTGGCAAACCAAGAATGACTTGATAAAAATAAAACTAATTAATTACTTATTAGTTCGCCCCCAATTTGACCAGGTGTAAAGTTTTAGTGTTGTTTTTTTTAGAAGTAAATAGCGTTCAAAGAGCACTGTGGACATTAAACCTTTGGACGTGCACTAGCCTAAACCCTTGAAGCAATGACATTTACGAGACTAGACATTCTTGTCCATACTAATCTTTAGAGTAGTTTTTATCTCTAATCTTCCGCTGTAAATGGATTCTCATAGAACATCATCTAAGAGAGTCATGTAGCAGTTAGGCGCCTAAGATCTTATAATTTTAAAAGAACTTCAGTTTATTCGGTCTTCAGGGACCCGGATTTTATCAGCTCGTATACATGGCAGAATACTATACCTCGTGGTAAGTAGATGCCGTGGCCCATAGACATGCACGGTAGGGGTGTCAGCTTAAAAATTATATTCGATGTAAAACATCGGATCCCTGCATTGATGTTTATCGATATATCGCTAGAAAACATCGATATTTTTTCACTATCGAATACTTTCTACAAAAATTTAATATTAGACTTTTTACAGTGAATCGCGCAGTTTGTGGTCCTTGTTTTTGTATGTGTTAATGTAGAATCAGAGACCAGATTAACATGGCTAAACTAGTATAGACTACTGAAATTAAACCTAATACTAAATCTAAAATGCATATTTAAAGTTACGTTATAAGTCGTTCTAATGTTCCAAGTAGTTATCCAACGTGACAAAGTCGCGATGATTTTTCCCTGTTACTTTCTTGTAACTGGTCGCGGTTACTTAAAAATAACACTTTCCACCAAGTATAGTCGCCTCTTACGACATCTACGAGGTGATATAGGTATTCATACACCGCCACTAAACGGTAATGGATAATTTTTCACAACATTTCATTCTTGCAATCGTCGTTTCTTTAGCGCCTCACTAAACCTTCATACAAATAATTCAATATTTTAATTTTTGATAATTTTTATTTTTGGATAAAAACATGCTAATGACTCAAAGTTATATTTATCTTCATTTAAAAAAAAATAATATTGTCATTGGCCTAACCTACTATATACCTACTCTTCGGTTAAATGATAGGTCCGACTAATTGGTCGAAAACTATCGGGCCGTTAGTGATTAAGCTGATCACTCACAGATATCACTATCTTAATGAACCTTATTTAAAATTGAAGTCATCAAGTAGTGTTAAAATTATTTAAATAAAAGTAATTTTAAATAAAAAGAGCAAATATTCGATGTTTCTATAAATTAATACATCGATATCGATAATAAATATTCGTCAAAACATCGAATAAATTTCGATATGTCGATGTAAAGTGAATATGCCTAATGCGCGGCACATATTTCCTCGATTTAGAAACAAAATGCAGATGCGTCGTCACCTCTGAGGACTAAGATGGAATGCCTAGTTTCCAGTAAAAAGGGTATCCTCTTCTCTACGCTCACCATACGAAACACAGCAGCATTAAACTACTATTTTACGCTGGTATTCTGTGAGACCGTGGTTCTTCCCCGGTTGAGCCAATGCATTCATGCTACAAGTATACTACTATTATAACTGAAGCATGGTTCTAACATGTATAAAAGACTTTTTAGCTTGGGAATGTCTAGTTTCCAATAAAAAGAGTTCGCTAGTTTACACTCATCATACGAAATACAGCAGGATTAAGCTACTAGTTCACGTTGGTATTCCGTGAGAGCGTGGGGTAAAACGAATAATGGTTTAGATATAAACACACATAAATATATTATACATTCAGAAGTAATATTTCGTTTTTGAACTTCACATATTTAATAAAAACATAAAAATAGTAGGTTTCATTCAATTAAATCGTAAGACTGAGTTAAAGTTTAAGATATACTACATGCAAGTTAATATATATATATATATATATATATATATATATATATATATATATATATATATATATATATTAACTTGCATGTAGTATAAATATAAATACAGTAATAATATATAGGTGATGAAGATATACATATTTATACAGGTTAAATGCTCTCTAAATATTGAATATATCGGGTATTTTTATTTAATGCCAGAGATCCGGCCCGGCTTCCCACGGGTGATTTCTAGATCTCAACAACAACGCCACCTACAGGGTCCAATAGAGTTTTTAAACCATCCAGAAACCGATCTCGAGTTTTAGCAAGACTAACGGACAGCAATCGGTTTGTATATAAATGATAAGATAAACAAATGTAGCGAAATAATTTGCAGAGTTTACACTGATTAACCATCGGTGCACATAGTTTTAATTGTAGTAGGCTTACAATGGATTACACAACATTTATGATATTAATTGTTTTCATGTTTACAAAAATCCGATCGCGGCGTTAGTATTGTGCGGTCCCACAACAATTTTCCGTCTAATTGAGCGAAGGCAATTGACCATTCAACTTGACTGGAGGCAGTTAGTAGTTAATAGCTTTCTGATATGGTGGCGTAGTTTTAAAATTCAAAACAAACGCTAGGAAAATTGCTGTGTAACGTAACATTCCTTCGTCCAACGGTCGCTCATGTGTACGCGACCGGCCCCTGGCATTGCGATACGTCTTTTCAGTTTTTATAGCGACTTATTAATATAAGTAAAACTCTAGAACTGGCGTGAATAGAGTTGTTTATTGTTAGATATGGAATTTACGATTGAAATATTATTTGAATTTGATTTTAGATAAGAATAAAACCGAAATCTTAGTGTAGAAGTCGAGGGACGAGCGTTCAGCGGGGCGGGGCGATCGGCGTGCGTAGCAAACGTGCTTACAAACATACTCTTATATTCCGGTGTCAAGATCATTCGTTTAACATGCACGCCGTACGATTGAGCACAGCGGGTACCAAGTTAAAGAGTCATTTAAAAGTTTATGTATGAAAAGCTCTTCAAGTTGTTTTATTTTTATGAATGGATATTGATTTACAAAGGATACTTTTTGTTTTATTTTTATCGGATGGGACTAGTGATCAAGTATTCGAGATCAAGTATTCTGCAATTATATAATATATAATATTTCTCTGGAAAACTAGATGGCTAAAGTAGTGAAAAGTAAAAGAAATGAGGTAATGATTCGTCTTCTTTCCTCCATAGAATGGAAGAGGCTCTTGTTTTGTGTAAATTTGTATTGACGAGTTAGATATTAATAAAAAAAAATAAAGAAGAGTGTATCAAAAAATTACTAGATCTGTCCCTTTGAAATTAAATATGGCTTATATGTAAGGACTTATTTATCTACTAAAGGTGGCTAATTATTATTTATAAATTCGCAACACATGTGCTAAGTGGTGCGTTAAAATATAATACGCCTTTAAAAGGAAGTATGTAAATGTACGGTGTATCAGCGCGGAAACAGCTCGGTGTGGCCGGATCATTACAATTATCCAGACCGAATGTAGCGGAGAACGTGAACGGCTCGTGTAAAGTGGATCTATTTATCTGAAAATCCGTTGGGAGGTCACGGCGAAAGTCTACAGTAAAAGCCGGGTCCGGCGCGGTTTAATTGAGTCCTCCGACCTCATAATCCGCTTCTCCCGCTCCGTCCGCTAAATGTTATTTATAAGGCAAACTCCAAACACCCGTCGCTCGACGCACCTACACTAAATATAAATTTTAGCCCCTTTTACCCTACTCAACTGTTCCAATTTTTAGTACTGGATTGTAGTATTAGTACTGTACTGTATTCTTGACTAGAGTCGGTCTTATGGGTTAACTGTTAATCCGATAAAATCCCAAGCTATTAATATTGGTAGTTCAAGAATAATCTCAAAATTAAATAAAACTCAGTTAAACCCTATAACATTTAACGGTGTTCAAATTTCTTATAAGGATGTAGTGAAAAACTTGGGAATCTTGATAGATTCTAATCTTTCTTGGTCTCCTCAAATCAACGCAGTGTCTCGTAAAATGTTTGCAGTTTATGGTTCACTCCGAAGAATGAATTACTTCTTACCCATCTCCACCAAGATTATGCTTGCCCAATCTTTACAGCTTCCCATTCTTGATTATGCTGACATAAGCTATCTAGACATTACCGAAGAGCAACTTAACAAACTTGAGCGACACCAAAATCTATGTATAAGGTTCATATTTGAACTTCGTAAATATGACCATGTATCAGAATACCGCACTAAGCTCAAGTGGCTTTCAATCCGTCTTCGTCGGAATACTCATATACTTTCTGCTCTCTACTGCGTTTTATTTAATATATCAAGTCCTCCCTACCTTAAAGAACGTTTCCAATTTCTCAGCTCCTCTCACAAACTTTCCCTTCGATCCTTAGAAAACCTTTCCCTTCTATGTCCCTTGCACTCTTCTACATTTTACAGTAAATCTTTTTCAGTCCTTGGAGTTAAGCTTTGGAATTCCTTACCATCAACTATAAAACGTGCTCAAACAATAGACTCCTTTAAAAACTAAGTTAAAAACATTATCTTTCCTTCTAAATCATCCCTCCTCCTTTTATCTATTCCTGTCGTTTTATGATCACTAGTCTGTCAATTAAGTAAATTCCGGCATGTTTATTAAATTTATTTTATATTTATAGATTACAATATTATTTATAGTGCACTCTACCCATTACTGAACTTTTCAGTTATTTTTATTTCCTATTTAGGTTGTCTGGAAGAGATTGCTGTATAGCAATAAGACCGCCTTTTGTTTTTCTCTTTGTTTGTTTCTTGTTATGTTGTATTTTTTAGTGTTCAATAAAGGGTATTGTATTGTATTGTATTGTATTAAGTACTAATTCAATCATAGTGTATGACTTAATATTAAAATATAAAAATCACATGCATCTGATGACGTCGAGGTTTAAACGAATCAAGTATTTTTTTCATTTTACTGTAAATATTATAAAAAAGACGTAGAATATTTAAGATTCTTGCAGTTGCAGCACAGACACTTTAATTGATGATTACTCGACATTGCTTGTAATTCCTATGAAAACCGGTGCTGTTATTTCTTTGCTTTAATGATTTTAACATTTACTTCAATGCTCTACAAAACTTAATGTTCGATTGTTTATATAAACGTGATGTGAGGTATCCAACGGCGAAGGTGTCAAGGAGTTTTTTATCTGTGTGTGCAGGCAGCCCTGCAATGGTATGTTTTTCTCCGTTGGTGAGGCAGTAGGTAATTAACTTGCAGCGATTATTGCCATTTCGTTTACGCTTGTTATTAAACTTGTCGACAATTTAAGATGGAACACGGATCTCAAATTGCCGCGACGCGCGCGATTGCCTTTTCGCGCACGCTTAGATTGTGTTCGCCGCTATCGATTACTCGACGCCTTTCCATTTAATTTGTTAGCGATGTTCGGTGCAAATGGCCAACGTCCCAGACTTCATATTCGAGTGAGTTTGAGAGCAACTTTTTTATTTATCTTATATTTCTCTTATGTGACGATTTTCATATAGTGAGATAGGCACCCAACTTTTTAAAATAAACAATACGACAAAAAAAGGACATACAAACTTTTTGTTAGGATAGTAGTTTGTCACTGAGCAAACTAATGAAGCAACAAGTTATTATTTATACGTAAGCGACATTTGTAGGTTGACATAATATTTCTACGGCCAGTGGGATTCAAATATTAGTGAATAAATGTCTCAATGGCAGCCGATTGAACTTGTGGCGAGACGATGTGTCGGTTTGAAAGGGCCATAAATGAAGTACTCGCCGAGTATTAACTACTGGGAATTCGACCATCGGTATTATCGACGCAATTCACCAGACGATAATTGAATGGAAGCGCGTTAAATAACCATTAATAGTTGTTGCGAGTCCGATTGATATTTATCAGTTAGATGGTCCGCCTCGGGTGTCGCTCGTGCAACTCTAATTCTGTAGGGACAGTCGTTAGCCTTATCATTCTCTTTATATATAAACTTTACTGAAATGCTAATTAATTAAAGAAACATTTCCTATTATTTTGATAGAAAAACAAACAAAGTTCAAATATAAATTTCACTTTTCTCTAAGTTTTAATAGAGTATTCAAATTAGTAAATGTTGGTGTTAGTAGATGCTTTATGTTTATGCTTATCATCTATGCTCCATAATAAAATAAAGTAGTATCAAGGGTACAAGACGTATGTGACAGTGATTCCCAATGCACCGAAATTCTTTACTCAACTTGAGAATCAAGTGGATATTTAAGGGCTAAAACAAGAAGTAGAAAGTGATCATCCATATAGCATTCACATCTAAGACGGTGGGATTATCAGTTTACAATAATTCGCCTATACTGGCTCTATGAGCACATATGTACTTTATAATAGCAGCACTTCTGGTAAGCGATAGGATTACGGTAGCTTTACCATGCAGTAGAAATCTTTGTTAAGTAAGTAGCCAAAAATATAACAAGAACATTTTAATATATTTTTTATAACAACAAAAAAAATCTAATATAAAACAATAAATTTTTGTTTGCTAGCATTTTATGCACTGTCATACGGTTCATCAGATTGCAGTAAAATTTTGTCAACTTCAGTTGACTTCAAGTGGACTGCATGATTCTTTATCACCAATAGTCTATAAAAAACAGATTCTTAAAGACATTTTATTTACTTCCTTACCGCTATAATACAGTGTTATGCAAAATGAAACAACACATTAACGTCTCTTTTTAATTCGCTCCATAAAATAGGTTTATTATTTCATGATACAATAGAACAAAACATTTTAATGTCTATATAAGCATTATTTTGCAAAAACTGCCATATCTGCTCAAAATTCGAGTGAAATATTTGGTTTAACATACACATTTTTATATATTTTATATATTAGTTGCAAAATAATGAAATAGAAATTCTAACGGTATAAAAGGTTTGCATTTGAAAGCGATTATTGCTTGAATGAATTCTAAATTCCGCCGCTTAAACATTTATCAAAGTATAGATTAAATTTGTACTCGACGTCAAGTTGGATTGTGAACTTCTATTCATGTATATGTACTTATAAGCTAACGCGTAAGCGTACGACGATTTTTCTCTGCTGCATAAAATTACAAACATTTTAACGATATCGTAAGATATTATATTTAATTTGAATGAACCTTTGATTATGTTATAAAAACCGCGATAGAATCTTCTTGTGGTTAAAGGCCTCTCTGTACAATAATAATTTGTGAACGCCTTTAAAAAAGCATAAGGTAAAATATCAACAGTGGACATTTAGTATCATATCAACTGACTTAACTTAGCTTTTTTAAATATTTTATATATTCCTGTCTTGTATTGCGTCTATTTGAATGTGTATAAAAAGTCCACTGTCGATATTTTACATTATACTTTTTTGAAGGCGTTCACAACGTCATGGATTGGGCGTAGCAGCCTCTTACAATCTGTGAGGCTCTTAACTTGTTTGAACATTCAGTGTAATTGAAATAAATCTTATTCGCTTATTCTTAATTATACCTTACATTGTATTGTACACTTAGAACGTTGGCAATAGGCAGTCAACTTTGCTAGAGTATAATGATTTGCAAACAGTGAGTGAGCGAGGGAATCATATTTGAGTGCGGACGCTCAGTTAATTGGACACGCGTGTGTTCCGGCTGGACGCCCTGTTCAAATTATAATACGACTCCCGTTCGTCAAGCATCTAAAAAGACCAAGACTAGCGTTTACAGGCCAATCATTATAATGATTGCTTATCGATTTGCTGTGTGGCGTGCTCTTTCAAAGGACCAATATTTAGTGAGTCCGATTACGCCGTCGCCCGCCGGCGATTCCGTAATCTATGTTCGGGCCTACCGTCGTCACGATATCGCCGAGGTATCTTCGTCGTTCGTATTTATAATTTTTGAAAATTCATATAATAACGTCTGATAACAATCTAATTATTATAATGTCCTCTTTAACATATCCCGTTGGCCGGTCGAAATTGGAGCGACCGACCGGCCTCCGAGACGGGATAATGCCTGCGCTAATGTATGGGGAAATTATGAGATCATCTTGATACCTTTTAACTGTGCTTTTAAAATAAACACATTTCTTCACGTTTAGTGTCGACTGACCGGGATTATGACTTCGGGTTGTGTACGTCTGATGTAAAGTAGTCTTTATATTAATGCGTTAGTGCAGGTAGCTGATGTTTTTCAATTAAAGTTATCTGAACGTGTGTAACCCGAATTTAAGATATCCTCTTAATAGATTGATAATTAAAGTACATGTTGACCAAAGTGTCTCGGGGACATTATGTATTTATCAAGTCTATAGTTGGAAGCGGCATCGCTTGACGTGGCGGCCAGTCCGGGTACCTGGGAGGAAGTGGTAATGTAGGTATGAGCGTGGCGGGTGCGACCGCTCGCAACAAATGTCCGAATCTCATCAAATATTGACGGGCTATTGAAAGCTTCGTCCATTAGCTGGCCTGCCCGTATCTAACGGACGTCCGCATCGAATGAATTTACTAGACGCATACTAAATGAGGCCACACCCTTTTCAATTACGGATACGTTCATAAGTTCCGTTCCGTCTGATAGCTGAAAATTGTTCAGGACTTCCGTTTGAAACAAGAAATTAACAGGAAACACTAGAGAATATTAAATATTTATAAGCAAATGAGCATTTATTTCGTAGAGTCGTTTTTTATTCATTAACAGATGTAATATTTTTTCTTCTACATAAATTTTATTGTATAATATTCATAGTACATTCCTAACTTGGTTTTTGGCGGGAACTAGACCACCGGCGGGTTACTGCTCCTGTATTATTGTTTAAATAACGGTTTGAAGTAGATTTTGTACGTGAAAATTCGATTTTGTGTATTAAATATCTCCATATTTAAACCGATAGTATTAGCGACAGTAGCCTAATGGCAGGGCGCGGACCGCGAACTCAAAAAGGTCGTGGGTTCGAATCCGCCATTCGACTACTAGCGTGAACCACTCGTAACAGAAGCAATATAAGCTTACCACGAGTGGTTAAGGGGAATATTAGTAATGTTTATAGCATTGTTAATATTCTTTTTAAAATAAAAAAAATAAAAAAAACGAAGAATTATGTACTTCGATGGTGATGTGAACCTAAAGATAATGTGGCTGCTTAGGCGCCTTAATAAACGTCATCGACTATCTGCTGGTTCAAGATGTCGTCAAAGTTTCATCTATGTATTGCGAAGTAGTTTAAAAAATTGTATAGGATTATTTTATATTATACTTGACCCTGGCAAAAGCACAAAACACTAAGTCCATAACCAAAGAAGTAAGGACGTACTCTTGTAACGCATTCTTTTTGAGTTTTAATTGATAGAATCAGGCGTTACTTTGCGGAAATCCATTACAATAAAGACATTTATTAATTCGCAACTATCCGCATAAGAATACATTGATGTGTCTTACCTGGATAGTCGTATTGTCGTCGATGGTGTGTCTTTCCTGGAATAGTGGTGTTGGGAGTGGTGGTGCCGGTAGTAATGGTGTTGGAAGTAGTGGTGCTGGAATTAGTGGTGACGGGATTAGTGAACGCAATTGAGGGAGGGCGGGAGGTGCTCTTTAATCCAGGTAAGACACATCATTGTATTTTTATGCGGATAGTTGCGAATTAATTAATGTCTTTATTGCATTCTTTTTTGTTCATTTTCTTGAGTTAGGATGCAAACACATTTATGGAATTTAAGAATATTTAAAAATAAATTTCTCATTATTAATATTTTATACGTGATAGAGCCACGCTGTAGCTATATTATGGTTACGGCACGAATGGGTCGGTTCGACCGGGAAGGACAACGCTCTCACCGAATACTAGCGTAAAATAGCAGCTTAATACTGCTGTGTTTCGTATGATGAGTGTAGAGATCCGGAGACCCTTTCTACAAGAAACGAGGCATTCCATCTTAGTCATCAGGGGTGACAACGCATCTGCGTTTTAATTCTTAATCGAGGATAAATGTAGATGTCTATGGGCCACAGCATCCACTTACCATCAGGTGGACGGTGTGCTCGTATGTTACCCTATTTCTGTAAAAAATATTCTAGAGTGTATTTAAAAAACGAAATAACTACATAATGGTAATTAATAAAAACATAAACTTACAATTTAAATACGAAATTTATTTCACAACAATCATTTAATTAAAAAGAAAAGATGATCGGAGCTATGTACGTCTATCCAATAAATTTCGAAGCATTCGTTCTTTTTTCATTCATATATAGCTCAGAACATTTGCTTAACGTCATGAATATGCAATGGGCATAGTGTTTTAAGAATGCATGTAGACGTATTTGTACCCAACGACGTATTCACTGAAAGCTAGAACGAGGTTTTTTTTTAATTCCTGTTTTTATTAATGAACTGTTTTTATTAAAAAATAGGTGAATGCAACATTTGTATTAACTCGATAAATCGTCCGTAAAAACCCCAACTCGATTAATTTGCACTTCATCAACATCATAATAATCATTAAAAATGTTTTGTCCACTGATGTACATAGGATTCCTCTATTTATGCCATATTAGGAATATTTGCCATAGGTACTACACTTGGCACGGGTTTTTATTTTATTTTAAGTTGTTATCAAAAACATGCTGACAACCCATCTCCATTTTCTATTGTTTCGTTTTCCTCTGTCAACTCTTATGACACTCACACATTCGTATCGGGTAGTGGATAGTCGTACACACTTTATAGTTGCACATTTTTAATACTATTGATACCTAATAATAATTTATTTGTAAAAATATCGTGGAGACCGACTATATGACTATAGACAGTACACGCGTATTTCGCCACTTTCACCCAAATACTTAACTTTATAAATGTAACCACTTAGGTATGTATTTTTGAAGATACCTGCTGTTTTATTATGGTTGCATCACGAGTGTGTCGATTCTACTGGGAAGTACCAAGCTCTCACACAATAGCAGCCTCTTTCAGTTCCCAGTGATACTATATATATATATATATATATATATATATATATATATATATATATATATATATATATATCATCATCATTACAGCCCACAAGTCCACTGCTGAACGTAGGCCTCCCCCCGGTAACGCCATAAAGCACGGTCCTGAGCCACCATCCATCGACTTCCTGCATGTCTTACCAGGTCGTCACTCCATCTTGTGGGGGGTCGCCCTACGCTACGCCTACCGTAACGAGGCTGCCACTCGAGAACCTTGAGCGTCCTCATACGGCCAGCAGTGAAGGACCACGTCTCAGATCCTAATATATATATATATATATATATATATATATATATATATATATATATATATATATATATAACACTAGCTAATTAAAATTTATTTATCAAAATCATTCAGTCCATGCACCCGTATTTGGAATTTTCTGAGTAAGTGTGATTTCTTACAATATTTGCTGAGATAAAAATTATTATTAAATGTACCATTATTATTTTTCTTCTTGCCCGTGATAAATTAATATATTTATTTTGGTTACATTATTAATGAAATTAAAAATAAATTACAATAAAAATATAAAATAAAATAAAAAATTACAACGCTTAAAATATGACGTCTCACCTGTTTTTTTATAGGATAAGTGTGACAAACGAGCACACAGTCCACCTCATGGTAAGTGGTTACTGCGGCCCATAGACATCTACATCTATCCTCGATTACGAATCAATATGCAGATACGTTGTCACCCGTGAGGGCTGAGATGAATTTAAGCGACTGTAGCCTAATGGCACGGCGCGGACCGCGAACTCGAAAAGGTCGTGGGTTCGAATTCACCATTCGACTACTGGCGTGAACCACTCGTAACACAAGCAATTTAAGCTTACCACGAGTGGTTAAGGAATATTAGTAATGTTTATAGCATTGTTAATATTCTTTAAAAAAAATACCCCGTTTCCAGAAGGGTCACACTATTGTGGGTGACAATGGGAATTATTTTTTATCACAACTATTGGTTTCGTTTGGATTGCTTTGTACACGTTTGTTACGTTTTACATATTGACGTTAGAAGAGATTGCCGAGAAGTTGCAAGCAAGGCGGGTTTGGACCTAGGAAAAATTCTTTTATTTCTTTCTGATGGTGAGTATGGTAACAGACGAAAACAGTGGGAATGAAAACGAGGCAAATATTATTTATCTTCCTAGTTGCATGCTTCGGTCTCAAGTAGAACTACAAAATTATGTAAATGACCAGGAAATAGAACAAGAAGTCAACGTTTAGACACCGAAGAAAAAATGTAAAAAGATATTACCATTAAAGTATGGAACAACTATGCTCTTTTTACTACTTGTAGAAGACTGTAACGAGGAAGTTTTTTACACTTACAAAAATGACAGCCCTCAAGATGCAGTCAGATATGGGCCTAGGAGTTGCGGTTAATCTGGAACTTTACTCCACTACCACTTCACTCCAGATTACGAAAAGAATTGGGACCGAAAAACTTTTTGTACTGACTTACCATTACTGAAGTATTTTCGAGAGGAAAATGTTAGGAGTTATTGCATCTAAATAGCGTAACAACAGTGTCATCACCATTGCATCTAACTGCCACGGATGGAATCTTGTCACAATAGTTTATTGTATTAGAGTTGTAAATAAAAAAATTGAAAATTAGAGTGGGTTGCCCGGCTATTATGATGTACAATGAACAAGTATATGGGTGTAATAAACCATTTAGAAGAAAATTTTGACTACATCGTGGAAAAAAGTGGTAACCTGTTTGTTTTTGATATAGACGCTGCTTGGCAAAATAACTGGACAGTGATTTTCGCAGAAACGTCTACCTACAAAAATATGATAACCCTCAAAACCGTGATTCTATGGAATTTCAGTCCAGATTACACCTATTATCCTAGTATCACCGATGACCATGTAGAAGTTGTCTGTTCGCAGCGGCGCGGCGATTCCGACATTGTCATCAACGTACGCGAAAAATGGACGCCAGGAGATATCGGTTTGCACCTAAAGTTCTCTGGTATATGTTCCATGGTAATTAATGGTATATGTTCCATGCTTCTTTCTTATGTATCAATAAATAATTATTTTATGAAAACGGATGTTTTATTTTTACGGAAAGAAAGTGAAAAACTTTAACTTTATGAGCTGTTTAAACAATGTCCACGCGTAGGTTACACCCTATAAAAATAATTGAGGGTAGTTGTCTTATTTTTATAACCTTTTTCTGTCAACACTAAATGTATCTGTACCATATAGTAAAAGAGTTATTTTTTATATTTTTTTTTATAAACTTGGCCATGGTAATTAAAGAGTTTACGCTGCCGTGTTGCATATGATAAGCATAGAGAACCAAAGATCTTTTTATTGGTAAGTAGGTATTCTATTTCAGCCATCAGAGCTGACAAATCATCTATGCTTTGATTTTTAAAGATTGAAAAATGTGAGAAGCATGTTATAAGTTAGAGAGAACTATTAAAGTTTTAAATAAGTTAAATGTATTTTGTTATCTACACCTGTTTTAAATTCAAATACTTACCTTTATTTAATATAATTTACTGAGGTTAGCTCGAAGTCAGGAGTAACAAAATAATTTCGTACTACAAACATTTGATATTACACGACTAACACTAGTTCGATTCTCGTCGGCACTAATAATATTGTTAATTGAAATTTCTTGTGTTACTGCATTTTCGCTTCAGTACTGAACTTAGTAAGTGAACCAAGCATCTAGTGTTGAATGTAAGATATCGTGAGGAAACCAAGAGGAAACTAGATATGCATCTAAGAAATAAAAGGTTATGTAAAGTCCGACAAGGCGCACTGAACAGCGCGGTATTTAAGAGCGCATACGCTCTTTTGGAAACGAGTAGAGACAATGCTCAGCCGCACATACATACAGTCAATTTAGAGTTTATCAAACATGAAGTGAAACTAAATTATTCGATAATTTCTTAAAAAATATTATATTTCACGATAAAAATATTTTATTTTTCATGATTCTGTGATTAATTTGTAGCGAAACTAAAATATGTTCTTTTAAATTCATCAAACAATTCGTAAATCTCTGTCATTAACATTATCTTCACAAGGATTTGTATAATCACTTTTTCAAGTCCTTGATGCTATCTTACAAAATATATAAATAATTTCATTGCACTGTTTATACTTTAGGAAGGTTAAAGTTGTATAAATTCTTTATTATTAGTTCAATACATACAATCTAATTGGTTCATAGTTTTTTCAAATTTATCGCAACTTATTTGACGATATGATACCAACTAAAGTTACTATTAAACTACGCTTTTTATACATTAGTTATCTATGTGTTATCAAATTAAAAAAAACCTGAGTTTTAGGCTGAATTAATTTATAATCCGTTTGTTATCTAAGTCGTATCGAGAAATTACAAATCCATGTCATTTATTCGTATCAAGGGATGTCTGTTACGGACAGTCGTTAAGAGATAATTATCCCTGTACTTAATGTACACTTATACCTTACTCGGTTGCATTTGACGTTCTTTAGCGTATATAAGTTTAAATTTACGAATTGTTAAGAGCTTGCATTTTGTATATGTGATGTAATGCGTTTTTTAAATTACGATAAGTACAATGTAACTTACAACATTGCTATAGTGTAACAAGAGTCGCTTTTATTTGATTCAACGATACAAAAATGTTTTCAAATTGAATCCTCTGCTTCTGAGTTTTATATAACCCAGGTCCTCTTTAGCTGAGTCATATTTAGCTCCTCAATAACTGAAATTTCAGATCAGATCCTCCGATTTATATGTATATATATATATATATATATATATATATATATATATATATATATATATATATATATATAAGCAGGAGAAGTTGTTTATTACATTAATATAACAAAATGTTTGGCCTTGCAATAACGTGTTAAAAGAAAATAGTTGTTTGCTTGTTTGGAACCAGTTTAGCCTTTATTCCGTTACTAAATTCATTTATTCCGGCTTAACGTATTGTATGAATGTTTTATTAGATTGACATTAGGTTACGAATTATAAAATTGTTGTTTCGGATTAGCAAGCTGTAGTAGTAATGGGCCGGCACAAAGAACTGTCAACGACAACAGATCTGGAAAAAAGGTTCTCAAGTGGCAGCCTCGTACTTGTAGGCGAAGGGTAGGACGACCCCCCACTAGATGGAGTGACGACCTGGTAAAACATGTAGAAAGTCGGTGGACGCAGGTGGCTCAGGACCGTGCTTTGTGGCATTCTTTGGGGGAGGCATATGTTCAGCAGTGGACTTGTGATTGTGAAGGGCTGTAACGATGATGATGACGATGAATAAAACCATTTCATAAAAATTGCATATACGTACAAGTGATACACACAGAAACGTTAAACATAATAATTAACTTGATAAAAATATCGTAATGAGGACTAAAGCGCTATTTAAACTTGTAACTTGCAGAAATTCCATAACGAAGCTTTTATTTTTAAAATACCTTTTCTTTTGACCAAGAAAGGGCACTAAGGTAAATATTTCCCCTATGAGATAATCTATGGAAAAACCCTATGTTCAGCAGTAGTCTTTTGATAAGCTGTAATTAATTTGAGGGTGTGGTAATGGAACCAAAAAAGGAGGTAGAACGCGGTCGTGCCGCGACTACTATAGTAATATCAGTGCACTCTGTGTACGTTCCGTGAAGCAAAAGTAAAAAGTAAAGTAAAGTTACAGCCTATATATGTCCCACTGCTGGGCACAGGCCTCCTCTCATTTCTGAGAGGGTTTTAGGGCAAGGAATAGTCCGTCGTGCTGCCCCAATCCGTGTTGGCGAACTTCACATGTCTTCGAAATATTTTTTTTTCTTATTTCTCAGACATGCAGGTTTCCTCACGATGTTTTCCTTCACCGCTAAGCACGTGGTAAATCAGCACTTAAAATTGCAATTAACAATTTCATTGGTGCCGGCGGGGATCAAACCCGGTTTGCTCGCGTATTGTGAAATTTACAGCGAGCGCTAACCCACTGAGCTACGACGGCTCTCCGTGAAGCAAACTCGGTGTCAATTCATCATCATCATTATCATCACTCCAGCCTTTCACAGGTCCACTGCTAAACATAGGTCTCCCCAAGAAATGCCATAATTATGCTGGTGACGATTAGACAAACATAAATAAAATATTTTAAATGGATTATTATTTTTTTTGTTCCATTAATACACATCAATTGAGGTGTCTAATTTAATGGTAAAAAGCCAAAAATCTCGTAAATAAAAGGTGAGAATAATATAACAATCTTATTTCGTACCATGTAAAACAACATAATACATAAAGAGTTCAACTACAAGAATTTTGTTCGTAATTTAGGATTCCTTCTATGCTAGTAATTACTCAAAGAATATTTGACAACAGATTGATTACATACTCGTAGTTGTTGTTGTTGTAACAATTCGCCAATTAAGGCAGGCAAATGTCCTATACCACACAGCCTAATCAGATGAGAATTTTGTTCAGTTCTAGAATATATTTAATTTCTGACTTTCTGCAGTAGTATGACTCAAGAAAAAGATGTTCAGGATTTCATACTTTATATTTTTACTATTTTTTATGTAGACACAAGAAAAAAAGGCAACAAAAAATTTATTTGAGAGTTCGCCATTGTTCCTCGATGTTGATGCAATCTACAAATGCCTATTTTTTGAAAACCTATTTTTAGACGCATTATTTAATAAAAATTATTTTTTTCTAGGTTTTTTAAATGGTAGTACTATTTAGCTGATAAGAATAACAATTTAAGCGTGCTTTTTTTTTAGGAAAGTATTAAAAACAAATATAAAATATTGTAAGTGTAGTTGTGTATTAAAGAGTTCTTAATATGTAAAAAAATACTTCCCATTTTACTTCAAAAAATTCAAACGTTATCGAATATATAGAAAATCTAATTTGTATACTTTATTTGAAAAAAATATCTGACGAAGACATCCAAAACGACGATTTTGATCTTAGCATATAAACATGAAAATTTGAACTTTGTTATTCGCATGTTTTAACAAACAATTTGCTCTTTTAATCATAATCCCTTTCAAGAATATAATCGACCCCCTTACGCAAAATATTAATTTAGGCTTCCCTCTCTTTGCTGAACACTTTTCATTTGACAGATTTGTCTAAATTACTAAAGGTTTTTATTTAATTTGAGGGTAATAGGGTTCGTAGGAGTATACGTTGGTGGAAGTGTTTGCACTGTCATCACACTGAGGTCTCTCTCCAAGTAGTTTTTATTGGAAGTTGTATTTACTTAAGCAGTCAAGCGCTCGCGGCCTCGCCCCCTTTGTACACAACGACAATAATATCGCTTATATTTGATTTGATATACCCTCCATATTGTAGCTCTTCTTGTTATTGCTGTTCTAACTTTCTTTGATTTAATAATTTATTAAAATTTACGTTAGGAGGTTTTTTACTCAGTTACAACTCTTATTACCAGTTTCTTCATCGATTACTACGTCTTTAAAAATGTATGTTTTACCTGTATTTTGTGTTTCTGGTTATATGTTACGTGGTAGAGTCATGCTGCAGTTATATAATGTTGATGAAATGGGTCGGCTCGACCGAGGAAAGAAAATACCAGCGTAAAATAGCAGCTCAATGCTGCTGAGTTTCATATGGCGGTTTAAAGAACCGGAAATTATTTTTACCGGTGACGAGGCTTTCAATATTAGTCCACAGGGATGACAACGCACTTGCATTTTGTATCTTAATAGAGGATAGACGTAGATTTCTATGCGCCACAGTATCATCTAACGTTAAGAGCACTTTGTGCCCGTTTTTCACCCTTATTCCATTAAAATATTCAGTACTTAATTTTATAAAATCATTTAAAAATGGGTGCGTTTGGCAGAAAAAAGCGCTAGCAAGTGCCTACAAGCGCTGAAATAGTTTTCGGCCAGGACACGAATGCTACTTCAGTAGCGCTGACACAATCCGCCATTTTGCTTATTTAATTTGTTTGTTTTGAAGTAGAGTTTATAAGTTGTTTTGTGCAATATTAGTTTTAAGTAATATATTGACATGAATAAACATATTATACATTTTATTAAAAATTCATGATTGGTAAGTGTTTAATATGAATACTTTACAAACATATATTTAAATTAGGTTAGGTTCTCCGGTTAAAACTAACATCGGGTCCTAAAGGAAAATAGCTACTTACGATTTGACAGCGCTTACCGCTTAAGATCGCAATGTTGCTCTCGCTAGCGCTTTTTTCTGCCAAACGCACCCATTCTGATGTAATTGTATACCTCTTCGTTGCGCTTGATTGTTAGAGTACGAGCTGGCTGTCCGCTGTATTTGAGCGTGTACGGAGTCTGTTTAAAATAATACCAAACTTTTTTGCTACTTACTTACTTACTTACTTATCTTCACGCACAATCCCTAACGGGGTAGCCAGAGAGAACAGATCGCCAAGTGTCACGATCCTTACATACCTCTTTCACTTCTTTCAGGTTCATTAACTTCTTCATACATGTACGTCTAGGTATCCGAGTACTCTTGACCCTCCCCTCTTCGAGCAATTTGCTCACATGGTCTTCGAAAGTTAGTCTCGGTCTACCTCGACACCTTTTAATATTAACTTTCGCTCTATATATTTTCTTCACCATTCGGTCTTCACTCATTCGTTCAACGTGCCCAAACCATTGGAGTACGCCCCTATCAATTTTTGTGATAAGGTCATCTTTCAATCCTGCCATATTGCGAATCTCTTCGTTTCGCTTTCGGTCGGCTATGCTAACGCCACACATTTTACGAAGAGATCGCATCTCCACTGCATTCAACTTGCTTTTATGCTTCTTCTGGCATACCCAGGTTTCGCTGCCATATAACAAAGTCGGTACCAACACTGCGTTATGTATTGCGAGGCGTGCACTCTTCCCACGCCTTGCCTTTTTACCAATGCATTCAGGGCACCATTGACTTTGTTTCCGGCAGCGACACGCCTATCCACATCCAAATCACATCTTCCATCCCGGCTGAAAGCACTCCCCAAGTATACAATTTCATTTACCTGTTCTAGACATTCCTGATTTACCCATATTTCACATTTCGTTCTCTCTTCTTCCTTTTCAAATACAACTTTTTTGCTACGCTACAAATAATTCTGAATGCTGTCAGACACGGTGACTAGTAGTTAAAGTATCTAAGTTCTAATTTTAGCTTAATCCAAAATGTAGATAGTGCAAATTTCCTACATTTTGGATTAAACAGGTTGTAGAGGCTACGTTTGTACGAATTTCAGACCGTGTTCGCTGCCCCCTATTCTATCTTGTCAACCTGTCTCAACTTATGAAAATAGATTTGTTTTACCAATCTTTTTCACCTTTAGCGTATCTAATTATTATTCTTCACCTTGAGTGTAGGTACCTAAAAGGTATTGTTGAAATCCTTAATTTAAGTGCGCTGACAAGGTCGGGAACACAGTCTACCTGAATGAAACTGGTAATGCTTATATTTTCCTCTTTTAAAATCAAAATTCGAATGCAATGTTTCGAAAGGGTCACCGCTTCTCTTTACCATAATACAAAACACCGTAATAGTTGCTATAAATTGATACCCCTAAAACCGCGTTGCTACTTATACTTACACATTATTTATCTTTAAGAAAACTTAACTTTTGAGGTGTTCTACACAAATTTAAATTTAACATATAGCTTAGCTCATACAATTTTTTAAAGATTGGCTTCTTGTTATATACGGGATTTTGTATTAATATGTATCTATTATATAATAATATATCTAATTAATATATGGTACCTATATAAAGTTGTAAGACTCAAAAGAAACTTTTAAAACCTTTTTTCATAATTATAGGCAGGTACCTAATTAGTAATTATTGTATAGGCATAGGTAGGCGCATATTATTACAAAATGGCCACGAAAACTGCAGTTTTAATGAAACATTTTTACCCAAGTTCACATAGCAATATCTAATATTATTATTATTAACAGTAATATTTGGATTTGACTCATTTATATTTTAATTTATGTTACCAATCTTTTAAAAAAAATTAAGTCTTGTTTATTTATTTTATTAAGCAAAGGGTTGATGTATTTTGCTGAATTCTTATCAACAGTTCACTCACGTGGTCGAATTATATTTAAGCTAAAAAAACCGTGCAATGTTACAAGTGAGAAATGTTTCTTTAAGTTTTTATTAGATAAAGAAATAATTGATAGAATCAGGCGTTACTTTGCGGAAAACCATTATAATAAAGATATTGATTAATTTGCAACCTTCCGCTAACTAAATAACTAAATAATTTAGTTAGCGGACGGTTGCAAATTAATCAATATCTTTATTAGGATAAAGAAATCATAAATATCATCATCATCATTATCATTACAGTCCTTCACAAGTCCACTGCTAAACATAGGTTTTACCTATGTATTGCCATTATTAGATTAATAAAGATACAACTATTAATTATATAATTTCGTCTTTGTGTAGTAGGAATAGAGGCGAGCTTTGTTTATTACGATCACTGTTATTCACTAGAGGACCTACGAGTACAACAACATACAACAAAATCAGTATTTGATACCTGAATATCGTTGTAGCAGCTCATAATGACAAAATGTGGCAACATGTTATCGTTCTGCGTTGCTAATTACGGAGGCACACGCGAACGCGATAGATAGCGTTGTTTGGCACAAAGCGAACCAATAGCGGCTCCTCTCTTTGTAATTGTAGCTCTAAAGGTGCGAACGTTCGTTCGCTTGAACGAACAGTTGACTCCGATTTCATCTTTATTATACATATATACTTATTTGACACGGTCGCTTGTGCCCTTTAGGATTGACCAGGGCATTGATAACGTTACGTTACGTGGTAGAGCCATGCTGCAGTTATATTTGTAGTATAGTTGTAGCACGAATGGGTCGGCTCGACCGGAGAAGGACCACGCTCTCACAGAATACCAGCGTGAAATAGTAGCTTAATGCTGCTTTGTTTCGTATGGTGAGTGTAGAGAACCGGAGACCCTTTTTACTGGAAACGAGGCATTCCATCTAAGTCCTCACGGATGACAACGCATCTGCATTTTGATTCGTAATCGAGGATATATGGATATGTCTATGGGCCACAGCAACCACTTACCATCAGCATCAAAAAAAAACGTAAGCAATAGGTGATATGTTTTATGGTTTTATTTTTATAATTACTCGACGTTTACCTTATTGTATTGTTTGTTAAAACCTAAAGAGACTGATATCATACAAAGATCCAGCAGTTGCCGGCGTGCCGTTAAAGCGACATTCACTAAGAATGACAATTTAATCTCTATCACGAAATCTGAGTGGGTAAGCGCGGATACTTGTCTGCCTTGAAGCACCATTCATGCCTCTGTGTTCCACGAAACTATACGTGCATGTTATTATTGTACGTTTGCAAAATGTCAACGCGAATGTATTAAATGTAAATAACACGTTATCTTTGCTGAGTGGATGTAACCTAATAGGATTATGACGTAGTCGAATTAAGGGATTGCGTTATCAACACATATGTAAAGAAATATGTATACTGTAGACGCACAGTGGCGGTGACGCGTACGATTACGTGCACATATGCATGTGAGTGTGCATGTTTGTGAGTGAAATGTTGAACTGAAGTGTAAATTATTCAACAAGGCACAGGGAGTAAAGTATGAAGGGTTATTATACGGCTTAGGTTTTCTTAGTTTACACTTTTATTGAAATAAAAAAGATTACTTATGGAAACAACCCCTAATTGGCAAATTAAAAGACTTAAAATTAACTATTTATACGTGGTAGAGCCACGCTGCAGATATATTATGGTTTTAGCATGAATGGGTCTGGTCGGTTCGACCGGAGAAGGACTACGGTCTCACAAAATACCACATTTACCAACGTTTCGTATGATGAGTGTGGAGAACTGGCCGTTTTACTGGAATCTAAGCATTACATCTTAGTCCTCGGTGGTGACAACGCGTCTGCATTTCGTTTCTTTATCGAGGTTAAATGTAGATGTCTATGGGCCACAACATCCACGTCAGACGTAAAATTAGGGTTGCCAAATGTTCGGTATTCGTCTGGATTCTCTCGACATTTTAAATTATTTCCAGACTCCCAACAAACAGCTCCTCGGAAAGTAAACGTATGGCTTTTGATTTAAAAAAAAGTTGAATTAATAATTAGACTAAAGTTTGACGTAAATTGTTTGAATGAATTGTTTGAAAATTGTTTGAAATTAAAATATTTTTGAATACCACTGAATTAGTAGACTCTATTAAATTACAGTGCCAAATAAATGTAGCAACCTAAAAAATAAAGTGCACTTGTATTAGACCGCCAGTTAGACTTAGACTTGACTTGACTTAATCTTATAGAGACCGCCAGTTCTCTAACAGGCGTGACGTTCTGCTATAGTGCACGTTAAAAGTCCTTAACAAAGGTTATTTACAGGACGAAGACGAAGATATTTGTAATTTGTTTTATTAACTTAAAAAGACAATGTGTTACAATATTTTATAAAATTTTTGTCTTACTCTTATAGATCTATAACTGAAATGAGCGACATAAGCAGTTGTCCCTTTGAAAAGTTTCGCTTTGTTTAAAGAAAACAAGTTGGTGCACTCAAACGGGGCATTAGTGGTTGAAGTAGGGTTGTGTGTACGCAGTATCTTATGCTATTATTTCTAAGTCAACCTTGCTCCAATATTTGATCAAATCTTTTGACGTTCCTTGGCCTCTTCACAGTTCTTTAATCTTTTACCGCTCAAACCGCGTTAGAGTAAATTCAACAAACATGGATTCGTATTTGCTTTAATGATATGGACTCAGTTGGGATATACTCGTATATTTCTCTGGGTACTCTGATCTGTTCTTTTATCGTATCATTTTTTATATTCTTTTTACTCCTCGATATTAAATATTTCTATAAATTTACTTGGTATATCTTAAGTAAACAGATAAATTATGTACAGTTGTGTCCTTCATAATGCTGTCGCGGCTGATTTGTTGTCTCATAAATTCATCGCAATCTCGCCTCCAGACACTTCATACTAACTTCAATCTGGTATAATCTGGTACTTTAATCCGGCATTACTTGCACTGTGTCATGCATTACCCAACGACATTATAGAGGCACCTGCAATCCGATCCTCGTTCATATAGTGAAGCCGTCACTGTCGTCTACTTTATGTTTTTTATAGGATAAGGGTGACAAACGAGGACATAGTCCACCTGATTGTAAGTAGCTGCTGTTGCCCATAGACATTTACATCTACCCTCAATTACGAATCAAAATCCAGATACGTTGTTACCCGTGAGGACCGAGCTGGAATGCGTCGTTTCCAGTAAAAAGGGCCTTTACTGTACTTATTTACGCATTGGTGATCACAGAGTCTTTGTTTACTTTTAATCTTACAACTTCGATTTAACCACTTTTCAACACTAATTAATAGTAGTTGACTGAATTGAGAATTTTATTTCGGTAGTGCGATGCTGCAACCAGATATCGGAGGTATTTTAAAAATGGTCTAGAATCCGGGAAATGACCTTTAAAATAACAGAAAGGTAAAGAGATGCGTCTGGGAACTGAAGATTCAGTTAAAGCTTACCAGGTAATCCGACTAGATTTTCAAAAGTGACGGCTCATTTATATCCTAATTTAAGAAAGTGAAATTTTTCATCGATTATTAATATTTAACGTCTGTTGGTAAGTGACCACATTTTACCACATGGGATTTGTGTTCGTTGGTCGCTCTTGATAACATATTTTTAATAATTCCAAATGGTTTTAGCTCGGAAATTCATTTGTAATTTTTCTAATAAATAGATGAGAACTGAGTGTGTCCCAAAACGAACTAAATTAAAAAGCTTATGGATTGGGTCTAGATTACGATTTTCGTATTTTATACAAGATTATTAGGGTTTAGCCACTATTGGAGTTCCGCAGTGATACAGGAACCCCTCACAATTCCGTTTTGCTCCACTGTCTAATGTGCCGTATCATCATTTTAAAGTTTTAATCTACTAAATAATTTCATATTAGGAGTATAATATAATAATATAATATTTCACAGTTATCACACAACGCCATCTAGTCCCAAGCTAAGCAGAGCTCGTGTTATGGGTACTAGACAACTGATAAACATACTTATATATTTCTAAATACATAAATATTATAGATAAATTACACCCAGACACAGAACAATTGATCGTGCTCATCACACAAACATTTGTCCTGGGTGGGAATCGAACCCACGAGTTCCGGCTTAGCAGTCAGGGTCACTAACCACTAGACCAACAGGTCTGTCATAATATAAAAGGATGTGATATATTAGGAGTATATTATTTTGATTAATTTAAGTACTTAATTATGTTACTTTACATAATGTCGCTGGGCACTACAGCACCACTTTTGAAATAAGTTAAACTTTTCACAACATGTCTCATCATGCATAAGCACACAATAACCGACATTATGCATAGTATGTCACAAAAAATAAAAATAAACTACCCTCGTAACGATTCATTACATTAAAAAGGGAAGAATTTACGAAACTATTTTTTTAAAGACTAATAATAAAATATCTGTTGATCTACCAAACAAAAGCTATCACCTTTACTGTTGCACCTCACCATGTTCAAATCTTTGATGTTATTATAAGTTATAGTCTAAATTTAATGGCACGTTAACATTCTAGAGTATTTTCAACATACAAAAACTTCGATGGATGTTGAAACATTTTTTTTATGGCTTTTGATCATAACACTATATCCTGAAGACGTGTTGATTGTTTCGTATTTGATCTTAGGATTCCCCAACTTAATTTGTTTAGCGATATTCACGTTTTCAACTGGACGTCGACGATACATAATATTAGCAAAGGAAATGGGAGTTAGTTGCCTTATTATATAGTTTAAATATAACTTTGACAAGCCAAGCAAGATATCAAGGCGGTCATTACTTTGATCAACTGAGTGCTTAAAACTTTTTGTGCAATAAAGCACTCAATGCCCGTGTTTATGTGAAGGTATATTTAAATTATTCGGGAAATATGAAAATGACTAATCTCATTTGGGTTACCTTTGAAAAATTTTCTTTTCTGTTTTTAAATCGTGTAAAATTATTTTTATTAATAGGTATGTGAATAGGTTAAGTGCTAGTTTCAAAACGTGAAATATATCTATTGTAGCATAGTTAAATCTTCTGAAAGACAATTATTGAAATTTTTGGATGATTATACACATTTAAGAAACTAATATTAGTATAAAAACTGTGCAATGTATTACTAACAACTTATGGATCTAGGTCTGAAATAAAAGAATTATTATTATTATTGAAATTATGCTTTTTACAAATAAGGGAAAAGGTAAGAATTAGAATAAGAAATACTTATTAGTCTAAACTAATGGTCATATATGCAGGTTAATTTTTCCTAGTAGGTAAACTCATCTTCAATCAAGAAGTCAATCGACGGTTCGTACTTATTTGGGCAGCGTTGGGAAGATTGCGACACATCTCGTCACGTATACGTCAAAAGTTCAAAACAAGAATGCACACAGACAATGCATATTGCTGCTGATGACATATGGATCTGAGACGAGGTCGTCCTCTACTAGCCGTCAGAGGTAGCTTAAGATTTCGACAGCGAATTATGATGGGCTATACTCGGAGTTTCGCTGAGTGATAGACTTGGTAGTGAAGATATTCCCAGTAGAACCAGTATATCCAACGTAGTCAGCAAGTGGGGGCTCGAAAAACCGGCCTCATAAATGCAAGTGGCTCAGAACCGTGTTTTATAGCATTCCTTGAGGAAAGCCTATGTTTAGCAGTGGTCTTGTGGAGGGCTGCAATTAAAGAATTAATGAAAATCGATATAAGATTATTAGGTTGAACCTCGGCTTAGACAAGTCCTTCAAGATAACGAATCTGGTGGATTTCTCCCTTTGTAAGGAGGATATGTTAATAAGAAAACAAGATACAATGGTTTTCAAATTCTATGAATGTGAACTTATAAATTTTATATAAAAATAAGTATTTACGGTAGGTACTTTACCTTTAGGGTAACTTTTTACCTTCACTTAACTTATCTTGTGTATACTCGTATATTATTAATGGTTGGTATTTAGAAACACTTTAGTTTACATAAAAAGTAAAGTTACAGCCTATATACGTCCCACTGTTGGCCACAGGCCTCCCATCATTTCTGAGAGGGTTTTAGGGCAAGGAAGTGTCCGCCACGCTGCCCCAATGCGTGTTGACGAACTTCACATGTCTTCGAAATATTTTTTGCTTATTCCTCAGACATTCAGGTTTCCTCACGATGTTTTCCTTCACCGCCGAGCACGTGGTAAATCAGCACTTAAAATTGCAATTAACAATTTCATTGGTGCCGGCGGGGATCGAACCCGGATTACTCGCGTTCTGTTATATTTACAGCGAGCGTTAACAATCTGAGATACCACTGATCTGATGTACATATTATAGTAGAAGTTCACACAGCAAATGCTACATTAAGTGAAAAATACATATAAAAGTAGAAGTATGTTCATCATGCGATTTTTGTTTTTATTATAAAACTTGCATAGCTTTTGTATTGGATTAACAAGTCGTCTTCGATTTCCCCGATCAATAGAACCACATGCAACTGTGCCTTGCGTGAATTGATGCCGTACGATGACAAACATCGCTATGCGTGACGCTAACTGAGCTTGCCCGTCCACCGCTGATCCTCAGTTTAGATAACGATTTAGTGCAGAAATGATTTTCATTATAAATCAAATTTTATCACTCTTTTCTCTTCGACAGCGAAGGGTCGTTAAAACAAAAGTTAGGTTAAGATTAAGACTTTTCGAGTATGCAAATACTCCGTTCGAGCGGGTTTTTGAATGGCGTTTCGACTTGAATATCAATGACTATTTATTGAATGTTAATCTTACTTGATATATGTAAATAATTTTTTTTTAGTTTGAAATTAAAAACTTAAAGATGTAGCCTATATAGTTCCTACTGGTGGGACCCATGCACCCATTTCTGAGAGGAATATAGAGCAAGGAAATGTCCGCCGCGTTGCCCCAATGCGTGTTTGCGAAGTTCACATGTACGTTCGATTTTTTTTCTTGTTTTTCAAACATGGAGGTTTTGTCGCAATGTTTTCCTTCACCGCCGAGGACGTGGTAAATCAACACTTAAAATTGCAATTAACAATTTCATTGGTGCCGGCGGGAATCGAACCCGGGTTTCTCGCGTACTGTGACATTAACAGTGAATGCTTAGCTACTGAGCTACTACGGCTCACTGGACTTTAAATCAGTCAATAGAAATATGTTTTTATTTAAAACATCGTAAAATCTGTCTGGAGGACATTATTATTTTTATTTTATCTGTATCTATATACAACTTTATCTAATCTGTACTACGAAAACTCTAAGAGTATGTTTTCAGAACATTAACGTTTTTAATAATTTTGATTGGGGTAAATAACGATACAGATATATGCAATTTTGTTTCGTAAACAATGACTGTTCGGCTGTCTCTCTGTCTGAACACGCATCACATAAAAACCTGCCGACTAATTTGAATAGAACTTTCATTATAGTTTAATGTAAAGGTTGAACTGTTAGAATAAAATACATTTTCTCGTTCTATCTACATTATACATGCATACGTATAATGCCACCTCTATAGAAATTAAGGTTGAGCCTCCTTCAACACTACGATACTATCCCTTATCTCCCTACAGTGATGTATAACTAGACTAATTGTGTGTTTTTCTTTACATATGTTTCTTCCTACTTCCTGCTGTATTTTATTGTGTTCATAGGCGAAATGCCTCGAATCTCAATGTAATTTAGATTTTTTTTAAATAGAGCGCGTCTGTTAAAATCCAAAAACTCGTATCGAAAGAGAACTTCAATTTAACCCTAAAGCCTATATTATATACAACTGGGCACAAGTATCGTCATTTTTCTGAGAGGGTTTTTGGAGCAGGGAAGAAGTCCATCGCGCTGCCCTTCTAGACTTTGACAGGTCCATTTTATTAGTGCCGACGAAAAAGGGGGTATTATAAGTATAACCGCTACGTGCGTACGTCTGTCTGTGTGTCCGTCTGTGACACCGTAGCTCCTAAACGGATGAACCAATTTGTATCCGGTTTTTATTTAATTTTAAAGCGAGTTTCTAGCGGTGGTTCTTAGACATAGTTTATCAAAATGTTTGTGTGATCATCAGTTTTTATATCGGGTGTTTTAAACATTTTCAGTTTAAGTTATCTTCTTTCACCATTGAGTTTTCTATAAAACTCAGTAATTGCTGTTAACCTAAGACTTGGCGTGATTGTAAAATTTATTAGTCCTACTTATTTAGTCGAGAGCCGTGGTAGCTCAGATGGTTAGCGCTCGCTGTAAATATAACAGAACGCGAGAAACCCGGATTCGATCCCCGCCGGCATCAATGAAATTGTTAATTGCAATTTTAAGTGCTGATATACCACGTGCTTGGCGGTGAAGGAAAACATCGTGAGGAAACCTGCATGTCTGAGGAATAAGAAAAAAAATATTTCGAAGACATGTGAAGTTCGCCAACACGCATTGGGGCAGCGCGGCGGACACTTCCTTGCCCTAAAACCCTCTCAGAAATGAGGGGAGGCCTGTAACCAGCAGTGGGACGTATATAGGCTGTAACTTTACTTTACTAACTTTACTTATTTAGTCCATATTTTGCTGTTGAAAGTATTTCTGATTTTTTGTTATAATTAAATATAGCTATAATTAAAACAGGTTTCTTCTTTTTTTTCTCTTATAACTTTGAGCCAAAAATGTCAATACCTCATCATTTCGTAATCCAAGAAGCTCCGTTTTTATAAATTAGAGTATTTTTCTTCTTCTTTGACAGTAATATACAAAAAACACTTTTACTTTTGTGGGAGAAATAAAATGAATGATTTTTATTAATATAGATTATTGCATAATACTTATTGAAAGTCATTTTTTTATTTACCACTTTGGGAAAAAAGCCTCTGTCCTGGGAAGAACCAGCAAGAAACCCAGTGGGACTTTTTCATGTACCAAGTACCAACTTCTTGTGTATCATTGTTTCTTGAGATCTTCTTTGGATATTCTTAGCGCAAACTTAAATATAATTACGTGATGTACGGAACCCTCTGTGTTAGACAACAGTTGTGGTTGAATTTGCTTTACGTTGGGTTCGTTGCAATGTGTAATTATATTATTTTCGGCTGTAAAAAATTATACATACAACACGCATACGTAAACACTCACGCCGGTCACCTAAAATACAGCGCAGTTGCGGAGTGAACCGGCAGACGATTTGCACCAGCAGTGCTACGCAACCGTACGCTGCGTTGCGTTGCGTTGCGTTGCGTTGCATTGCGTTGCGTTGTGCTGGTCGGTTTTGATGATGAAATTACATATTCGTATAAACATATTATAACATAATTAATCAGTTTATACTGCAGTATAGTTTGTAAAATAAGAATAAGGCCGAAAAAGTATAAAGATTTAAATCGAGTAAATTATTAGTTTACTCGGATTTAAAACAATCGAAGTAAAAGATGCCAACGAAATCAGGGGCACATTTTTGTCACTAGAGCTGTCACTAGATTTATCACGCTGTGTCAATTAGAGTAAGTTAACAAGTAAACATATTGCTTACTTTGAAGTTCTCGAAGTGAATAAAAATATTTAATAATCTATTACTTATTATTAAACACATTCGGCTAATATTCGATTAAAAACGAAGCATTTACTATATAAATCAAATGCAAAGGAGTCCGTATTATACATATTATAAATGAAACAATTTTTTTTCTCAACAGTAAGTGAAGTAAGTTTTTCATTGAGGTATCAGGCTTATTTATCATTAACGGTCTAACGCACGACATATACCTGATGCGCATCAAAACAAGGGGAAGCGTGTAGGTTTAAAAAAATACATTATATCACATTTCGCACGCCATGCTATGTGTGAGCTTTACACTTACTAGTCATATAAAATGTTCGTTAGAAGTTGACATGATATTTCCAACAGTTGTTTTCTTGGCGTAAAAAAATGTAATACAACGGCTGAACGAACTTTTATATACGAGACTACTTATATACAGTTGACGGTTCAAATACTTACTCTCGGTAGTCCGAATTTTGGTTACGGCGGCCAGTTTTAACGGATACTAGCCATCAAGCACAAATCCATTCTCTATTTCCTCACCCTCATATTCCGATCGGAAGACAATCCAATACGACCTGAGTGAGCTCAGGCACAGGACCCACGGCTTTACGTGCAATGTGCGGCACGGGTTTGAAACACTGAAAACTTCTCGACTTCAAGAAAGTTTCTTGACATAAACACCTATTAGCTGATTTTTCATATTATATTACTATTTGGTTAATGTTTTCTTATTGGTAAAGGTTGTTGTTATTTTAACTTATTAAGTTGTTTTCATCGTCATTATGATGTAATCGAATCGGTATAACGTCAGAATTGTCAACAGTTGAATTAGTTTCATTATTTTTCAAATCTATATAAATATACAACAGTTGGTGCACTGCTGAACCATAAAATTAATAAGACATCATTTACCCACCCGGGCAAATTTTTTATTTATTTATCGAATGAGGGTGACAAACGAGCACGCTGTCCACCCGATGTTAAGTGGATGCTGTAACCCACAAACATCTAAATTTATCCTCTATTAAGATTCAAAACGCAGATGCGTTGTCACCCGTGAGGACTAAGATGGAAAGCCTCGTTTCCAGTAAAAAGGATTTCTGGTTCTCTACACTCACTATACGAAACACAGCAGCATTAGGCTGCTACTTTACGCTGGTATTCTGTGAGAGCGTGGTCCTACCTCGGTCGAGCCGACCCATTCGTACCACAACCACAGTATAGCTGCAGCATGGCTTTGCCACGTTAAAAAAAACTACATCAAAATTCTACAATTCTACAGTTAAGAGCCGTACCATCATGTGTTTACAACCGTTATCAGTCGTACATCGTAGTATACACATTAGCACATACACACATAAATATTATATATTATACTCAACGCCTGTTACCCTGAGGGTAGGTAAAGTCTTAGTAAAGTTCGTACCAAATGTCGGTCATTTGGTTCGACCCACACCTCTCTCGCTTCTTACATCCTTAACTTGGCCTATCTTTAATATACGAGTAGCGTAATTTTTTTTCATTGAATAGGGTAACAAACGAGTACACAGTCCACCTGATGATAAGTGATTGCTATGGCCCATAGATATCTAGATTTATCCTCGATTACAAATCAATATGCGGATCTGTTCTCACCCGTGAGGACCAAGATAGAATGCCACGTTTCCAGTAAAAAGGGTCTCCGGTTCTCTACCTTCATCATACGAAACACAGTAGTATTCTATGAGAGTGTGGTGCTTCCCCGGTCGAGCCGATCCATTCGTGCTACAATTACCTATACTGGATACTAATATAACTTCAGCATGGCTCTACCACGTATAAAATTTAAGTATTTAGAGTAAATAGTTTATGGTCAATAAATTTGTTTACTATAACTTACTTTTAAAATTGCCCACGTTATACAGTTTATTTTATTTTATTTGCATAGTTGCTGGTCGGCGGCAGCAGCGCGGGGAACGGCGGTTCAGCTACGTCGCCTGACGGGGGCTCCAACTCGGTGCCTCCGCTGTCGCCTGGAGGCTCCGGGGTCGCTGGCGGGGCGTTGTCCCCTGGCGCGGGCAGCCACGCCAGCACCCCAGCAGCCTCCTGCTGCGACACGCCACGACCCATCATCACTGACCCTGTCTCTGGCCAGACGGTCTGCTCCTGCCAGTACGACGGGGCCAGGCTCGCCCTCACCTCTTACCCGCGCCTCTCCAGCGCTGCTGTCGGTGTTTACGGAGCGCCTTATCCTTCTTCAGATCAGAACCCCTATCCGAGCATCGGAGTTGATAGTTCTGCATTTTATTCGCCGCTGGTACGTATATTCTTTCTTTTGTGTACATACTGAAAATTTGCTATTTAGGATATATGCAATTTAATTTGTCAATTTAATTATGGTGACAATAAAAAACATTTGTGCCAATATATCCCATAAATCCAGAGCAAAGTGCACTAGCGGTTAGCAAAGTTTGACGGCATATATATAAATGTCCTTGTTGTTTGCCGTTTACCCGTTCCTGTTTCCACCTAAAGCAGAACAAACGCAAGACTGCAAATTGGTACCAATAGGTCGTTTGCCGTTTGTCCGTATACGAAGTAAAGGTTTATCGCTCTCGAATGCGAGACAACGTGTTTCGCTTTTCTGGCGTAGCGTGTGTGCCAGCGGCGAACCGGTCCGTGTGCGATGGGCCAGAAAACCTCCGACGCCTCGTGTAGCCGCGTTGCCGCCCTGTCACGAAATATTACTATTTAAAGTCAAAAAATGAATCCAAAAGGCGACCGCTGTTATTACTGCAATTAGGTACACTTTATCTCTGTTCAGGCCTGAAGGATGTCGTTATACGAATTGACGCGTTCACCCTTACAACATTTTTTTTCTGAGACGTTTATCGAGATTCATTTAATGTCATACGTCGAAAACATTTTGCGGTTTCGTAAAGATCGGTTCCACAAAACACGTTGGTTTAGCACCTTGTCTGGCACAAAGACAGACAAACGAGCGGTTGTAGTGCGCGGGTTGCTTAATCCGTATAAGGGATCGCCGAAGTAAATTTTCTATAGTATATCTACCAACCTCAACAATGATTAAAAATAACAATGAGTCAATTCATTCAAATAGTAATTCGATTTATACGTTAAGTTTAAATATCTAACCCGGAGCACATGTGAAATCCTTTAAGCCCAGAAAATCCTATCGAACGGAAGATGATCCGTTTCTTTCAAGTGTTAAGAGGAATATCTAACAGGTTTAAGACATTTTGAGAAAAATGGTGAAATGCTTTATTGGATAGGCTTACGTAATACTTGTATTTGCTGGTTATTGAAATCGTGCACACCGTTTGCTTTTATTCGACATTATTTTAAAAACATGACTTTGTTTCTACGAGGTGTAAACACGAGTTCGTTGAACTCATAAAATTATTTATATACTGTGGAACTGGTTGTTGGTAATTATGGATACATCCAAATCACCGACACCGCGATCTTTATCTGTCATTGTATTTAACGAGGTTTGCAGTAGGTAGGCAGTACCTACGCTCTGTGACCCTGTGCATGTTTAATAGCAGGTGTTTAAATGTATGTATACTGTCATTGTGTGCTGTGTGCTGCGTGCTCATACCTAAATCACGACAAGCCTGGCCGGTTCCGTGCAAGCGACAATTTATCGAACAATGACGGAGCTCCACCACAAATACACGCGCTGTCTCTGAATTCGTAAGTCTTCACCGATAGCCAATCTAAAATAAACATTTCTCCATGAGTGTAAGGTATATTTTCGAGTTACAACGCTTCACAGCCTTTGCGGGTAAAAATATTCAACTGCCATTTTAGTAAAGCAGCGACCAGCGACTCCGGTGGCGCCGTCTGTTCGAACTAAGCGACAATACATGCAGCGCCATCTTTTATCTATTGTGCGCTTTTGATAATCAATAAAAAGGCATCGGTTTTGTGGCCGCGATTCACCGTTGTCAACACGTTATGTTATGATTCACTAGCTGTGAAATTACCAACGACGTTTAAATTACTTTTTGATGTTAACAATTTTCTTTTTTTTTCTGAACTCTGCTGGACAGTTTCAGTCAACGATGAATGTATAATTTCCGAATGTTTGAGTACATCGTTTTCGACTCTACAACCTAATATGCTTTAATGGTTACTGACGTAGATACTTTAACTTGACGTAGATACGTAACTGTTATTTAGTATCTAATAAAATAATATAGCGTACCGTGTTATGGCGGAGTAAGAATATCCATTAGGTACTCTATACGTAGTGCTATTATTTATTCTGTGAACTACGTAGGCCCGTGGGCATCACAAGAGGCAACAGAGGGAAACGGGAAAAGGAAATGGATTACAGCATCTTCCTGATAACAACTTATGATAACAAAAAAAAACCGGCCAAGAGCGTGTCGGGCCACGCTCAGTGTAGGGTTCCGTAGTTTCCCGTCCGTCACAATAAGTGTTCCCACTTATGAGTTTAAAGGTGGGTATCCATTATGTTCGCGCTCCAGCAGCGCTCCACGCTCCTGCAACTGCTCCCGGTAGTGGGTACTGTTGTTTCCATCCAAGTTCAAAATGATTTTCCTAGAAAGTCCTTACAAAGTTCTACTTTTCAGATTTTTTTCATATTTTCTAAACTTATGGTTCAAAAGTTAGAGGGGGGAACACATTGTTTTTTACTTTTGGAGCGATTATTTTCGAAATTATTGACTTTATCAAAAAATGATTTCAGTTAACCCCTATTCATTGTTAAATACCTTTCCAACAATATATCACACGTTAGGGTTGAAATTAAAAAAAATCACTTCCCACTTTACATATAGGGGGGCTACCCTAATAAAACATTTTTTTCCGATTTTTATTTTACCACTTTGTTGGCGTGATTGATACACATATTGGTACCAAATTTCAGCTTTCTAGTGCTAACGGTCACAGAGATTAAGCGAGGACGGACAGACGGACAGACAGACATGGCGAAACTATAAGGGTTCCTAGTTCACTACGGAACCCTAAAAACTTCGCTTACCAACTCACTTGCCAAATGTGAAAACTATGACAAAAGTTCTCTTATGGTCAAATTATGGGGGGGAGAACTCTGTTCAACAGTGGACTCTTGCTAAGCTGTAACGGTAAAGGAAGTCAAAATATTCTTTTTTAATTTTGAATGAAAATATTTTAAAAACCTCCTGAGTAAAATGTTAACGAATGTTAACAAGGATGCATTTATAAAGTAGATATCGTTCGATATCTAATTTAAAACTGCCTGGTGCCTCTTTTGTATTTTTATTAGTTTTTATCACTTTTGTCCTGCCAAATAATAGTCAAAACAATAAAATCTATTGACACACAATGGAAAGTGTGCACAAATTTAGACTTAATAAAAAATATCTCGTGAATAGGACAAAATCGAACAAAACCACAAGAAAGGCGCCATTAAGTAAGACGATCTGTGCCGTTATGTCGTCACCGTTTACAATTTTTCAATAAAAGTACGCGTTCAAATTAAAGTTATCGACGCAGTTTAGTCATCTAATGGTTAAATTAAATTGAGACTGATAACGTTGATAATCGGCACAAAATAAAGCGTACAGCAAATTTTTATCTTTATAGCATGTTTTGAATTAAATGTCATATTTGTGTGAGTATTGTGCTTTGATTATTAATATCAACTTCATTTAGTCCTGTGGCAAAACTGAAGGAGTATAAAATCTTTCGTCAGTGCAACGGTCACGCACACGGGAGGCGTCTGCATTACATTGCTCACTCGTTTATTGCAAACGGAAATCTCATGTGAACTGTTTCCCCGGCGTAACAACCAAATGATGGACATACGGCGGCAACATCCGAAATTAATCCTTAATAATGTACAAGGGAGGGACTTAGTAAGTGATTTTATTTCTTTGTTTATCGTATTCGACGCTTGCAGTTGATAGTAATATCTAAATCAAAAGAAATCTCTTTTGAGTGTACTAAATTGTTTGTCTGATGAAAGTATATAAGAGCACGTTTTACACTTTTTAAGATAGGACTGATAAATGAGATTTTGATCGTACGAACCCTACTTCTAAATATCTAAAAAAACGAAGCCCTTATTTCTAAATATCTTTTACAATCATAATTAAACTTTTCTGAGAGAGTGAAACCGACAACCAGAACAAAATAGTTTCCTCATAATGACGTCTTACATCAAGGTTTTAATTCCTTAATATAATTATATGTCTAAGTAAATCTAAGATCCTAACTACTTTTTACAATTTTTTTTACAATTTAGAGTGCTTTACGGAATATCTAAATTCAATATAACAACTAGAATGTTGTCATCTAATTCTAAATAGTCACGTTAAAAACTTCCTATTTTATATTTTCTTATAATTTATATTTATATCGATTCAGCCGTTATCGCTAAATCGATAATTATACATAAAAAACTTATGCATCGAATATACATAGAGCCCTCTTTTTTTTTGGAACTCGTCTCGAAAAAAGAAAAGATTTAAAACTTGATAGTTGCATTTCAGTTATACCAATTCAGAATAAATGTAACAGTACTGTGTTTATTACAAACCGACACATTAGCTAGTATTAGTAATTATGGATTTACCTCCATTTAATAAATAATTTACATAAACGTTTAATTTCATATATTAAACGAACCCAAGTACATAAATCACTAGCACTAATAAAATTGTAAATTCATTTTTAATTTTTTAAGTGCTCATTTACCAAGTGCCCGGTGGTGCAGGAAAACATTCTGAAACATACAAGTCTGGGAAATAAAAAATTACACATTTCAAATCTGTCCGAACCGTTTTAGCAGGGCTTTATGAAATGAGAAGGAAAGAAAGAAAGGAAAGAGGACCCGTGGCCAGCTGCGGGACTTACATCCGCGGATACAAGCGCGGACAACATAATCAGACCCGAAAAGCAACTTATTTGTAGTTATATTTATAGCTTATAAAGTGATGTACTTGTTTATATAATTTTTATGTATGTATACATAAGTTTATTTCGAATTCTGTTTATGTTAGGTGGTTGGATTCGAACTCAAGTTCCATAGTTGCGAAAAGTAACTCCTCAGACCGAACTAAGCCATGACATCATCGAAATAAAATTACCCCATCGAAGAGGTGTCGCCCAGAAAACTCTACTTGATAAAAACTTAATTTAATTAAATTAAATTGTCCAACTTACTCCAGAAGTTGTGTACCTACTACGTTCGAGCTTTGTACGAAGTTCAACTCATGCGGCCTTTATTATTTATGTTTTACTTTATAACTTTAAGTGGGAGAAACTTTTGTATTATACAATGTAAAGATAATATTAGTCTTGATCTTTATTAAAAGCATTTCTAGATTATTTTAAAGCGTTTATTTTGTCGAAGTATTCCATATTTTATGAAAGAAATTACATTGATAGAATATTCAACCTTATACAGCCGTTGTAGCTGATTAACGGTAGTAGCATGACTGAATTGGCTCTATCGGGAATGGAATCAACGAATACCAGCGTGTAGTAATTGCCACAGTGATGAAACCAGAATCTCCTTTAACGTCTCATTTAATCATTGTGCTCATAGTTGGCGACGCATTTGTATTTTGATGCTTTATTATCTGCTTATGGGACGTAACATCCACTTATAATCAAATTTAAATGTGGATTGTTTGCTCCTTTGCCAAATATTTTTCTATAAAAATGAAATTTACTTCTGTTGAAGTAAGCATTATGAATTACGTTGTGAACCGTTTAGTTTCTATCATAGTGACATTATATTTCACCATTATAAACAGATTTGTCATCCGAAGCATTCATAAAAATATTGCTATCGGTTTTCTTCCCTAAGAAGATCACCCGGAGGGGTAGACAGAGACTACAGACTTCCATTTAGCACGATCCTGACACACCTCATTCGCCTCCTCCACATCCATATACCTACGCATACATGCTCGTCGGTTAAGGGTACTCTTAATTTGGCTCATTTTATATATATCGCCAGTTTGGACGATAAAATTTCGCCTAGGACGTCTCTTTCCGACTCTTCCGTTCGCTTCTGCAACATAAATTTGCTTTTTCACCCTTTCCTCATTCATTATTTCTATATGACCAAACCACCGAAGCATTCCTTTCTTAATCCTGGTCACAGCATCATCTTGTTGCAAGATGATGCTATTAGAGACAATTAGTCTAAAAAACTAGTGTCAAACGAATGTAAGAGCTACGTAGGTAAGCGTTGAAAAAAAACCGGAAAATAGTTGAAGGAAAGAAAGCAACATGACGTCGATTTTATGTCAAGATCTAAGTCGCAAACCAAATCTGTAATAGAACGAGATATATATATACTACTCATTTATTTTTATTTATGTTTAGACTATTAAAGTACAACAATGTAAAAAAGCTTTAAAAAAGCTACAATGATAATATTGATTTATAAAGTTATGTACTTACTTAAAAGATATCGGATACTTTTCGAAAGTCGTTTAACTAGCTGCCTACTCATGTTGTATCAAAACTGATTTAGAGAACAGAATATTCTCAAAGATAAAAGGTATCGTTAAGAAACAGAATCACTGATGTCTTATTTAAAGTATCACCGAGTAAGAAAGTCCTACGCTCATTCCATTATCGCGACTAAATTAAAACTTTCGATAAGAAATCGGGGTGCGAGCGGAGGACACGAAAGACAGCTCTGGTCGTCTATAAAAACGTAACAAAACTCCAATTTAAATACATCACTAATCTTAAGTCAAAGAGAATAAGTTTAGAAAAAGGAGACCAGAAATTCAATTAGAGAAGGGCGACGAAGCGTACGGAGCGATGCGCGGGCGACTCTCGAGGGGCGCAGAAGAAAAAATAAATAAAAGTCGAGCGAAATCAGGCGAATTGAGAATAGCCATTAAGGTGTTAATGAGGGTCTTATTAAGCCGTCTACTCCCGGTGGGTGGTCCGTCTGTACTGCTTGTTTTGTACATTAATCACTACAGTTTGAACTCCGATCTAATTATCAATTTTATATCGAGCACGTTACAATAGCGGTCTTGAGCTGTCCCGATTAATCAGTTTAGATTATTAGTCTTTTATAACATTTCTAAGCTTTGATATGGATCGATTCTTTTAACTAACCACAAGATGTTTTTTTATTCAGTACGTTAACAAACGTTAATTTTATTTAATTATCTATAAATAAATGGTGATGTGTTTTATTAAGCGTCAAATGATAGTGCTCATTAGTGAACAACGTGTAATAGAGCTGTACTCGGAGTTTCTTTGCGTGATAGACTTCGAAATGAGACTATCCGCAGTAGAACCAGAGTTACCGAAACATCCCAACCATTTGGTATATTGTAGTGGTAACGGGTTGGTCACATATCTCGAGGAACCGACAACCGATAGGGAAGAAAGTTTTTGAGTGGCAGCCTCGTACCGGAAGACGAAGTATAGGGTGATCTCCTATTAGATGGAGTGACGAGTTGGTATAGATAGAGGAAGTCAAAGTTTGCATGTAGATCATTACCGTGCTTTGCGGCATATCTTGGGGTGATCTATATATAAGATTGGATTTCTAAAGGGCTGTAATGGTGATAATGATGATAATTACAACTTATTATGCGAATGAATCACTCAATTAGTTTTTATTTTACTCTTTTTCTTGATATATAAAAGAACTAAATTTATGGTTTGGTAAAATATTATGATGTATATATTATGTATTATATGAGCCATAGTAACTACAAGCTAAGTACTCGCCGAAATTTTAATGATACGCGATAGAAATACACAATGACAAACGCTAACTGCCATTTCAAATGCTGATTTATCATTATCACATGCTCGTGGTAAATGCATATATTTTGAGGAAACCTGCATGTGCGAGGATTTAAATATACCAGGGATATGCTGTGAAGTCTGCGAACACGTAATGGAGCAGCAAAGCGGACTAAAATATCAGAACATTCTAAATGTCATAACAACTGATATAGCTTGTAGATTGTAGGTAGATATATATTATAAGATTAGGAGGATAATTTTCTTAGCAAAAGTAATTTAATAATTTACATATAGTAAGGCTTTAAATTATTATTTATAACTGGAACTTAATATTATTTGTCATAGCAAGGAAAAACTGCCGAAATAATAATTTGAAATAAGTATTACGTTTTTCATTTTTTAATATGTTTTTTAATAGTAACTGAACTTTAACGTGAATAAAGATGGCTTAAGAACGGTCGAACGTAATATTAATGAGTAATACAATTCTATAGTAATATGCTGGAGCCTAAATTTTGTCGAATTGCGTCGTAAAAATGAAGGGGACGTGCCCGCATTTACTCGTGGATTCAGAAGCGTCTTCTACCCAACCACCATTACTCTTTCGCCAATTAATTAACCAGTTGCGACCTTGCTCTGAGTAATGACCAGGTTTATTTTATTTCCTTTCTAATTAGTCGGAACGGGAGAAAGGAGGGAAGAATTTAAAAGAAACCTACGACAGGGAAATGTTTCTTAAAATAGGCGGTTAAGGTCGATTATCGTATACAATGTTTCAAGGAGTCGGGTACCTAATTTCCGTTAACTGTTTAAGCCGATGTGACACATTCAGAAAGTTTTATATGTTTATTTAAATTAGGTTTGGATATGTTTATATGCCACGTAAGATTAGAAAGGAGATAATATTAGCTATTTTGTTGGTGTTTTTATTTCTCATGTATAATGTAAGAAGTTTCTTAATAAAATACTTAATTTTATTTCATTACAGTCCAAGTAGAACTAACTATTTAAAAAAAAACGTTTGATAAATGAACTTACAGTCCACCAGATGATGAGTAGATATTGCTGACCAATGGACATCTGCAGCCCACTTTAAGAAAGAAGGCTATACCCAAATGCGTTGTAACTAGGTTTGGCAGATCGGAAGACCAAAATAACTGGACAAATTTTGTAAAACTCAGGATTTTGGAGTTGTTGCCGGGAGAAATAAATAAGAAAAATAAAAAGTTTATTTTTCTTTGAAAGGTACCGTACAAAAAGTACTTTAAATAAAATCAATTTATATAGGTATATTCAACTTTTAAGTTGCCACATGTTTTTGGCATTGGGCTTTACTAGAATCCACCAATTTGGATCCTTTAGAATTCGTTGCGAAAAGATTTGATTGCACTTTGAATTTTTCAAACAATTTACTTCAAAGTTCAGACTAATGACTAACTCAGCTTTTAATAAATCAAAAAGGGCATACGTAAACTCTCCAAGAAGTGTTGTCAGGAGACTATTTTGAGTTTTGTCGAGAGTCTGGAGATCATTTGAAATGTTATGAGAATCTAGACGAATCTCTCTCTGAGGACTACGATGAAATGCCCCCACAGACTGTAATTATGGCGGCTCTCTATACATTTCAAAATAATGCTGAATTAAGTAAACTGTGGTATGGTAGAGACTATGGGTCCGTGGGGTCCACGTACAGTGAAGTTCCTAAAGGAACTGTATCCAAGACTGGTCGTCGCTGCTGGTGACATGAGGGCTGGTTCTTTTCTCGCTCGAAGGCTAAGTATTCATTCAGCCATTCAGCGAGGAAACGTAGCCAGCGTTTTGGCACGATACGACGGGGAGCAGGACTTTATGACAATTAAAATTTTTAGTTTTAGTTTTTCCATGTTACGGTTTTTTATAATAATTGTAAATATTGTAACATAAATCGTATTAAAAATTAATTGAGACATACTTAAAAAAAACATAGCAGTTAAAGCGCTGTTGTTTGTTCCTAGACACAAAATGATACTGACCACCTAAAACATCTGAAACGAAGTTCCGATACACCTTTAGAATTGAGTAAAGCTGGTTTTATATTTTACTCTCCGACATTTTTACTGTACACAGGGTTATATTGCTATAACCAGCCAATTATGTGGAGAAGGTTCATAATAACTAATATAAGCATTTGCCACCATTTGGTGAAGAAATATTAATTAAAAACAATTTCAAACATTCTGTCCTTTTTATCTTTTAATTTCAAAATGCTTAGAAATGCATTATTTTAACTGATTTTACTTCACACGCACACATTCGTAAACGTCGATTGGTAGGCATAAACGTTGTTGCCTACGTCATAAATCACATTCAATTTGGAATCATTTCAAATAAAAGTAAAAAGCCTTATTTACTCGTATTTTCAAAAACTGCAATAACGAAACTGGATGGAACTGAATAAAGATTTTATCGCGTTTAATTACTTTAATTTTTTTTATTATCCCGACGTTTCGGGTGATTTACAGCACCCATGGTCACGGGGGGGGGGGGGGAGATGTTTGACGTCCCAATGTCATTGTTAGTCCGGCTACCTTCAGTTTTTGAATATTAATTTTTGGTCCGATTTACGCAAAACGAGCTTATAGTATCATGAAGTCTTGCAGTGGTATGCTTGGGTTTGGGTTTAATTTTGTTAATTATAGGATTCCAAGCAGATGGTATATCATTATTTACATACTTGAAGTTAAGCTTAAAATTTGGCTACTCTGAAAAACAACCCTGTATATCACAGGCATTTCCAGATTAATCACTACTTATAGCGAATATCTCGTAAGGTTACCGTATCGTGACTGCAGTATGAAAGGGTCGCAACTTATACCATATGTATATCAAACACGGGAACACGGGAACGGGATCACGTGACGGTGTAATCTATGTTTGGTCTGTTAAAACATAACAGCCGTTGAAACAGCGTATTTATCGATTTAGCGAGAGTATAAAAGCAATGAGACAATTTACTATAACCATTATACATGACAGAGCCACGCTGCGGATATAATATTATGGTGATAGCACGACTAGGTCGGTTCAACTGTGGAAGCACCACGTGTATTTCGTATGGTGAATGAGAGCCGGAGAATCGGAGACCCTTTTTAATGGAAACGAGTCATTCAATCTTAGCCCACAGGGGTGACAACGAATCTCCATTTTGATCGAGATCGAGGATAGTGTATGTTTATAGGCCTCAGCGTCCACTTATCATCAGGTGGACTGAGTACTCATTTGTCTACTTCTACAAAAATAAACCAAACATTGGAAACAATATTTGTATTGTATGGTATATTGTAATAATGTGGTTAATTCTTCTACGTTATCATACATGCGCATTAATATATGTGCTTCTATGTATGCTTTAACACTTACTCGACTTATCGTTATTATCATTTGGATCACGAGTCCGTTGTTGAACATGCCACAAAGCTCGGTCGTAATTTGTGTTCTGTCTGTTGCTGTACTTGAATCTGTGTTCATCAAGTCAGGCATATACGATCGTCACTGACGTCATAGATTCGGTATTTTCAGATACGAGGCTGTCAGCTTACAGGATTGTTAGATAATTCTTCAATTACTTTTACCGTTTTAACTCCACTGCTGAACATAGTCCTCTACCATAGATTGCCTCCTAGGGGAGATATTTACTATAGTTGCCACACTTGGGTAACTGCAGCTTTTTATTGTTAGTTGTTATTAAAAAACGTTGCCAAGCATCCCCTAGTTTGCTTCCCTCTAACACCTTTTACGTCACTGACGGGAAGTCGTGAGGTAGCGGATATTCTTAAACTGCCACTGCACGTTTTACACCGTCAACAAGCAGCATTTAATTAAATTTGTTATCAATGAATACGAATTTTACGTAATAAAAGACAACAACTGTTTTTGTTTGCCAACTTTTCTCCTGTATAGTGGAAGCAGTTAACATACATAAATTTCACAGGGATGAACATCCAGACCCGGAACAATTATTTGTAGGCCATGCAAATATTTGTTCCGTGCGGGATTCGAACCAGCGGCATTTAGGGCTGCATCTCATTGTTAAGCCATTGCGAAGCAGATCTATCAAATAAACACTACTTCTAACAACAATGAAGTTAATTATTTCACATTCAGAAGTCGGTGCTTAGGCATATTGTTTAAAGGAATTCTAAACTAGAAGTCTGCTTTTAATTTTATCAAAAGTAAATTTTTACACTTTAGAGCAGACTAAGAAATATTACAATCTCAATATCATCTAAATAATTCCATTAAAAACTCCATCAACTATTTATCACTTTTTGGGGTAGATATTTCTCTTGATATTTATATAGGATTAGGTACCTCCGAATAATAAATTATAACATAACATAAACACTCACGCCTGTCACCCAGAGGGGTAGGCAGAGACTACGGACTTCCATTTGGCACGATCCTGACATACCTCTTTCGCCTCCTTTACATCCATATATCTACGCATACATGCTCGTCGGTTAAGGGTACTTCTAACGTGGCCCATTTTCAAAATATCGCCAATTTGGTCGATAAACTTTTTCCTAGGGCGTCCCTTCCCGACTCGGCCGTTCACATCTGCCATATAAATTTGCTTTGTCACTCTTTCCTCATTCATTCTTTCCACATGACCAAACCACCGAAGCATTCCTTTCTTAATCCTGGTCACAACATCATCTTGCATACCACATTTATCTCTTATCACGCAATTTCTCACCCTGTCATTCAGATTCAACCCTAGCGTATTCCTTAAAGACCGCATTTCTACAGCATTTATTCTACTTTCGTGCTTCTTCTGCCACACCCAGCTTTCACTACCATACATTAAAGTAGGGACTAACACAGCATTATGAATTACCTTACGTGCCTGTTTTGACACATTCTGGTTCTTCATAATAGAGTGTAGTGCCCCATTCACTCTATTCCCTGCATTTACTCGTCGTTCTATATCCCTATCATATCTACCATCCCTGCTAAATACACATCCCAAATACACAAACTCATCCACTTGCTCAATTAACTCTCCTTCTATTCTTATTTCACATACCGCTTTGCTTTTTTCTCTTTCAAAAACCATCACTTTCGTCTTACATGCGTTCACTTTCATTCCCCTTTCTTAGAATATTTTTTATATATATATATATATATATATATATATATATATATATATATATATATATATATAGATACATATATTATGAGAAGAAATCATCAAAATAGGGTTCACAGGATACATAAATAATAAAAAATACAGTCGAATTGTAAACCTCCTCTATTTTTTGTAGTTGGCTAAAATAGTGAGTTTTTACTTAAGAATAACTACAACAAAATACTTGCAAATATTTATTTAAAAACAACTATATGTTAACAGTAAACAAAATTCATAAACATTAACAACATTTTTAAATTGATACAAAAATCTACTTTCGTATTAATTGCTCGTTGATTAGAGCGTTATGAGTTATGACACTATATGTATAACATCACCGCGATAAATTCACCAGCAACATATGTCAATTTGTGTTATTACCGGACCGGTGTAAACTAAATATTATATACAATATATCAGCCGCCATCGGTATCATGACGCAATGAAATAACGTGGGTGGGCTTATCACCTAGGTGTACATCGGCGATTTGACAAAAATGAGTTATATTTAGATTATGTGACAACCGATAAAACGTTATAAGGCACCGCCTTGCCGTGATTGACACCGTGCGTGTTTAAACAACGATATCATCGCATTTCTATGTCCTTATCTGCCGGCCATATTCACATACATAAGTGAAGATAGCAAAGTGGTTGCATCGCGACGTTCGTGAACGAAGCGCAACATTGAAACAGTGTTTGCGTCGCAACGCCTCCTGTGAGTTTTGTATTATAATCGTCAACAAACAAAAAGCGCCGGCCAGGCTACCCTCGTCTCACCTCCAAAGCGTTAATTACTCCGCAAATATACTCATCTTCGCACTAAGCGTTCACCCGCCGACTTTAATGACTGGGCAAACAGTGCGGTCGCGGTCAGCCGCGTCCTGCAGATCGGCCGCTAATAAATCTTCGGATTTTCCCCCGATTTCCCGGCGTCCCGCGGCGGCCGACGGCGCCCTCACTGCCGCGCCTCTTATAAATTACCAACACGGTTTCACTATAAATCAAACAATGGTCAGCAATGCATTTACTATTGTTTGAACACACTTCGTAGCGGCACGGTGGTGACCGCAGCGAATGACGCAGCGCAGTTATTGCTAGTGATGGGCTCAGACCGAGCTTGTGGTCGTGTACTCGTGTAGAGCAAATAAAGTTATGTAGTTAACTAGCGCATGGTCTGTATTTAGTAATGTTTTAATAAGAACAACTTTATATAATAGTTTATGGTTAATAGTTTATCTAAATGAGCGAAATTGCGAAATTTTTACGTGGTATGGCCATATTACAGATATATTTTGGTTGTGGCACGAATGTCTCGATTCAACCGGAGAAGAATCAAGCTCTCATAGTATACCAATGTAAATAGTAGCTTACTATTGTGCTTACTATAGTGTAGAAAACGGGGGATTCTTTTTGCTGAAAATGAAGTATTCCATCTTAGTCCTCAGGGTGACAACGCATCTGCATATTTATTCTTAACCGAGGTTAGGTGTCGATGTCTATGGGCCACAGTATCCACTTGCCATGCGGACTGTGTGCTTGTAAGTCACCCTTATTTTAAAAAAGCAACCCTTATTTTTACTCTTTGGATTTGAAACTTGGAATATTATATACGTATCAAGTACCAAGCGAAAACTAATTAGGCACTAGATTGATATTTTAAAATTTTACTGGACCTTGTATTTCAATAATCAAAGCGACAATAGCTAAAAAGACTGCAAAAGTATAATTAAAAAACCCTTGGCACAAGTATACTAAAGTAAGTACTGTCAAAGTTCAAAATAAAAAAAAATATTTCCAAAAATAAGGTCATATTATATTTCAGTATCTATACCAAGGAACGTATGATGTATTTTACATATAACATACATACCATAAACACTCACGCCTGTCACTCAGAGGGGTAGGCAGAGACTTCAGACATCCATTTGACACGATCCTGACACCGCACTCGCCTCCTTCACATCCATATACCTACGCATACATGCTCGTCGGTTACTCCTCATTTGGCCCATTGTCAATATATCGCCAATTTGGTCGATAAACTAATAAAATGAACTTTAGCTTAGGATATCCCTTTCCGAATCAGCCGTTCACTTCTGCAACATAAATGTCACTCTTTCCTCGTTCTTTCTTTCCGAATTTTTTTTTCGATGACCATGTTTTTTACTGTCATAAATATTGTAGTAATCAATAAACGTATATAGTCAAAAATAAATGGATAAAAGTAAATACGTGATAAATAGTGTACAAAAATGTTAAACAGCTGTTTTCAATTAAATGTAAAAGATAAAATAGTTATATGATTAGGACGTCTACCAATATTAACTCATGTTTGGCCGAAAATGATTGAAATCGGTAACGTAAACTCTTTTACAAGCGAGACTATCTGTTATAGAAAATCTTGTGTCCCACCACTGCTATGACAGCGATCTTAAAGCAAATTCTTTTCGTCCATACAGGTCCGTCCGGAAAAGAGGATATTGAGACGGTTCTGGGTGAAGGCACTTGCGATTTATCGCAAGGGCGGACTCAGCAGACGGTTAAGGAAATGGTTCTAATGCGTGCTAATTGAAAGTATCACGACGTTACAAAGGGTGTGGGGTCAACATGTTCAAAACAAGTAATTATATCAGTCGCATTTACTGAGCGATCTTCGGGCATTAACAACGTAAAGGTGCTTACACCGACCGTTATCTTGGCCGGAAGTCGAAAAAAAAAACGTGATCCAGTCTTAATTTTCGTCGGGCCCGACTCGCACGAGGCGTCGCGTATTAGTCGAATAAAAAAGGAGGTGTCGATTTAACTTAAGAGAGTTTTTAAATGTATCATTATTAAATTCTAATTCGTTGCTTGAAATCCGTCAAGTTAACTTAGAATAATACATTATTTAACAAATATTCTACATGTTGTACAAATATCCATCAGGTTTATGTTTTAGGTTTAGAATTTAAACTTTATGAAAAATTATTATGAATTTAAAAGGTAACTTGTTATTACTGTATAATGTAAACTACGTTTATTATATTCTTTGAACATAAACTTATATAATAAGTAATTAAATTATGATGCGGGACAATATACTTTACGAATCTGAAAAAACTTTTCAATATATTTTCATAAAAATATGTACAAAGATTCTAATAGGAGTTCCACTATTTGCACCAAAGTATTTAACAAGTAATTAATTAATTGTAAGTATAGACATTTATACCTTAATTAGTGTGGCTTAAACGACTTTGTTTTGTGTTAATTGCTTTGTACACTTTCTAACGAACATTTACTTTACATCTTACTACAAGGATGGGTGTTATTTATTAACGATTGTTTTTACTAAAAGTTTTACTAACTATTTATTAAAAGTCCAATTAAGAAAACGCCGCATCAATTTCAACGATTTTTATTGAAATAATTAGATATTTCTTATTACAATATATTATATTTATCTAATGATAATTTCTTATACATGCAGGGGTAACAAAGGGCACACGGTCTATCTGATTGTACCTACCTAGTAGGGATTAACTTAGAGATGGGCCAAATATACGTTTCATATTCGGTATTCGGCATATTCGGCAGCTTTACCGAATATTCGGCTATATCACCGAACATTCGTAAAGTGGTATTCAAAGTGTCACTTTATTAAAATGTACGAATTGAGGAAAGCGATGTCTTTCATAATTTTACTGTTGAAAGTATTTATTTGTAGGTTAAATCTATTTGTATAGCGTTATTTTTTTGAGGCACTGTAGATTTATTTCCAATTATAGCAAATAGAAAGCTTGATAAAATATTTTTGGAATCAAACAAAGAAACAATATGTTAGTACATTTCACTTTACTTTGGTCGTCAGTTTCTGTAAAATAAGTCCAAATAGTAGATTTCCGGCTACTCATTTTTGTCATATAATTATCCATTTTCACAAAGTATAACACAACGAAATACTTTTTTTCTCAGAAAAATAGTCAGAGCATAAGCATGTGCTAGCAATGTGATCAGTACTAGATGATCCAAAAACATGTCAGTTGCGGCGAGGGAGCGAGGGGCAGGGTCTGGCGCTAATCTCGAGCGCTTTATGATAACAAGTTTCGACATAAATTGGTTAGATACCGCTGTGATTCTGCCGAATAATATTCGGCCGAATATTCGGTTCGGTAAAAATTTTACCGAACTTTCGACCGAATATTCGTTTAGTCCCATCTCTACTAATGATATCTACCCCCGATTAAGACTCGAAATGCCGATGCGTCCTGGAGTCTATAACAGATTGCCTCGCTCAAGTTAAACGTTAATTAATAAATTTAAGTTAATTTTACGCTTATATTTATAATTTTTTTTGAAGACACTTACACTTACACAAAATAAAGTTTTAGAATGAGCGGAGTTATGTGAATGAGTAATGAGTAATGCCTTACGACATTTTGAAGTTTATTTCATATCGTATTCACGTGATGTTATCCTGTCCTCTGCGCTTGTCTACTTTCTAGCGGGACAGTGCAGGGAGGACCTTGAGGTAAACCCTATTTTAGGGGGGGGGGGTATGAGAACAGAACGGTGGCAGCGTGGCTCGACCACGTAGATTGCCATTCATTATCTAATTGAATAATGTTTTATAATACTAAAATCCTTAAATTCTATTGTATTGGAATAAACTGTGTTCCCCAATAAAATAATTTTTGGGGACATTCGTATTACGGCGCTCAAAAAAACATAATTAGCTTGAAAAGGCAAAATTTTACGCCATTTCATATTACGATATGACAGCTTCTAAAGCTTATTCCGCTATCGAAAAGGACCACCAGGACACTAAGCACCCCAATGCCAAACGGAATAAATGATACGTCAGTGACAACAATGCCACCGATGAAGACGTCTGTTACCCAATGCACTTTACATTGTACATTCACTAGAAAACATAGAAGTAACGCTTAGTGAATTTGGAGTGAGTTTTTTGCGAGTTATTGTAGCAATTCGGGCAGATGTCACGGGCAGGGAATCCGCGACAACAAAAGCGCCCCGGGGGCGCATTGTCCTCTCCGCCCCGACCTCCCCTGGCCGCCATTAACACTGACACCTCTAACACTCGCTCCTGTATCAAAATAATACACATAATTTATTCGCTCTGTTTATAGCTGTAGAGGAATAGTTATTGCTCTAAATGGTTTTTAATGTCCTTATTTTATAAGTAATTTATACGTCGAGTCCGGACCTTTTCAGCTGCATTCTACCCTCCAATGATGGCTATTAGCGAGGCATCAGATAAATGCGATAAGCGTCCGGAAACTTGCGAGCGGCATTCCCTGTCGAGTTATAAATTCGAGTCGTTAAATATTTCGATTGATTTTAATGAGCACGGACGCGCGTTTGCTAAGCGATTATACAGGTTATAAATTATTGATCAGTCGATGTAGAGTGCTATCAAACTTGGCCGCAATTGTTCGCGAAAGTTAGTGAGTGTTGCGGGCGGGCGGATTAAGCCGCGGCTTGGTGAACGGAGACGCGGTCGGCTGAGCGTCGCGCCGCGGGCGAATCAATCACGGAGGCTCAATAATTGATCACTCTCCACTTCGGCCTCCCCCGACCTCATTACCTCTCTCGCCCTCCACACGCGCACGCCTCATTAAAGACCGTCTGTTGTTTGTTCTCCTAATTAAAGCGGAGCTTTATCGGCCTCGGGGCCCCGTCTAATTGATATCATTGCGAGCGTTTACGATCATTGAATTACGGCCGCGATCGGTTACCGTCGGGTACGGCTATTAAACGTGACCGCACATTGTCTGGGCCTGAGCTCCAATTGACTTGTTTAATCCCAGTTTATTGTATATTTATTTATTATTCATGGGCAGCCGACAGAGCGTCCGCGACGCGGCTCATTCTATCGGTATCAAAACACCTGTGCTGCTATAGATTTAGTAGTATAGATTATGTGAGATGAAGCGTTAAATGATAGTGTAATTTAACAACAGGAAAGTTAATACATTTATTATGTATTATTTGCAGCTTGGTAGACTTTTACAGCTGCACGGGAATGTAGAAATAATCTTTGTATTGTATTTCAAACTTTTGAACAAGTAGGAATGTAAAGAATGGCCAATCGATGAGAATTGAGGTGTTCTCATCAATTGGCGATCAGTCAATTTTCGATAACAAAACAAAACGCCACGATTGGCATTCGTGATTGCGAACACAATATCACGCGTTATAAAATAATATTAAACCGATGCTCTGAATCAGGTTGGTACATTGCGACCGAAGTGGAAAATAAGCAATTCCGTTTAAATCACAATCTAGCAATTCTCTGATACCCGTGAAATTGCCGTAACGAAATAAATGTTAAATAAAACGTAAAATAAAATTATTGTGCCTCCACAAACAAATAACTGGAACGGGAGCATACCCGGAGCCAGCGCCCGTTGCTCGTTTTATGGCTTATTTGGGGGAAAAGCTTTATTGAGTTTAGCCACGTTGTCTCCCTGTCCCGCGAAAGTGGCTCTTAAAACTTATTACGCAGACTATGGAATCCCTTGTTGGACATCGTTTGCGTCACCGCCATGCGGCATGAAATGACTTTTTCGTTTGTATTCGCTCTTTATCCACTTAGAGTCATTCTTTTTTTCCACTCGCTACAATTCACTTTAGGATTTCGCTAGTCGTGCTGAGTATCGTTATTATTTTATGGTATGAATAATTTAGATTGTTTTGTTGGGACATTCTTAGTATTAGGGCTAATAAGGACAAATGCGATTCGAGTTCATTTATATTAAAGCGCGTTATTAATCAAATATACATCTTAAATATAGACCACTTAAACTTCTTACTAATAACTTCAAATATGTGTAAAATTTCACTTGCCACCAAGTGCAGCTACTTTTTTAAAATGAATTCCGATTTGTGGCACCCCCGTCCCTATTTCTAGCATGAAGGACAAAGAAATAGAGCCAATAATAGTATTTTATTTGTTTATAAATTATTTTTAATTACTTAATTACACACTGTGAGGTAGGTACCCGTATTTTTTATTCTTTAAATAAAATTACTACCTTAGCTACTTTCTGTCAGAATAACTATAACTCGTTTATTACTCCAATGTTATTAAAAAAACGATGAGATTAATACACTATAAATAATTTGACTTTTGTCTTAAGGTCTAACATTAGATTATCCATCAAAATGTCACATCGATCTGTGAAAGTAGATGATAAAACAAGTGCCAAAGGTTAGCTTCTTTCTCAATAACCTCTGTGGTAGTCGGGTTAGGGAAGTCATTTGAACTCGTGGATTTTGAAGAGACAACAACACCGGGAAATGGGCAGCAGGAAATTAAATGGCGGCATGTCAATTCGACGTGACCGGCGATAGATCAGGCTTGGGTCTAATGGCTTTACGTGATTTCTGATGAGCGGAGGTTATTTTTTATAGCTTTGGGTAACAAACGAGCACGCAGTCCACCTGATGGTAAATGGATGCTGTGGCCCATAGACATCCACATTTATCCTCAATTAAGAATCAAAATGCAGATGCGATGTCACCCCTGAGGACTAAGATAATGATGCAGCTTTTTTAATATTTTGTATTGTTGTCGGGAAGATTTCATGATATCTACGGAACATGTGATAGTGGATTCTTTTACGCCGCCACTACATGACGTGAAAGCTTGTACAGCAAAAAAGAACATATTTTACAACACAAAGCATGCAAAGGTTAAACAAACAAGCGTTTAACATTGTAATATCAATCTTTCTGTGGCAAGCAAACGTTACGGTATAGACATACTAAACAAAGAACTTTAAAATAGTCGCTTATCGCGTTGCGTAGGTATGGCGAAGGTCACCATACCTAGTACCCCGCGGAGTTCCAGCTGGCGAGATAAGATACAAGCCGATACGACCGTCTGCCAACCACCTTTCATACTAATTTACAATTCGTAACCATAAATTATTATTGCAAGGAAATAAAGTTTAATTTTTAATACGTATTCGGCTTATCAGTGAACATCATCGACGTTACGTAGTTTGTAAGGAATTCTACACCTTTTTAGAACTTACATTGCTAAAGTGAGCTATCTATGACTTTGTTTTTAAAATCAACCACGGGTTGTTATGCAAGTAACGTATCCTGTGTCATTTGATGTTTATTATGTTGAAAGCTAACGGTTTTTAACGTCAAGTAACAGTAAATAGCACTCCATTAACTTTAAATAAAACTGTCATCATCTGTGAACATCCATGTCGGAAATAATATAAATGGTTTATCTACAAAAGTCACTGCTTCTTCAAAATTTTATCAACTTATATTATTTACATAATTTGAAATTTAAAGTCAAATGCTAAAAAATATCCTAAAGCGGATACAGAAAACTAGTTAACGCAGTTAGTACCACATATATGGCAAAACCATCTCCGTGTTAATCTCAGCGCACCGCATGTTCTTCATGGGAGTTATTTATGACGCTTTACACAGCATCATTAAATTCAGCATGCGAAAGCTGCGCTTATAAGGATCGAACTCCAACAGTACAACGGACTTGGCTAGTGAGCCCGTGGAAATAATTTTACGTGCACTTTATGAAGCAGAAAATGGTATCACACAACACGTCCCCAAGTAAAATCGGCGTGCACAGTAGCCAGGAAGCTGAGGCGGGGAATGATGGAGAGGCGTCGATTTGGCAATGTGGCGGGCCGCCGCGGCGCCTCGGGCGTACCCGGGGCGCCAAGCTAGCTCAACGCGCCTCTAACCGCCGCGCCGGGGTATTTTATGAACCGTCAAATAACTTATCACCAGTTTAATGCAATGAAATAAACGAGGCATATTTATGAGCCGCGCGGATCATTGCGACGTGAACTTGCGTCTTTTTTCCTACTTTCGTTTCAAGGGTCATAGTTGGCTCTTATTTATGGATCTAGCGGCGCGTGTGAATAACGCTAATAGTGGGGCCGTCCCCTTTGCTACTGTTTATATTTATTTGGGGTCGCTGTAATGAGTCTATCTGGCGCGCTGACTCGCGAACTCTGTGGAGAATTGATTAAAATGTTGTTAGATTCAGTCTTACGGAAGAGAGGGGATGAATGGGGCCGGATAAGATTTTTAAGGGTTAATAAATGAGCTTTATCGCATAGTTAACTCGGAATAACGGTTTGGATATAAACTCCACTGCGGTATTTAGACCTTTGTTAATAGGTCTTAAAACAAACAAAGAAACTCTTTAAGGGCCCATTATTAAAGTGTTTAATAAAAAATGCTTGGCCAATTAGTGAAAACGAAATTGACAGTAAACTTGTTTAGTTGACGGCGCTTCGTAAATTAATAAAAATGAAGATATACATTTTCTGATAAGATAGTAAAAATGTTTCGTTTATTCGATAAGTACATTTACACTACGTCGAGTGAATTTTGATAATGTTGCACCTTTTATTATTTATTTTTACTGTTAAAGTAGAGCAATGGTACAGCTATATTATACTAGATTACGTCCGTATTGGTCCTCAGGAGTGATAACGCATCTGCATTTTGATTCTTAATAAGAATAGATGCATATAGTTATTATGAAGTAAATCTTGTGCCCGTCACACTTAAGTACTACCATTTAAAAGTCTTCGTTAACACATAATATACTTACCTAATGTTGTCGATCAGTATAATAAAACGTTTAATGCTAATTTGTCTATGCCCACATTATACAGTAAACGGATTAAAAAACTCTATCATATTGATATAGACGCTGTATAATAAGGTTTTTTTTATTTCGAACTCGAAGGCTGTTTGTGTTGTTGTCACCAGCTTAATTCATTCTGCTGCCTCGCAGTACAGCTGATCTCCGATGTGGAGGAGCTTAGGAGCCAGTTAAACTGAATGTAACATTAATATTAAAGGTTACAATTGGACCGTGTTGTGCAGAAATAACCCACTAAAATTTAAAGTTATTCCGATTTAAAAGATAAACATATAAATACATTTTCTTAGAGAAGAAGCCTTTTTATATTGTGTGTATATCATTTTGAAGAAAATTAAATGTTAATTTTAGGTTTACTTGTTACTTTTCGAAAGTTTTTCATACTTGAAATTAAACTCATAAAAGAGCCTCTTTATCAATTTGATCAGTTTGTAGGTTGGAGCATTTTTACAGTTTTACACATCACTGTCTAATTTGTAGTTACGGCTCCAGCCAAAATTTAGGCCTGTAGAAAGGAAATTCTCTATTTATGGACAACTATTTAAATATTTAATAAACTATAACGTTGTATATATGAAAAAAATCTCTTGAAATTTATTTACGAGAATGTGTGCATACTAAGATAGAGCAACAAAACTATAGAGACTTCCGCGAAGGCAATCAGTCTAATCATTAAAGCGCGGTCAGACACGTGTCTGACAGAACCCCTAATGCGGGGGGCGCGCCAATCATCACTCATAGTTAGCGGACACCCAACTCCATAGCACTACTGTCAGGGCCAGGAAAAGCACAATTTTTAACATGGCCCCACAAAAGAGTTGTCTCTGCGAATTTGTCATTGGCTTATTTGGTGGAGGGAAAACCGTAAGAGCGTAATATTCTGTTCAACAACGATAGATATTAATGATGCTGATGGGAAACAGTGAAAAAGGCATTATTCACTATAGCTCTACTCTATTTTGCGAACAAATATACTAATATAACAGATATATGTAGTTCTTCCTCACTGTTTTAATAACAACATTATAGATTAATGTGATAATAATACATCAAGCTTAATTAGGGGTTAATCAAATTAAACAAACGAAGAGATCACATATATACATACATAAACACTCACGCCTGTCAGCCAGAGGGGTGGGCAGAGACTATGGACATCCATTTGCCACGATCCAGATACACCTCTCTCGCCACCTACGCATACATGCTCGTCGGTTAGGGGTACTCTTAATCTGGCCCATTTTAAAATATCGCGAATTTCTTCGATGAAGTTTAGTCACGACGAGTCTAATACGAATAAAAAGTATTTAAAAAATAGAAATGGAAATGGGGATTTCCGCAGTAGACAGGGGATAGGCCAACGCACCAGTAAGCTGAAGTGGCAAGAGGCCGGCCATATAACTCGCAGAACCGACAACCGCTGACCCCATTGGTTTATTCTAGTTCCTTCTTAGAAAAGTTCTTGAGTAGCAGCCTCGTACCGATATGTGAAGTGTAGGTAGACCTCCCACCAGATGTAGTGATCTGGTAAGAGATGCAAGAAGTAGTACAACCGATGTTTGTATTGGTGGTCGTCTCTATACGTGGTACAGCCACGCTGCAACTGTATTATGATTGTAGCACGAATGGGTCAGCTCGACCGGGCAAGGATCACGTTCTCACAGAATACTAGCGTAAAATAACAGCTTAATGCTGTGTAATGAGTATAGAGAACCGGAGACCCGTTTTACTGGAATCGAGGTATACCATCTTCGTCTTCGGGGGTGACAACGCATCTGCATTTTGATTCTTAATCGAGGTTAAATGCAGATATTTATGGGCCACAGCATCCATTTACCATTAGGTAGATTGTGTGCTCGCTTGTCACCAATATTCTTTAAAAAAAATTGCCAGTGAAGTTGATGAAGAGAATTCGAATCCGACCTAGGGAGTTTATTAGCCCAAAACACTCAAACGCTAGGTACTCAATTTTAAGATGTCGCTAAGTCTCGTGGTGTCAGCGTTTGAATATTTGATCATAAGTGTATAAAAATCTTATCTTAAGTTTTGTCTTCTGGATGTGTGCATTGTGATTGCCCTATCTCTCATATCAATTATCTTTAATTAAATCTTTATATTATTTTTTGTAGGTTAAATGCTTTAAAACTATGATTTCCGACTTTGAACTTAGTTCGTTATTAGGTAGGCAACGAGCAACGAAGTTGTGGGTAGATAGGATCGATGGTTAGGGCGGCTAGTTTTTGCTATGTGTATCTCACGCTCTCCCCCATACAAGTTCTTTTACTTACCGAGTGTATTAGAGTAAAAAACGTTTCTATAGGTTATATTACTTTTATTGTGAATTAATGAATGTGTTATACTAATATTATCTCTACATATAAATATCTCAAGCTGTCTGTTAAACTCGAAAATGGCTCGACTGATTTTGATGAAATTTTAGTGTGTGTTCGATTGGGTCTCTAGGTGGTTTAGATTTATAATTGGACTTTGTAGGTGGCGCTGTTATCGACATCCAGAAACTACCCGTACCGGAAATTATCCGGGTCGGAGCGCTAGTATATTACAAATATTCTTTAGTATGTAATTTTAAAAATCTCGTATAAGCTTTATAATTGAAAATGAGTATTTAATAAAAATCACAGAATACTAGCTTCAGATAGCAGCTATCGAGAGTGTAGAGAGCCGAAGACCATTTTAACTGGCAACGAAAGACTCCAGCTTGGTCCTTAGGGGTAACAACTGATGTAGATGTCTTTGGGCCACAGCATCCATTCACCATCATAGTCCAAATTATTTAACCATCGTAGTGCAGGTTTCCTCAGGATGTTTTCTTTTACCACCGAGCACGTGTCTTATCACATGCTCTGCGGTGAACAAAAACATCCTTAAAAATTGCAACTAAGATTAACATTGGTGCTGGCGGGAATCGAACGCGGGTTGGTCGCGTTCTGTTAAATTGTCAACGTATGCGCTAGAGCTACCACGACTTATTTATACATTTATCACGATAATATAAAAATTTTAAAATGTATTTATATCAAAATAAATACTTTTATTATGATATAAACTGATAAAGAAAGAAAGACAGACAAACTGAGATAGGCTGCTTACGTTTCACGGGACGTCGAAACCAAGCTTAACTTTTTGAAACGCCTTCACGCCCACATCTTACTCCTTTTTTTCTTTAGCAGCCGGTAAAAGTTTCCAACTCTTGCCACTGCTATTGCTGGAAGTAGACATACTATGCATCGTTAAACCTTGTTGTTGGTTGCAAATGAATTTAGATTATATGTGTACTATATGTGTGCAGGTTTTAGCTTGCTTGCGGCGCCACCATAGATGTACTTAGTGTTTCTTCTATCTTTCTTTGTTAGCCTGAGCTATTATGATATTTATATTAATAATTCAAACGTAAATAACTATATAAAATATTTTATTTCATTTCATTCGCATATTTTTATTCCAAATATACCGCAAAAAAGCTCTCGTTACGTGCGCATCACGAACGTTATGTTATTTGTTACCTCCGTGCTCAACTTTTTAGAAACGTTCGAATGTCATTTAAGTACAGTTTCGCTCATAAACGACGAAATAACTCTTGAATATTATGCACGACTTTAACTGCCTCTAATGTACTTTAATGTTTCAAAACGCAACCGAAGTTGCTAGCACGGAACGGAAGAAAAATCACTGCGACAATAGACGCACGCCACTTTTTCTTACTTAAAAACTGAGGGGACGACAAATAAGCCCGACTCTTCTATTCAGTTATCGCACGGCGTCACAACCAGTGCTCCATATGTATCATAATGCATTTCGTTTTATTATCAGAGGAGTCTGTGCAAAACGCGACCGGGGGAGAAACAAGGGTCGCTATCCCGAGGCGCGGAATCATTCACACTTTTAATTTAGTTGCTCCTAATGCATGCGAATAACTTAGTAAAGAGGGTCGACCTCGCCCTCCCGCACTCACTAGCTCACAGTTAAACAACTATCACGCATCGGGGCCTCGTAGGCCTTAATAGTGTTCCCCTCTATACCCATACATTATGCAAATGCTCCAGTGATATGTCAGCCAGTACACTTGGGACTTTTATTGTTGTTCGTGTGTTTACTCCCTTTTATTAAGTCTGCTTTAATTAAATTTAAGCCAGCGTATTTGTTAGGCCGATTGACTGAAAGGAATTAAGCGTTGTGATTTATATCTTCTTATGCCCGTTATTTATTGAAGGATGTACTTGTTCTGTCTGTACAAAGTGACTCCAACAAATATTATGACGAGGAGGTATACGTCACTTTCAAATAATTAGGAAAATCTCTGTTTTCAATCAGTAATGGATTAATTGTATTCACCTGCTCGATTACAATAATATTTTCCCAAATACAGAACCCCACAATTGTAATGGCGACTTCATTGATACCTACATATATCCATAAACATTCAGAATGATTGAATTCGATATTTGTTTTATTATTTTATATTTGATGATGTTACTTTATTTTCTTTTTATGTGCAATAATGCATTGGTCTTGTCATCGTTTTTAATGCAGCGTTAGTGCTCAAGATTTTAATTAGAAATAAGCCACATCCAGCCTTATACTATATAAGTATTAGTTTTCGGGTTTGAACAAAATATTATTGACGACCATGTAGGCTAGTGAGTACCTGGGTACTACGCCACCGTCTCAAAGTCGAATCCCAGCCGGATTCAATATTTGTGCAACGTCACAAATTATTGGTTGTATTGTAGTTGCCATAGTCACCTTCGAGCTTATAAACGTCAGCATAAGTGTGCAAGTGACTTTGGATGAGTTCCTCCCAGGTCTTTAAGTTTGTGCAAACATTTGTGCATTTGTGGCAATATTAAGGTTAGCCGTTTTGTGTCGGCGTAAAAGAATTTTATTACTGTATTTCGGCCCGTGGGCGTCGTAAAAGGCGAATGGAGTGTGGCAAAAATTTCTAATAGTTTCCAATAGATGGCAGTATAAGCATCTCATTTAAGCTCGATTTAACCCAGACCGAAGACGGAAAGCAACGTCAAAGGTGTGAGACGTCTGGTCGAGCGTGACGTTTGGGGAAAATTATTCTTACTACAGGAGAGCCTGATGTCAGCTGTAGATTTCACGTAAGAACAAGAAGAATGAACACAGATTATAAAACATCATCGTTACAATAATTGTATACATTTTTTTACCATCACAAACATCTTCGAAACTCGTGAACCCAGAGCGCTACATTTCATATTGTAAAGGAAGAACCTTTACTTATTTGATTGATATGATTTGTGTTGTTGAAGTCTCCGAATATAAAGTTCTGCAAGGTCAGGCTGATATCATCATCATAATTATAATCGTCGATTGTCAAAGATTGATGAACAAAGTCTAAATTCAAAATTGTGCATCGTAAGCGAAAGAATTTCCTTCAAAATGCCGATTTTAGCCATCTAAAGACTCATTCACCGGTTTTGTGTTTCAGAGCAACCCATACGCTTTGAAGGAGGGCGGCGGTGAGATGTCGGCGTGGACGTCCGCGGGCCTCCAACCCTCCGGCGGCTACTATCCCTACGACCCCACGCTCGCTGCTTACGGGTAAGTCCCATGGGTCTCCGAGACCCGAAGTCTACAGCTCGCGCCACTTTAGATAAAGCCAGCGCCGCATACGGATTAACATAACACCGCCCTATCGAGACTTATCTCACTCTAATAAATGGCTACGCGAAAGGCTCGTGTTTGTGTTTCACATTTCGATTTGACTTTAATGATTAATGTATGTTGTGCATATGTGTCCGTTATTTGGGTTGCTCGATTAATTGCCTTTAACAACGAAGTCACGTTTTCACATACGTATTGCTTTTAATTTATCAGTTTTAAATTATTATACTGTTTTACCTGAGACGAAAATTAACTTAAATTTTCGTCCGAGTCCCTTAATTTGAACCCTCTTGTTATATATATTATAGTAAATATTCGCTCAAGAAATCTTTAGTAACCCTTAAATAGTCATAATCATAATGATTCAGATTTTGAAATTAGAATCATACAAAGTCTTAACAAACATTATCAAATATAATTTTGTAAATTTCTATCAACACATCATAAGTATTAGGAGGTGATTTAAATAGAAATATTAAAATCTATAATTGTTACCACACCAGAAGAAAATAAATTAGGTTTGGAATTAACGTCAATGCTGTTGTTTAAAAAAATAACAAAAGAAATTATAACACAGTCCATGTCAGTACGTACGTAGGTACTTTTGTTAGTTTAGTTTGTTAGTTGCGTTAAAGTAATTACAAACATTACTAGTAATTACTCTGAGATTATTACAAATACATACGGCTTCTTAATTCTAAAATCGACATTTACTTAAACAATGCTTAATTTTGCACTTTCTCTCTTCAATATGACAATAGGGAGGGAGAGTCAGGTATAGATAATTAATATTTAATAGTAAAGCCGATCATATGTGAATATACCTATTTTACCCACGCAAAAAAATCACTTCGTAATGATTCAAAATCGGCGTTAGCTATCTTTTACCTTGGGTATTTGAAATAATCATAAAGTGTAGACGTTGTTAATAAAGTAGATCTTGACTTATAATCTGTAAAATTATATTAAAAACTTTATTGGAGAGGGGATTTAGTTCGGCATTTTAGATTTCATCAAGTTTTGCGTTACGCGTATTACAAAATATAAAGACGTAATAAATTGAGGACACTAACTATATGTGTAAATTTGTTCTGTTTTTTATCTTTATAAATAAAGAAAAGGGAGGCAGGCTATCAATGTTGTTAATTTCAGACTGTTTTATTTCGTAGTCCGTTACAAAAACTTCAAGAGAAGGAATTTAAAATGTCTGTTCATTATGTACCTTAAACTGTATTTAAGCAACAAAATACTGGAAACATCTGTTTATAAGTTCGATCGTGGACTGTAGCCAGAACATGCGAACATAATTTGGCGCTCCCTTAGAACTAAGACAAAAAAGTAAATTCCTAAATACATGCCTGTTTTAAAAAAAGTTAATCGGTAATAATATGTGCGGAACCCTCGTAGACCGACCCGATTCACACTTACATGGCTTTTAAGACTACATGAGCTCGAATTCGATTTATTATTGAGCCTATTCATGAAAACTGCAAGTTCAAAAAAGAATCGTAACCGTAGTCTGTGAAACTTATCTTGTAACAAAAAATTGAGAAATCTCTTTCTGTTATTTTATTAAACCAAACGTTTAAGGTAATCACTACGTAAATGAGCATTTATGTTAATAAGATGCTGTGAAATGCGTTAACAATATAGCAAGAAAAACTGGTATCGCATGAATACTTTCAATTAGGTGCCTTCCTCGTAAATATTTTATACAATATGTCGAATAGCCTTAATGAGGCATTTATAATCCTTTTCAAATTAACACCAAGTTGCGGCTCGGGCGGAGGACGGGCACACGCAACTGCGAGTACACCTACGTTTGGAAGTTCGTGCATGCCGCAAGCGACATATGACCGCGTAACCACTCCCGGTTTTTCTTCGTCTCCCTTTCTCCCTCGTATCGATACTTGTGCACGTATAGTGTGACAGAGATGAATGCCTTTCGTCCATTCTGGACTCGAGCTTTATTAATTCACTGTTTTTCTTCGAAAACTAAATATCCCCAACGAGTTGTGTTGATGTTTTCGCCAAATATGATCAAATCAAAAACTTACTCGATACGACGTAGCGTATTGCAAAATAAACCATTAGTATAGTAAGTCTAAAGACTAATAGTCGTATATCGAGAGCAATAATCACGGACCTGTCATAACAGTTTATTATGTGAGCGCATCAATTAAACGCAATTTTCACAGCGCACTCGAAAATTTATCCATCCCATGAATCAAGTTGAAAGTGGCTGGAAATAAAAACAAATCACGATACATCAAAGCGGAGTTATGCTGACAATTCGGCTGCATTCGACTTAATATATAGCAAGCGGTGCGTTATAATCTAAAAATAATTAGAGGCGACATTAGTTTTTATGCGTAAAAAAGACGGAGCGATAGCATCGGGTCGGAACGCGCACGGAAATACACTGTGATATATTGAGACTTCGATGCCCGCACACAATTGTTCGCCATGCATCCCACACATAGGATGCTCCATCATTACCTAAATCACAAATAATTACTTGATAAATACTCGTAACAAAACAACCTCATAATAAATAAAAATTAACAAAAACAAGAACTCAATTACGGAACGCTATACTCCCATTGTAAATGTAAATTACGATTGCATACAAAATTGTTGTATATTCATTTAGAAAGAAAAACTTCATAAGAGGCTCATAAAACGTAAAGGCCGCAATAAGTTAGCCGGGCCGAATAAATGGCGACACAATGAAACAAGTACGGCGAAAAGCGTTCACAAGCAACAAAACTTGGCCACGACTGTAGGCGCACTTCAGTTAAGTACCGTTGGCGTATTATTTGGAACGGCCTGTAATCTGCCACGCCCGCCGCGCACCGAAATGAAAAATTACTCAGCTATTTTCAACACAAGTCTCGAGCACAGAAAACGTACAAAAATTAGAGAAAAGAGACGAGGGTGCACTTGTAGCGCACCATTGAGATCAAAATACGCAGGAAATTACGGCGCCCCGAGCTCGCGTCGACACTCCAACGATATTATTTGTGTGCCAACGATGTGGGCTGTTACTTTTTAAATCAACCAAATAAGACGTTCTCCGTTAACGACACGTAAAATTTGAACGGAGTTCTTTCGTCGAGTGTAACTTTGCTGATTGTACAAATCGCGCAGGAAATTGATGCATCGTTCTGTTTGACTATCAAGCGCGACGTAATAAATCTATCGCGGCGATTAACCGTTCTGAGACAGGGTATTAACTCGGACTTCGCAATGCCTGAGCGGTGCCTAAACGATCTAGGTAATTAATGTCGGTGTATAATTATGGATTAGTTGACATCACTCACACAATGTACATGTTGTGAACTCATTTCGTAACAATTATGTATCTGAAATGCTTGCTCGGCTCTCGCTTCTAATTCGCATACGACCCGAGGCTCCCCCGGGGTGGGAAGGTTGTATCACTTATGTACGCAGATCGGTACATAGAGGTAGGTTTGTAGTATGGGGAGGGCATGGAGAAGCCACAATTCCCCTAAGCGGCCAGATCGTAAACCTCCGATACCGCGAATCGAACGCGTGCTCTCAAATATGTAGCGTAGTCTCTACCGCCCGCCCAACCGCAGCTGCTTCCGGGAAACGACAGATGACCTATTCTGTTATTCCACTATTTCTGTTTCTAGCAACAATGAAAATATTTTTACGCTTTCATAAATACCCTAACAAAGTTATTACACGTATAAAGATTATCACATAAAATAATGTAACAGGCAACATTTAGGTAAGTCCCGTTTTTGGGCGCGGCCTTTCATTTATTTCAAAGAGGGTTTTGAGTAGGAAAAAGTCCGTCGTGATAAATTTTCAGAAGGGCGCATGTCTCCTGAGCTGTCACGGCTGATATAAAAGATGATACCAGTTTACGTTCATATTTTCTAAATAAGCAATTAATAGCGACATTAATAATTTACATAAAATCTACTACTTTATTAATCGAAATTGGTTATAAAACGCATTCGGCATTGATCATTATTGGGTATTCGTGCCGCTGCAACTTAAGAAATATGCAATTAATGACTTACCGCAATTAGCAGGGTTGATGATTACACTCGTAGTCTTCAACTTCTATACGTACACTTAACAAACAAACATAATGTTATATATTGACATATGACGTACAATAATATGTAATATAAACAAAGACACCTTAATTTTAGCCTTCACTTAGAAATTTAATTTTGAAACGAAATGAAAATGTTTGAGATATTACATGTGACATTATCATACGTCGTAGAGCCAGCCACGCTGCAGTTATATTATGGTTGTAGCAGGGATGGGTCGGCTCGACCGGGGAAGTACCACGCTCTCACAAAATACCAGTGTAAAATAGCTGCTTAATAATGCTGTGTTTCGTATGGAGAATGTAGAGATCCGGAAACCCTTTTTTACTGGAAACGAGGCATTCCATCTCAGTCCTTAGGAGTGACAACGCATCCGCGTTTTGATTGTTAATCGAGGATAAATGTAAGTGTTTATGAGCCACAGCATCCACATACCAAGAGATGGACTGTGCGCTCGTTATCACCCCTATTTTATAAAAAAATCATGTGTTTTTTTCTACTGTTTATCGTGACTATGTTGCCTTGACCAGTTTTGTTTTCGGGATATGTTTTTTTAAATGTAATGCCAAGCCAGGATGTCTCCTCTACAGTGCGGGCATATTACAGACGAGGACCAATCATTTTGTACTTAACGCGAATAGCCCCCAAATCAAAAGTGCTGCTATTAGCGAATCAGCCAACCTTTTAGTCATCACACTCTTGAACCAAAACTGAGAAAAACTTCAGATTTTCGGCAGCGGCGTAGCATGACCTTGGTCAAATGCAAGAAAATTGTCAAAATTTTAAAAACTGTGACTAAATATTTTGATTAATATATTACTAACACTGTTGAATTTAACATTTTTAATAGAGAATTATTTCATACATACGCACATGCCAGGACTAGGGATAAGTAAAAAAAAATCATGGAAGATTTACGATTTTATAATTTTCAAGATACTTCGACAATGATGGGAAGGGGGAGATAAAGAATGGCCTTTTTGGGAGTCAGCTATCTATGTTACGTAACTGAGTTTTGCTTAGAGGAGGACTATATAATAAATAAATAGATAGGTACCTGTTGTAAGACGCTTTTCTAAAATTGATAAACACTGTGTCACACCATTTTTTTTCCTTTTTGGGGTGACAACGCTTCTACATTTTGTTTCCTAAACTATTATAGATGTTGGTACCTTTGAGCCACAGCATCATCTTACAGGTGGACTGCGTGCTCGCTTGTCGATCTTATTCCTATAAAAAATGGGCCTACTGGTAAACATTCGTTAGATTTATCTATAGTCAGCAGACTGGACCAGTAAGCGCAATATTAATACCCTCACATTATTATATAAGCCTAAGGCCTCAGTGGAGAGCTTCCGAGGGCATGTGGCGTAGCGGTAAATTCGATTTCCTTCTCAATTCAAAAGGTTCCCTATTAAGCTCAGTTTTGCAATGACAATTAATAAAGCGCAAGGGCAAACGTTACAGGTAGCGGGGGTAAACTTAGAAAAACCGTGCTTCTCTCTAACCATGAGATGTAGCATGTTCGCCATATTCTTTCCTATATCTACATCTTTTATATATCTTTTCCATATTCTTTCCCGGAATGGAAAAACATATATAATTGTGTACAGTAATGTCTTAAAATAGTGTTCAGTTAGTTTTTTTTTTCAAAATTCCCACAATCAATTAATCAGAATTCCCACAGATCTTCCCTTTCAATTCAAAATTCCTATTCAGCTCAGATTCTTTTCAATTCCAAATGCTGCACCTCTGACGAACCTATTAAGCTCTGTTTCCTTTCAACTCAAAAAGCTGCATCTCTGACGGATCTTTTATTTGGCTCAATTTCCTTTCAATTCAGAAAACTGCATCTCTGACGAATCAATTTAGCTCAGTTTCTTTTCAAAAGTCTGCATCCCTGACGGATAATTATGCTCAGTGCTCTTTAATTAAAAAACTATCCCATTTCAATTTGGAATAAACAGGCTATTTTCATGTTTTCCTATACGCTGCGTTTAAATAAAACATTTAAATAGGCTGACGAATCAATTCTGCTCAGTTTCCTTTTAATGGCTGCATCTCTGACAAATCTATAAAACTAAGTTTTCTTTCCATTCAAAATGCAATGGATAATTCATTTCCCAGTGACCATGCGGGTGAAGCCGCGGGTAACAGCTGATATATATATATATATATATATATATATATATATATATATATATATATATATATATATATATATATATAAATTACGTGTCACGTTGTTTGTCCGCGATAGCCTTCTAAACTAATTAACCAATTTTAATCAAATTTGTAAATTTGTGTACATCGTGTATAGTTTGGTCCAACTTGAGAGATAGGATAGTTTTTTGCATATGATATTTTTTGCGAATTTAAGGATTTTTAATAGAACATGACAAAGGGTCGTCGAAAAGGTCAGAATAACGTATAAAACGTAGCTTTTAGATCAGCTAGATCAATTACATCAGCTGAGTGCATCGCGTGTAGGTAAGGTGTGCATAATTGGAGAAGCTGATATATCATTCCTTACTCTGTTTTTGTATAAATAATACAATTTAGTCTTTTTTTAATATTCGTGCATTATTTTATTATACGTTAAACATATTTATTATTTATTTATGATACAGACAAACAAACATGAAGCAAAATATAGAATATACTTTATTTTTTCATATTTAGATCTCAAATCAAAACAGTCTTTACTAATTTATTTTGATTTACATAAAACATCCAACCATCACGAGCGCTCACTCATAATGTCATAACTTCGCCGCCTAAGAGGAAATGTATGTAACTTAAAATTTATAAAGCCACAGTTAAAATAACGTATGTCTAAAACTCATGAAAGTTTTAATTTTGGAATAATCGAATGCAGGAAACGTCAAAACGAATTAATCCGGCCATTTGTTGGGCACACACACAAGCAAGGTACAGTTGCGTTAGAGTGCTATTATACGTTCTTGTTAGTTTACGTTCCTAAATTAACAAGCGCAGAGTATTTCCGTTAGTGGGAGACAGTAGATTTTTTTTAAACGAAGGGCGCAATTAACTTCGTTAGCACCTATTTATAATTATTATCTTTTAATTTCTCTACTAAATAATAGCTGGAAATATTTATGTACCCAGTCATAATTTTCATTAATTTTCAAGTCGATAGACGGCTATCCAATCCATCCATTATAGCCTATAAAAGTCCTCCGAACATAGGCCTCCGCGATAGATTGTCTCTTGAGTATATTTTGCCGTAGTTGTCACACTTGGCGAGCGGGTTGGCAACTACAGTGGTTTGAGTTGTTATCAAGAAGATGCTGCTGCCCATATCCTGTTACGGCTAGATCGGACTGTAATCAGTTGATTGGAATATAGAACTTTTTGTTTATTAAATAAGTTTGAATTTAACATGCTTAGAGAGTAACGTTACAGTAAATAACAAAAAAAAAATTGTCAGGTACCGTCACTGTTAGCCCTGATTTTTAGCAACACCAAGATTTTCGTAAAGTGTAAAAAAATAAAAGTATTTTTATTCTTGAAAATCACATTAGGCAGGGTTATTTTATTCTATGCCTATTTTTCTTCTTGTACTAAAGTGAGGTATTTATATGTAAAAACTTAAATATTTATATGTCTTAATACCGTATAAAATGAATACGGCATTATAAAAACCACATACTTTTAATAGCACTACTGATATTCCATTATTCTATAACGCAGCGGACGCGACGAATAAGTGGGCTGTCTAAATTAATTAGGAAGCGTACAGAACGCACAACTTTCAGCAGCTTCCGCGCTTTAAATTCACCGGATCTTCCGTTAACTTTACAAAACAACCTCAGCTTTGCAGCGCTTTGTTTTTAGTTGCTCTTTCTTCGTTAACCGCCGCTGATTTCCAAGAGCTTATTCGTGTCAAACTAATGCGGTTTGGTTTCAGGGGCTTTCTTTGAATAACGCTTTGACATAAACACTGATACATCGCAAGGCCTCTATTTAATTGTGTTTGGAATATAAATTGTTTAAACGACACGTTTTGTATGTTGAGTTTCAGTACCTATCCATTATTAGTTGTTACATATTTCGTTATATTTTCATAAATTATTTATGTTCAGCCGTGATGATAATGCTAAAAAGTTTGATTGATATTACTTAATTACATTTAAACATCTGGTAAATACATCATGATAAAACTTCAACTGAATAGGTAACAATTTAAATGCAAATGATAATTTAATCTAACGATTTCTTATTTTAACGAAAATACGATAGGTACATAAAAAAATGTATTTGAAAATAAGTAAATATTTGATATAAAGGCTTTAAGCCTTTATATCAAATATTTACTTATTTTCATATATTAACGATGTCTGTAAGTGACGCAACCGCGGCTACCCTCAGCACTTACATATTTTTTTTTATAGAAGAGGAGCAAACGAGCATACGGTTCACATGATGTTAAGTTTATGCTAATGTTGATTGAATAAAAAATTAATTGAATACTTCAGTTCATCTCTTACTTATTGATGCTGCAGCACTCGAATCATCGCTCATAATATTAGAATATAAAAATAATTATCCTCCCCAGGAGACAATATATTATGGGAGAGGCTCATGTTCACTAGAGCCGTGGTAGCTCAGATGGTTAGCACTCGCTGTAAATTTCACACAACGCGGGAAAACCGGGTTCGATCCCCGCCGGCACTAATGGCGGCGGGGATCGAATTTTAAGTGCTGATTTACAACGTGCTCGGCGGTGAAGGAAAACATCGTGAGGAAACCTGCATGTCAGAGAAATAAGAAAAAAATATTTCGAAGACATGTGAACCAGCGGACATAGACCTCCCTCATATAAAATCCGTAAAAGTTTGTTTCATTCATCATCAACATCCATGAAGTAATATTTAAATCTATATGATACAGAGTAATATTAAGAAGTTTATATAAGAGTAGGTATACATGTATAAACTAAAATGAAGATAGGCAACATTTTGTAAAAAATATAATTGGGGTTTGTAATGTGAAAAACTGTGTAGTGGCGGTGTATAAGTATTAACTAGTCCACATCGAGCCGTGGGTGTCGGAGCAGGCGACTTAGAGAAACTGAGACAGAGGATGAGCAGCAGCGTTCCTTCCTGATAAGAAAGTTATGAATGCTTCTGTTTACAAACAGCTTACCAAACGGGGCAGCCGTATGGTGAAATGCCTGGAGGAGGTATATATTCAACAGTGGACTTTTATAGGCTACTATAGTAATGGTATGAGAAAACTTCATAACATTGTATGTAGGTATCTGTAATCTGCATTTATCCTATCGCGTATGAAGATAATAATAGCAGAATTTATTTTCCTTGAAAATAAAGCGTGTATTATTATCTTATTTAAATATATCAGTAGATGTTTCTCGTAGTACAATGAATATTTGATGGAACAAGTAAAAATATACCCAAACTAATACAAGCACGTCAATGAACTTATGAAACAACTTTTGATACTTGCATTTATAACAGGTGTAACTAAAAACATTTATATTGTGTTTTATATTAGAGCTAGAAATACATACACAACATTATGAATCGTACCTAATTAAAATCGGACAATTAATTGTCCGATTCGCAAATTTGGATTTAACCTTATGGTTAAATCCAAATTTACGAGAGCAAGACATCCTTTCGCCCATATAATTCGAAATACGAGCGCAAACCGCAAAATCCGCTGTATCCGAGGCCGCCGCAACGGTCGGCCGTCCAACTTGTAATACCGGTGTTGTCCGGCAAGATGGCGTCGCAATCGATCGCACCACAACGCCCACGCCAACACGCCTGCGCTGCACCGCCTTATGCAAGGTTGCACCGACGTGCAGCGGTCCGCCCTCTAGTGCCGACAACGTTTTCCATCTTTCATTTCGCCCTAGAAATGATACCCAAGCAATGACATTAAACGTATAAGTTATAGCATTTGTCGAACTCTAAATATTTATAACTGATAACAATCAAATTATTTAAGAAATATCACCGTAGAATTTAGAAAATTATTTACAAACAAATCACTAGTAAGTACACAACTTAGGTAAAAATTACAATTATATACGCACATTTAGTTACTTTTAAATGCAAGATATATATTTAAAAAATAAAAACGTGTTAACCAAAGTGAACATTGTATTTGTTTAGATTTTCTCCTTGTGTCAGCTAAATCCTTGGTTAAATTTTTCGAGTACTAAACTTTAAAAAGCGCTACGAGTGGCGCAATTTGCTTGAACATCACCTGACGTGAGACGTTTTTTAAATGTTGCTCAGCGGAAAATCTATTTATTGGACCCCTCAGACCGCGCCTTTGTCATGTTATCGAAATCGTAGTCAGCTACGTGCAGAGGGGAGCGGAACGTTTCGCCACAATTACGCTTGGAATGAGGATTCAAATGGAATCGCGAGCCCTAAAAACAGTATGAAACGACGCACCGTGCCACGTTGGCTTTATTTTTGCTGCCATTACGAGAAATCTATTGCCTCAAATAACACGCCTATCTGTTACGAACTTAAAACCCCAGTTTAATGTTCAGTACTAGCCGCCTGACGCATGACAACGAGATTTCATGTTTCACTGCAATACGAGTACTGCAAAACATTATATTCAATATACGGCTGCTAATAAGTGAATATATTTACATTAATTGAAACTACGTGAAAGTTGCACAAATACCGTGGTCAACATTTAACGAAAAACTTCAATACTTTCTTTAATACTAAATATGTACCGACTATTTCATCATTTTACCATTGTAATAATACTTAGCGTGTTGAAAAACTGACTTCGTTAGCAATTTGCGAGATTGTGCGAATATTCTAGGCCGGAAGCGTTACTTATCTATCCCATTAGGTATATGTATAAAGATGTGTTTGTCGACAGATATGGAGCGGGGTACGATTTGGCAGCCAGGAGAAAGAATGCAACGCGGGAGTCTACGGCCACTCTAAAGGCGTGGTTGAACGAGCACAAGAAAAACCCTTACCCGACAAAGGGCGAGAAGATAATGCTGGCGATCATAACAAAAATGACTCTGACGCAAGTGTCCACATGGTTCGCAAACGCGCGTCGCCGCCTCAAGAAGGAGAATAAGATGACGTGGGAGCCGAAGAACAAAACCGATGAGGACGACGACACGATGCTGTCTGACGAGGAGAAAGAAAAAGACGAACAAGAAGACAAAATTAAACCCCACAAAGGTTCGTTGAGTTAATTATTAAAGCAACATCCGAGAGTCAATTCATCACAACGTTTGTAAATATGAAAACCGTGAACGAGTTGACTGTCGGTTGTTGAACCATGTTAAATCCAATTTTGCGCAGTGTACTGTGTTATTGCTACGCGAAAGTATTTACATGTGGTGTATTGTACCTTGTATGATTGTTACTGCAAAAGCGAATGCGAACTGCTATTTCGGTTAATACACTTTCAGTGGATGCGTGTTATTTTCATGTCCGAATAAAGCCGGCGTTGTTAAACGTTTAAAATTGCTTTAATTTTGTCGGTGTATAAATCGTTGAGTGAATTGGCATAACCCGGCTGAGCCGGAGGGTGTACGGTAACCGGTGAGGAGACAAAGCAGGGGGGAGGGGCGCGTGGGAGGGGAGGGGGGTGGTCTCAGGCGTGTAACTGTGCGTAACCGCTCCGCGCTCCCGGATTTCCTATTCGTAGTAAAGTGGGCGGCGCCCGGGACCAAATTTCATATAACGCTTCTTCCGTTCGTTGGTACAAGGGGCTACGCTCGGAGGTCGCATCGAGCTTGTCTGACGATCTGCCCTACTTCATGTTCTTGCCAAAGGATTTGTCGAGTTCGTGGATCGTTTCTTTTATGAGGAAATTCCGTCGGAACATACATACGTAAGTACGGTTTCGGGGATTTATAATGTGTCCCAATTGAGTATTGAGATGTTTTATGCTTTGGTGTTTTATGAAGTTGATTTTTTTTAAACTTTTACTACGCACTCTTGGTGCAATAGATTTATGGACGTCAGAAAAATCGGCGAGAAATAATAAAATGCAGTCGCAGCGTGGGAGGCGAGCCGGTCGTGAGGGCTTTAGTCGTGGTTGTCGACAACATAAATTATAAGTAGGCATTGTTACAATAAATATAGCTTGGAACACGAGTGTTTTCATTGCAAACTTCATGGGACTAATGGAAGTCGGAGGGCGTCACGCCTAACGCGCGGCATACGTCGCCTAATGAAGCCGACTATTGTGGGATAGAAGTGTACTTAATTCGTGGCCTCGAGTAGCGGCGGTCGGGCTCATAAAATGCCAACTATAAAGTGGCGAGATGTTTATAGACTCGCCGAATTTAAAATTACTGGATGTGTCATATTATGTCATTCAAGCGTGGTAAACAACTTAGAATTGAACGCAGTTTATGCCTGAAACATCTTTATAACTGAAACTCTCTCAATAAATATTTTTGCTAACTTTTTTTATTATTTTTCATCGTTGAGTTTGATAGAGTTTATTTTATTTTCTTGTATGTAATTCTTCGACCAAGAATCGCTAGATGTAAGAAAAAAATCTTGATTTTCTGAAGCGATGACACCTAACTAGAAAAACTTGGAAAGTAAAACATTATCTTAATACACGCTTTCAGCCAAATCTGTAGGGCAATTTCCGAGATAACGTATTACATATATTTTAAGAATTAAAAGAAACTAATTACACACAATATAATTTAAAATAAAGTTTAAAAAGTGTAGTAAAAGTTTTATTTTAAAAACTCAACACACTGACAATATTTAAAATTATTAAGTAATTAATATTCATGAAAAAAATTAAGGAAAAGAATTCAATATATTATTTCTAGTGCCATTTACTATCGTTGTAATAACAACAGCCCTCTTCATTGTCGACAAAAAATTCGCGGAAAAGTCAGCGCGCGGCGCGGCGCCCCAAACTTTCAATACAGTGTTAGAGACGCATACACCCGCGATCACTTCCGCGCTTACCACTTACACGTGACTATGGGGTCTGAAAATAAAAATAAAATGAAATTAAAAGAAAAACTTATTAAATTATATGGTCCCATACAGTCTAAGACATATAGAATCCTTATTTGTTGGGGCATCCTTATATGTTGTATGGGGCAACCCATAGACTGCCTATGTTCAGCAGTGGACTTTTATAAGCTGTAATAGAAAGCATTCAAGTTTAGTCCTTAGGCGTGACAATGCATTTTGATTCTTAATCGAGGGTAAATAAATGTCTTTGATCACAGCATCCACTTATCATCAGGTGTAATGCGTGCTCGCTGGAAACCCTTCTGTAGGAAGATCTAAAAATAAAATATACTCAATTTGTCAAGCACAATTTTGGCTACGTGGCGCTGTAGCTGAGGGTTTGGCTGCAGTGCTACGGGACGCGAGTTTGTTTCATGCTCGGGTTAAGAGTATTATGTAGATGTATACTTATTCGGAACACAAAAAGTACCTATCCTGGGTGCGAATCCACGTGATATCAAGTATGTATGAACGCCTTTACGACATGGAAATAATCCTAGATTGAGGTAACTTTTTTTCGTAACATTAATATCATTTGTCACTTATTGCATGTTAGTTCAGGTTCATCTCATATTTTATAACTTTCTTCACCCAGATCTATTCATAATCTAGAATTCTGTACTCAGAGTAGTTATTCTTGCTACAATTTAAAATAAAGTGCTTACTAAATCTAATCCGTGGGGGACGTTCTTGTATACGATTCAAATGATCTTATCATATTCCACAGACTAGTTAAGAGCCTAGATTTTTTTTCTATGACAATGTGCGTCATATTTACAGTCCATCATAAATCTAATGCTCAATATCCTATAGACCGCTCTACGAAACGGTCCCAAGTCAACACTATTCATCGACTTTTTTACAGAATAAAGGTGACAAACGAGCACTCAGTCCACCTGATGGAAAGTGGATGCTGTGGCCCATAGACGTCTACATTTATCCTTGATTAAGAATCAAAACGCAGATGCGTTGTCACCCCTGAGAACTAAAACGGAATGCCCTGTTTCCAGTAAAAAAGGATCTCCGGATCTCTATACTCACCATACGAAACACAGCAGTATTAAGCTGCTATTTTACGTTGGTATTCTGTGAGAGCGTGATCCTTCCTCGATCAAACTAACCCATTCGTGCTACGACCATAATATAGCTGCAGCACGGCTCTACCATGTATAAAAACTTCCTGGTTTTTTCATCAGATTGGTGTCGAGAATCTTTCTTCGCCATTCATTCTTGGTTTTAGAGCTACAGCTAGCTATTACCATCTCTGTCCCGTTGCGGGTGCCTGGTTACGGATTTTATCACACAGAAAAGCGTCAAGAAAAGCTCTCCAGTAGTGGTGAATGAAACACGACAAATCACAAATTAGAGCGTACCTTCAATCAACAAAAGTAATGAAGATCCAAAGAGTAGCAGACTTAAATATACAGTTGCTTATAATTATATGTGCAACACGGTTTTGCGGCAGTCTACTTCGAAACTAGCTCTATAGGCTTGGGGATATAAATATTTTGACCAGAATGTACGAGGAGGTCAGAAAACCAGACCATCACAATAAATCCCCCCACCCTACTGTAGAAATCTTTCAATACATTTCGTAGTGAACTTAGAAAATCCGTGAAAGATTTCATGGCTTTCGATAAATGAAGATATAATCATCGCAAAAGAGCATCCCTCCTTACATCGGATTGGGATATGATAATGTTTTTTTTGCATCCTACCCGTTGGGCCGGGTCTGTTTCTCGACGGACGATGCCACCGTTGCTGCAGATCCTGTTGCTGATGTAGTACTTTAGGATTTGGAACTTTTATTACATCCTCTCTGGTGCCATCCGAGGTAGATCCCAGCCATGGTTTGGTCGCTCCTGTGAAATAGATAGCAACACGCTATAAGCAAGAGTGCTACCGAGCCTGGGCTGTAACATCAACATCGCAGAATGTAAACACCAGCGCTCATAAAAAGAAGTATAATTCCGCCCTTCATAGAAGAGTCCCTTGTCAAACATTGCAATTTTAGGGGCAGATAAAGAAGATAGGATAGGCCGACATCCTGCAGTGAATCCAAACCGAAGACCTATTGTTTGTAGGTTATCATGGGCTGTACAGAATTTGCGCTATAAGTTCGTTTCATCATCATCATTACAGCCCTTTACAAGTCCCCTGCTGAACATAGGCCTCCCCCAAAGTATGACACAAAGCACGGTCCTGAGCCACCTGCATCCATCGACTTCCTGCATGTCTTACCACTCCATCTAGTGGGGGGTCGCCCTACACTTCGTCTACCGTTACGAGGCTGCCACTCGAGAACCTTTTGTCCCCAATGATTGTCGGTTCTTCGAGCTATAGGGCCGGCCCATTGCCACTTCAGCTTAATAATCCGTTGGGCTACGTCGGTCACTCTGCTTCTACTGCGGATATCCTCATTTTTAAGTTTATCACGCAAAGAAACTCCGAGCATAGCCCTCTCCATAGCTCGCTGAGCGACTTTGAGTGTCCTCATACGGCCAGCAGTGAAGGACCACCTCTCAGTTCCATATGACATCACTGGCAACACGCACTGGTTGTACAACTTAGTTTTCAGGTTTTGAGGTATACCTGACGAGAAGATGTGTCGTAATTTCCCGAACACTGCTCAGCCGAGTTGAATCCGTCGATTGACCTCTCGGTCGAAGTTGGACTTACCTAGCCGGACTATTTGTCCCAGGTAAACGTACTCGTCAACAACTTCGAGCTTAATGCTCTCAACAACTACCGGCATAGGTGTGACTTGGACATTAAACATGATCTTTGTTTTGTCCATGTTAATCTTAAGACCTCAACCTTAAGAGGCACAATTGAGGTCATTGAGCATAGTGCTAAGGTCCTCCAGCGATTCTGCCATAAGGACTATATCGTCGGCAAATCGAAGGTGAGTGATGTACTCGCCATTGATGTTAATACCGTATCCTTTCCAGTCCAGTAGCTTGAAAACGTCTTCCAATGCAGCGGTGAAAAGTTTCGGGGATTTAACGTCACTCTGTCGTACACCTCTCTGCAGTTGGATAGGTTTTGAACTCTGATTCTGTACTCGGATAGCCATCATAGCCCTACTGTACAAATACTTCATCACTTCGATATACCGACAGTCAACTTGGCACCGCTGTAGAGACTGTAGTACCGCCCAAATTTCGACGGAATCAAAGGCTTTCTCATAGTCCACATACGCCAGACAAAGTGGCAGATTGTACTCTTCGGACTTCTGACAATTTACCGAAGGGTATGTATGTGGTCTATGGTACTAAAGCCTTTTCGGAAACCGGCTTGTTCGGGAGGCTGAAAGTCGTCGAGTCTGCGTGAGAGACGATTCGTAATGACTCTTGAAAACAGCACGTAGACGCGGCTCAGAAGGGATGTCGGTCTGTAGTTCTTCAAGAGGGCGGTGTCGCCTTTCTTGAAGAACAAGACCACCACAATTCTGCTCCACGCCTCCGGAGTAGTACCACCATGAAAGATGGAATTAAAGAGCCTCTGAAGGACTTCAAGTACCGGTTTTCTACCCGCTTTCAGAAGCTCCACTGTAATTCCATACTCGCCCGGGGACTTGCCGTTTTTAAGGTGCTAGAGAGCCATTCTAATCTCGCTCAGACTGACGTCCAGGATATCATCGGAATAGTGTCGGATAAGACCCGCTCTTGGATCGTTACTCACACTCGCGTGTGGCTCCAACGATAATTTGTAGGTACAGCTGCCCATAGAATCTCTCAATCTCACTCAGAATCGCAGGTGTCCCGGAAACGATGCTGCCACACTCAGTCTACAGCTTTGGCTCTTACTGGCTCTTACTGGCAGACAGATCTCTGGCAAAGACTTTGGAGCCCTGGTTCCGCTCAATCGCTTCTTCAATACGAGCGGTAATAAATTTGCGTAAGTCTCGCCGCATGCATTTGGAGATCTGTTTGTTCAGTTGCCTGTATGCTGTCAAATCTGTTGACGATTGCATCCTCATCTCCCGTCTAACAGCCATGACATTAAGAGTGTGATCAGAGAGCTCTTTGTTTTCTTCTGCGGCCAGTCTTGCAGAACTTAGCTCCGACCGCATGGACAGTTTCCACGAGCTTGGCATTCATATCGTCCACGGCATTGGAATCTTCTAGGCACTGAAAGCGGTTACGTAACTCGAGCTGAAAGGTTTCGGGATTCTAGATTAGAGCACGAGGGGGACGGAGCGTTGACTTCATTAGACGAGACCTCTCCAACTTAACGTTTAGGTTCAGTGTGCATCTAACCATTCGGTGATCGCTGCCAGTTTTCACCCTTGCGATCACTGAGACATCACTGAACAGTTGGCATCTGGTCGTCATAATGAAGTCAATCTCATATTTTGTCGAACCGTCGGGGCCGACCAGGTCCACTTTCTGTTTATCTAGTTCGTTTATCTATTATAAAATATACATATGTTGCCGCTGCCACATACAATTAGTAGTTAAAATTAGGTCGTATGTCGTTTAACATTATATTGCGTTATTTGTAGTAATCTTTGTTAATTTTTTCCAATAATGAAACTTAATCCGAGGAAAGACCACGCTCTCACAGAATACCACCGTAAAATTGCAGCGTAATACGGCTGTGTTTCATACTTTCATATGGTGATAGAGAACCGGAGACGTTTTTTACTGGAATCGAGGCATGCCAACTTAGTCCTCAGGGGTTTTTGATCCGTAATGGAAGATTAATGTGGATGTGTATGAGTCACAACATCCACTTACTATCAGGTAGACTGTGTGCTCGATTGTTACCCAATGCTATAATACTGAAAAAAACAAATACTGAAATAATAATCTAGTGATGATTGATCTAACAGTTCTTCTGATGGTAAGCAGCTACTGCTGCCCATGAGCACCTTAACTTCGAACACAAAGGCTTATAAAATATACTTTTTAAGTACTTAATTATAATTAAGATGAAATACCTCACAGCGTATAATTATACCGGCTTTGTTTCACTCTTCCTTTATATGAAAATACTGTAGTAAACGACTTTAAAAAATTCTGAATATCATTCATTAACTTTCTTTTAAAGAAATCTAACTCCACTTTCTCATAGAATACCAGCGTAAAATAGCAGCTTAGAGCTGTTTCATAAGGTGAGTGTAGAGATCTGGAAACCCTTTTTACTGCAAGCGCGTTCAAAAAATAGGTTCTGGTAAATATTATTTAATAGATATCACGTCTTTTACACGAGGCATTCCATCTTAATCCTCAGAGGTGACAACGCATTTGCATCTTGATTCTTAATCGAGGATACCTAAAAGATGTCTATGGGCTACTGCATCCACTTATCTACACATCAGTTAGACTGTAGATCTATATATATTATTTCTTTCCGAACCGAATTTCCGTATCGATTGACAGTCCCAAATTAGAATAACCACCTGTGCACGATAGGATTATAATTCACGCGTGAGTGTGTGCAAGCACAGGTTCACTCTCTATCTGTCTCATCATCACACATCATCACACATAGTCCGATTGGACGGCAGTCCGATACAACCGGAGAGAAATCAGGCGCAGAATAACGACTTTACGTGGTTTTCGAGACACGAGGGTTTTTCATTTAACTTCTTGATCCCGGGCTGCTGCTGAAAATTTCTTGAAAAAAAATCTTTGCTGGATTTTTCGATCTTCTGATTTAAATCCGTCTCGGAATTCAGACTCGGAACCACACTCACACAGTAGTCATGCTTGCGATCACTAGGCCAACAAGGTGGTAAATCTAGTCAATATACCTGCTAGTCATTATTCCAAAAACAAAGAGTACAAAATGCACATGAAATAATATATTGTGATTTAAATGTAGGCTTTACAGATAATTGCAATGGTTAGGCTTTTATTCTCGAATTACGCGACAGGTCTGTAAAATTACTTAGCGGCTGAAGCGTTTAACGGAACTAAAGGTTAGTTTGCAACATGCAGGTAGTACAATATAATTATATACGATTACTATAAGCCACTACTGCTTCACTTGAAATATTATATAAACATTATTAATAAATCCTATTAAAAATATTGTCCAAACCTGCTTTATGCCCCTAGTGAACTACCTATACATTAATAGAAAATTATATAATTTTATTTAATGAATTACTTAGGTTTCTAACTAACTATGACCTTCTGTTTTATACCCCACCTTTAACTCCAATAAACAAAACATTACACACATCGTGCGACATGCGTAACCATTCTCCTAACCAAAACGTCAATGTTAGCGACGTGTAATATATCATTTTAAGTCACGGCAAACAAAGCCAATATAAAAGCTTTCTCACGCGATCCCCGTGCCGGCGTCGACAAACAAACATCCAGAACTATCCCGCGCTAAGCCGCTCATGAATAAAAGCTCATATTCGGACCCCACCAATAAATGTTAATTTCAATCGTAAGCACACGCATCGCAAACAAAATATTAATCCTGTGCGCGTTAATGGAAAACGAGTGCAGAAGTAACACAAGCAAGTGTGTTTCGTAGGAGTAATAAATTGAAGTGACCTCCTCTGAAGTGCACGATGCGTCGGAGTGCGAGTGAGAGGGTCTTAGGGCTCAGTGGTGCCCCTCGAGGCCGAAACGCATTTTATTATGCGCCACTTCGCCCCCGGCTTTGGTGACTAAAGGGGAAAACCACTCAGTGCACGGCATGTTACAATTTCCTCAACCCCGCAGCGATGTCGCGAGCAGACGAGATAAATCTATCGCTTGCATACGCGAGCATCGACACCTCGCTTTTTTTCGTACAAACAACGTCATGAACCTACCAATTTTTCTTTCTTATTATTTGACTATCGATCATTGCCTGACTTATTTTAAAATTGTATAATAGATTTCTCGGAAGTGCACAAATATAACTGTTTTACTCACGGCACAAAAACGTTAAATAAAGGGTTGTCAATTAGTAAAGAAATTAAGGTATCAATGTAATCGAATGTAATTTTAATAATACATTAAGGCATCGTCGAACTCCCTCTTATCTCCGCCGTTGTGGGCTTTTATTAGATTAATACAATGAAAATTAAAACAATTTGCCGGATAAATATCTCCGCGCCGAGTATCAGTGGCATCCCTATTTATCCCTAGTGAAGGGCAACACGGATAACCCCTCTTAAAAGCTAGGAGCAGTCAGCATTAAATGGAATAAAGAGAATGAAGTCGAGCGGTCGCGCCTCCCGCCCGCGCGGTATTCTGAATTTCATTACGCACCCCGAGTCCCCCGAAACCCACTTTACAACGGAAAATGGCATTATGATAATACTTAGAACCTTATAAAATTTTGCTGAATAAACATTTTTTTTGTAATTGCATAATAACTACGTTTTTTATGGACAACCTTAAGCTTTATTATTCATTGTTGTTAAAGTAATTTTAAATTATTGCTTCTATAACAGTTCAATTCAAAATATCTAAAAGGAATTATGTTGGATACAATGTAAAAAACTAAATTTTTTTTAATTTGAAACGTTAGCTTTATATTATATTTTTCTCCTGAATTGTGAAGGCATTTAACATACATAAATTGTACAAGGACAAATATCCAGTTTCAGAACAATGATTTATAGTACATATAAATAATTGTTCCGTGCGCGATTCAAACTCGCGGCCCACAACGCTGTAAGTCATTGCTAAGTCACTGCACCACAGAGTCGTCAATGAAAAAATGTACCTATTTATGCGAAAAGAGGCAAACAGAATAAAGAGCGTGAAGAGGTTGACCATTAATTGCGTGGGTCGTGGCGCACATTCCACGGCGAGGAGTGCGGTGCCGCGGGCTCGCCGGGAAATGCGAAATAAATGCTCGGCTTAAATGTGAAAGGGATCGCAGAGCCCGCGGCGGGGGTGCTACGCCCCAAAGTGGTATTTTCACTTCGCTAATCGGATAACCACTTAACGAATGGGTCACTGCACGACAAACGTATTTTCACACGACTTCCCCGAAGGGAGCCAGAGATTTCGCTTCTTAGTAGCTAAAACTTACGTCCCCGGTGTAACGGTCACGTCGACACAATACGCGTATCGATTTCGGGAAATAAACGATTTAAGCTTTTTTATAGTCATTGTGCTAGTAGCAGTTGCTTGCAGCCCGTAATCTGATTATAGTTATGTGCGCTCACGCGTGTCGGACATTAGATATGATCAGTGAATATATAATCTTTACAGATGAGGAGCGCAAGGGCGACGAGCTGCTGCAGGGGATGCACCATCAGCTTCTTGGCTACGGGATCAAGGAGGAATCAAAGCGCGGTACATCAGATTGTGGTGTACCGATACCCGCGTCTAAACCGAAGATATGGTCGCTGGCGGACACAGCTGCTTGTAAAACACCACCACCAGCAGCGCAACCTTGGCCGCAGCACTCGTACGGGCCTGGGCCGGAGCGCGCCGTTCCAGTGGATGGCAGTGCCAACGGATTTGCTTTGCCGGCGACGGCGGCTGCGAGCCCGGCTAGTGGGGCATACGGTCGCTACGGTGGCTTCCCAAGCGGCCAATACGGCCAACACCCTTGTGTGCATCCAGCCGCTTTCCCCGATGTCCAGACCGATACACCACCACAAACGCCGCCGAATATGAAAGTACCGAGTGTCGCGAATCCACTTGGTAGTGGAGGCGGTTCCGGCTATTGCTTCCCTCGGCACCAACAATCGCCGCAGCGCGATCCCTACCACAACCCCCACCACGCTAACAATCATCAGCCCAACCAGCCGCATCACAATGAAGGATCAGCCGCCTTTAAGCCCTTCTATAAAAGGTTAATATTCTTTTATTTATTATTATTCACCTCTTGCTAAAAACCTTAAGTAAATTAGGTCTCCTCAGGTTTAAATTAAACAAAATCTTATACCACACTTAAAATGGATTCTTCGACATAATAAGATCGTGAAACTGCAAAGCACAATTTAAAAAAGCAATAACACGTGAAAAGAGTGAATGTTTCCTATTCCAGTTCCCTACACTACTCCAACGGTTTCGTGTCAGCCATCTGAGAGCGGTCCGCGCTCTACTAGCGGTGAGTTACTGATTGATTCAAATTGATGATGCTAAGAGCTCGCTTCGGGACTTACATGTAAATGAGGGACGCGGCCGTAAATGGATGATCGTAGTAAAGATATCGAGAGAGCCATAAACAGAGTTGCGGCTTGGTAGCGCAGCCTCACGCCGGGGTGTCATGTAGGTAATTGAAAACAATGGAGGCGAGGCGGAAGGGCGAGCGAGGCGGTGCGAGGGCGGCGAGATTGCAATCTTGCGTCATTTGTCAGTGTCACCGAGACGCGCACCGCTTGCCTACGTACGACGCTGACTACGCTGACCTGCCCAAATTAGATCTTACTGTGACATTTGATACTTCGCGGATAATAATATGTTCTTAGTTTTCAGTAAAACTAAGAAAATATTATTAACATAATTGTATTGCATGGAGTGATCCTCGCAATACAATTATGAAGCCAGGAATTTAACCGTTGCGTCACGCAACCCTTATGAAAAGTTTAATTAATTAATTAATTCCTTCAGAAATTCTACATAAGGTTATCGGTAAGGTAATTCTAAATTTAAAACAGAACCCACATTGGAACCGACCTAAAACCGTGTAGAAAATTATTTATAAATATAAACATTATTAGAAATAAAAATTATATATAACAATAATATTTCATTAAGTGATCTAGCTCGGTGAGGTAGTCAGGATATTCGGCAGCGTGTGAAGACAAATTCTATTCACCCACTCTTCGGGTCACTTAAACGCATTTTTCTAAGAGACTTCGAGGGATTTCTAAGAAGGGGCGGCGGTATCCTTGCCTCATTACAATAAATCGCGACGTGGACGCCGCCGCACAGGACGGTTGCGCCAGGAATTTTGTTTTAGCCAAAAGCTCACAAATTCACATCTATAATTTTTTGTATTCTTTTCGTTTTCACGCCTTTTTGTCCCTTCAGATTCCTTGACGCGAATATAACTCCTTATCGCGCCATTCCTTTAAAGGAGCCAAAAAAAGAACGAATCGATACGACAGTTCTTGTTTTCTGCTTAAGTAACATACCTGTGTCGTTTTTATTCGGCCAAATAATATCGCTACTAAATCGGAGCCTCATTCCCTAACAAAGTTTATTTCCATTTTATCCTGTTAATAATTCTTTGTTACTTTGTACTGTCAGTGCTACGGCATGGTTTATTTAAGAGAATGGAATATAAGACTAAATAGTAAGTTTAAAATATTATATAATGAAATGAATAAAATAAGTCACTATATAATTAATTAATTTATTAAATATTCCAAAGTCTAATAAATTGTACTAAGTTACAATAAATTGCAGTAACCCAACTACAGAAAATCAGTAATACTCTTGTAATCTACGACACACCTAGTCCTTATTCTATTCTTGTGCGTATCTCATTTGAATAATAGGAAGCGGGAATTGTATGCAGTTAAGACAAAAAACTTTAATTTATGAATGTACAATGAGTATTGTTTGTTGAGAAGTGGAAGTGAGGTGAAGACGCACGGCAGCGCTTGGTCCTTCGAGGCAGATAACGCACGGCGAACGTGCGTGGGCGCGATCTCAATGGGCCTCTTCATTCACGACACTACCTCAGCATCAAAGCCGCTTTACTTTTTTCAACACCTTAATCTTTTCTCTTATCTCTTGATCCTCGGGTCCTTCCCTGTTTCATTCAGTCGCAAGTCGTCCGGCCAACCTGTTCGACTTCTTTTTTCATTGACGCCGTACCAAGCTTAGATGACCGCGGGCGAGGTCGAATTTTTATTTCTTTCACATTTCGGTTTTCCGGTCCGAGCGATTCGTTAATAAATTCTCAGATAATGAGACTGAACGTTTCGTCACCTCATCTCGATTGGTTTGTATTTTTTCTTTTTCGGCCGTTATGTGTGAACGCCGCGGAGGGCTGGCTCCGGCGATGCTGCGATAGAATCGGAACACCTATTGATTTGGTCTTTTTTTGGATAATTTAAATACCGCTATTTTTTATAGAGGAGACCTTTATCTTTAAATACGCTGGTTTCGTAAACAGGCTTGATATTTTAGATTTTTTTCTCATTGTGTATTTAGATAATATAAATATGTATATTTGTATTGTTTCAGGTAAAGTTCGTGAAAGCTGGGACGCCGCACTGCTATACAAATCTTAGGGACTATCAAATTTTGTAAAAGTGTTTCCGTTCGTTAGTTAGGCTTACCTTGCAAAAATTTGTGTAAGATAAAGTTTGGCGTAATTGAGAATTTATTTGTAAAATTGATGTAAATTTTATTGTTTTTTTTATATATACATAATTATATTTCGGTAAAGTACATAATAATTTTTAATAAAAATTATTTCCTATACTGTATAAAGTATTTCGTTAATTTGTACTTAAAAAATTATTTCATGTGATCTAGATATCGGCGGTTGTCCTTAGTACTTAAAATCATTGTATGAAATCAACGTTGCTCAGTATTTTTATAGATTTAAGAATATTATGGAATTATTATATCCAAATTATTTATAAAACTAAATTCACAAAAGGCGCAATTGAAAGTACGTGCAAAACAAAATTAGTTATTGGATTTAGTGAATTATAGTGAATGTCTAATTCCACAAAGGAATGTTTAAGTTAAGATAATATTTTATGATTTTCCTCCTATTAGTTCTTCCAAAGCTTGTTTCCTTTGCGGATGTTTCTCACCACTATTCTCAACAGCTGATGAGTATAATTGTTTTAGTAGAAATAAGTGTACATTAACAATATAGTAGAAAATGGATCACTAAGTTTCAAACACTGCAACTAGAACGATATTATTAATATTTACAACAATAACTTGTTTATTTTTGTTAATATCTTTTATCTATGAATCGATTTGTAACTGTCGGTATTGATAATTGTTGTTGTCCTTGTACATATAATAAGAAGGTTTTGTAGATTTTCTATTTTAGTTTCACGAGATGTGTACAAAGTAATTAGTATGTTTTTGCAACTTTCGACGTTGTTACATCACACTTCGAAAATATTATAAATATTGTTTTAAAGTATTATTAGAATACCTGTACATAATATATATTCTGAATAATACTTTATTTTAAAATCGATCGCAATCAGTTTGAATGCAATATTGTATCGGTAAGAGTAAAGAAACTCGAATGAGTAATTAAAGCAAAAGGATTTATCAAGAAATTGACATTGATATGTTATTTAATGTAAAAAATGTAATTAAAAACGCTTACTGAGCGTATTCGTATATAGAAAAAAAGATATTTCGTTGTTTCGAGTATTGCACTGGGGTTTATGTGACTGTCACTCCCCCGTAGCAAACCTGTTTTACATAGAAACGAGATGTGAGACTGACCCTCGCGTAAGACCTTTTAGTTGCGGGTTGTCGACACCGTATTGTAACAGGTAGTGGTAATAGATCGATGCTGTTAAATCAAAAAGATAATATACATTTCTACGAAACTTTTTTGTAACACGGACATGTGTACATCGATTGATGATAGATTTTTTAAGATAATTTATTATTCATTAACAATAAGCAGTCTTCGTAGCAATAAATGTATGATTTCAGATCTAGGTGTGACATGTTTTGTTTAGTGATTTTTATTTTCCTATTACAACTGTAGGCCAATATACAGGAATCATATAATGCAATATTTCAGAGGCTGGTCATTAAAAAGCGATAAGAAAAGGACGTGTTTAAAATGATATGACCAAATCGAATACATTCGCTTAATAATAAATGTTCTATATAGAAATTTATAGAATATGTACCTATTAATTATTATTATTATGAGTAAAATTATGTAACAATTGTAATTAAATCTTTATTTCAAAGAAATCTATTTTATTTCATCACCATTGGAATCAAACAACCTGAATCCAAAAGTAATTATTTTAAGGTATTTTATTTTCAATCTATAAACCCACATATAATTAATAATAAGTTAAATATTTTTTTACAAATATACTACTTAAATTCGGTTAAAGGGCATTAAATTCAAAAGGAATTCAAATTACAATATTTCTAAATGAATTACAAGCAAAATGTGGAAAAAGTCGATAACGATTCGGTAAAACTCGAACACCCAGGAGGGTCTCACCCTTCTGCTCTTAACTCTTAAACAATGCTTAACGGCTAATAAAGGAACCGCTTTTTTCGAGTTTTAAGAGAGACATTAGATACAGAACCCTCTATTATGCAGCTATGTAATTTAAATTAATTAAAACCGAAGTTTAATTAATGGACTTATTGAAATACTTCCAAGATAAATGGGGCTTTTATACTTTTATCTAAGTTTATTACGAAAACTAAAATCCTAGATATATCTAAGAGCAAAATTAAAATTAGTGACAAAACATAAATTTATTTCTAACTGACCAATAGGCGATCAAACATTGAAATTTGTTTGCAGTTAGTTTATTATTTCCTATAAATCTATCATTATCGACGGTTTTAAACACTAAAAGTCGTCATTGTCGGAAGTAAATGAAGATACAAACCCAGAGACGAGTACAATACTATGTTTGTTAATAGTTTGATGAAAATTTCATATTTACATAAGTAATTACAATTGCTCAATTTTAAAGAGACAAAAATTCTTTTATGTGACAATGTATTCGTTGTTACAACAAAGTACCGGAAAATAAGCAGGACCCATCGATCGAAAAGTTCAAAATTTTTACTCAGCAAAAATTGTTTAGCATTATATTACTAAAGATGTTTGATAATAACTCCCGTGAAAACGTGTGTCTTTAAATGTTTACGTATTTAATGGTACAAACGTATGAGTTTCTTGCTTTATCTTCCCAGAACAGAGGTTCCTCCTAACCAATGGTAAAAGCATATACGTACGTATTCATACCATGATCATCATTACAGCCCTTGATAACTCCACTGCTGAATAGACCTCCCGTAAGGAATATCACAAAGAACCATCCTGAATCTTTTACTATAAGTATTATATTGAATAAAAAATTTATTTATTTATTTTATTCTTTAATGTATCCTTAACAAAAGAATACAAAGGGCGGACTTAATGCCTTGAGGCATTCTCTACCAGTCAACCCATGGAGTGGTGAGAATTTGACGTAGCTGTGGCAATATAGAATAAGAGAACACAATACAAATGACAATTAACTGCATAATATATACAAACTACTAATAAATAAACTATACGTATATGATGTATCCTTACATATATACAAATATATAAATAAATGGATATACATAGAAGTAAACATATTTAAATACATACATAATTAGTATATACAAATGACTATGAATATATACGTCTGTTTGGCAATACATATTAAATAGATGAGTCATGTAGAATGCGTTGTCCTTAATAAATGATCACGGACTAACTTTTTAAAAGCGTACTTATTGGGAGCTTTTCTGATGTCATCGGGCAAGGAGTTCCAAAGGCGTGTAGCCTTAACTGTGAAGGAGTTACCATAGAACTCGGTGAAGTGAACTGGAGTACAGATTTTGTTGTTAGAAGAAGAGCGTAGGACCCTATCATGAGATGAGGAAAGATAATGAAATTTACTTTATACTATAAAAATATTATATTTTATTCTACTTAATTCTATACGCTTCTACTTACTACTCCTCACTTTGTCTTTTGTCATTTGGCAGGCGGACCGATAGACGACCATAGTTAAAAAAGCTTTTTATCCCCAATTTGGATATTCCATTGTATTTTATCTCGCAGTATTTTAAAATTTTATTTCCTGTGGAATACTACCGGTTATTTTGAATTTCTTTTTGTAGTTTTTTATAGGTCAATACCATTCATTAAAATGTTAACTATTGTTATTATCATGTTGCAAAGTAATGTGTTATAATTAAAATAGTTTGTTGCCTATTGTTGTATATTTATTTCAATATTGGAGACGTATGTTTAAATAATATATTATTTAATGTAAAAGAAGGCGTTGAGCCTGCATTTGTAAACGTCTTTTGTAGACCAATACAGGCTAATTAAATTTATTCATGATAATGATATTATGGGTGCGATCATCATGAGATGATCATTCTCGTACATTATCTTTACGATGTAGCTATAAGAGACGCTGTACTCTGTAAGAAGTCATTCTCCCACCAATAATAGTTTTTATTTAAAAAAATTATGTTGGTAGCTATTTCAAAGCCGCGGTAACTTAGGGGCTAAGCCGTCACCGTCACTATCTGCGAGTAACCCAAGCTCGATTCCCGCCAGCAATTCACAGCCTATAATAATGCTGGTAATCTAACCTATAATATGAAACGCCTCTGTGGGTACACTGCTGTCCGGCGGCAGGTAACTATAGGTAAGATAGTAACTGAAGAACAGACGGACTCTTGAACAGAAAACGAGATTTACCACCTTGTAATCATATATATAGGATCACAGTACAAAATAAACATTTTGTATGGTTTTATAAGTTTTTTTTTGTTAGATCGAATTACAATATATCCCGATATTTTTCTAAAGAAAGTTTTTAATACATAAATAAAGGTTTTATTTTTATTTCTTAATTTCATTTTATTCTTAATGTAAGGGCTGATCAACTAGTTTATTGTTATACTGCATATAAAATTAATCCACTCTGTAATAACATATAGGCCAAATACGAATCCAATGAAGGCAATAAAAAATCATTTCTCGTTGACAAACACAACGTAACGACAGCTTTACTTAATCAAATCCGACACTATAGCAATTGAATGTGTAATAAAACCGCCAGTACGTACACATAAAATAGTCATAAACATTGACAATACAAATAGCAGCTAATAACTCGGGCCCAATCAAACTGTTCGAGCGTGCGCGACCAATACACGAATACATTTTATAGTTATGGGCCCACCTTTATACAGATTAGAGCGTTGCAGATGATTGCTGCAATAAAACTTGTTTGCACGGGACTTAGCTTATAATTAATTGACAATATAATAAAAAATCGCTAATTAATGGTTCACATAACATTTCATTAAATTTAGAAATACGTACCTAATAAAAAAAGAACTCAGTAGAAACATGAATGATTAAGTCTATGAAAATCCAACTTAACTAAGAGAATAGCAAGAAAAGTCTCATATTCTCCGACAGATGGCGCAATAGTGTTCAATTGTAACATATAAAAAACTTAGAGACTACGGCGCACCGAAGGCAAGATATTATACTGAGATAAGATATACTCTTAAAGATTATTGTGAAGTAGATTAGGCTCATCTATAACAACTTTGTAACCTGATATTAATGGTGATAGGTACGACGATTATCACTGCGAGCTGAATTTTCGAAAATTTGGTTAACATTTTTTTTTAATACGGAGCAGCAGACCTTGGTGACAATGACAAGGGAATAAATAATATGCTTGCGATAGAAGAAACGATGCCTAAGAGATTTATTCAACTTCTTTAATAAATTATAAAAATAATTTAAGTATTTTACGACAGATTTAAACCACATATAGTTTTAAGAATAAGGTATGAAGGTTATTGAATTTTTCTTCTAAAATTACTAAGTGTAATTTCACGCAAACTGACCTGGTGACTAATAAACTAATGAGTGATGATAGCTACTTAGCTTACGTATCTACGAATACAGACCAGAAACTTTCTAGTTTCAAAGTTTCAGACGTGTAACGCCAGATGGCGCACCTCGTATTTATTCTCTCCGTACGTGTGATGCATTCTGCTGTTGATTTTCCAGCATTATATTTAAAGTTTTTGTTTACTCAGTTTATTATATCATATTAGAGATATGCAGTAAAATATTTATGGCTGAAATTATATAATATATATAATACTTATATAATAGAATATAAGTGAAAATAGCCAAATAGGTCATTCCGTAGATATTTAGAGCAATTAGTGACGAAACAAACTGTAATTACGTTATATAAAAAAATAAGTAAATAATAAACTTTATTTATTAAAAAATTTCTACAATTCAAAAATTCTACATTTTTCATTAAACTCCACAACATCTTCACCAAGATATAGGTAGTAAAAATGAGAATTGTAATAAAAATAATTACTTACAATAATATAAGGGAACTAATATGGTACGCATTAGCTTAGTCCCTTTTAGCTATTTATTTTTTAATTTGAATGTACGGTCTTAAGAAATTTAATCATATCATGGAAAGTTGTTACAGTTCATTAGTTGGTAAGGAAAAATGAGGTCCGGTTTCTTTGACTTGGAATTACGTACCAGTGTAGTTCGAATACATAATATTTAGATTATTTTATATGTGGTAGACTCCAGCTTGCTGCAGCACAAATCGGTCGGCTGAACCGGGGCAGAACGCTGTTACAGAAGAATACCAAAGTAAAATACCAGTAGAATGCTTACCTTTTTCGTATGGTGTTGGATGAGAACAGGAGACCCATTTTAAGGACAATGTATATATATGATACACAGTATGATATGTCGAGATATTCTGTCTGATTCTAAGTCGAGGATATAATAATAGATGTTATTATTTATCTACCTACCTATGTGTATATAGAGTACAGCATCCATTCACCATCAGCTGGACTTCATGCTTTTCCATCAACTTAAGTTGCAAAAAAATAAGTTTCTATTTAATTTTGCAAACTTTATTTCACAACTATTCAAACAAATGAAGAAAAAGACACAACTGCCGTTTTAACCTATCTTCGATTACTTAAAACTTTGTGATGATTATCACCCATTATCGTCATCATCGTCATTATTACAGCCAATTGCAAAGTACACTGCTGAATTTAGGTCGCCCCAAGGAGTGCCACAAAGCACGATGCTTTGTGGCACTCCTTGGGGCGACCTAAATTCAGCAGTGTATAATGCAGGAAACTGCATCACTTTTTAATGTCGAAAAAGGTATCAATGAGAAGAGACCACGTCTCTTCGTCACGTTAGGTACGAGATACCAGGCTTTCACTAACCTATATTTTCCAACGGTTGCCGGTTCTTCGAGCTACATGGCGAGCCCATTGCAGTTACTGATCCGTTGGACTATGTTGATGATTAGGTAAGACTGACAGGCTCTGACTTACCTTTTTGGGAAAATTTGCCTCAATCGTCACGCTATGTAGATAAACAACAATCGCAGTACCACACGTCTGGCATATTTAATGTCGCTGCTCTGGGTGAGTATTTGCGCTTAGCTTCAAAGAAAGGTTAGAGTATACATTATACGGTATAAAAAGGTTATACAGTATAGAACATCAACATATGAGTCATTATTGATTTTTCTATACTTGACTAGCGATTCGACCCCGCTTGGTGTGGGTTATTTCTGGATCACGACAACTGCGCCACCTACTGGGTCCACTTGAGGTCCCCAGGATGGGACACACAAACGCACACAAAAATTTTAATCAAAATCATCCGAGCCGTTTTCGAGCTTTAGAGAGACTAACGAGCAGCGATTGTTTTTTTTTATATAGAGATAAAAGTAGAGAGAAGTCTACACTTACACTATGTTGACATCATAAAAAAATGTATTTAAAAACTATCACTGCTTAGAGAACTAAAATAATTAAAACGACACCTTAAGAAAACCTAAATAACGTGTGTGAAAAAATTTTTTTTTGCATTACTAGGAGGAAAAGATTGCAAGATCCCTCAATATCCTATAATTTTTTGAGTTTTACGTGTACTGATATAATAGTTTTGTATTGTCTACTTGAGGAAATAGTGGGGGAAAAAGATATCGCCTGCGTTTTTGGCAGTTATTTTGGAAGCTTATGTTGACATGCAATTCTTTACATTAATGTTGAGTAAAAAGATACTACAGAAGACTGAACCACAGAAATCTTAATAATAAGGTTTAGATTTCTGTAACTGACGCTTATACCTATAATCAGGTAGGTACTATGAAGATAATACCAACCTTTTCTCCAAATGCCAACCTCATCTGTAGGTGGTGCACTCTGTTGTTTGATGGATGAAGCTCTGGCGATCAAGTGATGACGACATTCCATCCAAAACACTGAACCTTAATTTCTCATACTGTTTTTTTATTAAATAAGGTTGATAAACGAACACCCAGTACACGAGAACAGAAACGGAAACAGAAACTTTTTTATTCAATATAGATTATAAATAATACTTATTGAAAGTATTTTTTTTAATTTACCACTGGTTTGGATAAAAAATATTGTCTCCATCCTGGGAAGAGCCAGCAAGAAACCCAGCGAGACTATTTTTTTAAATTACGGCTTACAATCGTGTATGTTACAAATGACGACACAAAACAAATTTAAAATAGCTTGGTAGCGATCACCTTTCCCAGGTGTTATTATCATCCGTAAATTCCTTAATATTATAATAACCCTTTTTATATAAACTAGGTTTAATGAATTATTTGAACTTTGTACACCTGATGGTAAGTGGATGCTGTGGCCCATAGATACATTTATCTTCAATTAAGAATCAAAATGCAGATGCGTTGTTACCGTTGAGGACTGAGACGGAGTGCCCTTATTTCCAGGAAAATGGGTCCTCGGTTCTCTAAGCTCACTTTACGAAACACAACAGCATTGTGCTGCTATTTTACGCTAGTATTCTTTTTTTTTTTATAGAATAGGGTGACAAACGAGCACACAGTCCACCTGATGGTAAGTGGTTGCTGCGGCCCATAGACATCTACATCTATCTTCCATTACAAATCAAAATGCAGATGCGTTGTCACCCGTGAAGACTGAGATGGAATGCCTCATTTCCAGTAAAAAGGGTCTCCGGTTCTCTACACTCACCATACGAAATACAGCAGCATTAAGCTACTATTTCACGCTGGTATTCTGTGAGAGCGTGGTCCTTCCCCGGTCGAGCCGACCCATTCGTGCTACAACTATACTACTAATATAATTGCAGCATGGCTCTACCACGTATAAATTTTATTGGCATGGCTCTACCACGTATATTCTATGAGAGTAATTGATTGATTTGATTGGGATAAGAATTATCGGTGTGAGAGTACGGGCTCTACGCTCATTAACCTGTTCAGCGCGGGAAGAGCAAACCTTCAAAGTTATGCTAGCCAGCCACGCACAAACTGATAAACGAAATAAATATAACCTTAACGGAAATAATCCCTCCTACAAATCGATGGTTAACGCAAGTGGAAATGTATACATTAAATTAGAAATCAATTAAAGATATATTTGAAAAAAAAAAAGCTTATAACTCATTTAGGCACGTTGGGTACTTTTGGGACGGGGACAAAGCACTGAACTCGCATGACCGTCACGCTCGGATACATAAAATTGACGAAAGTAATGTTGAAAATTCAACTGATTAAATTTTATAAAATTGATATCTGTTTACAATTTTGTGGTATTATAGCTACTGATAATAATGATTCTTTTCATGTAAAACAGCGCAATAAATGAACATTTTATTACCATATTAATTAATGCTGCGAAGATATGTTACATCCCCTTGCGTTTTCTTTCGGATCTTCCACGGTGAGTGTTCTGTGAAATTTTTCGAATAAATTACAGCCAACAAATTTCACGAACGCACATCTCGGCAGAACTCCCGATACCATCCACACAATCTGTATGCTTGGCGGTTCATCACTGTACGTTTTACCAGGAGTTTTCTTCCTCGTACGGCCTCTCTGTGGAATAGTTGACCACCGATACGACTTAGGGACCTTCTAGAAAAGAGCTCACTCCTTTCTAAAAGGACAACAACACACCTGCGGTTCCCCTGGTGTTGCAGTTGTTCATAAGCGGCAGTAGTCGTATGCTAGTTTGCCCCTCTCCTATAAAAAAATAATACGTTGGTAATACGGAGATGGATAGCAGCGTATTTACGATAATAACTAAAGAATTAAAAAATTGCGGTCCAACCAAAAACAAAACTAAATTGGAATAGTTTTAATAAAAAAATACAATGTCGCAAAACGACTTTTTTATTTTTGTCTTGTACCCGATAAATCGTAAAAAAAATATCATCATTACAGCCCTTCTGTAGACCACTGCTAAACATAGGTTTCCACAAGTAAAGCACAATCCTGAGCCACCTGCATATATACAATTCCTGTATATCTCACAAGGCCGTCACTCAGTCTAGATTAGAAAAGTTATTAGTAATAAATTTCAATTTATATCGACCATCACGAATAATATTTTAGATAACAAGCATTTTAAGTACTTAAGTACAAAGGTGCGAGCAACTAAGTCGGGCCCACCTGCTCTGGCCAAAGGTGTCGAACCTAATCACTTCAGATTTCTGCGCGGCCGGCCAAATTTATTCATACCTTCCCTCACATTTATCACCGCCGTCCTATCTCAGTAGTTTTTCGCATATATGACAAGACTAGGGATCGCTTCCTTGCTTTCTGTGTGTATTTCAAAATATAATTTTCTCCTTCTTTTGTTATGACTTTTTTCTAACCACTATACATACTTATTTAAATTAGAGAGGCGACTGTAACTTAACAACCAATGTTACAATTAACTTAAAAACCAATGTTAAACTTCTACTCTTTACAAAACGACTTTTGACCGATATAATCTGATAAAAGTATATTAATACATTATATTGGGTTTTTTAGGTATTGACGGCAAATTCTAAGCATTTGACTTTAAATAATTTCACCATAAACGAAGATAAAGTTTTTGAAATTAATTAGTGTTGCTAATTATTAAAATATTGCTATTATTATTTTATAGTTTTCGTAGGACTAATTATTATTTACTTTAAATAAAATAAAACATAGTAAAATGTGAAATAAACCCAGACAAAACTTATTATTTGTGTCGGAGAAAATTTGCGAAGCGAAATTCTATCACGCCTCCGAGGGAGCCGTTAGAATCTCGTGCACCTTGCCGAAACTAATAAATCAAACTATTGCGTAATGCCGCCTCTATATGCATAGAGATCACCGGGGTCTTCGAATTTATTTATTATCTGTTTCGTATAAAACAGATTTAGGCGATTTACGAGATACGAGGCGGGTGCCGGCTTATATTTATCTTGATTCAAAACATTCCATGCATATTCGATTATTGAACGAAGTTTTAAGCAATTCATCAAAAAATTTTATGATGGTGATATTCAGTTGTCTGTTTTTCTAAAAGTTTACATTTTGTGACAAATTATAAGAATTCATTATAATTGTTTTTGTTTGGATATTTATAACAATACATATTTTATATGATATTATAAGCTAGAATAAATATTTATCAATTAAGATTTATCACTTTAGTGGTATTATAAGCTTAGGTCGTGTTTAATGTCGACAAGAAGCAAAGTGGTTTTAAGACATAGCGTCAATGACGAAACAATTAATAAAAAGAGTATTTTTGTGAATAATTACACAAATAATACATATGTTTTTTTTTAAATACAGTATTAAACTTAAAATATTATTTATTTAATTGAATTATCTGCATAAAGTTAAGTTAGCATGTTTGGGTGCTTTTTAAATACCTATGGATTGTTCTAGAAAAGTTTCTTGCTGACCGTCCGAGCGAAGGGTCGACTTTGTTCAATGATCGCCTTTTCTAGATTTGAATCTCTGCAAGTCGGTGTCCCGGTTACATTATTTGGCCGTGGAAGGGATGACGCCGCCACAATTATATGTAATAACTAAAATATTACACTTCATACAATACGCTCCACTTCTTTGTTGTCATTTTTGTATCATTACCAAGAATTACCTTACCTATTTACGGCTTACTTTAGGAAGATTTGAATGTGTGCAAGAGCCAAGCTACAGCTTTATTATTGTTGAAGTATGAACAGCTCAGCTCAACCGCGGAAGGAACTCGCTCTCACAAAATACCAGCGTGAAATAACAACTCAATACTGCTACGTTTCGTACGAAGAGTAGTCAGCAGTGAATATGTTAAGTTTATAGGCCACAGCATCCACTTACCATTAGGTGGACTTTACGCTGGCTTATCTTTAAAAAAAGTAACAAAATATTATGTAGCTTAAAACTTCATATCACAACCAAAAGAGACTAAGATCAAGTTCTATATCAATCAAGAATTATAACATTATTGATTTTGATACAATACGTATCAAAATCAATAATGTTATTAGTTTAGGATTGAATTAGTTTTTGTAAGAAAAAGTAACATTGAAAGTGAGCATTTTTTTCCATAGGTAAGTACTAACGACGGCTCCGCAGCGCAGTGGCTTAGCAATAAGTAACAACGCTAAGGGCCGCTGACGGAGCAGGTATTTGTATGGCCTACAAGTAATTGTTCCGGGTCTGGATGTTTGTCCTTGTGAAATTTATGTTTGTAAACTGCCCCCACGATACAGGAGAAAACTCTAGTGGGGAAGTAACGTTTTTTTGAAAAATCTAAAAAAAAAAACTTCGCGATCAACGTCTGGAGCCACAACCACACAGCCAACTAATTTTAAAAAAGTTTTTTTCTTTTAGGATCATTCATCATGATCATTAGCCCATAAATCAGTTTACTGTGGAATATAAGAGATCATACTCAGGCACCTTCGACGACGCTTCTTTTCGACGATTTTATATCTGTTTTATAAACGAGATAGTTATACCGGTATTTACTAGTCGCTGCAAGATTTTCTGAGCCTTTCTCTAAGTAGTCTCTTACGTCGTCCCACGGCAGTTTGTTATAAATAGATATTCCATTAATATTGTTCTAAACATTGTATTCGATAGACATTAAATTAATATATCTCAAAGTTGAGCTTTAAGATATAACATAATATTCGTTAATACTAATCAAAGTCTACTGCTGAACTTATAACATCGACTTCCTGCTTGTTGCATCAGGTCACAATCCATCCAGTGGGATAGTGAGGAGGTTGCTCTTTGTTTCTAAACGTTACTATTACTCAAGAAAACACTCCTGCGAACTGATGATGAATGAATAAAAAATGCTAGATGTGAGATATGACGGGGTGCAACTTTTTAGTTTAGCGTGTGGCGTTTGAGGCAAACCATGATAATATGGGAGAGCTACCTCATAAGTGATTTGCCTTTTTAGCAGTGGAATATATCCTGGATGATGATGATGTAGAATCATTGTTTGTATTAATTGTAGAGTTTTGGATTTTTTCGTCTTCCACTTTTTCGTTTAATTTCTATAGTACGTGAGGCTAATATGGTCACTATCTTATAACTCAAAAACCACAGCCTTGTTTGCATAGATACCTCTGTGATACGATAGCTCTTCATCAGTAAATAAAATAATAAAAGGCGAAAAGCGTGCTGCTTTACAGACGCCAATTTGACAGTTGACAATATAGTTAATATTTTAGTCGATTTTAGTTATTATTGTGTAGTGTAGTTAATTTATTTTAAGTCGATTTTTGAAATGTTTCTAACTATTGCTAAAGTTTGTTTTCTCTTAATATATTAGTTATAGTTTTTTTCTTCGAATTTTGGTTTCTGTCTTCTTCCAAGTTTGTGTTTTATAGGGCGGCTTGAGGTGACCATATTACCTTCCCGTACCTTAAAAATAAATAAAACTGAAACAAAATAACAACATTTTACTAAATGTCGATTCAAATATATATGGAACTTATAAAAAAAATCGATCTTATTATATCCCATGCGAATGAAGTCGTGGAGAACAGCTAGTATCAAATAATATAAAAATTAATATGACTCCATGACGTTCTTACGGAAGAATTTACAGACATAAAATGCGCATAAGTGGGCTTGTATTTATAAAGGTACCATAACACTTTATTTAATATTAAGTATGCCTACATAATTAAATAAGATATTCACATTATAATGCCATAAAAACAAAACACATTAGACAGATGTAGATAGATCCATTTAGTTAAGGAGCGACATTTCATTAAACGACCATGATTTGTTGCATTAATTTTAATATCAGAATCAAATATCGTACTTGGAAATACTTCCACGGCTCAGTTTACACAGCCCTCTCATTCAATGAAGGAAATTCCTACACGACGCTGGGTTCAGGATTACGTCGGAGTTTGAAGTTCTCTAAATGAATTCTTCATCTGAAGCCGTGATTGCTTTCCGATATCGAAGTTTTCAACTTACGAAGTATTTAGCGAAGCGATTCGTTTGCTGAATTAATTACAAGAATTTCAAATATTATGTAGCAAACATTTGTCATACAAGGATATATTATGCGAGTAGAAAGAGTGACGCCAGTGCAACGAAAGTAAGATACCTGACTCTTATGTTACACAGGGAAACTGGGATACTCGAGCAGTCGAGTGTCGCGCTTAGTAGGAGGGTCGCGGTCGCAGTAACGGACTTCTCGCACCTTTGATTTTTTTTTAATAACCGAATTGACCGACGAACTTCCGTAATTAACTGACTTAACTAACTAACTTGACTGACGGTAAGCCGCTACTGCGTCACATGGATATCTGCAACCAACTTCAAACAAAAAGGCTACGTATTTTTTTATACAACAAGGACGACAAACGAGCACACAGTCCACTTGATAGTAAGTGGAAGCTGTGGGCTGTGGCCCATAGACGTCTACATTTATCTTCAATTAAAAATCAAAATTCAGATGCGTTGCCAGTCCTGAGGACTGACATGGAATGCCTCGTTTTAGTAAAAGGGTCTTCGGTTCTCTACACTCACCATATGAAGCACAGCAGCATTAAGCTGCTATTTTACGCTGGTATTCTGTGAGAGCGTGGTGAGCCCACCCCGTTCGAGCCGAACTATTCGTGCTGCAACCACAATATAGCTGCAGCATGGCTCTACCACGTAAGCGTTGTTACATGTGAATACTAAGATGGAATGATAAAAAATGGCTTGTAATTTTACTACCTTTCGGAATGGAATACAGTCATTGCTATTTATCGGCAATAATAGATTGCAGGGTGCTATCTACCCAGACTGACTCCTGGCAGAAAGTATCCTACCATCTATAATATAGTTAGTTTATAGCGGCGTTCGAATTCCTGCATGGTTTATCAGGTCGTCACTCCAACTTGTGGGGTGTCACCCTACACTACGCCTACCAGTACGAGGCTGTCCCTCGAGAACCTTTCTTCCCCAACGATTGTCGGTTCTTCGAGCTATATGGCCGATCCATTGCCACTTCTGCTTACTAATCCGTTAAGCTATGTCGGCTACTCTGGTTCTACTGCAGATATCCTCATTTCTAAGTTTATCACGCAGAGAAACCCCGAGCATAGCCCTTTGCAGGTGACTCAGGACCGTGCTTTGTGGCATTACTTAGGGGAGGCCTATGATCAGCAGTGAACTTGTGAAGGCCTGTAATGATGATGATAATGATGATAGTGGCGTTTCTTGTCTGGATGTTTTACGTTCGGCCTAAAGAAATTCTTCTGCGGAAACCATGTGAATTTTCTGATCATCAATAATCGCCTCCTACGACACCCCCGGGACGAAATGGTGTAACACATTTTCTTACGGCACTACAGCAGCAAGTAGAAATCAGCCAACCTTATAAATAATGGAACCAACATATTGTTTACTTTTAGAGATTTTTACTATCACACATAAACAAATGTTTTGTCAAGGGCTTCTTCAATCATTAGGTTCATACGTTATTTACGAAATAAATTTATACCTGACTGAAAATAAAAGTGAAACAATTGATGAAAATAATGATAAAGTATTGTTTTTCGATGATAAAAATATGTCTAAAAAATAAAACTTAAATAAATTTAATATCAACATCACAATTTCACCATCGCAAATCGCGACCAAACTCGCGATACCATCTATACCATCAAGATGACTGGCGTTCCACGACTGTGCGATTTAAAAGAAGTCTTTTTCCTCGCACAACGTCCTTGTGGAATCGACTACCACAATCAAGAAAAGAGCCTATGTTTTTCTTAAAGACCGGTAACGCATCTGCAATCCCCCTGGTGTTGCAGTTGTTCATGGGCGCCGGTAATCACTTACCATCAGGTGAGCCGTATGCTCCTTTGCCCCCTCTCCTATAAAATATATATTGTGTGGGAGCATTATTTTATTTATACAAAATATGAATAACTTACATCTGACGATTAAAAAAACAGCATAAAACAAAGTCGTTTCCCGATGTCTGTACGTTTAGACCATTTAAACTACGCAACGAATTTTGATGCAGTTTTCATCAATAGACAGAATGATTCAATAATGTTTATATGTGTAATGCATATGTGATATTCAAAACTCACCCATGAGAAGACGGGACAGATCACTAGTTAAAAATAATCCCTAAAACAAAGTAATATTTGCCGTACATATAAGAGAATCCTATCGCGTCTCATCGGTCATATCTAAACTTTAGATGTGCGCACTTTATACTCTAAATTAAAAAAGAACACTAATACTAAATGTATTTTTTATTAATAAAACGAAATATTTTGACCAATACTGGGAATTAAAAAGGTACTCTATTTTAAAGTCAGTTATAAAAACTGCAATAAAAATAATCTGTTAAAAATTTGATGTGTAACCAAAAACAAAGCAAACCAAAAACCCGAAACATTGCACTGCACTACTAGGCACAACGTTCTTTCATTTATAAAAGGTGCAAAACTGTAACTGTAAAAAGTCTTCGCGTATGTCAGGTTTATTCGCTGTTTCTATATTTTATTCAGTTTTATTTAGTTCTCAAACGTGCAGTTTACATATCTTCAAAGCCGTTTCCTTTACGCCTAAGTACACGGTAAATCAGTAGGTACTAAAAGTTTAACACACATCCAGCCCCAGAGTCAAAAGAAATTAACGTATATTAAATATTAAACAAGTTGTAAAACTGAAAATGTTGTACAACCTACTTCAATATAAATAAAATAAGTCATCAATGTAGTCGACGTCAGTTAAATACGCATTATTAAGGATAACTCAAAAACTAGGTACTAGTCATATCATGATCAAATTATATAGGTTTCAACTAGAAAAAAGTTCTGAGGTAACACACATAAACAATACAGTCGAATTGAGTACCTTCTCGTGAGTCCATGCGGTCGGAGCTAAGTTTTGCAAGACCCGCCGCAGAAGAACACAAAAACTCTCCGATCACACTCTTAATCTCTTGGCTGTTAGACGGGAGATGAGGCTGCTATCGTCAACAGATTTGACAGCATACAGGCAACTGAACAGACAAATCTCCAAATGCATGCGGCGAGAATTACGCAACTTTAATACTGCTCGTATTAAAGAAGCGACCGAGCGGAACCAGGGCTCCAAAGTTATTGCCAGAGATCTGTCTGCCAGAAAGAGCCAACTGTCAAAGCTGAAGACTGAAAGTGGCAGCATCGTTTCCGGGACACCTGAGATTTAAAGTGAGATTGAGAGGTTCTATGGGCAGCTGTACACATCATCGTTGGAGCCACACGCAGGTGTGAGTAACGATCCAAGAGCAAGTCTTATCCGACGCTATTCCGATGATATCCCGGACGTTAGTCTGAGTGAGATTAGAATGGCTCTCCAGCACCTTAAAAACGGCTGGGTCCCAGGCGAGGATGGAATTACAGCGGAGCTTCTGAAAGCGGGTGGAACACCGGTACTTGAAGTCCTTCAGAAGCTCTTCAATTCCGTCCTCCATGGTGGCACTACTCCGGAGGCGTGGAGCCGAAGTGCGGTGGTCTTGTTCTTTAAGAAAGGCGACAACGCTCTCATGAAGAACTACAGACCGATTTCCCTTCTGAGCCGCGTCTACGTGCTGTTTTCGAGAGTCATTACGAATCGTCTCACACGGAGACTCGACGACTTACAGCCTCCCGAACAAGCCGGTTTCCGAAAAGGCTTCAGTACCATAGACCACATACATACCCTCCGGCAAATTGTACAAAATACCAAAGAGTACAATCTGCCACTTTGCCTGGCATATGTGGACAATAAGAAAGCCTTTGATTCCGTCGAAATTTGGGTGGTGCTACAGCCCCTTCAGCAGTGCCAATTTGACTGTCGGTATATCGAAGTGATGAAGTGTTTGTACAGTAGGGCGACGATGGCTATCCAAGTACAGAACCGGAGTTGGAAACCTATCCAGCTGCAAAGAGGTGTAAGACAGGGTAACGTTATATCCCCGAAATTCTTCACCGCTTCGTTGAAAGACTTTTTCAAGCTACTGGACCGGAAAGGTTACGGTATTAACATCAATGCCAAGTCATTCATCACTCACCTTCGATTTGCCCACGATATAGTCCTTATGGCAGAATTGCTGGAGGACCTTAGCACTATGCTCAATGACCTCAATGGTGTTTCCCAACGGATAGGTCTTAAGATGAACATGGACACAACAAAGATCGCGTTTAATGTCCATGTCACACCTATGCCGGTAGTTGTTGGGAGCACTATGCTCGAAGTTGTTGACGAGTACGTTTACCTGGGACAGATAGTCTGACTAGGTAAGTCCAACTTCGACCGAGAGGTCAATCGACCGATTTAACTAGGCTGGGCGTTCGGGAAATTACGACACATCTTCTCGTCAGGTATACCTCAATCTTTTTATACGTGGTAGAGCCATGATGCAGTTATATTAGTAGTATAGTTGTAGCACTAATGGGTCGGCTCGACCGGGGAAGGACCACGCTCTCACAGAATACCAGCGTGAAACATAACTTAATGCTGCTGTATTTCGTATGGTGAGTGTAGAGAACCGGAGACCCTTTTTACTGGAAACGAGGCATTTCATCTTAGTCCTCACAGGTGACAACGCATCTGCATTTTGATTCGTAATCGAGGATAGATGTAGATGCCTATGGGCCACAGCAACCACTTACCATCAGGTGGACTGTGTGCTCGTTTGTCACCCTATCCTATAAAAAAAATCTCTGAAAACTAAAGTGTACAATCAGTGCGTGTTGCCAGTGATGACTTACGGATCTGAGACGTGGTCCTTCACTGCTGGTCGTATGAGGTTGCTCAAGATCACTCAGCGAGCTATGGAGAGGGCTATGTTCGGAGTTTCTTTGCGTGATAGACTCAGAAATGAGGATATCCGCAGCAAAACCAGAGTGTACGGATTAGTAAGCTGAAGTGGCAATGGGCCGGCCATATAACTCGAAGAACCGATAACCGATGGAGAAGAAAGGTTCTCGAGTAGCAGCCTCGTACCGGTAGGCGTAGTGTAGGGCGACCCCCCACTAGATGGAGTGACGACCTGGTAAGACAGTCCTGGTAGACCTGGTAAAAAGTCGATGGATTCAGGTGGCTCAGGACCGTGCTTTGTGGCATTACTTGGGGGAGGCCTATGTTCAGTAGTGGACTTGTGAAGGGCTGTAATGATGATGATGATGAGTACCTTCTCCTTTTTGAAGTCGGTAAAAATATCCACCAAAATGTCCACCTGATGGTAAGTGGATGCTGTGACCCATATACATTTACATCAATCCTTTTCAATGCAGATGCGTCGTCGCCTCTAGGGACTAAGATGGAATGCCTCGTTTGTAAGGAAAGTATCTGCAGTTACACAGCACAACTGAGCTCCTATTCTACGTTGATATACTGTGAGCTCGTGGTTCTTCCTAAATCGGGCTGACCTATTCGTGCTGCAACTATAAGAGAGGTGCAGCGTGACTCTACCACATATAAATGTTTACTTTGAAGTGTAATTTTTCTTTACTTCTTTGGGTCTTTTATTTTTATTAAATGCTGGTTGCCTAGTAGTATATAGTTACTTTGATACTCAAGGCGACCGATTTTCCCTTTACTACCTTTAAATATTCTTCGCGTCTTGCGAGTTTTAATTGCTACCCACCTTTAATTTACTTGTCAATATTCTTGCTTACTGTATTTCCTGACTCAAATTCATTCAGGGATTAATGAATACGAATAATTTATTTGTAAGAACATGAATGAATGGTTTTTAGGCATTGCATTGTACCCCCAGTGTTTCTGTCCCTGGCGTGCACCCTTCACTTTCTCGAACTGGATCCATTAATTGATCTCATTAGAAATTGAGTTTCGACGAATACACGGCATATCTTGCATAACAGAACTACGTGTTAATGGGAGTCTTAAAAACATCATTGTAAAAGGAGATGTAAATATCATAAATCATGATTACAAAGAATTGGATGTTTAGAATATTCTATAATCGAAAATACTGTTAAACACACTTGATGGTCAAAGACACACTTTGGAATACGAGTAGGAAGTAAATAACTCCTAGGGTTACAAGAGTTCCTACAAGATAAGTGAATTATCAAATACTTCAATTGACGCCCATCTCATGGATGATGGAAAAAAGGGGAAAGTATATAGGGCCGCTGCCTGACGGTAGCCAGAGCGCATTTGGACCGCATTTACCGTCCCCACCAGGTGGCTTGCTGTCGAGGGGTCCTTTTGGACTCAGAAAACAGCACTCGCTTATATACCACTCAAATAAACAAGAACGCATTGCGGCCGTATTTAGGGCAAAAGAGAAAGAAGTTGATATTCGCAAAGACCTCCAGAAGTCAACGCAATATCACAGCGATAAAATTTCTACAATGACTCCAGGAGGACCACCAACAGCGGCACAAATCTTGCGAACAAGGTTAAGTGAAGTTGGTCGTCATGCTCAAAGATCACTACGTGTTCCAGCATTGCGACGTGGCAATCGCGGTACCGACCGCCACCTTTTATCGTGGGCTCGGGAGCGTTTACCATGGAGTGACGAATAATGGTCTTTGGTGCAAATTAATTTCCTCATTTTTAGTGGTACTTACTCACAATTTAGAGAGCTCATTGATCACAGGGTCTGAATGAATTGTTAACCGAACCCTACTAGATCATGAACACCAGATCTAAGGTACGGTCGAGACAGTTAGTCGGGGTAGGAATCTAGGAACTTTGCTGTTCATTTTAATGATAAATGAATTGCCAGATGTAGTAAATTTTAGTACCCCATTACTCTTTGCCGATGATCTAAAATGAGTTTTAGACATTAGAGATAAATTTGGTTGTGTCTCTTTACAGCATGATATTGATAAAGTTTTAAGATAGAGCATTGATAATAAACTTTTTTAATGTCTCTAAATGCTCAGTGCTGTCCTTTAGCCGCTCACGCACCCCAATTCATCACCAATACGTGATGGATTGGAAACTGCTTCATAGAGTTACGGAGGTTTAAGATCTAGGGGTACATGTTACTGCAGGCTTAAATTTTGGATTACATGCAATGTTTGTATAAAGGCATACCGTAACCTCGGATTGATAATCCGTCTTGCAAATAATTCCACAAATATCAGGACTCTGAGAGCTCAAGGAGCCACTTAAAGAGAAACGCCGTCATTTGGTCTCCTAATGAAGTCAAATACAAATGTATGTTAGAGCGGATCCAAAATAAATTTATTAGGTTCATGTACTTGAAACTATTTGGATTATCCTCGGGCTATCCCTTGTTGTATCCTACTCCATTTTTGCACGGTATGGTAGGATACTACAGGTTTGAAGTCAAAAGAGAAGTCGCTTTCGCTATGTAAGTGTTGAAGGTAATGAAGGGACACACAGCTTTCATCTATAGGAAGTCATTCGATCTTCCAACGTTTCGTCTATTGTTGCTACTTATTGACACTTTATTCCATATACCATCCATAGGATACTAGGTATTTGAAGCAGATACATAGGCCTCCCTCACAGATTTTTTTATAGAATAAGGATATTGGATTGGATGGATTTGGAATAGACAAACGAGCACACAGTCCACCTGCTGGTAAGTGCGTGCTGTGGCCCATAGACATCTATAACTTCTACATATATTCCCGATTAATAATCAAAACGCAGATGCATTGACACCCCTGAAGACTAAGATATAATGCCACGTTTCCAGTAAAAAAGGGTCTCCGGAACACTCTCCGTACGAAAGGCAGCAGTATTAAGCTGCTATTTTATATATTCTGTGAGAGCGTGGTCCTTTCCCTGTCGAGCCGACTCATTCATGTTACAACCGTAATATAGCTGCAGCGTGGCGCTACCACGTTATTGGCCTTAGCTGCTACACTTGCCGAGCGAGTTATCAACCGCAGTTTTTTTATAATTTCGAATTGTTATCATCCTGCAGCCCATCACCTGTTTCAATTTCCCTCCATCGTCTCTTACGACACCCTAGGGACAATAATAATAATAATAATAATGTCCTCCAGACTGAATTTCGAACACGGCGGCCTGCCTCAGCGGAGACTAGCCATCGGCGCAGGACAGGATTATAGCGTCCAAGTGTATGCGCAAGCACCTGTGCACTCTCTATTCCCTCACTCTCACAATCCGATGGGACGGTAAACCGATACGACCGGAGAGAGATCAGACGCTGGACCAACGACTTTACGTGCTTTCCGAGGCATGAGGGTGAGATACCGCCAAATTCCTGACTCCGGGCAGCTACTGAGAATTTCTTGACGGAAAACTCAATAATTGATTTTGTTGGCCCGACCCGGGATTCAAACCCAGGACGAACTCGAACGCACTACTACAACCACTAGACCAACGAGGCAGTCAAAACAGTCGGGACTCGGGACAATATGGGGTAGTTGATATTCTTACACCGGCACTACGCGGACACCTTATTATTCATCTTCTTATTATTCACCTTATTATTCATTTCAAAAGACTTGGAATCTTGACTGTTCCTTGCCTGTATATACTGGTCTTACTTACACAATTTGCTAAAGTTATTGGCGATTATGAGACTATAGACCAAAACACCATAAGGGAAAACACCAGGAGAAAAGACTTTCATAATAAAATCATCTCTCGTACGGTTATGACTAGACACTCTTCTCATTCATCATCAGTGCTTCTGTTTAATAGATTACCTATTGATTTAAAAAATATGTTATACAAGAGTAGCTCCAAAATACTTTAAAAAGTTCCTACTGGAAAAAATGTTATTACAGTGTTGACGAGTTTCTACATGCTAATGCTATTACATAAAATTCAATGTGTTTTAAGCTTTTGATGACATTTTAAGAAATAATTGAATTTTTTTTCTGTAACAAATGTAGTTATTATTTTTGTGAGATATTTAAAACTTTAAATTTTATTGATAGTGGTGAGATTCGACTTGTAATTTTTATTGTAATTTTATATAATTTAATTGTATACTAATTATTGTAATCTCACATTTTTATTGTAATTTTGTATAGTTGTAAATTTAGTTGTTAATATTTTCAATTGTACTTATTGCATGAATTGTTCAACACAATTTGTATTGTTCAGAATAAATAAATAAATAAATAAATACTGGATTCTTATACGCCACCACACACACACACACACACACACACACACACACACACACACACACATATATTATATATTGTTAAAAAATCAGATCTTCAAAAAGTTTTACGATGTTAAGAAATACGAAACTGTCTACACTACTACCATATACTTGTAATTATGATATTATGTAAAAATTTACGGCCTTACTCATAAAAAACGTCAGTACGAGAAATGCTTAAACTTGCTCTCCCTCTCTCTCTTTTCACTGAATGACAGTAGAAAGAGATAGGTGTAAAGATAATTAACACTTAATTTAAGTTAGCTATAATCAACGAGTATAAGTAACATCGTTCGTTGCCTATGCAAATTCAAGTAAATTAAAATATTAATACAGCATAATAATATAATAAGCATGGCAAAGCATTGTATTCGATCTTCTCTACGTAATATAAAAAACCCGGACAAGTGCGAGTATAATTCGCGCCCTGATGTTCACTAAAGGCTTAAATAAGCACACACTTTGACAAAAATAATACAGTTAAAGAAATTCATAAATTATAGGTTAGTTATACTACCAACATTGGTCTAAAAATTGAAAGGGTGTGTCGGATCGAAGGGCAAACTTATCTTTATAGTGGAAAAGAATGTTCTCTCTGTCATCGGTCTACATCACGTTTACATCAGTTTATAATTACAAAAAATATATTTTTTTTATGTATTGTAACTACAAACTAAGAATTTCTTTTAGGTTTGAGGTGATAAATCAGCACACAGTCTACCGACAAGTGAATGTTGTGGCCTATAGACATGTAAATTATTCTTAATTATGAATCAAATGTAACTACGTCGTCACCGTTGAGAATTAAGATGGAATGCCTCGTTTCCTTTTAGAAGAAATTGTTTGATTTTGGATGTTTTCCTTTACTGCTGCTGTAAGACTTTGTTTCATGCCAAGTTTCATAATTCTTTGTCAACGGGAATTACCTTATAGGTTTCTATGAGCGAATTTACTTGTACTAAATTATGTGATATTAAAAGACAATAGCTTTTATTGCGTATAATTTAGAGGCTTAAATTTATAACAATATCAAGAAACCACTGACTTCAGTATTTGATATCAGTTTCGTTCTGGTACTTTTAGCTATTTCAGAGAAATAGGTCAAATCAAAGTAATTCCATATGAGTTTGCGGTACGGAACCCTAAAACGTAGATGTACAAATAGTATTAATAATTTCTTTTACAAGTGTGTGCTTGGTGTCAACGTGAGAGGATTAAGATATCCACAATAGTGTACCTGACACTATAGGTGTGTACTGTGTATTATTGTATTACTACAAGGGAACTTAAAAAAATACTTTTTAAAATTATAATTTTTTACTTGTTTATTAAAATCTACAAAAGAGAAATAAATATCTTTACGGGTAACTCCTACTGGACGGAGACGCCAAAATATATTACCTATATATAAACATAAGAAACCCATTATAGTTTATAATTACTAAACCAATGTGGGTTTTTAACCCATTAGGTACATCAATCAAAATATATTAAATATATTAAATTTTATTTAAAACAAAAATTATTATTTTAAACAAATACGAAAATTTAATAAATCCAATAACTTAAGTGAAGTTAAGACAAAAAAAATATACAAGAATAAATCTACTTAGCTAAAACGAGTATAAAGCGGCAGGCGTTTTTATGATGTGGTTATGGTTCATGTATAATGCTGTAGTCAGCGATGCTATCACAAAATATACACGTTATTTGATTGCCGGTTGAGAACCCAGAACATTAAAACTGTGCGGTGCCCGTGTTATTTCTTTTAATAAAACAAACGTACCAGTTCTGATTTAATTTACACATTAACAAAAATGGACAAGCTCATATAATACCACATAAATCGAAACCCGCCGTGCGGTGTGCCCTCGTGCCGCGAACATGAACGTAAGTGTATTTTATTGCGCGCATCGGAACATGCCCGGGAACACGTAGCGATGAGGCATGGTGTTACGGAGCTGTCAATTTCGCGGTATAAAATTTCAACTTCGGACGCGGGAAAAGCAGCTGTCATCGTAACCCGAAGGGTCACCGCATCCCTCGGGGCTAAGCTCCCGCCGTCCATCGCAGACACGCACGCCGTACCGCGCCACCTAATCCGCATATACTCAACACATAAACCTATCTAATTGATAATAAAAGGAGGTATTCGGAAGCGTGCGGATACATAACATCAGGCCGGCTAATTGATTTTTATGGTCCTCAGAGTTCGATGCGACTTTATTAGATCTACGGCCACTAAATATTACTTAATCCAAAATATTTTCATTTGTGAATGTATTAAAGAGACTCTTCTTTGAGTCAATCTTCAATCAAACGAAATGAGCAACACGAAAGAGAAGTGTACTAAAATTATGAATAATACAAAGTTGAGATTTATGATCGCTGCTCGGTGAACACAAATTTATAAATTCAAGAAGACTTTTAAATTAAAGATTGAGCGATAAAATTACAGCATTAAATTTACAAAGGGACATTTAAGCTTCTGCATAGATAATTAAACTTCATATTAATTCATTCAATATTTAAAATGCCTTAAAATACCGTTTCTGATTTAGACTCGAAAGTACGAAATATTAATATATCCCATTCACTAATCCAAATTCATGTGACATTAGTCATGTAAACAAACACAATAGGCTACATCTACATCCATACAGCGAGCAACAGCGGGGCAACATTAGAATTCCGAGTTTTATTCTATTTTGGACTCATCTTAATAACTCGGACAATATTTTTTGTAAAATGTCTTATTTTCTAGTGAATGAGAATTTGTTGGGACTTCTTGAACGTGTACAACATAATGTTATTATAATTTATGTCATACTAAGCAGGTGAAGATATACGAGCGAGTCATTCATTTTATTAAACATGTTTGCTAAGTCGATTTTGTTATTTTTTTGTCGCTTGGCCGTGGGGCATCTATCACACAGCGTGCGGGCGCTTTCTACCTCAGCTCTTTATTACTCTAAAGATTTCCGGACAGCGTTGAGCGTCTCTCACGCTTGTACATACATATAATAATCCAGTACGATACCACTTACTTACTAGTTACAATGACACATATTTTTAAATGTTACTAAAATAACGTTATTTCAATTTGAAAAAAGCAACAACATTTATTGTCTGATTAATCGACATTTCAACGTTTTTAAATTTGCTTAGACAAAACTACATATTATATTGAACTAATAAACAAACTTGTATAATATAGAAGAGTTGTTCTTTTCGTTGGTAATAAATTGGATAAATCTCGGAAGCATTTTGAATATCCAGGGTTTAAGGCAGACTTTCAAAAATAAACACAAACTAATTACATAATCAAATACACATACTGTATTGTATTTTATCGTTAACTTAAAGTAAAACCAAACGAATCGTTCGCTGAAATATTTTTTTTGTCAATTTGTACGTAATTTTTGCCAAAGTTTTTTTTCTAAAGCTTTCGGATTTTAATTCCATTGTGAAGTGAGTGCTCTGTGCATGGTGTGCCATTGCCAAGCGTCGCGTCACAGCGGACTTGCCGCCGGCACCCACGAGGTGTCGAAGCTCCGTTATTGTTTTGTTTTTGTTTCAATACTGTCTGGCCATAAATACGTGGCAATGCGAACTAGTTGCCTCCAATTCTCCAGAGCATTATTCAGTATTGATTTTATATTCCATATAATTTTTTTGTTATGAAGATTGAACTTTTTAAACGTTTATGCGATTATGCATTTTCTTGATGTCGTCTGCGTACCTACGTCCATATTATTATTAAAAGAATGTATTTTCTATTGTTTATTAACTTAATGTTTTTGCTCTTTGTTATTAAGTATATTATGTAGGAAGAAACTAGCTCCTGTCACTCAGGTTAACATTTTACAGGTGCTAGAATCGCATTGATGTTTGTAAAAATTGTTGTGATTGTTGCAATAAAGATTTGTAATTTCCTTTGTTAATACTATTATTAATCCATTCACAGTTTAATATGGTCACTAGTGTAACCTTTGTTACTGCAAACGAGTTTTGTTCCATGCGCAATTTGTTCGCGATACAAGAGAAAGGTACATTGCTCAAAACGAACTATGGATTAACACGTTTGGAACCTATATAGTATACGATAATAATTTCCGTTTTGCATATTTAACATATCAACTATTACAATTAGCACTTCGAATCTTTTAAACAATTTAGAAGGTAGTTTTACGAGATATAGATAGAGATCATAAAAATACTATGTTACAGTCTTTTTAAATTCTTCTTTAATGACTGCTACTAAATATTTTAAATACCAATATTTATCGTCGTCATTATCATGTAAATGTAATGGTTAGCTAGAATACACAGTCCATCACATCAACTCTTGAACCTAGGCCTACCCTATGTACTCCACAACACAAGATCCTGAGTCACCTGTATCCATCGATTTCTTGAATCTCTTAGCAGGTAGTTACTCCATTCAGTCAAGTCTAGGAGGGAGGGGGGCACTCTACACTACTTTGCTTACCGATACGGACTGCTATCCCAGAACCGTTCATCACCATCGGCTGTCGATTCTTTAAGCTGTAGTTATATATGACCTGTAGCCACTTCAGCTTATTGAGCCACGTCGGTTACTCTAGTCCTACTACGGATAACCTCATTACGAAGTCTATTCCGCAGAAGAACTTAGATAATAGCCCTCTCCATATCTCGGTGAGCGACCTTGCGCTTCCTCAGCTCAAGGTCAGCATTGAAGGACCATCTTAGATGTTATTACTGGCAACATGCACTGGTTCTATACTCTTGTTAGTTCAAAAGGTATTCGTTACGGGAAATTTTGTAGTAATCTCTCGCACGCTACACGCAGTGGTGGGTCATTGTCGAATTTCTGACGGACGAAACACAACCGTTTCCGCGACGACGAAAACGGTAGCAGGTAACGGTCACCGTTGCAACTGGTTTGAAGACGGCTTAAAGCACGAAACAAATCCAATATGGTATAGAATTGCGATTTCGTCGAGTAAAATAGTTGCAGTTTCTTACAACTTTCAACGATTTGAAATGTATGGAATGGTTTACTTTATTCAAATAATTCGTTTTATCGATCGACTTTACTTAACGATGAAATGAACTTCAGGCTTAGGACTGGCTGAGATTGACTTAGAATTAGCTTTAACAATAGCTATTAACATTAGCGACTGTTTTTCATTGATAAAAAGTTCACTTTTTATTGCAAGGACTGTTTAGTCTCCTGTGAATGAACGCGGAATCAAATACCACAATATAACGCGCAACGCGCGACGAGTGAGATAGATAGGTGAATCAATGCGTTGTCGACTGTATTTTCATAAGCGTAAAATAGAAAATCGCACCAAGCAATTCAAAGAATGGTTTGTGCAACGAAGCCTGTTCAAGCCCAGGACGTAAAACGGTTTCGTCGTTGCAGAACACACAACAATCCTTAAACGGTTCGTCGTTCAACGCCCACCAGAGACGAGAGAGACTAGCAAGTAGAGTCGATTCTTCGATTTAACTCTCGACACAGCAGTTTATGTTGCTATATTACGCTGGTATTCTGGGGAGTGCGGTCCGTTTCCGGTAAAGACGGAACACCGACAACCCATTTGTGATGCAGACGTAATATGCTACAACATGTATCCGCCACGTAACATTTTATTTTTATTGGTCGCAATCGGACTCGAGTATATTAAAAGAGAGTACATCTATGTGAATACGTCTCAAATTCAGCACAAGCTTATAGCACTGCATAATTTCGGTGGGGCTTCTTGACGCAGATTAGTTATTATTTACCAATGAGGGTATCCGCGACTTTTCTGCCACCTGGGCGGCACCACTTAAAAATGAAGTGTATATTTGACACATTTCAAAGCGGGGAGATGAATTTGTCCGAAAAGTGAAAAATTAATGTTTCTTTCTTTACTATTAATTATATTTCATACTAATTAGATTAAAAATAAATTAACCATACCCAGATAAAGTAGTAAACGTAGAAAAATTTGAAAAATTTTTTACGTGGTAGAGCCATGCTGCAGTTATATTAGTAGTATAGTTAAAACACGAATGGGTCGGCTCGACCGGGGAAGGACCACGCTCTCATAGAATACGAGCGTCAAATAGTAGCTTAATGCTGCTGTATTACGTATGGTGAGTGTAGAGAACCGGAGACCCTTTTTACTGGAAACGAGGCATTCCATCTTAGTCCTCATGGGTGACAACGCATCTGCATTTTGATTTGTAATGGAGGATAGATGTAGATGTCTATGGGCCGCAGCAACCACTTACCATCAGGTGGACTGTGTGCTCGTTTGTCACCCTATTCTATAAAAAAAGAGAAAAAAATATGCAAAAAATTAAAGATCAAGCCAGTGAGGTATTTTTTGTGTATTAATATAATACTCTAGAAACTGGTAAGCTTTTACATAAATCTAACTTCTCATTTAAATCCCAGTGCCATCTAGCGAACATTATTAGCCCTCATCACACGATTTCGTAATTAAAAAATTCTATTACTACTCTGCGCCCATGAAAATTAGTTTGAGCAGTTGGAACCTAGTCACCACTAACCATTACATGTACATGTTAAATTCATTCAAATCGTATCGTCGTCGCAATTGACGTCTGACGTAATTTTTGGTGGGCCATGTGATGCTGGCTAACTGGATGGATAGCTGAAAAGTATTGTTGATTAAAAAATATTAAATAGCTGGTCTTCTCTAGGTTAAATGTCACTTACATAATACACAAAGGGCTACGGCATGTACTTACCATCAGGTGGACTGTGTACTCGCTTTTCATCTGTTGTCTATAAAAACATACAATTTACAAGAACGGCCCTTTCCCATTTTCTAATGTAGGATTAAATATTTTGATAGGATTACGGAAGCTTTGTCCACTCTCACCTGATATTGGAAACGACTAAAAATCGAATGCTCTGGGGGTATTTAATTTAAAATTCATTCAATATCTATCGTGATTAATTTTTGATGTGATTTTTGGGCGGCCGTGTGACGCAGGAAAACCATCTGATAAAAATTTTCGAAGGCGAAAAGTCAGTGTCGGATAAAATAAAAATATAAAATAGGTGGTCTTCTAAAGTTGCCGAAAAAATAATAAATATAATAAAAATGCACAAATAATATAGCAAAGAGGATATAATAACTTATCAAAATATTATGCTTTATTGTCGATATAATACTGGTACCATAAAAGTTCCCTCTGTCAATATAGTACAAGTATTGTTGATGTAATACTAGTACCATAAAAAGGTACCATAACCCCTGTCCAGTTCCTCTCTGTCGCCTGGTGTCGTAAGTCGTAACCCACGGGATGATATGGGTTGGTGGATTTACTTACACCGCCATTACACCAGCGTTTTCCTGATAACAACATGAAATAATTTAAAAATGTGTTTGCCAACCCGCTTGCTAAGCGTGGCGACTACGGCAAATTCCCCCTTATGAGCCATCTATGGGGGAGACCTATGTTTTTTTTTTTTTTTTTTTTTATAGAATAGGCTGACAAACGAGCACACAGTCCACCTGATGGTAAGTGGTTGCTGCGGCCCATAGACATCTACATCTATCTTCCATTACAAATCAAAATGCAGATGCGTTGTCACCCGTGAGGACTGAGATGGAATGCCTCATTTCCAGTAAAAAGGGTCTCCGGTTCTCTACACTCACCATACGAAATACAGCAGCATTAAGCTACTATTTCACGCTGGTATTCTGTGAGAGCGTGGTCCTTCCCCGGTCGAGCCGACCCATTCGTGCTACAACTATACTACTAATATAACTGCAGCATGGCTCTACCACGTAAAAAATGTTCAACATTGGACTTTTATAGGCTGTAATGGATGGATGACTATTTAAGTCAGCGCTTGACTACTACCACCTGATGAAGAATAAAGCCTATTCACTCTTCCCTTTTGAAATACTGACTGCAAAATTGTGCTTCTTACATAAATTTTATACGTGGTAGAGCCATGCTGCAGCATGTATTAGTAGTAGTATATCTGTAGCATGAATGGCTCGGCTCGACCTGGGAAGGCTGCTGTGTTTCGTATGGTGAGTGTAGAGAACCGGAGACCCTTTTTACTGCCAATAGTCCTCGCGGGTGACAACGCATTTGCATTTTGATTCGTAATCGAGGATAGATGTAGATGTCTATTGTCCACAGCAACCACTTACCATCAGGTGGGCTGTGTGCTCGTTTGTCACTCCATATATAGCTGCTGTGATTTGAACGTATACCTACGACTTTCAACGCTGAAATCTGTACACAGCACAATAGAAATGAAATCGTAGTTCATTCATCAAAAACCGACTAGTTCTTTTTAAATTATGCGTATTATTTTTCCATCACCATCATCATCATCATAATTCATAACAGTTCACCACAAGTTCACTATTAAATATAGGGTTCCCCGATTTCTATAAATTCGGTACTTATCTTCCTGAATTCAACAAATCCCGGCATATATCATCAGGCCGTTACTTTATATTTTTTGTTGTCTGATTTTTTATGTCTTATTTTCATCAACGGGCTTACAGTCCACTATTGGACATAAGCGCACCAGATGGCATACATTTCTGAGAAGGTTTTTCCATGCTTACCACGACACGAAAAATACTCAACCGCCAGATGAACTTACAGTCCACTATTGGACATAAGCGCACCAGATGGCATACATTTCTGAGAAGGTTTTTCCATGCTTACCACGACACGAAAAATACTCAACCGCCAGATGAACTTACATTCCACGTGATGATAGTCCTGCAGACAACTTTAAAAGAAAGTTTCTGATGTGTTGGCAACTTTGAACACAAAAATTGAATGTCTCACAGCTTCTAATAAAAAGCGGCCAAGTGCGAGTCGGACTCGCCCATGAAGGGTTCCGTAGCAGCAAGTAACATAAAAGTTCATTCATAAAAGTTCTTGTAGTAGATTGAATAATAATAATATAATAATAATAATATATAAGACCATATACAAGACACTAACATCCATTTTGAGCGCGAGAATCACTCGTCACCTGGACTATTCTTAAGAATTAGCCTGATATTGTGCTGATGGCCGGGCACAGTCAAGGATATTTTTGGTCGACATTACCATTCCGTATGACGAGAACCTCGTGAAAGCCGAAACAGATAAACGAACAAAATATGCCGGCCGAAATTATTCCTGTAGTCGTCTCTGCGAATGAGCTAATTCCAGTTAGCCTCTCGGGTCATCTGAGGCGACTGGGACTCCGTGACGGACCGCTCCAAGCTCAAATGCGGAAGGCGGTGCTCCTCAATACCGTCCGCCGGTTTCTTTTCCTTTCCTCCTAACCCTTGGCCGTTTGGTCTCCCCTGCCGAGGGCTTCCATCTGGTCGGATCTTATTTATTTATGTATTTTTTGTATTTATTTTATTTTATTGATATTTATGTATATTTATCTTTTCATTTTAGCTTAAAACTATATATTTATAGAACCCAACGAGATGAGAAAATTATATAGATACCCCAAAAATAATAATTAAATTTATTTCAGACCCACATATAGTCCATAATTATGTTAGTAAATTAGCTTAACCTATGTTAGTCTTAAATTATTACACGTACAATTTTCATAACATTTATTTTTTTAATTTTTGGCACCCCATGACACCAGGGACATGCAAGTGCATACGCATCCAGTGCCCTAGGATGGGACAATCAAATCTATCACATATTGATATGAATGAAAGGTAAATTTCGGTTTACGATTAATAACGTATTAAAAAAAACTTCTTACTAGATCTCGTTCAAACTAATTTTCGGTGCATCATAAATATTTTTTAGTTTTATCATTCTCTTATTTAAGAAGTTCCGGGGGGGGGGGGGGACACACACATTTTACGACTTTGGAATTGGAACTGTCTCTCGCGCAAACTATTCATTTCAGTAAAAATGATATTAAAAACCTCAATATCATTTTAGAAGAACTATCCATAGATACCCCACACGTATGGGTTTAATGAAAAAAAAATTTTTGGGTTTCAGTTCCAAGTATGGAGAATCCCCAAAATTTATTGTTTTTTTTTTTTCAATTTTAGTGTGAAAATCTTAATGCAGTTCACAGAATACATCTACTTACCAAGTTTCAACAGCAAAGTTCTTATAGTTTCGCAAAAAAGTGGCTGTGATATACGGACGGACAGAAAGACAGACATGACGAATCCGTTAGGGTTCCATTTTTTGCTATTTGGCTACGGAACCCTAAAATGGCTCTTCTTATAGGTACTCTTCAGACCGGAACACAGCTGGGCAAGCGCTGCTATTTGATAAGAGGGTGGTGCATACGCAGATGAAGTTTTAGACAGAAAAGTCATAGTAAAATATCAATATTAATAATTCGTACCAAGGAGCCGCAGGCTAAAATTCTCTTTATTATCTATTGCTATCTATATATTGCTCAAAATTCACAGTAAGCGAGCAACCCGGTTTCGATCTCTCCCGCCATCAATTGAATTGTCATAATACGCAATTTCTAGTGCTTATTTGCCACGTTATATTACCGCATAACCCTCTCAGACATGGAAGGTCTGTGCCTAGCTATTGGATATATATGTTCTAAATTTACTTTCCTTTTACCATAATTACTTTCTTTTCCATTGTATTAAAACGCTTTTATCTCAGTTTTCACAGCTTATTATCACAAGGTTCATAATCTCCGCTTAATAAAGTTGGATTTCACGACCGATCGAATTATTATTGAATGACAGTTGTAAAACATTTTTTTCTTGATTTGCTTTCTTAAATGTTATTTTTTTTAATAAAATACGTTCAAATTTATTTTACTAAAATACTATTATGTGCATGGCCATTTACATAGTTTAAATGGCTTTCGTTACAGTACCGTTTTATTACAAGGAGTGGTTTATTGATAGATTTAGAGATAAGAAGTAGTAGGTAGTGTAAACTACGGTTTAATGTCCTTCTAACTACAGTGCCTCTAACTGCGGCGCCAGTTTTCGCAAAATTCGACATTTGCTGTCAAACTCCTTAGTTTACTAGTCTTCTTTCATGAAACAGATTCTAGTTTTAGCCTGCGACTAATTGTAAACTCTTTATGAAAAGGTAATGTGTTTTGTTAAAATTCTAAGACTAGGAGATAAACGTTACTGTAACGATGAAATAACGATATATTAAATCTTGTCTATATTAAAAATTAGCGGTCGCCCGAGGTTCGCCTGTATAACATCAATTAATGTAGCGCTATTTATATTTAGGATAGTCAAAACAATCAACTCAATCAATTTTTCGTTATTCTAAAAAAATAAGTATTTTCGATTATAGATATTCCTAGTATTGCTCCCAATCTGTTCCTAAAGCTTCATCACAATCGGGTCAGCCGTTCCAAATATAAGCCTGGACCGACAGACAAACATTTTATAAATGATTATTCATGTCTTATACCTTGCAACTACACCCCTAAACTTACAAAAAGCTAGTTATGTATTGGATGTAAAAAATATGTTTCTTTGGATGTTTGAGAGGAGGTCTAAGCCCAGCTGTGAGTTGTCTGTAGACTGCTATTTTATTTGTTGATACTTTTAATTTCTATTTACGCGAACGCTACATATTAAATGACACTAATTTTTACCGATTTTATGGCGTTTAACCTTTTATCTCAAACTGCATGCAATGTTAATAACGATGTATATGTGGACTCTGTGTAGTATCAAATGAAATGTAAAACATTAAGTAAAGTAAAGTAGCAGCCTGTATACATCCCATTGCTTGGCACAGACCTCCTCCAATTTCTGAGAGAGTTTTAGGGAAAGGAAATGTCCGCCGCGGTGTCTCAATGCGTGTTGGCGATCTTCACATATCCTCGAAACATTTTTCTTATTTCTCAGCCGCGCAGGTTTCCTCGCGATGTTTTCTTCACCGCCGAGAACCTGGTAAATCAGCACTTTTGAAATTAACAATTTCATTGGTTCCGACGGGGATCGAACCCGGGTTGCTCGCGTACTGTGTAATTTACAGTGAGCGATTAGCCTCTGAGATACCACGACGTCTTCCGGAGAAAAAGATGGAAATGATGAAGTAAAGGAGATAGTGGAAGCGGATCCATCTGTCTGAATCACGGCTGCTCTAGGGTCGACGAAAGTTTCAAAACAATATTAGATCTTTTGCGGCAAATGAAACTACATTTTTCGAAGTTTAAATATTTTTGACAGCAAAAAATTTATATTTAATGGAACGGAACGCATCATATGACTTGGCTGAATAGAATCTCACGCGAACAAAGTCGTGGCAAAAAGCTAGTAAATAATAAGAATGTCAGAGTTATTTTTCATAGCGGTGAAATGAAAATTCCGGACGCATAACGTCACAAGCTTCACTCGGATAAATGTAATTAAGTTCAATTCAATATATCATCTACGAAAATTTCTAGTCACATGTTGTATTACATGAAAAATTTACATTTATCTATCGCAGAAAAAGTGTTGCAGAATGCAGACACAACACAACACCCGTTCCTTGTAAAATTATTCATAAAAGAGACTCATATTGTTATGTCTAACAACGACTACAATGGCTTATGAAACACAGGTTAATTCTGAGCTCTATAATAACCCAATAAAGACAATGCAAAGCGTGATACTCGAAGATAATAAATTTTACGATCTCTAAATAAGAGAAACATTTGTGCAAAATGCGAACGACTGGCCATCCATTATGCGACGTCGCCGACAGAAAGGCCACCTCACGTAAAAGCATTTTGTATTAAGTCAACAAATCCAAAAACCATTCAAGGGACATTTGTTTCCATGAATAATAATATGTAAATACTTTATTATGTACACAAGTGGAGTGCCCTCGTCCTCGGAACGAGTTCATTCGTTTAGTGCGCTCTACAAAGAATAATTAAAACAAACAGCACAGCGCTTGTCGCATGTCCTCAACTTACATGTATTTGTTTTTTTTTTTAAGGAAATCTTGCACTTATAGATAGGAATACAGGTAATGCTTACTAGCCGTGTTTTGTTAATAGTGTGATCATAAATTTTGCACGTTTTTCAAATCAATTTGACTTAATAATATCAGTCAGGTGTGGTAGAATACGGTAATTCAATACAGAATTTTGAGGAGATTCGCATGCAAATTTAAAAATGTGTGTTATTTCGAGCCTTTTCGAGCGTTAATTTGCATTGGCTTGCAAATCCTAAATATACAATACAGAATAGTTAGCACATACTAAACATTTCTCTACTTACTTCGTACTTGTAACACTAAGGACACTATTCATAAAAATCGAAGATAACTTTGGAAATGCTTAAAACTCTCTCTCTCTCTCTCTCTCTCTCTCTCTCTCTTCATTAAAGACGGAAATAAAAATAAAGAGAAAATAATAATTAAGTATAATAAGCAATAACGAAAAATTAATAATATATAATGCCGAACAACGTGGCAATAATCAAATGGCCAAGCCTGGTTAAGATGAATTATCCTTAGGGTGTTACCACACCATTCGATCGATCGTCGCTTGATTGATGGAATGGAGTCGTCGATGTCTATCGATAGTTTCTACCACACCGATCGATCAATGGCATCGATAGATGGTAGACTGGATTATTTGACGTCGATCGATAGTAGGTATCTACCACACCGATCGATCGATGGTAGAATGAATTAGTCACTGTTGTTTGAGTGTCAACCACACCGCAAAAAATTATATTTATCGATCGAGACATCGATTGAGCTGCTTGATTATTCGAGAACCCGCCCTACTCCACTTATTTAAAATGTCGTCTAGATGATATAAGATATCTCTCGCCTTAAAGAACGGTCGTGTCCAATGTCTTCTGCGTTTGCGTCTCTGTAATAATAATTTGACAAGAGCGTACTAGCCAACAATTACGCGTCGACTTCTAAATACATTTTGAAAGATACTGATGATATGCCCACAACTACATCGATTATTTGTTGATCGATGTCGATCGATGATTGAGCAAAGTTTTGTCAACCAGTATTCGTCGATCAGCTAAAGTTACCACAACGATCGATCAACATCGATCAATAGGTGTGGTAACACCCTTACAAACTTTAAGGTTAGTCTAACTGTAGGTTTCTGCAGTATTATTGCTAACAGGAATTCGTCTTTCTAGAACAGCGTGTTTTGTTATATTCCTAGATTATCCTGTACAGTCCAGTTCCAGTGGCAGTCTACGTGTCATCGACAACACCAACTCTCCAGTTGGAAAGATTTACCGTGATCATAATACTTGGCAGGACATTTTTGTTATTTCATGGCTACCACTGCTCTTTAGTGTTTGCTACAGTTGAATGATTAATCCAGACTGGTCTACAATTCCATACTAGAGTGTTTTTTTATATTGTTTTTGGAGCCACCCAATAAACAATATCAGCGCACCGAGTTACTCTGGATCTAGTATAAAATGATCCACCATTTATTTATGTTCTGTGCAGGCTCTACACGAGGGCAAATATTTTTATGTGGCTGTTGGTGTCAAACGAGCGAACAATCTGTACGTCAAATACTCAACCTCGGTCTTGTTCAATCGTGGCTTTAGAATCCTTACATTAGCTATACTCTACGGCCCGCCTTGTCATATTTTATTATGTGCGAGCAGCTATGCAGATCTGAGGAAGGAGACCAATATCACTGTCTCACTCATCTATTGTGATTGCTGCTATGGCTATAGTTCACTGCTAAACCCTATATCTTCAATGAACAGAGAGAGTTGCTTAGCTGTGAGGAATTTCACTTCTTCTGGGCGGAGTACATAGTTTCCGAGATCAGTACTACCTTTCCGCATTAAGAGTCCGCAATCAGTTAGGATGTGCAAAGGCGTTTCTTCCGTTATGGAACAGAACCGATACAAGTTTAAGTTGCTTTGTCCCAGGATGGACGAGTGCTTTTAAGACAATAGTGTCCAGTTAGGGTTCTTGCCAGAGTGTGCAATTTATTCTTACTTAATCCCAAGGCTTCTGAAGCGAATTTACGATTAAAAGGACCGGATTAAGGTTTCGGAATGTTTCAAGCCTGGTGTGTCAGACCAGATCTTAAGTGATTTATTGTGATAAATAGTTTCGTCGGTCGATCGGGTTAGGCTTCTTGAGATTCCACAAAATGGCTCAGATCCAAATTGTGTACTCTTTGAGCACTCCCGTGCAGGTTTGTCGACAAATTCATTTTTTTCAATTTCATTTCATTTTGATTTCAATTACATTGAAATGCGGAAGCTATCCTAATACGACCCTGTTGCTACATCCCATTTAAACGGTTCACGCAATCTCCAACTAGCTTCGAGTTCACTAAGCTTGACCTCAGCGCTAGCAATGATGCCTGACTATCAGAGTTTATAGAAATTATTTGAGTGACGTAGTATTTTTGCAGATTGATTTTCGCACACTGAATTATGGCAAATTTCTGCCTGAGGTGAATTTACCCAAATTCATATTAAGTTTGAATTTGGGGCGTTCCCCGCTTGAAATTTGTGCTTGGCTCATCGGAAGTTCCAAATTTATTGTACACCAAGTGCGTAATTTTCTGCATGATATGTCAACGCTGCAGTTACTGCAGTGCAGTATCACAATAGTTGCAGCATCAATGAGTTTGATTGACCTGGGAAAGACAACAGTCTCACAGAACACCAGCGTGAAATAGAAGCTTAATAATGCTGTATTTTAAATTGTGAGTGTAAAAAATTGTTTTTTACTGGTAACGAAGCATTGTGTGTTAGCCCTTAGGGGTGGCAAAGTATCTATATTTTGATTATTCATCGAGGATAGGTTAGGAGTGTTTACGCTTATATTACTTCAGAGCGTGACTACTTCGTTGATTTATTGGTCGTAAGCGCGACTGCTCTTCATGAGGTCCCGGGTTCGAATTCCAAGTCGGGTTAATAAATCAGTTGTTGGGTTTTTCCTTCAAGAAATTCTCAGTAGCTGTCGGTAGTCTGAAAGTTAGCGGTGTCGCCGTGCCTCGGAAAGCACGTAAATCCGTTGATCCTGCGCCTAATCTCTCTCCGGTCGTTTCGTGTGTTCGTTACGATCCCATCGGACTATGAGTCAGGGAATAGATATGCACTTGGGCAATACAATCCTGTCCTGCGTCGATGGCTAGTCTCCATTAGAACTGGACTGATGAAGAGCTATCGTAGCACAGAGCGGTAGCTGCAAACAAAGCTGTAGTTTTTGAGTTTTAAGAAAGTAACCATATTAACCGAATGACCACAATATCCACACGTACTATATATGAAAATAAAGAATATACAGTCAATTTGTATTCCTCCTCCTTTTTTAAAGTCGGTTAAAAGTAGTCCACAATTTTATGCACACAGTACTCAAAAAAAGCAACACATTTATTGTATCAAACTATTTAATTTAATGAAATCCTGCAATCGTATTTGGCAGCGCCGGCACCCGTGTCTCCGTTTCGTACGGGCAATGTGTCCGTGTAAGAGCGCTGAGCTCGTCCCAAGAGTTTTACAGATTTTAATTTTCCTTTTGTCTTTATGGATCACGAAATGTTTTGTGTACGCAAGCCCCATGGGGTTAGGACCGCCCGCGGCGGTTTCCTTCCTACATCGACTCTCCACAAAAACTCTTGTTATAAAAATGCACGACAAACAAAAACCCTTACGTCGGGTGACAAGTGGCTTTTGTTTATAGTATTTGTTGATTTGCTCAAGTTGTTTATAAATGTTTCTAACACCTGATGACGGAGCAGTTTTACGTAGATTAGGTGACAGTCGATTGTGCTCGAAGTTCGATCGTGATGATACTTCATGTTTAACATGCTTGGAACCGTAAACATTGACACTCTTTTTTACTATTCTTTACTACAATCCTATCAGATGGCAAGTGGTGATGTAGCCTAAGATGGTAAAGCATTCTGACTTAACAGAAGCCCATTCACTCTTGCCTTGAATACACTCACATTGTAATCGGATGGAACGTCAGATATTCCACTTGAAACACATCATGTAATAAAATGTTTGACATATGTACCTACTTGTTAATTAAAACTTCTTACATATTAATGCATCGATAAAAAATTTAAGTATTATTTTATTATGCGGCTTCCGTAAAGGAATATGAGAAGTGATAATAAAATTATCCCAAAAGTGGAGACAGATACACCTACCTTCGTATCGATGACAGAGCAATATTTAATACGTTTAATATTTACATAACTTAAAAATTATCAATTAAAATATCAATATTAAATAGTAGACGAGTAAACGGATGAACAAACAGTTTAAAACTGTAAAAATAGATTGATTAGTGCCCTGTGATGAGGTAGGTGAAACCATCACCCCAATTCATAACGTGGCTGTGATACGTAGTAAATATGTGAAAGGCTAGAAAGATCAATTCAGTTTGCAGATTACGATCAATGGCGGAGTACCATATTCTACACACGCCGGATGTAAAATGCTTGACCTGCGACGAGAAGTAGGCAAGTGGTGGTGGTGAAAATCCCTCATGCAATGGCAGGAGTTTACATTTAGCAGTGGTTCTTTACGGATTTGCAAAAAAGACACAAGAAGAAATTCATTAGTGTTATACAATGTCTAAATACCTCTGTTACCATCACCCAATATCACCTCCATTCATTCATCAGTACCGCTTTTGTTTGTGGTGGTGAGCAAATCCTTTACCACCATTCCGTCCAATGAGTGTCTTAAAAGGTGACTGTGGGAAACGCTAGTAAAATCTAATGACGTGCAATAGGTTGGTATACCTGTTGTTTCTACGATCTGAGCGGTATACCATGTTTTTACACCAGACAAAAAGCAGATGCACAGATTAGAGGCGTCATTCCGAGCACCAACCCTTATTCAGGCAAATCCTCCATGCAACAGAAGAAGCACATGAACAACTGTGTACGATAACGGATAGATGATGAAAATAAACTATCCATCTATATGTTTAGAAAAATCAGTCGCTATTTGGGGGTCTCGCTAAAACTCAACAACGGCTCGACCGATTTTGATGAAATTTTTTGTATGTATTTGAATGGGGCTCTAGATGGTTTCGATTCACATTTGGAGCCGTTAGGTAGCGCTGTTGTCGAGATCCAGAAATCACCCGTGCAAATCTCGGGCGGATAGCTAGTACTCGTAAAATATAATCGTACTAATATACTTTCTATCTCATAACTATAATACTATTATAACTACGAGCCGATTTTTCAATCTTATGTTAAAATTTATGAACGGGATAAAATACAACAAAAAATTATACAAAATATATATAAAATAGTAATTTTTTGGTTTTATCTATTTTCAGTCAGAAAATAATTTATTTGATGGATAGCTTTTATCTAATGGTTGAAGATAGCCAGCCCAAAGACCCAAAGTAACTGAGGGAATAAGGCGTACGCCTGAAAACTTTATATAGGTATCTAAACTTAATTCGCGACCCGCTATCACCGATTAAATTGTTAGTTATAATTCTTAGTGCTGATTCATTGCATGCTTGGCGATGAAAACCATTATGAGGAATCCAACATGTCAATGTTTACCTGTCATTACAAAAAGAAAGCGGTAATATTATTTGAAAATATAATTAATTTATCGAATGTTTATAGTTAACTAGAGTGTACATAATAACTTGCTACTATATACTCTAAGAACTCATCTTATTTATAAAAAATGACGGAAGCACAGAAATAGTAATAATATTACGATTTCTGTGGTAGCAAGTGACATTCAAAAATAAGCCTTTCCTTAAAAGATAATTCCGCCACCTGAGAGCTTAATAATCGACCGACACCATCAAATTAAACCTCGTGATTATCGAGATATCGTACTAATGTAGTAATGCTACATTTATCAAAATATATCGTATTTGGATGAAAATGTACAAGTTGACAACACGTGTAGTCGCTATCTACGCGAATGTATCGGGCGCCCCGGAGCGCGGGTCCGGCGTGCCTGCATTACTCACTGTGACCTAATGGGCGGGGATAAATCAAGAGTATAAGTAAAAAAGGCAAAAAAAACAACAACACACACATACAAGCAAACCCAGAAACGGGCCAATGTTGAATAAACAAAATTCATGGAAATGGGAACAAATCTGACAATGCCGTATGCCGGTGGTCCACGAACGGGCCTCGCGATCTGCTCGCGAATCCCGGAATTATGACGCCGGGTTAACGTTTGTTTGTTTGGTTAGTTGATATTGAACGCAAATTGAATGTGAGAGCTCTAATTCATTCGTGGACGTTGGCTATTAACCTCCCTTTTGATTTTCTTGGCAACGAATACATATAGCTGTGACGAATCCTAATATTTTAATCACTCGTATAACTGTTTTAGAGTACATCATTTTTTACATTCATAAATATTAGTGTTCTGCGAACTCTAATTATTGATATAAGCTACAACCAGAAGGTTTTTATAAAGTAACTAGTAAACGGTTGTTTTGATTAGGTAAAATTTATACAATTCTGCAATAAATAGACCAACATTTGTCCAATGTCCCTAGTAAAATGAATGAATTTTTGAGATTTTCATTTGCAATTTCCACACAAATCTATAAATAAAACACCAAATATAAATCAATCATAGGTATTTCAAAAATTGAAACAATTATTAAAATACCTATCTAAAGAAAGAAATACATAATAATATAAAGAAATAAATAATAAGAAATCTAATAAACGGTTATGCAAAACGAAGATAAGAGCGAAAGAACGCTAAAAAGTTATGAATTTCATTTAATGCGATTAAATGAAAAGTGCAACAAATTAAATTCTCCCACGCAGCACGTCAAATAAAGAAAGACATTACGACGCGCCCCAAACACAAGTAATTCATAAAACTAAGCTGTCCCTTTGATATGAAAATGCATCTAATCCACGGCACGCGCTCCGAACTCCGGGAGGCGATCAGTGTTTGTTTGTTTGCTTTACTCTGTGTCATGTCGTATTTATTATAACTTATACGCATTTCACTGCCGAAATTATTAATGCAAGTCGCATACGTAATAAATAAATTATAATATATCCATTGATTAATGAACATAAGTATGATATAATTAACGTTGAATAACGTATGCGCCTTGAATTTGTGGAATGCTTGTAAGTATTATGCTATATTGGTTGTCGTTTATTGATTTATGGAGGAACACCATTATCCAGCTGAGTGAGACCTCGGCCGATTAGTCTTTATATTAATTTTATTATTTTGTAATGTTTATTTAAATTGAATACATTCTTCAATAGAACATTGCTAATGATTATGGACTGAATTTTAAATCAAATAGAAAATGATTTATTAATGACGCTACCAAATTAAATTGATGCTCATATGATAAAAAATATTCCAAATGTTAATACTTGGCATTCCATAAAAAATTATATTAAAAAAAACTGGATCATATCTCTTTAGCTGCATATATATATCCCACCAGCACTGGCTTCCTTTCTTTGGTTCCTGCCTTTTGTTTCTAAAACTGGGATTAGTAGCAACGGCGACGAACCGAAATTAATAAAAATTTTAAATGCTGATTTAGCACGTGTTCGGTGATGAAAAATCGTCGTGAAACCTACATGTCCGAGAAAATAAAATTATTCCAAGGTCACCTATAGTCCGCCAACGCGAAACGAGGCAGGGTGCCGTTTTCTTACCTGTTCCAGTCTTTGTAGAGAAAATAAATATTGATTTCAAATAACTTTAGTAATCTAAAGTAGTAAAAAAATATAAAAACAGCCGAAGAAATCATAAACAGCTTTATTGAAAATTTTATTTCACCTATACAGTACATTCAAGATAATTTTATTAGCCAATTCGGGGCGTATTTAAACTTTATTACATTAGGAATACTGGCTAAAATTGCAAAAAGTATTTATAATCACGAAACCGACTTTATGCCCTTCGTTAGACACATCGTTATGGCCGTTATGATAACAACGAAGGGGACGGGCTATTCTTTTAAAGGGGTATTATTAAAAGTCATTTAAACGAGTAACAGCAATAAACACCGGAATGACTGTATCCTCTTTGGTGTAAATACTCCATGACAGAACGATATTCCGTCGTTGTGTAATTCTTATTACCATTTATAGTACCTACTTCGAAACTTTGCATTTAAATATGATATCGATGTTTTTAATTTTTAAAATTACATATTTACTGTTACTTTTGTTAATATCTTAGTGAGTGCTCTTCATTCGTCATTATAAAACTTTTATATTTATTACATAGTATTAATAATCTATCTAAGAGATAATCGCACGGAGTCATGAATCCTTGCTAAACCCCAATTGGAGCTAATGCTCAAGAAAACTAACCAATTCTTGGATAAAGCCGTGATAATTTGTGATTTGCTATATATTTTATACACATCCGGCCGTAGGGTAGGACGAATGACTGCCTGAATTCTATAAATACTAGAACAGACCTTGAATATCCAGACCCGCGGAGGGTTGCAGTCTCGGGTCTGTCGCCAATCTATTTGTCAAGCGCGTAACAAGTAAGTAATATATAACTGTATTAAAAAAAACTACGAGTAGATATAGTGTGCCATAGTTTTGCTTACTGTTTGTGGGTGATGGTATTAATAAATTGTGTTGTATTATTGTAATTTCTCGCTTCTTAATTTTTTTTTACTTAAATTACTACAACATTTTTGGCATGTCTATCATTCACAATCATATTTTATCCTTCAATTTCTTGTCTAACAATTAATTAAAAGCAGATAGAAACGTCCTCATTAATTCCATTAATGAGAGATGAACAACATGGGTTCATGTCGAGCCTAGTCAACATGACGCTGGTTGTATATCGCGCCACGATCAATGATGTATCGAGATGTGTGTCTCAAAATATACACAGATAAAGAGCTCATTGGAAGGAGCAGTTTTTGAAAATACGAGTAAATAAGGTTTCTATTTTTATTTGAAATTATCCCAAATTGAATGTGAATTATGGACAATAATGTTTTTACCTACCCTCATGACTGTGTGTGCGTGTGCACAGTAAAAATCAGTTAAAAGAATGTATTACCATGCATTTTAAATTTAAAAGATAAAAAGAACTACGTTTGAGATTTTGCTTTTGTTAATTTTTCTTCAGCATTAGTCTATATAACTTGTTCTAAACATTTTCTGCAAATTTGGCCAGTTATTGCAAAATAACCCTGTATAAGTCACGTAAGAATCTATAAAGAAATATATAAATAAGAAATTAGTAGGTTAGTTATTTAAAATAAATATTATAATGAAAGAATAACTTGGTATATTTTATCCTCAATGTTTTCGAATTTTCAAAATTAAAATATTTTTACTATTAAGATATCTAAATTTATCTAAAGTTATTAACACACAACTGATACTTCATCCAAGTTCTATAAGTTCATCATCAGTATTTTTTTAGTTGGTGGCAGGACTCCCTTACTGCTGTCGAGTCCGTCTAGATAGGGCTCTTACAAAATTTCTGCCGCTGAATGGCAATGAGTTCACTGTTTTTTTTTACAGAAGAGGGGGAAAACGATAAAATGTCTGTCAGATAATATCTAACAGGCTGTACCTAAGGCATTTTATCTTGGTCCTCAGATAGCAGTTATACGCTAGTATGCCGTAAGGTCATTTGTAACTTTAATATTATAAAAAAAGAAAAATCATTATAAGTAAGAAAAAGTCTAGTAATAGTTTGCTTCACGTGGTTAGAGCCAGATTGCAGTGAGCTATGGATGCAGTGCACACACTTTTACAGAATACCAATGTGAAAGCAGCATAATTGTCAACACGCACACATAGGTGTTTAACTTGCTCAGTGAAGAGAACCGTAAATCCTTTGTACAGATAGCATGGCATTCCATTTTAGTCTGCAGCGGTGACAATTCAACTATTATATTGAACATCTTTGTGCTCAAGAGCCGAATTCATTGAAAGTCAATAAAATAAATTGAAATCGAATATATTTACTTCTTTGACGTAATGAAATAAAATTTCTTTCGTGACATATAATTTTTTCAAATTTGCTATCGTTTTGAAAAAAAAAGGGGCTTTGACCGGAAGTAACGGCTCAAGAAACATTGCAAATGTCCATTTTTTGTCATTTTTAAATATTTATATTACGTGGCATGGTATAAATAGATTGGAAAAGAATAACAGACCGATCGGCAACTGCAGATCGGTTTCGGTAGCTGAAGCGTGCTCTACCATACGAGTACAAACAAGTGCTCTTCAGAGATGTACTGAAAATAAAGGACGAATAAAAATTTGAATACTTGAAAGCAAACCCGAGCAGATTAGCAACCACAAGGATTTCGCCCTCCTGGACCATATTGATGGGAAATAGATGACATGTCTATATAGTTTTAAAACGGTTTAGTGAGAGAATATCCATTAGCCATATCACCCTGTGAATGTCATAAGAGGTGACGGAGCGAAATTGAAACATGGAAATGGGTAGCAGCATTTTCTTTTTTCCTTTTTTTAATAGGATAAGGGTGACAGACGAGTACACAGTCCACCTAATTGTACGTGGTGTCTGTGGCCCATAGACATCTGCGCGTCCTTGATTACCGAAAATGCAGATGCGCTGTCACCAGTGAGGACTAAGATGGAATGCCTCGTTTCCAGTAAAAAGGGTCTCCGGTTCTGTACACTCACCATACGAAACACATCAGTAGCTACGAATGAGATCAGGAAGGTTATACTCTCCATTAAGTCTAATGCTATTGGTTGTGACAATATCAGTCGCCGTATGATTATTAATATTATAGATCATCTCCTCCCTGCTATTTCCCATATAATTAACTTCTCTCTGGATTCTGGAGTTTTTCCGTCGCTGTGGCGTAAAGCTTACATTATACCTCTCCCAAAAATTTCTAATCCTTCTTTACCTAATCACTTCCGACCTATATCCATTCTTCCCTTTTTATCAAAGGTGCTAGAGGCTTGTGTACACAAACAGCTATCACATTTTATCTTCTCGAATAACCTGTTAAGCTCATTACAGTCTGGTTTCAGGCCAGGTCATAGCACTGTTTCCGCGCTCCTCAAAGTCACTGGTGACATTAGGGCAGGCATGGAGGAAACTAAAGTCACAGTACTGGTTTTGGTTGACTTCTCTAACGCCTTTAATGCCATCAGTCACGACATCCTATTATCAATCCTTTCACTTTCTATGATCTCATCTGAGGCTTTGGAGTGGTTCTCATCTTATATTCGAGGCCGCCAGCAGTCAGTTCGCATTGACGAGTCCTCATCAAGTTGGTGTGACTTGCATGCTGGTGTTCCTCAAGGCGGTATTCTATCTCCATTGTTATTTTCAATATTTATAAATCTCATTACCCCAAATCTTCAGTGTGCGTATCATTTGTATGCTGATGACTTGCAGTTGTACTCACAAGCGAAGGTCGACTGTATATCTACAGCAATTGAGTCTCTTAATAGGGACCTAGAGTATATAAAGAACTGGTCTGATAAGTTTGGTCTTAAAGTTAACCCATCCAAATGTCAGGCTATAATAATAGGTAGCCAACGGATGATAAAGAAACTAGATCCCACAGCTTTACCACCGATCATTTTTAGCGGTTTTATTTTAGAACTGAGTAATTCCGTGAAAGACCTTGGATTGCACATTGACTCCACCTTGAGCTGGCAAACTCAAGTGTCAAATGTTTGTCAGAAAGTGACAGGTATTTTGCGTTCTCTCTACCGCCTGAAGAACTTTCTCCCGTCCAGGACCAAGACGATTATTGTGCAGACCTTAATTTTTCCCATTTTTGACTATGGTGATGTGTGTTATTTTGATCTGAATGCAGAACTCTTGAACAAATATGACCGTCTTCTTAATAACTGCATTCGATTCATTTTTAATCTTCGAAAGTATGATCATGTGTCTACTTATCGCTCTCAACTCAACTGGTTACCCATTCGTCAGCGCCGTAGTCTACGTGCACTCACTACTCTTTACTCTATCTTGATGTCTCCTAATCCTCCATCTTATTTAACTCCTCATTTTCAATATCTTAGCTCCAATCATGATAGAGTTCTCCGTTCTAGTAGTAACCTTTTGCTTCAGTGCCCCCCTTTTAGTACTAACTTTGTTCAATCATCGTTCTTTGTTCAATCTGTTCTTCTTTGGAACGCTCTTCCTTCAGAAATAAGGAGTGCCGAAAACCGGATTACGTTCAAGTCTAAAGTGCGAGAAATGCTCGTCAATAAAATGGCAGAATCAATTTAGCGTTCGTAGTTAGCAGTATTTAATATTATATTTAATATATATGTGTGTGTGTATGTATGTATATATATGTATATATATATATATATATGTTTAATTTTGTGTATATACTTACATAATGTTTATATATGTATATATTTATACGCTTATATATGTATGAGTTTATATATGTGTGTATATGTATATGTATATATGTATTGTACATACTTCTTATTACACCTACCACTTTTATCTCTGCACTACTCTAAGGTAGACTGGTAGATAATGCCTCAGGCATTAAGTCCGCCTATATACATCTAATGTGTATATGAAGTTAAATAAATAAAAAAATAAATCAGTGTTAAGCTGCTATTTTACGCTGGTATTCTGTGAGAGCGTGGTCCTTTCCCGGTCGAGCCAACCTATTCGTGCTACAACCATAATATAGCCGCAGCGTAGCTCTACCACGTAAAAACATCAAGATAATAACAACTCAAAACTATTAAAATCTGCGATTGCCAATCCGTCGCCGGAGACCACAGACTGACCACATATTTAAAAGTAAGACGAGGGACGGCAACCGATCGCCTATAGACATTGTATTTTTTTTTATAGGATAGGGTGACAAACGAGCACACAGTTCACCTGATGGTAAGTGGTTGCTGTGGCCCATAGACATCTACATCTATCCTCGATTACGAATCAAAATGCAGATGCGTTGTCACCCGTGAGGACTAAGATGGAATGCCTCGTTTCCAGTAAAAAGGGTCTCCGGTTCTCTACACTCACCATACGAAATACAGCAGCATTAAGCTACTATTTCACGCTGGTATTCTGTGAGAGCGTAGTCCTTCCCCGGTCGAGCCGACCCATTCGTGCTACAACTATACTACTAATATAACTGCAGCATGGCTCTACCACGTATAAAATATTATACGAGGTAGAGCCACGCTGCATTTTATTATGGTTGCATGCATGCCTCGTTGGTCTAGTGGTTGTATTAGTGCGACTGCTGATCATGAGGTCCTGGGTTCGAATCCCGGGTCGGGCCAAAAAAATCGATCATTGAGTTTTTCTGTGAAGAAATTCTCTGTAGCTACCCAGAGTCAGGAAGTTGCCGGTGTCTCACCTCCGTGCCTCGGAAAGCACGTAAAGCCGTTGGTCCTGCGCCCGATCTCTCTCCGGTCGTGTCGGTTTACCATCCCATCGGATTATGAGAGCTAGGAAATAGAGAGTGCACCTGTGCTTGCGCATATACTTGGGCACTAATCCTGTCCTGCGCCAATGACTAGCCTCCGTTGAAGCAGGCCGCCGTGGCTGAAATTCGGTCTGGAGGACATTATTATTATTATGGTTGCAGCACGAATGGGTCGTTGCGACTGGAGAAAAGCTACGTTTGCACAGAATATTAGTGCAAAATAGCACCATAAAGCTGCTGTATTAAGTAGTCAGCGACGATAGCAGCTGATCCTTTTACTATAAAGTAATAATAATCTCGGTCCCCAGAAGTATAAATATTTTTTCTTAAATTATGATGGATGGATTACAGCATCAACTCAGTAATGTGACAGTGCAGTATCCATTTATGACATAATAATAATAATAAGGCCCTCCAGACTGAATTTCGGTCACGGCGGTCTGCCTCAACGGAGGCTAGCCATCGGCACAGGACCGCATTATAGTGCCCAAGTGTATGCGCAAGCACAGGTGCACTCTCTATTCCCTCACTGTCATAATCCGATGGGACGGTAGATCCGAGAGATCAGGCGCAGGACCAATGGCTTTACTTGCTTTCCGAGGCACGGAGGTGAGCCACCGCCATCTTCCTGACTCCGGGCAGCTACTGGAATTGACAGAAAGACTCAATAATTAATTTTTATGCCTCGACCCGGGATTCGAACCCAGGACTTCATGATCAGCAGTCGCACTACTACAACCACTAGACCAACGAGGCGGTATGTTATGTAGTTTATGGTATAATGAATCTATGCGTCATGCGGTTACCAACCGTCGTTACTACCTAGTTTCAATATCATTAAAAAGCCGCCTTTTTAAAATGTAATGTACCATCTACTAAGTCATAGATAAAACTGGTATAAAATTCAAGGACGGTAATAAGACAGCCACTTCCTCGTTTGTTCCAAGTGCGTAAACATAAGTAATGTAAATAGTTGAACTGGCTCGGCTTTCAACACTTTCTAAAACACTTCGCATTGGAGCATATTCATGAGTTTTAAAATTCGGTCCGCTGTATAACATAACTATAAATATTATAACAGCACAGGTGGTAAGAAGCGTAATATCGTAAGTAATACATAATATAACTTTCAGTAACGCTGGGGCTCTGTTTAAAAATGTATTTATAACCTATTTACAATTATTTTATTGATTTTTCCTGACAATGAGATGTTTTACATTGATGTTTATTTCGGGTTTAGCTGAGTAAGATATATTTATATTAAAAAATATGTAGAAAAAAATGATCTCAATACTGTATCACCTACTTTGATTATACTCGTATACCTCTCATCAACTATGATTTAAGGTACTCAATACTGTATCACCTACTTTGATTATATACCTCTCATCAACTATGATTTAAGGTAAGAAAATTATATTAAATATAGCAATGTTATTAAAACAATGAAACGTTCTAAGGTGCATAATAGAGTATTTACTCAATTTTTAACAGCGATATTATTTATAGCTTTATTAGCGATCCGTGCTGGTTTCTTCCGGATGATTTCTAGATCTCGACAACAGCGCTACCCACCGGTTCCAAATGTGAGAATATCTAGGGACCTATTCAAACACAGACAAAAAATGTCATCAAAATCAGTTGGATGATTTCAAAATCTTTATCGGACATAGAAACATTTTTTGTGTTTTATATAGATATATAATAACTTTATATAATAAAGCTCCGTTAAAGTATTCAAATTATCTATGTGTCGTTTCCAGAATAAGCGAGATCCATTAAGGATTTCATGTGGGTGTCCTTCGTTATGCCAGTCATCGATCATTACCGGGCCGTGCTTACTAATAATACTTAGAAGTGCCAATAGTAACCGGCGTCACTTTTGTTTGATAAAATTAATTATGCCAATTCTATAATTATAAGTTAAAACTGGCTGATACCCACTGATGTTAAGTATCAAGAATTTTATTTCATAGGGCTATAGTAAAAGCCGTTTTTAGCGAGGGTCTACATTGCAAATTGAGTAACTACACTACCTAAATTTTAAGAAAAAGTCAATCGAGTGTATAGTTTTAGAGATTATGACGTGTATCTATAATGGTAATACGTTGTTTCGTAAAAAGTTTCATAGAGTTTAAAATTATGTTCATATTAAGTATAATAAAAAAGCAAATTAAGTGAAGGCCGTAAAATAACTTTAGGCACTTTATTTTACAGTCTTAGACCTAAAAAGAGACTTTTGTAGCGCTATTTATTTAAAGCTAATTAATATATTAATAAATTGCAGGTTACAGCTCTTCATAGCTGCAGAATCTACAAAGGTGGACCGTTTTCTCACTCTAATTATTACATTCATTTTTTGTTTGAAATCTGCATAAAATAAATACGAAAACCATTATGTTTGTTTGAAAAACTTATAAATAAGAATGATGAAGATTAAACTTAGTAAAAGAAGTTTTACTGTATAAACTGGATTGACAATACATCGTTTAAAGCATGTTCTTTTTGTTTAAATATAGGCTTTTATTACTTTAGTTATTTAATAAAAAATAGTGTAAAAAGCGCCTGGAAACAATACAACCGCAACTATATAAATCGGATGGTGACTCTTTACTTTTAACCGAAGGCGTTTTGTAAACGAGTCCCTCAAGCGTATAAGAATTTCGAAAGAAACACAATAGAAAGTTGAGTATCATATTATACATTCTAATTTCTAAATTTGTCACGGTTGGTTTGTTTATCGTTTAATCAATTTAAATTGCTTGAAATATATTCTATCTAATAACAATTCCAAAGTCTTCTATGGGTCCTTAGTTGAAAAATTACTTCCTTTTTGCGGTTAAATTTTTGGGCGCGGGCATTCCTTTTAATGGTACGAGTGATGACGTCATTTCTGTCTTATTTTATGTGTATCGCAATTGGTATGCGAAACTATAAAATGAAAAGAATGGTCGGACATCCATTATAATCGTTCACACTATGTGAACTGGGGGAATGAGCTTAAAGACAGTCACTTGAGAAAGAATCGATTTGAAAATAAAAAACGAAATTTGTTTACGTTGAAGGCTTTCTTACTATATTTTTGTACCTACTTTCTTTGGCTAATATCCTATCAGTCTAAAAACGATACTTTAATTATCATTATTAAAATATAATAACTTTCATCACCATCACCCGTGCATACGTACAATTGTAATCATCGTATCGGAGGATGAGCGTTGACCAATATTTGGCAAGGAAATATATTTTTTTACGTTGTAGAGTCATACTGCAGCTATATTAGTAGTAGGTATATAGTTGTAGCTTCCACCAGGTCAGGACCACGCTCTCACAGAATACCAGCGTAAAATAACAACTTAACGCTGCTGTGTTTCGTATGGTGAGTGTAGAGAACCGTAGACCGTTTTTACTGGAAACGAGGCATTCCATCTTAGTCCTCACGGGTGACAACGCATTTGTATTTTGATTCGTAATCCAGGATAAATGTAGATGTCTATGGGCCGCACCACTTACCATCAGGTGGACATATAGTCCACCTGATGTTAAGTGGTGGCTGTGCTCGTTTGTCATCCTTCTGTAAAAAAATTATTTTCTACATGACAATGAATCATTTACTTTAGGTGTATTCTAATTTCTATCCGGTCTATTGTTCTTTACTTGTACCAATACCATATCTTAATTGTACTTAGTGTGTTCAGCACCATCATCTTGTCATATCATCGTATATGTTAGCCATTTTAGTAAGTTACTAGTTATTGAACATGTTAGAGAGATATTTGCCGTCACTGCGTGATATTTTGTTGAACTTGTACTGATTTCGTTATCTACTAAATTAAAAAAATATATGTTAAATAATTCCTATAAAAACACAGCGAACGAGGGAATTAAATAAACTAACTTTCATTACGAGAGAATGGAAAGGAAGAAAGTAATGTGATTTTATATGGTTCGAATAAGCGTTATGACTCCTGAATGAATTATCGACTTTACCGAGTCAGTAATTTATTCTTGGGGCGATGTATATGCTTTTACAACAAAATCCCGGAAAATATACAAAATTTGACATACACAAAGTTCAAAACCGTTATTAAACTATGTTTGTATAAAATGGGTTATTATAATATTAAGGCATTTATGGATGATAATAACCCCTGGGAAGTTTGATCGCTACCACGCTATATCTAATTTGTTTTGTGTTGTTAATTGTATCAGACATGATTGTAAACTCTTATTTTAAAAAAAATATAGTCCCGCTGGGTTTCTTGCTGGTCCTTCCCAGGGCAGTGGTGTTTTAGCGAGGCAGTGGTAATGATAAAAAAGTGATTTTCGATAAGTATTATCTGTAATCCATATTGAATCAAAAAGTTTCTGTTTTTGTTTCCCGTCCTGCCTAGGATACTGCCTCGGTAGGGACCACTCTCTTATCAAATTCTGTCGCTAAATAGCAGTTCGTGCACTGCTGTTGTCTGGTCCAAAGAGTATAGAGAGCCCCTATAATTACTGGCTGTAAGACATTCCATCTTAGTCCTTGGAGGTTAGAACGATATATAGCCTCCTTTAATTAAAGTTTATTGATGGTGTCCGTGGGCTGTGGAAGCCACATACGATTATAACTATGTCGCTACTTTTTTTAAATTTTCTTTTTAAGATAGGATGACAAACGAGCACACAGTCTACCTGATGGTAAGTGGTTGCTGTGGTCCGTAGACATCTACATTTATCCTCAATTACGAATCAAAATGCAGATACGTTATCACGCGTGTGGACTGAGATGGTACGCTTCGTTTCCAGTAAAATGGGTCTACAATTATACACGCGCACCATACAAAACAAAGCAGCGTTATGCTGCTGTTTTACGCAGGTATTCTGTGACAGCATGGTCCTTCCCCGTTCGAGCCGACTCATTTCGTGCTACAACTATACTAGATACTAATATAACTGCAGCATGACTCTCCCACGTATGTGATTGAACACAAATATATTAGATATTACGTACTGGTAGTACATATAGGGCTAATATCTTAAGAATGTTGTCTCCTCCTTAACAGTATTCGCAATTTACTCCACTCTCATACCAGTTTCTTGTGATAACTATCCAAATAACTAATAACGGATCTCACTTTCAACAAATCGTATTCATTTCAATGAATTAAACTCTTTTAAGTTAATTCCTGATTTTAATTGAAACACTGTTAAGTTGTTGGGCAGCGTTCGGGAAATTACGACATATCTTCTCGTCAGGTATACCTCAATCTCTAAAAACTAGATTGTACAACCAGTGCGTGTTGCCAGTGATGACTTACGGATCTGAGACGTGGTCCTTCACTGCTGGCCGTATGAGGACGCTCAAGGTCGCTCAGCGAGCTATGGAAAGGGCTATGCTCGGAGTTTCTCTGCGTGATAGACTCAGAAATGAGGATATCCGCAGTAAAACCAGAGTGACCGACATAGCCCAACGGATTAGTAAGCTGAAGTGGCAATGGGCCGGCCATATAGCTCGAAGAACCGATAACCGATGGGGAAGAAAGATTCTCGAGTGGCAGCCTCGTACCGGTAGGCGTAGTGTAGGGCGACCCCCCACTAGATGGAGTGACGACCTGGTAAGATATGCAGGAAGTCGATGGATGCAGGTGGCTCAGGACCGTGCTTTGTGGCATTACTTGGGGGAGGCCTATGTTCAGCAGTGGACTTGTGAAGGGCTGTAATGATGATGATGATGACTGTTAAGTTAATTCGGATCAGCACACACTAATGTTGTTAATAGTGTCAATTAAACATAGTCGAACGAAAATTTCGGTGTCCGTGAATCTATTTCGGGTTCTATCGATACGGTGATATTGATAGAAAGCCAGGACTGTGTTCCGGTCTCCGTCTGCACCCGCTTGCAAATTATTTAGAAAATGCCAATTTGCCTACTTTTTACAAATAAATATGTATTAAAATTAAAAGATTTTTTATATCATGATCTTGAACATTAATCTAATTCTAAAATGTGTAAATTTGCTCAGTCTGTCAACACAGTATCTTAATCTTAGCCCTTAAGAGTGATAACTAGGCTAGTCACATGTTCAGTTTATTACTCAGTTGTTTGGTTTTCCGTGGTCCCAGAGCCGAATTTATTTTAAGGCATAAGTTGCAACTAAAAGCTTAAGGACCCCGCACCCATTAAGAAACCTTAGTTTCTTCTTCTTCTTTAAGTGCCTCTCCATTACTGAAGGTCGGCAGTCATCCTTCTAAATTCTTCTTTGTTCAGGGCTACCCTGAACAGATCTTCAACTTTCTTTATCCCAGTCCATTTCCGGATGTTACATAGCCACGACATTTTCCTTCTACCAACACCTCTTTTACCCGCTACTTTGCCCATCATAATAGTCTGCAGCAGTTGGTAACGTTCATGCCTTAGCACGTGTCCTAGGTACGCAACTTTTCTCTGTTTGATGGTTTTGACAAGTAAGGGTTTATTCCTTTTCATGTGCTTGAGGACCTCAATGTTGGTAACTTTGTCTGTCCAACTTATTCGGAGCATACGGCGATACATCCACATTTCAAATGCTTCTAGTTTCTTACGGAGATCTTCTTTCACAGTCCAAGATTCGCATCCGTGTAGTATGACAGGCCAAATATAGCATTGCGTAAGTCTTGTACGTAGTTCGATTGATAATCTCCTTGTAGTAAGGACTTTGCTCATCCTCAAGAAAGAGGCTCTTGCAGTTTTTGGACACATTTATATTAAGTCCTGATCCTGTCCTGATCTTGTGCTGCACTCAAATATACGGTCTAGTATTTTTTGAAGATCTTGTTCTGAAAATGCAATAAGAACCGTGTCGTCAGCGTATCTCAAATTGTTAATCAGTCGGCCATTGACAAGGACTTCTTCTTCGTTATCTTCTAGCGCTTAGTTTATAATATTCTCCGAGTACAGATTAATTAGCAGAGGCGACAAAATGCATCCCTGACGAACTCCTCTTTGGACAGCGATTGAGTCGGTAAAACCTTCCTTCCCTTCCTTCACCCTTACGTTTACGTTCTGTTGCCAATACAGAGTTAGGATTATGCGTATGTCTATCGTGTCAAGGCCGATGGTATTCAAAATATGTGTAAGAACGTCGTGCTTAACACGGTCAAAAGCCTTCTCATAATCTATGAAACATATGTATACATCTTGTTGCATATCATAATATTTCTGTACAAGAACATTTAACACAAACGGGCTTCTCTTGTACCCATTCCAGCTCGGAATCCAAATTAAATGTCTCCTAGTTGTACCTCACACTTATGTCTTATGCGATGGTGAATTATGGCTAGGAAGAGTTTTAGAACATGGCTCATCAAGCTAATAGTGTGGTAGTCTGGGCACGTTTTGGCGTTTCGTTTTTTCGGAAGAGTTATGAAAGTAGATTTGACCCAGTCTTGAGGAATGTTACCAGAATGACAGACAGAGTTATATAAATTTATAAGTACATCAACTTGTTTAGGTTCTAAAAGTTTAAGAAGCTCAACGTTGACCTTATCTGGTCCAGTGGCTTTTCCAGACTTTGCTTTATTAAGAGCAAAACAACCTCTGATCATGATTATGATTGATGACCTCAGATTATGATTTCCGGCCCAGTTATAGTTTCAAAACTCTGCGGACAACTACGATTATTGTCCTGAAACATAACAGATATATAATTTTCCCAGATCTTTTTAACTGTGGTTGGGTCTGTGATGATTCTCCCAACATTGTCAACCAGAAAACCTTGTCTATGCTTCTTTTAATATTCGCCATTGCATTAATTTCTTTATGAAGATTAAACGCATCAAACTTAGCCATTAAAGATTTCATAAGTTCACATTTTTCTTTATGCCGTGTGATATAGGCTGCTCTAACTTCGCGACTGATACGTTTGTGCAGAGTTTTATATTTGTGATGATCAGAACATTTATATATGCGTCTTTCTTCAATAAGTTGGATGATTGAGTCGGTATTCCAAGGATTTTTCTTTGAAACAGGCGATGGCTTAAGGAACCTATTATTGATGTCCCATATTTTCGACTTCAGACTTTCCCACAGAACTTCCACGTCAGTATTTCGTTTCTTCTTTTCTTCCACTGCCCATTAATTAATTGTTGTATGCACTTTCCCTTTCAATTTTAGATCTTTTAACTTATTGATGTTCACATATTTGTTGTTAACTCTATTTTTGCTTCTGCATTTTAAGCGGCAAGTCAAATTAATGACGGGATAGTGGTCCGAACCTATATCTGCACCAGGATACATTTTGGCCCTAGTAACGCTATTACGAAACCTGTGATTGATAATAATATAGTCTATTTGATTTTGAACAATATTTGCCGGAGTATGAGATGGTGAGGTCCACGTATAAAGCCTTCTTGGCGGTAATTGATACAAAGTATTTGTAATCACTAGACTTATGTCAGATGTAGTGTCCTTTCCAGAGTAGTAAATTATTTTATCTCTCTCAATCTCTTCTTTACCGTTCCCACACCATCTAGTTTCACTCAGTCCCATAACATGAACTCCTAAACGATCCATCTCCATAGCTATATTTAAGATCTTTTCTCTTTGAAATAAACTTCTGACATTCCATGTACTTACTCTAAATTTTTGGGTTTTCCGCCCGGGGATTCTTAGTACCCCTGTTCCATTTAAGGAACGCCGGGCACTCGGGGTCATCACTGTAGTTTGTCTCTCCATTTTTAGTGTTTAGTCAAGGATGACTAACTAAGGAATAATAATAATGATGGTAGTTTCCTTTTGCATTCCACCACCGCAGTTATCAGCCGTACCGTAGTTTCAACTCCGCCTGATATTAAATTCAATAGAACCGTTTTCGATGTCATTCGTCTTGCGCTCCTATTAATAATATCGATGCTACTGCCCATCGACAACCCAGGGTGAAATCTCCTCCGCCAATTCGACCGTACCAAGACCTTTTCTCTTCGCTGTCATTGCCGTTGGACTTCACCCGTACCCTAGGTATTTAATCTACGATATACCCCGTAGAGCTGGGTCCCTGATGAACTTAGCCATTTTCGTACTCCAGCCTACTGAAGTACAAAGTGCCCACGCCGCGACGTGGACGCGTCAGACAGGTGTTACCCAAGTGGAATTAAAGAATGTCACTCTAATTCCCATGGGTCGGGTTAATGATTGTGTTTGGGCCCACAACCAAAGGCCTTAATTACCTTAAACCTTAGTTTACGTTACGTAAATTCATAGGTTATACATGCTGCATGTACATTTTTAAGCGATATAAGAAGCAGGAAATGTGATTAAGTGCCTTGAGATCTGAATTTTCTAGGAGTGTCAAAGTATGGCTGCAACATGGACTGGTCGGACCGACCGTGGAAAGATAACGCTCTCACAGAATAGCAACGTTAAATATCAGATAATGCTGATGTGTTACCTAAGTAGACGATAAGAACCGGATGCCATTTTTACTAATAACGAGGCCAAAGATGTTTTATAAAACATCTTTGAACGAGCCACTCTATTATGATGCTTAATCGAGTGTCTTTTAATCACAGCATACACTTAACAAAGGTAATAATAGGCTTTGTCAATCTTCATTATAAAAATAGTGTTAGTCTAAATCTCTTTATAGGGTTTGGTAGGTATATTTAAAATCGCTTAAAAATGCAGGATTACAAGATACAGGAGTCCCCCTTCCTTACAAGAGTCACAAAGCACAACGCAAACCTAAATATTATTTAAAATTAAACACTATAAATCCTTATAATAAGTTTTATTCGTTGAAATTTTAAGTAAAAGTGATCAACTAAGCGAAGTTTACCAGCACCAAATTCTTTTTGCACGGGCAGTATCTTGCAACTTTGTAATTTTGGTCTGGCAATCAACTAATCATCTTCTTCTCGTTTTAGTTTTTAGACTGCTGTGGTAGAAGCTAGTTATGTTATGAAAGTTAATCGAAAGCATGAAAACTTGAGTTGAGCAGCGGGAAGGCTTTATTCTTCCAACATTGGAAAACTTTGTCCTTTCAATGAGACGAATATGTATTTATGTGTTTAATTAATAGTTATTTAAAATTAATTAATGTTGTTATACATTCAGGTCATAACTTTATGACTGCCTTATTTGTTTATGAACAAATGATTAAGAAATGACATGAAGTAGATTTTCGTACCGCTCGTAGGTACCTCTTAAATTTATCCATGTTTTGAAATCCATTACTTTAATTGTCAAAATATTTTATTCGAAGTTGGCCTTTACAAAACTCTTTTTGTAAGTTCATATAGCAATTACATTGGTTTAACAAGTCACTACTGCGGGAAACCTTGTGAGAAGAACGCAAAGAAACTTATGATAGGATAACTTTTATCAATTATTTTTACTAACTTGATTGGAAAACTATAGTGTTGTACAAATATGTTCATTTGATTACTTGTTATAATTTTACTTAATTTTTTTTCATGTCCACAACACAATGCATATTGTTTAAATGAGAAATAAAATAAAATAAATAACTCGGACATCATTTTCATGTTAGAAATTTATTTTAGGCCTTTGAGTATTTTGTATAAAGCAATTCATATCAGGAGCAATAGAATTAGATTGGTACAGTTAAATATGTTTTGTAAGACCATTGTAGGTGGGTTAATAAAAACACAATGACCACGATAAATACAACACGACTTTAAGTATCGAAAAAGATAAAAACAAAATTTATGACATGGCGTCGAAAAAAGGAACATATTTCGTCCGGACCCAATTCACGAACTGATATCTTACTTTCTGTCAGTCTCTGGTCAGACATGAATCATTTATTGTGACAAAATTCTGCAATAGAACGGATCAGTTGCATTAAAATGCGTTCTCACCTCAGTGGCCGAGACACCTCCCGCGTCGCGGGACGGGTCGACAACCATAAGCAATGGCTAAAATTGCCAAACCATTTCTAATGTAAAGAGAGACGCTCGTTTCACGGAATTCATATAGCAGACAACAGTCGAACATGTAAGCAAACATCTTAATGTTTACTAATGAAACATTTTGAACTACATTGATTGATGGTGTTGCCATCGCACGGGTCTGTGTACGCTCGCATTATTCTATTCATAAATCGCACTGCGGGGATCTGGAGCGTCAGCGTTGGTGGCTTCGCTATTGTTCGTGTTAGACACATTTCGGCAAACATTTCTGGGTGCGACAAATTTTTTTTCGTCGACGGTTACGTCTCGAGTGGTCCATTTAAATTTCATGCGTGTTTTAGCGCGGTCGACGTTTAGTGCTGGGCTACGTGCAAATAACTTTTCAAATATTAACTGATGAACCATACATTTTGTAGAAATAATGTAGGTAATTATGTTTTAAGCAAAAATTGTTAGTTTTAATTATTATCCATGTAGTATTTTTTATAGAACAAGGGCAAAAAACAAGCATACAGCCCATCTGATTGTAAGTGGATTCTGTGGCCTATAGACATCTAAAAAGTAAGTAAGATTTTTGTTTAACTAGTTTAAAAAGTTAACTACCTAGCTTTAAACTAGTTTGAAATTTGAAATATTCTCCTCGAAACTTAACAGAACCACAAATCCTAAGCGTAATCTGTTTCTACCTAAAAGCAAGACAGATTTCACACATCACTACGTACGGTAGACGTCGAATGGCTCCCCATTAGAAGTAAATGATTAAGAGCTCGGCTGTTGAGGTGGGGAAGGAGTTCTCTGGGGAGTGCGTTGGGTCCCTATCGCTTGAACGGTGCACGGCTTGCAATTAACTCCTCTGTTGGAGAATTATGTCGGCATTAGATAGTCGTCTCGGTGGCACGGCCCTCCGCAGACATATGTATGTAGTGTGCGTATTACTCGATGTGATTAGAACATCCAATAAATTTACACAGTAAAATTTGTACACACTAATTGAATGAACGCATTTCATTTTGGTTTAAATATACACAAATGATAATCACTGTTACCAACTTTAATTTTTATAGGTTCTAGGCCTATATTAGTTAATATTTGATATTTGTCATAATTTGATATTTGTCATAACGGCCATGGCCGGGAAGCGAGATGGCAATCGCCGTCTTTTACTCTTATTCAGCTGTTAACGGGAAACTGCTGCTGCCTATTTCCTGGTGAAGTTTCCCCTCTGTCATCTCTTACGACACCCACGGGATATAGCTAGTAGACTGATATTCTATTTTTTTTTAAATTTTAGCATTATAAACACATATTCTTAATTCACAGCTGGATATACACCTTCGTAAGAATTCGGTATCTGATAAGTTCCAGATTTGATGAGCCGTGGTAGGTCAGAGGCTAAGCGCTCTCTGAATATTTCACAGTATGCGAGCAACCTGGGTTCGATCCCGCCGGCAAAAATAAAATTGTTATATTCAATTTTAAGTGCTGATTTAGCACGATCCCGGCGGTGATGGAAAACATCGTGAGGAAACCTGAATGTCTGAGAAATAAGAAAAAATATTTCAAAGACGTGTGAAGTTCGTAAACACGTATTGGGGCAGCGCGGTGGACATTTCCCTGCACTACAACCTTCTAAGAAATGAGAGGAGACCTGTGCCCAGCAGTGGGACGTATATAGGCTGTAACTTATGTTCCATATTAACGACGCAGGACATGTTTTATTTTAGCGTATTTGTTTGATTTCACGCCTATCGTCAGCGTCTTGTCTATTAATATCATCAAATGGCACCTCGTGGAAATAAGGTTAGCAGACTAAAAATGTCCCACAGTTGGACAAAGGCCTCTTGCTTTTGAGAGCAAGGAAGTGTCAGCCTTGTTGCCCTAATTAATATTTGGGGACTTTTCACATCGTTGAAATATTTTCCTTATTCCACAAACGTATTTCCCAATGGTTTATCGCTAAGCATGTGGTAAATCAGGGCTTAAACGATATGGTTATATCGCCATCTATCGGAAGCCATAAGAACTTAGTCAGATCCCATAGCCACTTTTAAGCCAAGCGTAAAATACCCAGACTGACGACAGGAAGCGGTTGCAAAGGTGGCACCGTGTGCTCCTGCGATCGTCAATCTGGGTGTCGAGCATGATGAATAAGACAAATGCTTACAAAAGCAGAAGAGTGCTATGTCCATAGTTGAAAAAAAATGAAAAGATACACATTATTGTTGTTTGTAATAATATAATATCCCTTCTATAAACACCACTTTTCCTATAATAAATTTTAAAAAGAAACATTGTGGGTTTAAATTACACTACAAAAAAATCAACTTTTAACGCCAGTGGCCACGATTGGCAATATAAAAGTTAATCATGTTAGTGCGCCAGGGTGGGCCGGCTGCTGAACCCATTGTCCCAGGTTCGAGTCGGGCACCCCCCGCAACGATTCGTTGCTTATTTAATGCAACGATGCACACGTAAACATCTAAATAACTTTTGTGTAACACTTCTCCCCTACCCTCTAATTTTACTAAGTAACTGTATCTTAACAAATGTATATTAGATAAGGGGGAAATATCAAACGAATCTGCAGGCACAGATCTGAATTGTTTTAATTTGTCAAGTTTTGTTGTGATGCGAGATTTTTTTAATTAATACTTTTAGATAAGATAACTTCGTTTTTATTCCTTTACTTCACTGGTACAATATAAACTATAACCTTGGTGATGAATACAAAATATCACTGTTAATGCTGCTGTACATCGCCGTTCATGGAGTTTGAATTGTGAATGGATATATTATAATGCCATTTTAGTCAATTGCCAGTCTTTTTCGTTAGTAAGCCGGATGGAATAATCTACACAAATAAATAAAATTACAGTTTGTAATTTCAAGATTAAAAACTTTTTGCTGAATGCATATGAAATTATATACGGTATTTATAATAAAAACCTAATTTTTAAAAATTTTGTCTGTCTGTCTGTTTGTTCCGGCTAATCTCCAAAACGTCTGGACCGACTTTGACGGGACTTTCACTGGCAAATAGCTGATGTTATAAGTAGTAACTTAGGCTACTTTTATTTTAGAACAGTAATTAGGGTACCACACAAAAAATTAAAACCAAATTAAATTACACGCTGGCGAAATCACGGGGACAGCTAGTTTTATATAAGACTGACATTTTATATACGGAATTTGTTTCATTCTCTTCAACATAAACTACTCATTTATCATATATTTCAAGTTATGCACACAAAATAATGCATTAATAAAACCATCATGATGTATGCAAAGTGCGCTGCAAATTCTGTTCAAGAAAAATAATATCTTTATCAAATGTCTACAGCTCTTATCTACTCTTACCTTTCATCAAATCTCAATGTCACATAAGTATTGCTTATTTAGCTGAAGTCTGTGGTACGGCGGCTAAGACTTGTACAGAAACTATACAGATAGTATAATATAATATATTAATAAAAGCGTTATTCCATTATGTCACTATAATTACACTATTATAAAAACACCAAAATATTATTATGTGTGTAACTATAGAATAAAAAATGGATAAACATTTAAATAATAAAATAATTGGAAAAAAGCCATAATATTTATTTAATAAATCTTCAATTTGAACAGATTCCTTGAACTCAGTAGAACCACTTCCAGTCGTCCCCAGTTACTCGTAAGTCGTAACACTGTATTTCTACGTTTACACCTCTACACTACTCGGGGTCGGGGCTGACTGGCGATATTTTGTTATTCAATGTTCTAACGTATTCCTCGTTCTGAACTGGTCTACCCCTAGCCTCACACTTTTATGTTATTTTACTTTTGTTTTTATAACTTTGTTCGTACTTCACAGCTGAACACTAAAAATGTTATCCTCTCGCGTAAGTGAATTAATATAACGTAATAATCTTCAGTTATTGTGAGAATAAATATATTAAACAACAACTAAATAATTATTTAGCGATTATCGCGGGTATCCCATCGTCCATGGCTATCATAAAGGTTGATTCGCGGCTATCATAATACATATTAGTAAAATTTGTGTTATCAGACAAATGGCAGTATAACAATCTCCTATGCTATATTAAAAATACTTAGACCGGAGACAGTTTTAGCGTTAAATATAGGACATATATCTGATACTGGGTTTCTTACTAAATTTTGCTTACGAAGTCCAGCCGTAGACTGCTAAGTGGCTAGTTAGGTTAAGAGACTTAATATAATGCTGCTTCGTTAACACAAAAATACATCGGTGCATTCTCTTTGGCTGCTTCACGTTGTTAGGAACACAGCATAGAAAAAATATCATTCAGATGATACAAGTACAGGCGTTAAGCGGGTTATAGACAATGCAATGTTAGAAATTGTTTCAGATGACACAATCTGTGCAATCCACGCATGACCGCGTCAAACGAACTGTTGCCCCGGCTTCGCACCCTCTGGGCTGCCACTCTCCTGTCACGGCTTACGCAAACCGGCTGACAGCCTCCAATAATTCGTTACGAAAATGTGTTAATCGCACGCCGTACACTTTTACGCTCGACGACACTAAATTAGATTAGACCGATGACAATGGTGACATCTGTAGCGGAACGCGAGACGTCATATTTTGACAGGTAGAGTCGCACGTTCGCGCTAGCTACCCTCGTCTGCCCACATACACGTGTTAGTTTGTCCCACGCGAGCTAAAGCTACAGCTCGACGTTAGTTGTCAGCCTTTTTTCTCACAAAGGAACTGATTTCACGCGGCGCGAACATTCATTCGATTGTCGCGAATTTCGTTATCTCGTATTAGCTAGAGCGCGGTGATATTGAAAAAATAATACGTTTGGGATTTGACGGCCCCCATGTGCGCACGGCAGCTTCCTTTTCACTGCGTCGCTCCTTTAAACGAAACGGGGATGATAAATTTATTTAATGTATACAAATGTTTGGACATTTTTATTTTGCTGTCGTTTAGACGTAGGTATCATAATTTAGTTCGCCATATGTTTTGACGGTATAACACTTCGAGTAGGAAGTGGAAAAAATTGTTTTACGAGTTGTGAGAGTGTAACAAACCGGTCGTTTTCCGTGTGTCATCCTGAATAGTTCGATAAACAGCTTTTTTTAATGCACGCAAAAACTTATTGATAAATGTGCGTGGCGAACGAATGCGGCGACTAAATCACTTCAATTACTCGACGAATGTATTATCGCGCTCGTAATGTAATATTATTTTAACACAAGTAAAATTAATGCCATGTGACTATGTCAAAAAAGTTAGTTTTTATTGTGAGACATATCTTTTTAATAAGTCCGTATATATTTGTTAGTCAACGTGTGGATTTTTTTAAATTATTCATGCGTGATTTAATTAAATAATTTTCGTCGAAAACTAAAGAATGATGAAGTATTTTCAACAGCATCGATTACGACCACATCAGTGGTGAATAAAAATTTGCCGGCTCATTTAACGGGGTCCCAATTCCGGGTCGCATTCTAATTGATCTGGCCGAGGGTAATTATTCACAGGGGGTACATAATATAATTATTGCTTGGGTAGCCCTTTTTCCTTGTCGCTTCCTCCACCCCCCTCCGTCACTAATCACCGCCGTCGCCCGGTGCCGATGACGTGCCGCAACTGTGTCTTGGATGCGATGACAGCATTTTAATATATTTTGCTGTTGTATGTAAATTTTGTTGCAGATGGTGCCTGAGAACTGCGGCGGAGCGTTCCGCGATTTGTTATATTAACAAAATGCTCTTTTAAATTTTAAACTTTATAATTAATTTGTATCTTAGCAGTACGTAGAAAAGTCATATAAAATATTATATCTTAGTCTTATTGATCATGACGATTTCTATTGACATTATTTTCCAAAAATATTTATTATTATTATCATTATTTACATATTAATCTATCGTAAGTTTGACTGCCTCGTTGGTCTAGTAGTTGTAGAAGTGCGACTGCTGATCATGAAGTCCTGGGTTCGAATCCCGGTTCGGGCCAAAAAATTAATTATTGAGTTATTCCGTCAAGAAATTCTCAGTAGTTGCCAGGAGTCAGGAAGTTGGCGGTCTCTCACTCCAGTGCCTCGGAAAGCACGTAAAGCCGTTGGTCCTGCGCCTGATCTCTCTCCGGTCGTGTCGGTGTACCGTCCCATCGGATTATGAGAGTAAGGGAATAGAGAGTGCACCTGTGCTTGCGCATACATTTAGGCACTATAATCCTGTCCTGCGCCGATGGCTAGCCTCCATTGAGGCAGGCCGCCGTGGCCAAAATTCGGTCTGGAGGATATTATTATTATTAATTTAAATTAATTCAATACACATGCGCCTATAATAAATAAATACAAATAATTAGCGGATTGTAGGCGCGTTAGGTTGCCTTTAATTGTCTTCTACACTCGCGTAGTTGAAAATTTCTAATTTAAAATTAATTTCTAACTGCTTAACCAAATAAAAGTACAAATACATGTGGTAGAGCTACGAATGAGTGAAGAAAGACGACGCACGCACAGAATAGTAGTTGTGTTTCGTATGGTGAGTGTAGAGAACCGGATACCCTTTTTACTGAAAACGAGGCATTCCATCCAACTAACTAAGAAGTCATCAGGATGTAGATGTCTATAGGTCACAGCATCCACTTACCATTAGGTGGACTGTGTGATTGTCTAGCAGCGATACATTATATAAGATCGTCTGTCACTTTTGTTATAGTTAAAAAAAACACTGCAACTATATTATGGTAAAACGCAAATAAAAAAATAAAATGAAAATACTCTCACAGAATACCAGTGTAAAATAGCAACCTGAAGCTGATGTGATTCGTATGGCAAGCGTAGGGAACCAGAAACTTTTTTTACTAGAAACGAGGCATCCCATCTTTTTAGGGTTCCGTAGTCAACTAGGAACCCTTATAGTTTCGCCATGTCTGTCTCTCCGTCTGTCCGTCCTCGCTTAATCTCTGTGACCGTTAGCACTAGAAAGCTGAAATTTGGTATCAGTATGTGTATCAATCACGCCGACAAAGTGGTAAAATAAAAGTTGGAAAAAAATGTTTTATTAGGGTAGCCCCCCCTATATGTAAAGTAAGAAGTGATTTTTTTTTAATTTCAACCCTAACGTGTGATATATTGTTGGAAAGGTATTTAAAAATGAATACGGATTTTTCTAAAATCAGTTTTTGATAATGTCAATAATTTCGGAAATAATCGCTCCAAATGTAAAAAACAATGTGTCCCCCCTCCTCTAACTTTTGAACCATAAGTTCAGAAAATATAAAAAAATCTGAAAAGTAGAACTTTATAAGGACTTTCTAGGAAAATCATTTTGAACTTGGATAGAAACAACAGTGTTTGTACAAACTCATAAGTGGGAACACTTATTGTGACGGACGGTAAACTACGGAACCTTACACTGAGCGTGGCCCGACACGATCTTGGCCGGTTTTTTTTATCTTAATCCTCGGGTGTGATAACAAATGATGATTTTGATTCTTAAACGAGGTTAGATGTAGGTGTATATGGGCCACAGTATGCACTTACCATCAGCTGGACTGTGTGCTCGTCTAACAGCGATACAGTAAATAAAATGGAATGCTTCATAGCGTGTAGGTAAAACCTGGAGCTCTTACCCTTCAAACTGGAACACATCAGTTATATACAACGTTGCGACGTTGGACGAGCTTCGTCGAAATATCACTCAGTCTGCTGATTACATTAACAGCAGAAGATATGTAAGACAAATAAAACGATCATTTTTAAGGCGATGTCGTGCATGTAATTATGCTGGTGGCAAACAGTTCGAACATTTGCTATAATGTTAATAACTTAATAAATTACACGTGAAACTGTTAGTACCATTTGTTTTGAAATATCAAACATTTTTCAAGAACTAATACTTTTATTACACCCTACCGTCATTTGGCCCCTGTTAAGAAATAATAGACCCATATTTTTTTATAACTTGTTTTCCTAGAGTATTATACCATTTTGGAATGTTGGATAGTTGCGTCAATTTTTAAAAAAAACTTGTCATACTAGTGTTCATACTTTTTTTACACCACGATAAGTTAAATTTGGTTTAAAGTAAAAGTCTTCAAAAAATTTAAGGAATAAAGTAAGTTTCATTAATCTTCGTGATAAAACAAGAGTTATTCTGGATTTTTTTAAGATGTGGTAGATAGCAGTGCTATTTAGGTTGCCTATTAAAAAAAAGAAACAAATATTAAAAAAAATTGTGGTCATGGTAGTGAAAAATATCATAAACGGTCTCAATTTCTGAACAATTTCATTTTTTTATATAACTTAAAATATAATTGAGATATTTTTTTTCTTTTTTTCCCGATTAGTCTGGGGCAGGTCTATCCTCCGGTGTTGGCTTATCGTTGAATTTTGGGACACGTTTTATATGAGTTGTCAACAAAAACTAGTGCTGAATGGTATTCATTGTGTGCACATCCATACACCCACACATAGCCGCAAGCGATTTTACGTGCACACGTGCTTAAGTGTCGTTTCTTTTCGCGTAGTGTATATATTCTTTGACTCAGGCGTATTAGATTTATTAATAGTGAATAAATCTAGATTTATCTGGATTTTCTCGAATTACCCATACTTTTTGAGTAGTTTCGAATAATTTATATATTGTTATATTTACTATATTATATAAATTAAAACTGCTTTGGGGTAACACAATGGCCGGGCACCCAAGCCGCATATTAATATTTTTACTGGACCAAATTAACTAAAGTTAATGTTTGAAAGCCATAATATTTCAGATGTTTGAAGCATTTAATCTCTCATTTTATCATTAGTAAAGATTTATTGAGAGTTGACAGCGTCGTTGGTCTAGTGATCATAAGCGTGACTGCTGATTATGAGGTACTGGGCTCGAATATTGAGTTGAGCTAATAAGTTATCGGGTTTTTCAGTCGTAAATTTTTCAGTATTAGCCCAGATTAACGAGGGTGGCGGTGTTTCCAACGCATGCCTCGGTAAGCACGCAAAGTTTGTGGTGCTGCCCCTGATCTCGCTCCGAAGGAATAGAAAATACACTTGTGTTTGCTCACATACTAAAATCTTGTTTTGTACATAATAGTCTTCGTTGATTCTAGCCGCCGTTAATAAGAGTATAGGTCAATAAGAGAAACATGCCTCTGTTGCCACATGCTGAGATCAATGAAATCAACTAGGTGTGATTGAGATTTTTGGCTTTACACAAAGGTGCTTTTTCAATTTATTTCATTTTAGGATTACGAACCGGCCTTTATACTATCGATAGCCACCAGTTGGATATCAAAAATTGTCAAATGGATGGGATGGCAGGAATATTGCTAAAGTATTGGTTCTATATGCAAAAACTATATAAAAAGAGGTTTTGTGTACAAGAATGATAATTTTTCCAAATTGCATGGACTTAATTCCTAAATAGGAATTATATGACTTAATACCTCTCCCTCTCTTCCATCATCGGTCAACCAGATCCGCGGCTGGTCATCTCCCCCTTAGTTATTGACACACCGCTTTGCTTAGTCATTTATCGTGCGCACAGCTATTTATTATGGTACAGCGAAAGAATGAAATAATTTGCCATTATCTTTTAATGTTTTATGATTACAAAGCGAATAATCGTTTTCAAGATATCGAACTAGGTGAGTGAATTGTACCGTGCTTGCCTATAGCGCCATTTACCATCAGGTGTAATGGTCAAGCAATAGATAGCACTGACAAAGAAAGGCAGAATACTACGTAAATTACTATTGACTGTTGATCAAAGGCCTCCTCTATAGATCATCATAGGGGATCCCCCCTGCGCCCTCCTTTCTGCCAAGGAGGGTTGCGTTCGTATACGGCTTGGAGATCTCTAGTCAGGTCGTTAAGCCAATTCCTAAAAGGTTGGGTTTAGTGGGTAAAAGTCACCACATAACCACGCAGCCGGCTGCATGGTATGCTATGAGCATTCCCAACCTCCCTCCCCCGCTTTTCGGAGGGTTGCCCATATTTGCTTCGGGCGCAAAAAAAAGGGATCCCCCTATGAGGCAATCTCCACTCTAATTTGCCATAATTGCCGTGTTTCATAATTTTTGATCACCCATCTTCTGATTTGTTACATTCTGTGGCCTCTTACGACACACGGGACAATATGATGGAGATATCCGTACACCACCACTTTTTCTTTTACTTATTGTAAGCCAATTCTCAACCATAATCTCACCTGGTGGTAAGTGGTGATGCAACCTGAGATGGTAAATCGCACTGTCTTAGCGTATCAAAAGGCTATTCAATCTTGCCTCGACGACGCCCGGATTGTGTTCGAACGGAAAGATAGACGCCGGGCAAATTATTCCACTCCTTTGATTAAAAAAGTCGAAGTAAACCGTTTGGTTTTAATGCGTGGAGGTTGAAAACCCGCCGACCGCCTGCTTGTCCGATGTTGGAAAAAACAGGGAAGAATTAAAGCGTGTAATTCCTGCGCATACTCACCGAAATTCGTGCTATAGAATACCGAGAGGCTGGCTACTCTGCACCTGAGCTCGACGCTGACAAGGTTGTATTGCCCCTACTCCGTGTAGGGGCGAAACAAACATTAAAAACGTCTTTCTATTTTCTTTATTAGCCTATAAAAATCCACTGCTGGACCGCTGGATGCACACTTAAGCACCTAAAACCATGTCGTTGATTGCGAATGATATACGATGCATATATTTTTTATAGAATACATGACTAACGAGCACACAGTCCATCTGATGGCAAGTGGAAGCTGTGACCCATTTACATTTATCCTCGATTAAGAATCAAAATGCAGATGCGTTGCGATCCCCGAGGACTATTCATGTAGTGTACATTACTGTATTCATTTTATTTATTGAAACGTTATGTAGTGTTTTAAGAGGCAATAAACACGACAAGTCACCATACACAAAATTATAACATATATAATGCAAAACAGACTAATATCAACCAACGTGCGACGTACATAGCAATAAAAAGGTTATCGATGAAAATGTAAACGCACTGTTGTTTAAATGGAACTCTAATTGAAACATATATGGGACCGCCAACCGCGTAGTTGCCGCGTTTCGCATAATATCTTATGGCTGTATAATGATCCAGTTTCGAAAACTTTTGTGAAATTCGGGTGGCTTAGTGATTAATTTATTTACGTAGTAAGTACTAAGATGGTGATAGCATATCCATAGATACCTACGTCCATACAGTGTCAATATTTTTACAAAATACAAATTATTGTTTTCAGCTTGTTATATACAGGCCTTTTTTTTAAAGTTTGGAAAAAATAGAATGTGACAAGTGAACGGAATAGAAGCCTATGGAACTGATATTTTAGATTTTTTTTATTTTACATTAACATATGAAATTGATCTATCTAGAAATATTATCTAAAAATATCTTAGACTATTATTACTAATTGGGTAGGTACGTATTATTTTAATTTCGATTAATATAGATAATACGTATTATTTTTATTTAATACATTTTTATGGTTGAATTAATTAATTTTATGATATATGATGATGATTATGTATATATATATATATATATATATATATATATATATATATATATATATATATATATATATATATATATATATATATATTCAGATTTTCATCTATCAAATTATCTGGACTTAGATATTTAATTAGCAGTTACTAGCATCGATAAGAATGGCCAATTGGATGAAAAAAACTTCGTTTAATTAATTCCGACTTTGAAAGTCGCGAAGTATTTAACGTTAAATAAATAAAATTAAATAAATATTTTCGCAGACCATGTAGTAGTTGTGTAAGAATATCCACTACACCATATCCATCCATTTAGTGTAAGTAGGGAGAGACGACGGAGGGAAATCTAGTAGATGGGCAGCAGGGTCTCCCTAATAACAAATAAGATATAATAAAATGCGTTGGTCCACCAGCATGGCAGCTGTGGCTAACATCCCTCCTATGTGTTGATGTATGAGGAAGACCAATGTGCAGCAGTGGACTGTTCATAGGCTGAAAGGGTAGAGGTAAACATTTTCATACAAATTTTTCGAATTTCAGCCTCTATCAAAATCAGATATAGACGTACATATATACAAAAGTACATACAAACAACATCTCTCTTTACTAAATATGTAATACAAAAGCTAAGCTTCACCAAAACGCACACCATAAATAACCTTTACCCTTGACTGCGCTAAAAAACCTACGTAGGATGAAAAGGAGATTTATATTTGTTAAGAAGTTGTTCGTCTTCATAAGGCTTGACGTTTCATTTCTGTCTAGGCAGGCCGACAAGTGCTAACCATCCCCCACCCCCCCTCCCAACGCGCGCCTTAGTAGGGCCCCCCTTGTTATGCATAAAATTTTGTCTTATTACTTTCAACTTCGCGATTATATCCGACGGGACAAAGTTACTAAGTTATTTTGTTATTGAAATTTTTGGCCGAGGCCGTCTGGCGGGTTTGGTTCGGGTGTAAATGCGAATTAAATTATAAAGCAAAGAACTTATTTGATTGAACAAACCTTGGAATACGCGGATTAGTGTCGTGAATTCGCCCGTCGACTCGTTCTAGTGATTTGCGCTTTGTACACGAGCTGCCGGGAATAAAAGGGACGGAGAAACAAGATAGAGGAGGCTTACTTCATAAGTACCTCCTGGCATTATAGGCGGCGCTTAAAACTTATCGTCTTCGGTTTCGTTGGAATTGCGAAGTCAGTAAAATAAAACTGGCGATTTCAAGTCGGAAAAGTAAATTGTTGTCAGGTTTTCATGCGAATGAATGTGCTATTGCTTACTAGGGGCGCTGAAGTGAATAAAGAATTTTCCCTTTTTATATTCCTTTGTCATGGCACCGATTACTGAATTTTATATTGTACGGTAGTTTTGAGTAATTTTCAACGATTACTTAAATTGTTTACAAAATGGCATCGGTATCATCATCACTGTGTACATATACCTTTCATAAAAAGGCCTGTTTACAAATAATTGTATAAAGCTTTGATGTTAGTCCATTAGCAATTTATTATTAATAAAATACATCCGCGCTAGCCGGAAAGAGTGTAATGAATATTTTATTAGAGACGCTTATTTTTCGTTGTTGATGATAAATTTGAGTTTATTTAACATATATGATTCTCAAAACTTTCATAGACGACAAACAGCAGGTCCAATTTATGTTGCTTTTTGTGGTAATGCTTCCAGATTTCTTTTAATAGGATAGGGTGACAAACCAGCAAGCAGTCCACCTGATAGTAAGTGATTTCTGAGGCCCATAGACATCTACATCTTCATCCTCGATTACGAATCAAAATGCAGATGCGTTGTCAACCGTGAGGACTAAGATTGAGAGCCTCGTTTCCAGTAAAAGGCTCTCCGGTTCTCCACGCTCATTATACGAAACACAGCAGCATTAAGCTACTATTTTACGCTGGTATTCTGTGACAGCGTGGTCCTCCCGCGGTCGAACCGATCCAATCGTGCTACAACTATACTACTATCAATATATTTGCAGCATGGCTCCACCAATTGTAAGAAATATTTCATGATAGAGATGTTTCATGCTTCATATGAATTATTATACCACACCTACAAAGGCTGGAAAAAATCTGCTACTACAGGCCAATATAAGACCACTGCTGAACATAGCCTTCCCCTTTAATTGCCACGAAGTAACTCCACGAGCCGTGCAACCATGCATCCATCTACGGCAGCCTGCCTGCGTATTTCGTCACATCGTCACTCCATCATACAGAGTTTGTGAGTAAAAGGCTGCCACTCCAGAATCTTTCTTTCAAACAATAAATCATGTAGGAAATTTTTTAAGGTGTACATATAGTGGAAAATAACGAGGCCAAGCGTATTTGTTAAACCAGTCAAATTTCAGTTAACCTCAACTAATGAAACTTATTAAAGAGCATTGAAATTTAAGGCAATCCCACTTGATGGAGAGCTAGAAGAAGCGAAGAGTTTGCGGAGGCAGACGCGGAACATCTGTTCCCCTAGTCGTCGCGACAAATTAACACGATCCAAGCAAACTGCTTTTCGCAACCATCGCCGGCTCGGAACGGGCCCTAAAGCTGCCCTTAAGCGCAGCGCCAGATGCTCGCCGCACTAAATTCTACGTTACAACGCTTTGTTTTAAAATTTGTAATCATTCTCACATTTTACGAGGGCGTACAGTCCGTTTCGGAATATTTGATACGACTGTAAAGCCTGTAATTATGTTAGAATTCGAGTTAATTAAAAGTTATGAATTTTGAGGCGTGCGGCTTTACTGTGCTGCACAACATGAACGCACGGCTGCGATGCTCATTCGAACGCGATGAATTCTTTTATACTAGTTTGTACAAAAGTTGAGACGACGATGCTTTACAGTTAATGAGCGAGTATGATGATTTTTAAAAAACTGTTCTCTATTCTTACATCATCAACTTCACAATGGACAATTTAGTTTACAAAGTAGTGTTACTTTCGAATCCACTCGCGGGTAATAAAGATAACTAAATTCATTACGGCTTTGACTTGTTAATATATTAGCTTAATTAAAATAACGCGTTATTAAAAATGATACGGTCGAGTCGTATGAATTTAAAATGATGTCATTCTAACCGTGTATCACTGGTTCTTGTTAAGCTTTTATACACGGTGGACTGTTATACCTAATTAGAAATGAGCTCCTTAATTAGGAAGTGTTTTTTTAATAGCGAAGATGGTAGCAATGACGACAATAATGGTGTATCCCGCCATCTTGGAATGACGTTGAACTTATATTGCATATATAAAGGTAAGTTCTAACTTTTGTCTATCTGATGATGATAAGTATAAAAATACATTACTTAAGTGGATCCCCCTATTAGTTTACACAACTACTAAGCGGACCTACTTAAGTAATGTATATTTTTACACACAATCATTACATTACATATCAATTTAGAGTATCGAATTAGTAATAACTAGCAGTCTAACTTTATGGTGTAGACACTTGTAAAGTAACAACATTGCGGTAGTAACTACGTTGAAATATACGTCAGTCACATAGGTACATAAGTAATAATATCACAAAAATGACTGTTGTGCTAGTTACTAAGATAATCCTAATAATCAATTTCAGAATTATTACATTAGATGTATGTGTTAGTGGCCAGTACAATCCTAATGCTTGAAAATGAAGAGTCCTATATAATCCACTATCCTAATAGGTAATATTGTGGCTGTTTTAGAATATTTCAATCCAAATGATTTGGCGTTGATTTCCTCGTTGCGCTTTGGTTCACTAAGATCAGAAGAAGTCTGTACGAAATGCAGAAAAAATTACAATTTAGACTCGAAACGAATAAATCAGTAAATCGTCTATATCACCAATTAATCTTTCACCTTGAACTTGAACTCTGGTTCTACGACTCACGAAGGATATAACACTGACCTCGAACACGGTCATAAAATAAACCGTTACATTCTTTTGGTGTACTAATTACAAAAGTCATCGCATAAACATTCAACAATTATTACCTACTACATTGAATTTTAAATCTCTAAGCTACAACAGGTCAAAGAACAAATGTCAGTAATAATAATGTCCTCCAGACCGAATTTCGGCCACGGCGGCCTGAATAAACGGAGACTAACCATCGGCGCAGGACAGGGTTATAGTGCCTAAGTGAATACGCAAGCACTGGTTCACTTACTCCCTCACTCTCATAATTCGATGGTTCGGTAAACCGACACGACCGGAGAGAGATCAGGCGCAGGACCAACGGCTTTACGTGCTTTCCGAGGCACGGGGGTGAGACACCGCCAACTTCCTGACTCCGGGCAACTACTGAAAATTTCTTGACGGAAAAACTTAAAAATTTATTTTTTATGGCCTGACCCTGGATTCGAACCTAGGACCTCATGATTAGCAGTCGCACTACTACAACCACTATACCAACGAGGCAGTCAAATGTATTTAGTATTGGTACACACAAATAGGTTATCAGTTTGGACAAATCATTTTAAGTGTTGTCGAATATTTCTGTGAAAATTGTATGAGAATATAATGTATTAACGTCGTAGTTTTTATAGTTTTATATATTGTCTTAATTGAATTTTTTTTAAAATATTAAACATCCTATCTAAACTTACAATAGAAAACCGACCAAGTTTAAGACACTAATAATGTAGCAAATTCAAATTATAATATGTAGATATGTATTAGTGATGGTGTCAACTACGCAACAGTTTATGCACTTGCATTTGTCCCACAAGCAAAGTCCATCTTCATACCTTTAAGTACCAGTTTACCACATACCCGTCGGTATAGCGTTATCATACTAGTGATGCCATGACGTGACGGTAACTTTGCCATGTTTTGTTACAATCAAGTGTTGTCATTTTAAGCCTATATTTTCAACCGTATATAATGTTTCAAAGAAATGGTTCCTTACCTGGCATTTTATGTATGTATGTTTGTATAGATGCTTCTCTTTAGCAACCATTTAGACCGATTTCCTCAAATAAGTTATCAATCGATTCATCTTTATCAAAAGTTAAGGAAAAGAAAAGAGAAATCCATATTATTTTTACCGTGTTGTCGAGTATTAACGATATTATTAGTACTCAGTATTTTTAGTATTTTCAACTTAGTGTATTGATATTAATTTGCACGCAAAGAACAGTATCATTTCTAATGATTATGAAATATGTATGTTGTGCTATTGTGGAAAAAATTTATAATTTTTTAATCTGAACGTAATATAATGATGACGATAACTAATGAATAAACGAATACTTGTTGAAAATGATTGTGTCAAACTTTATTTTTGATTCATTCTATATTTGACTAGCGAGCCCGGCCTCGCACGGGTGCTTTCTAGATTTTGGCAACACACGACCTACCGGATCCATGTGAATAAAAACCATCTAGGCACCAACCATCCATCACCCATTCAATACACAAAAAATTTCATCAAAATCCGTTGGATGGTCTTAAAGCTCTAAATCCTATAAAGGCAAAAGGCCAAAAGGCAACGAACATAGGTAGAAACATTTTTTTGTGTTTATAGATATATTTCAGCTTCTTATTGCACCAATTCGACTTTTAGTTTTAGAAGAAAGTATTTTTGTTTGATAAATTTCAGATGTTTGTCTAAAAGAATATTGTGAAAATATTCAAATAATAAAATTAAGTAAAGTACGAAGAACCATCAAGAATGTTTGATAACACACATTTTTAAGTTTGGTTATAAAATTAAAAATGGGAGAATAACTTTGCCACAAGCGTAAATTTTGCTTTTTCAGTACAATTAAAGGAGAAAAGCATAACTCTGAATGTTGTGTATTATATTATGAGGTGAACTTACTTTCAACATTGAAGTCAAATCCTATCATTTCAATTATAAACCCTGATGGCAAAGTTGCTACAAAGTGAGGCTAACTTTGCCATTTTATACTTTTGAGTATTTTGTCTATTTAATGTTGGTATTTGTTTAAATCACTAATAAATGCCAAATTTATGAATAATATAGTGTTATTTTTAACATTGACGACCAGTCTGTACCTTTTATGTGAAAAAAGTTGGTACTAGACAGTCCTTCCAAAAATGGCAAAGTTGTCAGGCTTTAGGGAAATTATATGGCTATACATGCGGCGCGATTAACTGTCGGGTAGCAATACCATCAAACGTTCAAAGATTCCAGACTACACGCTTAATTTTAATTGTAGCATTTTTTTTGTTTAATTTATTCCTCTTTTGAGCTACATGTTGCATTATTATATATTGTAAATACAGTCTGATACTATATGTTTCTTCTGATTTTGGTACCTAAAGACTATGTTTAACAAGCTTTGTAATATAATATTGATCAAAAAGGTCATCTTTATTTAGTAGTTCTTATTTTAAGGAGGGTAACATGTTGACGACGAATTCGTTTATTAAATTATATCACGTAAATATTTAATTCATCCAATATTTTGATACTTTTAGAACATTGTAGATAGAAGATTCGCAGGAAAGTACTACTATGAAAGCTATAAATTATAAAAACGCGAAGTCAAAATATTTTCCCACAGAGGAGCCGTGGCTATAATAGGCGAGTGGAAATGGCACACGAAAACGAATACACATTTATGCTTTCGTATGAAATCTCGCACAACTAATGATGTTAAAAGCGTAGGGTACGAGTAACATTGTTAACAGTAATAGTTCGTCTATGATATAACGTCCCCGTATTGAATGCAGTTTCGTATAAACGCCATCCAACTCGCTACAGGACTCACGATGCGTATACTCAATGTGGGAAATAAAAGGGGAATGGACGTAGTACACAGCGATATCGCCGTTCGTTACTTAAATTTCAAAATTTCATGGTAGCTGTAGAGCAGTGTGTGCCAAAAGTTTAGTATAGCAGCCATAAATACCTCGACGGGGGGCCCCGAGTGTCGAGACAATAACCGGTACGTACTACGTATGCTCTTGTTAACATTAACCCTGTACTTAATTCCTTGTTGTCCTAAACTCGCTTAAGAGAGTAACACTGCTACACGCTGTTAATTAAATAATTACTTTAGGTAATAACTCCTAGACCTGCGTAGCTTATTTTAGCTGCACAGTGCTGTATGATAAAATATGTAAGGTTAACTACTACTGCCACTAACTATTGTTTCATATACTTATTAAAATTTGAAAAAATAGGGAAATACTATTTTACAGTTCACCTTCTAGTAAGTGCATTCTATGGACAGCTGGAAACAACTTTAAATAAGAAAGCTACAGACGAGTTAACACCACTGAGGACTAAAATGGAATACCTCACGACCTGTAACTACACTGGCTCCTTCAGACCAGAACACGACAGTAGGAAGTCTTGACTTAGTATGAAGCGAGGACTGTATCAGACGCTTTATCCAATAGAAAAAATCACAACACAGTTCACTATTTTTTTTTGATACGTGGTAGAGCTATGCTGCAATTATATCAGTAGTAAAGTTGTCGCACGAATGGGACGGCTCGACCGGGGAAGGATCACGCTCTCACAGAATACCAGCGTGAAATAGTAGTTTAATGCTGCTGTGTTTCGTATGGTGAGTGTAGAGACCTGGAGTCCCTTTTTACAGGGAACGAGGCTTTCCATCTTATTGTTCACGGGTGACAACGCATCTGCATTTTGATTTGTAATCGAGGATAGATGTAGATGTCTATGGGCCGCAACAACCACTTACCATTAGGTGAATTGTGTGCTCGTTTGTCACCCTAAAAAAAACACTATGTTACCACGTTATAAAAATGTTGTTTGTGAAGCAGCCGCAATATATTATGACTGTAGCATGAACGGGTTTGTTCCACTGAGAAAGAACCACTCTCTCACTGTATACCATCGCAAGATACCAGAGAAACACAGCAGCATTAATCTGTTGTGTTTCGTACTGTGAGTGTAGAGAATTGGGGACCTTTTTACTGGTTACAAGGCATTCGATCATCGTCCTCAGGGGATGACTACGCATCTGTACTTTGATAAATCTTCGATCTTCAATTTATAAATATTTCAAATCGAGAATAGACGTAGATGTCCAATGACCACAGAATGCTTTTGACATCAGGTCAACTGTGCGCTCAATTGTCGACTTTACTCTATAAAAATATATCCGCTCTTGTATGCCGCACATTTCTTGGATATTCAGAATAGTTTAGCATGAGCTCCGAACCAAATTGGCCTTCGAGAAGAAGGTGTAGTAGAACGATCAGTACCGCTACCGGTGTTACCTACCACCTATTATTCAAAAAATGCATAAAAATACATATTTGCACTTTAATTAGTAGGGGGATTGTTTCCTATCAAATAAGACATTTTTGGACGAAAATTACTTTGTACAAAAAAACAAATAATTAAAATTAATATTAGAATATACTTACTCTTTCCACTCGAAACAAGAGGCGACATAATGGAACACGGCAACAACAATACCTATAACAAGGGCGAAATAGTGTAATGTCGGGGAAAAAGTCAAAGTGTAATTTTAATGAGCATCTAGAGGATGCCCTCCGGCCGCTTCGGAACCACGTCTGCGCACACAAAGAGCCGTTGGCATACTTCAAGTGACTCTTAGGAATCTAAAATGTTTCCACAAATCGCCTCGAGCGTATCGTCCCGTTATATAAAATGTTTTCTTTTGTAGATTTTCACATACAGAGCGAGCTTGGTATACGTCGTGAATGTTTCCTAGCGACCGAAAAGTTTTAATTTGTTGTTTTTATATCGTTATGTTCGCGACAATTCTCTTAAAAGCCGCTGTTGTTATTTGCTTTTGTGAGAGATCCGGGCGATAGCGATTCTTTTGTGTTGTACGGATTACTTTAATACGTATATATGTACATACACTTTCTTATACGTAACACAATAGAACAATAAATTCAATAATAATTATAGTGAGGCTCGTTAAATAGCTGTTCAATGCAAAGAGAAGAACAAAACGCCGTGTGCAATACGCAAATGTTAAGTGATATTAGAAGAAGATGTTTTAGAGAATTAAGCTACAACAAAATAACAAACTATATTATGACGACTCTAAAAAATGCTCAATTCGTACCGTATTGAATAATTGCCGCCATAAATGTTATATTTCCACGAAAATTCGTATTGCCCACGCTGTACACTCAGTCTTTGTTGATTAGGGCGGAGCGGCGACGAATACAAAAGTCTACCCTCAAGTAACTCCTGCCTACTCTATTGACTTTCTTCCGCCACTTTCTTATGGAGTTATGATAAATGACGTTCACAACAAACAAATCTCGACACTATACCTTTAAACAAGAGTATTTATTTGTTCGACACTGTCTTGTGAGCATAATTCGTTTTACCGTATCGACGTTACTTCTAAAATAATAAAAGCTCTTTGTAAAACTTTCCCTTCTTGAGCGTTCTAAAGCTTTCGGTATTCAGTAATTAATATTCATGGAGGCTCGCGACGGAGGGTCCGTGTAATTAATAAACTTATATGATACTTTTGTTTACAGTGTCACTCCTGAAACGCAGGGGAGCTTTAGGAAAACCTGCTTTTGTGTTGCCGACGCTAGCGCGCCTGTTGTTCAATGGCCGTTCACTTAAATTTGTGACCTGAACATCAATACTAATAATATAACACTTAAAAGTTCTTATGTAATATTGATAATGCTGAAATTTAATATTGCAGTTAATTAAATTAAAGTTTTGAAAACTTAAAAGAATACGAATAATGTCTTGTTTTTTATTTTTACTTACGCATCGAAGCAAGCTGTAATAGGAAAAGGGTCATCATATAATCGTAGCTTGTTGATGGACAAACGCAATGGAGGTCAACTCCTCCGCCCTTCACTGTTCACGTGCTTATTTCTGTCATGTCTGTGGGCTTGTGACATACATAAATATTAGGTACTTTAAGTGAGCTAACAGCTCACAACCAGTGCTTTTTCATCTATTTTAAACCAGACTATTATCCTAATCTAATTTTAAGTGGAGATGCAGTCGAAGCTGGCAGTGGCTTAGCTTATATTAGCATTGTGTTCTGATGGAAAAACTGATGCGTGTTGCTAGAGATTACATGTGGATCTGAGACGTGGTCCTTCAATGCTGTCCTTAAAAAGAAGTTTTAACCACTCAGTGAGCTATGCTCGAAGTTTCTCTGCATGCTAGAATCCAAAAAGATAATAACCGCAGTAGAACCGGAGCAACCTTTATAGCGCAACGGATCAGTAAGCTATGGGCGGGCTATAAAGCTCGGACAACCGTTAACCAATGGGAAAGAAAGTTTCTACCCACCAGATGGAGTTATGACCTGGTTAGATATGCACACAATCGATGAGTGCAGGTGGCTCAGAATCGTGTCTTGTGGCACTCCCTGAGGTTGGCCTATGTTCAGAAGTAAACTTTGTGAAATAATGATGATCACAAGGAGAGCTAATAAAAATGAATTTCTCTTCTTTTATCATCATGTTGTTATTAAGGTGCATGACATTTACATAAAGTATTCAACGCTTGTATGATGACGATGAAGAGATGTAAATCAAACGATGTTTTTACGTGGTAGAGCCACGCGGCAGTTATATTGTGGTTGCAGTACGAATGGTTAGGCTAGACCGGGATAGGATCACGCTCTCAGAGAATACCAGCGTAAAATAGCAGATTAGCGGTGCTGGGTTTCGTATGGTGAGCATAGAGGACCGTAGACCCATTTTACTGGAAACGAGGCATTCCATCTCAGTCCTCAGGACTGGCAATGCATCTGCATTTTGTTTTTTAATTTAAGATAAATGTTCATGTCCATGGGCCACAGCGTCCACTTAACATCAGGTGGACTGTGTGCTCGTTTGTCACCCTTATACTATAAAACAAAGATGTAAATCACTCGAAACTTTAGGAAACGTGAAAAAATCGTATAAAATTGTATTTTTATTATATATTTATTATTATATGAGGGTTAGGTAGCGCGATTGTCAAAAATTAGTTTTAGGTTCGATCCCGGACAAGGTAAACATTATTATAATCTAGAGATTAAACAAAGAAATATAAGTAGTCAGAACAATATGTACATTATTAGGGTTGGGGTTATGAAAGGAGGATATTGGGAACGTTTGAAAAGAATCTTTTTGTGACGAACATTTTTTTTCGTCACAAAAAGATTCACATGTACACATTGGAAAGAGGTGATGATAGAAGCATGATAGATTCCATAATTGTGGATGAAAGAATGAGGAGCGCAGAAGTAGATACAAGGGTAAGAAAATATAAGTGGTTTGGATCAATTGTGCATGAATGAGTAAGACTTGGAGAATGTGTAACATAATGAAAAAAGGAAGAAAGAAAGCTAGTTTATGAGTGTGAAAACGAGTGAATTTAAATGAAATGGAAATTCCGAAAGAAGAGGAAAGAGAACATAGAGAGGTGAGTACCTATATATGAAATATTGAAAGCAATATAAAGCATGAAAATAGGTAAGGCAGCCGGACATGATAGAGTTTCACTCGAAATGCACAGAGCTGGAGAAGAAGTGGTGGCAGGCCTGCTGTACACCTTGTTTAATTTGCTGGGAACTAAAGCTGGTGCCGGAAGACTGGTGTAAAGACGTGATAGTCCCAATATATAAAGGAAAAGGGCCGCAAAAGGCTGTAAAAACAACATTGGTATTATCCTTCTTAGCATTGTGGGAAAACTGAATGCTAAGATACTAATTGAAAGAGTTATGAAAGTAACTAATGGAAAAATCTGGGATGTGTAAGCGGGATTAAGAAAGGGAATGGGGTATTCAGATCAAATATTTTCAATGCGCGTGATCGCGGAGAAATTTTTGGCCAAAAACCAAAAAGTTTTTTGTGCGTTTATGGACTTGGAAAAGGCTTAAGACAGAGTGGACACGGATTTGTTATGGCGAACACTGAACTACAGGCATTGAAGTCTCAAGATGAAGATTAAGAAAGGGATGCTTCGATGGTTTGGTCATGTAGAAAGAATGAATGAGGAAAGAGTGACAAAGCAAATTTATGGGGCCGAAGTGAACGGTAGAGTTGGTAAGGGACGCCCTAGGCGAAAGTTTGTCGACCAAATTGGCGATCTATTGAAAAGGGGCCAAATTAAGAGTACCTACCCTTAATTGACGAGCATGTATGCGTATGAGATATGGATGTGGAAGATGCAAAAGACGGGTGTCAGGATCGTGCTAAATGGAAGTCTGTATTCTCTATCAACCCCTCTGAGTGACAGGCGTGAGTGCTTTTGTATGTGTGTATGTAATTAGAACATGATTTTAGCTTGTTTTTGGTAGATATAATTCGAAATGTACACAGCGTACCGACAATCATTCTTTGTTGGTCTATGCCTACAAATAACAGTCCTATACAATTATACACGTGCAATATACTATATAGTATATACTGTTAAGAGTTTAGCGTTCGTGACAATATAAACTGACGATTGAATTAATAAAATTGACACTTTAATTACCGAACATCAGTTAAAACTTAAAACACACTAATAATTAATAGCACTTAACAATTTAGTCCACTTTATTTCGCTCCCAAGTCTTTGCTCGTATCGCCAATTCAATACTGTCCCGGTCGCGCTCCTTAACGACTTTTAAAGGACCTTTTTAACCGAAAACAATTAGAATGTTAGAATACAATGTCAAAAGTTCTAGCAAAGAATCCTCCAGAAAGCCCTCGCCACTCGACACTACATGGCGCTAGTGGGAAAGTTCTAGAAAGATCTTGACGCGCCTATGTCTGCTACTTGATACAAGATGGCGCTAAAAATCACCCGACATAGGCATTAATTATGGCGCGCAACAATACCAAATAAAAAACGTATAAGCGATTTGCCTAGGCATTTGAAGATAGAAATAAAAAAAGATATGTATCACCTGTAGATAGAGATACGGACCTTGATCATAAAATACCAAGAAAACATCATCATATTTACGGTTGATTGCCACTGCGAGCAATAAATAGCTCCTACTACTAACTATTAATAATAATAAAACCCAAATAAGCTTTGTTTACTATTAAAATAATAAGCGTACACTTATTTACATAACTATAAACGTTACATTTTATCTGTTTGAGATAGCATACTATTATCTACATACGACCACCTGTTAATGACGCTCTTATGACAGTGGACACAAATGCTATGTTATCGGGACTTATTAATATAAAACCGACGTAAGTATGCGTTTCGAGAGTTTGACATTTAAATTGAAGAAGTAGGTAAGTGTATTCAATTATACTGATTCAAATATGTATAATATTGGAATAAACTTTGAAACCGATATTAAGAATAATATAATTATATTTTAGCTTTCATATGAAGCTAATATGCTAATTAATTGAACGAATATCTAAATTTTTTGAACATGTTCGTGGGTGTACAATAAATTTCGAATATTTTCGGAGGTATAGAATATGTCATAGTCTCATATTTTACTAGATATCTTAACAGGCTTCTAGAAGTATAGTGAGGGAGCTAATTCGATTTGGAATAGAAGTAATAATAATAATAATAGTTGAAATGCGTCGTCGCCAGTTAAAAGGGTCTGTGATTCTCTTCACTCGTCATACGAAACACAGCAGCAATATGCTGCTATTTATTTCGGCAGTTTTCTGTGCGAAAAGATTACGCTGATTTTATTTCTATTTTTTTAGTGCGATTTAATGCCTAGGACTTTATCAACACTCACCACATGTTTGCGGTATCGCTCAGTACCTTAGTTTATAGTAATCATTGGGGTACCCTGTTCAGCAGTAATTGTTGCTTGGCTAATATGATTCGGCTTTTTTATAATCAGTAATGATCGAATAATGGTATAAGGTGAGTATTTACCGCTGCCACATCTTAAAAAACTCTTCTTTACAATTTCTTGCGATATATTATTATATTAAAGTATATGTATAAACAAGTTATAGGAGATAAGTACATTGCATCATCAGTCGGATACTTAAATCATTACACACAAAGCGACAGCACCACATAAATTAATTCCTCATATCAACGGCGGACAAGTATCGTTTAATTTAATTTGAAGGCTCAAGCAATTTGACAAAACTTCCGTAATAAAATTATCGAACATTGACCGTGGTCGCTGATAAAACGAGGCGAGTGGGTGTAGACTTGGTATCGAACGTGCGACCGGACACAGCTCCGCATGTTAATACACGTAAAACGAAGATTATCCATAAAACCCACAAAAGGTGCCGAGTTGTCTTCTCAACCCGCCCCGGCCCGGTAAAACGAATGTTCGAACTCAAGTTTCAGAAATCAGTTTTATCTGGCCGTGATTAATTAAGTCTATATTTTAACTAACATCGATTTTATTATATCCATATTACATATGAATCCATATTACATTAAGAATGTCCGGCGTTTTCTAAAATTCTCAAAACGAGCCTGGTTATTAGATTTGATAAATATTATTTTATGGTAGATATTCAAGTTAAAAGCAGAAAATAAAGTAAATGGGGCTGTACACTCTATTGTGAAAAGTCAGAATGTGTCAAAAAAGCACGTACGGCAATTGAGAACGCTTTATTAGTCCCAAATTTAACGTATGGTAGTGAAAGTTGTTTATGGCAGAAGAAGCACGAAAGTAGAATAAATGCGGTAGAAATGCGGTCGCTAAGGAGTATGTAAGGGCTGAATCTGAGTGACAGGGTGAGAAACTGTGTGACAAAAGAAGAGTGTGGTTTGCAAGATGATGCGGTAACCAGGATTAAGAGAGGAATGCTTCGGTGGTTTGTTCATGTAGAAAGAATGAATGAGGAAAGACTGACAAAGCAAATATATTTTGCAGAACGAATGGAAGAGTCGGAAAGGGAAGTCCTAGGCGAAAATTTGTCGACCAAATTGGCGATATATTAAAAATGGGCCAAATTAAGAGTACCCTTAACCGGCGAGCGTTTGTGCGTAGGTGTATGGATGTGGAGGAGGCGGGAGAGGTGTATCAGGACCGTGCTAAATTGAAGTCTGTATTCTTTGCCTACCCCTCTGGGTGACAGGCGTGAGTGCTTATGTTTGTGTTATGTTTAAGTTAAAAGTCCACCAAAATTTCTTTATAAAATACATAGATTTAAAAAGTTTGAAAAATTCAAAAGTGCACGCCTCTTGAGCGTTTCATTTAATTTCGATGAAAAATATATTACTTAAAATAAATCGATTACACAAAGTAGGTATAAAGTCCATACCGTATTTTTTTCATAGTAATATATATAAATTCAAGTATAAGATGGATTAATTAGAGGGTTTTCTTGAAATATGATTACTCATGTCAACATATAGGTACAATATGATTACGATAAAGGCATTTTAAGACCACACGCTTGACCATGACGTATCGGGAGTAAAGCACTATCTGAAACGATTCACGTTACGAGTCGTGCAATAAAAATATCCTACGTTAGAATATCTATTTGTCGCAAAATCATTTAGTAAGTTAGAAAATGCGCCCGTAGTTAAATTGAGATTGCTTATTCATCAGTGAAATGCGATCCCCAGCAAGCACTTAAGCACTTAGCGCAAACATATCGATCCTCAATACTTGCAGCGCCCTGGGGACGAGGCGACAATGTAAAAACGCGACGATGCCGAACGCCGCGTTATTCACTTATTTGTTCTCTTGTGCGGTGAACGCGAGTTAAACTAGGGTTAAAATCGCGAAGGGCTGGCCCCAACTTTATAATATTATAACGTGTAAGGAGTAAAAGACTCGACCTTATCTCCTACACGAGCCCGATTCCTGACTGCTTTAATGGGAAAAGCATGTTAGAATTAAACTAAACAAAGAAGACGCATCAATTAGGGGCGCTCCTTTTTTTCTTTTCAAAAAGGGCTTAACTTTTAAAAGATTGTTCGTTGACCGACTTGCGCCGACAGTTCGTTATTTTTTACTGACCCCTTTGATCAGATCAATCTGAATTACGCTTGTGTGGACTTCAATACAGTTGACAAAATTATATTCATATCTTTTACATATATGTTTAAAGAAAAACCCTTTAAAAACCTAATGTTCACCTGCTTACTCTCTACGTCGTTCATTTCTCTATAAATATTCAGGTTTATCTCTGGTATACTTAACTTATTCTTATTTTAGAGATAAGATATAGAGATAATTTTTAAGACCGAATCGGACTTTTAAATGTTTTATTGAAGTTGCTTTAATTACTCTAACATATCTTTTCGCCGAGGCTTGATGTTAATGCAATTAACTGCGGTGATTTCGTTTTTCGACTATTGGTTCTTCACTGAAACTCAAACCGCGTTCCGCAACGTCGGAAATACAAACATTTCAATAAAGTAATTGCACAATCAACTTTATGACATCGAGTTAACTTCGTATTCTCATCCTCTTTGGTAAGCCATCCGCTAAATACCTATAAAGAACCTTGCCCTTTAAGCTTAACAGCTTAAGTGCTACTATTGTATGATTTTAAGTACGATGTAGGTTATCGTGATGCCCTCTACACCGCTAGTGAGCAGAACTTTGATCATACGAAAAAATGAAATGCAATAAACCGAAGACGATAAAGTCGGTGTAATTAAGACGAAGTAAATATATGGAACGTATTGACGGATCGTAAAGTTAAGGATTCAAAACAACGCAAACTGCAAGGCACGGTTTACGACGGCGACCAAACTGCTTTTATTGTTGTTGTAAAATTCAGGATCCATTATTAATTATTACAGACATCATTAATCTACTAATCTATTTAAGGATGCACGATAAGAATCTCATTTAAAGTATTGAATGAAGAGTGTCCGTAGTGGACTCGAGATAGGCTTAAATTAGCTTCATTGGACAGGTAATATAACAGATTTATTTGTTATTAAAATATACTCTATGCAGTAGCTTGTAAGGCTTAGTTCGGTTTTACTTATCCCGTAACGTACGACATATGTTTATGAGTGAGGTGCCGTCTGATTTATTACAGGTTGGTGTTTAAACGACAAATGCATCGAAACAGATAGGAGCGACATGTCCGACATCGGAGGACCGATGTCGACCACTATAAGCGTCGTATATAGTGAATTTCATACTAGAGATGAACCACGAGATATTTCACAATAAACAAACACATGATGATATGTAGTAAATATAATTAGCAAAAAAAAGCCGTGGTAGCTCAGATGGTCAACGCTCGCTATAAATATAACAGAACGCGAGTAACGCGGGTTCGATCCCCGCCGGTTACAATGAAATTGTCAATTGCAATTTTAAGTGCTGATTTACCACGTGCTCGGCGGTGAAGGAAAACATCATGAGGAAACCTGCATGTCTGAGGAATAAAAAAAATATATTTCGAACACATGTCAAGTTCGGCAACACGCATTGGGGCAGTCCGGCGGACACTTCCTTGCCCTAAAACCCTCTCAGAAATGAGGGGAGGCCTGTGCCCAGCAGTAGGACGTATATAGGCTGGCTTTAACTTTAAATATATAATTAGCAATATCTTATGAAATGTTTCTACATCATTCTTCATTTTGGTGTATTTTAATCAATTATTAAAGCAACAAATGTAATTGTTCACGCTTTATATCTATTTAGGAAATTTCAATTTGCCACATATTTTTTATTCTTACGTTTAATTTTTAAAATAGTCATATTTATAATATGCAGCACACGAACAATAATTAACCGAAAACAAATACGAAAGTTTTTTAAAACGAGTTCCTGAATCTCACGATATGCAATAGCCTCGTATCTCATGTGCGTTGGAGTGGTCCAAAGACCGGATGGAGGTTTCTTTAGGACATAATCTTTACAACAAAACTGTGATCCGATCGCGCACTAACGAACCAGCAGGAACATGTAGATATATTTAAGTAGCGTAGACATAAAAGAAATCTGGACATCGCCCATCAATATTCTGCCATGAATTCGACTGCAACTAAAATATTTCAAAACGGATTTAAAACGTGTGTAATTTATTGCTTCTGTGTCATTTGTGTGAAGCGGAGGTAATTGCATAAAAAATGTAAAACTATTGTTTTAAGTAAAATATACATTTTTAATTAGTCATCTATGTGACTCATATAATTGTTTAAATTAATAACCAGGAGTTACAAATTTAACTAAAAGTTTCAATACACCGTTACAGCCTACTACAGTAAACTGCTAAATATAGGCTTCCCTTATAGATTGTCATAGATTGGTTGGCAACCACAGCTTATTCCTATTTTCTAGTCGTAATTAGAAACACGCTGCTGCCCATCTCCTGATTTTATTAATCTATAAATATCATCGATCACTAATAAAAAGTTAGTGGTCGGTGATAAATACATAAATAAATAAATAAAATGTATAAATCAAATTCAAGTGCCCGTCTGTAATATTGAAAAAACTGTCTTTTATTCATCTCAGGAAGTTAAGTGTATGCCACTAAGACAAGAATAACCATTTTGACATTTGTTGCCTGTTTGTTTATCCGGTCTAATTCTTCGGAATAGCTTTACCTACTGTAATGAAACTTCGCGAATAGATAGCAAGTAATGTTAGAAGTGATCTAGGTTATATTTTTATCTGAAACACGTGAAGAATAAAAAGTAAAAAATAAAAAATGGTCTTTGATAAACTTAAATCTAAATAACGCCATATTAATAGATCCTACTACACACAACTACTATATTCGAGGCGCAAATACAATTTTTAATATCGTGACTAACAAAGTAAAGTTAAGGTAAAGTTACAGCTTATATACATCCCACAGGTGGACACAGGTATCTTCTCATTTCTGAAAGCGTTTAGGGCAAGGATATGTCTGTCGCGTTGCCCCAGTGCGTGTTTGCGGTCTTCATATCATGTTCTTCATAAAGGCATTTAGTTTTTCAGACATTCAAGTTTCCTCACAATGATTTCTTAATGATTTCTTATATTTACGCGAACACTTTTTTTACGTGGTAGAGCAATGCTGCAGCTATATTATAGTTGTAGCACGAATGGCTCGACTCGAAACAGGACCACGCTCTCACAAAATACTAGCGTAAAATAGTAGCGTAATGCTGCTGCTGTGTTTCGTATGATGATTGTAGAGGACCGGAGCCCTCTTTTTACTGAAATTGAGGCATTCCATCTTAGTCCTCAGGGGTGACAACGCATTTGCATTTTGATTCTTAATTGAGGATAAATGTCGATTTCTATAGGCCACATCATCCATTTACCATCAAGTGGACTGTGTGCTCGTTTGTCACCAAATGCTTTAAAAAAACTATACCCAAATTTAAATAAAAGATGTTTTCGGATATTATTGCGTATTTTAACTTATTTTACTATCTTATTTCTTATCGTATATTAACTTATTTTCCTCGCGATGTTTTTTTGCACCTCTGAGCACGTGGTAAATTACAGCTCCTAAAAATTTTCAATTACATACATTGGTGCCGGCGGGAATCGAATCCGGGAAGCTAGCGTAAATTTGCAGCGAGCGCTTAGTTTCAGAGCTACCGCGATTCACTACATAACTTACAAATAGTATTTATAATATTTTTGGATAACATAAAACAAAGGAATTCAAAACATTCTAAAGCTCTACCGCTCTAGATATACATGCTTTAACTGCGTACGCTAAGAAAGATTGTATTGTATCCGAGTTGCACTTATACGGGTGCGATTGCTGTTCGCCTTTGTACATACCTGGTCCGGGGCTGTGAAAGGGTCGGAGGGAGGGAGGTTTAGTGCACGGCTTGCTGCGCTATTCCCCGCCACCACATAGTTTTGTTCGCAAGCTCTCCTCGGCCCTCTAGCTCCTTGTTTAAGGCCTGGTTACCGCTAATTGGATATTTTCAAGTTATTGTTGTTGGGCACTTACGATTTTAACAATGGAATACAATGCTCCGGTTACAAGTATCACCAAATTAGCGTGAACTATTGTAATACTAATTGAACAACGGGCGTGCTTTTGAAAATATAATTAGCAGCGCAAATGTTTTTAGTTAACTATAGTGAAACGAAATAGCTTAAAATATACACGGAAATATAATACTTATTTGCTCACAGCCACTGTTTGTGTTCAGTTTGTTTTGTCTCGTTAATTTATACTATAAAAACATGGGACTAACCTTTTGAGGACTAACCTTTGCCACAGTACATCACCCCTGGTGATGTACTGTGGCCGATGAAGGAAAAGAGGAGATCTCCCGCCGGGCAAGGTGTTCTGCCCGGGGAGCGGCCAACACTCCATGTGATAGTTTTTTTTGCGCCCGAAGCAAATATGGGCAACCCTCCGGAAAGCGGGGGAGGGAGGTTGGGAATGCTCATAGCATACCACTAAACCCAACCTTTTAGGAACTGGCTTAACGATCTAACTAGAAATCTCTAAGCCGTATACGAACGCGACCCTCCTTGGCAGAAAGGAGGGCGCAGTGTGATAGTTCGGAGATGTTCTTTATATACTGTTTATGATTAGGAATGTTGATAGCGTGATTTCGCTTGTGGCGCAACGACAGCGCCGCCACATATTCTATTATCGGATGTTTAAAGGGTAAAAAACACAAAATTTTATTACATAGGTTTTATAGTTGTTGATTTATTGGACGTGAAGGAGGCGACTTAGTGTGTTAGGATCGTTCCAAATGTAAGCCTGCCTATACCTACCCTTCTGGGTGAAATGCATTAGTGTTTATGTTGTTATTGTAAGTTGATTTATAGGTCATTTTGAGGACTAACCTTTATGACTACCTACATCTTTTTAACTGGTGAATTAAAAGTGTTTTAAATTTCATGAAAGTTTACTCTATCATAAAAAATTAAGTAACTTGGCCTTAACAGTGCGCGCGGCGAAACCGTATCCGCGCCGGTTCTTGTTAACCGACGCCGCCCTGAAGCTTAAAGCAATTTGCAAGAGTTCATACCACCGGCAAGCTGTTTGTTCCATAGTTTTATTAAACGCACCTAGATAATGCAAAGTGCTCATGACATAATTGCTTTTTTAGTGTTTATATTTTTTTAATTATTTATAATTAATTCTTCTAAACATATTCGTGTGACATGTGACTATTGTTAAATTGAAACTTGTGTTTTAATTTCAGTTTCTGCGTTAAACCATCAGTACTTTTGATAATGAACTTGTAATTATGTAGCTGAATGTTGCTTCTAAAGCTACAGATCAGAATAAAGTTAAGGTATTGATTTTTTATTAATAAGGAATGTACACTGGCTAATTAAATAATATAAATAATAGATCTTTACCTATGAAATTGATGTTCTGCAGTACTGGCCATTTCAATCAAAATAATTTTTGTTTGGCTAAGAATTCTCATTTCAAATTAAATTTATTTAAAAAAAATGGGATTCTTTTTTCAAATTTAGTTATATGTTTAATGATGAGCGTTATATTTTCATTGCATTTGAATATTTTTCATCATCATGGACACATTAAAAATTCACGTAATTGTGAAATATGAATACCGTTGTGGCAGCAACGCGCCAAAAACGCCACGTATCACCTGTTATTGCAAACGAAACGAACCTGTTAATTCTTATTTCTTCCTGAAAAATGAACCCGGTGGTCTTTCGAAAACTTTGGTCAACATTGACGAATTAAAAGCGATTGGGAAAGCTGATGGTACCCAATCTAGAAATGAATTAGCAGCAACTTTCGACGTTAGCGTCAAAACAATATTCGTCCATTTTCGTCAAATTGGCAAGGTAAAAAAGCTTGACAAATGGGTGCCCCGCGAACTTAATGATTGCCAGAGCAAAGCACGCGTCAAGACGTGCCTTGAACTGCTCAAATGGTACAAAAACGAAAAAATATCGAACCGCATTGGTACCTGCTACAAAAAAATGGATTCTGTTTGACAAAGCGCTCAGCAAGTTGGTTGTATCCTGGTTCAGTATCTCAACAGTTCCCTAAATAAAAACTTACTCCTAGAAATGTAATGGTCACTGTTTGGTGGTATAGCATTGGTGTGATTCATCTCAGCTTCTTACCAATCGCTCTTCCCCGCTGCTCCTATACCACAACGCGCGATACCATACTGCACAACCAATGGTACTGCAAGTTACAAGAGCTGGGGTTGGAAGGTCTCCGTCATCTGCCGTACTCACATGACCTTGCGCCTACAGACTTCTACTTTTTTCAGAATTTGGATAACTTTTTGACAGGAAATAAATTCAATACCCGAGAGGCAGGCCTTTGAAGAATTTGGTGCATCCAGTCCAACTGATTTCTTCAAGAAGCACATCAAAGAACTGCCACTGCGTTGGCGAAGATGCATCAAGTGCATGGGTGATTACTTTATTTATTAGAAATAAAATATATTGAAAAAAAAAATTACTTTTACTTATTTCATAAAAAAAAACATAAATTTTGTAGGTAACTGGACCTAATAAAAGCACGGATTTTGATAGATTATAAGGGTTTTGAACGAGATGGTTTTAATGTGATCTATCCTTTATCACATGATCTTTTGGTTACTTCCTTTATTCAAATTATATGAAAGTCATCAGAGGCAACGACGTGATTGGATGACATTTTACGACCCTTATGCATTTGTGTTTGTTGGTTGGTAACAATTAATACCTGGTGGTTGACAATCACAAAAACATTGTATCGCAGTTCCCTCACACCAAGCGCCATGCTGTGTTTCAAACTAAATTGATGGAATTCAGAATAGTTTCATTATTATAATAATATTTTTATAATCGGTATTTTATACCCAATAGCAAAATAAAAAGAACACAAAAGCAAGAAGTAAAAACCACATTTTTAAATAAACTATCTTTAAATGAAATGAGGATAAGAATGATGGTGGGAATGCAAGCACAACAAGTTTAATTCACGCCGGCAGAAATTTTGCGTCTTGACTTATCACGTACTGAGTGATGAAGAAAACGTCGTGAGGACTTAAATGTACCTTTAAAAAATGGTGACATGTGAAGTCTTCTTACACGCACTGCAAGGGGACGGAGTCTTACTATTCTTGAAACCTTGATACAGGTAAAGTCGTACGTGCAAAGGTATATGGATGAATGTTCTTTTACTGAAATTGATAGCGTTTGAGGTCATATAGCATGAAGAACCGATAACGGAAGGAAGTTTCCCGCGTGACGGTCTCGTACAAGTAATCGCAGTGACCCTGCACCGATCCATTGTCTTTTTAACTTAAGGAGTAAAGGTAGAGCGACAATTGGGTAAGACGTGTAGTGAGTCATTGAATGCAGGCAGCTCAGGAACGAAGCAATGAAACGGAAGGTGAGCTGTGTCATTCTTTGAAGGGACTTATGTTCAAGTGTCGACTAGTAAGGAGCCATAATTATTAAAATGATTATTTTATAATGCTCGAAATTGGTCAAAAGAACATAATCATTAATGTTAACGATCGTCAATAATTGGTTTCAAACAGAATCTAGCATCTACTTAAAATGTACATCAGTATTAGAAAGAAATAAACAGGTAGATACATATATATGGTGGAGGCATGTTGTATCATGATTACAGTTGCAACATGAATGTTTTAGTGGGGAAGAATCTCGCTAGTACATAATACCAGCATGAAATTGCACCATAACGCTGCTGTGTTTCTCATGGCGAATAATGAAAACCATAGATATTTATTTCTACATGGAGGGGGTCGACGCATATGTATTTTGATTCTTAATTAAGAACGTTACGATCAACGAGGTGGTCACTTGCTTGACATATGTATGTAATAAATAATAATTAGTATTCTTAAGTAATATATGACAAATTTATCTATACCAGATTAGCAATCAAACTGCAAATGTGTTGTTACCCTTGAGGTCTAGGATGATATGCCTTATAACCAGTAATAAAGATCTCCGGTTGGCGTCATTTACCATACGAAATACAGCAGTATTATACTGCTATTTTGAGCTAGCATTCCGTAAAATTGACACTTTCCTCAGCATATCTGAGAGAGTTATGGGGCAGGAAAGACCTAGTTGCGATGCCACAGTGCTGCTTTTGTATGCAGAATACCTGCGCTTAACTCTTTTTCAGTATATTCCACTTTATACCATAATATGTTTTAAAATAAAGGCAGGAAGAAAACTCGCCTTTTTTATAGAAAAGTTGACAAACGAGCAAACAGTGCACCTGATGATAAGTGAATGCTGTGACCTGTAGATATCTACGCCTATCTTCGATTAAGAATCAAATTTAAGGTGCGCTATTTTAATAAGGATAATATTAGGAAGGCGTATTTGAGCTACAACAGCTGTATTCATATAAATCACTTGTATTTCACAATTTGTTGTGGTGTATTAAATGAACGTATATTAGCAGTAATAACTACTAAACCGAACAGAGCCTACAACATGGTCCGTTTCACTCAACAACTAATCCCCATTTCGTGTAAACCTGAAGACAAGACTCCGAAACTGATAGTTTACGCTGTTTTGGAAAGGTTCCAAAGGAATTTCAATAATATTGTTGTAGCAGTAAGGTTCATTTTCATTTGAATGTACACTGTTTCCGGGTGCGGAGGAAGAACAAGCCTCGACAAGAACTTTTCAGATTCGCAATCAAGCCGCGGGAAAGTTTGAAGTGAACGTAAAGTTTAACGTTGCAAGGTGACGGGAGTTTCTCTTATAAACGAACGTTCTGATTTGCGCCGAGCAGCTGTAAAGCTAAATGGTACAAACGCCATTTTTATTACGACACGAAAAAGTATTTAAGTACTCAGGAATATTGACTTTTTGAAAAAAGGTTTATTGATATCTATGATAAGGAATAAAAAACCAAATTAAGCTTATATTCATTTAGCTATATTGTTATGTTTATAAAATTATTGACATTTGTATTTAAGAACTAGGTTTGTTTATCGAACAGGTGATATTCACTTGTCAACTTATCTCCCTAACATAGGCAGGTGTAATTATACGATTAAATTAATTAGTCATTAGTGCGAGTCTCAGTAATTTTCGTTGATTGAGCAACTTTACATTTACTTTCGATTTTTACCTTAATACCGTCGGTTGGAAAGGTCGTTATTTGCGGAATTCAAACTACATAATATGAATTAGAATTATTTACGCCACCGCTAAACTTTGAACAGCATTCGACGTCGATATAAATCCAACTTCAAAAAAAATTCAGATACCACCAAAATTGACATTTGAAGATTAATATTAAATATATATATATATATATATATATATATATATATATATATATATATATATATTTATTAAGCATGTATAAGTATCTCCTAATCTGCTTGGAGTCCTTCCGGATTTTACTGCACCTTGTGTTTTCCTGCAAAAATAGCATTCCACTGCTACGAGTATGTTCCGGATTAAGGGTTAAGAGTACCAGTATAGTTCTACAGGCTGTGCTTTTTTTGTGTTGGTGACAGATATATTTCTATAACCCCCTCCCCTCCCCCGAACGGGCTCCCGCCTTGTCGTGGTGGAGGGGATTAGGAGCCGTGAGTTGGCCACCAACGATGATCTAAGAGGAACCCATGTGGCTGGCCCGAGGAGGCCACTCCGAATGGACTTGGCGAGCCCACTTCAGATGTGAGTTGATGGAATGCGGCGAGAGGTTTATCCTCTCCTCTTAACGCCGAGTCCGAGGTGTAATCAGGAAGGAAGAGGAGTGCTGGTATGAAGAGGTGCTACTTGCCCTATCCTCTGCGACTAAGGCGCGGCTGTTGATGCAATGGTGGTGGAGCTGCGGGTGGAGAGGAGTGGCGATTGTGAGGTGTCGCTCTCTCTACTTGAAACTTGGTTGGCGACGAAGCCATAGTCTAGATCCGCCGCTGGTGCCAAGAAGGCTAGAGATTATGAGTGCTCGTTTTTCCTGGCCATATGGCCTTAGTGCATCAGATACGAGGGCGTCCGTTGCGTAGGTAAAGTTGGGGGTTGGAGGAAGGCGCGCCATTTGTTCTGGTGCGCCTTACCTTAGAAAGAGATGAGAGAGGAACCGCCATGGAACGGCCGGTGCCGGTGGAATCGCGTATGTATGCAAAAGTGTCCCTGCTGTCGTAGGGTTTTGATCGGTGCAAGTCCGACGTAAGCGAGTTCGACAAACGAGAGGCGGGTATGCATAGCCCTGTGAAAAAAAAATGTTGTTTGTCAACATATAATGCAGGAGACCTTATGAGAGAAAAACTGTCGGATACTCACAAGTAGTGTACTTTCTCCTAAAAGTTACTTATAGCATTTTTTTATTAAAAATACTAGAAATGCTAGTATTGCCACCAATATTTTACTTTTCACTACTACGGGTTACTTAAAACAGTAGTAGTCAGGTCGGATGGCGGATTCCAACCCACAATCTTTGAGTTCGCGGTCGGCAATCATAACCATTAGGTCTCTGTAGCTTTATGATTATTAATATAAATAAATAAATCAAAACAAGAAGAAATTCAATTTTTAATCATTTAACTAATTGTTTAGGTCATATAAACGAATTGGTCAAGGACTAAGTACCAAATGATAATTCAGTTAGAAGCTGATTTTGTTTATACGTGGTAGGGCCGTGCAGCAGTTATGTTAGTAATATAGCACATAGCAGCATATTGTGGCACGAACGGGTTGGCTCGATTGGGGAAAGCACCACGCTCTCAAGGAATACCAGTGTCCAATAGTAGCTCAATGTGTTTCGTATGGTGAGTGTAGAGAACCGGAGACCCTTTTAACTGGAAACGAGGCATTCCATCTTAGTCTTCACGGATGACAACGCATCTGCATTTTGATTCGTAATCGAAGAAAAATGTAGATATGACTACATTTTTCTTCGATCCACAGCGATCACTTGCCATCGGGTTGACTGTGAGCTCGTTTGTCACCATATTCAACTAAAGAAAAGCAGCCACAATGCGTTATTATTTAGATTTCTGTGGAAAGAGCCATCGCCGGTCTGTAAAAGTATATAAATATGTACATTTAATTTGCCAAACAAATGCTTATCTCGCCTCGCCTGACTTTATGACTTTAAAAGTCGGTTACTAGATTTAAAATTTAATAGATCTTTACGACTTTCACATATATTTTTTATTTTACATACACATTATTTTATACTTTTATTTTACCGTTATTTTTAACTTTCACGTATTATTTTATAATTTCGTTGCGTTGTTTAAAATCAACCGTCGGCATTGGGCATTAAAACTTTTTAGCTTATAACGACGGAAGTAAAATTACACAAGAAATCTCTAGGAATGTGAACTATTACAGCTTTTCAACGGTACAATGCTGTGCAAAGACCTCCTCACAGATTGTCTCATATAAGTGATATTTGCCTTAGCAACCGCGCTAACAAGTAGGTTGACAACCACATTTAAAAGTTTAAGGTGTGACACTTTGATTATATAGACAGGTATATAATCAAAGGTGTAAAATCATTAGTTCACAAATGAACAACTCAGTAAATTTTTCATAGCTTGTATATACTACAAATTGTCTGTGATGTTAGTGTTGTTAGCCAATTGGCATTTACAGATTCATGAGACACAGGCCTTTGCGGCCGCGAGCTTTATTAAATGGAACTATTGATGATGATGAACTGGTGATTCAGTTCGTGACTGAACATTAAATCTCGGGAATGATGTGTACAGTAATCAGTGCACGGATTAATTAACTAACTACGATACAAACAGTGGTGTGCGAAATTTAGCTCTAACGTTTTAATTGCATCGGTCGACGGCATTTAACTAGAACAACTGATGATGGACAGACGTAAAACAAAACCGTCGACAGGCAGCAGCCTATTGATGAATATATAACATAACATTTTGTTTATGAATTATTATAATCAGTTGTTATAATACTTTTGACACCATTAACTAAGAACATTGCTGTCAGACTTAACTGGGAACTAGCTTATCCCATCAATGAGGTTTGTTATAAAATAATAATGAAAGCTTAGTTCCAACTTCACAAAGGAGTCTACGATAAAGTTTGTTAGAACTCGGCCTCGGTTCACATTGCAAGCTAGCAGCGTGAAGCCCCGATTAACTGGGGGTTTGTTGACGCCGCCTCCTTGTCCGTCGAAGAAACTTGCACACTGTTCACTACTCTTGTATAAGCTTTGATATTATTGCATTTCTTAATATTTTATAATGTTTTTATAACGCATTTTCAGCTCAAGAACGTCTTATTAATAATCATGAAAGGCATAAAGTGTTAAAATACTTAAATTACTGTAAATAATACGTAAATATAAGTTTATTTTTTTTAATTAACATTTAGTAAACAACATTCTATGTTTTAATTCTAATACTAAAAACCTTAAAAATATATATTATAATAACTAAATTAAATTATTAAAAAAGAGGTCCTTTAGGCAAGGCTCCGAAGATACTGGCAGCGTTTCGCCGTTGAATAGCTAGACTAATTCTTTGTCCGAGGTAACTGCCAGCTCTTCGGTCTCCTGTGACGTCGATGAACCTTTTTGCTATTTCCTTAAAAAGGCTTATAGTGCTAGGACCCCACGGACCAAGGGTCTCGACACCGAAAGGGACAAAAATATATTCGGAGCCTAGACCCCCGTATTTGCAAACTTTAGCCTTTTCTGCCGCTTCACAAGCCGCACCAGCTCTGTTGTTGGTTCCACGTAGATGGAAAGGGGCCAGCGTATCTGAACAGGTTGCATTCCATACCAGCACGCGGCCCATCCTCCATGGAATCAAACTCATACCGCCCGGTCTCTTGCCATCGTCTCTTGCAATACCAGACGGCTCAAGTAGACTTGGCACGTTGACGGTGTAAAGAGACCGGCGTATGATATCGTTAAGCGCTGCATGTCTCGAGAAGCGACCTGCACTTTTTTGGCATGATAGCCCGTGATGTTCTAGCTTGTCGACGTCGGACGGACATTTATGAGGAGCGCAAACCGGAACCCCAAGCCGTAGACAGGTTGCGATTCGGAGCGTGTCAGGCTCAAGAAATGTCCCTGTATTCGACGAAGGATAATCGTGAAGCCAGTAGCCGGCCTCACGCGTACCCACGGTCAAAAATCTAGCACGCGCCGAACCTGTACCAAAGCTCAAAAGATTGTCATAAGTCAATTTGCAGTTTATGTCGTCCCAGTTCCTCTGTGAATTTAGAGGAAATTGAAAATTTTGACCAGGGCATGTAATTAAGAAAGCGTTTCTAGCTTCTTCCAGGCCAGCAATCTCAAAGTTTGAAGGGGATGCCCTTGAAATTTTACTTATGAGATTTGCTGAACTATGGACAGAAGATAGGAAGGCTGGTAAAGAGACACTGGAAATTTTGCGAATTCCTAAACCACCATAACGGATGGGTAGGGATGCTTGGGTCCAAGATTGATCGTTCAGGTGTATATTAAGAATCGATTCTAAATTAATTTTGATTAAGTTGTCCACTTGTGTCAAAAGGTCTGGGTGATTCCAAAAGGAGCAGCAACGGAGCACATACGTAAATTTCGGAACAAAAAGGCAGGATTTTAAAATGCAAAGTGCATAATGTGGACTAATTTCAAGGAGACGGTCAGCAGTATTTTGAAATTTAGCAATTGAATTATTAATATATTCAGACATAGATTCGTTAAAAATTGGAGAACCTAAAAGGTAAAGGGAATTATATTTGGTGCCAAAGTATTAAATTTGTGGTTTACGTCATTTTAAGTTGCAGTTATTTATAAAAAGTTCGCATTTGCTGAAGTTAAGCTCCAAACCAATGGCTTCAAATTTATATTTGATTGAAAAAAGGTCAGAAAATACAGTTTCCATATCACCTCCTAAGGGTCCGTCATCCAGATACCAAATATTGAATTTAGAATTTAAACTTTTGATTATCGGATTTATAGCCAAACTAAAAATTGCTGGTCCAAGGGGATCACCTTGTTGACAACCTACTTCCGAGGATAATTCATTAGACCGTTATAACAATTTTGTTGGGTCAGCGTAACTGAGAAGAAGATAATTGTATATTTCCGGTATATGTTGATTTATTTCAGTCAGCAGGGTCCCCCTATTTACCGAATTGAAAGCATTTTTGACATCAGTTTTGAGCAACACGCCAGGATGAACACGCCACCAACGGCCAGGTTAGGAAAGAACGTAGGGCATGGACGGCTGCCTCACACCCTCCTTTTACACTGAAGCCTAACTGTACGGGTTCAAATTCCGAATTTGATTTCTGTAAAATATGTCAAACAGCAATTTTGGAGGCCAGGCGTCGTAGTGTTGATCCAACAGCAATTGGTCTCACCCCTCCGTCCTTTTTGGTGAGAGCAATGAGGTTCGCGCCGAAAAGAATTGGAACAATTTCTGGGTTGACATTACCGGAATACATAAAGTTGATTAATTTAGTGATCGAATTTACAAGTTACTCACCTGCATCACCCACAGAATGCGATGTTAAGTCTTTCAAATGTTGTGGTGAGATTCAATCCAAACCTGCAGCCGAACCTGGTTTAAAAGATAAAATGGCATCCGTAACATCTTTGTTTTGAATTTGAAGGCATGCTTGCCCTACTGTTGGTCGGTCGAGAAAATATGGGTTTACTGGAGCTGGAGGATGTTTTGTCCGTAACAAAAGGCGAGCGGCATCTTTGAGATCTCCGTCACAGATTTTGTTTTCGATGAGTTTGTTGCGATTACGAGGGGCATCATGTTTGATTAGAGGTGCGGGAGAAGGTGAGGAGCTGACAGCACAGTTATTTTTAATCTTTTGTGTCAAGGATAAATTTGGTTTATCAGTTTTTGTTATATGTAGTGTGCTGTATGAAAATAAAAATAGGTTCTGTCAGTCTTGAGTACAATTGCCTATGTAACATTTCTGTATTAATTGTGACAAATGTGTAGCAACGGTTATTCGAGCTCCTCGAGGGATCCTTTTAACTGTCTGTATACTATTTTTCAAATGGCTAAGATATGTGTGGAAAGGAGTTGGAAAGTTGGCTGCAAAAGTAGGCGTACTTGGAATAATGGGGTGTATGTCTAAAGGTGAACTGTTTTGGCTAATACATTTCCTGTGTGTTTTTGTAGCGTGTATGTTGAGGCATTTTAAAGATTTGAATGACTTGTTGCACTGTGTACATATAAGTGTTGCGTTTGCCGTGTCATCACTAGATTGGGTTACGGACTGCATTCACAACAGTTAAATATAATAACAAAAAAGAATAACTTAAAACAAATTAAAAAAACACAATAAAGTAACTTAAAAATTACACTGAAGATATAAAAAAGTCAAAATCAAAATATGACGTCTGCTTGTTTACGTAACAAGACGCATGCGTCGTTACGTAGGTGCGTCACAGGACGGTTCTGCAGTTGGAAGCTGCAGTGTAAGAGATCTACGGACGTATGGCGTCGCTAGAACAAACGATGGTGGCCTTAGGAACCATGTCTTGAAGTTATCATACGCGGACTAGAACTTTTCAAATACTGAACAGGCACTGTAGTGGGAACAACAACAAAATCCCATGCGCAAATATGAAAAATATCCCGACAAACTCTTATATGGCTTTGCGATACGATAGCTCTTCATCAGTCAATCAAATATATAATATTTCAGAAATCCTTTGTTGCAAATTGTTTTGTTACATTTGGCATATTATGTCACAATCTTGAAAAAATTTTATGTCTCGTAGTTAATTTCAGATATTATATAAACCATTGTTATACTATTTAAATCTATGACAACAATAAAATTTTTCTTTGTGCACTTTTTTTTAATTTAATATTTAGTTTTTACCGTTAAAAGAAATTACAACACGTTTTCAAGTAAGTAAGTGTAAGCCAAAAATTCCGTAATATAAGAGAGTAAACACCTATAACTACACCCGTTGAAAGGTCTATACTTACAAACTTTATTTATGGACTAGCAAGCGGTCCTAGCTTCGCCTGGGTAGACGACATCTATAGATGATGTTTAAGATAATCATCAAAGACTTTTTTACGTTATTTTTTATATAGAAGAAGGGTAGCAAACGATCACACAGTCCACTTGATGGTGAGTGGATGAAGTGGCCGGCAGACGTCTACATTTATCCTCGATTAAGAATCAAAACGCAGGTGCATTGTCGCCCCTGAGGTCTAAGACGTAATGCCTCGTAACCAGTTAAAAAGGGTCTCCAGATATCTACACTTACCATACGAAACACAACAGTATGTTGTTGTTTTACGCTGGTATTCTGTGAGAGCGTGGTCCTTCCCCAGTAGATAGAGAGAGACTTATTATATATCTTTTATTTCTCGAAAAATATCTAAGCTTTTCGGATAAAATATAGACTAGTTTACTCCTGATATTGCTCTCGATCTGCTGGTCATGTTTTATCACCATCGGTTCAGCCATACCGAATGGTATGCAAATAAAAAACGGAATGCAGATAACCGCTGAGCTAAGATAAAGGCAGTTTCCATTCCAATATTATACGCAAACACATCAATTTCCTTATATGTATAGATGTAAAGATAATAGATTACAAAAGTGATAATTTTATAAAATATATACTAATAGAACTTTAAAAACTTCAAACTTCGTCATTTAAAATAAAAACGTATACTAATTGGCATAGAGAATATAACCATGGTAATATAGTCTTTGCTAATTGGCTTTATTTTATAATTTCACTCAGATCTAAAATAATCTGTGCAACCTTTATAATTCAATTTAAACTAAACATTTTTATTTTATTTTATAGAATAAGGGTAACAAACGAGCACATAGCCCACCTGATGGTAAACGGATGATGTGACCCATAGACATCTACATCTACCCTCGATTAACAATCAAAATGCAGATGTGTTGGCGCCCCTGAGGACTAAAATTTAATGCCTCGTTTCCAGTAAAAAGGGTATCCCATTCTCTACACGCACCATACTAAACACAGCAGCATTAAGCTGCTATTTTACGCTAGGATTTTTTACGTGCGTGGTATTTCCCTTGTCGAGCTACAACCATAATATAGCTGCAGAGTAGCTACCATGATTTAAGTATGTATTTATATGATGCGCTAATCTTATAAACATAGTTAAATATTATATTGAATTTACCTTTATAATAAACTAAAACACGGTTTAAGGACATAAGTAGCATGTGTAAATTATCACTTGGATATAACATTGTATTATATTTATAGTACGTGAGGGTAATATGATCATCCAGTTAATATGGTCACTTCTTAATTACTCAAAACTTATAGCCTTGTTTGCATAGATGGCTGTGTGATAAGATAGCTCTTCATCAATCAATCAAATAATAAAGAGTCAAAAGAGCGCTGCTTTATCGACACCATTTTGACAGTTGAAAATATATAATGATTTCTTATATTTACGCGAACACTATACATTGATTAAAACTACTTTTACGGATTTTATCGCGTTTTATTTATTTTTAATACGTTTCGACCATGGGTGCTGGAAAGCACCCGAAACGTCGGGTATTAAAAATAAATAAAACGCGACAAAATCCGTAAAAGTAGTTTTAATCAAAATTGAAATTATAGTTAATATAATTATAATAATTTAGTATGTATAGTGTAGTTTTTTTAAGTAGATTTGTCGAAGTGTTCCTAATTATTGCCAAAGCTTGTTTGCTATTTTTTATTTAATATATTAGTTATAGTAGACGACTTTGTGTTTTCATCTCTGTCCTCCTGCTAGAATTGTATTATAGGGCGGAAAAGCTAAAGATGATCTAATTACCCTCACGAACCTTATTCATAACATTTATATGTCACATCTTTTGATAGAAAAACTTAGAGCTATAGGCGGAATTTCATAGTAAAATGTTATAATTAAAAAAAAACTTTAATAATGTGTCTTCAATAAATATATTAAATACTTAATATGTTCGATATATAATCAGTAAAAGGATTTGTTTGTTGCGTGTTTAAAATTCAGCAAAAAAAATTTAAAATATTCTTAGAGTATGGGCAGTACTTACACATATTAAATTCGATGGTGCAACTATCCCTTCATTATTAATGAAAGCAATTAATCGATCGATCACCGTGCTGGTATAGAAAACGTACGGAAATATTTATGAGCAAACTGTATAATGCCTTACGCTGCCCTGGCAATTATGCTATTAGCAACGGTGCGAATTTCAAGTCAGTAGTGAAGTTAACACATGGTTAAATGGAGGTTGTATATCAGAAAGTAAAGACAACAGGCTGTTATTAAATGTATTTATCCAACGGATACCTTTTGCCGATTAAATATTCCTGCGGTATGTTCGCTAATCTACAATTCATTCAAAATTTGCCTGTGTTTATTTCTTTATTACATTTTATTATGAGTTTTCGTAAATAAACTCCTATTTTGACTTGAATTGTATATTTTGAATTGATTGTAGGGTAAAAAATTGAGAATGGAGATTTTAATGTAAAGCCATAAAGCTTTTGTATTTCTTAGTCCAGTACAAAAGGGAATAAACATAAACTATAAAAAAGTAAAAACTGAATTGAACACAAACCCTCACGCCTGTTACTCAGAGTGGTAGGCAGAGACTACGGACTTCCATTTAGCACGATCCTGACTCACCTCAAAAACCGAATTCAAAATAAAACAATAATAAAATGATTTCCATTTAATAATTGGGGTTTTCCGTACACTATAGCTTAATAGCGTATTCAGATTATATAAAAAATATTTTTAATTTTGAAGTCGATTTTATTAATATAAAATCATTTTAAATCATACCAATAACGAATGCTATTTAGTATTAATGACTATAAAAATTTCACCTTTCCACCATGTTAACGATCTGTGTCAAGATTAAAACAAAACATTATAAAAAAGGTGTTAAAGAGTTATTGTTTTTTATTATTTTAAATAATAAAAAAACGAGTGTGCTTTAGGTTGTATTTTAACTGGAGTAAATATTTTAGCTCCATCTGTATATATGTATATATATACACACGTATATACATATATATATATATATATATATATATATATATATATATATATATATATATATATATATATATATATATATATATATATATATATATATGTTTATATATGCATATATGTATAAATTATACATGTATATACATATAATCTCTATTCAAATTAATTTTCTACGAATATTTATATTCATTATCAGCTTACTTCCCTAATTTGTTATCTAATCTACGCGCAAGAAGAGACTTCTTACTTGTTATTAACGGTAACAAAAATTTTATGATTGGAAAAACGTAATATAAAATATATCCCATATGTTAATACAGTCCATGTGTCTGTCTGCCAGCTTAATATGATAACTACGAGTAACTCGGTCGATCCAACACAGATGAACAATAAATTTATTAACGTATCAGATACATAGTTGGCACAATTGATTACGTTTCAAAGCTCAATAAAAATCCAATTTTAAAAAATTAAAGTTCCATTTGACGGCGTGTGTGTGACGAATGAAATTCGAGCAAAAGGGGTCGTCAACCCCTTCTTTTAAAGCCGACGCATTAGTGCAACAATCTGTGTTCAAAATTATGGTGACAGAAACTTTTTATGGCGGCCCTGTAATATTATATTATGAAAGTAAATTAATTTATTGCCACATTAATAAAAGACAACTTTATTTCTAAACCGATGATAGATATAGGCCTATTAGTAATAACTGTTTCAATAATTTCGATAATATTACTCTGCAGCTGCTAAAGTTGAGATTTTAACGTGATGTGAGAAATATTTTAGCAACGTCACCGAAAAATTTGCATAGGGAATGTTGAATGGTGACGAAGGTTCTACAATATAAAAACATAAAACATTCTCTACACCTCCTTACGATCAGTTGAGTTACTGTTCTGATAACATTAGTTCTAGAACGTTTTCAAGCATTAAAAGGCGTATTTAGGTCACATTACCTATCACTGTTGTTTAAGATTGAATACAACAATATCATTCTAGTTTTTGTCTAGGAATCCATCCGGGTAGATTCCCCACTTTTTACCTATTTCTACTAAGGGGCAACGCCTTTACTGATGTATATTTGTTTTTAATGTTTGAAATGATAAGAAAGCCAGTATTTTAAAGAATTTTACACATTATACTAGTACTCAGGACCGACCACGAATTTACTGTTTTGTTTGCCATTTGTTTGCAGGTGTCCTATACATCTTGTCTATATTAAGTGTTTTCCATTAGGTAGTCTGCTATTAGCTCTATTGTCACTGTATCATTATAAAGAATAGGAATTGAAAATTTAATGATCAATGATGCATACATTTCCTTTTTTCTAATTTTTATCCTTTACTCTTCGCGCCTACTTTTATCCAATTAGTTACTGGTAGGACCTCTTTTTTAGTTATTTATGTTCCACTGAGTTCCAGTCTGAAGGGTATAGAGAGTTAATATAATTACAGGCTATGAGGCATTGGATCTAAGTGACAGTGGTGCCAACTATATACGTAGAATATAGTGGTGCCAACGCATCTGTAGTCTTATTTGTTTAAAGTGGTTGCAGGCCTCCATAGACATCAGTAGCCACTTACCATCATATTAACTATAAGAATGTTTGAAACTACAGAAAAAAATAGCTCTTAAAAATAATTTGCATCGTTCTATAACGTGACTTTCTCTCATGCATCTTTAGATAGTTGCATCAAATATTTTTGGGCTCTACAATTAGCGATTGAAGTGATTACGTAAAATCACATCACATAATAACGGAAACAAGACTTATCAAGAATGCGCCACCCGGTAAGCGTTATCATTATAATTAGCGCTCATGTGCGCACTGCAGAGATGCCCTTACAATAGTAACGCTGCACACCATATGATTAGTCTGTGAAATTCATACTCATCAAAGACTTCATCCGTCAGACGGCAGAGTGTGCACAGCGTCGAGATTAAGATGCTGCGATAGTAGCAATTTAGGGATAAAGGTGACTTATTCCATCGTATAATAAATTTAAAATTAGCTTATGTCTTTAGTAAGAAATCTAATGAGAGTAACAATAAAAAGTCTTTTTCTAAGGGTGTGATTGGGGTGTTATAGTAAATAAAAGAGCATTCGTGACTAATACTTATAGTAAGAAGGTACAAGAAACATAGTATAAACGAAGCAAAAGTGTATATTATTGAGAATTTGTTGTTTTTTTCAAAAACGGCTTTAACGATTTGAATGTAATTTTGTATATAACCCCATATATTTACCGCCCAGATAATTAATTAAATATGATATAAAAAAATAAACGGACGTCACACGAGGCAAAAGAGCTAACAATTAGACGTCTTATATTGTTAAATATCCTGCATTCGAATACTAATGTTATGCAAATGTTTTTATTATTTGCATTCCCAAAAGTGATGGCTAGTTAAAATTGCGAAATACGGGAGATAAATAGCAAGTGTCACATGTATTTCCCGCTGAAAATTTAAGCTTTACGTAGCCGCCTCTATTTTACGTAAACAAATAAAAACAAAGTGGGCTCGCGAGCGAGTCTCCCGCAGTTCTCCTTGCAATCGTAATAAACAACCGCACTGCAAATAAAACTTCTCTCCTAATTCTCACACGAGCGTAAACCAATTGGATCGTTGTAATTTACGAGTTAAATCTAAAAATATGTCTTTTCGATGGCCTCCCAGTCCTCGTCACAGATGGCTACACAATAATATCGGCCGTAAGACCCCTTGCGAGGGGAACGCCACTTATTTTATAAAGTTTGAATAAGATTTTAAAAAGCCAAGTGAGTATTAAAGCGAGAGTGGCTTTTGTACGCGGATTTGCTCGCGTAGATAATGTGAACAGTGATTTTATTTTTATTAAGAAAAGACAAAAAAGGTATGTATGTATGTGACAAGCAAACGAATATATTGTTTGACGAAGTTGATAAAAGTAAATATAAATACGAGTTAGTAACGATAATGGTTTATATACTCGTGTAATCTAAAATAAAACATTATATTAGTTGATATCGCAGTAATTATCAATCGCTAGAATTCTCTTTCGTTTTTCTGATAATGTAGAACAAATTAATTTAGCAGGATAAGTTCCATTCTCATCGACACGCCTTACCGACTTGCTGTGGAAAGGCTGGTAAAGAAGGAGAAATAATGGAACGTACGAATACAAAACGTACTTTAATGTTCGTTTATTTCGCAAATTGCAATGCGTAAACATTGCAACATCAAAGGTGCAAGCGTATGATTATACTATCACACGAAGCGACTTGAAGTCAGCGCTCGACTTGTACTCTGTCTTTCAATCAGAATTCCATTATATTAACTCTTTTCAAATGTATTTTAACTATAGTAGATGAACATCGCAGACATAAGCAGAGGGGTGGGGCGTAAGACATGCATGACTAACAGACGCCTTTACATTAAAGTATCGTAAGAAGCGGTCTCTCAAAATGTACGCAAAACGCACCGCTACGTTATACACGTATCGCTTAGCGCTGTTTATTCAAGCCATCAAAAATTAAAGTAAATTGAACTTATTTAAAACAGCTTAATATTAAAAACAATAACCTCTTTCATTCAGTAAAATCCTTCAAAATGCACAACGGTGGTACGGTGCCAAGCCACCTGCATCCATCGAGTGGTACGTTGTTCAACACTGCGGTTACGAGTACTAGGCTATCACTCCAGAATTCTCTTTCCATCATTGGTCAGTTCTTCAATTTATATGGCCGACCCATTGCAAATTCATAAAAAATATATACTACATAATTAATTAAAAATATCTACACGTACTACACTGTTTTTAACAACTACTAAATAAACTTAATAAACCTATCTACGTAATAAACCTATTTGACAAAGAATAGTAGCGAAAGAAACCAGTAATGGATTTAAAGTGCAATTTTGCCGTCGTTCTATAGTCTGTAAATTTTACTAAGCAATGAAAAGCGACAGTTGAATAAATTTTAATTCCTTCTGCGTGCTTAAGGAATCAAATCAGTTTTACATCACGATAAAAGGCATTAAAATAATCGGCATTTGAATAAGCTTTAAACGCATAACGGTGTAATAAATATATTTTTGTTCGGCTGTGAGAGTTATTATTCCGCATTTAGTATTCTAACGGACCACTCCTGATAAAATGACGTAACTTGTGTATGATTCATTGCCTTTGTTCCGTCTGATAGAAATCTAACGCCTCTCTAACGCCGATCTTACAGTGGAGCGGACGAGGTACATTTGAAACTTCATAAATTATAGTTTTCTAGGTGTTTAAAAAAATATTATTTCAAATTAAATTTTTGTGTCTTATTGAATAAGAAGAAAGAATTATTGATTAACTTTTATCTTGAAACCACTTTTAACATTAGGTTTCTCTCAAAATCTTCTTAAAAGCGTGATTAACTTTCCTCTATAATTATTGACAATCTACATGTTCGAAGGGTTCTCCCATTATCCAGGGTAATCTATATTTCATTGTACATATATAAAAAATTAACAAAGAAGTCTAAACTTAAAATATTAAAGTAAAGAGCTCTACCTATAGGAAAATCATATAAATATTTACCTCAGCATATGTAAATCATGTTATCAGTCAATACGAGATATAGATATCGTTCATCGCCGTTTCTATAATAAGAAAATATATAAATACATTTATTAAGTATTATTAATTAATAAAGCGACATGGATTTTGCGGGATAGTTTTGTTAGAAGTGTTCTTGTCTTATGTGACTATTAAAATAATAAGGTTAGGGTGCTTCTTTCTACGTTGTTTGAGTTTAGTTTATTTAATTTATGCCCAAATTTACACGAAAATAATGTGGCCTAGATGACGGACATGAGACTTATCCGTCATCCTAAACGTAAGGACTCGAGTCGCTTCCGTATAGAAAAGCGGTGATCGCTCTCAGACTTACGAGAGATAATCAATTTCGTAGTTCCTGATAATCTTATATAGTGTTTTCATAGCACCACACTTCCTACTTGAATAACGAATTCTTTGTTAATTTTGAAGATGCTTTGCTACAAAAAATAAAAAAATACATTAAATAAAACCAATTTTACAGATTTATTTTATAGACTAATGGTTACAGATGAGCACACAGTGCACCTCATGGTAACTGGATACTGTGGCACGTGCACATTAACCTATATCCTCGATAAAGAAGAGTTGTCACCCCGGAGGACTAATATGCAATGCCTCGTTTACCAGTAAAAAGTCTCCGAATGTTTTGACGCACCATACGAAACACAGTAGCATTAAGCTGCTATTACATGCTGGTATTTCTTTTATGCCATTTAATTTATGCCCAAATTTACACGAAAATAATATCAAATGAGCAATGCCGTCTCATAAAGGTATGGTAAATTTTACGAATCTTAAAAAAAATTAATGAGCATGCGCTATCATACCTATTTTTGCTATCAAACACGTATTATGCAAAAAAGCCAGTATAAATAAACATAAATATCACCTGGCTCATTTGTTACTCAAAAATAAAAAAATCTTCCAAAAATTTAATATCCTCCTCATGCCATGGATTTCTTAATAAACCTTATTTATATCCAACATTGATAAATTACATTTAACTTCTACAAAATTGATAGTTAAATTTGTCACGTAAATTGCTACTGCTAAAGTTGTTATTTTACAGCTTAGACAATGCAAGTATTTTTTATGCAATAAACAGCGATCAGATATTGTAAAGCACTAGCAATATTTTTCAACATATACTTAATTTTTTTTTTCTATCAATTAAAAGTTCAGGTTTACTTTAACTTCTACAAAGCTTGTAGGGAAGAACTTGCTGTTTCTGCAGGCTTTAAGAACCACATCGCCAAAACATTAAATGCTTAAACGAAAACAAATTGAGCCAATGCACCAATGCATGTGAAGCAAACATATAGGTCAAAATCTGTACAATGAAAAGATATAAAGTGCTCGACAAAATATTAAGTTAGCCAAGTTTAGTACTTAAGTGGTCCTCGTACTGGAAAACGCAATGTTTTGTGGTCCCCACTACATGGAGAGACGACCTGACTTACTTATTGGCAATAAGTGGGGTAGACTTTTGTTCAACAGTGAACTTGAGGTGGGCTGACTCATCACGAGATTTCTAAAACTATACAACCTATTGACTTGTAATTTATATACTTTTTATTATTTTTACTTAGTATACCTAGTTACTCATTACGCAATGTAGACTCTCACTAAGCACGGATTTTACGATAGTTCAATAAATAAAAAAATAGGTTCCGCATTAATATATTAACATGCGCCCAGCGAAGCGAGCGGATATCGGCTAGTATATTAATAAGGAGATTTTATGAGACTGGGATATCTCTTTAAATCACTCGACAAACGGCTTCTTGCTCCATTTTGATTGATTTTAGCTATCATGATATTCATATCATAGAATAGAATGATTAGTTTTATTTAATCAAGTGTTCGGGTCCTATAACCTAATACTCGAGGACCTGTAATCTTTTAATTTATATATATATATATATATATATATATATATATATATATATATATATATATCTTGTTTGTAGTAGTAGTCGGACCAAAAAACCAATTATTGAGTTTTTCCGTCAAGAAACTCTCAGTAGCCAACCAGAGTCAGGAAGTTGGCGGTGTCTCACCTCCGCGCCTCGGAAAGCGCGTAAAGCAGTTTGTCCTGGGCCTGATCTCTCTCCGGCCGTGTCGGTTTATCTTCCAGTCGGATTATGAGAGCGAGGGAATAGAGAGTGCACCTCTGCTTGCGCATATACTTGGATATTATAATCCTGCCCTGCGCCGATAACAAATTCCGTTGAGGCTGGCCGCCGTGACCAAATTTCGGTCTGAAGGACATCATATATAAGCGAAATACCACTGACTGACTCAACTGAAGCTACCGGGTACAAGCTGGTATTGATATAAAATGTTTTTAATATATTATATCCAAACTTAAAAGAAAATAGCTCTGTTATTTGAATTCGGACGCTTCAATATAGCCACCAACTAAAAGTGGACAATATTAGAGTATACCATAATTCGATGGGTGACGCAGTAAAACTTTATTTTTGCGGAAAACCCTTATTTTATCTCCTCGCCCGAGCATATTTCCCTGGGTACAATAAGGATCAGTTTGCGCAAACGGGTAATTCGGTATAGTAACGCTACGTGACCCTGGAGCGATGTTCGCGACGTGTATCTACTATTGCATGTAGGTCCCCCTCTCCACTATCCCACTGAGTAAGTATCACTACGATTTTATATTATTAACGTGTGTTAAAAATGTACATAGAAGTGTCTTGATTCTTATTCAAATAATAGACAGAACGCATGCTTAACACGTTTTTTGACATTTAAATTAAAAATACGATTTAAATCATTTAAAAAAAGCAACTTTGGATGCGCTATTCTCATACTTTAAAAACGTTATGTTCTGCGTTACGATTCGTTCTGTTAAAAATAAAGTGCATATAAAACAGTATTTAATAAAATCTTAATTAAAAATAAAACAAATCTGTTAGTTAATAAGGTGTGAAACCATTACTTTAGCTCAACTAAAAATACAATATGAAAATAAATGGACAGTGTTTAAAGGAATAAAATTTTCCACATTCCCCTTTATTTAATAGGTAATTTGAACATTATAAAATGTTTAATTTGATTCGATTTGAAACCTTAAGTGATTTGATCCAAAATCTGAAGTAAACACTAAGATTTATGAGTAAAAGTACTTATTACATCATGTAAGATATGACCTTTATAAATATTATATTCACCGGTATCAAGTCTATAGATGCATGTTTGAAGTTATACGTGTCCGCAGTACAAAGTTCTATGTTATACCTGCACTTAAAATTCGGCAATTGTTCTGTCTGTAAATTTGTAAGTCTGTAAACAGTGGCTTCGTTATTCGACACGCGTTCGTTGGCGAGGCCGCTTCCCGCGCCCTTTGCGCCGACGGTCTTTGTCATTATCATCGCTTTTTGCCACACATAACCGGACACAACCACACGATATCGCCGCATTGCCTGCTGTATAGCCACCACAGACGGCGAACATTACAAACGCCAATGAGAAATGGTTTCACAGAATTGCGGAATCCCACTTTATGATGTTTGCTTTGCGTTTGAACGTCCGAACATTTTGATAAGGGTGTTTTGTGTTATTAGTAAAAGGAGGACCTTGGTTTATAATAAACTTAAATTAATGATAGTTTCTAGGTTACTACTGGGTATAGAGAGCATTGCGTTTTATGGTTATACTACAAAGTAAATGAATCTTAATAAGGATAAGAACGTATGAAAAAATCATTAACCTCGGATTTACACCTGAAAATTTATACATGGTGTGTCATAGGTGTTTCCTGTTATAAACAACAATTGAAATTCAAGAGCCATTGGGTTGCATTACATTTAAATAATACAATATACATTACATAATATACAAACGTACAAGGGCCATCTACGTGATGGAAAATTGCCGCCTGCTTAACGCTAAACTACCATGAAGCTGTAGATGGTTTTATACGTTGAGGAGCCACGCTGGACGCTGCAGCTATATTATGGTTGTAGCACAAATATTTAATGTAGCATATTAATAGAATATTTATAGTATGTACGAAACACAGCAGCCTTATGCTGCTGTGATTCGTATGGTAAGTGTAGAGTACCAGAAACCCATTACTGGAAACAAGGTGTTCCATTATAGTTCTCATGGGTGACAAGGCATTTTCATTTTGATTCTTAATCAAAAATAAATGTAGAAGTCTGCGGGCCACAGCATTCATTTACCATTAGGTGAAATGTGAGCTCGTTTGTCAACCCCATTCTATAAAAAGCTCCGAGTCTTCAAGCATTTTTATAACACATTTTAATATTAGGCACGTGTCACTCATATGGATTTGAAATCTTTAACGATTAATATAGTCTGGATACTTACAGAACAGAGATATGCCTGGACGTTACTTTATATTTATTTCACTTCCTATTCCAAGTCACAAATATGCCAATATTTACTGGGCACTAAACAAAGAACCCGGCTTACACGTGAAAAGATAATATAATTTTTATGCTTCCTATACTCATACTTTGCTAGTATTTTTATTGTGAACAATAACTATAATTCATTTCATAATTTATTAGTTTAAAGCTTCAGAACTGAAACTATGATGTATTTAGTAAAATATGTGTTTAGTTAAGCAGCTAAAATGATTTATATCTATCTCTATGCAATTTCATAAGTCATTTGGACAAAACAACTTCCCATCGATGTCGATACATTATTCGACTCTTATGTCATTATCATCATCGTCATTACAGTCGATCAAAGCCAACCGCTGAACTTGGGCCTCCCCATAAGGCCCATAAGGGACATATTCATCATAGTGGCCTCGTCTATCTATGTGTAAAATAGAAAATCGGCAAAGGTGTTTATTTAATAGTTAAAGTTGCAGTTAAAGTTACAGCCTATATACGTCCCACTGCTGAGCACAGGCCTCTCCTCAGTTCTGAGAGGGTTTTAGGGCAAGGAAGTGTCCGCCGCGCTGCCCCAATGCGTGTTGGCGAACTTCACATGTCTTCGAATTTTATTTTATTTCAGAGACATGCAAGTTTCCTCACGATGTTTACCTTTACCGCCGAGCACGTGGTAAATCAGCACTTAAAATTGCAATTAACAATTTCATTGGTGCCGGCGGGGATCGAACCCAGGTAACTCGCGTTCTGTTATATTTACATCTGAGCTACCACGGCTCCCCTTTATTTAATAAAATAAAGTCAAAATTTTAAAAGAAAAAATTATAGGAAAATATTAACCTGTTAAGTAAAAAGAACAACTTGAATATTTTGAATGGTATGTATTAATAGTTACCTCAATATTTTTTCTTTTACAACCACATTAAAACACCATTGTTTTTGAAATTATGCAGGTCATTTTTGTGTTTTAATAAATAAAATTTCTTCATCATCATCATCATTACAGCCCTTCACAAGTCCACGGTTGAACATAGGCCTCCCCCAAGTAACGCCACAAAGCACGGTCCTGAGCTACCTGCACCCATAGACTTACTGCATGTTTTACCAGGTCTTCACTCCATCTAGTGAGGGGTCACCCTACACTACGCCTACCGGTACGAGACTGCTACTCGAGAACCTTTCTTCCCCATCGGTTATCGGTTCTTCGAGCTATATGGCTGGCCCATTACCACTTCGGCTTACTAATCCGTTGGGCTATGTCGGTCACTCTGGTTTTACTGCGGATATCCTCATTTCTGAGTCTATCACGCAGATAAACTCCGAGCATAGCTCTCTTCATAGCTCGCTGAGCGACCTTGAGTGGCCTCATACGGCCAGCAGTAAAGGACCACGTCTCTGATCCGTAAGTTGTCACTGGAAACACGCACTGGTTGTACACTTTAGTTTTCAGAGATTGAGGTATACCTGACGAGAAGATGTGTCGCAATTTCCAGAACGCTGCCCAGCCGAGTTGAATCCGTCGATTGACCTCTCGGTCGAAGTTGGACTTACCTAGTCGGACTATTTGTCCCAGGTAAACGTACTCGTCAACAACTTCGAGCATAGTGCTCCCAACAACTACCGGCATAGGTGTGACATGAACATTAAACATGATCTTTGTTTTCTCCATGTTCATCTTAAGACCTATCCGTTGGGAGACACTCACATTGAGGTCATCGAGCATAGTGCTAAGGTCCTCCAGCGATTCTGCCATAAGTACTATATCGTCGGCAAATTGAAGGTGAGTGATGTACTCGCCATTGATGTTAATACCGTATCCTTTCCAGTCCAGTAGCTTGAAAACGTCTTCCAATGCAGCGGTGAAAAGTTTCGGGAATTTAACGTCACTCTGTCTTACACCTCTCTGCAGTTGGATAGGTTTTGAACTCTGATTCTGTACTCGGATAGCCATCATAGCCCTACTGTACAAACACTTCATCACTTCGATATACCGACAGTCAACTTGGCACCTCTGCGTCTGCGTGCGAGACGATTCGTAATGACTCTCGAAAACAGCACGTAGACGCGGCACGTAGAAACGCACATGCACGCAGCACATAGAAGAGAAATCGGTCTGTAGTTCTTCAAGAGAGCGTTGCCGCCTTTCTTAAAGAACAAGACCACCGCACTTCTGCTCCACGCCTCCGGAGTAGTGCCGCCATGGAGGACGGAATTGAAGAGCTTCTGAAGGACTTCAAGTACCGGTGTTCCACCCGCTTTCGGAAGCTCCGCTGTAATTCCATCCTCGCCTGGGGCCCTGCCGTTTTTAAGGTGCTGGAGGGCCATTCTAATCTCACTCAGACTGACGTTCGGGATATCATCGGAATAGTGTCGCGTAAGACTTGCTTTTGGATCGTTACTTACACTTGCGTGTGGCTCCAACGATGATGTGTACAGCTGCCCATAGAACCTCTCAATCTCACTCAAAATCTCAGGTGTCTCGGAAACGAAGCTGCCGCACTCAGTTGGCCCTTTCTGGCAGACAGATCTCTGGCAAAGACTTTTGAGCCCTGGTTCCGCTCGATCGCTTCTTTAATACGAGCAGTATTAAAGTTGCGTAAGTCTCGCCGCATGCATTTGGAGATCTGTCTGTTCAATTGCCTGTATGCTGTCAAATTTGTTGACGATTGCAGCCTCATCTTCCGTCTATATCGTCCACTGCATTGCAATCTTCTAGGCACTGAAAGCGGTTACGTAATTCGAGCTGAAAAGACTCGGGATGCTGGATTAGAGCACGAGGGGGATGGAGCGTTGACTTCATTAGACGAGACCTCTTCAACTTAACGTTTAGGTTCAGTGTGCCTCTAACCATTCGGTGATCGCTGCCGGTTTTCATCCTTGCGATCACTGAGACATCACTGAACAGTTGGCGTCTGGTCGTCATAATGAAGTCAATCTCATTTTTTATCGAACCGTCGAGGCACGACCAGCTCCACTTCCTGTGGGGCCGCTTCTGTAAGAAAGAGTTCATCATAAAAAGTCCCTCTTTCTCCATAAAGTCAGCCAGCTACTGGCCCCTACGGTTCCGTTGCCCTACTCCAAATTTCCCTAACTTCAGCTCACCGCCTTCTCTTGTGCCTAGTTTGGTGTTGAAGTCTCCCATTAACACCGTGTAGTGGGTTTTGGAGGAATGCATGGCTCTAGAAATATCCTCATACATTTCCTCCACCTCCTCATCGGGATGTGCCGAGGTTGGTGCATAGACCTGTATGACCTTCAGCGAATACCGTTTGGTGATTCTGAGTATCAGGTACACGACCCTCGTCGACACACTCCCAATCTTTACGACGTTGTTGACGAGAGACTTGTGGACGATAAATCCGACACCACCTTGGGACTGATGGTCGCCCTCCCGGTGATAGAACAAGTTGCCAGACTCGAGGATTACCGTGTCCTCCCCCTCTCTTCGGACCTCAGATAATCCAATAATATGCCTGCGCAACTTGCCTACCTCTTCTTCTAGCTCCAGTATCTTCTCGTCAGTCCTCAGGGTGCGTGCGTTATACGTTGCCAGGTCGAGTCGTCGTAGGAGGCAACCAAACCTCCACCGGAGATTCTTAGCACCCCCTGCCCCGCCGTTACCATGGTCGCCACCGTAGCCAGGAATAGCGGGGCCGCCGGGGACTGGGAGCCGTTTATTTGCGTCGTTGCTCATGGGGGGATATTTGCCATAGTTGCCACGCTTGGCGAGCGGGTTGGCAACCGAAGTTTTTTATTGTTATTGTTGTTATTAGGAAGATGTTGCTGCCCATATGCTTTCTGTCTCCCTCTGTCGCCTCTTACGACACCCACGGCAAGATATGGGGTAGTGGATATTCTCGACCGCCACTACACGGCTTTTAAATTCATTATAGCTCAAAATTTAAGACATACTTAAGACTTGCAGTTGACATTAATTTAAAGAAAGTACACATATAATTCAAGAATATTAAAAAACAAACGTAAGTATTGTAGCCTGTTTCCTACTTTACAAAAGCGTGTCTTAGTTCCTAAAAATATATTTGAATGAAAGGGCTATTATAAAATTTATTTATCATTAATAAGATAAATATATCATTTGATTCATACAAAAGCAGTGCTTTGCGATGGTTTTTTTTATAGGATAGGGTAACAAATGAGCACACAGTCCACCTGATGTTAAGGGGATGCTTTGGCTCATTGACATCTACATTCGATTAAAAATCTAAATCCAGAAGCGTTGTCACCCCTGAGGACTAAGATGGAATGCCTCGATGTGGTAGAGTATGAAAAATCTAAACTATAAAAATATTTTAAATTGACAAACAATATTTCTTCGCATTTGTACAAACTTGTTCCTTATTACCTAAGTAACAACGCTATTGAATTTAACTATATTAGAAAACGAACAATTGATGATATTGGAACGTAAAATACCCGAAACGTCGGGAATAAAACAAAGTTAAAATTCAGTGCGATAACATCCGTAAAATTAGTTTTATTCAAATGTAGTTTATGTTTTAATCAAAATCGATATAGATAGAATACTTTCAGTACATTTCATTGCCTTATTGGCTATATTTAGAACTCTCTTGCAAAGAAACTGAAAAAATGTGTCCAATCAAAGAAAATCTTCATCCATCCGTCTATTTAATTCTAGTATTCTAATAGGACTCCTGGACGGATGGATTAGGAGGGTTTTCAGGCGGTAAGGCAACTGTAGTTTTTTCTAATTATGAATTGTTATCAGGAAGATATTGCTGCCTTCCGTTTTCCTCTGTCGGCTCGTACGACACCCATGGAACGATATGAAGTGGTGGAAGTCTAAGTTATCTAATCAACCAGTTTCTTTAAACGTTCCTCAACAATATATTATGCAGAAAAATGTTGAAAAAGGGGTATAAAGGGCAGACTTAATGCCTTATGCCATTCTCTGCCAGTCAACCCTGTATGATTTGAGAAACTGTGGCAGGTGTAAATCAATCACTTCATAAATAAATAATAAGGATATAAAACAAATATTTTTATGTCTTATATAGTTTAATATTTATGATGATGATTTCTGCATCTTGACAACAGCACCAACTACCAGGTCCAAATGTAAATATAAACTCTAGTGACCCATTCAAACACAGAAAAAATTTCGTTAGAATCGATTGGATCGTTTCATATAAAGGACATAAGTAGATACACTTTTTGGGTTTTCTATAGGTAGATGGCAATGTATTTTCTTTTGATTTTTGTTCACTTTATACTTAGACTGTTATATTATTTTGGATATTATTGACCTGTCCCAAAGAGGTCTTAATTGTATGTTTAGCAGCCAATAAATATTTTTTTTATATAATATGGGTAACTAATGAGTTCTTTTGATGATATTTAAATGCTGTAGTCTATAGACACCTTGATTAAGAATTATTTACTTTGTCACCTCTGAGAAAATGAAATGGAATGCCTCACGCTGGCCACTCGAAGCGCAGCAGCATTAAGCTTGTAATTTCACGCTGTTATTCCATGAGAGCGTGGCGGCAGCGAGGTATATACGAAAGGTAGATACATATTATCTGAATAAAAATCATATTGGAGAAAATTGTGTTCTACCCACGCCGACAACACTGAAATTATTACTTTTAGTTTAAAGTACTTATTTATCATGTGATAGCAAAAAAGAAAATCTACGTATGTGTAAAATTAAAAAATAATGAGGACATGTGAAACTACCTATACACACTGGGGTAGTGCGCCGGAATGATTTAAGGTATACGAGTACTTAATATATCGTTATGAAAATAGTTAACGAAATTGTATTATGCATTTTCTCGTTATATATGAATACTAAATAAGACTATTAGCACTGGATCATTTTCCTACTGCAGCCGTTCGAAAATTATTGATAATTACTTAAAACTAGACCCCGAAGTAGGGCTTTATAATGATTATATTTTTGGCTTTAGTTTTATTTTACTGCCGTAAAATACATACTGCATATTGTTATGTAAGGTTACAATTAATTACAATACACATGAGATCATTTGTCATCGTTAGAGTCGTAAATAAACTGTTCACAGTCACAAACTATAGTATTCGTAGCGCTAACTCCCTGTGGGCCGACAACTTTACTTCCATAGCCCTGAAAGCATACCTGGGAAAGGAGTAAAATGAAAAGTAGACACGGGTCCGATAAATAATTGAAGGTTTCGATAGAGCGCCGGGAATTCCAGGTCGAACCTCGACCGGTCCTTGAGGGAGCCGTACTTCACGCCACCCTCCTTCGCTACTGAATTATTCCGCAATAACACACTTGTTATAGACGTTTCTCGTGAAGTGATACTTTTATGATTTACTCCAACTTTTATTGGCACTTAAAGGAAGTATACGATTTATTTTCCGTTCAATATAAGGTGTGGAGTATATCATTTTTTGAGTCTATACGAAATCTCTTAGGGCTTTTGAGCGTTTGGGCGTCACAGGCCATTTGTGTTCGGGGAGAACTCTGTGAATGCTTTTTATTATAGAAATATAACTTACATTATAAGAACTTATCACACGTAACTTTTGATATAAAAACTAAATCAATTTATCGACAGAATGCTATTATTTATGTAAAACGTTTGCTAAATAGTCAAACTAGGCAGGCAAATTGACGTTCGCACAATATACTCGTTTTCCATATCTAAGCACCATATAAATACAATTGAAGTGTCAGTCACTGCACTTGAGTTACAGTTACAGAACTGCCTTTTGTCAAGCTATTTTCATGGCATTAAGAGGTGAACAACCATTTTTAAAATGTTTGTCTGTCTTTTTTTATGGGAGAGCATACGGCTCACCTGATGGTAAGTGACTACCGTCGCCCATGAACAACTGCAACGCCATGGAAACCGCAGGTGCGTTGCCGGCATTTTAGAAAGCAGTAAGCTCTTTTCTTGTGGTCGTATCGGTCCGGAAAAGTCTCCGGTGGTAAACTATTCCACTGTCTGTTTGTTTGTGGGTTTTCCGGGCTAATCTTCGGAATGAATGAACCGACTACAATGAAATTTTTCCGAAAATTTGAAGTATTTTTTTAGAAATCGTAAAACTGATAAAATTAAAAGTCATTGATGATTACTTGATGATCATTAAAATCTTAATAACGCCACATTGACAAATCTCACCCAGACAAAGCCGGGGCAGGTCGCTAGTATTTTATTTATCTAAAGTCGTATTATAGTCATCTAAAGACGTGGGGCTATAATCGATTCCGCTGATTTACACAAGACAAGTAAAATCAAATGTTAAACATTAAAATGAAGCCAACTACGACTCCCAATATAGTTACACCGTCGTATTGTTGTACCGACTAAGGAGTTAGTTCCACCCTTATTAAATAAATTCTATTGTAAAGCCATCCCGTGAGGCTTTTTAATTGCTGTTAGAGGCAGACCAGCGATCACATTAGTGAACTTAACCCACTATTGAAGCTGCCTGCCTGTGTTCGATCTTCACCATTTTGTAACTGTTACCGTGCAGTGGCGGTGTAAGAATATCCACCACCTCATATCATCCCGTGGGTGTAGTAACAGGCGAAAGAGGGAAACAAACTGGGAGATGGGCAGCGGTGACTTCCTAATAACGACTTATGATCATCATCATCATTACAGTCCTTCACAAGTCCACTGCTGAACATAGGCCTCCCCCAAGGTACGCCACAAAGCACGGTCCGGAGCCACCCGCATCCATGCACTTCCTGCATGTCTTACCAGGTCGTCACTCCATCTAGTGGGGGTCACCCTACATTTCGCCTATTGGTACGAGGCTTTTTTCCCCAACGGTTGTCGGTTATTCGAGCTATATGGCCGGTCCATTGCCACTTCAGCTTACTAATCCGTTGGGCTATGCCGGTCACTCTGGTTCTACTGTGAATATCCTCATTTCTAAGTTTATCACGGAGAGAAATCCCGAGCATAGCCCTCTCCATAGCACGCTGATCGACTTTGAGCGTCCTCAAATATGAGTAATAGCGACTAAAAATCTATGGGTGAGGCCAATGTTCAGCAGTGGACTTTAATAGGCTATAACGGTAACAGTAACGGTATATATGTACATGTAATATTACACGAAAAATCCAAATACGGTTACATTAATTTTACGTGGTAGAGCCACGCTGCAACTTTATTATAGTTGTAGCACAAATGGCTCGATTGGGGCGAGACCACGCTCTCACCGAATACCGGTGTAAAATAGCATCGTTATGCTTCTGTGTTTCGTATGGTGAGTGTAGAAAACAGAAGACCTTTTTACTGGAATCGAGGCATTCCATCTTAGTCCTCAATGGTAACAACGCATTTGCATTTTGATTACTAATTGAGGATAAATGTAGATATCTATAGGCCACAGCATCCACTTACCCATTAGGTCAATTGTCCTCGTTTGGTTGGTAGGTTTCATCATCATCATTCATCATCATTACAGCCCTTCACAAGTCCACTGCTGAACATAGGCCTCCCCCAAGTAACGCCACAAAGCACGGTCCTGAGCCACCTGCATCCATCGACTTCCTGCATGTCTTACCAGGTCGTCACTCCATCTAGTGGGGGGTCGCCCTACACTACGCCTACCGATACGAGGAAATAAGTCAATCGACGGATTCAACACACATGTTTCCACATGTTATTTAGAAAGACGCTGCTGCTCATCTCTTGGTTTGATCCCCCTATCACCTCTTTCTACACCCACGGGACGATATACGGTCATCATTGACTTTTCGCTCTGATATAATATCACAGAATACATAACGATAATATTTACATATGAGTGGATAATTTAGGTGAAATATTTACATGTTAAAGATGGGAAAGAAGGAGATGTCATAAATATTATACATCAGACTCTTTAAATTTGTAAGTACTTTCTGGTCTCTTCACGGATACGTTTTATTTGATTTTAATTTTGAATTGATTCTTATTTTTATATGTATTGTGCCCAGACGTACAGGCGTATGTATGTATTAAATTAGTTTCAGATTATAACGTATGGTCACTTCGATATTCACGGTGTATAATATAGAATATAATATAATTAACCACACTATTGCATATTTTAAAAAAATTGAACTTTGTAACTACAGCTCTGTTAGAAGCTGGTATTAGATGTTTAAAATCAATCGCTATGGTTGAGTTTCAACTTCACAGTTCGCCCGGAGTATAATCCGATTTCCCTCCGACACGGATAATAGGGATCGAACATAAACGCCGCCAATATGTTGTTTAATGTAAATCAGGATATAATTTTATTAATTAATATTTGATGATACATGCTTGATTATTATATTTATAACTAACTATAACTTTTCTACCTGGTTTTAACTTATTCTTCCTAAGGCAGATGTATTTTCGAAACCATCGGTAAATTAAAAAGTGAATTGGAACATATACTCGTATAATTCATCTAGATTTTTAAAAAGTAAGTAAATATTATGTAATTTTGATATATTTTTTTACCCCATAAATATTATTAGAGGGGAAACAGTCCAATAATGAACGTGGCTCTTCTAGCTGAGAAGATTATTTTCGCCACAATTTGAAAATGGCTGGCCGATGACAATACATTTTTTTTGAATTAGAGTTACAAACGAGCACACAGTCCACCTGATGATAAGTGGATGCTGTGGCCCATAGCATCTACATTTATTCTCGAGTAAGAATCAAACGCAAATGCGTTGATACCCAAGAAGACTAAGATGAAATGCCTCGTTTCCATTAAAAAAAGGTCTACGGATTTCTACACTCACCATACGAAACACACCAATATTTAGCTGCTATTTTACGCTGGTATTCCGTGAGAGCGTGTTCCGTCCGCAGTCGAGCCGACCCGGGAAACTACAACCATATTGCATATCGTGATACAACCATTTTACCGCTGCAGCGTGGCTCTACCACGTATAAAACAACACTGGCCTGCTATTTAGGCCTTCATATCGTCTCTTAGGCAACTAAGTACTAGGGCTTCATATTCGCCTAAAAGTACATTTGGGAAAGAACTATCTTCTTACCTATGTCTTCCCTAAATCACCATCAAGTGTTGGGTTCCAATTTAAAAGCAAAGGAGCATGTACAGTTACATGATGCGAAGCTTTCAATCTCAGCTCTCAGACGCAAAAGTGCCTTGTCCCTAACAGTGGCCTATTCCTTTAAAATCGCTTCCAGATGTCCATGGGCGACAAAAAACGTTTACTATCACGATCATGCTTGCACTGTCACTTAAATGAAAATGAACATTCTTGTATTTCAATCTTTAAATCTAACAATTAAATATAATTATTTGATTGTTACAATTAAAACAAGAGATTAGATCTTAGATCGTTTTATAAAAAACTATTTGGTTTAAAAAAAATTAAGTTAACATAAAAAAGCACAAAACCAACCTGTGACCGTAAGGTAAGCGGTCACCGTAGTCAATAGTCACCTTTATCGATATAGATAAAAATCAGGGTATATAATATCAAGATTGACGCATTTAACTTCTTCAATTAAAATTTTTAAAACTTTACTTTAAATTTTGTCAATATTTAAAACTCTTATAAATGCATGCTCACAACGTTTATAAAACAGCTTTAATAAAATAGGACTCAAAAATCATTAAATATGTCGTAAAACTAGCCGTAAAATATTGAGCTACTGTCGAGTTTAGTGAGAACGTCAGCTTGTCAAATGTGCCAGGGTCTTACAAAAGTCTCCGTGTACTACAATTCCGTGCAACGCTATGCATGTCATGGAAGGATCCGATCGGAAATTATACGAGTCGAACAATAAACTTCGGTACACAGTGGTTTATTGACATCACTTCCGCAGCAATAAAATCGACTTGTCTCCCAAATGCATAATTTGTAAGACAGTCACGCGCATTACGCTACTAAACGGTGTCTCTGAGAACACATTTCACACTAAAACTCTCCGGGGGCTGCCTTCCGATCGTAGATAAAGCTTTGTTTTATGCGTTTAAATTATCATCGTCAACTGCTTGTTTATTGCCGACGGAATATTAATATTGCTTTATACTGAACTTGCACGCACCAATTGCGTCGCTAAACAAAAATGCTGCTCTTTGCATTACACTGACAGCCGATTTCGACTACCGAATGTGAAGAGGCGAAGAACTCTTTAGCGGCTTCCTTTGTGATCGAAACGTGTCTAGCGAATCCATTAATTAGGGAGATATACGACTAGCCCGCAAACGACTGAGTTCTCGATTGCAGGCAGTCCTTTGACGCTTGATTAATTCCGGCTCAAAGCTGACCTATTAGATTAGTCTTATCATGTGATCTAATCGATTGAAAGCGCCGCCTCCCGTATGCTGGTTTAGTTAGCGTCCCGGCATTCCAGAAATTCCGTCCGGGGAAAACAATAACCGAGGCGTAAGATGGGACAATATCACGTAATAGGTCTAGCTTCCGGTGCGTTTATAAAAAAATTTATTTGGACATTCCGAGTGCGGCGGTCGCGCTTGTCCCGCCGGGGTATGTTGGCATTTAATTTATCTATCACGCTGAAAATGCCGGAGACGCAACCGTTATTGCGACCTCACCAGGCCGGCCACGCACTTCCGCTATGCCAATGATTTACGACCGCTTACGGCATTTGCGGCGTTTACTGTATGTTGTCGGACCCATTGTCCGAGTATCGGCGATGGACGAGGTGGATCACTCCTGAGTTATGGCCGGGGGACTCGGCTATAATTTTTGATTTCGCGTCTTAATGCTTGGGGTTGACGCGATGCTTTATAGCGTAACAGATTTTTCGTTAGATTCGAAGTTGATATCTGTAATTCATAATTTATTGGTGCTACTATAATAGTTTTAGAATTACTATAATAGTGTGCGTTTTAAATGATGTCAGTGTCAAATTTAAACGTTTTTTCATTCACTAGATGTGCTGTGTTTTTCAAAATTAATTAATGGGAAAGAAAATTATTTTGATATATTGATTTCCATTTCCCTTCATTGGTTTTAACAATTGACATTATTTAATTTTATCTTCCATTTATCTATCGTGCGTGTTACCAGTGATAAAACGGCTCTGACATATGGTTCCTTCACTGCGGGGCATTTGAACAAAATGGAAGTCGTTCGAGCAAGCTGTGGAGAGTAGTGATGCAAGAGATCTCTGCTTCTGCATCTGCAATATGACTTGATCATCGGCATACAAGAGGCATATTTGACGGTAACTGTTAAGTAGCCCATATGAGGCAATGTAATGGTTAGCCTACTGTAGCCTAATAGCCTGTTTAGCAGTGGACTTTTATAGGCTGCAAGGGATGCATGGATGAGGCGATTGTTAATTTCAAAAACCTCCTTAGTAATTAAATTACATATCCTAATTTCCTACAGTATAACCGTCAATCCATTTCATCATAGACTGTTTAGTTCGGTCAATACATTTGGATCTGCCTTCATCATCTTTGCTTTATTAAATCCACATTTTTTACTAACCCAAAGTTAATTTGAAATAAATTGGTGTCGTAATATAACAATTTATAAGGATATATAAATCATTAATTAAAACCTTAGAAATATCTGCAGTAGAACCAGAGTGACCGACCAAACCCAACGGATTAGTAAGCTGAAGTGGCAATGGGCCGGCTATATAGATCGAAGACCCGACAACCGATGGGGAAAAAAGGTTCTCGAGTTGCAGCCTCGTACGGTAAAAGTAGTGTAGGGCGACCCCCAAAAGATGGAGTGACGACCTGGTAAGATATGAAGGAAGTCCATGCTTTGTGGCATACCTTGAAGGAGGCCTATATTCAGCAGTGGACTTGTGAAGGGCTGTAAAGATGATGATGTTGAAATCTTATACATAACGTTTTACTTGGTAGAACCACGCTGTAGTTATATTATAGTTGTAGCATGAATGGGTCGGCTGGACCGGAACAGGACCACGATCCCACAAAATACCAGTGTAACATAGCAGCTTAATGCTCTTGTGTTTCGTATGGTGACCGCAGAGAACTGGAGACCCTTTTTACTGGAATCGAGGCATTCCATCGTAGTCCTCAGGGGTGACAAAGCATTTACATTTGGACTCTTAATTGAGGATAAATGTATATATCTATTGGCCACAGCATCCACTTACCATTAGGTGGACTGTGTGCTCGTTTGTCAGCCAATGCGATAAAAAATGACTAGTACACAACACTAGGTAGTAGAACATCTTCCGTACGTAGGAGTCAGCCTGCAGGTACCACCCTCCTATCTAGTTCTGTCACTTGATGGCAGCGCTTGCAATGCCGTGTTTCAGCCTGAAGGCTATAGAGAGCTTGTATAATTATTAATTACAGTCTGTGAAACATGCCACCATAGTACTCAGAGTTGACAACGCATCCATTTGTTTTCTCTTTCTTTCCCGAAATTGGCTGCAGGTGTTCCTGAACTGCAACCTTTACCATCAGGTAGACTGTAAGTTTGTTAACGTTTTATAAAAAAACTAACAAAAAATTAAAAACAATAATATACTACACATAATTTTAGTTGTATTCAACACATAATGATTTTAAGTATTACAAGCAGCAAACGCTTTCTACCCATTCTCACGCCCTCAACTTGTCATCGCCATAGTCATTCTGTCGTCGAACAAATTTCGGTAAAAATACCACCCATTAGGCGCAGTATTTGATATTGTTTCAGCAATAACAATGATTTCATTATGACTCCCTCTCAGTCTGAGATTCAAATATTTTATTTGTTTTATAATTAAGTCTTATAAGAGGATTGTGAAGTGCAGATACGCGGTTCGAGTAGGTGTTTTCAAAAGTGTTATCTGTTTCACACCGCTCGCTGCGTATCGCCGTATCGTGCGATAGATAGAGTTGCAAGTCTTGGAGGCAATAGCCTACATTTCCTTTTAGAGATATTGTTTAGGGCGAAAATGTGTTCACTCCCCTAAACCCTAACGAAATACGACAGTTTTGGTCTCATTAGATTCAGTACTCCCTAACCTAGATCTTTCTTTTTTAGTAATGCGGTTAGTTTAATTAAAAAAAATGCTCGAGTAAGTTTTTAAGTCCAAATTATTATTACTTAAGTAAATACTGGCTAACTTTTTTGGTACAAAATATAAATAGTAGTAGTACGATAGATAAATAGAAACTAACTTATATTGTACGAAATATTTCTTTAAAATAAAAATGTACGGACCTACTTTTTCATTATATTTACAATATTTCCAAAAATTATGAATATTTAACAATGTTAGAGGGAAAGAGAGACAAAGCATCCGCATTTTAATTCTTAATCGAGGATAAATGTAAATATCTACGAGCCACAGCATCCACTTACCATCAGGTGGACCCTGTGCTCGTTTTTCGGCCTTATTCTATGAAAGATGTACCTATATGTACAAAATGCCTTAACATCACTACTAAACATTCTTGGGTGGGAAAAGCTGAAAAATTGAAATCTTGACTCCTAGCTAAGATAATTATGACAAAATATTATGAATTAAACTCAATTCTTAGCTTGGACTATTTTTACACATCGTATATGGTCACTTCTAAATTGTTTTCTACTATGGGTTTCTAATATTCCTGTTTTCCCTTTCCCATCTCACCCGTTGAAGGGATCATAACTGGCACTACTGGCAGGCTCATTAGAAATAGAGTACCAAATGTTCTGCACATTTGGTACTCAAAAAGATAACATATCTCCATCAGTAATTGACTGGTTTCAAAGTTATCTCTGTGGCCGTCGGCAGTGTATTCATGTTGATGAAACTCACTCATCTTGGTGTGATATTACTATTGTGATATTACGCAGGGTGGCGTGTTGTCACCTTTACTCTTTTCCATCTTCATTAATTCAATTACTCATAAAATTTCTTCTCTCTACCACATGTATGCGGATGATGTCCAGATTTACACCCAGTCAACTCTTAAGAATTTGCCGAATGCAATCGCTACATTAAACAATGACTTAAATATGATTCATGAGTGGAGTCAATCATATGGCCTAAATGTCAATCCTAAAGTCACAGGCTATCATTTTTGGTTGTCAGAGCTTTATCTCAAGAATTGACTGGTTCTCCATACCACCTGTTGTATTCGATGGGGTTGTGATCCCTTACTTTGACAATGTCAAAAATTTTATTCCAGTTTACCTTGATAGTTACTTAAATTGGAAACGCCAACTGAATGAGGTAAGTATGAAAACCTTTGTCGCTCTTAGTTCACTGCGTCGCCTTCGATCATTTCTTCCCATTCCTACAAAAATTATGCTCTTCTCCTTCCGATTCTCGACTATGCTGACGCAAGCTATGTAGACATAATTAAAGACCAGCTAACTAAGCTTGAGATACTTCAAAATACTAGTATTCGGTTCATATTTGGATTGCGCAAATTTGACCACATTTCCCAATATCGCTCACGTCTCAAGTGGTTACCTATCCAATTTCGCCGGAACATGCATATTCATTCTCTTCTGTACTGTGTCTTATTTCACCTTTCTACTCCTCCTTATCTTAAGGAGAAGTTTAGTTTTGTTGGGCTTCCAGAGGAACGTTTACGCTCTTCAAGAAAACTCATTTTAAGGTTACCAACTCACAATACATCTTTCTTTAATAAATCTTTTACTGTACAGTCTTTTAAGCTCTGGAATGCCCTACCTTTGTATATACGGGAAGCTCAGACTATTATAGCCTTTAAGCGACTTCTTGAAGAGCATTACTTGTCTCAACCGTTCGAAAATCTTTAGGATAAATTATGTGATTATGTAGTTTTGTATTTATTTGTTTATGTTATTGTTAGTGGTATTATTTGAGGATATACGTATGTATATGTATAGATATGTGTATATATATATATATATATATATATATATATATATATATATATATATATATATATATATATATGTGTGTGTATGTTTATGTATATACGTATGTATATGTGTATCATATTTTTTTAATGTATTAGTTATTTATATGTTATTTTATTGCATGTATTGATATTATATTAGGTATATTTATATTGCACCACCTACCTAGTATTCCCTGTTTTATTCCTTCACAACTTTGGTTGCCTGGAAGAGATCGCTATGTAGCGATAAGGCCGCCAAATTGTACATGTTATCTGCTCTCTGTTATGTTCTTTGTAAATTTGTTTGTGGTGTACAATAAAGTACATTCATTCATTCATTCATTCATTCAAAAAAAAAATCATAAAAAAATGTCCTGCTCATTTGACTTTTAGTTATTAGTAGTGACTTACTTACAATCATTCTTTTTTTAATGTTGTGCATATATATAATAACAATATGTAATGCTCCTGTATTCTTTAAATACTTTAGCAAACTGTTGATCATATTGTCCAATCTCAAAATATTGCATCTGTTAGTAAGTTAGGTCGGGGTAACTATATCTACGAATATCCTCGAATGAATAGTTCACGGTAGGAAACTAATAAATCGATTAACTGTATGTAAACTTTACTCACTTATTATAACCTTAGATTACTCGTAATCTTAGATCATAACATAGAGCAACACTCCATTAACGTGATATATTATGTATCTATAAATCTGTTAAGAACACTTGCATCTCGGATAAAAATATAAATAATTTTCTTCCTGCTAATTAGAATCACTGTATTGAAAATTATAATAGCACGAGTAAAACAGAATTCATTTATAAGACCATTAAAGGTACATCTGTTTCACACGGGCGATGCTGCGGCAAAAATTATTACTACATTTAATTGAGGAAGTGAAGGATTAGTCCGTATACGCTATTGATTGCGAAATGAAATAAAAATACGGTCCATGCTTGCTGAACTCGCTTTTTATAAGTATTTCGATGTTGTCTGGTATAATACGAACACAATGTAACATGTGAATTTGATACTACACAGGTACGTTTTCCGCGCGCTATTCGTTTAACGTGTTATTCTTAATGCTTTGCTGTTTCACACAATTCTATTGTTTTTGCTACAATATGTTTTAAAATGGGTTTTTTGCGAATATGTACACCAACTAACGGTAGTTCAGCTGTTAAACGTTTGTCTTTTTTAAGTAAAATAAGGGAGACAAACGAGCACACAGTCCACCTGGTGGTAAGTGGATGCTGTGGCCCATAGACATTTACATATCCTCGAATAAGAATCAAAATGTAAGTGGGTTGTCACCCATGGGTACTAAGATAAAATTCCTCTTTTCGAGTAAAAATGGGTCTCCGGTTCTCTATACTTACCATACGAAACACAGCAGCATTAACCTGCTATTTTACGCTGATATTCTGTGAGACTATGGTCCTACCCCGGTCTAGCCGACCGATTCATTTTACAACCATAATATTATGCAGCTATATCTATAGCTGCAGCGTGGGTCTACCACGTCAAACACTTTATCTGCGGAACAAGTGCATGTACGCTTTACAAATTGTTTCGAGATTGGGTATTCGTCCATGTACATAGGGTACATGAATAATATTGTTCTCCAGACTGCATTTCAGTCACGGCGGCCAGTCTCAACGTAAGCTAAGACTGGCCGCCGTGACCGAAAGATGTATAGTGTACGAGCGTGTGCGCAAGCATAGATACTCTTTCTGTTCTATACCTATCGGACAGCAGGGGGTTACTTCCAACTTACTGGAAATCCCCTGATCCAAAGCCTTCATATCGAAGTAACTTACCAGTGAACTTGAGACCACACAGTGAGCACCTTGGGACAGGCCTTTTATGGCCTTATTTTTTTTAAAGCCATTAACTAATTTTGGTAAGACACGAGATTCAAACCCTGACCTCATGATCTGCAGTATGACTTACGACCACGAGACCAACAAGGCAGTCATCATAATACATGGATAAACACACGTGGGAGGAATGTTCTAAAAAAACGAATCAACGTAAAAAGTGTGAAGTACGATCCGTGTGAAGAAATATCCTTGTAATTTAATGTTCAATTTAAGAGGTTACTAAGTTTCTGGAAAGGATGCATTATATGATAAAATCAAAGAAAGAGGACTGAAACGAGTATATATTCCCTGATCGAAATGAAAATTGTATATCGGTATACTGTCAGTACTAAGACACAGTGTACAGAATAGTTTAAATCCCGAAAGTTAGATAACAACTAGAATGTCGTCTAAATATTCAAATTATTAACTTCATCTCTTAATTTCCAACCCCAGGGTTGTAAGGCAGAGTTGTGGTGTAAATATTGCTAAAATATAACCTATTTAATTAAAAAAAAACCGTTAAAATTGGTTCGATAATATATATCGCGATAATAAGATATCGCGTAACTCACATACAAAATCATACAGTCAAATAAAGAACCTCCTTCTTTTTTTGAAGTCGAAGAATCCTATTTAATCTTACGACGGTGAAGTTTGGCTACTAAAACCAATCCGAACAATTCCTCCAAGTTCATATGGTAAATATGATGGTAAACGTATATTCTGACCCAAGGACTCCGACTCCGGTTAAGCATCAAAATGCAGACGTTGTCACCCCAAAGGGCTAAGATGTAATGTCTTCTTATCAGTAATAAAAGTTTCCAGTTCCCGTTACTCGTCATGTGAAGCACTGCAGCATTAAGTTGTATTTTATGCAGGTATGTGTGTAGTGCTTCCTCCATCGCGCTGACCCGATACATTAAGGATGCGTTGTGGTTGCACCTAAAAAACAGGTCTTAAAATAAATGTTGTAGATCATAACATATACAGTATTCAAAGATTGTCACCCTAATCAAAATTATAATCATCATCTAGGCTTTTAAAAGACATTGACGTGCTACATTTCACATTATACATTACACATGGAGCAATCCTCCAGACCTAAGACAATTTTTTGTAAGGTATTTAAGGTATTTGTTATGTGCGGAAATCGAAACTGCGGCCCGCAAGATTGCAGTCAAACTCTAAGCAACTTCGGTACCGCCTGCAAAATATAAAATAGCTTACATAAAAAAATAAATGGGCATGTCATATACATAGCTCACACAATAGATTCATAACAAAAAACGTAATGTACTTGTATTTTGTATAGGGACCGTATAAAATGATGTGGTATGATGCAAGGCTGTTTGTTGCACATAAATACTGTCTTTATGGAATTCCATTCTAATTAATTATTACATCATTGTTGAATTTTCTTATATAATTATAATAAAAACCAGGAAACATGGTGAATGGAGCTTTGCACTCCTTTATGAGCAGTCGGAAGGTGTCTAACAAGGCTCGTTTGGCTGTGCATGAGGGGGTGTTGGTTCCGACACTCATGTACGGAAGTGAAAGTTGGGTATGGCAGAAGAAACATGAAAGTAGAATAAATGCAGTTGAGATGAGGGCACTAAGAAGTATGATAGGAGTTAAACTGAGTGACAGGATAAGAAATAGTGAGATAAGGAAACGTTGTGGTCTGAAAGAAGATGTAGTGACAAAAATTGAGAAAGGTATGCTGAGATGGTTTGGCCACATCGAGAGAATGAATGAAGAACGATTGACGAAAAAAGTGTATAAGGTGAGTGTGAACGAAAGTGCTGGAAGGGGTAGACCTAGGCGGACTTTTCTAGACCAAATTAGGGACGTCTTGAAAAAAGGCCAGGTTAAGAGTACCCTAAACCGTAGAGGATGTATGAAGGGAATAATGAAAGTGGACGAAGCGAAACAAGTATGTAAGGATCGTAGCAAGTGGAAAGAAGTGGTCTCTGCCTACCCCTACGGGAAAGAGGCGTGATTATATGTATGTATGTATGTATAAATAATAGAATGAAATAATGGTGGAAACGTGTAACTATAATATTTGTATACCGAAGAGTTGAATGCAGCGAACATCTTTATATAACACACACATACATATATATATATATATATATATATATATATATATATATATATATATATATATGTCGGATCTATTCTGTCCCATTACCTGTCCCATTCACAAATATAATAAATTTGAATTTGAATGGAATGTGGTGGATTTAAAAACAAAATACGTTTGAGAAACGATTATTTTATTTCTTACGACGTTGAAAAAGTAAATATATTTCATTTTATTTAATTAACCTATAAAAATTCAATACAAAATGTATGTACCTTTACGCACCTTACATAGTTTTGCTTCTATTTCATGGCTTTTATTTAAAGCAACCTTTAAATATCAACGTTTTATAGCAGTTACAAAGAGAATTTTTTGTTGTTTTTTTCTGCATATTAAGTAGAAGGCATGACATATATTGAAAAACATTAAAACTGGGACAAGACAAAAACTGGCTAGTTAATAAAAAATTAAAAAACTTGCATTCAGGATACTCCTGACTATCATTGCTGTAGTAATAATGACCATAAAATATTCCTGTTTAGGATACTTGCGTGCGTATTTATACGTATAATTAGTTTGGTGCAATGTAGGGGTTCATTTTTAATGTTTCAGAGTTATAGTGACTCCTTGAAAATATAAATGAAATGAATTACATATACCTAAGTTTTGCATTGCGTATTAGGGATCTAGGCTATCGAATATACAGGAAAAAAATTAAAGCAAAAGAAATCACTTTATGGACGTCTACGTGTCCGTTCATAGTTTCAAAGGTTATGTAAGGAACTCTCTACGTTACCATCTGCAACAAAACATAGTGTCTATGCACTATATAAGTATATATGTACCAGTGATGAATAATACTTATTCGACTTTTAACCTCTTAGTGATTTTTGAATTTTATATATAGGTATTTTATATTTGTATATCTTGATCATGCATTATACTCTCATCTGCCGATTATTGGTAGATAATCCTTCGAAAATTGTTTGAAAAATGCCTTTTTAATTGAATCTTAAAGAGGCATTATTCAAACAACTCTCGAAGCTGTGGTATCTCAGATGTTTAACGCTCGCTGTAAATTTCACAGTACGCGAGCAACCCGAGTTTGTTCACTAGCACCAATGAAATTGTTAATGTGAGTGCTGATTTACCACATGCTCGGCGGTGAAGAAAAACATCGTAAAGAAACCTATTATAAAAATATTTCGAAGACATGTGAAGTTCGCCAACATGTATTGAGGCAGTGCGGCGGAGACTTCCTTGCCGTAAAACCCTCTCATAAATGTGAGAAGGCCTGTTACCAGCAGGGGGACCTATATAGGCTGTAACCTTAACTATTTTTAACTTTATGTGAATGTTACGAATATTAACAAAACGTGATTATATAGTCAAAATAGATAATATACACTTTCCAGTATATATATAAGAAATCATTATGCAAAACTAATCATTTATATAACCACGTGTTTGTCCATTCGTACATATACGAGTATGTGTTAATAATAATACAGTACAACAATAAGATATCCTACCAACCACGCAGAAATGAATGGACTGACGAGCAATGTTCCCGGGAACTTTTTTAATTGAGGATAGTTGATTTTTAATTCAGGATGGTTGTAGATGTCTATGAGCCGCTGTGGACGCTGTCCACTTACCATCAAGTGAACGCTGCGCTTGTTTTTCAAGCATATTTCTCATAAAATAGTAACTAACAAGCTGGGCACTTTCCTTTTGTTAATCTCACCTAAACATGGGAATATAAAGCAAAAGTACTACTTTAAGTATTATATTTTTACACGCAAGTCTATCTTAGGTAGTACTGCAGTGATTACAAAATAGCTTAATAAAAAGTGAATAAATAGTTTGATAATAAATTTATTGAATAACCTATATAAAGTACCGAAACATTCCATACGATTTTACCTCCCGTAGTAGAATGAATTTTGTCACTATATCCGAAGGCACCCAATATCTTTTAAATTTGTGCAGTAAAGTAGAGCGTTTATTACAATTCAACGTATTCTAAGTATTGATTGTGTATTCAAAAGTGAATATAATGACGCAAATCCTACGATTATTATTCCAGAAGTAATAATGCATCATTTCGATATAGTAGCGCACTTCATTATTCTCTTGTATTCAACATTTTAATGTCTATATATTCTCACAGAATTTGGTGCAATTCAGAAAATTAATTACACGGAATATTAATGTCATTGATATTGACTACACACGATAGCCATTTCAGTGTATATTTTCAAACTAATGAAAGCATTATTATACTTATATTTATCCTTGTTATCTTTCCGATATTACCTTCAATCAAGTTGACTGATGGTTGGATTACTGGATGTGTACAAAGACTTTGATCAGTATTTTAGGTGTTTATTGCGAAGAAATTACCAACTTAAGTATTTTCAGACTGCAAATGTATGGGATTAAAGTGAAAAAGCTTATGAATGTCTACTCAAATAGGTATAAGCTAATCGGAAATATCCATTTGAATATACCAAAGAGAGGGTTGCTAAGTTACTTGCTCTCAACCGAGAATAGTGAGATCCGGGAGATTGACAGTGATGTAAAGTCTCCTTGTGTACTAACAAGTGAATTTCTGGCTAATCGTAGGCATGCAAAGACCAAATCGGAAAATCTTTTGAAGTAGATCAATGGTATAAAGCAACACTACTTGTAGAATAAGTGAAGCGTATATGTCACAGGATCAACTGCAGATACCTATTCAGCTGATTAGCATAATATGTACAATAATGCTTTGTGGCTCCAGTAGCCGTAAACGCTGCTGGTGATCATGAGATCCCGAGTACGAATCTTGAGTCGGACCAAAAAAAAACAGTTATTAAAGTTTTGCGACTAGAAATTCTAAGTAGCACGTAAAACCGTTGGTCTTGCGCCTTTAGTGTCGGATCCTCGTTTTGTCAGACTATCAGTGACCTGCCTCGTTTGTCTAGAAGTGGTTTATGAGGTCCCTGATTTATCTACCTGTTCAGGCCAAGAAATTTGCAGTAGCAGCCTGAAATCAGCATAATGGCGGTGTTTCACCTCCGTGTATTGGAAATACGTAAAGCCTTTGGTGCTACACCTGATCTCTCTCCATTCGTATCGGATTGCTATCCAGTGGGACTACGAGAATGAGGGAATGGAGATGGAGAGTACACCCGTGCTTGCGCATTCACTTGGACACTATAATCTTGGTATTTGCAGATGGGTAGTCTCCGGTCTGTCTAATATGGTTAGGCTAGAAATCAGACCCGATTAGTCCTCCAGTTCCATTTATACAATAGGAACATTTAGTGTTTTACTGAGTCGCATGGATTCTACAGAGAAAATAACAAAGAATAGGTTACATTTACGATTGATAACTCTAACTGTGTCGACTTATTGTATTGCAATTAGAAGCTTTGGTTTCTCAAATTTTTGTGAAATTCGTCTGTAAATTTGAAAATGACATACAATTTAATATCAGAGCAGTGGTCGCTCAGGGGCTAAAGCGCTCGCTGTGAAATTTACAGTACGCGAGCAACTCGGATTCTATCCCTGTCGGCACCATAAAATTGTTAATTGCAATTTTAAGTGCTGATTTACCACGTGCTCGGCGGAGAAGGAAAAATCATGAGGAAACCAACCCGTCTGAGAAACAAAAAAAATGTTTTGAAGACTGTAAGGTCCGCCAACACGTATTGGGACAGCGCGGTAGTTATTTCCTTTCCCTAAAACCTCCTCAGAAGTGAGAGGACGGTTATGCCCAGCAGTGGGAAACATATAGGCTGTAACTTTACATTACTAACAATCAAGATATGCAAGTACATAAAATTTAATTTGAAATATTTTATTAATATAGTTGTTCTGATCAATACGAATATATTTATATTACGTGACGAGAAAACTTTGTGCCCCCTTTTAAATTGCGAGCACGAAATAGTGTGAAATTGTGAGATGCCGTGAAGCCTGACAACTTTGTCATTTTTGGAAACACTTAAAACTTTAGGTCCAATTTTCCAACATAAACGGTACTCTCAGACTGGGCGTCTACGTTAATAGTCACACTATATTCTTCATAGATTTCGTATATTAGTGATTTAAACAAAAACTATTATTAAGTAGACAAATACTCGTGTACTATAAATACTCTAAATGCACATAATGGAAAAGTTATCCACACTTTGTAGCAACTTTGCCATCAGTGTGTATAATGAAAAATATATAATAGGATATAGGATTTTCCTTCAAGGTTGAAGTTAAGTTTACCTCTTAATATAATACACAACTCTCAGAGGCATGATTTGCTTCTGCTGCAAATAGCAAAATTTATGCTTGTGATTACGTTGCCCTCCCAGTTTTTCATTTTTTGGTTGTCAAAAATTCTTGACTTAATTTTTTATTTAAATCTCTTCACAATAATTTCTTAGACAAATATTTAAAATGTATTGAACAGAAATATATTTTTATAAAATGATATGCTTACTAGGGTAACCTGTTAAGCTTATGATGAAATCTATAATAGGACGCAGCCCGCAGTATAGACACAAAAGAATTGAAATAAAAGAATTAATGGACAGAGAAAGGGTTAAATCAATTAGAATATAGATCAGAAATAAATCTTTTCACAATCATGTTAACAAGTATTTGTTTTTTTTGTTAGTCATAGTCATTATAATATTACGATAAGTTACAAAAATAAAAATAACCAACCTAAATACTGTTTTTACGAAATATTACATTTTCTTACTATTATTATTACGTTACCACAAAGATATAGACGCCTACATTCAGTATTTCAAACAAAATCAAAAAATTGAGGAGCACTGGACAAGGAGGTTAAATCGCTGTCAAAATTAACTCGCGTGTTGACGTATCGAAAACAGTACTGACAATTAGTTATAAATTTTCATCCAATAATTGTTATCTCGAAAAACGTTATGATGTTCCGTATTAATCTTAATTTTTTACCTCTACGTTACCGATGACAAAGTTAACTTCCATTGGTAAAGTTGCAAGACTAGACTGTAGTTAAAGTTTATATGAAGAAGGAGTGTAGAAATCTAAAATTTACATTTAATAGGTATATATTACAAATATGTTAAATAAAATGAAACATTCACTGTTTACTTTCGTAATGTCAAGTTCTTAGAGTAAGTACAAGCGTAAATGTTATCGACGTTGTAAACCTACGTTATTACACTAAGGCAAATGTCAAACACTTAAAAGTCTGTGGTCAAATAGCGTTTATTATATACTAGCTGTACCCCGCGTCTTTGTCCATATGGAATTTATTACGATGGCTTCCGTGGGTTTAAGTCATTTTGAGCGGAACCCTAACTATTTTTCCAAAATAGAAGCAGCTTAATCCTTATAACATCAGCTATTTGCCAGTGAAAGTCCCGTCAAATCAAACAGACAATAACAAACAGACAGACAGACAGACAAAAAATTTTAAAATTGTATTTTGTTATAGCTGCCGTATATTCTTTCATATACATTTAGGAAAAAGCTGTAATTTTGACATTACAAACAGAAACTTTAATTTTATTTATTTGTATATACATATTAGATAAAATTTACTTGCAAGTGTACAGTATGAATATGACGTAATCCTCTCGGTAGAGATTAATATATATTACTTTTTGTAATCTATTCGACAACTTCTTAATAATATATCTCAGAGATAATTTAATCTTCGACGTGATAACACGTTTGTCAATAATATTAATGACGGAAGTGTACAGCTAGCCATCTCGCTACTACTTGCATGCATTTTGTCTCCATTTTGGTCTTTATTAACGTACGATATACACTGTGTCGCGGAACAAATTTAGAGAATTGTGTTACACGTGAAGACTAAGATGGAATGCCTCGTTACTATTAAAAAGGATCTCCATTCACTACAACTATCGTCAAATTCATCGTCGTTACAGCGCTTCCCAAGTCCACTGCTGAACAGAGGCCTCCCCCAAGGAATGCCACAAAGCGCGGTTCTGAGGCACCTGCATTCATCGACTTCCTGAACGTCGTATCAGTTCATCACTCCATCTAGTTGGGGGACGCCCTACACTACGCCTACCGGTAGAAGGTTGCCACTCGAGAACCTTTTTTCCCCAACGGTAGTCGGTTCTTCGAGCTATGTGGCCGGCCCATTACCACTTCAGTTTACTAATCCGTTGGGCTGTCGATTACTCTGGTTCTACTGTGGATATACTCATTCCTAAGCTTATCACGCAGATAAACTCCTAGCATAGCCCTCTCCATATCTCGCTGATCGCCGATTCTTAAGAAACACAGCAGTTTGAAGCTGCTATTATCGCTAGTATACTGTAAGCGTTGGTATTGCTTTAAGCCGAAGACCGGGCTAAGTGCAGTCTAGCAGTGGACTGCCGCAGGCTGATGATGATGATTATATAAAGCGTGGTCTAGTCAAGCCTACCAATTCGTGCTTCTGCCGTAATATAGCTGCATAATTGCACTCACAACTTCTGATTTGTTGTTAGGACTTGTTCGGCAGTGAAAATTTAGGTTTAGATCATTAGCCTAGCTTTATTTTGCCAATTCCGTCCTTCATTCATTATGTTATATTATAGGCACCAACTGTTTTTGACGCATGCTATTATTAATTACAGCAGCACGATACTACTGAATACAGTTACTCTCATCTTCCTTTGAAAAACGTATACCTAGATCATTATACTGACGTCTCACCTGGGTTTATTTCTGATTACTGAAAATAATATGCTTTTCGTCACACTCTAAAATGTGATAATTCAGTCCAAAACCACTCAACACAAAACAACCCCGTGCTTTCAATGAAATGGTTGAGAATGTTAGTAACGACTTGTCACTCCCTACAAAAGCAGTAATGTAAACATAGCAGTGTCCGCACTTTGTGTTCCTTATAATGATATTATTGCCTTACCGTATGACCAACGGTGGAAAATTTCCGGAAAACTCTGTAAAAATTGAACTCCGATTTTCCGTGATTCCAAACTGCATGCCATGGTCATACGAGGGGTGCATGCCAATTTTTCCAGAGTGTTTTTATTACAAAAAACTTCCATTCTTTACATCGGCATGCAATTTGAAAACACGGAATTGCCCTTTAATTTTTTTCAGGTTTTCAGAATCCTTTGATCATCTTGGGCCGCTGCGGGGTGCATGCCATCAATTATTAGAACTTCAATTTGCTTGAACTTCCGTATATTACGATGGCATGCAGTATACTATCACGGAAAAACACGAAAATTCGCTACACAGAGAAAAGCGCTTTTCCTTATGAACAGGACGCGCGGGGAGGCTAAACCCCCGAAAATCTTTGATATTTTAGGGTTAGTTTTGCGATTTTGTCTTGCAAGCCTTAAAAAGGCATGCAAGACAAAATCGTGGAACGTCACCTGTCACCAGCTCCCGGTCTAAGTGGCACTTACCTCAGGTGTAAGTGTTTGACACTTCATTATATGTTAAAAACGCTACGACATAGAAGCTGTTATGTATAGATTATACAAGTATTTATAGTTTCTTGAAAACTTAAAAGAATAATTAACTTGTGTGTCAATTAACAATTTGAGTGTTCTACGAAATATCGTAACCACCTGGTGACAACTAAAATGTCTAAATGTTAATATTAAGAAATCCTGTACTGAAATTGTTCTCTAAATTTATATGGGTGCTCCCCTGAAATATATTTGAACTATTTATGAATGTAAAAATCATTCAAATCGGTTCCAATTGATGAAGATGTCACGCAACATAAACACATCAACAGAGTCTAGGGATACCTTAATCCTAAATTATTTACGACTTTGTTGTTTAAAATCTTTTTAGTTTCCATAAAAGTTTGATATACAGATTGAAATATCTTTTATTCTATTTTCAAATTTATAAATATAATAAAAAGTAACAAAACGAAAACAAAATACGGCGGCATAATTGTTAGTAATCGTTACGTCAAGGAAATAAAAATTGTTCTACTGATATCAATTAACGAAAGGAGATTAGATTGTTTTCTTTTTTAATTTAACGTGGTGTGTGAGCTTTTATAGTCATTTCACGTCTTCATTTGAGTCGAGATGAAATGTTAAAAGCCATGGGCATATTGGAAAATGGTGCTATTCAACGCATCTTTGCTTAGGCCCTACACATCAGCCAAAACGTGATATCAAGACTGTGGTCACGTTATTGCAATACTGGGGATGTGGCCGAATGGCACACGGGTAGATATCGTGTTACTACGCAGAGACAGGATGGATTTCTCTAAATGACCGCCAGAAAACAACCCAATATTACAGCGATTCAAGCGCTACCAAAACTCCAGGAGGACCACCAGCTGCTAGTAAGCGACCAAACCGTGCGAAGGAGGTTGTATGAAGTTGGCCTTCATGCTCGAAGATCGCTACATGTTACAGCTTGCGACGATTGCAATCGCGGTCGGCTGCTTTCGTGGGTTCTGGAGCATTTACCATGGAGTGACGAACAATGGTCTTTGTTGCTGTTCACCGATGAGTCCTGGTTTGGGTTTTATCCGTATTCACGAAGAACACGCGTTTGGAGAACTCTAGAGAGAGTTAGCTGTCTACGGCACCATCAGGAGGTCAACTCATACCAGGGCGGGACAAACATGATGTGGGTAGGAATTCGTCTTTGCGGACGAATCCAGCTCGTTTGGATCCAAGGGAGCATGACTGCTCAAAAATAGCACGAGAAAGTAGTAAAGGCTGTAATTATCCCACAGAGAATGAAATGGGCAAGGAATTTCTACTAATGCACGATATTTCTCCTTTCCATACGGCGTGGCTAGTATCGGCCGCTCTCTGAGACCACTATTCAAGTTTTGGTTTGGCCTGCACAGTCACCCGAGGCACAGAATAAATAATAGTCCTACGTACACAAGGTAAATCCTATCGAGCATATCTGGGGCATGTTACAACAAAAAGCTTTGAGAGATTTCCCGCTAAATCTGAAGACAGAACAAAAACTTTACGAACAATTACAGAGAACATGGAACCCTATACCGCAGCGAGACATCGTCATTTTTAAGTATGACCAATCGATGTCTATGTGTAATAATGTAAGAGGTGGCAACACTAATTATAGCTTAATAGCTCTGGTAATTATTATTTGATTACTTTAAGTTAGACTAATGCCAAACCTGTTTTATTACCTATTGTTACGAATTGTCGATTGACAGATCGGTACGTTATACTCAGCCCTCCGTCGAGATCCGTCTCCGTGAGGCTTCGAGGTCACCATTCTTAGCCAGATCCTTGCCTAGGTTGCGAAATACGGCAATAAAACTAACATTGTCGGAAATAAACGGTTGCCACGACTGGTCCATAGTAATGGACCATAAGGGGAACGAGCTTAATTGGCGACACACCGCGGCCTGAAACCTGCTTTTCAAAGAAGCACACTCAGCACACAAGGATAATGATTGACAGATCTGAAACATGTTTGATATGGACTAGAACTAGCTAATGAGAGAATACGTGGTAGAGCAACGCTGTAGATATATTATGGTTGTAAAATGAATGGGTCGGTTAGACCGGGGTAGAACCACACTGTCACAGAATACCAACGTAAAATATCAGGCTAATGCTGCTGTGTTTTGTATAGTGAGTGTAGAATGGGAGACCTATTTTTACTCGAAAAGAGCCATTTTATCTTAGTCCTCAGAGGTGACGACGCATCTATATTTTGATTCAAGTGTATAATAAATATGTATGGACCACAGCATGCATTTACCATCAGGTGGTTGTGTGCTCATTACTAAAACTTATTCTATAAAAAAAGAATTGCTTCCATTTGCCGATAAATAAGTGCATAGAAAACGCAATGATTTTTCTAATACCTTGATCGCTGTAAAAACTATATCACGACACTCTACAGGGACAATAATGTATGTATGCTCTTCTGTGATCACTAATAAAAGGCAGACTCAAAAAGTCGGAGCATCTCAAGTGCCAATTAAATCGCCACAAACATCCTGTAAGCTGAGATTATCGTATCGTTACAAGAATCTGAAACCTGCCCACTTCTCTCACGCTGAATAAATTAAATAAAAACCGAATATAAAATAAATTAGACATTGTTACATCGACGCCTGAGCTCTGTCCTGCCTCATTAAGTTCGAACTTATGCGGAACCTCTCAAAGATAGGACGAGCCTTTGTCGTTCAGTACCTTAAACCGCTCCATCAAGATAATTACGCACGCAATTCCTAATTATTGTTACTGCGATGTTGCCTACATGGAATCACATTAAATTATCAGGCTTAAGCGTTCAAGTTTAGTCATGAAACCGCAGCTGCGTTTAATTAAAAGAAATAAGGAACTTCGACGACGACTCGTTATCCTATTGGCTTGACGTTGTAAACAGAGCTTAGAATACAATAAAGCGCGTTAAATTAGTTTTCTTTTATTGAATAAAATACAATGCAGTTTAATTTAGATATAAAAACGCCTCCAAGCTTATTTGTTTGTTGTACCATTGTGTTCGTCACGTCGTCGAATAAATCTGTATATATATATATATATATATATATATATATATATATATATATATATATATATATATATATATTATTTTCATTCATTGTTACAACGTTATAATATTTTCTCCATATAGGAAACTAGCTTGCCAGGCAGACGTTGTTCTGCCCTTTTCGACGACCCCTTGTCATGTCCTAATGAAAATCCTTAAATTCGCCAAAAAATTGTGGGTCACTCATGGCCAAAACAACTATCCTATGTCTTAAGTTGGACCAAACTGATATATATATATATATATATATATATATATATATATATATATATATATATATATATATATATATATTAAGATAAATATGATGTAAAAATATCAAAACACCTTATTGTGTCCCCTTTTTACAAATTTACAAATGCACGTTTACAATTTTTTATAGCATTGGGTGACACACGAATACACAGTCCACCTGATGGTAAGTGGATGCTATGGCCCGTAAACATCCCCAATTAAGAATCAAAGTGCAAATGCGTAGTCACCCCTGAAGGCTAAGATGGAATGCCTCGATTCCAGTAAAAAGGGTTTCCCGTTCTCTACACTCACCATACGAAACAGAGCCACATTGCGCTGCTATATTATGTTGGTATTATGTGAGAGCGTGATCCGGCCCAAGTCGAGTCGACCCATTCGTGTTACAACTATAATATAGCTGCAGCGTGGTGGTTAAATTAAAAATAATAAAAATACTGAAATTTAATTTTTATTTTTAAAATAATTTTAACAAAGACTAACTTAATAACATCTGTATTATCTTTTACTAATATTTTTATAAGAGAAGGAGCAAACGAGCATGTGGTATGGTAAGTGACTACCACTGCCTATGGACAACTGCAAAACCAGGGGAATTATAGATGCGTTGCCGGCCTCTTAAAAAGATTACGCTCTTTTCTTGAAGGTCTCTACGTTGTATCGGTCCGGAAAAATCGCTGGTGGTAGTCGATTCCCAAACGAAGTCGTGTGACGAAGAAAACTTCTTGTAAATCGCACAATGGTGGACCACCAATCATCCAGATAGTATGGATGGTATCGTGGTAGAAGCTATAAAATACGCTAATGAATGCAACATCTCTTCGCAGAGCCAGTGAGTCCAGACGAAAGAGAGAAAGAGCTCGATCGCCGACGATTTGAACCGTTCTACGCTGGTTGCGATCAATTAGAAGGAGCATACACTGGGGTGCCCTGCTCTGAGTGAGAATAGTATTCCATACGTGCCTTGTAATGTTGCAAGCGGTATGCTGGTATTAAATACTCACTCGCTATATAAAGTGCGTCAAGCTTTTTGGAGGAAAATTTGGCCTTTTCTCCCAAATGACCGCGCAACTGAACGTCATTTGATATATCGACGCTGAGGACTCCGATGCTACCTGAGGTAACGAGGGAAGTGCCTTGAAACAAATTAGATAGGACAAATGTTTTTTTTTTCTAGCGGGGAACTTGTGTCTTTTGGGGATTGTAATGGACTAGATTTAGTTGTCCCTTTTTTCGCCACTTTATTAACATTCTCGATGACTTCAGACACAAGTTTACTCCAGCACTTGACCAGTTGTTCCCTAGAAATATTAGCACGGCCGACATTTAATGCATCACCAGTGCTATCATCTGTATAAAAACTAATGTTGCGCTTCGTAACACAGAAGTATCCAGAAGGAACAGGGTAGGCGATAGCACACAGCCATGTGAATGAGTCTGAACATGCACAGTCGACTACGACATTAATGCTCCATTCCGGCAGAAAACTTGTAATCCAATTGCATAATTTCTCGGACAGAAGATGGAAGCTTCGAAAGAAGCGCTTTGTGCCAACCCCATTCTATATGTGGTAGAGCCATGCTGCAGTTATTTTGGAAGTATAGTTGTAGCATGACAGGGTCGGCTCGACCGGGGAAGGACCACGCTCTCACAAAATACCAGCGTGAAATAGTAGCTTAATGCTGCTGTGTTTCGTAAGGTGAGTGTAGAGAACTGGAGACTATTTTACTGGAAACGAGGCATTCCATCTTAGTCCTCACGGGTGACAACTCATCTGCATTTTGATTCGTAATCGAAGATAGATGCAGATGTCTATGGGCCACAGCAACCACTTACCATCACATGGACTGAGTGCTCGTTTTTCACCCTATCCTATAAAAAAAAACCCGATCGAAGGATTTCGCTATGTCCATACTAACCACCAAAGCTTCCCCCTTGGACTCCGACCGCACGTGCCCAGGTTTTTGTGTTGTATAAAATGATTTACCTATCAATAAACAAGTCTAGTAACAATAGAAAGTCAAACTATCAATAACTTAATCTATTTTTTCATAAAGTTAAAAAATGTAAGTAACGCGAATCTCATTAAAATAGTAATGTATAAGATGTATTTCAAATTAAGTACGCATAAAATGAATTTATTACCCTAACAGCTGAATATAGTTCTATCTCATAGTGATAGATTGCATCATAGATAGGATATTTGTCACTGTTACAGCGGCGGGTTGGCATACTTTTCTTTTATTTTAGTTGTAAGGAAGACGCTGCTGTATTTATCGAACCTTAATTCTTATTATAATTCACGTTATGTGATTGCGTAACACGTGTTGTTAGAAATAAGATAATCCAAAAGAGCTTACGACTTCCGCCAATGGCAATATGAACTGTAACTGAGTACTTTTATGATTTTAATTATTTAATTTTAAACAAATTAAATAATTAAAAACTATCTGCATATAGTCACTTGTTCAATAATAATACTAAATTTATCTATACAGATGATTAAGGTTTAGTTTTACTAGTATATAGATGAAGTTGGCGAACACGAAAAAATTGGGTTCACTATAGAAGTGAACTCGAAAAATTTGTTCGGATGTTTGTGTGTGTTCTCGTTTGTTTCGATAGTGCGAGGATGTAAGGTAAGACAATGATCAAACAAATAGAGGTTTGTCACGCGAAGCCGGCTAATCAGCCATCGACAATGTACCTGAGAGCTACCCGACAACATTTATTTATGCGTTGTCGATATCACATGACAATTTTTACCGCAAACGGTCCCTGTTATATTTCATACAACATTCCGTTTGTATTCGGTCAGATAAATACGCCTCTCTCTGATATAGTACACTTGTTAGCAGTTTATTTGGTTGCACTTTATTACATCCTTCCAAACATAAAGCTTTTTATACGTGGTAGAGCCATGCTGCAATTATATTAGTAGTATAGTTGTAGCACGAATGGGTCGGCTCGACCGGGGAAGGACCACGCTCTCACAGAATACCAGCGTGAAATAGTAGCTTAATGCTGCTATATTTCGTATTGTGAGTGTAGAGAACCGGAGACCCTTTTTACTGGAAATGAGGCATTCCATCTCAGTCCTCACGGGTGACAACGCATCTGCATTTTGATTTGTAATGGAAGATAGATGTAGATGTCTATGGGCCGCAGCAACCACTTACCATCAGGTGGACTGTGTGCTCGTTTGTCACCCAATTCTATATAAAAAAAAAGCTAAGGCTAGTTAGTTCTGCTTGAAATCGATTTTTTTAAAAGCTTGTATTGAATTCTGCAAAGAGCAAAAGTGAGAAGTCTTGGGACATTCGACAGAAGTGAAGCTTAAAGCTGTGATGTAGACTTTATTGTTTTTACTACTTCGAAGTTAAACCGTAATAGCTCAAAGGTTAAGTGCTCGCTGTAAATTTCACAGTACACCAGTAAACCGAGTTCGATTTCAGCCGGCACCAATAAAATTGGTAAATGTAGCTTAAAGTGTTAATTTATCACTTGCTTGGTGGCGGAAATAAAACACACATTTCCAAGATATGTGAAGCCTACACTCATTGGAGCAGCGGAGTGTAATTTTGCCCTAAAACTCTCCCGTAAAGAAAGAAGGCCTGTGCCCAAGAATAGGACGTATATATAGGCTTTAGCTTCAGCTTTTTATTCTTTACAATCTAATGGTTCATTTTTTAGCCTTAGCTTCTCGAGTTGCTTTTTTCTCAGTAGCATGTGCAAGCTGTTTGGCATTATTCAGATACCCGTTGTTGCGAAACCATTTGCTCATCGATAATTTCAGTCCATCTCAAAGATAGATTTATGCCTGAACTTCTTAGGTTTTTTTTGATGCCATTTCAATGAGATTTGCGATTTTTGTTATGATTTGTGTGGATCTTAGACTTAGCCATTGCCAAATAGCCTGTACCTTTAATTTTCACTTTTACTCAACGGAAGTCTGTTTTTTTTATTTTCAGTAAGCTTTTAACTTATTTTACTTATTTTAAGTCAGTGCTTGACTACAACCCCACCTGTTAGTAAAGAAGCTCTAGATGTCAAATTTTTGATTCTGATCCTAGATCGAGGATAAATGTAGATGTAACGTAATCTAACGAGGTAAGTGGATGCTATGTCCATTGTCACAGCATCCACTTACCATTGTATGGACTGTATGCTCGTTTGTAACCCTTATTCTATAAAAAAATCCCAATGCCTTAGTGTAACAAAAGCCTTTTCACTCTTTCTTTAAACATACCCAGATTATAACCGTATGTAAAGACAGATGGCGGGAAAATTATTGCATTGCTGCACGCGTTTCAAAAGACCAAGCAAGCCGTTCGATTCGAATGCGAAAAACATCGACAACACGGCGGATGCTTACTACAACACCTAGTTCTTCCATAGTGTAAAGGGGATGGAGACATTGAATCCGTAAATCATGTGTTACACTAATCTGTGCGTGAGCGCGATTTTGGCAAGATTGGTTGGTACCAATTCGGGGTTAACAATAAGTCTTTTAACACGCCTCTCCACTGGGTTCTCGGTGATATTTTGCAGCAACAACCCATAGAAATAATTGTTATGTGGCTTGCTTCTAAGTATGCCTTAGTTATCTTCACTATGACTCCTACTTTTCCTTTCCAACTTTCGTGACGTGTTCCTTTTTCTGAGTAAGTTCCCCATTCGAAACGTGCATAGAATAGCTTCGCTTCAAAAGGATAGAAATTAGATGCAAAGCTTTGAAATTTTACAAGGAATTTAAATAGTGAAAAATATTTAAATATACCTCACTATATTCACTCTAAGAAAACGGTGGTTCATGGGGAAATTAAGATCCCATAGGTAACTAAGTGATACATATTAACAACATATTTTAAAAGACTGATTGAACGATGGTTTTGACTGTCGCGTTGGTCCTATCACATATATTAACTTATCTTATATTTTGATCACTTTACAGCACTCATTGTCATGGGGAGGGGGGGGGGACATCCGTTCGTTTGAGTTATTCGATATAAGAGAGACCACATTCACAATAAAACTTGTACACTCCTGCATCTTGCCGAGGGACATTACATGTGACTGATGATAAAATCTGACTGATATTCTACGGCGGCTTGAAGTATGTTTAAATGGAAGCACGCTTTAAGACGTAGCCAATCTTGTAAGTGACACCTCTAACATATAGCACTACGCTACTACGCACACGCTCGACAGTGGCCGGCTTCAATCGTTCCCTATGACGTAGACACGGCACCCGAAGCTTGTTGTCGTTAAAACCTTCTTGGCGTGTTGGAGCTCGGCGGCCAGATGTTTACTGTTACAGATCCCTCGTTCTTTCTGAAACAAAGATTTACTCACGGTAGCTGACTATGGTGAAAATCATCAATTGTTTAAATATCTATCTGTATGAGTGATTTTTCTATACACAGTGTGACTCAAGTATTATCAGGTAGTCTTGGATACGTCAGATTATAATTCTAAACATAAGAACTTTTATCGGATGTAAGCACTTATAAAACAGGTTAAAAACGACCCAACAAATAACACACTCAAATCAACTAGTGACCTACCCAAAGAAACGGTCCAAAAAATTTAATATGGACGTAAAATCGATCTACGTGCGCCGAACCACCAAAGTTGTATGAGATACCAATAATGCACAAGCCTAATGCTCCACTACGTCCAATAGTGAGCCAAATTTATTCACGAACTTACAAATTGGCTCAATACTTAGCGAAAATACTCGCACCGTTTAGGGGACATACAAGAACACACACAAAGTAGGATTCCTCACATTTTGTCAGCGAGACTAAGCTAGAAGGGGTGGAAAATTACAGTTCTACCCTTAAATATTCGTACGATAGGTTTACCACATAACACTTTCCTGGGACAACTGCATACATCGATTTCCTACATGTCTTACCAGGTGCTCACGCCAGCTTACAGGGGAACATCACACACACAGGGGACTTATCATCAATTATCGATGCTTCTATTGACTTTTATTATTTACTATAATAATATATTATAATTTATTACTTTTCTTTGCAGGTTCTGATTTCCTAAACATATTGCTGATATAATTGTCTTTACTCTGAGTGACTCTAGATATTACAATTTATTTAGAAGAATTGCAGCATATCTAATAGTAGAAATTACCTGAACAAGGGAAACGTTGATATAGGACTCTAGGTCTATTTTTATAATACTTAACTCATTTAAATTTAAAATAAAGGGATATTACAGACTTTAAATTAGCTTATAATTTTTATTATAAGCTAATTTAAAGTCACGTTTATTTAGGTCACGATAGTGAGATATGTGATTTAAGATATAAAACGCAAATATTAATGTATCCATCTTAACACAGGTTTCATTGACCGCCAAGTTAGCTCTGCTTACATTTTTAATACGAGTTAAAAATAAAGAGACAAGTTATATTTAAAATGAATCGTGTGGCATCGAGTGGAATCTTCACATCTCACGGGCTCTTAATGTATGATTACTCGGTCCTCCCACCGTGTCCGGTGCTACCATTGGCTCCCTCTAATCCGACGCCGCCTCCGCTGCTTCACGCAGTCTACTTCAACACAACTCCATCGACTTAATAAACAAGTCTTGATGTCCATTGTCTCAGCACTATTATACCGACACATCGACATGTTCAATACCCGTCATAGATCTGTTAGAAATAAACGACAAAGAACGGGCCTCTCAATTGCGACTTATTACTCCCGCCGCTTGCTATACCATTCTTTCTTCAATGAATAACTTTATGTCTAAAGCACTCTAAAACGTTGCTTACGTTGCTCGTATCCATCTATGACGTAGAAAATTTTATAGCAAAGTAAAGTATGGTTTTGGTATCGATCTTAAGAAAGCATTTGTGTGGGTCGTTTATTTAGGTTTTGAAGCTAATACTAGAAGCGTTCGAGGCTCGTTATAGCTGACAATGGATGCATCAAGGTTGCCGGGCGAGTTTGCGTGAAGGCGCGAGCGTAAAACGAGGCGCCGGCGACAGGACGGGTGAAGACTAGCGGGGAGGGCGTAGGGCCCCCGCGGGAATAAAACCACTGCACTTTGCTAACGCCCGCGCTTCCCCAATAGCAAAAAGTCGAAGACGGAACGAAGCGACAACCACAGAGGTTCGCCTCCACCGCTGCATCGGATAAAATCGACATAGAATTAAAGAGAAATACAAAAATCACTCATTGTTCTCATAAAATGAATGTGCCGGGAATTGAATGTGAGGTTTTTTGTGAAAATATTCTCATACTTTTAAATGGGATCTCGTGTGGCGCCTCCTAATGATTCGTCGTTTTTGCGTCGGCGCGCGGTCCCTCGCTCCACTCTAGGCTTTTGGTGTGTCCGCGCATGTCACCACTTCGACCTTTTTCTTCAACTCTTTCGGATGTAAATTAAACAGTTTAGGCGGCATTGTCTCACGACGCGGCATTGTCAAAAAGGAAAATTTTCATTATCCTCTTTCTTATTTTTGTTTAATGTCGTTTTATTTTCCACTCTAACTCGCCCATATTTTAATGCTGTCAACAAAAAAAAATATTTTAAGCAATTTACACGGCGTTTTAAGCGCTTTTGGAGAACGTTAAATTAACTACTGCGAAAATATTCTATTACCCACAGTTTTTCTGAACTTAACATTTTTTAATTGGATATAAAACTTACACATAGTGATTATTCGTACGTCACGGGGTAAATATGACGACGCTTTACAGTGTCACTTATTCGCGGCTACTTCATCGCGGGTGAATATATATAGTATATATATATATATATATATATATATATATATATATATATATATATATATATACCATAAGATTTCCGGTCTGGATGTTTTTAAAATTTTTTCTAAATTTTCTTTACAGTGTTTAAAAGTCAATAGGTTTACGTCATCGCCTCGAAATCTCTGCTGAAAGAAAACTTGTGAAAATAAAATTACTAAGATCTCAAGGCCTCCGTTATTTCGCGGTAAAACTGTTTCACGAGTGTACGACAAAATTAATTCCATGTAATTCAGTTATTGATATAAGTACACCCATGAAGTAGTTTTTCATAAAGTACATTTTTTTGAATGATTTTAGAAACAAGTTCTAAAATCATTCAAAGGACGGTCGAAATATTTAAAATATGATTAGAAATTTACAAACAGTATCTTAAATATGATATAATTAATAAGAAGACAATAATTCAAAAGCAAAGGGCTTTCATTTATATAAGTAAAAAAGTTTATTAAGCGTCAAGTTTAGTTTAAGCAGACGTATGTGTAATGTTTGCATTTTCTTGCATATTCTGCCTCAAAACTGAATAGCGGAGTCGAATATTTACAAAATAAAAAAAACCAATAAGTAAATTATGCAGGGTTGCGGGTCTAGCAAACTTTGTTAAGTAAATTTTCCATTCGTCGTGAGGACTTCATATAACCTATATTTCAATTTTGTGTGATGATTCACATTAGTTTAAATCACTTTAGTGTGTGTATATAAATTAGTCATATTCGTATTTTAAACGAGGTCAAAATGAAAATTGACACGCATATGTATTTTTATGTATGTACACCGATTTCTCGAGGATAGCTGAACCGACTTAAATTATTCTTTTTAATAGAATATGGGTGATATGCGAGTACACAGTCCACCTGATAGTAAGTGGATGCTGTACATGTGTATATTGTGGAATCAAAATGCACATGCGTTGTCAACATTGAGGAGTATGATGGACGCCCCGTCGCCAGTTTAAGTGGTCTCTTTATTAAATAGTGTGTACAACAGGGTTTTTATGAACTTATTTAGATGACATTCTAGTTATCACCTTGAAGTTGTGTTACTTCTTAATTTTAATCAACTTCTTCATCATCATAATATTATACTCCCTGAGGAATGCTATAAGGCATGGCCACGAGCCACCTGCATTCGTCGACTTCCTGCATAACTTACCATGTCCTCACTTCATCCTTTTTTAAATAAAATTAACCTTTGAATAAACAGTAAAAACCGATTTCATGTTATATGTACGATGTTAATGTAAATCAAAGTTTAACTCAAAATATTTTATTGAAAATTCGTCTTCACAGTCAAGCAAGCTACGACGTCATTACTTCAATAAGCCCCTACAGTTTGAGACCTGGCAAAAGGAAGTGGCCAAAAATTCACAAGTATTTTTCTTCGAACGGTTACATGAAATAAATATATGTATACAGAAAAGTCAACATATCTAAGGAAGCTCCACGATTTCCTGATATGTGTAGTAACTTGGCCTTGCTATTCATATTAAGCTATTTTGAAAATTTAGGGCAATTGTTTTTGTTGGGATCTAAAGGTATATAGTATCTATTATTTATTCTAGTTAGTTGTTCCCTCTATCAATTTTAAACAAGAGAGGTGTCATCAGCAAGCAATTTTTTTATTGTGGTCCCAATATTGATCTTTGGGAAACGCCCGTAATTAAAGGTATACTCCAATAAACTTGTTTTTTGCAGCGTTTCCTTTTTGCAGCCGTTCAGACAATTTTTAAACTATTAAACAAAACTAATTTTTGAGCCACCATTATTTATTAACTTGTTAAATAGTGTATCATGACTCACATAATGGAACGCCTTTGATTACCTTTGGGGAAACCGTAATCACTGTCATGAAATGTTTTAAGCCAGAAATGCGATACTCGAAAACTTTGTTAAGAACTAGTAATGAAAGGAAGAGGAAAAAAGGTTTAAAACTGTTAGGATGACTTTCATTACCATATAATATAATAAATGTAATATTTAATAAATAGTCTATCACGCAGCGAAATCTCAAGCATATCTCTCAATAGCACGCTAAACGGCCACGAGCTTCCGCATACGGCCAACAGCGAAAGACCACTTCTTAGAAATATGTCATAACAAGCAACACGTGGTAACCATGATGAGAAGATGCGTTGTAAATCTTAATTTCCAAAATGATGTTAGGCTGAGCTAGTCGTTGGTGGATAAAGGATTCTCCCATTATTATTAGACGCAACTCATTGGTCAATAATTCATGTTATCCAAATATAGCCTTCGTCAATAAATTTGAGCGTTGTGCTACCAACAAGTACCGTGATGGGCCTGATACGACACATGATTTTGGCATTTCGATGTACATTTTTGATCCTATTCTTGACATTCTATTGGTTCTATTGAGAACATTGAGCATAGCGTTAAAGACTATATCTTCGGTATTTACCGACGATCGAAGGTGTGTGTACTCACATACTATTGATGTTAATACCGTATCTTTTCCAGTTCAGTTACTTGAAAACATCTTCCTTTTTTTACATGGGTAAATGCCTAGGCATACACGCCTCGCAGGGCGGAAGCTCAACTTATGTCGGACTCACACCGGTTAAAACCCCATGGTGTTTAACCTTCGTCGCATATTGACAGGGCCATGGGAACGCTTTCACACATATCCGCGTCCCCACCAGCGCCAACCGTCCCGTGGTGGCCCCTACTCAGGGAGGACCACCCCTCCCCATCTCCTTCTCAAGTAAGGCGCACCAGAACACATGGCGCGCCCTCCAACTACATATGCGCAACAGACGCCCTCATGTCCGATGCGCGAAGGCCATGGGGCCAGGAAAAACGAGCACTCAGATGCGCAAGCCTTCCCGACCCCAGAGACGGATCTCGTCTATGGCTCCGCCGCCAACTAAGATTCGGTTGCAGAGGGTAGGGGGAGCGGAGCCTCGAAATACCGACACTCCTCTCCCCCCGCAGCCCCACTATCACCGCATCAACTAACGGTGCAGCCCCTTCAGAGTCGCGTAGGATAGGGCAGTTGGATAGATTTCGTACGCAGATTCTGTACTCAGATTTCCAACGTAGCTCTACTGTACAAACACTTCTTCAGCACTTTGATACGACGATGGGACTGTTGATAGGAATGTGACGCTGACATTAATTTAGACGGCATCAAAGGCTTTCTCATTGTCCACAAACGGGAAAAGATTAGATAAACTAAGCGTTAACATAATCTGATAGCTGTGAATATTACCATCAGTGCGAAAGCGTCAGCTCTACGTTAAGCTTGCATGCCCTTTACAATTCTGCTTAAATGAGTATCGTAATATACGACGATATGAAATTCCAAAAAAATATTTTGGATTCCGATAGATGACCCTATAAATTCAATCATCTCGTCCACACCAGACGTAAAATACAGCAGCAGCGTTAAAGGTGCGAAACGTCTGGTCGTCAATCCATCTGCCAGGCATGATGATTAAAGCAAATTTCCGCCACCACAGTGGAGGCTTATGTCCAGCTATAGAATTTTGTGAGCTGATGAAGAAGAGGAAGAAGATATAACAATTATATGAAAGTGGCAACCCTACGTAAGATGCGGGTAGCGACATCAAATCAAATAGGTGTCGCGGTCACAAACTCTCGCTTGACTATTTATTCCGAATGCATAAACGTTCATTTGTTTGTACTCAGTGCAATGGCGGTGTGGTGTCTAAAGTCGGAATAAATAATAAAGGCAGAGCGAACTCGAGAGTCGTGACACCTACTCTTTCACTAATGGAGCGGCGACGCTACGTTTGTATTGCTCACTCTAATCAAGATCTTCGTCGTTTCTACCTTTTTGTTGGTCACACGGGCGGACATATCTCATTTATGGAAGTAACTCCTTTACCCCTCCGGGTAAAGTTCGAGTAGACGGCGTAAATGTATTGACTGAACGGTTCTTAGAGTTCAAAACTAATTTCCAGATGGAACGGACCGACAACATCGCCTGTTAAAAGTTTGTTTAACTGGCAGCGAGTCTCCAGTTTAATTCCCATGCCAATTGTGGCAAATATACAACATCAACTATTGGATTCACCTACTTATTTAAGTTGTTACAAGATAAGTCAAAGTAATTAAAAAAATACGACTGTACGTGAACAACCTATTTTAACAATATTTGTGCCAAGTAAGAAATAACAGTATTTTGTTGATTTCTTATAAATAAAATGTGATTAAATATATTTAAATAGTAATAACTCCATGTTAAGAAAATCCCTAAAAATCACGTAGGTACTAAAATATAAATATATCGAAATAGAGATTTATTATAATTAGTTTTTATTAAAATACGAAGAAGAACATTACCATTTTTTTAAAAAGAAGTTACAAAGAAACTTGCTGTCCGCCTGATGGTATACTAGTGCAATTTATGAACACCTGTAAATAATTTAAAAAAAACGCTACAGAAGTGAATTTTCCTCTAAGGACTCAGATAGAATGCCTCAGAGCTTGTAATTATTTTCAATACCTTAGAAGCCAGAACATAACAAGAACATAACAATGCAGGCACTGTTGCTGGGCGGTAGGTAAGAGGTGGTATGTACCCAGATGGAGATTCTTGACAGAAAAAGAGTAAAGTAAACGTTAAAAGAGGAATCACGTAATTATACTTTTTATAAAAAATCAATAATAAGCGTCGATACACGATGTAACGGAGGTGAGAGAGGTATGTTAGGATCATGCCAAATGGAAGTCCGTAGTCTCTGCCTACCCCTCTGGGTGATATGTGTGAGTGTTAACATTATATATATATATATATATATATATATATATATATATATATATATATATATATATATATATATATATATATATATATATATAAGCAATACTAAAATCAATAAATAGTATGGTAAGGCGACATTAGTTTGTTGAAAATTTGATGACAAAGTCGCGTAAATTAGCACTAGAATGCACATAATATCGTTACGTATACACTAGCGCTTAACTCTAACAAATGTATCCAGTGACAAACGACTGAGCAACGCTTTAAGATTAACTCAGTCAATTTAAGATAAAATAATGTCCCGAGTCCTGCATGTGGGACTGTGTGATCACTCTATAATAATGGAAAAAAGAGTAAAGATAGTGACCTACAGTCAACATCCTTTAAGAAACAATTTGAGTAGATGTCTAATTCAATGTTTGATTTATTGTGCCAGATTTAAGACTGTGGTGTTGGTGCTTTTTTGGTTTTATTCGGTTGGATTGTTTAAAATACTTGTACAGAAAAGTTCATTAATAGGACTGCATTTTAAAATAAGGATTTCTTATTTTAAATAAACTTGACGCGATGAATAAGTGTCAAAATTATCGATTTGTACTTAAAGCATTTTTTAAAGCAATTTTGTTCATACAAATGGTCATTTTATTCTAAGCCGTTACATAAATTAAAGCCGTTATGTGAGCTTTGTAGCTACTTTTAGCTACCCCAAGAACAGTTACAGTCTAAAACATATGTCTCACTGCCCTCATTTTTGATAGTTTGCCACGCCGTCACTGTGAATTTGGCGGTCTTAACACGTCTTCAGAATATTTTATTTCTCACACAAGAAGTGTCCTCAAGATGTTTTTCTGTACTACCAAGCATCTGGTAATTCATTTCTTGAAATTGTAACTAACAATTTCGTTCGTAACGCCGGGAATCAACCAGATTGCTCGCATGCTGTGTACGGCCTGCGCTTAGCCCCTGTGCTACCACGATCCTCTTTAAATTTATAGGACAAAGTAAAGTGAAGAGATTTTCTAAGAGCTACGATATAAATTATTAACGGCCGTAATAGAATCTGTAATCTGAAGACAAAGTCTAATTGAATATAGTTTTGAATTATACAATCATTCGTTACGCAGAAAAACTTTAGTAACTTCAGTTTTTGTTTATAACTACCCTATTTTCCAATGTCATTATTTTCGGGCGTCATTTCTATCGCGTGATAAGAAAAAATAATTCAACGCCAAAACTTGACTTGTTTTCCTAATTTCATTTTACTATATTTTGCCTTGGTTTTCATGTGAATCGTTCCATTGATTTATTATTGAGTTTCTTTATTTAGTCCTGCTATTTCCACATTGGTTGCTTTGTTTAACTGCACTACTTTAACGATAACGGTGATTTTACTAATGAAACCGTGCATTTTTGTATAATTAAAAAGTTAAAATTTAAATAAATACAGATAAGAAACGGTAGGCTAAAAGGAAATTAAAAGCGCTTGAGTCAAATTTTGTCTAATTTAATTCCATATATACGTCTAATTAAGTAGATAACAGTCGAGATATATTATATCTAATTTTTGAAATAAGAGAAATCTAATCTTGAATACGTATCTTCCTTATCTGTACAAAAAACTCAATGCTCAGTAAATGAGTTCAGCCGTATAACTTAGATGTACAGCGGAGAAACATCAAATTTGCATAAACCGTAGAACACAAAACTCCGAAGAATTAAAATCATGAAACAACGTTTGTGCATTTAAACGCGAACTTATTATTAGTCATGAAGCAATAAATTTAGGCTCCCTCTTTATGATTTAAATAACAAGTACGAGTAAAACTATTGCATACACAGTTACGAATTCTATACATAATATACCAGAATATGTGCTTACTTGAACACAAATTGAATATTTTCATCAGAATAAAACTACTAGTAGCTTTATGACAAACGTTCTTCCTAAAATATGTACTAAGTCAAAATTATTTTTATTCATACTGAAAATAAAATACTATTTGAGGAATTATTGTCCGATAAAATCTTAAATTTACTATATTTTGATTAAAATTACGTTATATGTTTTATGTTAAATTTACTTTTAAATATTAGTAGAGTGATATTTCATTCTTAGCTATGCTGTCATAGAGGAACAGAAATTAAGATCAAATTAAAATCAAGACATCTAAGTTAAATAACATATGCGTGAGGTACCTAAGTATATGGAATTTGTACTTAAGTTTTTTTCAATTTGAACTATTTCAATGAAATAGAAAGTAGTCAATATGATAAATTGAATATATTTTTAATAATTGCTATTGATAATATGAAATGTAAATTGAAAGGAACATAATAAGAGAAATAAGTATAGACTTTTTTACCGATAGGTATCAATCCACATTCCAAATGAAACAAACAGATCTAAAACTTCAATCAAGGAATCTGCAAGAATATTCCCAGGTACACAGCCATTATAATGTGGAAGATTCTCGCCGAAAGTGGCTGTTAAATTTCTTACTGTTGCCATTTTATTACTGCCAACTCGTTTTAATATGTGACGAAAAAATCTTTCGAAAAAATAGGCGCCACCAACCAAGAAGAACTTCGACGGCGTAGTTCGGGTACAACTTTGGGTATTTTCATCTGAAATAAAAGGAAGTTTATTGCGTTACAATACGGTCCACAAGCAGATACGATCGGCTGGTTTCAGCGCAGTCGGCAGTTGGATGCTTATATTATCGTGTAGCATATTTTTTACGCGCACCTTTTGTAGGTTTGGGTTTTGTGTTAAAATACACACCTAAGTATCATTAGCTATAAACACACTTCTTTGTGTCTACCACTGGAAAAAATAAGGGCAATAAAGTGGGAAGATTCAAGCGCAGAGCGGATTTGGAAGAAGTGTGGAGTGGGATTCCGTTTTTAAGAGTGCTTTTCAAAATGTTCAGTTGTAATTATTTTTTTCTTACACAGATATTGCGCCGCGGTAATAATCCAAAAATGAAATTGACCAGTCGTACGGTTTTTATGATGCATAAAAGTAAAGTAAAGTAAAGTGACAGCCTATATACGTCCCACTGCTAGGCACAGGCCTCCCCTCGTTTCTGAGAGGGTTTTAGGGCAAGGAAGTGTCAGCCGCGCTACCCCAATACGTGTTGGCGAACTTCACATGTCTTTTTGTTCATTTTCTTCACATGCAACATTTTTTTCTTATTCCTCAGGTTTTCTCACAATGTTTTCCTTCACCGCCAAGCACGTGGTAAATCAGCACTTAAAATTGCAATTAACAATTTCATTGGTGCTGGCGGGGATCGAACCCGGGTTACTTGCGTTCTGTTTATATAACCATCTGAGCTACCACGGCTATCATCCTATACTATTAAACGAGCAATTCTTGTATATATATATATAATCGGGATCTCGGAAACGGCTCCAACGATTTTCACAAAATTTAGCGTCCAGGGAGTTTCGGAGATAATAAATCGTTCTAGCTAGGATTTATTTTTAGAAAATGTCTTTTTGTCCGTGTTTTTAGGCAATGAAAAACTGCTACAATATCGTTAGAATAAGAAGGTAAATTTTGACAAATTGTTAATGATTATAAATAGCTTAATTGGTATAATGGGCGGTCACAGAATCGTAAAACCCCGGTTCGAGCCCAGACCGACCGACCGACTTTTTTTAATTTTTTTTTCAAGTTCCTTTCTTTTTTGAGAAAATCTATTTTTTCGAGCCCTTTTTTTAGTATTTTTTAATAACACAAAATTTTTTTTTAAATTAATATAATTGCACTCATGATTTTTTATTCAAATAACCAGTTCCGTTTTTTCTGTTATGTCGCTAAGATCAAAAAATATTATTTATATTTCACCAGTATGTAATTTGTATCTAAATATAATTTCCAAAACACACCAATTAAAAAAAATCGAGCGAAAAATACCGAGCAAAGCTCGGTCAACCGGGTACTGCTTTATTGATTATATATATATATATATATATATATATATATATATATATATATATATATATATATATATATATAAATATATATATATATATATATATATATATATATATATATATATATATATATTTATATATATATGTGTGTGTGTTTGTGTGTGTGTATAATTTTATAAATTTCATGCATCATAACTTTATTAGAAAGTATTACATTTTAACACCTATAACATAGTTCGTTAAATTATTCTATATATAATTCATATAAATAGTAATAGTAATAATAAAATATATTTAATATAATAAAAAATTAATATTCCGATATATTTAATTAGATAATTAAATATATCGAAAATAGAAATTAAGTAAACAACGTATTTGGTAAATAATAAGTAGCCGCTTCTTCACAAATAAGCTCTTAAAGCCTTTGAGCGACAGAGGCAGCGCCTACGCAATAATGCCTTGCTACCTCCCCCCTTGCCCTTTCAATCCGCTCCTCACCGCGCATCGCACCTCAGCCGCCGTATGCCTTGGCGCCTTATTATGTTGCCTTTGTTTTCAAATTTAATTGGCCCCTAAAAGATAACTTATCTTGATAACAAACGATGACCAATAAACCAGAGCTTGGGAACAACTGACTGTTATTCCAGATAAGATTGTGATGCTGAACGACGTTTAATAGTATACATTCTGCAGCTGATAGTGTGTAAGGTAGAAATAGTTGGATCTGCCTGTGCAGGGAAGGAAATGACAGTATGCCTCTTCATAATTCCTTAACAACTGATAAAACAAAAGACGCTTATTTTCTTTAATTATTTTTACTGGTATTGTGTTGTCTACTACTGAACTACCTACTATTTATTAAAGCCTTTACGGAAACCGGCTTTATGAGCAAACTAGAAGTCGTCAAGTCTATCTGTGAGACGATTCATAATGATCCACGTAACGCCCCTAAGCCGTGTTTCGTGAATCGTTATAATAATATAATAATAATAATAATATTCCACAACTATCACACAACGCCATCTAGTCCCAAGATAAGCAGAGCTTGTGTTATGGGTACTAGACAACTGATAAACATACTTATATATTTCTAAATACATAAATATTATAGATAAATTACACCCAGACACAGAACAAATGATCGTGCTCATCACACAAACATTTGTCCTGGGTGGGAATCGAACCCACGACCTCCGGCATAGCAGTCAGGGTCACTAACCACTAGACCTACAGGCCTAAAGAATAGGCCTAAAGGCCTTATGATTCAAAATTCCGGAAAAGCTATTTTCTTCAATAGTGTTGTAACTTTTCTTGACGAATATTTGTTCAATGACACAATTTTATTACTTATCAATTACAATTATTCTTCCATTTTCATACCATCTGTGTTAAAATTGAAGACTATTGTTGTTCCTACGTAACGATCATATATCGTTACACTAACATCTTCTACCAGACAAAAACGGTTGATAATGGGCGGCGGTAGTCATTTACCATCAGGTGAGCCGCATGCTCATGCCTGATTTACTATACAGTCTTCGGAAGCACATACAGAAAGTGTGAGTATCCTTTTAGTTAAATAAACTATAAACTAGTTGGACTCCTCTCTACTTACTACGCATCTGATTCACATAGCTAAATTCAACTTAACGCTACAAACATCGCCATCAATGCTGAACACAACAACTACTTTACACAATTGATGGTTAAAAATCTTGACATTTTCATCATCTACTTTAATATCGTTACCTGAAAGTTAACATATCTACGAACTTAAACGCTTGAGCTGCAGCTACATATATTACAGTTGTAGAACGAATGGGTTGGCTTGACCGGGGCAGGACCATGTCTCAAAGAATACGAGCGTAAAATAGCAGCGTAATGCTACTGTTTCGTATGGTCAGTGTTAGAGAACCGGAGGATCTTTTTAATGGAATCGAGGCATTCGCATTTCATTTCAGTCCTCAGGAGTGACAACGCATTTGCATTTTGATCCTTAGTTGATAGGATAAATGTGGATGTCTGTGGGCCACAGCATCCACTTACCATCAGATGGACTGTGTGCTCGTTTGTCACCCAGTGCAATAAAAAAAGAGTTTACTCGCATAATATTGGGTCCTTCCATATGAAATTAGCGTTTTGTTGTACTGACCACTTTAATCTGAATCATCTCCTCTTTGGTTAAGAATTTTAAATTCAAATTTATAAATTCGTTTAACTGGTACATTTGAGTTTTCAAAACAGTCATTCATTTGTTTTCCTCATCATTTTTTTCTTTGGCGCCGCTTATTACCGCACAATGGAAATCATGAAATATCGATATATTTACGAGTACGAGTTAGTATTTTAAATCGAATCGTACGATAATCGGAAAAGCTCGTCGCAGTGGCTGAACCCTGGAGACCCAGCCAAATCCTGCTCTAAACGAAAATTGACTTTAAAAAAGTTACTTGAGAGTGTTTGGAGGACTAGCGCCGGTGTCGTTCACTACAGCTTACTAAACGCTGGCCAAACGATTACGGCAGATATCTATTGTCAGCAACTGCAAACCATGAATGAAGAATTAGCTGCTAAACAACCGAGAGTGGTCCATCGCTACAGGCCACTGCTGCTGCACGACAACGCAAGACCACACACTGCACTTCAAACAACTACTAAGTTAGATGAGCTAAAATTGAAATGTCTGTGACATCCACCGTACTCCCCGGACCTTGCTCCAAGAGATTACCATTTTTTCCGGAATTTAAACAACTTCTTACAATAAAAAAAATTCAACTCCGATACGGCAGTCCAAACCGCCTTCAAAGAGTCTACTGATTCTTGCTCCCATCCTTTTTTTCATAAATTATGAGATGGCAAAATTGCATAGAAAACAACGGTGCATACTTTGATTAATTAAATATATTTTACAAAAAAAAATTGACTTAGTATTCCTCCCGTACAAAATGCCAATCTCATATTATGTAAGGAATTATTACTTACAAGGAAACAAGACTAATAATACTAGCGCCCCTGTCTGTCTTACACCATTGCTTATACTACGCGACCAATGCCTAGGGTGTCACCATTTCCATAACCATTACCACCATTCAAAAGTTCACTGCTAACATAGACCTCCCTATAGATTGTCCCATACGAGTAATTTTTGCTATAGATGCCACGCTTGGCAAGTGGGTCGCCAACTGCATATTTTTATTTTCATCTGCTGTTAGCGGGGAGATGCCGTTGCTCATCTCCTGGTTTAACTTCTCTCTGTCACCTCCTACGATCCTCACTTTAATGGAGGCTACACAGCTATGACGGTACAGTATTAGCAGAGAAACATCAATCATTTTTTTTGGCCAAAAACCAGAAAGTTTTTTGTGCATTCATGGACTTGGAAAAGGCTTATGACAGAGTGGACAGGAATGTGTTATGGCAAACACTGAACTCATATGGGTTGAGCGATGGTTTGATACAGGCATTAAGGTCTCTTTATAGGGACTCTAGTGCTGGTGTCAGGATCAATGGGGTCTACTCGGACTGGTTTGGCATCCAAAAAGGTGTCAGACAGGGCTGTGTAGCTTCCCCTTGGCTGTTCAACCTATTTATGGACGGGTTTTTGCAAACTTTGAAAGATGAAGAATGTGGGTTAAGAATGGGCGAGTTAACCGTCAAATGCCTTTTTTATGCCGATGATCAAGTCATATTTGCGTCATCGGCGGCTGAGTTGCAAATGATGGTTACATTAATGAACTGGGAATTAAAAGAAAGGGGAATGAAAGTGAACGCATGTAAGACGAAAGTGATGGTTTTTGAAAGAGAAGAAAGCAAAACGGTATGTGAAATAAGAATAGAAGGAGAGTTAATTGGAAGTGGATGAGTTTGTGTATTTGGGATGTGTATTTAGCAGGGATGGTAGATATGATAGGGATATAGAACGACGAGTAAATGAAGGGAATATAGTGAATGGGGCACTACACTCTATTATGAAGAACCAGAATGTATCAAAACAGGCACGTATGGTGATTCATACTGCTGTGTTAGTCCCTACTTTAATGTATGGTAGTGAAAGCTGGGTGTGGCAGAAGAAGCACGAAAGTAGAATAAATGCTGTAAAATGCGGTCTTTAAGGAATATGCTAGGGTTGAATCTGAATGACAGGGTGAGAAATTGCGTGATAAGAGATAAATGTGGTATGCAAGATGATGTTGTGAGCAGGATTAAGAAAGGAATGCTTCGGTGGTTTGGTCATATGGAAAGAATGAATGATTAAAGAGTGACAAAGCAAATTTATATGGCAGATGTGAACGGCCGAGTCGGGAAGGGACGCCCTAGGAAAAAGTTTATCGACCAAAATTGGCGATATTTTGAAAATGGGCCACGTTAGAAGTACCCTTAACCGACGAGCACGTATGCGTAGATAGATGTAAAAGAGGCGAAAGAGGTATGTCAGGATCGTGCCAAATGGAAGTCCGTAGTCTCTGCCTACCCCTCTGGGTGACAGGCGTGAGTGTTTATGTTATTATGTTATCAATCACGTACTGAACATTACAATCGCATTCGTAAAACATCTTACCTGCTAAAAGTGCATTAAAAACAATAAAGGCAGGCTTTACGAATACCTCCCGCTGTCCCCTACAACATCAGCATGTCAAAATATGTCTTAATCACTCCAAAAAAAAACAAGAAAAGTATTAACATTGGTCTCTTCCATCGATATATTACGACATTATCAAACTTATTCCCACAGCGCTCGCACCAGCGAGCTGTCTCGAGTAACACTCGCAAAATACACATGTAAAGCAAATAAAATACATCCAACAATCTGCTGCCAATGGGATCGCCTTGCAGACCGTCCAATACATGATACAGGAATCCCACAGTTTGCCTCTCTAGACCTGCACCGCAGTTCAACTCCAGATGCTCACAAAATAAACAGAAAAGGTAAATATCTGCCGCGTTTTTATTTTCCCGTAGCTAACATATGCGGAAGTTTTTCACCAAAAAGATCTAAGTACCGCACAAAAAGTCTACAATAGCTATGCCAAGTTTCAAGTAAACAGCAACCGTCACTCACCACTGAGAAAAATGGCGATGACACATATGATATGCTGTTGTCTGCGGAACTAAAAACAAAAACGCAGCAACGCCGTCAATGACGCCAATACTCATCAGCACTTCATCATTCATAATCATTAAATCGCTTCACAAGTACACTGCTGAACATGGACCTTCCATTCATCATCATTACAGCAATTGTCCTCTAAAGGATATAGGCTTCCCCAAGGAATGCTACAAAGAACAGTCCCAAGCCATCTGCATTCATCGACTTTCTGCATGGCTTGCGAGCTCGTCACGTCATTTAGAGAAAGCCTTCATACACATTGCTTATAATTACGAAGCTGTCACTCGAGAACCTTCCTTCCCTATCTGTTGTCGGTTCTTCGAACTATAAGGTTACTGATCCATTGGGCTATGTTGCGTACTCCGGTTCAGCTGCGGATATTTTCATTAAGAAGTCTATCACGCGGGGAAACTCCAAACAATAGCTCAGTATTAGTCTAATAGCTCAGTTGTTATTCGAGTACTGGTGGGAACCAGTACATACTTGAATTCTTATTATTCAAGTACTAGTTGGTGAATTCGTTTGAATCGAAACGGACAATAAAAGTAAAAAAAATAAATAAATGACATTACAAATGTTAAAACTAAATCTACGACTAAATAAATTTATTTGTAACAATTTACATTTTTGTTATATTATGTAAAAAAAATTAATAATACATTATCGATACATGGTTTTCAATTTTATTATGTACAAATACTAATTGTAAATCGATAATTGTATAAATATTAGTAATTTAAGCATTACCTCTTACTTGTACAGATTTAAGACTGTGCGATATACATAAAATATTAATAACGATATTTTCAAAAGAATCAAAAGCGGTAAAAAATGGTTTTGTTTACTTTATTTAATTAAGATAATGATAATATATTTACATAGACAACTCGTAAAAATGTCCTATTATGAAAGTCAAAAATTTCAAAGAAATTTCTGCATATAAAAGTATAATTCAAATTAGTAGATAATTTCAGTTAGTTGTTAAATATTCGAGAACAGAAAGATTTATAGTAATTAGGTAATTACAACCGCAGTAAAACTCATTCATATGTCCTGCTGTCTAAATGAGATGGCCAAAATATGCCCCAAGCTGTACAAAAATAAGACTATTGCCATTAATTGAAATAAAATAAAATAAAAAGAATTTTGAATAACTATTAAAATATGATAGCAGCTGTTGAAAAATAATTAAGTTTAAAAGTATTTAAAGTGATTTCTTCTCTTTGACGTCACTCTATAGCACCTTTAATGTGGCCATATAGTACTTAAAAAGATCAGAGTAGGGAAAAAACATTAGCTAGACTCATAAAAATACTTTGTATATGACATATTATGTATAAAAACAAGACTTCAATTAGTGAATTAATACATCAAAATAATCAAAATACACTTAAGGATAGGAGTTTATGTATTTGTTTAATACAGCAACAGCTTAAACATGTAGCGTTACATTATAGGTTAGGGTTATTTTAGTTTTATATTTAGTACTTGAATCCATCCGTCAAGCATCAAAACAGTCAAAGCGTCAATGTCAGACTTGATCTGATTCACGTTTACCGACTTACGCGCTGTTTGTCGGTCTTTTCCTTCGTATTTATGTTTTATCGTATTTTACTTTTATTTAATAAGTGCCGTAGCCCCATGCGAGTGCTCCACTAAATAAATAATATAAACGGTGTAATACATACGTTTAATTATTATCTGTCTAATATGCTTCGGTCAGTAATAGTATTAATATAATTATATTACAAAAATTAGTTACTAATAATAATTTTAAAGGCTGAAAAAAACTGCTGTCCTTGTTATTTTTTAGCTAAACCAGTTAGGATACGTCCTAATCATCATGCAATACATTAACCTACATAACACTCATGAATTGGAACTTTATTAATATCTACATTGTAACAATGATAAAAACTGACTGCCAAAATCAACTTTTTTTAAATCTTTATAACTTTTATCCACTACTGCATAGCTATATGCACGTTTCTAATTTACGTAGAATATTTGTACTTTCAAATGACATAGACAGTACAGTCTGGGGCACAGGTTCATACAATTTTCGGCCATCTCCTTTGTGTAATACAGGAGTCTGAAGCAGTAGTACAGATGAATGTAATTTATTTAATAAAATAGTTAATTTTCAAGATTATACCCATCTTCAACATCAATCATCATCAACGTTACAGCCCTTCACAAGTCCACCGCTGAACATGGGCCTCCCCCCAAGGAATATGGCACAAAGCACGGTCTTGAGCCACCTGCATCCATCGACTTCCTGCATGTCTTACAGGGTCGTCACTCCATCTTGTGGGGGTCGCCCTACACTATGCCTACTTTTCGTCAGTTGCCATTTCTTTGAGGTATATGGCGGGCCCTATGCTACTTCAGCTTACTAATCCTTTGGGTTATGTCGATCACACTTCAACATCAATAGTGTTACTTGTTGTAGTTGTACTATTTATAAATATTTTATATAATTCCCAATACGAAAATATCCAAATTATAGTAACAATTTCATCAGTGAGAGTCTGTGCAACAGTTAAAATACATACGATATGATGTCATTTACTTATTTATAAAAACAATGAATGCTTCATTGTAAATCAATAAATATGTAAGTTGTATTTAAGTAAATGAACTAAAAATGTAAATTCACGACATTGTAATTCACTAATTACGATGCACCATGTATTGTTTAAGTTGACTGGGTCAAGTCAAGCAGTTGTGGAAATTTTCGTGAACAACACGTGATATGTATTATTCGTGTTTGAAAAATGGACAATCGTTCAATACAAATATTTTTAAACGAATTTTGTAGTATTGTGTGCTCATGTGCCGGCTGGTCTAATGGACGTAAACGCCTGGTCATGCCATCAAATAATGACAGTGAGGGAATAGAGAGTGCACCTATGCTTGTACACTCGTGCACTAACCCGTTCTGTGTTTGGCCACCGTGCCCGAAGTTCGGTCTCGAGACCATTGCAATCCTTAACGCTTTCAGCAAACTCCTACCGAAAGAGCTACAGAAACTAATATTTAATTTCTCATAGATTATAATAATTATTAATCCGAACGAGACAGCGAGTAAGTTTGCTCTACAAGTTGAATCTTCCAAACGGACTTAACCTTTAATTACATTTAGTGCGATAAAAATATTCTGGATTTTTTTATTACACCGAGTCCAGCGTTGCAGTTGCTTAGACAACATTACTTGCAATGCACCTCAAAGCTCACTGAATTAAAAAAATATTTCCGTTAATTTTACTTATATTTAATGCCCAACGTTTCGCGTGCTAAAGCACATAAATGATAAGCCGTGGATGATGTACAAATACATCATCAATGGCTACAGGGGAGCTGACTGTATTTGAAGTCCCGAACTCGTAGTTAGACCAAATTACCTTCAGCTTTTAATTATTAATTTTTAGTCCGATCTACGCAGTACAAACTTCCAGTACCTTCAATATATGACTTGCATAGGTTTAGATTTAATTTTGTTAATATGGGAGCCCAAGAACATTGATGTAAAAGGCGGTCTTCTCTGTTTTAATAAGGTTTTATTTTTAAATTTCAAGAGCCTCACGAATTTGAAGAAGAATTTGAGGTTTATCAAATCTGATAACCAGAAATTAACAGTATGTGAACATATTCAGTATAATCACCACCATTATTTACCTGGTAATAGATTAAAAATAGTTTGAGTTTCACGTCAAATACATAATTTTTAAGTAGATTTTTATTGATAATTTGTTGTTCCTACGTAACAAGGATCCACACACATCCACACTGACTTTAGAAGTGGTCAGTACTGAGTGCCTAACTTCTCTGTTTTATTTAAAGTGTAGTATTTGCGTAAATACAAATCATTATTTAAAGAACAAACAAAAGGTATGCAACACTCAATGTACTCTTTATTAATATAGTGGAGTTTTAAACTTACATGCAATCCATTTATTTATATTTAAACTTTATTCATAATCTACATACTCGTACATATAAATATAATTGCAGTGTCTGTCTATAACATCGAAATAGCTAGTTTCTATTAAGCTCAAGAGATTATTTGCATGCTGTTAAAATATGAACATTTACATATTCTAACTTGTACACTCCTGCATCTTTAAAAATTTCGAACATGTTCAAAATCCGCGTCGAGCGTGTACCTGCTGTACTGCCATATGTTAGAGGAGTCACTGACAAGATTGGCTACATCTTGAAGCGCGCTTCCATCAAAACATACTTCAAGCCGTTGAAGAAGATTGGTCAGTTTTTACCATCAGTCAAGTGTAATGTCCCTCTGCAAGTTGCAGGAATGTACAATCGTGATTGTGAATGTGATCTCTCCTACATAGGACAAACTAAAATATCAATTAAAACTCGCGTTAAAGAACATATAGAGCGGTTAACTATGACATCTGGACGTTGAACATCTCAGTCCCGCCCGTGACCATGAGTGCTATAAAGCGTTCGGAACGTCGGGTATTTAAAAAGTTAAATATACGCGATAAATTCCGTAAAAACTAGTATTATTTTAATGTTCAAAATCGACCCCACCTTAAAATCAGATTTGATAAACCACAAATCCTCGCAAAAGAACACCGATTCCTACCAAGGATGATACGCGAGGCTATTGAAATTAAAAAAAAAAACATCCTAATTTCAATAGAGAAGATGGATGAGTGCTGCCATCTGAATGGAATGCTATAATTAACAAAATTAGACTCAAACCCAAGCATATCGCTACAAGACTTCAGGATACTGTAAGCTCGTTCTGCGAAGATCGGACCGAAAATTAATATTAAAAATCTGATGGTAGCCGGACTATTAAGTACAATGGGACGACGTGGACGTCAAACATCTCAGTCCCCCCGTGACCATGGGTGCTGCAAAGCAATCGAAACGTCGAGAATTTAAAAAAATAAGTTAAAGTTGTAATTAAACGCGATAAAATCTGTTAATATAGTTTTATTTTATGTGTAGTTTTTGCGTAAATTTAAATCGTTACTATTTGGCTTCAAACTTTATTATTTATATATTTTGTATGTTTTATTCAACAAAAGCCTGTTAAATTTAGGAAGGACCTAGCTCCTGTTACTCAAGTTAAACTTTTACAGTAGCTAGGGTCACATTGGTATGTAAAAATTAGTTTTTGTTGCAATAAAGATTTTTTCAATTTTCAGTTTTAATTTTCAGTCGAGGCATTTCATCTCAGTGCTCGAAGGTGATAACGCAGCTATATTTTGATTCTTAATCGAGGATAAATGTGGATGTCTATGGGCCACAGCATTCACTTAACATCAGGTGGACTGTGTGCTCGTTTGTCACCCAATGCATTAAAAAAATCTATCCCACCGATATTTATCATCGACGAACTGAAAGTGTTTACTTAAAAAAATAACTTCACAAAGCTACGTAGCGTAAGCTTCCACACAGAAAATAAATTTCAAAGAAAAGATTTTTAATAAATTGGTTAAAGAGAAATATAAAATTATTATCTAATAAAGTATGTAGTAAGCACTACAGTCCGTAGAGCACACGTAGGTACAGGACCTGTAAATTAATTAAAGGGGAAACCTATGAAGGTCTGATCCAGTTTAACTGGACAGTAGGCAACTAGCGTTAGAAAGATTCGAGCATAATCATTACACAGTTTGAAAGAATCGATATTACAGTTTTTGATACCTTAAAAATTTTAATATATTTTTTTTAAATTTTTATTATATATTGGTTATTTATATTATATTATTTATATTATATATTGTTAAAATGACTAAATACACTGATTCTAGAGCTGATACTTTCTTTCATCTTCATCACTATCAATATTACAGTATAAGTCCACTGCTGAACATAGGCCTCCCCCAAGGAATGCCACAAAGAACTGTCCTAGCCTAGCATATCCGTCGACTTCCTGACTTCAGACTGCCCTACACTTTGTTTACCAGTACGACACTACCCTCGAGAACCGTTCTTCCCGATTAGTAATACGTTCTTCAAGCTATATGGCCGGGCCATCGCCACTTAAGTTTACTGATATGTTTAACTACGTCGGTTACTCTGCTTCTCCTCTGCTACCCTACCAATAGCTCAATGAGCGACTTTGCGTTTCCTCATGCAGCCAGCAGTGACCACGTCTCAGATTCATATGTATGCACTCACATCACACAGTGATTGTACACTCTTGTTTTCAATATTTGTGGTATACGTGATGAGAAGATGTAATCTCTCGAACCCAGCCGAGTTGAACCCGTCAATTGACCCTTCAGTAGAAATTGACTTTACCTTGTCAGACAATTTGTCCTAGGTAAACATACTCGTCAATAACTTTGAGCGTAGTGCTCCGAACAACTACCGGCATACATAGGTGTAACATAGACGATATTTTCTTAAATACACCATATATACGCATATATTAATATGGTTGACATTATTTATAATAATAAAGGCTTTCTGTTTGTCTTTATTGACCAATACTATTAATATTATAACAAAATTAAAAAATCCAACTAGTTTTTTGACTCCGCTTCCATCAAAATATTCTATTATTTTGCACCGATAAAATACACCGATAGAGCTGTAGGTAATTCAGGAGAAGAGCACTTGCTATAAAATTTCATAGTTCGCGCAAACTGAATTTTATCTCTGATGGTATTGAGGAAATTGTAAATTATTATTAAACTTATGTGGTGATTTACCACGTTCTCGATAACAATGGAAAATATTGTGAGAAAAACTGGATATCAGAGAAATGACAAAAAAAAAACATTAAAGCAATGCGGTGGACGCTTTTTCGCTTCAAATTCTTTTTTAGAGATATCAGATGAGAAGTAAGGACATAGGCTTCCAGGAAGGCGCTTCCTCACAAAACTTTACAATTTTACGCTTAACCATAACTCTGAGTCCTTCTCACCAGCGTGCAAACAGTTTATTATTAAGCTTGAGATCATTAAGCATGTCACACAGTAGGAAGTAGTTTTCATTATTTTTTATAGGATAGGGTGACAAACGAGCACACAGTCCACCTGATGGTAAGTGGTGGCTTTGGCCCACAGACATCTACATATTTTTGCGATTACAAATTAAAACGCAGATGTGTTGTAAGTACAAGTTGTAAGTTGTAAGATGGAATGCCTCGCTTCCAGTAAAAAGGGTAATCGGTTCTCTACACTCACCACGAAACAGCGGCATTAAGCTACTATTTTATGCTAGTATTCTGTGAGAACGTGGTACTTCCCTGGTCGAGCCGACCCAGGAAAGGGAACCCTCCGTAGTCGAAGCTTGGTTGGAGACAGATCCCTTAATCTAAAATCCGCTGCTGGTTTTGGGAAGGTTGTGACTTCTGACTACCGAGTTCTTGATTTTCCTGGCCTAATAGCTCCCTATGCTACTGTCTACTGTCTACTACTGTCCTACGTTCCTGGCCTAATAGCTTCCTATGCTATGTCCATAACCAATGGCGTAACGTATAACGTTACGCCATTGGTTATGGACGTCTTGTAGATAGGTATTTTGCCTTAAAGCCATGTGTTTCGTTTGTCAAGAGAAGAGGGACCGAGTGAGGTACTGGTATGTATGCAGGCCCTGTCAATATACAGAAAAGGTAGACCACTATGGAGTTTGAGTCGGTGTAAAACTGACAAAACCCGTTATAGCCTGCGCGAGGCACGTATGTGTAGGCCAAAATGAATAGAAAATAAACACGAAAATACCAAATATGTATGTATATATATATATTATGTATTACTACCATACTCATACAAATTGTGCAGTGTCAGAAACCACGAGGCTGACGACCCCAAACTATATTATTATATAACATAGTTACATTATTGCAACCTAAGCGTACTTTATTCACATTAGTGTAATTAAAAATGATAATATTATATTTTTATATCTGAACGCTATTAGAAGCTATGAAATCGCAGAACGCATTACAATGCAGCCGGTGTATCTACGCGGTCTACGCATATTTGGAGTCTTATATTTATTTAACGGTTTTTCGTAGACCAATACTACTCAGCTTCAAGTTACAGTCCAGTAAAATAATATTACTTGTTTGTAAACCTATAACTAAAAATAATAAAGGGTGGCAAACGAGCACATAATCTACCTGATGGTAATGCATAATAAATTGTGTGCTCCATAGACAACTAGGCCTATCATTAATTATGAAAAGTTAAAATGCAGATTTGTTTTTATCTCTAAGTCTAAGATGGGATGGCTTGTACCACACCAATAAACATTGCCCAGGTTCTCTACATTCACTAAATGAAGTACAACAGCAAAAAAAAACTGCTATTTAACACTGATATCCTATTACATTTTATTCCTTTCCCGGTATAGTCGAACCATGCGTGCTTACCTTAATATAAATAAATAAAATCAATTTATTTTGGACAGAGTACATATACGTAGGCGGTCCCATAATGAATTGGCCTAACTATGAACCAATGAAGGAAATGAAACGAAACCAATTTTATTTTTCAATATAATCACCATGAATACTAACACACTTCTGACATCTGTGAATCAACATCTCTAAAGCTTTATAAAAATAATCACATTTTTTATCCTCAAAATGACTGAAGACGGCCGCCTGCAACTCTTCATCGCTTGAAAATTTTTTTCCTCTTAAGTCCCGCTTTAAATTTGGAAATAAATAATAGTCGGACGGGCCATGTCTGGACTGTAAGGTGGATGTTGAACTTCTGTGAACCCGCATTGAGGAACTGCATCCTTCGAAACACCAGCGGTATGAACAGGGGCGTTGTCATGGAGCAACAGGACACCTTTAGATAGCTTGCCTCTTCGTTTTTCCTTTATCTTGTCTCGTAATTTATATATTAAAGAAGCATAATATTCGCCGTTCACGACTGTATTACGTTCTTTAAAATCCACCATCAAAATGCCTTGAAAATCCCAAAATATTGTGCACATCAGTTTTTTAGTCGATTGTTGCACCTTTGCCTTTCTAGGGGGCTTTTCACCCTTATAACGCCAATCCATTGACTCGCGCTTGCTTTGTGGATCATAATACAAGATCATAGTTTCATCACCAGTCACTAGCCGCTCGATCACAGTCTTTGGATTTTCGCCACAAAGATCCAAAAACTCCGAAGCGCAGCGCACTCTTTCCTGTTTCTGTACCGCTGAAAGAAGTTTCGGTACCCATCTTGCACTCACTTTTTTCATGTGAAGATGTTCATGGATCGCGCGATGAACGGTACTCTTAGAGAGTCCAAGCCTTGCTGCAATTTCTCTAATCTTCAAACGGCGGTCACTCAGAACCGCCTCTTCGATAAGAGCAATCGTTTCGGGAGTGAGCACTTCCACAGGTCGACCGTCGTGGCCAAAGTATTCGACGGTTTCTCTCTCGAGGCGAAACTCTTTCACCCAATTTTTCACTGTGCTATAGGAGGGGGCAGACTCCTTATACACGCCATCCAATCGTTTTTTTTTATTTGGGCAGGGGATAAACCTTCTTTAAACAGAAACTTTATGACACTTCGATACTCAGTTTTTGACATTTTGAAAAAATACGCGACTCTCGTTATTCAAATGCCTGTTAAACTAAGACTAAGCATTTCATGTCGATGCATGTTTCTTATATTAAGTGCACGATAAACGTACTATTTAATGCAACACAACATGTAGCGACATGTCGCGTTGAACTATATCAGGCCAGTTCATTATGGGACCACCTGGTAAGTTATATAAGTTAAATGAATCAAAAATCAAAATATTTAATTTTCTTAATATAAGCAATTCTACTGTTTATTTGTACAACGACTGTTAATAAAATTGTATATATTAACCCTTAGTTATAAAATTTTCTACTAATATAATAACATAAGTTTGTAATAATAACATTGTGTTTAGTACACAATTCATTAGACAAAACTTCTATTAATACGATTGTAACAATCTTTAAAACAATGACACAGGAAGCCACTGTACTCGTGTTTGTAGCACTCAATTGTTAACATTAATTAGTAATTCTAATAAGCACTGAATAATAACGTAGAAATAACCTTAAAGTACGTAGTAGTGATTTAAAAGTACAAAGTCGAAACTAATTAAATTCTCAAGACATTGTAAACAACTACTGAATCGTAATGAAGAATGTAGTGTTAAAACGTTTGTTAGAGTGCTAATAGAACTTGTGAAGCAACAGTTCGAAAGGTAGCAGCTGAGCTAAAGCATTTGTTGTTATTTGTTATTTAAGTTTTCTACATTTTGACTGCCTCGTTTGTGTAGTGGTTGTATTAGTGCGACTGCTGATCATGAAGTCTCGGCTTGGAAACCCGGGTCGGGCCGAAAAATCAATTATTGAGTTTTTCCGTCAAGAAATTCTCATTCAATTCGCCCGGAGTCAGGAAGTGGGCGGTGTATCACTCCCATACCTCGCAAAGCACGTAAAGCCGTTGGTCCTGCGTCTGATCTCTCTCTGGTTGTGTCGGTTTCTGACCCATCTGATTATAAGAGTGAGGAAATGGAGAGTGCACCTGTTCGTGCACATACATTTGGGCACTATAATCCTGTCCTGCACCGATGGCTAGTCTCCGTTTATTCAAGCCGCCGTGGCCCAAATTCAGTCTGAAGGACATTATTATCACTTTTAAACTAGGTGGCACATTTTTTACTGGATTCTCGGATTTTTTTCAGCCTATGGGTCCGTTTGTGCAGGTAGAGTACCCTCTAACGTACTTTTGCCGCGTAATAACTGTGCTCGCACTTCTGTATTCGTCTGTAGGTATAAACAACCAGTAATCCTAATTATAAGCTCTGAGTCATTCCCTCCTAGTCTTTCTGAGGAGGTGACAACACGTCTGTAGCCTTTTTGTTTTTAGTTGGCTGAAGTATCCATGTCCATCGCAGTGATTTGTACCAGGTAGAATGTAAGTTCATTCGTTACTTCATAAAAAAAACTGAATATAGGGTGACAAATCAGCACACAGTCCACCTGATGGTAAGCTAACCTCGCTTAAGAATCAAAATGCAGATGCGTTGTCACCCCCGAGGACTAAGAACATGTCTCCGGTTCTCTACACTCACCATACCAAACATTAAGCTTTAAGCTGCTATTTTACGTTGTTATTCTGTGAGAGCGTGGTCCTTCCCCGGCCGAGCCCACCCATTCATGCTACAACCATAATAGTGGCAATGCGGCTCTACCACATTGAAAAAAATCATAATATAACGGTAACGTTAAAAGATCTTTCAAAATATTATTTGATTTGTAAAATTTGTACGATGTAAATTTGAACGTTCAAAATCATTAACGTTTATGCAAAATAAATGATAACATTTAATTAGTTTTCATTAATTATGATAACGCTTAATTCCGTTTAACAAATTAATAATTAATTGCATGTGAACCAAAAAAAAGACAGTAATAATAAACTCATAATGTTATTCACTTGGACTGGGTACTAAAAACTACAGTAGCAGATATATATAAAAACTAAGTTGACTTTTTATCTATTACCTCCCATGTTAAACGAAAATCACTAAAACGTCACGTCTAAAATGTTCCTATATAATAGACGAACAGAATGTGATAAAACGACAACCAAAAAAACATACAAAAAAACATACAAAAAAACATTTTCTGACAATTTATTACCGCTTTTAGCAAAAGGTTCGTTGTTTACAAGACGCCTTTTATTTAAATCTTTATTTACGATTCTTCATTCAGTATCATAAAGATAAGATGGATTTGAGTGACATACAGAACAAAAAAAGAACATTATAAGAGTTTTTTTGCAACAAACATTTACTCGCTAGACATCTCGAATCTATCAGGCTTTATGCGAAAACGAAAAGAGCTAATCGTTCTAACATTATTCCTAATGATGAGAATTTTTTTTATCATTATGTATAAATATATATCGTAAAATAGGTGTATCGTAAAATATTTAAAGTGGACTTCAATGTACTTAAAAGAATAAATAATTTCCACATAATAGCCTTTTTTATAGGAGAGGGGACAAACGAGCATACGGATCACCTGACGGTAAGTGATTACCGCCACCCATGAATAACTGCAACACCAGAGGAATTACAGATGCGTTCCCGGCCTTTTAAAAAGGAGTAGGCTCTTTTCTTAAAGGACCCTAAGTCGTATCGGTCCGGAAAAATCTCTGGTTGTGGTTTATTCCACAAGAAAGTTATGCGAAATAGAAAACTTCTTTTAAACCACATAATGGTATACCGCCAGTCATCCAGATGGTATGGATGGTATCGCGAGTTTTGTCGCGATGTGCGGTAGTGAAATTGTGCGGCTGGAATTAGTCCGTACAATTCCTCAGAGCACGCCCCGTGGTAAATGCGATAAAACACGCAAATAGGTGCAACATCTATTCGCAGTGCCAGTGAGTCGAGTAGTTCTGAGGTCGGTGTAAGAATAATTACAGACTCGACTTCGTTGAAGTTAGCTTTTCTTTAGTTTTCTCAGTTTAAGTGTGTATGTGTGTGTGTGTGTGTGTTATGGAGTGGAGATCGCATTCAGGCAAGCGTAGTGTGGGACACCCCCCTGGCTAGATGGAGCGACGATCTACACAATTTTGCTGGTAGAAACGAAGACCGGGCTAAGTAGCGCGGCAAGTTTGATTGTGAATATGGACTTTTATAAATAAGGCAAAGAAAAATATCAATTAGAACTCTGACGTGAAGCACCAACGCCCCTGGAAGACTGCAGTTGGTGATCATAGCCTAGACGGCCCCCGCCATTACATCAGATATGATAGACCACAAATCCTCGCGAAAGAACATCGACTCCTACCAAGGCTGATACGTGAGACTATTGAAATTAAAAAACATCCTAATTTCAATAGAGAAGGTGTCTAGGTACTACCAAACTGCATTAGTTACATTAAAATCTCCTAAGACAAAGAAAGTATCATACGGTTTAGAAAGAATAGTATCTGTGATTCTATTATAAAAAGAAGTAAGATTAAGTTCGTGACGGTTTCCATGCGGAATATTAGTACATACAATATATAAGAAAGATACGAATTGACTGTGGCGGATGATGGCGAGGCGTAGGGGAGAAAGACGCGCGCTTCTGCCTTGAATCCTGCAGAAGACCTGCTTGGAATCTTATAATTAATAAAATTAAAACTATACCCAAGCACACCACTGCAACACTTCTAGATACAGTAAGTTCATTCTGCGTAGATTGGACCATAAATAACAAATGAAAAGCAAGCAGCAAGCAATGAAGATACTCCGGGTTAACACTGTCATCAGTCGCCTCAGTCCCCCGTGGCCATGGGTGCTGGAAAGCACCCAAACGTTGGGAATTAAAAATTGAGTAAATTAAACGTAATAAAATCCGTAAAAGTAGTTTTAATTATCATATACCCACTGTAAACTAATTTTACTATGCCTATAACCTTCGATCAACAATGTTGATCGAAGCCTATAACCTTCACGCAAGTGCCAGCAATAAGTTGGCAAAGTTTTACCGCAATCTGATAAAAGGTATGCCAGCGCATGAAATGCAAACAAACAAACATTATCTTTTATATATATTATATTTATAATTATACAAATAGATACATAACATTTAATTATAAATAAACTTATAACAGAGTTAATCACATGACTTTACTTATTGACCATACCTACATGTACTCTCTAGAGATTTAAATGTTGATATACTTTCTTTTTCTTTCTTTTTTTTAATACTAAATCATCACTTCTCATCTTGGTTCAACTTTAATGGAATTACAAAATTAGTCTTAGTTGTCAGTCACCGCAGAGTCTACATCACCTGAGGATGCCTCGTATTCGACACGTGTTTCGCCTCTATACGAGTCATCGAGGAAAAACATACCATCAATCGTCGATGGTGTGTGACGGTGAGTAGTGCTAGAATAAGTGGCGACGGGATTAGTGCACGCAATTGAGGGTGGGTGGGAAGTGCTTTTCAAACTAGATAAGAAACATCATTTTATTTTAGTGAGCGAGCGAGGTAATTCTTGCCAACTTTAATATAATGGATTTCTGCGAAGGAACGCCTGATTCTATTAACTATTAATTAAAATTAATCCATAAAGGATTCAGGAGGGGTCACTCCACAGCAACACAGCTGACCAGAGTGCTGCACCTGCTTGCGGCCGAGCACAACCGCGGCCGCATATCGTTGGGCGTCTTTCTCGATATCGAGAAGGCGTTCGACCGGGTGTGGCACACAGGATTACTCGTGGCGTCTTTCCTGGAAGGCAGGAAGTTCTACGTCTGCGTAGAGGACGCCGAGTCCGCAATAAAAACCATAACAGCTGGTGTGCCACAGGGCAGCTGTCTGTCTCCAGCCCTGTACGCGGCGTACACCAATGACATTCCTACCCTGGCAGGACACTTGCACGAATGGGAGGACGACGTCGAACTAGCGCTTTTTGCGGACGACAGCGCATACTTCATGTCGTCCAGAAGAGCCCACATTGCAGCTGCCAGGATGCAACGTCTGCTGGACCTGCTGCCACCATGGTTGGATGAGTGGAGGATGGCCGTCAATGTTAGCAAGACGACCGCTCTACTCACTCGCCGCTATAGAAATCTACCACCACCGCTAACCCTCGGAGGCCAGGAGATCGCATATGAGAAGGCCGTGACCTACCTTGGGTGTCGGATTGACAGGATGTTGCGTATGACTGCACACGTCGACTCTGCTATACGCAAAGCTCGATGTGCGCGGGCAATGCTCCGCCCTGTCCTGACATCCAAGATACCGACAAAGTCGAAGTTAACTATCTATTAAACATATATAAGACCCCTGCTAACATACGCTGCTCCGGCCTGGTATGCACTCCTGAGCGATCATCAGAAGCGGCGACTTCAGGCCCAGCAGAGTTTGTCATTACGAACCAAAGTCGGAGCGGGTCGCTACGTCCGTAACGACGTTATAGCGGCCAACTTAAAGATGGAGAGCCTACATGAATTCGTGGTCCGGCTGGCGCGCGGTATGTTCGACCGCGCCGACAACGGGCCACACGAACACCTCAACGGCTTCGCGCCGTTGCACTCACGGCCGCCGGACGGGCGACCCTATCCAAGAGAACTCCTCCCAATATAGATTAGGGAGTCGAGTAAACTCCACAATGCCGCAGAAAGGCCAACTCAGACATAATAATTTGTGTTAAACACAAATTATAGATAACCACCCTTAATGACAAATTTAACCGACTGCGACAAAAGTCGCCAAAACAACGCCTTTACCATCAAGGCGCCCAGGATCGGCACACTGTAGTGGGCCGTGAGGAACATCCGGGTAAAGGGGTACAGCCCGAGGCCCGAGACCTGCACGGCATTATGCCCTGTAGAGGACAACAACGACGAATCCATAAAATTTTCTTTCATCGCTTCCAACTCGTGATCATTTACCTTTTGTCCTAAATCAATTCTCTGCTTGTGATATTAAATAGAGCATTCTATCCATATATACCTTCGAATACACTTGGAAGCGACCGTATCAGCCGTAATATTATGATCCATACGATTCTTGACGTAATAGGATATTTTACGCCATGTAAAAAAATAAAAAATAAATTTATGATAGGTTTTGTAAAAAATAAATGAGGAATATTGATTTTTATTCATAAAAATGCATTATAAATTTCATAATTCAATTTTAAGAATATTTTTTATCTGTACCTCAAATCTTCAAAACACTATCCGCCATATTAGTCGTTGTGACGTCATTGGTTAAGTAAACCAGCTAATGTGCTGTGTTTTTATTTTGAAATATTTCATGTTACCATGACGATTGTAGAGTGTTATTCCTAATTTTATTGAAAAGGCATCATGGAAGACGGATTCCTAAAAGCAGAAATTACTTATCTACCAAGGATAATTGAGGAATGATGGTGGCCAATTTTTTTGCATGCAACCCCGATTTTTGTTCGGCCTAAGTGCGGAATGTTCTTCTTGTAAACTTCAATGTAAGTTATTACCAACTTTTCTTTTTATAATAACACCAGGTCAGAGTGTATTTTGATAATACATAGCTATGTTTATTTAAATAACTTAATATAATTAAATTAATTAAACTAAATAAAAATAACTAAATATATTTGCTTGTAAACGGAAGGATCCTAAAATTTTGGAAATAAATGGTAGAATAGATATTCATATCTAGATATATTTTTGTATTTCCATGTACTTATATGTTATATATGCGTATGTATTATTTGATTATACCTACATTGATATTGTCTAGAAGAAATCACTTTTAGTAATAAGACCTCCCACTGTGCACAATTTGTTTTTTCCTTGTTTTTACGTTCATATATTGTTTTGATGTATAATAAAGAGTTATCTAACTATCTATCTGACCGACATAGCCCACCATATCAGTAAACTGAAATGGCAATGGACTGACCATATAGCTCAAAGAATCGATGACCGATAAAAACCGACCGAGAAAAAAGTTTCTCGAGTGGGCAGCCTCTTAAATAGTAAGCGAAGAGTAGGGAGGCTTCCCCTAGATGGAGTGGCTAACAGAGATGCAGACATGCAGTAAGTGGATGGATGAAGGCAGCTCTGGACCGTGCTTTGTGGCATTCCTTGGGGGAGGCTGATGTGCAGCAGTGGACTTGTGAAGTCCGGTATTGATGATGATGATCATTATTTAAGAAAGAACTGTATAAGCGCGTGGAACTAATCATGCAGTCTTAAGCGTAGATAAATTAAGTGTGTAGTGAAATTGGTGATAAAATTATACTCACTGTTCACTGTTATAATGTTTATTTCCCTTGTATACAGCTGCTCAATTCACAATATACACAAATTAGAGTTTATTATTATAATAATAAATGTTCATAAATTGAGAATTACAAGAGAAAGATTACACAGATTTCGGACAGAACACAAACGCATTTAAAGTTCACACTAACAGTACATTTACTATCACAATACAGCTTATAATAACACACAAATCTTTAAGCAGAAGGCTAACACAATTTTGTAAGAATTTAGGCTTTTTTACTCATTTAGCAACTACATTTTATATTTAAGGAAACGAAGCGAATATCGCTTATGACAGTTGTCAGTCAGAACTATCTTTTTAATTTTTTGACATATATTTATGTGGCTACGCCACATCCCTCCCCCCCGAGACCGTCTCATGACGGGCGATAGTAATTTGGGAATCTCACACTTCGTCCTGAACGTGTTTTTTTTTTAATGTTTGTGTCTTCTTTACTTTTAGGCGTCTGCATTATGGCAGTATCTGGGAGTGCAGTGTTTTCCTGGATTGTGTAGGCTGGTTTTAACATATTTATGGAAACTGTAACTTCATTTCCTCTAATTAGAAGTTTATAAACTTTATCATTTCTTTCTATGACTTTGTATGGCCCTGAATAAGATGGTTGAAATGCTCGCGATTTTGTTTCATCTCTCAGATACACGTGTGTAGCTGTTGGCAAGTCTTTGAAAACAAAGGTCTTGTATTTACAGTGCCGTGACGCTGGCAATGGACGTATATTTTCCATATTAGCACGTAGGCGCGCAGTGAAATCCGTCACATCGGTGGTTGCTGTTGAGGAAGGATAGAAGAATTCTCCCGGTAGTCTTAACGGTTCACCATAAACTAAGTCTGCCGGCGATGCTTGTAGATCTTCCTTCAAAGCACTTCTCATACCCAATAGTACTAGAGGCAAATATTCAGTCCAGTTTTGGTTACTGTGACAAGCTATGGCTGATTTTAACTGCCTGTGCATTCTTTCAACCATTCCGTTACATGCAGGGTGATAAGCAGTTGTTTTCTTATGTTGGAAACCTATTGAGTCTGAAAGATACTTGAACAACGATGATTGAACTGCCTTCCCCGATCAGTTATTATTTCCACAGGGCATCCAAATCGCGAAATCCAACCTAGTAGCAGGGCTTTTGCAACGGATTCCGCAGTAATGTCTATTAAAGGGACTGCTTCTGGCCACCGTGTGAATCTATCTACCGCTGTCAGACAGTACCGAAAACCTTCTGATGGTGGAAGAGGTCCAATTATGTCTATGTGAATATGTTGGAACCGGGCACGAGGTAGTTCGAATGTATGTAGTGGAGATGACACGTGTCGGGTAATTTTTGAAGTCTGACAGGCGTGGCTTGCTTTAGCCCATGCTCGTCAGTCTTTGTTTATACCGGGCCAAACGTAACGCTGTGCTACTAATTTTGCGGTAGCATTAGCGCCTGGGTGACTCAGTGAATGCAGTGTTGCATAAATTTGCCGTCGAAGTTTTTTGGGCACATAAGGGCGTGCTTCCTTCAATTTATTGTCGCAGTATAGTTCTTCTAGTGTACCCGGGTATTTTAACCTTAGTTAGTTGAAGCGATGTTTCACCATTTATTAAATTTTCTAGCTCAGGATCTTCTAATTGCGCTTTTGCGAGTGTGCTTAAGTCGACAGGCTTAGATAATTCCTCTATTCGTGAAAGAGTGTCAGCTACGACATTTTCTTTTCCAGAAATATGTTGTATGTCGGTGGTGAATTGGGATATGTAATCTAAATAGCGAAATTGCCGTGGTGAACAATTTTCTTTTCGACGTTGAAATGCGTAGCATATTGGTTTGTGATCAGTAAATATGGTGAAATGTCTGGCCTCGAGCATATGTCGAAAATATTTTATATTTTCATAGATCGCTAATAATTCTCGGTCGTACGGAGAATATTTTCTCTGTGAAGGACTCAATTTGCGAGAAAAGAAGGACAGAGGCTGCCATTCACCATCTTTAAACTGCTGCAGAACTCCTCCAATTGCTATATCTGAGGCGTCTGTTACTACTCCCAGTTTTGAATTTAGATCAGGGTAGGCCAAAAGGGTTGCATTGCATAATTCTTCTTTGCATTTTTCAAATGCTATTAGTGCGTCACCTGTAATATTAACTGGATGTGAGCCCTTCACCACACCTGTTAGGAGTGAATTTAATGGTGCTTGAGTTTCTGCTGCTCCTGGGACAAATCTGCGATAGAAATTTAACATTCCCAGGAATCTTCTTAATTCTTTCACGTTCTTTGGCACTGGAAAATCTTTGATAGCTTGTACTTTTGAAGCCAAGGGTTTTACGCCTTCGGGTGAAACGGTGTAGCCTAAGAATGTTACAGTGGAGGCTCCAAAACTGATCGGGGAAGGCAGTTCGAATCAAGTGTAGTGAAATTGGTGATAAAATTATACTCACTGTTCACTGTTATAATGTTTATTTCCCTTGTATACAGCTGCACAATTCACAATATACACAAATTAGAGTTTATTATTATAATAATAAATGTTCATAAATTGAGAATTACAAGAGAAAGATTACACAGATTTCGGACAGAACACAAACGCATTTAAAGTTCACACTAACAGTACATTTACTATCACAATACAGTTTATAATAACACACAAATCTTTAAGCAGAAGGCTAACACAATTTTGTAAGAATTTAGGCTTTTTACTCATTTAGCAACTACATTTTATATTTAAGGAAACGAAGTGAATATCGCTTATGACAGTTGTCAGTCAGAACTATCTTTTTAATTTTTTGACATATATTTATGTGGCTACGCCACAAAGTGTATTTAAATAAATTAACACATCCTGACCCTAAAACTAATGACTTTTCCCTGTATGTCTGCCTGTCATACTTTAGACCAAGACGCGGTGATAACTTCTGGACAACAAAGATATTATTTTGAATCAATTGAACGTGCAAGCAGAAAGGCCCCTACAAGTCGTAATGCACCCATGACTCATGGCTCGTGCGGGAATTCAAATTCAGTGCTCGAGACGTATCACCCAGTAGGTTACGTGTTCTGGATATGGCCAAAATTGTTATGTCGATATAATAATAGACATTTCCATTTGTTCATATTAATATTTATGGCTGCAATACAAATGGGTTGGCTCGACCGGGAATCGACCGCACGCTCCGAGAAATCCATCCTAAAATAGCAACATGTTGCTGTATGTAGGTACTTTCACTGTTAACGAAGGATTCATAAGAATCGAAATTTTTTATCGGACATAAATTTAATAAGATGAGTGGGCCATAGTAACCACTTATATTCAATGGATCTATGTGCTCGCTATTCACGCTTATCTTCTCTACGTTAAACAAAAATCAATTGCTTTCCGTTAGTCTCAAAAAAAAAGAAAATAGCTCGACCGATTTTAATAAATTTTTGGGTGTGTTTGAGTAGGTCGCCGGAATGTAGAATCGTTATAGTGCTAAGCCGGGTCGGATCGCTACCCATATATAAAAAAAAACAAAGTGCTACTGTAAGCAAGAGGCACGCCTCAGTGGTCGATAATTAGTCATTATAAACGAAGTTAAATCACTAATATAAAATCAAACCGTTGTTTCCTGTATGCTTCCCCCGTTTATAACTCATCAATAATTAATGTTTGACAAGCAACGAAACAATTGTGCCGTTTTGCTTTGATGGCTGTCCTACAATACGAAACTATCGACGTCGAGGTCGGCCGGCCGACCAAAAACTAACAAAATGCTCGTTTAAATTGCTAACTATGTCAATTATGAATATTCACATTAACAATGTGGTGACACCAGTTTTAATATTGTATAAAATTGATTTATTGTTGGTTTATGTAAAACTGGTCCGCATAAATCGAATACTATTTTATAAAAGATATCATTATTATGAATGGGTACTAAATAAAACCTGTTTTTAAGTTTTTCCTGTGTTTGTTTCACTGAATGGTCAGATTTCATTTCTGCATTGAGCTCCTAATAGGTACCTATTATTAGTACCTAGCAACAAAGTAACACTGCCGTGTTTTAATTTGGAGAACCATTATGGCTCTAGGCAGTAGGACATTTTATCTTGAAACTCATCGAAGGTAACACATACGAGTATATTTTGATGTCGGTTGCAGACTTGTAATAACTAGGTACTTACCGTTAGTCACTTTAATGTTTTTCAATCAATTTATGTTTTAAAATATAATGTAGTTAAACATAACTAGACATGTTTATTCAACCGACTTCAAAAATGGAGGAGGTTCTCAATTCCACTGTATTCTTCTATGTGTGACCTTTTTTCTAGGGGTACCGATTTTGATGATATTTTTTATTTTAAGGCTGGGGCTTCTTATTTGATCCTATATAAATTTGATCAAGATTTTACTAGTAGTCTTTGAGTTATCCTTAATAGTGCGTATTTAATTGACTTCGACTACATTGATGGTGTGTTAATTTTGTTTATATTGAAATCGGTTTTACAAAATTTTTAATGTTCAAAAATACTTATTCCCAGCAAATAAGGTTGCAAATGTTGATACATCAAGCCAAATGTGGAATCGATGGGTATTATTTTATATTTACTTTAACTTAGAAAATATTATAATGTGATACAAATTCATTAACATTATGAAACCAAAATGCAATAAATTCGTTATGCTACAGACGATTGAATTTAATACACGCCGTCTTTTTCTTTGTGGTGCATATTTAACCCTGATCTGTAATAAACTTTTTAATTGTACATAATAAACAATAATTTCATATCCATTTCCTTGTACGAAACGTCAAACGAGAAGTGCCCTGTTAAAGATACAGCCAGCAAATGTTTACCGAAGAAACAATTAAATACCTTTGAAAGTGCAGCAGCAAAGTAAGAGCAAAACAAGTTTGAGACAGACAGCGGATCGTTTAATCAGTCTACGCTGCAGACACGGGAGGGGGGTACCTTCCACTAAATGACCATCCCTCTATTCTGTTAACCCGTGCCACCGTATCCACAAACAGTACACTCGGTGAGCGAAGCAAATAATCGTAACAAAAGTTCTACTAGACACGGCAACTTTCTTTTACCATAGTGACATTTGTTATAGGTGTTTAAATTCCAGTCCTAACGATTCTCAATAAGAACAATTTAAAAAGAAACGGTTCATATTATACACTTAAGTGTTTCATTATAACCATCAACATGATTAAAGCCATCTACAAATCAAATGCCGACTCAACATAGTCTCCCTCAAGGAATGTCACAATTCCGATACTGAGTCACGTGTAGGTACAGCATTGTTTTTAACAAACATTTAGTTTTTTCTATCACCAGCAATGATAGTCAAGCATACAGCCTAATAAAAGCAAACTAAGAAGAGAGCTATGATCGGAATTTCTTAGCGTAATACAATATTTAATATAGATATTCGCTTTTACGCAACGGATCAGTAAATCGGCCGATGGGAAATAAACGTGTTCGAGTAGTAGCCTGGTACCAGTTAGCGAGGTGTAGAGACGCCCTCTCATTAGGTGGAGTGACGAACTAGTAAGACATGTAAGAAGTCAATGGATGCAGATGATAAAGTTCGTGGTGTTCTTTGGGGAGGCCTATGTTGAGACGTAGCTTTGTGATGAACTGTAACGATGATTGATGATGATGCATGGGCAAACTGAGCCACCTATACCTATTATAAGAGTTTCACGTCAATTTTTTATAGCCTTTAAATTTTTAGGAAGGTAATAGGGTACCTATTTTTCAAAGGGAAAATTCACTTGGTGCACTTTACTGTTTGACATTCTTTAGACTATCGGGGTGGATTCTTTGTCCAAAATTGTCGATTCCTAAACCCATAAACTGATGATAGTAAACACTGCAAGAGCACACCAGTAACCTTACCGGCAAAGTAAGTACCAATATCTTTTTGCATGCATGCTGGCACGTTCTTGCAAAGGCTGGTGTAGAGTGCTGAACTTATAAAGTGCTGATGACGGCAAGGCTTGTTGTCAAAAGTAAGAGAAAGCTAAGATATAAGTGCGCGTAAGAATATTTACGCTTCCTTTTTTTCGCAAAACACACATAAAATTAATAATTTTAAAACTTTGCGTAAAACCAAGCCAAATTAGCAGGTGAGCCGCAAAACATCTAAAATCTTATAAGCTATTGCGCTACCCAATTGATTTTTCAATCTTGATAAATGTTAATAAAGCTACCTTAATAATCACTCTATGATAAAAACACATAAAAACTTAGTATTTTATTAATAACCGATTAATGACGTCATATTATGAGGGTTTATATAACAGCCTTTAATAAGACATTAGATTCATTAAATTCTTTGTTTGTGGAAACATACTAACCATAAAATAATTATAATAGATAATATTTATTAATGTTGAGAGAATTGTATACCTACTCTTAATGACTGAAATATAAAACCAGTATTTATTTTATGATGCAATTATTTTGACGGACAATGTCATGATTGTAGCAGTCATAATTAAATTTTTATATAATAATTGTGCACAGTTTTATTTTACATATATTGGATTTCCTTTATCGTCTTGAAAAAAATAAGGTGTAATATGTGAACGGAGGAGAAGCCTATGGTGCCTACTGATATTTTACAAAAAAATTAAACCAAAAATTTTGAATTAAATAAATAAATAAAATTAAAATTTATCGAAATTCAAATCATATCCACCCTAGCCTGTAACCCTGCGAAGTGACAAAGTCAGAGATGTCTATTTAAATTGTAATTTATTTATTTAATTATGTGAAATAATACACCCTATTTTTTCCAGACGGTAATAAAGGTCACAAGTATAGGGGGCGAAGATGGCATTCCTTACAGACTTATACTCTGTGTTTTTTTTACTTATTATAAGCCAGTGTTAGGCCACAATACCACCTGGAGGTAAGTAGTTATAGACCCTACCTACCCTACCCTACCGTAGATGGTAAATAGCATTGTCTTAGCGTAACATTTCTATACTCTTCCGATCATCTCTTAACGCTGATAGAGACATGCTGTATCAATGTCTCGTGAGGACCGCGCTCTCACAGAGCCTAGCGTAAAATATACGCTTAATGCATTTCGTACGGTGAATGTAAAGAAGCGGGGTAAGTACCGTTCGTTTATTTCGTTAGTTCTCAGGTATGACCACACATGTATTTTGTTTCTTAATCGAGAAAAGATGAGGATTTAAATTAATTTTTATTTTAAATTATAAAAAAAAGAATATTAACAATGCTATAAACATTACTAATATTCCCCTTAACCACGCGTGAGAAAAGCTTAAATTACTTGTGTTACGAGTGGTTCAGGCCAGTAGTCGAACGGCGGATTCAAACCCACGACTTTTTTGAGTTCGCGGTCCGCACCCTGCTATTAGGCTACTGTCGCTTCTTTAAGCTTCTAGAAGATGCCTATGGATTACAGCATCCATTTAACGTCAGGTGGAATTAGTGCTAGTTTGTCACCCTTATTCCATTTAAAAAGGAAACAGAAAACATCAGCGCAAGCAGAGTAGAGGAAGGGGTGCCTACTTAGACGGATTCCTAGTCCACCACCTAAATATCTTAATCACCACGTTTGGCATGCGATTTGAAAATCGCAGTACTAGGAAACACCCACATTTTACGCTGCTTTCCGACACTTATCTGTAGAATAGTGATCTCCAGACCGCATTTCGGTAAGGGTGGCCGGTCTCGACTGAGACCAACCATACACGCTGGACAGGATCATAGTACACGAGTGTATGCACAAGCACAGGTGCACTCTCTATTCTCTCACTCTTCTAGTCTAATGGGACGGAAACTCGACACGACCTGAGACACATCAGGTGCAGGATCGAGGGCTTTACGCGATTTTCAAGGCGAGAGGTGAAATACCGCCAACTTCCTGATTCCGGGCTGTAAATGAAAGTTTTTTTGATAGAAAAACTGAGTTTTATCAACTCAAAATTTGATCCTGGGACCTAATAATCAGCAGCCTCTTTTTCGATCTCTAGAAGCACGAGGCATTCAATTTATATCGAGAGGTATGTGACACCTGCCTCCTGTCAGTGAGATATTTCTGGAACGCAACGGTATTGATTATAATGATGACGCTATTACACGCCGAACACCATATTATGTATTTGGACTTAAATTAATTTGCATATCCCTATTATACAAAATTGTAATTAAATAAAAAATTAAAATGCTTAGTAAACCAGCAATCGCTCTGTACGCTCGTTGGTCTCTGGAAGACTTCCGTTGTTGTTTCCGCGCACTCGCCCACTGGGGCCGGGAGTACCCCCGCCCGCCCAGATTCATTTCTGGTTTTAGCTACTCTTTTTCGTCTTAAACTGTTTTTGCAACGTGTCCTCCCTCTCAACATATTTACCTTATTTCAACGATGTATAGGTACACAACTTTATATTAGCTTTCTTGGCGATGAAGTTTAAGTCGTCGATCGATCGATAATTATTTATCCCTAATTATCAACTCAATTCTTTGAAAGACTTTGACTTTGACTTTGAATACTTTCTTTACATAACAAAAAATTATATTTTTAAAGCAATTAATATTTCTTATTTAATTTCTAAAATAATATTAATTTGATGATCATAAATATGATATGATATTATATCATATCATATCAGAAAACTAGAGTAAATGTAAGAATCATATTTTTCTAGGACCATTTCGAATCTACATTCTAAACGTTATTTCGTAGCTACTGGAGGCATGATATGTAATTGTTAATGTAGCTAGAACCTCATTGGAAATGCAACCGACATTTCATTGATATCAGCCAATACCGACAAAGCAAAATCAGCTTTAATATGTGCAAAGCAAGCACCTCGGGTATAGATCAAAACCACTAGAGACGCCGGGCGTACCCATACGCCATATCGTATAGAACAGTTATACCAGCTACTTACCGTCAATAAACTGGTGCGCAAACACCCCGCGCTCCCAGCAAACACCCATGCTCACGGACGGTCTCAGTCTACTCATTCCGTATGCAATTTTATTCATTATTTGTAATCTACTTCAATCGAATAGGGTCTCGGTATAAATCACTTTTAGGGTTTGCACGATAGAATGTATGTAGATTGACGCTTTTAGCGCGATATTTAAATGTGATGTGTCTCCATACAGAGAACTGTCAACTGTGAACCTCGCAGAACCGCTAATAAAGCCACCATGAGTGTCAAGATGATCTCAGAAACTCATTTGATTCGAACAAATATTGCCAGATTTCTTTTTATCTTCTTAATAGAGTCTATAAAGGCGCCGAAACGTTTTGATTTATCTTTGTCTTTAGGCAATGAAATTTGGTATTTTATTTTATAACGCCTTTCCAAAAATACTTATATAAACAATGGCTGGACTAGAATTTACCTTATGGAGACTCACATTTAAGCAGGAAAGATTACTTATTACACATAACAATAATGTAATGTGTAAGTAAAATATAAAAAAAATATCGAAAAAGGTGTAAAGATTTTATCGAAGAAAGAAAAATGAAAAAGATGGCAAGAATATTATGATCTTTAATAGCAAACAAGCACTTAAACTGCTACGTCTCTAGCTATTGTAAATTATCTTATAAATTACGTCTCGTTACCCACATAAAATTAATTTGATTAAATTAAAAGCCCATCAAAATGATCCCACTCACAGATAATTCAAAAATTTGGATGGTAAGTACATCTTTACTATACAAACTATAAATTTAAATACCTATATAAAATTGTTAATAACCTTGTTTTTATCTAGAAAATCGTAATTAAATCTTTAACTAGCTCGAGGAATTTTTTCTTTATTTTATATAGCGTTTTCGTTCAACGTCGTTGAACATCGCAAATAATATTTTAATTACTACTTAAATCCTTCACAAATGTAAAATTTACTCGAAAAGAAAAACGACCTTATAGATAACCTCTTTAAAAGCGTTAAGTTATAATAACACTACATATATAATTGCAGTCTCGTACCGTTAAACGAAGGGTTGGGCGGCTACCCATTAAACCAGATGAAGTGACGACCTGGTAAGAGATGCTGGAATTCGTTGCAGGTGGCTTCACACCGTGCTCTGTGGCGTCCGTTTGGGGTGGCCTATGTTTCGCAGTGAACTTGTTATGTGTTGTAATGATGATACTGATGATATAATCATATTTCATTATGCAAAGTTTATGGTTATACATTTTAACACCTAAAACTTATTTTACAATAGTTGAATTTTAAAATTGTATAGGTAGTTAGTGGCGGTGTAACAAAATCCATTACTTCATATTGTCCCGTAGGTATCGTAAAAGACGACAGAGGACCGTCCGTCCGCTGGTAGAAGTCTGTCGGTAGCAACCAAAAAATTATAACTGTGACTGCCAACCTTATGGCAAATATCCTTATGAGTGTAAGACAGGGCCTATAAGTTTTAGACCGTTCAAGGTGTGTGTCATATGAAGCCAACTGTGAGAAACGCCGGAAAGATGGCATAGCCTTCCACGGTCGGCAGTACAATTAACTCAAATATGCCAGAGATAAAATACTGAATTTCAATAAACCTACATGTAATTTATTCGTATAGCAGTTTATAAGGTATAAGGTTCATTATTCAGTAGATAGCTACAAATTATCGAAGTATCACTGCTGAACATAGGCCTCGCACGTAGGCAATCTACGTATCTCACAGGAGGGATATTTGACATAGTTGTCACGGTTGCCAAGTGGGGTTGGCTTTTGGCAACCACGGTTGTTATTGTGTTGCGTTATTGTATGGAAGATGCTGTATCAGTTCCTCTCTGTCGCAGCTTACGAAACCCACACGTTGATATGGGGTAGCGAATTTTCTTACGCCGCCAGTTTATGGCAAACTTTTTGGGTAAATATTTTTTATACTTATTTATAAATATAATTTAATACTTATTTATAATATATTATTCACCTCGAGAATTAATCAAAACCATAGGTATATACTAATTTTCATACTTATTTACCTCGATCTATCGTAATTAACTCTCTATTATATAAAGCTAATAGGCCGGAAATGCACTTGCAATTTCCCCGTGCCTGTGTTGTACAAATGTGCATGTTCATGGGTGAGGGTAGTCACTAAACATCAGGTGAGCTTCAAGCCCATTTTCTATAAAAGAAGTGAAGAAAGATTTCCGACATGTAAGTTCGTACTTATATATCACTTTACATATGTCCTAAATAGTTGATACTGCTTCTTCGGAAAGCAAATTAGTTATAAGATGGTTAACTTATTTACTAATTGAAGAGAAAAATTTATACTGGTTTTAAATACATTGTGCTCACGGATTAATGTGAGGTTTGGCAATATTAAATTTTATGTAGAGCTAATGCCGATTCAACTAAGAAACCGATAACTACAAAATTTAAGGACCCACTCAAATTCATACATGAAAAAAATTCTTAAAAATGGCTTTACCACCGTTTGTAAGCCTTAACAAGTCTAAAGAACACCAATTGATTTTTATATAGGTATAGATGTGTTACAAATTCATTTGCTTCTGTTGACGTTCATTATGCTAACGTCAAACACTTAAAAGTACTTAGCCTAGTAACTTTAAATTGTTGCCAACAAATAATTACTGACAGTGTAGACAGAAACAGAAAAAGCTGTGAATTTAGTGTGTGGAGTGTATGTCAAGGAAAAATATTTTGTATAATAGATATCTGCATGTTATATATTAAGGTACAGTTGAAAGTTAAATACAGCTCACTTAATACACAAATCTAAAAATTTTATGAAATGCTGTCGAATTTTTACCACACTCCTAGGCCAAATACATATTATGAGCTCATAAAAGTTATAAAGAAAAACGATTGAATTATTAAGCTTATGAAGACTTAGCTTTGTTCGGATTTATGTTTCAATTTGTCTGATAAACTAAATTATTAAACCAGATGATGCTTAAGTCTCCTTGTAGCGACACTACAACATACGTGAACATTGCATATGACAGAACCTTTTTACGAATTAGTAGGTGATAGGATTCATTTTATATCTAGGAGTCCGTCTACGTAGGTTTCACGTAGTTCTTATAGCAGGCACTCGCATAATGCTGCAGCATCGTACTTACATAATAAGTAACTTTGGCTGAAAAACCAACAATGTATATTTTATTGGATATTGATGGGATTGTGGTTGTTAACAACACATTTATCACGTCATCTGAATAGACGTCATCATTACTTAATATCGAATTTATATATAAAGAAATGGGCATGTATATACCTAATTAAAAAGTAATTGTTAATTTGTTTTAATATGAATCTAAATTGCTCAGACTCCTATATTTTTTTAAAGGTGATAGATCATTGACGATAGAACAATACATATAGATTAAAAATAAATGTGTATTTTTTCTCCTAAATTTCACAAAAGTATTATATTTTTGCATATTTTTGGGAAAAATACCTTTTAAAAAAAATGTGACAACCCTAGTTACGGCTGCCACAGAGAAAATGTGTATTTGCCTAAAACCAACAGCATCTGTTTTTGGGAAACAGTACTCTTACTTTAACCACCAGTTTTAAGTATTGACTTACCACGGCTCGGCAGTGAAGGAAGACATCTCTGCAAAATAAAATGTTTGTACGACAGATGCTGTCCGCCAACAAGCACTGGACCAGTGCGGCGCGGCTGACTAAATACTTAATTACCCTCTCAGAAATGAGAGGAGGCCTCGCCCAACATTTACGTTATTATGCTTGACTTTTATATTTTATGGCACTTGCTTAAAAAGACTAGGTACTGTTGAGCTTTTTCATGAAAGCTTTATTTATTTCCTTAGAATAAAGAATATTCTATACAATTAAAAGAATATTAAGTTTCTGTTGTAATGTCAAAATAAGAGCTTTTTACGAAATGTATATAAATAGAATAATACTATAGAAAAAAACAATTTTTAAGTTTTTTAAGTGGTAGGTACTAACAATTTTTAAAAATTTTGTCTGTCTGTCTGTCTGCGTGTCTCTGTGTGTGTCTGTTTGTACCAGCTCACCTCCAAAACGGCTGTACCGATTTTGACGGGACTTGCACTGACAATGAAAAAGAAAAATAAGGAGGGTTCCGCGCAAAATTATTAAAACCCATAAAATCCAACCGTAACTAATTTCACGTGAAAGAAGTCGCGGGGAACAGCTAATTTTTTAATAAAACAAATTAATACAGCTGATTTCTTAGTTTCTGATAGTGATTAGTGGTCGGTTACCAAATGGTTCCCCCCTTTTTATGTCTTATGAAATATATTGTACAGTTCATCATAATTTCTTCGTTTCGGATTAGACTGTTTCTTACTTTCCTTCATCCATTATTCAATGATTTTCAACAGTCTATCTACCCATCAATTAATCAGTAGGTATACTGTTTGCAGGTAATGTTGAAGCTGAGCAGAGAGATAATTGAGAGGGCTCAACCTGTGCTTGTGCAAACACTCTTGCACTATAATTCTATCCTGTGCAGTTGATTCCGTCGGCACTTGTCACTGCGACTGAATTTCAGTCAATGACAAGGACAAGCACAACCAGGACATTATTGTTGTTTTTAATTATTATTATTAAATTATCATAAAATAAGGCAAAACTTGAGCTAAGAACACGTAGATATATAAAAAACTATGAATACTGAATTATTTTGTAGTCCACCTCATGTTAAGTGCGATCTAATGTAGATGACTTTTTTTACTACATTACAACACAGGTCATCTCCAAACTTTGGTGAACTTACGTGAATGATTATAGAATACGAATTTTGTAGGTTGAGCTCAAAGATTTAAATTAACTAATGGTTATTGTGTTTTGAAGACTTGCTGAATGGTTACGGCATAGCCGTTAAGTTATATATCTATTATTTTTAAATTTTGTAAAAAAAATATTAAATTAATATTTTTCTTTCAGTCATTGGAATACCACTAAATATACGATTTTTTTTAAATAAAATAATATAGAACTTTTTTATTCCCACAATGCTTGTCCAACTACCGGGGTACCACATTTACTTATGAATTTGGGGGAGGTAGCATATTTTTAGTGATTATATCTCCCTTTGTCGGTCGCCGGACATTCGTTCGTAAATTCGCGAAATGCACTTAATTTTTTAATTCTTTATTGCACCAAAGATTTTGTACAAAAGGCGAGCTTAATGCTATATGGCATTATCTACCAGCTAACCTTGCGTAGAACAGAGAGTGAGTTATGGGCAGTAAAGTTGTCATGATCACATTCAATTCAAAAATGTACATGCTACACATATATATATAAATGATATAACTAATACATATATTTATACATCTATATCTCCATAAATTTATATACAAATAACTATAACCATATAAAGTAAGTGGACTCAAATTTGTTGGTAATTATATCCGTAATATATTCGTATAGTTTTCTTTTAAAAACGTTTTAGCAGGTATTATTCACAGGTCAACAGGCAATTTGTTCCAGAGGGAGATGTAAGTTACTGTGAAAGAATTTGACATAAACCCAGAATGGTGGAGAGGAGTGGACAGTAATAAATTGTGTGAAGATCGATGATTGAGAGAATGAGTGTCACTACGGAATTGGAATCTTTCCTTTAGGTATAGGGGTGAGGAAGAATCATTAAGAACTGAAAACAGAGAGGACAGCATTCGAAAATCTCTGCGCTGGCGTATAGTCAACCACTTTAATTGGGAGCGAAATTCTGAAACGTGATCGTATTTGCGCAGGCCAAAGATGTATCTTATGCAGTTGTTAGGTAACCTATCCAACCTGCTTAGCAGCTCCTGAGAGATATTAGAGAGACAAACATCGGCATAGTCAAATAATGGAAGAATTAGAGATTGGATGAGTAGAAGCTTAGTTGAAGGAGGCAGAAAGAACTTAAGACGATAGATGGAATGAAGTATGCCTGTGCTGGAGAGACAATGCCGCCTTGCGGTACACCTAGATATAGATCGCACCAGTCGAAAAAATTCTGACCAGCCCGAACAGCCTGCTGGCGACTGTGAAGATAAGGGGAAAATTTTTAATTGCAATTTGCACATTCTGAATATTGAAAAATTTAATGCTTTTAATTAATTTAAAAGTGAATACAAGTAAGACGAAAGTTATAGTTTTTGAAAGAGAAGAAAGTAAAACGATATGTGAAATAAGAATATAAGGGGAGATGGTCTAGCAAGTAGATGAGTTTGTATATTTTGGATGGGAGATATGATAAGGATATTGAACGACGAGTGAATGCAGGAAATAATGTAAATGGAGCTCTACAATCTATTGCGAAAAGTCAGAATGTGTCAAAAAAGGCATGTATGGTTATTCACAATACTGTATTAATCACTACTTTAACATATGGTAGTGAAAGTTGGGTGTGGCAGAAGAAGTACGAGAGAAGAATAAATGCAGTAAAAATGCGGTCGCTAAGGATTATGTTAGGGCTGAATCTGAGTAAAAGGGGCAAAAACTGTGTGATAAAAGAAGAGTGTGGTTTGCAAGAAGATGCAGTGAATGCTTCGGTGGTTTGGTCATGTAGAAATAATGAAAGAGGAAAGACTGACAAAGCAAATATATGCTGCAGAAGTGAATGGAAGATTCGGAAAAGGAAGTCCTAGGTGAAAATTTGTCGACCAAATTGACGATATATTAAAAATGGGCTAAATTAAGGATAACCCTTAACCGATGAGCATGTATGCGTCGGTATATGTATGTGGAGGAGGCGAGAGAAGTATGTCAGGATCATGCTAAATGGAAGCCTGTAGTCATTGCCTACCCCTCTGGGTGACAGGCGTGAGTGTTTATGTTTGTGTTTAAAATGCTTTTAATTTTTTTAATACCCTTAATTTCTTTTCCTCTTCTCTCCAATAGCTTAGTTTTATCTTTTAAAGCAGCAGTAACTAACAGCATGCATATTACTAACATTACTAATATCAGTCGGTAACCAAATAAGTTTTAAAATGCTTGTGTTAGGATCGGTACGAGACATGATTTGAAGAGCGGATTAGAACTCACGACATCTAAGTTCACGGTCCTGATCTTTAACCGCTACTTTTAACTACTATCAGTTATAGTGTTTCTCAAGCATGTTACAGCTTGGTTATTAAATATTGGTCTTAAAATATTTAAAAAGTTTTTATATTTTAACTTGAAAATTGTATTAAGAGGTTTAATGCGTAATAGGTTGAACCATCAAGGGGTTAAACAATTATTATTATACTTCGGAATAACAAAACTAGTCAGCACACCCATAAATATTTATTACAACAGGATCATCTCTTTTTATGATTGAGTACCTAATAAAATTTTCAATAGAAATATAAGCAAGTATTATGTAATATATTAATGGCGTTGATAATTTTTATCACTTATCAGTCAGTTCATAGCGTAACCAGCTTGGTTGTTATATTTCTTATACGTGGGAACATGATTATTAACATGATTAAAACGAAATACCTACCACTGACTGACTGAGTGGCTGACTCATCACGATAACTCTAAAACTTAACGAGTTTTTTTTTATAGCATTGGGTGACAAACGAGCCCACGTTCCACCTGATAGTAAGTGCATGCTGTGGCCCATGGACATCCACATTTATCCTCAATTAAGAATCAAAATGCCAATGCGTTGTCACCCCTGAGGACTAACATGGAATGCCTCGATTTCATTAAAAATGTGGCTCCGGTTCTCTAGACGAAATACAGCAGCATTACGCTACTATTATACGGTGGTATTCTGAGAGTGTGATCCTTCCCCGGTCAAGCCGACCCATTCATGCAACAACTATAATATAGCTGCAGCATGGCTCTACCGTGTAAAGAACTTAATTAGTCCAGATCATCGTAGTTCATCAACATAAAAAAGATCTTGATATTTTACATCTAGGTTCCGCAATTATATTTTTTTTATTTTTTCACAATTTATATTATAGTGCACCCTGCGAAGCAAGAGGGTATCGTCTAGTAGATTATATTGTAAAACACTTGCTGACGCAAATAATACTTACAACGACTTGATCTTCGATAATGCGAAGTAATAAAAATCTAAATGTAAAATAAATATGTACACATTTAGTTACACTGTTATACTACACTTCATCATGATTAGGTTATAAGAAAATATTTGCTGACGCGTACCTTCTACTCCATAACTATCAGCCGTAAAACTCCACTACTGGGCGTCTGCCTTTATTGTGAGTATTTACCTTTATTTATTTATTTAATCTTTACCGTAAGATACCTTAATCTAAGAGTTACATGGGTGGACTTAATGTCGTATGGAATTTTCTAATAATTAATGGAAAATGTAGGGAAATGAAAGTGGGTAGGTGTTAAAAATAACTGTAAATTTAATGGTCACGCTTAGCTGGCATATTGACGACCTTAGACCTTAGATCTTTTTATACGTATTAAACCCACGCTGTAGCAATATAATGGTTGTAGAACGAATGGGTCGGCTCGACCGGAGGAGGACCAGGCTCTCACAGAATACGAGCGTAAAATGGCAGCTTAATTCCGCTGTGTTTCGTATGGGGAGTGTAGAGATCCAGAGACCCTTTTTTGCTGGAAACGAAGCAATCCATCTTAGTCCTCAGATGTGTCAACGCATCTGCGTTTTTTTTTTTATAGAATAGGCTGACAAACGAGCACACAGTCCACCTGATGGTAAGTGGTTGCTGCGGCCCATAGACATCTACATCTATCTTCCATTACAAATCAAAATGCAGATGCGTTGTCACCCGTGAGGACTGAGATGGAATGCCTCATTTCCAGTAAAAAGGGTCTCCGGTTCTCTACACTCACCATACGAAATACAGCAGCATTAAGCTACTATTTCACGCCGGTATTCTGTGAGAGCGTGGTCCTTCCCCGGTCGAGCCGACCCATTCGTGCTACAACTATACTACTAATATAACTGCAGCATGGCTCTACCGCGTAAAAAACGTTTTGATTCTAAATCGAGGATAAATTTAGATGTCTATGAGCCACGGCATCCACTTACCATCAGGTGGACTGTGTGCTCGTTTGTTACCCTTATTATATGAAAAAGACGTCTCGCAAATTAACACTCCTTCTCCTCACGTGTTTTTCAGTTTGTACTTTAGGTATATAAGATTCTGATCAGGTGTCAGGAGCCGTAATTATTCGAAGTATAGGATACCACCCACTAAATGGATTGACGACTTGGTTACAAATGCAGAAAGTTGATGGATGCAGGTGACTCAGGACCATGCTTTGTGGCATTACTTGGGGGAGGCCTATATTCAACAGTGGACTTGTGAAGGGCTGTAATGATGACGAAGATTTTTCTGTTACATTCCTAACCGCCTCTTACGAAATCCTCAGTTGAAAATGAGGTGCCGGATTTTCTTTTTTTTTATAGAAGAGGGGGCAAACGAGCATGCGACTCACCTGATGTTAAGTGACTACCGCCGCCCATGATCAACCGCAACACCAGGGGAATTGCAGGTGCGTTGCCAGCCCTTTAGTAAGGAGTAAGCTCTTTTCTTGAAGGTCCTCAGGTCGTATCGGTCCGGAAAAATCGCCGGTGGTAAACTATTCCACAGAGAGGTTGTACGCGGAAGAAAACTCCTTGTGAAACGTACAGTGGTGGACCGCCAAGCATCCAGATGGTGTGGATGGTATCGGGACGTTTGCCGTGTAGTGCGTTCACGGAATTTGGCGGCTGGGATTAATCCGAACAATTCCTCAGAGCACTCCCCGTGATAGATGCGATAAAATACGCAAAGAGATGCAACATCTCTTCGCAGCGCCAGTGAAACGAGCCGATCGGAAAGCACTCGGTCGTCGACGATTCGAGCCGCTCTGCGCTGGATGCGGTCAAGTGGAAGGAGCTGGTGCTGGAGAGCCCCAGCTCAGAGATGGGAAAAGTATTCCATGTGCGGCCGAACCTGCGCCTTGTAAAGTTGCAGGCGGTGTGCCGGCATGAAATACTGTCCCGCTCTGCTGAGCACGCCAAGCTTTTTAGAGGCCAATTTGGCCTTCCCTTCCAAGTGACCACGAAACTGCACGACACTCGATATGTCGACGCCGAGGATTCCGATACTGGCTAAGGCAACAAGGGGAGTGCCATGAAACTGAGGGGATACGACAAAGGGGTTCTTACATTACTAAACACTGCTTGCGGCTGTATTATGATTGTGGCATGTATAGGCCGTCCTAACCGGAGAAAAACCACGCTCTCACAGCATACCAGCCTAAAATAGTAGCTTAATGCTGTTGTGTTTCGTATGGCGAGCGTAGAGACCCGGAGACCCTTTATTACTAGAAATGAGGCATTCCATATTAGTCCGCGTGTGCTGATCCGAATTAACTTAATAATGTTTCAAGTAACATCAAGAATTAACTTAAAAACAGTTTAATTCGGTGAAATGAATGTGATTTGTTGAAAGTGGGATCCGTTATTAGTTATTTGGATAGTTACCACAAGAAATTGGTATGAGAGTGGAGTAAATTGCGAATACTGTAAAGGGGAAGACTACATTCTAAAGATATTAGCCTTATATGTACGGGTATCTTTGTGTTTAATCATACCTACGTGGTAGAGTCATGCTGCAGTTACGTGGTAGAGTCATGCTGCAGTTACGTGGTAGAGTCATGCTGCAGTTATATTAGTAGTATAGTCATATCATAGTCGTAGCGTGGTGGGGGAAGGACCACGCTGTCACAGAAAACCAGCGTAAAATAACAGCATAACGCTGCTGTACTGGGAACGAGGCATTCCATCTTAGTCCTCAGGGGTGGCAACGCATTTGCGTTTTGATTCCTGATCAGGGGTAAATGTGGATGTCAATGGGCCACAGCATCCACTTACCATCGGGTGAACTATGAGCTCGTTCATCACCCTTACTCTATAAAATAATACAAATCTTCTCACCATATTACAAAAATTTTTACTTTATTATCAGAATTTTTAAACTTTTACATTAAATATAGATCTTCTCATGAATCCGCCAGCTGGTGTTTTCTAGAAAGATTAGGCCATTACTACCACACTGTGGTGGCTCTTATTTCTATTTATCACACTGATCCTCGTGCAACATCTCTTAAAGACAGTTGTGTCTCAGGTTCACGTCATTGTTACACGAAGTTTTATTTTGGCGATTTGAATAGCACCTATTGTATTTTAACCCTGTTTATTTTCTACATGGGTGTCTTACTAACTGTTGACTTGTAGATCCTTGTAAAAAAGCTCGGGAAAACTGACGGTGTCAAAACAATATCGCTCATTTGCTGCTATTTTTATGCTGTCGACGTGTAACAGCGCAATTTTTTCTGGTTTGAAACGACTTATTTACATAGCTCTATCACTTAGTTGTCAGACTTTTTATGATTATTTTTTGTCATATGTTACATGATCTACTTTATTATTTTTTTTTTTGAAAATTAAATACTAAAACCTTTTTATTATTTTTCTAAAAAGATTGCAAGATACATAACCATATTCGTATTTTTAAATTATTATAATCTGTAATTTGTAGGTAAGTATTTCATAAAATTTGTGGTATGCAACAATAGTACATATTACAAGTATCATTATTTATGTATATAAGTATATATATGTGAACTCAATGGTTGCTTGTTAAGAAATACTTATATCACATTTTATCGTAGGTGAGTAAATGGGTATAACGAGTCAAAGGATTAAGGTCATCAGGGCTACCTACGCTCGCATTTGACTTCTTATTTAAATGGACATTCAAAATGAGGTTGTCAAATAAATTTTCGTGTTTTATTTTATTACACTAAAAGATCTGTACACAAACTTGTATACAATTACAATTTAAATAAATTTAATATTATGTATGTAACTGACGCCAATGTAATACCTACAAATAAAGTAGTAATCTTAAAATTAGTACCTACATGCAGGTAGGTATATCATTTATATAAATAAAATTAAAACGTTAATGTTCCTTTATAAACCAACACTGACTGCCTCCTTGCTCTGGTAGTCATAAAGTAACACTTAGACCCTACAATCCTGTCCTGCGCAGATGGCTCGCCTCCGTTGAGCTGGCCGCTGTGACAGATATTCAGTCTGGAAGAGGTCATTAAAAGAAAACTATCTGACCCTGCTAAGTCAGTCATCATTTGCCAGAAAGAAACTAAGAATTACAGAGTTGAGGACCTACCTACTCCGGAAAGAAGAAGTGTTCCGTGAATATGGTGTCACTTATTATAAAATATTAAACTATACACTTTAAACCTAACTGGAATAACCTACGAAAAAAACTTTACATAAAATTTAGATTTTAAAGGTTTAACTTATTGTCGTTCTTTTTAAAGTAGAATTATTCGAATCGGACATTCCTATTCTAGTTAAGACTAGGTTATTAAGGACCAAATCAATGTTCAGATAAAAGTTAGTCATATTAAATTAATAAATATGAATAACTTTTATCTTAATAAAAAAGTAATAAAACACAACACAAACAAATTAAAAATTACGGAACGTATTATTAATATTTTTTATTTATTTATTTCACTTTTATATTCAGTCAGGTTACAACTAACTTGATCTATAACTTTAATCTGACGATTTTAAATTGGCCGTTAGTATGTTAGTAGTGTAAAGGCTATGCTGTGCTGCTTATTTTCTAACGAGATATTTCTTACTGATAAAAACTAACCATTTCGCGAATATGCAATCTTAATTAGTGTAATTCTGAATAAATACCGAAATTTAATAACATATTCTAATATATATATTATACCTAGGTATTATTACTAAATAGCAAACAAAATAATTGTTTGATACTCTATTATTGATGATATTGGCTTTAAAATGTAATAAAAAAACGTTAAATTACGCTTTATTTAATTGTATAATAAATACAGTAAATAAAACGGGACGAAATAATTAATTACTGACGTAATTCTATACCACTATTTAAAATTCAACTGTCAAATTATGAAAACAATATGTTAGGGATATTTTGATTAATATTGAAAATCATGTATTTAGTGATAATAGTGAATGCAGTATTTGATTGAATGGCATGAATTGGCAGCCCTGTGGCATGGCATAGTAATGGCCGGCGCGGAAACCGCGGCGGAGCGGAGCGTGCGGCGCCGGCGGGCGCGGCGCGGCTAGTGACAGCTGGCTGACAGCGAGCCGCGCGCCGCCCGAGCCAATTGGTCGCCACGCTGAGCCCGCCCAGAGGTGGGGGCGCCGCACACACACGCACCACACCTAAGATAATTTATTTTATGTTATACCGTTTGAATATTTTATATCTGTGTGAGTTTTTTGCGTTCAGTGTGAAATATTCGCGCGATAAGAAAGAAGAGGGGAACAGATCGATCGGGAAGCGTTGCGCTTTTATTCTGGCGTTCGGTTTCTGTTGTTGTCGTTGTTTAATTGCAGATCGTCGGCGCTCCCGTGGCGCTGCGGGGTTCTGTACCGTACCTCGGAGACGCCGCGCCGCTCACTTAACACTTGTACGGAAATTATCCATGCGCCTTTGTTGCTGTGCTATCGCTAAGCAAATGAGCTACTAAACTGATTATCATATTTAGTTGTTGTTTTCACTTCACACGTCTTGAATGCACTTTTATGATTTTGCAACTATTTGTAGGTGTATCTCCATATGATCTAGTCTAAATGATCAATTAAAGCCAGTATCAGTGTTTAACTATTGAGATTCTTATATACTATTTGAGATACCGAGTTTTACCGAGTCGAATAAAACATACATTATATATTAAGTAAGGATGCAAGTTAAGTTTTTACATTAAAAAGTAGGTACTTGAACGTTATTCGAGCATTTTGAACATCGAAATTTATTTAAATGTACAAAGACTTTAAATTAGTACCTACGTAACGTATTTATTGGACTTTTAACATTTTTTTATGTGAAAGAATTGATAAGTTACCGCAGTTAGTTGCACCGATACAAAATGAATACCTATCGAACATATAACTTTATTAGAAACCTAAAATAATAAGGTAACGCTTATAATAAATTCTAGCCTTACGATTGTGAATATGTACCTAGGTTACACCTGAATACTAGCAACTATTAGGAGGGAGAGTACTAAGTATTAAAAACGGAAGCGGGACGGATGCAGAAGTTTTTAGAAACGGAAGTGTAACATTTCAAAATTGATCGCTTTTAATTATTGAATTGTAACAAACGTAACAATATTATTTGCGTATATATTTTTTTTAATTACAGTTTTTAATAAGGCATTACAAGCTTCTTAACTATAGAGTTAGATTGTAGGTATCGTTACCTATGTATCATTCATCCATTACAAGCCAATAAGGATCCACTGCGGAATGTAGGCCATTCTTCATAATATATTGTCTCATGGCGGGATTTCGCCATAGGTGCCACGCTTATCAAACCCGTTGGCAAGCGCAGTTTTTTTTATTGTTTTGAGTTGTTACCTATCCTATTGCGCATCACATATTTCATTTTGCCTGTGTCGCCTACTACTATACCCTCAGGAGAATATGGGGTACCGGATATTCTTATACTGATACTGCACGCCTACACGGTCGTTATAATTATCGACGGTAAATGTGTATATAGCTACACATAGGTATGTAATGGCAACATAAGAAAACACAATAACCTACCCCAAGGGACGCAGGTGTAAGAGGTGACAGAGGTAATTTGAAACAGGTGATGGCCAGTGGCGTCTTCTATGAGACAATTTATTGAGGAGACTGACGTTCAGTGTGGACCGCTACTTGCCCATAATCTAATGAATTAAACTTAACTTTCCGAAAGTTGTCATTTCATCTTATTATGTAGTCTCTTCTTCTAAATCAGTGACTTCTTCTTCATCTAATAATAAAAGTCTACTGCTCGGTATGGGGATATCTTCCGCTGTAACAAAATATTTGGCATAGTCGCCAAGTTTGGCAAGCAGTTTGGAAACTGCGGTACTAATCGTCTCTTTACGTGTGGTAGAGCCTCACTGCAGCTAGATTATGGCTACCGTACACTCTGCAGCATGAATGGTTTGCATAGGCTAGTAAAAATACCAGCATATTAAAGCAGCTCCTCCGTACCGTGAGGGACATTACACGAAGACCATTTGACTGACACATAGGCAGTCCGTATCAGTCCTGTGACGCCCACATTATTTATTCACCGGCAGATGAGATTTGTGCTCGTTTGTTACCCTGGCTTCTATTTTTTATAAGAGAGCGGGAAGACGAGCATACGGCTCACCCGATGGTAAGTGATTACCGCCGTCCATGAACAACTGCAATACCAGGGGAATTGCAGATGCGTTGCCGGCATTTTCAAAGAAGTAGGTAATGTTTTTAGGTTAAGGTCCCTAAGTCGTATCAGTCCAGTAAAATCTCTGGTGATAGCCGATTCCATAAGAAAGTTGTGCGAGGAAGAAAACTTCTTTTAAATAGCACAATGGTGGACCGCCAGTCATCCAGATGGTATGGGTGGTATCGCGAGTTCTATAACAAAAAGTAGTTAGTAGTATACGTGTTGAGTATTGTATTAAAAGTTGTCGCTTTGATGTATTGAAAATTATGACATTAACATTTTAATGCTCTTAACTCATAATGTTATAGTGTGCAATGTAATTAATGCAACCCATTTTAATTACGATTAGGTGCAGCTTATCAATAGTCCACCAGCACAACCCAGGCTTCCCCATTCATAGAATCATTTACGGCAAATATCCCCCCTCACATAGTTACCACGATGAGCATAAATGCTGGCAACGTTTATTTTTTTTTGGGCTTTCATCAAAAATATTCTGCCGCCCATGTGTGATTTCATTTTCTTCTGTCGTTTATCACGATACACGGGATGGTACTGGATACATACCTAGTTAATTTTCTCACGTCACCACTACAGAGAATATTAGAGAATAATGATATTATTAGATTTATAATTAATAGAATAAGAAAAAATGAACAATTATTATATAGGTACGCTATAATATATGGCGGCTTGTAGCTATTCCACACAATAAAATAAAAAATATTTACTCTGTAAAACCTTAAAACTTAGTCCTTTAAATACTTATACACTACCTTAAGTAGGTACCCAGGTAAGTTACCTGTGAACATAAGAAGATAACTTTCTACAATTTTTTTATAATGATGGCAATTTTATAAAAAAATTGGTTTATTAAAAACGTTCATTTTACTAAAATAAAACAAGATTAGGAATTAATTATAAATAACAAAAGAATGATACCTAGTGTCGACTAAAGGATGTTCTTGAGATTATGAACAATATCTATTACATTAAGTAGACAAAAATTATGCTTATAAAACAAGTTAAAATATGCTTAATTATATAAAAGTTATACATGTTTAATATTGTTTGATTTAATTACAGTTAACGAGTTTTAAATATAGATCTTATCTACTAATTGTATGTATTAAAATTTTTACTTTATTTTAATCCTTAAATGCTTGTTAGATCAAAATACTCCGTTTGATAAACGCTGTCTTCCATAATTAAATAATCGGTTCGATAAAATGTTTCATTAGATATATATTAGCACGAACTCGCACCTTTTAAAGATATCAGAGACCACTTAGATCGATGAACAGGCACGGTTCGTTTCTCTACTCTCCTAATGCACGATAGTTAAATTATGTTTACTGTTAGAGAGAAATATGTATGAATTTAGTCATGCATCCTACAACGCTACGCAGACAAAACCGAACGAGTACATTAAAAAGTGCGTTTGATTTTGTCACCGGTACATGTTCGCGTTTAGCTAAGTGTAAACTAAGTGCACACATCAGGCCCCGACAGCCTCAAACACACCTACTTATACTAAACACGGTGCGGCGTTGTAGAAAAATAAAAATTACAAATGTCGTGGTTACCTTTAATCACATGCAAAGCTATCGTTAAGTGGACCACGGCGGACTCGCTTGTCGTGCGCGTTGTCACTGTTAATTATCACAATACATACTTATACAGCTAAATGAAAGAGACCGCTCCATAGCGGCGGCGGCATAAAAAATACGAGAAAAGAAAGAGAAGCTTTTGAAAAAAGAAAGGAGTGCATCTACCCCCACCGTGGCTCCCCCCCCCCCCCACCGAGCGGGCGGCCCCTCGCGGGCACCACCCACCGTACCGCAAAAATCGAGAGCGTCGGCAGCGGCGCGGGGTCAAACGGCGACGTGAAAAGAAGCGGTGTGAGAACGCACACAGACGCGGGCGTGCGTGTGCGCGCCGAGAGGGACGGGCGCAGCGCGAGCGGGACGGCGGCGCCAATTACTATCACCTGGCGGGCAGCTACCGCATTACCCACTGCCGCCGCGCGCGCGACGACGCGCCCGCTGCTCCACGCGGTGCTCCCGTACGCTACGCCGGCACCGGCACCCGGACTCCGCGATCGATCGCGCCCGAGTGCACGCTCCACGCTCGCCGCTGCACGCCAGCCGCTCGCCGCTGCCCGCCAGCCACTCGCTCTCCACGCAACTCGGCCGTTTCCGGGCAACACGAAACTGTGAAGTGTGTGCGGACAGTGTTACGAACTCGTGATACAAATTCGCCGGCTAATTTATCAAATTGTGAAAAATGACGTCCCAATTCGCCTTCCGAGGATCGCCCCCGAATCAGGTAAAATTGTGCACCTAACAACTTAAAAATGTGAATTTAATTTATTGTTAATTCTGTAGCAACTGCGATGTATTTTAACGAACTTTACAATTTTTATTTTTCGAAGATCCCATGCGTCTGTGGTATGATTATGTGGTTACGGATTTAGTGAAGTTAGCCAAACTTATTTCAAAGTTTGCAACGGACTTGTTTAGTTTTTACAGAAGTAAAATCTGACGATCCAAGTTTTGACCACGTTAGATCGAGTACATTTTAAAACTTTCTAAATATTTGTCGAGTTGATATTAAAAATAAAATTTCGTTTAACAAAAATCATGATTGCATTATGTTGAATAATATGGACTTAAAAACCATGCAAGTAGGAAAATATATTTATTATATAATTTATAATATTTCCTCCATACTTTTCACTCATTGTTGAGAGTGCATATAAAAAGGAAAATGTTTTTTATTTAGTGCTTATAGACTAATCCTATCGTACTGACTGCTAGCATTAATCAAACATGTTACACGTTACAATCCTCTTTGACAGCACTTTGTTTTCGTTCATTTGCTCATCTATAAAATTATGTTTTCCGACGGTAATAAGAGTATAGTCACAATAAGATTTTTATGAAATACGAATGTTCGAAATTATGTAGTTTAAAGTAAATATAATAGAGTAATTAAAAATTAAATTATCAAACATCCATCACGATAAATTTAAAAAAGATTTAAGAGGATTTAAAATAAGAACAAACATTAGGTAAATTAAATACGTATGCATGATATTCGACTTTTTTTATAAATAATTAACAAAAACGTATTTTTAATGAAAAATAATACTTACTATTATACAATAATCAATTTATGCGTCATTTTACGTTTTGAAATGCGAGACGTGGTGGTGTAAACAAAAGATGCAATTTAACACTGCACTTCCTCGTTGCATTTAGCTGAGCTGTGTAAGGTTGGCTTACAAAGATGTCGTTTACTCTTTAATACTCATAAATTAAGGCTCGTTACGTACTAACAGTTAAATACTACAAGTAATTAAAATAGAATTTAGTTAAGGCACAATCAAAATTGCTTAAAAATATTAAATACTAATTAGCCCAAATCTCCGGAATAAAATGCGTCTTACCCAGTTTGAAGAGCCTTGTTCTAGGTCAGACACATCATTTCAGTTCATTCCGCGGATGTTAGCTTATTGGTAATTTTTTTAATACAATTAACATAATGGATTTCCGCAAAGTAACGCCTGATTCTATTAATTTGTCAAAACTGACCTATTGTGACAGTTATTAAAATATTTAAGTTCTTGAAAAACTTGGTTTAAACTTGAGGCATTTTCTTAGTTCAACGGTAAAATAATATTTAAAGTTACTTAGCCGTCGCTTATTGTAATTGAAAATGCTAATAGGTATTATGAAATTGAATATCGCTAACTAAGGATTATCAATAAATAACAATTATAAACAAACGGGCCAAGACTAGCGAGTGCTGAGACTATAGACATATAAATATTATACATGAAACCAACAGCGGTAACATCACGGAATGTAATAGGTAATAATACTAAACGTAATACACCTAAAAGAGTTAAATCACCCAGTATTTATGTACTTATCTAAAAGAGGTCTGTAGCGATGTTGATGATGATGATACTATTTATAAACCTCTCAGAAATAAGAGGCCTGTGTCCAACCGTGGGACTTTACTACATTTTACTTTATATGCTATTTATGACGTATATTCAAAAATAACTTCGAATATCACTAGCTATGACATTAATTCGGAATCTATCTGGTTTACTTAAAATATAATGTAAAGAATTAAGTTAACGTTTGTAATAAATAACTAAGTTAACGTTTATAATTAATATTTAAATTATAATGAAATCCACTCTATTGTTAAAATCAATTTTAATATTAGACTTAAAACTCGAAATTCTACTTTTGCAATTAACTGACAAAGGTCCAATATCCAATAAGAAATTACTTAAGTAAATTTTCCTCTCGTGTCCTTTTTCACTCCTCCATTCTGTTTGAGGAATTTAATTATTATAACATATTTATATTTCTTTATATGCAGAGTTTTTAATCTCCGCAGATATTTTTTGGAACGTATCGTGATTGTACCTGTTGAATTGTGATTTCGACACATTACCCGTTGGCTGAGACCCAAATATTATTCGCGTGGAGCTCAAGAGTCAATGTACTTTACAAGTCACAACAATTCTATTAATTTTATTTATTTAATTATTTTTTTACCAGTCCATAAAAGACCACTGTCAGCAGTGCACATTCAGATGTGGGTTAACTCCCGTTGTAGGAAGGATTTGTCTTGGCAGGCGGGTGGACGGACAATCCCAGTATGTAGTAGGTACAGTGGTTCCTTATCGGTTTAAAAAAAGGTGACAAAGTAGCGCACAGCCCTGATGGTAAGTGGATGCTGAGGCCCATAGACATCTACATTTATCTTCGACTAAGAATCAAAATGCAGATGCGCTGTCACCCCTGATGACTAAGATGGAATGCTGTAAAAAAGGGTCTCCGAATCTCTACACTAACTATACGAAACACAGCAGTATTAAAGCTGCTATTTTACGCTGGTATTCTGTGACAGTGTGGTACTTCTCATTCAGTTTATTTCTAGCTGACCCATTCGTGCTACAATCATAATATAGCTACAGCGTGGCTCTACCTGGTCCCTAAAAGCACCCAAAGTAGTCCGCGGAGACATAATACTCCTACTATTCTCGGTACCGGTTACCAGTACGATGTACAATACAAGGTATTGACATTACATTAAAAGTACCTAAATGGTAAACTATGATGTCAATTATGTCTTAAAGTTGGTCATCACAATCATAAAAAAAATCTCTATGACTTCACACTTGGAGTTACAAACGTGATGTTTATTTTATCATGTCTTTTCGAAACTATAAGATTTTTCAGGCATTTGTATTCTCCAAGGAGTGTTTGGTTATTATTCAAAATCGGCGTTGTGTTTTCGCCACAACTCATGCTGAGTAATGACCTTTTTTGGCATGCCTTCGACGTACAAAGCCAATTATGCATCTGTCTGTCGTATTTTTATCCTAAATAAGTAAATTGTGGTTTACGTCAACGATCCGCGCCAAAATTTCCTCGATTACGTATCTAATTGCAGACGCGTTGTCACCCGTGATAACTAAGATAGAATGTTTCGTTTTCAGTAGAAAGGTTCCTTGGTTTTCTACACTCACCATACGAAACACAGCAGCATTAAGCTGCTATTTTACGCTGGTATTCTGTAAAAGCGTGATCCGTGTCCGACCCATTCGTGCTACAACTATATAAGTAGCTGCAGCACGGCACTACCACTTATGAACTTTAAGTTAATTAACAACCACTTTAACAAATTAAATAGTGTGTTATGCTAACAAATTATGTAATATTTTTCCTATTTGCCCATTGATATTTATGGGTAGTATAATGTATAATTTGTATACCGTATAAATTTGTAACAAAGATTGATTAAAAATAAAACAAACATCCACTAAATGTCAATTTATATAAGAGGACAATATTTCATTATAAATAAGATTTTAGAATTATAAAATAAAAAAGTCAATTAGAACAATCAACAAAGGTCTTTAATGATGAAAAATTTTCTTTTCAAGACCATATAATTTTATTGCACTTATTAAAGTCGCAAATACTTAAGTCTATACAATTACACAGCGATAAGAGTTCGTAATACCGCACTGTAATTAATAGCCTAGACATAATTAGGCTCTGAATAAACACAGACTATTTGAGGTATGATATCGCGTAGCTTTATATATTAAAGAAGCCGCGGCCTCGAAGGCTGACCATTGAGTATGTGTGTGTATATATATATATATATATATATATATATATATATATATATATATATATATATATATATAAAATATTGTATACCTATGTATATACTTAATTTAATGCTTCGAACTGATCTTCAGCTTTTTGCAACGTTTATTCAAGTTATTTGTCGTCAGTATGTTCTCGGAACACATACTTATTGCAAAACCGACAAATTATAGTTCAGTTGATTATTTAAGGATCACACAATTATCTCTGAGTGCATATTAGTTAATAAATTATAAGATTCGCTGACAACCTTATTTGTTGTATGATAACAGTTTATTAAATTTCATGGCTGTCGTTAATATTGGTGCTCGTCAGACTTATCTGTCCATTTAGTTCTACGTACCATATTAAAATAGTAAATCCTGAGTGAGTAGTTGGACTTTAATAAAGATAATATTATGGACTGATTCGGTCAGGGGCCGCGTGCGTGCCGTTCCCGATCTACTTTTGCTATCTTGTTGATAAGATGTGCCACCATGTGGAGTAGAGAAGGGCCGCACTCCCTCGCCCGGAGGGGATTATCCTCATTATTTCTTATTTCCGAGCTCTGCTGCCGACCGACTGTTTCTTTACTTTGTTTCGCTACGTGTGGACTTTTGCTGTTTATTACCTTTTGATACATATGGGATTAATGTCGGAAGCTTAGCTTTATGACGGTCGTTTAAAAATTGAATTTCAGAACACGCAAACATGAATTTATTATTACCAACTTTGCAACTTTTGCGACTGACTCTACCTATGAGCTCTACATAATGTGAATTTTAGCTCTACCTTAAATTAATGACATATGATACTTAAAGCTATTTTTTTTACAATATCTATTTACTGCTATAGTGGATTATACCTAATAATTATTTTAATATTTTAATATACGTTTTATTTCAGAATTTGTGCTTATCGCAAATTGTGGCATCAAATTTGCAATTTAAGTCTAGCTTGCAATAGGTACCTTTTGCTGACGTTAGTCGAAATTTATACTTCTTTTATTTACCGTTGCGAAATAAACGACCGTTTTGCTTTTACTTATCTGAAAAAAAAAGTTATAAGTACCGAAGGCCTGTGTTGCAAGAAATAGTTTGAAATTAGAATAAAAATCTTTTTTATTATGAAAATTATTTTTTATATTGTTTTGTAATAATTTTTTGCAATAATACATTAATTTGTTATTTGATAGATAACAATAATTAATTTATTCGATACGATTAAAGTAAAATAACATAGATGTACTTTTTATTAGTATAATTTTAATAACATTTTTTACTAAATGGTTTCGACATAAAATTGGCGTACCTGCCAATAATAGGTACAATATATAACTCTCAGGTCCTTTAACATCACAGATTAACCAGGTGAATGCTAACTTAATAAAACAATTGTAACAGGCATAAAGTACGACCGCGTAATCGGAATGCGAAGGTTTTTTCATCGACACATGGTTCATGGTGTTTTTATTTAAATACCAATTAAGTACAAAGAATGGGTTGTAAACGTTTATATCGCGTACGCTTTAAGAGCCTGCGGTCACTAAGCACCTGGTGGCATCATTTTACTTGCCAAATATGTTTTATTTATCCTAGATTCGACTTCTTACCTACTGTTGTCAATTAGTCTTATATTAAAAAATAATTAAATTATAAATCCTAGATTTTTAGAAATTTTATACATATTACTAATAATTTCATATTAAACTTAATTTAATAATTTTTGGTGCACGTCGTGTGTACTATGAGTTTAATGAAATATAATCACCAGTAAACCTCGTCACATTCCTCTAGGAAGTGTTAGGACTTCAACAAAACTTCTCACTCGATGGGATGGTGATATAATATCCAAAAACAGCATCTTCTTACTAAATTTTATGTTTAGTGTTGAGCTTGTGTTATTTAAAAACGATATTAAAGTACATATTAAGTAAATAAAAATATGCACGGTGCCGATAGCGTTCTTCGTTCCTTTTTTGTTTTCTTCTTTTTTAAACGTTTTCTTTAGCGTGCAGTTTCTTATCGGCCAGTATATTTATACAGCAAATTTAAAAAAAATATTGCAGTCGTAAGCGGTAAAATAAAGAATTAATTATATGTTGATGGCGGCGTAAGGGCATTCATCGTCCTATGAATATGGCAAGGGCCAAAACGACCTATTGGCTCCCAATAGATGGCGGCAATACCATCTATTACGTTATTCTAATTATAAAGATCTGTCTGATTTTGTGAATGCCTGCGAAGCGTGAAGTTTACTTTTTCCTGTGATGGAAGGAACCCATGTTCATTCTAGCAGTAGATTCGTTACTGATTGAAAAAGAAGAAAGAAATAAGAACATGTCTTCCACTATTGGTGAGAAATCTAATATTGGGATCACCAATTCACTATTCATACGAAACTTCAATGTTATTGAACTATTTTTTAAGTGAATTTAAATGCTAAGTACACACATATTTGCAAGAACAATAAAATAGAAATATTTCAAATATCGCTTCGAGTCACCTTATGACGCAAATCGAAGAATTTCAGGATATGCATTTCTTAACCTGACACGATAGCACGCCAAACTATTACTTAGTCTGCATGGTAATTATTACGTGTGATTCACGTTTCATGCGATTAAAAACATTATATGCCTCTACACATGTACTTATGCATTATTAACGAGAAGAATTAGCCTGCATCTACCTAATCAACTACCATAAGAAAAATTAAAAGAAAATGTAGAGCTTGATAATGGTATATAACAATAAAAAAATTAAATATTTTTTACATATGTTGGCATATTTTAAAACATAAATCGCAATAGGTATGTCAATTTATAATTATGCTTTTAAAAACTTCAAATAATTAAAAATAATAAAACAACATGAAAGTATGAAAAGTCGGTGCTTAGCTAAAATTAGTATAGGTGTACGTTATGGACCAAGTGATTAATTGGGCATTATTCATAATGCCCGGGCAATGTGATAAAACTATTGAAATAATTAAATTGATATGAATAAAGTAAGGGTTACTTATTGGGCAGAGTAATAAAAAGATGGAAGTGTTTATTCATACGATTCATTTTTATTTATTTATAGGTAACGATTATCGCATGATTTATTTATTTTTTGTCATACGTTGTATTTTATATTATTGAAAGAATTTAACATTTCAATATCAAAAATTAACAGACGAATAATAATATTTTATTTATACAATTAACATATGCATGATTATTTTTTAACTAGCTATTTCCGGCGATTTCGCTTGCGTGTAATTTAGGTTTTTAATTTAATTGCGCGGTACCCTAATTCTGTTTCTAAAATAAAAATTACTCCTTAGAGCCTAAGTTACTCCTTACGACATGAGCTATCTGTCAGTGAAAATCCCGTCAAAATTGGTCAAGCCATTTCGGATATTAGCCGGAATAAACAGACAAACAAACCGACAAGAACTTTAAAAATAGTTCTTTGGTTAATGTAATACTTTCATATGCAAATAATAAAAAGCTGTTATTTTGATATTACAAAGAGACTCTTCAATTTTTTTTCATTTGTTTAGATCATAGCAATCAAATTAGCAAATTAAGTTTTAACATTATTACTTTACTGTCTTAAAAGTGATTAACATGTTAATCACTTTTAAACAATTTCATATAAGTAGGTTACGTTATATCAAATTGCCCAACAGTGACGTAGCTATATTCATAATGACCGGACAATGTGATAAATAACGAAGTTTAAATCTGTATTAATTACAAGGTCCGATTTGACTTGTCATTATTCACATTATAAATAATGCCATAATTAATCACTTGGTCCATAACATACACAAATATTAAAGCCGACTTCAGAAGATACAATATGCGGAATTTTCTTTTTGTCTTCTTAGTACTTTGAATAAGTTTACTCTAAAGTTTAATTTTATGATACCTTTGAGTGGACTAATAAAAATCACAAGCTCGAATGTGGTTAAAATAAAAAAAAATTATTCCCTATTTTTCCATATGAAGAGTGGAAAATTTTCTTCAACTTTATATCAGAAACTTACGGCCTATTAAAGTTAATTGCTGAACAATATCCCTCCCCCTTAGATTGCCTCATGTGGGGGACATTCGCCATAGTCGCCGCGCATGGCAAGGGCACATTTTTATTAATTTTAGTCGTTATTAGAAATACGCTGCTGCCCATCTCCTGATTTGTTGCATAGGTCCGGTATGATGTGGAGTATTGGATATTCCATACCATATACCTAGTGGCGGTGTAAAAATATATTACACCACCCCTAAAGTATAAAGTACTAGCAATCCAATCAATTTGACGACTCCGTGGCGTAGTGGCTTAGCAATGAGTGGCTGCGCTGGAAGTTGCGGGCTCGAATCCCGCACGGAACAAGTATTTTGTATAGCCTACAAATAATTGTTCCGGGTCTGGATGTTTGTCCTTGTGCAATTTATGTTTGTAAACTGCCCCCGCGAAACAGGAGAAAATCCTAGTGTAGGGGTAACGTTTTTAAAAAAAGAAAAGAAAATCCGAGCCGGTACCACACTTTTTCGATTTCAACAACATATGTTATACATGTAAATCTTCCTCTTGAATAATTCTGTTTACTGATGAAACCAATATTCGAATCCGCCGCGTACTTTAAAAGATCTGAGCGTACAAATGGCTTGAAGCGACTTTGTTTCATAGGTACATATTACCACAAAGATATCATGTACGATAACCACTAAGAACCTTCTACTCTTTTAGTTTTGGTTAAAATTAGATATTTTTGTACTATTACCATGACTACATTACAGCTAGAGATTTGTTTTTGAGACTCGAAATATTATTTACTCGTAGGTACCTATAGTTACATTCTCGTTTTCAGAGTTCCTTACGTATGAGAATTACGTGACATTCAATCTTAGCCCTGATGACAACGCATCTGCATTTTGATGCCCGGTTGAAGATGGAAGTCGTCCGGTTACTAGTTCGTTACACTTAGTTCATTAAAAATAGTAAACTTAATGTTAAAAAGTATTGCATATGGGCATAGACAGATAATAGATTTAGATAATTTTCATTACTTATGGAAACTTATTCTAACTCATATTATATTTTAAGCGAACGTGAGCATCTAAATCTAAGGTAATTTGTGCATAATCCAAATAAATTAAACAGGAATTCAGCTTCAAGCTTTTCAATACTTACATTTTATTTACTGAAGACAAGTAAGGGGATATATTTCTTTAACATGGTCTTCCCAAATAAAATAATTTAAAATATCACTTGCGTTATTCATAACTACTATAAACCTAAACATATTAAATAATTATGTTGTAATTTATTTTAACTTTAATGATAATAAAATATTAATTTTTAAAATATTCAGTTGCTATTTTTTCTCTTTACATTTATTATAATAGATCTTTTCAGACCGCTGGTTTGTACTATTTTTTATTTAATAGTTTAGTAGTTTTTTTTATTAAATAGGCAACAACGGCTTTAGGGTGTAACGTATTCATAATCTTCTATCCAGCGTCGATAGTAGCGCCATCTAGTACGAGGCTCTCCACATCATATCATAATATACACCGAGTAGAGACCTCTACTTTCTGAGTCGCATAATGGACTGACTAATAAAAAGATATTCCATTTACTTTCATGCCTTGAAATGAATAAACAACAAAATCACTACTTGAATTTCATTCAATTCAAAATAATGTAGTTTTTTATTTAATAAATGACTACGTGTCAAAGAAAATCGATTAATCATATTTTAAAGAAATGAGCTGCTAAAAGATCTGAGTGTTGCGAGTTCGGAACACATTAATTTGCACGATGGTTTCCTGTTGCCGATCGTCTTTAAGTACTTTCATTACGTTAAACGACATGGAACAAAGGGCGACAACGTTACTGGTTACCTTATTTTAGGTCATGTGAATATTGTCAAAACCGCGTTCCGAGTGTTGTATTGTATTCCAGATTATTATTTTTGAATTAGCCATTTCTTCAGTCGTCTGATAGATAAATGGTTTAAGGACCATTGTAATTTGTAGCACCATTGTAATTGTGGTTTCTTATATTTACGCGAACACTACACATTTAAATAATACTAGTTTTTACGAATTTTATGGCGTATATTAACTTTTTTTATGTACCCGACGTTTTGTGCACTTTACAGCAACCATGGTCACGGGGAAGACTGAGATGTTCAACGTCCAGATGTCATAGTTAACCGCGGTTACCATAGATTAAAATTGTTAATTTTTGTTTCGATCTACGCAGTATGAACTAATACTATCTTGAAGTCTTGCAGTTGTATGCTTGGGTTTGGATTTAATTTTATTAATTATAGGATCCCAAGCAAATGATAGCACCGAGCCATCTTCTCCATTGAAATAAGGATGTTTTTCCTAATTTCGATGTCAATAGCCTCGCGAATTTTCCTTGAGAGGAATCGGTGTTTTTAGCGAGGATTTGTGGTCTATCAAATCTGATGTAGTGACGGGGGTGATCCTGTACGTGTTCACAGATTGCAGACTTACAGGAGCTACGAATTATTATTTCAGGAGCAGCGGTTAACTATGACATCTGGACCTAGAACATCTTAGTCCGAACCCCCCCCCCCCCACCGTGACCATGAATGATGTAAAGTGCTCGAAACGTCGAAACGTAAAAATTAGTATTATTTAATTTTAAACCATTGTAATAGGTTTTATTAATTTGTCTTCAATCAAAATTTGATTCGATCGATACAATTTTAAATATAAATATTAACATTAATACAAACGAAAAAATGATATTAAAAAAAAACAAATTTTATTTAGGTAATTACTGTACACTAAATGATTTTTTTAAAAACCACTTTTAATTACTTACAGTACACAAAATGATATTTTAAAAAACAAATTTTATTTACTTACAGTACACAAAATGATATATCAAAAACAAATTTTATTTACTTACAGTACACAAAATGATATTTAAAAAACAAATTTTATTTACTTACAGTACATAAAATAAAATTTGTTTAAAATTATTAACACACACATAGGTCCTAATTTTAAAATTTTACATTTAGCCAGGAAGGCAGTTTTTACTTTTTAGGTTATTATGACCTGATATTCCCTACGCTACAATAATGACTCGCCAGTTATTTGAGCAGGGCAAGCTGACTTCAAACGATCGGTGAAGACCTCGTGTAGTAGGCATTAGTAAATGCTAAGTATGTAATCCAATAAACTAAGAAGTATTTGCTTTCTATGTCACGTTAAATCATACCACCTAATCCTGGCAAATACGTGCGTAGGCGGTGCGGTGTCAGTAAAAGTTCAAATATATTTGTACATTATATACCTATCGCATATAACGGACATTTGTAACATAGTGTATATAATATATAAGTTTTAATTAGTTTCTTATTTAGGGACTTGTAGTCCCAAGAAATGTCTTTGTCGTAGAATTAATATTATGTTATATACCAGCCACACTAATAATTGTCTGGTTAATATATTTGTTCTCCATTCATTACAGTCTATTAAAAATCCTGATCTCATAGGGAGAAAATTGGCAGTGTTGCCACACGTAGCAGGCGGGTGGAGGATCGTACTGTATTTTATTATGTTTATGTTGTTCTTTGGTAGAAGCTGCTGCCGGTTTTCCTCTGTCACCTCTTACGACACCAACTTGATGATATGGGTTAGTGTATTCCCTTAAGTCGTTCGTCACGGCGATCGTCTTTGCTTTTGTATCGAATTCAACTTGCCTTCCCATTCTCTTTAATTCTCATATTAATAGAGCTTTAAAATTTTATCTATTCCACTGCTATTAACGGATTATATTATTTTTAAGATTCTTTCATTCTACTAATATTTTTTAGTAAATTGAGAAATAGTTCTTTTGAATTGATTTGTTCTTTTCTCTTTCTTTAATTAATATTATTTGAAACATCATGTTTGTAGTTTTACAATATTACAGAAACATTCAATAAACTAGTATATATCGAGAAATTACGCTTAGTTACGAATTATTGGTCTATCTATAATACTTTGGCATGTTAGGTTTATTAATTAAACATATATTGTTTCAACAATCAATACTTTCTTTTATTGTAGCTGAGCACATGTCTATTCTGTTTAAGACTATGGGGGTCCGTTCCGAATACATATTATATGTAAATTATTTTATTGCTGGGTGTATTTTATAGGCAGCCTTCAAGGCGTGTTGGGACTCTAGTACGGGTGTTTACTACTGTCCCGAAAAGCCAACAAAATCCCCAACCCCGAGGACGCGAAAATACAAACCCGATGCCATTCATTTAACTTCATAATGAGCCATGAACAATATTCGCCATTTCTGCATTCGACCATTGCCTCACGACTGAACCCTTTTTGTTCTTTCTCGTAATTTAACATTTGATACTTTTTTCTTCTTAAAATAAACTGCTGTTAAAGCGTCGTAATTAAGTAAAGGTGCGTTCGGCTGCCTATTGTTCTTGATGACAAGCAAACCGTGTATGTTTAAATTGACGTAAAATCATATTTTCAAAACTAGCCCGAGGAGTCATTGTGGAAAAGTATTTCATTTAAAAATTCCGCTGCCAATTGTTACGGTTAGAAGTTTTAATACGGTCGCCCCACTTGATTTTTTCCCATGGGTACATAAAGCCTGGTAAAATATTACGAACAGTAAAATTTACACATCATCATCATCCTCGATTAAAGAACACCAATCTAACATCACCCTAATATCATCATAGTATATTTCATATTTTAAATCCCTGTAGTGGTAATAAGGATATCCACCACCACATATCGTACCGTGGGTGTCGTAAGACGAACAGAGGAAAACAAATCAGGGGATGGACAGTAGCGTCTTCCTATTAACAACTTAAAATTAAAAAAAAAATGTGGTTTCCAACTCGCCAGCGTGGCAACTATGGCAACTCCTATCCAGTTCTATTAGGTACCTAATCCTATTAGGTATAGTGGAGGTCTATGTTCGGCAGTGGATCTTCGATAGGCTTTAAGTTAACGGTAGGTATTTCAATTATTTTCCATACTTTTAAATATTTTATAAGACCCTATTTAAACAAATACAATGTTGACAGTTTACACAAAATATTGATAACCTATGTATGAACTTAGTAACATCATTTATACTCGCATCGCATTCGCACCACAGCGCAAAGTAATTTACAAGTTATATCTTAAATCAAGTTCTCGAATAAAATCCCTCTGATATCGTGACACCGATACCTCATATCGCGTATCACAGATCGGTAATCACTACTAAGGCAACAACAAGGCAGGCCCGGATCTCCCTAATCAGGTAGGTAGGTTAACTTAATTCTCGGAAAGTTCAATTAATTTCTCCGAAATGAAGGAATGTGTTCGCGCGCTGAATATACCTCGTCGTCTCTCGTTACGGTGGCATCGGGTTGTAGGCTTTCGTACGATACAACCGGATTTGTCCGAGTGTGTGCAGTATGGCCCGAGAGATGAGAGAGACAAACTCTATACGTTCAAAAGATGCACCCTTGACAGTCCACGTATTTAAGCATAAGCATAAAGCCTTATATAATTTACTACACCTACCTGTAAAAAAGATATTAAAGCTACACTTACTTAAGCTCAATATTAAGCACATTTATCTATAATATAATTGCATTATCGTTTTATTAGCAGACGACACAGCACCGTACGCTGCACCGATATATTCATGAATTAATTCGAGCCGCTTTATCGCGTATTCAGTTTATCGGCTGTCTGAAGACGAGACAACTATAAGAGAGAATTTAAGATGCGAAATAAAAGACATCATAACGTAATCAACACCAGGACCACACGAATAAAATCCGTCGCGGCTACAGATCTTTCGTTACTGCTCCTAATCAGAGGAGCCGTAGAAAGTCGGCGAGATGTTATTATGTGAACTCGAAATACACATGTATGACAATTAGTGGGTAACTCGCGCCCACGGATTGGGAGATGGATGAGGCGTTCACATACCATTAGTTGACACCTCGTCGACACAGAATTGTCTGCGAGACGTCGCTGTTTCACATAACACATATACAAAGTGAAACTTCCACATGTTCGCCGTTACACAATCGTTCTCAGGCACCGATGAGTGAATTCGACACGGCCGAAATTAAAGTAGCACCCTAGTTATATTATTTGTTCATTTAAAATGCAACTAACATTTTAAAGACAAGAACAATAAAATAATACGAAAGTAGTAACTATGGAGATATGTAGTTATTTTGGTATTCCATAAGTCGATTAGCGAGTCAGGGAGCGAGTAATAAAGGTTCGATCGAGTGCTGCACGGGATGTTTTGAATCGCCACTGCTTTAATAGCGTCTGCATTAACCGACAAATCAAATTCCAATAGTGCACCCATAGAGCTACGCGTTGAAATTTTAAGCAATTTCCCTTTGTTAACATCCTTTGTAGTGCTTCGTGTTAGAAATACACGTTTTATTTGAAATAAGCGTTTATGCATTGCATTGTCTTATTGGAAATTGTTACTATTCAATTAAGAAACCAGATTTATTCTAACAAGGCAATATAAAATATACAAGTTGCATTTAATTTCTTGGTGTTTTCGCATTGTGCTAACGAACATCGTTACTGTTGTTTGAATTTAACCAAAGCCTATGTTTTCGTATATATCTATTACACAATAATGGATTATTTCTCGCACTATCTCTCTAATTTACTGATGACTGACAGGGCATCCGACGCTATGTCAAAGACAGCCAAAGAGCAAAATGGCAAAGCCTATCTTAGAAAATTTATTATTTTCCCGTACAGTACCTACACGAAATGTTTTATAATAAAATATGATGTAAAAGTGTTTAAAACTTTTTTCACGTAAAAGTTATTCAATTTGTAGTGTTCTCCTGATAATATTTATAATTATTATCAAGATCCTGTCTTATTAATTATCCAAATCACTTAACCGTAATTAGCCTCTTACGCTATGCTTTATATTATCTCCATTTTTTGGATAGTTGTGTTGAATAATGTTTGCTTTAACTTCTTCAATTGCCTATAATAACCGTATATTGGTGTCTTAAATTGCCGCGTGCATTTCTGCTTTCAAGAGTGCATTAATGTCAACCTAATTTTGTGTTAGTGGATGTAGAAATGTTTGCGACCGCGTCACAGGGGTATTAAGCAGTATAATAGTCCAGTTATTATTAGGCCGCTACCCAAAGCACTAGCACATGTTTATACGTTAAGGGAGCCCCATAAATCGCAGTGAACATTCCGAAACAACTTCATTAGCGATATACACGCACTGTTTGCGTAGCTTCCTATGATTGATGACTTATTTTTGGATTTGTTGAAATCGCAGGTTTGTTTCGCTGTTGTTGTTAGAAAATAATAATGTCATCTAGATCGAAATTCGGTCACGGTGATTAGTCTCAACGGCGTATTTATCTGTGAAGGATAGTGTACTCTCTATTTCCTAAATTTAATAATTCCATAGAACGGCAACGCGACATGAACAGAGAAAGAGCAGGCGAAGAACTTATATGTGGCAGAATTTATACGTGGTAGGGCCATGTACAACTACGAACACACGAATGGGTCGGCTCGACCGGGGAAGGACAACGCTCTTAAAAAATACTAGCGTAAAAGAGTGGCTCAATGCTGCTGTGTTTCGTATGGTGAGTGTAGAGAACCGGAGACCCGTTTTACTGGAAACGAGGCATTCCATCTTAGTCCCCACGGATGACAATACATCTTCATTTTGATTCCTAATCGAGAATCGATGTAGATGTCTATGTGCCATAGCATCCACTACCATCAGGTGGACTGTGTGCTCGTTTGTCTGTGACTGTGACTCCGAGCTGCTACTGAGATTTTTGTGGTGGATAACCCGGGAGAGCATAATAATTTGTATTCAATAATGGAAAAATATTTTTTAGAAAACAGTGTAATTATTTGCCGTAACAGATGTGAGTTCTATTTCAAATATTGAGTGATTACTGACTTAACAGTCCACCAAATAGTAATGTTCCATACCATAGACTTCTGCAAGCAATTTCAAACAAATCCGGTCATAGGCGCGTTTGTTTCTCTAACGACGAAGAAGTAATGCCTCGTATGCCGGACATACTTAAGATTTTTAACCAAAAACATACTCGTACGTAGCCGTGGCCGCACTCCGCTGCCGACCCTTGCTAAATCTCTTAAGATAAAGAAGAAAGAAGATTTATAAAGATTACTATTCGGTGAATCGAACCGATGGCTTATGCAATCTACACCAAACTATCACTTAACTTACGAAGATAAGCCTAAAGCTGTCTGCAGGATGATTGTCATTTAATATTAGCAGAAGACAACTGTCTTCTGATACACCGTTATAAAACTCGGTTCCAGGTTGAAGTTTGTTTGGATTGTTAATCTCTATGTGATCATAAAAGTTGTTGTCGTTTACGTCAATATCATTTATGGACATTAATTCAGAACTTATTGTAGTTACCTTTTGTTACTATTATAATAAATGGATTGATCTGTCCAAAATCCTATTTTTGTCTCGTACTTTGAATACGATTTATCTATCTTCCACATCCAAGCTAGAATTGTTTTGCTTCTATCGCTTTCAATACCTAAGATTAATTTTTTTACTAAAATTACCAATAGTATACCTGAACTAACAAAATTTGCAAATACTTTTGTTGAATTCCTTGGGGGAGGTCTATATTCAGCTATGGATTTGTGAAAGGTTCTAATGATGGGAATGGTGATACCTGGATCAAAAAACTTTATTTATTAAAGTGTTGCAATGATAGTTAATATTCATAGTAATAGTTCTAGTCCGGTAATTTACGCAAAAAAGTTGACGTTGCAAATGGTACCTATATATGTCGGGCAATTTTTAATTTATTTAAAAATGTTGTTCAATTATAGGCTATCAGAGTTATGTGCTTATGTCGTATTTTTAACACTCCATACATTTCAAAATTTGCTTGAGCAAACCTTTTTTCTACAACCAGCTAAATAGCGCAGACGTTTACAATACCGTTGTACGGACATATACCTACATAGTTTAAGCAACATTGCCACTTAGAACATAAAAATAATGTCTTTAGATTTTTTTAAAAGCTATTATGCTGAAATTTCTTCTTGTTATTTGGTGCCATCATTTCAAGGACTTCTCTTTTTTATAGAATAAGGGTGAGCAAACGAGCACACAGTCCACCTGATGGTAAGTGGATGCTGTGGCCCATAGACATCTACATTTATCTTTGATAAAGAATCAAAACGTAAGCTCGTTGTCACCCCTGAGGATTAAGATGGAATGCCTCGTTTCCAGTAAAAAAGTTTCTCCGGATCTCTACTCTCACTATACGAAACACAACAGTATTAAGCTGCTATTTTACGCTGATATTCTGTGAGAGCGTGGTTCCTTCCTCCGTCAAATCGACCCATTCGTGATACAACCATAACAAATTTTCATACATAATATACTCTCAACACTTTTTATCAAGCTTGACTCCTCATGCTTTTTTTATTCGAAGTCATTGATTACATTAAAATAAAAGGTAGTTAGCAAATACGAACTTAGTTAACGAGTAAAATTTGCTTGCGTTTTAAACATTTTAAATTAAATTTCAGAATTGTTTTTTCAAACTAATAAAACGTCCAAGACATTTCGGCTACAATTTTTAGTCCAGTGAAGTGTGTCGATAATGAGGCAGACCGTTTCGTGGAGTAGTAATTTTATGAATGAGTTGTTTGAATGAAGCAGAATAATACCACGGTCTCGGTTGAGGTCCAAGTCGGAAAGTGTACGTGTCTGAATTGGCTTTTAAAAATTCATAATAGCTATTTGGCTTGACGTTAAGATTTCACCTCTTCATAAAACACGAATTAATACATATCGTTTCCACCTCACCTTCTCGAGGCACTATATTTCAGTGGTATACAAAAGTGGGAACAACTCGTTATTTGGAAATAACACTCTGATTGCATTCATTTATTCAAAGTAGTAACACTAACGATTGTTTGTTGGTTTAATTAGAAAATGTAACATGTCACGCTACCAGTTACTTCTGTCTAAAAGAATCATCGTGAAAGTTCACACACTATTTGGCAACTTATATAGTGTGATTTGAACATCAGCCACACGGGGATTTCTGTCTTTGGACTAAACTTACAACGGTTCCCCACAAAATTTGATTAACCGCATAACTATTAATTATATTGAATTATTCTATTTTACACTGAGCCACATCGTAAAGAATTCTATAAGGATCGTGTATCGTTGACTGTCGAGTGTACATCCGATATCTTTTTAATAATCCAATTATGTGTTTGGCTCTATTCTCCTATATTTTTGTTATTGGTTATTCCGTAGTTGTGTTGTATTAAATATATAACCTATGATTTAAAAGGTAAATATGAACATAGGCAAATTTAGAAAGATATTAAAATTGCGAAAATGCGAGCTAATTCTACAAAAACTTAATAAAGTGCTTGTGAATTTGAAATTACTACTTATATTACTCTTTGACTAAGAAAAGATACATAGCAACCCTCGTCGTCCTGCTTTAATTAATAACTTAGCGTATCAAGAGAATCGTGCGAAACACGCATTATTAAGTGGTTAACCAATAGCTATGCTCGGGAGCTTTCATACCCCGCAGCAGATATTTTCAATGTACTTGATAAAAGATCCACGCCAATTTGAATCTTGTTTACCATAGATTCGGTTCAAAATTGTACGTTTTTAACATTATTTTATTTATTGCAATGTCACCATCGCTAACCAGAATGCGTCATCTGACCAACGCAACTTATACTCTGATCTTAGAAAAAAACATACAGCACCAGTCTTGCCCACTCGTTTACTGATCGAGATCCGATAAGGCGCTACTATAAATTGCCAACACTGTTTTTAATTTTTTTTGTCCTCACCGACCGTGTCCGGAACAAGTTACAAAAACACGAAGATGTACGTTTCGCAAGCCTGCGATCATAAGCTTTAATTAGTCCCACCAGCTATATACACAAATAGAAAAATAAACAATTCACTCGATTATAAGACATGATTTCCGTGTTGAAAATCCGATGTTTGGACTATTGCGTTCGCCTTAGAACACCTGCTTAGCATTTATACATATAATTAAGGTGTATACATAATTGCAAGACGTCTCCAGCGATGTTGAAATGTATAAAAACGTTTCTTTTGTAAACTTAGTGATTTTATTAGGCGCAATTAGTAATGCTATTGTGAATTGGTTTGTTACCTAGAATCTAGGTAATAACCAATCTAAAATCTAAAATGTTAATCATCTAGGTCCTAGATGATTAATATTTTGAAATAATTACTGACCACTTTTGTCGTCTTTTAATAGTCTTTAAACATGTTGGAAGTAGGTAAAAAGCTTATTAATGATATTATAAATAGAAATTCATTAGCATTATACTCAATTATTACGTATTTATCTTTACATTACTTCGCGGGATATTAGAATAAACCGTAGGGTCCCCTCTAATATTTATTCTTCCCTAATTCCACCTTAATTAAGGAAGGTGTGAATTTCTTTAAGGGCATTATGCATTTCGAGGGTGGGCCGACGAGGCGCCTTATCTTCACGGATATCTCGGCGCAGGATGCGGCCGGAATAGACACAAACATCGACCCGATCCAACATGTAATTGTCCAATTAAAGTCACAATTTTATGTAAATAAGCTTATGAAAGGATACATGGCCACACTTCGAACCTCGTGGAAAGGTGTTTACCCATCACGCACAGGCGTAACGGTCGAAGGTCGTTGACTTTATGAGTGGGAATATAAAATCACCGCGAGAGCTTTTTGATACTTTTATGTAGTACTTATTCTTTCTAGGACTATAATATCAATATATAACATATAGCTGAATAAATGTAAAGAACATTTTGGGATAGAAGTTACAAACCATTATACCTACTTCAAATAGCAAATTCGACATGGCTGCTTACTTCATCTCATAACAATACTTTTTTTTCTTTTTTCTGAATTATAGCATGAACTTGAGGTTACTATATCTAAATTATGGGTGGTGCTATATCTCAATTAGTAAATGGGATTAATGTTAATAATTTGCATTTAAATGGCACTAAAACTAATTAATATATGAAATTCATAACGCCAAATACCACATTTAAATATTAATTTAATTTCAAATGGGGAGGAGCTGAGTCTTCTAGTTACCACCATTTTGATTGGAATCATACTAAACGCGGCGCTTCGATGGGGTCCCTATATATCAAAACTTTTCTGCAGCATAAACTGTAAAAAGATTAGAAATCTTACGAGTTTTCAACACTGCTACAGCTAACAGCGAGTATGATATTTTGCTATAGGGACACGCGAATGACACGGAAATTATATTTTTTTTACAGAAGAGGGTCATAAGACAATATATGACTTAAAACCTAAAGAGTCACTCAGACAAAAATTTAAGGAAATTAACATATTAACTTCGGCATCTCAATACATATGTATATGAAAATGAATGTACGTAGGTACACACAAATAAAAGTGATATTCATTCTGTAAATACTAGCAACAAAAACAAGCTAGTAGTACCAGTTACTCGACTACACCGAGTCAGTAATTCATTATTGGGGCGATGTATACGCTTTTACAACAAAATCCTAGAAAATGTACAAAATTTGACCTGCTCAAAGTTTAAAAACATTATAAGACTAAGTTTGTATACAAAGTGTCATTATAATATTGAGGAATTCATGGATGATAATAACCCATGGGAATGAAGTAATCGCTACCAAGCTATTTCTAGTTTGTTTTGTATTGTTAAATGTTTAACACATGATTTTAAGCTGTTATTAAAAAAATCCCGGTTGACAGAGGTTTTTATCCAAACCAGTGGTAATTAAACATAAGAGTGACCTTCAAAAAAAGATAAAAGATATTTTATTTTGCAAATATGGATACGGTACATATTAATATTATAAGTAGTGAGTTCAGCCATATTTTACCAGTAGGCATGCAAAAATACAGAATTATAGAGTAATCTTATATAAATATTATAATAAAATAAAATATTAACACAGAACGAAACATAATTCAGATTTTTAACATTAGGTAGGTACTGTTATGAGCTTGGGGTTCGGGACAATAAAAACTGCCGATGGAATTACCAAATTTGACACTTTAATTACCAAACACTAATTACAACTTAAAACACACTAATAATTAATCACAGTGATCATCTTAGTTCGTAGTTAAATCGCTTTGAAGTATTCGCTTGTATAGCCAATTTAATACTGACTTTGGACACGGTTCTTACTGGCCATATATAGGGCTTTTTCCACTAGAACATCTAGAACGTTCGAGCACATACCGGTCCCTACCGACAAGGTGTAGAATGTTCTAGTATGGAATTCTCTAGAAAGCTCTCCTAGTTATGCTACTCGATACTAGTTGGCGCTAGTGGCATTAATAATGGCAAGCAACGGTAACATTTGGTGTCAAAAATAGGCAAAAGAGTGATACCTAGCCAGACCGAGAGAAGGTGTGGTTTCTTTTAGAGAGTTGATTCATTATCACTGATGATCGGAACATACCACACACAAAGAAGAACTTTTACTTGACAAATACCCTTCCCCCCTAAGGAAAGCCACAAAACCAGGTCTCACGCCAGGTCAGGTGTCTTACCAGGTTTTCTCTCCTACTAGTGAAGGGCTACCCTGCATTTCGGTATGTTACCCGTGTGAGGCTGACACTCGAAATACCTTCCATATAGGTTGGTTCTTAGAGCTATATGACCAGAGCAGCTCATTTCCATTTTGGTTTGCGTCCGTTGGGTTAAGTCCGTTCATCTGGTTCTATTTATGAAATACTCATTCTAATTTCGAATTCTGTCTTTAACTTTTCTTCACTCGTACTAATTTCTTCGTTTGCTTAATTTTTTAACCCCTGTTTAGGATGTTATGTCAATTGAACATGGACATGTTCAGTTATGTCATCGTACTTCATTCTTTAAGATTATAAGCATAGTCAGAAAAATAAAATTAGCATTTATCGTTTTAAAATTATTCACGCGGTAACTGACTGTTTTTTTATAGGATAGGGTGACAAACGATCACACATTCCACCTGATGGTAAGTGGTTGCTGCGGCCCATAGACATCTACATCTATCCTCGATTACGAATCAAAATACAGATGTGTTGTCACCCGTGAGGACTAAGATGGAATGCATCGTTTCCAGTAAAAAGGGTCTCTGGTTCTCTACACTCACCATACGAAACACAACACCAATAAGCTATTATTTTACGCTGGTATTCTGTGAGAGGGTGGTCCTTCCCCTGTCGAGCCGACCCATTAGTGCTACAACAATACTACTAATATAACTGCAGCATAGCTCTAACACGTATAAAACGTAAACGTTTTTAAATGTATTTAAGAAAAGGCGTGTTTTGCTACCATATAAAAAGATTATATCTGAATTCATCAAGGATACGATTAGCAAGTTTTGAATTCACTATTGGTATTAGCTTTTAGGATATTTGGTATGAGATATCGAACAGAGGAATGTCATCTTGTAAACATGATTAACAATAAAAACTATTAATTTATTTTTCATTCATTACAATTTTTATATATTTTTTAATTGTTGCCCATATGCATATATAATAGCTTAAAATATATTATGATTTTTCCTAGCCCAAACAACTTGATAGATACTAAAGACAATAAAGGCATTAGAGAATAAGCAGTTAATTTAATTAACAATTACCCATTCACGCGAGCCGAAACACGTTAGTCATTAGGGTATGTGCCCCATTGAATGCAAAACTTTCTATGTAATAGATTTCAAAGACATTTTCTTATCATACGTAAACTATTCGGATGAAGTAAACGCGAGTTTAGCTTAACATTCGTTATCTTACATCCATTTGTTTTATTAGAAGTTGACATGTTTAACTACTTACCGTAAAGAAACAATGGGATTCTTCCCCTCCTACTCGATGTTTAAGACTTATAAATCATACATAACTAATAATCAATTGCTTAGAAACATTAAACATTCCGATGATGAGTATTTGAGATATTATTTTCATATTATTATGTATAATTATTCCTGCGTCTTTTAGCTATCGTGTAATTTCTGAACGACTTGATGAATCGAGGTCCTATCAAACATATTATGTTTGTTGAGACGATGGCTAGTTTTCGATAGGTAGCACTAAAGTTAGTCAATTACAGCATAGGTATAAATTTTACATTTATAATAGGTGGCACTGTGGCCGAGTTATTAAAAAGTCCAGAGTGAATTTGTAGTGAAATTTGTCGCGCCACCTACAGGAAAGTGTAGGAAAAAGTTTACCCGAACATCTTAGTTTCAAATAAAAATACACTATTTAAGCCTATAAATGGTAGCAGTTTAAGTAAAGTTCCTATTGTTTTTAAGTAACCTTGGAACACGGTTCTAAAATAAGTAAATAATAAATAAACTTTTTTATAACTAATCTATGCAAAAACAGTAAGATTAACAATGTTAAGACTTCCACACTAACTTCATAGTTTGTTCGGTTAGGATATTTATATGCTTTAATCAAAACTCAAAACTCTTCCAGGTAAAACTGGGAAATCTGCAGGATTCCGTTCATATGAGTATTAGCACAGGATTTAGTAAGCCTTTATGACGTTATCGGCTAGCCTCGGTGACAACGAACGATATCCAATACAGTTCAGTATAGCCCAACACTAAACTACACTATCGCATATTTGTTAAATATCCGCCTCACATATACGACTGTTTTCAAATAACACAGATAAACGTTTAAATTATGTATGTAAAACTTGCTTCGACTACTATAGAACAAAAACAAGTATAATTATGTAGATAGTTTTATCTTTAAGTTGTATCTGCCTATTCACATCGTGATTTGGTCTGTGATATGTGACACTTTTCTCAATTTAGATAAACCATTTCGTATTTCAAGACATTCGGTTAACTATTGTTTCTTATAGCTTAAGATATAAGATGTCACTTTGGGATACGATGTAGTTTTATATTACAATTCAGAGAAGAAGAAAAAACAACAAACCGTAATCAGGGTATGGTCTGATTGCCAATCCTATTCAAGCGTGCAACCGAGCGTTTGCTCATACATAACAAAAAGATGCTCTCATATGCAGTGGCTCTCATATGGTGTCCGCTTGTTTGCTGGTAAGGGTAAGACCTCAGTACGTTTAACAGAGTATACAGCATGGTGTCATGACAAAAACACGTTGACGTCTTGCTGTATTCTGAGCTGTATGGCGGCTGCATAAGTAATATGGACAACCCGATGCTACTCTCAGTACCCGCTATTTCTCCCAGATCAAACCACTATAAAACTGCTTTAAGACAATAAGGTTAATTAATTTAAAAATTTACGGTTAATATGACAGCAATATGTTTTAATTAGTTTTAGCCTCACAAAAGCAAGTAATGCCTTGCGGACCCTGCATTATTAAAACTATAATTACGTTGAAACCGCCGCAAGAGAAACCCTGTAGCAGTTAGCTGCCAGTGTATCACAGAGTATAGTCATGCACCCGGTGTGAACCATCACGCATGTAGCATGCGTGTGCCACCAAGTCAGCCACTATGAGGTAAATCTTGTTGTGAAACCCCTGCAGTTATCTCGCGAACCTCTAGGGGTACGCGTATTTATAGTAAGGATTTTCTTAGCGTCGGCTGAGAAACACTGGTCTAAGCCAGGCCTGTTTAGGTTGGGCGGCTCGTGTGGCCTCGCGATGTGGTGCGCATATATTTTCAGCGGCCACCACTCTGAATACTGTAACACAAAAACGTGTGTTTATCGTAAGCGCGTATCATGTCACGTTTAGACTAAAGCCTTCGTTAGACTTCATACTTATGCTTTAGTCGATACTTTAGGATATGATATAAAATATAAATCCACTTACCGTTACACTATTTAATAATGGCGGTAATATTTTATATAAATTCGTCAATCTTGATGTAATTAACAGTATCAACGTATCTCATGGATTTAACAAATTCTTATGCAAAAAACAACATTTCCAAAAGTAAGAAAAACCAGGTAAACCTAAAGTAATTTTATCTTAAGCAAAATAAACAAAGTGAATCGGAACGCACAGTAACAGGCATTTATTACAAATATTCGAATAAATAAATCAGCACCGGCTCATGAATCACAGCCTATCGGATCAATCTAGCTGAACTTTGATAGTCCAACGTGCCGCAAGTTTGACTGTTAAACAAATTATTTTATTATAGATTTTAATCGGCGCAATTAAGCCGGTGTTAAACCGGTGAAAAAATGTACCAGATTGAAATTATTCGCATACTTCCTTTCAGGGTGTGGAATGTGTAAGGGCGGCGAGGAGAGACGTGTTCTGTATCTTATCAGTACATCTATTAAATTGTAATCCCCTTTCTTTAGCCGACTGAAGGCGAAAGGGATTAGACGGGAAAAGAGACACTCGAGCTATTCTGAGAGCAAGCACAATGCCTTGAATCTGTCTGGAGGCTTAGCACGGCGCGTACTACTATGCAATAATTGTTTCTGCTGACAGGCTTGCCCTGTTTTAGTAAATGTAGAGCAGAAGATCTAGTTCTGCAAACAGTGCTCGCATCTAACAGCGTACAACCACCACTTTGTAGGTTCACTACTGGACGATATAAATTCCGACATGAAATCCTCGGTGTCGCGTTCGTTTATCTTAGCTTTATCCACATTAGCAAGGAATACCGAATTATTTCGGTATGGGGGTAACCTTATCGTAAATTTAATACTTTAATGATGTCTGCTAAAGGCCCGACTTTGATAAAAAAAGCCTCGCGGTACCTGGCCCGAGCCGTCCGGCGTCACCCACGGTTACTCGAACGGGCTGCATGTCATCGATATTTTTTTGCCCGCCTGATGTCTTTAACGAAATTCATGTCATTGGGTTTCTCTAAGATTAACTTTTTTACATTATTTAACAAATAGATCGGGTCCTTATACGCTCGAATATTCAGTTACATGGTTTAACACTTAAAAGGGCTTAACGACTCTAACACATCCTGCGGGTTACGATAAAAAAAGAGGATAAAAAGAGAATACTTCTCGTGTTTGTTTTTTAAAAGATGTCTGCACGAGATAAGGTGCAGCGGCACTTTAATCCTGAGCCGTCCGATATTTGAAAAGGATATGACGACTTTTTTGTTCATTTTATCTAATAAGCACATAATATATTTACGTAAGTGCGCAACCAGTGCTTGCGACGTACGCTTGATACCATAGTCACATAGTTGCTTTGATAAACGTGTGACACACGCACCTAATAACAAAGTATCTCCGCTATCTGTAACGCGTAGCTTCGGCTATTATGTATGTGCTATTTGATAAACTAGGAGGACGTTCAATAATCTATTACAGTTTTACGTATTTGATGAGATATCAATCGTTGCGCGCGAATTGTTTACACATCACGGAGAATGAGTTGGAATAGGTTAGTTATTCAAGCTAAATATTATACAACCTTTGTACATTACAATTTTTTAATCTCGATTCCGGGTTTGTAATGAGAAATGCCTGAATTATAAGTTTTGTATTGAGGAAGTTCTTGAGGGCGGTATAATCAAAGCAATAATAATTATAAGTGGTAAATTTTAAATGGGAATAAGTGCTAGATAATAATAAGTTGATAGCTTTAGATACTTGAATAGAAGCTATTGTGTTTGTGATATGAAATCGCTTTTTGCACAGCGGTGCTAGAAAGTGTAAAGTGTGAACTAAGTTGTTTTTATGTTATTTTTATACTATGATCCTTGAAAGAATAATTCGTTCAAGCTATGATTCTCTTTTATCAGCCAGAGCTTCTTTTTTATCAGCCAGATATATCAAATGCCCTGATGTAATAAAGCTGCAACTTAGAGGTGGAATACCCCTTAAATATCACTAACTTCCTAGCAATAAAAAATAATTGAATGACCATTATTACAAAGTTATTAAACTAAATACAAATTTAATCATTAATATTGATATCAACTATAAAAAATGTGCGTTTAATTGTGTACACACGTTAAAATAGTATACCCATTTAGCCCCAGCGGTGAAATGTTACGAGAAAACGTGACTTTTTTTTGAAATACCGTACAAAATTTCTCTACTACATCAATAAAAAACTTTTTTCACTTCAATAAAACATAGTGAATTTTCGGTAGAATGCTGACTGTTGCAACTATTGATGATGTCAAGAAATAAAATCGTACAAACTTTGTAGTCATCAAAAACACTCATATCTTACTAAACTGTTGTTAAAAGTCATAAACCTTTGCATCTATTAAGCGCCGACCAACATCTGTCACGTTTCTTGTCACATGTCTGTGACATAAACGGATGGAGAGTAACAGATTTTTTTTTAATTATATACCCAAAATATGTTAATTTTATTGCATTCATGTGTATAATAATTACAGACAAAACAACACTGATATGACTATGCTTTCTAGCGATAGCTAAGTTATTCCTTAATTAATGTTTGAAGTAAAGAAACAAAATAACGAAGACCTTGGTTATAATTTTAACACACATTTATTAGCTTCGCGTGTATGGAATAGGTACGGAATCTTTTAATGTAATTTTTACTAACTTGTAGACGGTCGAATGACTTCAAAATTTGCGCACGTATCATGTACCGATATTTAATAACTTTATCCCAGTATCCTGATCGGGATTACCAGGATGAACTAAAATAATTGTCCGGATCATCACAGCTCATGATCAATGCGCGCTGTATATGTTTTTTAACTCTTATTTGGATCACATTATGAATCTCGATCCCGCTCTAAATCACATTATAGAACACCATCATTTTAACGGAACCTAAAAAAAATTTTGTCATGTCGTAGTCAATTGCTTTCCCCGGGACCATATTGAATGATGAGAACTCTTACTCCGTCACTACTTGACACTTAAATCAATATTTTTATAAAACACAAGACAATTCCAACATAATATTGTTATGTATACAAATATTATAATAAATACGTAAGTTACGAATACAGAAATAATTTGCAGAGATAGGACTAACAAAATCTAAAATCTACAACTCGGATGTTTCGCCGAGTCCGCGAACTTTAGTACCGACCTAATGATTACGCCGAGCTCTCCTGTTTCGCTGACTGGTTTAAATTCATTTTGTGCTATGTAAATGTCTATATTATGCACTGACTGCCACTTGATATAAACTTTGTATTGCTCTGAACACGAAACACCAATTTACATTAAACTCGAAACTGTATTTCCCAGCGGTTAATAAAATAGGCAATGAAACTTAAGCACCTCGTCATTTTATTCAACGTTACGATATTCTTGTCCTTTAATTGATCGCTTTATTATATGCGCTATTAGTACATACAGTTATGTACTTTATTAAAAAGTTTTCAAACCATCACATACAACATGTAACATAATTAACGCACTTTGAGAAATTAGTTTGTTCAGAATCGTTTACTGAATCGATTCCTATCATTATTAATATAGGTAATTTTTTATCCCAAAAATAATTAAAACTACGTAAATTACAGTCACACTAAATCTGTACAGTCAAAACAAACTGAAATGGACCGTAACTTAAGGCAATAAGACTTTTTAGAGTGCAGTTTTATTTGTATTATTACTAATTCTTTAATTCAATAAAAATAAAGAAAAATGAACTTTATTTCAAGTACGTTAAATTCTTTGCGTTCGTGGAATTGTACTGTGACCACAACATTCTTCCGGAATTAGTATAACTAATTTGATAAATAATCAGTGCATAAATATGTTTAACTAAAATTCAGTGTATGTATTATGACTATAACATAATACACTAATTGTGGTGTCTGAGGGTGTGCGTTAATTACGTTACGTATTGTAGTTACCGTGTTTCGTAACGTTTCAACATTTGTTTCATTTTAAAGGTTATACGAGGGAAGTCACTGACATGCGTGGGGATGTTGCATCACATCCCTTTGCGTATTCTATCGTATCTACCATGGGGAGTGTTCTGAGGAATTATTCGGATTAGTTCCAGCCGCCAAATTTCACGAACGCACATCGCGTCATAATTCCCAATACCATCCTCACCATCTGGATGCTTGGCGGTCCACTACTGTACGTTTTACTAGGAGTTTTCTTCCCCCACAACTTCTCTGTGGAATTGTTTACCACCGGCGATTTTTCCAGACCGATACGACCTGAGCACCTTCAAGAAAAGAGCTTACTCCTTTCTAAAGGGCTGGCAACGCACCCGCAATTCTCCTGGTGTTGCGGTTGATCATGGGCGGCGGTAGTCACTTAACATCAGGTGAGCCGCATGCTCGTTTGCCCCCTCTTCTATAAAAAAATTCGACACTAGGAACATATTTCAGCAAAGACGAACAAGGTTGATAAATAAAAGCATATTGCAGTAGAACAATGATGACGTACCATTCAGCAGACATCCGCATAGTTTGAACAGATTGAATCCCTTTTAAGCACCGGCGTCAATTTCAGCCACATCCCTTGATGTGATCGATATAATCCCTATTACTAACGTCGTTAAGTCGAATGGGCGACTATTTAAAAGCCTGTCATATAGCTTGGATATCCGCGGTGAATGTATACAGTGTTGCGAGCAAGGATTAAATAACTATGCAGGGTACCTATGTAATGTAGGTAATGCAGGGATTCGACATTTAACGGCTTCGGGATTACCTCAATAATTCCCTCGGCACAATAAATGTTTTTAGTCAGACGTGCCGCGGCACATAGCGACGTGTAGATCGAAATTTTCAAGTAGCGGCAACATGGCGCTCGGTGCTTGTTAAGGCTGACACCGAAGCCATATCTCTAACGGGCAGGTCGCAGCTCGAACTTAGTCCACAGTCAACCGCGTCGTGACTTCACTAGGATTACGTACATACAACATTCTCTTCACGCTATATAAGATTAAAAAAGCACATTTAAATTTGTTTAGGTGCAGGTAAATAGCTTTCTAAAATTACTTCGAACAAAAATTTTTAGCGGAATGAATTACCATTGTTGACATAGGAACCTAATAGTATTATAAGGTCGAAAAATATAATCGAACATTATAATTCTTTACGGAAATATCCTATAATAACATCGACAGGACACAAAAGTTTTAATTCTTATTTGCTTTCAACTGCCTGTCAGAGAGTTGTACCATAAGCAGTCGGGTGGCATTTCTCGGTTTCTAATCCTATTGAGAACACAACGATTGTCAGACGGCCAGAGCCCATTTTTCATTCCAATGACAAATATTTAGAAAGATATTTATATACGTATGAATTCTTGTAGAGCTCAATTAAAAAGGGCATACGAGCTGAGGGCTCTTCTGCCTCTTTATGTTCAGATATCAGACGGATGTTTATTCTGCGACCGCGACACCCATTCAGGTAGTCCGGCAAATAAATAAATCTATTATAACAATATGCCAGCAGCGGTCCCTATTGTCATCATAATCGAAAATTTGCAGTCTCGTCGCATTAGCGTTGCGACGGTGCATAATCTAATTTCTTTATACAATTCACAAAAGGGGTTTCCCAAGCGTGTCCGATTTGCGTGCCGATCATCAGCGCTGATGAGGCGACAAATACGCCCATAGCACTCCCCTATACTCGTTAAATAATCATTTATTTTCTATTGATTTATCGCGTAATATTCCTACGCTAAACTCGTCAACCACGTGAACGTACCACTCACCTGCTTTGCGATTTGCTCGCTGTGCGCACGGAGGCCTCCAATGTAATGTAAGCTATCTGCAATTGCGAATGGTTAAACGCGCCATAAAGGCATTTCAAAATTTACAACTTACAGAGCACCATATCGACAGCCTCCAACAGTCCGCCGCCGGCGCAGGCGGGGATGAGCGGGGGTGCAGGCGGTGCGAGTGGACCGGCGCGTCCGACCTCGCCGGCCGCCTCCGCGCCTCGATGCTGTGATACCGGCCGACCTATTTTCCAAGACCCTATCACAGGGCAGACAGTCTGTTCGTGCCAGTACGAATTCCTCAACTACCAGCGGCTGGCGACCGGCGTGCCGCTGTCGATGTACAGTGCGCCCTACTCGGACGCCGCCGCCGCCACCGCTGCTGGCATGGCCGCGTACTTCCCGGCCCTCGCCGCTGACCAGCCACCTTTCTATACAAATGCAGTAAGTAGAAAACCAATTTAAGACATGTTCATTAAAAACGTTTTATTCTTTAGTTAATCAGATTGATTATAGAAGTTGAAATGTTGCGTCCGCAAATATCAGGATCAAAAAATATTAAAGGTTGTTATAGTATTGACTGTAGGGAAAAATAAATCAAGACTAAGAAGCTATGAAAACATTTTTAATTCTGTCTGATTTAATTTTGACCGCATATTTTTTCCATCGTTTTCTAAGTTTTTAAAATAATAAGCTCAAATCATTATTGTAAAGAAACCGGCGGAAGCTGTCTCTTTTTTTCTGAATCGATAATGTTAATTCTAAATTTGGTCATAAGGTAAAAGAAAATGAATATTTTGGCAGGCGTGTTGGCAAACGCAGTTTTTTATTTTAGTTGTTATTGGGCAGACTAGCAGTCTGCTCAATGCAAAAATGCAAATCTGTCCCTGGTTTGTTTCACAATACCCCTTCTTATTACACCTATAACACGATAATTTGGTATTAGCTATTCTTCCACTAATATATATTTTAATAAATATTTATAACATTTGCTGAGAAAATAATTTATTGACTACTAGAAAATTACTCGTTTTATTTCGTTTCTCGTAAAACCAAAAAACCGTATTTGTATTGGTATTACTTCTTATGGCAATCAAACAAAAGAAATAATGATGATCAAGTGTCTTTATATATCCCTATTATTAATTCTTACAACCTTATTCACATACACACATCTTGATCTAAATACGACAAGATTTAATTAGATCTATTATAGTTAATATCACACCACGCGGCATTAAGGCGAGTCATCGTCTAAATGGAAAGGATTATCAATCTACAGCAGAGAAGCTTACTGTTTATTATTTTGTTCTTTTTTATCCCAACAGTCCTATCACAAAAAGTATTACCTTAAAATAATTAGGATCCGATGTCAAAATAGTACGTTACAGGGGCAGCTATAAGAATCATTCACAGCGTTAAGTTGACGCAACAATAAGCTTTACGATACAAAGAATACGTATAAATTAGAATCGTAATCCGATGACGTATGTTCCTCTGTATATCATTCCAAAAAAGGTTGTTTCCTACCTCGCTTTGGTTTAATAACTTAATACGTTTAACAATTTCTTTCTTAGAGATTAACATTTTTATATTGCTGACATTTAACAAAGTACAAACAGGAGCTGTTTTTCATTTTTAATTTACGAGCTTCAAGTTTGTTATGATTGCCAGTACATAACACATTAAAGTGGCGCACAACAAAACGGAAGTTTTTTTTTTTTTTGTAAATAGGAACTAATATTTAGCCTCATAGATTCTCTTTTGCGAGATTTTTTGTGAAGTTATAAAGGCCACGGGGCTAACAACATACATTTTCAGAGAAAAAGGAATTTTTCATGAATGCACGCGCGGAGTCATAAAACATAGCGCGGTATTAGATTAGTTTGAGGCTCACCGACGCGACGTCCGCGTGTAGGTAACTTTGAATGATAATGATCGTAACAACATAAAAGTAGCCAGGGCACGTAATATATGACGTGTAGTAAAACTTTGGAGGAAGGTGTTAAAAGGTAGGGCCGTGAACGTGTCCCGGCGGATGATTCAATCATTCATATAGATATGATCATATATCATCGACGGCGAAAGTGTTAAACCGATTCGTTGCCTTCAATGGAATCCCATGGCTTGTTTTTCATCGTCTTTTATTTGGCCCGCAACTTATATTCTTCAACTGTTTCATTCCAGGCGAAATTATTTTTATTTAAACGTCCGTGTTGTTTGTTTCGCAAAGACGAGCTTTTGTAACATCATTTTTTTGTATAGTAGAGTTAGTTATACAATTTATCGTAGAAAAAACCTTAAAATATTTGTTATTGCGTTTTGATACCGATCTGTCCGCACCATTCGCACATGTGGTATCATCGGCACAGGAAACGGACTGTAGCGTATTAAAAAAATTAAAATTTATAGTTCTAATGAAGAGGCCCGAAAATAAATCTCCTCCTCTGTCTAACGGCTCTTAATAGATTTGTGGTAAGAGGCGGTCGTATATTATAAAGGCGTTATGATCTTGCGACGTTTTGACAAATTCATGAAGTTGAATAATGATTTCTTTACAAAAGCAAAACCGATGCAGCGTTCTATTTGATTAATTCGAAAATTATAGTTGTGCTTTTTTAAAATTGTTGTAACGACTTAGATCCACTTGTTATGAAACAAAAACAGTTTTTTTTTTAAATTCAATATATATGATAAACAATACTTATTGAAAGTCACACTCCTTCGTAACCTAGCGTGACTAAAAAAAACAGCTTACAATCAAAAATATGTAACACAACAACACAAAACAAATCAGATATAGGTAGCTTGGCAGCGAACAATAGTATGGTCTTGGTCACTACGAGTTCGAAATTACATTGATCAACTATTAACTACTATTAAACTATTGCTCCTATATTATAACGTTATGTTTAATCATTTATTTCCACTATTATATATCATTTTTTATTACTACTATTCATATTTCATAATTATTACTTTCATCCGTTCCTCCGTATGAGATGGTTGTGCTGTGACGTGATTTTCGCAAACATAGTAGAACAAACAATTTTGTCGTTTTATTCTTGATAATTTCTAATCTTTGTTGTTGGTACTTCTTGTTTCAGTATTTCGAAACTATTATAAATAACACTTCCATCTCAATAAGTATGCAAGTTTTGATATAAGTGACTTACGAGTACACAGTTTTAAATAGGAGCGCGCATAAAAATGTAATAATTACTAGATTAACAAAGTGACAGGATTTGATTGCCATACGATATTTCACAATGTTAACACAATCAACAGTCAATTATTGGTACGGAACTGTTGATGTAAACTTTGAAACTGTCGTATCTGTGATAATCAAACAACGCGTGTTGCACCCAACGCGCCACGGATTATAAAATTTTTCATCCCAAAAGAATATACGTACATGTTCACTACGTAATAATATAATAAATTTTAATGGAATTATAGATCAGTTTTATTAAACCAATGAAGTTAATACCCTTAAAGATTATACCTAAGAAATTATTTTATTTCATGCATATTTTCTTGGATTTCTCCTTATCCTACGCATGTTATGTAAATGGAACCAGATTTCTCTACAGCTTACGCATGTAATGTAGGATAATGTTGAAGATTAATGATATGTAGGTATTAATACTATGTACACGGTCTCTCATAATGCATAAGGTTTTTTATTTAAAAAAATCAATTAAAATTGAATGACAAGCTTGTAAAACACAATCTGTAATTCTATCACAGGCGTACACGTCCCGGCAAATGGTCTAATGCCTTTTACCTCACAGTATATCCGAACAACATAATATTCGCGTCACAGCTTAGTATGATCATTTGAAGTAACAGAAAACTGGAATTATATCAGAAAGGTCGCAGCAACAAAGAGCGACAGCGCGACTGGATTACGCTGTCGTACTTGAGTAAAATTTATTATCGGATTTTCGATTCGGCCACCAATGAAGTTGTTGGACAACAAAATCTTTTGATAGATTTATCCTGGTTGACCGCATTAAGAGCCCCCCCTGAGTTATTTTTAAAACTACGCTATAAATTTTTTGTACCCTTTACTACTTTCAAATCATTTTCGCAATTTGCAATTTTACATATAACCAACAATAGCTTGCCTATAGATGTATATAAGTTGCTTTTCGCGTTATCTGGACTGGAAGTAAATATAATAATCGAAGCTTTACCTACTGTACACGCTATATTTTCCATGTAGAACAAATGATGACGACAGTATGATAAGAATCTTATCGAAGTTCTTACTTGTGTGATTATTTTAATAAGCAGCGCATGAACATAATATATCTTTATCTAAATAAAACAATACAACAGAGTCCAATTCTAAAAAAAAAACGGTCGTTAAAGCTTTATACCTGTCGGCATTAATACAATTATGTCGAGACGTATCAATAACAAGTAACTAAAAAACTCAGGCATTTGTCCTCAGGAAGATGATTGATGCGTGAGTCAGCTATCTACAGCCATTAAATAATAATAGTTAAGACGAAAGGATCGAAATGATCGATCAAGAAATCAATCTGACTAGAGCGTTCTAATAATGGATTATTTTAAAGCTACTGGAAATTTGAAAGCACACTTAATAGAATAATTAACGGGGTTTATTGTTTTATTCTCCATCAATTGTCTATATGAAAAGCTTCAGTCGTCTAGTAGAAAAGCTTACCTTTGAAGAGGAGGAAGGTTTGAATTAAAACGCAAATATTACAGTTGATAGTTATATTAGTTGATAGGTTGAACAAATAGTATTGTGTCAGCTAACAATTAACACTCGGATTTCCCTGGAGTTGTAGTTACGAAGTGCCTTATCTTAACATCTCTGTATAAAAAATTAAATTCCTGTCAAAAACTCGAAAACGGCTTGGAAGATTTTGAGGAAAATTTTTGTGTGCTTTTTGAGTGGATCCCTGGTTGCATAACAATACAATTGGATCCGGTAGATGGTACTGCTTTTTTTATAGGATGGGGTGACAAACTAGCACACAGTCCACCTGGTGGTAAGTGGTTGCTGTGACCTGTAAACATCTACATCTAACAGCAGATGCGTTGTCATCCGCGAGGAATAAGATGGAATGCCTCGTTTTCAGTAAAAAGGGTCTCCGGTTCTCTACACTCACCATACGAAACACGGCAGCATTAAGCTACTATTTGACACTGGTATTCTGTGAGAGCGTGGTCCTTCCCCGGTCAAGCCGACCCATTCGTGCCACAACTATACTACTAATATAACTGCACCATGGCTCTACCACGTATAAAAATCCTCAAGAAGTTACCCGTGCGAAGCCGTGGCGGATAGCTAGTACTTAGTAAATGATACAAATCTTCCAATATTCTAACAGATTATTACTTCAACAGGCTGCAGGAATCGAGCTGAAAGAGAATTTAGCGGCGAGTGCAGCCAGCTGGCCTTATCCCACAGTTTATCACCCCTACGATGCGGCGTTCGCTGGATACCCTTTCAACGGGTAAGTTTTTATTATCAATTTCTTTGAAAGTCTGTTTTTAATGTCCTTAACTTTACCAACCATGTATAAAACATTCGAGACAAAATGACGTCAATCAAAAATGTTTCATTCGAGGACAAAAAATAACATTATGTATAGCTTGGCTTGTTTTAACTGAATCGTTTAACATAGGATCATTTCATAGAATATTGATTAAAAGCAATGTGTAGTGTTCGCGTAAATTTAAGAAATCATTAAAAGCAAGAGATTTTTTTGAGTTTGCTAAGTTGTATAAATAAGTTATAGTAATAAATAAATAATTTATGAAAAGTCTGGATATAAATATCCAATGACCATAAACACTAAGTTGGTTTTGTTAATAGTAATTCTTCCATATAATAATGGTCTCCGAAAGCTGTTCGTATAACTTTAAATTTACTTTCCTTTCTATACCTGTATATTACCACGTCTCACTATCAGCACTATAGATTTTAGGTAGGTAGATTTTTGTGTGCGACACTAGAGCGGTAGTGCCAAGCGGTATTGTAAAGCTCAGCATTTCGTGGATAAGTCATAATAGCTCAATTTTCCTATACATTACAGTTTACTGGTATGAAGTAGATTGCTCATCAGCATGATTAACTACGGCACAATTAAAGACAGACGTAGAGGTCAGCGTAAATTTTATATCAACAAAATCCTGCTTGTTAATATAAATCATTACAATCAACATTACATCCCTCCACCCTCCTGAACTTAGGTCTCCACAAGGAAACGAAACACGATCCTGGGCCTACAATATCCATAGACTTTCTGCATATCTTACCAGGTCGTCCAGAGGGTGATGCCGTACATTTCACTTAGCAGTACGAGATTGTCACTTAAGAACTTCTTTTATTTCGGTTGTCGGCTATTCGGCTATATGACCGGCCCATTGCAACTTTTGTTTGCTGATTAATTACTCTATTTCTAGTGCGGGTAGTACATAGTCATTTGAAATAAATAATATTTGAAACAGTAAATCCCTGAAGTGTAGTAGCGGCAGCGTAACAGATTTCACTACCCTATGTCTACCCCCGTGGATGTCGTAAGAGGCGAGAGAGGACAACCAAAATACAAAATTGGCAGCAGCATCTTCCTGATAACAATTCAATAATAATAACAATAATCAACAATAAACGCCGGTTGCCAAACCCCCCCCCCCATTCTCTAGCGACACACCATAGGTGATGGTCAGCAGTGAACTTGGTGATGGCATTTTTATGAATGACTGAATAAATAAAAACAATGAATTCAATGTTGCATAAAGGTGTTCTAAAAGTGAAGGAAACACTATCAGCATACACACATGTAGGTTTGATATAGACAACACTCTTATGTAAGTTGATAGCGGCAAATTGTAAAGGTTACAGAACATGAGTTTATTAGATATGAATATTGTATCAGATTATCGACACTGTATCGGTGTTTGTCGGCGAAACGAACATGTAGGGAACATGGCGTCGAGGCCTAATGCGCAATCACTATCGATCAAAAATTTTCATTACATTATCTCCGTTCTTCGCAACTGATTTATTCTTTAAAATTTTAAAAAAGGCTTGATATTATTTAGGTTGCGATATTTTAAATATTTAATCAATAATAATAATTATTGATACAAAATGATTATTTGCAAAACTATCAAGATGATCTCAAAGGAATAGGTATTGCACATAAGTTTTTGAAAAGTAATTTTCCGGGAATATAGCTTTAACTTTTCGTGTATAATTTAAGACATACAACAGTAAGTAATATGCAATTTTAAAATAGTGTTTTATCTATGAAATATATACTATACTATACTACTAATATGTATTATAAATACACAGTGTATGAAAAAAATACAATCCGGTAGAAAATGCTATATTTATAATAAATTGTATATTGTACTTTAGTGCAAAAAGTTAAGTAAAAAGTATGCGTATATTTAAAAAAGATCACTCAAAAGTCCAAAACTCCATGAAGCTGCAATGTAATACATACACATTTCAGATTCGTGGAGTTTTGGAGGAATGTAAACCAAAAAGTTTTCATGTCTTTATTCTTAAATTATCTGTTCTATACTTTTTTATAATGATACATTAACTTGTAACTGTATCAGGAGGCTTTTGAAAATAGTTTGTGTAAATAGATGAAGGCGTAAGAGAAACTAATCATTTTTAAGGACTTATGAATGAGCAAAATCTGATGCAATTTAAATATTTTCAATCATCGTGACATGCTATAAAGTTATTTGTAAGTGTATTTGTAAGGCTTATAGTTCACATACGCAAGGCAATGTGGCAAATTACACTTTTCTGACTTCCGTATAATTGGCCGAAGAGTGCGTATGGTGTATGTGGTCTATGGTGCTAAATCCTTTTCGGAAACCGACTGATTCGGGAAACTGAATTCATCGAGTCTGCGTGCTAACTTTAATATTTTTCACTAAGTTTAATATTTTTTAAACAAGGACATTACAAAAAGAGAGGGTATTAAGATCTGTTCCTGAGACCTGAGAATGTTTTCTAAGAATTTTTTACGTTTTCTATAATAAGTATTTTTTTTATAATAATAATATACTTGTAAAATCTATATACTATTCTGTTATAAGGTCACTTTCTTACATTTTAACCCGAATTCTTTACTAACCATAGTTTAATATTATTAGTTTTTTGGTTAGTTGATTTGTCTTTCACACCGTAACGTAGCGAAGGATCGACGTAAATTTTATTGTATACTAGCTGTTCTCGGCGCGTTGTTGCGCAAAAGAAATAATTGCAGAAAATTGTTTCAATTTTGGAAGAGTTATATTTTATAATTAGAAATGATAACACATTCATTGAAAGTTAATGTTATACTACTTTCAAGTAAGTTTGTCGGTACGATACGTGCGCCACGTAAGTTAATTGAACTACCTATGCGCACGAACTTCGCTCAAGTGCAAGCAATAAGTTAACAAATTTTTATAGCAATCTGATGAACGGTATGGCAGCGCATAAAATACGAACAAACAAACATAATTTTTTATGTATTAGTTAGTTCATTTAAAAGCCGGAGAGTGTTATAGCCAGCTTTCCATTTGGAAAATGCAAGGATCCTGTTAGATAAATCTGGAGTTTAATTTTGTAATTACCTCTTTATGCGCAAGTAGCTAAACAAATTTTGATGAAATTTAGTAATAAAGGGAACTTTTGATTTATGCATAGACATAGTATACTTTTCATTCCAATATATGAGTCCTGTGCGATGAACCTGGGACGTGATTCTGATATTACCTTTTAGCGAAACTATCTACTGAATGGATTATGATTTATGATGAAGATTAATTTTCGAACGAATTATGGCATCCATTGGTGATAGAAGCAGAAGTGATTGCTCACGTTTGGAACTGATTAATAATATCCGTAATGAAGATTAGATATGTAAGAGTGCAATCGGCAAAAATGAATCTGTTGCTAAAATAAGTTACAGAAAATAGTGGACGTTTGTTGACTACCTCAAATCAAAAAATTACTGTCTCATAGATACTGTATAAACCAATAACGCAAGCACTACCTACTCAGTTCAGTATCTCGACTACTTGTAGTAAACTGGTGTTCCTTCGCTTGAATTGGAGCTAGAAGTCGGTTGACGTCCCAGTTCTGGCGATGCGTACCTTTGATGCACCTAGATTGTGCAACAGTACTGGTGTGGTACTATTCTCACTAGAGCAGATATAGGAGATTGTATTTGATTTCCCGCATCCCGACTCATCATCATCATCAACATTACTTCCTTTAACAAGTCATCATTAATCATCATTTATAATTTCAGGGTGACAGATTTTAAAAATAGCGGGTGTTCATTTGGACATTCCGTACTAAGGTACGCTTGATCAGCGGTATGATATCTGTTCAAGAGTATCGAGCTTCTAAGACTCGCACATGCTAACGGAAAATAATAATTCATATATAATGTGGTTTACAGATCAATCTTATTTTAAAACCTTCCATAGATAGCGGTTTGGGTAACTTCAATTTGCGTCCTTAAATCTGTCCGATTTTGACCATTTGTAAATTTACTTTTCTAAAGTTAAAGCGCTAAGTTGTTGGTGAGTTGTTGATAAATAAGTAACCTTCGTTAATTATTAATGAATGTCATTGTCATTGTCAAGCCATTAGCAATTTGAACTCCGCGAGAAATAAATTTCATTAAACAATGACAATCATCGATGGTTGTAGGGACAAAAATATTATTACCGACTACTACGCGGGCAAAGCCGTAGGTAAAAGCTAGTGCAGATATAAATGTATACATATGTGATCTTTTAATTAAAAAACGGCTTACATATTTAAAATACCTTAGTTTGGAATCACTTTTTGAAAATTATTTTAATTTATAGGCACGGATATTACAGGCAAAACATATACATATATTATAAATAAATTTATTAAAAAAAATTTGACGGTTTACTCTGCACTAAAATTTGACTTACAAAAAATTGAACAAACTTGAAGAAAGGTATTATTATATTGTTTACTAGAGCAATAGATATCAAAAACTAAACGAATAACTTTTTGACTCTGACGTTCACGCTTGCCAATAATTAAGAAGAAACAAAAGACATAAGCAATTTAAAGCCTACGTTATAATATTTAACGACACTAGCTAAAATATTTAACTAAATATCAGCAAAACGCGAATGTGGAAGTCTAGACCATAAATGTTAATTACAACAACGTAGTTTAGTTATTTTAAAATTATGTAGCATTAAATGTAAAAAATGGTCTAGAACGTACGGTATCATGGCCAAAGCACAGAGCAACATGCAAGCTCGCTAAACAGTAACATGTTTTTCTAGCTATTTGTTAATGATGTCCGTCATTAGTTTCACGCCTTGTGCTGAGCGGAGGCACTTTTTTGTTAAAGTGCTAATTATGGGGAAATGTCGGCTTGCGCTATCGATAAACTAACTTGAATGGAAAATCTATCACCGTAAAGCCAATTCATAGCGTATTTTTATTGTTATCTCGACGCGCCGAATATTATTAAAAGAATTTCCATATGTAAAAGTATGTTGGTTGGTTGGATTTACACGATTTATCTGTTTGTAGCCACGTTCATTCAGTCTGCACGTTATACAAATTGTATAATACCAATGTTCACTAACACGTGAACAGCAGTTCCGGCTACGTTTTTGTAAAAATGCCATTTTAATAAATTGTTAAAAATTAATAAAAATTGTTTAACAAGTTTATGAGGTAAACAAATTAAATGAGTTTTTACAAGAAAACCGCTGATGAATCATAATAACTGTTTCACATTGATACCTTTGTTTAACTAACAGAAAAAGAAAACTTGTTAATTCGAACAGCTTCTTTTTTTAAAATTCTATATTTCTAACATATTTTCTACGTTTAATTATATCACAACAACGTCTTTTATAGAACTTGTTAATTTATTCCGAGGCATGAATTTTCAAGATATTCAAACGAGAACAAGATATAATATTATGGCAGCAAATAATGCCACAAACATCGCTTTTGAAATTCCACCGGCGGTCGTTTATAACGCTCGCTGATGGATCACTAAAAAATCAATTAAAGAAGGGACGTGAATTAATATGCGATTGTGGTGGAACCGGTCGCGCGTTAAAAATCAACTAAGAAAGTGTGTTCACATTGTAGTGTTTTCCAACAAACAATTTTATTATCAAACTGTAAAAGGTTAATAGATCATTGCATTCGTTGCAAGGTCTATAAGTGAGAACGGGCATGATTTATGTGCTTTTAATTGCAGCTATGTTGCGCTGTAGACGCCGCGTTTGCTTCGCTAAATGAATATAGATGTTAAGAACGCAAATAAAGACGCCATCTTAAGTAACTACCAGTTTTTAGTGATTTTCTTATTCTATCTTCATTCAGTATGTTGTTAGGCAGTTGTTAAAAAGATAAGAAACGCTTATATATATTGCACTTGAGTAATAATTGAGACTATCGGTATTAATATCAATGAAAAATAAATGAAAAAAAAAACTTGCATTACGCATAATAACATACAACAAATAAACTAAAACTAACAACTAAAAATATAGTAGCGATCGCACTGCTGTTTCGATCTAAATGGAATTAAAGGGTATTAAATTAATTAGCAATTAATTACAGGCTGTGAGTAATTCCATCTTGGTTTTCAGAGTTGATAAAACATCTGTAACTGTATACTTTATAAAAAAAGTACAATGAAAAATTGTATTTTCTTTAATACGTTTTAAAACAAAAAGAATTTCATGTAGTAAAAATTCTCCATTAATTATTTACTTGAAAATGTAAAAGTTAGTTTCAATATCTCGGGATCTCGGATTTTTAGACAGAACTAATCATACTCCTTTTCTTTAATCTCACTCGAATCCCAAATCCCGGTTATTATGCTCAAGTAATGTTTTAGTACTATTTTTTTATTTACCTAATATTCTTTTTACTTGCTCTATCAACCTTATATTGACCTTATATTGGCAATAGGTTAAGTAATACTAATTATGTAAGAATTATGAGTTGTGAGAGTGTTTTTAGCTTGCCGCAATCAAAAATGCAAGAAAAAACCTCAGCTCCAGATATTTGCTCATTGACTATTTCAATAAAAATAGTTTAAATCCAGAATTTAATTTATTGAGCTAACTTTTAGGGGTTAAAATAGGACGTAATTTTGATGAAAATCGTCAGTTAAATTGTATAAGTTTAATTTTGTATTATTTCTTTACAAAATAAAAAGAAAAAAGTACTGACCGTTCGCTCTTTTTTGCAGAATAAATGTAAATGTGTGAACTTTGAAATACGTTTTTTTTTAAGATTGTATGAAATTATAATATGTTATTCAATTTAGTAATTTCATTGTGACGGAAGATGAAAAAATACGGAAAAATAATTTCTAAGGCTCACACCGTATAGAAATACCGTTTTTGAGTTGTTGAACTAACAAAATTTTAATTTTTTGTCGCCACAGCAATAGTTTACATTAATTATAAGCACGTCACACGATCTGGTAAGACATGCAAGAAGTCAATGGATGCAGGTGACTGAGGACTGTGCTTTATGGCATTCCTTGGAGACGAAGTTCTACGTTCAGCAGTGGACTTGTGAAGGGTTGCAATGATGATGACGATGATAATGAGAAGCACGTTTCTCATGCACATTTATAATAAACGTATGATAACGGAAAACGTTTTTGTGACTAAAGGGATATAATATGTAATAATTTAATCTTGAGAATCAAACCGTGATATGTGTGTTCTTTTTTATTATCTATCTTAATGAATTACCAAGCAAAAAATCGATTTTTAGTCGTAAATAATATCATTTGTCAGGTATTTGTTCTTACGTATTTTAAATTAATATTTATTTTCATACATAATGTATTTCGATTGCCTATAGGAACGGGGGACGTATATAATTATTATATTTGATATAAATAAAAATATTTACCAAATTTTAACGCCTACACTACGACCTATCTTACTTCGATGATATTACTTGAATAAATAGAAACAAGCATTGAAACTTAAACATTAAAAGCAAAATATTTCTCCGATTTTGTCGAAGGAAAACGTTGCAATTTATCATCATTTATGATGCATAATTTTACAAACACACAGCCGGTGTATAAATCACTGGTGAAAACATAATGAGCGTTAAATAACACAATTAATACATTGTAAAACGTGGGGCGTGTTTGCGCTAATAACGGTGTAATAGACGGCTTCGAAGTGAAGACGCAGGTGCGATCCGTGTCGGCTGGTGCGCTTATCCATGTATCTCACACTTAAATCACTCAAGTCGGCAACCATCCGGGATGTCCCCTACTAATTTTATAAAAGTGAAAGCTTGTCATTAACATTATTAGACCAACAAACAGAAATGACTATGTCGGCAGTTCCATTGCTTTTCGGATTTTTTTTTTTGGAAACTTACATCTAATATTACGTAGTATAAATATGAATAACTATCAGACGGCCATTTAATAGTATTCACATATAGACAGTTAAAGCTCAGAAACAATAAATTAATTATAATTACGCCAAATTGCACAACGGGACCGATACTTTTTGTACTACTGAATGCTACACCGGTGGATGCATAGAATACTATAATTGACAATAGAATGGCTGTCAACCTTATTTTACGAGAGTTTGTACGAGGTTAGGCGTCACCGGGAGCACACATACAAGCAATTACGTCGTATTATCAGTTAATCACTACCTACTACAAACCCGATTCACTGTGTTGACAAACTGATTTTAATACATATTGTTTTGTAAATAGCGCGCAATTTGGCACTTTTTAAATAAATGCATGCGAAATTTGGAAACGATTGTAACGTCAAAACACATCTCGTGTTGACATTTATACGTGTGAATTGACGTGTTAGTGACATTTTAGTGGCTACACGGGCTCCGCCCACTCCCCCGTTCTATTATGTATGTATTATAGTATTCTACGGGTGGATGTTATAGCTTATGCGTCAAAATTGTTAAATTAGCATTGATGATTAGATTTTATCATGTCGTCACGAACGATCTCTTTTCCCCTCGTCGTCGAAATTAAAATCGACAAAAAAAAATCACGGCACACGACAATTGAAAACTATCTAGAAAAGAGTTTTTCATGTTTAAAATCGCCAATCCTGAATAAAATAACTTGTAGTGGCGGTGTAGGAATATCCACAACTCCATATCCTCAAACTCCAACTCCGTGGGTGTCGTAAGAGGCGACATAGAGAAACAAATCATGATATAAGAAGCAGCGTCTCAATAATAACGACTAAAAAAAACTGCGCTTGCCAAGCGTGGAAGCTACAGCAAATGTCCCCTCTATGAGGCATCTATGGGGGAGGCCTATGTTCAGCAGTGTACTTTAATAGGCTGTAACGGTAACGGTAAATAAAATATCCTACTAGGATATTTTATTACCGATATCCTTCAATAGGATCCCATAAATGTGTAAAAGCTTACTGTTTGCCATGATCTCTCGCGTTGTGGAAGCGAGGATTTGCCATGAACGCATCGCTTGGCGGGCGGTTTGGTAATAGCAGTAGGTGGCAGAAGTCTCGTGCGATTGCAGCTTCTCCATTCTCCCTGCTCTTCAGTCTGGGTATCTCTATGTCTGGTGTAAACCAGTTGCGCCACCGTCTATCGTTAGCAATGAAATATTCCTAAAAAAATAACTGCTCCATTTATACTATATTTCATTTTTTTTTTGGTACCGATCGATCCAAATTTTAGAGATCGAAATATTTAGTATATATCTCTTTATACGGGGTAGAGCCATGCTGCAGTTATATTAGTAGTATATTTGTAGCACGAATGGGTCGGCTCGACCGGGGAAGGACGAAGCTCTCACAGAATACAAGCGTAAAATAGTAGCCGTTGTGTTTCGTACGGTTAGTGTAGAGAACCGGAGACCCCTTTTTACTGGAAACGAGGCATTCCATCTTAGTCCTCACGGTTGACAGCGCATCTGCATTTTGATTCGTAATCGAGAATCAATGTAGATGTCCATGGCCCACAGCAACCACTTACCATCAGGTGGACTGTGTGCTCGTTTGTCACCCAATCCTATAAAAAAAATATCTACCCTTCACAGTTCATAGTAATGAAGTGATTTTGTAAGTGAGATTTACAGATAGACCCTATATTTATAGATCTGACCAAAAGCATGGCTTAGCGTTCAAAATACCTGACTGACAAACACAAATTGGCGAATTTCTAAACAGCAGTGCGATTATGCAACTCTAGTGGGAATCGTTAATCAGTGAGAATTGATCTGTAACTGTGTTATTTTTCGCTTATAATATTTTAAATCTAAAATAACATATAATATAACATTATAAAATCTATTTGGAATACTGGTTTCTATAGACTTTGCAGCCGGGCCTTACAAACAATCTCTATGATACCATATTATGCCATGGTTATAGATTATATTTATGGTACCATAATATTATTACGTGGTCATCGAATTTACATAAGTAGGTATGCTAAATTTCAGCTCAGTGGAATATCAGCAAGTGCATCAAATATTTATTAAAATGTTTAGCTGAAAAGATACAAAGAAAACAATTTAATATAAACCTGGTTAAAGTAAGGCATCGGCTTATAATAGATCCTGACACATTTATAAAATATAACAAAACAATATTCAAAATCCAAATAGAAGGCGATTTACATCGATATTGCACAGTCGAAATGCCGATTGTGCTGAAATCATCCCCGTGTCTGCTCGTGCTTGTTACCTAGCTTACCGTCGCACAAGTCTCACATCTATTGAAGGAGTAGGTAAGTTATACAATCCATGTACCCACGAGTTAGATAGAGTTAATGTACTTAGCTGACATCTCCTGAATTAAAAAAAAACGCATTGAATTCGATCAGAAGAACATATTATTGTCGTACACACTTATATTGATTATGGTTCATCTTCAACTTTACAGGACTCTACTATTAGTAACCTTACAAGTGAGAAACTTTACGGGTTCAAGATAATGTTTATTTATTTTTTCAGTGCATTAGGTTTAGCTACAAAATATAATCACGTTGTATTTATAACTACATTTGCAGCTAAAAATAAAAATGGTGGGTGATGCACCAAACAACGTTTACGTTATTTGAAAGTTGCTCAGAAATCTATCTTATATTTGTCAATAATAAATATTACTTAGCGCAGTAAAATATTGGATATGGACGTTGCAATTCATCTTTACAAATATTACATCGTATTTTATACTGATTAAGATAAAAAAATTACAATAACTTCAAATCGTTCGTTATCGTATAATACGGCATTTAGTCATTTACCAAGTTTACGTAGGTATATCATGTGCTTCACTGCTTCCAGAAGATATCCAACGAGATATTATGTCATATATTTTAAATTTAAAAGTAAGTTATTTTTTTAATTACGTATTAATAAAGACCTTAGTATAAGTTTACATATAAAAACTCACGCCTGTCACCCAGAGGGGTAGGCAGAGACTTCCATTTGGCACGATCCGGACACCCCTCGCGCCTCCTTCGCATCCGTACATTATAACAATACTATAATAGTTCAGTAACAAACTATTATAATATTGATATCCTATACTATTAAACGAGCAATTCTTGTATATATATATATATATATATAATCGGGATCTCGGAAACGGCTCCAACGATTTTCATAAAATTTAGTGTCCAGGGAGTTTCGAGGATAAAAAATCGATCTAGCTAGGATTTATTTTTAGAAAATGTCTTTTTGTCCGTGTTTTTAGGCAATGAAAAACTGCTACAATATCGTTAGAATAAGAAGGTAAATTTTGACAGATTGTTAATGATTATATATAGCTTAATTGGTATAATGGGCGGTCACAGAATCGTAAAACCCCGGTTCTAGCCCAGCCCGACCGACCGACTTTTTTAATTTTTTTTCAAGTTCCTTTCTTTTTTGAGAAAATCTATTTTTTCGAGCACTTTTTTAGTATTTTTTAAAAACACGAAAATTTAAATTAAACTAATTGCACTCAAGATTTTTTATTCAAATAACCAATTCAGTTTTTTCTATTATGTCGCTAAGATCAAAAAATATTATTCGTATTTCATCAGTATGTAATTTGTATCTAAATATTATTTTCAAAACACACGAATTAAAAAAAAACCGAGCGAAAAATACCGAGCAAAGCTCGGTCAACCGGGTACTAATGAGATAATACTGTAAGCTCGTTCTACGTAAGTTGAACCAAAAATTAATATTTAAAGGTAGAAGGGAGCCCTCGTTAACTATGACGACAGGAAATCATACACCTCAATCTCGTCTGTTAAGAGGTGCAAGAAGTCGATGGATGCAGGTGGCTCAGACCCGTGCTTATGGTTCGTCCCACCTCTAAAATACTGGTAACGTATGAAGTTACTGAAAACTGAATGCAGGTTGCCCACAAAAGTGCTTTTTAGTTTTCGTTGTAAGACGTTCACCAGCTTTTGTGATGACAACATTGAATAGACTATGTCTAACACTATTCTGTTATGAATTCCATAAATAAAACGCCACGTATAAACGGCGCTAGGTAATATCAGAAAGAAATCAGTGACTTGACAAAATAGTACTTGTCTGTAAATCGGTGCAAATTACATTATTCTTGATGTATCAACAATTAATATATACATAGTGCTTTAATTACGAAAAATATATAGGTAAAGTAGTTCAAAGTCCGTGAAATATGACACCACATTTTATATTTTTATCTATATTCAGCGTTAGGTACTATACAATAATGAATAAGCAATTGGATATAATGTTTTATTGAGAAATATTCTATAGAAGGAAATTGTTTTTAATGTCATATTATAATAATATTGCAAAAAATAATTTTTATATAATTGTGATACACGGCGGACCTATTACCTTATCTTATATTTTATCTGTTTGAATTCTGCACAGAATTGATGTAAGACAGAGATAAATATATCCTTGTTCGTAAACAATAACTACATGATAAATCTATCATGACCACCATCATGGCAGCACGACACAAGTGTATCATAGAATACGAATTTTGTGACTGTTACTTAATGCCTACAGAAGTACCAATCAATTACTCCTTGCTCATGTAGGGTACCTGCGGGTAGTAACAAAGAAAAATCGTATTTATAATAACCGCTCTCACTCAAGGAGATATTAACAGACTCATATTGCACGATAATGTCTCTACAAGCTTGTAGAGACGCGTTGCCCTGCGTCCTGCCACCAGAGTTGCATTATCTATCATCAGATACGACCCATTGCACTAATAGTAAAAATCAGTCCAAATAAATCGAAGGTACGTTTTGTAATATTACCTAAGCTATCTAAAATCGTTATATTTGTTGTTATGAAGAAATGCTTTGTTGATCTTGAAGATTTGAATAACGTATCATGGTCTAATTTTTTCTAATTTGGTATTTCTTAAATATTTACTTGGTCAGTGATTATTAAGGCCTACTAAATTTCATCACATTCCTTATACTCCTTCCTTTTGTGTAGTTTTTTGTTTCGTTTTATAATGTATATTATATCAATTTTGTTACTAAACTATTGCCGTAGTAAGAAAACGACCTGGTTTTAGCTGTCCAAACAGTGCAAAGACCAAAGTGGCTTTGACATTAGATGCCATTAAATTATGTGTAAATTGTTGGTCCTGCGCCTAAGTTTGCTCAAACCCTGTCGGATTGCGATTGTTCGAGAACAGAGAGTGTACCTGTGCTTGCGCATACATTCGGACACTATAATGCGGTACTGCGTAGACAAGCCAGTCTCCTAGAAGTTTGGTTGGGAGGACACTCAACCCCACAATCAACCTAACACTCAACTCAACCTAACACAACTCGAGACACAAACGACGCACTGATGATAATCACGAGGAGTGCGTTTGTTTGTCAGTTTCTCAATCATTATATGATGATGTCAAGTGCTGTTAGGCGTGCCAATTTATAATTTTTTTTAGAATTTTTAAGTCTAAATTGCTGCATTCATGTGATTATTGATCACAAATATTAAATATATTATGTATAGTTTGATTATCAGATTTCGCTAAAGCAATGGGCTTTATTTTCCTACCATAGTAAAATAAGGCCTACTAAAAAGGTTTTTGGAAATGTTTAATATTGTTTTTCTTTATGGGAAATATTACAATTTTTCGTTTATACTTTATAGATACACTACTAAACCAATTACTTTTATTAAAATTTGTAGAGCCAATTGGATATTTCTCTTTTTATTTCGAATCTATCTTAGCTGGGCCGTATTACCCGCATATACTTTATATCTAATATTAAATATTAAACAATTCAAATAATAAACAGACAGTACTGAGCGTTTAAAATATATGTCTATACAATATTACCCTTATATAGTGCAATATAAGGGTAACATTGTATAGACAATGAGCAAAATATTTATACGTGTTTTATTTACAAAAAAAGTTTTATGTAAACATAATTAATAGTGATACGTAGGTAGATCAAAATTCAACAGCAAAGGTGTATAAAAATAGTATATTAAATAAACTCTCGACTTAACTTATGGACTTTATGTATTATTATTTTTATTATATAATTCTAAAACGAAAATTCCGTAGTTTAAATTTATAACAGTTACTTTTGTCCATAATATCCGAACAATTTAGACCACATTTACATTCTGATGTTGTCCGCACAAAATAACAAAACGCTTGCCGCAAAGTTCTCACCGTCAATTAGCCTTGGGACAGCCTGTCGACACTTGGAGACTGACAACGGGGCTATCCTTAAAATGACTCGAACAAACAAATCCTCTTTGCTCTCTCCCCTCGCCGTTCCTCTACCCTTCAGCGGATCAGTCACTCATTTAGAATGGTTTAGATTTAGTCATTGATATACTAAAAACGCTTTGTATATCAATGGGTTTAGTGAATTAAGCTGAGCTAGTCCAAACGCTATAACACATGCTAATAAACGTTCATGTCAAAAATAAAAAAAAAAAATACACCAATCGATGATTAATGTGTTATATTTTCTTCTTCTTCTCTTCATTATCTTCATCTTCATTAGCTGGAGCTGGAGACATAATATTTTTGTAGCACGAATAGGACAGTTTCACAGGGAAAGGAGAAGTAGAAAAAGTTCTCAAAGAATACCACCATGAAATAATGTATGTAGGTAACGAGGTTCCTTCCTCGTTAGCTACATACATTAAGTTTCGAGGCATTCGATTTTATTCATCAGGGGTGACAACGCGTCTGTATTTCGATTCTTAATCGAGGATAGATGTAGACATCTATGGGCCACAGTATCCACCTACCATCAGTTGGTGTGTTCGTTAGCTACCATTATTCCATGAAAAAGTGACGAGAGGAATACGAGTCCGTCTATTTTTCATACTGTCGCGTACCGTCCTTTTTACCTATTTCTGTGTTCTAGTTTGGAATGTGGGAGGGTTAGTCGGATACAGACTCTAAAGTATTTCAACTTAGTCCTCAAGTGTGACAATCTATTGACTGATCTTTTTTTTCGACTTTTTTTTTTGATTTGACTGATTTCAGATGTCACTCACACATTTCCAGTTTGTTACTCTAATAATATTTGAAAATACCCTTATCTGGTTAAATTCGAGCTTTTGTCATTTTGTTTTTTTATTAAAATATATAAAACATTAATTATTTTTATTTAGGAACACTGTTATGTTTTATAACTAAAGTGACTATTTCAGAATTATCTAACAAAAATTTAGATTATACGCTCAGAAAATCACATCCCTACAAGTATTTATAACATATCGATGAGAAGGGAATTTGGAAAGTACTTTATCATCGATTATAACTAGGTACCTCTGCCGACGTGATCAAGTTATAAAAAGATTGTTAATTATAAGTTTTCCGTAAGTATATTTAATCATATATTACCAATTTGAAATTATATGATACAATTATATTACAAAATGAATAAGTATTTATATTTAGAAATACCTGTTATGGCTAAACCTTTTTCCTAAAGATATATAATATGACATTTTTAGTTGTCTTATGTAATGCTGTAATTTATTTTACATATGCATCACCCAGGAGGACTAAAAATTGTTTTTTTTTGTGTATGAGTTTTATATTTAAACACGTAAAAAAACTCCATGACACAGTTAATAAAACTAGAATTTTCTCCCATATCGTGAAGGCAGTTTACATAATATACTATAAATTGCACAAAGAAAAAAATCCAGACCTAGTCACATAATAATTTTTTATAAGATAGGTTGATAATTAAGTACACAGTCCACACATGGTGGTAAGTGGTTGCTGTGATCCATAAGCATCTACATCTATCCTCAAATACGAATCAAACTTCAGATACGTTGTCACCCGTGGGGACTGAGATGGAATGCCTCGTTTCCAGCAAAATGAGTCTCCAGTTCTCTGCAATCGCCATACGAAACACATCAGCGTTGATTTATTATTTTTCACTGGTATTCTGTAAGAGTGTGGTCCCTCCCCGGTAGAGCCGACTCATTCGTGCTACAATTATAATACTAATATAGCTGCAGCATGACTCTACCACATATGATATGATTTCTTATACTTACGTGAACACCTTCTACACGTGGAATAAACTATTTTTACAGATTTTATCACGTTTAATTTTACCAAAAATCGTTAAATTAGTGTTGTTTCGTATCTAGACTGAAACATTTATTGTAAATCGTACAAATACTTGTTCCATGCGAGATTCGAACCCGCGGCCCTAGGTGCCGCAACTCTAATGCTAAGCCACTACACCATGAAGCCGTGATATGCAGTGTCCTGAGGGCGATTGTCGCTCCTCTATGCCACACTGACGCCTTAGGCTAACAGAGATGGTTCAGCGGAAGGTGTGTAGTGTATTTACTGAGAGCTGAGGAATGGATTGGCCTTATCATCACCATCATTAGCTTAGCCCTTTACGAGTCCACTTCTGAACATAGGCCTTCCCCAATTAAAGTCGGACAGTGGGGTCCTGAGCCACCTGCATCCATCGACTACGTGTATCTCTTACCAGGGCGTCATTACATCTAGGTAGTGAAGGACTGCCATACACTTAGCTGAACGGTGGTACAAGAAGAACGAACCGACTGTCGTTTTTAGTATGGCCAGCATTGAGCTATGGTGGTTACTCTGGTTCTATTGCGGAAATCCTCATTTCGGATTTTATTACCCAGATAAACTCCCAACATAACCCTCTCCATAGCTTTCTGAGATTCCTTTTACTATATAAATCTTACATCACTACTATCTTACTATATATATATATATATATATATATATATATATATATATATATATATATATATATCATTGGAATATTACTGCATGTTACTATCATGGTAAGAACATTATAACAATAAGAAAGGCCTTTTAGCCCACGGAAAGTACCGCATTCTAATATGTTTATGTTCTACTTCTACGTGATAGTGTACTCTAGTTTGAAGAAGTAAGAGAGTCAATAAAGATACGTTTTACGAAATGTACAACGCAGTTTATTAAAAAGAAGTGTGCTTGTTTTGAAGTGCAGTGCTCATGGTAATTTAGGTCTAAGCAGCATTAGCATGTAAGACTACCTTCAACTACAAAAGTGCGTGGACCTGTTGATTATACAAAAATCGCTTACTTTATCTTCAACAGGTCTGTTGGTCTAGTGGTTAGTGACCCTGACTGCTATACCGGAGGTCGTGGGTTCGATTCCCACCCAGGACAAATATTTGTGTGATGAGCACGATCATTTGTTCTGTGTTTGGGTGTAATTTATCTATAATATTTATGTATTTAGAAATATATAAGTATGTTTATCAGTTGTCTAGTACCCATAACACAAGCTCTGCTTAGCTTGGGACTAGATGGCGTTGTGTGATAGTTGTGGAATATTATTATTATTATTATCTTATATATCATAAAGCGTTTCTATTTATAATTAAGTATTTCATTTTCTGTGTCTTTCACATTAAATCTTGTGGTTAATATAGTTATTTGATTTCTCGATATAATTCGATCAGTTATCCAATGTAATATGTTAAAGCGGGAGAATGCTACGTATAACATAACGCTTACTGATATCAGAAAATTGCACACTCTCATTTTTTGGCACTAAAATGTTTCTAAATGCAGACATCAACGACTTTAAAAAATGTATTCACAGACAGAAAACTTCTAGAGTACTCTGTGCGATGGTAAGTCCCTAATAAAGCGGTAGCGCATCGAAAAATGGAGTCCCCTGAGAGATGGTCGCGCCACGAGCCATAAGCGGGTGGGTTCCGTTAGACGCAGTCGTCAACTGCCGCGTGACTTGTGTTCTAACCATCGCCGACACTTCCGCTCTCTGCCGACATAATTACAAACGGAAAATTCAAGTAGGTACACTATACATAACATCCAAGACGAAATTCGACGAAGCGGCGACCACAAAATAAGCAGCGCAAGCAATGCACCAATGTACACCGAAAGGCGTCGGATTAAGAGCGAAAGTCGGTCGATTTTTGACGATAAATGACACTCTTGGAATGCTTTACAAGAGGCAGAGACTGTCAGGATGCGATGCACGTAGCAATCTATTTGGCCCCCACCCGATTCGATATTGTGCACACAAAGTAACGATTACTCATGCTCGCCGAAGTTTATTTACGACAGGAAGAAATTGCGATTGTATCCTCTTAATGGTTATAACTTCCCAATAAGATGGCGCCTGTCGGGTTTTGTCTTATCAAATAGTAATTAGACCATCGTTTCTCATTTATGGCTATGTTAAAAAGCTGTTTTATGTCACTAGCAATTCTCGCGACACTGCGAAATGTCTAACTCGACCGCCAATAAAATCATATAAAATTAGTGACATTTAAATATTCCACCATACTTACAGCGTGTCCATTGATTTTTTGAAATTATTTACTATCAATTTTTTTCTCAACCCATATTTTGCCACGGCTAAAGAATATATATTGCATATTCTATATTATTTACGATTTTTTTATTTAACGATACGCCCCGGCTTTGCATGGTTGATTTCTGGATCTCTACGACAGCGCCAACGGGTCTAAACATGAATAAAAACCATCTAGGCGCCCATTCAAATACACAAAAATTTTCATCAAAATCGGTTGGATGCTTTCAAAGTCGTAACAAATTGGCAATAAATCAGACTCCTTGGGTCTCTTTCTGTTTGGTATTTTAATTAATTTATTTGAACAATAAATAAATAAATAAAATATGAATGATGAATTTTTTTCGAATTCTTTATATTTCTACATAAGTATATTTTATACCGAAAATCAGGAAAAAAAAAACTAAAAGGAGTTATACATGATAACTCCTTTTATTTTTTATACCAATGTAATGAGGCGAATATATTTTGCTCCCAAATGATTCCCTGCTTAGGGCTCACACAGTATTCAAGGAGTATATTAATTTGCACGGACATCGGTGACAGGCTGGCCTGAAGGGTTATGCGTCATCTGGAACATCGTGGAACGTGCGTCGATGATAAGAGCCGAACAACACGTACCTTCACGTGCCCTGTGTGGCCGACCCGGTCCGGACATGATGTCATCCGTCCACACTTGCGCAGGCGGCTTGTACTGACACTATTCCCGCTCCACCTATGGCTACAGTACACAGTTAATCGAGGGTACGTGTACAGACAACGATTTACAGCACAAAGTGCCAGTCCTCCCGTGTATTACCAATCTATGGAACAATAAAGCGTACGCGCGGCAGCATATAAATGAGCGGTGCCGTATGCAGGGAACGCCGCATGTGCCATTAGTAAGCCACTCTCGGTTCGGAGTAATTGACCGACGGGCTAATTTCATTCTAGGCGCATTGGACGCTTCCTCTTTCCTTTTTCCTATCGGTCAGCAGCGGCCACGAGGCGAGCTCCGGTTGAAACAAGTGGCTTCGACTTCACACTTGATTTTAAACATAAAACTTAGTTTCATAGGCGACTATAAAATTTGTACCCCCGAAATAATAATCAATTCATAGTTTAAAATGGTATACTTAAAACATTTTAATTTATTAATGTTGATTATAAATGTATTTAATGTTGGAGACATAGAGCTCAAGGGCATGATAAATAAGTAATGATTTATTTATATGATAAAACATATAGTGATTTGAAAGATTCTAGCATGTGTTCGTAGTACCGCCTCTGAGAGACATCACTTACAATAAATTGTGTAGGTACTTGGAATCCTGCACTAGTTTGCATATTTAAATAGTAATATTGAATTATGTTGCTTTGAACGTAACATGTGCGTACTACATTAAGTTGAGCATGCACATTTTATTAGTCATGCAAATAGAAACAAGCTTACATAATTGTTACCTAACAGATGCCTTTGCTCTATGTGTTACGAATCAAATTTCTTTGAGTGCTTACTTTTATCACAGTTTTAGGCACACATTAAAAAGATAAGACGGTCAAAAGACGACAGGTGTTTCAATATCAAATGTGGACTAATACTAATGTATTTAAGTAATATTTCCTTAAGATTATTCTTAGTAGAATTATTAAAGGGGACCGTGTAGAACATGTGTTGGCTGTGTCTAACGCTATTGAATATTAATGTTGCAATTACTGTCTTATTAACGGATAAAGCGTAAGTTAACAATGTCGCTTTCCGTCTATCACTTAGTAGGAGTAAAAAGAAAAAAATCTCCAGAATAAGCTTTTATTTATTTATTTTATTTTATTTGAAAATAAAAGAATGAATGTAGAAACACAGTGACAATCACCCAACGGGATGAGGCATTAGGCGTACATGAACAACACACACTTTTGTATTACCGGTTGTATAGTGGTCTCGAGCGAGGAGCGGCGATAATATGCTACTGTTTGGCCGGCCCGCTCGCAATTTTATTGCACGATATTTATTTGATTTTTTAAATGAAATATACTCTTTTATTGGAGAGTAAACCCATAATTCTCCATGTATTTACTGGTGAACACACAGACAGAGTTTAAATGAAATTACGTTAATTACATTCGAATGAAACTGTTCTTTTTTACTTTTCCTTCAATGGACGTACATAAAATTGTAGATTTTGATGAAATTTGCAATCTCTTTGTATCGAGCCAAAGAGTGTCAATCATGTTTTGGCAATCGTAATTCACTAAGGAAAATTTCTTTAACTTTCATAATGATTTAAAAAAGGTGAATTCGTAGTTTTTAACGAAAAAATGATTTTCTGGCCACCTATAAAGGGTGAAAAATATAATCTTTGCACCCATTTCACCTTCAGTGACATCTGTTAAAAATGTATGCCAAACGCGATGCTAAGCTGCACCCTCGCCGGACGCCCTCTACTAGACTGAAATTTTATTAGCGTCTTAGATCTTTTGTTTTCATATTTTAATGTAGCAATAGTTTCAGAGATATAATTTAATAGCCATTCGGCGAGGAAACATAGTCAACGTTTTTGGTACGATATCACGAGGAGCAGGACTTTATGATACTTTAAATTTTTAATTTTAGTTTTTCTTTATTATAGTTTTTTCCTATCGTCTGTAATTTTTTAGTTAGGTTCGATTTGATCTTATTTAGATTACAGTTTATAATTATCTTAAATTCAGGATTGTAAAATTTACATTAAAATAAAGAATGGTAAATTAAAAAATTAAGTAAAAAAGGAAATATGATATGATAACTTCATAGACTGTTTATTAATTTATTTAAGCTTTGTTTGCAAATACACTTATAAAAAGGCGGACTACATGTCACAGGGAATTTTCCGCCAGCCTACCTCGAAGTCATTCAGAAAATATTAATAGGATCTAAAGAGCAAAAGTCTTAGAAATAGTTAACTTACAGTAAAATACTAGATATGATAAATAAAACACAATTTATTGCAATTTATTTAAAAATATAAACCCTATATTGGTGCCAACGACATTACGTGGTTTAAAAAGATGCAGAGATTCCTCAAAGAGTATTTCACAAATTAATTTGATCTAAATATCCTCAAACTTCATTCTTAACGTTAAAACATTTTGAATATACGAATGGCAGAACAAAACATTATAAAAATATTTTTTTTTACTTTTATAAAAATTTGCAGACGTCTGTGAAGGTATAATTTTCTGATGATGATCATCACTTTTAAGTCACGTGTAAGTTAAGGTGATACCTCGAAAGTTTGGTGGTTTTTCTATTTAATATATTTTTTTAAGTTTTATAAATTACAAATCAAAATTTTGGTATATAATTTTTGACTATATGACCTTGGATTGCATAATAGGAAAACACGATATCACGTAATTTTCTCGATAGAAAAAAATTGCAAAATAGGCTCTAATTATTTACATTTCTCCATGACACCTCAATGTCTTGAAGTTTTATTAAAATGAATAAAAATGTTGTTTGGCGCTTACTTAGTTTTTTTTCGAGCGCTTGCTCGGTATGGCTATCTCATAATTTGCGTACTATGAAGTAATTGCATCACTTTCATTTTGAAACTCCCTCAGTCGTCCGTTAGCTTCACCGACAAAGGAATAAGTCACGCCCCCAAAACTTCATTTTCAAGGTATCTTCTTAAACATGTCATCGCTACGGATACAATCCAACTTCAACAACGCTTCAATAGTGAACGTTGAAATATCGAACACTTGCACAATCCAGCCGCAGTTGTAAAGCAATTGCGAAACAATGCCTCCCGGCTGTATAAAATTGAATGTTCTCATCGATATTAATAATATGTCAGTAATAAAATATGACATGACCCGCGATAACAAGTGATCTGCGGTCATGACACTTAATTTTCACTAGTTTATACGCTCTACATAAGACTTCTTGTGAGGTCCACGACAACATATCAGATCCATGCTGGCGCCACCGCACCCGACGCAGCGACAAACTACCAACGTAATATTACTCCTCGATGTTCACAACTGTTGACTGACGTTTGATAAATAGCATCTGTCGACATCTTCCTTGTAAGAGTTGAACTTCGATAAGCCATAGTAGGCCGTGAACAAATTCGAATTTAGAAAAACACAACTAATTCTAAGTTATTTCATCTCATTCTCACCATTCGCCGTCTTTTTTCGTTTTTATAGTTTTGATCATTTTTATACTCTCCATTTTAAGTACACATATCTATGTAATTACTTTAGGTATATATATATATATATACATATATATATATATATATATATATATATATATATATATATATATATATATATATACATATATAATTAAATAAATTTACGATACCAAGTTCTTAATAACCGTCGTAAGACAGCATGTAAATAAAAAATTGTTAAAATTGCACACGAACGTATTATACAGGCTTTAATCATCAAAAGAACCCAAAATTAACAAAACGTATTAATTATACTATCATAATTTAATATCAATTTGGAAATTAATGCCGACACGTATTAAAGATAAATAATACTTAAACCTAATGCTCTTATTAAAAAATTGTAATAAAATGTTCAAGCCATTTACATCAATAACAATTTATATCTTACGAAGTATAACCTGATATGACGACTCGTAATGAAATTCTCTTATCTAAAAAGTTTTATTGTAACTACGTTAAACATAATGAGAATGCATTTATCGAGTAAAGGTAACGTGAAAAGTAATATAATATTAAGTAAAGCTGCGCGAAACAATTTCCTTAGTTATCGCTACATAATTAATTAATCTTGATTGATTGTATTTATCAACAGTGTAGATAATTTTTGCCTTTAAATCAAATATCCTTCTCAGAATCACAAAACATTTTATTTCACAAATTTGTACCTATTTTTGGCTCTGTTTTAATATATATTGCAATATAAAGAGGACTTAGTTGTTCGCGTACATGATCTGATGACAAAGTGTACTACCAACAGTTGCCTTCCCGGTTTTTTCGCCACGGATCCCGGCTCCTAGTCCTAGCCAATACCGAAATATGTGCAAATACATAAAAATAGATTTCAGGTCTTGCGTCGCAATCATTGGTGGGTATCGTCAGCCTCTACGTTTACGTATGTATATACTTGGAGCAGCTTCCAATTGTTCAAAAGTTATCGAAGTTGAAACGTCGTAATACTAGGAAATTTGCAAGCAATATCTGTTATATTAAACATTATGAAATCATAAGTACGGGGTTGAAGAAAAGCCATTTAAGATACTAAGTTCGTACTCAAGTTAAAATTAAAGCTTTACTTTATGTTGAATTTAAGACAGTTTTACTTTGTGTTGGAATTGTGTACCTACGTAATGTGTAACCATAAAAATATAAAAATTCTGCTATGGAACAAAATTAGCTTTGTTCTGGTACATAGTTTTTAAAAACAATATAATTATAATAAATTAAAACTTTACAAAAAAATAATAGATATCCGAATTCGTCTTCATTCCAGGTTCTCGGTACATCATTTTTACTTAAAAACACATATCTATAAAAATACAATAAACGTTTATATCAAACAAAAGCCTTATTGAAAATTCAAAAATTTAAATTTAAAAGCTTTTTATGCCACGTAGCGTTAATTAAAGCTCTTCTGAACTACAAAATCTACACTGGTTAAGTAAACTTTTCGGGGAAATACCGGCAAAAAACGCTGGGGTCTTTGATTTTATTAAAGACTATAACAGTATATCTGTAGCCAGGGGATTTGCACGTGCAGATTGAAAGTTACTTCCACACACGATTGTCGTCATTATTTTGATCTATTTTATAATGAGTAACACTTTTTTATTTTGAGTCAGACTTGTACAAAATTTTAAAAGATTTTCTAGTTAATCAATCAAAATTTAGGAACCTGTGTTCTACAGGAACAGTTCGCCTTTTAATTAATTTATATTATACCTTACGTACATTTAATTTGGAAATAATTTAACTGTAGTATAATTTTTATTAATTTTAGGATGTTTATACTCTTAGTAGTACAATACATTACTCAATTGGATGACAACGCATTCATATTTTCATACATTGATCTATTATTAAATATATTAAAAAATATGAGTTATATAAAACAAAATTAATCTGATGACATTAAGCTTGCTAGCCGGTGTAATTTAATTTAGGTTAAATAAATTGTATATTAAATTAATTTAAATATGCGAACGCACACATCTGTATGTACCACCCAGTGTTATCAGCGACGCAAAGCAAGAGGTCAGGCTACAAGTAAAACAGAAAAATAATTTGCCCGTGATAAACGGTACAATAATAATTGATGTCATGTTTTCAAGACCAATGGAGTAATGTCGTGATTGCCACTTTAAGGATGCCCTCTTTCCCAAATTAATTATCAACTGAATGTGAGCCAATGACTATTAAAAGATATTAATACGGTACGTGAGGGTAATGTGGTCACTTTAAGCTTTGCCTTCCTATAAAACCGCAACTAGAGAAGGACAAAGACAAAAACCCAAAGTCTTATACTATAACTTATATATAAAAAAAACAGCAAACAAGGTCTGTAAATAATTAGGAACACAGTAAAATCAACCTAAAAAAACTATACTTAAATTGACTAAAATATTTACTATAATTTCAACTGGCAAAATTGCGTCCGTGAAGCAGCGCCTTTTTGAACCATTAATATTTGATTGACTAATAAAGAGTTATCGTATCACGGAGTCATCTGTGCAAACAAGGCACAGATGACTCTGTTTAGTTTTGTTAGTTTTTAAATTATAAGAAAGCGACCATTTTAATCGGATGACCACATTATCCTTACATTCTATAATAGATGTTCATTTGTAATTTTGATTGGTGTTATTGTTCTAGCCAGTTTGACTGAAAATATTAATGGCTATTACGCCGATAGTGATTTCATTTTTATTGAATGGAGGTGACGAACGAGCACATGGTCCACCTGATGATAAGTGGACGCTGTGGCTCGTAGACGTCTACATTTATCTTCGATTAAAAATCAAAATGCAGATGCGTTGACACACCTTGAGATGCATCGCCTTATTAAACAACTTATGCTTGATAAATATTTTAAACTTTTTATAGACTTTTCCTGCAAATTTTCTGGGACTTTGTTGTAAAAGCGTGTTTGCGTTGCCTCATGAAAGAATTATAGTTGTTTTAATTAACTTCGATAGTAATTCTCCAAGCAAGTTATTTGCAATAAAAATATGCAATCAGATACTTAAAACGCATACCGTAAATAACTATTTGGAACAGAAAGGCTTCGGAAACTAACAGTTCTAGAGTTACAGAAATTGGTCCTAAATTTACATACCCAACCACTTTGTCCAAATTAATAATGCGATGGAATGCTTAGTTTCCAGTAAAAATGGTCTCCAGTTCTTTGCACTCACCATGCGGAATACAGTAGAATTAAGCGACTATTTTACACTGGTATTCTGTAAGACATGCTACGAAAATATGAAAACCTAGTACAAGTCTAACAAATAGTCAAGATATAACCCTCTTCTTACCTATGTTTCATGTATAAAAAGTCGGTATTATTACAGGTTGTGACGCATTCTATACTTGTCTCGTAGGTATCATCAACATTGGCGCAAATTGAAATTAAAAATATAAACGTTGTGTTAATAACAAGAAAAATTGAGAGATAACCAATTGGCTTCACGAGCTGGCATTTTTAACCGCCAATGAGGCAATATTTTCTCACACTTTTATAAGTATTTTGTGACTTAAAAATGATGAACGAAGAAACTTGTAGTTTCTTTTACCGTTTCTACTTAGCTAGGAGCACAGACCATTTTTTCTGGACCATTGATATGTGGCTAGGAGGAAGTTTATTTTGAAACAGTAATAGAGTAGTCTTACATTTAAGAAATTTTATTTCATCCTATTGGTAAGACGATATTATGGGTATATAAAATTAGAAAAAATTCATAGAAGTTTTTGTTGTATTTAATTTTTTTATTGAAAACCCTCATGAAGTAATAATTATAATCACTTTTTTTTCAGATCAATGTCCATGGTGCATTATATTGGTTTTAATAATGAAGCTATTCAATAGATATTAAATCCTATACCTTTAAACGAGCAATTCTTGTGTATATGTATATATATAATCGGAATCTCGGAAACGGCTCCAACGATTTTCATAAAATTTAGTGTCCAGGGAGTTTCGGGGGCATTAAATCGATCTAGCTAGGATTTATTTTTAGAAAATGTCCTTATGTCCGTGTTTTCAGGCAATAAAAAAACTGCCACAATATAAGAAGGTAAATTTCGACAGATCACTACCGATCGTTATAGCTCAGGTGGGATGTCGGTCGGGCGTGATATCGGAGTTCCGTGGTTCGCGTCCTGTCTGGTCTAGCTTTTTTCCTTTTTTTTCCAAGTTCCCTTCTTTTGTGAGAAAATCTATTATTTCAAGCCCTTTTTTTAGTAATTTTTAAAAATACGAAAATTTTTATAAAAATAATTGTACTCATGATTTTTTATTCAAATAATCAGTCCAGTTTTTTCTATTCTGTCAATAAGATCAAAAATATTATTTAATTTTCATCAGTATGTAATTTATATGTGTAATTTCAAAAAAAAACCGAGCAAAGCTCAATCATCCGGGTACTATAGAACTATATTAGTACATAGCAAATCATTGTCCCGTCCGTCAGTCATATCTTTAATAAAAAATTGTAAAAAATGACATAGAATGCTTATGATGTTTAACATAACTAACCAAGTTTAAAAATAATAAAGATCAACTTAAGAGCCAAATACACCATCGTAGATTTCATAATCTATATATACCTGTTTATCTGTGCGTTTCTGCATGCTAATCCCTACAGTGGTTCAACCGATCGAAATGTGGTTTGGTGATATATCAACATAAACTAGGACTAACATGTAGATTATGTTTTATACTAGATGGGTTGAAAAATAAAAAAGATATTTTAACTTCGAATTGCGACCTGCGCATTTGAGTCGGAGGAAAAAACACAGCATGGCTCCTTTATTGCCAGCGACCATTGTAAAAAGTTTATTATAATGTAAATATTGATCCTTTTTAAAATAGAAGAACATAATATGTAGATAGTCGTTATTGCCTGTCAGTCAGTACTTCAAGCTTTTAATTGTTTTTTTTTCGTATTTATTGGCTGTGTTAAATCTTCGATTTTTAAAAAGTATCGTTTCCAGCCAGCTTATTTATCGCTATTGGCCATCAACAAAACACAGGTCCAGACTAGAGAATTTCCTGTTTGGATCTCAGTATCAGCTGCTTTACATGGACAGATCTAAGTGGCCACGTCGCGTGTTAGCAACTTAGGAAATTTATCTATCTGCATTAATCCACGAAGGCTGTACGTTTAATATTTTATGTAGAAAAGCGCTACTGTAAGAAATAACTAATGAATCAAAAAATATCGTATATCTTTTTGACGGTTGCAAACTCTTGTCTTCTACCAGAGCCGTTTTTGTATGTATCATTCTATGTTTTAATATGAACCTACTGTACTACTACTTAATCCGTATCGCATTGGAATACCGGTTAAAGTAGCCCTTACACTGCGTAAGAATTTATTAAATACATAGAAAATAATATATGTTATGGTTTCTTGAAAACGTAATATGTTACGGAAGTAAAGTTGCAGCCTATATACCTCCCACTGCTGGGCATGTGCCTCCTCTACGATAAGGTAAAATGAGAGCTTTTCCGAGATTATATCCCATGATGTAATTTAGCCCCCGCGCTGCCACAACGTTTATGTCTTTTTATACTTACATATTTATTTGTACAAACAGTTTATTATATATAGCTATTGTCTAAATAATATTATATTACAACCTAACCAGGTACATCGAATGTGAAGTAAACATAATTAAGATTTTAGATGCCATTGAATTGAAAACGGGTAATGATGTGTTAAATACATAAAAAAAAACACAAAACTTTACCAAAGCCACCCCTTATAACAAAAACAAAGATGGCGTTGACAGGGAACCGGTGGTGAGTTCACGCTTCGTTTGTCACGTGACGTGCGCCGCCCAGGTCCGTAGATAACACGCCCTCTATACCAAACTTACCTAACGATTGGACTTCTAAATGCATCCATCGCCAAAAATATTTCGTCCTCACAATTGTAACTCTAGTCGCCAGCGATCGTATACGTTTTAGACCGTACGTAACATGGGCTTCCCTGTATACGGTTGCTCCTGTTAGGGGTTTTTATGCATGAAACTGACCAATTAGTCGCCGGATAGCATGTACGGGTGGCGGGTATCGGCTAACGTGGACGCGTGCGGTTGCCCGTAATAGCGCGTTGCCGGTTCGTAATGTGTTTTTGGCGTGCCGCGCCCCCGGCCACCGTATCTACCCACCAATATTTAGTAACTGTATACTACCTTTTAAAACTTCGTCCATACCCGAGATTGCCCTTTGCGTGCGCCCATTTCTATATTACGACGACGAATAATTAGCTTTATCTGATACCATTTTTATGAACATGGTAATTTACTTGTAGCATGAAAGGCGATGTTAGTTTACCACATAGTTTTCTTTGTATATGTTGCACTTTACGATGTTCATTAATTTAATGAGCTAACTTTTTTATTACCGAAAATCCATGACATTAACCAAATTTTTCTAGTAGGAACTAAGTACTTTTTAACAAGCACCCAGCTAATAAATAGTACTTCATTCGCGCTATAAGTTGGTATATACGCTATAATAGCTTGAATGTTATTTCTTCCCATAGTTTTTTTTTAAATATAATCTACTCGTAGGTAACATAAGAAACAGGATACTTGCTCTATAACATACAATCCTGGTATAATTTTTACACAAAACTGTCACCAAGAGTTAAGAGACGTTTTCGATTTCATAGGCCGCGGATCATCTCCGTGATAAACTCGTTGAAGCGTGACGAAAAGTCGTTCGTCTATTACCTCACAGAATGTCGTCATGTATTTCTTGTATGGGTGCCGTCGATGTCATTTGTAATTTCGAATTGTTAGGGAAACATAATACGTCGAAGGCAGTTTAGCTGTCTCTTGCCTACGTTGAGTGGATGGTCGGCACTTGTTTTAAAAGGTGTACAGTTTCACTGACATGTTCGTTTCTGTTCCGTTTATGCTAAATGACCAACATTGTATACTCGGACACTCTTTGTTGTCATGGGATAACTTCAACCAACGTTCAAGAAAATCTAATTTGACACGTTCTATCTAGGATACATTATTTTAGTTTTATTTCACCGTAGAATGCATATTCACTTTTTAAAATAACATTTTAAATGATTTCAACAAACTTTAAAGTGACAATAATTACATTTACAATAAGACTAAAACCATATCAGCGTGTACTTCATCAACAAAGATGTCAATTAAAAATTGCGGTCAGTAATATTCTAATTTATATTTAATTTAACTAGTTGTATTTATCAAGTCTAGAGCACAGCATATCAGTTCGCAACATTAATTTTGTCATAAAATTAACTGATAAATGTATGCATGTGTGATAAAATACAATAAATTGTTTTATATTGGTCTATACAACGCATTTATTTGTTCAGTAGTGACTTGTAAATTAATAAATATAATACAATCTTATTTAAATTATCTAAATAAATTAATATACAAGTAGGTAGAGTCCTAAAAATCTCCTAAATGTTTAAGATCTACTTACGAGTATAAATAAATTTTAAATTACGCGTACCTATGTAGGTATTTTGTTTTATATTAACTGTTAAAGAACGTAAACGCACTTTTTTATGACGGACACGGCGATATTTAACTGTTTCGTTATTTTCCGGTGTGGGTTTTTTTTCCGTATCATGTAAAACAAAAACTGTGCGATATTAAAAACCAAACAAGAGCACTGCAGGGTTTTGATTTATTTTTCACCCGGCGCGGATCGCTTCGCTCGTTCCGGGATATTACTAACAAACGCCCTGACCGTTGCGGCTCATTCTTTTGCCTTTATTTCATTATTATGACTCTCGATTCATGCCGGCTAAGTCCGCCCGCTTTTATTGCATACACCTAAGCATTCACAGGCACCCACGCGTTGTGTTATTGCCCTACGATTGAAATCAGATTTATTAATTATAAAGTTGTTTTCGCCCGCCCAAATGCTTTTATTTTCACCAAATTTATATTGTTCCTAAATAAAATTCACAACGAACACATTTTATTTTCAATAGTCAGATACAAATTACACATCAAATAAGTTTCAACCGTCTAATGGCGTCGTAAAAATATTCACTACCATATCGTCCCGTTGGGATCGTACGAGGCGACAAACGGAAACTGGATCAGCTGATGGACGGCCACATCTTCATGATAACAACTCAAAACTGTAACACTACGGTTGCCAATCGTGGCAATAATAACGAAATTCATCCTGTGTGACTCCATGAGGATGACCTATATTTACTAGTGGGCTATTATTATGTAATGGATATTTGAAAGTTAAGCGTTTTAACTTTTTTATTCATACAACTCGAATTTTTTGGCCCTAAATAAATTAGATTTAGGTACTATTTGCAATCATGTACACTGGAATTACATGCTTAGAAAATAGTGTCAAAAATATTACCAGGCCTATTAGCCCCAGTTAAGCGAAAACATCCTGCATATTTAATTATAATTGAAATGCTATAGATTTTTCAATAATACCTATGATAGCCTGAGCTACGCACCAATCGATATTATACTTAAAACGATTAGATAGCGTCCTTTAAGCCAGAATAACTGAGCTCTGCGCTACACTGTACTAATTTTCTCATATTTATTTGAAACTTACATAAATTGAATAAAACTACTTCTACAGATTTTATCGCGTTTAGTTTAACTTTTTTTGACTCCCGACGTTTCCAGTGCTTTGTATCAGCCATGGTCGCGGGTGCTGACTGGCTGTTTGACGTCCCCGTCCCGACATCTTATTTAACCCGGAGTACCTAATTAATATTTAAAAGCCGTAGGACTTTTAATTATTAATTTAGGTTCAACTACGTAAAAAACATATAATTCATGATCAATACATATAGTAATAAAAATTTTATATAATTTTTTAAATATATATTATCGAATATTAAGAAGTTGTTTGTGTTAGGGGTCTACGCCCCAGACATGTCTAAGCCCACTTATATCCGGGAGCAGTTTTGGGAAATGGTAAGGATGGTGCTAATGAAGTGTAAGGGAAATGAAAATATTATTATGCTAGGAGATTTTAATGGAAGGGTTGGGGTGAGGAGGCTTGGTTATGAAAGGATATTGGGAACGTTTGGTGATGAAAGTATAAATGAGAATGGTGAAAGCCTCCTCACCGTATGTGTGGAAAGGAATCTTTTTGTGACGAACACTTTCTTTCGTCATAAGAAGATTCACATGTATACTTGGGAAAGAGGTGATGATAGAAGCATGATAGATTTCATAACTGTGGATGAAAGAATGAGGAGCGCAGTGGTGGATACAAGGGTTTACCGGGGGTCCAACGTAGGGACCGACCACTACCTGGTCTTATGCCGAATTAGGGGTTTATTCAGACGTTGGCGGCATAGGACATCTGTGTCTACCACTGCGTTACAGCGTATAAGAATTGAGAGGTTACAAGATGAAGATGTGAAAGACAAGTACAAATGCAGACTGAGAGAAAATATAAGTAATTTGGATGAGTTGTGTGTGAATGAGTTAGACTTGGAGAATGTGTGGCATAATGTTAAGAAAGGTTTAGTGGATGCAGCTACCGAAGTATGTGGTGTTAGTAAGAGAATGAATGAAAGGAAAGACAATACGTTATGGTGGGATGACGAGGTACGTATGGAAGTTGAAGCAAAGAAGAGAGCATGGCTAGATTTACTAGCGACCAAAGCTGGTAACTCTGGCGGTAAGAATGATGAGAATGAAAGGAAAAAGGCAGAGTTTAAACGTTTAAATAAGTGAGTAAAAGAATTAGTTGAAAGGAAAAAGCAAGAAAGAACGGATAGGAATGATAGAAGAATATCGGATAACTTCCAGGCAAATATTAAAATGTTCTGGAAACTCGTAAGAAATACCAGGGGACTTTCAAAACAGCCTAGATTGAATGCGATACGAGACGAGAATGGCTGTATCCTGAATGATGAAGTGTTGAGTCTAAAGAGATGGAAGGAATATTTTGAAAGCGAATTTATGAGTGAGGAGAAGTGTGAACTAAATGAAATAGAAATTCCGAAAGAAGATGAAAGGGATAAGGAGATAAGTATGGATGAAATAATGAAAGCAATGAAAAGCATGAAAGTAGGTAAGGCAGCCGGATATGATAGAGTTTCACTCGAAATGCTAAGGGCTGGAGAGGACGTGGTGGCAGGCCTGCTGTACACCTTGTTTAATTTATGTTGGGAACTAAAGCGGGTACCGGGAGACTGGTGCAAAGCCGTGATAGTCCCAATATATAAGGGAAAAGGGTCACAGCAGGACTGTAAAAACTACCGTGGTATCAGCCTTCTTAGCATTGTGGGAAAACTGTATGCTAAGGTACTAATTGAAAGAGTTATGAAAGAAACTGATGAAAAAATTTGGGATGTGCAAGCGGGATTTAGAAAGGGAATGGGGTGTACAGATCAAGTCTTTTCCATGCGCATGATCGCGGAGAAGTTTTTGGCGAAAAACCAAAGAGTTTTTTGTGCGTTCATGGACTTGGAAAAGGCTTATGACAGAGTGGACAGGGATGTGTTATGGCAAACGCTGAACGCATTTAGGTTGAGCGCTGGTTTGATACAGGCATTAAAGTCTCTGTATAGGGACTCGAGTGCTTGTGTTAGAATCAACGGGGTCTACTCGGACTGGTTTGGCATCCATAAAGGTGTCAGACAGGGCTGTGTAGCTTCCCCGTGGCTGTTCAACCTATTTATGGACAGCTGTTTGGAAAATTTGAAAGTTGAAGAATGCGGGGTAAGAATGGGTGAGTTAACCATCAAATGCCTTTTGTACGCCGATGATCAAGTCATACTTGCGTCGTCGGCGGCCGAGTTGCAAATGATGGTTACATTAATGAACAGGTCATTAAAAGAAAGGGGAATGAAAGTGAACGCGAGTAAGACGAAAGTGATGGTTTTTGAAAGAGATGAAAGCAAAACGGTATGTGAAATAAGAATAGAAGGAGAGTTAATTGAGCAAGTGGATGAGTTCGTATATTTGGGATGTGTATTCAGCAGGGATGCGAGATATGATAAGGACATTGAACGACGAGTGAATGCAGGAAATAAAGTAAATGGGGCTCTACACTCTATTGTGAAAAGTCAGAATGTGTCAAAAATGGCACGTATGGCAATTCACAGTGCTGTATTAGTCCCTACTTTAACGTATGGTAGTGAAAGTTGGGTGTGGCAGAAGAAGCACGAGAGTAGAATAAATGCGGTAGAAATGCGGTCGCTAAGGAGTATGTTAGGGCTGAATCTGAGTGACAGGGTGAGAAACTGTGTGATAAAAGAAGAGTGTGGTTTGCAAGATGATGCGGTGACCAGGATTAAGAAAGGAATGCTTCGGTGGTTTGGTCATGTAGAAAGAATGAATGCGGAAAGACTGACAAAGCAAATATATGTTGCAGAAGTGAATGGAAGAGTCGGAAAGGGACGTCCTAGGCGGAAGTTTGTCGACCAAATTGGCGATATACTAAAAATGGGCCAAATTAAGAGTACCCTTAACCGACGAGCATGTATGCGTAGGTATATGAATGTGGAAGAGGCGAGAAAGGTATGTCAGGATCGTGCTAAATGGAAGTCTGTAGTCTCTGCCTACCCCTCTGGGTGACAGGCGTGAGTGTTTATGTTATGTATGTATGTATATATTATCGAATCTCACGGGCAACTCATTTAGAGTTGCCCGTCAATAGCTAAGTATTATGGTGCGAATATGAGTATCTGAGATAAGACTTCATAGTTGCACTATTTGCTGTCCAGACTATTGGTCAGTGCAGTCCACGCACGGTGAAGTTCCTGAAGGATCTATAGCCATGTCTGAAAGTCTTCGCTGGGTTGGTCTTTTCGCATCCAAAAGTTAAGTATGACCGTTGAACAAGGAAACGCTGTCGGACTTCTTGGCAGCATACCACGGGCTATGGGGTTGTATGATGTATTAGTTTTTTATTGAAATAAATACAGTATATTATTGTATTGCATGAACGTGCTTTGTGGCATTCCTGTGTGGGGAGACCTATGCTCAGCTGTGGACTTGTGAAGGGCTGCAATGATGATGATTATGATGGTAGTATTTCATTTACGTATTAGAAAATTGAAAAACATGTTATCACCATCATTACATTCCTTCACAAGTTCACTGCTGAACACAGGCCTTCCCCAAATAATGCCACAAAGCACGGTCCTTAGCCACCTACATCCATCGAACCACCGCATGTCTTATCAAGTCGTCACTCCATGAGTGGGGGGCAACCCCACACTTCGCCTACAGCTACGGTCCTAAATAATATATATAATAACCGATATAACTATTAACTATATCGGTTACTCTATTAAAAACTGGATTAAATTTAACATAATATATTATCTTGTTTAAATTAAAGACAAATGTCCAAATACTTAAATCCTGTTCAGTTTTAAGATGTTGTTAAGTCTCGTTCTGTCTCTATCACATCACTTTACGTCAGAGTAACTGTGACACCACGAGATTTAACGACATCTTAAAATTAAGTAACTTTTGAGTATTTCGCTAATAAATATTCGAAACTCTAGATTTGTAAGACCAATGAAGCATATACAAGTAAAATTGTGCAAGTCTCTCATAGTTATACATATCTTATTCTTTAATGTAAGCATTTAGTTACTTACGTAACGACTTTGGTTATAGTGTCCTTTTGATTTTTTTTTTGATTTTTTTAGATAGGTAAGAAAACGTTTTATTATTATTGTTTAAAAGTAAAAATGTTTCTTTTATTATCTGTATATTAATATGTGGAGAGAAAACTTTAACCCCCTTTTTAAGCATATTGCGCACACGGAGACATTGCTTTTTAGTTTAGTTTATGTCAAATAGAAGTGAGTAAAGCTAAAATTTATAAATAACTTGTTGCATTATACAAATACTCGTACATTGATATGTATTAGGTAATAATAACATTCATTGTTTACGCTACTGTCAATTTCAAACATATTATATAATGTCATCAAAAGTGATTACTGAGGGATTGAAAAAATGAGCTGTGATTTTTTTATGATTTCGATTCTATTCAATTGCCTGTGGAGTGCGTGTTAATTGAAAAAAAAACAACGTTTATTTGTATTTTTTGTATGAGATATCTTTACTTTTTGTTCTTAATATACAAACTTAAAAAATTATTGGATTACGGTTTAATTTCAACAACTACACGATCACCTTCATAATAAATGTGCTAATTCATAAATTATTACTATATTTTATGTATGAATAATATAGCAATAACAATAGTGGCTCGAGAAGGACCACGAAAATCTTGAGAAATTCCTCCCTTATTCCAGTGAAAAAAGAGACCGTTTTTCCCTGGAAATTAGGTACGCTACTTTAGTTCTCAGGGGTGACAACTTATAGATGTTGGTTTCTGTGGCCACAACATCCACTTACAAGCAGGTGGACTGTGTGCTACATTGTCACCCATATCTTATAAAAAAATAAAGTAAACGTAAATCTTAAAAATCGCTACTTAGCATCGCATCGCTATAGCATCGCATTAGCCAGTTATGTTTATTTAGTACCACTTACTCAAAAGCTGTAAAAAGAAATAAGTAAAAGTTCCTAAAAATGAGATCATCTTTAAAAATCATAAGGCCCTGTCGAAATGATAATTCGTTATAAACACCCTGGCCCAATTAAGCAAAACAGCATAGTTAACTTTAATAAAAACTGTTGCCTACGAGCAATATTTTTGTGTTTATCTCATTTTTATGAGTTTAAGTAGGAAGCATGAGGTGGCGGGCGAGATAGGGATTTAATTGAAGGCGAGGAGGCATCAGGGGGAGAGAAGCCACAGCTCCCCTAGGGGTGCGGGCCCGGGGTTGCAAAATAATAAAAAAATGAAGCCGCGCAGCCATCCCCGCGAGCTCGGATGCCGTGAAAGTGGCACGCCGTGGATAAATGAATCTTTTTTTTGTTTGCGGAATACGCCTAAGCCTGCAGTCGCTCCACTTTCGTATTGTCACTTGAATTCTATTGGATGTTAGTTCATTCATGGCGCTTACTCGGTTGAGAACATCATTAAATTTATGTCGCATTAAGCGATGTTATATAAGCAACTATTCATATAAGAGCTCCACGACGTAAAACGGTTTCTAAATTGTTGGAAACGGCATGGTAAATGAATTATATTTGACTACGCTCTCACTAACAACAATATAAAACGAATTTTATTCCATATTTATTTACGAGGATCTCATTCAATTGAGGGCGAGAAGATTAAGTCAACAACGGACTCCACAATAGGATCGAGTTCATTCTATTTACGCGTTAGTTTAAAAAGAAACCGTTCTGTGCTATACCTAAGACATAATATCGAACGACTCGGGAAGAGATAAGGGGATCTGCCCGTCACTTCTGCGATTTAAGTGACAGTTTTATTAATTTCCTATACTACTCATCCCCATTTTCCACCCTCTCAGTTACTAACAGTTTTGCACTGGCGGCATATGGAGTCGGCAGTGTTCGCGCCGCAGCTTGAGCCGAAAAGTTTTTAAAATTTGAAACGACAAACGGCACTTATATGTACAGTAAACAAAATATTATATCTATAACACAACTTTCTGGCATCTTTTTATTCTTGTTAACATTAGCAGTTTATTTACTAAAATAAACGTGGTAGAGCTATTTATACGTGGTAGAGCCATGCTGCAGGTATATTAATAGTATAGTTGCAGCACGAATTGGTCGGTTCGACCGGGCTAGGACCACGCTCTTAGCGTCAAATAGTAGCTTAATGCTGCTGTGTTTCGTATGGTGAGTGTAGAGAACCGGAGACCCGTTTTACTGGAAACGAGGCATTCCATCTTAGTCCTCACGGGTGACAACGCATTTTGATATTTTGATTCGTAATCGAGGATAGACGTAGATGTCTATGGGCTACAGCAACCACTTACCATCAGGTGAGCTCGTTTGTAACCATATCCTATAAAAAAAACACGAACTGCTCTCAAGTTTAGAAATCATCATCGTCATTACAGCCTTCTCAACATAAGCCTCAACCAAGGAATGCTACAAGCCGGTTTTGAGCTACCTGCATCTATCCATTTTCTGCATCTCTTACCAGTTCGTCACTACCTACATTTAGTGGCGGGCCCCCCTACACTTCGGTTACCGTTATGAGGCTCACACTCAAAAACTTTTCTTCCCCATTGGTTTTAGTTTCTTCGAGCTATAGAGCCAGTCCGTTACCACTTCAGCTTACTTATTACTTGGGCTATGTCTGTTACCCGTTCTACTGCAGATATCCTCATTTCTAAGTCATCAGAGAAACTCCGAATAAAGCCCTCTCCAGTTATGAAATGCTATTAATTTTGATTTCACTTCATCTATTGTCTTAAAGTAATTACTAATTATCATAAGTTGATACCGAACTAGTAATGGCTGTAACCATGAGGTATCTCAATTTAAGAAAAATATGTATAAGCCAGCGTTATTGACACTATATCGCAAAGGCGGGCCGTACGATAATTTAAGTTTTTGTGTTTGAACATTATACATATTATATACTATGACCTAGTAACTTAATCTGTATATTTTATATGCATATTGTATATTTTGTACGTGGTAGGGCCGTGCCGCATATGTGTTTGAATTTATGATTGTAGCACGATTAGGTCGGTTCGACCAGGAGAGAACAACGCATCTGTGTTTATACTTGGTAGAGCCATACTGCAGTTATATTAGTAGTATAGTTGTAGCACGAATGGGTCGGCTCGACCGGTGAAGGACCACGCTCTCACAGAATACCAGCGTGAAATAGTAGCTTAACCCTGCTGTGTTTCGTGTGGTGAGTGTAGAGTCCGGAGACCCATTTTACTGGAAACGAGGCATTCCATCTCAGTCCTCACGGGTGATAACGCATCTGCATTTTGATCCGTAATCGAGGATAGATGTAGATGTCTATGGGCCGCAGCAACTACTTACCATCAGGTGGACTGTGTGCTCGTTTGTCACCCTATTCTATAAAAAAAAACGCTCTCACCGAATACAAGCATAAAATAACAGCTTATTGCTGCTGTATTTCATGTAATGAGTCTAGAGAACCGAATTTCCTTTTAACCCGATAAGAGCATTACATCTAAGTTCTTTGCGGTGACAATGCATCTGCATTTAGATTCTTAATGTACACGTCTGTGGACCATAGAATCCAATTAGTTACCATTTAGGTGGACTATGTATTTGTTTCTAGCATTTATTCTATAAAAAATATATTTTTATATTGTAAAAATATTTATACACATTAAGGATTTTGTAATCAGTTCTATGTACCGTCTATCGAAATGAGCGTGGTAGCTCTTCGCATCAATACAGCACTTAAATAAAGAGCGAGGTAATAATTACAATAACACAAACGCCCTAACGCGTATCAGGCTTAATAGAATTGCGATACGGGGGCTGCATCGTAATAAAGATAGGACAATTGGAATAACGTTGCGTGGTCCGCCAACAAATGCGTATAGCTCTGTCTGAGATAAGCTACAGCTTAACGCTGGCGCGGCAGCGGATGGTTTATCTCGATTTCAATTATTATTCTGCCGCTTTCATTGGCTCGGCGATCACACTAGCGGGGGGAAGAGGGAATGGGTCGGTCACGATTCCGTTATCAGAAATCTCTCCCAAATCACACTTTACATTTACTATTTGTTTTGCTTACCGTAAACGATGACGGACAGTAATCAAATGACTACTACAATTAAAATAAATGAAGCTTGTAGTAAATATTTGTTTTATTAAATTACATTTTTGAATTAGTAATAGTTTCTTAAATTTAACGTCATACACATCTTAAATGTGTAAACCAAATAAAATCATTCATAAAATTCAATACATTCTCAAGTGTTTTTATAAATTTGAATTCAGTTTTGATATACATGTGAATCGACTTTGAACGTATCTAATCATTTATGTTTTTCCAGATATGGCATGGACCTTAACGGGGCGAGAAGAAAAAATGCAACACGTGAAACGACCAGTACACTCAAGGCTTGGCTTAACGAGCACAAAAAGAATCCTTATCCGACGAAAGGCGAGAAGATAATGCTAGCAATAATAACAAAGATGACTTTAACGCAAGTTTCCACTTGGTTCGCCAATGCGCGTCGCCGTCTAAAGAAGGAGAACAAGATGACGTGGGAGCCGAGGAACCGAGTCGACGATGATGACAACAACAATGACGATGACGATCATAAAAGTAATGATGGCAAAGACGCACTTGGTACGTACAAAAATAAAGTCTTAAACATTTTGTCGTCCACAAACGTCCTAAATGTTAAAAAAAAACCTACCATGCCTATAAGATCTGTCAAACATTATCTATACATATTTTTAAAGAAAAATGTAATATTAATAAAACCTAATATGTGTAGATATTTATCGAAATTTAAGCGAAACTTAGCCAGTTTTTAAAGCTAATAAAAACAAATGTTGCCTCCGGATTCGATACAGTCGTGGAAAATATTGTTTTATTCTACCGTTAACATGTAAATTAAATTAAACCATAACCGTTACGTTAAATTTTTCCAACATATTGCAAGGCTTTTTTAGAGCTGTGAGCATACACTGTCGGTTTGCTTGTTGTATTGCTCTTCAATTTATTTTCTATGACTAAAAAGAACATTTTCGTATCTGCTACCAGCGTATTAAGGCAGCAGTTTTTAACCGATCTATTCTCTTCAGCTGTAATGAATTAGTGCATGACTTGCGTATTCTATATCTTACAGTAGTAGAACCAAAAAGCTTCAGCTCTTATTAAACGATACCTGGAAAGGGAAATCTTCATTTCACACACACAGCAAGGAGTCATCCCGTTCTTTTATGGTGTTTGAATATGTGTTTTTCTTAAATTATAAACGTTTTCAAATTAAGAAAAAAATATTAAAAAATTATTTTTTTCAGACCTTATGGCCATACTAGTAATTCCATTAAAATTTTATCCTCCATTATTATAAATTTTTGACCATAATTTTAACAAATATCACTTTATTTTAGATGGTAAAGATTCGGGTACGGGTTCAAGCGAGGACGGGGATAGGCCCCAACAAAGGTTAGATTTATTGGGACAAAGAACTGAATCAGAATGGTCAGAATCACGGGCCGATAGTGGACCAGAGTCACCGGAGCCTTACGAAAGGCCGATACACCCGGCTTACCAACATCTGCCTTCCCGAGCACCGCCTGGTAGTACACCAGCTTCGGCGAAACCAAGAATTTGGTCCCTAGCTGATATGGCGAGTAAGGAAGGCGAGGCACCGACACCACCACCGTCAGCGTCTGCGTTCTATCAATCGGCAGCTGCAGCGGCCGCCGCTCGCCTTGCGCATCCTTACGGCAGGCCTGAATTATACAGAGGCCTATATCCTCCGACTCATCCCGCGGATGTGGCCCTGCTGGAATATTCGCGATCACTGGCCCTAGCTGCTCCAGCGCCTGCGCCCCCCGCTCCCTCCCCGTCCTCATCCTCGACCTCCTCGCTGGCCGAGCCGCCACCTCCGTCCCGCGCCTGACCGCCAGCCCCACGCCCGCCACTGGCGCACCGACAATAACCACGATCTCGGCCGCAAAGTGCCACGAGGGCCTTCTCGTCTGTAAATAATAATATATAAATATGTATACATACGTATATATACGTGATAATAATTAATTTATGCACCGGTAGTAAAGCTTAGATTTGTGATAGTGGACACAAGTAGGCGGCGCACCGCCTGCGGCGTGAGGTTGACAACTCGCAACCGACGTCGGTGCTGCAAAGCGCTGACCGACCGACAATATTAGGTGCTACTATAAGTTGGACCTTGCGATACGTTGCTGTAGTTATCATTCGAAGTGGTTCAACGAAGTGAAATATAGTTATTAATATGTGTTACGTTTCTTATAGATGAACGTCTCCGTTCTAGACTTATTTGGTAATTGTGTAGTGTAAATTATTTTGGAAATGTTTCTTTTATATTTAGCGTCTAATCACGTCCAGTTTTTTCTTCTTTTGTTTTATAAAGATGTCTAATTTTCGAATTTTATATTTATTAATACGAGGTCAGTAACAATAACAATTATTGTATGTTTTATTTTACGAAATATCGCTGCTTACCAGATACCTTTTAACGTTGAGAGCTATCTGTTTGATTTATTTCTAGTCACAGGACTATTATTGTCTATGTAAACACTATATTGAAAAGTGTCACTTTTATTAAGTATGTACTACTTGCGTATTTAGTACGTAAGCAATTTGTTAGGGTTTTCTGACGGCCATCACGCTATCAGTCAATACATCCGTCACTTTTATAACCTTACCCATAACTGTTAAATAAGTTCTTCAGTTAAATTTATCAAATAATGATACACAGTTAACTCTTTTCCTATGCAAAAATTCCTAAATCCCGTTAGATCTGCTTATAAATATTATTAATGGCTCTATTTCCTAAATTATCTTAGAGATCTAATTGTTTTATTTATTTAAGTGATATATTCATGTTAAGCGATATTTTCCTACATTTCTACGTATGAGAATGTATTATTATTTCTTGGTGATGTTCCTTAATATTATATTTGCTGTTCTCGTTGTGTATAAAAATAACAATACAATACCATTCGGTTGGATGTCCTTTAATAACAACCAAAATTATCAATTTAAATATATTCCATATTTCGAGTTATTTGGATATTATTTAAAAATTCCCGATGGTATAAATTATTGAAGTGTGCAGAAAATAAGGAAATATCGGTTTTGATTAAGAAGAAAAGATGAATATGAAAATACTCGACATCCAATCGATTGTTTTAAAAATGTGATAAGTTGAAACGAAATTATTTTAAAAATCTCCTTACACTTATTTCTTGTCTTCAAAATAGCTTTTAACAAATTATTTTAGAGCATAGTAGTTTGCTACAATTACAGCATTAAAATAAGTTTTCTTTGGAATCAAATTCAGTTTGAGAAAATACAAAATTATTTGCTTACTATAAATTCACCTATTTTAAAACTAATGTTGACTTCACATATGATAAAACTGTAAAAGAAAGAAAAACAATGAACGAATTATTTATTTAAAAGGGGCGAATATACAAGTAAAATAAGAAGAGTACGTAACGTCGACTAATTAGCAGCTCTAATAATTACTATTTTACGCGATAAAATTTTAACATAATTAGACGTAATTAAGCAGAATTCTTTACTAAATTAGTACTTTTTCTTTCAGCGTATAGTATGACAAATGTTAAAAAAACTCATTAAGAATGTTCATGTAACCTCGATAGCCGTGAAATCATACACATTATTAGGAATTAATGCTCGAGAATTGTAAATGAAACAGTTATGGCAATAAAATATTACATTTTAAAACGGTTTTGAAACACATCACATAAAATCTTTGTTTAAATCATTTTTGAGTATAACATAGTGTCTGAATTATATACACTACTATGGAGGACATTAACGCAACGTAAGGGTTCTTTTGAATCTGTAACAACACGCTGTCAGACTTGCGCCTCTTTCAGACCTTTGCCGTATTCATCACACTCGGCAACACTTTTAGCTTTTCTGATGCTGCATCAGCATCAGAAAAGCAGTTATTCCATCATATAATCAGAGGCTATGTGGTATGTCCCTAAAGAAGCCACTTAAGAGACTTTCGAGCCTAAATACGGCGATGGAGTCTCTTATGTCGCACTACAGACCAGAAATTCCATTGAGGTGATATTTTAAAACTATATTTTCTATCAAAAAAAATTTTTTTCTTCAGATTTGTCCTGATCTTAGTTTATGTCGAATTTTAACTTCTTTTTTTTAAATTGTTTATAAGACCTTTTAGGCATGCAGTTTAAATTTTAAATCAGATGTTTCCATATTATCAGATACTGATGAGCATCTTTATTTGGCTCTATTTTATTTAACTCTCGCTGATCTCATTTCGTAATTTAGACAAAATAATTTGCTAATACAAATTGAGTTATTAGATTTGAAAACATGACAAATTATTATTGTTTTAATAAACAACACATCGATGTAAGATAATGGCAATGGATAATCTGCATTATTTAAGTTGGGCATTATTCACAGAACAGGCCGTCAGCCCATTCATAGTATTCTTTTGTATGTAAATTGTTTTTTCTTACTAAATTTGTTATATTATTATGGCCTTGTATAATTGTAATAAATTTTTGTAATTATAGTTATTAAACTGGATTCGTTTTAAAATCAATGTAAAATATTTTTTTTCATATTGTAGAGACTGAAAGTCCAAAATTGAGTCTATAGTTTTGTACATAAATACTTCACTGTTGTAAGTAAATACTGTAATAATAACGAATATTTAAGAGAAGTAAACGCAATAATTTTCTGTATTAGAGAAACACGTTTTATGTAAATACAAAACGGATGGAAGACGTTGATCTCCGTGTTTGTTTTAACGAATACATTCATCTATATCCGAGGTATGGAAGTGGTTTTGTAAAATGATTCCTTAATTTGATTGAACTAAAAAAAAATAAACAAATTAGCACTGTGTGTTAGATATAATGATTACTGATAGAAAAGGTATTAATTTCTACACGTCATATTCTTTAATACATGTCATTTTTTCATCATTTTAATTTGCTGACGGATTTGATCCTTAGCTATTTCAATCCTTCCTTTGTCGTTAGTATAATTGACGCCTTATGTTACAATTATTATAATTGTTGCCTACAAACGTCTTTTAACCGTTCTCCTGGAAGGTGTGTGAATAGATGCAATAAATTTAATACAGAAATAATACAATTGAATTTCATTTTTTCCTACTTACCTCGTAAATATAACCAGTAATAACACTATTGCAGCAAGTTAAAACTTAGGTATTTCTCATTTTTGAATATACGATAACCGAATAGCACCGTGTAGAGATATATATTTCTTATCTTAATAGATTCTGCAACAGCAGTTCATATTTACCAATATATTAATAATGTTTTATATTATTAAAATTCATGCCAATAGATGAATTAATTAAGTACACCACAACAGCTCCTGTTCTTGTCATAGATATGGGTACCCTTATTGTGCCTGAAAAAACCGGTTGGCTTAGTAAAATAACTAGAAATTACAGTGTAACAAGAGCATGTATCAATCTCATAGTCAATAAGATCGTCAAACGAATTTATTATGATTATATGAAAAAGTTAGAAAAGAGCTTACTCCTTTCTATAAAGGGCCGGCAACGCACTTGCAATTCCCCTGTTGTTGCGGTTGATCATGGGCGGCGGTAGTCCCTTAACATCAGGTGAGCCGCATGCTCGTTTGCCCCCTCTCCTATAAAAAAAGTTAACAGTAGCGCATTCGCTACCAATGGAATGTCCAGTGGAATGTAGCAGTGCAGGCAGTGTTCTAAGGCTACATAGTAGGTTTGCCAGATCGGTAGACCAAAACATCTGGACAAATTTTGAAAAAGTCGGAATTTTGGAGTTGTTGTCGGGAGAAATGAGTATTAAAAATATAAAGTATTATTTTTATTTTAGTGGCTGCAAAAAGTACTTTAACCAAAACTAATTTAAATACACTTAATATTTAGATTGCAACAAGTATTTAGCATTGTACTTTACTAGAGTCCACCAATTTGTATCACCTTAAGGAGTATACAGAAAATATTTAAAATTCAAACAATTTACTTCAAGGTTCAGTCAAATAGATAACTCAGTTTTTATTTAATCAAAGGCCATACATTAACTTTCCGACGAGCTATTTGTCTGGAGATTTTGAGTTTTGTCGGGAGTCTGGAGATCATTTAAAATATCGGGAAGATCCAGACGAATCCCAACCATGTGGCAATCCCACTACAGAGAGTAGGTATAATTACAGACTGTAAGGCATTCCATCTTAGTCCTCAGATGTGACTACGCATTTGTAGCCTTCTTCGTTTAAAGTTGCCTGTAGGTATGCGTCAGTTGCAGTCGCCTTTTTACTTTTTTTGAATTCTAGCAGTGCTATTCACATTGCCAGTATTCTCTTTAATAAAAATAATGTCCTCCAGACCGAATTCCGGCCACGGCGGCCTGCCTCAACGGAGGCTAGCCATCGACGCAGGACAGGATTATAGTGCCGAAGTGTATGCGCAAGCACAGGTGCACTCTCTATTCCCTCACTCTCATAATCCAATTGAACGGTAAACCGACACGACCGGAGAGAGATCAGGCGCAGGACCAATGGCTTTAGGTGCTTTCCGAGGCACGGGTTGAGACACCGCCAACGTACTGACTCTGGGCAACTACTGAGAATTTCTTGATGGGAAAACCCAATAATTAATTTTTGGCCCGACCCGGGATTCGAACCCAGAACATCATGATCAGCAGTCGCACTACTACAATCACTAGACCAACGAGGCAGGCGTACGTCGACGATATTTTACTCGAATAGCGTATACGAACGCATTATGTTAGAGTTCGCAGTCCTTACTCAATCGTTAACAAGTGAGGGTAGATTTCTAATAAGCGGTTAAACTCCCCCACTGTACAATCGGTATAAAGAACCGCGCAGACAACTACCGTGGGTCATTCATTCAGAAAGTGTCAATTGCTGTCGTCGTTCTGTCCGCCGTGGTAATAATGCTTTTAATACCAGCAAAGAAGGTAACGTTGCAGTGAGGATAGCCTACTCGTATGTCGCGTCGTGATGGGCTATATTGGTGTTGGCATACACCATTTATTTTAGAATATATATTATTTTTACTCCTAATGCTTTCCATGAATATTTTATAATGTAAAATCCACTAAGTAGTGTTCATTTATTTAAATAGTAGAATATTATCGAACACAATATTTTACAATAGACAATTACCATCAGGTGGAGGTGGTAAGCTCTTTTAACATTGTAATGTTATAAAAAGTACGTATAAGTTCGTTCTCCATAAAGATTGGATTATCTCTAATATTTTCAAAAGTGTAAAAGTCACATTGTTCGTTACAAATTACAATTGTGATCAAAATCCCGTAGCAGTTCCCTGTTGGATATCAGCCTTATTTGTCAGGCTAAAATCTTGTTTGTGCTACCTAATTAAAAAAATATAATTCGCTGCCGTAAATGACCTATTAAATGATCTCTATAATTAACACTTCCTTTAATGAAGTAATGTTATGTCAACTCGATAAATGAGCTGATTTGCTTAGATCTTATCATAGTTGTCTCGCTGTTTTGTTTCAAAACATTCGTAGCATCCATGCTAATTTTTCAGGTTTTTTAAAGTTGTAAAAAGAATCAATACTTGCTGCGACATTATTATTCTCTTTGAATGCTGCATATCTTGTGATCCTATAATACCTCTCGCCAGTTTGAGTACATCACATCTGAAGATGATGAGAGCTTTAGAAATTCACTCATATTCGCCCCAATTGTATGTACTTCCAGAAAGTGTGAAATGTGAATGTAAACTCATTTTTCTGTATGGGCCTTAGTCGTCAAGTTACGCGCTTCTAAAAATCTAACTACGTTTTCGAAAACAATTTTTTGAATCTCAAGCAAGTATAGGTACAATAAAATATTAAAAAAGAATCAATATATAAAAACCGGAAGTAAAACTTTCAAAAAAGAATTTTGGTAACTTCAAACTCTTTTATTAATTTCAACGTTTTAACTTCAAAATATAACTTAAAGTATACTGGTATGACCTTAAAAGCTCAAAATGAGATCTACATTAATATGAGACATAGATGGATTGAAGACACGAAGGTGTTTGACGGAGTGCTGAACTCTCAGTGAAATTGTTACTTAAACATACAAGAACTTTAATTTGCATTTAGTCTCAGTTATCCACGCAAGGTGCAATCCTGAGTCTGAAGCTCGCTGTCAGGTACTACACAGACAGGGGCACTCCGTGTACGCTAGTTTCATAGATTTATGTAAAGCATAAACATCTTGTGGAGGAAGATGGAGCAAAGGAATTGATGTGATGACCAAATAATATTGTTAATTGGGGAAAATGAGTACTTAGAGCCATATATGTTGGAATGCGGGGTGACGCTTAACCCTCTGGGGTTAAGCTCATCAAAGCTTTTCAATCTTCAATGAGCTGATTGAGGGGCTCAGCAAGATGAGGATCAGATGCTACATGGGTGACAAATGTTTCCATAATATTAGCTACGTGAACGACATGGGTCTGCTGACCCCTTCTGTAAGCACCATCAGGAAGATGTTTGCTTTTTGTAAGGCATATGCTGACGCTCATGGGTTGATATACAATAACAAGAAGAGTGAATACCCAGTATTTAAGGCTAGTAATAGAATACCTGTTCATGTTCCCCCGATCAAGCTGCATCGGTACGCTACTGAAAGTACTACGTCACAGAAGACCAAAAGGATGATGCTGAAATAGAAAGACATCGCCGTGTTGTCTGTCAGAGCGAACATGGTGGCTCGCAGATTTGCTCGTTGCTCAACACCTGTCAAGGTTACGCTTTTTAAAGCCTACTGTATTTCATTTTATACAATACAATAATGCATTCAAGGTATTATTGGGGCTGCCACGATACTCCAGTGCCTCTAGCATGTTCGCAAACGCAGGCGCCGACAGTTTCCCGGCCATAATGCGAAAGAAAGCCGAGAGTTCGTGGAAGGCGCAAAAATGTTTTGAACAATCGCCGACAGTGGGGACTATTCACCTGTAGAGCAGCTATGCATGCACACTAAATCACTCTTAGTTTTTAGATACGAACACTAGTTATTAAGTTTTTCAATTTAGATACACACTAACTCATGGATTCTTGTTGTCCGGGAAATACAAAATACAATATTTTCATTATTTTATTTTATTGAGAGTAGTACCGGGCAGATTCTTATGTGGCTGGTTATTGGCTGGGTATTTATTAAATGTTATTTGAAATCCATTAAATGATTCGTCCCGTTTTTGGCGACAATTGAAATCGAAAAAATCATCGCGGGAATATTTTTCCGACGCATATCTATTTCTCAACAAAATACGATATTTTAATATGGCTCGTAGGAATGTGGAGGGAAATTTGAAATTGGAACATTCATTTTATTATTTGTTACTTAACCATAAAACATTTTTAAATAAATATTTATAACTAAAATAAGTATTTTCAAAATAATTATTAACAGGCCAGTGTCCCATACAAAAAAGTTCGTAAAATTTTCTGCGTGGTCCATAGTATATGCAAAAAGATTTAAAAACTAATTAATAATTCCTAAAATTAAAAAAAAATAACTGCATTATAAATAGCATAAAAAACAACTGTCAAATTCCTTATAACATTTTAAAATGAGTATTTTCAAAATTATTATGAAACGACTAGTGTCTCATACAAAAAAATACTGTAAACTTTTCTACGTGGTCCATCGTATATTACACAATTCGATTTTAAAAATATGTAATAAAAACTAAAACGAAATAATGAACTGTATTATAAAAATGCATACAAAACAGCTGTCAAATTCCAAACATTACACTTTAGTTTGCATATTTCCTATGGACTTTTGTGGGGCTGATTTTAATTCGAATCTGAGACAAAATATAGACTACTTTTTTGTAATAAGACCGTTACCGTTAAGAATTAAAATTTTGATATACTTTAAAAATCGCTTTATTTAATAAACCAGCTATTTGTAAAAAAAGTTTACTTATTGAAGAATATAAAAATATAAATAACTCTACATAAAAAAACCAAAAAAAGATCAGAAAACCGTTGTACTTATGTATCATAATTATTTCATTGACATACATATGTGACTGCTAAACGTATCACATAATAATCTACCACGTGTCACAAAAGATTTCTGATATAGTTTCGAATGTTGTCTGGTGGTGGGTTTCCATTCTTTGTTTAGGAGAAAAACATAAATACATTGTTTTTAATATTTTTTTAATTTATAACCAAACGGTTCATTTTTTAATAGATTTTTATTTCAAATACTTATAATATGATTTAGACAGATAAACACCCTAATATAGAAAGTAGGTAATCATTATCGTCCAATTCAGATTCGATATTTCAAAATTGCATTCAGACCCTAGGCGGGTTAATCACGTCCTTTTCATTTGCTTCAACTCACCTGTATTTGGGCCATGGAATAAGTATTCAAAAACTTCAATAGTCTGTATGATAACTCCTGCAACATGTTTCTATCCATTTGACTCTTCATTTTGTAAAACATCAAGTCTACGGCGTCTATAGCTTGACTCTCCAGCAGACTCATAATGATAAATCATCATCAAGGTAAACTACAAGCATAGGCCTTTCATAGATCTAGAGTCGCATATATATTAAATTCTGAAAAACTTGCAGCTTAGCACAAATATTAAATTAAAATAATAAAATTCATCAAAAAACGTTGTATTTTTAAAAGCAGTTTTAAATACCTCCCTAATTCTTATACCAATTTGTTGTATATGGTATTGTATAAGTGTTTAAAAAATAATATTTTATTAAATTATCGCCGCGGATAAATATTAAAAAGTTCTTTAAAGACAAGAGTAAGGCGCTGCGCAAACGTAGACACTTTTGTATCTTGTGTGAGATACAAGCTACCAGCAACTATTATTTATTCTTTGATACCAGGGAATATTTAAATTTTCATATAATCAATATGAAATCAGCCACTGCCTGCGCAGAAGCTGACACTTTTTCCGTCCAGTTGCTTCCACTTGACACATGCCGATTGCCAATTAAAAAGTTTTCGCTGTAGGTAAATGGAAACTAAAAGTCGTAAGTTGAAAATACAAGCAACATTAATAAAAACTGACGGCGACGACATCTACGTCGACGTATAATCAAGAAAAAAAAAGGTTTTTTTAATAGGATGGGGTTACAAACGAGCGTGGTTGCTGTGGCCTATAGACATATATGTACATCTGTCCTCAAAGCCGAATGAAAATACAGATGCTATTTTATACATAAATTGTCACCCGTGAGAGCTAGGATGGAATGCCTCGTTTTCAGCTAAATGGGTCTCTGGTTCTCTACACTCGCCATACGAAACACAGTGTACAGCGTTAAGCTGCTATTTTACGCTGGCATTCTGTGAGAGCGTGGCCCTTCCCCGGTCGAGCCGACCCATTCGTACTTACAGCTATACTAATAATATAGCGGTAATGTTTCTCCATCGTTTTAAATCGCGAAACTGACGGAAAACAAGCAACTAATTGTTAGCAGTGACCACAAGCAGCAACCGGCGACTGAGTCTGATTGCCGCTCTCGGACATAGCAACTACTGTTATCTGTGACGGTGTGCAGTGTCGGTAACAAAAAGTGTCTACGTTTGCGAAGCAAATAAAACATAAAATAGTGTTGAAACAGCATGTGCATAAACAATGTTTATAAAATATAGTTTGCATTTTATATCACATATGTATATGGTATATACAATGCAAACAATTCGTACTGACGTGAAAGATGGCTGGCTGGTATTCGTCCTTTAAAACCTCTGCTCAATCTCATATAACGATAATGATCTAGATGGAATTCACATGACAATGCCTTTCAAATTCCAATTTCAAGCAAATATAAATAAAGCTTAAAGAAACGGGCTACTTCGGAATAATTAAGTACCAAATAGTCGAAACCGACGTGCTTTCGCAACGACGAAACAACTTATACACGCCTGGAGCGCAAGTAGACGTTAATTACGACGACAGCGTTCAACTTATTCCACCTCTGTTACTTGCATTCGTTTCAATAAATCAATCAATAGCGGCTCTAGCCAGGCGTATATCCAGCTCATCACATGCACCTAATTAGACATCAAAGCGGCGATACGGTAAACTCCATATTATAATGAAAATGTACAAAATTTTCATCGCCGTAATTGGGCCAAAGTCTAACAAATAAACATAAATCATTGACATAGGGCGCTTTGATGTGCCCGTGTCCGGTGTGAGGTCAGCACACTGACTCGTGATATGTCTTACATTCATTATTTGCTCACGTATACTAGATGAAAGGCGACTAACAATATAAATAAACAAATCGTGTGAAGCGCAACCTGTGACAGCGTTGAAAGGACGCATGATGGAATTATATTGGAATTCATGAGAACTACTCAATTACTTTCATCCGTTCAGTTATAACATAGTTACGTCGGGCAATGAGTGATTTGTTGACCGCATCGGTCATAGCAACTCTAAAGATGATATTAATTCTAAAAGGCACATTGTATTTATTACCTGAACGCAGTTGAACAAACTAAGTGGAAAATTTGTATCATATAATTAGAACAATCTTGGCTTGTATCCATATTTTGGAAACCTAATAGATTCTCAGATTCTACGCTCCTTTTCAGTCTACGCCATAAAATTACGGGCCTGAAAAGTTCTTTATTAAGGATAACTGAAGTAAAATACTTACAATAATATAAAATATAAAATGAATCAAAAATATTAAATATTTTCAAAATAAATCATAGCTTTTCACTTGATTGTAACTATAATCTAAAGAAACTCTATTTATTGAAATATGTATAATTTCTTGATCGGATGTTCAACCCTTACTTACTTGTAACACAATCGAATTAGCCTTGGGGACCTGTAAATACTTTACTTACATCGTGTAACCATAATGCTTCTTTGTCGTTTTAAGAATTTTATAAATTTGCTAAAGGATTACAGAATGCGATGGAAGGAACAAGATTACGCGCCATTGTACCTAAAGAAATTTATGCGTATCTTCCTTTGTAGGTTATATATGCATTAACGATTGCGGTACATTCTTTTAATTTATCAGACAAATGTAATTTCCAAAATATTAATGTCGGTCTGTCGAACAAAATACAAATTGACGTGTAATATATGTATACAGATCAGTTTTCGTGTGTTGACAGTGTTGCATAGTGTAATGAGTACGATGGACAATTCACATTTTTAGACGATGACGCAGAGAGGTGCTCAAATTCGTTTTTCAGTTACAAACTCTCACACAGCAATCACGCATCATTGTCACCTCGAAACGCTCATATTGTTGTATCTTTCCAATCTATAACGCCGTCATTCAGTTCTTATAATAAAGCCATCAAAAAGATTCATATAATATTAAAAGCAAATTCTAACGTCGCATAGCACTAAGTGACTTGAGGATTTCATTCAATATCCGTGAGAGCGATATACACGCTGACCGACAACACCAAATGGAAAAAGTCCAAGTTATTTTTACAAAGCCGTTCTGAGGGCAACGTGTTGTGTAAATAGTCCAACATGTTTCTATAACAAAGAAATCTTAATAACCGATGACGGGCAAAAGTCAATATAACAATCAAAGAGTTGATTGCCCATAATTTCATATGCATACGGACATCAGCTATAGATGCGGCGGTAGATGGCATGTAAAGACCATCGCTTTGTCATTCGACATTACGTCTCACGAAGGCTCTCGAAAATTTGTAAGTTATGTTTCTGTTTATAGGATTAGCATAAAACATGGTTATCTATTGCATACCTGGTTACTAAAGCGTTGTACGAGCGTCTGCGATACAGTCTCATCGTGCAATAGATCGCGTAGCGAAATCAGAACTTAAGCTACATGGATTTACAGACGTTTTTTCACTTAAATTATGTTGAGAAACTTCGAGACAAGAATTCCGATTTCGTAGCGGCGACTGCTATGCCATCTAAAATATTAGACATCTCCATCTTGGTTGCTGTTTTGCTCTTTCTTTAAAGACAAACAATGAGTTGGAATCGACAGGGGAATGTATGCATATTTTAAAATACGTTAAACTGTTCACCCACGTGGCATAATTTTGTCTAATATCGAATTTCAAATATGTTTAGCAATTATTGTCATATTATTTTATCAGTCGCTTCTCAAACCGGCACGCTAATTTATAACAAATAATGCGGTATTTTAAACCTTTAAAGGTTCGGAGTATTATGAAAAAAGTATATCCTCAAAATCGTCTTAGTCATTAATTGGACTCGCAAAAATATTAAAAATATAGATCTTGTTCAGATAAGATTGAATCTGGGCCGAAGCTTGATACAATAGATAAATAAATTAGACTCTAAATTCATATAAACATTTAATATAAAATCGCATTTCGTGGTCGTCCAAATCGAGATACATTAGGGTTGGCGAACAAGGGAAATTTTTTATTTTTATCATTTATCATATAGATATTTGTTTAATAGTGAAAGCCTTAACAAATAGACAAGTGGTACTATAATGGCGTAGCTCGGGTTTATTTATGTAAAGATTAAAGTGGTAATTCATGGTAAAATCACGTACTTTAGTTATATTTAATTCATTATGAAAACCATGCAAATATTCCCATGTAGGTTTAAAAAGATTTTGTATTGATTTGATGACTTGTTTAAAACTTATCAAGTGTCAACCGAAAAGTAAATTACACCCCTACATCAGAGTTAAGCTCCCACCCAATTCTACGGGGCATCTGAATGATGGTTTATATTATTTTTTGTGGGCATACCATGTCATCGGAACGATTGTGGTCGATTCCCTATGATTTATCGATGTCCATATTACAAATACGACACAACATTATGCGATTATGCGATTCTTTATTTCTTCTTTAAACCATATTAGTATTCCGCCAACAATCCGATCAACGTTTGTTTTGTCATACCGACTAAATGTTATTTTGTTGGAATTTTAAATAAACAATTGTTGGACGTTTTTTGTGAAATTCATTTATAATATAATTAATTCAGGACTTCAATCAGCACTGATGATGTTCCCCTGCGGCATATTCAGAGAGCTCATGAATTAAAACACCGATATTATGTTTTACTTATTTCTTATACCATTTCAAAATATGTCTTAATTTGTACATAAAATTAAAACAATTAGAGCTTGATCGCTTAATTCGCGTCAGTCCGGAATACTTTTTAGTGTTCCACGGTGACACCAATTAGTTTGACAATAGTTTTTTGGTTTAATAAAACTCAGGACCCTAAAGCTAGAACGTTATAAGCTTCAGATCGATGGTGCGTCCTCACAAGTGTTTGCGACAAAATATCTTTGGAAATTAATCGAGTCTTTACGTCATCAAGTGGCAATTCTCCGCAGCTTTATTGTATCTAAACAGCTTTTTATTCTGGGTTGAACATATTTAAAGTGGATTTGATATATATATATATATATATATATATATATATATATATATATATATATATATATCAAATAAATACCAAACTATGTTGTAACATAATTTTTATATACTAGGTACTATGAGTAATATTTGATTTTAAGTAAAAATCCAATTTGATTTTTAATTAAAATTGAAGTAAATTTTATAAAAGTTTTTATTATAAATGCAATAAACCAAAAAGGCTACTGGCTATTTACAATAGACGACAATATAAATAATTCCTTGTGTAAAGTGAAAGTATTTCGAACTTTGAATTACTAGTTAGTACTAAAGTTTTATCATTTTCGTTTTTATTACGTGGTGGTTTTAGTAAAGGGTATTATAATTATTCACTTTTTGATGACTTTGATTTTTTTTACAAATAAAAAACTTTCTGACGGGAAATCAAAGAAAATTATTAATTAAACTCTTATAAGAGGGAACTTAAATTAATAATATTTAAAGTAAATTGATAATTTAATCAACCTGTTACTTTGACGAACAGCTCTTGTTTTGAACAATACGACGTCGAACCGTACATTTTAAAGTTAAAGGAATTGTAAGTTTATTACTGAAGCGATCACAAGCTATGTGATATATATGTTTAGCTAGGCGGTAGGATTCCTTCTCTGTCCAGGAGTCCATGTTGGGTGGTGCACCCTTTTACCTCACCTCTTTCTGTAGTTGTGCTGCTGTGTTTTGGCCGGGATCTCATAATGACAGTTTATGAGGAATTCGATCCTATTAGTAAAAGTGACAACACATCTGTAGCCTTTTTTGTTTTTAAAGTTTGCTGCAGGTATCCCTGGAGTACAGCAACTACACTTCATTTTATTTAAAAAAATGAGAATCGTTTATTACTGTTTCACCTCATCGAAGCAATAAGTTTTTCTAAGTGCATTTGTAATAGGTGGACCTTTCCAAATATGCAAAATTACTGAAATCCCTTTTGTGGCGTAAGAAATTAAAATTTTGTTTGTCTACACTACAACCGTATCTTTATTTTTTTTATTTTATCATACCACTCTTTAAAAACGAGGCTCCCCTGACTGGAGTAAAAACAGTCAAACACTCCTTGTAAATTTTGACAGTATAATTATAATAACATTTCATTAAAAAGCACCATTCATTCATAAATATTCATAGAGTATAGATTGACTCACGCTAGACCGAGTCAGCGAGCCGAGTGTCGGCCGTAGTACGGTCATCGAGCCGGTCCCATGCCTGAAATTACAAACAGCGGCCTCGACCGAGCTATTACCGTTGCGCCGTGATGTAGTATACTTAATCGACCAAAAATAGTGTTATAACTTATGACTAGACTACCATCATGTTGAAGTTTGACGATCAGAAATTAGCGGCTATTGCGATTGCTCCGGACGATGAAGAATCTGATAAATCTTCAACTACAAGCTGGGACCGAGTTGTTGCTGAGCGTTGTCCGTTGCTCGGCCGTCACTTGGTTTCCACTCGGTACAGTTGTCCGTTGCTCGGCCGTCTCTCGGTTTCCGCTCGGAATAGCGTGAGTGTGTCCCTTCGATCAATAATATACAGTAATAGTATAGTATATAGTAAAGTAGTACTATATACAATAGTATATATGTAGTATATAATTGATCGAAGGTGTGTCCACACAAAATATATACATATGTAATATTAGTTAACCGTGCTGCGGCCGACACTCAGCTCGGTACCCGACATGGTCTAACGTGAGTCGTCCTTAACACGGGCCACCGGCGAATCGGAGGGGAGTAGTCATACACAGACCTACTCTGTCAAAGTGTAAGTCTACGCGGTCTTATGCGTACAATAAAACAATTACAGACGCACTACTCACTAGATTTAATCATGTTGCACAGACGCAGCTGAATCGACGTCCTACAAAAATGCTGAATTGTTTTTTTTTTGCTCCAAAAATAGATCTATCATGTGAAATTTACAAAAAGATGCGTTATTTTTCATATATAAATAATTTTTAATCACATTATTCTGTTTATTTTTTTTAAATTAAAAATTACAATAATAACGGTCGTGTTGTTTTGCATTTGTTTACCAACACAGGCCACACGCGCTCTTACAATATACAGATCAGTCGAGCGACTGATTCGAGTCTGGATCCGAGTTGCCACTGTCACCGAGCAATACTGTTTTAATGTATCTATGGGTGCGTTTGGCAGAAAAAAGCGCTAGCAAGCGCTTATTAGCGCTGAAATAGTTTTCGGCCAGGACACGATTGCTACTTCAGTAGCGTTGACACAATCCACCATTTTGCTTATTAAATTTGTTTGTTTTGAAGTAGAGTTTATAAGTTGTTTTGTGCAATATTAGTTTTAAGTAATATAATGACATGAATAAACATATACATGTTATTAAAAACTCATGATTGGTAAGTTTTTGATATGAATACTTTACAAACATATATTTAAATTAGGTTAGGTTCCCCGGTTAAAACTAAAATCGTGTCCTGGAGGAAAATAGCTACTTACGATTTGACAGCGCTACCGCTTACGATCGCCATTTTGCTTACAAGCGCTTGCTAGCGCTTTTTTCTGCCAAACGCACCCTATTTATGTGTAATATTATTAGTTTATTATTTGTATTGCTATTTACGAGTTTACAACAGACGATTATTTTTGTGTGTGTAGATTTCTTCCCGCAAAAAAAGACAGACAGTTCAGTAGCGGGGAAAAACGCTATATCTCTATGTAAAATTGCATAACGTATTTAACAACATAACCTTCCTAGCTCTACTAGCACATAGTGTAGCTTGTTAATTAGTAAACAAGGCTCTGACGATCGATTATCAGAGAAATAATAATAATATACATATAAAAACTGAATAATCTTGCAAAGTTTTCGAAAATTTTTACAAAGTTGTGCGAAATCCATGTTTTCTGTTGTAGGATTTTGCATATCATGTATCCAAAAAATTACACTGACAGTTTATGCTATCTTGTGGAATGACTGTACGACTGATACTGACCGAAAAAAAACAACTTTAAACACATATCACTTATTATGCTAAATAATAATCAGCTCAAACTTTATACGCAAAAAATATGTCATAATATGTATTAATTTTCCTAATTAAAAGTTTAAATTGCATTCGAGCGGTTACTATCAGACTAGCCTTTCAATTATCTGGCTGATTAAAACATCGCTATTATAAAGCAGTGCAGGCACCGGAAATATTATTAAAATTATTTGTATAATTATAAAACGAACTATAATCTGATTTTATCGTGTATGATTGTGTTGTAATTTAAGTTGATTTAACGGTGGTCTAAGAGGATTTCATTAACATATCTTTTGTCTAAATAATTCGTTAAGTAAAGTTTAAGCCCCGAAACACAAAATTTTTCATCGTTAGAGCAATGAATTTCACATATAATCAGATGTAAATGTATGTGTACCGCATTAAACAAACACAAGAACAATATAATCTTATAATTATGCTAAATCACTAAACGGGTCTGACTACAATTAGAGCGTGAAGTCAAATTTTCGTAAAGCGCCGAACTTTATAGCACTTTGCCATTCCACTGGGAATATTCATATATTCATTCTATCATACCTATGTTTATTTAGATTTTAAACTACAATTTAAATATATTACTTTATAAAATTATAACTTTTAAAATATAGTCCGCCGGGCACTACCTAAGAATAAAATTTTTTTTATAGGATGAGGTGACAAACTAGCACATAGTCCACCTGATGGTAAGTGGTTGCTGCGGCCCATAGACATCTACATCTATCCTCGATTACAAATCAAAATGCAGATGTGTTACCACCCTTGAGGCAAGATAGAATACCTCGTTTCCAGTAAAAAGGGTCTCCGGTTCTCTACACTCACCATACGAAACACAGCAGCATCAAGCTACTATTTGACGCTGGTATTCTGTGTGTTTTTAACAGTGGTAGAGCCACGCGGCAGCTTTGCTGTTGCACGTATGGGCCGGCTCAAACCGGGGTGGCACCACGACCTCACAGAATACCGGCGTGAAGTGGAAGCTCTGCTTCCGCGTTTCGTCTGGTGAGTGCAGGTGGCCGGAGGCCCAAATCCCCCCCCCCCCCCGCCCATCAACATGGTAGCGGAATTATATAATAATAGACTACCCCAGGAGGGTACCAGCACCCCTGGAGAATCCCTCGCTGAGCATCCACGACCATGTTTCTCCACTTCTGAGCGTGGGTGTTCAGGCTGCCCCGCGTATTCTGGGGGGGGGGGGGGGCAAAATTCCGCTCAAGACTACAACTGCTCGGGGCAAACGGAGCAAAAGGACCAAGGCGACCCCTGCCACGCTGTCCGTGAATTTCTGCGATATCAGGGGACTTCACTCTAACCTAAACGCCGTCCACTACCATCTCGAGACGGCGAGGCCGGCTCTGCTCTTTCTGACCGAGACACAGGTGTCCTCTCCGGCTGATGTCTCGTATCTCTCCTACCCTGGGTACAAACTGGAACACTCCTTTGTGCCTCGGGCTGGAGTTTGCGTTTACGTCAGAGAGGACATCTGTTCTCGACGCCTCGGCAGACTTGAAGGTTCGGACCTGTCCATCCTTTGGTTACGCGTAGACAGCGACGACCATCCGCGCGTCTACGGGTGCCTCTATAGGTCCCATAGCGGTAATGCCGAAACAGACCGACTCTTCGACCACGTCCAAATGGCTGCAGATTCGTTGCTACAGCAGATCCCCTCCGCAGAGATCGTGATCCTCGGCGACTTTAACGCCCATCACGCCGAATGGCTCGGTTCACGTTTAACCGATCATGCGGGGAGATCTGTTCATGATTTTGCCTTGGCATATGGTCTGACACAACTGGTTACTTCGCCTACGCGGATTCCAGATGTGGAGGATCATGCACCTTCCCTGTTGGACCTTCTGCTGACCTCTCACCCGGACGGATATCAGATTTCCGTCGACGCCCCTTTAGGCTCCTCGGACCATTGTCTGATCCGGAGTGTTGTGCCACTCACGCTGAAATCGCGGTTGCATTCTGCAGGCTGCCGCCGTGTTTGGCACTATAGGTCAGCCGATTGGGCTGGGATGCGGTCTTTCTTTGCATCCTACCCTTGGGGGCGGGTTTGCTTCTCGCCGGATGATCCCAACGTTGTTGCGGATTCTGTTACTGATGTGGTACTTCAGGGTATGGAACTTTTTATTTCTTCCTCTGTGGTGCCCATTGGAGGCAAATCTCAGCCATGGTTTGGTCGCTCCTGTAAAATAGCATCATGCTATAAGCAGGAGTGCTACCAAGCCTGGGTTGATGCATCAGCGTCCCGGGATGTAAACACCAGCGCTCTAAAAAAGAAGTATAATTCCGCCTCTAGGTCCTTCAAAAGAGTCATTGCCAAGGCAAAGTCAGAGCACATAGGCAGAATTGGCGAGAAACTAGTTCGCCTTCCTTCTGGAACCCGTGCATTCTGGTCTCTCGCCAAGGCTGTCCAGGGGAATTTCTGTCAACCATCTCTTCCATCTCTGCACAGGGAGGACGACTCACTGGCCCATACTGCAAAGGAGAAAGCCGATCTTCTAGGCTCTTTCTTTGCGTCTAACTCGACTCTCCATGACGGGGGGAGTACGCCGCCGACCATCCCGCGGTGTGAGTGCTCCATGCCGGAAGTGCAGTTCACACAGCGCTCGGTTCACAAAGCACTCCTCTCCCTGGACATCCACAAGTCGAGTGGGCCTGACGGAATCCCCCCAATTGTGCTGAGGACGTGTGCTCCAGAGTTGGCACCGGTTTTAACGCGTCTTTTCCGGTACTCCTACTCCCTAGGCGTAGTCCCAAAATCATGGAAGACGGCTTTCGTCCACCCGATCCCTAAAAAAGGCGACCGCTCAGACCCGTCCAACTACCGGCCAATCGCCATCACCTCCTTGTTCTCCAAAACAATGGAGTCCATTGTAAACTGCCAGCTCATGAGGTACCTTGAGGATCACCAGCTGATTAGTGACCGCCAATACGGTTTTCGCCGTGGTCGGTCAGCTGGTGATCTTCTGGTCTACCTCACTCACAGATGGGCGGAGGCAGTAGAGTTCAAGGGGGAGGCATTGGCCGTTAGTTTGGACATTGCGAAGGCATTCGATCGGGTTTGGCACAAAGCGCTTCTTTCGAAGCTCCCTTCCTATGGGCTTCCCGAGAAATTGTGCGATTGGATCACCAGTTTTCTTGTAGATCGGAGCATCAAGGTCGTTGTAGACGGTGCAAGCTCCGATTGCAAGCCTATTAATGCTGGTGTTCCACAGGGCTGCGTGCTATCGCCAACGCTGTTTCTTCTGCATATCAATGATATGTTGCATACCCGTAACATTCATTGCTATGCAGATGACAGCACTGGTGATGCTCTTTACACCGGCCGAGCCAATATTTCTCGGGAAAACGTCTCCGAGTGCCGGGACAAACTTGTGTCTGAAGTCGAGTCTTTGCTGAACAGAGTCTCGGATTGGGGACGACTAAATCTAGTCCAGTTTAACCCCCAGAAGACACAAGTTTGCGCGTTAACCGCTAAAAAGAACCCCTTTGTCGTATCCCCTCAGTTTCAAGGCACTCCCCTTGTTGCCTCAGCCAGTATCGGAATCCTCGGCGTCGACATATCGAGTGACGTGCAGTTTCGTGGTCACTTGGAAGAGAAGGCCAAATTGGCCTCTAAAAAGCTTGGCGTGCTCAGCAGAGCGGGACAGTATTTCATGCCGGCACACCGCCTGCAACTTTACAAGGCGCAGGTTCGGCCGCACATGGAATACTGTTCCCATCTCTGGGCTGGGGCTCCCCAGTACCAGCTCCTTCCACTTGACCGCATCCAGCGCAGAGCGGCTCGAATCGTCGACGACCGAGTGCTTTCCGATCGGCTCGATTCACTGGCGCTGCGAAGAGATGTTGCATCTCTTTGCGTATTTTATCGCATCTATCACGGGGAGTGCTCTGAGGAATTGTTCGGATTAATCCCAGCCGCCAAATTTCGTGAACGCACTACACGGCAAACGTCCCGATACCATCCACACCATCTGGATGCTTGGCGGTCCACTACTGTACGTTTCACAAGGAGTTTTCTTCCACGTACAACCTCTCTGTGGAATAGTTTACCACCGGCGATTTTTCCGGACCGATACGACCTGGGGACCTTCAAGAAAAGAGCTTACTCCTTTCTAAAGGGCCGGCAACGCACCCGCAATTCTCCTGGTGTTGCGGTTGATCATGGGCGGCGGTAGTCACTTAACATCAGGTGAGCCGCATGCTCGTTTGCCCCCTCTTCAATAAAAAAAAAATAAAAAAAATAATAGAAAAGAGAGCGTGGTCCCTCTTCGGTCGAGCCGTCCCATTCGTGCTATAACTTTACTACTTATGTAACTGCAGCATGGCTCTACCACGATAAATATTATTATTGGTATGTTCAATATTGTAAAAAATTGTAGAAGAATTGTAACAAGTTTACCAACAATGCGAATGAAAATTCACCTGAAAAAATGGCTCATCCAGCAATCTTTTTACTCAATTAAAGACTTCTTTGCAGATAAGTAGACGATACATTTTAGAATTTGACACAATGTTTAAATTATGTCATTCTTATAAATTAAAAAATTTACTGACTATGACTGACCTGTTGGTCTAGTGGTTAGTGACCCTGACTGCTATGCGGGAGATCGTGGGTTCGATTCCCACCCAGGACAAATGTTTGTGTGACGAGCACGATCATTTGTTCTGTGTTTGGGTGTAATTTATCTATAATATTTATGTATTTAGAAATATATAAGTATGTTTATCAGTTGTCTAGTACCCATAACACAAGCTCTGCTTAGCTTGGGACTAGATGGCGTTGTGTGATAGTTGTGGGATATTATTATTATTATTATTATTATTTATTTAATTAATAAATTTGATATAAATGTTGAAATAAATTAAAGACAATTAGATATGTAAAATTTATAATTGACTCTATATTTACTGACATAAGAACGTTAATATTTGACATCTTATTGGCAATTTATTTTTCTGACACTGTTGCATAATTAATTAATCATCAAATCGACTGAGTAATGTCAAAAAAATTGTGTTGTTATAAAATCGATAAGTATTGTTGTTTAAGTTACGGGTACTTGACTTAATTGACTAATATTTGCACACCACTGAGGGAGAATATGTAGAACAAATTATACTCGAACACCATTGTACAACCATATTCTTGCAAATAAAGATTATTATTATTATTTATTTATTTATCTAAGAATATCCACTACCCCACATCGGCCCGAGGACGTCGTAAGAAGCGACAGAGGGAAACTGAAACAGGAGATGGGCAGCAGCAACTTCCTGATAACAACTCGACATAATTAAAACTACGGTTGCTAACCCGCTTGCCCAGAGTGGCAACTATGGCAAAATCCCCTTATGAGGCAAGCTATGAAAGAGGCTAATTTTCAGCGGAGGACTTTAATATGCTGTGATGGAATGAATGGTTCGAAGTAAACAAGAAAGGTCATCGCCTAGAGTATTTCAGGAAAATCTGGAAACTAATAACAAATACCTATAAATTGAGAGAAACCGTTGTTAGTCGCTTACGAGTATTCGACATTATTAAATAATCTTAAATAATTGTCTGATATAAATTTTAAAGAAAAATTGCGGATTTAGAAAGATTTAAAATAATTAAATTCTATTCTGTATGTAAATTGTGTAAGTGATGGAGAACAGGAGTATTGTTATTATCAGTTATTTAAAAATAATAATTTATACTAAATTAAAAAAAAATTGTTATAAATCAGTCACGTATTGGATTCGCACTTCCCGCCCTCCCTCAATTGCGTGCACTAATCCCATCACCACTAATCCCATCACCACTAATCCCAGCAGGACGACGATCGATGATAATACGTATTATTGTCGAGTGTCTTTCCAAAAGTAGTGGTGTTAGGAGTAGTGGTGCTGGGATTAGTGGTGACGGGATTAGTGCACGCAATTGAGGGAGGGCGGGGGGTGCTCTTTATTATCGTCGGTGGTGTGTCTTTCCTAGAGTGGTGCTGTTTGGAGTCCAAACAGCAGGCTATATAACGCACATTTTATCATGTTTGTGGAGAGATTTTTACTAACGAATGACGAAGACCGACTGCTTAGGTACTGAAAAGATGGCGGATCGCACGATCATGCGTCCATGTAATTAAGCATTTCTATTGGTCTTTTATATGTGTGCGTAAGCGCGATCCAATAAATACGTTGGAAGTATGTTTTTTAGTAGTGCCTCTTGCAAAACACCACCACTTTTTACCCGCAGGTACTTTATCAATAATATCAAAAAAACTGCTACAATTTCAACCTTCACAACAGATAATAAAAGACCAACGAAATTGAAACTCAAAAGTGTATTTCCCCTATACTCAGTTTCAATAAAACCATATGAACTAACATTCATTTAGCCAATGGAAACGCACCGTTATACGAAAGTGACCCTAAATCGTCGCATCCTCGGAGCAGATAGCTCTTAATTTACATATTAACGAGAAACTTTGCATCGACAATACCGAAAAATTGCGGAGGTTCAGTGCGAACGGACAGGTGGCTAGAGGCTAATCTCTTACCGGTTTCTGTATTCATTGAATTCATTTGTTGGTTATGAATTTAATATTAGTGGTCGTTATTACTTTTGACGGAGAGATAGCTCATTCAAACAATCCAAGGATATTAGGTAAAATAGCAGCTTAACGCTGCTGTGTTTTGTTTGGTGAGGGTAGAGCTAGAACCCTAGAGTGTAGAGCGGAGAGCCTTTTTACTGGAAACGAGGCATTCTATCTTAGTCCTCAGGGGTGACAACGCATCAACATTTTTGTTTCATTATCGAGGATAGATGTAAATGTCTATGGGGCCACAGCAACCACTGACTATCAGGTGAACTGTGTGCTCGTTTGTCATCCTCATACTATAAAAATATTTTAGTTTATTTCATTAATTTTATATCGGAAGAAATACAAAAACATTCACGTTTTGGGTTTATAATAATTCTACGAAACACTAAGGACGATGTTAATGACATTTCTATATAGACTCCATTAAAAGTGTTCCTTGAATATCACAAATATAATAGCTTTGCACCTCGTCGTAACACCAAAATCAATCATTGAAATTTTAATTCTAAAATACAACAACTGAAACTATATCAGTCTTATTATTATTACAAAAAGTAGTTTATAATTAGTCTCATTGATTGAACAGGAGACTGTTCAATTAAAGAAGTTAAGGAAACTATGAGAAATAAAATACCGCTTTTCAGTACAAGGATGCTATTCGATAACCTTTTTTCCGTAACAATTGCCTATTCTCTCTCGAGCTATACACGACCTTACTGATCCGTTGGGCTATGTCAGTTGCTCTTGTTCTTCTGCGGGTATTCTCATTATGTATTTTATCTATATATAGTATTACCCTTTCCATCGCATTGCGTGTAGGGCTTTAAAGAATTATTTTCATACCCCATAATATCATCCAATGAGTCCACAGAGGAAAACTAAGCCGGAAGATGGACGGCAGGGTCTTTCTGATAACATTTTAAAATAAATAAACTGCGTTTGCCAACCCGCTTCACAAGCGTGACAACTATGATATATAAACTACAGAGGGATTCATAATACTAATCTTAGTATTATATTCGAAACTAACTGTTCCCCGCGACTTCGTTTTCAATTTTTTGGCGTTTAACTTTATTCTTATTATAACTCTTTTTCTAAAATAAAAGTACCTTAGTTACTCTTTATAACAATAGCTACCTGCCCGTGGAAGTTCTGTCAAAATCGGTCCAGCAGTTTCCGGAACAAACAGACAGATAGATAGACGAAAATTATAAAAATTTGTTTCTTTGTTATAAGTACCGTATATATTTTGTCATGCATTTAATAAAAACCTGTTATTTTGACATTACCAACACACACTTCAATTTTATTTATTTTTTGTTTGATGTTTTTCATTACCCTCATCATTACAGCTCTTCTCAAGTCCACTGCTGAACATAGGCCTCCCCCAAGGTATGCCACAAAGCACGGTACTGAGCCATCCGCATCCATCGACTTCCTGCATGTCTTACCAGGTCGTCACTCCATCTAGTGAGGGGTCGCCCTACACTTCACCTACCAGTACGAGGCTGCCACTCGAGAACCTATTTGTCCCCAATGGTTGTCGGTTCTTCGAGCTATATGGCCGGCCCATTGCCACTTCAGCTTACTAATCCATTGGGCAATGATAATTGATGTTTTTACATTAAGCAATTTGTTAATAAGCAAAACATTTTAAGAAAATATTTAGTTAATAATAAGCTGGGCAAAATCGAATGAAAAGGCTAAAGTTATTTCTGAAATCCGTCACGCCGCCGTACGGTTTCGAATATCGTTTCGCGTTGTTGGTATTGATGGCTCCGTTCTTGTTGCTCACATCTCGCCGATTTCAAGCTGGCGATTGTTCAACTTGCTCACGGTTGATGCGGGAACAATTAAAAATGCAAATTTACTCGCTTTCTTGATGTAAACTTTTGTAAGTGTGTTATTGACATTGACTTTTGCTGTAAATTCATTCATTAATGAATACATTATCATCTGACGAACTCTCTTTAAGTCCACTGTTGGAACAAAGGCAACATTTTTAATACGAGTTTCTCTTATAAATCGGCTGTTTTTAGAATTTCTAGAGACTTATACAGTCATTACTTACCTAAACTTCACCACCAATCTCTTCATCCATCCCTCCATCTATTACTGCATATAAAAGTCCACTGCTGAACACAGATCTCTCTCACAGATTGCCCCATACGGTATTATATATGCCAAGGTTCCCACACTTGGTAGGTTTTTTTTATAGCTTAGGGTGACAAACGAGCACACAGTCCACCTGATGGTAAGTGGTTGCTGCGGCCCATAGAAATCTACATCTATCCTCGATTACAAATCAAAATGCAGATGCGTTGTCACCCATGAGGAGTGAGGACTAAGACGGAATGCCTCGTTTCCAGTAAAAAGGGTATCCGGTTCACTACACTCACCATACGAAACACAACAGCATTAAACTACTATTTCACGCTGGTTTTCTGTGAGAGCGTGGTCCTTCCCCGGTCGAGCCGACCCATTCGTCGTACAATTGTACTACTAATATAACTGCAGCATGGCTCTACCACGTATAATTATAGGTGCGTTGGCAACCGCAGTATTTTTTTATTATTTTGAGTTATTATCTCTAGAGAAATTTCATTATCTCTTCTCATCTCATGGTAGGGTTCTACTTTTTTCTCCTGTTTACTTCACTGAGTTTTATGGTAACTCTTTCACAGTTCGGGCTACATGTCTTTGGAAGTCTTTACCCGATGACATCAGAATATTACCCAATAAAAATGCTTTTAAAAATTGGTTCATAATCATCTATTAAAGACAACGCTTGTTACATGAATCATCCATGTATCATCGTATATTAGTGTGGAGTATTGGATATTCTTACACCGCAACTATTCGGTAGTCACCAAGTCGCCATAGGAACCGCGAATTTTAAATGGCTTTTACGTCATCGATCGATCATAGTTAGACTTTTCTATAGATAAGCTGGGTTACCGATATCGCGTGCCATCGATAGTACCCATGTAGAGGTTGTTAAAGGTTAGAGGTTGATATTTTGATGAAAGGTTCCATAATCATGACTTTTAAATCTAATCATAAAAGCTTAAGCTAATATTGAAGAAGAAATCGACAGTTTGGAGCCGATGTATTGCGAGAAATAATACAAAATACATAAAATTTTACTTCTAATTTTAATTTTACTTCTAATTCAAACAGATCCCAAGTATTTCTATCAATTTACATTAAGACATTGTTTCTGCGCCACCCCGTATGTGTTATGCGCTCTCTTCGGCAACTGTAGGATGGTTCTGAAAATTCTTTTTTTATTTAATATTTTATTCTTCAGTGGAAGTCGCAAAATAATTTTTAAAAATAGTGCATCCACGTAATTATCAACATCATTACATTCAAAAGACCACTTCTGAATATCGGCCTCTCCCAAAAAATGCCACAAAGGATGGTCCAGAGCCACCTTTATCCATTGACTTCCTGCATGTCTTACCGAGTCGTCACTCCGTCTAGTGAGGGCTGCCCCACACTTCGGCTACCGGTACGAGGCTGCCACACGAGGACCTTTCTTCCCCATCGGTTGTCAGTTCTTCAATTTATATGGCTGGCTCATTGCCACTTCAGCTTACTTATTCGTTGGTTTATGTCAGTCACTCTGGTTCTATTTATCCTTCTTTCTAAGTTTATAAATAGTAAACTTAATAATAAACTTAGAAATAAGATATCCTTATTTCTAAGTTTATTACGCAGAGAAACCCCGAACATAGTCCTCTCCATAGCTCGCTAAGCGACGTTAAGCTTCCTCACACGGTCAGCATGAAGGACCAAGTCTCAAATCCATAGGTCATCACTAGTAACTGGACTTGCTAGTGTGATTATTTGTCCCAGGTAAACACACTCGTCAAAAACTTCGAGGTTAGTGCTCCCAACATCTACCAGCATAGGTGTGATATGGATGTTACATTGTTTGATCCATGTTCATGTGTCGTGATGTGCCAAGATTGAACTTATGTGACCTTCATATCATCACCGTATAGTTATTCTGAGTATAAAGTATGCAACCTTAGTCGATATACTTCCAATCTATTTTTCGACGTTGTTATCGAGAAACTTGTGAACGATCAATCCGATACCTCCTTGGGACAGATGGTCGCTCGCCCGGTTATAGAACAAGTTGCCGGATTCGAGGATCACCGTGTCCTCCCCTTTTCTTCAAATCCGAGATAATTCTATTATGTCCCAGCGCAACTTTTCTATCTCTTCTTCCAACTGCACGATCTTTTTGTCAGACCAATGGCAACTGGCAACTCTCACCATGGGGGTATTTTGCCATAGCTGCAACGTAAAATTTAAAAACAGACATCCAGCAATTACTAATAATACAATGCAATGACAATGCTCCTGAAGTTTATTATATATTTTTGTATTATAATAAATTTACGTCCTTATTTATTACTTTTGAATTCGGTCTTTACCCTTTATTAAAGCACTTAAAGATTACGACAATGTTTATTAATGTAACATTATTAAATTATAATCGTAAAATTTTAGAGTAGGGTAATACTCTAACCGTAAAATAAATACACATTAATCAAGTTAGAGTCTCATTAAAAAAGGTCATAATGAAGAATTCGTCATGTTCTTTTTCTGTTTTTGTTACGGGTTAGCGAACTTCACGAGCCGTTAAAACTGATTCTCAAAGCTTAATTAACAATATTTGGTGATATAAATTAAAAAGAACATGGCATGATGTTTATTTTTTATTTTAAGCTTTATCGCAAACATATCAAAGTTAATTCTCCTATGGCCTTTTGTAGTAAATTGAAATGCTTTATTATATGATATATAAATAATTGTCCTTAGGAAATTCGGCGTTATCTTCAAACGTAGACTACCTTCATTTATGGAAAATACGATTTTTACGAATTAGAGATTTTGTGAAGAGCATTTGTCATGTAGGTACTGTGCATCAGTGTGAGATAAGTTTCTCTACCACGAAATGTAGATGGTTTTACATAAAATGGCCTGTGTTTGATGAAATATGAATAAGAACATCCTTCACCTCCTTCACTTTGGCAGTGCAGTGGGTGCAGGGGACTTGTTTCCTGTTCGAAAGATGTATGTGTAAGGCCTAGAAGTGATTGTTCTAGGTGTTTGTGTCTGTAAACGTCCTCATTATATAAGAAAAAAATAGTGAAATATTAAAAATAACTTTCGTAAAGCATTTGTCTTATAAACCTAAAGACGTATGTTAAAAGGGACTTTTTAAAAAGTTCCGTTGTCGATTATTACAAAACATGAGAATATCTAACCAATCAATGGTAAATAACATTACACGGCAAGTTTGTATTTTGTTCTTGTCTTCTTCTTTTAATATTAAAGTATTAAGTAACTAAATATACACCATACAGCTGAATCACATTTCTGATATGTTTGTACATACTTAGAGCAGAATATATTTCCATGCACTGTGTAGTGTGTACCAATAGTGCGAATGAGATATTTCAAGGTTACTAAAAATTTACTTAATTAAATTTTTCTTCTCCGTTTAACAAGTTTACTGCATGCTCGAACATAGAATCGAAAAGGAGGTTTGTTAGAAAATGTTCAATGTTCAGTGCTAACCGTGTTTGTCGTGGCTTGGAATCAGTTTTTGCTGACTTTTCTCGTGAAACATTCCTATCACAAGCCTTCTAAGTTAAGTTTGGATGAGATGATGAGAGTATAAGTAGTACGTTAATACACATGTGCTAATATTCTTTACTGGATGATACCAATTCGCTTCGCTAGGCGTACGATAATATTTTATTGCGAAACCTATTTATTTTAACTATATTAAAATGTATTTAATTTCAAGTCAGTTAGGTGTACCTAAAGTTTTAGAGATCTCGTGATGAGTCAATGAGTCAGTGGTACTATGCTCATATATATATATATATATATATATATATATATATATATATATATATATATATATATATATATATGAGCATAACACTACGTTTTGTACATCATATGCTGACGGAACCACTGGGTAAAAAACCATTTGTGATACATATTTATTAATTTGCCAATAACATACTTATTAATTTAATAATTGATCAGCATATAGGTATTATAATAAGTCCTTACATATTGGCGTTTTGTACGGGAGGAATATAAAGTAATTTTTTTTTCGTAAAATATATTTAATTAATCAAAGTATGCACCGTTGTTATCTATGCACCTTTGCCATCTCATAGGTTGTTCAGTGATCCCTATACTAAAGGAGCCATGTAACTAAGTTGTCCGAATTCCGGAAAAATGGTAATCTGTTGGAGCAAGGTCCAGGGAGTACGGTGGATGTCGCAGACATTCCAATTGTAGCTCATCTAACTTAGAGGTTGTTTGTTGTGCAGTGTGTGGTCTTGCGTTGTCGTGAAGCAGCAGTGGCCTAGAGCGATTGACCAATCTCGGTTGTTAAGTAGCTAGTTCTACCTTCATAGTTTGCAGTTGCTGATAATAGACATCTGCCGTAATCGTTTGGCCAGATTTTAGAAAGCTATAGTGAACGACACCGGCGCTAGTCCACCAAACACTCACAAGTAACTTTTTCTGAGTGAATTTTCATCTAGGGCAAGATTTGGCTGGATCTCCAGGGTTCAGCCGTTGTGACGAGCGCTTTAGATTATCGTAGGTACAGTATCCACTTTTCATTACAAAAATAATTCGACTTAAAATCCCTTAATTTTTGTGTCGGTTAATCAAAGTAACACAGTAGTCGACGCGTGTTTGCAAGTTCGATTCACTCAATTCAAGAGGTACCCATCATTCAAGTTTTTTTTTACTTTCCCGATTTGCTTCCAAGTGGATTAATACAGTTTTATCACTTACCCCAAATCCTGCAGCTATCTCTGAAGTGCTTTGTGATGGATCCGCTTCCATAATTGCCTTTAATTCTTCATTTTCCACTTTGGTCTCCGGCCGTCCACGGGGTTGGTTCTGAAGGTCGAACTTTCCAGGACGAAAACGTTGAAACCAAAATTGTAGTGTGCCTTCTTTTGCGACACCAGCGCCGTACACATCATTAATCCTTTGAGCTGTTTCTGCAGCACTAGTGCCACGGTAGAACTCGTACTCATAAATGTACCGATATTTCATGTGTTCCATTGTGCGGTATTAAGCGATGCCAAAGATAAAAACAATAAGGAAAAAACAAATGAATGACTTCTTTCAAACTCAAATGTACCAGCTTAATGAATTTATAAATTCGAATTTGGAATTTTTAACCAAAGAGGAAATATTTTAGATCAAAGTGGTCATTAAGACAAAACGCTAATTTCTTAAGTAAGGACCCAATATATGCTGATCAAGTGTTAAATTAATAGATAAATACATTTAAAAGTTCACTCAAATCAGACAATTTCCGAAATGAATATACAAAATGATTATAAAACTATATAACATGAAAATAAATAAATTTCCATAATTCACTCCGGTTACACAAAAAAAAAAGAGAAAAAAAGCTCTAGCTGTACTTAACATAGAACTGTATAAAAGACAAACCAAAATATTCCCCTCGCTTTCGTTTAACAGACTTAAATATGAATGTACGACGTTAACTTCACCAGGCGTGTGGATAGCAATTACGTAAACAAACAGGGAATCCAAATGAGATCTACCACACCATATTAGAAACGGCTCATTAGGTCTTTAAGTTGAGATGACAGCTCTATAAATAGCGCGACGGCCGGCTTCGAAACGTATAAAAATTTTCGTTTATTTTAAGTTGTTGAGCCGAAACTAAAGCGCGCATTTGCCGTAGAAAGGTGATGCGATGACTAAACATCTGTTCAGTTTGTGTGAGTTGCAACCACTTCGAAATAAGAGCCGTAACTCACTGAGACGCTAGTAGTGGCGTACCGGGCAACTTAACCAAAGGTTACGTGTTGAAATGTAAAGAGAATGTTCACGTAATGACGATGTGGTGAAGTCACCCATCTATAACCGTAGTCACTATCGCTGCTACATCGAATTTAGTGATTTAAATGAGCTAATGATGATGCCAATAAACTAAACACAAACACCGCAGATACTGCATCAGTTGGTCTCTGTCGGCGACTGTATTTGACGATAACGAAACGATGGAACAGGTCGTCGTGGCTACTATATCTAAAGAGGTTTGTTTGCCAGAGTAAGCGATAGCTCCATCGCCGGCAACGTTGCCTTGGCGTCCCAGTGAGAGGCGAGCCTTAAACGCTAACCGCGTCCGCAACACCCCGTAAACGAGCCTAATGCGATCGGCGATGACAAATATAATCTTTGCTCTAAGACGAGTTGACTTGACACTGTTGTTATTCCGAGAAACGGAGAGATTTATTTTTATTCAAAGAGCTAAATACTCAGGTGAAAGATTTCTGTGTTGTTCGGTCGGCTCGTTAAATCTGTCGACGGCGGACGGCCCCTGTATGATCGCGCCAATGATATCGAAAAATCTGCCCGGATCTCGTTGCTTTGATATTCGCTCTCAAAGGTGGAATAACATTATAAGTGTGTGACGCTTACGTTCAGATGAAATGAATATAAATGTGCATATGTCGGCACTTATGACAATTTCATTCTGTCAAAAGGCTAGCGAAATTAGGTGTATATACGATTATAATGGTTAAAATGTTATTTATTAAATTAATATAAAAATTATTTACGTGATATAAAATACCGCGTTGTTACTATTTAAATTGAGCATGAAATAATTGAAATATGAAAGTTGGAAACATTTTTATTTTGACAAAAATATAGGCGTACGTTTGTTTTTTTTAGTGCTGTGCACCCACCCGTGCGGTCGCATGCGACCGCTCGGAGGCTGAGGGGTTGATATGTTAGATTTACATTTGAATGTCTTTTTCTGTGGGTCTACTAAAGCTAACTTAAAACATGTACTACAAAAAGATTATGAAATAAACTTTGCAAGGAAAGCTTATAGTTACACTAAGTTGAAACTGATTGACGAGTGTACATGACAAGCACTCGTTCCAATACTACTAATGTCCTAAATTGTCGTCGCTAAAAAGGATGCTCAAAACACCACTTCGCCTAACGTTCCGCCAAACGCTTTAATATAGAATCTGAGTAACGATCGTGTAGTCGCTGAGAGCGTTCGACGCACATGACAAACATACGTTTGTATAAAAGAAGAAGATTTTACAAAGAGAATTTCACTTAGTGGTGCGTTAGCTACATTATTTATGCATTAGATACACTGAGGCGGCACGTTTCCTCGTGACCGTTTCCATACAACTCGAGCGACTGCCACTCAAGCGAAATACACAGCGTATATCTATCATAACGCCACGCTGCACGCTCTGCCATACGCTCTCTAAGCCTTAGGCTAATCCCTGAGCATTCGATGGGGCGTGCGGTATAAATGTTCGTTTCCTATCGAATTAGCGCGGTTGCAACTCAAGACACTGAAATACATCAGTGTATGTCTATCATAACGCCACGCTGTAGACTCCGCTAAACGTTCTCTATTGAGGCGAATACCTGAGCGTTCGATGAACGCGCGGCATTAAGGTTCTTTTTCCACACAAATCGAGAGTCCGCCACTCATGACACCGATATGTAAGCAAGATCGTTATAATAAAGGGAGAAGGTTCTTTTACTGCTGGACGGAAAAACAACAAACTCTTTAAAGGCATTTTGTACTGCCTCTCAGGTATTTAATTTTTTCCCGCCTAAAAGTTATTCAAATTCTGGAAAAAGCGTAAGGATTACGGCGGATGGACGGCGCAGTAACTTGGAGACGGTCTGTTGTGCAGAATAAGGTCGCGCGTTGTGCAGGAGCAGCTGGGACTAGTTAGACTTGCGGGCTTCTCCATCATTGTATATGATATATTCAGTTCTTCACAGTACACATCTGCAGTAATGCTCATCCCATTTGGTAAGAAGACAGAGTGTACTGTCCCTATCTGCAACACTGTTGTAGATTGTATGTGCTCAGCAACTAATTCATCAGTCATCAATATTTTTAATGCATGTATCCAATGTTAAGGCAATAATAATAATAAATAATATAAGGCGTAGGGAAGTGACGACCCCATCGCCCGCTGACGTAACAGTTATGTGGCAAAACTGTGATGTCGGCGCAGTCAGTCAGCATCCTGCCAAGAGGTGTGAGCGCCGTGCCTAGGCAAAATTGTAGATGCCAAAGTCCGTTTGTGCATATGACCCAACCACGAAACGGTGCTGGGCTTGGGCGTCTCCCGTTATTTGGCGCCCATAAAATGGATGATGGAAAAAACACAGAAAGGAACGCGCATAGGGCCACTGCCTGGGGGTCGCCGGGGCGCGTCTGGAGCTGGCGCTGGACGCGGCAGCATGCGGGCCGCCAGCCGAGTGCGAGGAGCTGCACGATCACCTAGCAGCCCCTCGCATCCATCATCCCCACCAGAAGGTTTGGTGTCGGCTGGGTCTTCTCGGACCCACAGGCGGCACCCGCCGCTGGTGGAGCACGCCGCATGCGTTGGACGAAATCCATGAACGAAAACGCATTGCGGGCGTACTATAGGGCGAAAGGGGAAGAAACTGTGGGAATAGCGTATAGGTCTCGGATGCATTGCTTTTTTGCTGAGCTGGAGCCGTCTATCCCCGTCACGGAACAAAACCTGGCAGACCGAGTTCGGTACATCATGCGCTCGAAAATATTTGATGATGCCGAACTCGAACGACTACGACGTGAGGCTATTCCGTCGTCGAATGAATCGGCTATGGCTGGAGATGCAGCTCCACATTCGACAGACCATCCACACGTGGAAGCCGCCATGGATCTTCCAGTTGTGGTTGATTCGAACGACGATGGAATAGTCTCCCACGAACTAGAGCAAATGAGGAGAATATTGGAAGAGGCGATTTTGGAAACGCGCAGCACCCCTCTCGAAAATCGACCGCGACTTCCCCGCATACCCCTAAGCAAGCGAAATCGGGCTGTTAACCCAATGCTGGTGACCTGTTTGGAAGCCAGCCGGGACCTTTGCGAGACGGACTCGATTCTCTTTGGCGCCGCAGTGGCAGTTTGCCGTATTATTGGCGCCAAACTTCCCATGGCTGGACGCGCTACTACACAAAGTAGCGCTATCCCAGCCTGGAGAAAAAGAATCGAGGACCGTATCGCAAAGGCAAGGGCCCTTATCGGCAGACTGACAAGCTTCAGGTCGGGTAATAATAGACCGAGGATTATGCGCACCGTTAGGATGGCGTTTGCTGGGACAAATATCAGTTTGTCCCAGCCGGATATCACACAGAAACTAACGGAGCGCATAGACGACCTGAAGCAAAAGATCGCTGCTTGGGGGAAGCGGATTCGACGATTTTCCGAGAGGTCAAGGCGGTTCAACCAAAATCGTCTCTTCCAGAGTGATCAGAAGAGGCTCTATAAATCATTGGAGCGACCAAAGGTACGTGGAGCTGGCCAAGGACCGGATCAGGCTGACATTATCGCATTCTGGCGTGGCCTGTAGTCAGAGCCCGTAAACCACAGCGAGGGACCTTGGATGGAAGTTGTGGCGAGCCAGGGTGCGAGTGTTGCGCCTATGGACCCCATCACCATAACGCCAGAAGACGTGGCTGAGGCGGTCCGTAGGGCCCCAAACTGGAAAAGTCCGGGGCTCGACGGGCTGCATCATTACTGGCTGAGGGGGTTCATAGTGTGTCACGCTGTGCTCGCCCGACAGTTTCAAGAGGCTCTCGACCAGAAGTCACTCCCGAGCCTCTTCACTACTGCGATCACTCACTTGGTTCCTAAAGATCAGGATACCACAGACCCGAGCAAATACCGCCCCATCACGTGTCTACCCACCATATATAAGACACTGACATCCATTTTGAGCGCGAGAATCACTCGTCACCTGGAGCTAAACCAGGTGATGTCACGCGCTCAAAATGGATGTCGGGCGGTGGTCGTGGAACTAAGGAACCACTCCTCATTGACGCGGTCGTAGGCAAAGTGGTGAAACGCAACCGTCGGAACTTCTCTGCCGCCTGGATAGACTACAGAAAGGCGTTCGACTCGGTGCCCCATACATGGCTAAAGAGGGTCCTCGAGCTGTACAAGATTGACTGTACAGTTAGAGACTTCCTCGGACAGTGTATGGGGCAGTGGAGTACGATCCTTTGTCATCTGGGCGAGCGGATGACGGCTGCGGAGAACCACATAAGGATAAGAAGGGGTATCTTCCAGGGCGATTGTCTGAGTCCAATCTGGTTCTGCCTCTCTCTTAACCCTCTCAGTACCTTACTGGAGGGCTCCGGGAGGGGATTTCAGCTACGGAAAGGAGGGACAAAAGTGACCCACCTTTTCTATATGGATGACCTCAAGCTATTCGCCTCCAGTCGCTCCCATCTTATGGAACTGCTAAACATCACTTGTGAATTTAGCAGTTCCATTGGAATGGAGCTGGGGACGGATAAGTGTGCGGTCCTCCATGTTGAGAGGGGAAGGGTTGCTAACTCTGAGGGCATAGACTTGTCTATGCCCGTCAACTTAAGGACCCTTTCCGAGGCTGAAACATACCGATACCTGGGTATGTCACAGAACATCGGTATCGATGAGGCTGGTATGAAACAGTCAGTTTGCGACGTGTTTTATGCACGCTTGACCAAAGTGCTTAACAGCCTTTTGTCCGGTGTGAATAAGTCACACGCATATAACTGCTGGGTTATGCCTGTCCTCATGTATACCTTTGGCATACTCAGGTGGACTCAGACTGAGCTTAACGCCCTGGATAGAAAAGTACGCACTACCATGACGTCCCATAGGATGCATCATCCGAGATCGTCGGTAATGAGGCTGTACTTGCCGCGAAAGCATGCTGGGCGTGGCTTTCTGAGCGCACTCACTATGCATAATCGCGAAGTGTGCAGTCTCCGTCAATACTTCTTGGCGAGATCGGATGATCCATTCTATAATGACGTCATTTCTAGTAATAAAGGGCTTACCCCTCTATCCTTAGCCAACGAGCAATAGCAGGACCCAGCAGTGCTTAGCATTTCCGACCGGGAGACCGTATGGAAGGAGAAGAAGCTCCACGGGAGGTACTACAAGGCTCTACATGAGCCCTTCGTAGATACAGTCGCCTCCCTCAACTGGCTACGTTTCGGTGACCTCTTCGGGGAAACCGAGGGTTTTGTCTGTGCAATACAGGATCAGGTTATTAAGACCAACAACTATCGGAGATACATCCTAAAGGATGGCACCGTCGACGTCTGTCGAGCTTGTCGCCATCCCGGGGAGTCACTTAGACATGTCATCTCCGGTTGTTCGGCGCTTTCTAACTCTGAGTACTTGCACAGGCACAACCTAGTAGCCAGAATTCTACACCAGGAGCTCGCTCTGAAATACGGTCTCGTGGACCGGAAATTGCCGTATTACAAGTATTTGCCGGAAGCCGTGCTCGAAAATGACCGCGCCAGGCTCTACTGGGATCGGGCCATCATCACAGACAGGACTATTCTTGCGAGTAAGCCTGATATTGTGCTGATGGACCGGGCACAGTCAAGAATATTTTTGGTCGATATTACCATCCCGTATGACGAGAACCTCGTGAGAGCCGAAACAGATAAGCAATCAAAATATCTGGACCTGGCTCACGAGGTGACCGACATTTGGGGTGGTCTGCCGGCCGAAATTATTCCTGTAGTCGTCTCTGCGAATGGGTTAATCCCAGTTAGCCTCTCTGGTCATCTGAGGCGACTGGGACTCCGCGACGGACCACTCCGGGTTCAAATGCAGAAGGCGGTCCTCCTTGATACTGCCCGCATCGTCCGCCGGTTTCTTTCCCTTTCCCCCTAACACTTGGCCGTTTGGTCTCCCCTGCCGAGGGCTTCCATCTGGTTGGGCTTTTATTTATTTATGTATATTTGTATTTATTTTATTTTATTGATATTTATGTATATTTATCTTTTCATTTTCGTTTATAATTATATATTTATACATCCCAACCAGATGAGAAATGTATAAAAAAAAATAATAAGGATGATGGAATTAAATAGAACGCGCAAAAGGCCGCTGCCTGGAGGTCGCCAGAGCGCGTCTGGAGCCGGCGCTGGACGCGACAGCATGCGAACCGCCAGCCGATTGCGAGGTGCTGCACGACCATCCAGCAGCCCCTCGCATCCATGAGGGCTGCTCCAGCTCCAGCTGGCTTGGTGTCGAAAGGGTCTTCGCGGGCCCAGCAATCGGCACCCGCCAATGGTGGAGTGCGCTGCATGCGTTGAACAACCCAGATGAACAGTAATGCATTGCGGGCGTATTTTAGGGCGAAAGGGGGAGAAACTGGAGGTTTTGCGTATCGGGCAAGGATGCATCGACTTTTTGCTGAGCTGGAGTCATCTGTAACCGTCACCGAGCAAAACCTGGCAGACTGAGTTCGGTATATATTGCGCTCAAATACATTTGATGTCACCGAACTCGAACGGCTACGACGTGAGGCTGTTCTTTCATCGGGTGAAAATGCTATGGCTGAGGATGCGCCGCCATAATTTGCTGAGCACACGGCAAATGTGGATGCCACCGTGAATACGCCAGTTGTGGTTGATTTAAACGATGAAGGAAAATTCGCCCAGGAACTGTAACTAGAGCAAATGAGGAGTACATTGGAAGAGGCGATTGTGGAAACGCGCAGTACGCCTCTCGAAATCGACCGCGACTTCCCCGCTTAGCCCTAAGCAAGCGGAATCGGGCTGTCTGAGGGCTCTGAACTCAATGCTGGTTACCTATTTGGAAGCCAGCCGGGACCTTTGCGAGACGGACTCAATCCTTTTTGGCGCCGCACTGGCAGTCTTCCGTATTATAGGCGCCAAACTTTCCACGGCTGGACGCGCTACTGGACAAAGTAGTGCTATCCCAGCCTGGAGAATAAAAATTGAAGAACGTATCGCAAAGGCTAGGGCCATCATCGGCAGACTGATATGCTTCAGGTCAGGCAATACCAGGCTAAGGATTGTGCGCACCGTCAGGATGGCGTTTGATGGGACAAATGATAGTTTGTCCCAGCCGGATATAATGCAAAAACTGACGGAGCGCATAGACGACCTGAAGCAAAGAATCGCTGCTTGGGGAAAGCGGATTCGGCGATATACCGAGAGGTCGACACGGTTCAACCAGAATCGTCTCTTCCAGAGTGATCAGAATCAAATCAGACCGACACTGTAGCATTCTGGCGCAGCCCGTGGTCAGAGCCCGTAAACCACAGCGAGGGCCCTTGGACGGAAGTTGTGGCGAGTCAGTGTGCGAGTATAACGCCCATGGACCCCGTCATTATAACACTGGATGACTTAGCTGAGGCGGTCCGTAGGGCCCTGAACTGGAAAAGTCCGGGAATCGACGGGCTGCATCGCTACTGGCTGAAGGGGTTCGTGGTGTGTCACACTGTGCTCGCCCGACAGTTTCAAGAGGCTCTCAACCAGAAGTCGCTCCCATAGCCTCTTCACTACTGGGATCACCCATTTGGTTCCTAAAGACCAGGGTACCACAGACCCGAGCAAATACCGCCCCATTACGTGTCTACCGACCATATACAAGACACTAACGTCCATTTTGAGCGCGAGAATCACTCGTCACCTGGACTCAAATCAGGTGATGTCGCGCGCTCAAAATGGCTGTCGGGACTGTGGTCGTGGAATCAATGAACCACTCCTCATTGACGTGGTCATTGGCAAAGTGGTGAAACGCAACCGTCGGAACTTCTCTGCCGCCTGGATAGACTACAGAAAGGCGTTCGACTCGGTGCCCCATACATGGCTAAAGAGGGTCCTCGAGCTGTACAAGATTGACTGTACAGTTAGAGATTTCCTCGGGCAGTGTATGGGGCAGTGGAGTACGATCTTTTGTCATCTGGGCGAGCGGATGACGGCTGCGGAGAACCACATAAGGATAAGAAGGGTATCTTCCAGGGCGATTGTCTGAGTCCAATCTGGTTCTGCCTCTCTCTTAACCCTCTCAGTACCTTACTGGAGGGCTCCGGGAGGGGATTTCAGCTACGGAAAGGAGGGACAAAAGTGACCCACCTTTTCTATATGGATGACCTCAAGCTATTCGCCTCCAGTCGCTCCCATCTTATGGAACTGCTAAACATCACTTATGAATTTAGCAGTTCCATTGGAATGGAGCTGGGGACGGATAAGTGTGCGGTCCTCCATGTTGAGAGGGGAAGGGTTGCTAACTCTGAGGGCATAGACTTGTCTATGCCCGTCAACTTAAGGACCCTTTCCGAGGCTAAAACATACCGATACCTGGGTATGTCACAGAACATCGGTATCGATGAGGCTGGTATGAAACAGTCAGTTTGCGACGTGTTTTATTCACGCTTGACCAAAGTGCTTAACAGCCTTTTGTCCGGTGTGAATAAGACACACGCATATAACGGCTGGGTCATGCCTGTCCTCATGTATACCTTTAGCATACTCAGGTGTACTCAGACTGCCCATAGGATACCATGACGTCCCATAGGATGCATCATCCGAGATCGTCGGTAATGAGGCTGTACTTGCCGCGAAAGCATGGTGGGCGTGGCTTCTTGAGCGCACTCACCATGCATAATCGCGAAGTGCGCAGCCTTCGTGATTACTTTCTGGTGAGATCGGATGATTCATTCTATAAGGACGTCATTTCTTGTGATAAAGGACTTACCCCTCTATCCTTAGCCAACGAGCAATGGCAAGACCCGGCAGTGCAGAGCATTTCTGACCGGGAGACCGTATGGAAGGAGAAGTAGCTCCACGGGAGGTTCTACAAGGCAAGGAGCCTTTCGTAGACACAGTAGCCTCCCTCCACTGGCTACGTTTTGGTGATCTCTTCGGGGAAACCGAGGGTTTTTTCTGTGCAATAGAGGATCAGGTTATTAAGACTAACAACTATCGGAGATACATCCTAAAGGATGGCGCTGTCGACATCTGTCGAGCTTGTCGCCATCCCGGTGAGTCACTTAGGCATGTTATCTCCGGTTGTTCGGCGCTTTTTGAGTACTTGCACAGGCACAACCTAGTAGCCAGAATTCTTCACCAGGAGCTCGCTCTGAAATACGGTCTCGTGGATCGAAAATTGGCGTACTTGCCGGAAGCCGTGCTAGAAAATGATCGCGCCAGACTCTATTGGGACCGGGCCATCATCTCAGACAGGACTATTCTGCGGATTATCCTGATATTGTGTTGATGAACCGGGCACAGTCAAGGATATTTTTGGTCGACATTACCATTCCGTATGACGAGAACCTCGTGAAAGCCGAAAAAGATAAGCAAACAAAATATCTGGACCTTGCTCACGAGGTGACCGACATGTGGGGTGGTCTGCCGACGGGCTAATCCCAGTCAGCCTCTCGGGTCATCTGAGGCGGCTGGGACTACGTGGCGGACCTTTCCTGGCTCAAATGCAGAAGGCGGTGGTCCCCGATACCACCCGCATCGTCCGCCGGTTTCTTTCCCTTTCCCCCTAACCCTCGGCCGTTTGGTCTCTCCTGCCGAGGGCCTCCATCTGGTTGGGCTTTTATTTATATATGTATTTTTTATTTTATGTTATTGATATTTATGTATATTTATCTTTTCATTTTCATTTATAATTATATATTTATAGAACCCAACGAGATGAGAAAACTATATTGATACCCCCCAATAATAACAATATTTATTTAAAAATTTATAATAATCATGCTTTAAAAATGTAAAGTAATAATGAAATGTGCAGGGCACGTCTCGACACATACTTCGCGCTGGCGATAGTTGAGTTCGTGGGTTTTATTTACCATTTACCTTGCCAATATGACGCAAATGGACTAATATTGTTTTGATGCTAACGTTGTAAGCTTTAGAGCAGCCATAGATTGACAACCATCATTTTCCACAATCAGTAGGTGGTGCGTTCGTACGTAGTATTCGTTCGGATGTTGCGTGCCGCTTGTGCCGCGCTGTAGCCACGACGGCACTCATACTCCAACACTTACTTGAATTTTTAACGTATCAATGACGACGAAAAAGATTCAAATGCGTCGAAAACATAGCGCTATTCAATAAACAAACGACTAATTTTGAAAAAAGAATTCCATATTTTTAAAATAAAATTAATTTGACTTGAAATGGCCAGTACTGCAGAACGGCCATTTTATAAGTAAAAACCTATTATTAAAAAGTTAGCCTATACTATAAGGTCGGAATTTTTGGCAGTGTTTACAGATCTAGTGGAACTGAGTAAGTACCTAATAGTTACAAAAATTAATGTATGTATGTATGTATTTTATTATAAGTAAACCTATAATAGGCGGTAAGGCTTTAGTAGGCTTTCTTGGATTACACTTTCTTAACCGTTTCTGTCGCTAAGCAGAAGGTTTTTTATTCGCTTGAAGTAAGGAAACGACTATAATTATAAGCACTGAGAGCTGAGATATTCCGTCTCAGTACTCAGAAGTGACAACGTGGCAGCATTCTTTGCATAAAATTGGTAGCAGATGTTTAATTTCACAATTAGTGTTCCAATATTAAACCGCAATACATTAATACAACACAAATTAATGAAATATTCATTTTTGCAATTTATTCAAATTACTTTCAATTAATATCCTACACTAAGTAAATTCTCAAAGTAAACTTCTTATTTTACAACAATTCGAATTTTTACATTCACGTCATCTGTTTTAGATTACAGAACATAGATTATCCTATGGCCGGCTCCAACGATTTTCATAAAATTTAGTGTCCAGGGAGTTTCGGGGATAATAAATCGATCTAGCTAGGATTTATTTTTAGAAAATGTCTTTTTGTCCGTGTTTTTAGGCAATGAAAAACTGCTACAATATCGTTAGAATAAGAAGGTAAATTTTGACACATTGTTGGTGATTATAAATAGCTTAATTGGTCACAGAATCTTAAAACCCCGGTTCGAGCCCAGACCGACCGACCGACTTTTTTTAATTTTTTTTCATGTTCTTTTCTTTTTTGAGAAAATCTATTTTTTCGAGCCCTTTTTTTAGTATTTTTTAAAAACACGAAAATTTAAATTAAAATAATTGCACTCATGATTTTTTATTCAAATAACCAGTTCCGTTTTTTCTGTTATGTCGCTAAGATCAAAAAATATTATTTATATTTCATCAGTATGTAATTTGTATCTAAATATAATTTCCAAAACACATGAATTAAAAAAATCGAGCGAAAAATACCGAGCAAAGCTCGGTCAACCAGGTACTAATATAGTAATTTGTCCAAGGTATGTAAGTATGTAGTAATTTCAGTAACCTCTTAAATAGTGTATAGATTATAGTTATAAATCTAGAAATACATATAAATTAAAGAAAACTCTCTGTGAAACAGCAAGGAAACTGTTAACGTATGAGAAACATTCAATTTTGTCAACACTATTCAAAAAATATAATACTTAGTTATTGTAAAAAGTTAGTTATTGTATTTTAATTGCACAATTTAATTTAGAAATCTTTTAATGCTTACTTGTGCGACTAGGCGTAAATAAAAACATGGAACTTGTTCTGTCCGCGCGGTTTGCGAGTGACGTGTGCAACGCTGTTGAATTATTAATTATCTTCGTGTTATCTTTACATTATTTAAATATGTCTTTTAAGTTTACAATTGGACATAGGTTTCCAAAAATCGGCAGTTATGGAAGCGTAGGGCAGATTTTGACGCACTCTTCATTCTGCTCCTTATTAACAGTCATTAAAAATTTTGTTAAGATGCTTTGGACGAATTTTCCACCGTTGAACGACTGCCAGAGCTTCATGCGTCAATCGGAATTATGCACCGTGTGGTGATGAGACTATCACTTTAATATCTCATATAAATTCTCATTAGGTTTAAAATTCAGTCAACAGTCAGTCAAACAGTCAGCTCAATAGGAGCAGTGGACTATTAACAGGCTTTAAAGGTGAAGACGATGATGATTCTCCATACGCTTGAGTATGCAAATAACGCCGTATAGAAACAAACAGGTGCTTGCATAAAATACTTTAAGAACATGTGCCATACTCCAGCACACATTGGAGCAGCGCGAAGGTGACTGTTCCTTGATTAACCACCCTCCTAGAAATGAGAGAAGCAGGCTTAACTGTGGGACATAGGCTGTTACTTTTTTTGCATTTACCTAATAATTACTTAATTAAATATCTTACATTATCATCTAACAGTCTAGTTAAAAAAAACTGTTAAGTCATAACTTCATTCAGTGATATGAAATATGTTGGCAGACCTATAGGTAGTCTACTATACAGTGTCTCAATAAACACCGTATTAAACACGGACCTGTATGTTTGCGAACCACCTGTTATATTCAGCCAGTAACAAAACATACAAGATCATAATTACCTAATTTAATTCCAGTTGCTAGTTTTTTTTGCTAACTCAGTACTTCATAAACGTGGTTTTGTTCTCTGTTTAATAAACACGTTTCTTTATTTTTTTTATTCTTTAATTTTTCATTTGTAATACAAACAAGTTCTTTAATTATATGCCGCAGAACATCTTTAATCATGACTGTAGTTAAGTTGAAAAATTTATAAAAAATTATATTCAACAATATACCTATGTAGGTTATTGTTAGAGACACGTTATTACAATATTTTTAAAAATTAAAAGTTTAATTAGAAATTTTTAGTAGTGTAGAAACTTCCGCAATTTTCTTTTTGTGATATATTTTTAATAGCGTTCAGTTTTTTTCTAGCTATTCAACAAACGGTAGACTTGTACTTTTAGTGTTGTGAACTTTTAACATTAAGATATCGCAATAGTTTATTTATTTTATAATTATTACTCAAATAACCGCCAAAATATTTATTTTTCTTAACCTAAGGGTAAATAGTTATATAGTTAGATACCTTGGCGATTTTGCAAAACTTTACATCATTATAATATGATTTTCAGTAGTATGGTTAGTCGAGTGAAGAACTGAAAACATTTAGGGACAGGACCTAAAATTTAAATATGCGATAGATCAGGGCACGGGTCTACTCAAAATCGTTGATTCTGTTTTTACATTATTATTTACCAACGTGGTCGGCAGAGAAGGAAAAATCACGAGAAAATGCTACATATAATTCTTTTCTTGAACTTACAAGTTCGTTATTTTAAAAAAAAGGCTTTAGATATTATTTTTTAGAATTAGATTGAAAAACGAGCACACAATCCATCTGATTTTAGGTGGCCCATAAACATCTATATTAACCCATAATTGTGAATCAAAATGCAGATGCGTTGTCACCCGATGACAGGCGGAACGCCTTGTTTCCACTAAAAAGGATCTCTGATTCTCCATACTCACCTACGAAACAGAGCAGCATCAAGCTGATATTTAATGCGTGTATCCTGTGAGAAAGTAGTCCTATCCCGATCTAGCCGACCCATTCGTGTTACATGGGTTCATATGTTTTGGAATATTTTATAAAGTTGCAGTTATTAAAAAATGCTGACGTCATTCTCTACCCACTTCATTTCGTATGTGTCGTAAGGTGCGACAGAGCTTTAAAAAAACTGCTGTTATCGACCCGCCAGGCAAATATGACACCTATGAGGCACTCTATGGGAAGGTCCATGTGCAAGCTGTAGACCTTTGATAGGCTGCAACAATAAAATAAAATTAAATTATGCGAACATACATTTATACTTTTAAAAACTACTGAACTTTTGCGTGGCGAATTAATTTTTACAGCATGAGTTACACGTTGACCTAGTATTACGTGTAATATTCCCGACAATGGACCACGCTGTAAATTCCTCTTGTAAACGTCTCATATTAAGGCCCCCTACCGCGAGGCTAGCTGTATTTCATACAAGTTAACAGCAGCGGTATAGCAATTAATACAACGCTTTCTCACTTAGTAGTACACATAAAGAAATCTCTATTTTTATTATAACGATCTTGCTTACATTATAGTTCGTTATTATCACATTTTACACATTATATTTAATATACAGCGCTAATTATAAACTGAATTCTTCATTACAATGAGAATAGGTATGTCCGGGAAATATTTAAGAGAAGGTTAATCGCTATTGTTTTTTTTTATTATGGTTATTGTTAGGGTTCAGTAGCTTTCGATAGCAGGGCTTAATAGAATATCTGGATGAAATTATTTATTTCAAGCGGTTGTATAATATAATAAAAATAAATTATTTTACAAATATTAGTTATTGTTCAAGCACACGTTTGTATTCTTTCTCTCATATACGACAAGTCACGCACAATTTTATTTGAAGAAAGGTTTTTTTATTGAGAGAGACTAACCAGCTAAATTTTACTTTGAGAATGTAACTACATATTAGACAAGTAAAATATGAATGTTCCAATTTCAAATCTCTGTCATAATTTTTTGAGCTAAATTTAAATATAGCATCTCATTAAAAAATGAACCTGCATTGGGGACATATCCGTGCGATGGTTTTTTACGATTTCAAATGTCGCCTAAAACCGAATGAATAGACTTCAAATAACATTTAAGATTAAATACACTTCCAAACCTTGAGCGTGTAGTTAGGTGTGAATACCCACTACACCATATCGTCCCCTGGGTGTTGTGAGAGTCGAGGAAGCAAACCAGGAGCGACTTCCTAATAACAACTAAAAATAATACTAATACTTTGGTTACCAACACGATAGCGAAACCTCGATTCTAGGCAACTTTGGATAGGCTGTAATTAGTTATGATGAATGATTAGCTGCAGACTATCGTATACATTTTTTATCGTGCAGACATATAGATTTTAGAAATGAGGTTATCAGATTGAACATTGTCGACGGTATATAATTAAATATTGAAATACGTAAAGATTTGATTTGTTTTGATTTGATAACTAAATTTGAGTAATTCGATTCGATCGAATGTTTTAGACAGTGGTTAGCTCAAGCGGCACCCGTCTCAAATTACATTAAACAAATTATTTGTATAAACTTGATTAAAATTTTCTCCAACTTCTAGAGCTGAAGATATTAAAAATATTACAAGGACCTGTGAAGCCTACCAATACGTTATGTAGCAGCTAAGCGGACGCTCTTTTGTTCCGAGGCTTCTTTAATATAGGAGGCGGCCATACTACACTTTACTGTTAAATATTTTAATTGTGCTGATAATCTCAACTGCGTCGTATTTTAATATACGAAACCCGCGTGAAAATAAAAGGCCATATTTCGTTTCCATTGAGTCTTGAGTTATTTTAATTAGTCAGACTTATTATGCTAAATAAGTGTGTTTGGACATGAAATATCTTGGTACTAGTTAAGTGACGTGTGTAGCTACATTATGTATTCAACAGTTTCCACGCATTCATATTGTATTTCAACTCTCTGATCTTATAATTTGAATCTTTTTAATAACTATAAGTTTATTGTCAACGCAATGGAGACTTTTTATTCAATCATTTATGACAACATGTCAAACATCCACAGCTGAACATATAACACCCACATAAGTTGCATCATAGGTGGCAGATTCGCCATAGACGCCGCGCTTAGTAGGTTTGTAAATTAACTGCAGATTTCATTGTTTTGAGCTATTATCAGGAGATGCTGCTCCCCATATTTTGATTTATTTTCTCTCTTTCTCCTCTTTTGACACCTAGGGGACGATATGAAGTACCTAGTGTATCCCAATAGAGACCGATTTCTAACAAAATTGTCCAAAAGCACTGCCAGCTCAGAATCATCAGTGTTTTTTGGGGTGACAAACGAGCACACAGACGACCTGATGGTAAATGGACGTTGTGGCCCATAAATATCTGTATTTATCTTCGATTAAGAATAAAAATGCAGATACGATGTTACCCCTAAGGACTACGATCGAATACCTCGTTTTCTTGTTTAATTTATAAATAATAAATTATATTAATTTAAAATCTAATGTCCTAAATATGTGAAAATTATATAATTCGTACTCAATATTATATAAGACAAACATATTGCACAAAAGAAGAAAAACCGCTGTACTCAACTCATTTTGTGTAGTTTTACAATCAGTAGGCGACCGTTCATAAGCAAATCTAATCTATTTATACAATTTCGTAAGCAAAAAGCTTAACATTTACTGTAGAAATACCAAGGTCTATAAGTTATTGATTATAAATTGTCTAAAAACCCTGTCTTACGAAAGCACAGAAAAACTTATATGTTTCGACACAAGCAGGGTGGAAAAAAATTTCATTCGTTAAAATGCTTAATGTAATGAGAAGACTATTACCATTAATGATTATTATTATAAAAGATTCCAACTTTCGAGTGGTTTTCAAATACTTAGTTATCATCGTAATCATCATCATCATCATTATCAACTCACTGTTGGCTTTAGATAAGCTCTCTCCTTAGCCTCCACTGTTGGTAATACAATCTCCGGTTTTGAACGGTTACAGTCAGCTACCTTACTTAAGTTATTGAACTTTCTACACACATTTACTGCATCTGATATAATATAACTGGGATAACTGATATAATATAACTTCTATACGTGGTAGAGCCATGCTACAGTTATATTAGTAGTATAGTTGTAGCACGAATGGGTCGGCTCGACCGGGGAAGGATCACGCTCTCACAGAATGCCAGCGTGAAATAGTAGCTTAATGCTGCTGTGTTTCGTATGATGAGTGTAGAGAACCGGAGACCCTTTTTACTGGAAATGAGGCATTCCATCTCAGTCCTCACGGGTGACAACGCATCTGCATTTTGATTTGTAATGGAAGATAGATGTAGATGTCTATGGGCCACAGTAACCACTTACCATCAGGTGGACTGTGTGCTCATTTGTCACCCTATCCTATAAAAAAAAAATATATCTGTGTAGAGACGTCATAAGGCTCCACTATCCTATATCAGCTCCTGGGTGACGTAAGAGGATACAGACAACGAAAGTGAAGCAGAAAATGGGCAGCAGCATCCTCATGATAACAGCCCAAAATCATAAAAACTGCGGTTACTGACAAGCGTGGCAACAATGGTAAATACTTCATTCATGAGGCAGTCCAAGGGGGAGGCCTATATTCAGTAGTGGACTTTGGTAGGACTATTATAATTAAATAAACGTAAAGTATGTAATAACAAAATGTGAATGCGTCAGCTATGCGATTGCTATTTTTTTACCTTCTCTCTATGCTGGCTATGGAAGTTTTGGATGAAATGGTCCGGATATTTTAAATGATCGTTATGACTCTCAACTTCTCCAATATTACGTAAGCCTTCAGTCCATTGTAATAACTTATAATCCAATATAATAATGCACGTGTCAAATCAATATACAGAATTATTTTTCAAAGAGTAGCCAAATAGTTAAGTTCATATAAATAATGATATATCGTTATTGCTGTTTTTAAAAATACCACTAAATAAGGCTTCTAATATTATTTGAAATTATCGCAAATTGAATGTGATTTATGGGCAACAACGTTTATCCCTACCGATCGACCCCTTACGAATGTGTGCGTGCGCAGTAAAATCAGTTAAAATAATGCATTACCACGCGTTTTAAATTAAATTTTAAATGAAAAGGACAGAATTTTTTATATTTTATTATTAATGTTTCTTCATAATTTGTCTACATTACTTATTCTGAACCTTCATTGCAAATTTGGCCAGTTAAGCAAAATAACTCTGTATAAGTTATCAATCTTAAATTAAGAACTGTTTTCTTATCAAAGTTTTGCAAAACTTAGATAATACAGAAACGCTTAATTTCCAAGGACGTCAATATTACTAAATACTTCAAAATTTAAAAAAAAAATATTAAAATATATATGAAAATTGGTAACAGTGTATGAAATTCGCTACATATAGAAATGGAAAGTATTCAAACTAATAATCCAGTTGCTATTACAACAAAACCTCTCAAATTAGGAGTATCGAAGACATAGCAGTATAAATAGTGAATTCATATAACGTGATTATGAAGAAATTTTTAAATACTTTTGCAGTATTATTCTTTAGAAATAATTATATAAATAAACATATCATAGAAAAGAGCACTTAATTAGTCGTATTTCACGTTTAGTCCACTTTATGTAGACGCACTGTCAAAATTGTCAGTGACGAAATTAGTACTAGTTAAACTAACATAAGCGATGCTATCAAAATATATTCCGTAAATAGTCTAAACAATACGAGCTTTATTAAAATGCGTATTAAAACATATCGTGAAACGCTGCTGAGGTCGTTCACATCGGTTCTGTTTCCACGGAACGATTTTTGAGACTGTGACCGCTTGGCGTTTCCTCGACGTTTTTCATTTTTTAATATTTTAAAACTTTAACCTCTTTTCCTTGATATAACCTTTTACTTTACTGTCGCGTAAACGGCTGCTTTATGCGCGAATGTGTTCCCGCACCTTCCGGCGTCATAGACACACAAATTGCCTTTTCACAACCGCGCCGACTACATTAAGCGGCTAACAGCGCGTGATTAAAAAAGAATGTCTCCGTAAGTAGGTAGTTAAAAATCCGCTGTACCATTTATTTACAAGAGTGAATCCGTCTCAGAAAAACTAGCGTTCAAAATTATTAATGGTTTGTTTGAATGGCGCGTCGCTGGGTTCATTGTTGGCGCGCACTCAGTCCGGATGCGCTCTCTGACACTAATTATTCCCATAGTGCTTGAATGATAGATTGCCCTGGACAAATCACGTTTGGCCTCACTCCCCAACAAGCAATAAAAAGGCGTGTGGTTCGTTTTTTGAGACAGCATACCGATTGTAGACTGTGGACTGTGTCGTCGTGCATCTACTCTACTAGACTAGAACGATATGTTACGAACCGATATTGCCGATAGTATCTCACACAGCTTTGTCAGATTATCTTGAGTGGTTATAATATGCACCTACCTATAATACGCTTTGCGAGTCAAAATGTTCGTAATGACTCTATATTATGAATATTTATCTGGAATAATATCCATTTTATTATATACGTAATAAAACTTACTCGACCAACTAATTCAAAACGCTAGAAGGAAATAAATTGAAACTAAATTATAAAGCATTTAAAAAAAAAAGAAATAATTCCATTTTCAAATCTACCGAAGCGAAAACAACGTAAACCAAAACTAAAAGAAAGGCAAATCAGATTGAGTAACGCCATAAAAATCAGAATGCCTTTTAAGTCGACCGTGAAACTAAAACTTGACCGAACTAAGCAGCGATATTTCGACAGACCTTAAACCAAAGTAATTAATGCTAATCTGGTGCAAAGCCATCCTTAGACATGCGAGGTGCTCGTAGCAGCTGATGGGGTGTTGATTAAGTGGTTCTATAGCCGATTAACTATGTCAATACGAAATCACAAGTACACTTTAGATTCCTAGTGTTTTTATACAAGTAAGGATAAAGCAATCAAACGAGCACACTGACCTTTTTAATGTGGAACCAATGGCTGCTGTGGCCCAAAGACATTAATATTAAAAATTTTAATGATTTCTTAGCCACCGTTGATAGCTAAGATGGAGTGCCGTTACCAATAAAAGGGGTCTCCAGTTCTCGTAGTCTGTCTAGTGTCGTAGTACACCATGAGACACAGCAGCGCCAAGCTCCTATTTTACATTTATTTTTGTATTTAGTTACAACGTAGTCTTTCTTCAGTCGATCCAGTAGTACTGCAACAATAATGAAGCTAAAGCGTAGGCGTAGCTACTATAAAATAGTACCGATTTAATTATGAACATACATTTGACGTCTTGACAGCATGTAGTATCCTGGGTGCGTGTAAAAGAACGATATTATATATTATATTAGCAAATTATTTAAAAAATGTCGTATCCGACATGATGTCCAGCGCAAATATAAACATTCTTATACAATATTCTTTGACAGGTAAACAGACAAACGAGTTTAACAAAAACATATTTAGTGACAGTGGCTAAAGACACATCAATCATTAATGTTTAAAATTTAGTATTATTTTCAATTATTTAGAGCGAATTATATTTGACATATTATAAATTTAAAAAAATGCCCACTATATATAGGTAAACACTAAGCTGATGTGTTAAAAGCTGTTTTTTATCTTTGCCGAAATGTAACATTTGGTATATTAATTAACAGTCTTTTACTCAGGTAACAAGCATATTAAGATTAATTTAGTCAAACAGGATTTTCGAACTAAGAACATCATTTTAGCAGCCAGTAGTGCTGATTGATTTAGACAGTTTATATACAAACTACCAATTTATAACTACTGCCAACCTGTAAGTAACTGGCAGGTAAGTTGGAAAACTATAAAGAGATAGCCGCACGCTACTCATTCGCCTAACAATTGAACACAAGTAGATTAGAATTTGTATAAGATACCTTAAAGTTGACCTATCAACCTTAAACAAAGTAACTGAGATAACGTAACAAATCGCCTCAGTGAGTTCGATGCTGACTGCAATGATAGCGGCGCAGCGCAGGCCTCGCCTCGCCCGGTGAAATATTATCTACTATGACTTTCCAGTGCCGGTCCCCAGGCCGAGCATAATGACATTTTGGTATTACAACGTTTTATCTGCGCGGGACGAAAAGTTTCGAGATAAGTTAAACGCCAACCGGTATATTGTTTCAGAAAGTTGACAGCCATTGTAATTTGTTAACGTCAGGCGTATGTTGCGGCGACAAAGCGTCGCAGCTACGACACTGGTCCGGACCGAACCCACGTATCTAACCTAAAAATATCCCGCACCGTCTCCTTCTATCTGTCGTACTGATTTAAACAATGATATTTATCATTCCCGTGCACACAAACGCATAAAATATACGACATAAATCTATTAGTTATGTTACTTAATAGCGCTACCGACTAAAATAGCGATAATAAGTCACCCGATGGTATCGCGATAACTTAAAACTTATTCTGTATGAGGAATTACTGTTAACTTTACTAGAAATTTTGAATGCGGCATTAGTAATAGATGACATCGATAAGGTAGCTTAGAGCTACTCTGTCGCCTACACGTCCATTAGCTATTAATACAATCTGGCTTCGTAGAGTCTGACGTGATTGATTCTTTGCAAATACTCTGTGAAAGGACGGAGGAGGCAACACAGCCTTTGTAGCAGCGACACAAGTATTGCCCGATTCATATTACTTTGCTGTGTGACTATTACTAATATAAGCAAAATTTCATAGCAGAAAGTAATACGATAATTAATATTTGATGAGTGTATGAGGACTAATAAATTTAGCCGTAGATATATAAAAATATAATTTTTTCTGTGATTAATGTTTTGCTACATCTAAATAAGTGAATACTCCGTAAAAACGCGACGTCCGTGATCAATATCTATAATTAGTAAAAGATTATACGTTCATTATAATACGAATTAAGCGAGCACGATAACGTTTTTTCGGGAGTCCTATTATTCCTACAAAATGAGATACATTACATAACATAATTAACTGACATAGCGCTGCGAAAACGAAGATGAATTTCTTGTACATACTCAAAATCTGCCGAGCTATATAAACTTATAACATATACATACATACATACATTTTTTTAACATTTTTTACGTGGTAGAACGACGCTGCAGCTATATTATAGTTGTAGCATGAATGGGTTGGCTCGACCTGGACAGGACCACGCTCTCACAGGATACCAGCGTAAAATAGCAGTGTAGTGCTACTGTGTTTCGTATGGTGAGTGTAGAGAACTGGGGACCCCTTTTTACTGGAAACGAGGCATTCCATCTTAGTCCTCAAGGGTTAGTCATTCTTAATTGAGGATAACTGTGGCTCGTTTGTCACCCAATGCTATAAAAAATATATCATTATGTAGTAACATAGCCCAACGGATTAGTAAGCTGAAGTGGCAATGGGCCGGCCATATAGCTAAAGAACCGTAACCGATGGGGAAGAAAGGTTCTCGAGTGGCAGCCTCGTATCGGTAGGCGTAGTGTAGGGCGACCTCCCACTAGATGGAGTGACGACCTGCTAAGACATGCAGGAAGTTTATGGATGCAGGTGGCTCAGGGCCATGCTTTGTGGCATTACTTGGGGGAGGCCTATGTTCAGTTGTAATGATGATGATGTAGTAATAGGCGAGCAACTTATAGCTGGTATGCCTATATCTGTCTTATAATAGTCCAACTAAATAAAAAATAAATAACTCTATGTTCTATAATAGTAAGTAACTAAATAAATCTATGTTCTATAATAGTAAGCAACTAAATAAATCTATGTTCTATAATAGTCCAACAATAGGCTACACCAAGAATACACTAAATTGAATTGTCTTTGCATCATTTGTCCAGGGTGTTTTTAAAACTAATCACAGAGGGAGCATCAACCACATGTTGAGGTTTGAGGCAACTTGTTCCATATGTTAATGATTCTGTTGTTTAATGTTTGATGTCCCACATTAGTGTATGAGCGGGTATGAACCAATCTCATATAGTTAGGTTGTCTAACTCGGTGGATACTGCTGATTTTAAAAATATGTGACAGCTCTTTGAAATTATTTTTTGTGGTTCAATATTTTGTAGGTCTCAATAATGTGTCCTCTAGTACGGCGGGATTTCAGCGTAGTTAGATTAAATATTTTTAATCTCTCTTCTTGTGGCTTTTTTGAAGGCATAACGGAATCTTTTTGACTTTTCTTTAGACAATCTCCAGCAAACCAACATCCTTAACAAAACAGGAGCTCCAAATTTGAAATCCATACTCTATCAACCGCTGGTTGAATGTATGTTTTATGGACCTTGAGCAATGTATCTGGAGTTAGATGCTGAAGGATCGTCTGATTGCATACAAAATTCTGTTTGCCTTCTTGACTAATTTCTTATACTGTGGATATGATTATCCCACTTGTGGTCGGATGACATTAAGAGGAAGGATTTCCGAAATATTTTACATAATTAGCAGAAAAAACAGACTTCTGAATGTATTATAGAACTCAGATGAGCAACGAAAATGGCAAAGAAGGTAGGCGAGAGTACTGATCCTTGTGGCACTCTACTGAAGCGTCTTTACGTTGCGAATGTACATTCTCAGATGCTCCAACTTAAACAGATGTCTGTGTCACACCTTATCAAAGGTGCGTTCAGAGTCAGGGTAGAATATATCCAGAGGATTATGTTTACCAAATTCCTCAGTTCATCTGTGGTAGCGGGAAAGAAGGTAATTCATAGTTGAGCGCCGTTCCACAAAGCCATGCTGGTTATCCAGAATAATTTTCTTATCTGTGAAGATTTTTTTAAACAGTTTTTACATATGATCTTCTCCATACATTTGCAAACAATACTAGTTAAAGTGATTGGCATGTAGTTAGCTGGATCTAATTTATCAACCTTTAATGCCCGAAAGTATTGAAATAGTATGCCGGTTACCAGTAACAAGTAGCTCCCGTTTTGGTTATTCAAACACGTGCGTTGTCACCCCTGACGACTAAGATGTAATGCCTCGATTCCAGTAAAAAGGATTTCCGGTTCTCTAAACTCACCATACGAAACTCAGTATTACGCTGCTATTTTAAACTGGTATTCTGTGAGAGTGTGGCCCTAACCCGGCCGAGCCAATCCATTCGTGCTACAACTATAATATAGCTGCGGTGTGGCTTTACCACGTAGAAACACAAACAAACAAACAAAAATATTAATAATAATTTGACAGGCCTGTTGGTCTAGTGGTTAGTGATCCTGACTGCTATGCCGGAGGTCGTGGGTTCGATTCCCACCCAGGACAAATGTTTGTGTGATGAGCACGATCATTTGTTTTGTGTCTGGGTGTAATTTATCTATAATATTTATGTATTTAGAAATATATAAGTATGTTTATCAGTTGTCTAGTACCCATAACACAAGCTCTGCTTAGCTTGGGACTAGATGGCGTTGTGTGATGGTTGTGGAATATTATTATTATTAATCCTTATTGTGTTTTCATTTCGTCATCAAAGCCCACTGCTGGACATTTGCCATAGTCAACAGGCGTGTTGATATATCTTTTGAATATATTGAATTGTTATCAGGAAGTTGTTTCTGCCCACCTCCTGTTTCAAATTCCCTCTGGCATCTTTTATGACATGCGATGATATGGGGTAATTAGTGGATTCCCTTGTGACGCCGTTAAACGGCAATATTATTTCGCTTTCTAAAATAGAGTAAATAAATATGTTCTTTATTATACATCAATATAGTAAATATGTTCTTTATTGTACACCAATACACATTAAAATGAAAACAGAATGAAACAAATTATATAGAAGGTACAATAAGCGGTTTTATCGCTCAGAAAGCGATTTCTTCCAGATAGCCTTTTTGTGCTAGAACTGTTGTTCACAGTTTGGAATAGGAAAGATATAAATTACTCAATTAAGTTAAAGAAAAAAGATATTTAAAAATATATAATAACATATGCTTATGTAATAAAAATATATAATAAAATGAATCTATTAGCTAAAATAAATGTACTTAATCAGTGTTTTATTTCATTTCATTACAATTATTACTTACGAACGTTTTGAAACTTAACTACATACATCTCTTTATACTATATTTGGACTACTGACCATGAAAAATATTTTTACTCATATAGTTCCATAACAAACTTACAAAAATGTAAAAAATAATAACAGTAGGTGCCGATTTTTTATTCAATTACTCTACGTAACCATATATACTACTATACTACGTAACGAAAATATAGAGAGTAACCGAAATAATCTCAAATTAGTTCGTATAAATTACGAAAATACGCATACGGCCATTTCACAAAAACTTGGCCTGCAGCATTCTATTTTCTATGATGAATACTTTTACAATTAAAAACCCGTGCGTTAATATTTTGACTTAAATAAAAAAGCGCTTTGGGGTTTGGGTTAAAAAAAGACATGGAATGGGTTAAAAATACTTTAGCTGCTGGAGACTAGACAGGGCCATGTAAGTATATATAAGTCCATTTTAATTTGTTATGTTGCTCTAAATGTTAACTCAGTTAAATATTATATATATATATATATATATATATATATATATTATAAGATCGACGAGTGTGGTTTGCAAGATGATGCGGTGACCAGGATTAAAAGGAATGCTTCGGTGGTTTGGTCATGTGGAAAGAATGAATGCGGAAAGACTAATAAAGCAAATATATGTTGCAGAAGTGAATGGAAGAGTCGGAAAGAGACGTCCTAGGCGGAATTTTTTCGACCAAATTGGCCATATACTAAAAATCGGCCAAGAGCGTGTCGGGCCACGCTCAGTGTAGGGTTCCGTAGTTTCCCGTCCGTCACAATAAGTGTTCCCACTTATGAGTTTAAAAATGGGTATCCATTATGTTCGCGCTCCAGCAGCGCTCCGCGCTCCTGCAACTGCTCCCGGTAGTGGGTACGTGCGCGAACATGGAGGGTGCAACATTGCACGCTCCGCGGTAGGCGATGCCAAGGAGAGACCAACCGAACAATTCGATAATACCCGACCCAATGTAATAAGTACCTACAGCGCCATCTCTCGGGGAATTGGGTTACTAATTAATACATAGACGTGCCAGAAGTTTTCGGTGGTAATTTTGGATTTCGAGAACCGATTTTAATAATTCTTTTTTTGTTTGAAAAAACATACGTTCAGGGTAATAAAATATGCAAACGAAGTTAAAAAAAATGCTTGCTTAAACGATTATACTACAAACTTAGTCCAGAAATTATTTTGTACAACTTGTTGTCTTTTTTGTACAAAAACTGTTTCCATCCAAGTTCAAAATGATTTTCCTAGAAAGTCCTTATAAAGTTCTACCTTTCAGATTTTTTTCATATTTTCTAAACCTATGGTTCAAAAGTTAGAGGGGGGGGGGACACATTGTTTTTTACTTTTGGAGCGATTATTTCTGAAATTATTGACATTACCAAAAAATTATTTTAGTAAACCCCTATTCATTTTTAAATACCTTTCCAACAATATATCACACGTAAGGGTTGAAATTAAAAAAAAAAATCACTTCCCACTTTACATATAGGGGGGCTACCCTAATAAAACATTTTTTTCCAATTTTTATTTTACCACTTTGTCGGCGTGATTGATACACATATTGGTACCAAATTTCAGCTTTCTAGTGCTAACGGTCACAGAGATTAAGCAAGGACGGACAGACGGACAGACAGACATGGCGAAACTATAAGGGTTCCTAGTTGACTACGGAACCCTAAAAATGGGCCTAATTGAGAGTACCCAGCATGTATGTATGTGTAGGTATATGTATGTGGAAGAGGTGAGAGAGGTATGTCAGGATCGTGCTAAATGGAAGTCTGTAGTCTCTGCCTAACCCTCTGGGTGACAGGCGTGAGTGTGTATGTTTTTTTTTATAAGATAAAGGTAAGCTAGCAACACCGTTGGAGATTAAATATAATTCCTAAAGATACCACAAATCTTAGTATCAAAATGGTGCAAACGTAACTTTTTTATACTTCGAATAATAGTTTTCAAAGCTTTTATTCAGTAGTAGAGTGCCACGCCGCAGCTACATTATTGTTGTAGCGTGAACGTTTCGTACAGTTATTGTAAAGAACCGGAGACTATTTTCACTGAAATTGAGGCATTTCAGCATAGCCCTCAGGGGTAACAACGGATCTGCAGTTTGATTCTAAATCGAGGATAAATTTTGGATTTCTATGTGCTTACTTGTTTCTTCTTTTATTATATTACAATTATATTATAATAAAAAAGCTATCGTTATAATTAACAGTTACTAAAAATGTTGTTAACTTTTTCGCAAAATACCACTATTCCTAATTGACTTTTTTAGTACTAAGTGTAATAAAATATTTAAAATTTGCATTTTCATTCGTAAAAGTTTAACTTTCCTGTTAGCTAAAGAGAAATTTTAGAAAATAACTTCTTTAATTTTACTACAAAACATTTGCATCACAATGAGAGTAAAATATTAACATTTTAGACGTAAAACTTATTTCTTTTGTAATATAATTAGTACAAAAGGCCACACATGCGTTATCACCGATAATACCCAAAAAAAATTATTAGGTTTTTATTACACTAACTCTCTTACTCTTCAAACAGTGGAAAATCTGTCTCTTGACAACAAAAAAAGCCGCCTCTTGCTTACTACTAGCACAGATCAGAGATGGAGAGAAACAGAGCTCCATCGCTTAGAATACAAGCACACCTTAAATTTTAAAGTTAGTACGTTAAAGTTTATTCGTGGTAGAGCCACGCTGCAGTCATATTATGGTTGTAGCACGAATGCGACGGCTCTACCGGGGAAGTACCAAGCGCTCACAGAATACCAGCGTAAAATAGCAGCTTAATACTGCTGTTTTTCTTATGGTGAGTGAAAAGATCCGGAGACCCTATTTTACCGGAAACGAGGAATTCCATCGTAGTCCTCAGAGGTGACAACTTAGTGATGACTTCTAAATACTTTCGTAAGGTTACGGACTTACAGAAGCGCTTGATTTTATAGATTCATATCTTTAGGAAAAGCGGTAGGCTGTGTGTAGTAGTGTGTACGTGTTTAATTGATTCTTATAGTGATGAATAACTCAACAAGCTTTCAAGTCAAAAAAGTATTTATATAATATCACGTCATTTTAATAAAAATTTCTACTTAATTATTATAGTAGACGAACATCTTAAAATTAGTTATTTCACTTAGTTTGATATACTCTAGAATTACATAGAGTAATATACAATACAATTATCTGTACACAGGCTTGAAAATTACGATCGTATTAAAAACTTTTGTTCAAAAGACAACGGTATCATCATTCGATCATCGATCATATTACAACATAAAGAATATCAATATACCTCATATTAACGCATGTAGTACACATAAACACATAGTTCTCAGAAAATTACAAAGCAGTGGTGAACTTACATAACATTCTGCAGCTCGCCGTATATACTATAATATGTAAATCATCATCATCGTCATTATCATTACAATCCTTCACATCATGTCTACTGCTGAACGTAGGACTCCCTCAAATAATGCCATAAAGCACAGTCCCGAGCCATCTGCATCCATCGACTTCCTGCATGTCTTACCAGTTCGTCGCTAATTATAATGGATGACGCCATACACTTCGCCTGCCGGTAACAGGCTGTAAAATCTGGCAGTCTTAGTTCATTTCCGCGGTATGTCTTTCTCCTGAACTATAATATCGTTGGTATAGTCATGTTTTTTAGATACTTTTATATCTATAAACCATGACCATACCAGTTTCAGCTGTTGGCTGGCTGGGCGGACCTAGGTATCTAGCAGGAGGCGCGCGGGGCGAGAAGGTACCTAAATTTGTTACCGAGCGACCGTTAGGAACGTGTGCGTGCGTAGTAAAATAGTAGGCGTTAGATAAATATGAATGACAATCAGTTAAAATAATGCATTACGATTTTAAAAGATAAAAAGGACAGAATGTTTGAGATTTTTTATAATTTACTGTCACCATTCGCCTATATTACTTATTCTGAATCTTCTCCGAAATTCAAGCATACACCGCAAAATAAACATGTATGATTCTTCTGTCCATGGGTATGTGGCTGAACTCCTGAACGGCTGGGCTGATTTAGATGAAATTTGACTTAACTAGACCAGGTAGATGGCGCTATTTGTGTGTGTGTGTGTGTGTGTGTGTGTGTGTTGTGTGTGTGTGTGTGTGTGTGTGTGTGTGTGTGTGTGTTGTGTGTGTGTGTGTGTGTGTGTGTGTGTGTGTGTGTGTGTGTGTGTGTGTGTATTACAAAATAAAAATAAATATAAATATACATATACTACTAAAGAAGCGATAAGATTTTATATTAGGCAAGTAAAAAGGAAGAACATAGAATAATCCGTAAACAGTGTAGTTTTCGCGTAAATGTAAGAAATTATTATATATATGTGCTAAAAATAAGAGGCACAAAATGAAATTAAATACAGATAACATTAAACAATACAGTGTTTGTTTAATGTTATCTGTATTTAATTAAATCAAAAGTGTTTTGCGCCTTAAATTATTATTTAAGGCGCAAAAGACACTTGTTTTTGCTAACAATTAACAAAAAATTGTTTAATTGCATAAATATGATAAGGGTGTTTACGATAAGTTAATAAATTGATAATTGTATATGTATCGATTAACCCTGACGAGCCGTTGTAGTTTAGAGACTTGACGATTGCGGGCTCGCCGTGTAATGAAATTGTCGAGTGGTAATATAGTGCTGATTTATCCCGTGCTCGGCGGTGAAGGAAAACCTCATGAAGAAACCGGCAGCGTGCACAGTATAAACGTATATTATTACTATTCACCTTAATTAATCTTGATGGCTCCTTGGATCAGTGGCCTAGCAATGAGTTGTGGGCCGCGAGTTCGAATCCCGAACGTAAAATGTATTTGTACGGCCTACAAATAATTGTTCCAGGTCTGTAGGTTATATATATATATATATATATATATATATATATATATATATATATATATATATATACCTTGACAAATACCTTGTAAATATATAATATGTGGAAACAGCCCTCGCGATACAAAAGAAATTCCTAGTGTGGAAGTTTTTAAATAAGGAAAGGAAAAAAATTACGCAGTAATTATTACAAATTTGTAGAAAATATTCTTGGAATAATAAATTACATATGTGTTATATTTAATTTAATTTTATAATTTCACGCTATGAAAATTATTTGATTTGACATGATTAAAACTACTGGTCTACTACTGGCACCCATGGTCACGGGGGACTGTCCCCCGTGACCATGGGTGCTGGAAAGCGCCCGAAACGTCGGGAATTAAAAATAAAAAGTAAAAATAAACGCGATAAAATCCGTAAAAGTAGTTTTAATCATGTGTAGTGTTCGCGTAAATATAAGAAATCATTATATTTGATTTGATTTAAGGATTCTTACAGGTTGTTTATATTTTTCTGAGTTTACCATTTTATATTTTTAAAGAGTTAATTTAAGGTGTTAATTTTTTTGTTTAGAAGGTAGATATGTGATTACGAAGTATAATGCAAGTAATGATAAGTTGGCGCACTGTTAATTCTGAACGTTTTTTTTTATATTTTAGGATGACGAAATGACGGTTCGTAATACCGGGTCCAACTATATATATAAAAGACTAGCCATCTGCCCCGGCTTCGCACGAGTCATACCTGGATTCTACAACAGCGCCACCTACCGGGTCCAACTATGTTTATAAAAGTCTAGCGATCCGCCCCAGCTTCACACGGGTGATATCTGGATTCTACAACAGCGCCACCTACCGGGTCCAACTATGTTTATAAAAGACTAGCGATCTGCCCCGGCTTCGCACGGGTGATATCTGGATTCTACAACAGCGCCACCTACCATGTCCAACTACGTTTATAAAAGACTAGCAATCTGCCTCGGCTTCGCACGGATGATATCTGGATTCTACAATAGCGCCACCTACCGGATCCAACACGCATATAGTCTTCGCGGAAGTGCTAGCAATATATTGACAAAGTTTTGTCGTAATCTGATGAAAGGAGTGGCAGCGCATAAAACATGAACAAACATTATTTTGTATATATTAGACTAGCGATCTCCCCGGCTTTGCACGGGTGATATCTGGATTTTGCAACAGCAACAACCTATAGGATTTAACTACGCACATAGTCTTCGCGGAAGTGCTTGACAAAGTTTTGTGGCAATCTGATGAACGGAGAGGCAGCGCATAAAACATGAACAAACATTATTTTGTATATATTAGACTAGCGATCTCCCCGGCTTCGCACGGGTGATATCTGGATTTTACAACAGCAACAACCTATAGGATTTAACTACGCATATAATCTTCGCGGAAGTGCTAGCAGTATATTCACAAAGTTTTGTCGCAATCTGAAGATCGGTATGGCAGCGCATAAAATACGAACAAACTAAAAATAATATTTATACCTCTATATTGTATTACAAATTGTATTTCTCCACAAATAAATAAAATTGGAAATATTTAATTGAAAACCGTAATATTTGTAAAAACTATCATTGGAATGTACGAAGGTCCTTGTGATTATTCGTGAAAAGATTATCCAGATCATCCCTCAGGTCCCAATTCTCGGGGGACGGCTTTGGTAATTGTATCGCGGCTCTCATTTTCAAATAAGTAAATTAACGTGGAATTAAATTAAATTTCGCCCGAGTCGTGATTAGGGTGATTTTGTGGGATTATCTGAATGTGTTAAGCATCTCACGTTGGGATGTAATAGAAGAGATAGGGTCAGAATCATTGTATAATTTAGATAGTGCCTTTGTGATAGTCTCAGTATGGTCAGGTTTTATTGTATGCATCAAATTTTACAAACGACTCACACGTACAGGTGTAAAGTTGATTTTAAAAACATTTTAAATTAATATTTATCATCGAAACTATTGTATCCTTAATAACCACAGTAATAACTAGTTGTGCTCCGCTACTTCATCCATGTGGAATTTATGTTTTTTTTTTTGTTGCGTGGAATACTTATTCTTATTTAAAAATGAAATTAGAATAAAATAATTGGGTGCGTTTGGCAGAAAAAAGCGCTAGCAAGCGCTTGTAAGCAAAATGGCGATCGTTGGCGGTAAGCGCTGTCAAATCGTAAGTAGCTGTTTTCCTCTAGGATACGAAGTTAGTTTTAACCGAGGAACCTAACCCAATTTAAATATATGATTGTAAAGTACTCATATTAAAAACTTACCAATCATGAATTTTTAATAACATGTATATCTCTATTCATGTCATTGTATTACTTTAAAACTAATATTGCACAAAACAACTTATAAACTCTACTTCAAAACAAACAAATTAAATAAGCAAAATGGCGGATTGTGTCGGCGCTACTGAGTTAGCAAACGTGTCCTGGCTGAAAACTGTTTAGTTTCGCCATTTTGCTTACGCCATAGCGCTTTTTTCTGCCAAACGCATTCATTATTTAACTTATTCTTATTACATCAGCTGTCTGCCAGTGAAATTCCCAACAAAATCGGTCGAGCTGTTTTGAAGATTAGCCGGAATTGATAGACGGACAGACAGGCAAGAATTTCTAAATTGTTTTTTCGTTACAATTAACGTATATGATTTCATATGCACTTCGTAAAATGTTGTTATTTCGACACTACAAACAGACACATCAATTTTATTTATTTGTATAGAGTATAGACGTACACCAGTAAGACTCATAAATAAAAATGTTATTCCTTTATTTCTCTTTTTCTTGAGTTAGGAAAAATACAATCAATATTTAAAAATGGCACTTTTTGAAGAAAAATAGTTACTACTGTAAATCGGGCAAAGATGACATGAATAAGTCTTTACCTAAGCATCTTAGAGTTATAACATGGTAATAGGTCCCTACATATGAAATTGGCCTTTAGTACTGGAGGAATATAAAGTCAATTTTTTTGTAAAATATATTAAATTAATCAAAGTCATGCACCTTTGTTATCTATGCACTTTTACCATCTCATAGGTAGTTCACTGATCCCTTTACTAAAAAAAAAAAAACCATGGGGTGAGAATCAATAAACTCTTTGAAGGCGATTTAGACTGCCGCATCGGAGTTGAATTTTTTCCTTGTAAGAAGTTGTCCAAATTCCGGAAAAAATGGTAATCTGTTGGAGCAAGGTCCGGGGAGCACGGTGGATGTCGCAGACATTCTAATTGTAGCTCATCTAACTTAGTGGTTGTTTGTTGTGCAGTGTGTGGTCTTGCGTTGTCGTGAAGCAGCAGTGGCCTAGAGCGATTGAACAATCTCAGTTGTTTAGCAGCTAGTTCTTCCTTCATGGTTTGCAGTTCCTGACAATAGATATCTTTTAAAAAGCTGTAGTGAACAACATCGGGGCTAGTCTACCAAACACTCACAAGTAACTTTTTTTGAGTCAATTTTCGTTTAGGGCAGCAAAGATACCATGCATTCTTTTGCGACACCAGCGCCGTACGAATCATTAATCCTTCGAGCTGTTTCTGCAGTACTGGAGCCACGGTAGAACTTGTACTCGTAAATATACCGATATTTCATGTATTCCATTGTGCGGTAATAAGCGACGCCAAAGAAAAACATTATGAGGAAAAATCAAATGAATGACTGTTTTCAAAACTCAAATGTACCAGCTAAATTAATTTATAAATTTGATTTTTGAATTCTTAACTAAACAGGAGATATTTCAGATCAAAGTGGTCAGTACAAAATCTAATTTCATATTTATGGAAGGATACTTAGGATAAAGTTATCTTTTAATGACAGATAAACATCTAAATTATTATACCTCAGTGTCACCAATTTTATTGTTATGTCTGAGTAATAATATTCTCCAGACCGAATTTCGGTCACGGCGTCCAGTCTCAACCAAGACTAGCCATCGGCGCAGGACGAGACTATAGTGCACGAGTGTATGCGCAAGCATAGGTGCACTCTATTACTTCACTCTCACAGTCCAATAGGACGGTAATCCGTCACGGCCGGAGATGGACCAGGCGTAGGACCAACGACTTGACATGCTTTCCGAGGTACAATGGTGAGACGCTGCTAACTTTAGGACTCGTGGCTGCTACTGAGAATTTCTTGACAGAAAAACACAATAAATAATTTTGACCCACAACGACTTTTCACCACCTGCCTACGACCACTAAACTAGACCTACGAGACAGTCAAAATAATACCGTACTCTAAGGTCATATAGTCTAATGTAATAAAAAATAAATCACAAGGCATAATTGTGAAGGGTAGTTCAAACTTTTTGAACCTGTGTCAATCTACTAAGGGTAATTATTGCGCGAAAGCAAAATCTTTTTAAATAATAATCAATTGCTGTCCGTAAGGGTCAACGCACACAGAGACGCGACTCGAGGCGACGATGCTTTAAGGGGCCCGTGATTTCGCACCGTGTAGCTTGCTACCGCGAGACGCATCGACATCTCGATGCGCATTGTGAAGTCGTTGACAGCGCGACGGCTAATAGTAATACATCTTTTATGTATTATAATAACGGCAAGTCGCCATGACCGCTTTAGGCTGCGACTCGCGGCGTCTCGCTGCGTCACGCGTCTTCGCGAAACGCCGCAAATCATCACGTAGAGCGCGACACCGCGGAGCATTTTTGAGTTATCGCAATGAAATGTATATCCTTTTATGTAGTAAATAAATTTCATATTATGTTTCACAATATTAGAAAGTACGTATCGTCTCACGTCGCGCCTTGATGAGAACTGACCCTTAGTCTCGTAAAAACTCGAAAACAGCTTGAACGATTCTGATGAAATTTTCGGTTTGCGTTTGAGGGCCCCTGGATTGGTTAGATTCACAATTAGGTTATGTGAGGGCTGTGCGAAGCTGGTGTGGATCCTTAGTATGTTTATAAAAATTGCACATTCGGACAATGGCTGTGAAAGACATAAACGCAAATCATAATATAGGGTCTGAAAAGAATATCATGAACATGACACTAAGTTTTCAAAGATTTCATTATTAAACCGTATAAAAGTGATTTTAAATGCAAAGGCATTGTATTATTCGATCATTGTAAATGCTCGTATAAGGGAGCGTTGATAAATAGAGCGGGTTTGCTGGCGGGATGTTAACTGGAGAGCATACAGTAGCAGTTAGATGAGCAATAAATAACACTTCTTGAGAGTTTCTTCTTGTTTTATTTCTTGATTCCTTATTATTACATTGCCGGATTTGGAATAATTTACCACGAAAAACGCCCCTTTTTTATAAGCGGCTGTAACCAATCATATTTAAGAAAAAATCGCATACGGCATTAGTGAATCTATTGACCAATCAGAGCGCCGAGTAACCTTTTCTAAGAGAGATTCACAATTTCCTTAATAAACGTGGTAAAACATTCCTTACAATATTTATATTTATTCCTAACGATAGATACAACTTATTTCTATTATTCTAAACATAAATCATTCAATAAACCTTTATTTTACATTTATAAAAAATAAAAATAGTTTCGCGGTCGCCTCACGGTTTAGCTCCGGAGTAGGACTATATTTTTTGCCGAACATACAAGTGGCGCCGCCAAGAGGTAGGAATGTACAACACTTTTTCAGGAATTATGCTTAAGAATCTATACAATATTTTTTCATGAAATTTAAATCTTTCTCATAATGAAATAACATTATACAGCGATTAGTTGACATATTAATGTTTCTTTTGAAGTACTTTAAAGGAAAAAGAATTATATTAATCACTTATATGTTAAATAGCTCTTAAAGTTATGATAAAAGAAATCTTACTAGAAAATAAGCTTATACTTGCGTCTAATGTTCTAATCAGACCTAAATAATATTAAATAGATTCATATAAGTCACTTTAAGATAAAAATAGAAGTGTTTAATTTACTTTCCTGTTTTTCAGCACTAATCAGTCTTTACACTTAGCTTTATTTTATGAATAGGAAACAGTTAAGATTAATACCATCACCTAATTTTAAATCACTGATAAGAAATAATTATGATTAAATGCTAACACTTAGTTTTTAATTCACTGATAATAAATAATTAATATTAAATGTTCGAATTCACTTTGTCGTCGCTAACATTCTCCCCCACGGTGCGTAGCACTGCATCCTCTGGAGGCGACGACTCCGCTGGCACCAGCACGATGACACGTCGAGTTGGACGGCGAAGTATTCCGCCTGATGTCCGCACGTCCAGCACCCTGGTTCTTCCGTCTGGTCCGGGATAGGTTTTGACGATTTCACCGCGAGGCCATGAGTTTCGCGGTAATGTGGCGTCCACTATTAGCACGATGTCTCCTTCCCTTGGGTCTCTGGTTTCTTTCCCCTCGAGTTTCCTTGGCATCAGGAGAGGTAAGTATTCTTTAATCCACCTTTTCCAGAAGTGGTCTGCGAGTCTCTGGGTGGTTCTCCAGCTTGCCTTTCCGATGAGCTCCGTGTCGCTGAACTCTCCCGGCGCCATAGCTCCGCATGATCTTCCCAGCAGAAAGTGGTTCGGTGTTAGGCTCTCCTCGTCTCCTGGGTCCATGCTGATCGGGGTGAGAGGTCTCGAGTTGACGATGTGTTCAACCTCAGTCATTAGCGTATGGAGTACTTCCTCGGGCGGGCTCTTCTCGTTGAGGACTACTGCTACATAGGCTTCTTCACTCGCATCGGAGAATGTGTGTAGCTGTCCTTTTCTGCCTTTGGGTGAGACGCACCTCGGGATCTTCAGCCTCGTTAATGTTGACACTTCTTCCAGGTATTTCATCCAGACTTCCTTTTGATGTTCGTTGATTGGTTCATCCCAGTCTATTTTCTTTCGCCAGATGTCTTGGATTAGTTTCTTTCCTTGTATTAGAACTGGTGTAGCAAAACCCATTGGATCGAAGGTGGACATTACTGCGCTTGTGACTTCTCTTTTTGTTGGAGTCCTTCTGCCGTCTTGCAGGTCCTCCGGCGTGTTGCGTAGCCCGACGTTGAAGGCTAATGTATCTTCTTTCACCAGCCATCTTAGTCCCAGAGTCTTCTCTTCCTTGGTCAGTTGTAAGGAGTTTTCTTTGTTTGCGTCTTCTACCTCTGATATTACCCCCGAGTTGTTGCTGGCCCATCCCTTCAGATGAAAGTTTGCTCTTGCGTGAATGTCTTTCACTTCTTTGGATATTTTCTTTGCTTCGGTTGTAGATGCGAAGCTCTGCAGATAGTCGTCCATGTAGTGGTTTCTCTTAATTGCTTTCACTGCTTCAGGATGAGTGTTCTTAAATTCCTCTGCATTCTTGTTCATTACGTATATGGCTGTTGCAGGTGATGACGCTGCCCCGAAGATGATTGAGGACATTCTATACTCTTCCGGCTTGCCGGTTCTTCGGTTTCCGCGCCACAGGAACCTGAGACTGTCTCGGTCGTCTTCTCTGACTTTTACTCGAAGAAACATGTCTTGTATGTCTGCCATGACGGCTACTGGTCCCTCTCTGAAACGCAGCAGTACTCCGAATAATGATTGTAGCAAGTCCGGGCCCGAGAGCAAGGCGTCGTTGAGGCTCTTTCCTTCATATTTGGCAGCTGCGTCGAACACTATTCTTAGCTTCCTCTTGACTGGGTGTACAACAGCGAAGTGGGGTAGGTAGAATGTCCTTCCTTCGTTAGAGTTTTCTGGAGCCTTCTCTGCGTATCCTTTTTCGATTAGACTCAGAATCTGCTCCTCGTAGTGCTTTCTTGCTTCTTGATCACGATCCAATTTTTTCTCGATGCTAACCAGGCGTCGAACAGCTTGATTGTAGTTGTTGGGCAGGTGTTCATCTTCTTTTTTCCACAGGAGTCCCGTTTCATATTGACCGCTTGGCAGTTTCTTGGTAGTTTTCTCGAGGGTTTCTAGTGCTCTTCTGTCGCTGTCGTTAGATGGTGAACGATTTTGGATCCCTAGAGACTCTAATTGGAAGTGTTCTCGGACGAGGTCTTCTATGTCTTCCTTGCCAGTGGTCGCTCTGCCATAATGAGTGAAGTGTACTGTGGCAGTTGTTCCTGTTTCACATCCGTGTAACACCCACCCTAAGTTCGTGAGGGAAGCTACAGGATCTGATGGTTTGCCCTTCTTCAGCTTTCTTGTCACTATCAGTCCCCAATTGTCTTGGCCTATCAGTAGCTTGGGCCTCTCGGAGACGTAGAGGAGTTGATTTTCAATTGCCTTCAGGTGCTCACAGTTTCTCACGGTGTCCTTGTTTATGCATTGTTCAGACAGCTTCAGGTCGTCGATGGTTCTTGCTACGATAGTTCTCTTTTCTTTTCTATGAGCCCCTTTTATTTTGAACTCGATCTTCTGTGAACTATCTTTTCTTAACACCTTTCCGCCAACGGTTTCGATCGTGAGTTTTTCTTTCTTTCCTTCGACTCCGATTTTTTCAGCAATTGATGCGTCTAAGAGTGTGACCGTTGACCCTTCGTCTAGTAGTGCTAATACGCGAACTTGTCTTTTTGGGCCATAGAGGTTCACGGGGATCATCTTTAGGTAGGCCTTTTCTTCTCCTTTGGCGTTATGGATTGAGGCGACCTTTTCTTCTGAGATGCTATTGGTGTCTTTTGCTTCTTTTTCTATCGACGCCGGTGGTTTGTCAGAATGTAAGATGGTATGATGCCATCTTTTACACAGCTTGCAGACTGGTGCTTTACAGTTGATTCTTGAGTGTCTGAATCGAAGGCACTTGAAGCATATCTTTGCCTTCTTGGTCATATCCCATTTTTCATTCAGGTTGGCTTCTTTGAACCTTTTACATTCTAATGCGAAGTGTTCTTCCCCACAGAACGGACACGACTTCTTATATTTCTCTTTTGACGCTTCTTGAACCAAATGAACGGGTTTTCTTACTCCTCTTCTTTGTTCTGAGGGCGCTTCGGGCGGGGCGAAGTCTCCGCACATGTCGGCTTCTGTTTCTAGGAACGCTTCGATAAGTAATAGCTCCTGAATTTCCTCGTCTCTTCTGCTTCTGTGGTAGGCGAACCAACGGAACTTCATTGACGTCGGCATCTTGTCTACTATAACTCTTAGCGTTTCAGGTGAACTGAGATACTGTGGTTTCTTCAGGGCTTTGATTGTTTCGACTGCGTTCTTTACTTTGCTTGCAAATATGCATATGTCGCTCGGGTTTTCGCCGACTCTTGGGAGGTTCTTCATTTTTTCTAGTTCTGCTAATGCTAGTGCTCCAGGTCTTCCGAATCTTGCTTCTAGTCCCTTGATCACCTCGCGTGGGTCTTCGGCGGTGAATAGCAGGCTTTGGACGGCTTCTCTAGCTTTTCCTTGGATCGCTATTCTGAGGCGTGCTAGGTTTTGATTGCTACTGAAAGAAGCAGCCGTATCCTCGTATGATCTTTTGAAGGCTAACCATTCTTCGCAGGCCCCGTTGAAGTGAGGTAGTTCTAGGTGCTTCGGTGAAACGGTGTCACGTGATTTTTCTGATAGCTTTAGTATGACTGAAGCTAGTTCCTGGATGTCACTTTTCTTTTCTTCTGCCTCTATTGGTTTGTGGTTCTTATTAGGCATGTCTCCGGTCTGGATGAACCAGCGTTCGACTTCTCGAGTTCGCTCGAACAGCTCTTCTCCGGCACCATCTTCCTCTTCTGATTCCGCGGTGAGAAGTTCTGATTCCGCTTGAGCAACTTTTGACCGCGCTTCTGCCAATTCTAGTTCCCTTAATGCCATAGTCATCTTTGCTTGCGCTTCTGCTCTCTTCCTATGCGACGAGCGAACGGAAAGCGTGTCTGGATCGCGGGTCGTCTTCTTAGGGTGAGGCTGTTGCAGAGTCTTCATTGCGACACTTCTTTCTTGAATCTGCGGCGTTGGATGACTTCCTTCTTGGTGAGGAACTGACGCTTCGACGGTGCGTGTCGGGGGGGTGGTATGGGTTACGTCCCCTGGTGTTGATTCTTTTCCGGCAATGTTTTTGTTAAGAAGTACGGGTTGTCTGTGTACGCTGCTGGGCGATGCTCTTGTAAGCGTCGATCGATCTGAAGTTGACGTGTTGGTAGCCGTCGTGTTTGTAGAATTACTCGGCGTATTCATGCTCCAATCCGTCGTACTGGTACCCGTAGTGGCGTTGCTTTCACTCGTAGTCTTCGACTGCACTGATTTTGATCTTGTATTTGAAGGCATCTTCCTAGTTTTCCTTAAACCCGATCCGGCTTCTCGAAGGACCAATGTAAATGCTCGTATAAGGGAGCGTTGATAAATAGAGCGGGTTTGCTGGCGGGATGTTAACTGGAGAGCATACAGTAGCAGTTAGATGAGCAATAAATAACACTTCTTGAGAGTTTCTTCTTGTTTTATTTCTTGATTCCTTATTATTACATTGCCGGATTTGGAATAATTTACCACGAAAAACGCCCCTTTTTTATAAGCGGCTGTAACCAATCATATTTAAGAAAAAATCGCATACGGCATTAGTGAATCTATTGACCAATCAGAGCGCCGAGTAACCTTTTCTAAGAGAGATTCACAATTTCCTTAATAAACGTGGTAAAACATTCCTTACAATATTTATATTTATTCCTAACGATAGATACAACTTATTTCTATTATTCTAAACATAAATCATTCAATAAACCTTTATTTTACATTTATAAAAAATAAAAATAGTTTCGCGGTCGCCTCACGGTTTAGCTCCGGAGTAGGACTATATTTTTTGCCGAACATACAAGTGGCGCCGCCAAGAGGTAGGAATGTACAACACTTTTTCAGGAATTATGCTTAAGAATCTATACAATATTTTTTCATGAAATTTAAATCTTTCTCATAATGAAATAACATTATACAGCGATTAGTTGACATATTAATGTTTCTTTTGAAGTACTTTAAAGGAAAAAGAATTATATTAATCACTTATATGTTAAATAGCTCTTAAAGTTATGATAAAAGAAATCTTACTAGAAAATAAGCTTATACTTGCGTCTAATGTTCTAATCAGACCTAAATAATATTAAATAGATTCATATAAGTCACTTTAAGATAAAAATAGAAGTGTTTAATTTACTTTCCTGTTTTTCAGCACTAATCAGTCTTTACACTTAGCTTTATTTTATGAATAGGAAACAGTTAAGATTAATACCATCACCTAATTTTAAATCACTGATAAGAAATAATTATGATTAAATGCTAACACTTAGTTTTTAATTCACTGATAATAAATAATTAATATTAAATGTTCGAATTCACTTTGTCGTCGCTAACAATCATGTTAAGAGAAAATATTTTATAAAATCATTTTTATTTTATCATAAGCATAAAAATATGTAAATAAAATCAAGACGTTCATTTCGTGGTTGCAGCACGTTGCTTGTTCTGAAACGCCCTTTAGTGTTTTTAACACGACAATTGCGGGGAGTGAGGTAACTTTTTCACACCACGTGCCCTTAACAGTTTCGACTATTTGAACTGTTCTTTTGTTTATGGTAAAAAAAAAATTACGCGATAAAATGTTTTATATTTTTAATTAGGCACATTAGATAAATGCTTGTTTAATTAAATAAGCATTTTTGTAATGTGCTTAAGTCACGCTGCAATGTATTATGACTGCATCACCAAAGAGTCGCTGGGAAGGCATTTATGCAGATTCGTGTAATAACAGTATTATACTCGTACTGCTGCTATTTAACGCAGGTAACGAAGTAGTAGTTCCTAAGTGTAATTTACATCTTTATTTTAATATATAACTTACCTAAAAAATCAGATGATAAAATTCAGGTGTCATTAGACCGCAGATTTTACTTGTTATACTTATATAATATTACATGGAATGTGTGCTCGTTTTACGCTACCTTTCTTGCAATACTTACTTCTATGAAATGAACATAACAGAACTCTACATAATTATAAAGTTTATATCATACAAAACATGATATAGATAGTGACAAGTGGTTCAGTCCAGGAATGCAGTCCTATTAAGCCTTTTTCTCCTTCTCCCTTCAAAAGTCCTTAGCTGGACAAGAAATTCTTTTGCGGATGCAATTTACCTTTCTCGTCAAGCTTGTTGTACCATGTAGTACCTACCATTGTAGTTCCATGTACAGTGAAATGTTTCGTGAATATATCGCAAGTTCCCGTCATCGGTCTGAATAGTTGCGTCTATGCTAGAGGAAACTATTATATTGGCATCAGTCGGAGGTCCATAGGTCCAGAGGTCACATAGTGACATCTTATAAAACCCCCGGTACGATATGTGTCAATGGATGCTCTTGCGATATAGTACTAAGTATCTGATGTCAATTTCCACTTGACACCTTTACTTTTTTTGTGAAAAAGGACGTGACGGACAGGCAGTCTGAGACAACAAAATGATCCTATAAGCGTTCCGTTTTTTTTTTGAAGTGGCAAAGTGATTTTCACAGAGCATCTGAAAGTTAAAAGTTAAAGTTACAACTTACTACAGATATACGTACCACGGCAGGGTACCGGTCTTCTCAACGACTCTCTTTCTGAGAGACTACCTCAATGCGTGTTTGACAATAAGACAGCTTGCAATGTTTAACATGTAAAAACAAAATAAAAATGACGCTGCATAAACTATCGCCCTGCAACATAATATTATGATGTAAATAGAAAGATGATGAAGTATAATATTCCACTTGTAATACATTTTCTTGAATTTTTTTCTAATTTCCTTTAAATAAAAATAGTTTTTACGGATTTTATCGTGTATATTAACTTTTTTTGTATTCCCGTTTCGAGCACTTTACTGCACCCATGGTCACGGGGGGAATGGGGTGTTCCCCGATGTCATAGTTAACCGTGGTTATCCACAGATTATTGTTATTATTATTTTAATTTTTGCTTTTTTGTGCAATAACAAAGTTAAAGTCTATTTATCCAGATGATGCCACAAGTTTATTAATAAATTTAGTAACAATTTTCAATCTTTAATAAATTTATATTAAAGTTAATCTACATACATACATAAACACTCACGCCTGTCACCCAGAGGGGTAGGCAGAGACTACGGACTTCCATTTGGCACGATCCTGACACACCTCTTTCGCCTCCTTCACATCCATATATCTACGCATACATGCTCGTCGGTTAAGGGTACTTCTAACGTGGCCCATTTTCAAAATATCGCCAATTTGGTCGATAAACTTTTTCCTAGGGCGTTCCTTCCCGACTCGGCCGTTCACATCTGCCATATAAATTTGCTTTGTCACTCTTTCCTCATTCATTCTTTCCACATGACCAAACCACCGAAGCATTCCTTTCTTAATCCTGGTCACAACATCATCTTGCATACCACATTTATCCCTTATCACGCAATTTCTCACCCTGTCATTCAGATTCAACCCTAGCATATTCCTTAAAGACCGCATTTCTACAGCATTTATTCTACTTTCGTGCTTCTTCTGCCACACCCAGCTTTCACTACCATACATTAAAGTAGGGACTAACACAGAATTATGAATCACCATACGTGCCTGTTTTGACACATTCTGGTTCTCCATAATAGAGTGTAGTGCCCCATTCACTCTATTCCCTGCATTTACTCGTCGTTCTATATCCCTATCATATCTACCATCCCTGCTAAATACACATCCCAAATACACAAACTCATCCACTTGCTCAATTAACTCTCCTTCTATTCTTATTTCACATACCGTTTTGCTTTCTTCTCTTTCAAAAACCATCACTTTCGTCTTACATGTGTTCACTTTCATTCCCCTTTCTTTTAATTCCCAGTTCATTAATGTAACCATCATTTGCAATTCAGACGCCGATGACGCAAATATGACTTGATCATCGGCATACAAAAGGCATTTGACATTCTTAAACCACATTCTTCATCTTTCAAAGTTTGCAAACACCGGTCCATAAATAGGTTGAACAGCCAAGGGGAAGCTACACAGCCCTGTCTGACACCTTTTTGGATGCCAAACAAATGCCAAGTTAATCTGTGCTGAAGAATCTCATAAATGACGTCACTCATTCATTTTTGGCCTCCCTAAACGCTCAGAACTTTTGATTTATAAATTGGTGATGAGGTGTCGAGTTCGATTTTCGGTAGCTATCGCCAAGCCTCGTAGAGATCGATGCCGATAATTGAGAAAATGTTACGACCGCTGAATCTTAACACCGATTTATAACTGCGACGGATAAATTAAAAGAATCCAATGCTGCTTCGATTGTTTTTCTCTGCGATTCTTCGCCTCCGATCCGGCTGATAAGACTTGTTGAGAATGGACTTTATGTTCCGTTGTTGGTACGTATGTATTTTGTGTAGGTAGCTCGCCTCCGTGAGGTTTTATCGGTTGCTTTTGATTACACTTTAGGTCCGTCCAAAAGTCATTAATTCGATGAGGACGTTTAATACGGTGAATTTCCGAGTAGTTTCATACGTCTATTTATGTGTACTGTATAACTCTATAATTTTTCACTACCACTACCTCATACAGAGTAGGCTTCGTAAGAGGCGACGGAGAGAAACTAACAGAGGAGATGGGCAGTAGAGTCTTCCTGATAACAGCTTCATAAAATAAAGAACTGCGGTTGCCAATTCATCTGTCAAGCCCGGCAATTATGGCAAAATCCTCCCTACGAGGCATGGGGAAAGCCGATGTTCTGCTGTGGACTTTTATAGGCTTTAATAGATAGTTAATTGAATAACATGCATAACATGAAAGGACATTCAAATCGACCTATGGCTCAAGACGTAACAGTGTAGAGTAATATTTATTCTTATTTTTGGCACCATATTTGAAAGAAAACAATACATAATAAAACACTTTGTTACAGAGTCAGTTTCTTCTTTAATAATTACTATTATTTATTGAAATAAATAATATCTGTTTATTATTAAATTATTAATTTTGTGTATGTGTATATACAGGATAACCTTTTTACCGTCTGGAAAAAAAAATAGGGTATAACATGTGATGGGATTAGAAGCTTATGGCACTGATATTTTACGAATAATAAAAACAAACATTTTGCATTAAATAAATTCATTAATTAAAATCTATCCAAATTCAAATCACATCCACCGCCACCCTAGCCTGTGACCCTGACAAGTGACAAGGTAAAGTAGAATAAAGGTCTACATAATGATTTCTTATATTTACGCGAACACTACACATTGAAATAATTACTAGTTTTTACGGAATTTATCGCGTATATTTAACTTTTTAAATACCCGACGTTTCGAACGCTTTACAGCACTCATGGTCGCGGGCGGGACTGAGATGTTCAGCGTCCATATGTCATAGTTAACCGCGGTTACCATAGATTAAAATTTAACTTTTTTTCCGATCTATGCAGTATGAACTTATGGTATCTTGAAGTCTTGCAGTTGTATGCTTGGGTTGGGATTTAATTTTATTTATTATAGGATCCCAAGCAGATGGTAGCACCCAGCCATCTTCTCTATTGAAATTAGGATGTTTTTTGATTTCAATAGCCTCGCGAATTATCTTTGGAAGGAATCGGTGTTCTTTACCGAGGATTTGCGGTCTATCAAATCTGATGTAGTGACGGGGGTGATCCTGTACGTGTTAACAGACTGCAGACTTCCCGGAGCGTCGATTCTTCACATCAGCTATATGTTCTTTAACGCGGGTTTTTATTGATCTTTTAGTTTGTCCTATGTAGGAGAGACCACATTCACAATCAAGCTTGTACACTCCTGCATCTTGCAGAGGGACATTAAACTTGACTGATGGTAAAAACTGATCAATCTTCTTCAGCGGCTTGAAGTATGTTTTGATGGAAGATGTAGCCAATCTTGTCAGTGACTCCTCTAACATATGGCAGTACAGCAGGTACACGCTCGACTGTGGCCGGCTTGACTCGTTCACTGTAACGTAGGCGCGGGACTCGAAGCTTGTTGTCACGCAAAACTTGCTTGACGTGGTGGAGCTCGGCAGCCAGGTGTTTATTATACGTGGTAGAGCCATGCTGCAGTTGTATTAGTAGTATAGTTGTAGCACGAATGGGTCGGCTCGACCGGGAAAGGACCACGCTCTCACAGAATACCAGCGTGAAATAGTAGCTTAATGCTGCTGTATTTCGTATGGTGAGTGTAGAGAACCGGAGACCCTTTTTACTCCTCCTTCCACAATAGATAGCCAGATGTAAGGCAGTGTCTGAGTAATATTGCATATTCTACGGGCATGTTGTTTACTTCCAGCCTTCTAGTTACAATTGAGATGCAGTCTTCAACAGGTAAGCATGTAAACAATGACTGCACATCAAAACTGACCATAGTTTCATTGTCTGCCAGACGCAGGTCTTTAATCTCGCTGACAAAATGGTAGGAATCCTTTATGTGTGCTCTTGTATGTCTCCTGAGCGGTGAGAGTATTTTCGCTAAGTGTTGAGCCAATCTGTAAGTTGGTGAATCGATTTGGCTCACTATGGGACGTAATGGAGCATTGGGCTTGTGTATTTTTGGTAACCCATACAATTTTGGTGATGTGGCGCACGTAGGTATTATCCATTTTACGTCCAGATTTAATTTTTCGGAGTGTTTCTTTATGTCACTGGTTGTTTTTAGTGTGCTATTCGCCCATTAGTCACACTTTTTGTATAAAATTACGATTTTATAATTAGTAACATAAAAACTTGCCCATACAAGTAAATGTAATTGAAGTTTCGGTTTGTAATGCCAAAATAACAGCTTTTTGCTTAATGTAATACGAAAGTACATGCGATAGATACACCAAACAAAAACACAATTTTACAATTTTTATCTGTCTATTTGTTCCAGCTAATCTCCAAAATGGCACGACCGATTTTGATGGGACTTTCACAGGCAGATAGCTGATGTTATAAGGAGTAACTAAGACTACTTTTTTTTAAATAATTAGAGTTTTGCACGAAATCCAATTGTAATAAGTTACGGGGCTAAATCGCGGGAAATATGTATGTATGTATATATATATATATATATATATATATATATATATATATATATATATATATATATATATATATATAAAAAAACTTACGAAGAAACTTCTAATTCAATCGCTAATTCTTCCTATGTTTGACTATGCTGATGTGTGTTACTTAGATGCAGACAAATACTTGGTCAATAAATTGGATCGGCTTCTCAACAACTGTATCCGTTTCATTTACCGTCTTCGAAAGTATGACCACGTCTCTTTCTATCGCTCTCAACTTAAATGGTTAAATATCCCACAACGCAGGAGCCTTAGAATTCTTAGCACTCTGTTCACTATTCTTAACGATCCATTGGCCCCAGAGTATTTGAAATGTAAGTTTCAATACCTGGGTTCTTCCCATGATTGCAATCTTCGCTCTCGTAACAATCTCGTGCTCCATACTCCCTCTCACCGTACTGGTTTCCTCTCAAACTCTTTCGTTGTTACAGCTGTAAGACTCTGGAATGCGCTTCCCCTAGCAATAAGAAAATCCCCCAACAAGTGGATTTTTAAAACAAAGGTAAAGGAACATTATTTGGGTTCATCTGACACATAAATATATAAATAATCTATAGCATTTAATCTATAATATCTATTGTATATGAATGTATATACGTGTGTATATGTGTGTGTATGTATGTATATGTATATATGTATGTGTATGTGTATGTATGTATATATATATGTATATATAATTAAGTTTGAGCTATGAGTATATATGTGTGTGATGTGTGTGTGGGGGGGGGGGTATGTGAAATTTATCAATTTTAGGTTTCATCTTAGCCCACTGCAGTACACACATCTCCCACTAACTTTCCGGTTGGCTGGTAGAAAATGCCATATGGCATTAAGTCCGCCGTTTGTACCTTTAGTACAATAAAGTGTAAATAAATAAATAAATAAATATATATATATATATATATATATATATATATATATATATATATATATATATATATATATATATATATATATATATATATATATATATATATATAACAAAGAGTTGGCCTATATCTTTTTTTGACAAAATCCTGTTCTCCTGTACTTTGCGAAATAATAATTTTCGCATACATAATTATCAATATCTTTGTTAAACCATTTATATTCTCTTCATCAATATATTTTTATTATTCAAATAGTAAAGCAGACACTTTTTGATGATATTTTGAGACGTAAGTACTTAATGTAAATTCGATTACCAACTAAATGTTGTCTAATAAAAGTATATTTAAATTACAATGTCGACATATTACGTTAACAAACAAGAAAAATTTATTAAAGAGCTACCGGGATACGTTTCATTAAAAACATATTTTCCAACAGTTAACTTAAAAACACCCCTCACAATATACGTCCACTTTCCTCGCATCATTAACTTCCTTACGATTTAGATTTTTCTGTACCACTCGACATCCCTTCAACTTACCACCCCGAGTATTCAAAAATTGGAGTAAGCGTGTTATAAAGGGCGGGGGTGTACGCTACAGGCGATAATTCACAAAAAGTACTAACGTTTAATACCCGCAAAAGTCTGAGCGCGACATAATCATTCGCAAAACTAAATTTAATGCTTATAGCACTTTTTAAAATAAAACCAAGCTGGGGTTGGCCGCTTAGTGGCATTATTTAAAGTGATTTTAATTATGTTGAAAGCAGATGACACGGCGTTCCCTCCTCTTCATTGTCCGGGTCGACCGCCGCCCGAGCTACCTTCATGCCTTCTTTTGACATTTTAGGTGATAATTATAATCGTTCCTTAAAATGTACCACATCATTACGATGTTAATTAAACATTACGTTACGATTTACTTTTACCTTATTTTAATAAAAGAAAGAAAAACGTAACACTCGCTCTAAGATTTTATGCTGTACCATGGAGGCATTTTACCTACATAAACTGCACAACAATCATGTTTTTCTGTTCAATTCTTTGTAGGCATACAAATGCGTAAATCTAGTAGATGAATTTGAAAAAAAGTTCCATTTTTACCAAACGCTATTTTACGGCGATTGTTCAAATATAAAGTACGTGCAGATAATATGGTCATCTTAAGCTTTGCTGCCATAAGAAACCAAAACTAGGAGGAGAAGTGAGACAAAAACACAAAGTCGTGTATTATAACTTATATATTAAGAAAATAAATGAAAACCAGAATAGTAAATAACAACAATCGACTTAAAAATATAACAACACTACATCAAAAAATAAACTACTAAGATATTTCCTATAATGTCAACTGTCAAAAAGGCGTCGACAAAGCAGAGCGCTTTTAAGTTTTTATTTGATTGACTGATGAAGGGCTATCGAATAGTTAGACCATTCAAATGGGTTGAATGGTCTAAGATCGTATCACAAACCCATCTATGCAAACAAGGCTGTAGTTTTTGCGTAATAAGAAAGTGGCCATGTTAACCGGATCACCATACAATCCTCACGTACTATAGTTAAAAATTCTTATTCGGTGTCGGCCTAACTTGGGCTCCGAACAACTTTATACATATTTCAGTTTACGAACTGGTACATAAATTGAATTAAGCCAACTATTCCGAGACAAATATGTATGTATATATTCAAATAGATATGAGCTACAACTGCTCAAGAAGTAGGTAACTAGTAAATTGTCTCCGATTACATTAGACTGATTTTCTAAATAAAATCCATTCTATTTTTGAAGCCAAACTCTTCACGATCTATTTTTTCCCTGAAATCATTTATAAAAGCCAATAGAAAATTAAATATCATAAAATTCACTTATCTTTTTTTACAGATTAGTGGTATGTTTCAAAAGTATGTGTACCGCATGTATTTACCTTATATAGAGGTATAATTTAAATTATATAGTGGTCTAAGTCAACAACATTTTCTCCATGCGTCTTATTCAAAATTAGATATAAATTATTTTCGGGTTTAAGATAGAATGTTTCAAAAAAGTAGACCCGTGGGAATGTATGCGAATTAAAATATATAGTATGCAATTTGTCACCAACACCAAACCCTGTAATTTCATGAAGACTGTAACACCGTGGTTTAGATAATTTTTTCGTGAGGAATACTCTTCTTCTCTAGATTTAACTCAACACTATCAATGGTTTTGTAACATAGAGAGTATAGGTATTTGTTTTGAAATATTAAGGAATGAGTCAAAGCGTGGCCGTAGAAATATATTACTAGGTACTATTGTATACCACTACAGCAGTAGGGTGGTAGAGAACAAAACAGGCTCAATGAATTAAACCGTGACCGTAGAAATATAGCTGAACATCCGCGTGATACTTCCTATAACAGCATGTCAGTTCTGCACAGCGCAGTTTGGAACAGGCTTAATTATTGTTTATGTGAAATTCAAAATTTTCAACTTACAGTTCACTTAAATGTAAGAGGCCAATGCAATCCATGGAGTAATTATACCGTAGCACAGTAGCGCATTAATTGCTATTTGTTGGTGACTGCCTCGTTGGCCTGGTAGTCCCGTATTCAAATCCCGGGTCGGGCCAATAAAAAATCAGTTTATTGAGTTTCTCGTCAGGAAATTCTCAGTATCTGACCGGAGTCTGGAAATTGGCGGTTTCTCACCACCGTGCCTCGGTAAGTACGTAAAGCCGTTGGTCCTGCGCCTGATCTCTCTCCGGTCGTATCGGTTTACCGTCCCATCGGATTATGAGAGTGAGGGAATAGAGAGTGCACCTGTGCTTGCGCATACACTTGGGCACTATAATACTGTCGGATGACTATCGATGGCCGTCATGACCGAAATTCGGTCTGGAGGACTTTATTTGTTGGTAGAAAACTATTTCAATGGAAGAAATAGTTTAAGCATCTACCCGGTCAGATTTGTAGACAAAAAAGGACTACCACTCCTAGTAAAAGTTATGTAATTGATAGAATCAGGCGTTAATTTGCGGAAATTCACTATAATAAAGATATTATACCACGTATACATATATATATATATATATATATATATATATATATATATATATATATATATATATATATATATATAAGAGATGGGCCGACTATGGTATTTGCCGACTAGCCGACTAGCCGACTAATCGGTTTTCAAATCGCCGATCAATCAGCCGACTAGTCGGCGATGCCGATCATTTTAATACTAGCCTTTCGGAGGTATTCGGGCTATGTCGTCACCCGTCATCACTCGGCACCCTTAAGCATGCATAAGAGCCATCGTGCGACCACCGAGCAAGTTGTGACTTGTAGTGTAATGTAAGCTTTGAGCTTTGACGTGTTTTGTTTTCTTTTTAATCGTTTTGTGTATATTCGCTCTGCTGGTGTCGCCTAGTTAAAATAAATAAAAGAACTGTGTGTGGGGTCCTAAAATGTCGAAAAAGAAATCGCGAGTGTGGACGTTCTTCGATGATGTTGAAGGAGAACCGACAAAAGTGAAATGTAACCGGTGCCAGGGAATAATTTCACGCGGTGGTCAAGGTAGAAAAGCGAATACGAAAAGTATGACTAATCACATAAAATATTAGCACAACGAGTTGATGCCTCGATTGGCAGGTTCTATTAAAAGTAGTTCGAATGAAGTCCATTTGTCTTCACGTTCTCAATCGCAACCTGAGCCCTTTTCACCGACGCCAGTTCCGTCAACTTCAGTGAGAGGCGAAGTTTACATACAACAAACTATTCAAGATAGTGTAATGGTCCAGTGGTCGCTTCAGGACTCCCGATCAAGAGAAATAAGTGTTGCTATAGGAGAGATGATTGCCTTGGATAACCAACCACTATCAATTGTGGAAAACAGTGGTTTTATCAGTCCAATGAAGAAGCTTAAACCAAAATATGTACTGCCTAGTAGAAGGTATTTGTCAGAAAATATCATTCCCAACATTTATGAGAAAACTAAAACTGAAATACGATACGGAGTGCTCAGCGCTACCGCGCTGTCCGTAACTACAGATTTGTGGACAAATACAAACAATAAGGAAAGTTTTTTAAGCTTTACAGCACACTGGTTGGATAACGATATGAAATTTCGTCACGCAGTACTCCAGATGAAACATTTTCCTATGTCTCACGATGCACATAATATAAAAGTGTGTCTCGAAGAAATTACAGCGTCATGGAATATAAGTGCAGCCAAAATACACGCTGTTGTGCGAGATAATGGCAGGAACATTACAAAGGCTATCGATGAATCGATTTTCAAAGCAGTTCCATGTTTTATTCATACTATGCAATTGGCAATCCGCGACTCGCTTAAAATTGACGACTATGTAGCACAAATTCTTCAAAAAATCGAGGCGTATCGTTACGCATTTCAATCACTCAGCACCAGCTCAACAAAAACTAAGTGCTATTCAAAAAGAGCTTAATTTACCTTTACATCTTCTTGTTCAAGATGTTTCCACAAGGTGGAACTCCTCTTATTACATGATGTTTCGTCTGTTAGAGCAAAAACGATCCGTTTCTTTGTATGTGACAGAAAATACAGTTAATTTTGAGAATTTATCGACCGAGAAGTGGAAGTTACTCGAAAAATGCATTACGCTACTAAAACCGTTTGAAGAGGTGACGAAAATAATTAGTTCAAGTTGCTCCTCGATATCTGAAGTTATTCCTCACCTAAAAATACTGGAAAAATATCTGGAAAACCATACAGACGAAGACGTAAATGAGCAAATAATGGAAATGAAAACTGCATTGCAAAAGGGCTTGAAAACTAGATTCAAAAATTTGGAACAGAATAAATTGTTTTCACTTGCGACTTTGCTCGATCCAAGGTACAAACTACAGTTTTTTGATAATGAAAATATAGTATCAGTAAGATCACAGTTTTTGCTGGAAGCCTTGAAGAATGGTATGAGTGATGATGATGACAGCGACCTAAATAACGATGAGACCAATACCCAAAATCCTAACTCCGAAATGACAGCTCATCGCAACTTTTGGGGAGTTTACCAAGAAATGGTTACGCGAAAAGTGCACAATATTAACGACGAAACATCTAGTTCAGCTCACGAACTTCATTCTTACTGCACATTGCCAGTTTTACAGCGAACTGAAGATCCATTTAAGTGGTGGCATGAGAACAGTTCTAGATATCCTGAAATGGCTCGTATAGCTAAAGTATATCTGTGTTGTCCCGCCAGCACAGTTTATAGCGAGCGTCTCTTTTCGGAAGCTGGCAATGTATATGAGACAAAAAGGAACCGCTTACTTCCAGATCGCGCCGAAACATTGACATTTTTGCATCATAACTTGCCACTAATTAAAAACAAACATATTTAAGTAGTTTTTAAACATTCATTAGCACTAAACCATCTTGTCATAATGCCAATTTATTATAATAGGTATTGTACAATGATTCCATCACAATATTTTTTATATTTTATTATTCTTGAATAAAGACTAACTAAATTTAAAGTAATACTGTGGCTCTATGATACCGTGAGAATGTTATTAAGGTACCTATATTATTTTGTTTTATTTGTTATGTATGTGTCATTGATTAAAGATATTTAATTACTGACTGATTCTTAAATTCCTTATAATATGGTAACAGATTAATAATTAATATAATAAAGTGCAGCTAGGTAATTATCATAAAAACTGCTATCACAGCAGATTCATGAAAAAGTAAAATAAAAAACAATTATTAGGAATAAATGTTGGTTTAATTTTTTTGCTAACCACCGATTATAATCGGCATATTTTGCCGATTAGTCACCGACTAGTCACCGACTGTAAATGATGCCGACTAGTCGGTTAACCCGACTAGTCGGCGACCAGTCGGCCCATCTCTAATTATATATATATATATATATATATATATATATATATATATATATATATATATATATATATATATATATATATATATATATATATATATATATATATATATATATATATATATATATATATACATATTATAGGTGGTAGAGCCATGCTGCTGTGTTTCGTATAGTGAGTGTAGAGAACCGGAGACCCTTTTTACTGGAAACGAGGCACTCATCTTAGTCCTCACGGGTGACAAAGCAACTGCATTTTGATTCGTAATGGAGGATAGATGTAGATTTCTATAGGCCACAACAACCACTTACCATCAGGTGGACTGTGTGCTCGTTTGTCACCCTAACCTATAAAAAAAATCAAAATTTTATTCGCAACCATCCGCTTAACTAAATACAATGATGTGTCTTACCTGGATTGAAGAGCACCTCCCGCCCTCCCACAATGCGTGCACTAATCCCGTCACCACTAGTTCCAGCACCACTACTCCCAACACTACTATTCCAGGAAAGACACACCTTTACCAACTTTATTGAACTTTATTAAAAGTTCCGTAAACAATAAGGCGAAATAAAGTCCACTGCGGCAGATATTGCTGATTTTTTATAAACATTGTACGCTTCACACAGTAGTGTCATGAAATGAGCCAAGGAGGATTAGAATACAGGCTACACCTATTCGAAAAAAAGGTAAAAACAACTTGTTACTTTAGTCCGCATAAGATTACAAAAAAACTTTCAGTGTTACCTGTAATTGGAGAGACAGTAAAAAATTAAAAACCATTATAATTTCATAATAATTCAAAAAGGATAAATATAACTTGGAACTGCTATGTAACATCGTTCACAAAGCATATTAAGCTCAGAACATAATAGTTTCCGTAAGCGAGTTTGATTAACAAAACTCTCTTAATGGAACAGTGATCCAATATCGCACAGAGGGGTGTACCTAATAGTCGTACGTAACGTTACACCAACGCTATACTCCGCCAGTGCGTGCCTCTAAATCCGACGAAGCCAATAAATCACACGAAAGCAAACATTACGAGGGCTTTCTATGTGTATTGTTACGCGTTGCCTGCGCTAGAGCGGCGTGCAATTGTTTGAGCTCGGCTACAGAGTCGTTACAAAAGCCGAGTGATTCACAAACATGCGCGGGTGCTCAGGCAAATGCATCGGTGTCATGTTTGATGACGCTGTCATGTCGACAACACACATTCAAACAAGCGGTTTAATTAAATGTTATTCCCCAACACAATTTTCGGTTTTGTGCAGTTTGTACGAATGATTTTTTTCACTACAGTTTGTATAAAGTGGACACGATAGATATCACCACATTACACGGTTATTTCAGTGAAATCATTTCTTATAATTCTAAACTTCGATTGACCCTATACTCGTATCACGAAAACATTGTAATATAAGCTCAGATCATCTGCATGATCCTTATAATAATAGCCTTTCACAAGTCCACCTTACAGAAGTGGGACATGGAACACGTAATGAAACCTCACAAACTATAAATAGTTCAAAAACTCGTATTACGTCGGGGTATACGACACTCCTGAGTTCAGGAAATCGATTAATTTCTGCCTGGCACTGAGATGTAGGTACATAAGTAAACATTTCATTAGTCATGAAATTGTTTAAAATCTAATAACACAAATACAAACAAAGTTACTACCTAATTGAATTAAATTAAAATCTATTGCTAAACATGTTCCTTTCTATCTCTACAAACCTGCTTTGAAATTGTATTTTCATACAAAACCATTTACATAGTAATTTTTCTCCTTTTCATGTAATAAATTAATATGAAAAGGGATGATAACAATACACTATCCTCTATAATACTTCTACTGCTGAGTAGCAGTGAATCCAATGTTGTACACCGGTGTGAAGAATATCGAGAGACATAACATAACAGGCTGTATGAATCATCATAGCCTTCTGCACCGTTCTTTGATTAAAGCTAGCTGCAGATGTCCACAGGCTGCAGTAGCTACTAAACATCGGACTGTTACCCCTTCGCCAGTTTAATGTTGTCAAAATTACAGATCTGTGTCGTATTCAATGTCGTACATTTTATATAAGGTTATTTTGCAATAACCGGCCAAATTTGCGGAGAAGGTTAAGAATAATTAACATAGGCAAATGGTGAAAGTGAAAAAATTAATTAAAAAAAATCTCGAACATTAAATCTTATTTATTTTTAAAATTCAAAATGCGTGGTAACACATTGTTTTAATTCATTTTACTTCGCACGCACACCTTTGTAAGGGTCGATCGGTAGGGAAAAATGTTGTTGCCCATAAATCATATTCAATTTGGGATAATGTCAAATAAAAGTTGAAGCCTTATTTACTCGTATTTTTAAAAACTGCGATAACGGTATATCATTATTTATATACTTGAACTTAAGATGAAAATTTGGCTACTTTTTGAAAAATAACCCTTTATATCAACGAACAAAAATATATTTTCATAAAGTGCTAACTTGAGAAGTTGTCAAAATGATCACGAATTTACTGAGAATATAATACCATAGAAATATTCGTGCCACTGCCAAACATAAAGCAGTGATCTGTGCGATGTATTATAGCATCGTCACACGGACCAGGTTTCTGTAAAGAGTCCCACCACGTTGTTTGCTTGACGTGTTTAATCAGGGGATGACCTTCGCCTGCGACCGGCCTGATCCGCAAGCGTTGATAAATCACACGAACACAAACAGAGCCATGTCACCCTGTAAACTTTGAGAAGCGTCGGTTACATTTACAATAGAACCAACCGGTGACGGTATGCCATTAAAGACTTTAGTATACAAGAAAGTGTAGAACAATTATTAAAATAATTGACTTAAACTTTACAATAGTATCTATACAAAAAATATAAATACATGCAATGGCTAGATTAGATTTTTTTTATATAGAAGAGGGGGCAAACGAGCATGCGGCTCGCCTGATGGTGACTACCGCCGACCATGAACAACCGCAACACCAGCGGAATGGCAGGGGCGTTGCCCGCCTTTTAGAAAAGGTCCCTAAGTCGTATCGGTCCGTAAAAATCGCTGGTGGTAAAAAATTCCACAGAGAAGTTGTATGAGGAAGAAAAGAAACAATCAAATGCTGAACACAGGCCTCCCCATAAATTGCCTCTTGGAGTGATTTTGCCATAAATGCCACGGTAGGCGGGTTCGCAACCACAGTTTTTGAAGTGAAAATTCTTTATCGGCCTAGTGGATAAATTTAGTACGAAGTTAAAAACCAAAAACCCTCACCGATAGTTCTGCATGAGTATAGTATATATTATTTAACCTACTTTTGTAAATTATAAAATAAAAATGGAAAGTTACACGATAAGGTAAATTAGGTACGCAATCATTTTTTTATTATTTCGAGTTGTTGTCAGGAATGTGCTGCTACTCATCTTTTTTTATAGGATAGGGTGACAGACGAGCACACAGTCCACCTGATGGTAAGTGGTTGCTGTGGCCCATAGACATCTACATCTATCCTCGATTACGAATCAAAATGCAGATGCGTTGTCATCCGTGAGGACTTAGGTGAAATGCCTCGTTTCCAGTTAAAAGGGTCTCCGGTTCCTACACTCACCGTATGGAACACAGTGCATTAAACTACTATTTGACGCTAGTATTCTGTGATGATCTTCCGGTTCGTTTTACTCTCTGGTGTCACTACACGGATGATACCTGTTATTACAATGAACTGAATACAGAGCTACTCGTATTATTTAGCTTTCATTAAAAGCACAATCCATAACTCATCAAAATATAACATTTAAAATTAAGTTACAATAAACAGCTAATAAGCAAGAAAACTACCGAGTAGTGGCGGTGTAATAATATACACTACCCTATATCATTCCGTGGGTGTCGGAAAAGGCCACAGAGGAAAACAAATCTTCGAATAATAAGTAGTAGAGCCATGCTGCAGTTATATTAGTAGTATAGTTATATCACGAATGGGTCGGCTGGAACGGGGAAGGACCACGCTCTCACAGAATACCATCGTGAAATAGTAGCTTAATGCTGCTGTGTTTCGTATGGTGAGTGTAGACAACCGAAGACCCTTTTTACTGAAAATGAGGCATTCCACCATGGTCCTCACGGGTGACAACGCATCTGCATTTTGATTTATAATCGAGGGTATAAATAAAAAAAATAACGACTAAAAATTAAAAATATTCTGTTGCCAAACCGCTTGCCAACTATCATGGCAACTAGGGAGAATATGGAGAATACTATGATATAATCCATAGGGAGATCTATTTAGAAGTGCACTTTAATAGGCTGTAACGACATGTAAGTAAATAATTATTAAAAGCAAAGTATCATGTGCAGTATGCAGTGTTGTATTGAAAGCAATCAATTTAAGATATATTTTATTATATATTATACCTATATGTTTAGAATGTAGGTACTAATTAATATGTTTCATATGATATACATTTCACTGTCATCATCATCATTACAAACCAATAATAAATCTAATGCCGAACATTGACTTCTCCCAAGGAACCACATAGCACCGTCCAGAGCCACCTGTGTCCGACTTCTGCATATCTTACTAGGTCAACACTCTGTCTATTATACAGTTGCTTATTAAAATTTTTAGATCGCTATTTTACAAGTTTATAACAGTCATGTTCCAAATTAAGGATATTAAAAATAATGAGCTAAGTAGTACGCATAAAAAATAAAACTGATGTATCTTACCTAGTTTGAAGAACTAACTATTACAAACTAGGCAAGACACGTTAATTTAATTGTTTGCGCGGATTTTAGCTAATTAATTTCAAACATCTATATTACAATGAATTTCCGCAAAGTACAAAGTAACGTCTGACTCCATTAATGAGTCCATGACCGTAATATTTATTTATGCCGACTTTAGTAGTCTGTGTTACCAGAACAATTAAACGAAATCGGTTTTTTTTTCGTTTTTGTTTCGTTTATCGAAATGCAATGACTAGTTTAGGAATACCAGAAAACTATTATTGTCTTTTTGTTTTGCGGCCGTCGGTAAAAAATAAGAAATAAGACGTGTAAATAATAATAAATTTTTAAAATGAAATAATGAACTTTGAAAGATAAACAAAGAGATAAATAATGCAGTAACGTTAGCATCATAATGATGCATGTAAATGCAAAAATCATTTAAGTAACATTTAATGAAGTCGCCACCGTCTTTCGGCGTTTTCTGCGCTTTAAATGTTCTTAAAAGGTTTTTTTTTTATTTAAAGCCATTATTTTATATTACATTAAAATTGCACTTGTTAAGATAAAAATCAATTCAACGAACAGTCCCATTTGGAAAAACAGTACATTTCACACAAGCACTACTTTAGGGGAAGAGCTATTATTATTAGAGTTCGAATATTGAGACTTCACAATGGTTAAAATTTATTTAAAAATCAACCAGGCGTAGTATATTAACTCAACTTAAATCGCATTTAAAATCACATCCTGCGTTAGTAGCGGGTCCATATAATTTATATTAAGGTCTTCATAAATCGTATTTCAAAAGTAAACAGCCGAGACGATAGCTATTCATCTGTGAATTGAGCCTGAATAAACGCAAAACCCCCAGCGTATAAGAGTTAAGAGCTAACGGGCTCTAATGATCTCAAAAACGCTGTTTGGTGAGAAAAAAAGGCAAACTTATTTTTACATTTCGGAGTCGCCTGCTTAATCGTTAGTTGCTCATTATTGCTGCGACAATGGGAGGCGGTGCGCGGTTAGGCATTAGAAAGGGCCTGCTTTCACTAATGACATCCCGACTCGCCTTGCGTCAGCCACAACGCGTATTTTTACCGAACAACTCTTTGTTCGAGCTTCAGTGTGACGCTCAATTTATTTTGCCTTTTCAAAATGTTTCACAACCTGCGGATAATGCATAATGATAATCAACGCTAACAGCTTGCTTAGTGTATTCAGTGTTTCACACATTGTATGTAAGAAAAAATTTGAACAAAAAAATGCTACGGAATGGTTATAAGCTAATTAAAATTCTATTTTTAATTAAATTTAATGTTGGCAGTATTTCATGCAGATATGTATGCGTAATATAAATAATCAACTCATTTAACATGGTTCTCGAGCATAAGCAGGTAGGCTAACTGTATGTTTTGTTAGAGATTTTCTTGTAATTATATTTTTATAATTATTATAAAGCTTAATGGCTACAACATTATCGCTTCGTGAGTGCTCAGAAATGTTACCTACTGGGTTTTAGTTCGTAATACTTAATACTTCCGTTACTCACCTTAATTAAATCACATTTTCTTATTTTATTTTACATAATAATACCTAGCAATGTTCTCCAGTTACCGTGTATTTGTGGTGTAAGCATATCCACTACAGCATATCATCCCGCGGGTGTCGTAAGAGGCGACAGAGGGAAACAAATCAGAAGATGAATAGTAGCGTCTTCCTAATTGACAACTAAAAAATAAAAAAACTGCAGTTGCCAACCCACCTGTCAAGTGTGACAACTATGGCTACTAACTATAAGTATCCCCCTTATGAGGGAGGTCTTTGTTCAGCATTGAACTTTGATAGGCTGTTATGGTAATGATGATGATGATGATGAATATCTTTCAGACCGAACTTGGTCCGTATACACATATATATATATATATATATATATATATATATATATATATATATATATATATATATATATAGATGGTTAGCATCTGCGTAGGACAGGAATATAGTGTCCGAGTGTATACGGAAACACACTGCATTCCTTCACTATCATATTCAAATAAGACGACAGTCTGACACGACCTCAGAGAAATTACGCGCAGGCAAAACGGCTTTACTTGCTTCCGAGGCGCGGGAATAAAACACCACCAATTTCCTGACTCGGTGCCGCTACTCAGAAACTCGCAAAAAAAATCTCAATAAATGATTTTAATGGCGCGACACGGGACCCGAATGCAAGACCTCATGATCAGCGGCTATGTTTACCACTTAATCAACAAGGCAATCAAAAAACGAGGAATTCGAATTATTGGTGATAATACACTACATAATAGCCTTACTAAAATTACTATGCGATTACTTGCAAAATTAAAATTTCCTTATAGAATATATCTAGCACCAATTTCAATCGTAGGCAGAAGAACAAAAAGTTAATTCAAACGTGTGGAACATATCAGTAGGAAAGTATTATTGAAAGAACTGCTAGATACCTAAAATAGGAGTATTATTTTCGATCAAAAACAATAACGTAAGATTTATGCAGTTGATGTCCTCAAAGTTAACTCAAGAAGTTGCAAAAAGACAGATAAAATCACATCAAAAATAAGTTTGAAACTTGTAATATTCTCAGCAACATTTTTACCTATGTGATCTTGGAGTTCTTCTGTTTATCGATATTTCGTAACGATAAGTTATACGTGGTAGAGCCATGCTGCAGCTATACTATGGTTGTAGTACAAATGGCTCGGCTCGACCGGGGTAGGACCACGTTCTCACAGAATACCAGCGTAAAATTGTAGCTTATTGTTGCTGTTTCGTACATACATAAACACTCACGCCTGTCACCCAGAGGGGTAGGCAGAGACTACGGACTTCCATTTGGCACGATCCTGACATACCTCTTTCGCCTCCTTTACATCCATATATCTACGCATACATGCTCGTCGGTTAAGGGTACTTCTAACGTGGCCCATTTTCAAAATATCGCCAATTTGGTCGATAAACTTTTTTCTAGGGCGTCCCTTTCCGACTCGGCTCTTGCTGTTTCGTATAGTGAGTATAAAGAACCGGAGACCCTTTTCCTGAAAACGAAGCATTCTATCTTAGTCCTCAGGCGTGACAACGCATCTGCACTTTGATTCTTAATTGAGAATGAACGTAGATGTCTATGGACCACAGCATCCACTTACCATCAGGTGGACTGTGCGCTCGTTAGTCGTGCTTATTCTATAAAAAATGTTCTTTACAATAATTCGTAGCAAATATTATCACTTACCCTTTTGGGTGTTTTTTGCTAGCCAAGTGATCTCTAAACCTTTCAGAGAGATGACTAAATGACTGACCAATTGCCCCTCAAATTACTATATCCCCAGTAATCACTAACCACACTATTTATATCTGTAGTCGTTGTTGCCCTTTTTCTAGGCCTAATAGCCAATTTATATATAAAAGTTAAAGTTACAGCCTATACCATGCGTCCTGAACACCTACCTTAGCGGCGCGACTTGTTAGGAGCCTATGTCCAGCGGTGGACTGCTGGAGGCTGATGATGATGAATATGCTGAGACTGACATCGGGCAGCATCATTACAAACACAGAACAGTTCTGCAACGCGTGTGATAAGTGTGGCGATTATGACAAATTCTTTCCATTATGAAGAGGTTAAAAACTAGAATAAAAGTGTAACGTGAAAGTGATAAAGGGATTAAAAAAGTAATATATAAATGAAAATATTGTCTTCGGCAGTACAATTCTGGAACTCTGTGGGAATCGTTGCAGGTGGAAATCACTCCGCAACTGTGTTGCACTGGTACTTTTCATTATGATTAATGTTTGAAACTTATGACTATAGCTCATCAAGTTCACAGCTGAAAATAGGTTTTCCCAAAATCCCAGAAAATATACAAATCTGACTTTCGTCAAGTTCAAAAACTTTATTAAACAAATATTGTGTTAAAAGGGTTATTATAATGTAAAGAAATTCATGGAATTTATTTCTAATTCGATTTTTGTTGTTAATTATTGCGTAACTCTACTCGTAATTATTGTTATTATCTTTTTTAAATGCTGTGCTTCTACTAGTTTTTCCCAGTATATATATATATATATATATATATATATATATATATATATATATATATATATATATTAAACCAGTGAATTTAAACATATGAGAGACTTTGAATAAGTATTATTTATAATCTGTATAAAATAAAAAGTTTCTATTTCTTATTTCCCCACAGATTGACACAAAATACATATAATTTTCGCATTTCGAATCTTCAAGCTATATTATATACTTTTCTTTGTATATATATATATATATATATATATACATATATATATATATATATATATATATATATATATATATACATATATATATATATATATATATATATATATATATATATATATATATATATAGTAGACGTATTTGTATATACGTCTCAACCAAAAATAATATAAATTAAATAATAGTAAAATTTTTAGTTTTATTAGCCGACTTCAAGGAGCTACAAATAATAATAATTGATGCTAAGATATAATGTATGTCTGAATCAAGGACCCCTTTTTACTGGAAAGGCGGCATTCCACCTTAATCCTCAGGGGTGATAACGCGTTTTCGCGAGGATAATGTAGATGTTTATGGACCACAGCATCCACTCACCATCAGGGAGACTGAAGAAGAATTAAATTCAGTAGCTGTTAAGTGGAAATTACTATATTATTATTTATAGCTCCTTAAAGTCGGCTTTTTTAAGTTTAATTATTTCAACCTTTTGATTGGACAAAGATATATCATAATGGCAATATATGATGGAAAAACGTCTGAATAGTAACATTAAAAAGTCAATTTGTCTACACGTAGGTTGTTTTTTTCCCCAAATTCAAACAGGATCAGCCTTTAGTGATATCCCTAACCTATTTATAAAAAAAGAGTCATCAAAATTAGTTTTTAATAGAAGAATATATCGATTAACATACAAACAAAAAGCATTTCACAAAGGAATTAAGAAACTCTTCCTTTTTGAATCAGTATAAAAGGTATTTTTTAAACCTGGTAACACTACACTAAAAGCTTCTATTTAAACCTAATTTCAATACAGTAAAATCAACGGTAAAAACGAAGTCAACCATGATTCCCACCAGAGTTATGCCATCGCGCCTAGATATTATGTTTCCGTGCAACGGCGGCGTAAGAAATTCTCTCACACCACATCCCGTGGGTGCCATAAGAATACAACAGAATAAGACAAACAGATAACCACTCAAAATTATAAAAATTGCCATAATTATTGAAAATTTTGCCTCAATAAGGATATATATGGGGTAGGTTATAATGAGAGCATGCTGTGTACTAAAAGCCAGAAGTCGAGAGATATTCATGACCACCATTATGATTAGCAGGCATATAGTCGATTCTAGAAGCACTCGCATTTTTGTCACTTCATGCGCGCTTAAATGGCGGTAAATTCATAAGCCTACATTTGTATACAAAGCTAATTGTAAACTTTGAAACGACATGAAGTAGATTTTCAGATTTCTCATTAAACATTATACGTCGAATGAATTAAACAAAGAAAACGGTCCTCTTTAAGAACGGGTCTTTCAGAAGCTATTTCAAAATCAAGAAATGCTTTCTCAAGTCCTTATTAAAGTTATAATTTATAACACTTATATGCGTAATAAATAAGTAATGTTTCTTGTGGAATACTAGGAATGAGAACGGCAGTCGGTTGCGTGGTCATCACATATTGTAATTAACTGTTTCATTATAAACGCTCGCAGTTGATTGAAACAGATAGACATTTTCAAAACTAATTATCTATTTAATGATTATGTATGTTAACGCTTTTAAGTAAAAGAAAGCCACAAGATAACGTTACAAATGGTAACAAGAAACTTCCCTTCAAAATTCGTCTACCAACTCCTTATTTTATTAAAATTAAAATATAAAAGTGTTTATATCAAAGCCTTAAATATAATCTAAAAATAAAGTTAAATGTTAATCTATAAACTATTTAGATTTTTGCAATAGAAACGGCCGAAGAACAAGCTTGTAAAGAACAAATTCCAATAATGAACAAACTAGCGCCATCTAGAAAGAAAGTGTGGAACTCAACTCGGATGCATTTATCTACCGGTGGGATGTGTTAAATGCAACGGCCGACAAAACCGCTTCGCGTCAATATTGACACAAAATCCCATAATTTCGACCGCCGTGCACACAATAGATTTATAAGATAAACACAGCGTAAAATGTCTGTAAATATGAATGACAACATTTTAATATATGACCTTGTGTTTACTTTGGGTTGGTTCACTCTCTGTTATGCCTACATGCGTTAATGCTGTACCGTGAAATCATTGTTTTTTGTAGGTGCTCCGGAGATTAAATATGAATAAAAGGACAAAGCGCTGTGAACATATAGCTTTTTTTTCGAGTAAAGTTGACTTGGTAAGCCTGTGGGATTTTGCATTTCTGTTTCTACGCATCGTTAAGTACAGTTTTTATGTGTGAGATTTTTACAAGAGTCGGTTACATTATTTCTTAAGTTACGTACTGACTGAAATAAGCCGACCAAAACCCGCGTCCGAAAACTTGAAGCTTAAGAGCTCTAATTAACGTACCTAAGTCCTTTCATACATCTTAAGTTTTGCCGAATAGAAGAGTAGATTGTCAATAATGTAGATCGATTCAATTGTTGTTTAAGGGCAAACGTTAAGAATTCCTTATAAAGAAAAGTAGTTAATTTTGCGCCCACACCCACGGCACATGACTTATAGTATTAGTATAAGATAAATCAACAGTCGTTAATTTTTAACGCAAATAATTTATTTTAAACTTTATAAGCGTCCAGCTCCAGCCGCTGTTCGACATCTTTTTGGGTTTCTTCTTCTTAGGTTCCGTTGCCTTATCCCAAATTTTCCACCTTCAGCTCAACATTCTCTCTAGTGCTTATTTTTGCGCTAAAGTCACCTATTAACACTGTATTGGGTTTTGGAGAAATGTCTCTGAAGATATGCTCATACATATTCTCTACCTCTTCATCGGGATGTGAAGAGGTTGCAGCGTTAACCTGTATGACCTTCAGCGAATACCTTCTGAGTACAAGGTACGCACTACCCAACCCTCGTCGACACACTCCTAATCGTTACACCGTCGTTAACGAGAGACATGTGGAAAATAAATCCGACACCACCTTGGGACAGATGCTCACCCTCTCGGTGGTAGAACAAGTTGCCGGATTCGAGGATTACCGTATCCTCTCCCTCTCTTCCGACCTCAGATAATCCCGTAATATCTCAGCGCAACTTCTCTCTCTCTTCTCACTTTTTCCAGCTCCAGGATCTTCACATCAGTCGGAAGCGTGCGTCCGCGATATGTTGCCAAGTCGTGGCAATCCAATCTCCTCCGGAGTTTGTTATCACCAATTGCCCCGCCGTTACCATGGTCGCCACCGTAGCCAGGAGTAGCGGAGTTGCCGAGGACTGGGGGACATTTATTTGTAGCTTTCGCCATGAGGATTATATTGCCATATTTGCCAAGCTTGACGAGTCGGTTTTTTTGTTATCAGGAAGATGCTGCTTCCAATCCCCTGCCTTAGTTTCCCTCCGTCGCCTCTTACGACACCCACCGACAGATATGGAGTAGTGGATATTTTTACCGCCACTTAAGATAAGCAAGTAAACACATACGGGTTAAGTTAACACATACGGTAAGCAAGTTTGAATACTCAAAGACAAGTACACTACTAACACCTGTCTTCCTGATAGTACGTAGATGCTGGCTCATATTCATACATCTCGAAACATTTAACCGCGGTTAAGAATCAAAATGAATATGTGTTGTCAGCCCTGAAGACTAAGATGGAGTGCCTCGATTCCAGTAAAACGGGTCTTCAGTCCTCGAGACTCACCATACGAAACAGCAGCATTAAGCTGCTATTACATGGTCCTTCTTCGGTCGAGTCGACCCATTCTAGCTACCTACCGTAATATAGCTGCACCTTGGCTCTACCACATATACATTTTTGATTGTATTATATTTTTACAGCAACAAAAAAAAAACACTAAATATATTGATTTATGGTCAGTTATGTATAGATGAATAGAGTTCTCTGATGACATACAAATTCACGACTATTTACGCGTCCACAATTTACATAAAGGCTCCAGTAAAAGGCATGATATTCGAGAAGGGTACACCTGAACAAACTCATCCGCCACTCGCCGTCAAAGAGCGGATTTTAACAGTTTATGTTTACAGATTAACGTATTGACAAACAGACTTCAAAGCAGGTAATTTTGTATAGGATATTAATGCTATTAAACCAAATCCGAGCGGATGTGACGAGAGTCGCGTATGAGATGGCGACGCTACAAATATTTTGCAACGTTTGAAAGATAATATTTGATGTGAAGCTAAATATAAAGCTTATAATTTTTTATCATTATATTTATTTCATAGTTACGGAATAAACCATTATTGATACAAATAATAAATAAAAAGTTTAATTAAGAAATACAAAAATAAATCTAATGCATTTGTTACTAAAAAGTAAAAACCTTTTTTAATGAATGAGGTGACTTTATTCATTTATCAAAATTAAGAAAAATGTACAATAAATTATTAATTTAACGTAGCCGAGCCGCTGCAGGTATATCTATGTGCGTAGCACGAATGGGTTGTCTCAACCTGGGAAGAACCACGGACTCATAGAATACGAACGTAATATAGCATCTTAATGCTGCTGTGTTTCTTATGATGAGTGCAGAGAACCAAAGAAACTTTTAACTGATAACGGGGCATTCTTTCTTATTTCTCAGGGGTGACAACGCATTTCCATTTAAATTTGTAATCGAGGATAAATAAGAGTGTCATAAATAAATATCATTACGTGCGTCTAGCTAGCTAACAAATCAAAAACACACTCTTAGGTGTATCTTTTTTATGACACCATTTAACAGTGCGCCAACTGCTTTGGAAAAGTAAGAGAGTCAACAAACTACGGGATATTTCATTTTGGTCGTCATGCTGAAAGACAAAGAAAGACGAAGAAGGAGGAATGTTAATTCGTTTGTTACTTGTCGTAGCAAGGAATTACTTGTGAGGTATTACTTTAATCGTGATTTTTTGTATTGATATATTTGTATCAATACAAAAAATCACGATTAATATAAAGTGTGTAATATTTAACAAAGCATTGCTTGCCATAAAGACCTTAACATACAGTGTTGTTTATAGCAGAACTTTAGTGTAGCCCAGAATTTCTATTAAAAAAATCCCGTGAAAGCACCCTTAATGCATATTATGTAACTGATTAATGAGGACAAACGGAAGAGATAAAAGTACCACGAACAATAATTCATGTCGCTGTGTTTGTACACGTCCATGTTACAACAATGCACGACGAAGGCTAAGGGGTGATATTTAACTCAAAATCAATGCTAGCTCCATTGTATGCACACCGCGTCTGCTGAGGAAGGGGTTGGAGAGGGGGGTTTTATGTCTTTTGCTTATACTAATAACACCACCCCTAAAAGGGTGGTTCCTTTCGAATGGGGAGCATCAAAACTTCGTATGTTAATATAGACACTCATGTAGGCTTCACGGAATTCAATGTAGGCACTAAAGGCGATATTATTGCGTACATATTAAGCAGCCCCACGGAACCGGAATTATTTGTTAAGGACTTGTAGAGATGCTTTTGGAGACAAGTTCATTTGTTGTTAATAGAATATGCTGCCATATTGTATCTTGTTATTGGGGTGTCATTTCTGTTATTATTCTTCGTTCAGTCAGTACTTTATAGAATTTTAATCTTTAGCGTAAATGTAGGTACTTCATTTCGAAACGCATCAGGTATGATATATTTTAAGCAAACTTCAAGGGCACATTTTATGGTTATTTTTAACCGACTACAAAAAAGGAGGAAGTAGTCAATTCGACTGTATATTTTTTAATGTGTATTATCTCAGAAGTTTTTCTAGGTGAACCGATTTAGATGATTCTTTGTTCAGTTAAATTCTGATGCTTTTCATGTGATCCCATATAAACTTGATCTGACCAGTAGTTTTTGAGTTATCCTTAATAATGTGTATTCAATTGACTTTGACTATATTGATAATGTTCGCATTTTATTTGCATTGAAGACGGTTGTACAAACTTTTTAATTTTACCACTTGTTCATAAAGGGGTTAATAAGTTGTAGTAATCGCCAATTTTTCCGCTAAAATTTTTTACCAAAAGTAATTCATTGAATAAATCGTAACCTGACTGAATATAAAAGTGAAACAATTGTACTTAGTCATTCAAACAACTGTCATTTTTAATTGTTTATCTTGTTCAGTGAATAACTTTTCTCTGAAAATTAAAAATCAGCCCTGAGTGTAGGTAACGTTTCAAAACACAGAGTAAACACAGTTGCAAAATCTCTCCGGATGTTCTGTAAGAATACCTTTTGTTACCGCGCGAAACGGAAACGGGTGTCTTCTACATCGAATACAGAAATCTCTCTTGTCTCATGTAAATAGAAGCGGAACAAACTGAACGACACCGAATTCGTAGCGAGTGGCGTCGAAAACGGCAAGTGAATGGCGGATTCAGACACGTGTAGACGGCGCGAGGGGTAAGGAGCCTGGGCGGACACATGTACTGTGTACCTCCACCTAGCTCTTATCACAGGGATGCTAGACGAGTCTTCGTCGCCCACCCTCCTGCCCCGAGCGCCCACTCAAATTTGTATGCACATTATACATGAGGCGACGTGTCGACCGATCATCTTTAAATTGCTGTCACTCGAAATCGAGATACCTACTTGTGTAAACACAGCCTAAGTAATAGGTCTGGTTTGCGACGACAGAAGAATTCGAATATGTTCAAATATATAATTACACGTATGCTTTTGTTATAGAATAAAATTCATTATTTGCTTGTATTTTCCAGAAAGTTCTGTTGCGTTTAGACCACCATCAGACGATAAATTCGACAACTGTACATGAAACTTTGTAATTAATTTGTAGGAAGGATTTACGTAAATTGTTACGCTTGGCAAACAAATTGACTAATTCCCGTCACCTGTGTTTTATAATTTGATGTCTGGCCTAAACAAGATTGTATAACGCCATCTCTCGGCGGCCATTAGGTTTTTATGACATATCCCATAATCGTCACTTCCGACACCCACGAGACGCGAAGGGGTGATGATCCCTTACACCCCACTGTACGACTATACATATCGTCAGATAATATTTTTGAACTAATATATACATATATATATATATATATATATATATATATATATATATATATATATATATATATATATATATATATATATATATATAAGGATCCAATAGATTAAATGTTATGGATTATAATTAAAAATGAAAAAACAGACCAGAATTTTTAATTTTGGCATAAATATCTAATCTTTTAGTTAACCATTAATTGATTAATAAATACATCATAATATCAATTGTCAGCATCTCAACCGTCTGTTCAACTTTTAATAATGTCTCTAAGCTTGGTCGATTTTTCGTTATAAGTTTAAAAAAAGCTTTTAACTGTAAACATAAATATGAGTTGCTTATTTGGCTTAAAAAAGCCATGAAGTCATTTAATGTTACCATACAATTACTGTACAATTTTAGTCTAAAATATTATCTACTGTACAATTCCTTTTGATAGATCATAAAAAGTGCTTCATTTGATACGAGTATCACAGGTGTCACCTATTGCTTTTTTTAGCGTTTCTTCACAGTTTACATAGGTACATAATATACTAGAGACGTCAAACGTACCTACTTATTAAATTATAATCATGATTGCACTCAATGCCATCTTTTAATTTGGAAATTAAAGAAGTTATATTCCGCATCTACCAGGTAATAAATTCGCAACAGACAAACCAAATAACAACTAATAAATGAGTCAAACCGGAAAACGTAATATAACGTGTGCTTTTACGGTCGCATAAAATTCTCAGAGTTTCTACATTTCGATCACTAACAAACATTAAATCGTGTTTAAAAAAGGAGCGACATAATGATCATTGATTTCATTGTTTATTCTTGTTCGTAATCGTCGACGTCACTTGGTAATTACGCACTTTTGATACTAGGTACTCGCTGTTGCCGGACAAGGTATTTAACACATTTGTTGTAAACGTGATGGATTTGCCGCCATCTATTGGACATCATGAAAATAATTGTAACATTTCCCGTAATAGTGTATAACGATATCTACTGAACGAAATCGGACGATGTGACACCGATGACGACACTACACAACTTAAGCAATGTCATTTTTGGTATAAACATTCATCATATATAAGTTTTTTTTATAGGATAGGGTGACAAACGAGCACACAGTCCACCTGATGGTAAGTGGTTGCTGCGGCCCATAGACATCTTCGATTACAAATCAAAATGCAGATGCGTTGTCACCCTTGAGGACGAAGATGTAATGCCTCGTTTCCAGTAAAAAGGGTCTCCGGTTCTCTACACTCACTATACGAAATACGCATATAATACGCATTAAGCTATATATCACGCTGGTATTCTGTGAGAGCACGGTCCTTCCCCGGTCGAGCCCTCCTATTCGTGCTGCGTCACTTGAATCTGGTTAACCTATAGTATTTACAAAACTTTGTAAAAATTGTTCTGTTGCTGAAACTATAAGAGGAAAAACACTTTAAAAATTCTACCAATCAATTAAGTTAGAAGCTAAAAGTTAAATAAATCTCACCGTATCATGCAAAGTTAAAAGTAAAAGAACTTAATTTAAAAAAATGTTCCCGAATATAACCATTTCACTTTATTTGATTATGACTAACATCCAGCATGAGAATCATGTTAAAAGCTTTAGTTGCCTTTATTCGAGACAGCAGAATTTGAAGTTTTCGTAATGGATTTTTGTGATAAGTTTCACAAAAGATCGTAAATAGAATATTCGCTATAAACAAACTGCCAACATCTGTCATTTGGACACTCGATTTAATTTAGTTTTACTAATTCTAATCGAAAATTTGATGTGTCACTTCCAACTTGGTGTCTTACTGAAAAAAAGAATGTATACCTATCTTTCTAGAAATACGATCGTGAGATCTATTGTTTACAGCTAAAAGTTATAAATTAATAAACACAATGATTTTGTCTTTTCTGTTTATGTATAATACTAGCTTGCCAGACAGACGTTATTCTGCCCTTTTCGGCAATACTTTGTCATGTCCTATTAAAAATCCTTAAATTCGCTAAAAAAAATTGTGGTTCACTCATGGGCAAAAAAACTATCCTATCTCTCAAGTTGAACCAAACTGCACACGGTGCGCAAATTTGATTAAAATCAGTTAAGTAGTTTAGGACTCCATTGCGGACAAACAACGTGACACGTAATTTATATATATTAAGATAAACGAACTCTAAATCCGCCTACGTAGGACTTACTATATAACCAGCTCAGTTGCATTTTACGATAAAACACTACTGTGCTTGGAAATTTTGATATACACTACATTTCAAAGCTGTAAACTTTAAAATGTATACCTTAATTTTCGCTTTGATTTGTACTCAGAGTCCTAACCAAAACTCGGGTATTCTAATTGCTAAAATTGCGAAATCACCCCTAACCTTTGTAGGGACGGAGTAAACTTTCTCTAAGAGCAACCGGCCTGTAAGTAGCGGCAAGTGCCATTAAATCACTTACATTAATAAGAAAACAACACTAAAAGACCAAGTTAAACTGTAAATATTAAACGAATTATAGAAGTGTCTGTTTGTTAGACGAAGAAGTGAAGAGCCTCAGAAATTAAACAGTTAAAAGATTTAAAAGCTGTGTTAAAATTACCGAACGCGAATAACAATTTGGTTACACTAAAATTAGCTCAGAAAGGGATTTAAAACCGAGCATCTACGATTTAATCCGGTTGTGAAAATAAAAAAATAAAATATAACCACGTATGTATATCCTAAAGATTAATGTGTGCAGATTAAGCTGTAAATAAGGCTACAGGCGATGCTTAGGTGGTTTTAAAATGGCGCTCGTATTTATTAAAGACTATCTGTTGTCTGCGGCTCTACTCAAGTGAAGACAAAAGCCATTTCATGTCCCTTTACCACGGTGGTTTTTAGTTATTTCTGTGGGAAAAAATTACATGTGTTAATCCAATATTTTATACGCCAATATTCTAAATATTCTTTCTATTTAGAATATTCTTTCTATTTAGAATATATTAATTCTTTCTATTATAAAATTATTTTGTAACGAACATCTAAACATTTTAATAACTTTCTCATATATAATATTAGTATACATAGGCACCTATCTAAGCCCTCCGGGAGCATTTAGCATTACCAATTCTCGCCTCATTGAATTTGAATAGGGCTTTAAGAAATCTTTTTTCTCGTTTTCTTTTCGTTTAAATGAGTTTTGCTGTGCCTCCGGCTCCTAATGAACTTCGTTACATTAAATTATGGTGATCAGCGATCACTTGTAGTCGAAGGAGAGTTGGAATTGGTTTGTTTTATTTTTTATTGCTTAATAAAGACTTTGCTTAGTAGTGATTATGTTTTAATCGTGCAAGTGTAACTTGCTCCCGTAATAAAAATAAATCCATCAGATGTACGTAATACATACTTTTTTGTTTTACTACTTGTGTTTGCTTTGCGATGAATTCTGTCAATAATTTAATTTAATATTTCTCCTCGACTTCGTTAGACTTTACACAGTTAACCACTTGACATGGATTAATATCATGGTTGCGAATATATTTAAAAATTCCACCCTCGACGCTGCTCCCCGTGTCCAATCTGAATAAGTTTAGCATTTTTTTGTTGTTATTAAGAGTTTACTTGACGTCATCTGTCAGAGGTATCAAGATCCTTCAAGATTTATCCTGAGTTGGCTCTTCACACTATCACTGACGACTATATTCGAGTAACATAGTGGCTAGAAGTTTGGCTGTAGTATTGAGGCCAACGGATTCTATTCCCGGAATGAGCATTTACACGGTCTACAAAATAATATTTTCCATTCCAGTTAGTACATGTATAGTTTTCGTATAAAATATCTTGAAGGCTTACTATAAAAGAAAAATTAAATAAAGGTATGGGGAAACGTACTGTTGGAGGAAAAACATAGAAAAACTATTCTTTTGATATAATTTATCGTCATAACTAATTTATCCAATAACAGCCTTTTCATAGAATACTCGAGCGCCGAGCTTTTGAAAAGCTAAATAAATCGTAAAATATATAACTTTACTAAATTGTAGCAGTCCAATTCCGCCTAAAAGTCCATCTGATGGTAAGTCCTACCTGTTTCCGCTGCCAAATCGCAGCGTTTGCACAGTTGTGTTCTAGTCTGAAGGATATAAAAAGACAGTATAATTATGTGCCGTGAGGCATTCTGGGCATTACAGGAACTGACAACGAATCTATAGATTTACCACCATTAGGTGGTACTTACCATTAGGTGGACTAAGTTAGTTCGTTTGTCACTCCGGATAAACAAAAGAATTAATTATATTCGGACAGTTGAGATATGATCTCTGTTATCTAAATCGTCAAATCAATTAACCAATATTTTTGGATCTGTCGTATGCATGCCAACCGACAAAATTAGTTTAATCTAAAAAATAATTGCAGTGGCACTTTTGTATGTACTCACAGCTGTATGAACGATTTTTTTTTTACTTTTCCGTTCTATAATTGACGGCCGTCAATAGATCGCAGCGGCAAACTCTTTTAGGTCTGGCCGGTTATAATGCATTTAATCTATATGTCGAACCCGTTTACAAAAATCCACAAAAAGTTTCTTATAACAATATTTTTGGAATGTCAACAAATTGTCATCCCTCACCTTAAGTATTCTATTGTGATGTAATAGTGCATTAACATAGCGCAGTGACAGCATAAATACTATTTAAATATTTTTTTACAAAAATATCATTGTATGGATTAATTATAAAGAAAAAAAGAGAAGAAGCGATTACGATTACAATGAAAAACATTCCTTATTGAATTATTATTTTCTAGTGGCAATACAAGCTGCAAAGCAAGCAAACGCGAGCAGCCCAAATTCGATCCCCGCCGGCACCAGTTTAATTTTTTTATTTAATTATTCCTACAAACTTAGGTATATTACTACAGAAATTATCTAAAAAAACTGCTATCAGTTTTGCAAGATAATTTCTGTAATAGTTAGACAGGACTTCTTGATGTCCACGCTCTTAAAATCTCTATATTATTTTATTAACCCTCAATATACTGCAAATATAATTAATTAATAATTTTTGACTGCGTGAAATCCGTACATACTTATATCTTAAATAAAATATTTCGATAACATCGGAACTCTATTTGTGCAAGCTGAGTTGCTCGGTGGGTAACTGATATTTAACATTTACAAAAAGTAACTGGAAGTCTGTGCCCAGTTGTGGGGCATTTATTTTCTGTAACTTGATTTTTTGTAATATATAGGTTACCTAGACTGAAATAATCTTCTCAAATCTGAAAACTTCACAAGCCCCGGTTTTGTTTGATATGAATCAATCTTCCCAAGCAAAGTATTAACAGTCAGTTCCTAATCAATTACTTTAATTTTTAACTTAAATATATTACTTTACCAACATCACTTTGGATTTTTAAGGGCCAACCTATAACTGATGCAAAGGTTTGTATAATTCAGCTCATTAGCTCATATATCCTGGTCGTCAGTCTGAGTAAGATTATAATGTTACAGCAGAGCTTTTGGGAACGGGTGAAAAACAGTTACTAAAAGTGCTTCAGTAGCTCTTCAATTTCGCTCTCCGAAAGCTCTTGTTTTTCAAGAAAAGTGACAAGGCTCTATCGAAGAACTACAGACCGATTTCTCTACCGAGATGTATCTACGAGCTGTTTCGATAGTTATTACAAGCAACTCGTACTCAGACACGAGTTACAGTCTCTTCAACGGTGCCAAGTTGAGTCGTTATGGTGGAATCGGTGGAGAGCCTCAGCATTAAACTCAAATACCTTGTAGTGTCTCTAAACGGATAGTTCTTAAAATGAACATGGACAAGACAAAGGTCTTGTGTAACGTCCATGTCACACCGGTGCCGGTGGATGTTACAACACATTTACTCGACACGTATACCTCAAAACATAAAAACAAGAGTGTACAACCAGTACATGTTGCCAGTGATGACATATTAATTTGAAACATGATCCTTCACTGCTGGCCATAATATGAGTAAGCGCAAGGTCGCTCAGTGAGCCATAGAGGGGGCTATTTACTAGGGAGTTTCTGTGTTAGACTGACTTAGATGAATTCGCATATAGCTCAAAACTGACAATCGAATGAGAAGATAGGTTACGACGTGCTTGCCTCATACCTTATGTCCTTAATAAGCAGGCTCTTAATTTATTGAAATTTTACCTTGTAATCAGTGCCGTCTTTAAGGCAGGGCCCGCAGGGCCCTGGCCCGAGGCCCCGAGGTAGGCAGGGGCCCCACAATTTTGAAAATTTTCGATATACAACAACAAATTTTAAATTTTATAACATAATAAGAAAAATATCAAATCACACACTTGGTAAAATAGAAACAAGATTTAGAAAATTTGTTTAAAAATTTATTTTTGCACTAAAATAACAGTAATTATATACAGCTTAAAAAACTTTTTTTCCTTACATAGGCCCCAGCCAGTACCTTGGCCCATAGCCTCGTTGATCCTAAAGACGGCACTGCTTGTAATAGGATTGAGGAAGTCCTGATAAATATGTTGTACATTCTGTGGTTGTCATAGGAAATATGTAGAGCCACCTTCTCTTTTTGGTTTATTGTCATAGGGAAAGTTGAAACATTAGAATGTTAGTTTATTGTCTAGTTTTGATAATTCTGCAAATAATCAGTACACCTTAATGCTGTTCTGTTTCGTATGGTGAGTGTATTAAATAGGAGACCCCTGTTATTGGAAACGCGACGTTCCATTTTCGTCCTCATTAGTCCTGCATTTTGATTCATAATTTATTTTTAGTAAAATTCTATTCAATGGTAGAGATGTAGATGCTAATTCTTTGAAAAAAAAAACTCTGCTTCGTGTAGTACTATGATTAATAGAAAGCGTAACTTGAAACGTCACTAGTAAAGGTTTCCATTACTAAGATACTAGATACAACGTAAATACCACGTGGTTGCAGGCCTCCCTTCATTTCAGAAAGTTTTGGAACAGTTAATTTATTGTGATGTGCTACAGTACATCGCAAGGAATTCAAAGATTTCCGAAATATTTCTTTGTGGGACTCAAGATTTTTTTTCAATTTTGTATTGATTCTATGTGATAGAACATAATTATATCAGTACCTAAAATTGCAATAGATAATTTCAAGATTACTGGCTGGGGAAAAAAACCTATTAACTTATGGAACAAAATTAAAGCAAACTAAAAGTACACTAAAACTCAAAACGTAATTTCAATGTATAAATCTGTCATCTACAATCGTAGTGTGATCATGAAGTGAAACGGTAAATATGAACGTTGTAACCCTGCGTATGATTGTCAGAAGCGTGACGGATGGCGCAGCGTTGTTAGCTACACATTTTCATCGAGAGGGGAGTTTTTAATATTTGGTAGCCTGCATCTAATTGTCGAGGCAACGCGTTTTAAAATCGCAACGTTTTAAATTTTTTCACTTAAAGGGTGACATCAAAGGGTTTTAGCGCAATAATGTTAGGCGGTAATTTATAACGCTTTTATTTGTTACGATCGACGAGAATCTAAAGGATATAGGTTTATATTAAATAAAAATTATATGTCAAATTTTTCACTAACCAATATTAAAATCAGGTATTGCATCGCCATTAAAGAGTAAGATGTCCTAAACAATTTAGCTAAAGCTTATATAAAAAGTAACAGAAATCACACTAGTGTAGTTGAATGTTTTGTGGCAAAATGTTATTTGATTCTAATTAGTAACTTAACTCAGTACCTTTCAGTGGCAGTGTAAGGATATCCATTTCCCCTTATCGTCTTGTAGGTGTTGTCAGAGGTGACAGAGGGAAACTACCAGGGGATAGGCAGCAGGGATTTCGTAATATCAAATAAAAAATTAAAAAAAAACTGCGGTTGTCAACTCAACAACCTCTTTAATTCTTCCCAACAAGAGTCAAGTGACTAAGCGAGCAAGAAACTAAGGTATATGAAGATATAATATGAAACTTCAAAATAAAAACAACAGAGGACCATTGTTGCCGATACTGCCATCTAGTTTTTCAACAACGAATCTATGAACGGTGTGATATAGTAGTGTTGCTCTATTGTAGGTATATCGATTATTGTTGAAAGTTTAATGTGCTCGGCAAGTGAAGTTAATTGAATTCGGCAAGTGAATATTGTACATAACCATTTGCAATCAACTTAGAACTGAATATAGTGAACTGGAAGCCCTGAGAACTAAGATAAAATGTAATACAGCCCACACTTTCTGACTCTCTATACTAACTGTAGTCTATACTGAATCTTTTACCCTTCAAAACGGAAATAGCAGTGGGTGCATTCTGTACATAGATGGCTCTGACTCATATTATATCATCATCATCGTCATCATCATTATGTCCCTTCACAAGTCCATTGCTGAACATCGGCATCTCCCAAGGAATACCAACAAGCACCTTCATATTATATACACTGGATGATTAGAAGTCTGTACCGAGGACTTAAGATTCCAGCTTGACTTATCGTTCAATTTTTTGGTACAGATTTGTATTCATCCAGTGTCATACAATATAAATACAGCCCGCGAACCCTGAGCCCTGAGTCCAATAAATCTGTACACATCATCATCATCATTACAGCCCTTGACAAGTCCACTGATGAATTTAGGCCTCTCCCAAGAAACCCCACAAAGCACGGTCCTGAGCCACCTGCATCCATCGACTTCCTGTATGTCTTACCAGGTCGTCACTTCATCTAGTGGGGGCCGCCCTATACTTCGCCTACCGGTACGAGGCTGCCACTCGAAAACCATTCATCTACATAGTTTGTCGATTCTTCAAGCTATATGGCCGGCCCATTGCCACTTCAGCTTACTAATCTGATAGGCTATATCGGTTTCTCTAGTTCTACTGCGGATCCTCATTCCTAAGTTTATCACGCAGAGAAACTCAAGCATTTTTTATTATGTGTGAGCAGTTATGCAGGTCTAGGGAAAGAGACCTAAAAGATCTATTGCGATCACTGCTATGGCTATGTTCACTACTAAGCCCTATGTTTTCAATGAATACAAGAAGTTGCTTAGCCGTGAGGAATTTTACTTCTTCTGGTCGAAATACATAGTTTCTCAGATGTGTGTTTTGTTTGCGTATTAAGGATCACAATCAGTTAGGATGTGCAGAGGCGTTTCTTCCGTTAAGGAACAGAACCGGCACTTTCTTGAACTGCTTAGTCCCAGGATGTTTTTCTTGTGCTTTTTAAGACAACAGTGTCCAGTCAGGGCTCTTGCCAGTATACGCAGTTTAGTCTTACCCTCATATCGTTTTCATAAGCCCGGATTAAGATTATAGAATGTTTTGATGTTTTGAGTATTAGATCAGATCTTAAGTGATTTTTGTGATAAAGTTTCAAGGGTTAATGGGGCTAGGCTTTTTGAGATTGCATAAAATGGCTCGGATCCAAATTGTGTACTTTTTAAGCCCTCTCTTGCGAGCTGAGAAACAATACCGGCGCGACCCGGAACCCATCCTAAAACGATTCTGTTGTTACATCCCAGGGCGTTTATGCGGTTAACGCAGTCTCCAACTAGCTTCAGTTCACTAAGTTTTATCTCTGCGCTGGCAGTGCTGCTTGACTATCATAGTTTATATAGATTGACGTAGTACTTTTGCTGATTGATATCCGCACATTGAGGTATGGTGAGAAATTATGCCTGGAAGAGATAGGGGTGAATCTACCCAAATTCATACTAAATTTGAATATGGAGCGTTTCCCATAAATTCTAAAATCTACGTCGAGGCCCAGTTTTGACTCATGGGTCCAACCATTATAGGCTACCGACCTCACAGATTACATATCCGTTCAGCGAGCTTTCTCTCCTAGTATACTTTTATTAAAACTTACATTTTAATAAAAGTATACTAGGCTGCACTAAAAGTATCGGGAACGGAATATTTCCACTGTTCCTGTAATATTGAAATCTTTTTAATTGAAAACTCCTTGGTTTTAAAAATCGAATACCATTTATTTATTTAAAAGAAGATTCTCGGTCTTGTCACAAGGTTTTGTCAAACTTGTTTAGTCGATGAGAAAATGGAATTGACTCGAGAAAATTCAAGAGCGATGATTTATTATGACTTTCGAAGTAGTTTAACACAAAAACAGTATGTTGATCGGATGATTTCTGCATTTGGTGATAAAGCCCTATCCAAAACCACAATTTTGGAAATCGCTCTTTTGATGAATTTTAACGTAGACGTGTCAAGCTCAGTAATGATCCCCGTCAAGGTCGTCCAAAAACTGCAGTCACCCAAGAAAACGTTGATGCTGTGCGTAAGCTGATTGAGGAAGACCGACATGTGGCATACCGCGAAATTCAGGCAACTTTAGACATCGGCATAAGTCAAATACAAATAATCTTGCATGAACAATTAGGTGTAAAAAAGTTATTTTCCCGGTGGATACCGCATTTGCTCTGTGAAGAGCAAAAAGCGGCTCGCGTTACTTGGTGCGTCAGAACTCTCGAAAGATTCCACGCAGGATCCTCAAATGCTGTATACAACATCGTATCAGGTGTCGAATCCTGGATATACGCGTACGAACCCTAAACAAAAACCAGTCACAAGTTTGGGTGTTCGCAAATGAGTTAAAGCCAACAAAAATTTTTCGTTAACGGAGTGTTGCAAAAAAAATGGTGGCCCCGTTTGTCTCCAAAACCGGTCATGTTACGACTATTCCTCTTGAGGGACAAAGAACGGTTAATGCAGAATGGTATGCTAGCATTTGTTTGCCACAGGTCGTTTCTGAACTCCGTAAAGAGAACTGCAACCACCGCATCATCCTCCATCACGACAATGCGAGTTCTCACACCGCACACAGAACAAAAGAGTTTTTAGAGCAAGAAAATATAGAATTATTAGACCATCTGCCGTACAGCCCCGACCTAAGCCCTAATAATTTCTATACTTTCCCTAAAATAAAGAATAAATTGCGTGGACAGAGACTTTCTTCACCTGAAGAAGCTGTGGACGCCTACAAAACGGCCATTTTGGAGACCCCAACTTCCGAATGGAATGGTTGCTTCTATGATTGGTTCCATCGTATGGAAAAATATTTCAAATTTCGCGGAGAATACTTCGAAAAGCAATAAGTACATTTTTAAATAGTAATGTTGTGTTACTTCCTTGATACCCGAAATTTTCAGTGCCGCCCTCATATATCTGATATCTTAGATCATACATAAGACTAGTGCTTTCCTAATTGAAACGAGCATGGCTCTCAATCTACAGGAAAGAAAACTCAGACAGCCCTGGGCCTTTACAAGCTAGCCCTCACCTTCCTGTCTGAATAAAAATTAATGATAATAAAGATGGATGGACTATGTCGGGGATGATACGCGTAGGAACGGAGAGAGTAAAGAGATGGCGGCTAATAGAGCAGAATGGAAGAGAATATGCGGCCACAAATAACTAGGATAAGAGTGCTGGTGCGTATAGATTCCAATGCATGCGAGCGAAAGACCGATTCCAAACTGAGCTATGTTACTTATACCTGATCAAAGGTTCATAAAGATATCTTAAGTAACTTATGTACTAAGATTTTTGATAAATTTATCTGTTTACGTTGATGTAAAATTTAAGTAATTTAAGTGCGTATTAACTAAGAAACCTTACGCGTGTGTTTCACCGTCTAAGACGTATTTTACGCGTGTAACCGTTTTTGAAGTAGCCTTTTTTTATACGCCGTTAGTTCGTATTGGGTACTGAAGCATTATTATACGGAACAAATCCATTTGCGTCGATGTCTAAGTCCAAAACCGACTATGTAGAGGCGGTGTAAGAATGTCCACTATTCCATAGCATCTAGTTACAAAGTAGTTTACAGAGGGAAAAAAGCTAGGAGATTAAAGTTGTAAAAAATTATTTTACTTAGATCCACGTAAGCCACTCACTTAGCGGTCAGCAGGCTTTATTTCAGCAGAGGATACCTCGTGTAGAGACGAATCACGTATTATTGATTGTTGTCTTTCTAGTGCAGTGGTGTTGGGAGTAATTAGAGGTGCTGAAATTTGTGGTGACGGGGGTAGTGCACGCTGTTAAGGGAGAGCGGGACATGTTTTTCAAACTAGGTAAGACACTGCATTTTATTTTATTACTCGGATTTTCAGCAACTTCTATATAATGGATTTCCATTCAACAACGTCCTTTTAATAACAATTAAAATTAAAAGATGGGGTTGCCAGCTCGCCTGGCAAGCATGACAACTAAGACACATATAAATAGGTGAGTAGTGCATGAAAGCTTGTAACGGTAGCGGTAAGCCCAAAATATAACGCGATTATTACGTAATGCTGGTGAATAGTTTTGCACAGACAGATCTCCAAATGCATGCGGCGAGACTTACGCAACTTTAATACTTCTCGTATTAAAGAAGCGATCGGAACCAGGGCTCCAAAGTCTTTGCCAGAGATCTGTCTGCCAGTAAGAGCCAACTGTCAAAGCTGAAGACTGAGTGTGGCAGCATCGTTTCCGGGACACCTGAGATTTTGAGTGAGATTGAGAGATTCTATGGGCAGCTGTACACATCATCGTTGGATCCACACGCAAGTGTGAGTAACGATCCAAGAGCAAGTCCTATCCGACACTATTCCGACGATATCCCGGACGTCAGTCTAAGCGAGATTAGAATGACTCTCCAGCACCTTAAAAACGGCAGGGCCCCAGGCGAGGATGGAATTACAGCGGAGCTTCTGAAAGCGGGTGGAACACCGGTACTTGAAGTCCTTCAGAAGCTTTTCAATTCCGTCCTCCATGGCGGCACTACTCCAGAGGCGTGGAGCAGAAGTGCGGTGGTCTTGTTCTTTAAGAAAGGCGACAACGCTCTCTTAAAGAACTACAGACCGATTTCCCTTCTGAGCCGCGTCTATACGCTGTTTTCGAGAGTCATTACAAATCGTCTCGCACGCAGACCCGACGACTTCCAGCCTCCCGAACAAGCCGGTTTCCGAAAAGGCTTCAGTACCATAGACCACATACATACCCTGCGGCAGATTGTACAGAAAACTGAAGAGTACAATCTGCCACTTCGCCTGGCGTATGTGGACTATGAGAAAGCCTTTGATTCCGTCGAAATTTGGGCGGTGCTACAGTCCCTCCAGCGGTGCCAAGTTGACTGTCGGTATATCGAAGTGCTGAAGTGTTTGTACAGTAGGGCTACGATGGCTATCCGAGTACAGAACCAGAGCTCGAAACCTATCCAACTGCAGAGAGGTGTAAGACAGGGTGACGTTATATCCCCGAAACTCTTCACCGCTGCATTGGAAGACGTTTTCAAGCTACTGGACTGGAAAGGATACGGTATTGACATCAATGGCGATTACATCACTCACCTTCGATTTGCCAACGATATAGTCCTTATGGCAGAATCGCTGGAGGACTTAAGCACTATGCTCAATGACCTCAATAGTGCCTCACAACGGATAGGTCTTAAGATGAACATGGACAAAACAAAGATCATGTTCAATGTCCATGTCACACCTATGCCGGTAGTTGTTGGGAGCACTATGCTCGAAGTTGTTGACGAGTACGTTTACCTGGGACAAATAGTCCGACTAGATAAGTCCAACTTCGACCGAGAGGTCAATCGACGGATTCAACTCGGCTGGGCAGCGTTCGGGAAACTACGACATATATTCTCGTCAGGTATACCTCAATCTCTAAAAACTAGATTGTACAACCAGTGCGTGTTGCCAGTGATGACTTACGGATCTGAGACGTGGTCCTTCACTGCTGGCCGTATGAGGACGCTCAAGGTCGCTCAGCGAGCTATGGAGAGGGCTATGCTCGGAGTTTCTCTGCGTGATAGACTCAGAAATGAGGATATCCGCAGTAAAACCAGAGTGACCGGCATAGCCCAACGGATTAGTAAGCTGAAGTGGCAATGGGCCGGCCATATAGCTCGAAGAACCGACAACCGATGGGGAAGAAAGGTTCTTGAGTGGCAGCCTCGTACCGGTAGGCGTAGTGTAGGGCGACCCCCCACTAGATGGAGTGACGACCTGGTAAGATATACTGGAAGTCGATGGATGCAGGTGGCTCAGGACCGTGCTTTGTGGCATTACTTGGGGGAGGCCTATGTTCAGCAGTGGACTTGTGAAGGGCTGTAATGATGATGATGATGAAGTTTTGCAGACAGTAATGAGAAATTTGTTTTCCAAACTATGCCCGATTAGTTTCACACTCTCGTACGCCGTACGACACGGGTATAGAGCGGAGAGACACTTCGTTGCTTTATATACTTAATTTTGATACCTACTAACAACTACCTAATTAACTAACTTTATTTCAAGAAGGGAAATTAGGTACAATATTTAATAAAATTATGTTATATTTCGCACTGTTGTCACAACGGCATTCAGCTCAAAATTCTATGTTTAGAACGATCAATCAAGAAAGATGAAACTAATTCTAATTTTTAAATCTATGCCGAAAAATAATTTGTAAATCTATGCCGAGTTTCAATACAAAATAATACGTCACAAAGAATAGCGCACATATGCAAGATATTTCTCTATTTCCAGAAGCCGTGATAGGTAGGTAACCGAAGTTACGTCGGATAGATTTAATCGACGTTGTTTAGGCAAATAGCCTCAAACTTTATTTTGGCACATTGGAAGAGGTTCGATATTTACGGTTAATTTCAGAGGATTCATATGACGTGGGTGTTTATTCCTAAAACAAATGCTATGGTTGTTATCGGTGGACAGTGGCGGTGTTACACTCTTTCCTATTGGTTCGCCGCCAAATGCGTGTACTGCTCTGTTCCGGCCTGTTTTACAGAGCACGTATAACTACAGGCTGTGAGGTATTTCCACTTAGACCTCAGGGATAACAACTCTTGGTACACTGCAGGTATACACAGAGATCCTACCCTTTGGATACAATATAACAATGCTTTCGGGGTGCTGATGGAACTTCCGCAGTATTGTAGCGCTACAGGGATGTTTACAGCGTATGGTACAGAGCCCATTTAAAATACAGTACCCGGTTGACCGAGCTTTGCTCGGTATTTTTCGCTCGATTTTTTTAATTCGTGTGTTTTGGAAATTATATTTAGATACAAATTACATACTGATGAATTATAAATAATATTTTTTGATCTTAGCGACATAACAGAAAAAACTGAACTGGTTATTTGAATAAAAAATCATGAGTGCAATTATTTTTATTAAAATTTTCGTGTTTTTAAAAAATACTAAAAAAAGGGCTCGAAAAAAATATATTTTCTCAAAAAAGAAAGAAACTTGAAAAAAAAAATAAAAAAGTCGGTCGGTCGGTCTGGGCTCGAACCGAGGTTTTACGATTTTGTGACCGCCCATTATACCAATAAGCTATTTATAATCATTATCAAACTGTCAAAATTTACCTTCTTATTCTAACTATATTGTAGCAGTTTTTAATTGCCTAAAAACACGGACAAAAAGACATTTACTAAAAATAAATCTTAGCTAGATCGATTTATTATCCCCGAAACTCCCTGGACACTAAATTTTATAAAAATCGTTGCAGCCGTTTCCGAGATCCCGATTATATATATATATATATATATATATATATATATATATATATATATATATATATATATATATACAAGAATTGCTCGTTTAATAGTATAATAATATAATATACATAGTAAAATGAATACTCACAACCTCAAGATGCGTCAGATGGAGAACAACTCCATCTTGCGCTCCAAGAACTCAAGGCGTCCAGGGAACAGTGTGAGCTGTTACTCAGAGGAAGGGATGACAACGAAAAGGGAATAATAAATATAATTTCGAAAAATACACAGTTGAAAAGTGATATGGTTAAGTTATAAAGAGATTATACAGATATTTTAAAGAAAAGGGATGAGCTACAGGGGACATCCGAGGAGTTTGACCGATGCAGCAAAGAATATGAGGAAGCCCTCAGATTAATTGCTGCATTGCAATTACAGTTAACTGAAGCTAATGAGCAGATTTCACAATTTAAACAATACATTGATAACTTGCAAGAATTTAAAACTCCCCACCAAAACCCCAGCATTATGAGGGTAATACCTGATTGATTTTACTGTCCTATCCTGGGGCACTGGATGCAGCCATCCCAGCAAACGCCATCCTAACGGTACGCACAATTCTTAGCCTGTAATTGCCTGACCTGAATCTTGTCAGTCTGCTGATGACGGCTCTTGCCCTTGCGATACGGTCTTCAATTCTTTTTCTTCAGACTCAGGTGGTGTTACTTTGTGTAGTAGCACTTCCAGCCCTGGGAAGCTTGGCGCTAATAATGCGGCATACTGCCAGTGCTGGGTCAAATAGAATTGAGTCCGTCTCGCAAGGGTTCCGGCTAGATTCCAAATAGGTCACCAGCATTGGGTTGAAAACCCTCAGGACAGCCCGATCTGCTTGCTTAGTGATATGCGAGGAATTCGTGGTCAAACCTCGAGAGGCGTACAGTGCGTTTCCATAATTGCCTCTTCCAATATGCTTCTCATTTGCTCTTGTTCCTGGGCGACTATTTCATCGTCGTCTAAGTCAACCACAAGGAGATCTAGAGCGGCATCTACATATGCGGGTTGCTCTGCAACTCGGATAGCCGCATTTCCTGTCGTGGTATTTTCATTCGACGAGGGAACAGCCTCATGCCGTAGCCGTTCGAGCACGGCGTCATCATATATTTTTGAGCGCATGATACACCGAACTCGGTCTGCCAGATTTTGCTCGGTGACGGTAATACATGGCTCTAGCTCAGCAAAAAAAGCGATGCGTCCTATAACCCATTACGCAAAACCTCCAGCTTCTCCCCAATGTGCCCTAAAATACCCGCACCGCGCGCCCGCAATGCGTTTGAGTTCATTTTCTTCGTACTACGTATGCGGCGTACTCCACCAGAGAGAGTCAATTGCTGAATCCGGGAGGACTCCGCCGACATCAAGCCATCTAATGAGGATGGTGGATGTGAGGGCACGAGGTGGTCATGCAGCCCTTCACGCTCGATTGGCGGCTTACATGCTGTTGAGTCCAGCGCTAGCTCCAGATGCACCCTGTTGATCTCTAGGCAGCGGCCCTATGCTCGTTCCTCTTTGTGTCATTATCCATTTTATGGGCGCCAATTAACTGGAGACACTCAGGCCCGGCACCGTTTCGTGGTTCGGTCATATGCACATACAGAACCTAGCACCCTCAATTTTGCCAAGGCACGGAGCTCACAGCTCTTGGCAGGGCGCTGACTGACTGCACCAAAGTAGCATACATATACATACATAAACACTCACGCCTGTCACCCAGAGGGGTAGGCAGAGACTACAGACTTCCATTTAGCACGACCCTGATATACCTCCCTCGCGTCCACATCCATATACCTACGCATACATGTTCGTCGGTTAAGGGTACTCTTAATTTGGCCTACTTTTAGTATATGGCCAATTTGGTCGACAAACTTCCGCCTAGGACGTCCCTTTCCGACTGTTCCATTCACTTCTGCAACATATATTTGCTGTGTCAGACTTTTCGCATTAATTTTTTCTACATGACCAAACCACCGAAGCATTCCTTTCTTAATTCTGGTGACTGCATCATCTTGCAAGCCACACTCTTTTTTTATCACACAGTTTCTCACCCTGTCACTCAGATTCAGCCCTAACATACTCCTTAGCGACCGCATTTCTACTGCATTTATTCTACTCTCGTGCTTCTTCTGCCACACCCAACTTTCACTACCATATGTTAAAGTAGGAACTAATACAGCATTGTGAATTGCCATACGTGCCTTTTTGATACATTCTGACTTTTCACAATAGAGTGTAGAGCCCCATTCACTTTATTTCCTGCATTCACTCGTCGTTCAATATCCTTATCATATCTCCCATCCGTGCTGAATACACATCCCAAATATACGAACTTATCCACTTGCTCAATTAACTCTCCTTCTATTCTTATTTTACATACCGTTTTGCTTTCTTCTCTTTCAAAAACCATCATTTTCATCTTACTTGCGTTCACTTTCATGCCCCTTTCTTTTAATGACCTGTTCGTTAATGTAACCATCATTTGCAACTCGGCCGCCGACGACGCAAGAATAACTTGATCATCGGCGTACAAAAGGCATTTGATGGTTAACGCACCCATTCTTAACCCGCATTCTTCAACTTTCAAATTTTCCAAACAACTGTCCATAAATAGGTTGAACAGCCACGGGAAGCTACACAGCCCTGTCTGACACCTTTATGGATACCAAACCAGTCTGAGTAGACCCCGTTGATTCTAACACAAGCACTCGAGTCCTTATACAGAGACTTTAATGTCTGTATTAAAACAGCGCTCAACCTAAATGCGTTCAGCGTTTTCCATAACACATCCCTGTCCACTCTGTCATAAGCCTTTTCCAAGTCCATGAACGCACAAAAAAATTTTTGGTTTTTCGCCAAAAACTTCTCCACGATCATGCGCATGGAAAAGACTTGATCTGTACACGCCATTCCCTTTCTATATCCCGCTTGCACATCCCAAATTTTTTCATCAGTTTCTTTCATAACTCTTTTAATTAGTACCTTAGCATACAGTTTTCCCACAATGCTAAGAAGGCTGATACCACGGTAGTTTTTACAGTCCTGCTGTGACCCTTTTCCCTTATATATTGGGACTATCACGGCTTTGCACCAGTCTCCCGGTACCCGCTTTAGTTCCCAACATAAATTAAACAAGGTGTACAGCAGGCCTGCCACCACGTCCTCTCCAGCCCTTAGCATTTCTAGTGAAACTCTATCATATCCGGCTGCCTTACCTACTTTCATGTTTTGCATTGCTTTCATTATTTCATCCATACTTATCTCCCTATCTCTTTCATCTTCTTTCGGAATTTCTATTTCATTTAGTTCACACGTCTCCTCACTCATAAATACGCTTTCAAAATATTCCTTTCAAATCTTTAGACTCAACACTTCATCATTCAGAATACAGCCATTCTCGTCTCGTATCGCATATGATCTAGGCTGTTTTGAATGTCCCCTGGTATTTCTTATGAGTTGCCAGAACATTTTAATATTTGCCTGGAAGTTATCCGATATTCTTCTATTATTCCTATCCGTTCTTTCTTGCTTTTTCCTTTCATCTGATTCTTTTACTCTCTTATTTAGACGTTTAAACTCTGCCTTTTTTTTCAATCTCATCATTCTTACCGCCAGAATTACCAGTTTTGGTCGCTAGTAAAGCGGTAGAAGTAGCAATTTTGTCATATAACTGTTACTTCAGCGGGCGATGGGATCGTCAATTCCCTACGCCTTATTATTATTATTTGTAGAATGATGGTGGCAAACAAGTACACCGTCCACCATACTGTGGTGGTAAATGGATGCTGCAACACATAAATATTTGAATTTAATCTCGATTAATGCAAATATATTCATAGAAAAGTAGTCTCTAAATATAAGTCTTAAAAGTTTAAAGTGCTGTGGGTGTGCGCGGTCGAATCCGACCGCTTGAATTTTGACGCGCGTTGGTCGAATTCGACCGCTAAGAGATTGAGGAGCCACTTTTTTACTTTTTTTCAGTGAATTATGTCTGTTAACGTATCTATATTTTTGCTAATCATTACCTACACGAACATGTAAAAAAAAGTTAGTAAAGTTATAGCCTATATACGTCCCACTGCTGGGCACAGGCCTCGTCTCATTTCTGAGAGGGTTTTAGGGCAAGGAATAGTTCGCCGAGCTGCCCCAATGCGTGTTGGCGAACTTCACATGTCTTCGAATTTTTTTTTCTTATTTCTCAGACATGCAGGTTTCCTCGCGATGTTTTCCTTCACCGCCGAGCACGTGATGAGTCAGCACTTAAAATTGCAATTAACAATTTCATTGGTACCGGTGGGGATCGAACCCGGTTTGCTCGCGTATTGTGAAATTTACAGCGAGCGCTAACCATCTGTGCTACCACGGCTCTTGTTTCACGAACATGTATGAATATGATTTAAATATATACAGTACCGGATGTACCTAACCGTAGCATGTGTATGCATGATATCTATTAAGCTTTCAAGTCAAAACCAGAACAATACAATTCATAAATAATTTCATAAAATGCCAATGTTCTGAAATCAACTATTTATTCAATTGTTAGAGCAGCTATTCTAACTTTAGTAAGTTATCCGAGGTCGTCTTACTCGGTGCTGGAAAATCAGATTTATCTTTAGTATCACATCATCTCATTTGTGGTTTGAAGAATAAAAGTGATGTCATTTGAGAAATTTATCGATGTGCTTAAATTTTAATTCATTGTTTTATAGTACTTTTAATAAAATTGATACAAATCCTTACTCACTTTTAAGGACTAAAGGAAAAAAAGAAGAAGACGAATATCATATTATAAAGATTACTATGAAAACAATATATTATGCAAGAATATCTGTAAAATACGCAACTTTGTATAACTATTTAAAAAAGTTTAACACTTTCATAACTTATAAGTTTTAACTTTAAACTTCAAGAGAGAACAAACGTCATGAACGTCGTTAATTTTAAATAAGTTAATTTCGTAAAGTCGTTAATTTTAAATAAACGCAATATCATCGAAAACAAATTGATTTGTTATAATATTAAGACAATAAAATAATGTATAACTAAACTAAAAATGTACATATTAGGGGTATATATCCTATACTATTAAACGAGCAATTGTTGTATATATATATTTATATATATATATATATATATATATATATATATATATATATATATATATATATATATGTATATATATATATATATATATATATATATATAATCGAGATCTCGGAAACGGCTCCAACGATTTTCATAAAATTTAGTGTCCAGGGAGTTTCAGGGAAAAAATCGATCTAGCTAGGATTTATTTTTAGAAAATTTCTTTTTGTCCATGTTTTTAGGCAATGAAAAACTGCTACAATATTGTTAGAATAAGAAGGTAAATTTTGACAGATTGTCATTATTATAAATAGCTTAATTGGTATAATGGGCGGTCACAGAATCGTAAAACCCCGGCTCGAGCCCAGACCGACCGACCGACTTTTTTAATTTTTTTTAAGTTCTTTTCTTTTTTGAGAAAATCTATTTTTTCGAGCCCTTTTTTTAGTATTTTTTAAAAACACGAAAATTTAAATTAAAATAATTGCACTCATGATTTTTTATTCAAATAACCAGTTCCGTTTTTTCCGTTATGTCGCTAAGATCAAAAAAAATTATTTATATTTCATCAGTATGTAATTTATATCTAAATATAATTTCCAAAACACACGAATTAAAAAAAAATCGAGCGAAAAATACCGAGCAAAGCTCGGTCAACCAGGTACTATAGTATTATATTGGCAGTTAGTCAGGATTGTACAAAATGAAATTCAGTTATCTCTGCCTACCCTTCTGGGTTTTGGAAGAAATTAGTTCATAAATAATATATCACGAGTATCTCGATATGATATTTGCCGTTGTTACAGTCAACTCTGTCTCATTAATAAACAATCGCCCTAATATTGGCTCTTCAGTTCCGTCTTAGTTCTAGCCATGAGGTTTATTAGCTACCTGTTCATTTTAGGTCAGTACGATTGGAAAACGTAAGTTTATTGTCTTGCTCGATCCATCCGATTTTAGAAACTAGCGACTTAATTCCCAAAATAAGATTTATTAATTATTTTTCAGTCATGTGTTAATGGGTTGATTTTGTTATGTGAATGATATTTTCTATTTGATTGAATAGCGTCATGGTAGTTTGTCAAGAGTAAAGTACATGTTTGCGCTATATTTCTTAGGAAAAGCGTTATTTCTAAATAACCATATCAATCAACCAGTCGTATTCTTTATTGTACATCGAACTTGCGTTAGTAGTTGCCTTGTTAGTTTAGTCATCTGGTGGTTGTAAGCGCGATGGCTTGTCATAAAGTCGCCAGTTAAAGTCTCGTGCCGGGCTAAAAAATAGTTGTTGAGTTATTACGACATAAAATTTTCAGCAACAGCCCGGAGTTAGCTGTTCTTCACTTCTGTGCTTCGGAAAATATTATGTACCTAAAGACGTTGGTCTTCCACCAATTTTTCCCGCCGTGACAGTTTGCTGTCCTATGAGAGTGAGGGATAAAGAGTGCTAGCGCAAACACTCGGGTACCCCGTGACAGAAATTCGGTCTAAAGAACCATATTATTGTACACCAATACACAATAAATATTGATGATGAAGTAGTTACCTACTTAGGTATAGGCGGCCCAATTTTTTCAAGATAACCTCTTTTTACAAAAACAGATATTCAGAAAGAATAAAGAAGAGGAAGGTGTACTTAATTTAAAACACCGGATGATGAGATATATAAGAATTTTTGGACATTCTCAACTGAGACTGTCATCTGATCAAGACAGTATAACTCATAGGTACACTCCCTATTCCCTCTCTCTCTCTCTCTCTCCGTAATCCGATAGGATAGCAATCCGAAACCACTGGAAAATGACAAGGCGCAGCATTAATGGCTTTACGTGCTTCCCGAGTTACGGGGCTAAAACATAGCCAACTTTCTTTCTCCGAGATGCTACTGATAATTACCTAAAATAAAAACATTAAATTTCTATTGGCCGTAAAACATTAGCATGTGAGTATCCGTGCGAAATTGATCGATACGAGCTGAGTAGTCAGAGGCGTCTATCGGAATCCCCCCACTAGGACTGTAATTAGATAGCTCAAGAAACACATCCCACAGAGGGTACATGATCATTGGTAGCAAAACCTAATCGTAAACCATCATCATTATTACCATCATCGTCTTTCCCTTGTTCTTAAACAGCTCGCGACCAGGATTAGATGAAGCTGTAAAGGCTAACACGACTAACATCTCAGAATCAAGATATTCGCGCGAAACCATATTCACTTTTCACAACGACTTTATAAAATTTAGAAATGTGATTTATATTAGATATGCATCCAATACCGATACCGATGCCGATATATCGGCATCAGCGATATTTTAATGGCCCATTCAACGATACTTTTCAAATTCCGCGCTTCACATGGACGCCACACACGGTCAGTTCAACAGATTAGTTCAAGCTAAAACTGTAGATGTTTTTAAACTATTGAATTTTAGATATATTGATAATTATAAATATATCACTATCGAAGTTTTGTATATAAGTTTATTAATCGATATATCGAAAAGCCAATATTTTAAAAAATATCAACAGTTTTAGTTTTTACCTGATCAGTTGGAATTATCAGTTGAACTGACCGTGTGTGGCGACCGTTAAATGTAATGTAAACGCGTGTGTTGTCTCGTCTATTTCGTTGCAAACAAGGCACGAACTAACTATGCTCGGGGAAACCTCGCACTCGCTTAACTATCCTATTTCGCTAAGTTGATTATTGTCGTGCGTAGTATTTTTCCATTCAAATACTTGGGCCGATGCAGATGCAAAGTTTGCTAGCATTATAAACGGAGCGGAGTAAAAGTCTAAAGTCATAACTATCTTTATTTCACCAAAAAGATTCAATCAAATGGTGTGACATTGCGTAGATGTAAATTAATCAGCTCATCTAATCAATTCAAATTAATCAGCTCATCTAGTTAATTCTCTAATTATAGGAGCTCTGCTCGCTTGGCTCGCTCTGCTCCGTTGATAAATTGATTAGACAGTAAAAGAAAAAAAAACAATTCAGATTTTATTGTTTACAAACCTTGTGTGCGTTGAGCTACAAATATTGCCGAAAAAATTATGCAAATTGGCCTACCGGTTACGGAGGAGATAGATTTCAAGGAATCGTTTTCTTGCTCCATGGGAGCTCCGCTCAGTTCATTTAAAAATTAAGAATGACATTGAGTTATTTAATTTAATTAATTGATAATTAGTTTCTGTGTGCATAAATTTCAAACTAGTCGAGTCAAATAAGTAGTAGTCATGTCACAATGCTATATGGAATTATTTTGAAATTTCGATAATTGATAATTCCAAAGCATTATGCTTATAATGTAAAGAACACTTTTCACGTGGCATAAATTCTAAAAGTTATAACACATCAAACTTCTCGATTTACAGGCACCCAAGTGAATTGCACACCGCTTCAACGTCGATAAAAACCAATAACAACTACCCAGAAAACAAAGTGTGACTACCACAACGGCCCGCACGTAACGAAACAAGCAACTCTGGAGGAGATTATCGATATGAAATCACTTCATAGTGACGACAAAATATAACTTGTACTATTGCAAAGGAAATGTGTGTACGCGATCTCATATTAGTGAAAAAGTCATATCAGAACTGCTAAAGCAGCGAGTTAAAGCTGGTAGTAATAGAGATGTTAAAAGAGCTGCCGCATATTGTGATAACCACTGACATGTGGACAAGTGACTTTTCTTCGCATTCCATTGATTTTATTACGTTGACTGTTCATGGCACCAATGCAAATTTTGAATATAAAAATTACTGCCTTGAGGTTATGCCATTCGATGGAGCTCAGCATTCAGGTATCAACATAGCAAGTAATCTTAACAAAGCTTTTCGAGATTGAAGTATACAAGACCGAGTTCAAACAGTAGTTACCGACAATGCTGCAAATATGGGTGTCGCTATTAAAGATTAAAAAAACCTACGATTTTGTACCTGTCAAATGTTTGCCATAATATTCCCAATCATGCCCTTATACAGGATATATCAACACGCTGGGACTCAACACTAGAGGCATTAAGGCGTTTACTGAAACAAAAAGTTGCAATACAAGTTTATCTACCTCGTATAAAATGCAAAGTATAACTGACGACTACGGGTAATGATTGAGGATAGCTACTTAGGAGAGATACCTAAGGTCTCCTAATACATCGAGAGGCGGAGATCCGTTCGTTTTCTGGCGCAATGACGTCTCATATTCAAAATTGAAAAAAATGGATTCTGTCGCATTTGAGTGATTATTTTACACCGCAGGTTTTAACAGATTTGCAATATCGCCTTTCTCCGCAAAACTTAAGAATACTTTGTTTTTTAAACAAAAATCTCATCAATGTTAATTTTAATTACTAAAACTATTAACTAATCTCAACCTGTCTATAGTTTTAAACGGTTTTATTTAGTTTGTCCTGTCATTTGTACTTTTTATATTAATTAAAAAAATTATCTGACTTCTGTTTTCTTTATTCTACCTTCATTTTTAAATTCAAAAGCGTATCAGTATCGGTAACGCCGATATTTTTATAAGAGCAAAGCAAAAATATTTTTATATGGCATTCGTAATTTATATAGAATAGACATCCCAAGCAGCGTGCAAGCTGCATACGAGCTATATTGAAGTTGTCGTTTTTAGAGAGGCTATATTTGCTGGTTGTATAAAGACTTTATAAGCACTAGTACCCGGATGACCGAGTTTTGCTCGGTTTTTTTAAGTTACATTTATATACAAATTACATGAATAATAGTTTTTGATCTTATTGACATAATAGAAAAAACTGAACTGGTTATTTGAATAAAAAATCATGAGTGCAATTACTTTAATTAAAATTTTCGTATTTTTAAAAAATACTAAAAAAAGGTCTCTAAATAATAGATTTACTCACAAAAGAAGGGAACTTGAAAAAGAAAAGGGAAAAAAGTCGGACCCAAGACGGGACGCGAATCACGGAACTCCGATATCCCTCCCGAACAACATCCCTTCTGAACTATTACGATCGTTGGTAACCTGTCAAAATTTACCTTCTTATATTGTAGCTATTTTTTTATTGCCTGAAAACACGGACAAAAGGACATTTTCTAAAAATAAATCCTAGCTAGATCGATTTATTGCCCCCGAAACTCCCTGGACACTAAATTTTAACACTGAATTTTTCGTTGGAGCCGTTTATAGAGACCCCGATTATATATATATATATATATATATATATATATATATATATATATATATATATATATATATATATATATATATATATATATATATACAAGAATTGCTCGTTTAAAGGTATAGGATACGGTATACAGTTCCTATAAGTAAAAACTTGGCCCAAATTATACAGTGTTTTGGTGTCAGAAGCGCTGTACCGTAACAGTACAATCATAAAAGTGGTTATATACAGCTGTTATTTGGTGTGCAAGGAACCTATTATACTACAGACAACGCTGTTTCTTCTGCAATACAGTGATATGTTGCAAACTAGTAAAATTCATTACTATGCAGACGACAGCACTGATGATAAATACTCTAAGCAAAAAGCCAACTGCTGTTATCTAATGTTATATCATTTTTTTCATAAACAGATTATACTTATGCATTCGGAATGTTCTCATTAATCTTACCTTACCTTACATTATAGTATAGTTACAGGTAGATATTGTCCATATAATAATTGCTTCCCTCGGAACACTGAAAGCATACTACTATACTTTGCATCCATTATTTACCAATTAGTAATTTTATTCAATTGCCTGAGGCATCTTTTTGTGAGCGACATGATAAGATATGAGATGAATGGATACGTTCGTAAATTGATTCGTTAGTACAGAAATTTCTTTAAAAATTCATATTCGTGATGTTAAAAAACGATTCCCAACCTAGTTAATTAAACGTGACGACCGTAAAATATACCGGTTTAATGGTATTTGACATTATTTTTTATTATACATAATTAAAAATACTAAAAATTAAAAACAATATATATCTTTTCGAATCTGGGTGTGTTGTGACTGTTCTCTTGTGTCAGAGATTGTTACTAGGAATTCCTTACGATCTTATCGCATAAGTATTGCATTGAGAAGGTGGAATGAAGGGAGGGACAATCTGACTGATAGTGCACCAGATAGTAGACAACGAAACGGGCGCAATGGGTTAAACCGTGACCGTAAAAATATTAGAAATATAGGTATAGCTGAGCATATGGGTGATACTTCCTTTAACACCATATCAATTCTGCGCAGCGCAGTTTCAAATAGGCTTAATTATTGCTTATGTGACATACTTTTTAACTTTGTATGTCAGTTACAGTTCATTTGATTGTAAGTGGCTAATGGAGTCTCTGGACGCCTGCAGATGAAATGCCACACAACCCAGGGTTGGAAAAAACAGTTTTTGTTTTAATTTCATAAAACAAACAGGTCAAAATGTTTTAAGCTAGTGTTTTTATACATTTTAACTTTTTACGAGACTTTGTGAAGTAATTATTATCTTGTGTAACATAAATGGTTAATCAATGGTACTTACTAGTTATTATTCATATTATTAATGGTTACTGATTTGTTTGTCTATGATTAAATATATTTTTTGTAATAAAATAATGTTCTAATTACAATTTCCAAATAAACTTTTCCTTATAATTCCTAATTCATATGAAAAATACAACTTGTAAATTTATTTCAAGCTTTGGTATGGCTCTTAATTATTTATTTGTTTTCATTTACTTCCATTCATTTGCTATTAAAAATTTTAAAAGTTTGTTTAAAACTTATTTTAAACGATTAATAAAAACAAAGTATTGTTTCAAACTGTTTTAAAATTTGTTTTAAGCATCTGTTTCAAAACAATATGTTTTAATCTTTCCAATTCTGTAACAACCTGTAATTATGCTTGCTTTAATAATTATACCCTTGCGACGGCGGTGTAGGCACTATTATTTGGGCACAAAAGGGTAAGAAATTGGGCCTGCAAAGACGGACGCCCAGGCTGTAAAAGAGTCCTCCCATCCAGTATTCTGATAAGCTGAAAGCAAATTTCATAGACATGAATTGAGTAATAATATTATCAGTGAGTGCCCAACGATTCTGGGCTCATGCGCTACGTGGGTAGCGTAGCAACGTAGTAGATATAATTTTATGAAAATAATATGTGAAGCTTGGTATTTGAAAAAGTCCAAAACAAAGAATTTTTAATCATTAATCATTACATCTACTGCAGATGTATTATCAAGACAGGAATATAAATATTTTAATGGCTATACCTTCATGCGTTCGTATGAGAATTACGATGACGGAGTATTGAATTCGTCGACATCATATACTCGTAGCATAATGTAGATTACATTATACTAGATCGTATTTATTTATGTAGACTTAATCGGACACCTTGATAAAAAGTATTACCAAGGGCGCACTTAATGCCTTTTGGCATTCTCTCCCAGTCAACCTGGGACGTGCGAAAATAATGTTATAGGTCCCAAAAATAGAAATCTGAAAATCGGTTGTTCGATAGACCAACCCTGGAAATTCCCTTTTTTTAAGCTTGAAGCACTCGAAGATCTTCCTATTCGTTGATTTTTGATTGTTCGAGTTCAAAAATTTCGAACTCAAAAATTCCGAAGTTATCTAAAAAAAACCATTATTTAGACATTTTTAAATAACTGTCTAATTTTCTAAAGCATCGTTCGATTTTGACTTACCTGGTGGCATTCGATGCCGTTTTTTAAGTGCAAAAAAGTGTCTTTGGTGTCTGGAGTTTATTAGTCAAATATTTTGAAAGTTATTTATAAAAAAACTTAAAAAATATATTACACACACGCGCGCGCACACATACACACGCACGCACGCACGCACGCACGCATGCATATACACATGCACGCACTCACACACACACACGCACGCACTCGCACACACACACACACACACACACACACACACACACACACACACACACACACACAAACACACACACACACACACACACACACACACACACACAAACACACACACACACACACACACACACACACACACACACACACACACACACAAACCGCGCACTCGCACGGCCGGACATGCAGCTGGAAGCAATAGGATCGCAAAACACAAAGATCTGATGAAAACGGGAATTCTCAAAAAAAATATTCATTTTGAAAGCGGGAAGTTAAAAAGAACATTATATTAGAACATTATCTTAGACGTAGGGTAGGTACAAAAGTACACACCCTTCACGGCTACTACTGCTTCAGCGATAATATTGATAGCTGAGAATCATAAGACAGACAAAATATAATTAATAAGTTCAGCTTTTTGCCAGGATATTCGTAAATAAATATTAATTTGGGATTGTCAAAAGTTAAAATAATATAACAAAATTCAATCACGATTTCCAATCCTATTAACCGACATGGCCAAATTAGGTCGGGACAAAACAGACATACCATTGGGGGGATAAACAAACGTTTGAGCAGTCAATCAACAAACCCGCGATGGGACGACTAATGGAAAATGATAATGCAGCGATGGCGTACATCCGACGCACTGCGACTGTATACATTCGCCTTTAATGTCGTATGATTAAACATGAACTGAGGACTTTATCAAACTTTGGCACGCGTTTGCTCATCAGGGACGGGGACGGGTGGTGTTTGCCGATCGCGTATGGAGTCTCTACTCTCAGATAGAGCCATCAATACGTCGAGCTCGCGACAACCCTGAGTGATTGCTTGATAAATACACTGTGTCGGCAAAAGTTGTTAGAATTCTTGTAGCTTTGAAGTTGAGAAAAAGTATTCCTTTATCCACTACGCAGCGAATCCTCCATTCTGATGGACACATATCCAGAAGGAAAATGTTTCCAAGCTAAACGGATGAAAAAGAAAAAAATCAACGATAACACTTATTACTTGTGGTTTAGTGGGAGTTTGATGAGCTGTCAAAATTAATCCGAGATAAAGTGATAGTTAAGTTGCATTCAATTGGGTTAAGAATTTGTAACGTATTCGTAGTTAGTTTTAAAATATCTTCTTCTTCCATGCCTTGTCTCTTTATTTGGGGTCAGCTCTCCTTGTTTTAAGGTGAAAAGATGCTCTTACCTTGCGTTGCCTATATTCAAGCTGTATTTTTTTTGCAAATTTCGGTAACGATATACGATATACTATAACGATGATAATGATATATAATTAATGATAAAATTTATTAGTATTAACTTATAAACACCAAGAACAATATTTACCTCGTCAACAGTCTTCTTCACATTCATAAGTCCGTCAAAATCTACTACTGGACATAGTTCTCTTTCGCTGTAAGGATAATTTCCACTATCGCTGCGCTTGCCAGTATAGGCGAGGCATTACAGATTATATAAGCCCATTGATTAACATAGGACTCTTCCATACATTGTCTCATAGGGAGGATTCTGCAACAGTTGCCACGCTTAGCACAGGTTTTTATTACTTTGTGTTGTTATCAGGACGACAGTAGGCAGCAGGAGCTGCCCATCTTGAGCTATTTCCTTGCGTCGCCTCTTACTACACCCACGGAATGAAATTTGGTAATTGATATTCTTACACTGTGTTATTATTGGTGGTCGCGATATCAGAAATCTTACAACTATGACACACGCACAGGGTACACCTGTTGTCCGTTGGGGTGTTCTACGTGTGGTGTAAACGAGATGATTACACCACCTTCCATCGAAAACCATAAGATCTGTCTGGAATATCCCTTTTACAGCTCCATCAAGCTTGCAGTGAAAAAGCAGAAGCCAATGAAATTGCACTGGAATTTTAGCAAAATAGTTGTTAGTTAGATGTTAAATACCGACTTTGTAGTTCAACCCGATTCTATAAAAATCGAGCAATAGTAATCTTCATATCAAGAAATAAATAAATCAATGAGGAGTAATTGATTCAAATGTCAAAAACTTTACTAATTTATGCAAAGGTGTAAGAAACACAAGCAATTACAAGGACTGCTGGTGAAAATACGCCTCCCCATAGATTCTCTCATAGGGGGGATATTTGCCACAGTTGCCACGCTTGACAAGCGGGTAGGCAACCGCAGTTTTTTATTTTAATTCGTTAGTAGGAAGACGCTACTGCCCATCTTCTTATTTAATACCTTCTCTAACTACACCCACGGGATGATATAGGGTAGTGGATATTCTTACACCGCCATTACACGGTATCACAATTTTCCACACACTTTTTTTATCCTATACTATTAAACGAGCAATTCTTGTATATATATAAATATATAATCGGGATCTCGGAAACGGCTCCAACGATTTTCATAAAATTTTGTGTCCAGGGAGTTTCGGGGATAATAAATCGATCTAGCTAGGATTTATTTTTAGAAAATGTCTTTTTGTCCGTGTTTTTAGGCAATGAAAAACTGCTACAATATCGTTAGAATAAGAAGGTAAATTTTGACAGATTGTTAGTCATTATAAATAGTTTAATTGGTATAATGGTCGGTCACAGAATCTTAAAACCCAGGTTCGAGCCCAGACCGACCGACCGACTTTTTTTAATTTTTTTTCATGTTCTTTTCTTTTTTGAGAAAATCTGTTTTTTCGAGCCCTTTTTTTAGTATTTTTTAAAAACACTAAAATTAATGATTTCTTATATTTACGCGAACACTGTACATTGATTAAAACTACTTTTACGGATTTCTTTCGCGTTTTATTTATTTTATTTTTAACCTGACGTTTCGGGTGCTTTCCAGCACCCATGGTCACGGGGGACTGAGGTGACTGACGTCCCAATGTCAAAGTTAACCCGGAGTACCTTCAGCTTTTTTAATTATTGTCTTTGGTCCGATCTACGCAGAATGAACTAACTGTGGTTTGAAGTCTTGCAGTGGTATGCTTGGGTTTAGTTTTAATTTTATTAATTGTAGGATCCCAAGCAGGTGGTAATACCAAGCCTCTTTCTCTATTGAAATTAGGATGTTTTTTAATTTCAATAGCCTCACGTATCATCCTTGGTAGGAATCGGTGTTCTTTCGCGAGGATTTGTGGTCTATCAAATCTGATGTAATGGTTGGGGCCATCTAGGATATGATCGCAAACTGCAGACTTCCCGGAACGTTGATGCTTCACGTCAGCTATGTGTTCTTTTACGCGGGTTCTAATTGATCTCTTTGTTTGCCCTATATATGAGAGACCACAATCACAATCAAGCTACTCGTGCTCTCTGTTACAGAGAGCACGAGGAATCTGTGACAGCAAACACCTGGCCGCCGAGCTTCAGCACGTCAAGCAGGTTCTGCACGACAACAAGCTTCGGGTCCCGCGCCTCCGTCACAGTGACCGAGTGAAGCCGGCCACAGTCGAGCGTGTGCCTGCTGTACTACCTTATGTCAGAGGTGTCACAGACAAGATTGGCTACATCTTGAAGCGAGCTTCTATTAGAACATTCTACAAGCCGCCGAAGAAGATTAGTCAGTTCTTACCATCCGTCAAGTGTCATATTCCTCTACAAGAAGCAGGAGTGTACAAGCTTGATTGTGATTGTGGTCTCTCATATATAGGGCAAACAAAGAGATCAATTAGAACCCGCGTAAAAGAACACATAGCTGACGTGAAGCATCAACGTTCCGGGAAGTCTGCAGTTTGCGATCATATCCTAGATGGCCCCAACCATTACATCAGATTTGATAGACCACAAATCCTCGCGAAAGAACACCGATTCCTACCAAGGATGATACGTGAGGCTATTGAAATTAAAAAACATCCTAATTTCAATAGAGAAGGAGGCTTGGTATTACCACCTGCTTGGGATCCTATAATTAATAAAATTAAAACTAAACCCAAGCATACCACTGCAAGACTTCAAACCACAGTTAGTTCATTCTGCGTAGATCGGACCAAAGACAATAATTAAAAAAGCTGAAGGTACTCCGGGTTAACTTTGACATTGGGACGTCAGTCACCTCAGTCCCCCGTGACCATGGGTGCTGGAAAGCACCCGAAACGTCGGGTTAAAAATAAAATAAATAAAACGCGAAAGAAATCCGTAAAAGTAGTTTTAATCAATGCACTAAAATTAAAATAAAAATAATTGCACTCATGATTTTTTATTCAAATAACCAGTTCCGTTTTTTCTGTTATGTCGCTAAGATAAACAAATATTATTTATATTTCATCAGTATGTAATTTTTTCTAAATATAATTTCCAAAACACATGAATTAAAAAAATCGAGCGAAAAATACCGAGCAAAGCTCGGTCAACCAGGTACTATTTATTTAATTCATAGAGTTTCATTTTAAGTCCGGTTGCTTTAAAATAATTGTCTAGAGTAAGAGTGCAACACAACATTTAAGCGACAGGCTGGGCGCGGATAGGTAGGCGGATAGGTAAAAGTGTTATGCCTAAATAATATGTGGAAAATAAACATGAAAGTTCTAGCTATAGACTATAATCGTGAATATAAACTAAAAAGGTCAAAAACAATTAGTATCATCCACAATCAAATATTATGCAATCAAACAAACGCGTTCTTCGCGTTTCAATAGTACGCTAGGTTTATACATTACTAGGTTTGTACATTATATTTAATCGATCCAGAAATTCTGGACTTACCATTTTGAAGATGTCATTCTGTTTGCTACCTGTGATTATGAGATTTGTTTAAATCGAGTTTTGTGGTGTCACAAAGTATATAGCACATACAATTTTTCGTCATAGATAACAACTACTTTTTAGGGTTCCGTAGTCAAATAGGAACCCTTATAGTTTCGCCATGTCTATCTGTCCGTCTGTCCGTCCTCGCTTAATCTCTGTGACCGTTAGCACTAGAAAGCTGAAATTTGGTACCAATATGTGTATCAATCACGCCGACAAAGTGGTAAAATAAAAATTGAAAAAAAATGTTTTATTAGGGTATATGTAAAGTGGGAAGTGATTTTTTTTAATTTCAATCCTAACGTGCGATATATTGTTGGAAAGGTATTTAAAAATGAGTAGGGGTTTACTAGAATCATTTTTTGATAATTTCAATAATTTCGGAAATAATCGCTCCAAAAGTAAAAAACAACCCTCTAACTTTTGAACCATAAGTTTAGAAAATATGAAAAAAATCTGAAAAGTAGAACTTTATAAGGACTTTCTAGGAAAATCATTTTGAACTTGGATGGAAACACCCACCCACTACCGGGAGCAGTTGCAGGAGCGCGGAGCGCTGCTGGAGCGCGAACATAATGGATGCCCACCTTTAAACTCATAAGTGGGAACACTTATTGCGACGGACGGAAAACTACGGAACCCTACACTGAGCGTGGCCTGACACGCTCTTGGTCGGTTGTTTTGTCTTTGATATTAAACCACAACTACAATGTATATTTCTATGGTCTTATTTTCTAAGCAATTTTGACTTGAATGGCAAATGAATGTGCTTAGACTCAAAAATAAACGTTATACAATTTTTTTTAGACATAATACGAACCAATAAATGTTAAAATATTAACTTGGTTCTCTGCATCTTATAGATTAAGTGATACAAAAATCAACAATACATCGTAATATTTCCAGTTGAAAACAACTAAAGCAGGGAACAAACTGCTATCGTGCATAACACTATGCATTAATTACTGAAACGTTGAATACAACGTAGTTGGAATACTCAATACGTATATATTTCGGTTTTGTAGCAGAGATGGAAATTCCATCTCCGATATTAATTCCCTATTTTCCTTACAATGAATGTGAATAACGATGTCTGAAAGCGCGATGGATGTTTATTACCGTATGTGAGATTCATTTATCATTTCCAGGTTTTCTTACCTTTGAATACGTTTCATTCGCATTACACGAGGGCGGCACTGAAAATTTCGGGAATCAAGGAAGTGACACAACATTACTATTTAAAAATGTGTTTATTGCTTTTCAAAGTATTCTCCGCGAAATTTGACACATTTTACCATACGATGGAACCAATCATTGAAGCAACCATTCCATTCGGAAGTTGAGGTCTCCAAAATGGCCGTTTTGTAGGCGTCCACAGCTTCTTCAGGTGATGAAAATCTTTGTCCACGCAATTTATTCTTTATTTTAGGGAAAGTATTGAAATGATTAGGGCTTAGGTCGGGGCTGTACGGCGGATGGTCTAATAATTCTATGTTTTCTTGCTCTAAAAACTCTTTTGTTCTGCGTGCGATGTGAGAACTCGCATTGTCGTGATGGAGGATGATGTGGCGATTGCAGTTCTCTTTACGGAGTTCAGAAACGACCTGTGGCAAACAAATGCTAGCATACCATTCTGCATTAACCGTTCTTTGTCCCTCAAGAGGAATAGTCGTAACATGGCCGGTTTTGGAGACAAACGTGGCCACCATTTTATTGCAACACTCCGTGAACGAACAATTTTTTTTGGCTTTAACTCATTTTCGAACACCCAAACCCGTGACTGGTTTTTTGTTTCGTGTTTTGGGTTTGTACGCGTACATCCAGGATTCGTCACCTGATAAGATGTTGTATACAGCATTGGAGGATCCTGCGTGGAATCTTTTGAGAGTTCTGATGCACCAAGTAACGCGAGCCGCTTTTTGCTCTTCACAGAGCGAAAATTGTATTTGACTCATGCCAATATCTAAAGTTGCCTGAACTTCGCAGTATGTCATATGTCGATCTTCCTCAATCAGCTTACGCACAGCATCAACGTTTTCTTGGGTGACTGCAGTTTTTGGACGACCTTGACGGGGATCATCTCTGAGCTTGACACGTCCACGTTAAAATTCAGCAAACTAGCGATAAATTGTGGTTTTGGATGGGGCTTCATCACCAAATGCAGAAATCATCCGGTCAACATACTGTTTTTGTGTTAAACCACTTTGAAAGTCATAATAAATCATCGCTCTTGAATTTTCTCGAGTCAATTCCATTTTCTCATCGACTAAACAAGTTTGACAAAACCTTGTAACAAGACCGAGAATCTTTTTTTAAATAAATAAATGGTACTCGATTTTTTAAACCAAGGAGTTTTCAATTAAAAATATTTTAATATGACAGGAACAGTGGAAATATTCCATTCCCGATACTTTTAGTGCAGCCCAGTAACCTTATAGAATTAAATGTACGGAAAAAATTCGTTGGACGTGTTGGTGACTTGGGACCGTGTTCAGTGGTAGAGTCATAAAAGTTACAAAAAGTTACAGCCTATATACGTCCCACTGCTTGGCACAGGCCACCTCTCATTTCTGAGAGGGTTTTAGAGCAAGGAAGTGTCCGCCTCGCCGCGCCAATGTTTGTTGGCGAACTTCACATGTCTTCGAATTTTTTTTTATTTCACAGACATGCTGGTTTTCTCACAATGTTTTTCTTCACCGCCGAGCACGTGGTAAATCAACACTTAAAATTGCAATTAACAATTTCATTGGTGCTGGCGGGGATTGAATCCGGTCTGCTCGCTACTGTGAAATTTACAGCGAGTGCTAACCATCTGAGCTACCACGGTCCAGAGTGGCTCGATGATAGAGTCTTACTACAGCTATATTATTAGTATAGTTTAACACGAAGGGGTTGGCTCGAGCAGGGGAGGACCAGGTTTTCACAGAATACGATAGTCTGGTGATCTTCTGTCTACCTGACTCACAGATGGTCGGAGGCAGTAGAGTCCTAGGGTGAGTCATTGGCCGGTAGTTTGGACATTGCGAAGGCCTCCGATCGGGTTTGGCACAAAGCACTTTTTTCAAAGCTCCCTTTCTATGGGCTTCCCGAGAAATTGTGCAATGGATCATCAATTTTCTTGCAGATCGGAGCATCAAGGTCGTTGTAGACGGTGCATGTTTCGATAACAAGCCTATTAATGCTGGTGTTCCACAAGGCTGCGTGCTATCACCAACAATGTTTCTTCTGCGTTTAAATGATATATTGAAAACCGGTAACATTCATTGCTATGCGGATGACAGCACTGGTGATGCTCTATGCACTGACCATGCCAATATTTCTTGGGAAAACGTCGCCAAGTACCGAAACAATCTTGCGTCTAAAGTCGAGTCTTTGCCGAACAAAGTCTCGGATTGCGACCAACTAAATATCATTACAGCCCTTTACAAGTCCACTGCTGAACATAGGCCTCCCCCAAGGTATGCCACAAAGCACGGTCCTGAGCCACCTGCATCCATCGACTTCCTGCATGTCTTACCAGGTCGTCACTCCATTTAGTGGGGGGTCGCCCTACACTTCGTCTACCGGTACGAGGCTGCCACTCGAGAACCTTTTTTCCCCAACGGTTGTCGGTTCTTCGAGCTATATGGCCGGCCCATTGCCACTTCAGCTTACTAATCCTTTGGGCTATGTCGGTCACTCTGGTTCTACTGCGGATATCCTCATTTCTAAGTTTATCACGCAGAGAAACTCCGAGCATAGCCCTCTCCATAGCTCGCTCAGCGACCTTGAGCGTCCTCATACGGCCAGCAGTGAAGGACCACGTCTCAGTTCCATATGTCATCACTGGCAACACGCACTGGTTGTACAACTTAGTTTTTAGGTTTTGAGGTATACCTGACGAGAAGATGCGTTGTAATTTCCCGAACGCTGCCCAGCCGAGTTGAATCCGTCGATTGACCTCTCGGTCGAAGTTGGACTTACCTAGCCGGACTATTTGTCCCAGGTAAACGTACTCGTCAACAACTTCGAGCTTAGTGCTCCCAACAACTACCGGCATAGGTGTGACATGGACATTAAACATGATCTTTGTTTTGTCCATGTTCATCTTAAGACCTATACGTTGGGAGGCCGTCGTATCCGTTTTGATACGTGGTAGAGCCATGCTACAGTTATATTAGTAGTATAGTTGTAACACGAATGGGTCGGCTCGACCGGGGAAGGACTACGCTCTCACAGAATACCAGCGTGAAATAGTAGCTTAATGCTGCTGTATTTCGTATGGTGAGTGTAGAGAACCGGAGACCCTTTTTACTGGAAACGAGGCATTCCATCTTAGTCCTCACGGGTGACAACGTATCTGCATTTTGATTCGTAATCGAGGATAGATGTAGATGTCTATGGGCCACAGTAACCACTTACCATCAGGTGGACTGTGTGCTCGTTTGTCACCTTATCCTATAAAAAAAGGCACTATTGAGGTCATTGAGCATAGTGCTTAAGTCCTCCAGCGATTCTGCCATAAGTACTATATCGTCGGCAAATCGAAGGTGAGTGATGTACTCGCCATTGATGTTAATACCGTATCCTTTCCAGTCCAGTAGCTTGAAAACGTCTTCCAATGCAGCGGTGAAGAGTTTCGGGGATATAACGTCACCCTGTCTTACACCTCTCTGCAGTTGGATAGGTTTCGTACTCTAGTTCTGTACTCGATAGCCATCGTAGCCCTACTGTACAAGCCCTTCAGCACTTCGATATACCGACAGTCAACTTGGCACCTCTGAAGAGACTATAGCACCGCCCAAATTTCAACGGAATCAAAGGCTTTTTCATAGTCCACATACGCCAGGCAAAGTGGCAGATTGTACTCTTCGGACTTCTGTAAAATTTGCCGAAGGGTATGTATGTGGTCTATCGTACTAAAGCCTTTTCGGAAACCGGCTTGTTCGGGAGGCTGGAAGTCGTCGAGTCTGCGTGCGAGACGATTCGTAATGACTCTCGAAAACAGCACGTAGACGCGGCTCAGAAGGGATATTGGTCTGTAGTTCTTCAAGAGGGCGTTGTCACCTTTCTTGAAGAACAAGACCACCGCACTTCTGTTCCACGCCTCCGGCGTAGTGCCACCATGGAGGACGGAATTAAAGAGCCTCTGACGACTTCAAGTACCGGTTTTCCACCCGCCTTCAGAAGCTCCGCTGTAATTCCATCCTCGCCCGGGGACTTGCCGTTTTTAAGGTGCTGAAGAGCTATTCTAATCTCGCTCAGACTGACGCCCGGGATATCATCGGAATACTGTCGGATAAGACCCGCTCTTGGATCGTTACTCACAATTGCGTGTGGCTCCAACGATGATGTGTACAGCTGCCCATAGAACCTCTCAATCTCACTCAGAATCTCAGGTGTCCCGGAGACGATGCTGCCACACTCAGTCTTCAGCTTTGACAGTTGGCTCTTACTGGCAGACAGATCTCTGGCAAAGACTTTGGAGCCCTGGTTCCGCTCAATCGCTTCTTCAATACGAGCAGTATTAAATTTGCGTAAGTCTCGCCGCATGCATTTGGAGATCTGTCTGTTCAGTTGCCTGTATGCTGTCAAATCTGTCGACGATTGCAGCCTCATCTCCCGTCTAACAGCCATGAGATTAAGAGTGTGATCGGAGAGCTTTTGTGTTCTTCTGCGGCCGGTCTTGCAGAACTTAGCTCCGACCGCATGGACAGTTTCCACGAGCTTGTCATACATATCGTCCACTGCATTGCAATCTTCTAGGCACTGAAAGCGGTTACGTAACTCGAGCTGAAAGGTTTCGGGATTCTGGATTAGAGCACGAGGGGGACGGAGCGTTGACTTCATTAGACGAGACCTCTCCAACTTAACGTTTAGGTTCAGTGTGCCTCACGGCCTCACGGGCGCATTCGGTGATCGCTGCCAGTTTTCACCCTTGCGATCACTGAGACATCACTGAACAGTTGGCATCTGGTCGTCATAATGAAGTCAATCTCATTTTTTGTCGAACCGTCGGGGCTCGACCATGTCCACTTCCTGTGGGGCCGCTTCTCGAAGAAAGAGTTCATCATAAAGAGTCCCTCTTTCTCCATAAAGTCGGCCAGCTGCTGGCCCCTACGGTTCCGTTGCCCTACTCCAAATTTCCCTACCTTCAGCTAACCGCTTTCTCTTGTGCCTAGTTTTGCGTTGAAGTCTCCCATCAACACCGTGTAGTGGGTTGTGGAGGAATGTATGGCTCTGGAAATATCCTTACACATTTCCTCCACCTCCTCATTGGGATGTGCCAAGGTTGGTGCGTAAACCTGTATGACCTACAGCGAATACCGTTTGGTGATTGTGAGTATCAGGTACGCGACCCTCGTCGACACACTCCCAATCTTTACAACGTTGTTGACGAGAGACTTGTGGACGATAAATCCGACACCTCCTTGGGACAGATGGTCGCCCTCCCGGTGATAGAACAAGTTGCCGGACTCGAGGATTACCGTGTCCTCCCCCTCTCTTCGGACCTCGGATAACCCAATAATATGCCAGCGCAACTTGTCTACCTCTTCTTCCAACTCTAGTATCTTCTCGTCAGTCCTCAGAGTGCGTGCGTTATATGTTGCCAGGTCGAGTCGTCGTAGGTGGCAAGCGAACCTCCACCGGAGATTCTTAGCACCCCCTGCCCCGCCGTTACCATGGTTGCCACCGTAGCCAGGAATAGCGGAGGCGTTTGTTTGCGTCGTTACTCATGGGGAGATATTTGCCATAGTTGCCACGCTTGGCGAGCGGGTTGTCAACCGCAGTTTTTTATTATCTCACAGTTGTTATCAGGAAGATGCTGCTGCCCATCTCCTGCCTGTCTCCCTCTGTCGCCTCTTACGACACCCACGGGAAGATATGGGGTAGTGGATATTCTCAACCACCACTACACGGCACAACTAAATATAACTAAATATAGTCCAGTTTAATCCTCAGACGACACAAGTTTCCCCGTTTACTTCTAAAAAGATCACGATTGTCGGAGCTCTTCAGTTTCAAGGCACTCCCTTGTTGACCCAGTCAGCTCAGTCGATGCTGAGGATTCCAATACTCGTAGTATTGGAATCCTCAGCGTCATCGACATATCGAATGACGTGCAGTTTCGTGGTCACTTGGAAAAGAAGGCTTAATTGGGCTCAGCAGAGCGTGACAGTATTTATGCCGGTACACCGCCTGCAACTTTACAAGGCGCAGGCTCAGCCACACATGGAATACGGTTCCCATCTCTGGGTTGGGGCTTATCATTGTCAGCTCCTTCCACTTGACCGCATCCAGCGCAGAGCGGCTCGAATCATCGACGACCAAGTCCTTTGTGATCAGCTCGATTTACTGACGCTGCAAAGTTGCATCCCTTTGCATTTTCTTTCATATCTACAAATGGAAGTGCTCTGAGGAATTGTTCCAATTAATCCCAGCCGCTAAATTTTATAAACGCACATCTTGGCAGAACTCCCGATACCATCCATACCATCTGCATGCTTGGCGGTTCACTAATGTATGTTTCACTAGAAGTTTTCTTCCGCTTACGACCACTCTATGGAATAGTTTACTATCGGCGATATTTCCGGACCGATACGATTTAAGGACCTTCAAGAAAAGAGCTTACTGATTTCTAAAAGATCGGCAACGGCAACGCACCTGCAATTCCCCTGGCGTTGCTGCTTAATAGGCGGCGGTAGTCACATACCATCAAGTAAGCCGTATGCTTGTTTGGCCCACTCCTATAAAAAATATGGATAAAATCATCATCACCTTATCACCAGGTGGGATTGTTCGTTGTTCTTACTTCTATAAAAAAAATTAAACAATAGAATACGTGTTAAGTAAATTACGATTCGTAGATAAATAACCCTGCATATCTTCTGCGTGAAAAGTTGCCCCGAAGAGTTTGCTGAATTTCGATTGTGAAGGTTTTCAAACTACGACTATAAAAAGTTACGGCGATATGTGAGATGTGTTTTGTCAACGTCAATTCTTTTTTATCAAAAGATGATAACATTTACGTTATCGTATTTATCTTTACATCTTTATCATATTTTGATTTTCAACAATGGTTCTCAAGAAGGAATGCCAGATCGAAAGACCAAAATATCTGGAGGAAATATGAAAGTGACGGGATTATGGGGTTGTGGTCGGGAGAAATAAATTTTTAAAAGTGTAAAATAAAAAGTTTATTTTTTTAATTATTGACTACAAAAATAGTTAACGCTGCTGACAATAACTAATTTAAGTAGGTACACCTAATTTTTAGGTTTCCACTTGTATTTGGTATTGGACTTTACTGAGCCCACCAATTTGGAAACTTTACAAGTATTCAGAAAAGATTTAAAATTCAAACAATTAACTTCAAAAACAGTCTAATTATTAACTCAGCTTTTATATAATCAAAGGCAGCTATGAAGGGAAGCGAAACTGTTTGTCAGGAGATTTTAAGTTTTGTCGGGAGTCCGGAGATCATTTAAAATTTCGGGAGAATCCAGACGAATCCCGCACACCTGGCAACCCCTATTCTCGAGTGGCAGGTGGCAGTCTCGTACCGGTAAATAAGGTGCAGTGTACTAGAAGGGGTAACGGCTTGGTAAAACATGAAGGAAGTCGATGGATTAAAGTGGCTTATGACCGTATTAAGTGAAATTCCTTGTGGAAATGACATTCCTATGTTCAGCATAGGATAACTTAAAGGTTGTAATGCGGATCACAGATGGTCGCTATATAACATTTTAACTAAAACTTTCCTTATTCTTTTATAATTTATTTTTATATTATTTTGTTTACGATTATTTAAAGCTTCCCCCCTGTGAACAACAAAGTTCTGATTAAAGTACTATTTTAGCAGTTACTTTAGGTGTATTTTTAACCAAGTTCCAAAAAGGATGAGGTTCTACATACGATTTCTCGGAAATAGCTGATCCAATTTTTAATAATTATTATTTTAATGAATAGATTAAACATCATTCCCATATAAATTTAAAGAAGAAATCTCACTCCTATGAATAAAAATTACACGACATGCTAGTTGTTATTCATAATTTCGTATAACCTTAAAAATCCTATTAGCAAAACCAAGTTCAAAGAATTATTCCCACATAACAGCTTCTGATGTCGGGGCTCTAATCCATCAATGCACTCTGCCTTAGCACCGCGACTTCAGAATCAATTAAATGGAAATTATTTTATGCTTTTTTATTTCGAAGTCGGTTTTACTTTTAAATACTTAATTACCGTTATATAGTTTAAAAATTAATTCCACCTTAACCGCATCTAAACGTATTTATCACTTAAACAGATTTTTTTAATCAATATGGATTATAAATGATACTTATTGAAAGTCACTTATTTCATTTATCACTGGTTCTCAAAAAAAACCTCTATCCTGGGAAGAATCAGCAAGAAGCCGATCGGGACTATTTTTCTTTAAATAAGAGCTTACATTCGTTGTACGTTACAATTAACAACACAAAACAAGTTAGAAATAGCTTGGTAGCGATCACCCTTTCCAGTGATTATTATCATCCATAATAAATAAACGTATTTAGGTACAGTTATTTTTACACACATTTATTTACACTTTTTATTTAATTATTTTGCTATTGAATTATGTCAACAGGCGCAAATTAATACACAAATCTTCGAGAAAATAAGCAAAATAAATAATTTTCTTCGAAACAACTTACATAGAGCTTTCTTCAAATTGGTCATCTAAGTTTAGGATCAAGGTTTTATATTGGACTGTGGACCAGGATATCAAGGCAATGTGACGCGTTTCGGCGCTTAGGGAACAGGGGAGGCTAACTCGGACTTGATATAACGAAAACAGAGTCAGTACTAGGAATTTATAAACTAATAAGATGTGGCAATAATAAATATAATATTTTATGTTGTATTTTGGGTTATTATTGTTAAGAAATAATTACATATAGGACACACACGGTTTTAAGAGACGTACGTAAGGTACGTGGGAGTAGTATGGTCACCTTAGATTTTGCTGCCCTATAAAACTTAAACTATGAGGAAGACGGAGACAAAAACATAAAGTCGTATACTATAACCAATATATTAAAAAAAAATTGCGAGCAAGATTTGGCAATAGTGAGAAACACTTCGGAAAATCAACTTAAAAAACTAACTACACTATTTGATTGACCGATGAAGAGCTATCGTATCATGAAGCCATCTATGCAAACAAGGCTGTAGTTTTTGAGTTATAGGAAAATGACCATATTAACCGAATTACCATATTACCCTCACGCACTATAGTATAGAGTACCCTAGGTTTAGGAATCATTTTAACTATATTCACAGAGTTTTGGTATTGAAGCGTACTAGCGTAGTAGTAGCGTGTAAGCGTAGGTATTTGAAATTCTCTTTACGAGCCTTTTTAAAGGATAGGGTGACAAACGAGCACACAGTCCACCTGATGATGGTAAGTGGTTGCTGTGGCCCATAGATACCCACGTGTATCCTCGATTACGAATCAAAATGCAGATGCGTTGTCACCCGTGAAAAGTAGGATGGAATGTCTTATTTCCAGTAAAAAAGGTCTCCGGTTCTCTATACTCCCCATACGAAACACAGCAGCATTAAGCTAGTATTTTACGCTGGTATTCTGTGAGAGCGTGGTCCTCCGGTCGAGTCGACCCATTCGTGCTACGATTATACTACTAATATAACTTCAGCATAGCTTTACCACGTATAAAACGTTTATTTACTCTTTATTTGTATGTTATGAAAATGATGAAAAATGTTAAAAATGATTTTACAAAGAGGCCGGACGATATTCCCTCAAATTAAAATTCAAATTATAGATAGGTAGGACGTATTTCAATTAATAATGCTCATGACAACTATCTAAATTATTTCTAAGTCATATACCTATAGATTATAAGTATAAAATATACCGATTTAACGTGATTATATTTTAAATCCTTTGTATTTGTGGCCAGGTGCCAAATTTAATAAAATGTTAAGTGCGGTAATAACGTATTATTTTGCTTTGTTATATACGAGTACTAAATAATAATATGATCATATATCATTACAGTGAATAATAATATAAGTGAATGGTTATAACACTACAATTAAACTTTTGTAGTAGAATGCCACGTCCAAATATAGTTCGCGCATCCTGCGAACCATTCACATGGGCCGCGCAAGATGCGACGGGCCTCTGCTCCGCCATCCGTCAGGCTGTCGTGCGAACGCCACTACACGGCTCTGCACTTAACTTCACGCCAACCGTACATGTGTCTACAGAGGGGACTTCTACTTGTTAATAGTTATGAAGGGTCGCGCCGAGTGGTCATCCCGCAACAGACACCCAATTATGAGCATCATCATGACAGATTGCGACGATTTGAGTCAACTACGAGGTTTATATAGATACAGCTATTTATTATTTGCGTTTCTCTTACTTGTTGATTTGTTCATATGATAGATTGACTTCTTTATTGAAAAACGTTGAGTTTTCCGGTACGGTCCGTTTAGCAGTACAGAAAGTGCAACTCGTCGTAACTTGCCGAACGCATAGTTTTTCAAAAAGCCCAATTTTAACATGCAGATCAAATATAATAAAATGGAGTGTAACGGATAACGAAGCATTATTTATTGATTATAGGAATTGGGCGATTGATAAAAAGTTATAGTCTTTGCTATATGGCCATTAATGTAACGCTACAACGTTGAAGTCCTCCGGGTCGATTTTTGACACGGGTGATCACTTCTGATTCGATCAAAAGTAATCCGAGTAGCCAGGTAATCTAAACGTACACTCTCACTCGTCTGGCATATAGTACGTAAGGGTACTCGTACTATGGTGATCCGGTTCATATGGCCACTTTCTTATTACGCAAAAACTACAGCCTTGTTTGCATAGATAGCTTTGTGATACGATAGCTCTTCAACCGTCAATCGAATAATAAAGCAGCAGTTAGCTAGCAGTTAATAATGGATTGAGCCTACTATCTGTAGTCCGTCTACGCGATTCGGACTGACTCACATTCTGTAGGGCAGGAACGCGTACTCTGGTTTCCACGAAAGATATAAGTACTGTAGAATTTAGGCACTTCCATCAACACCTACTCGTGTGAAACAAATAGGAAAACATATAACCTCAACCAGTTTCTTCTGAGCAACAAGCAAACCTGCGGGCAAGCATGTTCGCTCTCACGTACAACACTTTAAGTTCGCGGTCAATGTCGGAGACTGACCGCGAACTGGGTCCCAATTACAATAATTATAAAAGGAAAGAAAATTAATGGGTTCCGCCTGCTACTAAACTTAATACATAACTTAGGCTTTCACCTTATAATATAGTCTATTAAACCGAAGTAAAGTTTTACTTAGTTTATAGTTTTTTTTAATTTTGTTTTAAGGGGGGTTTTTTAGCGGTAAACGCGCAAACTTGTGTCTTCTGGGGATTAATTTGGACTAGATTGAGTCGCCCCCAGTCCAAGACTTTGTTTAACAAAGTTTTGACTTCAGACACACGTTTATCCCGGTACTCTGCGACGATTTTCCGGGAAATATTGGCACGGCCGGTGTATAAAGCATCACCAGTGCTGTCGTCCGCATACCAATGAATGTTACTGTTTTGCAACATGTCATTGATATGCAGAAGAAACAGCGTTTTTGTTAGCGACGACAAAGTGAATTCGAACATTTAATATTAATTATTTATTATCAGTGAATTAAAAACTAAGTGTTAGCATTTAATCATAATTATTTCTTATCAGTGATTTAAAATTAGGTGATGGTATTAATCTTAACTGTTTCCTATTTATAAAATAAAGCTAAGTGTAAAGACTGATTAGTGCTGAAAAAACAGGAAAGTAAATTAAACACTTCTATTTTTATCTTAAAGTGACTTATATGAATCTATTTAATATTATTTAGGTCTGATTAGAACATTAGACGCAAGTATAAGCTTATTTTCTAGTAAGATTTCTTTTATCATAACTTTAAGAGCTATTTAACATATAAGTGATTAATATAATTCTTTTTCCTTTAAAGTACTTCAAAAGAAACATTAATATGTCAACTAATCGCTGTATAATGTTATTTCATTATGAGAAAGATTTAAATTTCATGAAAAAATATTGTATAGATTCTTAAGCATAATTCCTGAAAAAGTGTTGTACATTCCTACCTCTTGGCGGCGCCACTTGTATGTTCGGCAAAAAATATAGTCCTACTCCGGAGCTAAACCGTGAGGCGACCGCGAAACTATTTTTATTTTTTATAAATGTAAAATAAAGGTTTATTGAATGATTTATGTTTAGAATAATAGAAATAAGTTGTATCTATCGTTAGGAATAAATATAAATATTGTAAGGAATGTTTTACCACGTTTATTAAGGAAATTGTGAATCTCTCTTAGAAAAGGTTACTCGGCGCTCTGATTGGTCAATAGATTCACTAATGCCGTATGCGATTTTTTCTTAAATATGATTGGTTACAGCCGCTTATAAAAAAGGGGCGTTTTTCGTGGTAAATTATTCCAAATCCGGCAATGTAATAATAAGGAATCAAGAAATAAAACAAGAAGAAATTCTCAAGAAGTGTTATTTATTGCTCATCTAACTGTTACTGTATGCTCTCCAGTTAACATCCCGCCAGCAAACCCGCTCTATTTATCAACGCTCCCTTATACGAGCATTTACATTGGTCCTTCGAGAAGCCGGATCGGGTTTAAGGAAAACTAGGAAGATGCCTTCAAATACAAGATCAAAATCAGTGCAGTCGAAGACTACGAGTGAAAGCAACGCCACTACGGGTACCAGTACGACGGATTGGAGCATGAATACGCCGAGTGATTCTACAAACACGACGGCTACCAACACGTCAACTTCAGATCGATCGACGCTTACAAGAGCATCGCCCAGCAGCGTACACAGACAACCCGTACTTCTTAACAAAAACATTGCCGGAAAAGAATCAACACCGGGGGACGTAACCCATACCACCCCCCCGACACGCACCGTCGAAGCGTCAGTTCCTCACCAAGAAGGAAGTCATCCAACGCCGCAGATTCAAGAAAGAAGTGTCGCAATGAAGACTCTGCAACAGCCTCACCCTAAGAAGACGACCCGCGATCCAGACACGCTTTCCGTTCGCTCGTCGCATAGGAAGAGAGCAGAAGCGCAAGCAAAGATGACAATGGCATTAAGGGAACTAGAATTGGCAGAAGCGCGGTCAAAAGTTGCTCAAGCGGAATTAGAACTTCTCACCGCGGAATCAGAAGAGGAAGATGGTGCCGGAGAAGAGCTGTTCGAGCGAACTCGAGAAGTCGAACGCTGGTTCATCCAGACCGGAGACATGCCTAATAAGAACCACAAACCAATAGAGGCAGAAGAAAAGAAAAGTGACATCCAGGAACTAGCTTCAGTCATACTAAAGCTATCAGAAAAATCACGTGACACCGTTTCACCGAAGCACCTAGAACTACCTCACTTCAACGGGGCCTGCGAAGAATGGTTAGCCTTCAAAAGATCATACGAGGATACGGCTGCTTCTTTCAGTAGCAATCAAAACCTAGCACGCCTCAGAATAGCGATCCAAGGAAAAGCTAGAGAAGCCGTCCAAAGCCTGCTATTCACCGCCGAAGACCCACGCGAGGTGATCAAGGGACTAGAAGCAAGATTCGGAAGACCTGGAGCACTAGCATTAGCAGAACTAGAAAAAATGAAGAACCTCCCAAGAGTCGGCGAAAACCCGAGCGACATATGCATATTTGCAAGCAAAGTAAAGAACGCAGTCGAAACAATCAAAGCCCTGAAGAAACCACAGTATCTCAGTTCACCTGAAACGCTAAGAGTTATAGTAGACAAGATGCCGACGTCAATGAAGTTCCGTTGGTTCGCCTACCACAGAAGCAGAAGAGACGAGGAAATTCAGGAGCTATTACTTATCGAAGCGTTCCTAGAAACAGAAGCCGACATGTGCGGAGACTTCGCCCCGCCCGAAGCGCCCTCAGAACAAAGAAGAGCAATAAGAAAACCCGTTCATTTGGTTCAAGAAGTGTCAAAAGAGAAATATAAGAAGTCGTGTCCGTTCTGTGGGGAAGAACACTTCGCATTAGAATGTAAAAGGTTCAAAGAAGCCAACCTGAATGGAAAATGGGATATGACCAAGAAGGCAAAGATATGCTTCAAGTGCCTTCGATTCAGACACTCAAGAATCAACTGTAAAGCACCAGTCTGCAAGCTGTGTAAAAGATGGCATCATACCATCTTACATTCTGACAAACCACCGGAGTCGATAGAAAAAGAAGCAAAAGACACCAATAGCATCTCAGAAGAAAAGATCGCTTCAATCCATAACGCCAAAGGAGAAGAAAAGGCCTACCTAAAGATGATCCCCGTGAACCTCTATGGCCCAAAAGGACAAGTGCGCGTATTAGCACTACTAGACGAAGGGTCAACGGTCGCACTCTTAGACGCATCAATTGCTGAAAAAATCGGAGTCGAAGGAAAGAAAGAAAAACTCACGATCGAAACCGTTGGCGGAAAGGTGTTAAGAAAAGATAGTTCACAGAAGATCGAGTTCAAAATAAAAGGGGCTCATAGAAAAGAAAAGAGAACTATCGTAGCAAGAACCATCGACGACCTGAAGCTGTCTGAACAATGCATAAACAAGGACACCGTGAGAAACTGTGAGCACCTGAAGGCAATTGAAAATCAACTCCTCTACGTCTCCGAGAGGCCCAAACTACTGATAGGCCAAGACAATTGGGGACTGATAGTGACAAGAAAGCTGAAGAAGGGCAAACCATCGGATCCTGTAGCTTCCCTCACGAACTTAGGGTGGGTGTTACACGGATGTGAAACAGGAACAACTGCCACAGTACACTTCACTCATTATGGCAGAGCGACCACTGGCAAGGAAGACATAGAAGACCTCGTCCGAGAACACTTCCAATTAGAGTCTCTAGGGATCCAAAATCGTTCACCATCTAACGACAGCGACAGAAGAGCACTAGAAACCCTCGAGAAAACTACCAAGAAACTGCCAAGCGGTCAATATGAAACGGGACTCCTGTGGAAAAAAGAAGATGAACACCTGCCCAACAACTACAATCAAGCTGTTCGACGCCTGGTTAGCATCGAGAAAAAATTGGATCGTGATCAAGAAGCAAGAAAGCACTACGAGGAGCAGATTCTGAGTCTAATCGAAAAAGGATACGCAGAGAAGGCTCCAGAAAACTCTAACGAAGGAAGGACATTCTACCTACCCCACTTCGCTGTTGTACACCCAGTCAAGAAGAAGCTAAGAATAGTGTTCGACGCAGCTGCCAAATATGAAGGAAAGAGCCTCAACGACGCCTTGCTCTCGGGCCCGGACTTGCTACAATCATTATTCGGAGTACTGCTGCGTTTCAGAGAGGGACCAGTAGCCGTCATGGCAGACATACAAGACATGTTTCTTCGAGTAAAAGTCAGAGAAGACGACCGAGACAGTCTCAGGTTCCTGTGGCGCGGAAACCGAAGAACCGGCAAGCCTGAAGAGTATAGAATGTCTTCAATCATCTTCGGGGCAGCGTCATCACCTGCAACAGCCATATACGTAATGAACAAGAATGCAGAGGAATTTAAGAACACTCATCCTGAAGCAGTGAAAGCAATTAAGAGAAACCACTACATGGACGACTATCTGCAGAGCTTCGCATCTACAACCGAAGCAAAGAAAATATCCAAAGAAGTGAAAGACATTCACGCAAGAGCAAACTTTCATCTGAAGGGATGGGCCAGCAACAACTCGGGGGTAATATCAGAGGTAGAAGACGCAAACAAAGAAAACTCCTTACAACTGACCAAGGAAGAGAAGACTCTGGGACTAAGATGGCTGGTGAAAGAAGATACATTAGCCTTCAACGTCGGGCTACGCAACACGCCGGAGGACCTGCAAGACGGCAGAAGGACTCCAACAAAAAGAGAAGTCACAAGCGCAGTAATGTCCACCTTCGATCCAATGGGTTTTGCTACACCAGTTCTAATACAAGGAAAGAAACTAATCCAAGACATCTGGCGAAAGAAAATAGACTGAGGTTGAACACATCATCAACTCGAGACCTCTCACCCCGATCAGCATGGACCCAGGAGACGAGGAGAGCCTAACACCGAACCACTTTCTGCTGGGAAGATCATGCGGAGCTATGGCGCCGGGAGAGTTCAGCGACACGGAGCTCATCGGAAAGGCAAGCTGGAGAACCACCCAGAGACTCGCAGACCACTTCTGGAAAAGGTGGATTAAAGAATACTTACCTCTCCTGATGCCAAGGAAACTCGAGGGGAAAGAAACCAGAGACCCAAGGGAAGGAGACATCGTGCTAATAGTGGACGCCACATTACCGCGAAACTCATGGCCTCGCGGTGAAATCGTCAAAACCTATCCCGGACCAGACGGAAGAACCAGGGTGCTGGACGTGCGGACATCAGGCGGAATACTTCGCCGTCCAACTCGACGTGTCATCGTGCTGGTGCCAGCGGAGTCGTCGCCTCCAGAGGATGCAGTGCTACGCACCGTGGGGGAGAATGTTAGCGACGACAAAGTGAATTCGAACATTTAATATTAATTATTTATTATCAGTGAATTAAAAACTAAGTGTTAGCATTTAATCATAATTATTTCTTATCAGTGATTTAAAATTAGGTGATGGTATTAATCTTAACTGTTTCCTATTTATAAAATAAAGCTAAGTGTAAAGACTGATTAGTGCTGAAAAAACAGGAAAGTAAATTAAACACTTCTATTTTTATCTTAAAGTGACTTATATGAATCTATTTAATATTATTTAGGTCTGATTAGAACATTAGACGCAAGTATAAGCTTATTTTCTAGTAAGATTTCTTTTATCATAACTTTAAGAGCTATTTAACATATAAGTGATTAATATAATTCTTTTTCCTTTAAAGTACTTCAAAAGAAACATTAATATGTCAACTAATCGCTGTATAATGTTATTTCATTATGAGAAAGATTTAAATTTCATGAAAAAATATTGTATAGATTCTTAAGCATAATTCCTGAAAAAGTGTTGTACATTCCTACCTCTTGGCGGCGCCACTTGTATGTTCGGCAAAAAATATAGTCCTACTCCGGAGCTAAACCGTGAGGCGACCGCGAAACTATTTTTATTTTTTATAAATGTAAAATAAAGGTTTATTGAATGATTTATGTTTAGAATAATAGAAATAAGTTGTATCTATCGTTAGGAATAAATATAAATATTGTAAGGAATGTTTTACCACGTTTATTAAGGAAATTGTGAATCTCTCTTAGAAAAGGTTACTCGGCGCTCTGATTGGTCAATAGATTCACTAATGCCGTATGCGATTTTTTCTTAAATATGATTGGTTACAGCCGCTTATAAAAAAGGGGCGTTTTTCGTGGTAAATTATTCCAAATCCGGCAATGTAATAATAAGGAATCAAGAAATAAAACAAGAAGAAATTCTCAAGAAGTGTTATTTATTGCTCATCTAACTGCTACTGTATGCTCTCCAGTTAACATCCCGCCAGCAAACCCGCTCTATTTATCAACGCTCCCTTATACGAGCATTTACAGTTTTGATAGCACGCAGTCTTGTGGAACACCAGTGTTTAAGGGGCTTGTAATCGGAGCATGCATCGTCTACTACGACCTTGATGCTCCGATCAGGAAGATAATTTATAAGAAATTATTGTAACATAATTTGCTCATATTCGAGTAATAAAATAAAATGATGTATCCTATCCTACCCACTCTGAAGAGCACCTCTCAACCTCCATAAATTGCATGCACTATACCCGTAGCCGCCACTCCCAGTACCACAGTACACTTTCGGTAATACGATACGTGTTTCGCCTCTACACGAGGTATCGGTCGGCATCTGTACAGGAGGTAAAGTAGTCTCTGCGGTGGCTGAAGGCTAAGTGAGCGGCGAACTGAAACATTTGCTATTTAATACAACTCGCTGATCAACGAGTTGTATAAATAGCAGCGTATGGAGAGGGGTGAGAGTGCTAGGAGTGGTGGTGATGGGATTTGTTGTGACTAGGATAGTGTCAGCCTCCGCAGAGTCTACTTCATCTGACGACGCGTCGTGTAGAGGCGAAACACATGTAGTATTATCAAGGATGGTGTGTCGTTCCTAGTGTGGCGGTGCTGAGAGGGGTGGCGCTGGGAGCGGTGGTGCTGAGAGCAGTGGTGCTGAGAGCAGTGGTGCTGAAAGTGGTGAAGTGCACGCAACCGAGGGAAAGTGGGAGGTGGGTGCTCTTCATACTGGGCAGGACACATCATTGTATTTTATTACGCGGAAGTGAACAAATTAAGTTTTAACAACTTCAATATAATGGATTTCTGCAAAGTAGCGCCTGATTCTTTTGGCGTAACAATCGACCTAAAACTTAACGTGGAACTCTCACCCTAGCAACGTACATATGTCAAAGTTGTTCTCGGTACGTGCAGTCGTATGGTTGGGAAAAACTGGGAACTATATAGTGGACATGGTAATAGAAAGGGGGAGTGGGCGGAGCCCGTGTAGCCACTAAAATGTCATTAACATGTTAATTCACACCTATAAATTTCAACACAATCAATCGCATGAAGGTTAGAGAACAGGTGAACGATCAACTTCATCTACTTGTACTCATAAACAGCTAACTTCGCAGTCACTACTCATCGACGTCAGCGCCGCTATACATTCTACAATTTTCAAAGACAGGCGGGCTATGCTTTAGTACGTAGTGATCGTTCTCCTGTTCTCTAATGATTCATGATCAATCGTTGCCAATTTTCGTGTTTAGCGTCGCTGCGTGCAAATTATTTAAAAAATGGCAAATAGTGCAACAATTACGTGTCGAAAGAACAGCGGGTAATGGAATTTAAATAAAGCAGACATATATTTCAACCAGTTCGTCGAAACTATTTATATTTTGTGAATATTAGAAACAAAAATAAAAAAAACATTCTCAAAAGTCTAAAATGTGTAAATTCGCTCAGTCTGTCAATACAGCGAATCGGGTTTGTAGTAGTGATAATGCGACGTAATTGCTTATATGTGTGCTCCCGGCGACACCGATGCTCGTACAAAATAAGGTTGACAGCCATTCTATTGTGTATTCTATGTAGTAGACCCACCCTTCAGAGAAGACTGTTATGTGTATGTGTGTCGGTAGCCTTATATAGTAGACCGATGGGTCAAAAATGGACCTCGACGTAGACTTTGGAATTCACGGGGAATGCCCCAAATTTATACTGAATTAGGGTAGATTCACTTCTATCTTCTAGGCAGAAATTTCAATCATACTTCAGCGTGCGGAAATCATTCTGCAAAAACATTACGTCAATCGTATAATCTATTTAAACTCTGACAGTCAGCACTGCTAGCGCTGAGATTAAACTTAGTGAACTGGAAGCTAGTTGGTAACTGCGTGAACCGTCTAAACGCCTTGGGATGTGCTTCTGATGTAACAACAGGATCGTTTTAAGATGGGTTCCGTGCCGTGATGGTGTTGTAGCAAATGAACTTGCTGATGACTCGCACGGGATAAAGAGCACACAATTTGGAACCGAGCCATTTTGTGGAATCTCATAAAGCCTTGCCCGATTTACAACACATTTGGATTCACCGAGTTTTTTTTAAATATTTTTATATGTGTTTGTTATGATCCAAAGACATTTAAGTTATATATAACTAAATCTCTTTGTTATAATCTAAATTGAAACTACGAAGACACCAAAGAGCTTGAGAAAATTACATACATACATACATACCAGGCGGTCCCATAATGAACTGGCCTGATATAGTTCAACGCGACATGTCGCTACATGTTGTGTTGCATTAAATAGTACGTTTATCGTGCACTTAATATAAGAAACATGCATCGACATGAAATACTTAGTCTTAGTTTAACAGGCATTTGAATAACGAGAGTCGCGTATTTTTTCAAAATGTCGAAAACTGAGTATCGAAGTGTTATAAAGTTTCTGTTTAAAGAAGGTTTATCCCCTGCCCAAATAAAAGAACGATTGGATGGCGTGTATAAGGAGTCTGCCAGCTCCTATAGCACAGTGAAAACTTGGGTGAAAGAGTTTCGCCTCGGGAGAGAAACCGTCGAAGACTTTGGCCACGACGGTCGACCTGTGGAAGTGCTCACTCCCGAAACGATTGCTCTTATCGAAGAGGAGGTTCTGAGTGACCGCCGTTTGAAGATTAGAGAAATTGCAGCAAGGCTTGGGCTCTCTAAGACTACCGTTCATCGCGCGATCCATGAACATCTTCACATGAAAAAAGTGAGTGCAAGATGGGTACCGAAACTTCTTTCAGCGGTACAGAGACAGGAAAGAGTGCGCTACGCTTCGGAGTTTTTGGATCTTTGTGGCGAAAATCCAAAGACTGTGATCGAGCGGCTAGTGACTGGTGATGAAACTATGATCTTGTATTATGATCCACAAAACAAGCGCGAGTCAATGGAATGGCGTTATAAGAGTGAAAAGCCCCCTAGAAAGGCAAAGGTGCAACGCAACAATCGACTAAAAAACTGATGTGCACAATATTTTGGGATTTTCAAGGCATTTTGATGGTAGATTTTAAAGAACGTAATACAGTCGTGAACGGCGAATATTATGCTTCTTTAATATATAAATTACGATACAAGATAAAGGAAAAACGAAGAGGCAGGCTGTCTAAAGGTGTCCTGTTGCTCCATGACAACGCCCCTGTTCATACCGCTGGTGTTTCGAAGGATGCAGTTCGTCAATGTGGGTTCACAGAAGTTCAACATCCACCTTACAGTCCAGACATGGCCCCGTCCGACTATTATTTATTTCCAAATTTAAAGCGGGACTTAAGAGGAAGAAAATTTTCAAGCGATGAAGAGTTGCAGGCGGCCGTCTTCAGTCATTTTGAGGATAAAAAATGTGATTATTTTTATAAAGGTTTAGAGATGTTGATTCACAGATGTCGGAAGTGTGTTAGTATTCATGGTGATTATATTGAAAAATAAAATTGGTTTCGTTTCATTTCCTTCATTGGTTCATAGTTAGGCCAATTCATTATGGGACCGCCTACGTAGGTATAAATACTGAGACTAACAAAGATTATTTTATATTGGTCAGTTTAACTGAGATCATTTAATCATATACTGGACAAAAACGTATTATGTTTTGGGGTTGTGCTCATAAAATTAAATAAAAGAAACAATTTAGATAAATCAATAATTTTATTTTTTCCTTCATAGCTTGTATATAACCATCTTCAATAACAATTATTTTAGAGTATATATCGAAACTAAAACCCAAAACTATACTAAGAATATTATTTATAAATATTGCTAGTAAATACAAGAAATATATGTATAAATGTAAACCGCACACCGTTTGGGGTTATGTATAATAAACAAATCCAAACATCATCACATAATAATTAGTTGATTAATTATAATTCATTTACATTTATAAAATCGATTAAAATACACATAAAAATTCCAAGAATGAATGAAGCAAAAACAAAAGGCACATAATCTGTACTCGATCTCTTATCTCTCGATCCTTTAAAAAATTACATAATATTTTGCTTCCACAATCACAGCCCAACACGACTTAAATATAACAACAAAAATAATTTTATTGTAGATAAAAATTAATTTTAGATACATAAATATTAAAAAAACTCGCAAATTTGACCCACAACAAAACCTTCGTAATTAAGTAAATAGACAAGTTAAAATATAGTACGAAGCCAAGAAGTTTACCCATCCCGCCTTAGGAGGCGGGCAGCAACATTCGACTAGCACTTGTTTTTAAACCTTTCATTAGGTTAGGAGCATCCACTTCACAGTATAATTTATAATTAAGCTAGTAAATCCGCATTTTGACATGCATGGGTGACAAACAAGTAAGTACACGATTAACAGCAGTTTACATGTATCCCAAGTATTAGAACTGCACTGCGATTATGCAACTCACGTCAACTTACGTCCTGTCCTGTCCACAGCATCCACTTACCTGTTGGTAAGTGGATGCTGTGGCCCATAGACACCTATCCTCGATTAAGAAACAAAATGCGGAATGCGTATCACCCCTGAGGACTGAAATGGAATGCCTCGTTTCCAGTAATAGTTTTTAAGCTTTGTAAGAGGATATCTGGGGTACAAGTGATTTGAAGAATAGGTCTTAAACGATCTATTATAGTCGCTCTGTGCGTAAACGAACGGGCTAGGCGACCGAGAGAGACAACTGATGATTATACTTACGAAAAGTTAAAGAAATCATCATACCGTATGTTTTAATGTTCAAAAAACGACCGATTTTTCAAAAAATATTTAAGAAGATTTATGGCTATGTTCGTATGCTTTCTTTTTATTTTTGTGTTCACTAAATTTGTTTCCTGTGCGTCTAGTAATGGTGGTATAACTGAGTAATTACAATAATTAATAACTATATTGATTTTTAATCGAGGATAAATATGTCATGTGTGTGATGTCTATGTGAAACAGCATCTACTTAACATCAGATACATTGTGGACTCGTTTGTCACCTATATTCTATAAAAAAAAGGAAATTAGGTCGTGATTCTTATTATAGATACTTTTATTTTGTAACTATATAATTAATCTTAAGACCAAACTTGAGCCAGTAAGACAAGGTAAAGAAAGTAAATTAACATTCACTGATTAATCAAGAACTTGTTTGTTGTTAATAATGGAGTCAAAAAACAGAACCATAATAAACTACTTATTACATTTATATAATTTGCTTAACAATTTACACGAAATTTTGTATTTTTATTTAGATAGATCATACAGACCTCTGAATGTCTTTAGCGCCGAGTAAACCTCGTTCGCCCAGGTACTAATAATAAATGAAATAAATAGTTGATATAGAAAAATGGGATGATTAGAAATTCACGATGAACTGAAGTTTCGGTGCTCTCTTACTGTTCTCGTAGTAATAATTCCGCATGCAGCACAGTCTGGGTTTTTACGTTCTTTATGTCTCACTGTTTTTATTTTTGATTTCCAAATATGTTACGATCCACAAATTACATAGAAATCGTTGTTTCGAAAAAATTTGTACCATATTCCATAGAGAACGACTATTACTACAAAAATATTATTATTTACTTCTTTTACTATAAATATAGTACCTAATTTTTATATATTTTGTACGTTTTTAAATTTAAGAGTTATTTAAATTTTGAATGATAAATTTTAAAACATTCATTATATATTAGATCAAAAACAAAAAAGAAATTGTATTACGCCTAAGATTAGAAAAATATATTATCAAAAAATATATGTCATTAAATAAAATCGAGTCTGTTACTTTGTAATAGACTCGTTTTTATACTATTCCGCGTAAAAATTAAGCTCTATTTTTTAATAACAAGACTAGAACAATGCTTTAGTTTTAAATTGCCTTTTTTGGAGTTTGATGAAAGTGATAAAAAATAAGATTAGGCGCACAATGGATTCTCTTTTCTAACAAAGTATATTTTTATATAAGAAATATCAATGCCAATTCGTCATTTTGGACTTCTTCAAAGTGCTTTTAATTATTGTATAAAAATAGTTTAACTAGAAAATATTTTCTAGATATTCAGCATGTCTTACCCTAAGTGGCTCTTTTCTAAGTTGCACTCATTTATACTTAGTTATTAATGAGTACACGTTAGTACAATATATTTGATTTTTAAAATTGAATCTTATAATTTGTGTTTTGTACCATCTTATTAAATATATTAAATACTTTAATACATTTTTCTGCAGAAAACTCTTGTAAATACGTCTATGAAAACTTTTTGAAAATGGGGAAGCAACAATCAAAATAGAAAATAGTTCAAAACTTTCACAGTCTTACGGTCTCGGGTTTAAAGAAGAGTCTTTGTCATGAGACCATCGTAAGATTATTTGTATTAAGACCGTAAAGGTTATCTTAATATTATTACACCCTAACTTTAAACAACACCTGGAATCAATATGAATATAACCCACTCTACGTCAACATCACCGGTGCATACGATTCGAAAGTGAGTTTACGACACTGGATTAGCCTAAGAAGTAGAATCAAGAAGCAGGTAACAAAATTTAATTGGTTTTAATTCTGACGTCCAACTTTAATTCCGACATGAATTATTTAAAGTTTTCATTTTAGTAAAAAATGACTTGAAAACTCTTCTTCTTATAACAAAAACTGGTTTATAATTAGCCTCAGGTTTAAACTAAGTAGAGTCTGTTTCAATAAGGAAGCCCCGTGGGAAAATATGCGGACTAAAATGTAAAATATAGATTATGATGGTAAATGTCAAATTTCGCGAAATTTGAGGCGCCGCGGATGAGGTACTTCTTTCATGACAAACAAACCTCATTAAACCCGACCAACTATTAATTGTTTGTAATAATACTCCAAACTTATAATTGCTGTCCACGAGAACAGAGTTACGTCAAGATTTTGTATTATTGTATTGAAAGTGATTTTTTCATTCGTTCAACTATAACTACGATAGTATTCAAATATTAACTAAAATAATTAGGGTTATTACATAATATGCTTGATGTTAATGGTGCTTTGATGTGATATTACTGTAGTTTGCAAGAACTATACAATCATTTTCGAAGTTTTACGAATGAAAAATTTCATAAGTAACAAATATATTATTTTTTGTGTCTGTTTGTTAAATGTGTATTTATTGATAATATATTGTCATAAATACATTTGGCAAAATTCATTAATTTATAAATTATAAATGCGAAAAAATAGAATGAGCTTGATTTCCTTACATTGACTAACATTGTGAACTTGCTCGTTGACGTACTTGACATTATAGAAACTTATAATAATAATAATACAAATGTCCAAGAGTTAATAGGATTTGAAGACAAGAAAAAGTATACATAGTACCCATTGTGTTATCTATTACAGGTGTAGTCCCGAAACATCTTCACTTATAGCCTGAAACTACAAAATACAAAAGAAAATATACACATACAATTACAGAAAGCCGCCATATTAAATACGTGACGTATCGTAAGATTTTTTTACAAACAGTTGAAAACAAAGTATCCGAGAACATAATTAGCTTTAATAGCGGCCGCAAGGCTTGAAAAAATAAATAAAAACAAATGGAAATTAAATAAAGTTTTCATCGTTCCAATTGCACTTTCAGCTACAGGATTATTATCAAAATATGGGCATCACTCTCTTAGCTTCGTCTTTAAAAAGGGAATATTCTATTACAGTGTACATTTATACTAGTTTTTTTTTACAATTAATACATATTGATTAAAATTTGTATTTCACTTTCAATTATAAAATCTGCTTAATTTCAAAAAACACCTTCTAAAATAATAATAATAATCATAATCTTTATTGATATACATATTACACGTACAAAAATGTACAGTGGTCAACAGCCCCTAAACCAGGACATTACATATAATACGGGTAGTATTTCGGTGCTAGGTTATAAAAATATCTACATACTATAATCCGAACGCTTCATGAATCCGAACAGGGTGTAAATATTGTGTGTTCGGATTATCGATGCCCTACTGTATTTACTTTAGTTATGATTATTGTTATCATACGTGGCGGTAAAGTTGGAAAAATACTAAACTTTGAGCTAAACAAATCGATAAATGATAAAAGTGTTCATATTTCGTGACGGATTGCGTGGAAACTGTAAGTGATATCGCTTTTGTATGCATAATAGTTCAGGGATGTTTCATCAGAATGATATTGAAAACTTTCACTTTACTATTTAATTTTACTTATGAAACATTTTTATAAAATTATAACATCTAGAGAATTTATAGGCTTCTTCATATGCTTCGTTTACATGTAGATTATTATATATTATATACTTTTAACTATATATATATATATATATATATATATATATATATATATATATATATATATATATATATATATATATATATATATATATATATATATATATATATATATATATCTTATGCAGTTACATATAAATTAATTTAAAAAAAAAAACTTAATACGCAATACTCAATCACAAACATTAAAACCTCAAACATAGCTATTCGCCAATAATGGTGAATAGAACTGAATTAACTAAAAATAATGATTATAAAATTTTGCTTCTTTAGAACTATCGACAATAAATAGGTAATATATAGCTAATATTTATTGTTTAAAGTTATGAAGAAGCACACTCATCTTAGGGTTGACTTATTTTACTAGTTAGAATATGCAAACTCAACTAAGTTTTATTTGTTATAGTCAATCTTTGAAATGTAAACTGAATGAGTAAAATGTAATTATTAAGAGTAATGTTCCGAAACGTTTTCAGTATACTGCCGAATACAAATGACGTCATCAATTGACACTATATTATACTGGCGTGCCACCGCCATATTGTGTCGGATATCCAGCCGTAATAAAACAATTTTTATTTGTGTGTGCGCTGAATGAAGCATGCCAGAATTTGTTTTTATTTATTCAAATACAATAAATTATAGAATAATTTCTGGTATCTCCATTAGGAGGTGTGGTAACACATAATGGGAAATTTTACAAAGGTGGTGGGGGCAACACTCTCTCTCTTGCTAAGTGTGTTCTAATAAAATTCGTGAATTAATTAATTTCGCGTTTCAATGAACATATCAAATTATTATTATAACCCAGTAATATAAATAACTAGAAAAATCAAATACAACAGTGGCGACGAGGTCTTAAGAACAACGTGTGCAAATTACAAAACATTTCATCGGCGTCGGCGGACATCTCGTCTTGCATAAAACTGCAATGACTGGTGTGTTAAAAATTTACAGCAAGTAATTTCATTAATGTAGTAATATATGGAAGAGCTTAAAAAGAAAATTAAAAGCGGCAAAACTTCTTGGATACAATCAGAAAATAAAGAAACTTTGTTAATTTTAGCTAGAGCCCTAGGTATATTAACTATAAACCAAAACATTAATATTGAAGAACTACGAAAATTGTTAAGGACATACGTGAAAACAACACAAAAGCATTCGCTTGAGGAATCATTACGAATAAACATGGCCAATATATTACCATCAAGCCTGGATAATTTTAGTGGAGGTAATTGGAATAGTTATTATGAACAATTGAACTGTTATATGTTGTTACATGATATATCAGAAGAAAAAAAAGTGCCAATGTTACTTACAAAATTAAGTAGCAATGTTTATGAAAATGTATCTGGTCTTTGTTCACCATTGTCTCCAATTAAACTTACATATGAAGAATTGTGTGAAAAGTTAAACAACTTTTATCACCCAAAAACAAATGTAGCTATGTTTAGAGCGAAATTCAAAGATAGGAAACAAGAACCACCAGAATCTATAAAGGATTACATGCTGGCACTGCGAAAAATGACAAGAGATTGTGCTTTTACTGATGTGAATGAACAACTAAAGGAAAGATTGTTAAATGGTGTCCATAATGAAACTATTAGATATGAGCTCTTAAAAATAGCAGAAAAACCCCTAAATTAATTAGTATTAACCGCTGAAACTGCAGAAATGGCATACAACTTAGCACACAAGGACACAAGTAAGACTGTAGAAATGTTTGCTTTAAAGACAAATTCCAAGCCGCAGTTTAAATATTCCAGTAAAATTAACCAGAACCAAACATCCACAAGTGGCAATAAGTGTTTTTGCTGTGGGAAAGTGGGACATATGCGTTCTCAGTGCTCATTGAGAAATAAATATTGCAGTGAATGTGGACAGAAAGGACACATTTTCAGAGTTTGTTCAAGGAAAAACACAAATGTGAAGACAGTGTTGGTCGATCAGGTAACTAGCCAAAGTGAAGAAGTGGAGGAAGCCTCATGTACCTACAGTGAAAAAAATGATAAATTCCATATATTAAATGTGCAAACTAGGAAAAAGGTACCCTCTATTTATTTAAAAATAAAAATAAATAGTATTTTGCTTGACTTTGAAGTTGATACTGGCTCAGATATTACGACTATAAACATCAGTGATAAAAATAAATATTTCCCTAATTTAAAACTAGAAGAGTGTTGCCTTACTATGATAAACTATAACCAAACAATTTCAATCTTTAAAGATTTATATTCTAGATTTGGTTACCCGCTCCATTTGGTGGTGGATAATGGTACAACTTGGACAAGCAACAAGTTTAAAGAATTTTGCAATGTGACAGGTGTTAGGATAAGTTACACACCACCTTACTATCCGGCAACAAATGGGGCGGCAGAAAGATTTGTTCAAACTTTTAAAAGCCATGTAAAAAAAATTGTAGAAAGTGGTCATAATTTAGAGTATGCCATAAATTTATTTCTTTTTGACTACCGAACAAGTATTAATATAATCACCGGTGTTAGCCCTGCAAAAACTTTTAAGACCACCACCAATTAGTGCACGATTACAAATGCTTGATGAAAAATTAAAAAAATGTAGTCGAGGAAGCAGGTTGGTAATATTTAGGGTGGGGGAAAAGGTGATGGTAAGGGACTATAGAAATAAGGCAAAAAAATGGATTTGTGGGGAAGTAAAGCAGTGTTTAACACCGGGGGTGACATAATTGATTGAAGTTCAGGGGAGACTTGTAAAACGTCATGTGAATCAAATGTTGAAGTGTGCAGTAACAGTAAAAGGTGAATAGTCATGTAATATTTATAAATTATTTGTATAACTAGCCTTCATTTTTGTATAAAATAAAAATAAGATAAATATGTCCTAATTTTATAACATTGTGTGTGGGGAAGAGTGTGGTAACACATAATGGGAAATTTTACAAAGGTGGTGTGGGCAACACTCTCTCTCTTGCTCTCTGGACAAGTTAAGCGAATGTAAGTGTGTTCTAATAAAATTCGTGAATTAATTAATTTCGCATTTCAATGAACATATCAAATTATTATTATAACCTAGTAATATAAATAACTAGAAAAATCAAATACAACAGGAGGATATAATGATTTTTTGAGCACAAAATGACAAAATAATCGCCAACACTTTTCCAATACGGCGCAAATGTTTGACGTCATATTATACTGTCCTTTGTTTTGGAACGAATCACCAGTATAGCGATTCATGACGTCATTTGCATTGGACAGTACACTGGGTTCTATTTTGGAACATACCCTTAGTGAGCAAATTTGTGAATGTCGAGTAGGTTTCTAGCAATGACGAGCTAATTCAGTGATAGGTAAATAGGTCGCGGTTGACTTGTGAACTAGCCGGCGGGATCACAAGACCTAACACCTCTAGACTTTTATTTTTGGGTCGAGCTAATATGATTATTGTACACAGAATAAGCACGAAATGGTAATAATTTAAAGTAGAGTATAATAGACGCATTTCATATTTGTGTTTAGAAGGAAATTGTAGACATTTTGAACAATTACTGTGATATCGCTAAAAAGATAATTTTTATTTGTAAATAACAATAATGTATTACGAAATTTTGTAAATATCAATCAATGTAGTGTAATTAGAATTAATAAATGATCAATGCCTGAATACTCAAACGCTACTCTATAACTTTACGTCAAAGTGACTGTGACAAGAAAAGTTAACGACATCTTAAAATTGAGTAGGGTTTAAGTATTTGACCAAAAGCAACGCTTTTTAATTGCACATCACATTGATACTTTTTACCCGTTAAATATTAGTTTTGATCCCACCCCAACGACCTATCTACAGCCATTTTCCATTGCTTGTATCTCATGTCACGTTCATCTTCACTTATTCGTGGGCTGTACGTGATACCACTTGTCATCGGTATCGGTGCGCACTGGTTGGTGCCGTCTACCCCCCAGTAGGCAACTAAAGCCGCGCCCAATGCCGTGCTTTCAGTAAAACCGGCCTTTATTACGTTTATACCTATTAGATCCGCTTGCAATTGCATCATTAAAGCGTTCGATGTCATGCCACCGTCGACCTGAAACGAAAAAAAATGTACTTACTAAGCAAGCAAACAGAGTTTTAAGACGTGACAACGTATCTGTAGCTTCAAATAAAGTTGGTCAAAGGTGCCTCATCATCGTCATTAAAACTCTTTATAAGTCCACTCCTAAACATAGGCCTTCCCGAGAAATGCCACAAAGCACGATCCTGAGCCACCTGCAGCCATCAATGTCTTGCATGTCAATCGAGTTTCCTAATTTGAATTTATAGTTTAGTGACTACATTTGAGATAAGGTACATATTAAACCCGCGTTAGTCAACATTTTGAAAAAAAAAACAGCCTATCCTTCAGATAATGTTAGTTGAAGGTTATAGAATAATTTAATATAATTGAAGTCACTGTTTGTAATGTTGAAATAACTGTTTTTTTCTTCTTCTGAGGTGCAGAGCGATATTCGCATGCTATTAAGACACGAATAACCATTTTTAAGATTTTTATCTGTCCGTCCGGGATAATCTTCGTAATGGCTGAACCAATTGTGATGAAACTTCACGATCAGATAGTGAGCAATGTTGCAATGCAAAGCAAGGCTATATTTATCCGAAAAAATTTGCACATTTTTTAGTGAAATCAAAAACTGATAAACTAAATTGCCTTTGAAGCTTACCCCATATAAACTATAGAGTTTATAATAAAAAGTTTCAAATAACTTTTTTGGTTTGTAGCTTTACACAAAAAAGGTAATGGAATGATATGTCATGTTCATGTATCATAAAATCTTTTTAATTTTTAATGCGTAATTGATTTTTTTTTACTATGAAATCAATTTACAATAAAACTATTAGTGTTCTAGGTCAAACCGATACATTCAAAGATTTGCCATCTTTTAATGTGAAAATTAAGGAAATTACAAATGACATAATCCTAAAAACTCTTTACATTACATCTATATCAATACAAATTAATAAAATTGAAATGTCTTTTCGTACACACATCATAACATCTTTTTACTAAATGCATATGCAAGTATATACGGTATTCATAATAATAAACAACTTATGTATTTTTGTCTGTAACGACTGGACTGATTTTGAAGGGATTTTCACTGGCATACATAGCCTGTTGTTATAAGGAGTACTAAGGTTACCTTTTTTTTTAGAAAAATCCTGTCGTAATAAATTTCACGCGGGAAAAGTCACGGGAACTGCTAATTAATAATATAATTGAGCGTTATTTATTTTTGCTATACACTTATTCTTTGCACCTAAAGTGATTATGGTGCCATTCAGCATTTTTACTCAATCTTGTCAATTAACTTTTTTTATTGTCTGATTTATCTCGCAAAAATTATTTAATAAGGGGACCTAACTTTTCTTCTTTTATTATACAGAGTTACTGGGAACTCGACAACTTCCTGCCAGGGCGTGACAGAGGAGTCAAAATGCTACAAATTTAACTCACCGTATGTATGACCAAAAATGAATAGGTCTTGAGATATACGGATTTTAAAGATCTTTTAATAATCACCCAGAATTTCGTATTAAATCCTAAATAAAATTAAAACCTTTTTTTGTATGCTTTCTTTTAAGTTATTTATTTTCTTCAAAAAGTACAAAAAGTATTCACAATAAAAAATTATGGGTCTTATTATTTTATTTCTTTTTTTACACTTTATATATCATAAAACGTTACATACTTCAAAAAATTACTATCATATGAGACATAAAAATATTTTTAGTCACACCCTGCCATTAAGTGAGTGTTGTCGAGGTCTCCATAACTCTGTATAACAAATCGAATAATATTCGTAAAGGTTCGTTACCATACAAACTGCCGATTGAATTACCAAAATCGACACTTTCATTTCCGAACACCAATTAAAACTAATACACACTAATAATTAATCACACTTAACACTAGTTCACTTTATTTCGCTCCTAAGTCTTCACTTGTATCGCCATTTCAATACTGCCCCGGTCGCAGCCTAAACGGCTTTATATAGGCCTTTTCCACAGAAACATCTAGAATGTTCCAGCGAATACCAGTCCCGACCAACTAGATGTAGAAAATTCGAGTGTGGACTTTTCTAGAAAGTGTAATTCTTCTATTAGATACTACTACACTGCCCCCTCCTAATTATCTGCCCCATAGTAACGCCCAGTCGATCCACATGGACGATCTTAGGAGTACCTCTTGCACCTTTCTGTATTCGGAAGTTACGTCGTTGATCCTGGTCACAATCCGATACGGGCCGTCCCATTTAGCTTGAAGCTTAGATTTCTCTTTGCTGCGGACTAGATTGTGCAACCATACTAGTGAACCTTCGTCGAACCACCCGTCCACCACCACCACGTCAATGGCTATTCTCTCCCATGGTGCACCTACATTGTATAACTTAAATGCACCTCTACTACGAGTCTGAGGTCCCTTTACAGCCGCATAACTTGTACATTTGCGACACCAGTTCTAAACATCGTCTCGACAGAGGACCCAGTAAAACTGTTCTCGGATCTTCAGTAGAGTTCGTTTAACTCCCAGATGGCCTCAGAACAATCATTATGGTACAGCTGTAGAATCTCCGGTACTTTAGCTTTAGGGACAACCATTTGCAAATGACAGCTGTCTCCCCGACTATTTTCCCATTTACGGCACAGAACTCCATCCTGAAGCAGCAAGCTCTCCCATTGGGCCCAATAGGTTTTCGTGGTCAAGCTCATCGCTGAGAAGTCACTCCACTTGGGTTTGGGAGCACTGGCCTTCATCCATTCCAGAATCGGCTTGATGTCCGGATCTTCCTGCTATGCATGTAGTAAGCTGTCCTTCCACTCGTTGCTGAGGTTGTCTGTCCTGAGCATCCTCACAGATACCAGTTCCTTACCCTCTTGCCTAGTACAATACTTGCAATCTTCAGGACAAGGTCTTCTTCTTCTTGATAATGCATCTGCGTTGCCATGAGATTTCCCGCTTCGATGTTCGATTACAAAATCGTATTCCTGCAGTAGTTCAATCCACCCCGCAACTTGTCCTGGATTTTTAAACTGCAATAGCCATGTTAGTGCAGCATGGGCAGTTCATAAATGAAATTTCCGCTCCAGAAGATATTTGCTAAAATGCTGCAACGTCTTTACCACAGCTAGTAATTCGCGTCTTGTGACACAATAGTTCCTTTCCGGTTTTGACAACGACTTGCTGAAGTACGCTATCACAACCTCTCTATCACCAATCCGTTGAGACAACACACCGCCAAGTCTTGTATCACTTACGTCTGTGTCAACTATAAATTCCTTGCCTGATCTCAAGGACCATCTGTGTTTTGCACAGATGGTCCTTGAGATCCAGGAATGCGATATCGCAACTTTCATCCCAGCAGAAATGCCGCTTCTCCTCGGTTAGCTTGTGTAGAGGTTTGGCTATATCTGCAAAGTTCTTCACAAATCGTCGATAATAGGAGTACAAACACAAAAATGCTCTAACCTGCGTCTTGTCTTTGGGAACCGCCCAATCCTTGACAGAGACGATTTTCTCTGGATCTCTGGATTCAGAGGATACCTTCTTCCAACACTACATACCTCAAAAAGTGAACTTGCCGTTTGCATAGTGAGCATTTCTTCGTACTCAACTTGAGGTTCGCACTCTGAATCTTCATGAGCACGCGTTCCAGGTTTTGAAGGTGTTCCTCAAACGTATGGACTACGATGATGATGTCATCCAAGTAGACCAGACAGGCCAATTAGCTCGGTAGAAACGGTACGAAAGGTTGATGCTTTCAAATGTTGCTGGAGCATTGCACAATCCAAACGGCATTAGTTTAAATTGCCACAGACCCTTTCCCGTCGAGAACGCAGTTTTCTCCTTGTCCTTAGGGTTAATTTCAACTTGCCACTAGCCACTTTTTAGATCTAGCATGCTAAACCACTTAACTCCTGTAAGCATGTCCAGTGTGTCATCAATGCTTGGCAAGGGATAGCTGTCCTTCTTTGTAACGTCGCTCAGACGGCGGTAGTCAACACAAAACCGCATACTGGCGTCCTTCTTTACGAGCACCACGGGTGAACACCATGGACTAGATGAAGGTTTCAATAACACCATCCTTCACCATTCCCTCAATCATGGTTTCCACTTCCTTTTCACGTGCTACCGGCAATCTTCTTGGCCGCTGGCAGATAGGCAATTCTTCTCCTGTGTTTATTTTGTGTTGAACTAATCCGGACTTCCCCATGTCAGCATCGTTTGACGAGAATACATCGGCGTACTTGAGTAACAACTTGCCTTGCCCATTTCATTCGGGAGAGAACGCTACGACAATCTTCCAAAGGTGTGGTCACTCCCGCTTGTGCATCCTTGCTGGGGGTTCCACTCGATAGATATTGGCACCGACGCAACCAATCCACTTCCTCACAAGTACCAACCAGTGTGCCTTTTTTATAATCTGTTCCTGGTCACAAAGGTTCAGCACACGTACTCGTGGGTTTGTGAGATTGAAATCCCTGGGGCTCTTTTAACACCAGCCAGCACCCGCCCAGCAGTCCTGGCTTTTACTCGTTTCCCTGCTGCTGCTGGGCGGTGCTGGGCCTGCCGCACGGATTCCACCTCCTTGCATGGGCCAAGCCGTTTTTAAGCGTCTCGTGGTGCCCAAGCCTCACAGCAGATCTGACTTCAAGGTCGCGGATGCCGTCGATGAATGTCTGCACCAGGGTACCTTCAATAAGCGCAGGTACAGACTGGTATGCTTTTCGAACCACCTTCTCCACCTCAAGGGCCCACTGCTGCAGGTTTTCGATGCTGCGTTGCACGCGATCTTTAAGCTGCGCACGAAAGACGTGTTCTAGGTAAGCGTCGCCATATCTCGTCTCCAATACCTCAAGAAGCTGCTCGTAAGTCACTTTCTTACTGAACTTTCAACACAGTTAAGGCTTGGTCACGCAGGCCTAGGGTGAGTGCAGTCATGGCCTGACTTTTATTCCAGCCGTCCGCCTCCATGACATCTTTGAACTGGATTTTGTAGGCCAACCATGAAGGAGTCCCGTTGAACGGCGGCATTTTGAATCCACGTAGCAAAGGTGTTGTAGCTACTACGGGAGCTGTAATTCCATCTCCAAGTTTGAGTTCATCCAGCTTTTTCTTAACATGATTGATTTGGGTCTCAGCTTCCGACAGGCGGTTATCATGTTGAGCAACCTTATCCTTCACCTCCCTTATCTCTTTCCCGAAGGCGTGAAGCTCCTTCATGAGAAGCATCTGCTCTTCCTTACCGCGTTTGAGCTGCTCTTCTAAGCGACGGTCCTCTTCCTCCTGCTGCTCTTTCAACTGTCGGACCCGTTCCTCCTGTCCGCGCTGCAGCTGCTCTTCCAACCGACGGGCCTGTAACTCCTGTGGGCGAGCCTGCTCCTGCAGCATCACTATCAGAGCACCTAAGTCAGGTGCTGACGATGCAGGAGCTACTGACGGGCTTTCCTCCGTGACCGGTGGCTGGCCCTCTGACGTCTGCGGCGTTGTACCACCAAATCGTCTCTGATCCGTCTCCTGCTGGCGTCGACTTCCAGTACGGACACCTTCCGTTTCGTCCTTAGGTAAAATCGGCATGATTTTATCCTACTTCTGACACCAATTGTTACGAGCTTAGGGTTCGTGACAATAAAAACGGCTGATTAAATTACCAAAATTGACACTTTAATTTCCGAACACCAATTAAAACTAATACACACTAATAATTAATCACACTTAACACTTTAGTTCAATTTATTTCGCTCCTAAGTCTTCACTTGTATCGCCAATTCAATAATGCCCCGGTCGCGGCTTTCAACGGCTTTATATAGACCTTTTCCACCGAAACATCTAGAAAGGTTCAGCAAATACCGGTCCCGACTGACTAGATGTAGAAAATTTGAGTGTGGACTTTTCTAGAAAGCTTAATTCTTCTATTTGATACTAAATGGCACTGTTGGTGGAAAGTTCAGGCATGGCATTTTCTAGAAAGCTCTCCTCGCTCTGCTCCCCAATACTAGATCGCGCTAGCGGCATCCATTATGGCTTGCAAAAATATTGATAAAATTATTTGAAGTTAGATAATCACAGCACTAATAAAATTCACTTCAGCATTGTTTGTCAAAAGTTAAATATCATGTCTTGATGTGGTAGGATAGCGTGGTACCCCTTTTTATACATACAAATATTTTTGTATGGAAGTACCGCCTCTTAAAACGTAGTGTTTACAATATAAATAGTATATTGAAATCACTACGTTTCGTTACAAACCATCTACGTTTTAGTTCTATATAAATAGAAATTATATTATACACTGATTTTGACTAAGATATAAAGATATAATTCATCAGTTCTAATATTAGGTGAACGCGATGGGTGAGGTTATAATCAAATTCCCGGGAAACAAGCAAGCAATCTACCTTAAGAAGTTGCAATGGAATACCGCAATCCTCATTCATAGCATCCAAAATATCCCGTACTTGGAAGCAGACAGCCTCGAGTGCTGCCTTAACGATGTGATTTGAATTTGTGTCTTCAGTTATGCCACAAATCACCCTGAAAATAATAATTCACAAATTTTAAATAATAAGTTAGAAATAAAAAGCGAAAAACTATTACATTGAGATAAGTTACAAAATTACCTAACCGCTCTAAAATATAATCTCAATATCAATAAAATATATTCAAGCGACCAAATGTTTTAAAGTGACATCTATTATATTTTCAAACGACACCGACAGTTGCTACTTTGCACACTCAAGGGCATTTTCGTGCAATAACAATAGATGTCGTAACTGAAAATTAATCACGCTTTTTCTAATTCAATTACCAAATCATTATTGAGAGCCAAAAAAAGAAACATAATATATAGTAATACAATAATGCTCGTAATTAGTGCGTGATATTTATAATGCAAAAGAGTAAACCTCCCTTAAGGAGCTGAACTTTGACCTCCTTAAGGAATGCCACATACAATATTAATCTGATTTACTTATTTACTTTATTCAATTTCCAAGTAATCAAGACTTATTGTTACACAACTAATTAATATTTTTTAATCTGTTACTGTGCTTACGGTTTAATAACGGGGTTGACCGATATTAAAGAAGAGATAATGATTTTTTCCGCAATTTCAAACATATTCAGAATTGTAAAACCCTGTACAAGATTGGAGTGTGCAACGATCGATGAAATGTTGATAGCATTCAGGGTCGTTCTTTTTCCATATATATGCCATATATATGTCACATCATTTACAAACCATCCAAATATGGTTTGTAAATGATGTGTATGTGCTATTCTAAAACAAACTATTTCTATAATGACTATATTTATTTTGGAAAAGGATCTGATGCCTTGACCTTTACAAACGAAGAAAAGAAGTTTCTAGTTCGGCCACAAGCAGTGATTCCCTTGACGAAACCCATTCACAACAGTAATGTAACGTTCGACAATTGGTTTACATCGATTGTATTGGTAGATGCACTAAAGAAACGAGGTCTAAAGTGTGTAGATAATTTATAAAAAACAAAAGAGAATTTCTCAAAGAGTTCTAGCCATCTAAAACATGAGATATGGGATTTATACTCTATGGATTTACTAATAATATGACTTTATGTCTCACGTTCCAAAAAAAGGAAAAGCTGTGTGTTTAATTTCTTCAACGCCTGATTGTGAGGCAATTGACGAGAAGACAGAAAAACATGAAATTATAGCTTATTACAACTCTACAATAGGAGAAGTTGGCGAAGTAGACAAATAATGCTCCATCTACACCTGCAGTCGCCAATCACGAAGGAGACCCATGGTACTTTTTTATCGAATGTTAGACATAAGTACAGTTAATGCCATGTTTTATCAAGCTGATGGTGCCAATACTATTGATCGGTGACAGTTCATCAATCTTGGCGAGAAACACGGTTTTACAACACATGAAGCGTAGAGTTCATAATACTCATGTTCCACGTGATATATAAATCAACTTGGTGCGTATTCTGGGTTCTGATTTGCCACCTGAACGACAAAATCCTGAAAACAGACTAAACTTTTCTAGTTGCTTTCAGGATTTTGTTAACGGTCTTACACGGCAGACAAAACGTGTATTTTTCGCATGACATACATTTTTTTAAGGCGCTTAATTGTTTCGCTATAATATTAAGGTGATTTAAGCACAATGCGGCATTCAATTTAAGTATAACGAACTACAAATTATTTCAATAAATTATCCGGTTTACATAATGATTTCTTATATTTACGCGAACACTACACATTTAAATAATAGTAGTTTTTACGGATTTTATCGCATATGTTTAAATTTTTAAATACCCGACGTTTCGAGCACTTTACAGCATCCATGGTCAGTCTCCCCCGTGACCATGAGTATATATTGTTGACTGTGATATATGACTGTATAGTGTTCGAAACGTCGGGTATTTAAAAAGTTAAATATATGCGATAAAATCTGTAAAAACTAGTATTATTTAAATTACCGGTTGTCATTCGAAGTGTTCTGGTTTTATTTATTGAAATTGATTTATTATATAATTTACGGTTTAGTGTATCATATTCATCGGGGTGGTGTAAGATTATTCACAGCCCCATTTCGTCCCGTGGGTGCCATAATGAAGCGACACAGGGAAATAAACCAGGAAACAGACACCACTGTCTTCCTAATAACTACTTAAATAAGAGAAAACTGCGGTTGCCAACATGCCCCCTTCAGCTATGAACTTTTAATATACTGCAACGATAACGGTATATCTATACCGTTGTAATATTCACCAATTAAATTTCTATACTGTAGATACTAAATTGGTTAGTATTGTAATAAATATAAAATTATTATATTGCGACGGCGTTTAATTCGTCTAGTAAACGTGACTGCTGATGATGAGTTCCTCGGGTTCGAATCCCGTCATCCGAATCCCGATCAGTTATTGAGTTTTTCCATCAAGAAATTTTCAGTATCTGCCCGGAGTCAGGAAGTTGGCGGTGTCTATCACCGTGCCTCGGAAAGCACGTAAAACCGTTAGTTCCTCCGGTCGTGTCGGTTTATCGACCTTTCGCACTATGAGAGATAATAGAGAGTGCACCTGTGCTAGCGCATACACTTGGGCACTATAGTCTTGTCCTGCGCCGATGGCTAGTCTCCGTTGAGGCTGGCCCTCATGACCGAAACTTCGGTCTGAAGGACATTATAAGTGAGGCGCACAGCGAAGAATGCAACGAACGCTCGACGATTTGATTCAACAAGATGAACATATTACTAGTATAGCACAAATAAAATCTTGGTGGTTTAACAATAGCACACAATTATAACGCATTTTTAATATTTAGTAGTTACGAATTTTCTATATTTTCTCTTTCTGCTTTAAAGCCTGTTTCACAAACAGATTCCTTGGGTTGTTTTATAGAAAATAAAATCAATCTCACCCTCTTGCATCTTGCCGCCAATACGGAGCATATAAACCACTGAAAGCGGGAACGAAAACGACACTGCCATTTTCCGTAGCCTTCTCAGCCAGCTCCTGAGATTTCTTAGCGCTCTCTAATAGGCCAATGTTGTCTTTGAGCCAACTTAAAGCTGCTCCTGCGACAGCTACCTAAAATTTTTATTAATACTTTAGTATAATTATTACACATTTATAAAGTTTGCTTAATAAATATGTAAATGGAAACAATTGCTGAACTGTAATGATTTTAGCATTTTCTTTTATTAATATTACTACCATAAGCATTTATTAATAACATATGCAACAAAAAAAAAACAATTAATCTTGCAAAGGTGCTCAATTGGACAATGTTGTTTAAATAGGACAAAATTCACAACAAACTCCTTTTGAGAAATCGAAGTCGCAAATCGAAATCGAAGTTGCAAAACTTAATCAAATTACCTTAATCAAAAAACCTCATCACTGAGATTATAATTCAATGATAAATGGTTTGCTATGACTGGTTTGTAATTTTACTTTATACCAGCTGTTATTTGTAAGATAACAAAATACCTTATCGCGATGAGAGGCCATTCTACAAAATTAATACGTCCGAAAAGAGGAAGCGGGAATATACCGAAGATGGATTAACGAAGCACCAGCGTATGCTTTCTCAACCTCGATCAATGGCGAGACTCGATCAAATTTATTCCACATCGCCATAAAAATAAAAATAATAACAAAATAAAAAAATATTATATGTTTGATAACAAAACTCATATACATATAATAGCAACCAACATGAGAAACTACTGAGTCTGAACAATATAGACTTTTTATATTTACTCGGACGTCACACATTAAATGAAACTAATTTTACGGATTTTAATAGCGTTTAATTTTGACTTTTTAATTCCCGACGTTTCGGGTGCATTACAGCACCAATGGGCACGGAGGGATTGAGGCGTTTGACATCTCGATGTCATAGTTAGCCCGGCTACCTTCAGTTTTAGAATTTTGGTTCGATCTACGCACAATGAGCTTACAGTATCTTGAAGTCTTGCAATGTACTATACGACAGAGGAGTTTCAGACAAAATTGGCTATATCTTGAAGCGAGTTTCCATTAAGACCCACTACAATCCGCCGAAGGAGATTATTTAGTTAATTTTTACCACCTGTCTGTAGTCCCCGCCATTACATTGGATTTGATAGACCACAAATCCCCGCAAAAGAACACTGATTCCTACCGAGGATGATTCGCGAGGCTATTGAAATTTAAAAACATCCTAAATTCAATAGAGAAGATGAATGAGAGCTGTCACCTGCTTGAGATCCTATATAATTAATAATTATTTTTATAGCATAAGGGTTACAAACGAGCACACATTCCTCATTGTAAGTGGTTGCTTTGGCCCATAGACATCTATATTTATCCTCGATTAAATATCAAAATGCAGATGCGTTGTCAACCCTGAGGACTAATGCCTCGTTTCCAGTAAGAAGGGGTTTCCGGTTCTCTACACTCACCATACGAAACACAGCAGCATTAAGCTACTATTTCACGCTGGTATTCTGTGAGTGCATGGTCCTTCCCCGGTGGAGCCGACCCATTCGTGCTACAAACATCTGTATATACAATTTTGCTGCAGAGTGCCTCGACCACGTATACAACCCCAAGCATACAACTGCATGATTTCAAGATACTGTAAGCTCATTCTGCATAGATCGCAGCCGTAGCCTATGACACCGGAACGTAAAACACCCGAAACGTCGGGAATTAAAAAGTAAAAACTAAACGCGATAAAATACGTAAAATTAGTTTCATTTAATCATAATAAGTTTGCCGGTATTAGAATGTTCCAAGGTATAGAGTGGATTTTGGCAACGTTTTATGAGATGATCCATAATGCTTTTGAACAGAAATTTCATTATGGCCAATTTTTATCCAACAGTTTTGGTAGATAAATAAATACGGTGGACCCTACAGACCTTTCAAATGCAAAGCGCTCAAAATTCCACCTCGTATGAATTTATGATGTTATGAAATATAATAACCATATTGACGAATTTCGAAAAGTTTTTTTTTAAATTAATGAATGATGAATTTCATGAACAAATCAATCAATTTTGACGAACTTGACGGAGTTCGACGCAGTTTTTTAAGCACTCATATTTAATTTATTGCATCAAAAACGATTCAAGAAAAAAAATTCGAATATTTTTTTAAATTCTACTTTTTTCGAAATATTTCATTAACGATTACTCTTCAACGCATCAACCGATTTTGATGTGGTTTGCAGCAATCGACGGTGTTTTTCGAGTTTAGAAATTTAGGTTTCTCAAAATCTACCGGTTCAAATGGTATAGAAAATCAACTCGAGTTGATCTAAATCGGTCAAGCCATAGGCTTGAAAATAAAAATAGGCTTCCTATGACCTCAAAACGTCAAGATCTAATGAAAATTATATTTTCGAAAACTGGGTTAAAACCAATAACTCTTTTTTTCATAGCGGGAAGTTTTGAAGAATTTTGATTAAAAATATAATAACTTAATATTACAATAACTTAATCAAGCTTAATACCTACCGAACCTTCCAAAGCATATACTGGTGAACTTTTGTTTCCAAGCTGATAAGCGACAGTAGTCAGCAAGCCTCGACTGGAATTCACGCGCTTATCGCCCGTATTGTAGAGTACGAAGCATCCGGTCCCATATGTAGCCTTCGCTTGTCCCTTTTGCATACACATTTGGCCAACTAATGCAGCTTGCTGGTCACCCAAGCATCCTGATACAGGAATGCCTTTGAGTGGTCCATTTGCGATATAACCATAAATCTGTAAAAAAAATCAAATAATCAAAACAAATGAAATGCCTAAAATTAATGGGACTACATAGAGCACAAAGCTACACTGTCCAGTAACAAGTCCAGCCTTTTCGCCGGTAAAGAATAATATCACAAGAAAAATCTATACGTATGATGAAAAATTTGACAGTGTGTCGTGTGTGTCGACAGGTGTGAAGGTCATTCGCCACGAATCGCGACGCTCGGCTCGGAAAAAATAGGTAGGTAGTGTAAACAACAAATACTTAAACACGAAATACGATTCCTAGCACAAATTTGATCATAATGATTTCTTATATTTACGCGGACACTACACATTGATTAAAACCACTTTTACGGATTTTATCGCGTTTATTTTACTTTCAATTACTTTTATTTTTAATTCCCGACGTTTCGGGCGCTTTCCAGCACCCATGGTCACGGGGGACTGAGATGACTGACGTCCCGATGTCATTGTTAAACCCGAAGTACCTTCAGCTTTTTTAATTATTGTGTATGGTCCGATCTATGCAAAGTGAACTGACTATGTCCTGAGGTCTTGTAGTGGTTGGGTTTAGTTTTAATTTTATTGATTATTGGATCCCAAGCAGGCGGTAGTACCCAGCCTCCTTCTCTATTGAAATTAGGATGTTTTTTAATTGCAATAGCCTCACGTATCATCCTTGTTAGGAATCGGTGTTCTTTCGCGAGGATTTGTGGTCTATCAAATCTGATGTAATGGTTGGGGGCGTCTAGGATGTGATCGCAAACTGCAGACTTCCCGGAACTTTGATGCTTCACATCAGCTATATGTTCTTTTACGCGGGTTCTAATTGATATTTTTGTTTGTCCTATATAAGAGAGACCACATTCACAATCAAGCTTGTACACTCCGGCATCTTGTAGAGGAATATGACACTTGACGGATGGTAGGAACCGACTAATCTTCGGTGGCTTGTAGAATGTTCTAATGGAAGCTCGCTTCAAGATGTAGCCAATCTTGTCCGTGACACCTCTGACATAAGGTAGTACAGCATGCACACCCTCGACTGTGGCCGGCTTCACTCGGTCACTGTGACGTAGGCGCGGGACCCGAAGCTTGTTGTCATGCAGAACTTGCTCGACGTGCTGAAGGCGGCCAGGTGTTTGCTGTCACAGATCCTCTGGATCACAGATCATCCATCCGAAAGCGCCCGAAACGTCGGCAATTAAAAATAAAAGTAATTGAAAGTAAAATAAACGCGATAAAATCCGTAAAAGTAGTTTTAATCAAATTTGATCATATTCTACTTAATAAAAAACTTGTAAACAAATTTTTAATTTAATAATTTTGTGTTATTATTATTTTATTATTACAGGTATGTACGTAGGTACTTCGATAGTGAAGTAAATTTCAACTAAGTTGTGTAATTATTTACTTTGGTAATGCTGTGCTTAAATTATTACTTAATTCTTTTTTCTCTACGGAACTACCTGGGTAGTTTATGATAAGATTTGTATACATTCCGTACAATTTCGTGGTTGAACCTACCTTCCTATCTTCTACTACTTTTGCATCAGTACTTAAAAGTAACTAACAAAAAAATGAATTAAATTCAACGTAAAAAATGATAAAGTTGAATCCTTTTATTTGCTCATCCATCCACGCTATTTTGGTAGAAACACATATATTTTTTTTAATTACATTACAACTTTTCCAACTATTTTATTGTACAATTAAAATACTAAACACTTAACAAAAACTATTTCAAGAAGTATTTACAAAAATCTGTTTACACGTAGTTTTAAAAAACCTAGAATGCGCTAGCCAAATATATGCTAAATGCGTGCTCATTTGTCACCCTTAATCTAATAAAAAAGTGAGATAAGACAGTACGATTGTTTACTAGTACTTTTCCATACAACCAATGAAAGTGTTATCAACTATTTCTCTGCGATAATAATAATATCCATTATAGAAAATAATAGATACGAAATTACTCTGTCTTTCCAATATAATGTAAATAAAATTACAATCTCAATAAGATAATTGTAGAGCAATGTTCAAGATAAGTGATTGAAGTAAACAAATTAACTCGCAAACGGGATCCCGATGTTTGTCATTGTGCAACGGTAGGATGCAATGGGTCAGAGTTCAAGTGTAGATTCAATATTGTAAATGACAATTATGAATAATTAGACGGATTTTTTAATTATTTTGCTATTTAAAATATGTTATATTTTATTATTACATTTTTTTACAATATACGATGTAATATAATGAATGTTGAGCATTGTTTATAGTTTTTTTATTTTATTTTACTAGATATTTGATCCTGTTCAAACATAATTTTAAAGAAAATATAATAATTTAATTTTTAAAAACACAATCATACATGTTTATTTATACAAATATATTTACCACTCCCTACTCTTGTATAATAATTAACAGTTCCCAAAAAATGTATTAACATTAGCTCCAAATGACATCCTAATGAATGACAATTATTTGCCTAAAAAATAAATATTTTACCTCAGAACTAGACTTTATTTCCGGTAGAACTAACTTTGGCACTTCGAAGAATTTTAGCAATAGCGGATCCCATTTCAATGTTTCAATATTCATCAACATTGTCCTTGAAGCATTTGTTACATCCGTTACATGCTTTCCACCATTGGGCCCTCCTGCAGTGCAATGTAAAAAATAAATATAATGATGAAAATTTTTTGTATAGTTTACAATGTTATTGACTTAGGATTATATTAAAATTAAGTTTACTCTAAACATTCTTTAAGTTAAACTTAATATTTAAACTAAACAAAACGTAAAATACATGAAACATCATGGTAGTGAAAGTTACACAAAACAAAGTAAGCTACTGTTTATATACAGTTTTCAATGAATATACACTATGGTTTAACTACACTTATTTACTTACATTTTTATGTATTTTTAAAATTACAACTATTAAGAAATGCTTGAAATAATAAAATAGTGTAGGTTTGAGCTTTGACATTATTTATACACAAGGAAGTCTTGTCTCTTTATCTCCGAGTAGTTATAAATCTTTGTATATTACTAGCGACCCGGCGAACCTCGGTAGGATATATTGTTGTGGTGTTGATTACGATTTCTCAAAAAAATCTTCCAGATTTTTCAAAGAAACTCATTATACGAAAGTGAATAGCGCATTAGCAACAAAGTGCCTTCAACATGTTAAATTCCTTAATCAGTCATAATACTTTCGTATGGACTACGTACGTCGTTATGATAACTTAGAGCACTTATTTCAAAAGAAACATGGCTATAAATATTTCATATTATAATCTTCTCAGGATGGAAGAGCCGTGGTAGCTCAGGGGCTAAACGCTCGCTCTAAATTTCACAGTACGCGAGGAAACCGGGTTCGATCCCCGCCGGCACCAATGAATTTGTCATTTTAAGTGTTGATTTACCACGTGATCGGCTGTGAAAGAAAACATCGTGTGGAAACTTGCATGTCTGAAAAAAAAAAATAACATAAAAAATATTTCGAAGGACATTTGAAGTTCGCGAACACGCGTTGGGGCGGCGCGGCGGACATTTCCATTTTTTAGACATACAAAGAGATTAGCATCTTGGAGGTACCAAAAGCCTCGAAAGCTTTTTATCAACAACTAATGAAAGAGAGAGAGAGATGACAGTAAGGAGATTCAAAAACATATTGGCTGAATATTCTAAGCATTAAAATGAACTCGCCAAGCTGGCCTTCAAATATATGTGCTGCACACAAACCAACAAACACACACACATACACAAACGCACGCGCACACAGTGTGACAGTCAGCAAAGAAGATCAGTTATCGTTTTAATTGATCTTGTTCCTCCAAAATATATGTATATTTTATATACAATATATGATGTTTATTTTGGAGGAACAAGATCAATTAAAGCGATAACTGATCTTCTTTGCTGACTGTCACACTGTGTGCGCGTGCGTTTGTGTATGTGTGTGTGTTTCTTTGTTTGTGTGCAGGTGTGTGTGCGTATGCGTGAGTGCGCACTGCATGCAATTTTGTAACATATCAAGTGGAAAAATGAAGTGTTCAGCAAAACAATCTTACATCTGTGTATGTCTAGACATAGAATTTAGTTTATGACCTGTCGGCTTAGGTATGTCATGCTTGCTTAAATACTTCTGCTGGTACCTAGCAGCATCTTGTGCCGGGTCGTCCACTTTCCCTTAACATGGTCGATGAGGGCTATAACTCTGCCATATGAGTCAATATTGTAGTATACAGGTGCAGCTTAGGTTTAAGGCTTTATAAGCTACAAATTTATAACATCTTATTTTTTGTTAGTATTTGCACAAGGTATGCCCCATAGTAGCTAGGAGCTGTGACAAATTAGTTTGTGTTAAATGTTATAAACATATTAAAGATAGAAGACTGTTCAGCCATCTGTCAGAGGCTGTTAATCTTTCCTCACATTTCCTTTTGTCAACTGTGAGGTATTGGCATACACTGTCATTACATGACAATTAATTATAAGGTGTTTTGTAATACCTGTCAAATTCCAAATGATCCAAGTATCAACTGTCCCAAAATAACATGTACCCTTTTTCATTGCCTTATTAATAATGTTAACGTTGTCGCTCAGCCACCTCAACTTAACTGCACTGAAGTAAGGAGATAGGGGTAAACCGCATAATGGCTGAAATCAAATAATTTCCTCTTAAAATTATTGTTATTTATTTTCATATTTAAAAAAAGGTCATAACACTATTACAACTATTACATTTTGTTAGTGAGATAAAAGACCTACATATCGCTGACAATGAAACTACGGTCAGTTTTGGTGTTCAGTCACTATTCACATGCCTACCTAGTGATGGGCACGCCACTATAGCGGCGATAAGACCCCTCTTTGAGGAGTGGCTTGAGAGACGCCACGGCATCCTCACCTTCCGCCTGACGCAGGTCCTCACCGGACACGGTGTGTTCGGAAGGTTCCTGCACCGAATCAGGCGGGAGGAAACGCCCGGGTGCTCCCACTGCGAGGATGGACCGGAGGACACGGTGGAACACACCGTGGAGGTGTGCCCTGCTTGGGCGGAGCACCGCCGTGTCCTCGTAGCGGCGATAGGCGGCGGCGACCTCTCGCGTCCGGCCCTGGTCGAAGCCATGGTCCGGAGCGAGACGGAATGGGATGCCGTCACCACCTTCTGCGAAGCAGTGATGCTAGCGAAGGAGGTGGCGGAGCGGGAGAAGCGGAGAGCAGCAGCTCTCCTCCCCGGCCGCCGCGGGAGACGCCCTGGGCGTCGGGGGCTACGTCGTGGCCCCCGGCCACCGTAGGCGCGGGCCTGTGGACGGCGAGCAATGGGTAGCTCGCCGTCCGTCCGTCTAACGACGACAGGCCGTGTCGACGGCGCGTTTTGTTCCACGCGCGCCTCAAAAAGCTGTCAGCAGCGTGAAGGGGCCCGCAAGGGCCGACGCCTGCCGGGGCTGCGGGCTGTTCGAAAGAGATACCGCGGCTCCGGAACGTAAGGGCACTGAAGGAACACGGATGGTTTTTAGTCAGTAAAAGTCTGACACTCCCTTACGCTCCACCCAGAGCGAAAGGCGTCATTAGATGATTTTCCATCCGCAAAAAAAAAAAAAAAAATGCCTACCTAGTGAAGACTGCATCTTAATTTCAACTAGAAAACTAGAGGATAACAACATGCCTGCAGAATATGCAGTATTACTCAAACTCACACGTCTGGCTATCTATTGTGGAAGGAAGAGTTCTATAAGTAGACGGTGTGACAATGGGATTACCTGTATCTCCCATAGTCGCCGACATATTCATGGGGGACTTTGAGCAAAAGGCTCTTCTTACTGCTCCTGTAAATACAATATTCTACAAGCACATAGACTTCAGTTTCATAATTTTACCATCTGATAAACTTATATTTTAACTACCTCAACTCTATACTCTAAAATACAATTCACAATGGAGTTAGAGGGAAATAATTCTTTAGCTTTCTAGATGTTTTAGTCATCCGAAATCCTAATAACACTATTGGTCAAGCAAATATAGTAATATAACAAGCTTCGGGTCCCGCGCCTACGTCACAGTGACCGACTGAAGCCGACCACGGTCGAGTGTGTGCCAACTGTGCTACCATTCCTCAGAGTAGTCAGACAAGATTGGCTACATCTTGAAGCGAGATTTTATTAAAACCTACTACAAGCTGCTGAACAAGATTAGTCAATTTTTGCCATCCATCACATTCAATATCCCTCTACAAGATGCAGGAGTGTACAAGCTTGATTGTTAATGTGGTCTCTCGTACAAAGGACAAAATAGTATAAAAGAACATATAGCTGACATGAAGCACCGATGTTCCAGGGAGTCTGCAGTCTGTGAACATGATAAAGGTCGACCCCGCCATTACATTAGATTTGATAGACCACAAATCTTCGCAAAAGAACACAGATTCCTACCTAGGATGATTGGCGAGGCTATTGAAATTAAAAAATACGCCCTAATTTCAATAGAGAAGATGGATGGTTACCGCCATCTGCTTGGGATCCCATAATACATAAAATTAAATCCAAACCTAAACTATATACCACTGCAAGACTTCAAGATACTGTATGCTCATTAGACACCAATATTCATGAATAAGCAATAAAGTCAATAGAAACAATGTATTTATTACCAACTGCTGAATGTTTGGCTTTCTGTAGGTGATGTGTTGTTAGATTCATCTTCAGCCAACGAAGTTACGTGGTAGAGCCATGCTGCAGTTATATTAGTAGTATAGTTGTAGCACGAATGGGTCGGCTCGACCGGGGAAGGACCACGCTCTCACAGAATACTAGCGTGAAATAGTAGCTTAATGCTGCTGTATTTCGTATGGTGAGTGTAGAGAACCGGAGACCCTTTTTACTGGAAATGAGGCATTCCATCTCAGTCCTCACGGGTGACAACGCATCTGCATTTTGATTTGTAATGGAAGATAGATGTAGATGTCTATGGGCCGCAGCAACCACTTACCATCAGGTGGACTGTGTGCTCGTTTGTCATCCTGTTCTATAAAAAAAAAGGAGTGTTATAATTTACATTTTATGATATTAATAGCAATATAACTTCAGCAAAAAGCAACTTAAAGTGGCAAACAATACAACAGAGAGGTGTTAGACAAGGTCACATTATAATGTGACGGGGATATATCCCCAAAACCATTCTCCACATTGGAGGACATTTATGTTACTGAACGGAACAAGATATGATATCAGCATCAATGGCAAATTCATCATTCACACTGGATTTGCCTACAATATAATATCAGAACATAAACATAAAAGCAAAGTTATTACAATAAATTACATTTGATTTTGAAAAAATGCAACAATGAATTATTTTTTTCAAAGACATCGTGTATATGTAGTTTTTACTTACTTACTTACTTACTTATCGTCACGCACAATCCCTAACGGGGTAGCCAGAGAGAACAGATCGCCAAGTGTCACGATCCTTACATACCTCTTTCGCTTCTTTCAGGCTCATTAACTTCTTCATACATGCACGTCTAGGTATCCGAGTACTCTTGACCCTCCCCTCTTCGAGCAATTTGCTCACATGGTCTTCGAAAGTTAGTCTCGGTCTACCTCGACACCTTTTAATATTTACTTTCGCTCTATATATTTTCTTCACCATTCGGTCTTCACTCATTCGTTCAACGTGCCCAAACCATGGAGTACGCCCCTATCAATTTTTGTGATAAGGTCATCTTTCAATCCTGCCATATTGCGAATCTCTTCGTTTCGCTTTCGGTCGGCTATGGTAACGCCACACATTTTACGAAGAGATCGCATCTCCACTGCATTCAACTTGCTTTTATGCTTCTTCTGGCATACCCAGGTTTCGCTGCCATATAACAAAGTCGGTACCAAAACTGCGTTATGTATTGCAAGGCGTGCACTCTTCACCACGCCTTGCCTTTTGACTAATGCATTCAGGGCACCATTGACTTTGTTTCCGGCAGCGACACGCCTATCCACATCTAAATCACATCTTCCATCCCGGCTGAAAGCACTCCCCAAGTATACAATTTCATTTACCTGTTCTAGACATTCCTGATTTACCCATATTTCACATTTCGTTCTCTCTTCGTCCTTTTCAAATACCAGAACCTTAGTTTTATTAGCATTCAAACGGAGACCTTTAATTTCACATTCCTCTTTCATACACGTGACTAATGCCTGCAGTTCTGCTTCTGATGGTGCAATAAGCACTGCATCATCAGCATACAGCAGACAATTAACTTTTATGTCACCCAATTTCACACCCAAACAGCTATCTTTCAGCTTCTGTAAACAGCTGTCGAGATACAGTATGAACAGCCAGGAAGACATGACACAACCCTGTTTTACGCCCGTTTGGACGCTAAACATGGGTGACAGGTCATGCCCTACCCGCACACAGGCTTTACAGTCATAGTAAAGTGACTGCACAGCCCTTAACAATCGACCATCCACACCATATCCCGGCAACAGTTCCCACATTTTCTTCCTTATAACCTTATCAAATGCTTTCTCCAGATCCACAAAAGCACAGAAAATCCTCTGGTTAACACTCAGAAGCTTCTCCGTGATCATGCGGAGAGAAAACATTTGATCCGTGCATCCTCTTCCAGGTCTAAATCCGCATTGTGCCTCCCATAAGAATCTTTCCGATTTCTCTTGCATCCTGCGTGTCAAAACCTTCGAATAAACTTTACTTGCTAAACTGGTCAAGCTGATCGCCCGATAGCTCCCGCAGTCAAAATGTGAACCTTTACCTTTATATAAAGGCACAATGACCGCGGATCGCCAATCATCCGGGACATCTCCCGTCCGCCAGCACAAATTGCACAGCAGATGAAAGCTGTCCCAGACGCGAGGCCCACCGTACTTGACCATTTCAGCAGTAACTCTGTCTAGTCCCGCAGCCTTACCACATTTCAAACTTCGAATCGCACGTTCAATCTCTTTCATACTGATGACCTCAGTGTCATCGAGGTCCGTGTCTGGCGTGCCAGTCACGGCGTCACCCCCGGATCCTTCACTAAGATCATGATACGCATACAATTCTCTATAAAATTCACTCCATCGCTGCATGACGTCCGATTTTTCTGAGAGGACGTCATTGGTTCTCGAAAGCACTTTGTTCATTCTTAAAGCTGTCGCACCACTCCGGGACCTTCCAACCTCTTTCCAGAAGAGTTTGGAGTTTTCCCTAAATTTGTGCGACAACCTCTCGTCCGCTTCTATTCTACACCTTTCACGTACTTCCTCAATCAATGTTTTCGCATGAACTTTCTGCAGCTTATATCTTTCTTTCATCTTCTCTCTCATATGCTCATCGTTACTAGAGGCTAAGTAGTCTAACCATGCTTTTTTCTTCTTTTTTACAGCTTCTTTCACTTCGTCATTCCACCATGCATCTCTTCTTTTACTACTACCTCTTTTTGTCGTACCACATACTTCTTCCGCTGCACTTACCATTCCATCCCTAAGGTTCTGCCATGTTCTCTCCACACATTCTTTCCTGCCATCGATGGTGTCAAGCTTTACGGCTACCCTCGTGTGATATTTGTCCCTAGTATCCGCTTCCTGAAGCTTCCAGCTTCGGATGCGACAGACCGACTGTGGTTCTGTTACTGCCGTCCGGTGGCGCCAACCCGCGAACAAACCCCTAAATCTAGTAATTACTAGATAATGATCCGTTCCCAGGTCAGCACCCCTGAACACTCGTGTATCCATCACCTGTTTTCGCAGTCGGTCATCCACCAGGAACAAATCAATCATACTTCTCTCATTCTTTCTTTCTCTAGTGTACATATGGATCTTCCTGTGATTAAACATAGTGTTTGTCACAAGAAGACCCTTTTCCTTGCATACAGCCAGTATAAGCTTGCCAGCATCATTAACCCTTTTATCTCCAAACTTTCCAAGCACCGACTCGTATCCTGGTCGAGCGAAACCTACCCATCCATTCAAATCACCACATATAACAGTTCTTTCGTTTCCCTTAACCAAATCTAGAACTTCTCTTACATTCTCCCAAAACTCCTCCAGCTCAGCCCTGGACGACGAAGCTACCGGCGCATAAACAGCCAAAAGGAATAACTTCGTTAGTCCCATTTTGAAGCGAACCCAGAGGAGTCTTGAGTTCACAACCTTGTATTCAGTCATAAGATCGACCAACCGGGACGACAACAGCACTCCCACTCCTTGGCAGGCGTTCTCGCTTTCCGGGACTCCGGACCATATAGCTAACGTCCCGCCAGGGAGCTCTTCAATACCACTGCCTTTCCGTTTGGTCTCCGACATACACACGACATCTAATTCTCTTTCTTTCATTATTTCGATCAACTCATTCGTCTTATCTCTCATGCCTCCTCTAACATTCCACGTGCCAACTCTGCACTCCGTCCTCCACCTTCCGCCGTGTCGGGCTGTGCGTGACGGGTGGCGGTCCCCATCGCCGCTTTGCGCGCTGCATTCCACACCAATGGGGACGAGCTGGTGTGCGTCGCCTTGGGGGGACGCCCTAACCCTCGTTCGCATGGGTGCGCAGCTGTGTAGAATTGCAGCCCTGAAAAGGGCTGGCAGGGGTCGCGACGAGCACGCTTCTACAATGACCCCCATATGTAGTTTTTAATTTAACAGAACCTGTACATATTTATTTATGCCGAATCTGGTTTTCGGGATATGCAATCCCTAATCCCACTTTGCTAGGAAGGATTTGGGTTATTACGACACATCATTTCATCACATATTTTTCAAAGCTTACACACAACAAGAATGGATAATCAGTGTGTTGCCTATGTTGGCATATGGATCTAAGAGATATGGTTGTTAAGTAGCTATTGAAAGTTTTTTTCGGAGTTTCAATGCAGGTAAAATTTGTAAAGAAGATATTTAAAATAGAACCAGATAGTCCAACATAGCTTAATGGATTTGGAAGCTGGTATGGCCATATAGCTTGACGAACTTACAACCAACAGGGAAGAAATGTTTTTGAGTTGCAGCCTCATACTGGTGAACTAAGTGTAGGCCGGCCCCCACTAGATGGAGAGGCAACCTAGTGAGATATGCAGAAAATTGATGGATACAGGTAGCTCAGGCAAATGATTTGTGGAATTCCTTGGAGGCATGTATTTGTCAGAGGTCTTGTGAAGGGTTGTAACGATGATGACTCTTATTAAAATGACATTTTGTAAGTTTATTGCCATTCTTAGGTAAGAGCAATACAATACAATTGTTATATTACTAACACCCTTGTAATAACTGGATGGAAAGAAATATAAAGTAAAATTAAAGTTACAGCTTATACACACTCCACACCTGCACACAGGTCTCGCCCTATCTCACTTGTGAGACGGTAATGAACAATCAGTCCGCGTCCGCCGTGCTGCTCCAATGCATGTTGGAATTCAAAATATTTTAATTCCTTTGACATGCAGGTTCTTTTACAATCTTTTGCTTCACTGCAAATCGTGTAGTAAATCAGCATTCAAAATTGCTGTAAACAATTAAATTGGTGCTGCTGGGGTTCCGACCTCAGAATGCTAGTATATTATAAAACTGTTATATACGCCTTTTGCCAAGGTCTGCACATCAATGCTACCATCCACACCTATGATAATTATACTTACGTGTGTATTTTAAACAAATAAAATAACGTCACAATCTCACCTTTAGATAGTTTGTATTTCTTGTTTTATTGGGCACAGAGTCTAATAACTTATCTATTGTACTAGTTGTTCTCATATCCAGCCAAACTATGGCATTATGGAGAGGCTTGCCTGTACTTTTATCCCATACAATTGTTGTTTCTCTTTGATTTGTAACACCTACTGTTATTATGTCCTGCAACAAATTACCTGTATTAGTGTATGCAAATCGCCATTTAGTGGCAGCGTATGGGAATCTACTTCCCCATATCATTCCATGAAAGTCATAAGTGGTGACTGATAGAAATGAAATAGAAAATGGACAGCATCATTTTCCTGGTAACAACTTATTAAAACTCCAAGTAATTTGCAACCAACATATTGACAACTATGAGACAATCTATAGCTGAGACTTTCACTTGTTCAGCAGTAACTTTTGATGGGCCGTAATGAATGTATACATCGTACATAACATAGAGCTCTCACTTGATCTGACTAGTAGATATATCTTGATCTGACTAGTAGAGGTAGATTATGTTGCTGTTTTGCAGAAGCAGAGGCAAACAGAATACAAAACTGTTCAAAAGTAAAACTTTGTAAACTTTCTATCTAATCTAATCTAACATTTGCCAACAAAATAGATTCCAAATTTGGTGCTGTGCAACATTCAATATATCATGTGGAAATTATTTAATTGCTTTTAGTGTTTTAAAGTTGTCTTTTAATATTTATTAAAATGTCATTTTTTGATCCTTTTTGAGTGGACCAAGGTACATTACAAGCTCAATCCTTATTTTTCTACCATGCGACAACTCCAGAAGCCAATTTATTAAAAATATAACCTATTATTATAAACCTTTATATTATTATAAACCTTTTATAAAAAGAACCATTGAAATCAGTCCAAAATAGACACATATATCACATAACATACATACAACAACCAGAATTTACAATTGAATCGAGAACTTCCACGGTCCACTGAGTCAATGACCATTTAAGATGATCATTTACACAATATATTTGTTTTGTGATAGTTCATAGCTATGTTCAGATTTGATGGGTAAGTAATGTATATATAATTGTATATTAAAAGACCAAAATTACTAATATTCACTACATAAGACAGTTTAGCACCAAAACATAAAATCGCAAATTTTGGTCCCAAATATGTATAAAGTATGTTCTTCATTCAGAGTAAGCCTCATTGCACCACCTACTAGTAAGGGCAAACAACAAATGCTAGGCTAATATTTTTTATAGAATAACGGATACAAGCAAGCACACAGTCCACCTGATGGTAAGTGGATGCTGTGGTACATGTACTACTTATTCATTCCAAGAATGTGTTACCTCCCACCGCGCCCCCTTACTCCGCGCCTTAAGCGTTGCCCTATTAGTACCGATAGCAGCACCTTCTAATATCTTACATATTTTAAATGTGAAATAAAACTATAAAAATTTTAATTATAATATTTTATAATTGTATCGGACACATTCCTATTCACACATTCACAGTTATTACTTCACCTTACTAAATAAATAATTTTATAATATGCATTTTATCTACTTGTTCTACTTGCTGTCAATGTCTGTGTACACGACAACAAACTACTTCCCTAGTTTTGCTCAATTTGCCAAAAAATAGTCATCATGTTTATGTGATATTATAGATTAACATGATAAATTTATTCTCAAATAAGAATCATAATGCAAATGCACTGAGGACTAAGATGGATTTCATCATTTCCAGTAAAAACTGTCATCAGTTCTCTTCACTCACCATACAATATACAGCAGCAATAGGCACTTGTCCTACTGCTGAGGAGGAACAGATTACCTATTGACTATTTTCTCGCTCAAGAAACAAACAATAAATATAGAACCCATGACAATAAAAGAGATACATATTTTAATAGTTGATAGCGATACTGCCAGAAAGAACTTTCTCCACTACTTTGTCTCAGCAACAAGAGCTATTAAAGATAAAACTCGCCCAGCGATGCTAGCTTCGCACATTACTCTTTGTAGTTAAGTTCATTGTTAATTCTATAGGATGCATTTCAGTGAGTGTGCACAGGAATTGCACTCTTTAATGCCTCCCTCTCCTTACCACGATCAGACAACCAGGCAGACGGCAGGTCTTCACCCCTTTATTGTCGATATTCCACACCTTATAACCAAACATTTGCTTTGACTTTTATAATGTGTACAGCAAAGGAGTGGAATAATTTGCTGGCGTCTATCTTTCCGTCCAAATACAATCAGGGCGTCTTCAAGGCAAGAGTGAATAGGCATTTATTACACTAAGACAGTGCAATTTACCATCTAAGGTTGCATCACCACTTACCACTACTGTGTTGTGTTCAAGCACTGGCTTGTAATAAATTAAAAAAAACAGCCTGTATTTACTATATTATAACCTCTACTTTGCACACTAAATCTAATACTGCTACTAAGCATTTATCCACTGAGCTGCTTCAGTAAATGTTGGTGTACTTCATATAACATTTTATTCTTGAGAGACACATCTACTGGGCTGACATGTTATTTCATAAGAATAAAAAACGATATGACAAAGTAAACTGTAACCTAAGTTTTAACTTTCTTGAATTAAAGCTAAAAATTACAAAGTCAGCATTATACTAGGCTTTAATAATTATGAAATAAATTATTGATGCCGTTATTAAATAATGAATAACACTAATGAGAACAAATAGACAAACCTTAGGACTTCCACCAAGGGAAATTAGTTGCTCCAGGGCTTTTTCAATGCAGGTCGTAACAACATCGAGTATTTGAAGTGGATCTTGTTCAACCCATCCTTCTTGAGGAAAATGTTGTTCTAGTTCCTTTTGATGCACAGCGACTACTTCTGACGAATTTGCTTTAAATATTATAAATCGGGCACTAGAAGTGCCTTCGTCAATTGCTCCAACTAATGGCCCAAATTTTCCAAATTCTGACATGGCTGGATTTCAAACACCTTTTGTTCTAATCACAGAAATTGAAATTTATTTTCTATCGAATATTTCTAGTTACTAGTCTTACTATACTCTTACAACTTACAGAGTAATGAGTAAAATGAAATTTTATCTAATCTTCTGGCTATAAATTTTGTTTCGTATAATAGTTTATTTAAAAAAAAATTAAAATTATAAATTAGGTCGTAAATATTTACATAACTATTAACCAAAGAACATATATACCCTTAAAGTCGTAGTACAATTAAACAATCATAATTATATCTTTCCGTATACATACACTCTTTAAGATTATATCTATTTTGTGCCTAATAGAGTAGGGGCCATTATATTTATATATATTCAGTAATCTATGCCATTATCTAATAACTATTATTATTAGCAAATAGGCATTTCGATCCGAAATCGATTAATCGAAGAATCGATTTATTGTGACAAAAAGATCGATTTTCAAATAGCAAATAGCTCAAATATAGTACCGAATCGATCCAGTGAATCCATATTTCACCCTAGAAAATCGAGATTGAATCTTTTTCTGTTTTTATAAGAACTATAAAATCATTTAGAATTAGTTTAATGTACCCAAACTCGTAAAAAACGACAGTTTTTCTTTTTAAAAACTAGAAAAACCGCTGCGCTCAGTTTCTTTCGCCTTTTCCTAATGGATTAAAGAAATAACGAATAATTTATTTTGTAATCTGTTCTTTGTACAAATCTGAAAGCAAATCGAAAAAATATCGATTTTTGAGAAATCGATCCTTAAACCTCGAGTTTTTGTGAATCAGTTCATCAGGTTTTGATTATAACCCATTCAAAAATCGATATATTTCGGGAAATATCGACATCCCTAGCAAAGAGAAAATAATCAGTAATCACTACCACAGAATACTGTGAACACTACTTTAGATATTATAATATATATATATCATAGTAGGTAACCTAAGTTTGTCTGTAAAAAAAGCTACTCTGTGTGTTTGTGGTAAGTATAAATTAAAAGAGGCTCAGAAGGGCTAGAACTAAGATCCGTAAAGCCAGTTAATAAAAAAAATTAAAAGACGCATCAGCATATTGTGAAGAAAAATATATAAACTGAAGATTCTGAAAGAAATGATAGGCTCAGAAGGGCTAGTACTTGCAATAAAAAAAATTAAAAGAGTTTTGGCGGGAACTTGGACGTCGACGGATTGTCGCTCTTGTTTTGTCGCTTGAATAATGGTTTGAAGTGGATTTTGATTCGTAAGAGTGATTAAATGTCTGCGCGTGTGAACTATTAGAGAAAGCGACAAAACAAGTGCTTTGATGTTGATATAAGCCTCAAGTTAATTTGATCGCTTGGGCGTCTTATGAACTTGAGTGGCTTGAACATTCCGCTGGGTTGAGCTGTCGTCAAAATCTCCCAAAAACTTCGTAATGTGACGCATCAGCATATTGTGAAGAAAAATATATAAAATGAAGATTCTGAAAGACTGTAAGTCGACCTAGATCTTTCAGGGGGTTGTACGACTGTTTCTATCGTTCAACTATGAAACACCATACCTTATTGGATATTTAATTTTTTTTTATAAAAATTGCCAATTTTTTGTGGTTTGTACTCTTTTTTTTCTAATTTGTGCATATTATTTACTTTTTCTTTTAATTAATTTTGTGTAGTAGATAAGTTGCTTTATTATTTTAAAAGCCGGGTTCTTAGGTAAATAAACAATCTGGGTCGTGGCAAACGATTGATAGTTGAAAAAAGAAATAAATTTGTACAAAGTATTTTTTTTCTTTGAGGTATATTTAAAAAAAATCTAAGGCAGGTATTTTGCAGATGTACTTAAAAATATCTACGTTTCTTCAGCCATACAACAAGTTATAACATTATAGGTTATTACCAGAATTCCTAGAATAAACTTAGATGAAACACTCACAGATAGTATTAAAAATAACAATGCTCCTGCGTCAAATTTATCACTTGGCTCCAGCCATTGCCTAACACTTCTGAAATGTGCAGGGCAATCTTCATACGAAAGTCACATGTCCCGAATCATATCGAGTACTAAATCATCCAGTAAGTCGGACAAATCTTGTCTTAGAAAATTTTCGTAGTGTTCTCCATTTGAATTGTCAGGTAGATAGTAAGGCTCGATCAAATTGTTCGATATTATGTCCATTCATATATTCAAGCTGAATCGTCTTTGTAACCACGTTATCCGCTTCATGTTGGGATTTCCCTGTTCTTTCGGGGCCCGATATGCGTTATGGTAATTGATTATACCAATTATACCAAATTTGGACTCATGTGTCCACAAGATTTTTCTCAGAAATGATAGGTCTTACAAATCTGCATTAATCATTAATTTGCAGAAATCGAACCTCCTCAAAGCATCTTCTTTTTCGATAACTTGCATTTACGTGTAGTAATATACATGAAGATCCGCGGTATGGATGGTAAACCACACTTTCCACTACGACAGTTCAAGTTCTCGGGCAACAATGTCGGTAGAAGTGGTTGGATCCAATCTAAAAAGGTTGAACCATCTCATTGTCTTGCTTTTCGTCATCATCAATGACACATGGTCTAAGCAGGTTTGTTCGTCGCCTTGAAATAGAGACAGTCTCTTAAAGTCGTCGATAAATTTTGTCAAACAAAATAAAATGCCATGTATTCATCGAGAGCTCGTGCGGATACGCAATTGCAGTATCCGTAACAAATCAAAATATCAGCATATTCCTCATTCATAAAGGTCGTCATCTTCATCATCATTCATGATGGTGAAGATGATGACTTATATATATACGACGATTCATAAAGGTCGTCATCTTCAACAGTTAAATATTAAAAACACAAATCAAAGTCTAGTTGGCAAGCGCATTCACGAATCGAAAGAAAAACAGCCCAGAAATACAAACCAAGCCGAATAATAGAAAGCACTGAGTATCACATCTACCACGTACGAATCACGTAAGTAGACTAATAAACTAAACACAAAAACACCAAATGGCTTGTTGCTTGTTGGACACCCAGCAGCGTTATTTTTTCCTTACTACCTGTGAGCCTTTCATCCTTTAGTCAACCAAATTTAAGAAATACCTTTTAACGTTTCACAGTAATCATTCCGCAATAATTTTGCACAAGCGTTCACTCACACGATTTAAAATAACCTTTTACGTAAATCCGAAGAATTATGAAGTTATCTTTATTTCATTACAACGTGTATAGTTTTTATCAATAATTTAAATTCGAATCTTTCAAACAAAAAAAAATATTAAAAAAAATATCCAGTATCAACTTTTTTACTTGACGTCGTTTCAATGATATGTCGCTATGTACCTTACCGTAGTGTTTGTACAACAAGACCAAGACCGATTTTGGGGCAATACTGCCGTGAAAAACCCGTCTTCCCCGCCAAGCAAGACATTCAAGGCGTCTGCATCCGCTGGAAAACTAATGGCCTCTGTCTAATAATGATCGACTGTATAAGTAAAGGAAAGACAATAACCCGAGATTATTAAACATCATTGATCAAATAACTATGCAAGGAACTAAAGAATAAACGTCGAGGAAAATTGCGTGCCGGAGAGCTTTTTCATCATGATAATGCCACTGCGCATCGATCTGATGTTGCATGCACCGCCATGCAAAATGCTTAGCTTCAGTTATGCTTAGCTTCAGTTATGCTTGTAGATATACTTGTATATGCAAAATCTATTTCATGTGATGTTAATTGCCCATGGTATTGATCCTGCAGTAGATAGTAGATACAACAGCAAAAGAACCTTACTATAGAAACTTGTGGATTGTTCATTGACAAACCTATCCTTTTATTGGAGCTACGCCTGATGGACTAATTGTTAATGAGATGTTAGTAAAAGTGAACTATTTTATTACAGAATCCAAAAAAGGTCTAATGAATGCAATTGAGGTAAATAAAATAAAAATATTGAAATATGATAAAAACCTAACACCATAACAATTAACAGAGAAAGTGTTTTTACTACCAGGTACAGAGGCAACTACACTTGATCAAATATATTCTCCATTCGTATCCATCCAAAATATCGTCTCCTTGGGAATCGGACGAATGAAAATGAACCTACTACACGTATCGAACGCTTTTAAAAAAATGCAATTTTTGGAAGACGAAAATGAAACGAGTAATACACAACAAAACAAAAAAATAATGTAGAATTTTACTTATAATGTTTAGTTGACAGAAATAGTAAGCTCTAGGCATTCACGCGGTGTGCCAATTAGACACCTAACATTACAAGATAAAGAAAATGTAAAGGTTTTATCAATCTCGCAGCAAGAATCGAACAACGATTCTTAACCGGGCCTTAGTCCACTTGACTTCGTAGAATTTTGATTTGTTGGGTTGATACCCAATATACTCGTACTCGGTTGATATCACATGGTTTCTCTTGAAACCAAGCGTAGTTTTTATTTATATTAAGTTTTTATTTATATTAATTTAATATTATTTTTAAAAAGTGTGTGCGCGTGTGCGTGTGTGCGTGACGCACACACGCACACGCGCACACACTTTTATATATATATATATATATATACATGTGTGTGTGTGTGTGTGCGCGTGCGTGTGTGCGTGTGTGTGTGTGCGTGCGTGAGAGCGTGCGTGCGTGCGTGCGTGCGTACGTGCGAGCGTGCGTGCGTGCGTGCGTGAGTGCGTGTGTGAGTGTGAGTGTGAGTGTGTGTGTGTGTGTGTGTCTGTGTGTGTGTGTGTGTTGTGTGTGTGCGTGTGTGTGTGTGTGCACGTGTGCGTGAGTTTGTGCGTGTGCGTGTGCGTGTTTTGTGCGTGTGCGTGTGCGTGTGCGTGTGCGTGTGCGTGTGCGTGTGCGTGTGCGTGCACGTACGCGCGTGTGTGTGTGTGTTGTAAATTAACTAATAAATTTCTGTAAACAATACAAATGTATTGGTGATTGAATGGCAGTGTACGAAAAACAATTACCTACCCTATATCATCCCGTGGGTGTCGTAAGAGGCGACGGAAGGGAAAAAACTCGGCAAGTGGCAACTATGGACTCCACCAGCACATGTTCACCAGTGGACTTACATGGACTGAAATGGTAGCGGAACAACCTATCTTTGTTTCATTAATAAAATTATTTGATTGTCAAAACTTCCATAATGTGATGTGAAAGTAAACAACATAATACATGTTGTTTAATTTTATATAATTTATATAATTTTATTATTGCATACAATGCATTGTATGCAATAATAAAATAATAAAAATAAAAATAACAAAGTAAATTACTAGATAAAATGTACATAAATCTGACGAAATAAAGAAATCAATCTGATGACATTATAAACCAAAAGCCCAAATATCAATTTTAGGAATCAGCCTGTAAAATAAAAAAAATGTCGTACAATTTGTACTATCACGCTCTAAGGTTTAACTTACATATTCAGATTATTTGTCCCAAGTAAACATACTCGTCAACCACTTCGAGTTAGTGCATCGCTACCGGCATAGGTGTAACATGGGCGTCATACATGATCCTTGTTTTTTCCATGTACATTTTAAGACACGTTGGAAGGCACTATTAAGGTCATTGAGCAGTGCTTAGGTCCTCCAGCGATTATGCCATTAGGACTATAATATCATCGGCGAATAGAAGGTGAGTGATGTATACCTACTCACTATAGATGTTAATATGCACCGTATCCTCTTTAGTCCAGTAGCTTGAAAATGACGTGTGAATTCATAACAATGTATCTCAGTAAATATATATTTCGTGAAAAGGGCTTTTAAAACTTTTTTGTTTTTGGTATATTTAGTACTATTGCGAGAGTAACACTGAAAGTTCTTAGAAAATCAAAAACTGAACTAGCAATTTATTAGTTTTATTATATCTGTTCGGGAGTTTACAGGATATTTATAAATAATGCAACTTAAATGTGGTTTTGGACGATTGTATTGATCTTACTATAGTTGAGAGGGTAATAAAATATTGAAAGGACAAAGAAAATGTTCAAAAATTAACGTACTTCTACTGACATAATTAATACCAATAACAACGTATTCGTAAACTCGTTGCTATGAGGGAAGGCGCAGGCGCTTCAACATGCCCCTGGGCGTTGAATTCTTCAACCAGAATGAAGTGACCGACAATGGACAAATCCGATTAAATGCCCTCTTGACCATTCCATTTCAGCGGAGGAAGGTTGTCCTCCTTGACTACCACCAAATTGTTAATTTTCAAGCTGTATTTGCAGGAACGCCATTATACTCTCTGTTGGAGTTCTGAGACGTTTTCGTTGTTCCATCGTTACCAAAAATGCTGACGTAGTTGCTCAATGCGTTGAAAACTTGTTAAGATAGGAGTGGAGTGATGCTGGTAGTCCGCTTGCGGCAAAGAAGTCAGCGCACGCCCAATTAAAAAATGTCCCAGAGTGAGTGGCGTGTAATCTGCGGGATCTGAAGATAGTGGAGTGAGTGGCCGGGAGTACAGGATTGCTTCGATATGGGTCAGTGTAGTGTAAAGTTCTTCATACGTTAAGTGACAATTGCCCAACACTCTAAACTAATGATATTTTGATTTCTTAAATTTACGCGAACACTACACATTGAATAAAACTTAATAATTATTACTTGAACTTATTTTTGTTATCCCGACGTTTCGGGTACTTTGTAGCACCCATACATATATACTATATAGAGATGTCATACCATAGAGTTTATGGAGTTAAAGTGGTCTAAAACGCAGTTACTTCGTCAGATGGTAAAATTATGAAAGTGTCGTCTACGTACTGCCAGTAGAACCTTGGATTTACAGGTGCAGTAAGAAGGGCTTTCTCCTCAAAGTCCTTCAAGAATATATCGGCGACTATGGGAGACACAGGTGAGCCCATCGCCACACTATCTACTTGCTTGTAGAACTCCTCCTTCCACAATAGATTGATAAACCACAAATCCTCACAAAAGAACCTTCCAAGGATGGAGGCTATTGAAATTAAAAAAACATCCAAATTTCAATAGTGAAGATGGATGGGTGCTGCCATCTGCTTGGGATCCTATAATTAACAAAATTAAATCCAAACCCAAGCATACCACTTCAACACTTCATGATACTATAAGCTCGTTTTGCGTAAATCGGACCAAAAATTAATATTCAAAAACTGAAGGTAGTCGGACTAACTATGACATTGGGACGTCAAACATCTCAGCCCCCCCCCCCCCCGTGACCATAGGTGCTGTAAAGCACCCTAAAAGTAAAAATAAGTTAAAGTAGTAATTAAACGCGATAAAATCCGTAAATAATAGTTTTATTCAACATTATATTTTGTTGATTTCAACCCAGCCTACCAGAGACCACCGAAGTGAGCACCAACAAAAGAAGCACCGTTAACGGAATAAATATTAACTGGCTTACCTCTTCGAGCCCCACCCCTACACTTTCAAAAGGGATGCCACCCGAAAAGAGAAGCTGCTGTGGCAAGTGGCCCATTAGTGAGTTCGAAACCTTACCCTTCATGCGATGACATCATATACATTTATGATAACAGGCTTTTGCGAGGTGTCGACCACCTATAGGTCAATAAGTATCTCTAACGGTTGCCAGCAGTAGCTGTGGGCCGGCGTGCATTAACCTTATATATTCATGGTCAAATATTAATTTCGTAAATATATGATTGGACTGTAATAGTATAGGATGCTTTTTATTGTATGAAAATTTATAATTATCAAGACGACCACCAATACCCATTCTTTAATTTTCGTCGAAAAATACGTTAAATTCAAGAAGTGGGCTTTACTTAGGTAAATTTTGTTTATTCAGAAGCAATTTATACTCTAGAAAGGAATCATATTGACATTTTGAAATTATAACATTTAACGCGTTTTGTAATTCTAATTCTGATACGTAATTCGAAGATCTTTTATAAGATATAATGAATCGTAAAACGTAAGTCACGGAACGTACAAGGCGTGAGTAATTCGAGAAACGACCAAAATCAATGAAACAATCACTATTTTAATACAATATCATGACGCGTTTCAGGTAATGTTTTAGCTTACTTAGGCTGAGCAGGCCATTTTGATAAGTCATACCTTAAAAATTCTGGACCAAAACACCACAATCTGAGACCTGACAGAGCACTAGTATCCACATCACGAGATATTAAGTCTGCTGGGTTCTTATCGTTGGGACGTGTCCCTGGCAATGTTATGGTCACTGGCAATTGCAATCAAATTTCAGCAACGCGATTACGTACGAAAGGCTGGAGTTTACAAGGCAACATTCGCAAGCATCCTAAGACAATCGTGGAGTCTGTCCAAAAGCAGACTTGGTCAATTTTAACGCGCCCCTAGCGAGCTCCTAACAATGAAAGCGTGTTTATGACTGAAGAGTCGTCTGAATTACATGAACTAGAAATTCCAAAAAAAGTGGAAAGGGGTATGGAGATTGGTGATGGATTTCCAGCAATATTTAGGTCACGATGTGCTAAATCTCTTGCTCTTCCTTTAACTATAATTTTAACCGCTCCGCTAACTCGCTTAAAAATACCCTCACGAAGTGAGGGTATTTTTCCGAAGATGTGGAAATTCGCTCATATAGTTTCTGTGCAGAAAGGGTATGGATATTAAAAATTATACAGGTATTTATATCCTAAATACTGCCGCAAAATTACTTGAAAAAATAGTATATAGCTCTATTTATAGTGCCATGTCGCAATCGATTACTGAACAGCAACATGGTTTTATGAGAGGAGGATCCACTACTACGAATTTAGCATCCTTTTCAAAATTTGTTTTATAAAAAATGGATAGAAGAGGGGACGGGTTAACGTGATACTGATAACTGATACTGATTTTGGGAAAGCTTTTGCTCGTGTGGAACACGTGTTACTGTTAAATAAACTACAAACTCTGGGCATATTTGGGGACTTACTTCCCCATTTTGTCATAGAGCCGTGGTGGCTCAGTGGTTAACGCTCGCTGTAAATATAACAGAACGCGAGTAACCCGGGTTCGATCCCCGCCGGCACCAATGAAATTGTTAATTGCAATTTTAAGTGCTGATTTACCACGTGCTCGGCGGTGAAGGAAAACATCGTGAGGAAACCTGCATGTCCACAGACATAAGAAAAAAAATATTTCGAAGACATGTGAAGTTCGTCAACACGCATTTGGGCAGCTTGGCGGACACTTCCTTGCCCTAAACCCTCTCAGAAATGAGGGGAGGCCTGAACCCAGCAGTGGGACGTATATAGACTGTAACTTCACTTTACTTTACTTTCCCCATTTTGACAAAAAATGGTACTATCAGATCATATCGAAAAAACTATAACGAAGGCATATAAAAATCTGTGTTTTGTTCTTCGTGTGTCAAGCCATTATCAGTTAAATTAGCAATTAAGACGGTTTATTTCGCATATGTATGAATCATTCTAGAGTATGCTAGCCCAATTTGGTCACCCCAGTACCTCATATATCGAAATCTATAAAGTACTTTCTTTGCAGCAGAGACATATTGTGCTGGATATGGGTTGTTTATGTTATATATACACATATATATATATATATATATATATATATATATATATATATATATATATATATATATATATATATATATGACTGGCCTGTTGGTCTAGTGGTTAGTGACCCTGATTGCTATGCCGAAGGTCGTGGGTTCGATTCCCACCCAGGACAAATGTTTGTGTGATGAGCACGATCATTTGTTCTGTGTCTGGGTGTAATTTATCTATAATATTTATGTATTTAGAAATATATAAGTATGTTTATCAGTTGTCTAGTACCCATAACACAAGCTCTGCTTAGCTTGGGACTAGATGGCGTTGTGTGATAGCTGTGGAATATTATTATTATTATTGTGGGGTATCTATGTAGTTTTCTCATCTGGTTGGGTTCTATAAATATATAATTATAAATGAAAATGAAAAGATAAATATACATAAATATCAATAACATAAAATAAATATAAAAATACATAAATAAATAAAAGCCCAACCAGATGGAGGCCCTCGGCAGGGGAGACCAAACGGCCGAGGGTTAGGGGGAAAGGGAAAGAAACCGGCGCACGATGCGGGCGGTATCGATGAGCACCGCCTTCTGCATTTGAGCCCGGAGCGGTCCGCCACGTAGTCCCAGTCGCCTCAGATGACCCGAGAGGCTGACTGGGATTAGCCCGTTTGCAGAGACGACTACAGGAATAATTTCAGTCGGCAAACCACCCCACATGTCGGTCACCTCGTGAGCCAGGTCCAGATATTTTGTTTGCTTGTCTGTTTCGGCTTTCACGAGGTTCTCGTCATACGTAATGGTAATGTCGACCAAAAATATCCTTGACTGTGCCCGGTCCATCAGCACAATATCAGGCTTATTCGCAAGAATAGTCCTGTCTGTGATGATGGCTCGGTCCCAATAGAGCCCGGCGCGATCATTTTCGAGCAAGGCTTCCGGCAAGTACTTGTAATACGGCAATTTCCGGTCCACGAGACCGTATTTCAGAGCGAGCTCCTGGTGAAGAATTCTGGCTACTAGGTTGTGCCTGTGCAAGTACTCAGAGTTAGAAAGCGCCGAACAACCGGAGATGACATGCCTAAGTGACTCACCGGGATGGCGACAAGCTCGACAGATGTCCACGGTGCCATCCTTTAGGATGTATCTCCGATAGTTGTTGGTCTTAATAACCTGATCCTGTATTGCACAGACAAAACCCTCGGTTTCCCCGAAGAGATCACCAAAGCGTAGCCAGTGGAGGGAGGCTACTGTGTCTACGAAAGGCTCATGTAGAGCCTTGTAGAACCTCCCGTGGAGCTCCTTCTCCTTCCACACGGTCTCCCGGTCGGAAATTGTCTGCACTGCCGGGTCTTGCCATTGCTCGTTGGCTAAGGATAGAGGGGTAAGTCCTTTATCACAAGAAATGACGTCCTTATAGAATGGATCATCCGATCTCGCCAGGAAGTAATTACGGAGGCTGCACACTTCGCGATTATGCATGGTGAGCGCGCTCAAGAAGCCACGCCCACCATGCTTTCGCGGCAAGTACAGCCTCATTACCGACGATCTCGGATGATGCATCCTGTGGGACGTCATGGTAGTGCGGACTTTTCTATCCAGGGCGTTAAGTTCAGTCTGAGTCCACCTGAGTGTGCCAAAGGTATACATGAGGACAGGCATGACCCAGCCGTTATATGAGTGTGTCTTATTATTATATATATATATATATATATATATATATATATATATATATATATATATATATACATATATATGTGTGTGTGTGTGTGTGTGCAAAATGCGTGTTCAATTATTTTAATACATTACCGAACCGTACTAATTGTCAAGATACATAAATAATTTAATGATTGTTCACCATCCAAATATAAAATCGCTCCGTAACATAAAAAGTGTCGTACACATTGATTCATTCTTTAGGGGCTTGAATTTTTCGAAATCGTTTTATGATGGATGCCCTTGTAAAAAGATGCTATTGTCCTAGTTTTACACTACTGCGTCTAGGTATAGGCTGTGCGTAAAATACAATATTTTTCATACAAATTGCACTTATACGCTGTAAATTTAAATTTAACTTTAATTTTACACCTTCGATTTCGACTTCTGAAAAAATAAAAATTGAAATATCCATTATTAGCACCATTTTACATAAAAAAGAACATACAAATATTAGTCCCTCCCGTAAGAGATTGTTTTGAAACATCGCAAAATCCATATTTATTTATTCAATTTACTGAGTACTTTTATTAACTTTTCAAACCGTAAAATAAAAGTTTCACCTTCCTAGGACTTGAATCTTGGAAAACTCTTTTTTAGTGGACCCTACGTAGTAAAAGGAATATATTATTACAATTTCACGCTTCTTCATCCAGAGGTTTGGTCTCTACGTCTCAATACAATATTTTAATCTAATAGACATTGTTTTGAAAACGCCTTTAAAAAAAATTAAAATTCTTAAAGGCAAGTTTCTGAAAACATAAAAATACATATTTTCACGAGTTTTTAAATAAAAAATAACATAATGATTTCTTGTATTTACGCGAACACTACACATTGATTAAAACTACTTTTTCGGATTTTATCGTGTTTAATTTGAATTATTTTTAATTCCCATATTCCCATATTTGTGAATAATAAAAATAAAATAAAACGTTTCGGGTGCTTCATCGCCCATGATAACGGGCGAGGGGGGGGGGGAGGCTGAGGTGATTGACGTCCCGATGTCAATATTAACTTGGAATACCTTCAGCTTTTAAATTATTGTTTATGGTTCGATCTACGCAGAATGAATCAACTGTGTCTTGAAGTCTTGCAGTGGTATACATGGGTTTAGTTTTAATTTTATTAATTACAGGGTCCCAAGCAGGTGGTAGTACCCAACCTCCTTCTCTATTGAAATTAGGATGTTTTTTCATTTCAATAGCCTCACGTATCATACTTGGGAGGAATCGATGTTCTTTCGCGAGGATTTGTAGTCTATCAAATCTGATGTAATGGTTGTGGCCGCCTAGAATATGATCACAAACTGCAGACTTCACGGAACGTTGATGCTTTACGTCAGATATATGTTCTTTTACGCGGGTTACTACTACGCGGAGTACTTTTGCATTCAGATAAAGCAAATATTGTTTATCTGACGTGCCATTTGCTTCGGAGTTATTTTATTTCAGATAATACAACCTTATTAGGTTACCCGAACCCGACACCGACATAATTATTAAAGTTTTAACGAGGCGGAAACTTGTTTTGTCTAAAACCAAAAGATTCGTTACCTACACAGATTGTTTCTTTTTTAGTTAAAATATTGCCTGCTTTATGATTTTAATTGTAAGTATTCGGTAAGAGCAATTTATAATGCTTGTTCTATTTCTTTTTTCAGTTCATATATTTAAAAGTTTAAATAATAAATTCAAATAGAAGGTAACAAAGTACGGGATTCTCTTAAGCATCCTATATGGAAAACTAAGCCTTATTGTTAAAAACAGTTTGAAACAACTGACCATGAACTATGACGAAGTGTGAAGTCTTGCAGAACTTAGTTCATGGACACTTTCCGTGTGGTAGTCTTAATGAAGTTGATAACATTTTCAGGGAATAGAACAGGTTCACTTTCCGGTTAGAACAGGTTCATAATCCGGTCTGGAAAAAAAGTTGATGATAAAGAGCCCCCCCCCCCTATACGTGAAGTCGGGCGACTGTTGACTTCTTGGATTCTGTTACCATATTCCATTCCTACCTTCTGTGCTTATCGTCTTATCTTGTAACTAGCTGTGCGTTGAAGTCTCCAGTAAACCGTATATTAAGGTTTGGATCGATACATTACTCTAAGGATATCCTCACACATCCTTTCGCCACATCATCAAGGTGTTCCGGGGTTGATGCGTAAACCTGTGTCCCATTACTTATTACCGTTTGGCGATTCTGAGTACGGGGTAAGGTACGCTACCTTTGTCGACTTGCACTCTCCACAATGTAGTGAACGGGAGACTGACTTATGGAAGATATATCCAACAACTTGGGACAGATGACCTCCCTCTGATAGAACAAGTCCTTGAACTTCAGGTAATCTTAAAACATTAAACAAATTTTGGAATTTGATAGTATAAGTATGATGAGCCTCCTGTCATATTAGATGCCCTGATTATTATGGAGTGTAAAAGTAAAGAGCACAGAGTGTGTATTAAAAAGTGTCCATGAAAACCATTAAATAAGGGTTGCGCCACTATAGCTACGGGGTAAATTTTAAAGAACGTGCCGAAAGATAGTAGTGGGATAGACGACTTTTTCGAAGTTATTTTTATTAAATAAAATTATTTTAGATTTTAGAGCTACTGAGCAGTTTAGCAGCAAACTTCAAACCGTCGACAACCGCTAAGTTCATTTCATCCCAATAGCTACTCCAGCGCTGTTGTGGAGAGTTTTTGAGCTGTTATTTACTGCTTACAGATGGCCACTTTTTCAAATATTCTAGTATGGGTGTTGGTACTCCTCACTTATGAGATTTAAATATGTACTATAGAGCGGACATTGGAAAAAGTTGCATACAAAAACTGTGAGCACGCGCGTGTGTTAAGCCCTCTAGCGAAAAATAGCAATACTACGCTGAATATTTATTTTGAAAACATTTTATACTTATTATAATAATTTTTCTTTCTTCTAGATCATTCTGCCAGAAGTAATAAAATTACAAGATTATTTGGTAAATATACATTATTCTTAGGATAATGAACCGAAATCATGTTCATTTATTGCTCCATATCATGACTTACTATACCTTAATACACAACCGGGCATATTTTCTTTAAAAATATTTTTTAAATTTATGAAACGAATGCGTCTTGACCTTTTGGTTATCTCACTTAGACTAAATGACAAAAGTCGGAGATATATCCTATAGGAAAAAAGTTACAGACGACAATTTTGTTGCTGATGTCCGGTCTATTACTACTACATACTTAAATATCTTTGGATTATTTATTTCGGTGACAGCATCCTAAAGTGATTCTTAGCTTCCGACGCTAGAGGTCATCGCTAGTCTTATAACTCTATTTTTGCGTCTATATCGCATAACATTTTTTTAGTTTAAGTACATGCAACAGCCAATATGAAATAAAACGCATTAACTTTTAAGTATATGTTAAGCTTTTTTAAACCCTACTTTATATTAAGGTCCTAGATTATAAAATTTAGAACTATTCCATCTATTTACAACATATTTAAGTTCTGCTCTCGTACTGACCCAAAGTATTTAATTATTGCGATAGATGTCTATAGTAGAAACAATTTGCACGCTACCGCTTAAAAGTTGAAATGCGAATGGATCATTTATTATTTAACCGGTGTCATTGAATTTCTTTTCAACTTGGTCAAATTACATATTTTTTAATAGCATAAGGGTGACAAAAGCACACAGTCCACCCGATGTTAAGTGGATGCTGTGGCCCATAGACATCTACATTCAAATAAGAATCAAAATGCAGATGCGTTGTCACCCCTGAGGACTCAGATGGAATGCCTCGATCCCAGTAAAACGAGTGTAGAGAACCTGTCTCTACACTCACCACATGAGACACAGTAGCATTAAGCTACTATCTTACGCTGGTTTTTTTGTGAGAGCGTGGTCCTTCCCCGGTCGAGCCAATCTATTCATGCTACAACCATAATATAGTTGCAGCATGGCTCTACCACGTAAATTAAGTTATATCGTCGGGTTATTGATCCCAGCCCGAGCAAATATTAGTGCAATAAAACAAATTGATAAGTTTGAAATTGCAGTGCGCGTAAGGATTACGAGAACCCACTAAAATATAGAATTAAATTCCGAGATTATAACACTACCTATATATTTATATATGTGAACTGTGTATTATATGTGAACGGCCGAGTCGGGAAGGGACGCCCTAGGAAAAAGTTTATCGACCAAATTGGCGATATTTTGAAAATGGGCCACGTTAGAAGTACCCTTAACCGATGAGCATGTATGCGTAGATATATGGATGTGAAGGAGGCGAAAGAGGTGTGTCAGGATCGTGCCAAATGGAAGTCCGTAGTCTCTGCCTACCCCTCTGGGTGACAGGCGTGAGTGTTTATGTATTATGTATGTATATTTATATAAATAACTAAAGAAAACTTAAAAATAAAGGGAAGTTAGAACTGTTCCGAAACATTTTCCACCTATGAGTATATGGTTACACATCTCTTCCCATACCTAGTATTTGATGTATATAATTTACCTGCGAGCTGCCCAGGCTTCAAACGGGTGATATCTGGATTCTACAACAGCGCCATCTACCAGGTCTAACTATACCTATGTATAACCTTCGCGGAAGTTTAAGCAATGTGTTGACAAAGTTTTACTGCAATCTGATGAACGGTTTTGCATCGCATAAAATACGAACAAACAAACATTAATTTTTATGTATTAGATAACCATTTAAATAAAGTTGAGCGAAGAGTTGCATTCATACTTAATTTATTGCCATTTTTATAGGATAAGGGTGACAAACGAGCACATAGTCCACCCGACGGTAAGTGGATGTTGTTGCCCATAGACATCTACATCTATTCTCGACTAAGTACAAATCAATGTGCAGAGCGTTGTCACCCGTGAGGACTAAAATGGAATGCCATTTGCCATACGAAACACTGCAGTGTTAAGCTGCTATTTTACGCTGGTATTCTGTGAGAGCGTGGTCCTTCCCGATCGAGCTGACCCATTCGTGATACGTATACAACTATACTACTAACTGCATATGGCTATATACATATAAATATATACATATAACTGCAGTATGGCTCTACTTACGTATAAATTATTCTTCCATTTTTGTGGCCATTGTCAACGCATAACAGATATAAATCTTTCTTCATAAATTTTCATATTAGAGTTATAAAGTAGTAAAAAGTAACCGAGTGGTAAGATGCTCTACATTAGCCCTGCCCCCTGATGGATTTCTTTCATATAGGTAGAATTTACCGTAATCGTCACGCTTTCCATGATCGATACTTACTACTGCGGACGTCTCGTACTTTAGACGCTGCTGCCCGCTGCCGGTCTAAATATTATCTATCTGAAGCTCTAAGATTTGCTAATATCTCCCATATTCGCATTGTGACACACCCCCGGGACGAAATGGGGTGATGGGTTTCCTTACGCCGCCACTTTGTACCTCATATAAAATATATGAGGTAGAAAGTAGCAGCAAATCAGTATAAAACAAAAACAAAAATAATTCTTTTTTCTGAAATATTAAAATGTTTTCTAACGACACTTGACCTTTTATCAAATGTTACCTATTACGACACACACGGGATGAAATGAAAATGACCCTGTGAGTTTGGACTTTATAATACTATAACTATTATATTTTTTATTGCAGATTAAGTTAACAATATTTAATTACATTAATTACAGCGACACCATTGTTCGCTGATGCGTTCGCAGGTGCTGAAAAAAATCCGCTTGACCTTACAGGCCATTTCTGGAACTTCCTGCTAATTTCAAATGCAAAGAGCTGCAATTTCCAAATATTATGACAATTTTTAATTTTTGCCATAAATGAATATTTCACGAACAAATCAGCCGATTTTACAGTTCTTTAAGTAAATTAGTAGTAAATTTTTTAAGTTAATTTATTACATGAAAAACGATGGAAGAAAAATTTCGAAGTTATTTGGAAAAAAAAAGAAAATTTTCGAAATTTTTTGTTAACGACTTTTCTTCAACGCATCAACCGGTTTTGATGCGGTTTACAGCAATCGACGGCACTTTTTGAGTAATTGGATTTTGAAATTGATCGTTACATCTGTTTAAAAGTTATTTCAAAAAACTTTATTTTGTAAATTTCATTTTTGAGATCTCCCAAAACCTACAGGTTTTAATAGGTTCATACAGTGTAGAACACCTAAGTTTGGTGTAGCTCTTTCGAACGCCACCCAAATCGTTTAAATCGGTCAAGCCATTCATACGTTACGAGAAGGTTATATACATCCATACACAAACACACACACACACACACGCACACACACACACACACACACACACACACACACACACACACACACACACACACACACAAATACACACACAAGCCCGCATGCACGCACGCACGCACGCAAGCAAGCACGCACGCCCGCACGCATGCACGCACGCACGCACGCACGCACGCACGCACAAACGCACGCTCGCACGCATGCACGTGAGTGATCCACGTAGAAATAGTCAGAACGCCTTCCTAGGACCTCAAAACGTCAAGATCTGATGAATACTCGATTTTAGAAAATAAATGATTTAATAGCGGAAAGTTATAAATATTTTCATGCGAATTATAATTTCGTTATATCGTTATTTATTACTTTATTTTAATACGTAATTTGGTTGTTCGACAATGCATACAACAACGAGAAAAATACTTCATATCATATATATCGTCCCGTAGTCGTCGCAAGAGGCGACAGAGGAAAATCGAAACAGGAAATGGGCAGAGGCGTCGTCTTACTGATATTAAACAAAAATTAAAAAAAAAAAAACTGTGGTTGCCGACGTGCCAACTGTGGCAAATATCCCCCCCCCCCTACGAGACAATCTATGGGGTGGCCTGTGTTCAGCAGTGGACTTTTAATAGGCTGTAATAATAACGGTAACCTTAACAGTGACAAGAAAACACAGGATGCACTAAAACATTTGTTACAATTAGCCTGTTTCCTCTGATAATTTATAAAAGATCCGCCAGAGGCGTAAACGTACAGAGTAAAATTGAAATTGGCAAAAAGTCACGATCATCTTGTCCGAGATGTTAAACGAAGGCTTGCATGCCGTAGTTTACCTGTTTCAGACAGTAAAAATGTATTCGCAGAAAGGTTGGTTGTCGGTGAGAGTTCGTTTTATTTGTTGTCAGAGATTTAAATATTTCATGTTCATATTTTTCTTAATGCTTCTTTTTCAATTTAAGAACTGAATAATAATGATAAAATAATTTCGAATCGAACCGATGAAACATAGTCAATTCGGTTCCACAGACATCCTGAACTTTTCATTCTTGAAATTTGGTAATATTCCCATCCCAGGCTACTCCGGGTACTTTCTGTTATGCTACAATGCATTATTATGTCACTACTGGTTATATTGATAATACTTTAAACCTAAATGAAACGTTATCTGATGATGAAGAAAGTCATCTTAACTGTGGAAACTCAAAAGCACTGCAAAGAGAAAGGCAATATAGTTTAAGTGATTTTATTTTGAACATGGAAGATAATGCCACTGCTCAGAGTTATTACTTAAAAGCAGTTGTAAAATCTTCTTTCAGAGCAACAGGAACTCATAAAATAAATATGATAATAAATGTACATAAGTTGTTAAAGTTCAGTATCAGGGTCCAGAATCTGCTTCGAAGAACTGTTTCTATATCAATGCTGCAATGAATCCATTCTAAACACTTTCTCGTGTAAACTTAGGTTTTTATAAACGGCATAAGAAGTGCAATTCGCGAATGCTCAATGTTTGGTAGGTGATAATATATATTTATTTTTTTAGTGATAAGAAATGGGTTTAACGTTACTGTCAATAGGAAATCAAAACATGTGTAGATCCCACTAGTGCTGCCTCTGGTGAATCTTTTTTTTAATATTCAGGGGAAACTCGCTAATAATGAACCTAGGTACATTGAGTCGTATCTAGCATATAGATCTATTTTTAATGTACGCTTTTATTAGCCTGACCTTTATGTATGTCTGTACGTATGTACCTTTGCATAACTGTACTGGATTTAATAAGTCTAATATTATACTTAAATTCTGACGTTTTACGCACAAACAATTCTTTTTAATTTTTTCCTCTATTATGTTTTGTTATCTTTACACTGTCAATGTAGATATGTTTGTGACGTTTAGGTAGGTTTGCTCAATTCAGTTTTATGTTTACATATATGCTTTTTTGCTTGCTGTTGTTTGTTATCTGCCTCACACTCCTGGTTCCACTGAAAATCAGCGATACGAAATAATGTACGGTACTTCCCTGGTGGAGCCAACCACGGAATATAGAAAACAAGCGGCCAACCTATCCATAAGCCATATTACATACTTGTTTATGATAATTTACCTCCAAGTACATAATAAATTAGAATTTAAAACTAGCATTGATCTACCTTTTTAAGTACACGGCTGCATATCGGTTTTGCAATTAATAATGGCTAAAGGGAATAATTTATCAGAACGTTAATACTGTCGCACTAATAACTTTGCTCCCCGTAATTGGTCTATGAAATTTGAATGCAGTGTTTTAGATATGTTTTATCCTACCGGTCATTCGTCTTATTTTGTAACTATTATACGCTACACTGTTATACCACCTGATGGTAAGTGGTGATAAGGATGGAAAGGCTGCATCACCACTTACTGACGTAGCTAAATCGAAATTGCCATGAAACAATGAAATTAACGTAAAAAAATAAACTAATGTTATACGGAAAATTCCTTACCAAAAATACACGTACGTAGATCGTACAAACCCAGCAACGTGACGAACATTCAAATATCTTTCGACTAATATCGTTGTATTGCTGAGGTATGAAATAAAAGTATACCACAAAGTGAGTTAATGTTTCTATCAAATGAAAGAAAATATCTTACATCTAGGGCTCAATAACGATATACTGTAAAAAAAATTACGTTGACTCGTAATATTTTATCTGTTTAGTGCTGATCTTCTGTTTGTTTACATTGAAAACATTATTATTTATAGGTCAAGGTTAAGGTCAAGACTTTTAGTTTTTTTTTATTAGGGTAGACAATAACTAACGGTTTTAAGTAAACACTGCTATTAATGTGCGACTAGGAAGTTATTATTATTAATTACTCTTTTAATAGCGTACATTGTTAGCTTTTTTTTGTTAGTTTATGAACGAGCATTAAGCAAGAAAGACTAATAACCAATAACTATTACTTTTGTCGGTGGTTGTCCTACTTAGGGGCGGACCGTGAATTTTTCAGGCCCTGGGCTAATACCACGGAGCAAATTGCTCCGTGGCTAATACTAATGCGACCCCTACAAAATTAATAAAACTAATGAAGTCAAAAAATTGTTCAATAATGATGTATATGGTCTGGGAAAAAATTATATAACTCAGGTACATAAACTGCAATTGTAAGACATTATTGCGTAAGAAATTAACAGGTTATTTGCGTGGATGTTAAAATTTATTTTACATCTCCACGTATAACCTGTTAATTTGTTGTTAATTATTACCCGCAAGCAATTGTTGTTGTTAATGAAGACTTTTTTAGATTTTTGCGCAGCAAATTCCTTTATTTGGCCATCACATTGTCAGTCAGTCCTTTGTTAAATCACAATTTATGGAAAGAACTGATAAATTATTTAGTTGATTGTTCAATATTGTTGACCTATATCCGAATTCTCTATATGACAACCTGGAGAAACAGCGTTTCACTTCACAGCTAGTGCTTGACAACGTTAAGAAATCTATTAGATGATAAAGAAATTTATTTATTTTTTAAAACATGAGTAAAAATATAAAGGTGTTAAACACCTAAAACGAAGCTATATGTTTTGTCATTTATGGCGTACAAAAATTATACTACATATATTAACTATACAAGATAAATTAACTAACCCTACGGACATAATTCTAGATGTGCAACAATTTAAACGGATCTCTTAAGATTGTATTAGACAAAAGTCGTAATGCAATATTTAGCTTAACAAAAATCAATCATTCAAGAAATTAGGCAAGCCGTAATAACACTTAGCTATCAAGATATTTTTAATATGTAGTTTAAAAAGTTTAGTAGGCGATTGTTTGATGGGCTTGTATTTTGATTCTTAATCGAGGTTAAATGTAGATGTCTATGGGTCACAGCATCCTGTTACCATCAGTTGGAGTGTGTTCTCGTTTGTTACCCTTATTATATAAATAAATATAGCTAGAATTTTGTGATTATAACATATTCTTTGCATTTCATCTCACACCTCAGGTGTGACAAAGCATCTGCATTTTGATACTAATTGAGGATAAATATAGATGTTTGTGGGCCACAGTATCCACTTATCTGGCCGTGTGCTCGTTTGTCACCCTTACTTTATAAAAATCTTTGCCAACAGTATCCCGTGAGGGTCGTAGTATCGAGGGGAAGTAAGCAGGAGGTAAGCAGTAGCATTATAACAACTGCGCTTCCCAATCCGTCTGAGAACCCCGACAAATATAACAAATACCTCTAATATGACACAATCTATTAAAGAATCGTAACATAATTTGAGTACTGCTTAAATAGATTTCTGTCAAAACTTCGTCTAGAATTCCAAACTACGATCCTTGTTAGATACGAATACCATACTCCTTTGTTAACATCGTCAAAAAACATAGATGATTGTAATAATAGAGACAATACAAATACAAATACAGGTTCTAATAAAAAATAAAACTATGTTCTAATTTTTTTTACAATATAGAGTATTACTATTGCTTCTTTAGTCTACAGAATTTTATGGACTAAAGAAGAAGCCTTTTTTGAAATAAAAACCATTGTTCTTACTTTAAACCTATTATGTAAGTTTTACGTAAAGTTTATCAACTTTGATATTTTAATCGTAGATCAACATCATCATCATTACAGCCCTTCACAAGTCCACTGCTGAACATAGGCCTCCCCCAAGTAATGCCACAAAGCACGGTCCTGAGCCACCTGCATCCATCAACTTCCTGCATGTTTTACCAGGTCGTCACTCCATCTAGGGAGGGGGGTCGCCCTACACTACGCCTACTGGTACGAGGATGCCACTTGAGAACCTTTCTTCCCCATCGGTTATTGGTTCTTCGAGCTATATGGCCGGCCCATTGTCACTTCAGCTTACTAATCCGTTGGGCTATATCGGTCACTCTGGTTTTACTGCGGACATCCTCATTTCTACGTCTATCACGCAGAGAAACTCCGAGCATAGCCCTCTCCATAGCTCGTTGAGCAACCTTGAGCGTCCTTACACGGCCAGCAGTGAAGGACCACGTCGCAGATCCGTAAATCATCACTGGCAACACGCACTGGTTGTACAATCCAGTTTTCAGAGTTTGTATACCTGACAAGAAAATGTGCCGTAATTTGCCGAACGCTGCCCAGCCGACTTGAATCCGTCGATTGACCTCTCAGTCGAAGTTGGACTTACCTAGTCGGACCATTTGTCCCAGGTAAACGTACTCGTCAACAACTTCAAGCATAGTGCTCCCAACAACTACTGGCATAGGTGTGACATGGACATTAAACATGATCTTTGTTTTGTCCATGTTAAATACCTACTTGAAACTATATTTGTCGTAAGGCTAAAGTGCTAATGACGGTATTGTGCGCTCGTACTAAAATAGTTCTCAGTCTTTTGTTTCTTTTCAGTTCTTTACTTCTTTATCTTGCATTGTTGAGTTTCTAAATGTAACAGCGCATTTACTCTTTGAATAATTATCACTTTGCAGAGACGATAAAACGCTTTTTAGCATAAGCTTTAACATTATATTACAATTGCTTTCTGCATAACTTTTAGTCCAATAAAATGTCATCATTTATATTTAGTCCTATAAAATATCATCATCATCATCATCATCGTCATTAAAGCCCATCAAAAGTCCACTGCTGAACATAGGTCCTGTGTTTGTCTCATATGGCAAATATTTTTACATGGTAGAGCCATGCTGCAGTTATATTAGTAGTATAGTTGTAGCACGAATGGGTCGGCTCGACCGGGGAAGGACCACGCTCTCACAGAATACCAGCGTGAAATAGTAGCTTAATGCTGCTGTATTTCGTATGGTGAGTGTAGAGAACCGGAGACCCTTTTTACTGGAAATGAGGCATTCCATCTCAGTCCTCATGGGTGACAACGCATCTGCATTTTGATTTGCAATGGAAGATAGATGTAGATGTCTATGGGCCGCAGCAACCACTTACCATCAGGTGTACTGTGTGCTCGTTTGTCACCCGATTCTATAAAAAAAAAAATTTGCCACAGTTGCCACGCTTGGAAGCCACGTCGGCAACTGTAGTTATTTGAGATTGAGTTATCACCAGAAGGATGCTGCTGCAATGCTGAACATCCCCTGGTTCAGTTTCCCTCTGTTGTCTCTTTAAAATCCATATGAGGACGATGTAAGGCAGTGGATTATCTTACGCTGCCACTACAAGGCGTAAAAGAATTCAATACAATACCTCATATCGTAAATATTTTATATTATATATATATATATATATATATATATACCTGACGAAAAGATATGTCGTAATTTCCCGAACGCTGCCCAGCCGAGTTGAATCCGTCGATTGACCTCTCGGTCGAAGTTGGACTTACCTAGTCGGACTATTTGTCCCAGGTAAACGTACTCGTCAACAACTTCGAGCATAGTGCTCCCAACAACTACCGGCATAGGTGTGACATGGACATTGAACATGATCTTTGTTTTGTCCATGTTCATCTTAAGACCTATCCGTTGGGAGGCACTATTGAGGTCATTGAGCATAGTGCTTAAGTCCTCCAGCGATTCTGCCATAAGGACTATATCGTCGGCAAATCGAAGGTGAGTGATGTACTCGCCATTGATGTCAATACCGTATCCTTTCCAGTCCAGTAGCTTGAAAACGTCTTCCAATGCAGCGGTGAAGAGTTTCGGGGATATAACGTCACCCTGTCTTACACCTCTCTGCAGTTGGATAGGTTTCGAGCTCTGGTTCTGTACTCGGATAGCCATCGTAGCCCTACTGTACAAACACTTCAGCACTTCGATATACCGACAGTCAACTTGGCACCGCTGAAGGGACTGTAGCACCGCCCAAATTTCGACGGAATCAAAGGCTTTCTCATAGTCCACATACGCCAGGCAAAGTGGCAGATTGTACTCTTCAGTTTTCTGTACAATCTGCCGCAGGGTATGTATGTGGTCTATGGTACTGAAGCCTTTTCGGAAACCGGCTTGTTCGGGAGGCTGGAAGTCGTCAAGTCTGCGTGCGAGACGATTCGTAATGACTCTCGAAAACAGCACGTAGACGCGGCTCAGAAGGGAAATCGGTCTGTAGTTCTTTAAGAGAGCGTTGTCGCCTTTCTTAAAGAACAAGACCACCGCACTTCTGCTCCACGCCTCTGGAGTAGTGCCACCATGGAGGACGGAATTGAAGAGCTTCTGAAGGACTACAAGTACCGGTGTTCCACCCGCTTTCAGAAGCTCCGCTGTAATTCCATCCTCGCCTGGGGCCCTGCCGTTTTTAAGGTGCTGGAGAGCCATTCTAATCTCGCTTAGACTGACGTCCGGGATATCATCGGAATAGTGTCGGATAAGACTTGCTCTTGGATCGTTACTCACACTTGCGTGTGGCTCCAACGATGATGTGTACAGCTGCCCATAGAACCTCTCAATCTCACTCAAAATCTCAGGTGTCCCGGAAACGATGTTGCCACACTCAGTCTTCAGCTTTGACAGTTGGCTCTTTCTGGCAGACAGATCTCTGGCAAAGACTTTGGAGCCCTGGTTCCGCTCGATCGCTTCTTTAATACGAGAAGTATTAAAGTTGCGTAAGTCTCGCCGCATGCATTTGGAGATCTGTCTGTTCAGTTGCCTGTATGCTTTCAAATCTGTTGACGATTGCAGCCTCATCTCCCGTCTAACAGCCATGAGATTAAGAGTGTGATCGGAGAGTTTTTGTGTTCTTCTGCGGCGGGTCTTGCAGAACTTAGCTCCGACCGCATGGACAGTTTCCACGAGCTTGTCGTTCATATCGTCCACTGCATTGCAATCTTCTAGGCACTGGAAGCGGTTACGTAACTCGAGCTGAAAGGTTTCGGGATTCTGGATTAGAGCACGAGGGGGACGGAGCGTTGACTTCATTAGACGAGACCTCTCCAACTTAACGTTTAGGTTCAGTGTGCCTCTAACCATTCGGTGATCGCTGCCAGTTTTCACCCTTGCGATCACTGAGACATCACTGAACAGTTGGCGTCTGGTCGTCATAATGAAGTCAATCTCATTTTTTGTCGAACCGTCGGGGCTCGACCAGGTCCACTTCCTGTGGGGCCGCTTCTGGAAGAAAGAGTTCATCATAAAGAGTCCCTCTTTCTCCATAAAGTCGGCCAGCTGCTGGCCCCTTCGGTTCCGTTGCCCTACTCCAAATTTCCCTACCTTCAGCTCACCGCTTTCTCTTGTGCCTAGTTTTGCGTTGAAGTCTCCCATCAACACCGTGTAGTGAGTTTTGGAGGAATGTATGGCTCTGGAAATATCCTCATACATTTCCTCCACCTCCTCATCGGGGTGTGCCGAGGTTGGTGCGTAAACCTGAATGACCTTCAGCGAATACCGTTTGGTGATTCTGAGTATCAGGTACGCGACCCTCGTTGACACACTCCCAATCTTTACAACGTTGTTGACGAGAGACTTGTGGACGATAAATCCGACACCTCCTTGGGACAGATGGTCGCCCTCCCGGTGATAGAACAAGTTGCCGGACTCGAGGATTGCCGTGTCCTCCCCCTCTCTTCGGACCTCGGATAATCCAATAATATGCCAGCGCAACTTGTCTACCTCTTCTTCCAGCTCCAGTATCTTCTCGTCAGTCCTCAGGGTGCGTGCGTTATATGTTGCCAGGTCGAGTCGTCGTAGGTGGCAACCGAACCTCCACCGGAGATTCTTAGCACCCCCTGCCCCGCCGTTACCATGGTCGCCACCGTAGCCAGGAATAGCGGGGCCGCCGGGGACTGGGGGCCGTCTTTTTGTGTATTTGTTCATTGGGGGGTATTTGCCGTAGTTGCCACGCTTGGCGAGCGGGTTGGCAACCGCAGTTTTTTTATTACGTCACAGTTGTCATCAGGAAGATGCTGCTGCCCATCTCCTGCCTGTCTCCCTCTGTCGCCTCTTACGACACCCACGGGAAGATATGGGGTAGTGGATATTCTTAACCGCCACTACACGGCATATCTTTTCGTCAGGTATACCTCAATCTCTAAAAACTAGATTGTACAACCAGTGCGTGTTGCCAGTGATGACTTATGGATCTGAGACGTGGTCCTTCACTGCTGGCCGTATGAGGACGCTTAAGGTCGCTCAGCGAGCTATGGAGAGGGCTATGCTCGGAGTTTCTCTGCGTGATAGACTCAGAAATGAGGATATCCGCAGTAAAACCAGAGTGACCGACATAGCCCAACGGATTAGTAAGCTGAAGTGGCAATGGGCCGGCCATATAGCTCGAAGAACCGATAACCGATGGGGAAGAAAGGTTCTCGAGTGGCAGCCTCGTACCGGTAGGCGTAGTGTAGGGCGACCCCCCACTAGATGGAGTGACGACCTGGTAAGACATGCAGGAAGTCGATGGATGCAGGTGGCTCAGGACCGTGCTTTGTGGCATTACTTGGGGGAGGCCTATGTTCAGCAGTGGACTTGTGAAAGGCTGTAATGATGATGATGATGATGATGATATATATATATATATATATATATATATATATATATATATATATATATATATATATATATATATATATATAGTATATTTAATAAATTATCACACGTGGTAGAGTCACGCTGCAGCTATATTATAGCTGTAGCATCAAAGTGTCGGTTTTACCCGCTTTACCTCGCTCTTACAGAATAATTATATATTGTCGGAAAATAGCATCTTATGATAATAAATTTCAATCAATAAAAGAACATTTTTAGGTATTTAATCAAAACAAATCTAGTAATAGAATGAATAAGTCCTTATAAGTACGTAAAACAACTTTTGTAATTGTATTTTCGTGCTGTTTAAAACAGCTTAATAGGTTTTCTAACACATTAACACCAAGAACAAGATATTTGTACTCATTTAATTGCAAATAAAGTAATTAAATTTCAATTTAAACTTAATTTTGCTGTGCTTCGTATGGTAAGTGTAGAACTGGATATCCTTTTTACTGGGAACGAGGCATGCTATCTTGGTCCTCAGGAGTGACAACTAATCCACATCTTGATTTTTGTTCTCCGGGGCGTACCAATCATTTTTGCAAAAATTATCGAAAATACTAATAATAAAAATAAGTTAAATAGTTAATAAAACGCGATAAAATCCATAAAGAGAGTTTTATTCAATGTGCAGTGTTCGCGTAAATTTAAGAAATCAGTATCAAAAATCCTACTAAGCGCTTAGGTTAAATGCATGATTTAAATATAGGCTAAGTTTTTTAATAATATATATATCAGGTAACGCAATAAGTTTGCTTTGTTATCTATGTTTGAGGATATCAAGATTGAAAATAACATGTTTTATTGATATAATGCCTAATAATAAAAATAACAAGTTTTCTTAATAACAGGTTTTATTAATATAAACACAAAATTGATAGACACTTTGTGTTATTCAAGTCATGGCTTGTAATTATCTTACTAATAAACACCTTGAACTAATTTTTCGTCCGACACATATACCTTGTTTGATATATTATGATGTTATCAAATTAAATAATGCTAATCGTCTTCAGACTAAATTCTGAAATCATAGCATTTTTGAATATTTTAAGGTAATTGTTTTGTTAAAAAATCTAAAACTCTACTGCAGTAAAGACAATTTAAAATAAATGCACTAAAAAGACCGAAACAAGTTTGAAATTAGAAAACACTACTTCGCTTTAACAGATTGTATTATGAGATGAAAGCTTAAGTTTAAAAGCATGCGCAACCCATTAATTTTCTTTCGATTTATAATTTGCAATTGGATCCCATTTCGTGGATCGACTAAATTTAAAGTTAACAAATGTATTTACGACAAATTTATCTCTAATTGGCAGGTAGATTGGTGATACACTACTAGAATTGTAGTGGAGGAGACAGGACAAGACTTGTCGTCTTGTATCTGTGACGCTGCAGCCTGTCTCTGGTAATCTGAAAAAAGACAAGGAGGAGGTCTTATATAAGAAGTTTGTATTTTGAATACCCATTTATATAAGACAATAAGGCCAATCTATGGGAGAGGTATATGTTGAGCAGTTGACTTTTATAGGCTGTAATTCATGAATTGTTGGATACATATTACTCAATAAGAACATTAAAAGATAAATATAGGTAATTATATATTTATGTAAAATATAAATTTGCAATGTTTATATATAAATTTAAAAGATAAATATAGAAAAACAATAGTTCATAAATTAATTCTATCAGCTTTAAACAAGAATTGTTTCACAATGTAGATACTACATAAAAGTCTCTAGTAGTAGGAGAGGGATTAACTCGAATAGTTAGGACTTGAGAATATCCGTTTATGAAACGTTGTTTAAAGAAATGTGTATAAAAAAATCGTCATCATCGGGCAACACCAGCAGTTGACAGCCTCTTTGAAAGTTATTTGAAGTATATGCCATCTCAAATTGATAATTATTTCAAACTTCAAAAGTTGAATACAGTTACATTTCCCTTAAGGGAATATACTTTTAGATCCAATAGACAGGAAAATTGGAACGGAAATTGCCTGGCAATATTATTAACTGAAATCAAGCCTCTTATATTTTAATCAAATTTGTCAAAGTTATCTTTTAACGAATGATTAGAGATGCCAAGGTTGTGAAATATTTATATATTTATATAAAATATTAGCCATATTATGTAATTATTTTCTTAATTTATTTTCCTTCTCTCGCTTCACTAGTTTATAAGAATAGTAGACATTTGGTCTATAGTTAGACATAAGGTCAAGCGATTTCAGAGCTTTTTCTCACCCCCAAAAGCGCTCAACGTACCAATAGAAGTTTTCACTTCAAAAATTAAATTAAGAAATGCGTTTATCTAGAAAAAAAAAGACATGTGACATACGATCTTTTTTAATTTGTGGATATTATTAGGACAATTGGTGTAAACAATATTTAATTTCTAATCAAAACACCTACTCGTTTAAAAAAAAAGAATAAGTTCTAAATAACCGACAATATTAGGAAGTTAGAGAACATAAACAAAAGGTTTGAATCCAATAAATATCAATCAGTTGCTCTCTAGACGTCACACAGACAGCATTTGTGAGTGAAGCCGTCGCACGCGCAGACTGACTTCGCTTTACGCAATGATTTCAATCAGTTTTGCCTTAGTATCTCTAGTGATAATATGCTTACTAGTCAAAAGTGTAATTAAACCACGGAAATATCCCCCAGGTATGTTAAGCGAACATGTTTTAGGAAAAGCTTGTAACTAAAATGACTAATGTCTCGGCTTATTTCAAAATTGTCAGAAAAAGTTATTCGTAGGGTTAAATACTATATGCTAACATGTTATAAAGGTGTATGAATAAAATAGTTTCAATTGTTTCTTTCAGCTTTGCGTTTAGTTAGGTTATAATTGCTGTGATGGATTACTTTTATGTGATGGTTCAAAAACCTGCCCTTAGTCGAAAATATTGTCATAATTATTTGAATCGAAATTAAACAGGTATACCTGCGTTTCACTAAATAATGTTGGCAACACTAAATTATGTTTCATAAATTCCCCTTCAGAGAAAATATTTATATCTATCTATTTTTACTAACCACATGACAAATGTATCGCTGAATACTAGTTGTCAAGTTAAATTTAGAACAACAATGCCATTGGGATTTATTCTTTAAATACGTGAAATGCTCTTACAAAAGTGCTTTAGTGTAACGATTGATTTTTAAGTTTTAAATAATTATTTATTATGAAAATAAATATTGAAATGTACTTATATTAATTACTTAATCGTAGCGCTTTTGAATATGATTTCATAACACATACATAGACTTAGGTTCATCACTACATAGTCCTTTAGTTTAGTTAGTCCTTTTCAAAATATAAATTAAATATTTATGTTACTTAATTGTCAAAATTAAAAATTCGTCAAGCTAAGGTGTGTCATTACTACAAAATTTTGTGATTTCGTAATAATATTATATAAGGGTGACAAACGAACACACAGTCCACCTGATAGTAAGTAGATGCTGTGGCCCATATACATCTACATTCATCCTCGATTAAGAACCAAATCGTATCTCAGTATCCTCCCGTTCACTCCGTTGTAACGACCCCTTAAATGTATATAGTTCAAATTACAAACGAATCTTATTATTCATAAGGACTACCTAATTAATTTAATATATTTTTTACGAAATGTAATAAGGTTGATCGGTTTTGAAAAAAAGATTAATTATAATGAAAATGGGAAGTAAGTACACACTTGCTTCAATGAAACTTAAAAAAATAAACTAAATCTATAGTCGCGATTTTGGGTAACGGTTGTGTGGGTAAAACGATGTTAAATAGAATTAAAACTTTATATGTTTTTAAACTAAGGCTTTAAGTTTTTTGCTATCTCACAAGATTATTGATAAATATTTTTTTAGTTTCCCACTTTTACTACCCACACCCCACAGCTCTTATAGTCGCAATTTAAAATTTTATACTCCATGTTCGTATTTGAGTAAACGGATATTTACTTATTGCAAATTTTCATTAATTTATGTGAAATAGTCTCTGAAAAGTTTTTGATTTTTGATTTGTGATAGACAGACGAACATACTGACCGACATCGATGCCATAAAAGCGAAGTATATGCGAGCATAGATGCGGCTGAAGACTGATTCCAAAGCTTTGCTACAGATTTTATCTTCTCAGTCTAATGTTTCACTATTTATATATAATTCGAAATATTAATGTGATCAATCGTATCGTCGTAATTGTATGGTGGCAATGTAAGAATATTTATCAAAATCGTACCGTAGGTGTCGAAAGAGCCGACAGAGGGACACTAATACGATAGACAGATACGAGAAGACAGGTAGAAGCATCTTCCTGGTAACTACTACAAATAGAAAAAAATCCGGTTGCTAACCTGCCTGCCAAAGCCTGGCAGGCTTATGAGGCAATCTATGGAAGAACCCTATGTTCAACAATGAACTTTTATAGACTGTAAAGGATCAATGAATGGATGGATATAGACATAGAGCTTCTGAAAAATTAATTAAATTTTACGTTGATATAATTATAACAATTTTCATTTGTTAATGAAATTTATAAAAAAGATTGGAAAATCCAAAATTGCATGCCTCATAATCTCATTTTTGATTATATAAAAAGAAAAATATCTCTTTTCCCATATTTGAGGCGAAAGAAGAAATCCATGAGAATATTTTTTTGGAAAAAAGTACCAGTTGTTTTTTACATTCATTAATGACAACTAAACGAGACCGAAATACTCAGTGATTTTTAAAAGGAACCTGTGCATTGAGATTCTAAGCCTAATAAATATAGAATTATTTTGATACATTAATTCTAACGACCGTAATCGTAATCGTGCACCATCCACACATACAGACATCCGGACGTCCCCCAAAATTATTTTCAATCAGCTTGTTTTTTACACTTAATATACAGAAAATTACTTTAAAAATAATAGAAACATGCAAATTTGTGATTTTTCTCGGTATATGTGTATTTTTATTATTCTTAAAGTGCAATAGTAAAAATAAAGACATTTTTAGCTCAGAAAATTACTGGATATCCATTAGGTGAGAGTAGAGCACAACCTCAATGCTTCGCTTATGAGGCGTGCAATAATGCAGCAAAGCATACACAGTTGCTTATTTTGTAAGAAATGTAATTTAATTAGCTAACATAATGTGGCAAATATTATAATAATATATCACAGTTGCTTAGCAAGTTTATTGTGCAGCATTATTAAACGCCGCTTAATAGCCAGTAGGGTATTATTTATATTAGTATTAAGTATGACTCCTACAAGTGTTTATTCTGAGTCTGGATATTTGTCCTTGTGCATTTATGTACGTGAACTTACTTAACGTTTTAAAAAAAAGGAAGAAAGAAAATAATATATTTTCTGGTCCCTCCCGGACGTGGAACTTCCCGGATCAGAGAGAGTCGGAGACTCATTTTATTGGTAACGATGCATTTTGATTTAATCCTCCGGCATTACAATGCATCTAATTTGATTTTTAGTATCAAAGTAGATGTCTATGGACCACATAACTCAACAATTATCATGTAATCTGTGTTCTCATTTGTTACCTATAAACTATAAAAAGTTACAATTTTCGTTCTTTCATTAATATTCTTTTTGTTTTCACATCAAATTTTTAGAATGGTGAACATTAAGACGACATTGTGTTACTTTAAATTTTTTTTAACCTCTGTTAATCTACTGAAATGTAATTATTAAGAAGAGACGAACAATTTTATAAACATTGAACATGTGCATAAGTGTTGTGTAGAGGTAGAAACGCAAATCATAATAATTTCCTCGATAAAAAATCATAAAGATGACACTTAATCTCTATTTAAACGTATACCTTGCAGAGACTTCATAATGAAACCGTGGAAAAGCTGTATTTTTAGGTCACGTTGAGAACTCATTTATAAGGTCGTCTTAATTTTTATGCTGGTGACTGCCAGTCTCGGTCGTCTATGAGCACAAAAATATAAGTAGTTTTAATAAATGATATTCACTCTTTAAAAACTACATACAGCTAGTAGTACCAGCTACTCAACTGCACTGAGTCAGTAATTCATGCTTGAGGCAATGGGGCAAAAATATACAAAATTGGTCTACTGTCAGGTGAAAAAAAACTTTAAAGGTTGTTTAAAAAGGTTTATTATAATATTAAAGTATTTTCCGATCCAGTGGTGAATAAAACGTAAGAAGTACTTTGAAAATAAAAATTCTATTTCTATTGTGAAATGAACGTAATTACGTAAAATGAATGTAGAATTTAGTATGCCTGTGCAAGAATAAATCAAGCGATAAACAATCTAGTAATTGTACGCAAGCGAGTCAAGCGTGGCAGCTATACTCGTAGCAAATACCCCATATAGGGGTGGCCTTAGTTCATGCTTGATAGGATGTAATGACGATGATACTCGCATGTACATGAAATGGGGGATGTAATAGGAAGTATATCTCGAAACTTGAAAACAAAAGTGTACAACCAGTGTATGATGCCTGTGATGGTACGACATATGGATCTGAGATGTGGTCGACTGCTAGTTATAGGAGAAAGGTCATGGTCGTGAGCTCGTGAGCTATAGAGAGGGCTTTGCTCGGAGTTTCTTTGCGTGACTTTGTAATAAGGATATCCGCAATAGAATCGGAGTACCCAACATAGCCCAACGGACCAGTTAGTTGAAGTGGCAATCTGGCAATGAGTCAGCCATACAGCTCAAATAATAGACAACCGACGGAGAAAGGTTCTCAAGTGGCAGTCTCCTACTATTAAACAAAGTGTAATGCAAGAGTAAAGACAAGTGTGCGGATGTAGGAAGTCGATGCACGTAGGTGCCTCAGAACCCGGGTATTTTTGCATTTCTTGGTGTAGGCGTATGTTTGGCAGTTAATTGTCAAGGGTTCGGCTTAGCTAGGGTATTATGATGGTAATGATAAACAACCAAATATGTAATGAAGTAATAAGTCCAATTTACGATTTATCCTAAACTCTTTAAATACATATTTCTCAAAATATGTTTTTTACCAACTTGAATTAATTTATTTTTCATTCGCCGATCAAATTAATGACAAGACAGAATTAAAATAGAATTTGGAGATAATTTTTTTACAAAAAAATAAATATTTAAAACGAAAGTACCAACTTTTTACAGGTCCTAAATGGTATCCATTAATGGGATGCAGCAGTATAGTGGATAAATTGACCAAAAAACATGGATCGCAATGGAAGGGTCTTTCGACTTTAGCGAAAGAATTTTCTACAAATGTCTTAGGTTTGAAATTGGGAAGGGAACTGGTTGTTGTAGTATATGGAGAAAAAAATATACGCCATGTTTTCACGGAGAAGGAGTTTGAAGGAAGACCAGATAATTTTTTTATTCGATTGCGATGCCTTGGAAAACGAATGGGTAAGAAAACTTTCGCATTGGTTAAATTAAAGTGATGGGAAGTTAATTCTGTTTCGGTTTTGAAATTTATAAGGATTTATGGTTAAGTGAGTTAAAAAAGAGTAATTTAAATTTACGTCGGAGTTCCGTTAAGAGCGGTGGTAGCACTAGGGCAAAGCGCACGCTGTAAAATTCACAATACGTGAGCAATCCGGTACCAATGAAATTGTTAATTGTAAGTTTAAGTGCTGATTTCATCACCTGCACGACGGTGATAACAAAATTTAGAAAAAATCTGCAAGAGCGAGAAATTTAAAAATATATTTCAAAGGTATGGAGTCCACCAACGAGTATTAGGGCAGTGCGACGGACATTTCATTGCCCTAAAACCCTCTCCGAAAATGAGAGAATGCCTGTGGCCAGTAGTGGGACGTATATAGGCAGTAACTCTACATTTACGTCAGTTATAATAAATGTGTGTGTTATTTAAAATCGAGGAGAAATTTACATTTGGTAACCATCCAATATTTTATCATCGTTACTGTTAAATGAGGCTACTATTAACGAACTGAACGGCATTAGCTGACGTGATGGTAACATACTTTTTTATATTTTATGATGATGATGAGTTATGTAAATTTCTTAGCCTACAAAATTACTATTTCGTCTTGTGATACTTACGAAATCATTACGAATAGTGAAGAGTGCAACACTACACATTGAAATAATACTAGTTTTTACGGAATTTATCGCGTATATTTAACTTTATAATACCCGACGTTTCGAGAGCTTTACAGCACCCATGGTCACGAGAAGGACTGAGATGTTTAACGTCCAGATGTCATAGTTAACCGCGGTTACCATAGATTAAAATTTAACTTTTGTTCCGATCTACACAGTATGAACTTATGGTATCATGAAGTCTTGCAGTTGTATGCTGGGGTTGGGATTTAATTTTATTTATTATAGGATCCCAAGCAGATGGTAGCACCCAGCCATCTTCTCTATTGAAATTAGGATGTTTTTTGATTTCAATAGCCTCGCGAATCATCCCTGGAAGGAATCGGTGTTCTTTAGCGAGGATTTGTGGTCTATCAAATCTGATGTAGTGACGGGGGCGATCCTGTACATGTTCACAGACTGCAGACTTCCCGGAGCGTCGATTCTTCACATCAGCTATATGTTCTTTGACGCGGGTTTTAATTGATCTTTTAGTTTGTCCTATGTAGGAGAGACCACATTCACAATCAAGCTTGTACACTCCTGCATCTTGCAGAGGGACGTTACACTTGACTGATGGTAAAAACTGACCAATCTTCTTCGGCAGCTTGAAGTATGTTTTGATGGAAGCGCGCTTCAAGATGTAGCCAATCTTGTCAGTGACTCCTCTAACATATGGCAGTACAGCAGGTACACGCTCGACTGTGGCTGGCTTCACTCGTTCTCTGTAACGTAGGCGCGGGACCCGAAGCTTGTTGTCATGCAAAACTTGCTTGACGTGTTGGAGCTCGGCAGCCAGGTGTTTACTGTCACAGATCCCTCGTGCTCTCTGAAACAAAGATTTACCCACGGTAGCTAACTGTGAAGGATGGTGGTGAGAATCACCATTTAAATATCTATCTGTATGGGTCTTTTTTCTATACACAGTATGGCTCAAGGTGTTATCAGGTGTTATTACCATACTGTGTATAGAAAAAAGACCCATACAGATAGATATTTAAACAGTGATTCTCACCACCATCCTTCACAGTTAGCTACCGTGGGTAAATCTTTGTTTCAGACAGCACGAGGGATCTGTGACAGTAAACACCTGGCTGCCGAGCTCCAACACGTCAAGTAAGTTTTGCATGACAACAAGCTTCGGGTCCCGCGCCTACGTCACAGAGAACGAGTGAAGCCAGCCACAGTCGAGCGTGTACCTGCTGTACTGCCATATGTTAGAGGAGTCACTGACAAGATTGGCTACATCTTGAAGCGCGCTTCCATCAAAACATACTTCAAGGCGCCGAAGAAGATTGGTCAGTTTTTACTATCAGTCAAGTGTAACGTACCTCTGCAAGATGCAGGAGTGTACAAGCTTGATTGTGAATGTGGTCTCTCCTACATAGGACAAACTAAAAGATCAATTAAAACCCGCGTCAAAGAACATATAGCTGATGTGAAGAATCGACGCTCCGGGAAGTCTGCAGTCTATGAACATGTACAGGATCGCCCCCGTCACTACATCAGATTTGATAGACCACAAATCCTCGCTAAAGAACACCGATTCCTTCCAAGGATGATTCGCGAGGCTATTAAAATCAAAAAACATCCCAATTTCAATAGAGAAGATGGCTGGGTGCTACCATCTGCTGGGGATCCTATAATAAATAAAATTAAATCCCAACCCAAGCATGCAACTGCAAGACTTCATGATACCATAAGTTCATACTGTGTAGATCGGAACAAAAGTTAAATTTTAATCTATGGTAACCGCGGTTAACTATGACATCTGGACGTTAAGCATCTCAGTCCTTCCCGTGACCATGGGTGCTGTAAAGCTCTCGAAACGTCGGGTATTAAAAAGTTAAATATACGCGATAAATTCCGTAAAAACTAGTATTATTTCAAGAGTGCAACAGTTGAAAATTTGCATACCTTGCCAGGTGGTCACTCTATACATTGGGGGAGGGGGGGGGCGTACTACAAATCGCTTATTGGTATACAATCGATTCTCTTACTTCTTCCTTCACACCAGCGTTGCAAAGTGTAGCCTTCTAGTATATTAGTCCAATATTCTATATTTTGTCAATTTCAATTGATACTCATGCCGATGTTCTACATCTAGGGATAACATTCGCTGATGGACCCCTGTGGAGAGAACACAGACAATTTACAGTAAAACACTTAAGAAATGTTGGATTTGGAAAAACAAAAATGGAGGAAGAGATTCAGCATGAGATGTTACACATAGTAAAATACATAGAAAAGAATCGCGGCATACCTATTAATACTATGAGTATGTTAGCAATGTCGGTTATGAATATCTTATGGACTTATATTGCAGGTAAAATATTTATATTGTGATATATTTTTCCTCTTAAGGCCCGGTTAACATTTTGAGAAGTGCCAAGTGCGAGTGGTAAGTATATAGTATAAGTATATAACTGACAAATGATAAGTGCTTAGTGCGTATTTTATTCCCACATCTCACTTGTTCAACGGGGCCTTAGGTTCTCAAAGTGCAACGAATGTATATATATTTAACATTAGTGACCCATCCCGGCTTCGCCTGAAAGGGATCTAGTCATTAAGATTTTTTGAGTTAACATTCATGATTATTCATGATAATTTTGAGAAAGAGAAAATTTTTTTTTATCGGTTTTTCTATTTTTCTATGGATATTTATATCTTAATGGCATGAATTTAAACTTCTGAGGCAAAGAAAGTTATTTGAATATTACTGATAGACATTACAGGTAGATATTTTTTTAATATAATATTCAAGTTATTCGTACCCTGAGTTTTTACTCAACAATTGCAAGATAACACTTTAAAGAACTTTTAATCATCCATATTATTAACGATTTTTTATTTTAAACTCCAAGCCATATTTTTGGATCCACTTACACCTTAATTGTTTGAAAACAATACCCTATATTATGTTGGATCAAATGAAACATGAGGGGATTTTATCAACTCGATTATAATATTAGCGATTGTTTCGTGAAATAGTGTCATTGTTAAGTTGTCTGTAAACACATAACAGAATTCTCTTAAATGAACGGCTTAATATTTTGCATACAGTGGCAGTACGGGACACCGTGAGTTCAACGTTTTCTCTGTTTATTTCAAAGTATGCTACTGAAAATTATTCAACATTAATTACCGCTTTCGCGTGGGCAGACATCGCCCACACGTTTATGTCTAGTCTCTCTTTCTCTGTGCGTGAAGATTGCGTGTGTAAATGCGTTTTTTTATAGAAGAAGGGGCAAACGAGCATGCGACTCACCTGATGTTAAGTGACTACCGCCGCCCATGATCAACCGCAACACCAGGAGAATTGCGGGTGCATTGCCGGCCCTTTAGAAAGGAGTAAGCTCTTTTCTTGAAGGTCCCCAGGTCGTATCGATCCGGAAAAATCGCCGGTGGTAAACTATGCCACTGAGAGGTTGTACGTGGAAGAAAACTCCTTGTGAAACGTACAGTGGTGGACCGCCAAGCAGCCAGATGGTGTGGATGGTATCGGGACGTTTGCCGTGTAGTGCGTTCACGAAATTTGGCGGCTGGGATTAATCCGAAAAATTCCTCAGAGCACTCCCCGTGATAGATGCGATATAATACGCAAAGAGATGCAACATCTCTTCGCAGCGCCAGTGAATCAGCCGATCGGAAAGCACTCGGTCGTCGACGATTTGAACTGCTCTGCGTTGGATGCGGTCAAGTGGAAGGAGCTGGTACTGGGAAGCCCCCGCCCAGAGATGGGAACAGTATTCCATGTGCGGCCGAACCTGCGCCTTGTAAAGTTGCAGGCGGTGTGCCGGCAAGAAATACTGTCCCGCTCTGCTGAGCACGCCAAGCTTTTTAGAGGCCAATTTGGCCTTCCCTTCCAAGTGACCACGAAACTGCACGTCACTCGATATATCGACGCCGAGGATTCCGATACTGGCTGAGGCAACAAGAGGAGTGCCTTGAAACTGAAAGGATACGACAAAGGGGTTCTTTTTAGCGGTTAACGTGCAAACTTGTGTCTTCTGGGGGTTTAACTGGACTAGATTTAGTCGCCCCCAATCCGAGACTCTGTCCAGCAGAGACTCGACTTCAGACACAAGTTTGTCCCGGCACTCGGAGACGTTTTCCCGAGAAATATTGGCTCGGCCGGTGTAAAGAGCATCACCAGTGCTGTCATCTGCATAGCAATGAATGTTACGGGTATGCAACACATCATTGATATGCAGAAGAAACAGAGTTGGCGATAGCACGCAGCCCTGTGGAACACCAGCATTAATAGGCTTGCAATCGGAGCTTGCACCGTCTACAACGACCTTGATGCTCCGATCTGCAAGAAAGCTGGTGATCCAATCGCACAATTTCTCGGGAAGCCCATAGGAAGGGAGCTTCGAAAGAATCGCTTTGTGCCAAACCCGATCGAAGGCCTTCGCAATGTCCAAACTAACGGCCAATGCCTCCCCCTTGAACTCTACTGCCTCCGCCCATGCGTTCGTGCATGTACGCCTGTGTGCGTATATTTAATCGAGCTTTTAAGTCTTGTCTTTTTAAATGAAAATATAGAGAATAATTTTATAAATACAAAAATATAATATGAAAAAAATATATTCTGGCTTGGATTAAAACTACGACTCGTAAAGAAGTTGACGTCATTCGGCACGTGGTTGTAAACTTCTTAATTATTGAATATTTTTTATATTAATTATAGATAAGGAAAAATATTATTTTTATATTGTGATTGTTTGTGTTTAGTTAAGATAACTTATTAGTGGATACAGAGCATCTGGCTTTGTTTAGAAACATTTTAACGGTTGGAATGACTTAGACTTTGACTTTCCTTGACTGTGAAGGGCTGCACTAAAAGTATCGGGAATGGAATATTTCCACTGTTCCTGTCATATTAAAATCTTTTTAATTGAAAACTCTTTGGTTCTAAAAATCGAATACCATTAATTTATTTAAAAAAGATTCTCAGTCTTGTCACAAGGTTTTGTCAAACTTGTTTTGTCGTTGAGAAAATGGAATTGACTGGAGAAAATTCAAGAGCGATGATTTATTATGACTTTCGAAGTAGTTTAACACAAAAACAGTGTGTCGACCGGATGATTTCTGCATTTGGTGATGAAGTGACCCATCCAAAACCAAAATTTATCGCTGGTTTGCTGAATTTCAACGTGGACGTGTCAAGCTCAGTGATGATCCCCGTCAAGGTCATCCAAAAACTGCAGTCACACAAGAAAACGTTAATGCTGTGCGTAAGCTGATTGAGGAAGATCGACATGTGACATACCGCAAAATTCAGGCAACTTTAGAAATTGGCATGAGTCAAATACAAATAATCTTGCAGCAACAATTAGGTGTAAAAAAGTTGTTTTCCCGATGGATACCGCTTTCGCTCTGTAAAGAGCAAAAAGCGGCTCACGTTACTTGGTGCGTCAGAACTCTCGAAAGATTCCACGCAAGATCCTCAAATGCTGTATGCATCAGGTGACGAATCCTGAATATACGAGTACGAACCCGAAACAAAAAACCAGTCACGAGTTTGGGTGTTGAGTTAAAGCCAACAAAAATTTTTCGTTCACGGAGTGTTGCAAAAAAAAATGATGCCCACGTTTGTCTCCAAAACCAGCCATGTTACGACTATTCCTCTTGAGGGACAAAGAACGGTTAATGCAGAATGGTATGCTAGCATTTGTTTGCCACAGGTCGTTTCTGAACTCCGTAAAGTTAACTGCAATCGCCACATCATCCTCCATCACGACAATGCGAGTTCTCACACCGCACGCAGAACAAAAGAATATTTAGAGCAAGAAAACATAGAATTATTAGACCATCCGCCGTATAGCCCCGACCTAAGCCCTAATGATTTCTATACTTTCGCTAAAATAAAGAATAAATTGCGTGGACAGAGATTTTCATCACCTGAAGAAGCTGTGGACGCCTACAAAGCGGCCATTTTGGAGACCCCAACTTCTGAATGGAATGGTTGCTTCAATGATTGGTTCCATCGTATGGAAAAATGTGTCAAATTTCGCGGAGAATACTTCGAAAAGCAATAAATACATTTTTAAATAGTAATGTTGTGTCACTTCCTTGATTCCCGAAATTTTCAGTGCCGCCCTCGTATTAGTACATAGTTGTTAGATAAATAAATGCCTGATGAGTTTTGAACGACTTTTTATAATAATTTCAATAAATAACAAAGAAGAAGTATAAAATATTTTCTTGTAGTAATTTCAAAAACAATAATGTAAGATAATTTTTAGACGAACGAATAGAAGAAAAGCGCCTGAAATATTTACTTGATTTATTAAATGCTAGATCTAAGGCATTCTCTATGGCTGGTGGAATGCTAAATCAACTACCTTGGTGCAGATTTATATTTCCAGAGTTGAGTGGGTATGGTCTTATAAAGAGAATGAATGAACAAATAGCGAATATTATCGAGGTAATTAGATTTTATTATTATTAAATTAAAAATACTTGATATGGCACTAATTATAGTAAACCAATATCATGAAATACTAGCGATCCACCCCGGCTCCGCACGGGTGATTTCTGGATCTCGACAACAGTGCCATCGACCGGGTCCATTTGAGTTTTTAAACAATTGGACTTACTCAAATAGACACAAAAATATTCATCAAAATCGGACCCATTTTCAAGTTTTTGCGAGCTTTATTATAAATAGAGATAAAGTACACAATCGTATTTTTAATTTTATTTAAAATAAACACATTTTAATTCTCTTGACATACAACGAAATACATTAAAGTACATAATAGCTCAATGACGAAATATTAGTTTTTCATGCTTAGTCACCCTCAAGAAATAATTTCTATTTGTTTTTCTTTATTTATAATACCATTTGATTGTCAATAAGAACGAAAAAAATGGTGATCCAGATCAGGGATCCTAAATTCAGCTTTGCTGAATATTCATGGAGTTCTTAAATACTTTTGTTAATCTTCTCTTTCATTTGACTAGCCTTTTTTATTTCTATTACATCTCTTCTTTTTGAGACACCATTTTCAAAAACTGTTTATAAAACTATGTAAATATATATTAAATTTAATGCAAGTATTTTAGAAAATATCTTCTTTTAATAGATAAAATTAAAATGACTTTCAGGAGGCGATATGTAAGCATAAAAAGAAGTCAGTCAAAGGAAGCGACTTCATATACTCATTTATTCAAGAGATGGAAAATAACAACGAAAGTTTTACTGGTAAGTTATATATTTTTAATTATTTTATCAATATTAGTCCTCTTTTATACCCACCCTAATTTTTTTATTGTTGACATTTTTGAAAACATTTATAGATACATGTACATGTGATAAATAAACACCATGTTGGGTAAATGTTGAACATGTTAGTGTAAAAGCAAAAACTGATAATTCTACTTTCGGCGGTAAAACAAATGTGTCTAGTCAAACTAATATATTAATATAATCAAAATATTACATAAATATTACAGGTAGGCTCTACCTACTTTATGTCCTGCGTTCACGCAGGAAATAAAGTAAATAGGTCTCTACACTCTATTGTGAAAAGTCAGAATGTGTCAAAAAAGGCACGTATGGCAATTCTAAAAAAATCTACCTTCTCGACCAACTTCCCTTCTATTCTTATTTCGCTTATGGTTTATTTTCTTCTCTTTCAAAAACCATTACTTTCGTCTTACTTACATTCACTTTCATTCATCTTTCTATTAATGACCTGTTCTTTAATGTAACCATCACTTGCAACTCGGCCACCGACGACGCAAATATGACTTGATCATCTTTTGACGATTAACTCACCCATTCATAACCCCTATTCTTCAATTTTCAAATTTTCCAAACAACTGTCAATAAATATGTTGAACAACCACGGGGAAGCCACACAGCCCTGTCTGATACCTTTATGAATGCCAAACCAGTCCGAGTAGGCCCCGTTGATCCTAACACATGCACTTGAGTCCCTATATAGAGACTTTAATGCCTGTATCAACCCAGCACTCAACCTAAATGAGTTGAGCGTTTGCCATAACACATCCCTGTCTATTCTCTCACAAGCTTTTTCTAAGTCCATGAACGCACAAAAAACTTTTTGGTTTTTGACCATACACTTCTCCGCGATCATGCGCATGGAAAAGACTTGATACTTACACCCTATTCCCTTTCTAAATCCCGCTTGCACATCCCAAAATTTGCAATCAGTTTCTTGCATAACTCTTTCATATACCTTAGCACAGTTACATAGTACCTTAGCACAGTTACCCACGATGCTAAGAGGACTGATACCACGGTAGTTTTTACAGTCCTGCTGCGACCCTTTTCCCTTATATATTGGTACTATCACGGCTCTGCACCGGTCTCTGGGTACCCGTTTCAGTTCACAGCATAAATTAAGCAAGGTGTACAGCGGGCCTGCCACCACTTCCTCTCCAGCCCTTAACATTCCATTTGAAACTCTATCAAACTGCTCTCGGATATAAGTGGGTTTAGACATGTTTGGAGCGTAGACCCCTAGAACAAACAACTTCCTTAAGCCCACTTTCATTCGTATCCATAGCAGTCTCGGGCTTACACTTTTATACTCTTTCACACATTGACCCACTCTTTCTGAAAGGATGATGCTGACTCCCTGACATGCCCGCTCGGTTTCGTCTACACCAGACCAAAACGCGGTATACGTGCCATGTGTAGTGATATTGACATTAGCTTCATCTCATTTACTCATTACACATCCATTCCTCTATCATACATCATATTGCATACTTCAACTTCATCCATCTTATCATTCATTGCTCTACATACATTCAGCGTAGGCAGACGGGCTTCCACAATCCTCTTTTCACTCCTCCGGAAGACAGAACATGACGGGTGGCGAACCTCGTCACTGGATTTCCTCCCGGAGATTCTTCGCACCCCTGCCCCATTAAAGGGGCGCCGGGAAATCGGGGCAATTTCCTTGATTTTTTGCCTAACGGTGCAAAACTAGGGGGTGGTATATTTTACACCGCCACCATATGGCGAGGAGCCGAGTCTGTTCTTTCGACTTTTCTGTTCTTTTCTTTTGGTTTAGCACCACCCGGTGGATAAGTGTAGGGTGGACCTAGGATTAGGTGGACGAAGCCTACGGATGCGAGCGACTTATCCCCCTACATTAGTATTATCAGAAAGGTTCGAAAACAACTGTCATTAAAATAAATCACATTTGCCATTCACCTGTTAGTAATCACTTTCCTTTCTTAACTCACATAAATCCATGGAAGATGTTAGAACTTAATTTGCTTCATTTTATGAAATATTTTTTTTTCATTAAAATGAGGAAATTAAGTTCTCTTAACGAAATAAAATGATGTGTCCTTCCTAGTCCCAATTGCACTGTCCCGTATGTGTTCCGTGTGTTAGTGGTCATATAAATCCATTGCTAGCTTTCAGCCTTTACCAGAATTCGTATGAAAGTGCGTTTATCTAGAATGATTACACGAGCCAATCGGGCCACGTTTAGTCGAAAAAGGGTTATAGATGGTAAATTACGTAAAAAATTATGGGTAGCTAGCCCATCGCCTACACAATTAGACCTAATATTTTCACCCCATTCCTAAGTAGCGCTGCCCTGGTGGCAGAAAACGTCATGGACTAATTTAAGAAATGATTAAAGAGACTCTCTCTCTCTTTTTAATTAAATGACAACAGAAAGGGAAAGTTAATGAGATAATACTTAGTTTAATTAAGCGATAAACAACGCTACTAAGTAAGACCGTAAGTAATTAATTAACGTATTAAATGACGTTTTACTTTCTGTTATAGTATTTTCTGCCTTTATTTTTTAAATGCTAATAATTATATCAATGTAATAAGTAACACAGACTGTGACAATACTTAGATTATAAGTTCTATCAGAAACTTTTTATAAAATTAATGATACACTTTTTGATAATTTTATAGAAATTATATATGATATGAAGAGTAATTTCATTTAGAATACAATTTTGCTTACATTATTCAAAATTCCTTCCCTTGTTTTGAACACATGCCCTTAATCGACACTGCCAATCATCAATCGCAGCACGCACCATACTCACATCTATTTCTGCCGCTGCTTTAGCCAAAGATGCTCGAAGAGATTCCAAATTCTAATGAGGTTTAGCGCTTACTTTCACCTCTAATGTTGCAGTATTTTATGATCCAGTGGGCTAAAATCTGGACCATGGGTGGTCAACCTGTTTTGCGTGTTTCGTGCCCTATGAGCTGGTGCAGAGTCCTGCTGGAATATCCAATGTCCATTTTTGAACATTGTTTGAGAAAGAGGTTCCACTATGTTTATTGGGACGGTATTTTGGTACACCTCGGCACTAGTTTTTACAACTTTTTTACAGAAAAACACCTCAGTTAAGCCTGAATATGAGACTCCAAACCAAACCATGAGTGACGAAGGATAATGTGCTCGTTGAATCCTCGGAATACGCTTGCTGGCTTCTTCACTGCTGTGGTCATACACCTTATCATTCTGTTTATTATAACTTTCTTAGAAGTTAAAAAAAAATTCATCAACTTTTTTTATCCTATACAGCCTATTTTTTTTCAAACGCTCGTGAAAATAATTTCCGGTCTTCGTACGATAAGCTCGTAGTCATAGGTTTTCATTGATCACTATTTTAACCGTGGTTCTTCTTAGGTTCATCTGAAGAGCTAAGATTTTTTGTTTACGAACAGGATTTCGTTGGATTCGCGCCTTTACTGCTTTAATGATCGCGGGTGTCTTAACTGTACGAGATCGGCCGGTCATCTTACGATCTTCGAAGCTTGAATCTTCAGTGAATCGTTTGATGGCGCGGTAAACAAATCGTATGGTTATTTTCAATTTTTGTAGAATATTGAAAATCTCTTTTGGCGCGTAATCACAGCGGTGCAACGGGAAAAATGCTACTCTATCTTCTTTTTTCGACCATTTCATATTTGAAAATGAATGAAAATTTATGTCTTTTTTATCTTCGGCAAGCGCAAAAGTTATATTTTTAAAATTGGTGAAGTTCATCTAGCCAGTATTCAAAATTTTTAAATAATAAGGTTTTGACAGAACTTATAACCCGACCAAGTAGATTAAAATTTATTTAACTTAGATTTATTTTACTGGTTTTAATTATATTGTGGATTTTGCCGTGAATCCCAAGTGAATCGTGAATGACACTGTCTCTTTGTCTGCGCAGTTGATCATCATTAATTCATTCGTTCGTTACAGCCTACAAAGTTCAGTGTTAAACGTCGGCTTTCCCTTTAGATTGCCTTATAAATACCTCCATATATGCCCTAATTACCACGAATGGCAGGTGGGTGGAGTACCGCAGTTTTTTATTTTTCCGTGTTGTTATTTATATGATACTGCAGCCAATCTCCAGTTTCGTTTTGATGCCTCTTACGACACCTTCGGGATATGTAGTAGTGAATTCTTTACGCGGTCAGCACATACTAATAATAATAATAGTTAATAGCTTGCGACTGTTCTGATGTCATCTTAGTGAATTTTAATAGTCCAATAATCTTAAATATGAGCGACTGTATGAAGCAGTGATCAAGGCCAACTCATGTAGTTATTAAATTGCTGGTGCCTTTAACGACAGTATTTTTAGTTGTGGAGCGAATAAATAATTAATTTATAATATATAATAATAAAGACATATAATTATAAAAAAAGAATAAAAGTATATATAACAATGAAAAATCGAATTACTTTTTGTTGAGAATTTATTGAACAAGGCTTATTTACAGTCCAGTTACAGCAATGATCAAAGGTCCTCTTTGTTCATTGGAACTCTAATTAATATGGTATTTCAACCGGATTAAATTTCACAATTTACGGAAATTCATTTGTTAAGTAGAATGTTCTGAGTTTATATGTGTCATGAAATATAATAATTGGAATTGAATATTGGTAATTGAAGTTGTAATATTTAATCGTTTCAGTTTATATCTGTGGTCATTCGATCGACTTTAATTGAAATCAAACTTCTCATGTATTATTGATATTGTCTATGAAAGTATACTTTTATTGAAAGAGATTAACAGCTAGGTACTAATTTACGCTATAGAAACAAGTATTAGAATGAATCAGGTTAATGTTTGTTTGTTAGAATTTTATGCACTGCCATGCCTTTCATCAAATTGCAGTATAACTTTGTCAACATATTGCTTGCACTTGTGCGAAGGTGACGCCATAATTCTTCCAAATTTTAAACGATATTTCCACAATTATGTCTACTACTAATTAACACTATCGAAGCAAGTATTAGAATGAATCAGATTAATGTTTGTTTGTTAGTTTTTTATGCACTGCCATGCCTTTCATCAGATAGCGGTAAAACTTTGTCGACATATTGCTTCCACTTGTGCGAAGGTGACGCCATAATTATTCCAAATTTTAAACGATATTTCCACAATTATGTCTACTACTAATTAATACTATCGAAGCAAGTATTAGAATGAATCAGATTAATGTTTGTTTGTTAGAATTTTATGCACTGCCATGCCTTTCATCAAATTGCCGTAAAACTTTGTCAACATATTGCTTGCACTTGTGCGAAGGTGACGCTAAAATTATTCCAAATTTCGAACGATATTTCCACAATTATGTCTTTTGCGGCAGCAACGCACCGGATACCAGACAATTTATAACATTATAACCAAATAAATTACACATGTGTCGAAACTATACAATCTAACTACTAATTTTTAATATAAGTTATTTATACGTGTGTAAGCATGTTTATTTATACGCTATGATTGTAGTCCTTTAGGAGAGAGGTAAAGCCCTAAGCTAAATATGAGTCTCTGAGAGATGGCTGCATATTTGTGCTATTTGCTGTAGAGCCTATCGGTGCGTTGAAGTTCCTATACAGGAACTTTATTCGCAACTGGTTGTCGCTGCTAATGATAAGAGGGCTGGTTCTTTTCTCGCTCAAAGGCGAAGTGTAGTCAAATAGCAGGGAACCATATCCAGTGTTCTTGGCACGATACCACGAGAGTAGGAGGACTGTATGATAATTTAAGTTTTTCTAACATTGTATATATTTAAGTGTTATACATATGTTATCGAATAAAAAAGTAAAAAAAAAATCTATAGGAAGTTTAAATGTATCAAACTTGAACATCAAGAATAGTAGTTAAGCAAGTAAAAATAATTAAGCAGATCGTAACGGCAAATAAACGTTTCTTGAATATGTAGGAATGTAGCATTAGTCCGCACTCCGTAGGTATGACAACGCATTGCATTTTGATTTTTAACCAAGTATTGACTAAGGAGTCTATGGGCATAATCCACTTCCATCAGGTGGAGTGTGTGCGTATATGTACCCTTTTTCTGTAAAGAAATTATTAGCATCCATCAATTCCCCGTGACGTCGACTCTATCTAGTAAGTTCGGGGTTAGCTGAAGCTACTACTATGAGGATAAACTATGTGGAGGTTCCCTTCTAACTCCTAAGCATGCTAGTGAACTTGGTTACAGTTTATCCAAAGTTCACTGCTGAAAGTCCATTTGAGATAGTTGTCAGGCTTAGTATGCGGGTAGTTTTTTTACTTTGGTTTCAGTTTTTCTCTGTTGCCACTTACGATACCCATGAGAAGTTATTGTAAGCCAGTGGATACATTTACGTGGCCACCACACGGTGAAGTTCGGCTACACTGGTCTTACTAAGGTTTTTTGTTACGAATTATATCACAAAGAAAGACTTTTTATCTTAAGCTTACTGATATAGACAGAATTTTCTAAAATATTGGATTGTATAAATATTATATATTTGGAAGATGTATAACACAAATAAATTATTTTGGTTAATTTATTTATTTATTTAAAACTTCATATACACAAGTGGTATATAGGCGGACTTAATGCCTAAGGCATTCTCTCCCAGTCTACCTTGGGATGATGCAGAGATAGAATGAAGTAGGTGTAATAAAAAGTTAATATGCGAATACTAAAATAAAATAACAAAAAAAATTGTAATACATGGAAATAAAATACATAAGATATAAATGGTACATCGCAAAAAATAGATAAAATAATATTAATATTCATACACATATATGTGTATGAATATTAATATTATTTTTGAGAGGGCTATGCTCGGAGTTTCTCTGCGTGATAGACTCAGAAATGAGGATATCCGCAGTAAAACCAGAGTGACTGACATAGCCCAATGGATTAGTAAGCTGAAGTGGCAATGGGCCGGCCATATAGCTCGAAGAACCGATAAACGATGGGAAAGAAAGGTTCTCGAGTGGCAGCTTCGTACCGGTAGGCGTAGTGTAGGGCGACCCCCCACTAGATGGAGTGACGACCTGGTAAGACATGCAGGAAGTCGATGGATGCAGGTGGCTCAGGACCGTGCTTTGTGGCGTTACTTGGGGGAGGCCTATGTTCAGCAGTGGACTTGTGAAGGGCTGTAATGATGATGATGATGATGATGATACATATATACATACATATAAATAAACTGTTACTATGATGATTCTGCCAATTTATTAGGTAAGTGTTCCCGAACCTTCATCTTGAACGCGTACCGATTGCTAGCCGTCCTGATTTCGAGAGGGAGTGCGTTCCAAAGGAGAATAGATAGAATGTGGAAAGAAGAATGAACAAGTCCAGAGCTATGGGATGGACATAGGAGAAGAAGGTTGTTCGTAGAGCGGAGGTTTCTCTCATGACTAGCACTATGCAACTGAAAGTGAGGAGATAAGTAGGAAGGGGAAGTTGGAGACATCAGGATAGAATAAAGGGTGGTGAGTGCACGCAAACTACGGCGTTGACGAATAGGTAACCATTTTAATTGAGATCGATACGTGGATACATGGTCATACTTTCGAAGATTGAAAATGAATCGAATGCAGTTATTCAGAAGACGGTCATATTTGTTGAGAAGATCTGCATTCAGGTCGAAATAACACACATCACCATAGTCGATTAGGGGAAAAATTAAACTCTGCACAAGCATTGTCTTAATTTCAGGGGTAGAAAATTTTTTAGGCGATAGAGAGAACGCAGGGTACCGGTGACTTTCTGGCTAACGGTCGTTGTTTGCGCTTTCCAACTCAAAGTAGAATCAATTAATAAACCTAGATCCTTCACAGTGGAACACAATTGAATCTCAGTACTATTAAAAAAGATAGAAGGTAGAGCTACTGTTTTCAATCTCTGGATCATCGGACGGCTACCAATTATTATGGCCTGACACTTCGAAGGGTTGACCATTAGGCCAAATCTATCAGACCAGTTCTTAATGTACTCAAGGTCCCTGTTAAGTGTGTCCACCGCTGTAGAAATATCGTCAATACTCGCTTGTGTGTACAATTGCAAGTCATCAGCATACAGATGATACGCAGACTAAAGGTTTTGAGTAATGAGATTAATAAATATAGAAAACAACAAAGGAGATAATATGCCGCCTTGAGGGACACCAGCATGTATATCAAGCCAGCTAGATGATAGCTCATCGATGCGAACCGACTGCTGGCGCCCTCGAAGATATGATGAAAACCAATCCAATGCTTCGGGTGAGATCATAGAAAGGGAAAGGATGGAAATTAGAATGTCATAACTAATGGTATTAAAAGCGTTCGAGAAGTCAACCAAAACCAACACAGTGACGTAAGTGTGCTTTATGCCTGCCCTTATATCACCAGTTACTTTCAGGAGTGCGGAAACGGTATTATGACCGGGACTAAAGGCAGACTGCAAGGGACTTAATACGTTATTACGAGAGATAAACTGCGAAAGTTGCTTGTGGACACGGGACTGAAGGACCTTGGATAAGAAGGGAAGGAATGATTGGGTAAAGTGGGATTTGGGATCTTTTGTAAGGGAATAACGTAAGCCTCACGCCACAGTGAGGGAAAATTACCAGAATCCAAGGAGAAGTAAATGATGTGCGAGATGACTGGGAGGATACGGTCAAGTATATAGACAATCATCCGTCGGCTGATGTTGTCGCAACCTACAACATTAGATTTAATGAAAAGGATTATCTTCTTGATCTCATCTACAGCTACTGGAGAAAATTGAAACAGATTAATATCAGCACGAGGTAAACCCATTAAGTGTTCAACAGTAAGACGCTTGGTCTGGTGATCAAGTGGATTGTTGGAGACAAAATGAAAATTGATATCATCCAGACCAATCGTCCTTTGAAACTCACAACGGTGTCGTTTACCGATACCTATGGTTCCAAGGAACTTCCAGATATTAGCAGGGGAAGAAGATGAGATGTTACTAAGAATAAATCGGCGTTTGGCGTTGCGTATCATCTGATTGCACCGATTCCTTGCAACTTTATAAAGCGTCCAGTTTTGATCACATCGATCTTTTCTAAATTTGCCGAAAGTGCGATCCCTACGTTCATCGCAATTCGAACCCCAATCGTCATCCAAGGCACAGGTGGACGCTTGAGCTTCACTTTTTTGATGGGAGCATGTACGTCATATAATCTAAGGATAGCTTCGTTCAAAGCCCCAACTTTTTCATCCACAGTGGGTGCAGAAACCACGCTGTTCCAGTTTATTTTGGATGCACCCATACAAAGGTTTTCAACATCCAAGCGACAATTTAACCGTTAAACCTTAAAATAAGCACATGAACCCGGTACGATTTTACAACACATGAATTCCAGAGACTACGTAAATATTTTTAAGACATTTACAATCTAAGAAAACTTTATTTAGTAATTTATTTATACAAAAATTGATTTTAAATAAGATTTTTATCCAGAAAAAAACAAAAAACTCAACTGTACATCATGAAAGTATAATTTTTGAATTCAAAAATAAAGTGAAGTAATGTTACGAGTTTAGGGTTCGTGACAATAAAAACTGCCGATTGAATAACCAAAATTGACACTTTAATTACTGAACACCAATTAAAACTTAAATCACACTAATAATTAATCACATTTAACACTTTAGTTCACTTTATTTCGCTCCTAAGTCTTCACTTGTATCGCCAATTCAATGCAGCCCCGGTCGCGGCCTAAAACGGCTTTATATAGGCCTTTCCACCGAAAAATACTAGATACTAGAGATACTAGATGGTGCTGTTGGTGGAAAGTTCAAGCATGGCATTTTCTAAAAAGTTCTCCTCGCTCTGCTCCCCGACACTAGATGGCGCTAGGGACATCAATTATGGCTGGCAACAGTAATAACCTTTTACGGGCAGCTATTTATTAAGAGTTAATAATTAGTAAAAGCATCTATGACGTTTATAATGCATCTACATCGGTTAGGCATACTCAGATTAAGGTATATCAATATCCTGTTGAGGAATATTGTCCCACGTCCTACTGAGTTGCATAAAAACTTTTGACCCATTTGTGTTATTTTTTTGTCTCTGTAAGGTTTTATTACATGATGAAAGATAAAATATGAGTACATGTAGTTATTTTTATTTTGAACTTTCCACACAAACACTTATTAATTTTAATTTATATATATTCACTTTTAAGACACCAACATTTTAAATATCTTGGAAAATGTTTGGATTTTCCTTGGGTTCATGCTGCATTTGGCGGCAAAAAAGCGATATTCTCATGGTTGCCCTATAAATTTTCTTGTTTATCCATTGTCTCAAATTCGCGGCGCGATAGCCTTCGTCGACAGGGTCGGGTTCGGTGTGGTGTTGGAGTAAATTGAAACAATCGAATGCTCGAATAATAATAAATGTATATTTTATAAATTATCTAATATAAAGGATTACAATTAGGCAAATATAGAGTAATATAACACGGAGTATTAACATAGAGTAGTATTGTTTCAATTGTTCATAGGTCATTGTTATAAAAAATTATCCCTATATGTACCGTATTGATGTGTTTATTTAAAGGTTTGCTACGTATTTTTGTTTTAGAAGAGCAGCTGAAAACTATATGCTTAGATGTACTTATCGCTGGGTCTCAAACAACGAGCAATGTACTGCAGTTTGCGTTGCTAACTGTATTGAGAAACAAAACTATACAGGACAGACTTTATGAAGAGATAAATCAAACTTTAGGGGGCAAAATACCGTCATGGTCCGACAGCAACAGGTATTTATTGTACTATTTATTCTTTTTGTTATGATACTAAACTAAACGTTACTATGTTGTATACAGCCTCTTTATTGTATTTATACTATATTGATATATACTATTTTAATACTTACGAAAATTGTTACGTATACTAGCCATTTTTCGCCCAGGCCTCGTCTTAGTTAAATATGTTGTATTGGCGTCATTTAGGCTTGGGATAATCATCAAAGACAAATATTTTATCAATTTTTTGTTTTTAAAGATATATATTATTCGACATATTCAAGATGGGCCTGAATAGGTGTACCCTTATCCGACGAGCATGTATGCGTAGGCATATGGATGTAAAGGAGGCGAGAGAGGTGTATCAGGATCATGCCAAATGGAAGTCCGTAGTCTATGCCTACCCCTCTTGGTGACAGGCATGAGTACTTATATATGAATTTATCGATTTTACAAAACATCTCAAAGATTTTTTCGATATATTATATAGCCTTGATGACCTCTGACATAGCTCTATCTGTTCTTGCAGTATTATCAAAATTGGTTCAGTTATTTCAAAGATTAACGGAATTTAAATAAAAGATAAGATAGAATATTGTGGTTTGTAAGATGATGCTGTGAGCAGGATTAAGAAAGGAATGCTTAGGTGGTTTGGTCATGTAGAAAGAATGAATGCGGAAAGAGTGACAAAGCAAATTTATGTTGCAGAAGTGAATGGAAGAGTCGGAAAGGGATGTCCTAGGCTAAAGTTTATCGACCAAATTGGCGATATATTGTAAATCGGCCAAATTAGGAGTACCCTTAACCAACGAGCATGTATGCGTAGGTATATGAAATGTGGAGGAAGCGAGAGAGGTGTGTCAAGATCGTGCCAAATGGAAGTCTGTAGTCTCTGCCTACCCCTCCGGGTGACAGGCAGTGTTATGTTTTTATTATGTTTAACCTGGGTAGGCAAACATTTTTTATTCGTTAATCGTATCTTAATAGCATGCGAATAACACCTTGAGTTCAATATAAGGCAGTTATTTCGATATTACGCAAAGGCGCTTCAATTTTATATATTTATATGTACTCGTATAGATATTTTACATCCAAATAGTGATCTTCTTATTTAATTCAATCAACTGACGTAAATAATGTAATATAAATTCAACTTCGTTATTATAAGTACTGTTGGTAGTGAAAATTAATAATTTAAATGAAATTATATTTCCTATTAAAATGTACGAATCCAAAATATCTTTTATATAATATCGTAAATAAGAGAGGAGATTGAAGAGTTAGCGATTTTGATTAATATTTCATTCATATTCATAAATCTTCTTTAAAATCTGATCTACCCGAAATCATGTATGACAGTAAGTCCATTACTGTCGTTTGTACGAAATTTTATAATAAATTCATTATAAAATTTCTCGCTACCTCCTCTGAAACTAAATATCTGATTGTAACTTAGCACATATGAACGATTAAGTGTAAACAGTGCATGGATGCACGTGTCTAGCAATTTTCATTGATCTGCGGAGCGAACTGAAGCGGAATAGAAGACGGTGAGCTTGGTGTATTTTTTAACATGTAGACTTCTCTCTACGATTTTATAATTAAATATTTATCAAAATATTTCTTATCTCTATATCTCTTTATAAACTCATCACCGTGTAGTAAAGGTAATTATCTGCTACCCCATACCATCCCGGGGGTGTTGTAAGACGCTACAGACGGAATCAAATCTGGAGGTGGGTAAAAAAACTGCGATTGCCAACTCGCATGACAAGCGTGGTCGTTCCACGTCGAATACTCCCCCGTAACGGTAAATTGCATTATAATTTGATTACAATATATAACTCGTAGGATAAAAGTAATTTAAATTATAAGTTGAAATATCTATAACTATTTATAAGTAATCTTAATATATATAAATTACGTGTCACGTTGTTTGTCCAAATTTAAAGATTCTTAATGGGACATGACAAAGGGTCGTCGAAGAGGGCAAAACAACGTCTGCCTGGCAAGCTTTTGTAAATAAATGTTTCCAATCAAAGTCGATAGTCTAACTCAATTTAGCGTTATGCAACTAGTGACATTTCGGTAGACAAAGCTGTATATTATTATACCCACTGTGCCTTTCCTTAAGGCCACCTTGTGGTTTGGTTGTCTATAAAAGTTTGTCTCGCTTTCCACAATTGTCGCGCGAGTTAATATTAAATGAGGAGAGTTTTATAAAAGCAACTTACGTCAAACCTCTCTCTCGGCGGTCATGGCCGCAGCGGATCATAAGATAAAAATAAAAACTATTTTGTAAAGTTCATTCCTAAAATAATAAGCCTTTCCATTTTCTATAAGTTCTATACGGTCTCATTACGAAATCTCTGCAAAGTACACGTTTAAATAGCGATAAAAGTACTGTCAATTTTATGAATTCACCTCAACGAAGACTTGAATTATCATGGCGTCTCTAATATTGTTAATAAAAGTGCATTTTTTAATTAATTAGTTTTTAAAAAAAATTAATTTTGATTAATTAAATATATTTTACCAAAAAAATTGACTTTATATGCCTCCCGTACAAAACGCTAATTTCATATGTAAGGACCTATTATATCTGAACAGCGACAATAATATGTCAAAATGATTGGGACTCGTTACGGAATAACCTATTTTCATTTATTTCGAGTTCAATTTCAGGATAATACAAGTAATTTGTTTTGGTATTCAGACAAAATCTTATACCTTTAAACGAGCAATTCTTGTATATATATATATATATATATATATATATATATATATATATATATATATATACAACGATTTTTATAAAATTTAGTGTTCATGGGGTTTCGGGGGCAATAAATCGATCTAGCCAGGATTCATTTTTAGAAAATGTCATTTTGTCCGTATTTTCAGGCAGTGAAAAACTGCTACAATATAAGAAGGTAAATTTTGACAGCGTAATGACGATCGTAGTAACTCAAGTGGGATCGGGCAGTCGTGAAATCAGAGTGCCCTGGTTCGCGTCCTGTCTCCGAATTTTTTTGCCTTTTTTTTCAAGTTCCCTTCTTTTGTGAGAAAATTTATTATTTCGAGCCCTTTTTTTAGTATTTTTTAAAAATAAGAAAATTTAAATTAAACTAATTGCACTCATTATTTTTTATTCAAATAACCAGTTCAGTTTTTACTATTATGTCAATAAGATCAAAAATATTATACATGTTTCATCAGTATGTAATTTGTATCTAAATATAATTTCCAAAAAAAAAACCGAGAAAAGCTCGGTCATCCAGGTAGTTGTTAATAAAACAAGATAATGCCTTGATTGGTGGTTAATAATTATCTTAAATTAAATAATTAAATTTAATTAACTTGATACGACACCTGATAAGTACGTAATGTAATGTGTAATTAGAGCATTGCGCTTCGTTGAAACTTGTTTTGGAATACATAATTTATTTTTTAATTTAGATAATTAAATTTTATGTGGAACAGATAATTTTATATCTATGTCACTATTTTGTATACTGTGTTTATGATGAAAAATATACTTCATTACAGACATTTAAGATTCAATTGTTTTCAGGCTCGTATATACATCAGCATTCCTTTACGAAGTTCAGCGTATTTACACAATAGTGCCACTTATGGGCCCACGTAGAGTTCTTAATGATACTATGATAGACGGATATTTTATACCAAAAGAGACAACAGTACTTCTTGCCGTTGGTGATCTACATTTTGATCCAGAGATATGGAGAGAGCCGGAAGAATTTAGGCCGGAGAGATTTATAGATCAACGTGGTACATTGAAAAATATAGAGCATTTGTACCCGTTTGGTTTAGGTGAGTTCCGATTTCCCAAGTTCCATTTGGTTATGCACAGCGCAATTAATGTACTGTATACGTACAAATTAATATGGTTTTGCAGGTTGTGATAGTCAAGTTGTTTATAAATTTTAGTGATTTTTGTTTATCTTATAAAACACATTATTCATGCTTTCAGCGAAATTGTCAATAGTATGAATCTTTGCAGTTTGCGAAATTAACTTATTTAAACTTTATTTTCATTCGCTTACTATAGCATTGTTTTTTGTCTTAAAATTTTTGTTATTTTAACAACCAAATTTATATTTTAGTTCAAAATTTTTCATTATTTTGAAAATAGTTAGTTATTTTATTTTATTTGTTTCGGTTTAATTTATATTTTGTAATTGTCTCTATATTTCAAATTGTTACATAATTTTTACTTGAAATATGTATATTACAACTCATTCTCATCATATATATGTAATATATAATATATTATGTTACAGTTTAATTTATATTTTGAAATGGTGTGTATACCTCAAAATGTCACGTAATTTTGAGGTTAAGAGAATAACTTAAAATATATATATATATATATATATATATATATATATATATATATATATATATATATATATATATATATATATATATATATGTATTGGCCATTCTCTTGCATATTTATGGCATAACAGGCTATAAAAGCCCACAGCTGAACATGGGTCCCCCACAGGTTGCCTCGTAGGGAATCTGTGCGGAAGAACTATGTTCCATTTTGCTATGTTGCCACATTTATTTTAATATTTAAAGTAGTTACGAAGAAGATGCTGCTACCTAATTCCCGTTTCAGTTTCCTTTTGTTACTTTTACGACACCGACGGGATGTTATGGGATGGCGGATATTCTTACACCACCACTACATACTTTGAAATATTTATTCCATATTTACTATTACAACTAGAGCTATAGGTTATTTAAAGCTAAGGCTAAATAAAAATTAATGTTTCTTTATTTATCCCGTATGTGTTTTTGCATCATTTATCTGATTACGACAAAACTTTGATAAGTTGTCGTGTGCCCGCTCGCGAAGGTTTCAAAAAATATATATTTGTTTGTTTGTTATTTTCTATGCATTATTTTTTTCGCTACACTCGTATTTAAATAATTATTTAAATACGAGTTATTGATTTTTTATGCTCATATGTTATGCCTTTTATTCAGAAATGAAAATTTTCCCAGGTCGGCGACGATGCCCCGGGGACGCCTTGGCTAAGTCGTTTATTTTTATAGTCATCGTCGGCATATTACAAAAGTTTAAAATTGATTGCAGCGACGCCATAATGCCATCCGCTGATCCGATAATCGGATTGATTTCAGCACCTAGGCCATTTTCTGCAGTTTTTACGCCTCGCGACAGTAAATAGTGAAACTATTTTAAACACTTGCGTTATTGTGTTATGTTACGGTGTTGTACAATGGAATGGTAAATAAATAAACATATTAATGTAGTTGCTTTTCAACAAATTTGGTGTTTTATTTCAATTCTGTTATTATTAAATTAAGTCGCTACTTTAATGATGTGGAAAGTTATAGAATATTTCTTTCAAATAACTTATTTAATGTCTATGAAACTTAAATAATAATTCAAATCTTCCTCATAATTATAATCATAATTGTAGAAATTCCACTTCCACGTTCCAGAGAACTCTTTATGATTATCATGCTTCACAAAAAGGTTAGAAATCTCAGACGCAGGTGGCTCGAACGCTGTTTCCTACTGCCAAGTTGGATATTTTACATCTGGTGTAATAACAGAGCATAACTGTTTATCTGAGACAGATAGTCTCACTAGGTAAGTCCAACTTCGGCCGAGAGGTCACTCGACGGACTTCTTATAATACAAACCTCACGTACGAAGCAAATATAAACTAACCTGAATTTAGAACTATAAAGGGATTTTTTATTATTTTGGAAGACAAAATTAATTAATTTGGTAACACCGATAAGTCTTTTCTTCTCCGCTGCATTGGAAGACATTTTCAAGCTACTGGGCTGGAAAGGATACGGTATAAACATCAATGGCGAGTACATCACTCACCTTCGATTTGCCGACGATAATATAGTCCTTATCGCAGAATCGCTGGAAGCCCTAAGCGGTATGCTCAATAACCTCAATAATGTCTCCCAACGGATAGGTCTTAAGATGAACATGGACAAAACGAAGACCATGTGTAACATCCATGTCACACCTATGCTAGTAGTTGTTTGGGAGCACTAAACTCGAAGTTGTTGACGAGTAGGTTTGTCTGGGACAGATAGTCTCTCTAGGTAAGTCCAACTTCGGCCGAGAGGTCACTTAACGGATTCAACTCGGCTGGGCAGCTTTCGGGAAATTACGACATGTCTTCTCGTCAGGTATACCTCAAAAATTGACAACCAGACTGTACAACCAGTGCGTTTTTCCAGTGATGACCTACGAAACTGAGACGTGGTTCGTCAGTGCTGACCGTATGAGGACGCTCAATGTCACTCAGCGAGCCATGGAGAAGGCTATGCTCGGGATTTCTCTGTGTGATAAACTTAGAAATGGGGATATCCGCAGTAGAACCAGAGTGAACGACATAGAACAACGGATTAGTAAGCTGAAGTGCCAATGTGCCGGCCATATATCTCGAAAAACCGACAACCGATGGGGTAAAAACGTTCTTGAGTGGCAGCGTCGTACCGGTAGGCAAAGTGTAGGGCGACCCCCCACTAGATGGAGTGACGACCTGGTGAGACATACAGAAAGTCGATGTATGCAGGCGGCTCAGGACCGTACTTTGTCCATACCTTGGGGAGGTCTATATTCAGCAGTAGACTTGTGAAGGGCTGTAATGATTATGATATTTTTAATGTAGTTAATAAATACAATAACATATAACAATAACTTGCTTAATAGAATATATATAGTATTTCCTTTATACCTATTATTACAATTATTATTAATAATGCTTAATTTTTTGTGGCGGCCACACTATCTTGATTAATTTACATAAAGTAGCTAAAAATGCAAGATTTCAGAGCAGCTATAAATTAAAAAGTATTAAGTGTTTCATAAAGCAATGACTAGATGGCGGTAGTTTAAACATCAATGAAATTTCTTAGAAGATACAATAGCATGATTACTATAACAAAAGAAGTGTCACAATCAAGCTTCTCGCTTTCATTTTACAACATATTTTATTGAATTAATTTTACATCTATTTAATTGCTTATAATTTTATTAGGATAATGTAAAATTGAAGACAAATTTGTAATTTTATATAAAAGGTGAGTCTAATTGTATTTCGATAAGTAAAATTTTAAAAACAAATAATCTGAATAACATAATATATTGAATAATAGAAATAAAATTATCCATTAAATAAAATATTTGACAGATTTCTATAAATGTAACGATTGTATTATTCGTAGATTTTAACACCATCTTTAACTTTATTTTGATCTGTTTATATTCTTAATTAGTTTTTTGTAATTAATTAAATATAGACGAAGTTTTCAACTTTGCCCTACCTCAAAATTTGTAAATACTAGTACCCTCACCTCTTCCTAAATAATTCTTCTTTACTTTAATAGGCTACTATTTGATTTAGTTTATTGAAGGAATCGTTAATAATTTTATTGTATTATAATATTAGTCGCCAAATATGACAACTTAAAACGAAGCGCCGGAGTGAAACACAACTTGTGTTTATTACTTATATTTGTATTTTATTACAAACGATAGAAATAACATTGTATACTGATTTATTCTTACAATGGAGAAACATTTATTAATAAACGGTTAAAAAAATTAAAGTAAAAACTCCTAACCTCTATCCTAGCGAACAGACTATATGTGTGGGATTCTTTAAACCCTCGCAGCATACCAGATGGTGTCTATCGATAAATCTAAAGATAATCAAAATTACACCAGTGTCAGGAAAGAGAGGGTCATGTTACGCCCACCCTCGGCCTTAGTCAAGCACTAGCTTAAAGCAAAAAAATGTAATAAATATCTCCAAATTTAATTTTTTACAATAGAATCATCGTTCTAATGTAGGACGTTTATTTTATAATTATAAATAAGATTATTCATTTTATGTCATTATAACGCCATAAGTTATAAAGCAGCTTTGGTCTTATTGAAGAGATGTGCTAAAAGGCTTATCCATTACTCGCTTTGATATGTACTGAAATGGTCTACGGTACGACGGAACATTGGGTCACGGTGGCCAGTCTCTCGGTGTATATTCTATTCTTATTCTTGTTATATATATATATATACATATATATATATATATATATATATATATATATATATATATATATATATATATATATATATATATATATATATATAGCAGATACCTATATACATAGCAGAGAATTGATAACTGACGAATCCAATTTGGCTTGGCTGCATTCGGGAAACTACTTCGAATTTTCTTTCACTGCTACCCGTATGGGGAAGCTCAGTCACTTAGTGTGCAGTGGAAGTGGCTAAGCTTGGAATTTTTCTGAGCGATAAAATTCGTTACAAAAATATTAGCAGAAGAACAAGAATAAGAACAGATAAGTAAGCTGAAGCTACAATAGGCCGACTATGTATCTCAATGAATCGACAATTTATGGGGGTCCTCGAGTGACAGTCTCGTACTGGAAAGAGTACAGTTAGGCGATCTCCCACTTTATGGAGTAACGTCCTCATAAAACACTCAGGTAGTTGATGGATAGTGAGAGCCCAGGATCGTAATTTGTGGCAACCTATTGAAGACGCCTATATACAGCAGGAAATTTGTGATGAGCTGTAGTCTGTGAGGTTGTTTAGAGTAACCACCAATTTTTTAACGTTGCAGGTTATTATTACCATAGTACGGTTGGGCAATATGACTTTAGGAGATTTAAAAATAAGTACATCCTCGTCTTTACATGACAAAAGTGTAAGTTGTATTTTTTGTAATAAATCCTTTATCCTCATTTAATGAGATTCTGCTATATAATTATGTCACAGGTTTGATCTACTTTTTTAGAAAAAAATACGAACAGTTCCTGTTAAAATGACCGATTAACTTTTGGAATTTGTATTTTCAATATTTATGCAATGTATAATATATTATCATGCTCATGAAAAAATTATACGTCATAAGACCTAAACAGTTATAAAATATAATGACAAATGAGCTACTGTTGCTTATACGGACACCTATAGAAAATTTCAAACAATAAAGGCTACAGCATGTGTACCCTATATATACCCTATACCATATGTACCCACCTATGAGTCTGACTTTAAAAGTCTGTAAATATATTATTGGCTCTATATAATCTTGTAACTGAAACCTCCCTGTAAAACACTGCTTATTGGCGCCAGAAATAGATAAAAGGATTGTTCGAATCCAAACGAACTCTAAGCCGGAAGGACTCGTTCGTTTGGAATAAGAAGTCACAAAATCACTTCTGGATTATGAACAAATAAAGCCTTGGTATCCTATTGGATTATCGCTTTCGCTAAATTTCACAGTATGCGAACAAGTTTAAGTCTTTAAGAACAATTTTGTGTTCATTGCAATTTTAAGAGTGCTGATTTACATGTGCTCGGCGGTGAAAGAAAATATATTTAGGAAATCTTAATGTTTGAGGAAAAAAATATTTTCGAGTTCATATTATGAAGTCCTTCAACAAACACTGGAGCAGTGCACTAGACTAATATAGCTCGAAATTTATGCCCATTGTATATTTGAAACAATATTTTCGAAAACATTATTATTTTAATTAAGGGAAAAACAAAACTTCCATTTTCGTATAACCGTGTCGTGCTCGCTATAATATTTTTTCCTCATTATTTCAGGATTACGCTCTTAAAAAACATTTTAGATGGGAAAGCATAAAGAAATTTTTTTACCTAGCGTTTACATATTCGTCAACAAGCTACAACTTTGATATATTTTCTAAGGTGCTACATGATCGCGGTATAATATATTTTAGTATTATGTTTTATTATTCACGCTTATTATAAAAAAAAAAACTAAAATCTAGTTTAAATATTTCAAGAAACATTATTAAAATTTGTAACAAACTTCATAAACATAAAGTTGGTAAGGTAAACGAAAGTTCGATCTCCGCCGGCGACGAAATTGTTGATTTTCAATTACAAGTTCTGATTTACCACGTCCTTGGCATTGAACAAAATCTTCAAACGGAAACTTGTTAGTCTATTACGTAAAAAATTTTGAGGACATATTATGAAGTCCACAAACATGCACTAAAATGCAGCGCAGACTTATTATTTCGTAAGCCTGACCGTTGGTCTCGTAAGAGTCAAATATGGGAAGTGCAAAAAAATATTATGGCTTCCGATAGATGACAGTGTAATTATCTAGTTAACATTTGACGTAAAATACCCAGACTTGCGACGGGCAGGGCTTCCGACGGCGGCCAAAGGCGCAAGAAGTCTAATAATGCAATCGTCAATTCGCCACCAAGCGTGCCGATTAAGGCAAATCATCCCCGCAACGAGAGAGGGCTATGTCCAGTTTATGACTTTGCAAGCTGATGAAGATGAAGAACGCTCTCAGAAATAACAAGAGAACTGCGCCAAGCTGTAGGATGTATCAGGCTATAAGTTTACTTTTTTAAAGTAGGCATTTCTTTTTTACAGTCAGATTTGCTGAATTTATTTTCTTTGAAATAACAATGGGCATGACTTACATGTTTATGGATGTCTTCATAAAACAGTATACAAGAAAAATTGATTGCAATCAATCGCTGAATCCATTGCTCAGAGGCATTACCTACGGTTGTCTACTACAGTCGCTGATGTGGAATGTTATAGTATGTTTATGATTAATTCTTTCAACTCTTTCAATACTATATAAAGTACGTTTCCATGTCTACAGGATAACGTTATCTTATCTGGTAATTTTGACACGTCTTTCCCACCCTTTTTCTTCTTATCATTACTTTATCAAAAATAACGCTGAACTTGGGGATTTTGTTTATGGAATAAATATGAAACCTAATACATGATTATGTCGTAAGAGAACCTACCACTTAACTACGTCACTAGAACCCAGCGACGGATATAGTCTATGGCGCCACCGCCAGCCAAGTTTCGTCTGTGGAGGTCATGAAGCGCCATACTTCGTAATATTCCAGATATTCCTCTCCTACGGTGGCCTCACCACTAAATCTTGAACGGCACGGTTTGGTCAGTTTCGCAGAAGATAGGGCGAGTGGCGCATAGCTATACCAATACTCCGATTCCCCCGCAACTAAAACCTTATTCGGCTGCAGCGAGGGAGAGTAAGGTCATTCCTCAGCCGCATTCCACCAACACTCATCCGAAATGGGCACGCCAAATCTATCCGGAGTAGTCAACTAGGGCCAGTCACGTGGGCTCATTTTAGTTCACCGTAGGTGGGCTACTAAGCCACCCTAAACTGACAAAGTAGATATCCCTTAGAAGGGGTGGGGCGGAGGGATCTTTTACAAGGAAAATGGCTACGCAACGCACGCCACTACGCTACGCCTCGCAGGGGCAACTACGGGTTATATCAGGCTTGCATCGACTAAAACTCCATGGTATTACATCTTACCCGCAAATTGCGAGGGACAGGATCACACATATTCGCAGCCCCACCACTACTGGCCGCCTTATTGCAGCCCCCCTATCGGGAGAGAACTATTTTACATCATTGTCCTTCTCAGGTAAGGCTCACCAGAACACAAAGTGCGCCAGGACACCATCCGCACCACAGCTGTATGTAGTGGTGGGGAGCATTATTATTATTATATACATTTTATTGTACACCACGAAATGATAAAAAAAACAGTACAGAAAGTAATATTTAAGAGGTAGGTACAATAAGGCGGCCTTATCGCGAAAGCGAAAAAAAGCGATTTTTTTAAAGACAACCTTAAGATTCGGAAAAAATTGTACTATTGGACAGTGGGAGATGGCTTATATTATAATATTCTTACGTAATAATACATAAATACACTTATAAATACTATAAAAAAAGATAGACATACATACTATTAAATAGGCAAATATACATAAAATTTACACAAATAAATATAGACAGGATACAGAAATTAAATGTCGCAAATGATGACCAGTGATTACTTCATAGTTAGGTAATGATTTTTGACGTCAGTCTTAAACTTATCTTGTGTTTTCGCACGACAAATTTACGGAGGTAAATCATTCCATAAGCAAATGGCCTTAACTGTAAAGGGATTCTTAAAGTATTAGTACGATAATAATGCGGCGCGAGTATAAGTTCTTCAGCTAACCGTAGAACTCTATCCGGTCTGTCAGGAGCAAAAAACTTAAATTTTTCCTTCAGATAGCTAGGAGTCATTGGATTGAATAATACACAATACAGAAGGGAAACAGTTTGTAGATTCCGGCGAAGGCGGGTGGGTAACCACTTGAGCTTTAAACGAACTTGGAACTCAACCATCTTCAAGTTGAAGTGCCCAGTTAGGTCCACAACAGATTTTTTGAATGTTTTGAATGTGTGTTGAATGGAGCCCATTAAGGCTCCATTCAACTTTTCGATTATGTTGAGCAACGATAAAAATATGCAAAATTGTTCACTATAGTCTTTGCGTTGTAGCATGGTGCGAATTACAGCTCACGCCTATGAAGTTTCGTATTTTTTATATAAACTGTCATACAGATATTGTTGTACTTAATGGATAGGTACCGCCCACTTACGAGAGTGATGTGGTATGCTAAACTAATACTAAAACTATGGCATGGTATGCCATAACGGAACAACCACAAACTATCAAGAATCGATTTTGAAATAAATCGAATATATACAAATCACGTAAATATTTCTTGAAATTGTAACTAATTGTTCAACAAATTTTGATTTAAAGAAAAAAAAATTACATAGACGAAAATGCAGTGTTTTCAATACATGGACGATAAATTATTCGTTGGTCAGCTCAGGCAAAAAGAAAGATTAAAAATATATAAAAAAGACTTAGCTTCAAAAACCTATTTTGTAATTTTATTAATTACATTAGATTTGGAAAACAAATCCTCGATAATTTTTACCTTCCGTCCCGATATTAAGCCCATTGGACCTGGTAACACTAATATAGAGAAAAATACGCGAGAAAAGTACGCGTACCTTGAAAGGATATCGGTGCAGTCAATGCCATACTGAAAATTACAGATGCTGGCAGCCATTTTATTTGTTTATGTTTATGTCATAATTTGTATTAAATTTTAACCTAATTTTAAATGCATTATAGTTTATAAAAAATTTGTTTCGGTTTTAATTTTATATCGATAGGTAATCGATAATTTTTGCTTTGCTTTGTGTATCGTTATTCGCCTTTATAAAATCGATTTAACATTTAACATTGTTCCATCTCTAGACACGCCTAACTGTAAGCTGTCACCCGCACCATGCTATAACGCAAAGACTATAGTTACTCTGAATTATACAAACAGACTTAACTGGTAGGAATTTGGATATCACAGATACATTTTATATGTATGACTATTAATATTATGTATTTAACATCAATTATTACAGAGCAGTAAATAATGCGTCTAATTTATTCCCCTCCTACCGTCAAAAATATATTTACCTAGCACAAATTACCCAATATCCCCCCATACATCAAAGTACTATTTCTTGTCTATCTGGGGCGACGGTAGTGCCCTTGCCAAGACAAGCCAACCAAACCAGAACTAAGCACTACCTACCTTTTCTCGAAGCGCTTCTTCGTTTTTTTTTTGAACCCTCATAACTTAGGTTTGGATTATATCAGATAAACAAATGGAGATTCTCAGGTATATGATATGATGTCAATAGTAGACAAACTAAAAAAGACCCGATTTCGTCAATTACTCAATCACTGATGATCGTCAAAACTCTTAGGGAACTTTGTGAAGTCCTAGAAAGCTGAAATTTAGTATATAGCTAGTATTAGTACATATACGACAAAAAATTCCAAAACTTGGAACTTTTACTTTCCAAACCGTTAAACTAGGAGATGGAAGTTTGTATGAAACCTCCACAATTATTGATGCTAGAGGTCTGAAAAGTGATATAGGGACTCCTTGGTACTCTTTTATATCAATAATAATAATACAATACATATTTAAGGATATTTAGTAAATTACCCCCCACCCTTTGAATTAAGGGATGGAAGTTTGTTGATTTTTCATTAATTTTCCTTTTTATTACAAATTAAAAATATAAGTATTGACTTAGTAGTATTGAAGTAGAAACGGTAGTAGGGTGAGAATTTCCTAAACAGGCAGATTCCCGAGGAGCAAGCTTGCTTCGTAAAGGGCAGGGCACAAGAGAACAGATTCTAAATATGAGGCAGATTATTGAGAAGAGTCGCGAGTTCATCAATCCAGTTTTACTGTGCTTCATCGATTAAGGTAAGGAATTTGACTGCGTCTGTTGGGATAAACTATAGTCGATTTTGGTCGAAATGTCAGCCTAATTGCCAATCTGTATAATAATTACCGATCTTATTTGAGACTCGATGGCAGTTTTTCCAATGAGTTTATGACTATGAAAAGCGTGAGACAAGGTTGTATACTGTGTTAGTTGCTCCTTGACATATATGGGGAGCACATCATGCGGAAAACCATGGAAGTGGGGGATAAATGGTTTAATATTGGGGGAAAACGGTGTCAAACTTGAGATATGCGGAAGATACTAACAACAAACAACACACGTACTTCTTGTAACGTCTTATGAGGACATGGAGGAGTTGCTGCTATAAACTAGAATTAGAAAGGGAAGAGCTAGGTCTGTCAATCAATAGGAATAAAGCGAAACTCATGGTTGTAGACTGGGCTAATAAACTTTTCAACACATGCAGCATTCAAGACATGCGTCCCCGAAATTAAACGCAGAATAGCAATAGCTAAGGATGCGATGACCAGGCTGACAAATATCTGGAGGAACAGAAGCATAACAAATAATACTAAATTACGCCTAGTATGCACTCTTATATTTCCAATTTTTGAGAGTCAGAGAAAGGGAGAGAATTGATGCGTTCGAAATATGGTACTGGAGGCAAATGCTGTGAATACCGTGGATTGCGAAGCGCACAAACATGTCAATCCTATCACAACTCAAGACCAAAACGCGTCTTTCCACCACATGTCTTCAGCGCATCCTCAGCTATTTTGATCATACTTCTCGCCGCGGGGACGAAAGTATTGAGAAATTGATAGTTGTTGGAAACGTAGAGGGAAGAAGGCCCAGATGTAGATCTCCAACCCGGTGGTCTGATCAAGTCAAAGACGTTGGTGCGCTAAATTCCTACGACGCACTCTGTGTGGCCAGTGATAGGAGTCGGTGGAGACAGATCAAACATAATAATAAGCTTATCCGTAATGGTGGTCACGATCTTCAGTCATAAGAGATCGCAGAGAGAGAGAGAGAGAGAGAGAGAGGGAGAGAGAATGAGTATTGAAGTACAACAGTCAGCTGTAGCAGTATTTGAATATAATCGCCTAAGAGCCAATTATCGCCTTGATCTATCGCTTATTATAAACAGTATATCAACGAAGAAAAAAGACCAAGATAGAGAGAGGTACAAGACATACACCCGAAACAAGAAAGAAAAAACGAATGTAATAGAAAATATTGTCATAAGCAACATACAAAAGGAAGTGAAATCACTCCCACCAAAAACATATTCAAGTAAAATGTTACTAAGACGAGATCATAATATGGCTCGCACTGTCTAAAAGCTATCAGATCTCATGTAGATCCAAGCTTTTAACTCTGCACGCCCTAACTCTACAGGTAGTTTGTAACATAGTTCTCCAGATTTCTTGGTGGTTCAATCCAAGACAAAGGTATTTTCTGAACCAGTGGTAAATTTAACACAATAATGACTTTTAATTAGTTTTATATAATTATAATCTTTATATAGAGCCGTGGTAGCTCAGATGGTTAGCGCTCGCTCGCTCGCAAATTTCACAGTATGCGAGCAAACCGGGTTCGATCCCCGCCGGCACCAATGAAATTGTTAATTGCCATTTTAAGTGCTGATTTACTACGTGCCCGGCAGTGAAGGAAAACATCCTGAGGAAACCTGCATGTCCAAAAATAAGAGAAAAAAATTCGAAGACATGTGAAGTTCGCCAACACGTATTGGGGCAGCGCGGTGGACACTTCCTTGCCCTAAAACCCTCTCAGAAATGAGAGGAGGTCTGTTCCCAGCAGTGGGACGTATATAGGGTGTAACTTTACTTTTTACTTTTATAATCTCTATTGAATAAAAAAATTCCATTTGTATTTTTTCTATATCTATTTCTTCCTTGAAGTACTCCAAACTCATCAATAAAAACATAAACACCCACGGCTGTCACCCAGAGGGTAGGCAGTGACTACAGACTTCCATTTAGCACGATCCTGACATACCTCTCTCGTCTCTTCCACATCCATATACCTACGCATACATGCTCGTCGGTTAAGGGTACTCTTAATTTGGCCCATTTTTAGTATATCGCCAATTTGGTCGACAAACTTCCGCCTAGGACGTCCCTTTCCGACTCTTTTCACTTCTGCAACATATATTTGATTGTCAGTCTTTCCGCATTCATTCTTAAATTCTCGTCAATAAAATAAAATAAAAATACTGGATGTCTATATTGCAAAAAATAAAGATAAATAACATATAAATATTTAAATTATATGTCTTGAATTGGACCTAAAATGTTTGTTTTGTTACCTTGAAATTTTGTGAAAATTGTAACAACGCTGCACAACCGAGTCGAATACGTCGATTGACGATTCAAAAGTTTGTGAAGTTTTGTTTAAGAGCATAAAGGAGAAGGAGCGTTGATTTCATTAGACGTGATCTTCTCAACTTAGCGTTAAATTACAGTGTACCTCTCAACATTCGGTTAATTTCATTGAAATCTCCCACAAATACCGTATAAGTGGGTTTTGGAGCCTGTGTGACTTCTTCAAAGAATACCGTTGGATGACTCTGATTATAAGGTATTCATAGCATGCCGGCACACTTCCGATTTTAACCACATTGTTAATGTGGTGGACGATAAATTCCACACCTCCTTGAGACAGATGGATGAGAACATCCATCTGTTTCAAGGAGGTGTCGAATTTATCGGTCTGGGAGAACCCAGTGACAGATCATGATGCCGATGATTCGAGGATTACCGAGAACTCCCATCTTTTTTTGGATCTTAGATAATCCTGTAGTAATCATTTCATCTCTTTATCCAGTTATAGGATCTTCTCATGAATCTTCAGGTTGTGTGCGTTAAGAACAAGATATTTTCAAAACTAAGCTTGTTACATAAATTTATAAAAGAACATGTAATATTTTACTACACCTTCAAACACGTTACATCACCACTACCAGCTTTCATAGAAATTTTTTTTAAATTACATAGGTACACCATGCAAATTTAGTATGTTGCTTAAGATTTCATTTTTCGTATTTCGTCTATAAATAAATCGTTCAAGTAATCATCTATTTATGCTCGCACGTATAAAACAATACCTAACAAATTACTTATCGTGTTAAACATGTCGATATTTTGCATGTAGAATAAAAAAGCTGTATGAGTTCTCGGCATGGAATTTCAACGTAGCTTGCTTGAATTTCGGGTGAAGAGCGCTCGACATGGCACTTAGCCTCAAGAGTAAACTCATAAAGATGAAGTTTTTAGAAAATAAATAGCCATGTAGCACATTTTTGTAACGATTAATTGTTTTTGTAAAGATTTTTCTTAATTAAAAAAATGGAAACCAGTTAATTTTATTGTATTATCAACAGAAATGGCGATAAAACAATTTCTTCTCATTTTAACCTCACTCTACCCTGCCAAAAACCGAATAAGGATATGACGACCCAGAATATACCCAAAACAAATCTCTCTAAAAAAGACTGGTGATGGGGAATAGTTCGAATAAAACGAGAGCTTCAGTGTTCACATCCTTAATAAGCACTGAATCGATTCAATAGCGATATTACATGAGACGCGAGATTCTACAGCGTAAGATGGAGCAGAGTTTTAAAACTATGTGATGGTTTTCTCCATAAAAGTTGTTGTGAAGGATATGTACATATTCCACCAAATAAGATAGGAATCCAATTTTTAATATTCTATTCAAATACTCAGCAAAAGAAAAACAACAAATTATGATGCTTTGGGCTGTAGGATTAAGTAGGCTGCTGTTTAAAGAAATGAAAACTGGTGGGGAAAAATGAGGTACGAATAACAGCGCAAGCGTTGGGCGAACGTTAGAGAAATGAATATGTGTAGCTCAGAACCGGAATTTGGTGTAGTCTATATAGGAGGTTTATATTCAACAGTAGTCGTCTGTAATGATAATGATTGATTAGTATTGTTTTTTTTGTTGATACCTCTTTTGAAACAATGAGAATAAAACTATAGAACATTTAATTCCTTTTTAATATAAGTACTTTATTGAATTTTTCATATGTTTTTAATAAAAAATATAAATTTAGTTAGCAGCTGACTTAGCAGATTCACTGCGCTATCTTATTGCTGGACTACATCGTATACCATTTTGGTCAAAATGTCAAGAAACTAACCGAAACGTATCATGCCTACATACAGAATTCGTAATTAGATTTTGTCGAAACCAAACAAGATCAAATTTATCCGTAACATCTGCTCACGTCAATTACCAGTAAGTTTTGTTTTGGTTTAGAAAAAAAGTTCTTTAATATTTTTGAAAATTGTTTGAATAATTAAATTTCACCTACATTTAGATTGAAATAGACTTTGTGATGAATCTAAAGCGCAATGTGTTGACAACTTAAGTCTCTGGCGCAATATGAAGGATTCGCCCTAAATACACAGGCTCATTGGCGTTCACAATACCAGACTTCTGACATCATATATGCTGCTCTTTTTACTGGCCTGGATGACACGATCCCATTTTACGTTTGAGACATACACGAGATATTTATAGATTACAATATAGAGACCACAAGATTTTTCAAGCATTTCTCTTATTTGATCCTTACGACACCTATAAAAAATATGATTAATTAAAAAAAAAATTAGTCCTAACGATTTAATTCATTGAGTAAAATAAAATGCATGACAAAATGATAACAAATTAGTTGATGGAGATATAGGTCAATTTTAACATAAAATTTCCAAGTAATAACTTAGTTAAACTGGTATAGATTTAAATATTGTTCTCTGCTGTATGTGCTATATACTATATTGGAACTTGTTTGTCATTAATCTGTGATAACGAGGGTACAATTGTGTTATAAATTACAGGACATCCTTCTCTTCGACTGACAGAGGTGATATCACTTCAAAGTTGTTCGTGATTATACTCGTATGGATTATTAACTTCTTTGTAGCAACCATTACTGACGATTCACTAGTTAAGGTAGAAAATTAATTTTATAACTTGTGTTAAAAGTTCTTAATATTTTGATAATAAATACCACTTAATGAAATAAAATTAGTACAAACTATATGAATTTTATATTAAGACTGTAAGGCAATTTAAAAGAAACGTGACGCTATAAAGAGAAAAAAATCATAAAGATTTTACTTATCTACTTCTTCTTCATAAAGTTTCTTCCCTGTTTCAGCTTTTTAGAATAGCATCGCTATGGAGGATGTGTTCAACACTTTTCGTCCTAGTATTCACGTTACTTTCTACGGAGTACTTTTTATCAACTGCCATTAGTCAAATGTTCGATGTCACAGAACCTCGAGTGTATGTAAGTAATAGTGTCCTTTGCCGAGAATTTAATCCGTTGTCGTTACTGTTTCGGTATATTTAAGTCCACTGCTGAACATAGGCCTCTCTCATATGTTGCCTACTATTTGCTACGCATTTTTTATTTTTGGTCGTGATTAAGAAGACACTGCTGCCCCTTTCCAGATTTGTTTCTCTTGAGAATTTAATGGCTTCTAAAAGCTATTTTATCAAGGAGTGATCAAATGTTTTGCATTTCTAACATAATTTAATAATTTTAACCTCAAGAGTGACAATGCATCTCCATTTAGATTTTTACTTAAGGCATCCATAGATCACATTATTGATTTACATTAAGTAAGACATTGCGATCGTTTGTCCCTTTATTTGTAAAAAATTTAAAATCTTTTGTTCGCTTTTTAATATAGAATAGGAATATGTCATAAACCCAAGTATTAGCCATGATTTGGGTAATTACTCGTCGATACATTTTTGAGCCCGCTCCATAGTACTGCTCCAGCAGATGAATTTTGGCGCGCGCTTAAATTTTTTGTGCAACAAGGAGTATCACTTTGGAGAGCCAATCAAAAGGCTTCTAATGTAACGCACACATCAAACTGCACGTCTAAATATGTTTCAACAGAAACAGATTTAAGTGTAATTCGGTGTCGCGCGTGGAGTGCCACTAAGTTATTAAAGAACTGTTGCATGACGAACACTACAACGGCCAGCGTAATTTCTATTTGGTTTTATAGTTATATACCCTTTTTGATATTGTATTAAAGGCCAACGATACAATATTATTAATTGAACCTAAAAAATCAAAATTAATACAGAAATAATTTTGCTGTTAAATATACTTTAAATATATGCTGCTTACCTCCTGGTCTGTTTGCCACTGGCGTCTCGCTACGACTCCCACAGTACGTAATAGGGTGGTGGATATACACCGCCACTATACGATTATATAATGCATGCATTCTACCAACTGTGATTTATGGCTGTTAATTATAGGGCTTTACACAACAAGATGGTTTAGAAAAATTACAAAGCTGAAAGAAGAATAGATATGAAACGGCCACATTTTACTCCTTTCAATTGTCGAACAGAACGTAAAGGGTAGGCAGATGATCGAAAGAAAGTTGCGGAACTACTGTGGATGAGGTTGGCTAAAGATTTACACACTTTGAGGAAGTTGAAGGCGGCCTTTGTGTCTCCACGCCAAACTGGTTCTCCCCACCTTGTCGTGGTAGAAAGGCTTAGTATTCTTGGCTTGGTCACCAATGGCGAACAAAAAAGAAACCACTTGGCTGGCCCAAGATGAAAGGCCAGCCCTAGGTGGCTGCTCAAAATTCAAATCCTGCCGTGGCTGAGGTTTATTCGTGGGGGAAGAGGAATATTGGTATGGCGAAGCAACACACGCTCTATCCTTCGTGACTGGTGGAGCCGCACCTCATATATGTGGTCGCTCCGTCGAAGTGGAGTATCGGTATTGCGAGATTCCGATTAACTACATTGTACTTCAGAGTGAGGTTCTGATGTATGCTGGCTACTAAGTGGTGTCTAAGCAAATACTCATTGTTAGAAAGAACTAAACAACTGAAAATAACATGCCTTAGTGACTCAGCGAGATGGCGACAAGCTCGACGGTGCCACTATTTAGGATATATCAGCATATTTTTGGTTGTATGGAAAAGCAGAAAGAAAAATAAATTGGGTGGGCGATGCGGCGAGGAGCACCACCTTCAGCATTTGAGTCCGGAGCGGATCGTCATGGAGTCTCAGTCACCTTCTATGACCCAAGTGGTTAGTCGGGGAGAGCTCGTCTGTAGGAACAACTACAGAAATAATTTCGGTTGGTATAGACCATCCGACATAAGCCAAGTCCAGAGAATTATTGTTATTATTATTATGTGCGTTGACTGACACTGGATAACAATTTGCAAATGTGTGTTTGTACGTTGCGATCGCACGCAAATGCCTACTAAGCACAGAATAAATAATAGTACTTCGTGGCCTAAGTCTTTTGCCGGATTTACATATACACTTTGTAGCGCCTGCGATTAGGTGCGTGATGTTTCCCACGTTCCGAAGCCTACTTTTGAAGGCCGCTATTCCAACAGCTTTTCCGATTAGTCAATAAAACTTCGATGCTTAAATAAAATTACAAGTACTACTCAGGAATAAATATAAAAATTTAGGTAATGTTAATTAATTAAATTGATATCATGATAAAAATATTGTATAAATAGAATCTGAAATTGTTGAAAATTCCTCTCCGTTCGTAGACGTAGATACTTTAATAAAAATACAAGTACTATTCGAGAACGATGATAAAAAAATATAATTAATTGATTGTTGATAAAATAACTGTACATAATGATGTAAATATCTAATTGCCTCTTGATAGACTCCGTAATTATTGTGGTTGCGGTACTTCTTTGTAATGTTAAAGTGGCAGTAAAGGCGATTTATTTTGTTATAATAGCTTCGTAAAAAACTTCGGTTTGAAACCCTCTTTGTTATTAAAACGCCTATTTTCTATAGAGCTAAGTGAGAATTCAGAATGAAGTGTAAAGTGCTCGACTATGAGTTATCTCTTCGCCTAATTAGCATTTCTCTTTGGTGCTCGAGTCGCTTTTCTTGCAAAATTTCTATTTCCTTTCACTTGATTTTTGTTAATTTTATATGACTATGAACGATGTTCAAGTTTTTCAATTGCTTTCTCTTTGAGTAAGCCACTTGTAAAGCTGCCGTAGTCAGATTAAATAAAAAAATATTTGGCTTCAAAGTACTTAAAGTATGAGATTGAACATCACTTTCATTAAACGAAAAATATTTAAATTTAGAGTCCTGAAAGTTTCACTTCAATCCCAACAATTTTATAAAAAAGTAGTAAAAAGTATATTTATTTAGATGTTCTCGGAGTTTCTCTGCGTGTTAAACTTAGAAATGAGGATATCCGCAGTAGAACCAGAGTGACCGACATAGCCCAACGGATTAGTAAGCTGAAGTGCCAATGGGCCGGCCATATAGCTCGAAGAACCGACAACCGTTGGGAAAAAAAGGTTCTCGAGTGGCAGCCTCGTACCGGTAGGTGAAGTTTAGGAAGACCCCCCACTAGATGGAGTGACGACCTGGTAAGACATGCTGGAAGTCGATGGATGTAGGTGGCTCAGGACCGTGCGGCATACCTTGGGGGAGGCCTATGTTCAGCAGTGGACTTGTGAAGGGCTGTAATGATGAAGATGATTTAGATATTTATCCTTCAACACACTGGAATATGTTGTTGAAATGGAAGTTCGCCAACACGTATTGGGGCGGTGCAACTGGTATTTCCTTGCCTTAAAACCTTCCTAGAAATGAGAGGAGGCTTGTGCTCGGCAGTGGGTCGTAAGGCTATAACTTTACACTGGAATACTCGAGTTTCGGGATTGTTGACAGATAATTTTGGGTTGAATAGGCTACCTGGCTCTAATTTATTTATATATGTGCTAATATTCGATGCTGAACATAGGCCTCCTTTTAGGAATGCCAAAACATGATCCTGAGTGAATTGCATCTTTTTGTATTTCTTAAGAGGTCTTCACACCATCTAGAGTAGGACCGTCCTACACTTCAATCACTAGTTCTGTGCCAATAAAAACCGTTCTTTCTCGTCGGTTATCTTTCCTTGGAGCCAAATGGTCGGCCGATTGCTACTTCAGCTTACTAATTCGTTGGACTTAGTCGGTTACCATGATGCTGGTGCGGGTATATTCTTCGAGATTTTTATCACTTAGAGAAACTCTGAGTGCGTTAAGCAAGCTTGTTCCTCATACGTACCAATCATAAGTTTATTAACACCCAACGAAGAAGCCGAGTAATAGCTAGAGTTCAATACATTCATATCTTACAGATAGTATATTCACCGAGACATGTTTATAATTCGTTACAAAATTTAACTAAGACTTTCATTTTTAAAAAGTGAGCTGTTGAGAACCATTATAGTTATTATAATAATAATAATCATCATCATCATTACAGCCCTTCACAAGTCCACTGTTGAACGGCCTTCCACAAGGAATGCGACAAAGAACGGTCCGGAGCCACCTGCATCCATCGACTTCCTGCGTGTCTTACAGGTCGCCACTCCATCTACTGGGCGAACGCCCTACACTTCGCTTACCGGTACGAGGTTGCTACTAAATTTAAAGAGCGGGCTGAGCTGGGAGCGAATAAAGTGTTTTGAGTTCCGGGATAATTGCAGAAAATATTTGTTCAGTTTTCCTTTAAAAATTTAAATCTTTTTAATTTCTGTAAGATATTCAAAAAAAAATGCCGCCTACTCAGCCTGTGTTTAACCAATTTCATAAAAAAAACAACAATATAGTCGAAATAACAACCTCTTCCTATTTTGGAATAGGCTAAAAATATTTCTGTACTTTACCATAAAAGTATAGCCAGGAATAGAAATGGAGAGGGTTTTGGTTTACTCGTATCTGCGTGATCAATTTAGAAATGAGGATATCCGCAGTAGAACCAGAGTGACCTTCATAGCCTAATGCATTACTGGACCGAAGTGACAATAAGCCGGCCATATAGCTCGAAGAACCGACAACCGATGGGGAAAAATAGACACTTTTTGTGCTTTACACTGTCTTAGCCAAATGGCTAAGACAGTGTAAAGCACAAAAAGTGTCTATTAGCAGAAACCGGGCTTTCTTACAGACGAAATTCACCTCGCCTCGTAAATTTTCTCCTTGTGCTTTATTATGGTTGAGAGAGTACTCAGAGGAATGTTAAATTCTTTGTGGTTGAGAGAGTACTCAGAGGAATGTTGAATTCTTTTGCAGCATTACTTTTCTTCTCATCTCCTTCTACTTATTCGATTAACTTCTTTTTTTCAGCAATCATCAAGCATTTATACTTTTTAGGCCTCATAACTAACACAAAGTTTTTTTAATCAATATACAACTAATGATTAAAACTACTTTTACGGATTGTATCGCGATAAAATCCGTAAGAGTGGTTTTAATCATCTGTAGTGTTCGCGTAAATATAAGAAATCATTATGTATACAACTAAACCAACAAAAGAGTAAAAGTAACTGAAATTTATCTAACTTAACAAACCAATTCGTGCGCAAATGTGTGTCAAACTAATCATAACAAAAACAAAGGCTCACATAGCAAAAAAAAAGTTTGAACTTATATCCTATACTATTAAACGAGCAATTCTTGTATATATATATATATCTATATAATCGCGATCTCGGAAACGGCTCCAACGATTTTCATAAAATTTTGTGTGCAGGGAGTTTCGGGGGCAATAAATCGATCTAGCTAGGATTTATTTTTAGAAAATGTCTTTTTGTCCGTGTTTTTAGGCAATGAAAAACTGCTATAATATCGTTAGAATAAGAAGGTAAATTTTGACGGCTTATTAATGATTACAAATAGCTTAATGGTATATTGGGCGGTCACAAAATCGTAATACCATGGTTTGAGCCCAGACCGGCCGACCGACTTTTTTTATTTTTTTTTTAAATTCCTTTCTTTTTTGTGAAAATCTATTTTTTTCAAGCCCTTTTTTAGTATTTTTTAAAAACACGAAAATTTAAATTAAACTAATTGCACTCATGATTTTTTAATCAAATAAACAGTTCAGTTTTTTTCTATTATGTCGCTACGATCAATAAATATTATTCGTATTTCATCAGTATGTAATTTGTATCTAAATATAATTTCCAAAACACACGAATCAAAAAAAAAACCGAGCGAAAATTACCGAGCAAAGCTCGGTCAACCGGGTACTGTATAAAATGTACTTAAAATCTTGCTGTCACTTTTTTTTTGCAACTTTGAATTGTCTAGTGTTTGACGCCGATGAGTTCGAATTAACGTGTCATTTTGTTACGTAGCAATGATTTTTTCGTTAGATTTACTAAGTGCATAAAAATATATTGATTTATTTCGAAATATAAAAAAATTTGTAGGAAACTCGTGATAACTTTGAATTATAGAGAGGTTCGAATTATCGCATATAAATTAACGAGAGTCGACTGTATATCTATATTACATGGTTCTTTTCATCAAGACAATGAAACGAGTTAGTCCAGAGTCACATGGTCGGCAATGTACGGGAATTGAAACAGTTGCTAGCGTTGCATTTTCTCTGATCCATCAAAATTACATATTATTGAATGGAGATAAATATTATAGAGACTGTATAGCGGTCCGAGCCAACCTCAATTCCGAAGAAGCACATATCGAATATTTGGTTGTAACTGAGCTTTTACTTAATAGCACATACATCATTTGAAAAGTTGATATCAATGTTCATCATGAATCAGCCTTTAATGGTCACGTAGATAACGACAGTAGTTACGAAGGATTTACCATCAACTTTTTATACATACAAAAGCAACCCACGCATTTTATCATTTATCGATTTTTTTCGCTGTATTTCGGTGAATGGCCGAATCAATTAATAATAGATAATAATCATAAGTAATCAAAATAGCGTAGCAACGTGGAAGGAAAAACTTTAGAAATAAAATAAACTTCTTTTTAAAGAACATTTTACATATATTATTTAAAAGTAAAGAGTAACAAAAGAGTTACATATACTTCGGCTGTAAAATGGGAAACTTTTGAGGAAAATAAACTAAAGTGCTTCGTGGCAGAGTGTACGTAAACTAGAAATGATATCGCTTTGATCGATAGGAAATTTATTAATGATCATTTCGTACCGGTTTTTTCATGTATTGTGTCCAGTTTTCTTTCAAAATGGATAAAACCGCGCTTTGGGACACTTTCTGACGCGCGAAGAGCCTGTCTAAAATGCTTCAAATAGGTGTCATGACATGTTGCACGGTTCGGACGCTTGATATACGCGGGTAAAACTGCGGGCACAGCTAGCTTTTCTAAATAATATCGGAGGACTAAATATACAGCAGAAGGATTTATTTCAAAGTTTTTGTACGGCCGTTGAAAAAAATTTACATGGTGATGATAATAAAAGTTGTTGTTTTTTATAACTGGAGGAGCTGGCGGTAGCAAATCTTTTGTTTTAAAATTACTCGTAGAGTATATCGAGAGGTGTTATGCGCCTATAGTTGATTTGTCTTTAAAGCCAAAATTTGTTGAGGTAGGTTTTAATTGACTGGTGTCGCCACCCACCAGGTACTTCGGAAAACATTGCATTCTCTTCCCTTTGAAAAAGCAATTCAACTGCATATAGGCGCTTAACTGATGAAAAGCTAGAACAGGAAAGACATAAATGGCGTAACATAAGTTGGTTAGTGATTGACGAAGTATCTATGGTTTCTTACTAAAACATACGAATGATTCATTTGCGACTACGGGAATTCAAAAACAATAAAAAGTTTTTTGGTGACATAATATTCTTCTCTTTGGAGACATCATGCAACTGCCTCCTGTAAAAGGAATATTGGTGCTTTGTACAGTAACCTTAGAATTAATTTATTGCACGCATTTTCATTTTGCGAATTAAGTATCAACATGAGACAGTGAAATTATACAGAGTTAGTTGACCTGTTAAACAATTTATGCGTAGGGGAATTGACAACCGATCATCTGGAACGGATCTGTCAGGGCCGAAAGGTGGCTTTAGATGAAGAGTTTAAGGATGGTGTTGTGGTTCGAATATTCCCGACCGTTGAACGTTAACGCATACAATTATGAGATGAAAGATGAATTAAAAACAAAATCGCATCTATACAATCCGTTACATAAATGAGTCTTGTGAAGTTGCTACATGTGGAAAGAGACCTCCAAATAATGTTGTTCAAAAAGATGTAAACAATTGTCGTGGATTTTTATTTGAGGTTAAATGAGCTGTTGAATCTCGTGTTATGTAGAGACGTAACATATATCAGTATGTGATGGCTCCGTCAACGGTGCTATGTGTACTGTAGGAACAATATAAAATAGCCATCACTACGCAGGGGTCAACTAAAGGAAGGTGAATTACCGGACTGCATAATAGTATAATTTGATGGTGAAAGCATAGGAAGCAGACTAAAAGATAGCGATAGTTGTGTCGCCATACCACCAGCGGTTGCAACTTTTCAAGGTAACGAAGGGCAACATTGAGCGCAGCATGTATGCTGGGCCGTCACGGTTCACAAATTACAACGTACGATCCTTGATAAAGCTGTAATCGACCTAGGAAAGAAAGTGTATGACACATGGCATATGTGGCACTGAGTGGAGTTAAACACTTGAGAGTTTCGCTTATCTGATCTAGAGCTAAATAAGAAGAGAAGAGCTTTAGCAAAAATGCAGTTACTGTTAGTCACTCTACTACTACTTGTCTATACACAAGATACTGACAGTTCTAATGCTCATTTATCATGAGGTTTTTTTGTAAAGTAATGTAATGTAATTATTATGTAATATTGTAAGTGTAACTCAACTCTGCATTAAAATCTGTGACTAAACAATAAATCACCCCTATTTTCCCACCCTTAGGGTAGAATTTTTTCTGAGCCCAATTTCGATGTATACCCTATCCAAGAAGAAAAAAATTATCAAAACAACAAAATTGGACTACTCTGTAAAAAGTTCTGCGTGGTCATACATAAATAAAATATATGCGTCGACTTGAGAACCTCCGCTGTTTTTTTCGTCGGTTAAAAATAGCCAAAGCGTTTGGCTTTGGTCATAGCGTTAGCTATTATGTTTTATAACTTTTGTGTTATCATTACGAATATTAATAATGAATGAAACAGATAGATATTGTATATTTTGTGCTAATATTCTTTATTATATTCTATATATATCTAGATTGACCCTTTCTTCATACTATACCCAGGCTTAGGACTGGCCGCAAAATTGATTTTATTAAAATTTATTTTAAGTGTTAATTTTCACACGTCGATGTGTGTAGCTGGGAGCTAAATACGAAACAAGAAATGCCGCGTGTATTAGTACAATAGTTGTAATACTAATCTGTTCAATTAAGCGCTTAACACCAAGCTATTCGTCGTGTAGATTTCACAATACGAAATATGATTAAGTTGGTAAACAATTACTGAAATCGATTACGTTAAACCTCCCCCTCGAGATCCCTGCTGGTTGAACCAATTCATTCGTGCTGCGGTCATAATATAGCTGCAGTATTGTTTTACCACGAATAGAAAATTCTGTCTATAAAACTTACGACGAAAGTTAAGATTACTGCTTAGCTGAAGTGGGAACGTGTACTGTTATGTAATAAATAAAAATGAAAAATAATTTCATACTTAATTTTATCTACATTTGCTTGCATCAAAGAAGCAAAAATGGCTTCAATGTTTGAAAAGCAACATCTAAAGCAAATTTACTGATTAAATCTCTGTAAACTTCATTCATGTGATGCGACTTTTTATGTAAATAGTTCCTCTATGCAAAAGATCCAAGAGATTTTTTCGCATTATTTTTATTAAATACACTTTAAAAATATATATATTTAATATATATTTTTAATGTGTATTTCTGAAAAGCTATATGTATTAGTAAGTTTTAATAAAACTTACATATTATAATCACCAAAGTATTTTGAGGTTAAAAAGCTCAATATAATAACTTGAGATATTTTTAAGTATGCGTAAGAGAAACCATCAACCTTTTTCGTTTCTTTTGGAAGTCGTAATCATAAGTGGTGACTATGAAAAATTCACTAAAATCACGGCTCCCGATAGATTAGCGCTATCACCACATTTAACAAAGATGTATAATATTTAGACCGGCGTCAGGGAGCAGTCTCAAATGTGCGAATCGATTTCTACACTTACAATCTGTCTGCCTAGTGTAGTGAGTAAATATAACTTACTACTTACTTACTACTAGCTTATTTTTGGGAAGACGTATGTCCAGTGAAATTCAAGGTCTCCCAGCGAGCTATGGAGAGGGCTATGCTCGAAGTTATATTTGCACCAGATCAGACTAACCGACATAGTCCAACGGATCAGCAAACGGCAGTGGGAATGGGCCAGCCATATAGCTCGAGAAAAGAAAAACTTATGACAGAATATAAATACTGTGCTTTGAATGATTCGCATTTCAGATGGTTAATTTTTTTCAGGTATCAGTCATCGATCGCATTACATTTGCCTTCGGTATCGGACTCGTCGGTGTATATGATTTTGGTACTATGTCCGCTCACACTATGGTCGATAATGCGGTGGTAATATTCACAATAGTGTTCACTATCTTTGCATTTGCTAGATCCTTAATAGTTCGAGTATTATATTTGGCGTTGATACGCTGCGTTATAGTAAAAAAAGCGATTAATACCCACTATCTCCTTTTTGCTCTATTACCACTGAGTGCGGAGTTCATGCAAACAAACAAAATTTACACAATTTACATATATGTGAATGTGATAAGTTCTTTAGTTGCATACTTGGTGAGTAAATTTTTGTCAGTCTTTCGTTACTAATAGCAAGTAGTTAGTTAAAGTAATATTTTACATAGCAGCCACTACACTAGGCACATGTTTCCTCTTATTTTTATTTTATTTTGGGCCTGGGAAGAGACTGCCGCAATGCCCTAGTGCATTTTGGTGCTATAATTAATCAATTTTTAATTGCTCATTTGTAGTTTAGCAATTACATATACTCGGTCGTCAAAATTCGTCTGTTTTAATTATGATTTGAATGATCTGACTTAGGCTAAAATCACATTTATAAGAATTAATCTACATTTGGCTAGAGGTAGTCACCCACGAGTTGTGTGTTAAAGACTGCGATATCTGTGAATAAATAAAATATTTTGTTCTGTATTTTTAGATTAATATAACATGCTTTTAAGCTTGGATACTATCGTACGTTATAAGTAAAGTCATTATTGGAAATATTTCAACCACATCTTAGTCTATATTAACTGGTATGACTCGTCCAGTATACACGCCTCAATATCATTAGGAAGTGCTCGCTTGCATAGGCATACGTTATAAGGCGTTTGTTTATGTTAACATCTTAACCTACACATGCAATGGAAACATTTGTGCGTATTTTAAATCTGAAGTGCAAATTCTGTAACGATACCTAAAGAGGAATTGATGCGTACATATTTTCATGGAAATATTATACATAAATTGCGAATCTATCCTGAAACTCCTTATTTTAATTTATTATTGGAAAATATGATAATCAAACCCGATGATTTAAATAAACAATTAAAATAAAATTTTAAACGCAAGAATTTATACACTTCAAAGTTATTTCTAATAAAACTATTGGCCTAACTTTAAACAAAGAAGACCATAGAAGACCATAGAGCTTGGTACTAACTCCGTCAGATTCCTAAGAAGAAAGGAAGAGGTCGTTAGGTAGTCCTTCTTTTACCACGACTATGAAAAGAAGTAGGATGACACGGGCAAACATTTTAATAAAATAAATATCATACTTATCATTGCAATTCATTATAAGTGTAATGTAAATGTTGAAATAGAAAACTAACTTCAATTTTTAATCTTATTATAAATATGATAACATTATTTTTCAGGCAATGCTGACATTGACAATAGCGAAGCTTTTGCATAGTGAATTTCGTTCAGTTAAAAATGTATACTTAGTTGGAATATTATGCTTTTTAAGTTGCAATTTGTCTTTTCCAATAGCAATGGTAAGTGTTCTGATTATATTACCTACTTTTAAAATTTCGTCAATCTGTGAATACCGTTGTTTGTTTTAAATGATACATTTTGGTGAGAAAAATATTTTTTGTTAAAAGGTTAGCTTTTGTATATGATATTGATTAACAACGTAAGTAGTTATCTATGAAACTTCTCCTTATATTCATCGTTTTTTTATTTTGAAATAAAATTAACTTGAAATCGTTACGTAATACACAACACTTGTCCTACGGTCTTCGTTTACCATTATATGAACCGCATGCCCCTTTGCCGCCTCTATAAAAAAATCTTAACGTAACTTTTACGTTTATATTACTTAAAATGAAAAACAGATATATAAATAATATATAAATGTAATCATTGTATTGTACTTGAAGTTATAGCCCTGGGAAAATATCAATGAGAGGTTACGTAATAACATAGGCCTAATTAATTAGGCATATCGCAAGTCAATATCGTGAGCGGATTAAATTGTGATAAATACCGATGGTTAGTGGCTATTCTAATTTGCTATTAGTACGATTATATTTCATTCAATTTACGTGATTGCTAAATGCTTACTTTAACTCGCGTTAATAGGAAACACACATTTGGAAATACATTTTTGTAGATGTCCTCAAAGTATATATATATATATATATATATATATATATATATATATATATATATATATATATACATATATATATATATATATATACTGGATGATTTTTCTTACCGTCTGGAAAAAATTAGGGTGTAACAGGTGAACGGAATCAAAGCCTATGTCACAGATAGTTTTACAATTTTTATTTCTATTATACATTAACATATTATGAAATTGATTTTTCAATAAATACTACTAATTTCGATAGTTTTTAATAGATTTAGTTCAATAAATTTTTATTTTTTCGTATCGAAAGTTTATTTCATTTTCGTAGTATTTATTGATAGATCATAATATTTTAATGTAAAATTAAAAAAAATGTAAAATATCAGTGCCATAGGCTTATATTCCGTTCACCTGTTACACCACGTTTTTTCCAGACGGTAAAAAACTAGTATATATAAACAGTCTGTGTAGATGATAGTAATACTCGTATTAATGCTTTATTTCACCAGTGAGTGAACGTGGCTCATAATGATTGACGTCTTTTATTTTCTGGCAGCAAAATATATTGCATTGATAAATCACGTCTGTTTTATTAAATCGGTTATTAAATTTAAAAATGTTTTCTAAGCAAAGGTCGTATTTACTTTTTAATTTTATGTTTTATATAAATAATATTATCAACATGTTTTTACAATACCAGTCTCAACATTTCGTTTTAGATTCTTATTACAACAAAAGTAAGCTTATTTCACTAACATTCCTTAAATAAAACTCATTAGAATACATCTTTAGAGAATCAAGCACAAGTATATTACAACCCTTTCCTCTAAACAAGTCAACTACTTTTAATAATTCAGGAGCTTAGCGAAAAATTCATTGCAGCCTGCCAGCAGCGTGAAACTAAGATCAGTATTTTACATGTATAGAGAAATGGAGTGGAACACATTTCTGATAGTTGACTATAAGACATTTAATATGAAAATAACGTTTAAAAAGCAGTCGGCCACACATGAAAATATTTAATATCATCATTGTACGTGAAACAATATATTTCGTTTTAATAGACTCATTCTTAAATGGCATATTTTAGTTGAAACTTCCTTTTTATACGTGCTAGACACTGCCGCTGCACCTTCTCGGACGGCTGGAAAGAGGTCAGTGTGCTAATTTGTCACCCTTATTCTATAAACAACCTAGTAGTATCCACCCATACTGGCCAAAATAGAGAAAAGTGTCATCTGGAGATTATATTACTTAAATAAGATTTATCATTTTCATGTTATTAGAATTTATAAAAATATTATTAAATATTTTTTACGAACAACGTATTAAATAATAGACAATATCGTAAGAATTTTTTTTTTCAAACAGGTTATGTTGTTTTTGAACGACCACGAACAATTTAATCTACATTCGCTCTCCCAAATAAAATATTTGAGTTCACTGCCTTATCTGAAAGACAATTTATCATGGCATTGCGACGAATTCTATGTATATTCGTAAAAGGCAACATACGGTAATGATTTTCAAATTGGAAAATTATTTTATTCAGAACTGTATGCTTTTAAACGGAAGTTAGCATAATATTTTATTTTTAAGATATAACTAACGTTTAAAAGAAACAAACATACAATAATAATAATCTCGAAGTTTTAAAAACTTGACCCAGTTCGTGCGCTCACCAAAACGTAGCACCGATTTCAAGTGAATAACGTATGAACATTCCACTGAGCATTTTTAAAAATTGTATCTACCGGCCGGTATTTCTCTGTTCATTCACCTATATACTGATATGTATTTCAAATAGGTTTTTATTACTGTCGTATTTTAATATTTATTTTATTTTCAGTTGAATTTTTGTTTAAGTTTGTTTATTTAGATATGATAGGTAAATAAAAAAAGTGTTTTTCATTCCATTTCTTTTTCAGTACCACTTATCCACACAATTTCTAAAACTGTATAAAACGAGTTGCCAAATAGTAGGATTTTAAAGATTTTTTGTAATACAGTAGATCCGCGGTAATCCGACAAACGTTTTGCAAGACGGTGTCGGATAATCAAATTTGTCGGACTATAGAGTACTGCCACAGCTCCCTGGTAGTCCGAAACTTTTTCAAAAAGAGTACCTTGTAATCCGACAAATTACATATCAAAATAGTAAATAATAAAAAAAGCAATGTAATGCAGAATGAAGTAAATGATGAATGTATGCCAGGTTGCAACCCCATAGTCACACTTAAACTGAGACAACTTACACTTACACTACTTAAGTCACACTTAAACTGGCCTGAAATAAATGCAACCTGTTTGTCCACGTATTCGCGAAGAACACCTCCCCTCCCCCTCCCCCCATGGCGGATTCATTTAAGGCATGTCGGATTAAAGGGGGATGCAGATTAGCCAGGGGCCAGATTACCGGGGGTCTACTGTATGTTGCTTTAATATATTTATATTTTCTTATAAAACTGAAATCCACCTTAGGTTAAGTAGCTACCTGCTGAAATTCATGGAAACCAGCAGCCAACTGCAAACTAAGAACGCTAAAAAAATTATTTGCTTAAGAAGGCTATATATAATCTGGGGACTAAGATGGAATACCTAATAGCCTGTAATTATATTGGTTCTCTATACCCTGCTATATCACAATATAGCAGTGCAGTCAAAAGTGACTGCACTGCTTGTTTGGCTACAAAAATAGTTAAGAGGGTGGTACCCAGATGGACTCCTGAGCAGTAAAGGAGTACTACCAAATGAAAAAAGTAAAAAAAAGGATACATTTTGTAATGATATCAGATTCATTTTGTATAGCTGAGTGATGATAGCGACAGAATAAAATGCATTTCACAATTTTGAGGGTGTCTCAAGAATCGACTGAGGAAAATTCTAGAAATATTTTGCGGCCTTCGATAGACGGTAACAGGTATAAATATCAACCTACCTATAATGATCTGTATGTGTACGCAGATCGGTGACGGGGATAGTGATAAAGGTTTGAGTCGTAAACTTGAATTGCTATTCCGTAAGTGTATAATGTAATGAGTAATATAAAATTTTTTGCAGCTTCCCAAAAATAAGCTGATGGGACTATTGCAAGGCATGAATTTGACTGTGTTGTATCTAGGAGGTTTCAAAACAGCCGTAATAATGTGGTTGTATGGAGTTGATAAATTCTCGACAGATATTCAATTTTCCCTTGGGTTTAAGCCGACCCGATTTTGGACAGTTTGTTGGGTGTTATCACCGATTCTAATTTTCGTAAGTTATTCGATATTTAACCAATAAAATACATAAGAATGGTGTTACAGGTGTTCATGAGCGACGGTGCTTACTTTCCATCAGGTGAGCCGTATGCTCGTTTGCCTCCTCTTCTAAAACAAATGTAGTTGGGATTCAGTTTACTATTACAATCAATATTCTATTTAGTGGTTATTTGGGAGATATATTGAAGACTTACGCCAGGTACGGTACCTGGGCTCATTGGCGGTTTATCCATTCATTAGTGCTATTGGTTCGTTTAAACTTATTAACTTAGCTAACCAATTTGAGTCGTTTATTGGTTCTATAATAATTGGACTTTTCTTTTGAAGCAAACAATATCAATCGTTAGGTTATGATATATCATTATATGCGGTGACGTCTCCTCTGTGTTTGTATACTATGTAGTCATGAATTGACGGACCGAATCTCACGAGTTTTAGCCTTCTAGGGGGAAAAATTTGATTATTACTGGTATCCCAACTTATATGAGTTCCCATTGGGGACACTATACACCTTATGTAATTGAGAATTTTTCACAGTCGCGCGAGTCGCATCTTCAAATTAAAAAGCAAAGGTCATAAAATTTTTGGGAGATTGAAATGCACAACATTTTGTCATTTAAATAACTTGTAGTGTAGATTAATAATAGCCCGAAATGTGAAATCTACATATGAGACAGAACGAGCGTCTGTAAGTTCAAAATTTTTCAATAAACTTAAAATGAATATTTTATTTAAATATTTAATACGTATATTGTATATTTGTTTAACCCCTTAGTCCCCAGCTAAAATGTTCGCAGCACTCGCGCGATTCGCGTGATGTGGCGTCGCTAAACATATCCTAACATGGAATTTGTCGGACAATTATTTTCAATAAAATTCGTTATAAATTTCAATACAATACTTGTTTCTGTTTATTTATTATATTATGTTATTTTATATTATATTACTTGCTTTAGTACTTTTACTTCATTACAAATAGATTTTAATTGTATTTTCATAGTAAAAAATTTACATATCCAGCACAGGACAGCGGCGTGAACTTGTGATGTTCACTACTTCTATATATTACTCGAAATTATTTACGTAAAAAGATAAATTACAATCACACAAAAGCTTTTATAACAATTTTATAATAAAACACGATACTAAACACTAATAACACACTAGAAAATTACAAAAATCAACACAATAACACGCCACATAAACAGTCGCACGAAATGAACGTAGATTATAAATAAATACCATAGACTAACTGAGTTTCTTATAGCATTAAAAGATAGAAAATTTCACATGGAGCATATAATACCCAACTTCTTCATAGACAAGTAGTCTCTAAACATAAGTTTTTATGGTTTAAATTGCTGTGGGTGGATGTGGTCGGATCCGACCGCTTGGAATTTGACGGAATATCGCCGTGGTCAGATCCGACCGTGTCGGAACCGGAACTAAATACTTTATAATTATTAAAATTAATTTTCCAGTTAAAACTAAACAGTTTTTAAAGACAATGAATACGCGCATTTCATGAAAGTCTGATTTTAAAGTAATGTAGATTATTTCTATTACAGTGTTACTCGGATACTAGAAATCGCGATACAAACCGTATATAGATAAAAATATCTATATATCGGACGCAACTTTGAATTATCCATCAAAATCGCGTATCACCGTGTAATACTGTGTTCTGAATTTCTTACAGACTTACAGATATCGAATAACAACCGAAACTTAGATATTGAAGTATATAGATTCAATAACTGATATTTAATGTAAAATACATACGTAGGTACGATTTCATATATGGTCAGAGTGGTATTACCCGTGCCTACCCGTAACTTAGGACTTAGGAGAAATATTTATGAAAATTTATGTAAAAAATATAATTATATTTCAAAACTTTATTGTCAGTTACTGCCGGGAATTCTTTAGCTAGGTACTGCAAGGTAAAGCATCTTCTTTCTTTGAGTAAATTTTTAACTGCTCTTTAGAGATTCCATTACTGTTATTTTACAAAAGAAAGGATAAAGCACAAAAGATGGCAAAAATATGTAGAAGTCTAGGAGTAGATTATTAAAGTCTTTGCTAACATCGATTATGGTCTAATCTAAATCTCTCATTTTATATTTCAGATCTTTATTGTCCACAAAATTTATATATTAGTAAATTTAACTGAAACAGTGCAAATGATCCTGGCCAGTGTATGGGTAATATTCTCGTTATTATTGGTGACAATAATTCAAGGCAAAACCATAGCGAAATATATAGTTAATAATGTAAGTATTCCAAAATTTTATATTGTAGTCAATATCAATACCTCAAACAACTAGTAGTTAGTGTAATTTATTGTATGCAGGGTTATTTTTCAAAACGTTATTGCAGGTTTTGATGATACGCGTAAATAAGGCTTCTAATTTTATTTCAAATTGTCGCAAATTGAATGCGATTTAAAGGTAACAACACTATCACCTATCGATCGACCCTTACGAATGTGTGTGTGTGCTCAGGAAAATCAATTAAAACAATGCCACGCATTTTAAATTTAAAAGATAAAAAGGACAGAATTGTTTGAGATTTTACCAAATTATTTTTCTTCGATACTTACCTATATTACTTATTCTGATCTTACTCTAAGAATTTGTGGTCATTGCACAATAACCCTGTATATTTATATTTAACTCTTAGGTTTTTGCGTTCTTTCCCCACGTCCCCTAATGAGTAGCTAAAGCAGCTGCGCTTGATATGTTTCGACAGGTATCACATATTGGTTGATAATGTGAAAAAAAATATAAAAAATTATCGTGAGACGATCTGCTAGTCACACTTAATTGGTTACTTTAGCAACCTTTTATTTACCACTCCTTGAAGAGGTAATGAGTAATTACAAATGAATGCATCCAGACGTTACAAAAAGCTTGGGTCACCATTGGGAAAGCAGTTAATGAGTGTTTATAGTAATGAATAAATCTCTAAAACATCAAGTTAAATAGTTGCTTTTTCGCATTAATGACACAAGTTTGTGTAAAACCGTGTGCAAAAATGCATCACTGACTTATATTTAATAGAAATTGGACATTAATTAATAGCTGCAATTTAAAATTAAAACTAATGAGGGAGGAGAGATTGCAGATTATTTTTAAGCTTTATATTTGGGAACTTACTTTTAATATTAGTCCATATGAAAACAAAAGACTAAAAACAAAGACAGTAGACGTAGACAGTAAGACAGTAAAACGTATATCTCTATCAGTTTATAAAACTCACAATTATTTTTACTATGTCCAGAATCTAGTTGGTGTATTTAAATGCAGTCCAAAATACGGCCCTCCAGATCCTGAAGAACGATTAAGAAGGCGGAAATTTGATGTTGCCTTATTGCACCGCCAGTGTGCACACGACTGCATTATTGTTGATGTAAGTTTATGTTCTTTGAAAATGATTATAATTTTTAGGTATCTGGTTAAGCGTTAAAAGTGGTAGCAATGCTTAATAAAACGGACAGAAAAACGGTCACGTCATGAGTTCGAATCCAACATTTGATTACTGTTTTATGCCACCTACATAAATATATTTTTTAATATGAATTTTATTACGAGTACGAAACAAAATTAATTATATTGCGTATCCATGCCTGTCATCCCTAGTATATCATTGCGGTCGTAGCTTTTCATACAATGTACTATTTTCTAATATTAATGTTGTTTCAATTGAATACAAAAATACACATCTATAGTTCAATTGTAAATAAAATTACAAAAGGAACGTACAATACATCTAACATTAAGGCAGCCAATCCTTCATAATTATGTGGGATAGTCCCACAATAGCAACAGTAATTACAATTTTTAATCATTAACACCTCACAAAGACCAAACAAAAATAACTAAAAATCATGTTTAAAATACCTACGAGGGGCATTCAATGTATTTTCGGTATTAAAGTGATTTGCTAATAATGTGGGTAAATAAAAATGTTATTTTTAAAGTGGGGGCAAACGAGCATACGGTTCACCTGATTTTAAGTGACTACCGCCGCCCATGAACAACCGCAACACCAGGGGAATTGCAGGTGTGTTGTCGGCCCTTTAGAAAGGAGTAAGCTCTTTTCTTGAAAGTCCCTATGTGGTATGGGTCCCGAAAAATCGCCGGTGGTAAATTATTCCACAGAGAGATCGTACGCGGAAAAAAACTCCTGGTGAAACATAGAGTGTACAGCGTACAGTGGTGTACAGCGTACGTACAGTAATATTACAGCTAACGACAGTATCTGAGGGTATAAATACGAAATTTCGTCTTAATAATTTCGTTACTTCTTACTTAACCTTCAGTGATAGACTGCAAGAATGACTAGTTCGACAATGTAGAAAAAAAAATCTAACACCGTGCGGTGATTTAATTCCTTTGGGTGGGCTAATCATAGCGGCTAAAATGTAAAAATTATTTGATTATTGAAAAAAATCTATTAGGAGATGCAAGAGCAAGAATTAAGATGTTAGCAGAAATGAATAACCTATCTGTTGGTACCATACACACCATATTGCGTGACTCTCAACCCCACAAAAGTCAGTGCAAGATGGGTGTGGTGACGACCCAACAAGTGTTTTCGGTAGGATAGTTACAGGAGATGAAACATGGGTTCACCACTATGACACTGAGAGTAAACATAAAAGGCATAAAAAGGGATCAGACCCCCCGATAAGTTCAAAGTCACTCCATCGGCTGGTGAAATCATACTGCTTTGGGATTCCAAAATAATACTATTGATCGAGTACACAAAAAAAGGTGAAACCATCAATACAAGCAAATACTTAGCCATTTTACGCCGTCTGCAATATAAGAAAAAAGAAGAGAAAAGCTGACCAAGGGAGAGCTGCTTCTTCATGACAACGCACTGGTTCACATGCCGTGGCTTTCCTAGGCTACTGCACTAGACTGCGGATTTGAGGAAGTTAATATGGTAAAAAAAACACTAGACCAACAGGCCTGTTGGTCTAATGGTTAGTGACCCTGACTGCTATGCCGGAGGTCGTGGGTTCGATTCCCACCCAGGACAAATATTTGTGTGATGAGCACAATCATTTGTTCTGTGTCTGGGTATAATTTATCTATAATATTTATGTATTTAGAAATATATAAGTATGTTTATCATTTGTCTAGTACCCATTACACAAGCTCTGCTTAACTTGGGACTAGATGGCGTTGTGTGCTAGTTGTGGAATATTATTATTATTATTATTACCCACAACGCAGCCCAGATATAGTGTACAGTGCCCAGATGTAGTATCCCTAGTGACTACTTTTTATTTCACGGGAATACGTTTTACTTCAGGGGAAAGCGATTTGCTGTCGATAATGAGCTTAAGTCCACTGTAAATGAGCATTTTCAGGCCAAGACAAAGAATATTTTTTCAAGGGAATAGAAAAGCTTTTATCATGAACATTTAAATGTATTCATGTCATGGAACAATATATTTAAAAATAAAAAAATATTTCACAATTTTATATTTTTTCTAAATACCCATATCGAGATTACATTGAACGCCCCTCGTACCTAATTTTTATCGTTTTATACGTAATGTTTTATTATATAATATAAATTGTAATACCTACATACCTTAATCTTATATTTTAAATATAAAGTATTATTATTAAAAATTACACTAAAAAGTTTACATGCCGAATCGGCGATCGATTTTTACAAATTTTATTGATGTTAATGGAAATATTGACTGCATGTACATGTCATATCTGTATAACTTTTAAAATGATGGATTTTTTACTCGTATTAGAGCATACGAAATTTATTTTGTACCTAAATTAATAACCAACATATGCAATTAAAATCAACAACATTACTAAACAGTCGTTTCACTTAAACAAACAATGCAGTACTTCAAATTTATAATATATCCAACCATCCATTACAGCCTATAAAAGTTCACTACTGGACATTGGCCGTAGATTGCCACATTGGAGGAATTTTGCCATAATTGCCACGCTTGGCAGACTAGTTGGCAAATACCGTGTAGTGACGGTGTATATCCATATCGTCCCGTCGATGTCGTAAAAGGGCGAAAGAGGAAAATTGTAACGGTATTGGATATGCAGCAGCATGTTTCTGGTAAAAAAAATTATAATACATGGTTTTTTTACATTATATCATGTAGTCTGACTATTATGAAATACAATCAAAATAAATCTCTAATATCATTATTAACTTTAACTCCTCTAAGTTAAAGTTATGGAATATTAATTTTTAAGAATGTAAGAAATCACGTTTAGAAATAGCAAGAGTTCGTTGTAAAAGCAAATTAATTGAAAAAAAAAAGAATCTATTTCGGCGGTTAGAGCTTGTAACTGAGTTCGTTAATTAAATTTGTTGATCTTCGCTCAAACCTGTAACGAAGCTTTACAACGTTTTGATACTTTCTCCTCAATATTGCAATTTGAATTTGCAGCTTTATTTTGTGGCCAAAAATGATAGTCTTGTCACATACATTTTGGTAGCCTAATTATTGCATCTAATAAAGTTTAAAAACAGAAGGCTATGTAATAGAACAACAAGAAACTGCCAATCGTATTGTTTTTTTTAAACTGGAGTAACACGTAAACCTAGAGTCCACTGGATGGTAAGTGGCTACTGCAGTCAATTGGAGACCTGCAGCCAACTTTAAATAAAGAAGCTAACATTTACAAAGATGTCGTCTTCTCTAAGAGCTAAGCATTCCGCACAGCCTGTTATTAATTATTAAAATAATTACTGCAGTAATACGCTTACTTTTAAACATTGAAAAGATTGAGATTTTTGACTTCCTGCTTAGAAAATCATTGATTTTGAAAAATTAAGGAAGTTATTGTTTTCAACTGGGTTTTTAAAAATCGAGTTTACACAGATCTCGATGTTTTGAAGTCGTAGGAAGCTATTCTGACTATTTTTGCGATGATGTTCGTATATTTGTATGTATGTATTGGCATGCGCGCGCGCGCGCGCGCGCGTGTGTGTGTGTGTGTGTGTGTGTGTGTGTGTGTATGTGTGTATTTACAGGTTTATTTACATACACACACGTGTATATAAGTAAACGTGTAAACAAATTATAACTTTGTAACGGCGTGTCCGATCGAAAAGCGGTTTTCGGCATCAATAAGAACCTTGCTGAATTTAGATTTTCTATGAATTTAGACCAAATCGTCACGGTCGATTCTGAAAAAACCTAAAAGATTCGGATATTTTTAATTTTCCAAAAGTATTATTGAAAATTAAACACTTGTTTTGATCAATTCTATAATTTAATCAGCTCTTCTACTTAAAAAAAAAAACGTCGTCAATTGCCGTGAACCAAATCAAAATCGGTTGATTCGTTCGAGAGATATCGTTGACGAAAAAAAAATCTCGAAAACGTATTTGTGCAGAATAAGTAGAAAACTTTCCGTTCATAAAATTGCTTCGATAGCTTTAAATCACATTAAAAATCGGTTGATTGGTTCGTGAAATCCTAAATTAAAAAAAAAACGTGGTTTTCCAAAATGCTGACGTTTTTGGGCTCGATAATAAGTGAAATTTTTGGTGAATTTTGCGGCAAGTTCCAGGGATGTTTTGCTAAATGTATGTTTATAACCCGTGGCACTAAAATCCCTGAGTTAGAAAGGGCGCGTTTGCGTAGTATTAAATATTAAAAGCCGGAAACCTGAATTCGTTCCTCGCCGAAATTTTAATAAAAAATAATCATGACGGTGCCTGCTAATTTTATTTTAAAATGTTGTTAGGGAAATATGAAAAGTCTGGCAACCTATATCACAGAAATACAGATGTATAAGTGTCGCCCAAATATGATATTAACAAACTGGTTGTAAGTTATCGAGGAAAATGTTCTGCAATAGAACCTGTACACTAGTAGTAACCAATTATAATATTTGCCAACGGCGGGAGTAGAGATTAACGCGACATTTGTCTATTAGCACTTTGCTATTTTAGCACCTTGCTATTTATATTTGGTTAACGCGGCGACACATTGTTTGGAACATAGAACTAGGTCTCACAACTATATATAGGATAAAATACTGTAATACCATTCTTACATTGGTTCATTTCTGATTTTATAATAACTTTCAGTGCCATGTCATTTATTTTTTCAGTCAGTATTTTTCTTTTGTGTATTTAATAAAAAGCAAAGTAAGTTTTGGTACCATCACAAAAAAAAATACTAAAGCACAAAAATCTTTTGTTCCTATTTTAAAAATTTGAACCTTTACATAGTTTTTAAACACAAATGGAATTTTGTTGTCTAAAAGCAAATTGAGAAATATTGTTTTATCCACAAATATTTGTGATGGCTATTGTTTGCTATGATTGAATAGACTTTCGAACTAAAGCTAGAATATCTTTTTTTGAATAATTTTAACAGTTAAATTGTATCCTTCACTTTTTCATTTGAACTCAATCAATAACGTGGACCACGTTTGAGATGGAAATATACTCTTTTATCCAGTAGTGCGATTGTATGATGGGAATCGTAGTTGGCTTCGTTTCGACGTTTAACGTTTAGTTTGACATGAAATATATTTAATAGAATCAGGCGTTAATTTGTGGAAATCCGTTATATTAAGACGTCAAAAATTAATTAGCCAAGACCCACGCAAAAACTAATTAGACTTTTAATGAAAAGTAGAAATTTACTTCACATAATTAAAAATAACATACAGACATTAAAAATTTTATTTTCATCATTAGTTATACTTTTTGACACTTTTGAGTGACCCAAGGAATATAAAAAGCTGAAATATTCCTAATATTTACATCAAAAACTTCATCTTCTATTTACCATTCTTAGGTGTAGGTAAAATTAATGTATGTTTACATGTACTTTATGCGTTGCCATACCGTTCATCAGATTGCGCTAAAATTTTGTCAACTTATTGCTTGTACTTGCGAAGGTTACAGGCATAATATAAATAAATTACAGTGGGTGGCGCACGTATCGTACCAAAAAAATTATTTCAAAGTCATATAATCTAAATTAATGTTTAATCATTCTTAATTAAGCGATATAACAAATACATTGTGTATTATAGTATTCTACTAGCTTGCCAGGCAGACATTGTTCTGCCCTTTTCGACGACCTTTTGTCATTTCAAATCATTAAATTCACAAAAAAATTGTGGGTCACTCATGGGCAAAAAAACTATCCTATCTCTCAAGTTGGATCAAATTGCATACGGTGTGCAAATTTGATTAAAATCGGTTAAATAGTTTAGGAGTCCACCGCGGACAAATCACGTGACGCCTAATTTATATATATTAAGATGGATAACATAACCCTTGCAAATTTATATTTTCACAATTATTTCTTCTGCGGCAGCAATGCGCTGGGTACCAGCCAGTATTTAATAAAAATAAATTACTTATTAAAATAAACAAATGTCATTATTTATTACAAACATGCTGCAGCTCTTCACATTCTTTCCTACATTACATACACTGCGATACAAACACCTCTTTATCTACGCTACACTCAAAATCATACACTTATATATATTTAAAAAAATATATATTTATATGTATTTAAAAAAATATATATTTATATGTATTTAAAAAATCAAACACATAGATTTTTACGTGGTAGGGCTACGCTGCAGCTACGAGTAAACGCTAATGGCTTAGCTTGATTGTATCCGTACTTTATATTAAGAGAGAGATTGTGGTTAAGGTTAAAATGAATTTTAAAACTTAATTTTAATGTGAAATTAACAAAAAATTAATTTTGAATGTACCAAAATAAATAACTATCTATAAAGATAATATAGGTTTGTTAGTATTATTAAAAAATAGTTTTAAAAACACGGTTACGTGTATCAAAATAATAAGAGTATCCACCTATTTCAGCCTATAAAATTCATTTTCAAACATTGCACAAAAGCAACGTTGCAGATATAATAGTTGTAGCACTAATACGTTGACTGGACTGGTTTATGATCATGCTCTCACGGAATACTAGCGTAAAATAAAAAGCGAAAATTAAAGTACCGGATACTCTTTTCACTGGATACGAGGCATTCCATGTCAGTCCTCAGGGGTGACAACGCATCTACATTTTGATTCTTCATTTGGGATAAAGGTAGATATCTATGGGCCGCAGCATTCACTTACCATTAGGTGGACTGTGTGCTTGTGTATTAGTTTATATAATATTATATCTATACAGTTATAGCGATGTGATAGAAGACTTTTTATACAAAGTAAGGGCCTGCAATTGTCAGTAGAAAATGTATTTTACTAACTTTATAAAGTTACAAAATGCCGTTGGTTCAGCGGTACATAAAATTGAAAAACTTTTTGTGAATCCAAATGTGCATAATGCGTACAATGTTAAGCGCTCATGATATACGTAAATTTTTTTAAGTATTTTAAATGCACACAATTTTCAAAAATAACCTTGTTACTATCACTTTTAGTTTTCCGGTAATTTTATTTCAGAAGTCAATAAAAAACGTCATCAAGTCATAAATCATAATGCTCATATGATCGTGAAAAATGTAGAAAAAAATTCTCTGTCAACAATAGAAAATATTTTTTTTTAAATTTGACTATGTTATTAATTTTGAAATTCAATTCTTTTATTATTATTGTTAATTTAATAAAAAAAAACTTTTAACAGAATTATTTAAAAATGATCAGAAATCAACTTTAATTGTTAGGTATTTATACTCAGGCATTATCGTAAAAACTAGTATTTTTACCTGACATGTTAATAAAAAAAATTCTCATCGACTTTATTTCGTTTTCGAAAAAATTTTCATCTAGTCCAGTCTAGTTTCAACTAGTATTTTAATTTAGCATTCACCAAAGTGATGCTTACCTGGGAAAAATAGTCCGACTAAGTAAGTCCAACTTCAACCGAGAGGTCGAACGGCGGATTCAACTCGGCTGGGCAGCGTTCGGGAAATTACGACATATCTTCTCGTTAGGTATACCTCAATCTCTAAAAACTAGATTGTACAACCAGTGCGTGTTGCCAGTGATGACTTATGGATCTGAGACGTGGTCCTTCACTGCTGGCCATATGAGGACGCTCAAGGTCACTGCGTGATAGACTCGGAAATAAGGTTTTCCGCAGTAAAACCAGAGTGACTGAAATAGCCCAACGGATTAGTAAGCTGAAGTGGCAATGGGCCGGCCATATAGCTCGAAGAACCGATAACCGATGGGGAAGAAAGGTTCTCGAGTGGCAGCCTCGTACCGGTAGGCGTAGTGTAGGGCGACCCCCCACTAGATGGAGTGACGACCTGGTAAGATATGCAGGAAGTCGATGGAAGAAGGTGGCTCAGGACCGTGCTTAGTGGCATTACTTGGGGGAGGCCTATGTTCAGCAGTGGACTTGTGAATGCTGTAATGATGAATGATGTCGATGATTCACCAAAGTACACCTTCAGGTCGCTCCATAAAGTTCAAGATGAATAAATATATTTATGTATAAATCCTACACTTTTAGCGAAACAATATAGTATTGTAATGAAAATCTGTAATAATATCTTGGCCAAGTAGGTATCAAATTTGGTTTTTTGGAATGTTTTGCATATCTACAGCACAAAAACTGCGCAAACACCAAAAACTTCTGATTTTGTCAACCATAAAAAAAATTAATTACAACTAAATAAAATATCATTAGACAGCAATTAACATTCCATGGCTTCCCACGTGATATTTGAATAGATTATAAAATAGATTGAGTTGAGCAATTGATATTTTCAAAAGTTACCGTGTTTACCTCTCCATGCGGACGTGATAATAAGCCACTAAACCACTTTTTTATGTAAAAAGCAATTAATTGGTTAAAAATGATTTCAACAATCATTTATCTTTTTAATAATGTGCTTTTTATATCGTTTACGTGTTCAATATGATTGTTAGATATGATTTCGTGCCACAAAACGTTATATTCTTAATTTTTAGGCGCTAGTAGAACATGCCTAAGCAATTTGCGCTCAAGGCATAAAGTAAAAGTAAAAGTAAGTAAGGTTACAGCCTATATACGTCCCTACATATGAGGGCACTCAAGGTCGCTCAGCGAGGTATCAAGAGGCCTATGCTCGGGGATTCTGTGCGTGATAAACTTAGAAATGAGAATATCCGAGTAGAATCAGAGTGACCAACATAGCCCAACTGATTAGTAAGTGAAGTAATGGGCCGGCCATATGGTGGAAGAACCGACAACCGATGTGGGAAAAAAGTTCTCAAGTGGCAGCCTCGTACCGGTGGGCGTGGTGTAGGGTGACCCTCCACTAGATTGAGTGATGACCTGGTAAGACATGCAGGAAGTCGATGGATGCTGGTGACTCAGGACCTTGTGCGAGATGCCTTGGGGGAGGTCTATGTTCATCAGTGGACCTATGAAGGGCTGTAATGATGATGATGATGACTGACTGGTTCGGAAAAAAAACTTCTTGCCTCTGAAGAACCATCAAGATCCACTTACTATCAGATGGACTGTGTGTTCATTTGTTCATCATCATCATCATCATCATTACAACCCTTCACAAGTCCACTGCTGAACATAGGCCTCCCCCAAGTAATACCACAAAGCACGGTCCTGAGCCACCTGCATCCATCGACTTCCTGCATGTCTTACCAGGTCGTCACTCCATCTAGTGGGGCTCGTCCTACACTACGCCTACCGGTACGAGGCTGCCACTCGAGAACCTTTCTTCCCCATCGGTTATCGGTTCTTCGAGCTATATGGCCGGCCCATTGCCACTTCACCTTACTAATCCGTTGGGCTATGTCGGTCACTCTGGTTTTACTGCGGATAACCTTATTTCTGAGTCTATCACGCAGAGAAACTCCGAGCATAGGCCTCTCCATAGCTCGCTGAGCGACCTTGAGCGTCCTCATACGGCCAGCAGTGAAGGACCACGTCTCAGTTCCGTAAGTCGTCACTGGCAACACGCACTAGTTATACACTTTAGTTTTCAGAGATTGAGGTATACTTGACGAGAAGATTTGTCTTAATTTCCCGAACGCTGCCCAGCCGAGTTGAATCCGTCGATTGACCTCTCGGTCGAAGTTGCACTTACATAGTCGGACTATTTATCCCAGGTAAACGTACTCGTCAACAACTTCGAGCATAGTGCTCCCAACAACTACCGGCATAGGTGTGACATGGACATCAAACATGATCTTTGTTTTGTCCATGTTCATCTTAAGACCTATCCGTTGGGAGACACCATTGAGGTCATTGAGTATAGTGCTAAGGTCCTCCAGCGATTCTGCCATAAGGACTTTATCGTCGGCAAATCGAAGGTGAGTGATGTACTCGCCATTGATATTAATACCGTATCCTTTCCAGTCCAGTAGCTTGAAAACGTCTTCCAACGCAGCGGTGAAGAGTTTCGGGGATATCACATCACCCTGTCTTACACCTCTCTGCAGTTGGATAGGTTTCAAACTCTGGTTTTGTACTCGGATAGCCATCGTAGCCCTACTGTACAAACACTTCAGCACTTCGATATACCGACAGTCAACTTGGCACCGCTGAAGGGACTGTAGCACCGCCCAAATTTCGACAGAATGAAAGGCTTTCTCATAGTCCACATATGCCGGGCAAAGTGGCAGTGGGTGTGTATGTGGTCTATGATACTGAAGCCTTTTCGGAAATCGGCTTGTTCGGGAGGCTGGAAGTCGTCGAGTCTGCGTGCGAGACGATTCGTAATAACTCTCGAAAACAGCACGTAGACGCGGCTCAGAAGGGAAATCGGTCTGTAGTTCTTCAAGAGAGCGTTGTCGCCTTTCTTAAAGAATAAGACCACCGCGCTTCTGCTCCATGCCTCCGGAGTATTGCCACCATGGAGGACGGAGTTGAAGAGCTTCTGAAAGACTTCAAGTACCATGCATGCATCTGGAGATCTGTCTGTTCAGTTGCCTGTATGCTGTCAAATCTGTTGACGATTGCAGCCTCATCTCCCGTCTAACAGCCATGAGATTAAGAGTGTGATCGGAGAGTTTTTGTGTTCTTCTGCGGTGGGTCTTGCAGAACTTAGCTCCGACCACATGGACAGTTTCCACGAGCTTGTCATTCATATCGTCCACTGCATTGCAATCTTCTAGGCACTGAAAGCGGTTACGTAACTCAAGCTCAAAGGTTTCGGGATTCTGGATTAGAGCACGAGGGGGACGGAGCGTTGACTTCATTAGACGAGACCTCTCCAACTTAACGTTTAGGTTCAGTTTGCCTCTAACCATTCGGTGATCGCTGCCAGTTTTCACCCTTGCGATCACTGAGTCATCACTGAACAGTTGGCGTCTGGTCGTCATAATGAAGTCAATCTCAGTTCATTTGTTAGACTTTTGCTATTAAAGAAAACAAATTAAAAATAAAGAACATAAACTGCTATTGAGATACTTCCCTTTTTTTTAAATGGTCTAAGAATGATGTTGTGTTTTAGATACCTCGTTTACTAACACCTCCAACCCCCTTTATTGCAAGCACTATCACAGTCACCACTAATTCCACACCTCTATACTAAGAGTACGACATACGACACGTGTCACTAAATAATACTTTCAATGAGGCGTAATCAATGATTTAGTAGTATTGATAAGTAGGTAGGTATCTATATATTAATATAATAAAGAGTAAACTTTGTACCCCTTTCCAAGCAGCACGCAGGGAGGAGTGTAAAATGTGTAGTGTAATTTTTTGTAATTAGTGCTCTAGGCTATATATTTAGTTACAAAATATTATCATCATGAATAAACTTAATGCAATAGAGAATTGATTCACGTTGGCGAATGATTCCCGCCAGAGCTACGTATAACGTACTGTTATATCCATTTTTACAAGGCAATAAAATATTAGTAAGCATTTATTTGATCACACGGTACTTTTCCTTAATATAGCTATAGTCAGCAATTATATTGTTATATTGTTTCTTTCCATGTTCGTTTTAATTCCATTTTTAATGATCAGTTAGACTCAGAGCCCCGGGTAGATCGGACATAGATTCCGAGACTTATTAGAGTTCGGAAGTCAAGGACTATATTAATTTGGTGTGTGAACTTTTGCAATAAACCTTTAGGTTTATTTGGTGTTTCTTTTTTTAAAAAGTCAAACGGGATCGGCCTCCTAACAAATTGGTGTCAGAAGTGGGATGCCAAACAGAAGGTCATAAAAGACTTTGGCATCCGAATCCGAGGTCCCCGAAATCACGAAGGTCGACATTAAGCCTTAGCCGTGCCTAAGCCTGCGCCTACCACAATTTTGGACGACGATTAGCCTCCGCTCTGAAGCGTGAGCCCGCTCCACTCACACCTGGTCCTGAAATCACCCGTCTGGCCGACGATCAGCCTCCACCAGGAGCCCGCACCAGCTGTGTCTAACTCACCAATATAAGAAAAACATTTTTGAAGAATATTCTACATCTTCCATTCCTGCCATTTTCCACGACGCGACGAAGTCACCGTTTCAGCGATTCCGCCCGCCAGCCGCCACGAGTGTAACGTGTCACCGAGCTATTGTTACGAGTAAATGCAACGTATAGAAGTTATTATTTTCCTGTAAGTTGTTTTGTTTTCTAATTTAAATTTATAAAATTTACCTTTATTTTACACTGTTTCTGTATTATAACAATTTTTACGTTGTTTTATTGTGATTACCTTATATAACTTGAAAAAGTAAAGACAATATGTCAGATAAAATCACACTTTCGTTTTTGACGAAATTTATAAAATCCTATAATGGGGAGAAGGAATCCCTCCCCACTTTTCTTACCAACTGTGATAATGCTATGGTCGTTAGCTACGGCAGAACAACAACCTATTTTGTGCAAATTCATTATCTCACAGCTAGAGGGAAAAGCTCAGGTCGCATGTAGTTTAAAAAGTTTTGAAACGTGGAACCAAATAAAGTCATTCCTTCGTTCTACTTTTGGGGAGAAAAAACACTCAACACATTTACTATCAGATTTGCAAAACTGCAAACAGTCTTCCGACGACGTTACTAAATTTTCTTTAAGATTAGAACAAATTTTAACAAAAATTCAGTCAGATATACACTATAGCTGCAAAATTCCTGACGAACTTCCAGGTAGAATAGCCGCCATGGAGGATCTAGCATTAAACACATTTTTATTAGGGTTAAACCCTGCTATTTCTACTATTGTTAGGTGTAGAAATCCTCAAACCTTAAACGAAGCTGTTCAATTAGCTATAGATGAAGAAAAATTACCGAATCTTCAAATGTGTTCAAAAAATTCAATGAAGCAGTGTAATATATGTAATAAAGTAGGTCATGTCGCTACACAATGTTTTAAAAATAGAAACCATTCTAATTTTAAACACAATAAACAAATTTCTCATTTATCTAGTTCTAACTCTGATAAATTAATTTGCAACTATTGCAAAAACATAGGGCACACTATTGATCAATGTAGAAAGCGACAATATAATATGCAACATCGTCAAAATTTTAATAAAAATTTTAGTCGTAACCCTAATACTAGTTCTAACTATATAAATCGTAGCTCAAATAATAATTATAATTTTGTAAGCCGTAACCCTAACCCTAATTCTAGTTTTAACTCTGTGCCTATGCACTTGACATGTAATAACGACGACACTATCGATAATTCTAACTCATTAAACTAAATAAGATTTCGGATACGTGTCTGCCGAAGTCGTACAGTAGTAATGACACGAAAACAATTAATAATACTATTTCTACTAACTTTTACAAAAATCATGCTAAATCTTATTCTAATTTTAATTCATCTCGGCGATGCATTAACAAGCAACCGAGTCATTCTAGTTCATTTACATCTCAGCAACCCAAGGAGGTGAAGCTGAGTCTTACTAGTTCTCATGCACCTCAGTTGACCGAAAAGGTACAACCGAGTCTTACTAAGTCGTTTACTATATCTACATCTCAGCAGCCCAAAGAGGTAAAGCCGAGTTTTAATGAGTCTTATTCTAATTCTATACCGATTTTTGAAACGAGCATAAATACATGCAAGGTTTCGTTACCATACACGATTTTATTAACAAAATATTCTCCTAAATGTCTCAAACTTCTTATCGATACCGGTGCAAGCGTTTGTGTTATAAAACACTCATGTTTAAAAACGAAACATGAACTTCTTAAGGACAAAGTAAGAATCAAAGGTATAAATGTTACGGATACGTATAGCGAAACAATAGGCTCAATCTACTTGCAATTTTTATTAAGTGATGAAACTTACGAGCACAAATTTTATGTCATTAACGATAGCATAAACCTTAATTACGACGGTATTATTGGTACAGATTTTCTTAAATATTTTAATGCTAATATAGATTATAACTCTAAGATAATGACTCTTTGCGATCACCAAGTTCCTATTATATTCCATCAGCCGACTTACACCGTTCCAGCACGCTCAGAAACAGTCATTGAATGCGCTATATCAAACCACTCGCTTGAGACTTATCGGAATAATGAAGCCTTAGTTCTAGATCACACCTTAAGCAAGGGTATTTACGTCACGAATTGTATAGTATCAGTAAAATCAAATAAAAAGGTTAACATCACTGTTTTAAACACGACTGATACAGACATAGAAATTAAAGATTATTCCGTAGAATTAACACCTATAGATTACGATAATTCTATTTCCTGCGATAATTCAATATCTAGTAAATCTTTGTATTCCATCTCGACTACCAAATCTGATCGAATAAATCGAGTATTGAATCTTTTACGCTGCTCTCATCTCAACGATGAAGAAAAGAAAGCACTTCTCGATTGCTGTTCCGATTATACGGATATCTTTCACCTCGAGGGTGAGCCCCTCTCTTTTACGAATGGCATCCAACACTCCATAGATACGGGCAACGCACCTCCAGTTCACGTAAAATCGTATCGCTTCCCCGAGTGTCACAAGGAAGAAGTTGATACACAAATTCGCAAGATGCTAAATCAGAATATAATTCGTCCTTCTGTTTCGCCTTGGAGCGCCCCGGTAGGGTAGGGTAGTTCCGAAAAAATAAGACGCTTCTGGCAAGAAAAAGTGGAGAATAGTCATTGATTATCGTCGCCTTAATGATATCACGGTTTCAGAAAGTTATCCGCTGCCTCTTATCACTGATATCTTAGACCAATTAGGCCATTCGAAATATTTTACAACTCTCGATCTTGCTAGCGGTTTCCACCAGATAAAGATGGACGCTAAAGATGCCCCAAAGACGGGATTTACTATAAGTACTAACTCAAGCATGTCTGGACACTATGAATTCACTATAATGCCCTTTGGTTTGAAAAATGGACCCTCAACCTTCCAACGACTCATGAATACTGTCTTATCAGGACTACAAGGCCTACACTGCTATGTATATCTAGATGATTGCATAATTTATAGTCAAAAGTTAAGTCAACATATGGAAAAGTTAAAATTAGTGTTCGATAAGTTCCGCGAATACAATTTAAAATTGCAACCAGACAAGTGCGAAATCTTAAGACGTGAAGTAACTTATCTTGGTCACATTATCACCGACAAAGGTGTCTCTCCAAATCCAGACAAGGTAAAAGCAGTATCGCAATTCCCAATTCCTAAGAATCCTAAGGAAATTAATTCCTTGCTAGGCCTAATAGGCTATTATCGCCGATTTATTGATAATTTTTCCAAATTAACGAAACCACTTACTTCTTTATTAAAAAAGGACGCTACTTTCCACTGGTCTCTGGAGCAACAAACCGCTTTCGGTATTCTAAAAGAAAAACTAATCACTGCTCCGCTACTCCAATACCCAGACTTCTCGCAGCCGTTCATAGTAACCACAGACGCAAGTAATTACGCCGTAGGTGCTGTTCTATCCCAAGGTCCTGTCGGCAAGGACAAGCCAATAGCTTATGCATCATGAACTTTAAATCGTGCCGAAGGTAATTATTCCACCACGGAAAAAGAACTCTTAGCTATTCTATTCGCAGTCAAAACATTTCGCCCTTACCTCTACGGTAATAAGTTTAAAATAGTTACCGATCATAGACCATTAGTATGGCTATTTAATGTCAAAGACCCAGGCAGTAGACTCATTCGTTGGCGCCTAAAACTTGACGAATATGATTATGAAATCATTTATAAACAAGGCCGTTTAAACTCCAATGCTGATGCGTTATCTCGCTGTCCCGTTAATGTTATAGACATTAACATTTTAAATAATTCTAGTTATGAAAAATATTTTAAAGATCAATTCACTAATAAAACTTCTATTTCAAATACGGTAATTATAGAATGTACTCAAGGATTACATTTATCTAAATTAAAACATATTGCGTGTCCTGTCTCTTTAGATTTCGACTCATCTATACCTCACTGTGAAGAAATATTATCGCAGTTAGATAAGCCAGAAGAACTGCTAAATTCCGAACGCGAACCTTTTACAGTTCAATGTGTGAAGGATAAGAATAAATGCTACTACTTTTTATATACTAAAGTTCACCATTATGAAGAAACTAAATTTGAAGATATTTACAAATTAATGATAAAACTTAGAGATAAAATTTTAGTCGAAAATCCTGATATTACAGATCTGGCCTTGTCAGACTTTTCAGATCCATTTTCCAAATTAGCTTATATTAAAGTATATGATTGCCTATATTTTTCATAATACGAATATTAAAATTCATATTTATAAAAATCAGTTAATTTACCCTACTCCCATCGAAATCCTTAAAATTTTAAAAGAGAATCACGATTCACCTATTGCGGGTCACCCAGGATCAAATCGTATGTATAAAAGAATTAAAGCCGCCTACTACTGGAAGGAAATGCGCTCTGATATTGTAGATTACGTTAAGAAATGCCAATTATGCCAAAATAATAAGCCGCTGAGAATGTCCGATAAGGCTCCAATGGAGATAACTTCCACTTCTACTAGACCTTTTGAACGATTAGCTCTCGACATCATTGGTCCTTTGCCCGACGCAGGTTTCCAGAAATTCAAATTTATCCTTACATTGCAAGACGATTTAACTAAATTTTCAAGTGCTTATCCCCTGGTCACAGCTACCAGTGAAGAAATAGCCAGAAATCTCGTACATTTTATGTCTCTTTTCGGTTTTCCTAAAACAATCCTAACAGATTTGGGTACGTGTTTCACGTCCGATTTATTTAAACAACTGACTCAAATTCTAAAAGTTAAAGCCTTATTTACTACTCCTTATCACCCACAAACAAATGGAGCTCTAGAACGCTCACATGCTACTTTAAAAGAATACCTAAAATCCTTCGTAAACGAAAACCAGAACGATTGGCATTGTTATCTATTTACCGCAATATTGGCTTATAACACCACTCCACATTGCACCACTAATTTCACTCCTCATGAATTATTATATGGTTATAAACCTAACATTCCAAATTCCCTATATGAAACAAATAATAATACAACCTATAATGAATATATTCGAGCTTTACAATATCGAATGCGTTTTAGTAGAGAAAAGGCCATCCAAAATATAATTAATAGCAAAGAAAAATCGAAACAATATTACGATGCTAGTTCACGCGAAATTTCTTATAAAATTGGCGACTTAGTGTATACAAAACATCATCACCGGCTCCGTAAAGCTCTATCACCTATATGGAAGGGCCCATATAAAATAATAAAAATAAATAATAAGCATAACGTCACATTACAAATAGGTCGTAAACATGTTAAGTACCATACAAACGAAATTAAGCCTGCTATTCAAACTCCTTAAACTTAATTTACTTTGTATATTTTTTCAGAGCTTTATGCTATGGAAACCAAAGCCACGCTGAATCGAGGATCATACCTATATCACATAGTCCTGGAATTTATTTTGAAGCTATTACGCATATTAATTTTTATAACGATTATTGGAAAGTCATAACACATATAGACCTTATATCCTTAGATCCTTATCTCAATAAAATAGAAAATTTATTATATGATACTTTAAATCTTTGTTCTAAAATAAATACTGACGAATTTTCCCCATGTAAAGATTTTTCTACTCCTATGGAGACTTTAATAAAATATAATTATATCAAATTGCAATCTCTAGCACATTTAATCAATAATAACTCATCACCAAACAAGGTCAAAAGATCTCTAGAATTTGGAGGCGAAATTCTTAAATTTTTCTTCGGTACTCTAGATGCAGACGATGCGCGAAAATATAATGCCGCGATAGAATCCTGTCGGAAAAGTGAAACAGAATTATTTAATTTATTCAGAGATAATATTCATATAATTAAATCCACTATAAATAATTTTAATTCCACTATTTATAAATTAAATCAAAACGAATTAAAATTGAATTCCCAAATTAATAAAATGAATGAAATCTTGTCACAAATTACAAAAACCGATAACTTACTCCTTCACATTTCTAGGATAAATAATTTACTAAACGTAATTAAAGGTTCCTTACTTGCTATTTCTAACTTATTAGACACAACTATAAATGCTATCTTATTTTCCAAGGTAAATGTTTTGCATCCTAGCGTGATCAGCCCTTTAAGTCTTTATAATGAATTAACCAAGCATATCAATCAAATAAACAAACGTTTAGATTTTCCAATGCAATTGAACATACATAATATTCATTCTTTGATTGACGTCTCGACACTTAGTTCATATTATTATAACAATAAGATTGTTTTCAGTTTGCAAATTCCACTGATAACGCCTGATAAATTCACTGTTTATAAAAATATCCCATTACCGACTCCTCACGACGAGTCGCATAATATGCAAACTTTTGCACTTATTCAACCTTCTATTGCTTTAAGTGACGATAGAATACATTATACTATGTTTAATAACTTAGATGACTGTAATTTCATTAATAATAACTACTCTATTTGTGAACTATTAACTATAACGTCTAGTGTAAATAATCCTAATTGTGAATCGAAACTACTAACAGAAGTAATTCTTTCCCTACCTTCTGAGTGTAACGCCAAGTTATTATTTGGCCAAATCAATATTTGGCATAAATTAAAAAATAATAGATGGATCTATGTACAATCTAATGTAAACAAATTAACTATCAAATGTGATGACGACATTACTGATCATTCTATTATTGGCACAGGTATTGTCAAATTAACCGAAAACTGTATCGGTTATTCCAAAACTATTCAATTATTGCCAACAAGTACTTACCAATTTTCGATCAAATCAACCATAGATATAAGTTTTGATATAACGAAAGATGATTGTTGCAAAAAAGACATATTTAATAAAAGTTTACCACATTTAACGCCAATCTCTTTAAGCAAAGTTAACTTGGATTCTTAAAAATATGCAAATCATCAACTGGATAGTTTAGAATTTGAATTAAATAATCTTCAAAAAGAATCACATTTTATTAAATATGGCTCATACTATTCAACATTTACTTATGTTTTAATTGTACTACTATTTTTATACCTTGCCTATAAATTATTTAAATGCTGCAGAAATCGTCACGATAACAGTGGATATTGTAAACAAATATTTAATCAATGTAATAATAAAAAGTCATCGAAACATAATTCTAAAATTTCATATTCAATTGAGATGACCGATAAATCGACATCTGAAGAAGATAATATCTCGCTAAAATCTTTAGCAAATTGTACTAATTATAAACCTTATAAAACTGTACACAAGGTTCATTCTTCCTCTCGAAGAAATCTTAATTTCTAATTTTATTCAATTTTAGTTTTAAAATTTTTTTGTGTTAATACAAATAATCGATTTTATTATCATATAATCTTAATTTCTACTCTGTCATTTTATATTTTGTAATTGCTATATTTTACTATTTTCAATGCAATCTATGTAATTGTAATTGAAATTACTACCTTGATTAATACAAGTTAATTTCTAATTTTACTATTTCATTCAAAATACTTTTAATTTTAGATTTAAATAATTCATTTTGTATATTTTTTCCTTAATTTTAAATTGATTATTTTTTGAATTTCACTCTGTCTCTTTTGTATAACTTAGTTAGTTAACGAATAATACTATTGTATCTTTACGTAAAATTTAGTTCTAAAGTTTTTATATTGTTATGAGATTGATTTGCAATATTTTACTACAATTTTTAAATTCCTATTTTCATAATTTGTAATGTCTTCCGACCTCTAATCGCTTTTCTGTTTTGAATCTTCGCTTTATCTTAATTTAGAAAAAGCTCAGTCAAAAGGGGGGAGCTGTTATATCCATTTTTACAAGGCAATAAAATATTAGTAAGCATTTATTTGATCACACGGTACTTTTCCTTAATATAGCTATAGTCAGCAATTATATTGTTATATTGTTTCTTTCCATGTTCGTTTTAATTCCATTTTTAATGATCAGTTAGACTCAGAGCCCCGGGTAGATCGGACATAGATTCCGAGACTTATTAGAGTTCGGAAGTCAAGGACTATATTAATTTGGTGTGTGAACTTTTGCAATAAACCTTTAGGTTTATTTGGTGTTTCTTTTTTTAAAAAGTCAAACGGGATCGGCCTCCTAACAGTACGTAGGTTAGTAGGCTTAGACGAAGAAGAACAACAACGCTTAGCCAGTAGCTAAGCGTTGCAGGGCCGCGCGTTCGAAACCAAGCAAGTGTTAGATTTTTTTTAAAGGATAGGATGACAAACGAGCACACAGTTCACCTGATGGTAAGTGGTTGCCGTGGTTCATAGATATCTACATCTATCCTCGATTACGAATCAAAATGCAGATGCGTTGTCATCCGTGAGGACTTACGAGTAGGTGGAATGCCTCGTTTCCAGTAAAAAGGGTCTCCGGTTCTCTACATTAACCATACGAACCACAGCAGCATTAAGCCACTATTTGACGCTGGTATTCTGTGAGAGCGTGGTCCTTCCCCGGTTGAGCCGACTCATTAGTGCTACAACTATACTACTAATATAACTGCAGCATGGCTCTACCACGCAAAATTGACGTTACAATTATGCAAATAATTGTATCTTTTTTGGGTGTTTGTACGTGCGCAATTTATGTATGTTAGTAGTTTCAGGATAAAGGAGAAAATCCAATTGTAGGGTAACATAAAAAAATCATAAAATTTGCGTTATGAAGCATTCCACATAAAGAAAGAAAGTATTATATTAAAGGCTTCGTATTTAACGAAGCAGGTTAATAAAAGGCAAGTTTTTACGTCAATTTTGTATATTTATGGGTTGGGATAATAAAATACAACCCAAAAAAGTGTAAGTATATAACATATTGTATAGGTTCTTTTCTAAACTGTTGAATGTAAGCGGCAATTTTAGTACCAGAGAAAATTGACTGTTGACTTTACATGTTGTAAGCAAGAAAAATATTTGCTATCATATAAAAGATCTATAAAATCAATCTACGAGACTATACATATTATAAATCTTGAGATAAAATATTTTACATTATCGCACGTTACATGTTAGAAATTTAATAACGCCTAAAATGTAAACTAATCGATATTAACTCATTCTCACTGCAGAATCTAAATACCAATGCTGTAGAAAATTACTTTAAATTATTTTTAAGAATAAAATATTTCTTACCGTGACGAAAATTTTGATATCGCTTATTAAAAAGTAAATGTTTTATAACCTGAATTTGAAATAGAGCGCTTGCAAAGCAGATGGGATATTATGTTGACAAAAAATACTTTTTTCAATGCTCACTTCTCACATGTGTAGACTTGAGGCAGATTGTGCCTTCGGGCAGTCTCGCGTGTTGTATTTCGCATGTTGTTTTGATAAGGCTGGCGAAGGAAATAAACGCAAAAGTACGGAACCTTCCTCTTAAATTAAGTGCATATGATCAAGTTCTTTCTCAAAAGCTAATAATATACGACTGCATTGGCTTCATCGTTATCGTGACTAGAGCTCACCACAACTCCACTGCTGAACATAGGATAGGAACAAACCACGGACCCAAAGCCACTTGCATCCATCGACTAGACCGACAAGTGCAGCAGTAAATTTAATGTATACTTTATACATATAAATAAAGTTGAATGATCTGTATGCAACGTCGCAATAACTGCCTTGTTTTATTATTTATTATATTATTGGCTAAACCAATTGTACCGAACTTCACGAACAGATAGAGAGCGGTGCTAGGAGTGATCTAGATTATATTTTATCCAAAGCACTTGCGAGTTTTTTTTTTTGAAAAAAATTAAAATTTTATGATTTAAATATCCGTTGTTTGTCTTAAATCTAAATAACACACCACAATAATAGATCTTGTTTCAGGTGAAACTGGGGCGGGCCACCAGTAGTATTTTTTTTGATTTAATGATTGTTTGAAATTATATGTTTATGGTTATCACAAAATATCTTATCACAATCTAGGTATAATATTACCTTTGTGTTTAACAATGGGAGAATCCAATCTTTTTAAATCCATCACTAAAACAATGAAAAAAGGAGCGAAGCAAAAATGACGATCGCTCAAAACCTTTAAACCATTTTTGTTGCAAGGCTGTTTTGAAACAGGAAATCAGGATACATCCATTTGCATATTCAGATCACATGTCGACCGCTACCGACACAGCACTCGTGTCAAAAGTCGAGTGAAGTACAAACAGTTGTCGGTGAGCTCTTTTTGATATCAATAGAGAAATAAAAACGGTTTTCGTCTGGGTGTTGTGGCGTGAAAGTTGTTTTGTAAAGGATAAAGTAAAGTTTAAATGGTAATTGGTGGCTCTATTAAAGTTAGACATGGAATGTACAACAAATATACTCTATCTCGTACCAAATTTTAAAAGAGCATTATTTCCATTAATCTGCGTATTGAATAAAATTAAAATGTCGGACGGTAAACTTGATATAAATGACTTATATTAAGCTCAGTAGATTATTTGCATGCTATCAAAACATAAATAATCATTTTAAAGAATGTCTATATCTGTCTGTTTGGGGTTATCTTAAGAATAGCCGAACCGATTGTGATGAAAGCCTACGAACACATAGAGACCAATGCCAGAAAAAATGAACATATTTTATCAAAAAAATTAAAAAAAAAACGATTATTTTATAATCTTAAATCAAACCAACGCCACATAAATAGGCGAAACCGAAGCGGATCGACTCAGAATCTTCCTGATAACAGCAATTATACAATGAAAAACTGCAGTTGCTAACCCGCTTGACGATCGTGGCAACTATATGTATACGATACAAACAAACGGCCTCCCAGTCCATAGCGCCGCCCAGTCCCCGGCGGCCTCCAGTCCCCGGGGAAGGTTCGGTTGCTACCTAAGAGGACTCGACCTGGCAACGTATAACGCTCACACCCTGAGGACAGAGGAGAAGATCCTGGAGCTAGAAGAAGAAGTAGACAAGTTGTGTTGGCATATTATATTATTATCCAAGGTAAGAAGAGGAGGAGAACACGGTAATCTTCTTCAAGCATGGCAACTTGTTCTATCCTCGACGGGGTGAACATATGTCCCAAGGAGGTGTCGGATTTATCGTGTACAAGTCTCTTGTCAACAACGTTGTAAAAATTGGGAGTGAGTCGATCAGGGTTACTTGATGAGGGTATATTTCAAATAGATATACGGCAAGCAATACTTCCCTTCTCACTTACATTTTGTTATAAGCTACCATAACGAGGAAAAGAGGATACAACGTATCACCTAAATAGATACATAACCTTTCAGTATTTTTAATTCATACTTACCCTTATTTGGGCTCTAAATATATGTATAGCATTGATATAATAATGTAAAATATATAGCATTGCTCTACAAATGGCATTTTACCATGGTTTTGTATAAGGTCCTTAGTGTTAATGTTGGTGAATTCATTTGACTGTCGCAGTGTGCTACCTTACAAACTTGAGTGAAGTGGTCTCGAAACTTCAAACGGTTTGTTATGCGAACATCTAGATCTTTGACTTTCATAACGCGGTGTAGTTGTTCTCCTTACTAATCACGAGCAAGACGCGTGCTCGTCTAAATAACAATAGAGCATTTACTCGCGTTAAAATAAAGTTTGTTCTCCCAGCTCCACATCGTACCCTATTTATATCTTGTAGTAGTCAAGCATGGTCCAAATGCCTCCTACTTTAAAAAAAAAAATATCTTAGGTTTTCAGCAAATAAAAAGCATGCTAACAATATACAATCTCTAGTAGGTACCTAAGTCGTTTATTATAACAATAATGTACACAGGCTAGAGCAACTCTCACAGTAAAAAACAAAAGTACGAAACGTGTACTAAATTAAATGATGAAGATCTCTATCCTGCTTGCTCTTATCTTTTTTATCTCATTGTTACGTAATATCAATGACATTGTCACACAAAATTGATACAAAGTACCACAGATTTGGAATATACTGGCATGGCAATAAATTTGTTACATTTGTTTATATCTATTACACTCGTTTTATGTAGGTTGTGTGTGTTATAAAGTAATCAAACATTTGTTAGATGTGGTAAGATAAACAACAATAAACTGTTCTTCATTCCAAAGTTCTTCCTATTTGATGAAAGTAAGGTGATTTTTAACCGACTTCAAAAAAAGGAGGAGGTATACGATTCGACTGTGTGTTTTTTATGTGTGTTACCTCAGAACTTTTTTCTAGGTGAATTGATTTGGTTTATCCTTCTTTAATTCGGAAGCTGACGATTTTTATGTAGTTCCGTATCAATTTGATCAGGATCGGGATCTGCCTATAAATTTTGGAGTATTTCTTGGTTCTCTTTTTATTTATATTGGAGTCGGTTGTACAATTTTTTTAATTTTACCACTTGTAATATTAATTGTGTTACATTTAACGCGAATATATTTTTGGAACTTTATTTGTTGTAAGTTCCTCTATACCGAACGGCAAAGTACAGGGTTATAGTTTAAGAGTAAGTGCTAAAACACAAGTGCATTCACTCTCATAGTTCAATGGAACAGTTTTTGCTTTTTCATAGATGAGTCGGCTCAAACCGTAGTGGTATCACGACCTAATAAAATGCTACCGCATAACCCCTCACTGAGCATCCTGAACATGGTTTCTGGAATTACTGAGCGTGGGTGCTCGGGCTGCCGCGCGTATACTGGAGAGGGGAAGGGGGAATTCAGAAAAGCGGAGCAATAAGACAAGGGCGACCCCTGTCACGTTATACGTGAACTTCTGCTACATCAGAGGACTTCATCCAAACCTTAACGCCGTCCACTACTATCTAGAAACGCTGAAGCCAGATGTGGAGGATCATGCGTCTTCCCTTTTGGACCTCAAGCTGGCCTCATCCGGATGGATATCACGTCTCCGTCAATGCTCCTCTTGACTCTTTGGACCATTGTCTGATTCGGAACAGGTACGGTGACCCACGCTCCCGTCACGGTTGCGTTCTGCAAGTTGGCGCCGTGTTTGGCACTGTAGGTCAGCCGATTGGGACAGACTGCGGTCTTTTATGCATCCTACCTTTGAGGGTTTGCTTCTTGTTGGATAATCTCGCTGATACAGAATCAGTACTTAAGTAGTAGTAGTAGTAGTATATACTTTATTGTACACCACACATATACAACGAATAAATACATTACAGAGAAAACTTAATATATACGTATGTACAATAAGGCGGTCTTATCGCTAAAGAGCGATCTCTTCCAGACAACCTTTAGGCTAAGGAGAAACTGGAATTAAGAACAGTTGGAGGTGGTGCTTTTTATGTTACACTTACATTCTAATATCTAAATAAACTAAACTATATTTTGTGGTATGAAGTGGTACTTCAGGGAATGGAACTTTTTATTCCATCGTCTGTAGTGCCTGTCTGAGGCGTAACGCAGCCATGATTTGGCCACTCCTGTCAAATTGCTCACGCCATGAGTAAATTTGATGTAAATTCCAGCGCTCTTAAAATATGTATAATTCCAACTCCAGGTCCTTCATGAGCGTTATTGATATTGAAACAAGTTCGATTTTCTTCGGGATCGTGTGTATTCTTCTGATCTCTTGCCAAGGCTGTTCAAGTTAACTTTCGTCAGACATTTCTGCCATCTCTGCACAGGGAGGATGACTCACTGGCATATGTCGCAAAGGAGAAAACCGATTTGCTAGACTCTCTCCTTGCGTCGAACTAGACTCTCGATGACGGGGAGAACATACCGCCGACCGTCCCTCGGTGTGAATACTCCATCAGGATGTGCTGTTTACTTAGCGCTCAGTGTGCAAACTACTCCCCTCCCCTGGAAATCAACAAGTCTAGTGGGCCTACGTATACGTGTGCTCCGAAGTTGGCAGGCATTAAAATAGCATCTCCTTCGGTACTCCTGCTCCCTAGGCGTACCCGAACTCATGGAAGATAGTTTAGGTGAACCCGATCCCTAAAAAAGGCAACTGCTCAGATCCGTCCAACTACAGACCTATCGCAATCGCCTTTTTGTTCTTCAAAATAATGGAAACAATTATAAACTGCCACTTCACGAGGTACCTCGAGGATCACCAGCTGATTAGTGACCGCCATTAGGGTTTCCGTGAGTGTTACTAAGCGGATGATCTTCTAGGTTATCTAACTAATAGATGGACGGAGGCAGTAGAGTCTAAGGGGGAGGTCTTAGCCGTTAGTTTGAACAAAGGGAAGGTCTTCGATCCAGTTTGGCACAAAGCGCTTCATTCGAAGCTTTCTTCCTATGGTTAAAGTTAAAAGGTATATGGGCTACGCAAGAAATCGCAATTAGATCACCAGTTTTCTTGTAGATTGGAGCATCAAGGTTGTAGAAGATGGTGTAAATATAATAGAACGAAACTCGGGTTCGATTCCCGTCAGCACCAATGAAATTGTTAATTGCAATTTTAAGTACTGGTTTACAACGTGCTTGGCGGTGAAGCAAAACACAGTGAGGAAACCTGCATGTCTGAGGAATAAGAAAAAAATATTGTGAAGTTCGTCAACACGCATTGGGTCTGCGCGGTGGACACTTCCTTGCCCTAAAACCCTCTCAGAAGTGAGGGGAGGCCTGTGCCCAGCAGTGGGACGTATATAGGCAGATTTTGGTTATTCATGGGTAGTTCGTGTTAGAAGGTGCATCTTTCAACCTCACCTACCACCACCTTCTTTCCTACCGCACTCTAAACACTCCACAACCACAACGTAACTTGTTTTGTATTTTAACTTTACAGCAAGTTCTCTGTTCTTCCGTTATGAGTACTTACCTGCATATAGAAATAGTGGTGAATGAATGAATGAATGAATCTTGCCTCATCTTATTAATATATAGGCTGGAGTGCATATTGCTATAGGTATGTAGTCGCTAGTTTCCAGATCTCCACGACTTATCGGCACTGATACTACTCGTGTAAGCTAATTAACTCGTTTAACAGATTAAGAAGATCGCGGTCGTAATGCAGTCATTAAAGTAATGCCGTAATAGTTCCAGCAGTAGTAATGTCACGTGATGCGTCCGCAGCGTGCGACTTTCAAGATCACGTTTTTAATTGACACATCCAGCGTAGCCAGATTTTGGTTATTCGTGGGTAGTGCGTGTTAGAAGGTGCATCTTTTAACCTCACTTAGTTCCAGTACGCTATCGGATCCGTTGCTTCGTGGGTCTGTAGGCTCGATATTGTGATACGATATCACCATTCGTGAGCCTGCTTTCCTACCGCACTCTAAACACTTCACAACCACCATGTAGTTAGTTTTGTATTTTTTGTGCAAAACCACACGGGTTGAGTGCAAGGATCAAAAATATCATTTATTATAAAAATGTTTAAAATTAAATTTTGATTATGTACTATGTGTGACTTATGTTTGTAATTATAGATAGATAAGCGTTCACGGGTTGTAAGGCCTCATTCCCTGTGCGTATCCTACGTACCGTGTCGTAATATCTTAAGTAATAATATAAGTTGTGCATTTAATAATCTATTTTGTAAGAAACTGCATTAACCTATATAATTTACTCCTATACTTAGCAAGTCTGACAACAGGATTGTTTTGCATTTTCGGTAACTTTTAAAATTTTTTCTTTCTATGTTTATTTTCTTTAAGAGTTTGAGGTCTAGTTTTACCAGTACATTAATTAACCAATGTAGCTATAAACTCGAAATTAAAAGCTTATAATTAACAACGTATGGTACATTATATATTATCAAAGTCACAAAGTAAGTCTATGAAATTTTTCGGTATACTTTATAAAAATGTAAGTATAATGTTGAAATTAATTTGATTTAACCTGTAAACTCTAAATACCACGTAATATTGATATACTCCCGTGCGCTCGCGACCGCGAATGGCGGAAAGCGGAAAATTTTCCCTAACTTACAAATTTTGCAATATTTTCACTTTGAGACAATATTTATGGATAAAACTTACAGAAATTCTTCTTGAATGTACAAAGTATCAAATAAAATAATTTTTAGATGTTAGATATTGTAATAAAATTCATAAATTACCCTTCAAACACATAGTACTAGTAGATACTTCACTTTTAGTCACCATAAATCCACATATGAAATCAGTCTTAATACAGTTTACTTTTTATAAAATCTGTTAAGAATGACATGCCCTTCTAAATAATGAGCTTCGTTTGTTTTTTGAACTAGTTAAATATAAGTATGTATGGAATCTTTATAACGAAGTGAACTAAGAGGTATGTGAAGTGAGATGTGTAATCCTTTTAATAAATCATGATAGCATAATACGTGATTTAGAGCAATTTTACTTAATAATACCAGATCAGTAATATTGCGGCCCAGTTTACAGCGAATGCACATAAAACGAGAACACCGCTATTCACATAGCCTTCCTTAGGCATCTGGAATTTAGAGCATACATATTGAATAAATCTTTTTTGGATATATGAATGTTATTAATGTATATTTCAAATTTAGGATTCCATACTAGACACGACAAAATTTTCTTTTGATAGAATTTGTAAAAATATCTAATGATAAAACCTAGGGCTAGTTCTTAATTATATACTTTTTATATGATATTTTCGAAATGTTGATCGAATAAAAGTCAAGTTCTCATTTTCTTACATCACACGTTATTTCATTATATCTAGTAACTGCCAAACCTTTAAGTTTATAATATATAAAATTTAGTATATTGCACTTTAGATTGAAATATATACAACTTTTCTTTACATACATATTTGTTCTTCATATAAGAGAAAATTTATTTAAATTTTTCTTTATTGCAGGAAAAGTGGGATTGCAATCATTTGCCGTTGATGTTTAAAAATAAGGCGAGACTGGAGTCAATATCTGATTCGTCCCTTACAAATATATTTGAAGCTGGACCTTCCACAATAAAGACCTCTGCAACAGCAATGAATACTATAAAAATGCAAAACAATTAACTTAGTAAGTTAAAAGTCATTATTTGCTGATTTGAATACGGAGAAATCCATTAAAGCATTTGTATTCAAAAAACAGAAAAAGAAATAGCAATATTCTTGTTTACGGTATGAAAAAGCTTCTTAAAAATTGAAGTTTTGTATAGGAGTAATCAGACGTTTTCGTCTTACTTTTATTTTTAATAATACACTTAGGGAATAGACGTTTAGAAGAAAAATAACTTTAATTTTTTTCACTTTATATCATTTGGATGTATAATAATAAAAACATTTTTCTTAATGTTGACATTTGAAAAAGTTATAAGTAAACAATGCAAGACAAAGATAGTACATTTCATTTTTTTTATGAAACATAAGAATTCATAATTTAAAATTTTGGCGACGTTCAATTCATAATCACATCATATTATTGTGATGTGTCAAATACAGTTACAGCCTATATATATCCCACTACTGGGCACAGCCCTCTTTCTCATTTCTTGCGTTGCAACACGCACGTGTTGGCGAACTTCACACATCTTCGAAATATTTTTTTCGTATTTCTCAGACATGCAGGTTTACTCACGACGTTTTCCTTCACCGCCGAGCACGTAGTAAATCAGCACTTAAATTGCCATTGATAAATTCATTGGAACCCGGGTTGCTTGCGTACTGTTTCTGTTCGCGTACTGTTTCCGTTCGCGTACTGTTTACAATGACTTAGTGTAAATTTTGTGAAGCCATTTTTAATACATTGTGATTAATGTTGTTATAGATTCCAATAAAAAATAAATCACAAACGAGCATGATTATTTTTATTTAGAATGATACTTATTGCTAGCTATGATTAAAAGCTAATCAAGCAATATCAAATATAAAGTTCAGCTTCTATAAGGCGGTACGTAAGATAATTACGAAAAAATATTTTTCTTTATGAGTTTTAAATATTGCACAATTTTAAATGATATTGTCAAATGAATGTAGACCGTGTTTTTTAAAACTAAGTAATATATCATGGCAAAACATTTAGTTTGAATCTGATTATATTTGCTATTTTTATGATAGTACTTAAATTTTAATTGTATATATAAGTTCAACCCACACTAACTACTTTTTTATCAGACTTTTTACTACTGGATGTAGGCCAATGAGATCTTAGCAGGGGGTTATCGATTGCAGTGCCAGGTGTTACGCACCTTTGACACTACTCTCCGTCGTCAGATCATTTAACAACTGACTTAGATTTAGATTTATACTGCCGTCTATCGGAGGTCGTGATTTTTTTCTGGCGTTTCGTATAGTTACCTCTTACCACACCCACATTACAAAATGTTACGCCAGCACCATACAGCTGATTCAGTTATAAGAAATTAAAACTGTTATTAGCAGTAATTAATTTTGAAAGATAATTTTTAACGATCTGTTGGTAATTGGTACCTAAAAATGTTCAAATGCTGTTGAGCTATCACAGATTTATTCTACGTTATTATGACATGACTAATTGCTGATAAGATCATTGCTGCTTCTCGTTTTGAATCCGAATTTTCGATTTTGTGTGTGATGTGATTAACTCCGATTCTTCGTAGAAGTATTCCACCAGTGACATCGAAATTAGAACAAAAGCAAGTTAAGGCGAGGTCATATAATGCGTTGGCGTTGATTTGCATCGTTCTACATAATATAAACCGCAGTTAAACAGTTCATTGCGACGTTGCGTCCCGGCGACACAACGCACGCACAACAGACATGGGGTCTAGGAGACGGGCCGGGGGAGGGATTATACAGCGTTACGTTGGAGCTACGTCTCAAGGCTTGATAAGTTCGTAAGCGTTTGTTTTTGCGTTGGCGTAGTAGCAATAGTAACAGAAACAATAGAACTTGTTTATTTCCTACAGTCTAGATGTCGTGATCTCGTAGTAAGCGGCGTCACGTTGCGTGTAGCCGCGTTACATTCAATGTGTTCAAGTCAAGAAGGTGCGAGGACGCCACGTACCAGAAACACCCATTCACTCGTAGTTATTCATCAGTTGATTTTTTATATAATAACGGTGACAAACGAGCACACAGTTCACCTGATGGTAAGTGGATGCTGTGACCCGTTGACAATTTTATCTATCTCGATTAAAGAATAAAAATAAAGATATATGTTGTGACCCTTGAGGAATATGATGGAAAGTCTCGTTTCTAGTAAAAGGTTTTACGGTGCTATACCACGCCTGAATTCTGTGAGAGTGTGGTCGTTCCCTGGTGGAGCTGACCCGTTCGTACTACAACCATAATATAGCAGCAACGTGGCTCTACCTCGTTTTGCCATTTTTTGCATTGCATTGCATTGCCATTAGATAATACTATAAATTGGTAGCTTCTCATAGAATTAAGAGGTTGTGGTCATAAAAGCCAAAGTAGACTAGGTGTTGGACCGTAAATTAACTACTAATATCATAATGTTAAATAAGTGAAAGGTATACTTCAAAATGCATTTTATAGTATTTAAAATTACAGAAGTACTTACTATTTGTGAATAATGTTACAAATAATCAACAACATTAACTCATTTGTCTATTAAATGGCTAGAGCGCTACTCTTCTGGTTAACCACGGTAACTGTCAGACTAATTATGTAGTTACGTTGACGCCGTAGACGGGTATTGTTTTGCCTCGCTATATTATGTCGACAAACTGTTCGTATGTTCAACGAATCAAAATAAACAAACTGGAAATTAAATTAGAAAGTTTTTGAGCATATAAATATATGTACGTCGTATTTGGTAGGTCAAAAACATTTGATATTATTAAAATATCATATTTAATTTATTTATAATACAATTTATAGTTTTATCAATACCAAGATATGACTAAGAGTACTCCTGTGTAGCGCGTAGTATTTTAAATATACGTAAATTATTGCGAATTTTTTTTACTTAATCTTTCGTAGGAAAAAAGGTAATAAACCGCAAAAAGGAACCCCTTTGTCGTATCTTCTAAGTTTCAAGGCACTCCCCTTGTTGCCTCAGCCAGTATCGGAATCCTCGGCGTTTGCATGTCGAGTGCCGTGCAGTTTCGTGGTCACTTGGAGAAAAGGCCAAATTAGCCTCTAAAAAGCTTGGCGTGCTCAGCAGAGCGGGACAGTATTTCATGCCGGCACACCGCCTGTAACTTTACAGGGCACAGGTTCGGCCGCACATGGAATACTGTTCCCATCTCTGAGCTGGGGCTCCCCAATGCCAGCAGTAATTATGCAAATGACTTGCGGAACAAAATGAATGACATTTATGAGCACATAGATTTTCTATCAGATGACATAGGTTATAAAATCTTCTGTTAACAATAACAAACATAACAATACATAACATTGAAACAAAGATTCTGTTAATGATTTGTGTTTATGAAATTAGAAAAATATTATGTAGTTATCCTCACGTACAGTATCATTGACATATATTCCACTCACTTACCACCTACTTAGTTATTAAAGTAAGCTAACTTTCGATCTTATTGCGTAAGCGCTACATCACTTACCTCGGAGATGCAATTTGAAAAGACATATATATATATATATATATTTACACGAAATTTATTATCGTCCATGGGTCATTGTATAAATAGCAATCAAACGCTTGTACAATTTTTAAAATACATACAAATACATTATTTATTACAGAATCTTAAAAACGCACATAACACACAGGAAATTATCGGGGTAATATTTACTGCTTTACCTACAGCATTGCCGACGAGAAATTAATCTAGTTACTCTAGGTAGACAGTGTTATGTTTCTGAGGTTGAGTGGGAGCATCGTGGACAGGGCAGTTACAAATATAGCACGAAGGATATTGAATGCATATTGAACGGATTTCCCTATTACAAGTCACACAGGGGTACATACGAAAACGGATTACGCCCTGGGTTTTAGATGCCCTGGTCTTTGAGCGAAAGAATTTAGTGGGGGAAAAATTTAAATGACTTTTATTAGTTATTGTAGATGAGACTTTATACTTAAGTTTAATCTGTGCACTTAATTTTAAATCAAGGAAAATCCGTACTATAGGTTAAAAAACTTATATCACTTATATTTAATTTTTATTTTTGATCTATTAGAGCAAGAAATAATTTCTATTATGATATCCAAGCCGCCTATCTTCATTTTAAATCTGAAATCTTATGAAAACAATAAGCGGCGTAGTACGCCATTTAACTTAAATCCTCTTATGGGTGAAGATAAAATGCTCAACGTAGGGCATTCGTAAAAGTCGGTATTTATTCACAACAGAAATGTTTGTGGATTTTTGTAAAACATGTATATGTATAAAAGAAAAATAGATATTATTTAGCAAATACAGAAACATAAACAATGGAACGCTTTTGGTTGAATTTCAAAACAAAAAAGACTTCTTAGTAGAGAAGGATGAGCTATAGGTATCAATGCTGCTAGGCCTGTGTCGAATCTCTCACGGAACGAGTAATTCTCCATTTGTTATCCTAATACATATATTATGTGTTAGCTTATACGATACTGAATGATGATGTCCTTCAGATCGAATTTCGGTCACGGCGGCCAGTCTCAACAGGACTATGAATCTGCGTATGACAGAATTACACTGCCCTAATGTATGCGCAATCATGAGTGCACTCTCTATTCCCTCTTCCTCATAATCCGACGGGACGGCAATCCGACATGACCAGAAAGAGTTCAAGCGCAGGACTTTGCGAGTCACGGGGTAAAACACCGTCAAGTTTCTGAATCTGGGCTACTACTGAGAATTTTTTAACGGAAAAACTCAATAATAGATTTTCAGGGCGCTAGTCGGCATTCGAACTCGTAATCTCACGCTTAGAAGCCACGTTAACAATCACTAGAGCAATCTTATTTTATCTTTCTTATATAATCTTAATGTTATCATATATTATTGGAGTATAAGTAATAATAGCATGTTATATTGGAGGAATAGTAGTATAAAGAGTTACAGTCTGTGAGATATTCCACCAGGCCTCAGAAGTGAAAAAAAAATAACCGTAGAGTTCTAAATAAATGGAATCAATAAATGCATGACAACATTTAACTAAACTGAAATATTTTATTTGCTTAGAGTATAATATCTTTATAATATAATCTCTCTGCCTATCTTTAGTAAAATTTGATTTTTCGTAAAACAGTGATACTGTGCAGTTTCAAATAAAGCTCCAATTTTTCACATGTTTTGGGTGTAGGTCACATAGTTGCGTCTGAAGTTAATTAAGGTTAACGTATTAATATCGTTTTTGAAAATTTTATTTATATATTATATTTGTTAAAAATCATTTACACCACTCTATAACGTACTGAAGTAAACAACATGAATTGTCTCTATTAGAACAGGTAAAATGTGTGAACAAACGATACAAAATTCAATAGTTAAAATAATTAAAATGAGATTGCGTATAGTTTTCATTGAATTATTCCAAATGTTAAAATTATTCTTACCTTAGTAATTTGATGGAGTATTTGTTTTGCTGCGCTTTTTTTCTAACAAATCTATAATTTATTGACCCCGCGAATGCTTTATTACTTTTAATTTTTGTCAATGTTACTTAAAATAAACAAAAATATTATAAACACGCTTATATTTATATTAATAATAATATAATTTAATTTACACTTTTAGCACGAATGGGTCGGCTCGTACGGGGAAGGACCACGCTCTCACAGAGTATCAGCGTCAAATAGCAGCTTAATGCTGCTGTGTTTCGTTGGTGAGTGTTGAGAACCAGAGACCCTTTTTGCTGGAAAAGGGGCATTCCATCTTAGTCCTCAAGGCTGACAAGGCAGATGTGGATGTCTATGGGCTGCAGCAGCCACTTACCATCAGGTGGACTGTGTGCTCGCTTGTCACCCTTTTCCTATAAAAAAATACAAGCTTAAACGAATCGTAATTTTAACAGTTTAGGGAGGTCTACATAGCATCGCCGCGTCAAGCATATTGGTGTAATGGTAACTGGTACTGACACACTTACACGTGCAACGAATCTGTCAATAGTGGTGCAACTGCAAGTAACTTGCATTAGTGTAGTCAATCACTTGGGTTATAATGATTTTACTAGCATCAGTATGCAGGCTTATATCTTCAAAACCGTTTGATATTTTACAACAAATTTTACAGGCTGCAAAGCAATCTATATTGTAAGGCGTTTGGTTTATAAAAAACGTTTTTTGACTATTTGCGGATTGCACCAGTTTACGCAGAACCTGTAGATATGTGTAGCTTAAATGGCCATTAGCGCATTAAACAATTTTTACACATATCTTATTGGAATCAAGTTCACTACTGTAATATACTGCAGTGCGTGTGATAAAAATACAGTTATCGAACATGTAAAAGCTCGATTGCAGCATGATGCAGATCTTTCGAACTACTTGAGGCACTTGCAGTCGCAAGTGTCTTTAGTTCGAATGAGCGCATTTACATCTCATCGGCCGACGAGATTACTTCAGTTAGTACGCCACTGGCCGCCAGGGATCGGAATCTTTTCGCTGTAATAAAATATCTGCTACGCCAAACTTACTGGCGTCGGTCTTGTAACTGCATTTCGGCATAGTATCTGTTGTACCGAGATATTGGAAGGAATTGAATTATTGCATCTTGAGAGTCAATCCTGCCTAACGTAAGATATCTAGGACTTCTCCAAGACGTCCCAGACCTTCATTAAATTTTCTGGATGGTATCAAAATAACATTCATGTGAATGGCGATATATCCGACTTTAGCTTTGTTAAAGATCTTGTCAATTACTCTATGAAGGACCGTTGGTGCCTTTGCCAATTCGAATTACAGACGATTGTACTTGTATTACCAATGGGTAATGAAACCTAATGAGGTGTGACAAATGCAGTCTTCTCTTGAGATTGTTCAGCTATCGCTATATCCGATGATAGCCCGAGCCTAAAACAAGTGATGTAGACAATGACTAACCTCATAACTGATCCAGCAATTTGTCAATCCTCGGCAGCAGGTATCTCTTTTAAGTTGGCTATTCGGAGCTTGATAGTCTATGCAGTCTTCTTTCATCTGATTTCTTTTTAACAAAAATGGTAGGGCTGGCACTTGGAGAAATGAATTCTTTTAATGCACGTTCAATCATAAAATGTAATATAGGTAAGTGGTAGGCTATAAACAACCGGGTTAGAATCCTTGAGATGTATTTCCATCTTCATATTGGAGTAAGTCCTACGTCGTGCCTAACAGTAGACAAGCATTTTTTTTTTCTAGTAATTCTACAATTTGACGAATTTTACGAATTACGTCGGTTTTTCATAAATTCGATAGGTTTAAAACTATAATCTATCAGGATTTACCCGCTCGCTTCATCATTATATCAGCCCTTCACAAGTCCACTGCTGAACATAGGCCTTCCCTAAATAATGCCGCAAAGCACGGTCCTCTCGCTTACAATAGTAATATCTGATAAAGTTTTATTTTGTACATTAATATACGTATAATCAAAATCAGATGAATTCATGAACGATGTAAAACAAACCGCTTCACGTGTGAAGTATGCAGGTAGTTCGAAAAGTTTTAAACAACTCAAGCAGTTGCTGCTGTAATGCAAACAGCAAGTACGTCTGCTTTACATGTACGCAGCACAGCGCATCTTACTGTGCATACACTCAGCCCGCACTTAGGCCGTACCTTGAGAATTTTAATACCTTGAGAATAGTAGTAAAGAGAAGTAGTAGAAAAGGGGTAAATGAGCATACGTCTCACATGGTGATGAATGACCACCGTTGCCCCATGAACATTTTCAACAACATAGGAATTTGAGGTACATTGCAGACCTTTTTTATGGAAGAGGGGGCTAACGAGCATGCGGTTCACCTGATGTTAAGTGACTACCGTCGCCCATGATCAACCGCAAAACCAGGGGAATTGCAGGTGCGTTGCCGGCCCTTTAGAAAGGAGTAAGCTCTTTTCTTTTGGAAAGCAGTAGGCTCTTCCGTAGGGAGACGTGAGGCGCTGTGACGATTCAGATTAATGGATTTGCTCACACACTTGCTATAAAATATAATATTTTTTTTGCTATAAAACATAATTCTTTTTTGCTATAGTATATAATTTTGTTGCTATGAAATATATTTCTTTTTGCTATAAAATATAATTTTTTTGCTATAAAATATAATTTATTTGCTCTAACATTTATATTTTTTAATATTAAAGCGACAAACCAACTTACAGTCCACTAGCTGATAAGAGGCTGGAGACCTGCAGAAAAATTAAAACAGATAGCCACAAATGCGTTATCACCAATTAAGGTAGAATGCTTTACCGCCTGATTACACACGGCTCTGCACTCCATTAGATCTGCTGATGTAGTGCTATTTGGTGGCAGAAGAAAAACGGACTCCTATGCAGAAAAGTCCTAAGATCTAGTTTTAAGACCTATCCTCCTATCTTAAACTGTTAAGATTTTTTCCATTATCGCTGATTACGTGATAACGGGCACTAAAATATAATTCCGTCAGATGATCTTCCGAACTATGACTACTACAAGTAGCCTTCAAGTAGTAAGTGCCACGAAATTGTTTGAGACAAGTTTAGGGGACACAATATTTTTTTTTGAAGTACTATATGTTGTCAACTAAGCGATGAGAAGAATATATTGTTTGACGCTTACTTTTTATATTTAACGTAGGCATAATTGATTTATAATATGTTAAAATGCTAAATGATATTGCGAAAAAACAAAACTGAAAGAACCATTTAAAAAGGACTTATAAATAAAACGTACCGCAGTAGAAATGAAAGAAACGAGCTCTTCAATTTATATTGTCTTCTCGCCTTTCAGTTTAATTTATATATAATTAATATAAATATAATTAATATACTCGAATGGTGCCACAATAAGGGCTTATTAGATGAGTTAGACGAGTGAAAGCAATTTATAGAGGTTTTTATTATAGGATAGGGTGACAAACGAGCACACAGTCCACCTGATGGTAAGTGGTTGCTGCGGTCCATAGACATCTACATCTATCCTTGCTGCTGATGCGTTGTCACCCGTGAGGACTAAAATGGAATTCCTCGTTTCCAGTTAAAATAGGTTCTCCGGTTCTCTACACTCACCATACGAAACACAACAAAATTAAGCTACTATTTTACGCTGGTATTCTGTGAGAGCGTGGTCCTTCCCGGGTCGAGCTGACCCATTCGTGCCACAACTATACTACTAATATTTTTTACTACTAATATTTGTTGTTATGCTAAGGTCTTAATTTTTTACACAAATGATAAGACATTATGGATTAAAAATTATGGATCGGATTTTTGGACTGCGACTAGCCCTCTTGTACCATATACCTCAGAATTAAATGGTATAGAAACACATACAAGCCAAACAAACAAGCATTCATATTTAAACTACATTATATTTCATTGTTAAATTAAAGTACCTAGTCGACTGATCTATACCCGACGTTAAAAAATTATAGTTTTGTTATGTATGAAATCTACAAAGAAAACAAAATCACAACAAAATCTATAAAGAAAACAATATAATAAAATACAAAATCTCATTTAAATTATTTGACCATTTGGAGAAACCAATTACATATTATAATATAACATTGAACATATATACCAAATACTTACTTAAATTATAAGATAAAGTAAGTACTATGTCCTGTGTAAACTAATAAATACGAGAGATGATGTTCTTAAAGTATGGCACAACAAGTCTACAATTGATCATTCAGACTTACAACAAATAGCGTGATGAGATAGCTCCAGACGAATACGTTAGCACAATGCTAACAAACAAAATGTTCATGCTAAATTACCTGCAGCTTTGAATGGTCGCCCTTACTACACTTACGATTCAACCAAATGAGAAACAGCTTCTCGTGAGATTCAAAATGCTCTCAGCGTTGTATATTTTCTTTATAAAGCAAATACTTACCTGTATAACGGATTTGTTTAATTTAAACTGAATAATTATAAACCGAATAAACCGAATAAATATAAAATACGGGTACGTAATTATTAGGAATGAATAATATGTGTAAAACAAATTCTGTTTTTTTTTTTACATTATTATTAATTTTTGTACAATTTAATGTTAGTTGTAGCTGTAATGTACTTAAGTTTTTTAAATAAAGAAATAAAACTAAGATGTTTTTACCCGTACCACGATCGGTGGTAATCCGCAGAGATTATCACGTTCTTAGAAGCGACTTGTTTAAGCCGAGTAACATTATAAGAACGAAAAGAATAATTTTTATTCAAAGAATTGCTATTTGTCTGTAAAATTAAAAAAACTAAATTTACGGCTAAATCTAATCTATAAGAGCCCTTCACATGTGAACTGCTGAACATCGAAACAAGCGATACCAGGTTTTTACCGTAGAAAAAGTGTCTTCCTCATCGGTTATCGAATCGTCGAGCAATTTATGGCCGGCCCATTGCTACTTCAGCTTACAGTTTCGTTGGGCTATGTCAGCTACTTTGGTCCTGCTGTCGATATCATCGTTACTGAAACTCCAAGTATAGCCCTGCCATGGATTGCTGGTTGAAATTAAGATTTCTCACATGGCCAGCAGAGATAGACCGCGTATTAGGTCAGTTTGTCATGTCATTCACATGCACTTGTTCTACAATCTTGCTTTGAGGTTTTATGGAGATCATGACGAGAAGACGTGTCGAAGTTGGACTTCCCCAGGACAACATGTCCTAGGTAAATTGAGGTGACCAAACAGCTAGAAACATAGATGAGACACGGATATTACACGTACACATCTTTGCTTTGTCCTTGTTATCTTCATATTATTCGTATTAGAATAGTGTTAAGGTCTTTCAGTTATTTTGCCATATTGACTAGCAATTGCATATAATAGGTAAGTAATGTATTCGCCATCATCTCGTAGCTCTATGGTACAAACACTTCAAAACTTCGACACCGACAGTTAATCCGGTATCGCTGAAGAAACCACAGCAGCCTGTAAATGTCTGCTGGATAAATGATGAAAAAGCAGTGTGTTCTGTGACTTGAAATAGCCTTCATAAATATGGACTTGATTTTTTTTTATTTGACCATTTCTTGTTAGATCTAATTCTGGTAAGGCCCATTATACTTCTATTTCGATTAAATATCAACACAAGTAAAACATGTTGTAGAATTTCGTTTACTAAATTTCAGAAACAAAGACAGAAACGCAAATTTTTTTATTCAATATAGATTATAAATAAAACTTATTGAAAGTCACATTTTTTAATTTACCACTGGTTCGGAAAAAAACATCTGTCCTGGGAAGAACTAACAAGAAATTCAACGGGACTTAAAAAAAAATAACAGCTTACAATTATGTATGATACAATTAACAGTACTCGTATTTCAATATTTTCTGTAATCTATAATGATACAATGAGTGATCAAGACATGGTATTTGCAATTTCAAAATTTTGCTACTAAAAAAGTTTTGAGTTTGGAAATACGTTTGAATTTTGTCTGTAATTCTGTCGGTATTATGTATGTACTTCTTTATGCCTCGAAGCACTTACGGTGCTGGCAGGATTCCAAAAGTTCCACAAGGCATATAACGCACCCCGGGGACTTCATCTACTAGGAATGATGTAATTAGCCGCACACTTTTTTTAAGTTCCTACTGAACTATTAACAGATTATTAGAATCGATCGATATGATTAGCATTTTAAACCAATTTTTTATGTAAATTTATTTATATTTGTTTAATTCAAAAACGAATAAATTGGTTTTTGGGTAGGTAAAGTATTTTATACTTTTGCAGTACCTACCTTAGTTTAAATTTTATACACATTTCATAACATGAGATATATAAAATTGTTTTATAATGAGTATTTAAATTATCTTGTATTTAAGTTATAAGCCTGATTTAAGTTATTTCTATTTTCAACAATAATATTATGGAATGTAAATATACGAATGAAATTATAAATTATGCTTTGTGATTTCATAATTATTTAATATTCATACTATATCATATTTTGTGGCTCCTGGTGGCATGTAAAATAAAATACATTTACTTTAAGTAAGTAAAATAAAGTAAAGTTACAGCCTATATACGTCCCACTGCTGGGCTCAGGCCTCCCCTCATTTCTGAGAGGGTTTAGGGCAAGGAAGTGTCCGCCGCGCTGCCCAAATGCGTGTTGACGAACTTCACTTGTCTTCGAAATATTTTTTTTCTTATTCCTAAGACATGCAGGTTTCCTCACGATGTTTTCCTTCACCGCCGAGCACGTGGTAAATTAGCACTTAAAATTGCAATTAACAATTTCATTGGTACCGGCGGGGATAGAACCCGGGTTACTCGCGTCCTGTTATATTTACAGCGAGCGTTAACCACTGAGCTACCACGGCTACGGCATTTACTTTATTACAACATAATATTTAAGAGCGTAGTACAGTTTACATAACATCTAACTTTTTATAAAATAAGGGTGATAAACGGACGCACAGTCCACCTGATGGCAAGTGGATGCTGTAGCCTATAGACAGCTACATTTATCCTCGATTAAGAATTAAAATGCGTCGTCACCCCTGGTGACTAAGATGGAGTGTCTCTTATCCAGTAAAAAGGATCGTTTCTCTACACTCACCATACGAAACACAACAACCTTAAGCTGCTATTTTACGCTGGTATTCTATGAGAGCGTGGATCTACCCCGGTCGAGTCAAACCATTCGTGCTACAACTAATATAGCTTCAGTATGGCTCTACCAAGTAACTTGCAAATATAATAAAAAATACTCAATGAAAATATTCCATAACATAAAATAATTTTATGTCTTACTATATTATTAGTAGATTAGAATATAGATGGACTAACGCGGCTTAAAAATGTTTGCGGTGTAGGTAAGTAAAGGTAGTACTCGCCTATGTGTACTTTTTTTGTTAACTGATTTTTTTAATCAATTGGAAACAAAGGATTCCAAACAGTAAATACTTTACGAAAATAGAAAGAGTGTAAATAAAAGATGAGTAACGAGAAGTCTTAGTACCGCAGCGTCAAGGTAGAGTGTTTAGTATGTTTGTCGTTCGATAAGACCAGTGAGGATCTGAACGTCATGATACTGGCGGAAGAAGGCATCCGGGCTGCGGTCGATAGGCCTTCGGGCGCACGCGCGAGGCTTGGTAGCGGCGAAGCAGCGGCACACGTTAGTCCGCCGGCTGAAGCGCGGCTGCCGGCAGCCTGCGTCCGCTCGGGCGCTAGCGGACGCGCAAAACATGTCTACGAACCGTCCCCGCGGCGTGCACACAGTTACCCTGGTGCTGGCGCTCGCCATAGCCTGGTTGCCCCACGCCGACCACGCCGCGTGAGTATGCCACATTTTCACCACACAGCTCACCACGCAGCAAGAACACGTTGCCGACCGCGAAACCATAGCGTGTTTAAACGCTTAACGCGGTCGATCTCTATAAAACTAATCAGTTTGCTTATTAAACATTAAAATTATATCTCAATTAACATAATACCGACTTTTTCATTAAAAATAAGAATAATTTTATTTAAATGTAATAAATAATTATTACATTTAAATACGCAATCAATAAATGTTATAAATTCAATGACTATTTTAAGGTTAATTATATAAAATATGCTGAGATAAGACTTTTCACACTTTATAAATTAATTAGCATTACTATTTTCTACCTAATCGAAAAACTGCCGAAAGCTAAAACATTATATTGACTTAAATTTATTGAAATAATATAAACTTATAAATTTTTATTATTTAATTTGGTCAAGAAAATTGTGATTAATATCCAATTAAATTCTAACTAATAATTGAAGTTTTGTTAGCCTAATTATTGGTTATTGAGGAAACATAATTTGACATTTCCAAAAGATGTAATGATTTCATACATTAATGTGAATGATGATAACTACGACCCAAAAGATAGCATTTTTTATAGAATGAGATTGGCAAACGAGTACACAGTCCACCTGATGTTAAGTGAATGATATGGCCCATAGATATCTACATTTAACCTCGATTAAGAACTAAAATGCAGATATGTTGTCACCCCTGAGGTCTAAGATAGAATGCCTCGTTTTCAGTAAAAGGGTCTCCGGTTCTCTAGGCTCACCATATGAAACACAACAGCACTAAGCTACTTTACGCTGGTTTTCGGTCGAGCCAATCTATTCGTGCTACAACCATAATATAGCTGCAGCATGGCTTTGAATTACTATTAGCCCAGTAAATCAATTTCTTGAATTATTAATTATTGTAAGGCATAAAAAGTTAACTTACAGCCTATATTATATTTCATACTCTTGGGCACAGGATAATCGAATAATTTATATAAAACTAGCTGGCCGGGCAGATGTTGTTCTGCCCCTTTTAACGATCCTGTCATGTCCAACTAAAAATCCTTATATTCGCAAAAAAATTGTGGGCCACGCATGGGCAAAAAAACCCTATCCTATCTCTCAAGTTGGAGGACTGCACACGGTGTGCAAATTTGATTAAAATCGGTTAAGTTGTTTAGGAGTCTATCGCGGACAAACAACGTGACACGTAATTTATATATATATATATATATATATATTAAAACTAGCTTTCCAGGCAGACGTTGTTCTGCCCTTTTCAACGACAAATTGTAATGTCCTATTAAAAATCCTTAAATTCGCAAAAACAAATTGTGGGCAAAAAACTATCCTATCTCTCAAGTTGGACCAAACTACACACGGTGTACAAATTTGATTAAAATCGGTTAAGTAGTTTAGGAGTCCATCGCGGACAAACAACGTGACACTTAATTTATATATGTTAAGATAGACCAGAAAATGGCAGCGTGGTGAAGTTGCCCTAATGCCTATTGCCGGACTTGACATTTCTTCCAAATAATTTTTCTTTATTCTCAGATATGTGGGTTTCCTTACGATGTCTTCATTCACCTATTAAGTAACTACAGATTGTTTTATATTATCTTATAGGTATTGTCTGTTTTTATAATACTTTTTATAATAGTTGATTTTAATATAATAAGGAAATTAACTAAAAGATATCCATTTGATTACTAGTATTAAGTAAAACAATTAAGATTAATGTTATACTTAAAATTACGACCCGCTCCGCCTTCGCACGGGTAATTTCTGGATCTCGACAACAGCGCCACCTACCCGGTTCAAATGTGAATATAAACCACCTAAGCATCCAATCAAACACACAAAACATTATCAAAATCGGTTGGAAAGTTTCAAAGTATATAACGGACATAGGTAGAAACATTTGTTGTGTTTTATATAGATAAATAGATAGAGAAATTTATTTTGATTCCATGTAACTTGACATATATAAACAATTAAGGATATAAACATAATCTAATTAAAAATACCTGCTTACATCTTCAAGATTATGCAGCACTAGATTGAATTTATAATCATAAATATATCTTTAAACAATAAGCTAGTAGGTATTAAATTCTTCATAGTAAATTATAATTACATAGGCGGGAAACTCGGCAGCGAGCGCAAGCATCTATTTCGTGATTATAATGTTGCCTAACGTAATAATAAATCTAAAAAGATTTTGTCAGGCGGTGTTTTATTCTAACACCATTGTCAAGCAAGCAAAATGTTAGGTCCATTTCATAATTAATCGGTCCGCGACTTTTTTTTCTCCAGTTATTTAGAAAGTTAAAACTAGGACAACCATTATTTATGACTAGCAACACGCTCTGGCTTCGTCTGGATAGGATATATTAATGTGGCGTTATACAGATTGAATAAAATAAAAGATTATTAATTATGACAAATTATGTTTTTTTTTTAAATCTTTCGTCGTTTTTTACATAAAATATAGTCCACATCCCTCTTGGAATTTTAGACTTTATAGCATGTAAATAAGAGTGAGTTATTAAGTTAAGTTAAAGTTTAAGTTAGTTGAAAATTACAAGCAGACATTTCAATTTTATTTATATATAGGTACTTATATATGTATCGACCAGCAACCCGCTCTGGCTAGGTCCTAGCCTAGGTAGGAATTTTTTAGATTTAACTTCATCAAGGATCATTTAGTTAAAATAAAAACAATTTTTTGGATAAAATATAGTTTAGATCACTCCTGGTATTGCTCTGTATCTGTTCGTGTAGGTTCATGACAATCAGTACTGCTTTTACTAAGATTAGCCTGCGCAGACAGACGCACACGCAAAAAAATTATAGTTGGTTATTCATATCATAATGGCATGTAAATTACTACAATAGTTTCTGGGTACTCATTAAGTAAATATGGAAATATGAACCTTATATTAAGCTTGGATATTTAAAAAAAAACTAAGTGCATGTGTCATATGCTTCAAACACGACTGCTATCCTTCTGTTAAGAACATAAGCAAGATGTCTGTATATACTCCATAAGTCATGAAGTGTATAGAGTATTTTTAGACTTAATGGCTTATTACAGAAAAGAAGGCATACATATAGAAAAATCTTGTATTCAAAGCATATAAGATTTTCTTTAAATTTCTACAAAATGATGCCCTTATTCCAAGTTTGCATAGCATATCTTGCTCTTCCATTCGTATATATTAACCGTCATCTATTCACTCACTCCTTGCTTACGCCTATCATCCCTAACACAGTGCGTCCACCTCGTTCTACTCTATGCGTCCACTTTGAAATACGGTGCAGTTATACGGTGTGGTAAATCCACAAATAATTGTTTCTAACGCGGTGTTTTCATTTTAATTGAATATTAGTGTAAATATTTTGGTATATATTTATTTGAACAAATAATAAACAATTACGTAATTCCATTTTCATAGTCTTTGCGTGAATTCCTGGAATTTCGAATGTGCTAGTATCTTAATATACACATAAACTCCAATTAATTTAGATGAATGATAGTTCACATTTCACACCTGTAATAAGGGACTCATTTTCAACATTATTTACGTGGTAAAGCTACACTACAGCCTACTCGTAATATAGCTGAAGCACAAATGGATTGGCTAGACCGGGGAAAAATTACGACCACAAACAAGACCAGAGTAAACTAGCAGCAATATCTGTGTCTGTTGTGCGTAACGAGAACCAGAGACCTTTTATTCAAGTAACGAAACCCTTAGGCCTTTGGAATAACAACCTTTTTGAATTTAGTAAATCGCACTGTTATGGTGAACCGCCAAGCATTCAGGTGGTGTGGATGATATTGTGAGTTTTGTCCCGATGTGCGCTGGTGGAATTTTTCGGCTGGAATTTCTGAACAAGCAATCCGAAAAAAAATTCTGATTACTATCCGTGGAAAATGCGCAAGAAAATGCAATGGGACAAATGCAAATCAGTCCCTGAACACAAACAGAAATATAAATAGAGAAAAGGGAAGGACTAAAAGTTTCGTTTCCAATATACTTGTCAATCGCGACAAAAATCTAGGCTGTGACAAAATCTGTGGGCGGAGGCCTGTTTTCAGCTGTGGAATGTAATTAATGATAATGGTGAGCTACTAATCTTTGCTACTCTTTATATTTGCGAAAGAATGAAAACAAAAATGTAATATCTCCGAAAATATGAACGAAGTAACAACTGTGTAATAGCACCATTAAAGTAAAAATGTGTAGTCTACATATGTATGTAAACTACAACTTTATTAATGCTGGGTAAAGGCAGCAGAAAGTTTTGGACCGTTTTGTGACTGAAAGACAGGCACTGGAAATTTATGACTCCTTTAAATTGGCGTATGCATCACGAAAGGCGAAGCAAACCGTTTTAATGCGTGCGATATTCCACGAACACCAGACTCGTCAACCGTCTAGATGTTCGATGTGGAGGGAGCAAATAATTCGGTTAATTCCTGCGACACACTCCGGAAATTTACTATAGAATATTGAGCGGCTTATAATATTGTTTTTAACTGAATTAGAGTTACTACACAGATTACCCAGCAGTAATCTGTGGGTTACAATTAAGTAACCCACAGATTCGCAGTCCCTTAGCACACTCGTTCTGCAGGTTCAACTTTGCTAAATACCCTATTTACTTGTGACTACTTTTGCATGGACTCAATAAGCCGTTAATATTGGAGGTCCGGAGAAACGTCAATGCCTAACTTCTGAAGGTGATACCCCAAAGATACGAGCCATGGTGAGAAAGCTCCTTTGTTTTTTGTTTTTGTGTTTTAGAGGCATTTAACATCACAAGATCTCATCGCCCCATTTGGAGACTACTAGCAGTAAGAGATTTACCTGATCAACCATATCACGACTGTACCAAACATTTGTTTGGTCTACTCCATTTGTATTTGCCTACCCATAGATACGGGGAAAGGCAGATCAATAATATTGAACAAGAAGAGAGTAGCGAAAAGAACGAACTCTTGAGGGATTCCGGAGTTCGTTATCATATAGTCGAACCAGCAGTTTATTTACAAAGTATTTACCCAGTCAGACCAGAGGATAAAGCCTTAAGCTGGAATTTTACCCGACAAACTAGCGTACCAAACCCTGTTAAAGACCTTCGAGGAATTAAAATAAACCGCAAGTATTTACCATTTGTCCCCTCACTTGGCCTGTTTTAGTGAAACATGTATAGCAGTCACTGCACGAGTCATAATGCTCTAGGCGTGTTGTGAGGGAGGGCTTGCAATATACTCGTACGCTCCATAGTCTTTCACAGTATGGACGTAATTAAAATTGGCCGATAGTGGGTAAGATAAGCACGACAGCCTTTTTTGAGCCTAGGCTGCAACATTGGCAAGCCTCCAAGATTTGGGCACTAGTTCCGTCTTAAATGAGATGCGGTACAAGCATGTCAAATCAAAAAAAAAACAAATACAGGAGACAACTCAGGCGATGAGAGACAACTTTAATGACATTAAAAAAAAAAACAAATGGCGTTTGTGTTTTTTGCTATTTCAAACTGTAAAATCTAACACACTTTACTTACAACAAATCCTGCAATTATAAATGTTCACATGCTTCACATATATTGCACCACTTAACAACGTTGCTCGTAATGCCGCTCTGGGCCGTATTTAGTAGTAGCAAGAATACACCGTCAGTATTTACGAATTTTTGATCTTAAACAACGTGTTCCTAACACTATTTTATTTTTAAAATAAATTATATCTAATTTTTTATTAGTTCGTGATATCAAAAATATTAAAAAATATAAATATTTTCCGTGTATTTGGGGATGGTTTTGTCCATTTCTGAATCCTATAAGACAGCATATCTTCCCAGAGTCTTCTCCCTGAAACTTGTAGGCGGTGTTACGGTAACGGTAGTTCGGAATTCTGGGTGTCGTCCACCTGCTAAAAGCACGGATGTTCTACGCTCGGCAGCTTATGCTTGAAAAGTGGAAGAGCGACTAGTCTACTAGTGGGTAAGAAACAATACTGTCGAGACTGCTCGTCCGGTCCCGTCAGATTAAATGAACACGCGATACGAATCTTTGATCTTGCGGTTGGTGCATGTGATTTTTGGGAAGAGAGCCGACAGACGCCAAGTTATTTCCAAGAGGATTAACCGAGTTTTAAAGTGGTGTTAAATATTATCATTTAATTAATTTGGTATTTCCATAGTTTAGATTGAACAGTTTTTGTGATATAAATGAACGCAATGTTTAGACGCCGAGTGCCCCCACTGTCGCAGCGACGAGAAGACGGCGCACTATTTCCAAGAGGATTAACCGGGTTTTAAAGTGGTGTTAAATATTATCATTTAATTAGTTTGGTATTTCCATAGTTTAGATTGAACAGTTTTTGTGAAATAAATGAACGCAATGTTTAGACGCCGAGTGCCCCCACTGTCGCAGCGACGAGAAGACGGCGCACTATTTCCAAGAGGATTAACCGAGTTTTAAAGTGGTGTTAAATATTATCATTTAATTAATTTGGTATTTCCAAAGTTTAGATTGAACAGTTTTTGTGAAATAAATGAACGCAATGTTTAGACGCCGAGTGCCCCCACTGTCGCAGCGACGAGAAGACGGCGCACTATTTCCAAGAGGATTAACCGAGTTTTAAAGTGGTGTTAAATATTATCATTTAATTAATTTGGTATTTACATAGTTTAGATTGAACAGTTTTTGTGAAATAAATGAACGCAATGTTTAGACGCCGAGTGCCCCCACTGTCGCAGCGACGAGAAGACGGCGCACTATTTCCAAGAGGATTAACCGGGTTTTAAAGTGGTGTTAAATATTATCATTTAATTAGTTTGGTATTCCCATAGCTTAGATTGCATAGTTTTTGTGAAACAAATGAACGCAATGTTAAGATGACGAGTGCCTCACTGTCGCAGCGACGAGAAGACGGCGCACTATTTCCAAGAGGATTAACCGGGTCTTAAAGTGTTTTAAAGTGGTGTTAAATATTATCATTTAATTAATTTGGTATTCCCATAGTTTAGATTGAATATGGTTTGTGAAATAAATGAACACAATGTTTATTTTCACCCCGTACGTATATTGTAATATAAAGTAGGTACAATAAATACTGATCGCGCCATTGTAATATAAATAGATAACTCCGCGTATTTTTTCTATTAAATGTTACTATGGGCACCTATATGTTAATATTTAAGTTTTATGTATGTTAGTTTTTATAAACAAGTCTTTGTTTCTTTCTTTGCTGTAATTATGTTATATTTCATGACAATAATGTGATTTCACCGCTTAATATAAACTATTATTTTTCTAAGTATTAGTAGATTAACAATTTTCACATTAGACAAACAAAATTTTAATTTATAACGACGAAGAGAAATATCTTATTTCACCTCATTTCTTCGCCTTTTACCTCATTCAATTGTATTTGATTTCATGACATCAATTAGTTTAGGACAAACCGCGGCACATACACACGAAGCTCTTTTTGCTTATTTGTGAACATGTACTAATCCGAAGGGAATAAATCTGGACTATAGAAAAGGTGTTTCAATGTTTCGAAGTCGCACATATGTAAGGAAGCCATCGTAATATGATTCTTGTGAACGGATGCGTTGTCGTGCAAAAGGAGCACGCCTCGCTACACATGTCCAAAAAATCACGCGAACAATTGACCCGTTGCTGTTTCTGATGCAGTGGGAAAATTCTTCATTCGTCTTGCACTGACCTTATGGTCATGAAGAATTTTAAAACGGTCGTAAATGATACTCCAGTCATTTTTGCGATCTGTTTTTTCTTCAGACGTGCATCTTCAAGAACAAATTTTTCAACTTGTTTAGTCTGAAGAAGTTTTCTTTATCGGTCGGACTCGTCTTCAATGAAATGAAATGAATGATTTTCTATTCAATTAAATGGATAATTACCTCCTTAATACTGATTGAAAGTTATTTTTTACTAACCACTGGTTCGGAAAATACGTCTGTCCTCGGAAGAACCAGCAAGAAATCAAGCGGAACATTTTTTTAAACATATCTCACTTTACAATAATTTTGTTTGTGCAATTTTTAAATGTTTTTTTTTCTTTTAAATAGAATAAGGGTGACAAACGAGCACACAGTCCGCTCGATGTAAGTAGATGCTGTGGCCCATAAACCTTTTTTTCCCCAACTTACTAATCCGTTGGTATATATCGGTCATTCTGGGTCTACTGCGGATATCCTCATTTCTAACTTAAGCCCCGAACACAGCCCTCTCCATAGCTAGCTGAGCGACCTTCAGTGTCCTCATACGGCCAGCAGTGAAGGACACATCTCAGATTCATAAGTCATCACTGGCAACACGCACTGGTTGGAAAATCTTGTTTTCAGGTTTTGAGGTCTACCTGACGAGAAGATGTGACGTAATTTCCCTAACGCTGCCTAGCAGAGTTGAATCCGTCGAAAAAGCTATGCCACTTCGAATCGTTTTTCCAGGGCAAGAGACCTCGTAAATAGATGACATTTCTTCCTTAATCAAGGTACATTAATCATCACGTACTGAAACTCAATTTTCTCGATAGTATTCACTTCCCAATTGACTTGTTTATCCTGAGATATTTCAAAGGTTATTGAACCGACCTGGATAAAGATTACTATTTATAGTTGTATTGAGTCACCAAGTAGTGAAAGTTAAAAAAAATCTCCCATCCCCTCACTAACTCTTCCATTCTGCGAACATTTTAACTCACCCTCGTATTTCGTATCTTTGAAATTCTGATTTTAAAATAATGTAAGTAGTTATATTTTAATAGTTTTCTAAAGAACGTAGGTAGTCACGTAATTTATAGAGTTTATTGGAGTTTACTCCTTAAGAATCGTTTCATATACAGCGCATGGTATGAAAAATAGATAGGTAGTATAATCAACCGTTAGCAAAAAGTGAAGATGTTTGCCCTTCCACAACATACTCGCGCATCTCATATCACGTAATGGATAATGTAATTTAAGTCATATATTTGAATGTGCTATAATTAAGTGGTTCAATATCGGGTTTCTTTTACTTCTCCTATCGCCTAATGTGTATACTTTAAAATAATCGTTTTCTGGCGTAAAATACAGTTACGCAACAAAGCTGACATCCTCAATTTTCTATTTAAAAACATATTCATGAAAATTTTATTGATTTATTTGCCTACCTAGCTAATACTCTGCGAGATTTTTGTCGGAATTTCAGACAGTAAGCAATATTTATGCAAAAGAGAATTTTTTTGTTAGTTGACTCTGGTTGCATGTTGATAGTTTCCGTGCTTCTGAAACTGTATTGATATTCTGCCTACAATTTTTAGGAAAAAGAGAACAAAATATTACAGTTCTGCAGAATATATTTTCGCAAATGTGCGCAGAAACTCTATCATTGGATAACAAGGATCACAGCGTATTTCCCGTTGTGGATATACCAAGCGATCATACGAAGCGATTTGCTTTGTAGTTTGTAATTCGCAATGCGTACAAAATTTTATTATAATTACTGGAACAATTTGCCATTTACCAGCACATTAGTCTGTGATTTTTATATAACATTTCGATAATACATTTTACAAAAGGCGTATGAAGTTATGATTCGAAGATTTTTTTGTGAATCCGCGAGATGCTATGCCCATGCTCACCGCTTATGTATTTCCCACGACTTCGTCCGAGTAGTAGTCGAAATTAATGTTTTTGCTGCTGCATCCCAAAATTGATTGTTATCATTTCAAGAAGTTACTGTGTACATATATTTTGTGTAGAGTTCAAATTGCTTATGCTATTACTCATATAATATAGCTTTACATTAATTACTAAGGCGGGTAAACTTTAGAAGTTTTAAATAACAGCTTACTGAAATATCGATGAGGATGATGTAATGAAAGAAATGGCACGTTTATATATATATATATATATATATATATATATATATATATATATATATATATATTATTTTTTTAATTTTTAAATTTTTTTTTTCAAATTCATTTATTTATTTGTGAATACAGTAAGTTAGGTGTTATAAATATTTACAGTAGGTACCGTGTATTCTACCACAGTGTGGTGTACAAATATATTTCTTCACGTTAGAGCCAATAACAGCAAAATGGAATACTTTTAAAATTGATTGCAAATTATAAAAAAACAATAATCATATTTGTAGGTGGTATTAAATATTCACAAAAATGTTATATATTATAAGTGAAAAGCGTCTTGCAATAATACCCATGACAAATAACACATTTCGTAATGGAGCCTTTACGTCTATATTGAAGAAAAAAAAAGAAAAAGGTGATATATATATATATATATATATATATATATATATATATATATATATATATATATATATATATATATATATTGACTTATACTATCAGATTCTTATTTTTGTGATAGCATTGTCCTCTCACATATATAACCATTCTTTATTATGGATATTATTAATTGAACTTTTGAAAACGTTTGCAATAAGTTCGTCTTCTGTCACCACACACAATATACATGAATGCTTTCGCAATTCTAAAATGAAATAATTTTTTACATATGCCAGATTGGAATAACTAACTGAACTAAAAAATCTTAATAATTTAACTTTTTATAGATTAAAACTATGTATGACCTGACCTGACCTGACTACATAATTAAAGAAAAAGTTATAAAATGTCACATTAAAACATCTTTTAATTTATTAGAATAGTGAGAGCTTTGTTACATACAATTTCAAGCATTTCACTTTATTCTTTATCATTAAACTATTAAGTAGGCAATCGTAATATTTACGTTATAGATAGATAGATTAATTAAACTATCAAAATAATAAAAGGCGGGGTTTTTATAAATTATTTATATGCATTAAATGATTTATGTATTAGTTACAGAAGGTAGTCAGATAAAAAGTAGCCTATGTGTTTTCCAGGATAATCTAGTTTCCAGCAGGACTTTACAAATTTCACGAAATAACGTCCCATAGTTTATTAGTTAATCGTGAATACACAGTCATATAGGCAAAGAGAAAAAATCTTAAAGCGATTATTTTTGCTTCAGCATCCTTTATTTAAGCTCAAGGTTGCTCAGAAGCTTAAGGTCGCTCAGTAGCTATAGAGAGATAGACTTAGAAATAACAATATCCGTAGTAGTACGAGAGTGACCAACATAGACCAATGGATTAGCAAGCTGAAGTCAAAGATTTATATAGTTAATCTGTGGCTGAAGTGGCAATAGGTCGGCCTATAATGTGCGGCGCAAGGCAGGAAATTAAAATCACTGGTGCAGTAAAACAATTCTCTCATTATTGAACGGAAGGAGACATATATAGTATGTATGACGCAGGTACATAGGTATGTTCGTGTTACATGATTCCAAGAAGAGACACGTGAATGGTGTCTTCTTCTATAATTATAATATGATGTTACTGAAGTAATTAAATATTATTTCTACATTTCATGAAGACACGTGTACTCTATATATGGAGGTTACCATTTAATATTTTAGTTACATTGTTTCTTCATAGCACCTACACTACATATAGAGATACACTACATATAGAGATACACTGCATATAGAGATACACTACACATACATATAGTTTGGAGAACCGAAAACCGATGGCAAAGAAAGGTTCTCGAGTGGCAGCCTCTTACCGGTAGGCGAAGTGTAGGGCGACCGCCTCTAGATGGAGCGACGACCTGGTAAGATATGGAGGAAGTCGATGGATGCAGGTGACTCAGGAACGTGTTTTGGGGTATTCCTTGAGTGAGGCCTATGTTCAGTAGTGAACTTCGGAAAGGCTGTAATAATGATGATGATGGTCCATTATTTAGTCCCCAGACTTGTTTTTGCTAGAAACTGTTATAATTAAAGACACAACTTTAATGAAGATTAATTATATTATGTACTAGCGATCCGTTCCGGCTTATCCATTTATCCAAACCATCCCGGGAGCCACTTAACCGCATTCAAAAAATTTCAACAAAATCGTTAGAGCCGTTTTCGAGTTTCAGCCAGACTTGGATAGTAATTGATTTTTAAATAAAGAGACAGATAGCCTAAAATGGGAAAGCAGCTAAATCAGGCTAGAGAATATTATTTCGGCTTGGTTGTCAAATTAAAAATATAAATTAACCTTACAGCTGGGTTACAAGGCACAGCGGATTGCAGTTAGTTACACTTAAGTGTATTATCTGTTACAGGATTAACTAATTATTTTTCTACATCCCGTAGATATCTACTGTCTCCGGTAAAGAGCACCCTTATTGTACGTTTGGTAGATGCTGCTCCTCGTACCGGTCTGGTGAACTGTGATCGCAAAATGACTAACAGGGTTAACAAAAAATATTTATCTGATACCTAGCTGAAAAGATTTATAAAGTAATCATTATTTCAAACTATTTATTTCATACTTTTAAGTGTATTATTACATTAAAATAACGCTCAATCTTTTTGTGGTAAGATTATGCGCGCTTTCGATTAAGCTCACAATAATTCTTTGTCTGGTAGTAGGCCATTTCCCATCCTAAACTTTTCCACGGTATAGTATACTTTTGGAATGTTTTTAATTTGTCCAGTTATTTTGTTTTCTAATTGTTTGGCTATTTCCTTAGGAAGAATGCTTGGAAAGGCGTACGTACCATAGCAGGCGTACCATACCCTTTTACCGTATTCATTATTCACTTTTCACAGTTTTTACAGAGGTAAGTACGACGGGTTGCAAGGTCTAGTGCTTTTTGTAATTGACTCATATTATGTTCACAGTAATCAGAGGCAACCAATAGTTTCGCTTTATCAAATTATGACTTTTCATTTACGATGTTAGAATATTGCAATAATATATCATAATCGGGTATTATCTTTGATATTCGCGTCTGTATATGGTAGATTTTTGAAGCTAGGTTATATAAGTTCTTCCATAACTGTTTTATTATATAGAAGAGTGATAACCGAGCATACGGCTCACCTGATAGTGTAAGTGATTACCGGCGCCTATGAACAACTTCAAGACCAGGGTAATCGCAGATGCGTTGCCAACCTTTTAAAAATGAGTAGGCTCTTTTCTTGAAGGTCCCTAATTCGTATCGGTGCGGAAAAATCTCTGGTGATGGTCGATTGCATAAGGAAGTTGCGTAAAGAACAAAAGTTCTTTAAAATAACACAGTGGTGGACCACCAGTCGTCCAGATGGTATAGAAGATGGTATCGCGAGTTTTATCGCGATATGCGATGGTGTAAATGTGAGGCTGGAATTAGTCCGAACAAATGTTCAGAGCACTCTTCGTGGTTAATGCGATAAAATACACAAAGACATGCAACATCTCTTCGCAGTGCCAGTAAGTCAAGCCGATTGGAAAATCATTATTTATATAATTCTGTTATCAATTATGCAGTAATTCGGAGTCGGCTAACGCCATATACATATATCTCAAGGTCCAGTAAGGCAATTTGTGCTTCAATATGCGCAATATTTCCATTATAGCCCTAAGCTTTGTGCACGCAAAGTCCACATGTGAGCCCCAGTTAAATTTATGGTCAGTCTTAAGACCTAGGTACACAAGTTCTTTAATATTTACAATCGGCTGACAGTCACAGACGTTCATGCACCGACGCATACACTTGTGTTCATCAGCCACAACCTTTGATGTATCTGGTGTTTTAAGTACGGTGAACGGTGAATGTACGTGAATTTAGTTTTTTAATAATTTATTGTTAAACCAACCTCGTGTACTCATTTATATAACAGGTTAAGCTCAGTTTGCATCAGCTTCTCCGCAGTACTTAGATCCCTGAGGCTGTGATAAGACACCTGTCGTCAGCGAATTGGTATACAGAGGCATCACGGGATGAATTACACATATAGTTGACGTATAGAAGTTAGTCGGACCGAGAATCGAACCTTGAGCCGTTACATAATGGGTCTGAACTCTGTCGTTGTGAGCCCTCGCTATGCTAACCCCATTCTACCTAGGTTTGTGATAATTTTTGAACCATACCAACATTGTGCTGCATTTTTGAGTAAAGTACCTCATTATGTTATATGTTTTTTGTTTTAAGGTGATCATTGATTTCATCTGTAAATAGCAATTCCGTGGTACTTTTATTTTTCTGAAATCCAAATTAAATTCAGCTATAAAACGACATTCTCTTAAATATAAGTACGATTGGTTTCATCAATCTATTTACATCTTTGGAAATACAAGTATTAAATGAAATGTTATTACTAACGGTCACAATACATTATAATAACAGTGTCAATAAAAACATTAGTGGGAGTACAACGAACGAACTAGTCGTAATGTTTCCTTCTGCTTTGGTTTCGTGAATTTCAAAGTGGGAGTGAAACTAACGTAGAAACTATTGAACTGCAGACGATGAGAGAAACTGATACACCTTTACATATAATCGAGATTTGTGGGTATTGTATTTACTAGATATGTAATGTTTAGGTAACCACATAATTTGAAAAAGCCTTGGTATCTTATTTTCTACAAATACTATAAATGTTGAATGTTTGTATGTGTATATCTGTATAATAACGAGTATTTAAATTAGTTATATTTGTTCGTTCAATAATTGCAATTGGAAATCAGTTAGGCAATATAATTAAATGAAAATAAGTAACGCAGGATAAACACAGTATCTGTTGTACGAAATTACACCGTAGATGTTGCTATGTATATTGTAAATCACCACAACAGTTTTTATTGTAAATGGTTAAAGCTCAGAACACACAGAGAGGCGTTCTAAAGAAGTTCAAAGGCGAAGTTTTTGGGATAGGAATTCTGCCATTACTATTTAATTCTGCTGTTACACAGATACCGGTCGGAAATTACCACAAACGGCCATGGAGCGCCAAAAGTATCAGGTACTAGAACAAACTTGAAGGTGGACACCATGTGGACCGAAGGCGACGTTGCAAAGGGCATTATGAGGACGCAGCCTTGTCTATTGCTATGTAAATGCAACTGGCCACACAGAGCGGGAGCGTAGTAACACGCTCTGAAGGCTTGCGTTAGCGGACTTACACCAGCTGCTTGATGTAAAATGAAGATGATTGGTCTTTCAATCTATTTGTAAAACAAAACGTGATCATCGTCGTGCCAACCTTCTATTTCACCGCAGATTTGGAGCCAGACGTTTGTTAGGCACTTACCGGAATATGTTCGCTTCTCGCAGGTCCACTTAACTCGATATGAAGTTCGGTTGAAATTCACCTTTAAATATAAAATTTTCAAATGAACCAAAAAAAGCTCATGACGTACGTTGCATTGACTGCAGCTCGGTGACGTAAAAATTAGATCCATTGCGTAAAAGGTAAGAACTTTATCAGGAGAAGCCAAGGGTGAGTGTTCAAATCAGACATTCTTATAATATCTACCAAATCTATCGCTTAATTTAAAACAATTACCATTCCGATTATCATCGGCATTTTAATGACAACAAATCCTAGGGTCAAACCATTCAAGGTTTACGGTACGGTACGGTTACTGTAGCGGAATTACTTTTGCGTAATCACTTACTGTTGAATAAAAGGTGTGCATTATTGTTTAATAAAAGTTTAATTTAAAACATTGTACATATAAAGTTAGTAAAACTAAAATAAGGTGAAAATAACATTAATATTTTTCAACTTTCAATTTTATCACAATTAAAAATTTTCTGCTGTATAACCTTTCCAGTTGAAGGGCACTCTCCGCGCTCTTTATTCACCGCAATTTGACACAAACTTTTCAATACTCGGACGACCGTACGAAAGAAATTTGATTTATAACAGAAGTAGGAAAGTAAGTTAAATATTTATGTCACATTTCATATACCTAGTAAATTTTTTTCATTGCTATTTATATTGACTTTTTCTCGTTACAAGGAATACCATTCTGATTTATGAGAGAAAATATTTAAGATTAAAATCCAAATTATGTTGCTCAGAAACCAACACTAATCACTTGTCTTGTCTGTGAGATCGAATAACAAAATCTGTGTTAACGAGCTCGATAGACTGCAAAACCATTGGTTAACAACATTTTTTAATACTAGTTTCTATTTTATTAGAGGAAACAGCACTTTATAAAATTACACAATATTAACACAGAGCGCTTAAAATATAATAGTATTTAGTTAAATTAATGATTAACTTAGCTCCAAAGTGGCATATAAATTTTTTTCTGTTTTTGTTTGCTTTTTGGATGAGAAAAACTAAGCAACAGCTCATATGAGAGTCGCATGACTTGTTAAGATATTAGCTTTGTATGTTTCATTGATGTTCGTGTTGCTTAATGTGAATGTATGCTTTGATTTTTCTTTTTTTAATATTTTTTTTATAGAAGAGGGGGCAAACGAGCATGCGGCTCACCTGATGTTAAGTGACTACCGCCGCCCATGATCAACCGCAACACCAGTGGAATTGCAGGTGCGTTGCCGGCCCTTTAGAAAGGAGTAAGCTCTTTTCTTGAAAGTCCCTAGGTCGTATCGGTCCGGAAAAATCGCTGGTGGTAAACTATTCCACAGAGAGGTTGTACGCGGAAGAAAACTCCTCTTGAAACGTACAGTGGTGGACCGCCAAGCATCCAGATGGTGTGGATGGTATCGGTACGTTTGCCGCGTAGTGCGTTCACGAAATTTGGCGGCTGGGATTAATCCGAACAATTCCTCAGAGCACTCTCCATGGTATATGCGAAAGAAAATGCAAAGAGATGCAACATCTCTTCGTAGTGCCAGTGAATCGAGCCGATCGGAAAGCACTCGATCGTCGACGATTCGAGCCGCTCTGCGCTGGATGCGGTCAAGCGGGAGGAGCTGGTACTGGGGAGCCCCAGCCCAGAGATGGGAACAGTATTCCATATGCGGCCGAACCTGCGCCTTGTAAAGTTGCAGGCGGTGTGCCGGCATGAAATACTGTCCCGCTCTGCTGAGTACACCAAGCTTTTTAGAGGCCAATTTGGCCTTCTCTTCCAAGTGACCACGAAACTGCACGTCACTCGATATGTCGACGCCGAGGATTCCGATACTGGCTGAGGCAACAAGGGGAGTGCCTTGAAACTGAGGAGATACGACAAAGGGGTTCTTTTTAGCGGTTACCGCGCAAACTTGTGTCTTCTGGAGGTTAAACTGGACTAGATTTAGTCGCCCCCAATCCGAGACTCTGTTCAGCAAAGACTCGATAATAATTTGAATTTTATCGTTAGCTTAAATTAATTACAGTAATTCACTTACATCTGTTTTACTTTCAGCAAATAAACTTACGAGAATGAAAAAAAAATGAAAAGAGAACAATTACGAAAAAATATTTTTTCAAGGTTATAATCGTGTATCTCTTTTACTGTAAAGCTTAAAGCGAAGCTGAAAATAGGAATTGATAATTTTTAAGCGTTATAGAATACGTGTGAAATGTGAAATATACACATAATAATACATAGCGAACTATACAGTTTTGTTCAGACGAGATGGAATCTTTGTTTTCTTGGCTAGATATACTAGGTAATATATATATATATATATATATATATATATATATATATATATATATATATATATATATATATATATATATATATATATAAATAGGTTACTTCTACAAGCTACTAGATTACACAGTATTTTTATTGCCTAGTAATATATGGTCGTTTATTATCACGAGAGAATTCACAACTTTATATTATCTTGCGTGTGTTGTGAGAGCCGACTATTACAAATGCCAGAAAGATTTCATAATCTACGACAGACGGCAGCATACCAGACGTAAAATATTCAGATTTGCGATGAGAACCGTTGTTCAAAGAATGAGACGTGTAATACTGCGATTATAATATATTCGCCTGCCAGATAATAATGGCGAATTATTGTGGATAGAGCTCAGGTCCAGAAGTGGATTATTACGGTCTGCAAAAATATAAATACTTCATAATGATTAATAATAAACACGTGATCATCCTCGTAAAACAAAACGAGATCATCCTCGTGTCGTGGTAGCTCAGATGGTTAGCTCTCTCTGTAAATTTCACAGTACGCGAGCAAACGTAATTCGATCCCCACCGGTACCAAATAAATTGTTAATTTTCATTTTATATGCTGATTTACCACGTGCTCGGCGGTGAAGGATAACATCGTGAGAAAACCTGCACGTCTGAGAAATAAGAAAAAAATATTTCGAAGACATGTGAAGTTCATCAACACGAATTGGGGCAGCGCGGCGGACAATTCCTTGTCCTAAAACCCTCTCAAAAGTGAGCGGAAGATCTGCGCCCAGGCGAGGGACTTGTATATAGACTGTAACTTTTTATCTTTAATGATTAAGAAGTGTTCAAACTGCCAATATTAATAACAGATGCCAAGAAAGTTTTCACTTTGAGTTTTTTTTTTCTTATCTACGTGCTGTTAAAATGTACGATAGATTTCCTTGATATTAATATCTTGTAGCGATTATTGATTGAAAAATTGAAAATTTCTTTCAATCCAAAGCTTTACGCTAATAACAAAATGGCTTTGTGGTTTTGTGCGAGTTTTGCAAATTTTGTATAGAATGTCACCCTTTTCTAAAAAAAAGAATTGCTGAGCATACGGTCCACCTTTATTCACACACCCCACATTTGTTCTCTATTAAAAATCAAAATGCAGATGCGTTGTCACCCCTGAGGACCGAGACAAAAGGCCTCATTTCCATTACCTAAAAATGGTCTCCGGTTCTCCACATTCACAAAAAAACATTACTATGCTGGTATTTTACGCTTGTATCCTGTGAGAGAATGGAACTACCCTGGTCGATCAGACCCACTCCTACTACAACGTTATTATAGCTGTAACTTGGCTCTACCACGTAACATTTTTTGAGTAAAGAGTTAAAAGTAGCACAACACATTTTTTAAATTGTCTTGGGAATTGTAAAATGTAATCGTTTTCACTAAGCGCTTTGTCATCTATTTAATACCTAGTAGCTTATTGCTAAAAGGTGTAAGCAGGTATTTTTTAGATTAAATTATCTTTATATCCTTAATAGTTTATATATGTGAAGTTTATATATGGAATCAAAATAAAAATAAACTATTTTCGTTCGCAAACAGCAGTAACAGCAGAAAATGTGTGGACTACAGAAATGTTGGTGCGAGAAGACACACGAATCACATATACGGACATTGAAACGATTGTAGGCATTAGTTCGGGGAGCATTTATACCATCCTCCGTCAATATCTTGGCGTGAGGAAGCTTTGTTATCGATGGATCCCTCATTTGCTCTCCGAAGGCGAAAAACAGACACGTGTGGAATGTTTCAGAAATCATTACTGGTGACGAGACATGTATCTATCAATATGATCCGGAAAATAAAAGGCGGTCATCGGTATGGGTCTACTCAGAAGGACAGTTACCGACAAAACTGCTAAGACCTCGCAACGTCGGCAAAAATGGTGGCTAGTTTTTTTTCGCGGAGCAGGTATTTGTCGACGTAAATGCTGGAAAACTTACTGAAGTTGTTGTTGTTGTACTGAAGGTGACTGCAACTCTGAGTGGTATACTACGGTTGTATTACCTAAAGCTTTTCAAGCTGTACGGGGGAGAAGATCAAAGACCTGGCTTCGGAGAATCATGCTTTATCACGATAACGCCTCTTCACACACCTTCCTTAGAACAAAAGCATTTATTGACACTCTAAGTCACCCACCCTACAGCCCTGACTTAGCTTCTTGTCACTTTTTTGTTCCCAAGAGTCAAAGAAAAATAGAAGGCAAGTTTTTTTCAAGCGCCGAAGAAGCCGTGGCTGCCTACGAAGAATTTGCACAATTCTTCATGACCATCTTGCACTGACTTTAGTCATGGCAAGATGGTCATGAAAATTTTTGAAAATGGTTGTGTCTGATACTCCAACCATTTCCGCGAGCTGTTTTTCTTTAGGCGGGCTGTTTTATCTTCTAATATTAATTTTTCGACTTTTTGAATAATTTCCGAAGTGGTCACTTCGATCGGCCTTTCTGGCCGTGGGTCGTCTTCAAGTGACTCTCTGCCTTGTTTAAAAAGGGTATGCCACTTGTAAACCGTAGTTTTACTTGGAAAAGAGTCCCCGTAAACGGATGACATCTCTTCCAGTATAGTCTGAACTTATTTCCGCGCCGGCACCGAACTCGATTTTCTACATATTTCATAATTTCTTCCCGATTGACTTGTTTGGTGGACGATAACTCAAAGACTATTGATCTAATTACAGTAAAAACCGGTATTTGTACTAATAGTGAGTTGCTTAATTAGCACGTAATTCAGCGACGTCCCCACTTATTACCTAGCTACCCATTCCACGAACTTAAAAACGCACCTACATAAGTAGACAATTTAGATTAAATTAGATATTGAATGGCAATTAATATGGATGTGGGTACTAAGATTAACATATTTATTACATTTTAGTCATTTTTGGGTCATCAAAACAATTAAATAATATCGAGTGCATGTTTTCGTTACTTCACCTAACAAGAGGCCAACATACACTTCACTTTCGGGCTGTGAGTTTGATATTCAAGAACCCTTCTTCCTCATTAGTTGTTATACTTCTATATATGGCCGGCCCTTACGGCTCACTGATATGTTGGGCAATCTCAATTACTCTCATTCTGTTGCGGATATCCTCGTTACTGGGATAGCTAACCGAGCGATGTGCTACCTACTCAATACCTCGCTGCATAAATTTTACTTCATCAAACGAACTGCAGTGGAGAACCGCGACGCGGTACTATACTAGACAATATTTTGTCATGGGAAAAGTTTCTAAAAATCATTCAAAAACTATCTCAAAAGCATGTCATAAAACGAGATGAAAATTAATCCCACGTAAATACATAATTATGAATATGAAGAAAAGAATGAGATCAACTTGTGAAGTTAGGGACTGCCAAGAACTTTAAAATGTGGAAAAGCGGTGATATAAAAGAATAGTTAAATATGAGAGTGATAATTACAGCCAAAGTTGCCACACTTGGCAAATGGGTTGATGGTTGTTTTCTACATATTGTCTACACACATGGTCAAGAGATAATGGTGTTTTACTTGTTTTTGAACCACGAAGTTGTCGCAATTTTGATTTTACGAATATTAGGAGATGTGAACAGGAAAATCATTGAGCTTTCAAGGAGAATTTATATAGGATTTAAGATAAGATCTAAAAGCTGTATTTAGGGATTTGAGAAAGGTTAATCGGTTATAGAGGTACGAAGGCGAGTTCGGACGGTGTAGAATGTTAAAGAGAAGACAAAGGATTCGAGTGTTCCTGCGAATTCAGATTAGCTGCCACTTAAGCTGCTTTCTGTATTATGTTGTTCCTATTTCTGTATATATAATAATATATATTTCATAAAAAGAACAAGAATAATATTATATATATTATTCCTGTTATTTTTAAGAAATCTTTTTTTTCGACTATATTACATTATATCGATTTTGTAATAATGTGCAAATTTCAAATTACTTAATTTTTTTTAAATAATAAATTTATATGCAAATTGTAATTGGTAAAGTAACATTTAAAGAAAGGGCACTTGTAACGCTCTTGTGAGAATTTGTGTCAAGTATTCCGAGGTTTGTGGCTATTTCGGTTTTATATACATGTATAAACCACTAACTTTTTAACGCGGGGTCGCTCGTACAGGTTTGGGCAACATCTTTAGTATTCCGTACAAAATTTTTGAAAAACGAAACATTTATGAACTAAATTATGATACAAGTTTCTTGTAAAGACTACTTTACATGAGTGATTGACATTAAGCTTTATTATAATACATAGTTACCCAAACACGGACGCGAATTTAAAAATAAGAATTTTCTACCTCAGTGATTAGTTTTAAGGAGTAAAAAAGAAGAAAAGAATATTTTTATGGCATGTTGGTTGTGAAATAAAAGCTCTTTAGAGCTCTAAAAAATGTAAATCATTATCATGTGTATATTTTTAATTTACTCTCATGGAATTCCAAACAGATTGACAATAAACTAAAATAAACCACGATATGCATGTAAAGAAAGATATGAATTAAACAAGTTTTTCTACACAAATTTAAATAACACTAGTTTTTACGGGTTTTATCAGACCCATACTCACAGTGGGACTGAGGTGTTTGAAGTATCAATGTTAGATACCACAGCTACCTTCAGATTAATTTATTTTTAATTTTTGGTACGATCTACCTAGTAGTTATAGTATCTTGAAGTCTTGCAGTTGTATGCTTGGGTTGGGATTCAATTTTGTTAATTATAGCATCCAAATCAGATTGTACACCCAGCTATTATCTCTATTGAAATAAGGATATTTTTATTTTAATAGCCCTTTAAATAATCCTTGAAAAGAATCGGTGCTCTTTAGCGAGGATTTGTGGTCTATAAAGTCTGATGTAGGGACCGGGGCGATGCTGTACGTACTGACTGCACACTGATACTGACATTCCGGAGGGTCAGTTCTTTATGTCAGTTACGTATTCTTTTACGCGTCTTTTTATTGACCTTTTGGTTTATTCTATGTAAGAGAGACCACTTTCAAAATCAAACTTAATCAAACATCTTACAGAGGGATATTACACTTGACTGATGGTAAAAACTGACCAATCTTCTTTGGCGGCTTGAAGTATTTTCAATGGAAGCACATTGGATATCGATATATCACGAATGAAATTTAGAATGTCGACGATATATATATATATATATATATATATATATATATATATATATATATATATATATATATATATATAGGCGATATATATATATGTATTTCGGGTATAGAGTCGGTGAAGGGACCACTCTATTTTCGTCGTTACAGGCAAATACGTTACACGTACACATGTATAGTTTATGTTCATTTATTATTGAAAATATTTGCACACATTCACTGGTACAGTTCAAAATCTACTCAGAATATCACTTTGTAACTGAACCTTAAATTTAACTCCGGAACGTACACGCACGCTTTCCTACCTACTTAGCTGATATCTATAAACAAAAGGTAAAAGTCTCCACACTAGCTAACCATCTATGTGGATGTAAATAAAAGATAAGAAATTTGTAAAACAAAAGAAGTTTGTGAAAGAAAAAAACTTTGTGTCTTTGGCGGCCCACTCCGGTTGCAATATCTGCATGGGATTTCTCGGAATTTGTTACACCCGAAACAGTCGCTACACCCGAACTCGGCGTTACATCCAAAGTCGCATATAGAATTTTGTACTAAAGTATGCTTTAAATTCGAACTACATGCATTTTGTATTAAATTTTTGCTTTAGATTTAACGTCCCTGTAGGTAAACGGTCGCTACAACGAAGTTCGTAATAAATAAAATCCACTGTATATATTATTACTATCGATATTTTTACCCAAGCCTAGCGACGAGCTGCAGATCGCACTTTCATAAGTGTAGGATTATTTCATAACCCACTAACAGTTGAATACATCTACGTAGTAAACAAATATATTGTAATTGGTTGATATAACCAGCGTTTATTTATAAAAACAATTTCAGATAATAATTGGGTGCACCCAAAGAGCCTTCTCGTGTGTAACCTATATTATATTATAGACAGGTACAAAATGATACGACTCGCACCTATGCCTATATATATGGCGTAATTTTATTTTTTGATTCGCCTGATGCATGCAGTTTGGAGCCGTCTGTATGAGTATTTTTTCTATACAAAGTGCAGCTCAAGTTGTTACCAAAATTCCGATTAATACGTCTAGAAAAGCTAATGAATCATTTACCTCTAACTTCACCGTGAACTGAATTTTTGAATTTATGGAGTTATGATGGTCTCAAAATGCAGTTACTTTATCTAAATTGAGAGAATTGTGAAAGTATCGTCTATGTACTTTACAAACTAAAGTTGTTCAAAACGACTATGAATAAACAGCACGCTAGACTATAAACTAAAAATTTCTAGCGCGCTATTAAATACGCTATGTTATAGTGCGCTATTTATAAAAAAGTGTGTAGGAGGCCGGCAAGCTCGTTAAGTTTAACAGCACGCTATATCTTGGAGCACGCTACATTACATGTCATTCATTGGATAGACCGCGTGCTATATAAGAACATTGTTTAGTAATAAGTCGCATTTTAGAATAAAATAAAATAAAGTGGTAAAGAAAAATTAAAGAACGCTTTTTCATACTTTTCAGGCTTACGACTTTTTATATTCCTAAAAATATTTTTAAGGACTGTATGTACTTTTTAAAACAAAATATAATTAATCATTTTTTATTATAATTGATGTAAACGTTATTTTAACCTTAATATAAATTATAAATCAAAGGTGTATTTAAAAGTTTATTGATTGTATATACAAAAATCAACTATTTACAAACACTATTATATACACTTTTGTATCTATATTTTATTTACATTTAAAATATTAGTTAGACTTCTTTTGTAGCAGACAACTATGTCCTTCGATCACTTATAAATATACAGTATACACTAACTAAATAACGTCTAACACTAAATTAGTTTTACAGTAAAAACCGGTATTTGTACTAATAGTGAGTTGCTTAATTAGCACGTAATTCAGCGACGTCCCCACTTATTACCTAGCTACCCATTCCACGAACTTAAAAACGCACCTACATAAGTAGACAATTTAGATTAAATTAGATATTGAATGGCAATTAATATGGATGTGGGTACTAAGATTAACATATTTATTACATTTTAGTCATTTTTGGGTCATCAAAACAATTAAATAATATCGAGTGCATGTTTTCGTTACTTCACCTAACAAGAGGCCAACATACACTTCACTTTCGGGCTGTGAGTTTGATATTCAAGAACCCTTCTTCCTCATTAGTTGTTATACTTCTATATATGGCCGGCCCTTACGGCTCACTGATATGTTGGGCAATCTCAATTACTCTCATTCTGTTGCGGATATCCTCGTTACTGGGATAGCTAACCGAGCGATGTGCTACCTACTCAATACCTCGCTGCATAAATTTTACTTCATCAAACGAACTGCAGTGGAGAACCGCGACGCGGTACTATACTAGACAATATTTTGTCATGGGAAAAGTTTCTAAAAATCATTCAAAAACTATCTCAAAAGCATGTCATAAAACGAGATGAAAATTAATCCCACGTAAATACATAATTATGAATATGAAGAAAAGAATGAGATCAACTTGTGAAGTTAGGGACTGCCAAGAACTTTAAAATGTGGAAAAGCGGTGATATAAAAGAATAGTTAAATATGAGAGTGATAATTACAGCCAAAGTTGCCACACTTGGCAAATGGGTTGATGGTTGTTTTCTACATATTGTCTACACACATGGTCAAGAGATAATGGTGTTTTACTTGTTTTTGAACCACGAAGTTGTCGCAATTTTGATTTTACGAATATTAGGAGATGTGAACAGGAAAATCATTGAGCTTTCAAGGAGAATTTATATAGGATTTAAGATAAGATCTAAAAGCTGTATTTAGGGATTTGAGAAAGGTTAATCGGTTATAGAGGTACGAAGGCGAGTTCGGACGGTGTAGAATGTTAAAGAGAAGACAAAGGATTCGAGTGTTCCTGCGAATTCAGATTAGCTGCCACTTAAGCTGCTTTCTGTATTATGTTGTTCCTATTTCTGTATATATAATAATATATATTTCATAAAAAGAACAAGAATAATATTATATATATTATTCCTGTTATTTTTAAGAAATCTTTTTTTTCGACTATATTACATTATATCGATTTTGTAATAATGTGCAAATTTCAAATTACTTAATTTTTTTTAAATAATAAATTTATATGCAAATTGTAATTGGTAAAGTAACATTTAAAGAAAGGGCACTTGTAACGCTCTTGTGAGAATTTGTGTCAAGTATTCCGAGGTTTGTGGCTATTTCGGTTTTATATACATGTATAAACCACTAACTTTTTAACGCGGGGTCGCTCGTACAGGTTTGGGCAACATCTTTAGTATTCCGTACAAAATTTTTGAAAAACGAAACATTTATGAACTAAATTATGATACAAGTTTCTTGTAAAGACTACTTTACATGAGTGATTGACATTAAGCTTTATTATAATACATAGTTACCCAAACACGGACGCGAATTTAAAAATAAGAATTTTCTACCTCAGTGATTAGTTTTAAGGAGTAAAAAAGAAGAAAAGAATATTTTTATGGCATGTTGGTTGTGAAATAAAAGCTCTTTAGAGCTCTAAAAAATGTAAATCATTATCATGTGTATATTTTTAATTTACTCTCATGGAATTCCAAACAGATTGACAATAAACTAAAATAAACCACGATATGCATGTAAAGAAAGATATGAATTAAACAAGTTTTTCTACACAAATTTAAATAACACTAGTTTTTACGGGTTTTATCAGACCCATACTCACAGTGGGACTGAGGTGTTTGAAGTATCAATGTTAGATACCACAGCTACCTTCAGATTAATTTATTTTTAATTTTTGGTACGATCTACCTAGTAGTTATAGTATCTTGAAGTCTTGCAGTTGTATGCTTGGGTTGGGATTCAATTTTGTTAATTATAGCATCCAAATCAGATTGTACACCCAGCTATTATCTCTATTGAAATAAGGATATTTTTATTTTAATAGCCCTTTAAATAATCCTTGAAAAGAATCGGTGCTCTTTAGCGAGGATTTGTGGTCTATAAAGTCTGATGTAGTGACCGGGGCGATGCTGTACGTACTGACTGCACACTGATACTGACATTCCGGAGGGTCAGTTCTTTATGTCAGTTACGTATTCTTTTACGCGTCTTTTTATTGACCTTTTGGTTTATTCTATGTAAGAGAGACCACTTTCAAAATCAAACTTAATCAAACATCTTACAGAGGGATATTACACTTGACTGATGGTAAAAACTGACCAATCTTCTTTGGCGGCTTGAAGTATTTTCAATGGAAGCACATTGGATATCGATATATCACGAATGAAATTTAGAATGTCGACGATATATATATATATATATATATATATATATATATATATATATATATATATATATATATATATATATATATATATATATATATAGGCGATATATATATATATGTATTTCGGGTATAGAGTCGGTGAAGGGACCACTCTATTTTCGTCGTTACAGGCAAATACGTTACACGTACACATGTATAGTTTATGTTCATTTATTATTGAAAATATTTGCACACATTCACTGGTACAGTTCAAAATCTACTCAGAATATCACTTTGTAACTGAACCTTAAATTTAACTCCGGAACGTACACGCACGCTTTCCTACCTACTTAGCTGATATCTATAAACAAAAGGTAAAAGTCTCCACACTAGCTAACCATCTATGTGGATGTAAATAAAAGATAAGAAATTTGTAAAACAAAAGAAGTTTGTGAAAGAAAAAAACTTTGTGTCTTTGGCGGCCCACTCCGGTTGCAATATCTGCATGGGATTTCTCGGAATTTGTTACACCCGAAACAGTCGCTACACCCGAACTCGGCGTTACATCCAAAGTCGCATATAGAATTTTGTACTAAAGTATGCTTTAAATTCGAACTACATGCATTTTGTATTAAATTTTTGCTTTAGATTTAACGTCCCTGTAGGTAAACGGTCGCTACAACGAAGTTCGTAATAAATAAAATCCACTGTATATATTATTACTATCGATATTTTTACCCAAGCCTAGCGACGAGCTGCAGATCGCACTTTCATAAGTGTAGGATTATTTCATAACCCACTAACAGTTGAATACATCTACGTAGTAAACAAATATATTGTAATTGGTTGATATAACCAGCGTTTATTTATAAAAACAATTTCAGATAATAATTGGGTGCACCCAAAGAGCCTTCTCGTGTGTAACCTATATTATATTATAGACAGGTACAAAATGATACGACTCGCACCTATGCCTATATATATGGCGTAATTTTATTTTTTGATTCGCCTGATGCATGCAGTTTGGAGCCGTCTGTATGAGTATTTTTTCTATACAAAGTGCAGCTCAAGTTGTTACCAAAATTCCGATTAATACGTCTAGAAAAGCTAATGAATCATTTACCTCTAACTTCACCGTGAACTGAATTTTTGAATTTATGGAGTTATGATGGTCTCAAAATGCAGTTACTTTATCTAAATTGAGAGAATTGTGAAAGTATCGTCTATGTACTTTACAAACTAAAGTTGTTCAAAACGACTATGAATAAACAGCACGCTAGACTATAAACTAAAAATTTCTAGCGCGCTATTAAATACGCTATGTTATAGTGCGCTATTTATAAAAAAGTGTGTAGGAGGCCGGCAAGCTCGTTAAGTTTAACAGCACGCTATATCTTGGAGCACGCTACATTACATGTCATTCATTGGATAGACCGCGTGCTATATAAGAACATTGTTTAGTAATAAGTCGCATTTTAGAATAAAATAAAATAAAGTGGTAAAGAAAAATTAAAGAACGCTTTTTCATACTTTTCAGGCTTACGACTTTTTATATTCCTAAAAATATTTTTAAGGACTGTATGTACTTTTTAAAACAAAATATAATTAATCATTTTTTATTATAATTGATGTAAACGTTATTTTAACCTTAATATAAATTATAAATCAAAGGTGTATTTAAAAGTTTATTGATTGTATATACAAAAATCAACTATTTACAAACACTATTATATACACTTTTGTATCTATATTTTATTTACATTTAAAATATTAGTTAGACTTCTTTTGTAGCAGACAACTATGTCCTTCGATCACTTATAAATATACAGTATACACTAACTAAATAACGTCTAACACTAAATTAGTTCGCGCGCGATGAATAGCGTGCTGCTAGATTAAATTTGCGTCACACGTCTACTCCTAACAGCGCTGCTGCTAGAACTAATTGCCGCTTGTTATGAATAGCGCCAAAGCGTCATAGCGTCATAGTGCCATGGCGATTATTTACATAGCACAGGCTATGCGTTATGAAAAGATAGCGCGCTATAATATAGCGCTATGCGCTATATTAACCACCATTACTACAAACGGTATGAAGACGATTTACAAGAGAAGCCTGCCAATATAATTTAACAGGTGATAAGCTGGGGATTAGTTTTAAAATGTTTTCTTTCATAAATGTATGCACTTTATTATCGGTTCACTACAAAGATTTTCACGTATCGCATTTCTTGGTAGGCAGGAGTAATCCTGACTCTGTGGAAACTACCTACCGCAGCACGTAAACGCACAATATATCTTACGCTCAACGCTCGTTCTGTATCACTGGTTACTTTTTGAGATGAAGCTCCGCAACCTATTTATTAAAAACTTGCAGTCTTTCAAATTTTAAACTATAATACATGTATGAACTGAACACATTAAAGGTGTAAGTAATCAAAAACTTCCCTTTTTATTTTATAAATCCGCGAAGAATGTTGAAATACGTCTTTACAAATACCTTAAATTTTTTTAAACGATATTTTACAAAATCGTACAAGAGAAGTAAAAGTAATACTTCGCAAATACATGACATATACTGCCTAAAAAGCGTAATCAAATCTACTCCGTCGTGTAAATATTATTGTAGCTACCAAACATTGACTTAGTAAATACTAAACCTACGCCTTTGTTGTGGGTTACTTTTGCTATATAATAATGTGATAAATATACAGTATAAATAAATAGTATTTTCGATATAAATAGGTAGTATTTAATATTTATGCCTGAAATTTATTTTTATTCATTTTATTTAGTTTTTAACTATTTTTCGTAAGTAAATAAATAACTTTTAATTGTATACGTGTAACGGTGTGGCGTATAAAGGCTACAAAACTTTGTATTAAATAGTTACGACTCAACTAAAATTACTTCTTAAGTGTTAATGTATGATAATTATGATGTGCCTGGGCATATCATGATATGACATATGCTAACTACTTCTCACGATTTAGCCGAGGCGCCTACTATCACTGATATTACTAAATAGATCCTTTTGTACTTTTAATGTATTTACAGGAGCCAAAAATTTAAGTAACCGGTTAAATTATGAAATGGCGACGTATTTTAAAAATAACGTCACAAGCTGCCAAACAAATAAAAACCAAAACCTGTAAAACCATCTTAACGTTTGGCACAAGTCAATTGCAAGTCAGTTGCACTTCTTTTGATAGTGTAAAATTACTAAGCATTTAGTAAAGATGTGGTTAGTCAAAGGACAATGTAAAAATTGACAAATTAACACTGGAGATTTACAAGCTTAAAGACGAACCCTAGTCCGCTTGTCTCTCATAATTAGATGACGACAGACTGTTTCAGCTTGTAGAATAGAATGTTTCTCAGTTATTCGATATCATATAAGTAACTCATAAATAAAAGAAATAGAAAGCATGTTAAGCGTTGATCACGTTGGCATAAGTATGTTGTATTGGATACTTTCGAGTGTTAAATCGTATTTATCACTGTTAAAAATTCACCTTTGTATCTATTAGTGAGGATCTTTAATTGGTTTACTGATGTTATTAGTACTATCTATCCTAATTATGATAGCTGTTAGTTTTCCAAATAATATAAAAAAATCACAATACTGTAGCGTTTCTTCTATAATATTTTTGAGTTCCTTAAAAGTAACTTCGGATATAAACAAATCTACGCGTGGATTCATGTATGTATTAAAAATACAACTGCAGATTAAGTTTTACTATCTGGCCGAAAAACTACAATCTAGTTGGACAATCCAGTTACATGTAATGAAAAAGGTAACTTCTTCTATATCGTATACGCAAAAGACAATAGTTGGATATAGGCAAAACCACAAACCTAATACGAAATCAGAATAACATTAAGAAAAAGTATGTTTTATGTGTATACAGTGTATGTATGTATGTATGTATATATATTCTATATTATATATATTATATATATATATATATATATATATATATATATATATATATATATATATATATATATATATATATATATATATATGTATGTATATAATATCTATGTATTGTTTATTACATATATTATTATTTCTTTTATCCTCTCTATTTGATTATTGCTGCACCGCCTCCATAATGTCTATCTCTGTTTAGCCTAATGGTTGACTGGGAGAGAATGCCCTATGGCATTAAGTCCGCCATATGTACTTTTTTGTGCATTAAAGTGTAAATAAATAAATAAAAAAATAAAAAGTATTTAGTAAATATTGAGGAGAACCGCCCACCACATTACTGCATTATTTACCACTAAGATAAAGGTCGAGCAATAGGGAAAAAGTTTTGCTAATGCTGATAAAGTTTTAAATCCTAATCAATATGGATTTAAAAATGGCAAACACACATCATTAGCTATATTTAAAATCAAGAAACATTGATTAAAACTACTTTTACGGATTTTATTGCGTTTATTTTACTATTATTTTTAATTCCCGACGTTTCGGGCGCTTTCCAGCACCCATGGTCACGTGGATTGTGATGACTGACCTCCCCGTCAATCCTCCGTGACCATGGGTGCTGGAAAGCACCCGAAACGTCAGGGATTAAAAATAATAGTAAAATAAACGCAATAAAATCCGTAAAAGTAGTTTTAATCAATGTGTAGTGTTCGCGTAAATATAGGAAATCATTATATCAAGAAACATATTTGGGTTGACCGGAACAGGAAAAATCCATGTATTTTTTTCAGACAAAAGCATTTGATTGTGTTAATCCTGAACATTTAACTGAAACAATTGTAAAACATTGGCATCCATGGAATTGCTCTAAAACTATTTAAAAAATAATTTGAAGATAGATATATATCAAGCAACTTTTTTCGATATATATAATAATAATACTTAACTAGCGAAACAGTTAAGTCAAAACTTAAAAAAGTCAACATTGGTCAAGAAAGTATACTTTTGTAATAGTAAGCTAATAATAATTCAGAACTTGAAAGTTAAATTAATAAGGCCATAAATGACCTAGTGTTTCTCCAATTTAGAAATTATAAGACCATTCTAATCCATTTAAAAATTCAATGGTGACTCATTGAGGGCGTAGATAATACAAGCTTTCTTGAAATTAAAATTGACTCATCTAAATTGGAAATCACACATATAAAAGATCGTCAAGAAAATATTGAGTAATTGCTATGTTATTTCAATATTTTCTTGGTAAACTTGTTAATCGGTTACTAGAAATGCATCATCAAACAAGTTCACTGCTGAACGTAGGCCTCACCCAAGTAATGTCACAAAGCACGATCCTGAGCCACTTGCATACATCGACTTCCTGCATGTTTCACCAGGTTGTCACTCCATCTAGTGGAGGGTGGCCCTACAGTAATTTTATTCGTGGTAGAGTCACGCTGCAGCTATATTATGGTTGTAGCACGAATGGGTCGGCTTGACCGGGAGTGGACCACGTTCTTTCAGAATACTAGCGTAAAATGGCAGATTAATACTGCTGTGTTTCGAATGGTGAATATAGACATCCGGAAACCCTTTTTATTGGAAACAAGGTTTGCTATATAAGTCCCCAGAGGTAGCAACGCATATACGTTTTGATTCGATTTTAGAGGATAAATGTAGATGTCTATAGGCCACAGCATCCACTTACCATCGGGTGAACTGTGTGCTCGTTTGTCATCCTTATCCTATTTTTAAAAAAAAACTACGCCTACCTTTACGGCTGCCACTCGACAACGTTTCTCCCCATCGGCTGTCGGTTCTTCGAGCTATATGGCCACCCCATTGCCACTTTATCTTATTAATCCGTTGGGCTATGTCAGTCACTCTGGTTCTATTGCAGATATTCTTATTTCTAAGTTTAGTACGCAAAGAAACCTATAGTATAGCCCTCTCCATAGCTCGTTGAACGACCTTAAGCGTCCTTATACGGTCATCAGCGAAGGACCATGTCTTAGAACCATAAGTCTTGACTGACAATACGCACTAATTGTAAAATCTAGTTTTCAGGTTTTGAGGTAAACCTGACGAGAAGATTAGTTGTGATTTCCCGAGCGCTGCCCAACCAAGTTAAATTCGTCGTTTGACCGCTAGTTTGAAGTTGCACTATTGGTATGGACTATTTGTCCCATGTAAAGTAAGGTTTATTAACAACTTCGAGCTAAGATTTCCTAACAACTACCAGAGGTGTGACATGGACATTAAACATGATCTTTGTTTTGTCCATGTTTATCTTAAGACCTATCTGTTGGGAGACACCATTGAGGTCATTGAGCGTAGTGCTTAGGTCCTCCAGCAATTCTGCCATAGGGACTATATCGTCGGCAAATCGAAGGTGAGTAATGTATTCGCTATTGATGTTAATACTGTATCTTTTCTATTCCAGTAGCTTGATTATTTTGGGATATAACGTCACCCTGTCTTACACCTATCTGCAGTTGGATAGGTTTCGTACTTTGGTTCTGTACACGAATAGCCATCCTAGTGCTACTGTACAAACATTTCAGCACTTTAATTTACCGACAGTCAACTTGGCACCGCTGAAAGGACTGTGGCACCACCCAAATTTTGACAAAATCAAAGGCTTTCTCATAGTCCACATATGCCAGGCAAAGTGGCTGTTTGTACTCTTCGGTCTTCTGTACAACACAGGGTATGTATGTGGTCTATGATACTGAAGCCTTTTCGGAAACTGGTTTGTTCGAGAGGGCTAGAAGTCGTCGAGTCTGCGTACGAGACGATTCGTAATGACTCTCGAAAGCAGCAAGTAGAAAGACTCAGTAGAGAAATCGGTCTGTAGTTCTTCAAAAGAGCGTTGTCGCCTTTCTTGAAAAACAAGACAACCGCACTTCCGCTTCACGCCTCCGGAGTGGTGCCACCATGGAGGACGGAATTGAAGAGATTCTGAAGGACTTTAAGTACTGCTTTCAGATGCTTCGCTGTACTTCCATCCTAGCCTAGGACCTTGCCGTTTTTAAGGCCCTGGAGAGCCATTGTAATCTCGCTCAGACTGACGTCCGGGATATCATCGAAATAGTGTTGGATGAGACTTGCTCTTCGATCGTTACTCACACATGACCTCTTAATCCCCTAGCGGTCTCATGATACCGCACCCACCCACAGCACTTTAACCCATAGAAACTTATATATAGAGACTACTTTTATAGGAAGAAGTTTGGCATTATAGAATCAATATGAAATTTTCTATCCTCAAGTGCAATAAAAAAAAAACAGTTATCCTAGATATTTATTTATAATCAACGTTCATTTCGTACGCCATTTTCACGTGAATGTTATTGTGTTGATTTTTGGATTTTCTAGTGTTTCATTAGTGTTTTAGTATAGTGTTTTATTATAAAATTGTAATGAAAGTTTTTGTGTGAATATAATTTATTTTTTACGTAAATAATTTCGAGTAATATATATTATAAAATAATTGTGATTTTCACGCTGCCAACATTCGCTTGGTATGTTTCTTTGTTATCAAAATAAAATAAAATCTTCTTGTAATGAAGTAAAACCTGACTTTTATTTAGATCATAGGATCAAAATTTTTGTATAGATTTTAAAATGCCAAATTTTTCATAGAAAAGTAGTCTCTAAATATAAATTTTAATGGTTTTAAGTACTGTGGGTGGGTGCGGTCGTGTGCGACCGCTCGGGATTTGCCGGGTGCATGCGACTGCATGGAATTTTTATTAGGATTGAAGGGTTCTTTGCGTAAGTACCGCCGCATGTATTCTGAGATCTGTCTGTACAGTTGCCTGTATGCTGTCAAATCTGTTGAAGACTGCAGCTTCATTTCACGTCTAACACCCATAAGATTAAGAGTGTGATCGGAGAGTTTTATGTTTTTCTGCTGCGAGTCTTGCAGAACTTAGCTCCAACCGCATGGACAGTTTCCAAGAGCTTGTCATTCATATCGAAATGCATATTATGATTATACTCTTTTTTCTTTCTCTTTTGTTGTGAGGTATAATTTTTGGGGTAATTCAACTAACATAAATGAAACGTTTATACTATAGAAACAATATTTCAGTGTCATATACCGTAAGACCAATAGGGAAAGTCTAAGGAATTTTTTGAAGAGAAAAGTTTTTAACTTTAACTGAAATATATATCCTAGAGTTGTGCCTATTCAACAGAAATAACTGCGATTTATTCGAACCGAAACTTACAACGCGGCAAAATTTACGCCCCCGCTATGAAAACTATTTTTATCTACCTAATATTAAAAATATTTGTTTTGAAAAAAAAAGTCATACATAACAGCAATTAAAGTATCTAGTCACTTACTTATTAAAACAGTAAAAAGTCCGACATTGAAATATAATTTAAAAAACTGGTTGATGGAATATACGTTTCATACGATGAATGAATGCTATAATTTTAAGAGTTAATACCGTGTTCTTTATTCTTATAAGCATTTTTTAAAATATTTATCGCATAAGTTAATTGTAAATCTATCATCTCTTAAATGTAAATGTAAATAGTATATATGTTTAAAATGTAAATTGTTAATCTATTACACGCCCGATGAGTCAACTGTTGATACCTTTTATAATATGTCATATTTAACTATTTTCTTGGAGTATTAACCCATTGAATACTCAAAGACTATTGCACAAAGTATTGCAATAAATATATTATTATTATTATTATTATAAAAATTACAGTTGTTTAAACTTAAGTGGAAACTATAATCACGCTGCCTTCACTCATTGGAATTACCACAGTGAGATTATTTTTCGTTCACTATAGAATTATCTAAATAACAAATAATTAGAAAATCCCGTGATTATTCCTTTTCCTGCAGTCAAAAACTAAGGTTTTTTTATCGCCAGGGAACTTATACTCTGTGTAATGAATACTGGACATATGTGTAATACAGACCGCAATTAATTTTCTGAATAATTATATTATAATATCTATTTTATGTATATTAATCTACTTTTCATAAATAGTTTATGTAAGGGGCATTACAAGTAATGTAATGCCCCTTTGCGAAGACTGTTGCAATAACCCGATATAGTTTGATCGATAGTGCTTCTTTCGAAGCTCCCTTCTTACGGGCTTCCCTAGAAATTTTGCGATTGGATCACTAGTTTTCTTGCTAATCGGAACATCAAGGTCGCAGTAGACGCTGCATGCTCCGATTAAAAGCCTTTTAACGCTGGTGTTCCACAAGGCTGCGTAACATCACCAACGCTGTTTTTTCTTCATATCAATGATATGTTGCAAACTGGTGAAATTCATTGCTGTGCGGCCGACAACACTGGTGATCCCTTATACACCGGCCGTACCAATATTTCTCGCGAAATCGTCGCCGAGTACCGGGAAAACTTGTGTCTGAAGTCCAGGCCTTAGCTAACAAAGTTTCGAATTGCGGGCGACTAAATCTAGTCCAATTCAATCTCCAGATGGCACAAGCTTGCACGTTAATCGCTAAAAATATCCCTTTCGTCGTATCTCTTCAGTTTGGAGACACGCCTCTTGCTGCCTCAGCTCGCATCAAAATCTTTAGCGTCGACGTATCGTAAAGTGTGGAGTTTGGTGGTCAATTGGAGGTGAAGGCCAAATTGGCCTCTAAAAAGCTTGGCGTGATCAGCAGAGCGAGACAGTATTTCATGCCGGCACATCGCTTGCAACTTTACAAAGCCCAATTTCGGCCAAACATGGCATACTGTTCTCATCCCTGGGCCGAGGCACCCCAGTCCCAGCTCCTGCCACTTGACCGCATACAGCGCAGAGTGATTCGAATCCTCGACCACGATCTTTCTGATCAGCTCGATTCACTGGCACTGCGTAGGAATGTTACATCCCTTTGCGTTTTCTGTTGTATCTATCATGGGGAGTGTTCTGAGGAAGGGGAGAAAGTTCTTTGTTCGGATTAGTTCTAGCGGCAAAATTTCACGAATACACATCACGTCAAAACGAACAAAATACAAACGGTATTTGAAAAAATTATGGAAGCAAGCTAATTCCTTTTGTATTTACTTAGGGGCATTATATTTGTATAAAATAAGTGAAACAGAAAGTGTAAATATTTCATTTAGTTTTTCAATGCCGATTACGTTTAAACGGCATTGAAAAACTAAATGAAATATTTTACCTTTTTTCACCTTTGAATACCATGGAATGAACTGCGCAAAAAAGATGTAAGTGTAAAATTTTGTAGCATTTTTAACAAAGTGAGAATACTATTGTGTCGTATTTAACAAGTGGTTAATTAAAGTATTAGTGAGCAGTATTTAATTAAAAGTTATATATTTTTTCGTAATTGAGTAGAAATAAAGGTACGCAAATTTATACGCACGTTTCACCAACTGTTCAATAAAAGTTAATTCGTTTATTTTAAAAATAAAGAAAAATGTAAAAATCAGGGTCTTAATACGCAAATGTATACCAGATTATAATATATCTATTGATATATTATAGATCGTGATGGGCTTAATTTATAACGACTAATGTTTAAAACAGTTTTTTTCTCTCTTTTAAATTTCTACTTCCAATTTACGGCTTTTTAAGTATGAATAAGCTTTTTTAAAATATGTTTTTCATAAAGTAAGCTTTAAATATTAGAGATATAAAAAATAATCAAAGGCATTTAAAAATAAAACAAAATACACTTATATTGATTTTAGTTTTTAAATTATTAGTAATAGTAAATTAAAAGTGCTTAATACTTGAAGCCAACACTTTATCAGTACTCGAAAAAGAATCTATCAACGCTTTCCACTTACAACGCCGATTGAAAAACCGTTCTGACTGTTAATCAATTTTACTATTTCGTTTTAACATTTCCATTTAGAAATCGAGGACTACGGTTGAATTTAAAATGGGAATAATTTAATTTCGAAATGAAATATTAAATTTATATCCAAACGTCCATATTACTTTCGTACATACACAATCTCATATTTTTAACTAAATAACATTAAGAATTTCATATAAATTATGTAAAATATTATATCTTGCAGAAAACTAGTAATTTTGGGGAGGGGGGGGGGGTTGGAGTAAAGGACTAATAGTCAGACCTGTTGACGTAATGAGAGCCTCTGTCTGTCTTTCAAATTTATTCCTGGGGCATGTTGGGAAGCGAAAGTTACTTTCATATCCAAACCAGAGAAAAGCGACTTTACGAACCCTAAATCCCATAGACGCATTAAGCCTCACATTCTTTCTCCTAAAGACTGTGGAGAGGTTGTGTGAAAGAAAAATACGGGGGTTGGCGCTAGTTAATTTACCGCTACACGACAAGCAACATGTCTACATATCTTAGGCAAATCGCAAATGATTAGCAAACAATGAGGTTTCACGCCAAAAATTATACCTTCACTATAAAAATTATATTATTACTATACTATACTATTCCCTATTCTGAAGCTAACCTCGTTTCACCTACACATACTACAAGAAGCGACTTTAAGCTATTATTAGACTCAAGACCTGTGGACAAGATCGGTGGAGTAGGTGTAGTTTCTGCAGCAGGTATAATTGATAGAATTTGCACCTAAATTCCTATTTTACAAACCAAGTACGTAGTAAGATCCCCAAACAATTTGTGTTTGATAAAAATAATTAAAATAATAATAAAACCCTAAAGAACTTAGAATTATCACTATCTACTTACTTTTACTACTTTTTTATAGGATAGGGGTGACAAACGGGCACACGGTCCACCTGATGGTAAGTGAATGCTGTGGCCCATAGACATCTACATTTAACCTCGATTAACAATCAAAACGCACATGTTGTCCCTTTAGGACTAAGATGGAATGCCTCGATTCCAGTAAACCGGGTCTGGTTCTCTATACTCACCATACGAAATACAGCAGCATTAAGCTGCTAGTTTACGCTGGTATTCTGTGAGAGCGTGGTCCTTCCCTGGTTGAGCCGACCTATTCGTTCTACAGCCATAATAGCTGTAGCGTGGCTTTACCCAGTCTGGTTACAAGTGTTACTGCAGGACATAGGTCTTTTAACAAATATTTATTTACCATAGGCGTTACAGATAGTACCTTGTGCAGGGTATGTATGGAGGAGGAAGAAACGGTGGCCCAATTGTTGTTGGCATGTTCAGAGTTTGCTACATATGTCATAGGATAATTAGGTATAACGAATTTTCGGCAAAAATCTAGGGATATCGTAAAAAACACGGATGATTGTAAGATTGGTCGAATCTGTTCTAAAACCGAATCAGCACGCCCTGGCTCCACGTAGTCTTGTCTGCCCCACTCCTAGAGGGTGTTTGTAGAGCCGTAGGCGCGGAAGAAGAGCAGCCTCCACCCGTTGTAGCAAATAGCAGGTACCCGTGCGAGCCGTAGTGTTTGAGGCTGTGTCGCCGAAGGCAACCAATAAGCCAAAGCTGCCGAGATGGGCATGCGTGCCTGTGATTTGCTACACAAGGGCTATGGGGCTTCACCGCACTTTGCTTTCTGCAGCATCAAACCTGTTACGGAAGTAATTTTGGGTAAATACTCCTGTGTAAAAAGTGAGCTTATCGTCTTACAAAAAAGTCATGACTCATAAACTATACCCCTATAAACCAAAATCAAGCCAATCAAAGTTAGAAAAGTACATTCAAAGTTGCAAAACCCCTAATATTTTTTCAGTAAGTTTGAGAAATGTCATAGCCATTGTCTAATTTCATTTCGCGATATCCCTAGAGTGTTGCCGAAAATTCAACTTACGTAATTATCCTACGACACATACATGACTAAACATCTCGGCATGCCGGGATCAATCTCCGAATTCGCTCGCAACATCAAAGGATTGTTGAACTTCTTCGGGGATATTTTATGGTTTTCATATTTTTCCTGCCCACAAGTGCTTAGTTGTGGAGAAAAGCCCGTCGTAATCTGTATAATATAAGTCTGTTTACGTGTAGATATTCCCGTAAATTGAACAAGTAAACGACAAATATAGCTATATATATATATATATATATATATATATATATATATAGGGAATTAATCTTACTTAGTTTTGAAACTCATGTGATAGAGTTTATTAAATAATTAGATAACGTTATCGTCAAAACCACAATTTATTTCTGGTTGATATTTATAACCTAATCGGTTCAGAAAACTTTTTAAACTGATAAAAAGCATCCGACCATAAATATCGAAATGATGGTAGCACAAACCATTTAAAACGCACAGTTTAGAATGCTTACAGAATTCTAAATCCACGCATTCCAGTTTCCGTGAATAAGGCAATATTTCTGTCACGAAATTTACGCAGTAGCTATTTACGCAAAACTCTATATAAATTTTTAAACTCTATTAACGCTAATCTGTCATAGATTTTAGCTCATAAAATTTCTAGGCAGCAGTTTGGATTCCTCAAATGAAAAAGCTGTATTTGTAATATTAATCTACCAAAATTCGTATTTCTTCATATCGAAACAAATTTTGGATTGCAGTCGTGTTATATTACGTATACTTGTATTAAAAACTAAACGAACGAAATCTTAACACATTCTTTTCATGACAATTTTTTTTTAAATTATACAATATACAATTGAGTTTGATATAAAATATTATTATTATTTAATCATTGACTCCGATACTTAATAAAATAAGCTTATTGAATACAACTAAACATACGTTTTACAGAGGCACTGAAGCCAAATTAGTGGTTTTTAGAATTTTTGTTTATCTATCTGTGTATTCACGATTCAAGCAAAAACTACTAAACAGATTTCCATGAAAGCTTGTCTATAAGTAGTTTGGGACCCGGGGCAACTTATAGGCTACTTTTATCCGATGCCTGCTTTTATCCGATTGTGGGACTTCAAAAAAGGAGAGGTAAGTATTTTTCTACCTCAAGATGTCGACTTCTATTTAAAATGTGTTTATTTAATAAATAACATATTTAAAAATAAAGATTCGAATTAGTTTTAACTGTTGCGTACCAATTTGAACTACGCTGATGATCTGCGTTTCACTTTTTTAAAACAGTGTCATCTAACGTAAAATACAAAAAGTAGTAACATTTTGTCTCCGGTTACGTATAAATTAAATAATATAAATAACTTACATTTATATGTTTAAATAATGAAATATATAATAAAATTCATAATTGATATAAAATTGTAACGCTCATTTTTAGTTCATTTGTTTCATTTTAGTAGGAATAAAAATAATATAGTACCTAACAAAACCAAAACGACCAAGTCAACAAAACCTGTTAAATTTTATGTTTATATTTACTAATTTATGATATTAAAAATTCTGAGATCTGACTAATCAGATATAAAAATCTTTATATTGAAACTATAAGGATAATAAGAGTTTTGTACTGATTTAAATTTTTATCAGTTTATTTATAGCTAAAAAAAACTAACACCTACTAAAACTTTTTATAGATTATTTAACTTAGAAACATCCCTAACTTTATGAATTTCGATAGGTGTCACTATTATTTATTTCAGAGAATCAATTATTATTTAATATTAATTGGTATTTAATATACAAATATTAAATACCCTCGCAATATATGAGAAATTCCTAGAGATTGGAACAATTAATAAAAAAATAGTAAAAAAATTAACAACAAATATATTTATTCGAAACCTCATCACTTTAGATTTAAATTTCAAATAGTTTTACAATATTCTGAATAATATAAAAATAATGTTAATCCTATTGTTTTTTCATCATAGAATTCTGCATAAACTTTGTCCAAGTATAAGAAATGATCAATGTTTAATATTTTATTTAGTTATCACCGCTGTCATCATACGATTTGGGAATGAGTTGGGAGAATTTTTCTTAACAACGGCTCCGTGGCGCAGTGGCTTAGTGATGAGTTACAGCGCTAAGGGCCGCGGGTTCGAATCCTACATTAGAGGCCTACAAGTAATTGTTCTGGGCCTGGATGTTTGTCTCTACAAGTGATCCAGTTTTGCTAATTTGGGTACGAAATAGTATTATCGGTGTTTCTAAATTCAAACCCACGCAAGCGAAGCCGCGGGTAAAAAGCTAGTCTTTGTTATGCGATCCACTTTTTTGATTAGTTAAAATAAACTCTGTCATCCAAATATTAAGCAAAACATGTGAGGAGTTAATTTCAATGCATAACGTCAATCTATATTTCCACGAAGATATCGTATGGTTTTAAAAATATATCAGTCACATTTTTTGTCATTTGAATTCCACGTTGAAATGGGTCATATTTTAAAAATTTTACTTTAAATAAAAAGTACGAAACAAAATGCTACTCAACAAACTGTAAGCTTTACCCGTTTACATCACGTTGATTAAAACTTTGTACGGAATCAAAATATTTCGTTTTAATTTCGACAGAATTCCGTAGTAAAAGCTTCAAACGAATTGCAACACATCAATTCTTTAAACACCATTAAAATATGAAATAAATAGTATTTATTAAAAAAATATATCGTTGTGTTGTAAAGTTAAAATGAACCAATTTTTATTTCTTCGCTTCTTAAAAATTACTACATTAAATTCTCAAACATGGGACCTCCTCTAATCTCCTGTGCTCAGCAATTGGACGGATGTATATAGACTGTGCCTCATCCAAATTTTATATGGATAGCATAATATAATACGTCATAGTGTGTATACTATTTTAATAATGATTTCTTAAATTTACGCGAACACTACACATTGAATAAAACTAAATTTACGGATTTTATCGCGTTTATTTCACTACTTTTACTTATTTTTTAATTCCCGACGTTTCGGGTGCTTTACAGCAACCATGGTCACGGGGGGGACTGAGATGTTTGACGTCCCAATGTCATAGTTAGTCCGGCTACCTTCAGTTTTTGAATATAAATTTTTGGTCCGATTTACGCAAAATGAGCTTATAGTATCATGAAGTCTTGCAGTGGTATGCTTAGGTTTGGGTTTAATTTTGTTAATTATAGGATCCCAAGCAGGTGGCAGCACCCATCCATCTTCTCTATTGATCCATCCATCTTGGCTATTGAAATTAAAAAACATCCAAATTTCAATAGAGAAGATGGATGGGTGCTGCCACCTGCTTGGGATCCTATAATTAACAAAATTAAACCCAAACCTAAGCATACCACTGCAAGACTTCATGATACTATAAGCTCGTTTTGCGTAAATCGGACCAAAAATTTATATTCAAAAACTGAAGGTAGCCGGACTAACTATGACATTGGGACGTCAAACATCTCAGTCCCCCCCGTGACCATGGTTGCTGTAAAGCACCCAAAACGTCGGGAATTAAAAAATAAGTAAAAGTAGTGAAATAAACGCGATAAAATCCGTAAATTTAGTTTTATTCAATACTATTTTAATGCTAAAAAATTAATTGTAAAATATTAAATTATTTTCACTTTATTTTGATTGTTACCTATCTTTACTACAAATATTTTCAAACAGTTTATCTTAAGAAAATATTTCTTTATCGCTTAATCGTTACCTTTTTGGAAATTGTCGCACATAATACTACTACTTACTATATAATAAGACCTTCGATTTGTCAACGATATAGATGTTGACACATCGAATGACACACTAGATGGAGTGACGACCTGGTAAGACAAGCAGGAAGTCGATGGATGCAGGTGGCTCAGGACCGTGCTTTGTGGCATTACTTGGGGGAGGCCTATGTTCAGCAGTGGACTTGTGAAGGGCTGTAATGATGATGATGATGATGATGATAGATGTTTTTTCAGAATCGCTAGAGGACTTAAGCACTATGCGCAATGACCTCAAAAGTGTCTCTCAACGGATAGGTTTTTAAGATGAACATGGCTAAAACAAAAGTATTGTGTAACTTCAATGTTACATCTATGCCGTTACTTGTTAGGAGCACTAAGCAACTGATTTCGATGATGTTGGTGCTGCTAGCCTTTTGGCTTTTACGGCTTCGTTGATAATTCATCTTCATCTTTCTTCATATACAAATTCTCAGAGCTCGCGGTCCGAGAGGCCGCAAGCTAAAAAATAAAAGAGTAAATTTAAGTCATTCTGCGTCGTTATTTGCGTAACGATGTTCACCTAAGTCAGTTGAAAGTGCACGTAAATGAGTTATCGAACGGCCATCCGAGCAGGGGGTGGCGGGTCCCCGGCTCTTACGGCTGACTCGTATCGTTCAATGTTTTGGACGGTGAGAACCACCCAGGGACACGGGTGTATGGTGTGTACGCGGTATGGAGGGATGTGTGGCGCGCCCGTTTGCAGAGTCGTTGCGTCTTATCCGATTATTTGTGTTTGTTGCACTAGCTAAGTGTGTAGTGTTCATGCGTGACTGGCTGGCAACATTCGCACTGTCGAAATCTAGCGAAACAGAGGGTTCAATTAAAACGTTGCGGGGCCTCTGGAGAGTTTCCGTAACGTATGGAGTCGGGGCATAGGTGGCTGCATTGGGGTGTGTCTTGGCCCTCTAAAAGTAGCGCTGAGACATTTCCTTGAAATATTTAGAGACCGTCGGGAATTGACAGTCTCTGTGCAAGTCGAAGTTTCGCTGGTACCATCTAGCTCCTATGGCTATGAATGATGTCTATGGTTAAGGTTGAATCTATTTTCGACGACTTCGAGGTCGTACAATTGACTATGGGCAGCATGCGCAAAAACAACGCTTGTGTAGGACATAATAGATCTTACACAAGCTTTGTAAAGATGGAGCTTGTTTCTTAAGGACAGTTTGCACTTGCTTTTAACGAGCTGATGGAGACAACTAGTGACTATTTTGGTGCAGTTGCAAACGGAGCGAATATGTTTCGCGAAGGTCACGCCGTGTTCGAAAGTGACCCCTAGATATCTGGTCGTTGATTGCCAGGGATCTGGCGTCCGAAAGGGGGTAATCATACCAATCGATTTATCGGAATTTGTGTTATGACGGTTGAGAGTGAGGGTCCTTTGTGTAGCACAAAAGTGTCCGCTCGAACGGGGAAGTACCACGCCCTCATAGAATACCAGCGTTAAATAGCAGCTTAAAACTGCTGTGTTTCGTATGGTGAGTGTAGAGATCCAGAGGCCTTTTTTCACTGGAAACGAGGCATTCCATCTTAGTCATCAGGGGTGACAACGCATCTGCAATTTGTTTCTTAACCGAGGATAAATGTAGATGTCTATGGGCTACAGCATCCACTTACCATCAGGTGGACTGTATGCTCGTTTGTCACCCTTATTCTATAAAAAAGTCTCTTAGTTACTTGGTTGTCAGAGCCCCATAGGTGTAATGCAGGTGAGTTTCAGAATCTGAGTATCAATTAAAGGCTGGAACATTCTCTCTTACATTCCCTATTTTACCAATAATTATAATTTTTATTACACATTTTTTTACCATTTTAATAAAATAAGGTACGTACCTGTGGTAGGTACCTTATTTCATTAAAACTTAGCTATATATATATTATTTCCTACCGATATCTGTTAACAACCTAAGTCGCTGGCAACAGATAATTATCAAATTTTTATTAAAAGATTTGCAACTGAACCTAAACTAAAATTATGGCTTAAAAGCATAAATATTGTGAATTGGGGTCCAAAAAAAAAATGTATCATCTTTGTTCTAAACTTTTCACAGAGGACTGGTTTATTAGACATGAAAAATGCAGTACTTTGAAAAAGTGCAGTATATGGACAATATTTTCTGGTAGTACCAGTACCAGTAAGTATAAAAGTATCAGATTATTATTTCGAATGTTTTTTTTAATTCTTCTCTTCTCATTTAAGACAGGGTGACGTAATGTTCCCTAAACTCTTCATCGCTGCATTAAAAGACGTTTTAAAGCTATTGGACTGAAAAGGGTACGGTATTAACGTTAATTTCGCGTATATCGCTACCTTCGATTTGCCGACGATACAGTCCTTATGGCAAAGTCGCTGGAGGACCTAAGCACTATGCTCAATGACCTCAATAGTGTCTCCCAACGGATAGGTCTTCAGATGAACATAGACAAAGGTGGTTGTTGTTTACACGGCTGTGTGGCAGCGGCCTAGAATACTGTCACTTCCTTTTATCCCGTGGATGTCGGACGAGCCAACAGAAAGAGCCTTAAAAAAAAGAAAAGTCTTCGTCAGAACGAAAATGTCCAGGCCTGTTATGGGCAGCAGCATCACAGGTGCGATATGTCTGGCACTGCGATCGTAAACCCGCTAGCCTAGCGTGGTAATTGAGGGAAAATCCTCCAATGAGTTGCACCACAAAAACACGGCTCCCAGTTCTTGGTCGCTCCATTATTCCTGCCCCTGGTAGCGGTCATCACAACGGTGGGGCAGGGGGTGCGAATTATCCCCGGAAGATGACAGTTTACCACCAAAAACTGGACTTGGCGACGTATAATGGCTGGACTCTGTGGCAAGACGGACATATTTACGAACTCGAGGCTGAGCAGAAAAATATAAGATTGCATATTGTAGGCTTGAGTGAAGTACGAAGAGAGGGGGCGGACACAATTACCCTGCAATCAGGCCATCTGCTCTAATTCCGAGAGGAAGACGGCCTTTACCAAGGCGGAGTAGATTTCCTCGTTCATAGAATCCTCATTAACACCATTGTAGTAATCTCCAGTGTGTCAACACGGGTAGCATACCTTGTACTTAAGTTATCAAAGAGATATTATCTGGTGGTCTTACAAGTTTATGCCCGACCTCGGCACATTCGGATGGTGACGTTAAAACTGTTTATGACATTTCTAGGGCATTAACGTAACACCAAGTATCACCGTACATCAACGTAAGGCCCACTACAATGTTGTTACGGGGGATTTTAATGGCAAAGTAGGTAAGCACACGGGCGTCGAATCAATTTTGAAACTCCACGGTTTTAGAAGCAGAAATCACAAGGGGCAAATGCTGGTCAACTTTCTCAAGAAAGAGGAGTTATTCCCGATGAATTCGTTATTCGAGAAGAAGCCACAAAGAATGTGGACCTAGCGCAGTCCCGATAAAACTACAAAAAAGGAGATTAACTTCATTATGATGGACAAAAGTCACATATTCAGAGATGTCTCATTGATCAACAAATTTAATACCGGAAGCGATCACCGACTTGTTTGAGGTACTCTGAATATCGATTTTATTACGCTTGAAAGGTCTCGATTGATGAAGTCGACAATTAGGCTAAATCTGCTTCAAACCGTAACTGGCTCCCAAGTTCGCTTCCAGCTAAAACCGAAAAACCGATTTGATGCCTTGAGACCCACTTTGGTTAATGTCGATGACCTTATCAGCGTGATCAAGATGTTAAGGGATGAGGGCAACAGGTTTTGTACCAAGCAACATGTGGGCCGAAAGTCGAAGTTCTCAGATGAGACACTTCAGCTTATGAAAATAAGGCGTAAGCTAACAACAGCGTTACCATTGGAACAGGTGACACTAACCAAGCTTGTGAGGAAAGCTGTGAGGTGGGACCTGCGTCGCTCTAATGCAATTACTGTACAAGCGGCAATAGAGCGAAACAGGGAATCAAAAATCTTTGCTCGGGAGTTCGGAAGAGGTCACATCACAAAGCTATAGACTCATGATGGCGAAGTCCTCAAGTCAAAGCCTTAAGTTCTCTTTGAAATCGAACACTATTATGGCAAACTATATGCCTCACATAAGCCGCAACCTGACCCTAAATTCGATGACGAGCTGCTAGATATCTGCTATGGGGAGATTGAGCTGGCCCTCAGCCAACTTAAAAATGGAGTGAATGGCCCCTGAATGAAGATGGAGTTCCAACAGAGCTCTCAAAGGCTGGGAGTCAACCCTTGCTAAAAGAGCTCTATCGAATTTTAACTGCATATTACGAGATGGAAGAACTCCAAAGGCGTGGAGCAGAATTATTATAGTCTTGTTTCACAAGAAAGGTGACAAGAATATACTGAAAAATTATCGGCCCATCTCGCTTCTGAGCCACGTCTACAAGTTGTTTTTGAAGGTCATCACAAATTGACTCGCGCGAAGACTCGACGACTTTCAGCCTGTGGAACAGGCTGGGTTTTGAGGAGGATTTGTCGTTATAGACCATATTTACACAGTGCGGCAAATAATACAGAAGACAACAAAGTATGATCAGCCACTGTGACTTGAATTTGTGGACTATCAGAAAGCCTTTGACTCCAGTGAAACTTGAGCTATTCTGGATTCTTTGTAGCGCTGCCAAAATGACTGGTGGGACATCGAAGTGCTGAGATGCCTTTACAACACTAGCGTGATACGATGTCCGTCCAAGTACAGGACAGTCAAACAAAACCAATCCAGTTGCATCACGGGGTAAGACAGGGAGATCCCCTAAACTGCTTACAAATGCACTGGAAGATATTTTTAAGACGCTAGACTGGAAATGGCGCAGCATTAATGTAAACGGTGAGTATGTCCCACACTTACGCTTCGCTGATGATATCGTCGTCATGGCAGAATTGCTGTAGGAACTTCAGGACATGCTGAACAGACTAAATGAACCTTCTCAGCGTGTTGGTCTGTGCATGAATCTGAACAAGAAAAAAGTTATTTTCAACGATCACGTCATGCCAGTCTCAATTACTGTTGATGGTAAAATTCTCGAAGTTATCCAGGAATATACCCACCACGGGCAGATATTGAAACTAGGTATAAATAAATTCTAGAAGAAAGCCGATCGGAGGATTCGGTTAGGTTGGACAGCATTTAGAAAGCTTCGTCAGGTTTTCTTGTCATCCATACCGCAGTCTAAAGACAAAAGTCTTCAACCAGTGCGTTCTGCCAGTACTCACTTATAGTGCCAAAACGTGGACACTGACGACTGACGTGTTTGGATATGTGAAAAGTATACACGATAGTAGTATGTATAATGAAGTTAAAAGGAAAACTATCATAGCTAAGTAGAATTAACAAGTTAACGTTTGATGTAATATGAAGCGTAAACCACACACAGAATACTTAATAGTACAAGTAAGATTAACTAACCATTACTATACGTACAACACAATTTCATGACTTGCAGTTATTTATGGGGTACTTTGAATTCAGGTTATTCGAGAATCATATTTATTCCGCAAGCATAAGACGTTACGAGTATATTTGTCGAATAATTGATATTTCTTCTAACATAATTTAATAATAAATTCTTGAACTATCATCCTGAATATTATTAGTTGAGTTAAAGTTTATTGTAACAATAAAAGTAGTTAAAGTTACAATATATATACATATAAAATTAAAGTAAAAGTAAAAGTAAAGTAAAGTCACAGCCTATATACGTCCCACTGCTGGGCACAGGCCTCCTCTCATTTCTGACGGTTTTAGGACAAGGAGGCGTACGCCGCGCTGCCCCAATGCGTGTTGGCGAACTTCACATATCTTCGAAGTAATTTTTTTCTTATTACTCGGACATGTAAAACTGGTACGACGTTTTCATGCACCACCGAGCACGTGGTAAATCAGCACTTAAAATATATCGTTGGTGCCGGCGGCGCGGTGAGAATAAAACCAGGGTTGCTCGCGTACTGTGAAATTTACAGCTAGCGTTAACCATTTGAGCTGCCACGGCTGTTAGTTAATTTAATAACGAGATTCAAAATTCATTATGATACACCAAAATGCGGAGAAATTAAACTTATAAAATGTGAAAACTCACTACAAAAATAATAATAAAATAATGATTTTCGTACTAGCTTCTGAAAGTCAGTCCTATAACAAACTCCATCTTCGAATTGCACACGGTATAGAATCGCTGGGGGACCTCAGCATTATTAAGTCAATGACCTCAATGGTGCCTTTTTTATAGAAGAGGGGACGAACGAGCATACGGTTCACCTGATGTTAAGTGACTACCGCCGCCCATGATCAACCGCAACACCAGGGGAATTGCAGGTGCGTTGCCGGCTCTTTAGAAATGAGTAAACGCTTTTGTTGAAGGTACCTAGATCGTATCGTTCCAGAAAAATCGCCGGTGGTAAACTGTTCCACTGATAGGTCGTACACGGAAGAAAACTTCTAGTAAAACGTACAGTGGTGGGCAAGCATATGGTGTGGATGGCGGCTGGGATTAATCTGAACAATTCTTTAGAGCACTCCCCGTAGTATATGCGAAAGAAAGTGCAAAGAGATGCAACATCTCCTAGGCGGTGTGCCGGCATGAAATACTGTCCCGCTCTGCTGAGCACGCCAAGCTTTTTAGAGGCCAATTTTGCCTTCTATTCCAAGTGACTACGAAACTGCACGTCACTCGGTATGTCGACGCCGAGGATTCCGATACTGGCTGAGGCAAAAAGGGGAGTACCGTACGACAAAGGGGTTCTTTTTAGCGCTTAATGCGAAAACTTGTGTCAATTAAGGTTAATGCAGAAGAAACAGTCTCCGAACGGACAGGACTTAAAATACGCTAGTAATATATAAGTCAAAGCTTTAAAATGAACGTTGACACAACAAAGGTCATGTGCAAAGTCCATGTCAGGTGCGGGTATGCCGGTGTTTTATTATTTATGCCGGTACATACATTTGGTAAGTCCAACCTCGACTAAGAAGGAAATCGATGGATTCAGCTCGGCTGAAAAGCGTTCGGGAGATTATGACACATCTTTTCTTCACGTATACCTCACAATTTGATAACGTCATTTTACAACCAGCACGTGTTGTCATTGATGACACTTGGATCTGAGACGAGGTCCTTTCCCACTGGGCGTATAAGGAAGCTCAAGGTTGCTCAGTGAGCTTCGGAGAGGGCTATGCTCAAATTTCCTTCGTAGATGAAAGGAGGATATCTGCAGTAGAACCAGAGTGGTTATTATACTGTTACCAATGTGTTGAAATACGTCTGTTACATATGTCATCAGATCTACAGCAGATTTACAGATATAGTAACGATGGGTTGGCCATATAGCGAAGAAACGACAGGCGATTGAAATGGTAGGTTCTCTCTCGAGTGGCAGCCTCGTATTGGTAAGCAAAGTGTACAGCAGCTCCCCACTAGACGGTGGTCATGACCTGTGGGTGTTGTAATGATGATGACGATAATGCAGGAATTCGATGGATACATAAGGTGTCTCTGGACCGTGCTGGACTTGTGAAGGGCTGTAATGATAATGACGATAATGATGTTAAAATTGTTAAAGTTTGGAATTCTTTAATGAACCCAACTGTTGTTGATTACAACATTAACATTAGTGACTACATGTTAGTCATCGTCACAAAATAAAATACTTTTATTTATAATGTTATTAAAGAGGAAAAACGTTATGCTTACAAAATTAGCTTAAAAGTTCTCGAGAAAATTAAGTGGGTGGCTCTCTAGTGTCGGTTGAAAGACGCAAAGTGAGTCTTCACGATACTTATTGAGCTCTTCGTAAGGATGCCTGTATCGAGGGCCACTTGACTGCACAGTTTCTCTGATTCACCCTTCTGTTCTTTTTTCTTAGTTTTTCCAAATGAGATGAAATATGGTTTTTTCTCATTCGAAACGTTATTAGTATCAATAATGTGTTATATGTACTGAGACATTCTAATAAGTACATGGCTGCCTGATTTTGTTGTCTAAAATAATTAAATGTGCAGAATATCAATTTATTCAAATTTAAATATACATTTAAAATGCTTATTTCTTCATTTTATCATTTCACATCAAAATGGAAAGTTCTCTGCGTGCTTTTTGACGGTGAGTTATTATCTTGAATTCTTGCTCTAAAAAGCCAATGCTATTACTACAGAACTAGACATAAGCCGGCTAAAATTATATAATTTACAACTTGACTTTAGTTATAAAACTTTTTAAATATTTTACAGCTAGTAAAACACAATTAAAACTTTTAGCTGTGCTTGAATGTTAGGTGTAGTAAACCTGGCTACACATTTGAATTGAAAACAGAACATACAAAAAGTTGTAAAAAATATATCCTCTTTTATCACATTTAAGGCGTGTTTTTGCGGCTTACTTTGCACATGCGCTTCCGATACACTTATATGGCGTCATCTTGTGGGGAAACTATTGTGATGTAGACAACTCATGTAGGTTCGAGTACAAAAAAATAAGTGTGTAAGATTAAAAATAAATGTATATCCCGAATATAGAAACCCTTTTCTAAAAAAAATTATTTCAACATAAAATACTGCCTCTTGCATCTATCTATTTATCATGCAATATTACACATTCTTAACAAACAATTAAAAATACAATAGATATTTAAATAAGCTCCGATAACCTTATACAAATTAAAATTAATTTCATTTTTACTGAACTATTTTCAAATCTCAAACAAAGAAAACCCTACGCAATTTCATGAACAATACAAATATTTTATATTCATAAATGTAATGATAGTTTAAATAAATTGTGACGACAAGTGATGACAAATGAAGAACACTTCGAATAAATTGTATTTCTAATTAACTTAACTAATTTATAAAAAAAAATATTCAATATCTGCGATATGTTATAATTTATGTTAAAGCTAAAAAACATTGGATGTACACACGCCAGAATTGACATTGGACAAAACAAAGATCATGTCTAATGTTCATGTCACACCTATGCCGGTAGTTGTTGGGAGCACTATGCTCGAAGTTGTTGACGAATAAATTTACCTGGGACAAATAGTCCGACTAGGTAAGTCCAACTTCGACCGAGAGGTCAATCGACGGATTCAACTCGGCTGGGCAGCGTTCGGGAAATAACGATTCATCTTCTCGTCAGGTATACCTCAATCTCTGAAAACTAAAGTGTACAACCAGTGCGTGTTGCCAGTGATGACTTACGGATCTGAGACGTGGTCCTTCATTGCTGGCCGTATGAGGACGCTCAAGGTCGCTCAGCGAGCTCAAGGAGCTCAGAAATGAGGATATCCGCAGTAAAACCAGAGTGACCGACATAGCCCAACGGATTAGTAAGCTGAAGTGGCAATGGGCCGGCCATATAGCTCGAAGAACCGATAACCGATGGGGAAGAAAGGTTCTAGAGTGGCAGCCCCGTACCGGTAGGCGTAGTGTAGGGCGACACCCCACTAGATGGAGTGACGACCTGGTAAGATATGCAGGAAGTCGATGGATGCAGGTGGCTCAAGACCGTGCTTTGTGGCATTTCTTGGGGGAGGCCTATGTTCAGCAGTGGACTTGTGAAGGGCTGTAATGATGATGATGATGATGATGACACGCCAGAATTGAGAATATTAAACTGGGTTTCTAAAAAACCTTTCTTCTAAACCCTTGAAAGTGCCCTTAGAGTAATAACATACAGTGTCACAGCATGTACCTATTCCTGTCAATATAGTATCATCTTTAATTTTGAATCAGAGAGGGGAGGGGGTTGCATAATTAGCCCAGAGTAAATATATTATCTCTACGAGATGCAGGAGTTAACACTGAAATATTAAATGGAAAGTAAAGCCACATGTACCATCACCGAATTGAGCGATCATAGAATAACGTTTCTCACTTGTAACGCATTAGCGTTATGTATAAATTAACGATAGGTATTAACCTATCACCGGTAAACACCGGTTAAACAACCTATAATACTCGTACAACTGCTATATATACGAGATGTTTACAATGCCAATGCTGCTGTGTTTCGTATGGTGAGTGTAGAGAACCGGAGAACCTTTTTACTGGAAACGAGGCATTCCATCGTAGTCCTCACGGGTGACAACGCATCTGCATTTTTTCGTAATCGAAGATAGATGTAGATATCTATGGCCACAGCAACCAATTACCATCAGATTGACTGTGTGCTCGTTTGTCACCCTATCCAATAAAAAAATAAAAAAAATGGTTGATAATAACCCATGGGAATGAGCTGGTCGCGTAACGCAAGCAATCTGTTTCTTAAATAAATTTTGTAAATATTTTGTGACCATTGACGTTGTACAATTATTTTAAAAAAAATCCGATTCTTCCTAGGACAGAGGTTTTTATGAACCAGTGGTAAAGTAAAAAAACTACTTTCAATAAGAATTAAAACTTGTACATAATCTATATTGAATAAAAATTATTCTCTTCTATTATATTCTATTGCTTAGAAGTTGCTTATTACATATTGGTCTGTTGTAACCGAGTTAGTTATTTTTATAACTTGCATTTAGAAAACCGTTCCAAACTATTTTTAATATTAAAAAAGAACTTATACCTTCATATTTTCACGAAAAAACATTTATTTTCATTTTGATAGGCTGTGATGTATTAATTCAAAAAAAAAATAACTTGTGAGCGCTGTTCTGCCAAGTCGCATTAAAGTAACTTGCCGTAAAATTTTTTGGTTCACCACATCCAGAGTTAAGAGGCTTGTGTAGCGGCAATGTTTATATCGGTAGAAAAGTAAACTAGTGATTTCTAATTGACTTTGATATTAAGTGTCGTAACAAAGTTTAGTCGAACATTTTGCATTTTTATCTTAAATTACACAAAATATATCCCTAACTCGCAATCCCGCGTAATTACTATGATCACCTGTTTTTGTTTAAACGGAAATTCAATTGTTATAAAAAAAATTAATAGAAGATTACGTTGCCGACTTAACGATAAAAATATTGTGGTCGCGCATATTTTAATTAAAGCGTATAGTGATTCTTTTTGTGAATAATTCGTGTCCTTTTTTATTATATTTTATTAATAATTTTAAAGAAAAATATAGGATTTTAAATAGAATACTTTGCTTCTTTTAATTTGGTTTCAAATGGGTCTCTGCTTACTTTTAATTTTTTTGTAACTATTATATTAAAATTAAAGCAATTTTTTTCATGATGTTGTAGGGTTTCCATAAAGAAGAGCAAGTCAGAGTCTGCGAAGCACCTGGCCATCAGACAAAGGATGCAGCTACACAATGGTTGTAGGCATAATTATAAGCGCACGCGTCAATATACATTGTTGTTACTTGCTGGCGTAATTTTAATTTTTGCTGCGTTTCTTAGGAGCGCATAATGCGCTATGCTGTTTTAATATTATTTAAATCGAAATATATTGGTATTAAAATAAAAATAGCGGCTGGTTGGATTGTTGAAAATGTAAATTTTTGAGTGATTTTTTGAGATTAATTGTATGATTCAATGGATGTTCCACATCTAGACGAAGTATCATCATCAGAAACAGACCCTCCGATGACTGACCACTAAGTGAGCGGCCTCGCTGTCGTAAGCACTCCTCTCATAAGTAGCGAGCGTCGATGACATGCGATAAAACATGCGACCACTGTGCGGTTTAAAAGAAGTTTTCTTCCGCACAAGAGATTTTTCCGGACCGATATGACTTAGGGACCTTCAATAAAAGAGCCTGCTCCTTTTAAAAAGGCCGGCAACGCATTTGCAATTCCTCTGCCGTTACAGATATTCATGGGCGGCGGTAATCACTTGTCAGTAGTTGAGCCGTATGCTCGTTTGCTCCTGTAAAAAACAAACCAACCTACCTGACGTACGCATGCGTTTGCTGTAAAACTAAAGTGTAATTAATTAAAATTCATTTAAAAATATTTTAATCCACCTAATTATTATTCTGAACATTACTCAGCATACGTTTGTTAGCTATAAAATTTTCAAAAACATTTTTAATGAAAAATCGTCTCGCAATTAATTGTCGTAAATAGTTTAAGCCCGTGTGCAGCAGATAAACGCCACCCCTGTGTGATAAATGGTGCTCAAAACGCTTACTCTGCCTCGCTCTTTTGTACCATTACACAACCCTTATTGCCACTTTTTATCTGCAGCCCCACTCTATCGTGTAAAAACAAATTTTCAATAAATGTTTAATTAAAAAACAGACAGGCAGACATCTGTTTAAACTTACAACAACCAATTAAAAGTAGTTACCCAAACTTTTAAAGTGTTTTCTGAAAAACAAACGTATCGGTAAACGTTAACAAAAAATATAAACTAAATGACAATTAAACATATTTAAGTTCATATTTTCGATAGGCAACCCAATACAACGTATTCCTCTATAAAGAATTGTTTACAAAATTGTATTTCAATTAAAAATCAGATGTGGTAGTGATCACTCAATGAGAACTCGGATTATCATAATGTGCGCGGGTGTTGGTGCAGTTGAGTTACTGTAATGCCTGGTTATTATTACAAAAGATTAAAATCAGGATAACTTAGAAAACTTTAAAGAAAGTTTGCTACAACTCAGTTATATTATCTATACATATAATAAATCTTGTCTGTAAAGCCACCTGCATCCATCGACTTCCTGCGTGTCTTACCAGGTCGTCACTTCATCTAGTGGGGGTCGCCCTACACTTCGCCTATCTGTATGAGGCTGCAACGCGAGAACCCCTTTTCCCCAACGGTTGTCGGTTCTTCGAGCTATATGGCCGGCCCATTGCCACTTCAGCTTACTAATCCGTGAGCTTTGTCGGTCACTCTGGTTCTACTGCGAATATCCTCATTTCTAAGTTTATCACGCCGAGAAACCCTCCACCTCTCCAGTCCAGCAGTGAAGGACCACGTCTTTGTTCCATAGATCATCACTGGCAACACGAACTGGTTGTAAAGTCTTGTTTTCAGGTTTTGAGGTATAGCTGACGAGAAGATGTATCGTAATTTCTCGAACGCTGCCCAGCCGAGTTGAATCCGTCGATCGACATCTCGGTCGAAGTTGGACTTACCTAGTCGGACTATTTGTCCGAGGTAAACGTACCCGTCAACTACTTCGAGCTTAGCGCTCCCAACAAATACCGGCATAGGTGTGACATGGATATTAAACATAATCTTTGTTTTGTCCGTGTTCATCTTAAGACCTATCCGTTGGTAGACAGTATTGAGCTCATTGAGCATAGTGTTAAGATCCTCCAGCGATTCTGCCATAAGGACTATATCATCCGAAAAATCAAAGGTGAGTGATGTACTCGCCATTGATGTTAATACCGTATTCTTTTCAGTCCAGTAGCTTGAAAACGTCTTCTAACGCAGCGATGAAGAGTTTCGGGGATATAACGTCACCCTGTTTTACACATCTCTGCAGTTGGATGAGTTTCGTACTCTGGTTCAATACTCGCATAGCCGTCACTGTACAAAGACTTCAGCACTTTGATATACCGACAGTCCACTAGGCACCGCTGAAGGGACTGTAGCACCGCCTAAATTTCGGTGGAATCAAAAGCTTACTCATAGTCCACATACACCGGGCAAAGTGGCAGATAGTAGAAACTCTTCGGACGTCTGTACAATTTGCCGTAATGTATGTGTTCTATAATGCTAAAGCCTTTTCGGAAACCGATATAAAGACCAATTCATGGATATCGGTCTAGCAGTTTTTGGCGTGAATCCTGAATACGCCGACAGACAGAAAGACAGACACAAATTCAACAAACAAAAATTCTAAAAACCACTAATTTGGCTTCGGTACCTTTTGCTATATTAACGTATTTAAGATTCACGCCAAAAATTGCTAGACCGATATCCATGAATCGGTCTGTAAAATGTAAAAAACGCAAATTTTTTCAAATGTAAAAATGGAAACAAAAAGTTGATTCCAATACAATTTGGCAATTGATAATACCCTTTTATGGATACCTATATTGAAAGACACGCCCGATATAAAAAATAGCAGGTGATTATAGTAACAAGATATTAATGTAATTATGAAAAACTTATTTATTCACGTGTTCCTATGACATTATATATCAATGCCAAAAATCAATTATCTACGTTCAATAGTAATAATAGTGATCAAATTTCGCCAAATTTAGAATGGAATATTGTTAAGTTAAAGTCCAGGTGAGCGAAGTCGCCGGTAAAAAGCTAAAATAAGGCCAACTAGCTGTGATACGAAAGGTCATTTACCTTAAAAACGACTGTGGAGTTGACAATCTATTATCTATCTCTATCCATCTTGTGTATTTGTCGTAATATTTCGTTTTTCCGGCGAAAAACATGTCAGGGTCAATACGGGTTCGCCAACATTCGAAAGGCCATTTTAGTAATTGTTGTTTATTTAATAATTGTTACTTTGTTTTGTTGATAATTATTTGAGCCACAAGCCAAAAACGTCGAGAGATAGATCAACAGATTTTAATTCTCCGAAAAAGAAACGTCCAAAGGTATGTGTAGGAATAGGATATATATGAATGTTGTTTAGTAGTTTTAATTAAAACTTTTTCGTTTGGAGTGTACTTTAAAGTTATCTTAAAGTTATTTTAAAAAACAGCAACTGTAATAATAAAACTTTTCTTAATTTACTAAAGATGCATGTTAGTAAAGTATCATTTAAATTAAATTTTTGATTTTAGGTGACTAGTTTTACTGTGAATGAAAAACATATGGTAATTAATACTGTTACGCGCTCGAATCGACGCACTAGCGCCATCTAGTCTCGAACCGAAGAACTAAACTTCTTGAAGTTTAAAACTCGAACTCTCGGTACCTTGCGCGTGTTTATTTGAACATTCTGGATATTTTGCTAATTTATATAAATAGGCGCTGCAAGATGCGATCGGGGCAGAGTTGAACTCGGCGACACAAGCGAAGCTTCGGAGCGGAATTAAGTGAATTAGTGTGTTTAATTATTAGTGTTTTAAGTTTCAATTTGTGTAAAGTAAATTAAAGTGTTAATTTAGGTAATTTTATCGGCAATTTTTATTGTCACGAACCTCAAGCTCGTAACAATTGGTGTCAGACGTGGTAACGCCAGTTAACAATCTACTTTATCAACATTACATTACATATCGCATTGAGTTCGTCCTAAGTTATATCTACTTTATCAACATGACTGGTGCATATTTTTTGTTTCCTTCCTTCCTTCCCTTTCCTACCGCACGCGCTGCCGCCGAGGTGAAAAAGAGGATCTCGGCGCGCGTCATTATACTAAGTGATATTACGCCATCCGCAACGCACGGCCACCCGTCGCGTCTTATGTACATTAACCGCAAACCGCGCAGGACGAACATTGAGTTCTCCTGTTTATGTTTAATATTCACCGCATCAGACATTGTGTCTTTGTAACTCATAAAAGTGTGAGACGCCCCCGTAAGGGCAAAGGTGGAGAGTGTGGGACTTCACGAGACTGTTCCGAGAGTGCGTGTGCGCCGAACCACGTGGCGAGCTCGCTATATAGCAGACACTCCAGGAGGAAGGCGCGGCAGCCCTCATCAGGTCAGTGCGTGCTATCCCACCTATTTATTTTCCCCTTTGCCGTATGCACCAAAATTACAGTCCACTAAATCTTTATCGAAGATACCTTCAGTTACTGGCGTCTCCATTTTTAATGGTCCTTCGAGCCGGATTGACCTTGACTTTCCGCCCTTATTAGATCGTTATCGTAATAAGCGCTTATATAATTAATTATTTATATTTTAATCCGACTTCGGATTAACCCCGCCCTTATTAGAACACTAGAATAGGTCCTAATAGGTGACATTCATAGTAATTTTAAAACTATATTCATAGAATGAATAAGCATATAATTATCTATATAAATTATTTGTTGTATGTTCACATCATGTCATCAACTTTTAACTACATCTATAGATTATACTGTTAAATTACATTTATTATTTGCACATATATTTAAGCATTATATTCGTTATAAATAACTTCATATTTATTATAAAAGTTAACAATTAAAGTTCATCGTTAACAAAACTAATATTTAATAATTCAACCGCGTAGCGAGGTCGCTTATAGACTACCCGCTTATAATTATATTATTTTTGCCGCATAACTTAAGTTGTAATGCCGCCTAAAAAACAAATAGCATCGAATAATAGCGATTCCTCGGATAATGAGGGCACACCTGATGCTGAGTTGGTTTTATTGTTAGCTAAACGAGATGCTTTATTTGAAATAGTGCAAAAAATATATGATATGTCCTCGGACATCCTCACAAACACTTCCACGATGGAGCGTTTTCTTGATGGAAGTTCTAATATTAATGCTTTACGTATTGAGTTTAAACAGGTCTTAGATAATTATAATTCACATTTATTAAAAATAAACCCTATTGCTAAACCTGATTATAACAGCCTCATTGCGTTTGAGTCTCTTTGCGGTAGAATAAATAGGCTTTATTTACAATATTCGCAATCTAATTCACAAAGTACTAGTACACCATCTAAAGCCAGATTCTCACTTCCGCCTATCGAACTTATGCCATTTTCGGGTGACATTCGCTCATGGCCTTTATTTTATGCTAGCTTTTAATCAACCGTCCATGACAACACATCGCTTACCGACGCTGAAAAGTTATACTATTTGCTAGGTAAACTAACGGGCAAAGCCCTATCTGTATGCTCAGGTATAACTCCTTGCGCTGAAAATTATAAAATTTTATTGCAAGCACTCGTTGACAAATATGAAGACCGGCGTATGCTAGCATCTACATATATTAATCAGATGTTCGAATTTAAGCCATTGCAATCGGCCACCGCAAATAATTTTGATTTATTTACTGATAACTTTATAAGTGCAGTGCGCGCTTTACAAAACTTAAAGTTAGATAATCTCGCGGACTTAATTGTTCTTCATATCGCGCTTAAGAAGCTGGACCCGGATACCATTCGCTCTTTCGAATATAGTCATAACTCGATGGTACCTACCTTTGATGATTTAGTAAATTTTATTAAGACCCGCTCCAAAGTTTTGCAACGCACCGATTCTAGTACAAATTCTAATAGCGCACCAAACAATCGACGAGGTAACGGTAATAATCGTCGCTGTAATAATACTTCGTCACCGAAGTATCAGGCGTACGTAAGCACGACGACTAGTTGCTCAAAGTGTCTGTGCGATAATATTGTGCATCAACACCTATTTAAGTGTGCAGACTTTAATAAAATGACGCCGCAGGAACGATTTAAATGCGTAAAGAGTAACAATGCATGTGTGAATTGTCTCAGTTTAAGTCATCGAGTGTCTAGTTGCTCTTCAAATTATAGTTGTCGAGTTTGTAAATTTAAACATCACACATTGTTGCAATCACAAGGGGCAAATGCTGGTCAACTTTCTCAAGAAAGAGGAGTTATTCCCGATGAATTCGTTATTCGAGAAGAAGCCACAAAGAATGTGGACCTAGCGCAGTCCCGATAAAACTACAAAAAAGGAGATTAACTTCATTATGATGGACAAAAGTCACATATTCAGAGATGTCTCATTGATCAACAAATTTAATACCGGAAGCGATCACCGACTTGTTTGAGGTACTCTGAATATCGATTTTATTACGCTTGAAAGGTCTCGATTGATGAAGTCGACAATTAGGCTAAATCTGCTTCAAACCGTAACTGGCTCCCAAGTTCGCTTCCAGCTAAAACCGAAAAACCGATTTGATGCCTTGAGACCCACTTTGGTTAATGTCGATGACCTTATCAGCGTGATCAAGATGTTAAGGGATGAGGGCAACAGGTTTTGTACCAAGCAACATGTGGGCCGAAAGTCGAAGTTCTCAGATGAGACACTTCAGCTTATGAAAATAAGGCGTAAGCTAACAACAGCGTTACCATTGGAACAGGTGACACTAACCAAGCTTGTGAGGAAAGCTGTGAGGTGGGACCTGCGTCGCTCTAATGCAATTACTGTACAAGCGGCAATAGAGCGAAACAGGGAATCAAAAATCTTTGCTCGGGAGTTCGGAAGAGGTCACATCACAAAGCTATAGACTCATGATGGCGAAGTCCTCAAGTCAAAGCCTTAAGTTCTCTTTGAAATCGAACACTATTATGGCAAACTATATGCCTCACATAAGCCGCAACCTGACCCTAAATTCGATGACGAGCTGCTAGATATCTGCTATGGGGAGATTGAGCTGGCCCTCAGCCAACTTAAAAATGGAGTGAATGGCCCCTGAATGAAGATGGAGTTCCAACAGAGCTCTCAAAGGCTGGGAGTCAACCCTTGCTAAAAGAGCTCTATCGAATTTTAACTGCATATTACGAGATGGAAGAACTCCAAAGGCGTGGAGCAGAATTATTATAGTCTTGTTTCACAAGAAAGGTGACAAGAATATACTGAAAAATTATCGGCCCATCTCGCTTCTGAGCCACGTCTACAAGTTGTTTTTGAAGGTCATCACAAATTGACTCGCGCGAAGACTCGACGACTTTCAGCCTGTGGAACAGGCTGGGTTTTGAGGAGGATTTGTCACTATAGACCATATTTACACAGTGCGGCAAATAATACAGAAGACAACAAAGTATGATCAGCCACTGTGACTTGAATTTGTGGACTATCAGAAAGCCTTTGACTCCAGTGAAACTTGAGCTATTCTGGATTCTTTGTAGCGCTGCCAAAATGACTGGTGGGACATCGAAGTGCTGAGATGCCTTTACAACACTAGCGTGATACGATGTCCGTCCAAGTACAGGACAGTCAAACAAAACCAATCCAGTTGCATCACGGGGTAAGACAGGGAGATCCCCTAAACTGCTTACAAATGCACTGGAAGATATTTTTAAGACGCTAGACTGGAAATGGCGCAGCATTAATGTAAACGGTGAGTATGTCCCACACTTACGCTTCGCTGATGATATCGTCGTCATGGCAGAATTGCTGTAGGAACTTCAGGACATGCTGAACAGACTAAATGAACCTTCTCAGCGTGTTGGTCTGTGCATGAATCTGAACAAGAAAAAAGTTATTTTCAACGATCACGTCATGCCAGTCTCAATTACTGTTGATGGTAAAATTCTCGAAGTTATCCAGGAATATACCCACCACGGGCAGATATTGAAACTAGGTATAAATAAATTCTAGAAGAAAGCCGATCGGAGGATTCGGTTAGGTTGGACAGCATTTAGAAAGCTTCGTCAGGTTTTCTTGTCATCCATACCGCAGTCTAAAGACAAAAGTCTTCAACCAGTGCGTTCTGCCAGTACTCACTTATAGTGCCAAAACGTGGACACTGACGACTGACGTGTTTGGATATGTGAAAAGTATACACGATAGTAGTATGTATAATGAAGTTAAAAGGAAAACTATCATAGCTAAGTAGAATTAACAAGTTAACGTTTGATGTAATATGAAGCGTAAACCACACACAGAATACTTAATAGTACAAGTAAGATTAACTAACCATTACTATACGTACAACACAATTTCATGACTTGCAGTTATTTATGGGGTACTTTGAATTCAGGTTATTCGAGAATCATATTTATTCCGCAAGCATAAGACGTTACGAGTATATTTGTCGAATAATTGATATTTCTTCTAACATAATTTAATAATAAATTCTTGAACTATCATCCTGAATATTATTAGTTGAGTTAAAGTTTATTGTAACAATAAAAGTAGTTAAAGTTACAATATATATACATATAAAATCAAAGTAAAAGTAAAAGTAAAGTAAAGTCACAGCCTATATACGTCCCACTGCTGGGCACAGGCCTCCTCTCATTTCTGACGGTTTTAGGACAAGGAGGCGTACGCCGCGCTGCCCCAATGCGTGTTGGCGAACTTCACATATCTTCGAAGTAATTTTTTTCTTATTACTCGGACATGTAAAACTGGTACGACGTTTTCATGCACCACCGAGCACGTGGTAAATCAGCACTTAAAATATATCGTTGGTGCCGGCGGCGCGGTGAGAATAAAACCAGGGTTGCTCGCGTACTGTGAAATTTACAGCTAGCGTTAACCATTTGAGCTGCCACGGCTGTTAGTTAATTTAATAACGAGATTCAAAATTCATTATGATACACCAAAATGCGGAGAAATTAAACTTATAAAATGTGAAAACTCACTACAAAAATAATAATAAAATAATGATTTTCGTACTAGCTTCTGAAAGTCAGTCCTATAACAAACTCCATCTTCGAATTGCACACGGTATAGAATCGCTGGGGGACCTCAGCATTATTAAGTCAATGACCTCAATGGTGCCTTTTTTATAGAAGAGGGGACGAACGAGCATACGGTTCACCTGATGTTAAGTGACTACCGCCGCCCATGATCAACCGCAACACCAGGGGAATTGCAGGTGCGTTGCCGGCTCTTTAGAAATGAGTAAACGCTTTTGTTGAAGGTACCTAGATCGTATCGTTCCAGAAAAATCGCCGGTGGTAAACTGTTCCACTGATAGGTCGTACACGGAAGAAAACTTCTAGTAAAACGTACAGTGGTGGGCAAGCATATGGTGTGGATGGCGGCTGGGATTAATCTGAACAATTCTTTAGAGCACTCCCCGTAGTATATGCGAAAGAAAGTGCAAAGAGATGCAACATCTCCTAGGCGGTGTGCCGGCATGAAATACTGTCCCGCTCTGCTGAGCACGCCAAGCTTTTTAGAGGCCAATTTTGCCTTCTATTCCAAGTGACTACGAAACTGCACGTCACTCGGTATGTCGACGCCGAGGATTCCGATACTGGCTGAGGCAAAAAGGGGAGTACCGTACGACAAAGGGGTTCTTTTTAGCGCTTAATGCGAAAACTTGTGTCAATTAAGGTTAATGCAGAAGAAACAGTCTCCGAACGGACAGGACTTAAAATACGCTAGTAATATATAAGTCAAAGCTTTAAAATGAACGTTGACACAACAAAGGTCATGTGCAAAGTCCATGTCAGGTGCGGGTATGCCGGTGTTTTATTATTTATGCCGGTACATACATTTGGTAAGTCCAACCTCGACTAAGAAGGAAATCGATGGATTCAGCTCGGCTGAAAAGCGTTCGGGAGATTATGACACATCTTTTCTTCACGTATACCTCACAATTTGATAACGTCATTTTACAACCAGCACGTGTTGTCATTGATGACACTTGGATCTGAGACGAGGTCCTTTCCCACTGGGCGTATAAGGAAGCTCAAGGTTGCTCAGTGAGCTTCGGAGAGTTTGTAAATTTAAACATCACACATTGTTGCATTTCCACCGCAGAAGCGATAATGCTTCCCCTGCGCTGGCGCGTTCTCCACCGCTTCAGCCAGTTACACTGAAGTCTACAACCCCCGCGCCCGCACCCTCGCCACCCCTCACCGCAGGTGCGCGTTCAGACGTCGCGCTGTGTACTTCGTTCAAGAATGTTTATCAACGTTCACCGCCTCCCGCGCGCGCAAGTCGTTCGCAGAGAACTGTTTTATTATCAACCGCTCAAGTATTTGCTTACGATGCTAAGTGAGAGAAACAAATTATTCGTATATTATTAGACTCCGCGGCTCAAAGCCATTTTATGACTAAAGAGTGCTGTCATCGTTTAGGCGTTCAACAACACGATACCGAATGTACTGTAGTAAAGGGATTCGGTGGAGTTGAAAAAATTGTAAAATCGAAATCGATTGATATTAAAATTTTCTCACGATTCGACTCGAATATTAACTTCAATATTTCAACGCTACTTGTTGATCAAATCACCGACCTTTTGCCCACTGCTGTGGTAGACACATCTGTCTTATCACACTTCCATGGCATAAGACTCGCTGATGAATGTTATAGCATGCCTAATAAAATTGATGTTTTGATAGGTGCATCCCTTTTCCCGCACTTACTATGTCCAGACGTAATTTATTCGTCTAACGACTTGTCCGGGCCCTCGGCTTTGAATACGGTATTTGGTTACGTTATTATGGGCTCAGTGCCGACACTTCAGGTAAATCATTCTTTAACGTGCTGCTCAGTTCTAGAGTCTCCTATCGTTGACAAATTAGTGCAACGATTTTGGGAGCTTGAACAGCCACCCTCCGCACCGCCCATTCAGTGTCCTTCAGACATTGAATGTGAAGAGTTTTATAAATCTACGACATCCCGCGATCCTTTTACAGGTAGATATATTGTTGGCCTGCCATTTAAAGATGACGTTTACTCTCTCGGAGATTCTTATGAAACCTCTCGACGACGATTCATGTGCTTGGAGAGGAAACTTCAAGCCTCGCCTACATTAAGGTTAGCATATGATGACGTCATAAAGGAATACTTAGCTAAAATTATATATCCCCCGCACCGCCGTATGACTCTCATGAACCCGCTCCAATATATGTCATACCGCATCATGGAGTCTTACGCGAAGATAAGAAGTCAACGCGTCTGCGCATCGTCCTGGATGCTAGCAGTAAGACTAGCACTGGGCGATCATTAAATGATATTCTGCATTCAGGACCAAATTTGCAAGGCGACTTGTTCAATATAATTTTAACTTTCCGCTTACATCCAATCGCTATGACAGCCGACTGTCGCCAACAATTTATGCAAATATTTGTTCGCGATTCTGATCGTCGTTACCAATGCTTCCTATACCGCTTCCGTCCACAAGACCCACTTGTGTTATACCACTTCAATTGCGTGTGCTTCGGTTTAACTTCGAGTCCATACCATGCATTGCGCACGGTAAGACAGCTCATTGATGACGACGGCGTAAAGTATCCACTCGCGAGTCGTATCGCATTTACTTCGCTATATATGGACGACATCGCGTTCTCTATGCCCAGTGAATCCGAGGCCAGTGAGACCTCTCGGCAGCTGATAGACTTATTCAAGGGTGCCCAATGGGACCTGATAAAATGGCATAGCAACCGTCGATCTGTTTTAGATGACCTCCCTACTTCCCATAAAATTACAGGAGAAGTAGAGTTCGATAAATCAATGCCACATAAAATACTAGGCTTGCATTGGTCTACCGATAGTGACGCCTTTTATTTTAAGATATCTGTTCCCGCTGATGTGACGTGCACTAAGCGCGCCATCTTATCTACTGTCGCTCGCCTGTGGGACATAATGGGTTTCGTTGCTCCCACAGTCGCGTACGCCAAATTGTTAATAAAGCAGCTTTGGCAACTTAATTTAGATTGGGACGACATACCACCACCGCCAATTATTAAGATGTGGAGGCAATTCTGTGCTGAATTACCAGCTCTTAATGATTTACGTATCCCGCGACATGTTGGTGTATCCAAAAACTGTACTGCGTCACTCCTGGGGTTTTCCGACGCCAGCGAGCGCGCATACGGTGCCGTAGTCTACATACATGTAAAGAGCGTCAATGGTAACACCGTCCAGTTGATTTGTGCAAAGACTAAAGTCGCACCGACGAAACCACTATCTATTGCACGCCTTGAGCTTTGTGGAGCGGTTTTACTCTCAAAATTGCTTCGCAGAGTACTCGACAATTATTCTCTTGACCTTGCAATATCAGTCTACGCCTTTGTAGATTCAAAAGTAGCTCTGTACTGGATAAAGAGTTCGCCACACAAGTGGCAGACCTTTGTTGCAAACCGCGTTGTTCAGATTACCGACAATATTCGCGCTGATAACTTTTATCATGTCGCAGGTACTGAGAATCCCGCTGACATACTTTCACGTGGCGTTACGCCAAATAAATTAGTTTCAAACCCCCTGTGGCTCCATGGGCCTCAGTGGACTTCGTTAGATCCATCTCAATGGCCTCTTCGTACTTTAGACAATGAGGTTATTGCAAATATGCCTGAGAAGAAGATTTTGTCGCACACTGTGTGCACATCCGTCTGTAATTCTGCGATTTATGAGCTCGCACTCCGCATCTCTTCTTGGAGTAAACTTCTACGTATAATTGCGTACGTGTGTAAGTTTGCTAAATTATTGCCCCGCCGCAGCACTACTGTAGTGACTGCTGATGATCTCAGTTTCTCTGAGGTTATAATCCTCCGCGCCCTGCAAAAACAGCATTTTGCAGTGGAATATTTAAATATTGAAGGTAACAAACCTTGCTCGCCCGCTTTCAATCGTTTAAGGCCTTTTATTGAGAACAGTTTAATCCGCATTGGTGGTCGTCTTTCGAACTCCGCATTAGATTACACGCAAAAACATCCAATTATACTCCCGCGCAGTGATCATGTAGTGAACATGATCATTGACTATTATCATATTAAAAATTTACACGCTGGGCCTGAATTGTTATTGTCATTGCTCCGTCAAAAATTTTGGATACTTTCCGCACGCCGCACTGTGAGAAGCAGAGTCTACAAGTGTAATATATGTTTCCGGCTTAGACCCCGTCCAACTTACCCTTTGATGGCTGATCTTTCCCATAGTCGTGTAAGACAAGTTATTAAGGCATTTACACACACGGGCTGCGATTATGCCGGTCCTATCGCATACACTCCTGTACGTCGTCGTGGTGTACGCAGCGAGAAGGCGTACTTATGTGTTTTCACATGCCTCACGACTCGAGCTGTACATATAGAAATCGCTACAGATCTTAGTAGTTCTAGTTTCCTCGCTGCGCTTAAACGTTTCCTCTCTAGACGAGGGCCGATTCGGTTTTTATATTCGGATAATGGAACGAATTTTAAAGGTGCTGCTTCGTATCTTCGCGATCTCTATAAATTTCTAAACGTTGAATACCGCCCAAAGCTTGAGCAAGAGTGTGCTGAGAATCGTATAACATGGAAGTTCATCTGTCCCAACTCTCCTCATTTTGGAGGCGCCTGGGAGAGTATGATCAAAGTCGTAAAAACGCATCTGTTCCGAGTTATCTGACATCAGTTACTTTCATACGAAGAGCTTAATACTGTTCTTGCGCAAATTGAGTGCTTGCTAAACTCGCGGCCCTTGACAGTATTGAGTTCTGATCCTGCAGAGCCTTCAGCTCTTACTCCGAGTCATTTTTTGAATACCGCACCTTTATTGTCATTACCCGCACCCAAAGTCAAATCTGACTCTACCAGTCTGTTACACAGGCATTCTTTACTGGATAAATTAGTTCAGTCGTTTTGGGACCGGTGGAGGACGGAATACCTTCACGGATTACAAGTTCGTCAGAAGTGGAACACCCCGTCTACGGCTATCGTACCAGGCATGGTTGTAATTATGATAAATGATAATGAACCGCCCCTTGCTTGGCCATTAGCGATTGTCGAGTCTGTTCATCCTTCGAAGGATGGCGTAGTTCGAGTAGCGACCGTGAGAACTACTAAGGGAACATATCTCCGTCCTGTGGCTCGTATTTGCCCTCTCCCAAGACAATAAATCACGATTATTTTGATTATAATTATTTATTAAAAAGGTATAAAACCGCAATATTATATTTATGTATACATTTTCTCGCTTACCAAGTAAGGTTAGTAGATGAGACATGCGCATTGAGCGCATCCTCTCACTTTATATACCGCTTATTTATTTGTTTTCCTTTTACTTTTTATATTACGGTTGTCTTTTAAAGGTGACCCTTTAAGGGCGGGAGGAAATGGTAACGCCAGTTAACAATCTACTTTATCAACATTACATTACATATCGCATTGAGTTCGTCCTAAGTTATATCTACTTTATCAACATGACTAGTGCATATTTTTTGTTTCCTTCCTTCCTTCCCTTTCCTACCGCACGCGCTGCCGCCGAGGTGAAAAAGAGGATCTCGGCACGCGTCATTATACTAAGTGATATTACGCCATCCGCAACGCACGGCCACCCTTCGCGTCTTATGTACATTAACCGCAAACCACGCAGGACGAACATTGAGTTCTCCTGTTTATGTTTAATATTCACCGCATCAGACATTGTGTCTTTGTAACTCATAAAAGTGTGAGACGCCCCCGTAAGGGCAAAGGTGGAGAGTGTGGGACTTCACGAGACTGTTCCGAGAGTGCGTGTGCGCCGAACCACGTGGCGAGCTAGCTGTATAGCAGACACTCCAGGAGGAAGGCGCGGCAGCCCTCATCAGGTCAGTGCGTGCTATCCCACCTATTTATTTTCCCCTTTGCCGTATGCACCAAAATTACAGTCCACTAAATCTTTATCGAAGATACCTTAAGTTACTGGCGTCTCCAAGAAGTAAGATAAAATCATGCCGATTTTACCTAAGGAGGAAACGGAGGGTGTCCGTACCCGGAGTCAACGCCAGCAGGAGACGGACCAACGAAGATTTGGTGGTGCAACGCCGCAGACTTCGGAGGGCCAGCCACCGGCTGCAGGCCCGTCGGTAGCTCCTACATCTGCAGCACCTGACTTAGGTGCTCTGATGGTGATGCTGCAGGAACAGGCTCGTCGGTTCGAAGAGCAGCTGAAGCGTGGACAGGAGGAACAGGCCAGTCAGTTGAAAGAGCAGCAGGAGGAACAGGCCAGCCGACAGGAGGAACAGGCCCGTCGCTTAGAAGAGCAGCTCAAACGCGATAGGGAAGAGCAGATGCTTCTCATGAAGGACCTTCACGCTACCTTCGGAAAAGAGATAAGGGAGGTGAAGGATAAGGTTACTCAACATGATAACCGCCTGTCGGAAGCTGAGACCCAAATCAACCAAGTTAAGAAAACTCTGGGTGAACTCAAACTTGGAGATGGAATTGCAGCCCCCGCAGTAGCTACTACACCTTCGCTACGTGGGTTCAAGGTACCACCGTTCGACGGGAATTCTTCCTAGTCGGCCTACAAAATCCAGTTCGAGGCCGTCATGGAGGCAAACGGCTGGAATAAAAGCCAGGCCATGACTGCACTCACCTTAGGCCTGCGCGACCAAGCCTTAACCGTGTTGGAAGCTCTCGGTAAGAAAGTGACCTACGAGCAGCTCCTTGAGGCATTGGAGGCGAGATATGGTGACGCTCACCTGGAACACGTCTTTCGCGCGCAGCTTAAAGATCGCGTGCAACGCAGCAACGAAAACCTGAAGCAGTGGGCCCTTGAGGTGGAGAAGATGGTTCGAAAAGCATACCAGTCTGTACCTGCGCTCATTGAAGGGAACCTGGTGCAGACATTCATCGACGGCATCCGCGACCTGGAAGTCAGAGCTGCTGTGAGGCTCGGGCACCACGAGACGCTTAAGGACGCCTTGGCCCATGCACTGGAGGTAGAAGCCGTGCGGCAGGATCATCGTTACCATCGCGTCAGGGAGGTTACAGCAGCTAAAACACATACACACAGTTCGCGACCGCAACAAAGGATACAGCCCTAGGTGCTATGGCTGTGGGGAAAAGGGCCATCTTCGATCCAGCTACCCTAAGCGAACCCTAGAAAGGGAAGGTGAACGATCCCAGGAGGGTAGTGCGGCCAACAGCACCACCCAGCAGCGGCAGGGAAAGCCAGAACTGCGGTGCGGGTGCTGGCTGATGTTAAAAGAGCCCCAAGGATCCCGATCTCACAAACCCATGATGGGAACAGTCTAATCATCAAGGGCGAGGTCAACGGAATGCCGTGTAAACTGACCATAGACACTGGAGCCTGTCGTACGGTTGTTAGTTCCCAACTTATAAGTCAGTTCCTTGGGGACTCCGCATACAACCGTGAACGCATTAATTTGGTAACAGCCACCGGTCAGCGTATACCCGTCCGTGGAGAGAAGGAGATGGAGTTGAAGCTTGGCAACGTGATCTACCTGCATAATGTCATCGTGGCTGATATAATGGACGACTGCATCCTAGGCCTAGACTTTATGAGGAATAATTGTTGTGAGATCGACGTTAAGCAAGGTGTTTTGAAATGTGGACAGGAGGAACTTTTTATGGAAGGTGCGTTACCAGGGAACGTGTACAGCATTAAGAAGATTGTTCTTCCGCCGAAATCGGAAACGATTGTTCCGGTTAGTCTTCCCCGAAACGCTGGGCAAGCCTACCGTTGTATACTTGTGGAAAGGGTAAACAATGACCTTCCATGGAAAGTAGCTCGAACCTTGGTCAGAACCACTGACATCTCAAGAATACGTGTGCTGAACCTTTGCGACCGGGAACAGATTACAGCAAAAGGCACACTGATTGGCACTTGTGAGGAAGTGGATTGGTTACGTCGGTGCCAATATATATCGAGTGGGACCCCCAGCAGGGACTCTGAAACGAGAGTGACCAGACTTTTGGAAGACTGTCGCAGTGTTCTCTCCCTGAACGAATTGGTCAAGGCGAAGAAGTTGTTACTCAAGTACGCCGATGTATTCTCGTCAAACGATGCTGACATAGGAAAGACTGGCTTAGTTCAACACAAAATAAACACAGGAGAGGAATTGCCTATCCGTCAGCGGCCAAGAAGATTGCCGGTAGCACGTGAAAAGGAAGTGGAAACCATGATTGAGGGAATGGTGAAGGATGGTGTTATTGAACCTTCATCTAGTCCATGGTGTTCACCCGTGGTGCTGGTAAAGAAGAAGGATGGCAGCGTGCGGTTCTGTGTTGATTACCGCCGTCTGAACGACGTTACAAAGAAGGACAGCTATCCCTTGCCAAGAATTGATGACACGTTGGACATGCTTACAGGAGTAAAATGGTTTGGCACGCTGGGTCTAAAAAGTGGCTACTGGCAAGTTGAAATTGACCCTAAGGACAAGGAGAAAACTGCGTTCTCGACGGGAAAGGGTCTGTGGCAATTCAAAGTAATGCCGTTTGGGTTGTGCAATGCTCCAGCAACGTTTGAAAGGCTGATGGAACTTGTACTTACCGGGCTAATTGGCGATGTCTGTCTGGTCTACTTGGATGACATCATCATCGTGGGCCGTACGTTTGAGGAACACGTTGAAAACCTGGGACGCGTGCTCATGAAGATTCAGAGTGCCAATCTCAAGCTGAGTCCGAAGAAATGTTCACTATTCAAACGGCAAGTCAACTTTTTGGGGTATGTAGTATCGGAAGAAGGTATCCGCACGGATCCGGAGAAAATCGCAGCTGTAAAGGATTGGCCCGTTCCAAAAGACAAGACGCAGGTTAGAGCATTTTTGGGTTTGTGCTCCTATTACCGGCGATTTGTGAAGAACTTTGCAGTCAGGGGGTTTTCATGCTGGTCTACCTTTCCGGTGATCCTGTTATGGAATACGGGTACGCGACCTCGGCTCCCCGAGCTACTGTTATTCTCATACCTTTCCTGCCGAGATAACAGTATCCTTACACCTACGCTCCTACCCCAAACCTTCTTTTTCCTTTTCCCAAAATGGTAGCTTCCTCTACCAACAATAGCATACCCAAAGAGGGTTGGTGTCAGGCAGGCGGCCGACTGTAAAACTTTTGCCAAATCCCATGCAGTAAACTTATGAATATTACGAGTTGTGGGATATATGACAGGGCTAGGGCGTACCCCGCAGGCGACGCGCAGGGGCAGCACCCGGCTCCTGTGGGAAGTGGGCAAGGGTTGTCGCACCTTACGGAGCGGGTGCGACGTAAGAGGCGAGCCCGTAGAGAGAAGAATGTCAGAGTGAGGTTTGCAAGCTGGAATATAGGTACGATGACTGGAAGAGGAAGAGAGTTAGCAGATGTTTTGAAACGACGAAGAGTGAATGTTGCCTGTTTGCAGGAAACAAAATGGAAGGGCAATAAAGCAAGAGAGATTGGGGAAGGATACAAGTTTTATTACTGTGGAAGTGACGGGAAGCGAAATGGAGTAGGAGTTGTGTTAGATAGTGGAATGAAAGAACAAGTGACAGATGTGAAAAGAGTAAATGACAGAATGATAGTTGTTAAATTAATGATTGAAAACAAAGTAGTGAATGTTGTAAGTGTGTATGCTCCGCAAACAGGCTGTGAAGAGAGTGTGAAAGAGAAGTTTTGGGAGGAATTTGATTGTATGATGATGGGAATACCTGAGAGTGAGGATGTTTATATGGGAGGAGATTTTAATGGACATGTAGGGAGAGTGAATGACGGGTATGAAAGAGTACACGGTGGATGGGGGTACGGAGTGCGCAACCGTGAGGGGGAAGTTCTTCTGCAAGCAGCATGTGCTTTCGACCTGGCTGTAGTAAACACGTGGTTCCACAAACGAGATCAGCATCTTGTTACTTATAAAAGTGGCCACCACGCGACACAGATCGACTATCTTCTGTTAAGACGGAACCAAATCAAGAGTGTAAAAAACTGCAAAGTGCTTCCAGGTGAAGACTTAGTATTCCAGCGCCGAATTCTGCTGGCTGACATCTGCTTAACTGTTCGCCTCAACAAACATAAGGATCGTCCCCCACCCAAAATAAAGTGGCATTTGTTGCATAAGGAGGAGTATGCAAGTGAATTTAGAGAGCTAGTTGTAAACAAGATGATAGAGATGGGTGATATGGAAGGAATGAGTGTGAATGAGTGCTGGAAGGAAATGGCTGATTGTATCCGAAGTGTGGCAAGGAAGGTGTTAGGAGAAACAAAAGGGAAGCGTATGATAGATAAGGATGGGTGGTGGTGGAGTGAAAATATCAGAGAAGTTTTGAGAGAAAAGAAAAATGCCTTTAAAGAATGGCAGAGCGTAGAGGACCAGAATGAATCCATAAAAGAAAGTAAGAGAGGGGCGTATAAAGAATGTAAGAAGAGAGCGAAGAAGGAAGTTGCTATTTGTAGGGCAGAGGCGCAAGATAAATTATATCGGTCCCTTGAAAGCTCCGAAGGTCAAAAACGACTTTTTCAAATTGCAAGAGCGAGAGAAAGGAATGGAAGAGATGTTTCACATGTAAAATGTATAAAAGATGATTCTGGAAGGATTTTGACTGACGATGAAAGTATAAAGAAGCGATGGAAGGAGTATTTTGAGAAATTGATGAATGAGGAGAATGAATGGAATGGTATGCTTGAAAACCCACCAGTGAATATATGAATGAATATGAAGAATGGGAAGGCAGTCGGCCCAGATGGAATACCAGTAGAAGTGTGGAAGTTGCTGAGTGCGGATGGATGGAAGTGGTTGAGTTTATTTTTCGGTAAATTGTTGCAGGAAGAACAAATACCTGAGGAATGGTGCAGTAGTATACTGGTCCCCATTTTTAAAAACAAAGGAGACGTTCAAAACTGCAGCAGTTACCGGGGAATAAAACTCATGTCACATACGATGAAAGTCTGGGAAAGAATAATAGAGAGAAGAATGAGAGAAGAGTGTGAGATAACACAAAACCAGTTCGGATTCATGCCCGGTCGAGGTACGACAGATGCCATTTTCGCATTACGCCAATTGTGCGAAAAGTACAAGCGCGTGAATAAAACTCTGCACATGGTTTTTGTCGACCTTGAGAAGGCGTACGATCGGGTTCCCCGTGAGGTTTTGTGGTGGGCGTTAAAGATGAAAGGTATGCCTGGGAAGTATGTGAGGTTAGTCCGTGCTATGTACAGAGCATCCCGTACATGTGTACGATCTGCCGCGGGAACTACGGGCAGTATCGATGTGACGGTAGGGCTGCACCAAGGGTCGGCATTGAGCCCTTACCTCTTCCTACTGATTATGGACGCTTTGACGTCGGACCTGCAGGATGAGGCACCCTGGTGCATGCTCTTTGCCGATGACATCGTGCTTGTCGGGGAAGAAGGCATCGAGGTACAGAGCAGACTGACGAGGTGGCAACAGAGGCTGGAAAGTGTTGGCTTGAAGATCAGCAGATCCAAAACCGAATATCTGTGCTGTGATTTCGGCGGTCTTTCCAGTCCTGTACCCATGTCGTTGGATGGCGCTATACTGCCTACCTGCTCAGATTTCAAGTACCTCGGTTCCCTCATTCAAGGCGACGGCGGAATAGATAGAGCTGTGCAGCATAGGATTAACGCAGGGTGGATGAAATGGCGACAGGTCACAGCCACAACGTGCGATCCCCGAATGCCAATAAGGCTGAAGGGGAAAATTTACAAATCGATCATCCGACCTGTCGTCATGTATGGAAGTGAATGCTGGGCCGTCAAGAAGAAGGATGAAAATAGACTGCATGCGAATGAAATGAGAATGTTACGATGGATGTGTGGTGTGACAAGGATGGATAAGATAAGGAATGAGTATATAAGAGGAAGCCTGAAAGTAGCGCCAGTGGTAGAAAAGGTGAGAGGAAGCAGATTGGCATGGTTTGGACATGTGATGCGGAGGAATGAAAGTCATGTCACAAAACGAGTGTTGAATATGAATGTGGAGGGACACACGGGCAGAGGAAGGCCGAATAAAAGATGGATCGATTGTGTGAAGAGTGATATGAGAATGAAAGGAGTAAGTATGGAAATGACGGCTGATAGAGAGGAATGGAACAAGAAGGTTTACTGCGCCGACCCCAGATAATGGGAAATGGTTTAGAGAATGATGATGATGATGATGCTCCTATTACCGGCGATTTGTGAAGAACTTTGCAGATATAGCCAAACCTCTGCATAAGCTAACCGAGGAGAAGCGACATTTCTGCTGGGATGAAAGTTGTAATATGGCATTCCAGGAGCTCAAGGACCGTCTGTGCAAAACACCTATTTTGGGATACCCTGATGCAAGCAAAGAATTTATAGTTGACACAGACGCAAGTGATATAGGACTTGGCGGTGTGTTGTCTCAATGGAATGGTGACCAAGAGGTCGTGATAGCGTACTTCAGCAAGTCGTTGTCAAAACCGGAAAGGAACTATTGTGTCACAAGACGCGAATTGCTAGCTGTGGTAAAGTCGTTGCAGCATTTTAGCAAATATCTCCTGGGCCGAAAATTTCACTTACGAACTGACCATGCTGCACTAAAATGGCTATTGCAGTTTAAAAATCCAGAAGGACAAGTTACGAGGTGGATTGAACTACTGCAGGAATACGACTTTGAGATCGAACATCGCAGCGGGAAATCTCATGGCAACGCAGATGCATTATCACGAAGACCTTGTCCTGAAGATTGCAAACATTGTACTAGGCAAGAGAGTAAGGAAGTGGTATCCGTGAGGATGCTCAGGGCAGACCACCTCAGCAACGAGTGGAAGGACAGCTTTCAACGTGCACAGCAGGAAGATCCGGACATCAAGCCGATCCTGGAATGGATGAAGGCCAGTGCTCCCAAGCCCAAGTGGAGCGACGTCTCAGCGATGAGTTCGACCACTAAAAGCTATTGGGCCCAGTGGGACAGCTTGCTGCTTCAGGATGGAGTCCTGTGCCGTAAATGGGACAATGGTCGAGGAGACAGCTGTCGTTTGCAAATGGTTGTCCCTAAAGCTAAAGTGCCGAATGTTCTACAGCTGTGCCATAATGGTCGTTCAAGAGTCCATCTGGGAGTTAAACGAACTCTGCTGAAGGTCCGAGAACAGTTTTACTGGGTCCATTATCGTGACGATGTCGAGGCTTGGTGTCGTACATGTACAAGTTGTGCGGCTGTGAGGGGACCTCAGACACGTAGTAGAGGAGCACCGAAATTGTACAATGTTGGTGCACCATGGGATAGCACAGCCCTAAACATTGCGGAGCCGATATAGAAAGGCGCAAGAGGGACTCCTAAGATCGTCCATGTGGATCGCCTAGCGCGTTATTATGGGGCCGATAATGCTCGGGACGAGCATGTCTTAGGAGGGGGCAGTGTTACGCGCTGGAATCGACGCACTAGCGCCATCTAGTCTCGAATCGAAGAACTAAACTTCTTGAAGTTTAAAACTCGAACTCCCGGTACCTTGCGCGTGTTTACTTGAACATTCTGGATATTTTGCTAATTTATATAAATAGACGCTGCAAGATGCGATAGGGGCAGAGTTGAACTCGGCGACACAAGTGAAGCTTCGGAGCGGAATTAAGTGAATTAGTGTGTTTAATTATTAGTGTTTTAAGTTTTAATTTGTGTAAAGTAAATTAAAGTGTTAATTTAGGTAATTTTATCGGGAATTTTTATTGTCACGAACCTCAAGCTCGTAACAATACCTACAAATATGTAAAAAAAAACTCAGCCTAATGATAAATATCCATACAGAAAAGCGATGGTGCAGAAAGCATTTATTTAATTTAAATCAACATTATAAAATAATTCAAATTAAAACAAAATTTATAAAATGTCTATTTTTTTGGTTTGCTAGATATTTTTAAAAACTATATTGTCTACTTAAATATATAATCTTAACTATCTAAAAGTTACGCACCCCTACAATTCCGAATAACCTTGCATTGGTTTTATTTACATTTGGTATCGCTTCTCGTTGGTCGTATTAAAGTTTTTAATAATTCTAACAATTCTTATCTTAATGATGTTTTTGACATTTTTATGACTAGTATTAGAAAAGGTTTAAATCATTTCTTTAAGAAAACTGAAATGGAAAACAGAGAATTAAAATTAAGCATATTATAACATATATAACAGTATCGCGATAGCGCATATAATGCTATTAAGTTAACCCAAAAGTCCAAAAATACTTATTAAATTCAAAACACAGAAAACAAATTAATATGTTATAAAAACACGGCTGAATTATGAAATGATTTGTTTTATTAACGGGGTGGAACTGATTACCGCGATATTTTAAAAAGTATTTCTTCTTAATCTAAAAATAATTTGTCTTTAACTAATAAACCAAAAGCTATTATATTTTATTAAGATTTTTGGAAGGCTTTATAAATTGTATTATGTATGTCGGAGATGGTACAACAAGACAAGCTATTTTGTACTTGTGGGTATAGATAGAATTAGACTAGATATCGGAAAACCATCACTAGTTTGTACAGTACAAAGTTGTATATAATATATATATATATATATATATATATATATATATATATATATATATATATATATATATATATATATATATATAATTTTTTTATTATTATTAATTAACTTTTGACACCACTGTAATTTCAAAAGTGAACGGATATTATTAAATTTGATTTTCACATGCGACAACCTACCTTGTAGTATAGCGAAATATTTATGAAATGCTTAAAATACTTACTTTTTTACTTTCAAAGCCGAGCAGAGAAATTGTTAATAAGTATATTTTATTTTTCACTACAATTTTAATTAAGCGGCTATGTTTGCCTTGAATAGCGCATCCAGAGAAACGATTTCTGCTTTGTGAAAGATAAACACAAAGCATTTCAATTTAAGAGGGTATGCTAGTGTTGCAGATCATTAAAACGCTCGGATTTGCCCTGCGGCTTTGCTTATGTTGTATTTGGGAAGAAAATATAATTAATGCAGGGTTTCTACACTTCACAAACGATGAGTTATTCCTAACGACAACTTACGATTACAACAACTTACAAAACGTTGAAAGTTGTCTCATTTTTCATCTTAAGTTGCTCACGGAACAGTTCGTAATATGAACTGTTTTTACATGTAATTCTACTAGCATTTAATTAAAAATTAAATCGTAAAAACCGATATTATTTACCATCACGTGCGCGTATGCTGATTAACTCTTTTTTTGTTATAAAAACATTATTTATTTATGTTGTTATTATATTATGTTATCATAATTTATTTCGTTTTTTTCGCCAACTTCTTTCTATGACACTAGTTATGCTGTTCACCATCATAATCTTCCGCACTTACACCAATTAGTCAACCAATTACACTTTTTGTAATAATTTGACAGATATGTTATATTTATTGAATGCTTGGTCCATTGGGTTTCAAACCAACGCGGTTTCTTCTGCATATCAATGATATGTTGCTAACCGGTAACATTCATTGCTATGCAGACGACAGCACTGGTGATGCCTTATACACCGGCCGTGCCAATATTTTTCGGGAAAACGTCGGCAAATAGCGGGCCACATTTGCGTCTGAAGTAGAGTCTTTGCTAAACAAAGTCTCGTATTGGGGGCGACTAAATCTAATTCAGTTCAATCCCCAGAAGAAACAAGTTTGCTCGTTTACCGCTAAAAAAGACGCCTTCGTCGTATCTTCTCATTTTCAAGGCACTCTTCTTGCTGCCTCAGCTAGCATCGCAATCGTCGGCGTCGACATATCTAATACTGTGCAGTTTTATGGTCACTTAGAAGGGAAGGTCATATTGGCCTCTTAACAGTTTGGCATGCTCAGCAGAGCGAGACAGTATTTAATGCCGGCATCGCACATCACGCGACATCGCTTGCAACTTTACAAAGCGCAAGTTCGACCTCAAATGGAATACTGTTCTCATCTCTGAGCTGGGGCACCCCAGTGCCAGCTCTTTCCACTTGACCGCATCTTCGATGAACGAGTTCTTTCTGATCGGCCTGATTTACTGGCGCTGCGTAGGAACGTACATCGCGTCAAAATTTATGATACTATCCTCACCATATGGATACTTGGCGGTCGACCACTGTGCATTTTACTAGGAGTTTTCTTCCTCGTACAACTTCTCTGTGGAATTGCTTACCACCGGCGATTTTTTCGGATCGATACGATTTAGGGACCTTTAAGAAAAGAGCTTACTTCTGTCTAAAAGGTCGGCAATGCACCTGCAATTGCCCTGGTGTTGCGGTTATTCATAGGTGGTGGTAGTCACTTACCATTAGGTAAGCCTCCTGTTCTACAAAAAAAAATAAACGATCGATTTTAAACCGATATAATAACGCAATAACGCTAAAAATGTGCATTACTTCACGCGGTTACTTTAGGTATAAATATATAATAACATTAAGTATAAACAAATTAATTAAGGAAACTTTATGTAACGTTGATGATTACTTCGCAGCGTCATTGATGAAAGATAAATAGTAAAGGAATCCTCTGGAAAATACTATACACGTGAATAACAAGAGTTTTTTTTTTAAATCATACCGAGTGGTTAGAAGATGAGACTCTATTATCTAGATGTTAGTGCTGTTAGTCTATGCGACTCTTACAGCTTCATCTTGTCTCAGGAAAGGCAATGAGGTGAGGATGATGATGAGATGGTTTATGATTTGATATTGTTACCAATCATCATGCCGCAGTTTAGGCATTTTTCTTTGAGCTATCTAACCGCAGTCCGAGGGGGGGTGTGTGGACCCCCGTCTCTGACTGCTCAGCTCGTGTCGGTCGAGGTCAGCTCGTAGGTCTGGACGGTGAGAACCGCCCAGGAACGCGGGTGTACGGTGTGTACGCGGTGTGTGCTGGAACGTGTCGTGCCCGTCTGCGGGTGCGACGCGTCCCATTCGTTGTCCTATTAGTGTTTGTCCCATTTAGTGTGGGTGTAGTGTCGTTGTGTGATGTGCCTGCGACGCTTGGGTCGACAGGATCGAGCGGTAGGTGATTCGACGGAAACGTATATTTAGAGCTCTAAATGCTAATCTTCTTCACACAAATATTAGTGGTGTTTCGATTTTCCTCGTCCGTAGGACTTTTTTTCAAATACGCGACAATCTGACTATTTTTATTAAATGATTTTAATGTCTTTCCCCTCGGTCGCTTTTTACCACTTTTTTTATAAAATCAAAACGAAGATTGATAAGGGATATACGTAATTTTAGAATACTCGAAGGTTTTGGAAGTAACGATACCCGCATATCATAGGTATCACAGACTAGTTTTCTTTTAACATTTTCATAAATTACCCGTTCTTTTCTAGTCATTAAAAACATATTTGACCCTTGAATTCCCTGTTTCCCAAAAGCTTTTTTTCAGTTTGTTCTTAGGATGGTAACAAAGAAACTAATGGCGAAGAATTTGGTGTAAAGCTATTTATTTTGTGATAGGAATGTTTCGTAGGCACATTCAAATCATAAAAATCTTTTGACGTTTGGATTATTTATTCAAAACCATTTGAATCCTTTTGAGGTGCTTTTTCTTTTTATGTATATACACAACCACTTTAATGACCTTTTGGAATTTGAAGTAGTTAAGTAAAGTTCGGAATCGTATCAAAACTTTTAACTATCGCCTTTTTGCCAAATATAACTTCTAGATTGCTTAAGATATCAAAACTTATTGATGATAGACATGTTCACAACTAAAATTCTGTATTTGGAGGTAAGATAAAGTATCAATTTTTTTTTAATTGCAGATATTTTATATAATATTATTATTTAGAATTTTGAAGAGAAGCGTGCAATTTTGCCTTAACGTTATGTCTCAGCTGGTAAAGGAAGCGACTAGGGTGCCCGATGTAGACGGTCATATAGCCAATTGCTTGGACCTTCTGCTGAATACCGAACCAGATAGGTATGAAGTACAGGTAACCTCCCATTTAGGTACATCTGACCTCTGTATGGTGAAATCTGTATAGTCATATTCTCCACCTGATTACGAGTCTTCGACGAATATGGTGGTACAAGTCATCTGATTGGGATGAGATGCGACACTTTATTGCATCCTATCCTTGGCGAGAGGTCTGTTTTTCTTTTGCGGGTTCCGGATGCGATAACCGATGTGTTGCGTCAAGTTATGGAGTGTTTTATCCCCTTCTCTGAAACTCCCACCGGTAACAAAGCCCGTCCATGTTTCAACGCTGAATGCGCTCAAGCTAAAAAACGCAAGCATTTAGCGTACCTGTCCTGGGTTGCCGCTCGAATCCGCATAGCTCCAGATATTAGGTTCAAGAAGAGAACTTTCAATCAGGCCACCAAGTCCTACAAAAAAGCATTACGGAAAGCTAGTCTCGATCGCATTAAAAATATTGGCGTAAAACTCTCTGCCAGACTATCTGGCACGGGAGATTTTTGGTCTCTTGCCAAAGCGGTCGAGACAAACTTCTGGCGGCCTTTACTGCCTCCGCTGGTAAAACCGGATGGCAACATTACTGTCCATTCGGATCCATCCTGCGCCAAGCTGTTAATGAACGGATTATTGTTTTACGCGATTCGCCAAGCACCGAGTGGTGCTGTGAAGAATGTATGAAAAATGTGTCCCGTAGGTCTTCCTTTTTCACTCCGGACGGAGAGGCTAATGACGATGACTCCATGGGTATGAGTTCTTTGAACACCTAAATTGACACCCAGAAGCTTATGAGGGACATCAGCCGAAAGTTGAAGAAAACGTTCCGAGAAGAAATTGGGAATCTAGAAACTTCAATTGATTTCCTGGGTGAGCAGCTAAATACTATCGATCAAACCCTAAAAAAACACGATAACAAAATCAAAGAACTCGAAAATAAATACCAAAACCTACAAAATAGGAACAAAAACTTTGAACATAGAGAGAGCATACCAGAGCAAGAAGTAGAAACGTTTCAGCAGAAATCTTTATCAAATATGGTAGAAATCACAGGCCTGTCGGAGGCTTTCCTCAAAAACGTCGATAAAACCCTAGAAACGCTGGCTTCACAACTGAATACTGAGGTGAGCGACATCCAATCTTCGCAACGCTTGCTCAGCTCTAAGGAATGCTCTAGTCCAATCCTCTTTGAACGAACACAGCCCAAAAACAATTGATTGAAAGGCTGTTTACGACGCTGTGAAAGGATGTTTACTGAAAAACTAACAGACAAATCACTCTAAAATCGATATATTCAAATATATGACACTGTTCCGACGAAAATATAAAACATATTTAAAGTATATTTCATTTTGTGAAGTTTATGCTCAGACTTTACTAAATACTTACTGACTTAATTAAATACAACGTTTGAATAATTTTTATTCTATTTACATTACTCTATAAACTGTTTTCCCATAAACGAATAAAAACCAAAACATTCACTTAAGTAACACGGATATTCATAGGCTTTAGAAGTTGTAGAACTAAACGTAAACTTCGATACAAGTTTTATAAGATATAACTACAAAAATAATTGATTTATATATGTATAAATAACGATAATATTTAAACATTTAATAATTGTTAAAATGACAACAAAAAATAAATTTGTAGTAAATAGCAAAAATACAGTGAATTTTGGTTATAACGACGGCGGAGAGACCACTTTAATGTCGTCGGTATATCCGGAGGTCTCTATATCCGAAATTACATATTTACTTATCATTTATTTAATTACGTTATACACGGGCGTAATTGAAAAAACGTGTTATAGTGCACTGTTTAAGTTTAGTTTTTGTGCACGCTGTAAGGTGTGTTCCATTTCATAATTCCTTTAACATCTAAATTATTTTGGCCTTCACCAAATAAACAGTACTTTTTGAGCGTTGTTATATGTAGCACATAATGCATCTCTAGTTGTTGGAATCTCATTTAGATTGCAAGCTTCTTCCTCTTCTTCATCCTCCTTTTCTTGTGTTTGAATAAAAAACAAAGGATAAGAAAGCTTAATTGTTTCATGAATAGGTCTTTGTGCCTTCGCCGACTCAGTCGCAATATCCGCAAGGGATTTCTAGGAATCGGTCATAAATGGTTCATAAAAAACAAGTCGCTATACCCGAAATTGACGCTATAACCGAAGTCGCTATTACCAAATGAATTTCATATGAAAGTATGCTTTAAATTCAAGGGACGTAAGTTTGACGTCGCTATAATCAAAAAGTCGTTACAACCGAGTTGTTATTAATGAAATCCACTGTATATGTAAAGCTATTTGGACAACCGTAAAAATGAGACTAATTGTATTTATACTAAAAACTAAATGAGTAAAATAATTGATAATGAAAAAATGGCAACGGAACCGGCTAAAACATCTATTATGAATAAATAGTCCATTAACGTTACAAATCAGCGTTAATAACGTAATAAAATAGAAAATTCAACTGAAAAAATTATGATTTCTTATATTTACGCGAACACTACACATTGAAATAATACTCGTTTTTACGGAATTTATCGCGTATATTTAACTTTTTAATACCCGACGTTTCGAGAGCCCCACAGCACCCATGGTCACGGGAAGGACTGAGATGTTCAACGCCCAGATGTCATAGTTAACCGCGGTTACCATAGATTAAAATTTAACTTTTGTTCCGATCTACACAGTATGAACTTATGGTATCATGAAGCCTTGCAGTTGTATGCTTGGGTTGGGATTTAATTTTATTTATTATAGGATCCCAAGCAGATGGTAGCACCCAGCCATCTTCTCTATTGAAATTAGGGTGTTTTTTGATTTCAATAGCCTCGCGAATCATCCTTGGAAGGAATCGGTGTTCTTTAGCGAGGATTTGTGGTCTATCAAATCTGATGTAGTGACGTGGGCGATCCTGTACATGTTCACAGACTGCAGACTTCCCGGAGCGTCGATTCTTCACATCAGCTATATGTTCTTTGACGCGGGTTTTAATTGATCTTTTAGTTTGTCCTATGTAGGAGAGACCACATTCACAATCAAGCTTGTACACTCCTGCATCTTGCAGAGGGACGTTACACTTGACTGATGGTAAAAACTGACCAATCTTCTTCGGCGGCTTGAAGTATGTTTTGATGGAAGCGCGCTTCAAGATGTAGCCAATCTTGTCAGTGACTCCTCTAACATATGGCAGTACAGCAGGTACACGCTCGACTGTGGCCGGCTTCACTCGTTCTCTGTGACGTAGGCGCGGGACCCGAAGCTTGTTGTCATGCAAAACTTGCTTGACGTGTTGGAGCTCGGCAGCCAGGTGTTTACTGTCACAGATCCCTCGTGCTCTCTGAAACAAAGATTTACCCACGGTAGCTAACTGTGAAGGATGGTGGTGAGAATCACCGTTTAAATATCTATCTGTATGGGTCTTTTTTCTATACACAGTATGGCTCAAGGTGTTATCAGGATTCCGAATTACTAACACATCTAGAAAAGCTAAGGAATTGTTTGCCTCTAACTCCATTGTGAACTGAATTTTAGAATTTATAGAGTTAAGATGGTCTAAAAATGCAGTTACTTTATCTAAAGGTAGAATTGTGAAAGTGTCGTCTACGTACCGCTTGTAGAATCTTGGATTTATGGGAGTAGTAAGCAGGGCTTTCTCCTCAAAGTCTTCCATGAATATGTCGGCGACAATGGGAGATACAGGTGAGTCCATCGCCACACCATCTACTTGCTTGTAGAACTACTCCTTCCACAATAAGTAGCCAGATGTAAGGCAGTGTGTGAGTAATACTGCATATTCTACGGGCATGTTGTTTTCCTCCAGCCTCCTAGTTACAATTGAGATGCAGTCTTCAACAGGTAAGCATGTAAACAATGACTGCACATCAAAACTGACCATAGTTTCATTGTCTGCCAGACGCAGGTCTTTAATCTCGCTGACAAAATGGTAGGAATCCTTTATGTGTGCTCTTGTGTGTCCCCTGAGCGGTGAGAGTATTTTCGCTAAGTGTTGAGCCAATCTGTAAGTTGGTGAATCGATTTGGCTCACTATGGGACGTAATGGAGCATTGGGCTTGTGTATTTTTGGTAACCCGTACAACTTTGGTGATTTGGCGCACGTAGGTATTATCCATTTTACGTCCAGATTTAATTTTTCGGAGTGTTTCTTTATGAGGTCACTAGTTGTTTTTAGTGTGCTATTTGTTGGGTCGTTTTTAACCTTTTTATAAGTACTTACATCCGACAAAAGTTCTTGTATTTTTGAATTATAATCTGACGTATCCATGACTACCGTGGCGTTTCCCTTATCTGCGCGGACGCTATAAATTCGTCTCTGGGAAGATTCGGTTTAGGCACTGAACATCGACGTAACATAGACGAAATGTCTTGACGTATCGCCTCCAAATCTTCTTTCCGCATATTGTTTTTAAATAAACAGTCCTCGACGCTACAGATAATTTCTTCGTACGGTAATCTGCGCGGACTTATAGCAAAATTTAGTCCTTTGGATAAAACCTTTATTGTTGCATCATCCAGTGTTTGTTTTGACAGATTATAGACCGCGATTAATCTATGATCTGTGTTTGTCAATGGTTGCTTTTGGTTCTGGCATTGATTCGGATGTTTGACATTTGATTTGGCCGTTAATTTTTGATATTTTTCTATATGTTTGTTTTTGCATTCGTTATATTTACTAATTTCGCGTTTATTTAATGTTTCCATGCAAAAATTATAATCAAACGTCGTTAAAACTTTCTTTAATTCACTGGATGATGTGTCTATGGATTTATTGATGTCATATAGATCGGAGCGTTTTTGTTGGATTACCGCCCGTAACAACTTTTTACTCGCCTGATTTAAGATCTTAGCGCTTCCTCGAATGTCCTTTTTGGTGGATATTTTGACACACGTAGGAATGAGATTATGGTCTCGGCATCTCTTCAAGAAATTTAAGGCTGTTAGATATCTTGCGCGCTTAGTCTTTAGATCTTCTAATCGGCGTATTTTATTTGCAATTACCAGTCCGTACTGGTTTACATAATGATTTCTTATATTTACGCGAACACTACACATTGAAATAATACTCGTTTTTACGGAATTTATCGCGTATATTTAACTTTTTAATACCCGACGTTTCGAGAGCCCCACAGCACCCATGGTCACGGGAAGGACTGAGATGTTCAACGCCCAGATGTCATAGTTAACCGCGGTTACCATAGATTAAAATTTAACTTTTGTTCCGATCTACACAGTATGAACTTATGGTATCATGAAGCCTTGCAGTTGTATGCTTGGGTTGGGATTTAATTTTATTTATTATAGGATCCCAAGCAGATGGTAGCACCCAGCCATCTTCTCTATTGAAATTAGGGTGTTTTTTGATTTCAATAGCCTCGCGAATCATCCTTGGAAGGAATCGGTGTTCTTTAGCGAGGATTTGTGGTCTATCAAATCTGATGTAGTGACGTGGGCGATCCTGTACATGTTCACAGACTGCAGACTTCCCGGAGCGTCGATTCTTCACATCAGCTATATGTTCTTTGACGCGGGTTTTAATTGATCTTTTAGTTTGTCCTATGTAGGAGAGACCACATTCACAATCAAGCTTGTACACTCCTGCATCTTGCAGAGGGACGTTACACTTGACTGATGGTAAAAACTGACCAATCTTCTTCGGCGGCTTGAAGTATGTTTTGATGGAAGCGCGCTTCAAGATGTAGCCAATCTTGTCAGTAACTCCTCTAACATATGGCAGTACAGCAGGTACACGCTCGACTGTGGCCGGCTTCACTCGTTCTCTGTGACGTAGGCGCGGGACCCGAAGCTTGTTGTCATGCAAAACTTGCTTGACGTGTTGGAGCTCGGCAGCCAGGTGTTTACTATCACAGATCCCTCGTGCTCTCTGAAACAAAGATTTATCCACGGTAGCTAACTGTGAAGGATGGTGGTGAGAATCACCGTTTAAATATCTATCTGTATGGGTCTTTTTTCTATACACAGTATGGCTCAAGGTGTTATCAGGATTCCGAATTACTAACACATCTAGAAAAGCTAAGGAATTGTTTGCCTCTAACTCCATTGTGAACTGAATTTTAGAATTTATAGAGTTAAAATGGTCTAAAAATGCAGTTACTTTATCTAAAGGTAGAATTGTGAAAGTGTCGTCTACGTACCGCTTGTAGAATCTTGGATTTATGGGAGAAGTAAGCAGGGCTTTCTCCTCAAAGTCTTCCATGAATATGTCGGCGACAATGGGAGATACAGGTGAGCCCATCGCCACACCATCTACTTGCTTGTAGAACTCCTCCTTCCACAATAAGTAGCCAGATGTAAGGCAGTGTCTGAGTAATACTGCATATTCTACGGGCATGTTGTTTTCCTCCAGCCTCCTAGTTACAATTGAGATGCAGTCTTCAACAGGTAAGCATGTAAACAATGACTGCACATCAAAACTGACCATAGTTTCATTGTCTGCCAGACGCAGGTCTTTAATCTCGCTGACAAAATGGTAGGAATCCTTTATGTGTGCTCTTGTGTGTCCCCTGAGCGGTGAGAGTATTTTCGCTAAGTGTTGAGCCAATCTGTAAGTTGGTGAATCGATTTGGCTCACTATGGGACGTAATGGAGCATTGGGCTTGTGTATTTTTGGTAACCCGTGCAACTTTGGTGATTTGGCGCACGTAGGTATTATCCATTTTACGTCCAGATTTAATTTTTCGGAGTGTTTCTTTATGAGGTCACTAGTTGTTTTTAGTGTGCTATTTGTTGGGTCGTTTTTAACCTTTTTATAAGTACTTACATCCGACAAAAGTTCTTGTATTTTTGAATTATAATCTGACGTATCCATGACTACCGTGGCGTTTCCCTTATCTGCGCGGAGAATCGTAAGTTCTGGTTTATTGCGTAGGTTCTTTAACGCTATAAATTCGTCTCTGGGAAGATTCGGTTTAGGCACTGAACATCGACGTAACATAGACGAAATGTCTTGACGTATCGCCTCCAAATCTTCTTTCCGCATATTGTTTTTAAATAAACAGTCCTCGACGCTACAGATAATTTCTTCGTACGGTAATCTGCGCGGACTTATAGCAAAATTTAGTCCTTTGGATAAAACCTTTATTGTTGCATCATCCAGTGTTTGTTTTGACAGATTATAGACCGCGATTAATCTATGATCTGTGTTTGTCAATGGTTGCTTTTGGTTCTGGCATTGATTCGGATGTTTGACATTTGATTTGGCCGTTAATTTTTGATATTTTTCTATATGTTTGTTTTTGCATTCGTTATATTTACTAATTTCGCGTTTATTTAATGTTTCCATGCAAAAATTATAATCAAACGTCGTTAAAACTTTCTTTAATTCACTGGATGATGTGTCTATGGATTTATTGATGTCATATAGATCGGAGCGTTTTTGTTGGATTACCGCCCGTAACAACTTTTTACTCGCCTGATTTAAGATCTTAGCGCTTCCTCGAATGTCCTTTTTGGTGGATATTTTGACACACGTAGGAATGAGATTATGGTCTCGGCATCTCTTCAAGAAATTTAAGGCTGTTAGATATCTTGCGCGCTTAGTCTTTAGATCTTCTAATCAGCGTATTTTATTTGCAATTACCAGTCCGTACTGGTTTACATAATGATTTCTTATATTTACGCGAACACTACACATTGAAATAATACTCGTTTTTACGGAATTTATCGCGTATATTTAACTTTTTAATACCCGACGTTTCGAGAGCCCCACAGCACCCATGGTCACGGGAAGGACTGAGATGTTCAACGCCCAGATGTCATAGTTAACCGCGGTTACCATAGATTAAAATTTAACTTTTGTTCCGATCTACACAGTATGAACTTATGGTATCATGAAGCCTTGCAGTTGTATGCTTGGGTTGGGATTTAATTTTATTTATTATAGGATCCCAAGCAGATGGTAGCACCCAGCCATCTTCTCTATTGAAATTAGGGTGTTTTTTGATTTCAATAGCCTCGCGAATCATCCTTGGAAGGAATCGGTGTTCTTTAGCGAGGATTTGTGGTCTATCAAATCTGATGTAGTGACGTGGGCGATCCTGTACATGTTCACAGACTGCAGACTTCCCGGAGCGTCGATTCTTCACATCAGCTATATGTTCTTTGACGCGGGTTTTAATTGATCTTTTAGTTTGTCCTATGTAGGAGAGACCACATTCACAATCAAGCTTGTACACTCCTGCATCTTGCAGAGGGACGTTACACTTGACTGATGGTAAAAACTGACCAATCTTCTTCGGCGGCTTGAAGTATGTTTTGATGGAAGCGCGCTTCAAGATGTAGCCAATCTTGTCAGTGACTCCTCTAACATATGGCAGTACAGCAGGTACACGCTCGACTGTGGCCGGCTTCACTCGTTCTCTGTGACGTAGGCGCGGGACCCGAAGCTTGTTGTCATGCAAAACTTGCTTGACGTGTTGGAGCTCGGCAGCCAGGTGTTTACTGTCACAGATCCCTCGTGCTCTCTGAAACAAAGATTTACCCACGGTAGCTAACTGTGAAGGATGGTGGTGAGAATCACCGTTTAAATATCTATCTGTATGGGTCTTTTTTCTATACACAGTATGGCTCAAGGTGTTATCAGGATTCCGAATTACTAACACATCTAGAAAAGCTAAGGAATTGTTTGCCTCTAACTCCATTGTGAACTGAATTTTAGAATTTATAGAGTTAAGATGGTCTAAAAATGCAGTTACTTTATCTAAAGGTAGAATTGTGAAAGTGTCGTCTACGTACCGCTTGTAGAATCTTGGATTTATGGGAGAAGTAAGCAGGGCTTTCTCCTCAAAGTCTTCCATGAATATGTCGGCGACAATGGGAGATACAGGTGAGCCCATCGCCACACCATCTACTTGCTTGTAGAACTCCTCCTTCCACAATAAGTAGCCAGATGTAAGGCAGTGTCTGAGTAATACTGCATATTCTACGGGCATGTTGTTTTCCTCCAGCCTCCTAGTTACAATTGAGATGCAGTCTTCAACAGGTAAGCATGTAAACAATGACTGCACATCAAAACTGACCATAGTTTCATTGTCTGCCAGACGCAGGTCTTTAATCTCGCTGACAAAATGGTAGGAATCCTTTATGTGTGCTCTTGTGTGTCCCCTGAGCGGTGAGAGTATTTTCGCTAAGTGTATTTTTGAATCAAAAATACACAAGCCCAATGCTCCATAACGTCCCATAGTGAGCCAAATCGATTCACCAACTTACAGATTGGCTCAACACTTAGCGAAAATACTCTCGCCGCTCAGGGGACACACAAGAGCACACATAAAGGATTCCTACCATTTTGTCAGCGAGATTAAAGACCTGCGTCTGGCAGACAATGAAACTATGGTCAGTTTTGATGTGCAGTCATTGTTTACATGCTTACCTGTTGAAGACTGCATCTCAATTGTAACTAGGAGGCTGGAGGAAAACAACATGCCCGTAGAATATGCAGTATTACTCAGACACTGCCTTACATCTGGCTACTTATTGTGGAAGGAGGAGTTCTACAAGCAAGTAGATGGTGTGGCGATGGACTCACCTGTATCTCCCATTGTCGCCGACATATTCATGGAAGACTTTGAGGAGAAAGCCCTGCTTACTTCTCCCATAAATCCAAGATTCTACAAGCGGTACGTAGACGACACTTTCACAATTCTACCTTTAGATAAAGTAACTGCATTTTTAGACCATCTTAACTCTATAAATTCTAAAATTCAGTTCACAATGGAGTTAGAGGCAAACAATTCCTTAGCTTTTCTAGATGTGTTAGTAATTCGGAATCCTGATAACACCTTGAGCCATACTGTGTATACTGTGTAGAAAAAAGACCCATACAGATAGATATTTAAACGGTGATTCTCACCACCATCCTTCACAGTTAGCTACCGTGGGTAAATCTTTGTTTCAGAGAGCACGAGGGATCTGTGACAGTAAACACCTGGCTGCCGAGCTCCAACACGTCAAGCAAGTTTTGCATGACAACAAGCTTCGGGTCCCGCGCCTACGTCACAGAGAACGAGTGAAGCCGGCCACAGTCGAGCGTGTACCTGCTGTACTGCCATATGTTAGAGGAGTCACTGAGAAGATTGGCTACATCTTGAAGCGCGCTTCCATCAAAACATACTTCAAGCCGCCGAAGAAGATTGGTCAGTTTTTACCATCAGTCAAGTGTAACGTCCCTCTGCAAGATGCAGGAGTGTACAAGCTTGATTGTGAATGTGGTCTCTCCTACATAGGACAAACTAAAAGATCAATTAAAACCCGCGTCAAAGAACATATAGCTGATGTGAAGAATCGACGCTCCGGGAAGTCTGCAGTCTGTGAACATGTACAGGATCGCCCACGTCACTACATCAGATTTGATAGACCACAAATCCTCGCTAAAGAACACCGATTCCTTCCAAGGATGATTCGCGAGGCTATTGAAATCAAAAAACACCCTAATTTCAATAGAGAAGATGGCTGGGTGCTACCATCTGCTTGGGATCCTATAATAAATAAAATTAAATCCCAACCCAAGCATACAACTGCAAGGCTTCATGATACCATAAGTTCATACTGTGTAGATCGGAACAAAAGTTAAATTTTAATCTATGGTAACCGCGGTTAACTATGACATCTGGGCGTTGAACATCTCAGTCCTTCCCGTGACCATGGGTGCTGTGGGGCTCTCGAAACGTCGGGTATTAAAAAGTTAAATATACGCGATAAATTCCGTAAAAACGAGTATTATTTCAATGAAAAAATTATCTTAATCAATTTTTCTGATTCCTTTAAATGAAAATTAACATTAAAATAATAATGTCGCTCCATATGCACAAAAATAATTAAACTTTGCAATAATGAAATAAGTGAAATATTGACATTCTTGTTTAATATCTCACTAGCGTCAGATACATTTCCAGTTTTTGTGACAAATTAAAACTTTCAATAATAAAACCGTTACACATAAAGGGAAATAAAATTGCTATAACCCACTGTCGACCAATACTACCACTAGCCCCAGTTCTTTCAATAATATTTGAAAATGTTATGCATTTCTTACCTTTTTCTTAAAAAATAACGTAATAATACAAATACTTAAAGCGACAATAGTCTAATAGCAGGGTGCGGACCGCAAACTAAAAAGGTCGTGGACTCGAACCCGCCATTCGACTACTCTCGTCAACTGCTCCTAGCACAAGCTTATAAGCTTACCAGGAATGGTTGAAGCGAATAATAGTAATGTTATTTTATATTGCTATTATTTTATTATCAATAAAAAATCAACATGGTTTCCAAAAAAGAAATCCATAGCACATGCAGCGTTATATTAGTAAAGGAAGTCTCATGTAAAATGTAAATCAAAGAAACATGTCTAAAGAATGTCTAAAAAAAAGAAAAATGTCTAAAGCCTCCGATAACGTCTCACATCATCAGTTACTAACCAAATTAGAGGATAATGGAATAAGGGGACCTAATTTTAGTTGTTTAGAAAGCTAGTTAAAAAGATAGGTCACAGTAACAGGTAAATTCTAATAATATAGCTCAGATGTATAGATCTGAATTCAAAAATAATAATTTCGGTGTTCCCCAAGGATATACTTGGATCATTGTTGTTCATATTATACATAAATGATTTACTTACCCGATTTCTCAAACTACTGAACTACTTAATTTTTACTGAATTACTTAATGAAATCTCGGTGACAATTACGTTGAGTGAAAAAATACAATAGAGCATCATAAAAAGGACATAATTAAAACAATGAATTAAATAAATTAATGTCTTAATAAAACAATCTACAAATTAATTTAAATAAAACAAATATCATTTATTTTAATAACTTAAATTCTGACATCCCATCGGACACATTATGTAATCTTTATTTTAAGAGTTCAAACATACCTAGTTATCCCTGCCTCTATATATTTGAGGTTGGCAAATTTGTACTGCAAAACAAGCACATCTTTCTACAAGCTAAAGATGTTAAAAAAGTAAATTTACTTGACACAATTCAAAAAGTAAACGCTATTCAAAGTACAACACTATTTATAACAAAATATTAATTAGGTAGATATTATGTCATATAACAAGTTTAAAATTTCTTTACGACGATGGCTGACAGAGAAAACATTTTGCACTCTAAATGAATTTTTAAATAGTAGTGACAAAGTATTTATTTGTCTTAATTAAAAATCAATGCATTGATTAATTTGCTTGTATTAATTTATTTATAAAGATTGTAAAAGGGCGTTTTCAGTTATTTGTAAATTTTAATGTGTTCTACATTTGGTAAATGAAATATTGGATATTTTCATGATGTAGAAAACACCTAAATAAGTTTTTCTCAACACACTTCGATAACACCAACAACAAAATATTTTTGTACCTATTTACTAGAAAGTAAAAAAATTTAATATGTAGATCTTAAACCGCCGCCACAAATTACCATGTATACGGTTGAAGGCAAGTTTATGTAGTGATACCTTGTGATCAACTCTATCCAATGCTTTTATAAAGTCTGTATACACACTATCTATTTGTTTATTAGTAAGTCCTTTCATATTAAATTGCCATTTTTAAGTAATGGGCATTTTAAATCAATATAATATTGGTTTGGTTAAGAATTCTAGTTTAAAATTCATTTTATTTTAAAAACATATCTTTTTTCAAAATCACTAATTTTTTCATTGATAAGCGTTATGTTAACATCGTATTTGAATCTTTTTGTCATCATGGATACGTTAAAAATTCGAGTAGTTATGGAATATGAGTACCGTCGTGGCAGCATTGCGACAAAAATGCCACACAACATCAACGACGTTCAAAAAGCGAATACAACAAACCAACGCATCACCTGTTTTTAGTTAGTACGCTTCCGTTCTGGAAATTTCGACCTGAAAAATAAACCCCGTGGTCGTCCGAAAACTTTGGTCCATAACGATGAATTAAATTAAAATATTAATAATTAGGTGATTTTGAAAGCTGATGATACTCAATCTACGTTTGAATTAGTAGCAGTTTTCGACGTCAGCATCAAAGCAATATTGGTCTGTTTGCGTCAAATTGGCAAGGTAAAAAAACCTTGACAAATAAACAAACGAAGGATTTTGAACCGCAATGTTAACTGCGACTAAAATGAATTCTGTTTGATAATCGCAGACGATCAGCAAGTTGGCTTGATTCTGTTTCAGCACCTAAACACTGCTCCAAAACTTAACCCTAGAAAAGTGATGGTCACTGTTTGGTGGTCTAGTACCGGTGTATTTCATCACAACTTCTTACAAAACGGAAGGAGCATTACTGGAAATATGATTTGTAAAGAACTGAACACAATAATTGCGAAACTCGCACGTCCCCAACCAGCTTTGTCCAATCGCTAGTCCCTGCTGATCTTGTACGACAACACGCGACCTTATACTGCACAACAGGCGGTCTCCAAATTACAAGAGCTAGGGTTGGAAACTCTCAGTCATCCACCGTACTAACCAGATCTTGCGACTACAGACTTTTATTTTTTTACAGAATTTGCATAACATTTTGACGGGAAAACATTCAATACCCGAGAGGCAGTACAAAACGCCTTTGAAAAATATGTTACATCCCGCCCAGCTGATATCTTCATCAATCGCCATCAATAAATTGCCACTGTGTTCGCAAAGACACTGCAATTACATGGCTTATTATTTTGATTAATATAAATGAAAAATATAGAAAAAGAATTACGTTAACTTATTTCATAAAAAACGGATATTTCAAAGGTAAAGGTCTAATATTACCGATATTATTAAAGGCGTACGTTGTATATATCAAAACGTGACTGGTGATAGATCAACGTTTGATGAAACCATGTGAAGATTTATGCATAACAATATATAAACATTTTTATCCAAAAATCTTAATAAAAGCTTCGCAAGAGCGGGTAAATTGATATAAGGTGATAATTTTCAACATCGGATCTATATTCTCCTTTGAACATTGGAACAATTCATGCTGATTAACAGACAGTTGTCTCCTCTACATCTACCTACTACCTCTACTTTTATATAAATGTATGTAAATGTTGTAAGGGTTGATTTATCGTATTTCTTTTACTTATTATAAGCCAGTGCTGAATCACAATCCGTGGCATGTGGTGATGCAGCCCTAGATGGTAAATCGCACTGTTTTAGCGTAACTAAAGCCTACTCGTATTCACTCTTGCTTTGAAGACGCCCACATTGTGTTCGGACGGAATGATTGATTGAACCTTGCCCATTTGTAATTTTCACACCTTACATGTATTGCAGTTATTAAAAAAATTCTGTCAGGTATTTGTTCATGTCAGGTTAGGACACCGGTAGCGATAAAATACCTTTTAACCGAGTTCAAAAAGAAAAGGATCTATATTCGATACGTATGTTATTTTTATGTGTGTTTACCGTTTCCTAGAAAACAGCAGAACCAATTTAAATAATTTTTTTTTATTAAGGATTTATATTAAAAACATGCTTATGTGGTGGTCCGGAATAAATATAAAGGAAATCTCTCCCCAAGGGAGAAAAGAAGGTGAACCATGAACTTGTAGTATTTTAACAAAAATAACAACCGACTACAAAAATTAAAAACTAAAAATAAATTATTAAGTAATTTATCTAATATCGTTCTAAGTAATACGATTTAATAAGACTTTTGAAAGAGTGAAGATATTTAGCACGACGAATGTGGAGAGCTAAAGAGTTCCACAAACGCACAGCTGTTACAGTAAAGGATTTCTTAAAAAAGGAGGAAGAGTAAATAGGAGTAGAGAGAGAAAGATTGACAGAGGATCGAAGGAACCAATTATGGGTAAGGGAGAGATATTATAAACGGTCTTTTAAATATAGAGGAGTGGAAGGATTAAACAGCACGGCATAAGATGCGGAGTGAATGTAAGTGTTCCTGCGAAGTCTGATCGGGAGTCATTTGAGTTGTTTGCGAAATACAGAGATATGATCATATTTGCGAAGCCCAAATATAAAACTAATATATAAATTTATTAACTATAAATTGTCGCAGTAGAGTAACTGTATAAAGTAATTCAAAGACATTCAAAAGTTATTTCATATTAGAAGGAATCACTAAATTTGAATCTCAAGAATTTAGTTCTCCAGATTTCTGCTTCTATTGAGTGGTATGATGAATTCAAATTAAATTTGGTATCAGTTCCAGCTATTTTAAATCAAAATATAGGTAATATCTATCCATAATAATAATAACTCAAAATATCTAGAATGGGGCTAACAAATAATTAACTGTATAATTTGACAAAATGTTAATCACAAAAATTGTACGCATCAAAATATAACAAAGCAAAAATTATTAACTGGACTGCTTTTGTAATACACATTCATTGTACTACTGAACAGTGGTTGCAATAATGTAACTATATTATATATAATTTTGTAAACAACGGGTGGTAAAGGATATATCTTTATTTATTAATTTATTTATTCAATCGGAAATCCCTCGGTTAACAAAAATAGCGTAGGTAGGAAACAATTAGGCAATAGGAAACCGTTTATGGGTTTTCGCAAATAGTGGCACTATATAAATTATTGCATGCAGTGAGTTACCGACAGCTAATAGGACACTGTCGCACCAACAGTATGCTTAGCTAGGTAACATCGTGCATTAAATAACTAAACATTATAGATTAACAAAAGCAAAAAAATTAAAAAAGAAATAAAAAGATCATCAGCTGGAGTCGAAAAAAGCTTACTCAGAACTCGCCTTACTGAAACGGTGCTTGTATTGAATAGGTCTAAGTTAAACAATTGGGATACAGTATTAAAATTCTTGCTCGCACGGTACATATTATAACTATGCTGCCTATAATTAGTTTCTGCTGCGGGTAGTGCTAGTGGGACATTTCGTCTAACATTTTTGGAGTTTTGATATTTAACTTCTCAAGTAGATCTGGACAGTCGATCTCGCTTGAAGCTATCTTAAGTAGAAAGGTAATATCTGCTATTTGCCTTCGCATCTCGAGTGGTAAGAGATGGAACTTTCTACACTTATCATAGTAAAGGTTAGAGTTGTAGTGGTCATTTACTCGGTAGCAAAGGTATTGAATGAATTTCATCTGGATACGTTCAATTCGAGATATATAGGTTTTATATTGGGGGTTCCATATCTGTGATACATATTCCAAAATACTTCTTACGTAACAAAAATACAAAATTTTCAAGGTTTTAATTTGTTTAAAGTTTTTAGAACAACGCATCACAAACCCTAAGGCTCTGGAAGACCGGTCAATGACATTTTCGATATGTTTATCGAACAGAAGTTTCGAGTCATGTATAACTCCCAAGTCGCGTATGGAGCACTCTCTGGACAACGATTGGCCTTGAATCTGGTAATCGTACAGCAATTTATTGGATTTACGGCTAAATGTGACAACTGAACATTTTGTAGGGTTGAGTTTGAGATGGTTGTAGGTACAATAATCAAGTCATTTTTCAGTCAACAAGTCAAGTTTTCAAGTCATTTTGTAATACTTCTGCGTCTTTTAATGTCATCTGCGAAACATAATAGACGAGTCTTACACAGACAGTTATTGATATCATTGACAAAGATAGCTTTAACAGAAAAAAAAATTACTCTGTGGCTCCTTAACATTAGGTAATAAATCGTTATTATGTGAAGGACGTAAGGATATTGTAAGCCTCTCTCCAGCGAACTTCAGAAAAAATGGCGTGAGTTGAACTTTGAAGGGCCACATTCTTGTCAATGTTAACTGACTCCCAAATTCTATGAACAATTACTTTTAAGTATCTAGTGTAGAAAAAAATGGCTTATTAAAAACATTCAAACAATAGTATTAAGCTTAGTTCATTCTTCAAATCATACCGTTTTGTTAATTAAATGTTTTTTACAAAATTTGAACCTGTCACGGTTTTGATTTAGTACCTTGTGGCACGAGAAGGGAAGTGGGGGATGTAGTAGGAAGAGGGACGCCACCTCGCGAAAAAATCTAGATTAAAATTTTACATTAAAAATCAATTTCCAGAGTATTTCAGTCTCCTTAAAAAATAAGTTGCCTTGAACATAGGTTGAGAAACGGACAGGAGGGGAATGGTGGAGAGGTAGCACTCTCTCCAATTCTCCCCGAACCTGCAGATAGGATATTAAGAAATGCTTTGTCTTCTTCTAGCACTTCGTTGGCCGCTTCCGTGGCATGGTCTATTCACTCGACTCGCGCTTTGTGGTCTCCAGTAACATAAAGCTCTTCTCATTTTAGGTTTGCTCATTGTTGCACGTAAGTTTTACAGTTACAAAAGGCAGCATCACATAACACTTTACAGTTATAAATGGCTACAAGAGTTACTTACTAATTTACTGGTTTACTTAGAATAGGAATGCCACTCGTATTAAATAAAATTTATTCATCAATTCATTCATTAAAGTTTATCAAAAGTCCACTGTTGAATGTAGGCCTCCCCAACAGATTGCCTCGTAGATGAGGTTAGAAATTGCACTGGTTCGTGGAGCAATTCGCTGAAATGACCCGGTATTTCAAAGCGATCTAAAAACCGATTACTTTACGCCGAATAATCGATTAATCGATAAAATTAACATGCCTAAAACTTTTAAAAATAATTTCTTGTAAACTACATAATATGTTTGCTTAAAAAGGACGTGAAGGGAACACAGAAACATATTTAAAAGACATTGTATAGTAGGATACTGAAACCAACACCAACATAACTAATAGTCTCTTAGAAATTTCTACCATAAACTCTTATCGTTACTAGGAATTACTATGGTCGGGTACAGCATGATGAAATAAAAACTAGGTACAAGGAATAACTCTTAATCATTATTTTCGCTGGTAATTACTGGTTTCTTTAATTACTTTAACCATCTATCATTTGTAGTTGCAGCATTTCAAACACTCGGAATATATTTAACGGTTACTTATTTTTTATAGTATTTTCTCCAGTATTTTGAGAATCAAAAATACTCTGGAAAGAGATGAACTTGGTTCCGTACAAACTTGAGCCCGGAGTGAACAAAGTTCAAATATATTGTTACGAGCTTGAGGTTCGTGACAATAAAAATCGCCGATAAAATTACCTAAATTATCACTTTAATTTACTTTACACAAATTAAAGTTAAAACACTAATAATTAAACACACTAATTCACTTAATTCCGCTAGTTGACTTATTCACACAACAATATCTTATTTTGAAGATTTGAACATTAGCTACTTATGTCAAAAAATCGTATTTTTGCAGGACCAGGGGTTTTGTTTTTATTTGGTTTATGACAAGTTGTTTGAATAAATTATAAAAACACATAAAATAATGCAGTTTTTTTAAATATTATAAAATAAAGTAAAATAAAAGTAAATCTTTTTAAATTGTTTAATTATTATTTTCCGCAATAATTATTAAAATTTCATGTAGAAAAGCTGCCGGAGGCCCTAAATTGTCTGTTCTATTCCTCTCATAACACAAGTACCACATTATTATGATTATGTGGGCGCAACAAACTACTTCCTGTAATCCGAGATAAAAGCTAAGGGTCAATTTAAATAAATCTATGAAAGTTAAAACACGACATCTATCCACAAACAGAGCTAGAATACAATACATTGTTGTCCCTAATCCTCCCAAAATTCAAGTTATGAAGAAAGAGCCCCCACAGAATGCCGAATATTTATTTATTAATGAAATACAATTTAAGACTATTTCATCAATAGGTTCCAATAGACATTACCATTCTAATGGACAACCAAGTTCCGTACATTTTTTCTGAGTTAAATCTTTTAGGAATGTATATTTTATTCTCAAGATGGAGTTGGAAATATGAATGAATATGTTTCGAAGTTTGTATTTAATAATGGCTACTTGGGAAAAGGCTCTTTCCACAACTGCATTAGAAAATGGTAACGTCATAATTACTGATGCCAATTTGCTAACATGTCCGTAAGTTCTATTATTGACTGCATTTTTGAAATTAACTTCCACCCAGAACCCCCAAGGTGTTGCGTGTGCGAAATAATTAAAGTAATTACTAACCTGAACCAGTTTCGAAGCCTCTCGGCTATCATCATGCGCAGCATTGTGCTTTCGTTCGTGTGCTTTTGCAGATATTTTAATCATCACGGCTTTTACTATATAGCCTTTTCAAACGTATCAGATAATATTCAAATGTTTTTTTTTAATTTAGTTTAATTACATAGCCTATTTAATCGTTTTTCTAAATAGATAACTTCTTTTATCCAATATTAATCTGTACGGATTCGCCTCAATGTTTCATTATTACGATTTTTTCCATAAATCTTTAAATGGCTCAATAGATCAAGTATCGTCAACACACGTTGACAACAAAAATATCCTTCATTATCTTTTGCCAAAGACAAATATAGAACATATTTAAAAGCCTTTCATTTCTACAGTAAAATCTAATCTAACTTACGTTTTTTAGTGTAAAATAATGTTTTATTGTAGTATTGTTAATAATGTTTTTTAATTTGAAATTGTATTATTATTTAATATCACAGAAATAAAGACGATTTATCCAATTTATCGTTTCATTACCTACATAATATTCTGTATAACTGTTACGTACGTACGTACGTTGTGTATGTCACGCACCCAATTTTACGAGTATACATCTCCTTTGGACTGTTCCTGCATCGTTTCTTTTTAAAACCTACATCTGATAACAAATTGTCGGTTTCTGTGATACAACACCATATCGTTCATGATCCACTATCCGTTGTTCAAGTTGAAAGTTTGAAATAATAGTCATAAATTATTACACTCAATATATATATATATATATATATATATATATATATATATATATATATATATATATATATATATATATATATATATATAACAATAGAATCACCATACTCAAAATACGTTGTATATCACACTATTTAAATTAGATTTATAATATGCAGCAAATGGTTTTTGTGCTTCTCGCATCGAACATGATCTTAAAACTTTACTTTACTGCCGCTACGATATTCACAACTTCATTCATTTCGATATTTACTAAGAAAACTTTAATTCGGAATCATAGACTAAAAATCGATTAAATATTTTTTAATCTAGGTAAATCGATTTATTTAACCACGCGTTGTTATTTATATACTCGTAGGTATTTCCTCCTCAATAACTTGTAAAAGTCTAAGCCTGAACATGAGCCTCTTCATGCTTTCTAGGTGTACTACCGACCGCAGTACCAGTGATCTGGCACGTTTGACGCTACTGTCTGTCACCGGTTACACCGCCATGTATCTGAAATCATAAGGTTTCTTTGGTATTTTGCATCGTTGTCATTCACGTCACCTATTGTACCAATTCAGGTAATTAATTCTCTTACGCTCCCAACCAAATTAATCATATTAAGCTTATTATTACTACTACTTCATGGTACTTCACGCTGGGCCAGCTTTTTACCTTATATAAAGAGCAAGTCCGGTCGCGCTTGGAGTACTGCTGTCACGTATGAGCTGGTGCTGCAAAATGGCTACTAGAAGCGTTGGACTCAGTGAAGTGACTAAGAGGCTCATTGGAAACCTTGATTTGGTTGAAACCAATTTTGTCAGCCTTGAACACAGCCTCTCAGTATTCTAAAGGATGCATTTCGGTGAGTATAATTCCTCCCTCTCCTTTCCACGATCGGACATCCAGGCAGTCCGCGGGTCTTCACGCCTTTGTTGTCGATATTCCACGAATTAGAACCAAACACATTGCTTCTTCTTTTATAATGCGTACAAGATGGGGAGGAAAAATTTGTCACCGTCTATCTATCCGTCTGAATGCAATCTGGGCACCTTCAAGGCAAGAGTGAATCGGCTTTTGTTAGGTTAAGACAGTGTGATTTACCACCTAGGGCTACATCACCACTTACCACCAGGTGGGATTGTGGTCAAATACTTTTTTTTATAATAAATAAAAAATATATACCAACAATAAAGTAAATTTTTGTTTCTTTTTCAGGGGAGCGGGCGGAGGAGGGATGTTTGGCGATGTTAATATTTCTGCTATTTTGGATTCGCTGAGTGTAAGCTACGATAAGAGAGTAAGGCCGAACTACGGAGGTTAGTATTTCTTTATCTTTTGCTGAATGCTGTTATTTTATTATTTATTAGGCCAAATTTTGACCGTAAAACATAAGCGATGAATATTTTAACAGCGGTACTAGAACGGTAGCCTTGTAGAACAATTTGTTTATGAAAGTAACAAATATTTATAATAATTTTGATTTAACAACACATTTGGAAGATAAGCGAGTGACGAAATGTCTTCAAATAAACATATTTATAATAAAACCTAAAATTGGTTTATCACGATAAATGAAAAAAACCGTAATTTACAAAGAGTATTATTTTATAGCTAACTAGCTGGTACCCGTCGCTTTGCTATATTGTTTAGAGCTATATTGTGTCGCAGAGTCTGGGGAACTTTCTAAGTTTGGGAAATACTGTACTCATACCACGTATTCCCTTTGTACCAAACAACCTACCACTTATTTTGAAAGATGACAATTCAATTTAAAGAGTCATGTAATAACAAAAATCCCGGACTTACACCTAGAAAGATTCATTTTGTCATGGCATGTTTTTGTGTGTATTTAGTGTATTGCAGTAGAGCGTTTTTATGTTTAATTTAAGTAATAAACAATTTAAATAATTTGTTTGCTTTAAATTATTCGCGAGCGGAGACGCGGCAAAAGTTATTTAGTTTACAATGTTTATTGGCTGACATGAATCTTATTATTTTCCGATACCAACATGTCTGTCATTATTTGCGGGGCAGAATCTGCGTTACGCTCACTTTCTCAGACTCCCACAATACAAATATTCGTTTGTCACTACGAAACCCAGACATTAAAATTAAAATATATGTATATATATATATATATATATATATATATATATATATATATATATATATATATATATATATATATATAATCTCACTTACACATAGATACATTCTGTATCATAATAGTGTAATGAAATGACGCAACTACGTTGACAAATTGCATACAACCGTATAACAACTGTCGATATGCATTATCGATGAAAATATAATTATAATAAAGATAGGACTTTATTTATTACTACTTTAATTACAAATCATTTAAGAAATAAACTTAATGTATAAATAATTTTAAAAACCAGTGTTACCGATAGTTCTATCCAACGTACATATACATAAGCACTCACGCCTCTCACCAAGAGGGTTAGGCAGAGACTACAGACTTACATTTAACACGATACTGATATACCTCTCTCGCCTCCTCCACATTCATAAACCTACGCATACATGCTCGTCGGTGAGCTAGTTACTTAGTTCGGCCCTTTTTTAATACAGTAGAACCTCGATACTATAAAGACATTGAGGTTTTTACTTACATGGGTTTAAGTTAAGGAGTTTTTGTTGGTTTATATTTGTACTTACAGAGGTTCGTTTATGAGCTTTGTTTAGAAATTATATACTCACATATACAGACGAGCTAGGTTAAATGCAAATGAAACAATAGTATGCAATAGTTTGTCACTGAGTGTATAGTTGATTTTAACCACTTTTTTATTTTTAGTAAAAGATGTTGTAAGAAACTTTGTATAAAGTTTATTTTTTAACAGTACAAACTTAAATTATTAAGATCTTACTTACAGAGGTTCGTTTATGAGCTTTGTTTAGAAATTATATACTCACATAGACAGACGAGCTAGGTTAAATGCAAATGAAACAATAGGTAGTATGCAATAGTTTGTCACTGAGTGTATAGTTGATTTTAACCACTTTTTTATTTTTAGTAAAAGATGTTGTAAGAAACTTTGTATAAAGTTTATTTTTTAACAGTACAAACTTAAATTATTAAGATCTTATTGAAATAGTAAACAATCATTTACATTTTTTATAGTTTTATGAACTTTCGGATCTTCAGCATATAATAAAAAATTTGAGTGTTTAAAACATTCGTTTATGGCATTTATAAAGAGGTTGAAGAGCAAGACTTGCCTCTAAAAATCATACATGAAGGAATACCTCTATTATGAGATACAAAAGCGCAAAAATATTTTAAATTTTGAGGAATAGCATCCTCAAGTGATTCCATATATTTAACATGTAATTTTTAGCACTGGTCACGATAAGATATGTTCTTGTATTTTTTCCATTTAGCCCATGCCTTCTTTTTACCTTTAAAGATATGAATTGAAGAAGGTGAAAACCATTTAGGATATTTTGGTGTTCTTGATACGGAGAGTGGTTATAAGCTATTTTACAATCCCATATATAATTTTGTAAAAAGTACTTGTAGCTTTTTCTAACGAGAGTGGGCAAAGTAACTGCTCCCAATTAATATATTTTTAAACTAGAATTAATTAATTCATAATTTGTCTTATGATGGTTATATTTGCGATATTGGCGTTTCATAGAGGAAATCTTACTTTCAAGGGGAATAAAAGCACAAAATGGTGCATGATAATCATCTACCCGTTGTACTACAAGTACCTTGGGGTAGTAACAGAAACATAAACAGAAACTTTTTTATTCAATATAGATTATAAACAATACTTATTGAAAGTCACTTTTTTCATTTACCACTGGTCTGCAAAAAGAAAACCTTTGTCCTGGGAAGAACCAGCAAGAAACCCAGCAGGGATTTTTTTTTCAAATAATAGCTTACAATCATGTATGTTACAATTAACAACACAAATCAAATTAGTAATAGCTTGGTAGCGTGTAGTAGCACAGAACACTGCTTATTCCAGATAAACAAGTCTAAAATTTTGTGTTTAGAGTTTTGAAAAGTATTGAATTGTAAATCATTTAAAAAAGATAGAAAACAATTCATTTGTAAGCGAGTAGATGATGTACGAGTACAAACTAATCCCTGCCCAGTGTCATTAGGGATCCAATAAACATCAGGTAAGTTGTAATCACCCAGTACATAGAAATTATCAAATTGAGAATTTGCATATATATTTTTAATCGTATTCAGATGCAATTCATATATTACTTTATCAAGATTAGGTGGTAAATAAGCAGCACTAATAATATGTTTCATTTTACTATCAGAGTTGTAGAAAGGAATTGCAACATTTTCTAGATATAAAGACAAACTTGTTTCATTGGAAAATGAGCATAATGTTGTCTTTAAGCATTACAGCACAGCTATCAGTACACCATCATATTATTACTTAAGATATGATAAATGATGTAAGTAAATTCATTATTACATTTAGAGGTAAGCCAGGTTTCTGTTAATAATATAATATCGTAACAGTTACTAAGAATATTCATGTGTAAACCTGTATAATCTTGTACGTAAACCTCTGCAGTTTTGATAATAAATACAAATATTGTCATACATCGTATATTACCTTGTTTATGTATACTAAATGGTTATTTAAGCACAACACTTTGATCTTAAACAAAATCTTTTAATATTGTCATAAAAAGAGAAAGGAACGGATGTTTTATAAACACGTATTGTTATAATTTACAATTTATTGGTCTAGCCTTTAGCTTAAAATATATTATCTATACTATAGTATCACTGAAAATTTAAGTAAAGTAAAAATTTTCACATAAATGAAACAGATATATAAAATAAAATCAAAAACGACAATTTATACCGAATAAATAAAGTAATTTACAATTTATTAATTAGTGGAGACGCCAGCAACTTAAGGTATCTTCGATAAAGATTTAGTGGACTGTAATTTTGGTGCATACGGCAAAGGGGAAAATAAATAGGTGGGATAGCACGCACTGACCTGATGAGGGCTGCCGCGCCTTCCTCCTGGAGTGTCTGCTATACAGCTAGCTCGCCACGTGGTTCGGCGCACACGCACTCTCGGAACAGTCTCGTGAAGTCCCACACTCTCCACCTTTGCCCTTACGGGGGCGTCTCACACTTTTATGAGTTACAAAGACACAATGTCTGATGCGGTGAATATTAAACATAAACAGGAGAACTCAATGTTCATCCTGCGCGGTTTGCAGTTAATGTACATAAGACGCGACGGGTGGCCGTGCGTTGCGGATGGCGTAATATCACTTAGTATAATGACGCGCGCCGAGATCCTCTTTTTCACCTCGGCGGCAGCGCGTGCGGTAGGAAAGGGAAGGAAGGAAGGAAACAAAAAATATGCACTAGTCATGTTGATAAAGTAGATATAACTTAGGACGAACTCAATGCGATATGTAATGTAATGTTGATAAAGTAGATTGTTAACTGGCGTTACCATTTCCTCCCGCCCTTAAAGGGTCACCTTTAAAAGACAACCGTAATATAAAAGTAAAAGGAAAACAAATAAATAAGCGGTATATAAAGTGAGAGGATGCGCTCAATGCGCATGTCTCATCTACTAACCTTACTTGGTAAGCGAGAAAATGTATACATAAATATAATATTGCGGTTTAATACTTTTTAATATATATAAATATAAACTTAATTCCTAATTTAGATAAATAATTATAATCAAAATAATCGTGATTTATTGTCTTGGGAGAGGGCAAATACGAGCAACAGGACGGAGATATGTTCCCTTAGTAGTTCTCACGGTCACTACTCGAACTACGCCATCCTTCGAAGGATGAACAGACTCGACAATCGCTAATGGCCAAGCAAGGGGCGGTTCATTATCATTTATCATAATTACAACCATGCCTGGTACGATAGCCGTAGACGGGGTGTTCCACTTCTGACGAACTTGTAATCCGTGAAGGTATTCCGTCCTCCACCGGTCCTAAAACGACTGAACTAATTTATCCAGTAAAGAATGCCTGTATAACAGACTGGTAGAGTCAGATTTGACTTTGGGTGCGGGTAATGACAATAAAGGTGCGGTATTCAAAAAATGACTCGGAGTAAGAGCTGAAGGCTCTGCAGGATCAGAACTTAATACTGTCAAGGGCCGCGAGTTTAGCAAGCACTCAATTTGCGCAAGAACAGTATTAAGCTCTTCGTATGAAAGTAACTGATGTCCGATAACTCGGAACAGATGCGTTTTTACGACTTTGGTCATACTCTCCCAGGCGCTTCCAAAATGAGGAGAGTTGGGACAGATGAACTTCCATGTTATACGATTCTCAGCACACTCTTGCTCAAGCTTTGGGCGGTATTCAACGTTTAGAAATTTATAGAGATCGCGAAGATACGAAGCGGCACCTTTAAAATTCGTTCCATTATCCGAATATAAAAACTGAATCGGCCCTCGTCTAGAGAGGAAACGTTTAAGCGCAGCGAGGAAACTAGAACTACTAAGATCTGTAGCGATTTCTATATGTACAGCTCGAGTCGTGAGGCATGTGAAAACACATAAGTACGCCTTCTCGCTGCGTACACCACGACGACGTACAGGAGTGTATGCGATAGGACCGGCATCATCGCAGCCCGTGTGTGTAAATGCCTTAATAGCTTGTCTTACACGACTATGGGGAAGATCAGCCATCAAAGGGTAAGTTGGACGGGGTCTAAGCCGGAAACATATATTACACTTGTAGACTCTGCTTCTCACACTGCGGCGTACGGAAAGTATCCAAAATTTTTGACGGAGCAATGACAATAACAATTCAGGTCCAGCGTGTAAATTTTTAATATGATAATAGTTGGAGACGCCAGCAACTTAAGGTATCTTCGATAAAGATTTAGTGGACTGTAATTTTGGTGCATACGGCAAAGGGGAAAATAAATAGGTGGGATAGCACGCACTGACCTGATGAGGGCTGCCGCGCCTTCCTCCTGGAGTGTCTGCTATACAGCTAGCTCGCCACGTGGTTCGGCGCACACGCACTCTCGGAACAGTCTCGTGAAGTCCCACACTCTCCACCTTTGCCCTTACGGGGGCGTCTCACACTTTTATGAGTTACAAAAACACAATGTCTGATGCGGTGAATATTAAACATAAACAGGAGAACTCAATGTTCATCCTGCGCGGTTTGCAGTTAATGTACATAAGACGCGACGGGTGGCCGTGCGTTGCGGATGGCGTAATATCACTTAGTATAATGACGCGCGCCGAGATCCTCTTTTTCACCTCGGCGGCAGCGCGTGCGGTAGGAAAGGGAAGGAAGGAAGGAAACAAAAAATATGCACTAGTCATGTTGATAAAGTAGATATAACTTAGGACGAACTCAATGCGATATGTAATGTAATGTTGATAAAGTAGATTGTTAACTGGCGTTACCATTTCCTCCCGCCCTTAAAGGGTCACCTTTAAAAGACAACCGTAATATAAAAGTAAAAGGAAAACAAATAAATAAGCGGTATATAAAGTGAGAGGATGCGCTCAATGCGCATGTCTCATCTACTAACCTTACTTGGTAAGCGAGAAAATGTATACATAAATATAATATTGCGGTTTAATACTTTTTAATATATATAAATATAAACTTAATTCCTAATTTAGATAAATAATTATAATCAAAATAATCGTGATTTATTGTCTTGGGAGAGGGCAAATACGAGCAACAGGACGGAGATATGTTCCCTTAGTAGTTCTCACGGTCACTACTCGAACTACGCCATCCTTCGAAGGATGAACAGACTCGACAATCGCTAATGGCCAAGCAAGGGGCGGTTCATTATCATTTATCATAATTACAACCATGCCTGGTACGATAGCCGTAGACGGGGTGTTCCACTTCTGACGAACTTGTAATCTGTGAAGGTATTCCGTCCTCCACCGGTCCTAAAACGACTGAACTAATTTATCCAGTAAAGAATGCCTGTATAACAGACTGGTAGAGTCAGATTTGACTTTGGGTGCGGGTAATGACAATAAAGGTGCGGTATTCAAAAAATGACTCGGAGTAAGAGCTGAAGGCTCTGCAGGATCAGAACTTAATACTGTCAAGGGCCGCGAGTTTAGCAAGCACTCAATTTGCGCAAGAACAGTATTAAGCTCTTCGTATGAAAGTAACTGATGTCCGATAACTCGGAACAGATGCGTTTTTACGACTTTGATCATACTCTCCCAGGCGCCTCCAAAATGAGGAGAGTTGGGACAGATGAACTTCCATGTTATACGATTCTCAGCACACTCTTGCTCAAGCTTTGGGCGGTATTCAACGTTTAGAAATTTATAGAGATCGCGAAGATACGAAGCGGCACCTTTAAAATTCGTTCCATTATCCGAATATAAAAACTGAATCGGCCCTCGTCTAGAGAGGAAACGTTTAAGCGCAGCGAGGAAACTAGAACTACTAAGATCTGTAGCGATTTCTATATGTACAGCTCGAGTCGTGAGGCATGTGAAAACACATAAGTACGCCTTCTCGCTGCGTACACCACGACGACGTACATGAGTGTATGCGATAGGACCGGGATAATCGCAGCCCGTGTGTGTAAATGCCTTAATAGCTTGTCTTACACGACTATGGGGAAGATCAGCCATCAAAGGGTAAGTTGGACGGGGTCTAAGCCGGAAACATATATTACACTTGTAGACTCTGCTTCTCACAGTGCGGCGTGCGGAAAGTATCCAAAATTTTTGACGGAGCAATGACAATAACAATTCAGGCCCAGCGTGTAAATTTTTAATATGATAATAGTTGGAGACGCCAGCAACTTAAGGTATCTTCGATAAAGATTTAGTGGACTGTAATTTTGGTGCATACGGCAAAGGGGAAAATAAATAGGTGGGATAGCACGCACTGACCTGATGAGGGCTGCCGCGCCTTCCTCCTGGAGTGTCTGCTATACAGCTAGCTCGCCACGTGGTTCGGCGCACACGCACTCTCGGAACAGTCTCGTGAAGTCCCACACTCTCCACCTTTGCCTTTACGGGGGCGTCTCACACTTTTATGAGTTACAAAGACACAATGTCTGATGCGGTGAATATTAAACATAAACAAGAGAACTCAATGTTCATCCTGCGCGGTTTGCAGTTAATGTACATAAGACGCGACGGGTGGCCGTGCGTTGTGGATGGCGTAATATCACTTAGTATAATGACGCGCGCCGAGATCCTCTTTTTCACCTCGGCGGCAGCGCGTGCGGTAGGAAAGGGAAGGAAGGAAGGAAACAAAAAATATGCACTAGTCATGTTGATAAAGTAGATATAACTTAGGACGAACTCAATGCGATATGTAATGTAATGTTGATAAAGTAGATTGTTAACTGGCGTTACCATTTCCTCCCGCCCTTAAAGGGTCACCTTTAAAAGACAACCGTAATATAAAAGTAAAAGGAAAACAAATAAATAAGCGGTATATAAAGTGAGAGGATGCGCTCAATGCGCATGTCTCATCTACTAACCTTACTTGGTAAGCGAGAAAGTGTATACATAAATATAATATTGCGGTTTAATACTTTTTTAATATATATAAATATAAACTTAATTCCTAATTTAGATAAATAATTATAATCAAAATAATCGTGATTTATTGTCTTGGGAGAGGGCAAATACGAGCAACAGGACGGAGATATGTTCCCTTAGTAGTTCTCACGGTCACTACTCGAACTACGCCATCCTTCGAAGGATGAACAGACTCGACAATCGCTAATGGCCAAGCAAGGGGCGGTTCATTATCATTTATCATAATTACAACCATGCCTGGTACGATAGCCGTAGACGGGGTGTTCCACTTCTGACGAACTTGTAATCCGTGAAGGTATTCCGTCCTCCACCGGTCCCAAAACGACTGAACTAATTTATCCAGTAAAGAATGCCTGTGTAACAGACTGGTAGAGTCAGATTTGACTTTGGGTGCGGGTAATGACAATAAAGGTGCGGTATTCAAAAAATGACTCGGAGTAAGAGCTGAAGGCTCTGCAGGATCAGAACTTAATACTGTCAAGGGCCGCGAGTTTAGCAAGCACTCAATTTGCGCAAGAACAGTATTAAGCTCTTCGTATGAAAGTAACTGATGTCCGATAACTCGGAACAGATGCGTTTTTACGACTTTGATCATACTCTGCCAGGCGCCTCCAAAATGAGGAGAGTTGGGACAGATGAACTTCCATGTTATACGATTCTCAGCACACTCTTGCTCAAGCTTTGGGCGGTATTCAACGTTTAGAAATTTATAGAGATCGCGAAGATACGAAGCGGCACCTTTAAAATTCGTTCCATTATCCGAATATAAAAACTGAATCGGCCCTCGTCTAGAGAGGAAACGTTTAAGCGCAGCGAGGAAACTAGAACTACTAAGATCTGTAGCGATTTCTATATGTACAGCTCGAGTCGTGAGGCATGTGAAAACCCATAAGTACGCCTTCTCGCTGCGTACACCACGACGACGTACAGGAGTGTATGCGATAGGACCGGCATAATCGCAGCCCGTGTGTGTAAATGCCTTAATAGCTTGTCTTACACGACTATGGGGAAGATCAGCCATCAAAGGGTAAGTTGGACGGGGTCTAAGCCGGAAACATATATTACACTTGTAGACTCTGCTTCTCACAGTGCGGCGTGCGGAAAGTATCCAAAATTTTTGACGGAGCAATGACAATAACAATTCAGGCCCAGCGTGTAAATTTTTAATATGATAATAGTCAATGATCATGTTCACTACATGATCACTGCGCGGGAGTATAATTGGATGTTTTTGTGTGTAATCTAATGCGGAGTTCGAAAGATGACCACCAATGCGGATTAAACCGTTCTCAATAAAAGGCCTTAAACGATTGAAAGCGGGCGAGCAAGGTTTGTTACCTTCAATATTTAAATATTCCACTGCAAAATGCTGTTTTTGCAGGGCGCGGAGGATTATAACCTCAGAGAAACTGAGATCATCAGCAGTCACTACAGTAGTGCTGCGGCGGGGCAATAATTTAGCAAACTTACACACGTACGCAATTATACGTAGAAGTTTACTCCAAGAAGAGATGCGGAGTGCGAGCTCATAAATCGCAGAATTACAGACGGATGTGCACACAGTGTGCGACAAAATCTTCTTCTCAGGCATATTTGCAATAACCTCATTGTCTAAAGTACGAAGAGGCCATTGAGATGGATCTAACGAAGTCCACTGAGGCCCATGGAGCCACAGGGGGTTTGAAACTAATTTATTTGGCGTAACGCCACGTGAAAGTATGTCAGCGGGATTCTCAGTACCTGCGACATGATAAAAGTTATCAGCGCGAATATTGTCGGTAATCTGAACAACGCGGTTTGCAACAAAGGTCTGCCACTTGTGTGGCGAACTCTTTATCCAGTACAGAGCTACTTTTGAATCTACAAAGGCGTAGACTGATATTGCAAGGTCAAGAGAATAATTGTCGAGTACTCTGCGAAGCAATTTTGAGAGTAAAACCGCTCCACAAAGCTCAAGGCGTGCAATAGATAGTGGTTTCGTCGGTGCGACTTTAGTCTTTGCACAAATCAACTGGACGGTGTTACCATTGACGCTCTTTACATGTATGTAGACTACGGCACCGTATGCGCGCTCGCTGGCGTCGGAAAACTCCAGGAGTGACGCAGTACAGTTTTTGGATACACCAACATGTCGCGGGATACGTAAATCATTAAGAGCTGGTAATTCAGCACAGAATTGCCTCCACATCTTAATAATTGGCGGTGGTGGTATGTCGTCCCAATCTAAATTAAGTTGCCAAAGCTGCTTTATTAACAATTTGGCGTACGCGACTGTGGGAGCAACGAAACCCATTATGTCCCACAGGCGAGCGACAGTAGATAAGATGGCGCGCTTAGTGCACGTCACATCAGCGGGAACAGATATCTTAAAATAAAAGGCGTCACTATCGGTAGACCAATGCAAGCCTAGTATTTTATGTGGCATTGATTTATCGAACTCTACTTCTCCTGTAATTTTATGGGAAGTAGGGAGGTCATCTAAAACAGATCGACGGTTGCTATGCCATTTTATCAGGTCCCATTGGGCACCCTTGAATAAGTCTATCAGCTGCCGAGAGGTCTCACTGGCCTCGGATTCACTGGGCATAGAGAACGCGATGTCGTCCATATATAGCGAAGTAAATGCGATACGACTCGCGAGTGGATACTTTGCGCCGTCGTCATCAATGAGCTGTCTTACCGTGCGCAATGCATGGTATGGACTCGAAGTTAAACCGAAGCACACGCGATTGAAGTGGTATAACACAAGTGAGTCTTGTGGACGGAAGCGGTATAGGAAGCATTGGTAACGACGATCAGAATCGCGAACAACTATTTGCAGAAATTGTTGGCGACAGTCGGCTGTCATAGCGATTGGATGTAAGCGGAAAGTTAAAATTATATTGAACAAGTCGCCTTGCAAATTTGGTCCTGAATGCAGAATATCATTTAATGATCGCCCAGTGCTAGTCTTACTGCTAGCATCCAGGACGATGCGCAGACGCGTTGACTTCTTATCTTCGCGTAAGACTCCATGATGCGGTATGACATATATTGGAGCGGGTTCATGAGAGTCATACGGCGGTGCGGGGGATATATAATTTTTAGCTAAGTATTCCTTTATGACGTCATCATATGCTAACCTTAATGTAGGCGAGGCTTGAAGTTTCCTCTTCAAGCACATGAATCGTCGTCGAGAGGTTTCATAAGAATCTCCGAGAGAGTAAACGTCATCTTTAAATGGCAGGCCAACAATATATCTACCAGTAAAAGGATCGCGGGATGTCGTAGATTTATAAAACTCTTCACATTCAATGTCTGAAGGACACTGAATGGGCGGTGCGGAGGGTGGCTGTTCAAGCTCCCAAAATCGTTGCACTAATTTGTCAACGATAGGAGACTCTAGAACTGAGCAGCACGTTAAAGAATGATTTACCTGAAGTGTCGGCACTGAGCCCATAATAACGTAACCAAATACCATACTCAAAGCTGAGGGCCCGGACAAGTCGTTAGACGAATAAATTACGTCTGGACATAGTAAGTGCGGGAAAAGGGATGCGCCTATCAAAACATCAATTTTATTAGGCATGCTATAACATTCATCAGCGAGTCTTATGCCATGGAAGTGTGATAAGACAGATGTGTCTACCACAGCAGTGGGCAAAAGGTCGGTGATTTGATCAACAACTAGCGTTGAAATATTGAAGTTAATATTCGAGTCGAATCGTGAGAAAATTTTAATATCAATCGATTTCGATTTTACAATTTTTTCAACTCCACCGAATCCCTTTACTACAGTACATTCGGTATCGTGTTGTTGAACGCCTAAACGATGACAGCACTCTTTAGTCATAAAATGGCTTTGAGCCGCGGAGTCTAATAATATACGAATAATTTGTTTCTCTCCCTTAGCATCGTAAGCAAATACTTGAGCGGTTGATAATAAAACAGTTCTCTGCGAACGACTTGCGCACGCGGGAGGCGGTGAACGTTGATAAACATTCTTGAACGAAGTACACAGCGCGACGTCTGAACGCGCACCTGCGGTGAGGGGTGGCGAGTGTGCGGGCGCGGGGGTTGTAGACTTCAGTGTAACTGGCCGAAGCGGTGGAGAACGCGCCAGCGCAGGGGAAGCATTATCGCTTCTGCGGTGGAAGTGCAACAATGTGTGATGTTTAAATTTACAAACTCGACAACTATAATTTGAAGAGCAACTAGACACCCGATGACTTAAACTGAGACAATTCACACATGCATTGTTACTCTTTACGCATTTAAATCGTTCCTGCGGCGTCATTTTATTAAAGTCTGCACACTTAAATAGGTGTTGATGCACAATATTATCGCACAGACACTTTGAGCAACTAGTCGTCGTGCTTACGTACGCCTGATACTTCGGCGACGAAGTATTATTACAGCGACGATTATTACCGTTACCTCGTCGATTGTTTGGTGCGCTATTAGAATTTGTACTAGAATCGGTGCGTTGCAAAACTTTGGAGCGGGTCTTAATAAAATTTACTAAATCATCAAAGGTAGGTACCATCGAGTTGTGACTATATTCGAAAGAGCGAATGGTATCCGGGTCCAGCTTCTTAAGCGCGATATGAAGAACAATTAAGTCCGCGAGATTATCTAACTTTAAGTTTTGTAAAGCGCGCACTGCACTTATAAAATTATCAGTAAATAAATCAAAATTATTTGCGGTGGCCGATTGCAATGGCTTAAATTCGAACATCTGATTAATATATGTAGATGCTAGCATACGCCAGTCTTCATATTTGTCAACGAGTGCTTGCAATAAAATTTTATAATTTTCAGCGCAAGGAGTTATACCTGAGCATACAGATAGGGCTTTGCCCGTTAGTTTACCTAGCAAATAGTATAACTTTTCAGCGTCGGTAAGCGATGTGTTGTCATGGACGGTTGATTTAAAGCTAGCATAAAATAAAGGCCATGAGCGAATGTCACCCGAAAATGGCATAAGTTTGATAGGCGGAAGTGAGAATCTGGCTTTAGATGGTGTACTAGTACTTTGTAAATTAGATTGCGAATATTGTAAATAAAGCCTATTTATTCTACCGCAAAGAGACTCAAACGCAATGAGGCTGTTATAATCAGGTTTAGCAATAGGGTTTATTTTTAATAAATGTGAATTATAATTATCTAGGACCTGTTTAAACTCAATACGTAAAGCATTAATATTAGAACTTCCATCAAGAAAACGCTCCATCGTGGAAGTGTTTGTGAGGATGTCCGAGGACATATCATATATTTTTTGCACTATTTCAAATAAAGCATCTCGTTTAGCTAACAATAAAACCAACTCAGCATCAGGTGTGCCCTCATTATCCGAGGAATCGCTATTATTCGATGCTATTTGTTTTTTAGGCGGCATTACAACTTAAGTTATGCGGCAAAAATAATATAATTATAAGCGGGTAGTCTATAAGCGACCACGCTACGCGGTTGAATTATTAAATATTAGTTTTGTTAACGATGAACTTTAATTGTTAACTTTTATAATAAATATGAAGTTATTTATAACGAATATAATGCTTAAATATATGTGTAAACAATAAATGTAATTTAACAGTATAATCTATAGATGTAGTTAAAAGTTGATGACGTGATGTGAACATACAACAAATAATTTATATAGATAATTATATGCTTATTCATTCTATGAATATAGTTTTAAAATTACTATGAATGTCACCTATTAGGACCTATTCTAGTGTTCTAATAAGGGCGGGGTTAATCCGAAGTCGGATTAAAATATAAATAATTAATTATATAAACGCTTATTACGATAACGATCTAATAAGGGCGGAAAGTCAAGGTCAATCTAGCGAGAAGTGACCATTAAGAATGGAGACGCCAGCTTCTTAAGGTATCTTCGATAAAGATTTAGTGGACTGTAATTTTGGTGCATACGGCAAAGGGGAAAATAAATAGGTGGGATAGCACGCACTGACCTGATGAGGGCTGCCGCGCCTTCCTCCTGGAGTGTCTGCTATACAGCTAGCTCGCCACGTGGTTCGGCGCACACGCACTCTCGGAATAGTCTCGTGAAGTCCCACACTCTCCACCTTTGCTCTTACGGGGGCGTCTCACACTTTTATGAGTTACAAAGACACAATGTCTGATGCGGTGAATATTAAACATAAACAGGAGAACTCAATGTTCATCCTGCGCGGTTTGCAGTTAATGTACATAAGACCCGACGGGTGGCCGTGCGTTGCGGATGGCGTAATATCACTTAGTATAATGACGCGCGCCGAGATCCTCTTTTTCACCTCGGCGGCAGCGCGTGCGGTAGGAAAGGGAAGGAAGGAAGGAAACAAAAAATATGCACTAGTCATGTTGATAAAGTAGATATAACTTAGGACGAACTCAATGCGATATGTAATGTAATGTTGATAAAGTAGATTGTTAACTGGCGTTACCAATAGTCAATGATCATGTTCACTACATGATCACTGCGCGGGAGTTTAATTGGATCTTTCTGTGTGTAATCTAATGCGGAGTTCGAAAGACGACCACCAATGCAGATTAAACCATTCTCAATAAAAGGCCTTAAACGATTGAAAGCGGGCGAGCAAGGTTTGTTACCTTCAATATTTAAATATTCCACTGCAAAATGCTTTTTTTGCAGGGCGCGGAGGATTATAACCTCAGAGAAACTGAGATCATCAGCAGTCACTACAGTAGTGCTGCGGCGGGGCAATAATTTTGCAAACTTACACACGTACGCAATTATACGTAGAAGTTTACTCCAAGAAGAGATGCGGAGTGCGAGCTCATAAATCGCAGAATTACAGACGGATGTGCACACAGTGTGCGACAAAATCTTCTTCTCAGGCATATTTGCAATAACCTCATTGTCTAAAGTACGAAGAGGCCATTGAGATGGATCTAACGAAGTCCACTGAGGCCCATGGAGCCACAGGGGGTTTGAAACTAATTTATTTGGCGTAACGCCACGTGAAAGTATGTCAGCGGGATTCTCAGTACCTGCGACATGATAAAAGTTATCAGCGCGAATATTGTCGGTAATCTGAACAACGCGGTTTGCAACAAAGGTCTGCCACTTGTGTGGCGAATTCTTTATCCAGTACAGAGCTACTTTTGAATCTACAAAGGCATAGACTGATATTGCAAGGTCAAGAGAATAATTGTCGAGTACTCTGCGAAGCAATTTTGAGAGTAAAACCGCTCCACAAAGCTCAAGGCGTGCAATAGATAGTGGTTTCGTCGGTGCGACTTTAGTCTTTGCACAAATCAACTGGACGGTGTTACCATTGACGCTCTTTACATGTATGTAGACTACGGCACCGTATGCGTGCTCGCTGGCGTCGGAAAACCCCAGGAGTGACGCAGTACAGTTTTTGGATACACCAACATGTCGCGGGATACGTAAATCATTAAGAGCTGGTAATTCAGCACAGAATTGCCTCCGCATCTTAATAATTGGCGGTGGTGGTATGTCGTCCCAATCTAAATTAAGTTGCCAAAGCTGCTTTATTAACAATTTGGCGTACGCGACTGTGGGAGCAACGAAACCCATTATGTCCCACAGGCGAGCGACAGTAGATAAGATGGCGCGCTTAGTGCACGTCACATCAGCGGGAACAGATATCTTAAAATAAAAGGCGTCACTATCGGTAGACCAATGCAAGCCTAGTATTTTATGTGGCATTGATTTATCGAACTCTACTTCTCCTGTAATTTTATGGGAAGTAGGGAGGTCATCTAAAACAGATCGACGGTTGCTATGCCATTTTATCAGGTCCCATTGGGCACCCTTGAATAAGTCTATCAGCTGCCGAGAGGTCTCACTGGCCTCGGATTCACTGGGCATAGAGAACGCGATGTCGTCCATATATAGCGAAGTAAATGCGATACGACTCGCAAGCGGATACTTTGCGCCGTCGTCATCAATGAGCTGTCTTACCGTGCGCAATGCATGGTATGGACTCGAAGTTAAACCGAAGCACACGCGATTGAAGTGGTATAACACAAGTGGGTCTTGTGGACGGAAGCGGTATAGGAAGCATTGGTAACGACGATCAGAATCGCGAACAACTATTTGCAGAAATTGTTGGCGACAGTCGGCTGTCATAGCGATTGGATGTAAGCGGAAAGTTAAAATTATATTGAACAAGTCGCCTTGCAAATTTGGTCCTGAATGCAGAATATCATTTAATGATCGCCCAGTGCTAGTCTTACTGCTAGCATCCAGGACGATGCGCAGACGCGTTGACTTCTTATCTTCGCGTAAGACTCCATGATGCGGTATGACATATATTGGAGCGGGTTCATGAGAGTCATACGGCGGTGCGGGGGATATATAATTTTTAGCTAAGTATTCCTTTATGACGTCATCATATGCTAACCTTAATGTAGGCGAGGCTTGAAGTTTCCTCTTCAAGCACATGAATCGTCGTCGAGAGGTTTCATAAGAATCTCCGAGAGAGTAAACGTCATCTTTAAATGGCAGGCCAACAATATATCTACCAGTAAAAGGATCGCGGGATGTCGTAGATTTATAAAACTCTTCACATTCAATGTCTGAAGGACACTGAATGGGCGGTGCGGAGGGTGGCTGTTCAAGCTCCCAAAATCGTTGCACTAATTTGTCAACGATAGGAGACTCTAGAACTGAGCAGCACGTTAAAGAATGATTTACCTGAAGTGTCGGCACTGAGCCCATAATAACGTAACCAAATACCGTACTCAAAGCTGAGGGCCCGGACAAGTCGTTAGACGAATAAATTACGTCTGGACATAGTAAGTGCGGGAAAAGGGATGCGCCTATCAAAACATCAATTTTATTAGGCATGCTATAACATTCATCAGCGAGTCTTATGCCATGGAAGTGTGATAAGACAGATGTGTCTACCACAGCAGTGGGCAAAAGGTCGGTGATTTGATCAACAAGTAGCGTTGAAATATTGAAGTTAATATTCGAGTCGAATCGTGAGAAAATTTTAATATCAATCGATTTCGATTTTACAATTTTTTCAACTCCACCGAATCCCTTTACTACAGTACATTCGGTATCGTGTTGTTGAACGCCTAAACGATGACAGCACTCTTTAGTCATAAAATGGCTTTGAGCCGCGGAGTCTAATAATATACGAATAATTTGTTTCTCTCCCTTAGCATCGTAAGCAAATACTTGAGCGGTTGATAATAAAACAGTTCTCTGCGAACGACTTGCGCGCGCGGGAGGCGGTGAACGTTGATAAACATTCTTGAACGAAGTACACAGCGCGACGTCTGAACGCGCACCTGCGGTGAGGGGTGGCGAGTGTGCGGGCGCGGGGGTTGTAGACTTCAGTGTAACTGGCTGAAGCGGTGGAGAACGCGCCAGCGCAGGGGAAGCATTATCGCTTCTGCGGTGGAAGTGCAACAATGTGTGATGTTTAAATTTACAAACTCGACAACTATAATTTGAAGAGCAACTAGACCCTCGATGACTTAAACTGAGACAATTCACACATGCATTGTTACTCTTTACGCATTTAAATCGTTCCTGCGGCGTCATTTTATTAAAGTCTGCACACGTAAATAGGTGTTGATGTACAATATTATCGCACAGACACTTTGAGCAACTAGTCGTCGTGCTTACGTACGCCTGATACTTCGGCGACGAAGTATTATTACAGCGACGATTATTACCGTTACCTCGTCGATTGTTTGGTGCGCTATTAGAATTTGTACTAGAATCGGTGCGTTGCAAAACTTTGGAGCGGGTCTTAATAAAATTTACTAAATCATCAAAGGTAGGTACCATCGAGTTGTGACTATATTCGAAAGAGCGAATGGTATCCGGGTCCAGCTTCTTAAGCGCGATATGAAGAACAATTAAGTCCGCGAGATTATCTAACTTTAAGTTTTGTAAAGCGCGCACTGCACTTATAAAGTTATCAGTAAATAAATCAAAATTATTTGCGGTGGCCGATTGCAATGGCTTAAATTCGAACATCTGATTAATATATGTAGATGCTAGCATACGCCGGTCTTCATATTTGTCAACGAGTGCTTGCAATAAAATTTTATAATTTTCAGCGCAAGGAGTTATACCTGAGCATACAGATAGGGCTTTGCCCGTTAGTTTACCTAGCAAATAGTATAACTTTTCAGCGTCGGTAAGCGATGTGTTGTCATGGACGGTTGATTTAAAGCTAGCATAAAATAAAGGCCATGAGCGAATGTCACCCGAAAATGGCATAAGTTCGATAGGCGGAAGTGAGAATCTGGCTTTAGATGGTGTACTAGTACTTTGTAAATTAGATTGCGAATATTGTAAATAAAGCCTATTTATTCTACCGCAAAGAGACTCAAACGCAATGAGGCTGTTATAATCAGGTTTAGCAATAGGGTTTATTTTTAATAAATGTGAATTATAATTATCTAAGACCTGTTTAAACTCAATACGTAAAGCATTAATATTAGAACTTCCATCAAGAAAACGCTCCATCGTGGAAGTGTTTGTGAGGATGTCCGAGGACATATCATATATTTTTTGCACTATTTCAAATAAAGCATCTCGTTTAGCTAACAATAAAACCAACTCAGCATCAGGTGTGCCCTCATTATCCGAGGAATCGCTATTATTCGATGCTATTTGTTTTTTAGGCGGCATTACAACTTAAGTTATGCGGCAAAAATAATATAATTATAAGCGGGTAGTCTATAAGCGACCTCGCTACGCGGTTGAATTATTAAATATTAGTTTTGTTAACGATGAACTTTAATTGTTAACTTTTATAATAAATATGAAGTTATTTATAACGAATATAATGTTTAAATATATGTGCAAACAATAAATGTAATTTAACAGTATAATCTATAGATGTAGTTAAAAGTTGATGACGTGATGTGAACATACAACAAATAATTTATATAGATAATTATATGCTTATTCATTCTATGAATATAGTTTTAAAATTACTATGAATGTCACCTATTAGGACCTATTCTAGTGTTCTAATAAGGGCGGGGTTAATCCGAAGTCGGATTAAAATATAAATAATTAATTATATAAACGCTTATTACGATAACGATCTAATAAGGGCGGAAAGTCAAGGTCAATCCAGCGGGAAGTGACCATTAAAAATGGAGACGCCAGCAACTTAAGGTATCTTCGATAAAGATTTAGTGGACTGTAATTTTGGTGCATACGGCAAAGGGGAAAATAAATAGGTGGGATAGCACGCACTGACCTGATGAGGGCTGCCGCGCCTTCCTCCTGGAGTGTCTGCTATACAGCTAGCTCGCCACGTGGTTCGGCGCACACGCACTCTCGGAACAGTCTCGTGAAGTCCCACACTCTCCACCTTTGCCCTTACGGGGGCGTCTCACACTTTTATGAGTTACAAAGACACAATGTCTGATGCGGTGAATATTAAACATAAACAGGAGAATTCAATGTTCATCCTGCGCGGTTTGCAGTTAATGTACATAAGACCCGACGGGTGGCCGTGCGTTGCGGATGGCGTAATATCACTTAGTATAATGACGCGCGCCGAGATCCTCTTTTTCACCTCGGCGGCAGCGCGTGCGGTAGGAAAGGGAAGGAAGGAAGGAAACAAAAAATATGCACTAGTCATGTTGATAAAGTAGATATAACTTAGGACGAACTCAATGCGATATGTAATGTAATGTTGATAAAGTAGATTGTTAACTGGCGTTACCAATAGTCAATGATCATGTTCACTACATGATCACTGCGCGGGAGTTTAATTGGATGTATCTGTGTGTAATCTAATGCGGAGTTCGAAAGACGACCACCAATGCAGATTAAACCATTCTCAATAAAAGGCCTTAAACGATTGAAAGCGGGCGAGCAAGGTTTGTTACCTTCAATATTTAAATATTCCACTGCAAAATGCTGTTTTTGCAGGGCGCGGAGGATTATAACCTCAGAGAAACAGAGATCATCAGCAGTCACTACAGTAGTGCTGCGGCGGGGCAATAATTTTGCAAACTTACACACGTACGCAATTATACGTAGAAGTTTACTCCAAGAAGAGATGCGGAGTGCGAGCTCATAAATCGCAGAATTACAGACGGATGTGCACACAGTGTGCGACAAAATCTTCTTCTCAGGCATATTTGCAATAACCTCATTGTCTAAAGTACGAAGAGGCCATTGAGATGGATCTAACGAAGTCCACTGAGGCCCATGGACCCACAGGGGGTTTGAAACTAATTTATTTGGCGTAACGCCACGTGAAAGTATGTCAGCGGGATTCTCAGTACCTGCGACATGATAAAAGTTATCAGCGCGAATATTGTCGGTAATCTGAACAACGCGGTTTGCAACAAAGGTCTGCCACTTGTGTGGCGAATTCTTTATCCAGTACAGAGCTACTTTTGAATCTACAAAGGCATAGACTGATATTGCAAGGTCAAGAGAATAATTGTCGAGTACTCTGCGAAGCAATTTTGAGAGTAAAACCGCTCCACAAAGCTCAAGGCGTGCAATAGATAGTGGTTTCGTCGATGCGACTTTAGTCTTTGCACAAATCAACTGGACGGTGTTACCATTGACGCTCTTTACATGTATGTAGACTACGGCACCGTATGCGTGCTCGCTGGCGTCGGAAAACCCCAGGAGTGACGCAGTACAGTTTTTGGATACACCAACATGTCGCGGGATACGTAAATCATTAAGAGCTGGTAATTCAGCACAGAATTGCCTCCGCATCTTAATAATTGGCGGTGGTGGTATGTCGTCCCAATCTAAATTAAGTTGCCAAAGCTGCTTTATTAACAATTTGGCGTACGCGACTGTGGGAGCAACGAAACCCATTATGTCCCACAGGCGAGCGACAGTAGATAAGATGGCGCGCTTAGTGCACGTCACATCAGCGGGAACAGATATCTTAAAATAAAAGGCGTCACTATCGGTAGACCAATGCAAGCCTAGTATTTTATGTGGCATTGATTTATCGAACTCTACTTCTCCTGTAATTTTATGGGAAGTAGGGAGGTCATCTAAAACAGATCGACGGTTGCTATGCCATTTTATCAGGTCCCATTGGGCACCCTTGAATAAGTCTATCAGCTGCCGAGAGGTCTCACTGGCCTCGGATTCACTGGGCATAGAGAACGCGATGTCGTCCATATATAGCGAAGTAAATGCGATACGAGTCGCAAGCGGATACTTTGCGCCGTCGTCATCAATGAGCTGTCTTACCGTGCGCAATGCATGGTATGGACTCGAAGTTAAACCGAAGCACACGCGATTGAAGTGGTATAACACAAGTGGGTCTTGTGGACGGAAGCGGTATAGGAAGCATTGGTAACGACGATCAGAATCGCGAACAACTATTTGCAGAAATTGTTGGCGACAGTCGGCTGTCATAGCGATTGGATGTAAGCGGAAAGTTAAAATTATATTGAACAAGTCGCCTTGCAAATTTGGTTCTGAATGCAGAATATCATTTAATGATCGCCCAGTGCTAGTCTTACTGCTAGCATCCAGGACGATGCGCAGACGCGTTGACTTCTTATCTTCGCGTAAGACTCCATGATGCGGTATGACATATATTGGAGCGGGTTCATGAGAGTCATATGGCGGTGCGGGGGATATATAATTTTTAGCTAAGTATTCCTTTATGACGTCATCATATGCTAACCTTAATGTAGGCGAGGCTTGAAGTTTCCTCTTCAAGCACATGAATCGTCGTCGAGAGGTTTCATAAGAATCTCCGAGAGAGTAAACGTCATCTTTAAATGGCAGGCCAACAATATATCTACCAGTAAAAGGATCGCGGGATGTCGTAGATTTATAAAACTCTTCACATTCAATGTCTGAAGGACACTGAATGGGCGGTGCGGAGGGTGGCTGTTCAAGCTCCCAAAATCGTTGCACTAATTTGTCAACGATAGGAGACTCTAGAACTGAGCAGCACGTTAAAGAATGATTTACCTGAAGTGTCGGCACTGAGCCCATAATAACGTAACCAAATACCGTACTCAAAGCTGAGGGCCCGGACAAGTCGTTAGACGAATAAATTACGTCTGGACATAGTAAGTGCGGGAAAAGGGATGCGCCTATCAAAACATCAATTTTATTAGGCATGCTATAACATTCATCAGCGAGTCTTATGCCATGGAAGTGTGATAAGACAGATGTGTCTACCACAGCAGTGGGCAAAAGGTCGGTGATTTGATCAACAAGTAGCGTTGAAATATTGAAGTTAATATTCGAGTCGAATCGTGAGAAAATTTTAATATCAATCGATTTCGATTTTACAATTTTTTCAACTCCACCGAATCCCTTTACTACAGTACATTCGGTATCGTGTTGTTGAACGCCTAAACGATGACAGCACTCTTTAGTCATAAAATGGCTTTGAGCCGCGGAGTCTAATAATATACGAATAATTTGTTTCTCTCCCTTAGCATCGTAAGCAAATACTTGAGCGGTTGATAATAAAACAGTTCTCTGCGAACGACTTGCGCGCGCGGGAGGCGGTGAACGTTGAGAAACATTCTTGAACGAAGTACACAGCGCGACGTCTGAACGCGCACCTGCGGTGAGGGGTGGCGAGTGTGCGGGCGCGGGGGTTGTAGACTTCAGTGTAACTGGCTGAAGCGGTGGAGAACGCGCCAGCGCAGGGGAAGCATTATCGCTTCTGCGGTGGAAGTGCAACAATGTGTGATGTTTAAATTTACCAACTCGACAATTATAATTTGAAGAGCAACTAGACACTCGATGACTTAAACTGAGACAATTCACACATGCATTGTTACTCTTTACGTATTTAAATCGTTCCTGCGGCGTCATTTTATTAAAGTCTGCACACTTAAATAGGTGTTGATGCACAATATTATCGCACAGACACTTTGAGCAACTAGTCGTCGTGCTTACGTACGCCTGATACTTCGGCGACGAAGTATTATTACAGCGACGATTATTACCGTTACCTCGTCGATTGTTTGGTGCGCTATTAGAATTTGTACTAGAATCGGTGCGTTGCAAAACTTTGGAGCGGGTCTTAATAAAATTTACTAAATCATCAAAGGTAGGTACCATCGAGTTATGACTATATTCGAAAGAGCGAATGGTATCCGGGTCCAGCTTCTTAAGCGCGATATGAAGAACAATCAAGTCCGCGAGATTATCTAACTTTAAGTTTTGTAAAGCGCGCACTGCACTTATAATGTTATCAGTAAATAAATCAAAATTATTTGCGGTGGCCGATTGCAATGGCTTAAATTCGAACATCTGATTAATATATGTAGATGCTAGCATACGCCGGTCTTCATATTTGTCAACGAGTGCTTGCAATAAAATTTTATAATTTTCAGCGCAAGGAGTTATACCTGAGCATACAGATAGGGCTTTGCCCGTTAGTTTACCTAGCAAATAGTATAACTTTTCAGCGTCGGTAAGCGATGTGTTGTCATGGACGGTTGATTTAAAGCTAGCATAAAATAAAGGCCATGAGCGAATGTCACCCGAAAATGGCATAAGTTCGATAGGCGGAAGTGTGAATCTGGCTTTAGATGGTGTACTAGTACTTTGTGAATTAGATTGCGAATATTGTAAATAAAGCCTATTTATTCTACCGCAAAGAGACTCAAACGCAATGAGGCTGTTATAATCAGGTTTAGCAATAGGGTTTATTTTTAATAAATGTGAATTATAATTATCTAAGACCTGTTTAAACTCAATACGTAAAGCATTAATATTAGAACTTCCATCAAGAAAACGCTCCATCGTGGAAGTGTTTGTGAAGATGTCCGAGGACATATCATATATTTTTTGCACTATTTCAAATAAAGCATCTCGTTTAGCTAACAATAAAACCAACTCAGCATCAGGTGTGCCCTCATTATCCGAGGAATCGCTATTATTCGATGCTATTTGTTTTTTAGGCGGCATTACAACTTAAGTTATGCGGCAAAAATAATATAATTATAAGCGGGTAGTCAGTAAGCGACCTCGCTACGCGGTTGAATTATTAAATATTAGTTTCGTTAACGATGAACTTTAATTGTTAACTTTTATAATAATTATGAAGTTATTTACAACGAATATAATGCTTAAATATATGTGCAAATAATAAATGTAATTTAACAGTATAATCTATAGATGTAGTTAAAAGTTGATGACGTGATGTGAACATACAACAAATAATTTATATAGATAATTATATGCTTATTCATTCTATGAATATAGTTTTAAAATTACTATGAATGTCACCTATTAGGACCTATTCTAGTGTTCTAATAAGGGCGGGGTTAATCCGAAGTCGGATTAAAATATAAATAATTAATTATATAAACGCTTATTACGATAACGATCTAATAAGGGCGGAAAGTCAAGGTCAATCCAGCGAGAAGTGACCATTAAAAATGGAGACGCCAGCAACTTAAGGTATCTTCGATAAAGATTTAGTGGACTGTAATTTTGGTGCATACGGCAAAGGGGAAAATAAATAGGTGGGATAGCACGCACTGACCTGATGAGGGCTGCCTTGCCTTCCTCCTGGAGTGTCTGCTATACAGCAAGCTCGACACGTGGTTCGGCGCACACGCACTCTCGGTTAACAGTTTCGTGAAGTCCCACACTCTCGACCTTTGCCCTTACGGGGGCGTCTCACACTTTTATGAGTTACAAAGACACAATGTCTGATGCGGTGAGTATTAAAGATAAACAGGAGATCTCAATGTTCGTCCTGCGCGGTTTGCGGTTAATATATATAAGACGCGACGGGTAGCCGTGCGCTGCGGATGGCGTAATATCACTTAGTATAATGACGCGCGCCGAGATCCTCTTTTTCACCTCGGCGGCAGCGCGTGCGGTAGGAAAGAGAAGGAAGGAAGGAAACAAAAAATATGCACTAGTCATGTTGATAAAGTAGATATAACTTAGGACGAACTCAATGCGATATGTAATGTAATGTTGATAAAGTAGATTGTTAACTGGCGTTACCATTTCGTGTATTATCAATTCTACGGTATAGCTAAAAATGTGATTAAGGTTTTTTTGTCACATTAAAAAAAAAAACAAAAATATAAGAGAAAAGCAAAACACCCTAAAAATAATAACGAAAAAAGAACCTATAGAATGATATGAATAATGGGATCACTTAAATAGTAATATCTTGAGGCACTCTTTATGTTAAAGAACTGGTATGGGATTGGATTTTGTATAGGCACAGAAAAAATAAAAGATGGTGTAGGTCATTTGAACTACGTATAGCAAACACCTGCTGAGTTATATGATTTACGAACGAGTATAGTGGCGTGTTTAATTTAAAGCGTAAGTTCTTTTGTTTAGCCAAATCTCTGACCTCGCGAAACAGCTTTTTGTTTTTTAATGTAAGGTGCTCATTTATATAAATAGTGTAAGAACGTCCCTGTATCGAATATATATATATATATCGAAGTTGAACCTTTATATAGAGGGGATGCATTCAAGATGTTATTGCGTAGCGTGCGGGACGTATGTTTGACGATAATACTCCTATCTATATGATATTTTCTTTATGGGTGTGGGTACACGGTAAACATATACAATGTCTTTTTGCTATTTAATTAACTAACTATTTTGGCAATGGTCTCCAATAAGGCAAAAAGGTTCTCATATTTCTCTTCAGAAACATTGGAAATCTCTAAAATAAGCTGTCTTGCTTGTATTGTCAAATTTTTCCTCTAGCAACAATATGGCACCGCCTTTATTTGTAGCATGGGATACCGTGATAATTTTCTTGAGAAACGCGTCTGAAAACTGTAAGGACGTTTTTTGCAAGTGTTCAACTTCACGAGTCAAATCCTAAATATTAGTTTTCAACAAGTCCGAAATATTCGAATTTCCCAAACGTAACAGATTTATTTATTTTCTCATTTCCGTCGTAAAAGAATCGAGATCTGTTCTTACATTATAAATATTTCTGTTATTTTTTCCAACTTTGAATCGAGGTCGCAGCTAAGCTCTGAAAGAGCGCTTTTAAATCCGATCTAATAGCAATAATACTTTGCATGAGTTCGCAATCAGGCTGCTTTCGCTTTCTTTGTGTTACTGGATCCTGCTCTTATTCACACATTAAATTTGGGCTCGGAGAGTATGTTGTAGGTGGAAATCGCAACATAGTTAATATTTAGTATTAAATAAATAAAACAAAATGAAATAATAACTGTGCCCCAGTTATTCACTTAATAATAAGCAATAGTAATATACAATTATTCAGGAATTTACATTATGTGTCGATAAGTAGGAGCATTAGCCAAAAGATCGTAAGCGCCGTGTAAATCGTGTAGCTTACGCGTTTATTTGAAAACTGTTACTACGGGATATTATTAGGTCGGTACTTTGATATTTTTCTATAGATGTAGCAATTACTTATATTGCTCAAATTAAAAAAAAATAAGTTTAACGTGTTCCACATCTAAAACAATTATAAAATTTTACTTAGATTGCACTATTCAATTAGATATCCACTTCGCGTGTAATGTGGACGCTACTTAGTACTTAGTAGTAGTTGTCACTGTCACCGAGCGATACTGTTATTATGTATCTGCGTGTGTGTGAAAATACATATTAGCTTATTGTTTTAATTGTTATATGTGAGTATCGTAGTGACAGACGAGTGTTATTGTGTAAGCAGATTTCCCTCCGCAAAAAAAGATAGAACTGCTCGGAGTTTCTGACTGTATCGGGATAAATCTACATTGTTACTCGCCTCCGGTGCATTGGTTGCTCGTATTGCTCTATGGGTTAGCTTTACAGAAAACAACAAAATTACATTTACTAACGTTAATTTAATCATTTTTATTATTAGCATTAACGATTGTATACAGTCAATTTGAAGAATCTTGCTTATTTGATAGTTTCACAAATCTTCAAATAAATAATGATTCGTATGATCATAAATATGTATGCCTAATTAATTTTATTAGAGAAGCCAGCGGTGTGCTGGCATCTCTTTGTGATCCCAGCATTAACAAAATAAGCAAATAAATGCAATACTACATTAAATATCGAATATAATATTGTAAGCCAATTCTGCGTAAAAATTTAGTTAATAGTTGAATGCAGCGAGGGTTAACCTTAGTAACATGAGCATGTTGAATATTTCTTCTTCTTCTTCTTCTTATGGTTGTAAGTGGATGTTTTGGCCCATAGACGTCTCCATCTATTTTCGATTGAGAATCGAAATGCATATAGGTTATCACTCTTCAGGTCTGAGATGGAATGCCTCGTTTCCAGACAAAAAGGTCTCCGGTACTCTACACTCATCATACGAAACGTTATATGCTGACAATCTGAGAGAGCGTGGGCCTTCCCCGGTTGAACCAAACCATTCGTGGTATAGCTATATAGCTGCTGCATGGCTCTACCATATAACACCACGACCCTCGATCATTGATGCTGCAAAGGACTCGACATATGGGGATTTCAAAACAAATTAAAATTTAACGGGAAATGAGTTTCACTATTATTTGAATTAAATTTACAATATACTCGGACTTGCAAATTGTTGAAACTAAATTAACTTCGACCGAGAGGTCAATCGACGGATTCAACTCGGCTGGGCAGCGTTCGGGAAATTACAACGCATCTTCTCGTCAGGTATACCTCAAAACCTGAAAACTAAGTTGTACAACCAGTGCGTGTTGCCAGTGATGACATATGGAACTGAGACGTGGTCCTTCACTGCTGGCCGTATGAGGACGCTCAAAGTCGCTCAGCGAGCTATGGGAGGGCTATGCTCGGAGTTTCTCTGCGTGATAAACTTAGAAATGAGGATATCCGCAGTAGAACCAGAGTGACCGACATAGCCCAACGGATTAGTAAGCTGAAGTGGCAATGGGCCGGCCATATAGCTCGAAGAACCAACAACCGTTGGGGAAATAAGGTTCTTGAGTGGCAGCCTCGTACCGGTAGACGAAGTGTAGGGCGACCCCCAATAGGTGGAGTGACGACCTGGTAAGACATGCAGGAAGTCGATGGATGCAGGTGGCTCAGGACCGTGCTTTGTGGCATACCTTGGGGGAGGCCTATGTTCAGCAGTGGACTTGTAAAGGGCTGTAATGATGATGATGATGATGAAATTAGCTTCAGTTTCTTTTGTGATTTAGATTAACACATGTAAAGGGCTGTAATGATGATGATAATGATGAAATTAACTTCAGTTTCTTTTGTGATTTAGATTAACACATGCATTGACACATGTACATGTGTTGTACAATTTGTTTAAAATTATTCACAACAACCTGGCCGGTTTCAAACATGATCCAACTTATACATAATCAAAAATATTAATATAAAATGTTGGAATTTTAGTATTTTGACACCAGTACTATTTTAAAAGTCATCGGTGTAAAAACAAGAGATCATAAGTGATGGAGGCAGATAAAGAAACAGAGATAATTTCAGGTTATGTAACCGATGTAACGTTTCAGGACCACCCGTGGACGTGGGAGTCACCATGTACGTGCTATCCATCAGCTCCTTATCTGAAGTCAAAATGGTATTTAATGACTACTTTTACGTAGATGGTCAATTAATGCGAGATAGGAAGAACAGACTTTAGGATAGCCACCCTCGGTCGAGCGATGAGACTTTATAATTATGATATGCATTTTTAAATCCTCGTTCGATCGAGGGAACCTGGGCATTACCGTAAGGTCCTCTGGTTTGGTTTTCACGGCGAGACGCGCGCGCGACTCACGATTGGGCTTGATTGCAGGTCCGCCAGTGGAGGTGGGCGTCACCATGTTTGTGCTCTCTATCAGCTCCGTCTCCGAAGTGCTCATGGTACTCGCCACTGTCAGCTCACGCTTGTCTCGGTCGCTGCGGTCTCAGCCGCTGCGACCGAGCAGCCCCAGATACGAGGCTGCGAGCATGCCGGCGTTATGGAGCAGACGATCCGGTCGGAGCACCACTAGCTTTCACTCTCTTTGCGAAATTTATTTTAAAATAAAAATTGAAAGTAAGGATCTATTGGTTACAGTGGTGCACTTATCCGGGTGTGTCTATAAATAAAGGAATAACTAATATAATGTTTTTCCAAAAGCATCTTTTCAAGCAAGATACTGTCATAATTTTGCTCCATTGTTGTTCTCTTGTTTCAAGCTTTTTATGTTTTGGATTAGGTATTTGTTGTGACTGTGAAATATTATCCCTTGGATTGGCGTATAACACTTCAAATTTGCCACCCGCCTTATATTTACTCATATTTGGTAGTACTGCTATGAATGTATTTAAATGTTTGTAACGTTGTCCAGAGAGTTCCGTTTTGACGAGGACTCTTAAATAATTTTGTTACATTATTTTAATTTATTTGTTTCATATTTTCATTTTAATTGAAACATAAAGAGAAAAAATTTTATTTTCAAAATCGTATGTTATAAAATATCATTTTATTTACAAAAGCTACAATTTCCGTCGCGTCAAATATGCTAAGATCGGGACGTGATGTGTTTTAATATTAAAGGACGTGATTATACCCTTGATAACGGTTCCAAAGCATAATAATTTTGAACTTAAGACCAGGGTGTATGACCCCTAGTGGAAACCAAATCAAGGGGACAATTAAAGTCACATCAAGACGTGACCGTCATCCAGAATTTAGAAAATATATCTTAACTATAATATGCTTTAAGGTACACGTGTAAGCATAGTACTGACAAATATATTATCTAAGATTATTAGAGATACAGCATTTTTCGTGTTCAACTTGTGTCAATTTAAATAGAACATGTTTTATTATAATTTTAATCCAAGCACTAACAACTCTTACTACGTGTGCTTTAGACATGAATATTATAAAATATTTAAATGATATCTCATAATTAATAATATGAAAGAATAATTTTAATATGTTACGATATTCTAAAAATGTACAGAGATAAATAAGATTTCGAATATTCTGTATTTAAGGTGTACTTATGAAATTATGTTATGAATATTGGATAGAGTTATGAAAATTATATTGTTATTTATAATGCCAAATTATTCTTTCACTGCAGTTTTCAAATATATTGTAAACGTTTTGGATCTAATAACAGTGAGTTGTAACTCAAATACATCTGTGTTCCTTTTTTAACACCGTCCCATTTTCAGGACTTTACCTTGGATTTCTACTTCCGACAGTTTTGGACGGACCCAAGACTTGCCTATAAAAAGAGGCCAGGAGTAGAAACGCTCTCTGTGGGATCGGAGTTCATACGAAATATATGGGTACCCGATACATTCTTTGTCAATGAAAAACAATCTTATTTCCATATCGCTACTACGAGCAACGAATTTATCCGTATTCATCATTCTGGTTCTATTACACGAAGTATAAGGTGAGAAACACATTTTACATGTGCATTTTTTTATAAAAGCCTGTCTGGTCTAGTTTATTTAATAAAAACTTGTATATGAACTTGAAAATTGTATGTCTTGTATATGATAGCAAAGATAGTAATATATTAACGTGATTGTAAGGCGATATTTGGCGAAATAGAATATAGTAAATTTTTGCATTTTTCACAAAAATTCAAAATGCTTAATATAACTAATTGTTTCTAGACTGACTATCACCGCTTCCTGTCCGATGGATCTGCAATATTTTCCAATGGATCGTCAATTATGCAACATTGAGATCGAAAGTTGTAAGTAATTTAAATACAGCGTACGCTTACCATTTTGCTTATCATAGTTACAAATTTTGATACTAATTTTTCTCGTCTGTCAATTCCTGGCTTGAATAAAATAACATTATAAATAATGATGTGTTTCACAATTTAAATCAACATGCAATATTTATTAATCTTTGCGTGTGCAGTCCCCAAAGGCTTCATTGTTACGTAGAAAGGTTAAAAAAAGTTAAATGCTTAATATTATGTTTCTTCTTAACCAACGCGGCGTTATCATTTTTATACACTTCACTTTTGGTAGTTAATCGGTACATTCACTACTACAAATGTTTATAAAAACCCAGTGCGATGGGTGCTTTTTATCGTTACATATCTCTGCATGGTACAGTTGGCTACACCATGCGGGACATCCGATATAAGTGGAACGAGGGGCCCAACTCTGTGGGTGTGTCGAGCGAGGTGTCACTACCGCAGTTCAAGGTGCTTGGGCATCGACAGCGAGATATGGAGATCTCACTTACTACAGGTATCAAGCACCTCTGCAAATATCGTTACCTTAAAATATATATTTAGCTTCAATCATTAATAATACATGCGTTAGCGTGATATTTACTAGCATGCAACTCACTAGCTTATCAGCAAGCCATTAAAGTACCTGCTTACTATACGAAGTGATTAGACAATATAATTTCATGTGCTCGATTTCGAGAAATAAAGGACATTTTGTTTTTTTACAGGAAATTATTCCCGATTGGCGTGCGAGATTCAGTTTGTCCGATCAATGGGTTACTACTTGATTCAGATTTACATTCCTTCTGGTCTTATTGTCATTATATCTTGGGTTTCCTTTTGGCTGAATCGAAACGCAACACCAGCAAGAGTTTCCCTAGGAGTTACCACCGTGTTAACTATGACTACACTTATGTCCTCTACGAATGCTGCATTACCTAAGATTTCTTACGTCAAATCTATTGATGTTTACCTGGGTACCTGCTTCGTCATGGTCTTCGCGAGTTTATTAGGTAACGATAGAGGATGATGAGTTTTAATGCTAGGATATAAATTTTTTAACTTGTGCTAAAATATAAGGTTAATAATTCTCATATTCGGCCAGCAAGATCTAAGTACCTAGAATTCGTTAATACAACGACTAATATGATATTGTATGCAAATATGTAGAGGGACAAATGAAGCGTTTTTATTTATATTATTGCAAATAATCATCTATAATGTGTATTAAGTACCTATACAACTAAGAAAGTAAAGTGCTTTGCGGTTTTGGTAGAATATACACGTTTTAACAATATTTTTTTTCTTTCAGAGTATGCTACTGTCGGTTATATGGCTAAGAGAATACAAATGAGAAAACAAAGGTTTACTGCTGTTCAGAAAATGGCTGCTGAGAAGAAAATGCAAATGGACGGGCCACCTGGGACTTCAGAACCTTTACCACCACCGCGGACCAGCACGCTAACAAGACCGTTGCCCCCAAGTCGTTCTTCGGTAATTTCTATTATAATATATTTTTTGAGTGTATTTTTTTAAAGAACATTTTTCTACCTAAACTGTAGTCATATAATCCTCATACACAGGAAGTCCGATTTAAGGTGCATGATCCTAAGGCATACTCTAAAGGCGGAACTTTGGAAAATACCATTAATGGTGCCCGTGGTGCGACAGCAGCTCCTGCTCCGCCGCCAGCTGATGAAGAAGCTGGTCCACCGCCACACCTTATTCATGCTTCCAAGGTTTGTATCAAAAATATGGCATTAAAATATTGTGCGAATGTTTTGATTTAACCCAACATACTATTTAAATATTTGCTAGGCGAAATTATTTTCATTGACCGCAACGCGATTTCCCTTTTTTATGCAATTGTTGTAGCGAAATATATGGTGTTTATTTGTCAAGCTTACGCAACATATTAATGGTAGAAGTCAATGCAAATAAATTTTTACAGGGAATCAACAAACTGCTGGGCACCACACCTTCGGACATCGACAAGTACTCACGCATCGTGTTTCCGGTTTGCTTCGTATGCTTTAATCTTATGTATTGGATCATTTATCTTCACGTATCCGATGTAGTGGCTGATGATCTGGTTTTACTCGGCGAAGAAAATTAAACGTTAGTTACGTCAGCGTGGAAATTCATGAATGTAAGACATTTTGTTAGCCGTCGTATTTATTTATTTAATAAATACTTTTATGATTTCTGTTAAAGTAGTTACACTAAAATTGAAACCATTTGTGTAATAAAACAATATAGCTTGTGTAAAATAACGATTCTTAATAAAACATCGGTTAAAAAAATTAATAGTAACTGAATTCTTAATATGTTGACAACCCATGACAGTTGGTAATATTAATATTAAGAGCTAGTACACATTGGGTGCCGTTGCGTTCGGCGCGCGTAACACCGCGCTCAGCATGGCGTTTAATGAGCGCTGGGCGCGTAGCGAAATTGGTGCTTAATAGCTGGTCGCTCTTGGATTTCATCGATATAAAATCCGTATCTAAATGCCCAGTCTCCATTCTAGTCAACGTGCGTCCACTCTACAAGAAAGCGCGCGATCAAATGTACAAGAAAATGCTAGGCACGCAACGAGTGTTTTGACCAAAATCTTATAGCGCACGTCTGACGCGCGCCTGAATAGAAATTACGCGTGTTGGTACGTGCACGGATGTAACGGACTAGATGGTTTTTAAAACGCGCGTTGCCAAAGCGCGCGTTTAAAATCGCCTAATGTTTACTCGACCTAACATATATTACTCGTAATTGGATGCATTATAGATACAAAAGCGTAATATTGAAATCAAAGCTATTTATTGTTAGTTACGTTATAATATTATTTGCTTCTTATATTTAATTTATTGATCTTACTACTTAAATCCAAGAATCTATTAGTATAATATGATGTAATACTAAAACACAAATATACTATAGTACACATAACATGAGCATATTTAGATATAGATAATTAGCGAATACTATTGTCAAAACATTAAGACAAAATTTTAGTATGTCTTCAATTTGCTAGTATTATGTATTGAAGTATAATTTAAAATTATATTTATATATGAAATACTTTAAATTCGATAGCATGGTTGTCACAACCAAATTGTTTCTAATAATAACTCAATAATTTATCTTAAGAATTTGAAGTTAAATAAATATGATAGGGGTAGGTAGCTCTTCGCATTTTATGAATCCAGATGTTAATTAAAATATTAGTGCCTCTTATCTCAGTACATATTAGCAACTGTATACTCAGTCAATAGTTATTCTCGGTCCAAGCATTCTAACAAAATAAAAAAAAATGGATAACAATACGAAAATAACTTGATAGAGTACTAAAGACCATGGGTATGTAAGTAAATATTCTATTGTAAATATTTATACACAATGTAATTAGGCTATATACAAACATGAACTACCCTAGCTTAAAAAATCTTGTGTTTCATTTAAAATATACACGGGTAATAACACGTCAATAATATTCTAGTGCACTAAACAATTTATATACAAGTTAAAAAATTTCGTTTAAGTGTATCTAATTGATATTATGAATGATTCATTTTAATAATTCAACAAACATACCTATATACTTTTTTGTAATCAATATATATATATATATATATATATATATATATATATATATATATATATATATATATATATATATATATATATATATATATATATATATATATATATATATATATACTCTCCTCAGCTACACGAGAGTTGCGAAGAAGAAAATATTAAAATAATTTAAAATTATATATGTACTTGAAATGAGCACAATGAAATTTACTTAAATGAGTTGATCACTAAAGTACTATTTTAGAATGTGAAATATTAAGTTTATACTTACCTCAGTCGACTTCATTTTGTTAAAATTAATTAGTTTTTTATGTCGTTTTTCTATATTTTCTAAAATACCTTATATACAATATTTCCGTTTCTTCAAATTATGTAATTTTTTATGCTTTTATAAACAAAAATAATTAATCAATATGTAATCAATTTCGTAAAAGTAATTATTAATGCTGATAGTAAATATTATAATAAATATTTAAAATATATATAATTAATGAAATAGCGCTGTGACTTTTTTCTCTAGATTTATAAGTGGTAAGAAGTATATTTATTTCCTCTTTTGCACGTTTATTTATATATACAATTTTTTATATAAAATTCATTTCAAATTTCAAATGTATATACACAATGCAGCAAAAGTAACTTTTATTTGATTAAATCCTTATGAAAATAATTTGAATTTTAATACATATTTATTCGTGACTATGTCAGTTATTTTATGGTAATAGGGATAATGAGAAGTTATCTCTTAGATTGCGATATATTCTTTCTGAAATGTTGTTTAAAAATACGTTAAATTGATTCGAATCACGTTGAAGATGTTAGCCATAAAATAAATAATATTTCAATTTTTTCTGAATTTGCTCAATATATTTTAAAGAAAATAATAGACATTAATAATAAATTCAAATGAAATATCCACTTAGAATCCGTGTTAAAAAGAAACCACAGAAATCTAAATAATAAGGTAATTATAATTTAGATTTCTGTGGTATATACATATACTATATGATACCTATCGTCTGACCCCTATATTATTAACAGACGTAAAACTTAAGAATATAAACAAAAATGGCTGTATAATTATACCATAGACCTTGTAGGCATTTAGTTTTGATAAAGTTGGATTAGTTTTAAGTAAATATTTTGTAATTATCGTTACGACGTATTTTTTTTTGCAAACGATTCAATTAAAAGTCATAAAAAAGAAAAAGTACTAGTAAGTATTTTTTAGAATATGTACTTATATAAGTTTATATTTTTAAATTAAATATTTAATAAGTTATTTTTAACACGTAAATGATACACAGTAAAAATATGAAGATAAGTCACTTTCTCTTTATTTCTTAAGGCTCTTAAAAACTAACAAAGCCCTAACAATCAAATTTCAACATTGCAAACGTAAACATAACGCAATTTCAATTCTGTTATGAAACGTGAGCAAGTTTCAATTAATAATTTCAACCCAGACAATATTGACTCAATTAAACCTGTTGTTTCGTTGTCAAATAAAACACGTTTGCAATTGGCAAAAGCATTGTAATCACACATACACCGCGTGACTTTTTGATGCGCGTGTTTTCTTAATATATATTTAAATTGATACTATAATTAATCGTGTTAAAGGAATCTAACTACAAGTCCGAACAATCTTATCTCCGAAATCTAAAAGACCGTGGTTTAGAGAATTTATAATGGTGATCAATTGTTATCAAAGCCAATGTTAAGTTTGTGTTTTAAATTAAGAGGAAATTTAATATTGTTATATTACTATAATATGTAGTGAAAAACCAATGTAATTGCATATTATTTTGTTGTTATTATTACTCAATTTGAAATAGTTTATTCACAAATAAACGTTTATTATGAAAGTAAAGTAATATTTTAAGATGCGAATTCGTATTATATTGCACCTAGTATTAAGGAAGTAGCGTAGTTTTAACTCCGCGTGGGAGCGGGTGAGAAGCGAAATACAATGCCACTTGGAAAACAAATTAAAATACTTCGTATGTAGGTAGGTACATCATGCCTGACGCTTCTCGCCCGTAAACCTCGCTGACGAAACCAAATTCTAAATCACTTGAAAATAAAGTCTAGTAATATTTAAACAAATTATATTGTGAAATAAATTGAATTAGAAAAATTAAATTAATACTAAAAATAGGTATCAGCTGACAATTAAATAATAATAATAATAATAATAATAATAATAATAATAATAATAATAATAATAATAATAATAATATATTTAATATATTTCGGATAGTAATGCAGCTAATAAATAAAAAGCGGATCATAAAAGGGAAGTTTAGGAGGCTGAATGAATAGGATTATACAACGCGTATTAAACAAGTGGCCGTCAGTGTTTAGATTTGATGAAGGGACTGAAAAAAACAATATAATAATGGAATGTGACGTGTAAATAAATTTGCCCTAATTAGTCAGAATTGGTAAAAATATCTAAATTACCAACTCTCAAAGCGACATCGATCACGTACACTTGATATTTTCTCACGAATCCTACAAGTTTATACTATAGAGGTTATACTAATCAAAAGAAAGGAAGGAAGAATTATTATTATTTGCTGTTTATTGAAGTTTAAGACCTGCAAAAAGCATACTGCACCACAATGCCGTTTGTGTATAAAATTTTGACAATTATATTTCACGTATATAAGTAATACATTTCGAAACTTTAGACTGTAAATCTATTAGCGTCTTTCGGATATATTATTTTGTAAACATTACGTTTTACTTAGAATAACTTTCAGCTTACTATGTTGTAAATTTATCATTGAAGAATTTCTTTACCTAAATGGTGCCAAATACAGAAATGTAAGTTTTTATATAGTTTTAGTTGTTATTGTTCTGCTAGATTATTATTGTAATGAGTCGCGAATTAAACTTTAGATATTTAATTTTTATAAAAAGATCTAAAGTAGTAATACTACACGATTTAAGTGTTTACTTTATTTCTAATAAGTATATTTTTAAGATTTAATTGAAATCCTTTTAAGGTACCAGCTTTAATTTAGTTTGTTGGTTTTTAATATTGTATTTTTAAATTCTTATTCATAAATAGTTCACTTATTGTATCTTCTCTGTATTTAGGGTTATTTTCGTGCTTTACATTTTTCTCAATAAAACTTTAAAGTTAAGTTTACTGAAGTGGTTTACTCAATGTTTCATTATTATTATTTCGCAACTATGAGTCGCTTTTTCTAATTTAAAATTTTTATACGTTTTTAAATATTGGACTTCCTATCGATATTGTATACGCGACTGCGGCGGATTAATATCTAGGAAACGGATATCTTTGAAATTGAAAGTAAATTGCTACGGAAGATACATACAAGTCCAAACATGCCGTTTGACTGCATCTTATGTGTGTGATAAAGACAGCAGTGTTTTAACCGAATTTCAAAAAATAGAATATTTTATTTTGAGCCTTCATTTGTTTTTTATTGCTCATTAGAGGTGGTCGATATCAATGAAAATAATCTCTAAGTGTGGAAAAAAGAGTATGAAGATTTTAATGTACACATTTTAATGGCATTGATTATCTTGAATAAAGTTATTAATTTGACTTGCGATATTTTTAGACCACTCAAGAGGATAAAAAGAAAAAAAATTTAATTTAAAATTAAAACAAAAACTAAAAAATAATAAGATAACTTGCAAATAACAGCTTATTAAATCGAGTCTTATTACTACTACATTGAAGTCTGTTTACCTTTTATCAAAATTTGAACTATTAGAATTTTTTCTTAATTTTTACATGATAGTTACCAACAATAAAGATACTGTTTTTTAAAGTATGTGTGTAATCCAATCTGGTGAGTTATTAATTACTGAGTCGTTAAAACAATAAACAGTATTCATCTTTATACTTACTATTGTATTTGACAAAATGTCCTACAAAATATTTTATAGATTAGACAAAGTTAAGGACATTCATTTATAAAGAATTTATTTTAATAAATTGTTCAATTATTATTGCAAGCAAATTTGCCGTCTGCTAAAAATGAATTTTTCACGTAATATTTTTTATAATATCCTATAATAAATGTAGATTTCTTTGAAAAGGAGTTCAGTAAATCGTATAACTTTTCTTATTTTTTTTGGTTTCTTTAATTTATAAATACGAAAATCGTTATGAAATTATGGAATACCGTGTAACATTTTTCATGTAAAACGTGTGATGTCTACAGGTTTTTATGGAGTTAATAAAACAGCATTCACACCGTCTTTTTGTAATCGAATGACCCGCGGATGCCAGTAAATAACGCGTCACTAAAATCTTGTAGCTTTAACCAGGTACTTAAATTTAACCGTCATATAACATATTATGTCCTTGAATGTTAGTATCAGTAAAAAATAAAATTATTTTAATTCTTGTTTGATGTTAGAATAAATATATTTGATATATAATATATGTGCTGTTTTTTAAATTTTTTAAATTGTATCGTATTAACTGTAAAAATCTCTCCAATGATTAGTCTCATATACTTTAAAAATTTTTAAAGTATAATAATTAAAGTGGGAGTTGAGGCATAATTTCCTGTACAGTTGTTATTTTACTTAATAAACATATTTTATTAACATTACGCTGCTGTCCCTTCGGCATGTTTTCGTGTGGATGAACAATTTATGTATACGCTTTGTTTCTGAGTACAACGTGGAATGTAGATATTTGAGGCTGTTAATTTAGATGCATTAATTTGTATATTGTGTTTTATCTGTAGTCTCCATATCTTACTTGAAGCGTTACTAAAATTGTATGGTATTGGTGTGATTAATGATGTTGCTCAAACTGAATAACTTTAAAATATGTAGTTACATTGTACGAAATTTAGTTCTGTGATCCAATAAATTATATGATCGATCAGTATTGTTTTCTTTAACTTTTCTTCACTGGATTATAATGCAAAATCTCCCCAAAAAAGAGTATATAATTAAATAAAGTATTTAAGCTAGTATTTGGCAGGCAAATAAAGTTTTCATGTCTACAAAAACGAGTGTGAAAGCAAAGAGAAAGGACGTAAGAGGAAGGCCCTTTTTTGAATAATCACGCTTGATTTTCTTACGATGTTTTGCTTGAACAAATCTGCCTTTACGATTTCAATCACCAATTTTGTTTAAAAAGCATGGTATAATTTTCTTTTCATCACGTTGTAAAATATAGTTTGTCATAAAAACTCATTAAATTTCTAAGGAACAATTTTCTTTAGATGGATGTTACGTTAGTAACTTTATTAATTCTTAATGTCATTATATCATAATTAAAAAAAACGGGCACTATTACGAACATTAATAATATGCTGTTAATCAATCCAGGTAAATAAAATGTTTGTGGTGTGAGTGGTTCATCAGAGCAGTCGAAAGCTGGTTGGAACCCGTTTCGTTACAGTTACAGCTTATCAAAAGCTACCGTCGAACACAGACATCACTGATGGATTTCCTCACAAGAGAACACTACTCATTAATATAATATACGTCACAAGAGGGAAAGTAAAACAGGAGATGATGCATATGCAGCATCTATTTGATAACAATTCAAAATAAATATAAAACTGCGGTTAGCAATCCACTCGCTAATCGTGGCAATTATGCCAAACATTTGCTATATGCATTTATAAATATATTTCACATAGCCGTCAGAGATGGTCAGCGAGGGAGCTCAACTATAACACTTAGGACTTAGAAATCCATGTGAACAAAGTTGGCACGTGCTTAAATCGATTTTGCAGTGCATAAGTATTGGAGGCGCGATGCTACTGTTTCTTGACGCACCAGGAGGTACGAGCAAAAATTTGGCATGAACTTACTACTGGCCTAACTTCGAAGTACAGGGCAACCCCCCCCCCCAAGATGGTGCAAGGACGCACGCATGTCAGCATGGCCGTGACAGTGCCTTGGCTTTATGGCTAGCCAGAATTCTTGTAAATAGCACGTGTACCACACACCTGCTCGTTGCTCCTGCAATGGCGACCGTGTGGCTAATTGTTTTCCTGGTATAAAACGGACAAAGCAGTCGCCGTGCCGTTAAGGGAGTTTTGGCTCTGGCATATCACGATGAACTTGTTGTATTCCGCTGCCAGCACATCCTCGACTCATCGGATGTTATCTGTGTAATTCATAGTTGAATAAAGTTAAATTATTTCTACTTAAAAGAAATATTTCTCACGTGTTCTTCCCTGAACAGAAGTTTTCTCCGAACCAGTGCTTGTAGTACTATATTTAATAAAAATAATTCTATTCTATTCAAAAAGCCTAGCCTGTCCGTAATTATAATATTTTCTGGAAAAAATAAGTCCAGGCGACTAAATAAAGGGCTCTGAAGCCTAATTCGTGGTTTTTAGTGTATAAAATAAATAATCGTACAATACAATAATCGTAAATATGCAGACCGACAGACAGACGTCTGTCGGTCTGCATATTTACGATTCACGCCAAAACTACTGAACAGATTTCTATGAAATTTCTATCGAATATCCGATTACGACCCTGAAAAAAGGAGGGTTAAGTATTTTCCTTCCTTTGAAAGTTATTTGTACGTGTTAGAGCCATGCTGCATTTATTTTAGTAATATGTTGTAGCACGAATGGGTCGGCTCGACCGGGGAAGGACCACGCTCTCACAGAATACCAGCGTAAAATAGTAACTTAATGCTGCTGTGTTACGTATGGGGAGTGTAGAGAACCGGAGACCCCTTTTACTGGAAACTAGGGATTCCATCTTAGTCCTCACAGGTGGCAACGCATCTGCATTTTGATTTGTAATCGAGGATAGATGTAGATGTCTATGGGCCGCAGCAACCACTTAGAATCATGTAGACTGTGCTCATTTGTCACCCTATCCCATAAAAAAAGAGTAACTGATCAAAGACAATTCTATAAATACTTACTGTTGCAGCATCAAAAATTGCCAGATTTTAAATATCCAGACCGGTGGCCACTGCCCGGATGATTTATCAAATTGTTACTTTAAGCAAAATGACTAACAAAACTGTGATTTAGAGAGAAGGTCCTTAGTTGAATATATTGTTTTTCTATCGGCATAGCAATATCTCACCAATTTCTTGACATCTGAAACCTGCAATTCCTCTAGTGTTGCAGTTGTTCGTGGGTTGCGGTAGTCACTTAACATCAGCTGAACCGTATGCTCGTTTGCCACCTCTTCTATGAAAAAGGAGTGTCCCAGTTTGTACCCCGGGCAGGAGAGATACGAAGCATCAGCCGGAGAGGATACCTGCGTCTCGGTTAGAAAGAGCAGAGCCAGCCTCGCCGTCTCGAGATGGTAGTGGACGGCGCTTAGGTTAGAATGAAGTCCCCTGATATTGCAAAAATTCACGGATAGCGTGGCAGGGGTCGCCTTGGTCTTGTTGCTCAGTTTACCCTGAGCAGTTATTGCCTTGAACGGAATTTCGCCCCCCCACCAGAATACGCGGGGCAGCCTGATCACCCACGCTCAGGAGTAGAGCAATTTTTCACATATAGTCAGACTATGTTGTAATTAATAAGTTGTAGTTAATTTACCGTGTTGTGGTAGTATAAGTATACCGCTAGCCCATATCGTGCCGTGGGTGTTGTACCATGTAACACAAAAAAATAAACAAGGAAATAGACAAACATTCGCTTCATACAACACAAAATTCGGAGATATTTGCCACAATTGCCAAGCGTGGCAACTGTGGCAAATATCTCCCAATGAGGCAATAGGAAGCCTTTATCCAGCAGTGGAATTTTAGTAGGCTTTAACGGTAACGGTTATTGCCGTATTTTCATAAATTTCAAACATTCCTTAACAAAAAATTCGTGATGGGGATATTGACAGAAGTTTTATGTAAGCTTCCTTTTTTCGCCTACACAATGCCCTTGGTAAAACCTTTTCCAATTTACTCAACATCCAAGTGGCTACTGCAGCCAACTTCAAATAAAGAATCCTACAGATGCGTGACCTCTGAGAATTAAGATGGAATGCCTCCAGGCCCGTAATTATACTGGCTTTACGCACTTTAGACCGGATCACATCAGTGCAAGAAAGAGCCCAGTAACAACAGCCTCAAATTCCAAATATTTAAGTGAAACACTACAATACGAGCAAAATCATAACTTCACTCTTACTAGGCTGCACTAAAAGTATCGGGAATGGAATATTTCCACTGTTCCTGTCATATTAAAATCTTTTTTACTGAAAAATCCTTGGTTTTAAAAATCTAATACCATTTATTTATTTAAAAAAAGATTCTCGGTCTTGTCACAAGGTTTTGTCAAACTTGTTTAGTCATTGAGAAAATGGGATTGAGTCGAGAAAATTCAAGAGCGATGATTTATTATGACCTTCGAAGTGGTCTAACACAAAAAACAGTGTGTTGACCGGATGATTTATGCCTTTCGTAATGAAGCCCCATCCAAAACCACAATTTATCGCTGGTTTACTGAATTTCAACGTGGACGTGTCAAGCTCAGTGATGATCCCCGTCAAGGTCGTCCAAAAACTGCAGTCACCCAAGAAAACGTTGATGCTGTGCGTAAGCTGATTGAGGAAGATCGACATGTGACATAGCGCGAAATTCAGGCAACTTTAGACATTGGTATTAGTCAAATACAAATAATCTTGCATGAACAATTAGGTGTAAAAAAGTTGTTTTCCCGATGGATACCGCATTCGCTCTGTAAAGAAAAAAAGCGGCTCGCGTTACTTGGTGCATCAGAACTCTCGAAAGATTCAACGCAGGACCCTCAAATGCTGTATACAACATCGTTTAAGGTGACGAATCCTGGATATACGCGTACGAACCCAAAACAAAAAGCCAGTCACGAGTTTGGGTGTTCGAAAATGAGTTAAAGCCAACAAAAATTGTTCGTTCACGGAGTGTTGCAAAAAAAAATGGTGGCCACCTTTGTCTCCAAAACCGGCCATGTTACGACTATTCCTCCTGAGAGACAAAGAACGGTTAATGCAGAATGGTATGCTAGCATTTGTTTGCCACAGGTCGTTTTTGAACTCCGTAAATAGAACTGCAACCGCCGCATCATCCTCCATTACGACAATGCGAGTTCTCACACCGCACACAGAACAAAAGAGTTTTTAGGGCAAGAGAACATAGAATTATTAGACCATCCGCCGTACAGCCCCGACCTAAGCCCTAATAATTTCTATAATTTCCCTTAAATAAAGAATAAATTGCGTGGACAGAGATTTTCATCACCTGAAGAAGCTGTGGACGCCTACTAAAAGTGTGATCGATTCTTCAGGGGTGCTGGTATCCTCCTGGGGTAGATCTTTACTTAATTCCGCTACCATGTTAAGAGAGGGGGGGGGGGAATTGGGCCTCTGGCCACCTACACTCGTGGAAGCTGAGCTTCCACTTCACGCCGGAATTCTGTGAGGTCGTGGTACCACCCCAGTTTGCCACCCGTCCGTAAGTTTAACAGCAAAGCTGCCGCGTGACATCAAATTTACAGAGAATAGCCAAATACGCAGAAGATATTAAAGTGCACAAAGAGTCTGAGGATACATAATATGTACGATTTATTTTTTAATATATGTTATATGTATATTATATGCATGTTAATATAACGGTCACCCATCCATGGACTGACCGCGGCAAGTGCAGCTTTTTCTCGCAGTTCTATTAAGCCGCTCAGTTATTATTTTAAACACGCGTTCCTCCTCTTTACAACGTGATGAACCACGCTATGAAGCCCTCAATATCAATTGCTTTGAAATTTATAGTACCCTGGCACACAAAACCACGCGTCTGATGCACGGGCGTCTAGCGGCGCTTCAGCAGTTTATATATTTTTTGGTCTATAAACAGATACCTACATCTTTAATATACTACAGTCTTATAATGTATAAAAATCTATCTTTATGTTTATTAAAAGTTAAATTTTTGAAGGCTTAAAATAATGTAGAAATGACTCTTTTTAATAAAATTAGTTTTATTTTACTTTTTCTTTTATATTTCTCCACAAAATGTTTGCTGCAAATAGTTGCGTTCTCATTTCTTGCGTGTCGACTCGTGCCGATCTGTCATACAAAATTGAAAAAGTCATGGAGGTTAGGGAACAGGAGAACGATCGCTACGTACTAAAGCATAGCCCACTAATCCTTGAAAATTTGTAGAATTTATAGCGGCACTGCCGATGGTGAGACAAGTAGAGTTAGTTAGTTGGTTAGTTGAATAATGTATAAATTTTCTTCGCGGCATTGGTGAGTAAATTTTCATTCTTCGTAAATTTTTAATTTTTGACAAAAAGAAATCTTAAAAAATGGAGAAATATTTTATTGTGCGTGGATGTGAAGTGGTTTAGCATATGATCGGAAAAATAGACTGAAAATGACTTTTACAGAGCGATAGCACGCCTCACTAATGGTGTCCATATTTCTGGGCCACTATTTCCTACGGCGATCGTTCTCCTGTTCTCTAACCTCCATGGAAAAAGTCATGGAATTTGCTATCCTTTTCTACTTTATATTGCCATAAGTGATTCTCACTTGCACACTACGTGTATGTTCGTCTATTACTATCCTAAGTCTATGTGTAATGCTATTGGTATTAGCGACATCTACAAATTACTCAATTCAGGGTGAAAAAGCTCCATCTAGTTAAAAATTGGTGACTTTCATTAATACGAAAAAATACAATCATTAAAATAATGGTTTCATTTAAAGCTCGTATCTGTAAATAAATTTCATTCTTTCATTCAATATATCCTATCAAAAGTCTACAGTTGACGATATAATATATTGCTTCATAGGGGAAATATTTAATGTTTTATTTAATATAATAAGTGTGACAAACGAGTCACAAAGTCCAATTAATGGTAAGTGGACGCTGTAGATCATAGACACCTGCAAAATTTATTTCTCAAATTAGAAACAAAATGCAAATGCGTCACCCTTGAGAAATAAGATGGAATGAATGGAAAACAGCTTCAGTGTTATCCAGCAATTTTACGTTGGTATTCTGTGAGATCGTGGTCCTTCCCCGGCTTAGCCGACCTTCATGCTCCAACAATAATATAACTGCAGCGAGGCTCTACCATGTATAAAACACCCACGGGATGACTTACACCACATTCCACTACACCCACGCGATGACTTAGGTATGTGGATTATCTTGCGCAATGATTTAGAAATAATTTGCCGTGTAATCACGGTAAATTATTTATTATAAAATAATTTATGTAATCATATTCAACCTTATGAAGCAATTTATGGGGAGACCTATGTCCAGTTTTCATTAGGTTGTAATGTATTAATAATTAGAATGGTCTTTAACCTTCTTGTATAGCTCAATTCCACATATTGCTTATACTCTGCCCATTATTTTGCCATTGGTTCCATGTCACCTTATGATTTATAATAGTTAGATGAAGTTATATATGTATTATAGTATTTGATGATTATAACAATTTGTTTGGGCCCACTGTGTTAGATACTTGACATGTAAATAAAGGCAAATATGGGTTTACGATTGTGGAGACGATTTGTTAGCCACCTGTCACATGTTTGAATGAATTTTCCGTATAAATCCATGTTTTTTGGCTAAGTATAGTCCGAGGAGTTCGAGAGTAGGCATAGTTCGAAAAGGATTTATCACGGACTCTATCTACCCCGTCGATAATTATAGGCGTTACGTTATGTAATCGTATGCACGAGTATTATATGATTTCTGAATATGTATATATGGGTCGCCACAATATGTAATATAATAAGGCAGATTAGAGTGTTTCTCGGTAGATTATGAAATAGGAAATTTAATTATATGCGAGGAAAGAGTGTAAAGACTGCTTAAACTAAGTCAGTTTTCATTGTCTTCTGCTGCAACATCATTTACTATCAGATTAGACAATTGTTAATAAATGTGAAACTGTTTTGTTATATATAATAATCAATTACATATAATCAAATAATACTCGTACATACATAACGTAACGCCTATATTTGCCAAGGGGGTAGATAGAGTCCATGATAAATCCTTTCCGAACTATGCCTACTCTCGAACTCCTCGGTAGTTAATGTAGTTGTGCATCTTTTGACAGTTGTGCAAATTTCAGTCATTTTTGAAGTTTTTAATCGATAGTCGTTTGAGTAAGGCGATGTGGCGTGATGATAATCAAATCAAAGTACCACCACTGTACACTTCGGACGAAGCAGTCGTGTTTTTCATATGTAAGTCATAAGCTGATGTATTTGGCTCACAATGCTACGCCAAATACATCGTGTTTATGTCTTAAACACGATAGGTATGCTCAGCAAGATTTAAATTAGGCTACGGCCTGTTTTAAATCTTGCAACTTTTGGAATATCAATAACAAGACTTATCCAACACCTGAGACGATTTCTAAACTCATTTAGCTGATGAATTTTGTCTCGTGGCAAAAATTTGGAAGAGTAGAGAATTTCTGACATTAAATAAAAATAATTACCAGGGTGGTCTATAAAGTTTCTGACCTCAACGGGAAGATGGTAACACTCGTCAAAATAAGCTAGTGAATGTAGTTGTGCATCTTTTGACAGTTGCGCAAATTTCAGTAATTTTCGAAGTTTTTATTTAACAGTTTGGGTAATTCGGTGTGAGCGTTTTTGTGAAAATGATAAAAATTGAGTATCGAGCTGTCATTAATATTTTGTTTTTCAAAGACAATACACCTACGCAAATCAACGTAACGCATTTTATCTCGTTTAATTACAATTTTGGTGGACGTCTTAAACTTTAAAATATATACTTAAAAGTTAAAGGTAGCCCTCGGATAATTAAAAGGTCGGGAATTGAATTTATGAGTAGTATTAAATCATAAAAATGTTTTTGCATTAGGGCTATTATTGTGAAGTAAAATAAAACACATAGTTTCAGTCCCACATAATACAGTATTACTTTAATGTCTTATGCAATTCTATTTCCATAAGTAACGATAGTGTTGGAAAAATAAATAATACTATAATATTCATTATTCGGTAGGAGTCACAGCTTTTTTTAGCTTTGTTGAGTATCCGTAATCTCCTTTGAAAAATTCTACTGTAGACCTCTCATAAGTCATATTTACAAAATTTGCGTCTCATTTACATTGCGAAAAAATCAAGCTACAGTACACTATAATGAATAAACTATGTATATTTTTTCAGAAAAGTGAGTTACCGCCTTGTAATCATTATTTTTAAGAAAAGCAAGTTTTTAGTGATTTCTTCGCAGTGCTAAATGAGCCGGAACGTTAGTTATACGTATGTACAATTTGGTAGTGCTTCATCTTTATGGAAAAAAATGATATCTGTAATTAGAGGATTGTAAGTAGAGGATTAAAATAAATTATATAAGTCTCTAGAACAAATAATATAAATTCAAAAAATATTTAACTTATGTAAAATTAAAAATAATATTTTTGTCTAACACAGTAACTACCAATCACAATAATATATTTCTTTTGGTTTTGTTAATTACGTAGCACATGTTTTTATGAACGTACGTTGTATGAAGCTAGTACAAACTTCGAACTTTCGAAATAATATATTAAGCTATTGGTAACCTTAAAATAAATAATTCTACTTTTATATGAAAAATCAAAGGGTTCCATATCACAGTATACGAGATTCAATTGATATTTTCTTGCGATACACTTGGCAGCACTTAACGGGTCTTATCGATACCATCAGATAAAACTCACAGCAACTCTAATTTTTGGTTAAAAAAACATACATCCGCGTGGTGTGTTTGAAGTTGACTGAAATATAATATTATATTGAAGATGTAGAAAGCAGTCAAGTATTGCCAAGTTTACAAAAACACACTTTCAACCTTGTCTTTTAAAAGTAAAATGTTTTTGAAAAGTAGTGGTACATATTATACAAAGTTCTCGCATAACATTTTTTATATTATTTTATACAACATTATTAACTGATTTTATCCTAACTCCCTAATACCTTAACAAGCAAGGCGCAATCCAATGCTCAATTATGCTTTCTCTCTTCAAAATTATTCAAATGTGAATGTGATATTTCATTAAAAAATATTCTTGAAAGGCGACATAGCTATCGACAACGAGTTTAAAGTTTTGAAGTTAAAGCCCTCGTTTTTCACAGACACTTAGCGTACTGGTCATTTTCAGTTATAGCAAGAGATATGATTTCGAATATTTTAAGTACTTTCTTAATTCATAAACAGCCAGTGATAATATCTGTACACACTAATAACTTTATTTGAGTTTAATATAAAATAAAGTGTTCTTCTCCTTAAATTTTTTCGACATGCTTTTTTTATGCTATCAGGTTCCACGCCAAGGGTGTGTGAAAATCTCAACGTAAAAGCTTGTTATGATGCTGTGGTAATACACGTACTATAATACACGTAATATACGAATTTAAATTTATTCTATGTAGATGTCCTCGACTGGATAGGCCGTCTCTATAAACTTTTGGTAGAATCTTTGGAATGCCCTCCTGAAATTTTACAAAATGTTCATTTGTATATAGCGCGAACTACGTGACATTATACGGACATTTTTTAATTTTACGTATTTACATACTATTATGTAGATTAAGTTAAGGACGCTAATTTTGGCAAGGAAGACGGAGGTTAAATTTTAATAACTTTATGTAAATTTTTTATTTTTCGTATGTCGTTAGTTAAATTTTTTAAAGAAATCTTTACGTATATTCTAAACGGAATAAAAAACAGGTTTGGATTTTGGTATCAAATAAGTCTATAATTCAATTTTTCAAGAATGCTAAATATTACATAATTATTCAATTTTAAAGGAATCCTTTAGCAAGTCTAAAAAATATCTCTGAATTACGTACCCTACAGCTTCAGCAACAGGTCTGGTAGACTCTTGTCCTTTGAACACGTGACATGCAAACCGTTGCAATGTTGGGTGTTTGGTTATGAATCCAAGGTATCTATGATCACGAGGATGAAAAGCGCAGAAGGATACGTTCTTCAACGAATAGAAGTAGTCAATACACGGCCCATTGCGCCTTTTCTGTAGAATTTTAAACAAATATTAGTAGGTACATTATTCATTGTAAATTAAATTTACAGCCCAAATTGGTCCTACTGGCGGACACATGCCTCTTCTCATAGCTGAGAGGGTTTTAGGGAAAGAAAATGTTCGCCACGATACCCTAATACGTGATGACACACTTTACATGTTTTCGAAATATTTTTTTGTTTCTCAGACATGCAGGTTTTTGCACCTTATTTTTTTCATCGCTTGGCACGTGGTAAATTAGCACTTACAATTGCAATTAAGAATTACATTGGTGACTGCGGGGATCGAACCCGATTACTTGCGTACTGTGAAATTTACAGAGAGCATTTAGCCCCTGAGCTACCACGAACATTCATTGATCTACTACTAAGTCAATGACATTAAATATTTTAATTCATTGCAAAATATTTTAATAACCTATAACTACATAAAGTACATAATTAATTAAGAATAGTTAAAACCTCAATCTAAACTTATCATAGAGAAAATTAACGGAATGATTCTGTAATGTTGCCTACTATATCCAGCCGAATGACTTAATAACTTTTATAGGCAGTGTTATGTGTTTTAAAGACTAAAGTTTTAAGTTAAATCAGTAAGATGTAAGAGAATCACTATATTTCGTCCTGCATTTGTGGCATATCGACAGTATTAATATTTAAAAAAAATCACGTAACAACTTTTGTTGACTGTATCTATTCCTTTGCTTAGTATATTTTGTATATAACTTTAATGTATTCTAGTTCATTTAGGACCGTTACAGCCTATTAAAGTTGGTAAACGTAATCCATGGGGGAAGCAGCAGTGGCTGAACATAGGCATCCTCACAGATTACTTCTTACGTGGGATATTTTTCATTGTTAGCACACTTGGCAAGCAAGTTGGCAAACGCAGTTTCTTATTTTTAGTCGTTATTGTAAAGATGCGGCCGTCCATCATCTGATTTGTTTCCTCTCCTCTTACAACACCTACGGAACGATATGGGGTAGTGGATACGCTTACACTGCCATTACACAGCAATTAGTTCGTTTTTGACACAAATAACAAATCACCTCTTCATAGAATATTAAATAAACCAAAATGCTGACTTCTCACAACATAGCTCATTATAAGATAATCCCACAAATACGAGTAGAAGCCCTACAGCGTCATTTGAGCTGTACACTATTAAGCAGTTAACGACTAGATTGATATAAACTTGTGATATTATAGAAAATAAAATTTTCATGATAATTAAATTTGTCATATTTTACGAGTAAACTATGCGAACAAAATTTTCAAACTAAAATAACTGTTCGCGCCACTTTGCACTATCGCTTAACGCTTATAAGGGATTCGTTAATTATTATCCAATAAGATTACTGCAAAGCCCATTTCCGGTTTCCTATCTACCGCTTTATGCCCAGCATGTGCATTCGTGTGTTAACGGGCTCACACAAGTTGAGAAGACACGCAATCAACCGCACCGCTTATATCTCGCATCATCGCTCCCGCCCTTGTGTAATTTGGATATTGAATTATACAAGCATAAAGTAAAAAGTATAGACATTTGCAATAACGCTATATTTCGTGATTATCTGTGAAGTTGATAAGTGTGAAGACAGCCGGCAGCCACCGAGACACGAGGCAGATCAGCGGAAGTCCAGGTGGGTGCACATGCATTCCTTCACGTCCTTCCTATATCCCGAATTCAGGGGATTTGCAGTATCACGAATAAATTAAATTCCATTCACCGCTCGCACCGCGCTCATATACAGTCCACTATTCTATTTAAATTAATAGCCGCACCGCATAACATTATTTAATACATTTGAACCAGCAGTGTGGTGGTTGAATGCGAAACGCCAAATCCACCAATAACTTTTAGTAAGTACTTTGATAACTTATTTTTAAATTTAATTAAACTATTAATATTATTGTGTTTTGGGATATGGAATAATGGGCTGATTTTTTAATTATCAAGTAAAATGTATTCATAGTATAAAATACGTACATTACAGTCGTATGAATAAAATAGTCGATTTGTTTAATTTATGAACTCAATCGGGTTATAATTTATTTGATAAAAAATTAAGTTAAATGTGTATAATCCATTGGCTAATAGTTTTTTTATCATCAATACCAATATATATACAATAAACAAAATTCTGAGGAAATTTTGTGCAGATATGGGGTTGCTATTGAAGACGATTGTAATATATTAGTTTTGAATTACATTATTGCTAAATTAAAAAGCTATTAGATATGTAAGAAATGCAATTACCTTACGAAAGATAACTTGTGTCATATTTTTTGGAACGAGCACACAGCCCACCTGATGGTAAATGGATGTTGTGGCCCATAGACATATGCATTGTCACCTTTGTGGACTGAGACGCCTCGTTAAAAAGGTTGTCCGGTTCTCTATGTACATTCACCATACGAAACCCGGCAGACCGGCAGAGCCCGCCCATCCGTACTGCAGCGATAATACAGCTGCAGCGTAGCATTACCACGTATAAACGTTGAATATTATAAAACTCATGATATCCCTTCGTGATTAGTTGTATTTTTTAAAATAATTGTACAGCGTTATTGTAAGTTGTCCTTACTTCACCTTCAGTCAAGCAACTACGCTTGAACAAGTGTTCATATATTCTCATTTCTAAGTTAATCACGATAAAAAAATTACCAGCATAGCTCGCTGAGCCTGCTGTGTTTACAATTATACATACATAAATTTTCTATGCGTCGTATAAAATATGTTTATAATGAATCAGTCACAGTCACAGAGTACTTTGTATAGAATCTGTTTGCAATAAACACTCCTCAGAGCAAGATGTTATTTTATTAACAAAATCTGTAGTCAGTGCAAAGTGAACCCTAAATACAATAACATGGTGTATCGAAGAATATTGGCAAACGTTTAAGTCGACGCACGAGGACTTGGTTTTTCAAATAAAATTATTACTAGATACAACTACAGAATGCTCAAATAATTTAAATAACCTTCAGTTATCTACCGATTCTTGGGATCCATTAATTATATTTCTGGTTGTACAGAAATTGGACCCAGATTCACATAAAGCATGGGAAGAGCATGCCTACAAAACTAAATATAACTTACCTGGAAGGATTTAAGAAGTTTTTTGGTAAAAGTTCCGCACATTAGAATTAATAACGCCATCTTCATCCATTTCACGGTAATCGAAAACAACAAAGGAAAGGTCATTCCATACGTCTGCTGTATCTACGACTAGAACGTGTATAAGATGTAATAAAGAATATACTATTATAAGTCATTGTAAAGATTTTGCAAAATTGACACCTGATTCTGTAAGAAGTCTGATTTTGTAAGAAATAAAAACTTATGTTAAAATTGTTTGGCTCCAGGACATGCTACAACAAAATGTCGTCTTCAATTGTCCTGTAAGATATGCCATCGCCGACACCATTCATTACTACACCAACTAAAGATTGTTAACAAGTCAAACAATATACAAGTTCACCTTAATTACATGAAACCCCTTGAGAACGACAAGGCTGTAAAGGAGGATGAGGTAGCATTATCATCACACTTAGCAACCAGAAAATCCACATCGTTATTGGCTACTGCATTAGTACCTGTAAGAGATGAGAATGGGCATACGACTATGTTAAGCGATTTAATTAACCAAGGATCGCAGGCACACGTCATAACTGAAAGAGCGGTACAATTGCTGAAGTGTAAAAAACGGCTGAAATGGGTAATGTAGTCATCACAGGAGTTGGTTCAACACAAAACATGAAGTACATCTCGAGCTTCATTCTAAATGTGAATACCAGTTCAAGCTTCGTTTAAACGCCTATGTCATGTCTACATGCTTAACCACTCTGCTACCATCAAGTTTTATCACTTGTCTCAAACAAACCTGGCCGCATCTACAGGGACTTATCTTGGCCGATCCTAGATTTAACTAGCCAGGACGAGTAGACTTGCTGCTCGGAGTTGAAGTATACGCCCAAATAATGAAGAATAATATAATCAAAGGACCCCCTGTTTCTCAATCGCGCAAGAGACAAACCTATGCTGGATCCTTTTTGGGACTGTTCAAGACAACAATTTACGGGATGAGATACTGGTAACGTATCACCACGTCAATCTTGATGATATGCTGCAAACATTGTGGGAAAGTGAACCTAAAACTTCTAAAAAACTTACGAAGAAACCTGTGAACGATTATATAAAGAATGTTGGAATGAAAGAAGCAGGAATGAAAACGGGAGGTATATAGTTAAGCTGCCATTCAAAAATGATAACCAAAAGTCGCTAAAGGGAAACACGAGAGATATAGCAAAAACTCGACTACTACAATTAGAAAGGCGATTTTTCAGAAACCCAAAATTTTAAGAGGAATATGTTAAGGTCATGGAAGAATATTTAAAATTACATCATATGGAAGAAGTCCCACTAAATGGTATAAAAATGCCACAGTGTATCTTCCACATCATCCAGTAGTCAAAGAAACGAGTGAAACAACTAAGATTCGAATAGTATTTAAGGCCTCATCTCCTGGAGCAAATAATGTTTCTCTTCATGACGAGCTACTTGTTGTACCTCAACTTCAGGAAGATATGAGATCATTCATGATGCGGTGGCGGCTTAGGAAAATATGTTTTGTGGCTGATATAGAGATAATGTATCGCCAAATGTTAGTAAAAAAGGAGGACCCAGACTACCGGCGTATTTTATGGCGTAATAATCCCATGGACTGTATCAAAGACTATCGCTTATTGAGGGTTACATATAGCACCGCTTCGGCACCTCACCTTGCCGTGAAAACCCTCCAACAAGTAGCTGAAGACGAAGGCAAGGCTTATCCAGTTGCTGCTAAAACAATAAAAGAAGATTTTTATATGGATGATTTAATGTCTGGTCAAGATAATATCATAAATGCAATAAGAACTCTGCAAAAGAAGTTTCCTACATTTTACAATATGTTGGTTTTAAATTACAAAAATGGGCGTCTAATAGTTTGGATTTTTTGAAGGAATTCGAATCCGACAAACGAAGCTCTCTAGTCAATATTGATTTTGATGTACATGGGACGGTGAGAGCACTTGGTTTATCCTGGAACATAGAGAAGGATACGAGTATACTGGAGTACAATATTAATTTACCAACGCCCTCTGAAACCATTACTAAAAAAATCATACATGCATAAATCCAACGGTTGTTTCATCCACTTGGCTGGTTAACTCCAACTCTCCTCCCTGCAAAAATAATAATGCAGAAGTTGTGGCTAAAGAAAGTCTCCTAGGATGATGACATTGAACCTGAAATAAAAAAAGAAATAGCTTAAATCAACTAAATGATATTAAAATACTTAGATGGCTTGGTACTACAGAGAAAAATATAAAAAATGTCACGGTACATGGTTTTTGCGATGCATCAACAAGAGCGTATGGAGCAGTTACTTATTTGAGATAAACATACAAACAATACTATCACTACTAACCTTATTGCTGCAAAAAGTCGTGTAGCACCGGTAAAGCCACTTTCGCTTCCACGACGAGAGTTGTGTGGCGCGCTACTGTTGTTAAAATTACAAAAACAAATAAGTGAAGCTATTCGCATTACTCACGCGCAGATTCATGCCTGGACTGACTCAATAATCGTTTTATCATGGCTGCAAGGTGATCCATCTAGATGGCAAACTTTTGAATGAAATCGTGTCGTTACTATTTTGGAGAACAGTGGAGACCAATGGTATCACGTCCAATCCAAGGAGAATCCAGCCGGCATTGCTTCTCGTGGATTACTATTAACTGAATTAAACAGGTGTAAGTTGTAGTGGCAACGTCCAGAGTGGTTAAAACGGCAAGATATTTATTTGATAATGAAAACATCAAGTGCCAAAGAAACAGACATAGAAAGGAAAATCATTATCAACTCCAATCTTTAGAAAGAACATAAATTACCTTTAAAAGGATGTTCATGGTCTAGCAATTTTGGATGGTTTAATAATTTAAATGAATTGTTAAGGACATTAAGTTACTGCAAAAGATTTTTAAATATAAGAAGCAAAAAATAAGTGATATAACAAAGTCTATTTCTACAGAAGAAATAAATCTTGCCGTAGAAACTGGTGTAAGAATTGCTCAAGAAGAAGATTTTACAGATAAAATTACATGTCTTAAAGAAAGAAAACGCATTAGTAGCAAGAGTTACATAAAGAATTCAAATCCTTTTCTCGATATTAAGAATATTCTGAGGGTGGGCGGCAGACTAAAACATGCGTCAATATCCGAGAACATGAAATATCCAATGATATTAAGTCTCCAAAATAACTTGGCTGTATTGATTGTACGCGATGCTCATAAAAAATCCTACATTGAGGTGTTCAACTAACCATGAACTATGTAAGGTCTTACTTCTGGATAGTAAGAGTTAAGTCACTGATAATATCCACAATTCATAAGTGTCTTATTTGTGCCAAACAACGAGCTAACACTAGAACCCAAATTATGGGTGACTTACCAGAAGTAAGTGTTACACCGTCGCGGCCATTCTTACATGCGGGAGTGGATTTCGCTGGTCCGCTGCAAATTCTCATCACAAGAGGTCGAGGAATCAAACTGATAAGGCGTATATTTGCATCTTCATATATATGGCTACAAAGGCAATTCACTTGGAGCTGGTTGGAGATATGAGTACCAACGCATTTTTAGGGGCCTTCAAAAGATTTGTAGCAAGAAGAGGTAAATGTAGCCATATTTGGAGTGACCAGGGGTCAAATTTTATAGGACCTAACAGGGTTCAACTCCCAGGGATTTATGACAACAAGCTAGATTAGAAATTTCTGGATCTTTATCAGATATACTCGCAGAAGAGGGCACACAATCGCACTTCAATCCACCGTACAGTCCAAATTTTGGTGGCCTTTGGGAGGCAGGCGTGAAGTCCATTAAATACCACCTAAAAAGGATTTTAAATAGACACCTTACATTTGAAGAGATGTCCATCATTCTGTGTCAAATAGAAGCCTGTTTGAACGCTAGACTTTTGTGTCCAATAGATAGAACAGACATTGATTCTTTGGAGATACTCCAGGACATTTTTTAATTGTTTAACATTCCAGAACCGGACTTAAGGCAAATTCAATTAAATAGATTATCACATTGGCAGTATTCCAGAGATTGTTACAGGATTTTTGGCAAAGATGGCAGAATGAATATTTGTCTATGCTGCAACAAAGGCCAAAATGGTTAAAACAAACTCAACAGCTTAAAATCGATGACATTGTACTTATTAAGGAAGAAAATCTTCCTCCTGGGAAGTGGTCTTTAGAGCGTATTGTACAAAAACATCCTGGACCGGATAATATATGTCGTGTTTATAGTTTAAAATGTAGAGATACAATTGTTAAAAGACCTGTTGCTAAGTTATGTTTGCTTCCAATTAATGGTTATGATTAATGTTTGTTTGTTTAAAATAAACTATGGTGTTAGTTTACCTGCTCATATCGCAGGAGTAAAATCAATTCATAATATGATATGGAAATTACGGAATTGTTTAATTGTAATTTACTTTACGTTTTTTATACTTTCATTTGTAATTTAATATCCTTGTATTTCCTTAGTTAACGAATAATATTTGTTTTATAAAAACCGAGGGTTTTGATGGGCGGTATGTTGTGTTTACAATTATGCATACATACATTTTCTATGCGTCGTGTAAAATATCTTTGTAATGAATAAGTCACAGAGTAGTTCGTATAGAATCAGTTTGCAATAAACACTCCTCAGAGCAAGACGTTATTTTACTTACAAAATCTATAGTCAGTGCAAAGTGAACCCTAAATACAATAACAGAGCCACCTAGAGCTTTCACATACGGCCAGCAGTGAAGGACCGCGTCTCAGATGCATAAGTCAACATTAGCAAAATGTACTGGTAGTACAGTCTCGTTTTCAAGTTTTGAGGTGACGAGAAGATGTGTCGTAATTTCCTGCACGCTGGCCAGTCGAGTTGAATCCGTTGATTGAGCTCTCGGTCGAAGTTGAGCTTACCTAGTCGTACTATTTGTCCCAGGTAAACATACTCGTTAAAAACTTAGGAAAACTACTAGCTTAGGTGTAACATAGACGTTACACATGATCTTTGATTTGGAAGGCACAATTGAGATCATTGAGCATAGTGCTTAGGCCCTCAAGCGATACTGCGATTTTATAAATTTCGGTGTTATGTTATTGTAAAAATTTTGTAGGGTAAAGGCCAAGCGTGAAATTAATTACAATGAGTAGAACAGAGTTTAATTTAGTAATAAAGTAAGATAAGTTATCTTACTTATCTTACTTTATTAGTAAATTAAACTCTGTTCTATTGTTCTTCTGTTCTAATAAAATAAATAGTTGTAACTAACGATATTGCGTCTTTTCAGCTATACCTTATCTTCTATACTTCCGATTTGCTAGGCTCTCCCTTTGCGTGCAACGTGAATCTCGATGACGCGGAATACCGCCGATCATGCTGTAATATGCATGCTCCGTGCAAAATGTGCTGTTTACCCAGCTCTGGGTGCGCAAAGCACTTCCATCGCTAGAAATTAACAAGTTGAGTGGTCCTGTTGGAGTCTCTCCTACTGTGCTTAAGACATGTGCTCCGGAGTTGACACCAGTTTTAATACATCTTTTCCGTTTTTTCTACTTGTAATCCAAAGACGTTGTTCTGAATTCATAAAAAACAGTTTTGGTCCACCCGAGCGCTAAAAACGGTGACCGCTCAGACCCATCTAACTATACCACTTTGTTCGCCAAAATAATTGAATCTATTATAAACTGTCAGCTCCTGAGGTACCCTGAAGATCATAAGCTGATTAGTGACCGCCAGTACTATTTTCGTCGGGGTGGATCAGCTGGTGATCTTCTGGTCTAACCGGCTCATAGGTGAGCGGAGGCAGTAGAGTTTAAGGAGGAGGCCTCTAGTTTGGAAGGCCTTCGATCGGACTTAGTACAAAGTGTTTATTTAGAAACTTCGTTCTTATGGGCTTACCAAGGAATTGTGCAAACAGATCAACAGTTTTCTTGTAGATCGGAGTATCTAGGTTGTAGTAGATGTTGCGTGTTTCGGTGACGAGTCTATTAATTCTGTTGTTAACACTGTTTCTACAACATATCAATTATATGTTGCAACCCGGTAACATTTATTGCTATGCGGACGACAGTACTGGTAGTGCTTTGTCACAGAAATAGTAATAATTACGATTTCTCTGTGCTTTATACACCGACCGTGCCAATATTTCTCGGGAAAAAGTCGAACAAACTTGTGACTGAAATCGAGTCATTGCTAAACAGTCTCGAACTGAGAGCGACTAAAGCTCAATCCCCACAAGACACAAATTTGCGCATTTACCGCTAAAAATAACTCCTGTCTCGTATCTTCTCAGTTTCAGAGCACTATCCTTGTTGCCTCAGTCTTGGAAACCTCGGCTTCAACATATTAAATTACGTGCACTTTTGTGGTCACTTGGAAGAGTAGGCCAAAGTGATCTCTAAAAAGCTTGGCGTGCTCAGCAGAGCGGGTCAGTATTTCATGGCGGTTCGCTTGCATCTTTACAAGGTGCCGTTTCGGCCTCACATGCAATACTGTTTAATTTGAAGAATTTAATAAATAATTAACGATTAAGTAAGACTAAATATAAATATTTATTTTCTGACAGTTGTTATTATTGGAGTATGTTCAAAATAGCAGAAACTTACGAAATAATATTATTCCTGTTGTTCTATATACTGAATTTATTTTCGAGATTTTGTATCTGAGTGAATAATTAATTATTTTGAGAACTACAAACTTCAAGTGCTTGTAACTGGCTATCAAATAGGTTCTGTATCTGAGAGGAACAGCTAAAAGACTTTTCCATTTCCGTAAGACCTACATTTGTATCAGACAGTGATTTCTTCATTATGTTGTTATCGTTTCTCAATTTTTGTAAACTACTATTAATCTAGAATAAGTTTGAGGTAATATTTAACAGCTGACTGGTTAATACCGAGTTGACAGCTTCTGAATTTTATATGTGAGTGTTTTGAATTTTATTGTTCCATAATTTCTTCTGTTGTTTGAATCTACGCTCCTAATTCGCGAATGCATCTTCTCCAATTTCACATTCCGGTTGCCTACATTTGCGTATATTTACCAAAAGTTCTTTGTCTACCGATTCAGATATATCAAGATTCGAAGAGAATTTGTTGGTCGGTGAGTGCAGAAGTGTCATTGCATATAATATAACAAGCGCACACAAACGATAAATAGTATTTTCTCAGACTGCAGAAGATAAGGACGCAAAATAGCATCTGTTACTATCTTGCGGGGGTGAGGTACGCCGCAGATTCGACCAGCAGCGGGCGCGAGATTTACAAACTTAGTTACACACAAATACACGCAATAATTAACTGTGATGCACTACATTAGGCCACTATTAGTAAAAATATTATAAATAATAACACGAGGCAAAAGTTGTAAACAGCGTGGTCGTTTTAAGTATGCTATTTGTTGGGTCGGTTTTGACCGTTTGCTTACATCCGTCGGATTTTGTCTGATTTTGTTGGAGTTAGGCCTTCAAAGTTAGCTACCAAAGGTAAATATTTGTTTCAGAAAGCACGAGGGATCTGTGACAGTAAACACCTGGCTGCCGAGCTTCAACACGACAACAAAGTTTTGCATGACAACAAGCTTCGGGTCCCACGCCTACGTCAGAGTGAACGAGTGAAGCCGGCCACAGTCGAGCGTGTACTTGCTGTACTGCCATATGTCAGAGGAGTCACTGACAAGATTGGCTTCATCTTGAAGCACGCTTCCATCGAAACAAGCCACCCAAGAAGATTGGTCAGTTTTTATCATCAGTCAAGTGTAATTAAGAGAGTCTGAAAGATGCTGGAGTGTACAAGCTTGATTGTAAATGTGATATCCCTTACATAGGACAAACTAAAAGACTAATTAAAATCGGCGTAAAAGAACATATAGCTGATGTGAAGAATCGACGCTTCGGGAAGTCTGCAGTCCGTGAACACGTGCAGGATCGCGTGCGTGATAGACCACAAATTGGTGACTCGCGAGGCTATTGAAATCAAAAAAACATCCTAATTTCAATAAAGAAGATGAACTTGATCTACCATCTGCTTGGGACTCTATAACTAATAAAATTGAAGTTTAAGTTCATACTGCGTAGATCGGAACAAAAAATAATTATTTTAATTTGTGGTAACCGTGGTTAAATATGACATCTTCTGGACGTTGAAAACTTAGTTCCCCGTGAACAAGGGTGCTGTAAGATGGTTGAAACGTCGGGAATACAAAAAAGTCAATATACGCGAACGCGATAAAATCCGTAAGAACTAGTATTATTTAAATGTATTGTTGCTGTTTTTATCATATTATTATATATCCAGATTGATATAGATATCCTGACAGGTATCTTATAAAAGTATTGTTACAATCTACATAGGTGCGCGCTACTGAAATAAAGAACGTTGATAATTAAGTTATGGATTGCAGCAACAAAAGGACCATTGCATACACAGCATTATGCTACAGTAACAAAATAACCTCAGCGCTGATATTCTGTGGGAGCCAAGTAACTGCTGAACACAAGCCTCATCTCCCCATCTCATTATAATTGAGAGTTTTGAACAGCAACAAGTTTTGGCAGGAACAAACGAGTAGATGGATTTTATATACTACTTTTTATTTTGACTTTCGTCTAAAATATAATGTTTTATGATATCCAATACCCACCTCTGGTTTCGAACGATCAACCATACGTAGACCCTGATCTGATACTTCTAAAATACATGGTTGTGCACCTGGTTCTCCAGCGCATTCTCCGACTATTTTCTTTACAGCTTGACATACAACACCTGTTCCTTTATGTGCAAGAGTTTCCACCGATCCCATATACCTAGTTCAGAGTAGAAAAAATTAGTTAGAATTAAATTTAAACGTATTTCAAACTCTTGTGTATTTATTGACGAACCCTAAAAGATATCGCTCCCGCTTGATTTTGGCATTCGCCGGATCAAAATCATTATATTCCATATCCACAGCATAAGCTGATGGAAATATTCCCTGTTGACCTGTTCTCAAGTTGACCCCTGAAAACGAACGTTATTTCTTTTTCAGTTCCTCTAAAATTATTTTTTACGTATCGAAAAATTTTGTTATTTTATATACCTTCACACCACAGATCTTCAGCTTCTTTTTGTACATAAATGGGATCACCAATTTCAACTTCAAGCTCATCGTGATGTCTTGGATTAAATTTATGTAATCCCCTATGTGTTGCTTCTAACATCTCTAGTTGACTATGAGGAACCGTTGTCATGTTTCCAGAATAATTAATACCACTGATACTACAGCTTGACGTTGGCGAAACTGTAAATAGTTTCACATAAATAACACATCATGTTTTTGAACCATTTACGTACAAAAGCAATTAACATCGAACAATGAAATGGTATATAAAAGGTGACTGTATTTCAGCTGGAAGCATTTTCTCTCATAATTTAAAACGCTAAGTCGTATTACAGCTTTAATAATGCACGCAGTAACATGCAACCACAGCTGAAGTGTTTTCATACCAAAAATTTAAGCAAAGCGTGCTTTCAAAATGTTACACATCATTAATTCGAAGATTTTTTACTGAAGTTTCAATTTTAATTGATTTAAGGCCCAAATAATTTGTATTTAATGGAATTTGAAATTTGCGTAAAGCTTTAGAAATATAATTGATTGTCATATACCCCAAGTTGAAGAAAATTGTAAAGCATCCACGAATTGCACTGAAATTATTATAATTTGTCTAAAAATAAAGAATATTCTGAAGTCCCTATAGTTAAATTAATCTTAACCAACATAAAAAGAGGAGGTTACTTAATACTAACCATTCTGTTGAAGTGGCGTCGGCGATATACTCTTTGGGCCGGTATCTATAGGTGAGTGTGATGTACTATGACCACTGTCTACGTCACCAAGACTTTGAAGTCGATCTGAGTCTGGACTGGAGTCTTCATCAAGAAGGTATCCACACTTGAGTACCAATAAGGGCCGGCCTTGGGACCCTGGTCGTATTAGGAGGCCAGCAAGAGCGCCTAATTCGTCCGCCAAGGAAGCAGGTTGATTGCAAGGCACGACGGTAGCTGAAATGTTTTTATAATTACTCCCATAATTTATATAAAATTTAAATTTAATGTATTCATGTAACTATGTTATATATACACAAATTTATTTTATTGTATTGAAAAGCTAAGTTTTGTGAGACCTCAAAAATCATTTAATGGCGCTTCTTTTATATATATATATATATATATATATATATATATATATATACATATATATATATATATATAATAAGTCAATCATTGTGAAGGTTGATTGATTGTCAGAGAATGTTTTTAGCATTATGTCTGCATTTTGATCCTGTACTAAAGTTTATAAATGAATGACATAGCATTTGAAAAATTATATTGTGTTTTATTTAACCCTTCAATCGAAATAAAAATTGCATGCAATCGCATGCGACGGCACCCACCCACAGCATTTAAACCATTAAAACTTATATTTAGAGACTACTTTTCTATGAAAAAATTTGGCATTTTAAAATCTATAACAAAATTCTCTACTGTGGTTTAAACAAAAGTCAAGTTTTACTTCATTCCAAAAAGATTTTATTGTATTTTGATAAAAAAAAACATACCAAGAATCTCGGCAGCGTGAAAATCACAAATATTTCAATATATATTACTCAAAATTATTGAAGTAAAAGATAAATTAAATTCACACAAAAACTTTCCTTACAATTTTGTAAAAGCACTATACTAAAGCACTAATAAAACACTAGAAAAATCAAACGAAACAACAAAGAAATGAATGTAGATTATAAATAAATATCCGTTGTATAACTGTTTTTATTGCATTAGAGAATAGAAAACTTCTTCATAGAAAAGTAGTCTATATATATATATATATATATATATATATATATATATATATATATATATATATATATATATATATATATATATATATATGTGTTAAAGTGCTGCGGGTGGGTGCGATCTCATGAGACCGCTAGGGTATTGAGAGGTTAAAATAATGTACGTAGTGAAATAGACAGGCAAAACTAACAAGAAACTTGTGTCAATTACTTACATAAAAATATATAACACATTAAAATGTAAGATTAACGGAAATAAATATAAAAAGGCTGTAACTATGATTATGAGCATTTTATTATTCCTCAAATCTCTACCTGAACGCGGTGCATCCTACTTTCATAAAAAAATGTTAATAGCTTTAAATGAATGTAAGCATAAGGTACTCAATCATAGTGGAAAAGGGTTCAGATTTTGTTATTTCTGTTTCGCGACATTAGTCCTAGATAGGTCTGGCGATAGATGTGCTGTGCTCCATTGTCAACGTAGCTCTGCCGTCGCCAAGTTTACTATTACGATGACTGCTAATAGTGTTATGAAATTCAATCATTTTGTAAATTGAAACAGACTTACTGTTTTATTTTGTAAATTGAAACAGTAAATCTGTTTCGATTACACTACAATTAGACTACAATTTGAAATTAAAAACACGAATATATTATTATTTTCAAATAAACAATCGAATATAGTATGTTAATTTTATTCTTATTCTATTCCAAAGAAAAGTCAGTTTAGAAACAATTGCTGTATTGATGATAAAGCATAATATTAAAAGCTACAAGTTTCAATGAAATAGAGGATCAGTAAAATGAACAATTTATACTCGGGTTTCAACGTTTATTTTATGATTAAATGATTTTTTTTTGATTTCATATTTAAAATACGACAATCTATTTAAACATTTAGAAATCATCATTTGTAGTTAATGGAGCAAGTAGATGAGTTTGTATATTTGGGCTCCGTATTTAGCAGGGATGGGAGATATGATAAGGATATAGAACGACGAGTGAAAGCGGGAAATAGAGTAAATGGGGCCCTGCACTCTATTGCGAAGAGTCAAAATGTGTAAAAAAAGGCACGTATGGCAATTCACAAAGGTGCGTTGGTCCCTACTTTAACGTATGGTAGTGGTTGGGTGTGGCAGAAGAAGCGCGAGAGTAGAATCAACGCAGTAGAAATGCGGTCGTTAAGGAGTATGTTAGGGCTGAATCTGAACGACAGGGTAAGAAATTGTGTAATAAGAGAAGAGTGTGGTTTGCAAGATGATGTTGTGACCAGGATTAAGAAAGGAATGCCTCGTTGGTTTGGTCATGTAGAAAGAATGAATGAGGAAAGAGTGACAAAGAAAATTTATGTTGCAGAAGTGAATGGCAGAGTCGGAAAGGGACGCCCTTGGCAAAAATTTATCGACCAAATTGGCGATTTATTGAAAACGGGCCAAATTAGGAGTACCCTTAACCGACGAGCATGTATGCGTAGGTGTATGGATGTGAAGGAGGCGAGAGAGGTGTGTCAGGATCATGCGAAATGGAAGTCTGTAGTCTCTGCCTACCCCTCTGGGTGACAGGCGTGAGTGTTTATGTATGTTAAATCATCATTATAAATATACAAATCGTTCATTGGGCTTAATGATTTTATAAAGGTTTTTCACGAATTGGAGTTAGTTATAATTATAACTTTGACTAAATTACTTTTACGGATTTTTTTGCTTTTAATTTAAATTATTTTTTAATTTCGTCATCGGGACGTTAGTCACCTCAGTTCCCTGTGATCATAGGTGCTGGAAAGCACCCGAAACGTCGGAAATTAAAACTCATTTAAATCAAACGCGAAAAATCCGTGAAAGTAGTTTTAATCAATGCGTAGTGTTCGCGTAAATATAAGAAATCATTATATAATTGTAATATACTACCGACCTTTTAAAATTTAAAAGGATATACTTATAATGATACCAATTTTTGTAAAGGAGATGGCCAAAAATTGTATGAACCTGTGCCCCAGAGAGAAACAGAGATGAAATCTATGTCATTTGAATGTACAAATCTTCAATATAAAGAATTAAAAAAATGCATGTAGCTACGCAGTAGTGGACAAAAGTTATGAAGATTAAAAAAAAGTTGATTTTGGCAGTCGGTTTTTATCATAATTACACAATGTAGATATATTAATAATGTTCCAATGTATGAGTGTTATGTAGGTTATTGTATATGCTTGATAATTAGGATGTTTCCTAACTGGTTTAGCTAAAAACAGACAAGGACAGCAGGTTTTTTCAGTCTTTAAAATTATTATTTGTAACTAGTTTTTGTAACATAACTATTATTGACCGTAGTATATTAGATAGAAAACAATTAAACTTTATTTACCGTTTATAATTAGTGGAGAACTCGCGTGGAGCTACGGTACTTATTAAATAAAAGTAAATTACGATAAAACATAAATACGAAGGAAAAACGTATATATATCATATACCGACAAACGGCACGTAAGTCGGTAAACGTAAATCAGATCACGAGTTGATTCACGTTTACCGACTTTGACATTGACACTTTGGATGCTTGATTGACGGATTCAGTGTTGCAATTACTAAAGTAAAATAACCATATTCTATACTGTAACGCTACATGTTTAAGCTGTTGCTGTATTAAACAAATTAAAAATAAAATCCTATCCTTTAGTTTTTTTTTTGATTATTGTGATGTATTAATTCAATAATTGAAGGCTTGTTTTTATACATAACTTATCATAAATAAAGTATTTTTATGGGTTTACCTATTGTCTTTTCCATACTCTGATCTTTTTAAGTATTATATTGCCAAAGTAAAGGTGCTATAGAGTGACTTCAAAGAGAAGAAATCACTTTAAATACTTTTAAACTTGATTATTTTTCAACAGCTGCTAAAAAATGTTAATAGTTATTCAGAATTCTTTTTTATATTATTTAAAGGCATAGCAATAGTCTTATATTTGTACAGCTTGGGGCACATTTTGGCCATCTCATTTGTAATAAATAGAAACTGAGTGTATAGTATAGTACATATGTTAAATAAAAAGTATACATGTTACAAAAACCCTGTGGTTTGTGTTAAGTGCGTTTTCAGAATAAGTATTTAAACATGTATGCGTGTATGGGTAGATTTTTTATTGGTCGAGTTTTCTTGAAAAAAAATTCTATATATTTGAATACTGATTCTGATAACGCAATTAAGGGGAACAACAGGATTTTTATAATATGTATAGAAAATATGCTCTTTAAATATTTTGTAATACGATAGTACAATAGATAAGGGTTTGCCTGTGGCGCTGCGGGTCGTAACTTTGAGTCTCGGAAATAGCAGTACAGATATTTATGAACATTTAATTTATTTAAAAATTGTAACAAAGTTTAGAAAATATATGTATAATTCGATGTGTGTGCAGTACAGTAATGCTTAAAAGCACAAACTGTTCCACAAACACGTCCGTCTTTCGAATAATGGTATGAACTACTTTTTTACTGTCATGAACTTTAAATTTGAATATTTAGTGTACTTAATCGTAAAGTAGTAGTCTGTGCCGTCCTTTAAATCAAGGAGGGTCGCTTCCGTTTACGGCTTAAAGATCTCTCGTTAGATCATTAAGCCAATCCAAAAAGGTGCCAGCTCATGAGGTACCTTGAAGAACACCAGCTGATTAGTGATCGCCAATACGGTTTTCACCGTGGTCGATCAGTAGGTAATCTTCTGGTCTACCTAACTCACAGATGGGCGGAGGACGTAAAGTCCAAGGGGAGGTATTGGCCGTAAGTTTGGACATTGCGAAAGCCTTCGATCGGGTTTGGCACAAAGCGCTTCTTTCAAAGCTGTCTTCCTATGGGCTTCCCGAGAAATTGTGCGATTGGATCACCAGCTTTCTTGCAGATCGAAGCATCAAGGTCGTTGTAGACAGTGCAAGCTCCGATGACAAGCCTATTAATGCTGGTGTTCCACAAGGCTGCATGCTATCGCCATCGCTGTTTCTTCTGAATACCAATGATATATTGCAAACCCGTAACATTCATTGCTATGCAGATGACAGCACTGGTAATGTTCTTTACACCGGCCGTGCCAATATTTCTCGGGAAACATCTTCAAGTACCGGGACAAACTTGTGTCTGAAGTCGAGTCTTTGCTGAACAGAGTCTCGGATTCGGGGCGACTAAATCTAGTCCAGTTTAACCCCCAGAAGACAAGTTTGCGCGTTAACCGCTAAAAAGAACCCATATATCGTATCTCCTCAGTTTCATGGCACTCCCCTTGTTTCCTCAGCCAGTATCGGAATCCTCGGCGTCGATGTATCGAGTGACGTGCCACGACCAATTTGGCCTATAAAAAGCTTGGCGTGCTCAGCAGAACGGGACAGTATTTCATGCCGGCACACTGCCTGCAACTCTACAAGGCGCAGGTTCGGCTGCACATGGCATACTGTTCCCATCTCTGGGCTGGGGTTCCCTAGTGCCAGCTCCTTCCACTTGACCGCATCCAGCGCAGAGCGGCTCGAATCGCCAACGATCGAGTGCTTTCCGATCGACTCGATTCACTGGCGCTGCGAAGAGATGTTGCATCTCTTTGCATTTTCTTTCGCATATACCATGGGGAGTGCTCTGAGAAATTGTTCGGATTAATCCCAGCCGCCAAATTTCGTGAACGCACTACGCAGTAAACGTCCCGATACCATCCACACCATCTGGATGCTTGGCGGTCCACCACTGTAAATTTTAAAGGGGGTTTTCTTCCACGTACAACATCTCTGTGGAATAGTTTACCACTGGCGATTTTTCCGGACCGATACGACCTGGGGACCTTCAAGAAAAGAGCTTACTCCTTTCTAAAGGACCGGCAACGCACCTGTAATTCCCTTGGTGTTGCGGTTGATCATGGGTGGCGGTAGTCACTTAACATCAGGTGAGCCGCATGCTCGTTTGCCCCCTCTTCTATAAAAAAGGTGGTGGATAAAAGTCTCCACATAACCGGCAAACAGCCAGCTGCGTGGTATGCTATGAGCATTCACCACCTCCCTCCCCTTTACCGGAGGGTTGCCCTTATTTGCATCGGGTGCAAAAAAAAAGAAATACGAGGGTGGATTGAAAAGTACTCGGCCTACCAAGAAAATAAACACATACTAAATCAGTTATATTTTTATTTTTCTACATAATCACCATCAAGTTCAATACACTTTTGCCACATCCACTTCCAAGCATTTAGACCGTTGAAAAAAAATGATTCTTTCTTAGAGTCAAAATATGCGTCTACAGCTGCTTTGACCTCGTCGTTTGTCGAAAATCTTTGACCTCCTAAGTGCTTCTTTAGGTTAGGCAACAGAAAGAAGTCTGATGGTGCCAGATCAGGTGAATACGGTGGATGCGGTAACAGTTCAAAGCCACAGTTGTGAATTTCAGCCATTGACTGTACTGACGTGTGAACACGGGCGTTATCTTGATGAAACAGGACTTTTCTTCTGAGCATTCCTCGACGTTTTTCTTTTATTTCCTCTCGTAAACGACGTAGTAAGGTGCAGTAGTAATCAGAGTTTATAGTCTGACCCCTTTCAAGATAATCAATCATAATCACACCTTTCGAGTGCCAGAATACTGAAGCCATCACCTTATTTGCCGACAAAATCGACTTAGCCTTTTTAGGGGGTGGTGAACCAGGTCTTCTCCACTGTTTTGATTGTTGTTTTGTTTCCGGTGTACAGTAATGAACCCATGTTTCGTCAATAGTAACAAAACGATTCAAAAAATCATCTCCATCGGCTTCAAATAACTCCAAACAGTCGCGTGAAATAGTCAATCGCGTCCTTTTTTGTTCAACTGAAAGCAGTCGCGGAACCCACCTCGCAGACACCTTGTGGAAACCCAACTCGTTGACAATGATGTTTTGAGTTCGTTCATAAGAGATGCCTATAATCTCGGCTATCTCTCTAATTTTTAATCTGCGGTCTCCCATTATTAAATCAAGTACTTTTTCAATATTTTCGTCAGTAGTTGACGTCGAAGGCCTTCCAGAGCGGGGTTCATCTTTCACACTCTCTCTACCACGCTTAAATTCTGCTCTTCATTTTTTGACGGATGAATATGACAGAGCACAATCGCCTAATGTACTGACCATGTCATCATGGATGGCTTTTGATGATAGCCCCTTCTTATGGAGGTACTTAATGACGGCACGCTGCTCGATTTGCTCCATTCGCGGAAATTATGTCCGATTACTTGGTTAATAAATTTATAAAATCACAACTAATTATCGCACACATTTCGAACTTCACACAATGAACTAGTCTGAACTGAACTAAATAATGTGGGTAGATTTGATTTTTAGAATTGAATGGATCTGTGTTAGGCCGAGTACTTTTCAATACACCCTCGTAAAGTAGTAGTCTTTATAGCATAATTAGTATTCTATATAGTTTTTGTATTCACTAGTTAATATATTTTCCTTTTATTACATAAGTACACCTATAAATTGTGTAGTGGCGGAGTACAAGGATCCAATACACTATAATATCATGCCGTGGGTAAAGTTAAAGATAACAGAAGAAAACTGAAAGATGGGATCTTCAGCAGCATGTTCCTTATAACACAATAATAACAAAAAGCTGCGGCTTCCAAATCGACTGCCAAACGAGGAAATATTCCCGTAATGTAGTAATTTATAAGGCAAGGTACTATATTCGGTAGTGGACATGTGATAGGCTTTAATGTTATGTAAAAACTTCTTAAGTGTTTTATTTTAAAAAATATATAAATAACAATTACATCTACATAAGAGAGATTATATAGTTCTTTTTTGAAAATTCCTCGTTACAAGATTAACGTATATAATTAAATGTAGATCCACGAGCAATTATTACTTATATTAAATCAATGTTATTTAGCCATAAAAGAATGTAAAAACTGATTAAAACAAATATGATAATAATTGTATAAAATGACTGATTGTATTAAGTAAATCGCTGTTGCATTGTTATGTGGTTACATTATAGATTTACATATAATGGAAGTAGACAGATAATGTTTCACATTCCGTAAACGTACCGGAAATCGCACAGCGCAGATGCAAAATTAAATTCAGAAACAAACGCCAGCAATCCGTTTAACCTTTTGTGAAAATAAAAATATATAGAATAGAAATATATAAGACCAATAAACATATTAATCTGCAAAACTTACACTTTCTATTCTTGGGGATCTCAGGAAGTTTTCTTCTCTTTCTTTCTCCATTATTAAAATTTTGATGTCTGGGACTGCGTTGTGCATCAGTAACATCTTGGTTTATTGGCGACACATCACTGCCTGCTGGAGGAGCGTTTACCGTTTCGGCATCACCAACGCATTCGTTGTCTTCTTCTGGTGAACCATCACTTTTCGATGAAGGTGATACATCTTCTAAGCCCACATTTGGCACTAATCTTTAATAGAAAAAAAAAACATAATAATTTTATTTAGCACTTATTTATATCATATTTTAAAGCAGTGTCGATAACCGTTCCAACCACACGGCGACATATTATAATCAATTAAAATATTGAAGAAAAATTTACTTACGAATAAAATGATGATGGGGCTTTAATATGCTGTGGTAATTTATCGAATACTCGACGAAATTCTTCAAACTCGCTGTCGGCCATGTCGCTTATTCACCTGATTGTTGGTTAGAGAGAGTGCCGCATGCGCGACTCATACTCATTGTAGTTATTGATTAAGTCTAAGGGGCCCTAACGAATTTTCCGTATAATGCGCATGTTCCATATCTTGCGCGCGCATCGTTCGCACCGCCCCCGTACGAATATTTACGAACCCTAAACATGCATGCGCTGCTGATGAAATATTATATGAATCAGCGGGAAATCCATCAAAAACGAAATTCTTCAAAATGAAATTTGACTTACGCATCCACGTTGCCTATTATATTAGTGATACCTTAACTATTTTATATTTTGTACCAATTTTATGATCGTCTGTTAGATGTTTTTCATGCATTTTTAGTATAAACAAGAACCGAAATGTTTTTCAATAAAAAGAAACCCATACTGGGTACACCTACGTCTATCTACATAATTATACAGATTAGATTCTTTGATTTAAAAAAAAATATTTTAAAATCATTACTACTAACTATGTTCGTAGACCAACGTGTAAGAAGATCTACCTTTAAATTAATCTAAAATTCCTAAATAAACTATAGTTAAAAATCTTTCGTAACAGTTTTTTTGTGTCTTAACATCTCAGCCTTCTTTTATCAATCGAAGTCCCAGTAGTGCACGAAGTGAGAGCAAAATCAACAAACTAAGCCGCTCTATTGTCGAGTATAGTCATCCTGACTCTAAATATATATTCTGAAGTACACTTTAAATAAATATCGTTTTCTACCCACAGACTTCTATTTGAAATTCTATTTTAACGTCTATTAAAGCAGTTTATTTAAAATACACTAACTTTTTATTTGTAATTCGGGGTGTTAATTATAGTTATTTAAGTACAATACTTCGCCCTGTGCTGGAGAGATACAATCAACCCGTCTCTCATCTTAAATACAGTACATCCAATAGCTGCTGGTATAGCTTTCTTCTATTCTAATCATATACAAAATATCCAGTCTGGCCATAAGTGTCATTATACGAAATAACTACTGCTGATATCATCAAACTGCATGCCAACCGAAGCTTTTACGCTTTTTTTTTGCGTGGTAAATTAAGGCTGCAGCGTATCATTGCCCAGACTGACAGAGATAACTGTAAAAGGACCACGCTTGTACAGAATATCAAGACCCGAACCGGACACCCTTTTTAATACAAGGTTTCTATCTTAGTTACACGCATCCACATTTTGGATTCCTAATGGTATTATAAGCAACATCGGGTATATTGCATGCCCGTTTGTGACCGTCACTTCTATAAGAAAAATCATCCCTACTATGGCGTATGCCGATGTCCATGTATAGTGAGCGTCGCCTTCTTTAAGCCCTCCGGCACGTGGCTTCATTTCATGATGTTTTTTGAAAATTCGAGTAAACAACATTTTTAGTTAAATTATTATTTACAGAAATTTGCATGATTAAATAACAAGAATGATTTATTTATTGAATATGCTTTATTGCACACCATAAAATAATTACAGATTATACAATATGTAACGTAATTAACGCACACCCTCAGACTGAATCAGATCAGATCTGAATTTTTAGTTAAACATTTTTATGCACTGATTATTTATCAAATTAGTTATACTGATTCCGGGAGAATGTTGTGGTCACGTTACAAATCCACGAACGCAGACTTTAACGTGCTTCAAATAAAATTCATTTTTCTTTATTTTTATTGAACGACAGAATTAGTAATAATACAAATAAAGCTGCAGTCTTAAAAGTCTTATTGCCTTAAGTTACGGTCCATTTCAGTTTGTTTTGACTGTTCAGATTTAGTGTGACTGTAATTTACGTAGTTTTAATTATTTATATTATATTATATTTAATTATTCAGTAAACGATTCTGAACAAACTACTTTCACAAAATGCGTTAATTATGTTACATGTTGTAATACAAAATAAGTTTGCAATGGACAGTCTTATTGTTGATAGTAATTTCTTCCAGACAACCAATGAATTGACAAGATTATACAAGGATGACAGGGGTAGGGTAAATTGGTGTGATAAAAATATAAGATGTAAGAAAAAAGACAAGTCCTTATGTAAATTGTAAATCTAAGCTTGTTCGCGTAAATATCTTTCTTTAAATATATTTTTGCAAAGCTAGTGATAAAGTTTAAATATATATATATATATATATATATATATATATATATATATATATATATATATATATGTTACTGCTGATAGTCCATGAGGAAACGGCGCATAGGTACAGATAACTATTCCACCACAATTTTTTTGAGATTCTCTTTAAATTGTCCTTCCGATGATATAAATGCATGTTGTCGTGGGTAAACTGGGTGCCATATTGTTTAAACCGATTTTTTTCACTTGCAAGAAATTGTTACAATTACAAACATATTTTTATATTCTTTGATAAAATACTAATAAAAAAGGTCCCATGGCTTTTTACGAGAAAGTTAGTATTTTCGGAGTTACGAATATTTAAAGGTTTGAAAATCCGAAATTTGGATACTTTTGACCCATTAAAATACAGAAGGAAAAAAGAATAAAAAACATGTTTTTGTATTTTTTTGATAAAATACGAATAAAAAGGACCCATGACTTTTTACGATAAAGTTAATATTTTTGGAGTTATGAACCTTAAAGGTTTGAAAAATCCCAAATTTGATTATCTTTGATTCATTAAAAATATTTAAAAAAAATAATAAAATAATATTTTTATTATATGAATAAAAACGATTTCATGACTTTTTGAAAAATTTAAAGTCGAATTGTTTTCGGTATTCATGCGCTGTTTCGTCCTGGATTATGAGGTCTGCGCATTTGGTAATATGAAATTAGTAAGTGCGTAGATTTTCGGCATTTTAACTTCAAAGTATGATTGTTCTAAAAATTTGCCTTAAACATTTATATCGCACTTTTTTCATTCGTTGACTAATGTTACGAAATGAAATGACATAAAATTTTCCTATATTATTTATATACATTATAATTGAATTTATTACCTGATTAAAATATAAAAAGAGATCTGTACAAATATAATCTCTAATGGCTACCATACATACATACATAATAATACCGCAGCCAAAAACACAATAGATTTTTGTTAATTCTTATTTAATAATGTTCGAAAGTTTTTTGATTTAAGAACATTAAAATCAAACATTTGCTACGCATTTACTAAAATCGCTTGCTAGAAATATAAAGTAAGATAAAAAAATCTACAGTTCTAATGGGAATGGTGATATAATAATAAATGTATATTTGTTGCATATCTGAAAGGCGCTTGGAGACATCTCAGAGGAAATTAGATTAAGAGCTCTGTTAGTAATCAAGATGGGGCGTTTAAATTTCGTATTGAGCATAACTCAATCATGATTTAATTTATGACACAGTTTGCACTCTCGTATATAATTAAATATTTCTATGCTAATAATATTTATTGTTATATAAATAAGGTATGAGAGTAATATGGTCAACTGAAGCTTTATCGCCCTATAAAACCAAAACTAAAAGGAGAACAGAGACAAAACCACAAAGTCGTATACTATACCTAATACTTTAAGAAAACAAAAACAAATATGGTTTGGCAATAATTATGAACACTTCCAAAACTAACATAAAAAAAACTAACTACACTACACCATACTTAAATCGAAAACATCTATTAAATTGTCAACTTTCAAAATGGCGTCGATAAAGCAACGCCCTTTTAACCCTTTATTATTTGATTGACTGATGTAGAGCTATCGTATCACAAAGCCATCTATTTATGTAAACAAGGCTGTAGTTTTTGAGTTGTAAGAAAGTGACCATATTAACCAATGACCATATTACGCTCACATACTATATTATTTAATTTTTGTAACAAAGTCATTTAATGTAATAAACAGAATATTTGAAATATGCGTAGAAATTAAAATATATTATTTGATAAAAGTGAAAAAAACCTTAATTTTATCATAGCTATAATTTGGGTAGGTAAGCCGTTACTTTTTGCCAGATGCATGTAATCGTCTGGGTGCCTGCCAAATCAGCGTTTAGATAAAAAATCTTGTAAAATATGAGGCCGCAGAAAATAGAATATATGATGTTTGTGTAGACGTGATACGTTTCAATATACTTTAATGTTTCTTTCCTAATCAACCTCGCGGAATAAAGTCTGCATTTACATACACAAACATGAAGTCAAGTGGGACATTTGCCCACAAATACCACGCTTGGTAGCGTTGATCAGCCTAATATCAATACTCCAAACAACACCAGTACATCATAAGATTTGGAATGCTTGGGTAGATTCACAATCAGTTGTCTGTCAGAGCCTCACATATCGGAATATATTGATAATTGTTAACCAATAATTTTTCCTTTTTTATGAATTGGTATAAGTTTTGATGTAAGTCGACACTGACGTGCACAAACGTGTGCTCGTGAATTAATGCTGTTACTACTTTTCTTAAGTCTGTCGCAAAGAAATTTGTGTTATTCTTAGTAGAAGGCCTGTCTGTGATAAGATCTCGTGATAAGTCTCGTAGTTTACTTTGGGTGTGTCATACATAAATAAGGGAGTCATACTGAATTTCCATACACTCTATATTCATATTAATTTTAAATGAAATAAATTCCTAATCATCATTACAGCCCTTTACAAGTGCACTGCTGATCACAGGCCTCCCCCAAGGAATGCCACAAAGCACGGTCTTAAGCTAACTGCATTCATCGTTTTGCTGCATGTCTTACCAGGTCGTCACCTGTTTTGTCCATGTTCATCTAAAGACCCATCCATTGGGAGACACTATTGAGGTCATTGAGTAAGGGGCTTAGGTCTTCCAGCAATTCTGCTACAAAGACTATATCGTCAGAAAATCACAGGTGAGTAGTATACTCTCCATTGAAGTTAAAACCGTAACCTTACCTGTCCAGTAGTGAAGAGTTTCGGACATGTTAAGTCGCTCTGTCTTACACCTCTCTGCAATTGGATAGGTTTTCAGACTTCAGCACTTCTGTAGGAACTGCAGCATAAAGGCTTTCTCATAGTCCACATACGCAAGACGAAGTGAGGTGAGCTATTCCATCTCGCTCAGACTGACGTCAGGGATGTCTCTGGAATAGTGTCGGATAAGACTTGCTGTTGAATCAAAACTTACACTTGCTTGTGGCTCTAACGATGACATGAACAGTTGCCCATTGAACTTGCCAATCTCACTCAAAATTTCAGGTGTCCGGAAGCGATACTACCTCATTTAGTCTTCAGCTTCGACAGTTGGCTCTTTCTGGTAAACCGATCTCTAGCAAAGACTTTGTAGGCCTGGTTCCGTTCAATAGCATCTTCAATACGAGCTGTATTGAAGTAGCATAAGTTCCGACTTCTGCATTTGGAGATCTGTCTGTTCAGTTGCCTGTTAGCTCTCAATTGATGATGCGAGTAAGAGTGTGATTGGAGAGTTTTCTTCTTCAGCGACGGCCCTTATAGAACTTAGCTCCGATCACATAGGCAGTTTCCACAAGCATGTCATTCATATCATCCAATTCATTGCAGTCTTCTAGGCACTGAAAACGATATTGTAACTCGAGCTGAAAGTTTTCGGGACTTTTGATTAGACGCACGAGGAGGATGGAGCGTTGACTTCATTAGACGTAATCACTCCAAATTCACGTTTGGGTCAGTGTGCCTCTCACTATTCTGTGATCGCTGCCATTTTTTACCCTTGTAATCATTGAGACATCACAGAGCAGTTGTCGTCTGGTCGTCATAATGAAGTCAATCTTATTTTTGTCAAACAGTTAGGGCTAGACCAGTTTCACTTTCTGTAGAGCTGCTTTTGCACAAAGATTTCATCGTAAGTAATTCCTCTTTCTCCATAAAGTCGGCCAGCTGCTGGCCCCTTAGGTTCGTTACCGTATACCGAATTTCCCTAATTTCAGCTCACCTTTCTTTCTTGTGCCTAGTTTTGCGTTGAAGTTTCCTATTAACACCGAAAAGTGTATGACCTTCAGCAAATACGGTTTGGTGATTCTTGTATAAGATACGTAACCCCCGTCAATACACTCCCAAACTTTACAATGTTCTTAACGAAAGATTTGTGGACCGATATAAATCCGATATAAATCCGAGACCTCCTTGGGATAGATGGTCACCCTCCCAGTGATAGAACAAGCTGCCGGATTCGAGGATTAGCGTATCCTCTCCTCTCTTCGGATCTCAGATAATCTTATGACATCCCAGCGTAGTCTATTTCTTCTTCCAGCTCCAGGATCTTCTCGTAAGTAGACAGGGTGCGTGCGATATATGTTGCCAGGTTGAATCGTCTTAGGTGGCAGCCGAACCTCCACCGGGAATTATTAGCAACAACTCGCCACCGTAGCTGGGAATAGCAGAACGCCGGGGACTGGAGGCCGTTTGTGTCGTTGATCATGGGGGATATAATGCCATAGTTGCCGCGCTTACGAGCGGTTTGGCAACCGCAGTTTTTATTGCTTTTTTTGCTGTTATCAGAAAGATGCTATTTCACTCTGTCGCCTCTTACGACACTCATGGGAAGATACGGGATAGTGCTTATTCTTACCCACCACTTCACAGGAAATAAGAAATCAACTTTTTTCTCGATTTATGTCATCAAAATTTCGCATGATTTTTAATCTAATACAGTTTCCTAACGAGGTTACCCTGTGCGGAGAAGAAAGGCAGAAGGTAACTTTATTAGGTTTTTGTCATTTTTAAAGATTTATGATACAATAATCTTTAACAATAATAAAAAATAATAGACCAACAGGCAATCAACAAAAGTTCAAAATTATGCACAATTAAATATAATATTAATAATGTTGTAAAAACGAGCGGACCATCTTCATAATCAGTACTTTTTCTAAATTTAATTAGAAACTTGGTAACTCTTGTTTTTAAGTATCTTGAATGGTGGTCGCTAAAATATATTCAGAACATACCGAGCCGAACGGCCCTACGAACGCTATTACCTCAAGAGCTAAGCTTAGACTTTTTTATAGAAGAGTATGCTCGTTTGCTGCAAACGAGCATGCGGCTCACCTGATGTTAGGTGACTACCGCTGCCCATGATCAACCGCAACACCAGGGGAATTGCAGGTGCATTGCCGGCCCTTTAGAAAGGAGTAAGCTCTATTCTTGATATTTCCGGATCGATACGACCTAGGGACCCCCTAGGTCGTATCAATCCCTAGGTCGTATCGATCCGGAAATATCGCCGGTGGTAAACTATTCAACAGCGAGGTCATACGCGGAAGAAAACTCCTTCTGAAACGTACAGTGGTCGACCGCCAAGCATCCAGATGATGTGTATTTTATCGGGACGTTTACCGCGTAGCACGTTCAAGAAAATTTGGCGAATGATTAATCCAAGCAATTCCTCAGAGCACTCCCCGTGGTATACGCGAAAGAAAATGCAAAGAGTTGAAACATCTCTTCACAGCGCCAGTGAATCAAGCCGATTGGAAAGCACTCGATCGTCGACGATTCGAGCCGCTCTGTGCTGGATGCGATCAAGTGGAAGGAGCTGACACTGGGGAGCCCCATTCCAGAGATGGGAACAGTATGCCATGTGCGGCCAAACCTGCTCCTTGTAAAGTTGCAGGCGGTGTGCCGGTATAAAATACTGTCCCGCTCTACTGAGCACGCCAAATTTTTTTGAGGCCAATTTGGCCTTCTCTTCCAAGTGACCACGAAACTGCAAGTCACATATATCGAGGCACCAAGGGGAGTGCCTCGAAACTGAGGAGATACGACAAAGGGGTACTTTTTAATGGTTAACTTGCAAACTTGTGTCTTCTGAGGGTTAAACTAGACGAGATTTAGTCGCCCCCAATCTGAGACTTTGTTCAGCAAAGACTCGACTTAAGACACAAGTTTGTCCCTGTACTCGAAGATGTTTTCCCGAGAAATATTGGCACGGCCGGTGTAAAGAGTATCACCAGTGCTGTCATCTGCATAGCAATGAATGTTACAGACTTGCAACATATCACTGATATGCAAAAGAAACAGCATTGGCGATAGCAGGCAGCCTTGTGGAACACCAGCATTAATGGGCTTGTAATCGGAGCTTGCACCGTCTACGACCTTGATCTGCAAGATCTGCAAGAAAACTGGTGATCCAATTACACAATTTCTCGGGAAGCCCATAGGAAGGCAGCTTTGAAAGAAGCGCTTTGTGTCAAACCCGATCGATGGCCTTCGCAACGTCTAAACTAACGGCCAATGCCTCCCCCTTGGACTCTACTGCCTCCACCCATCACCATCAGATCGACTATGACGAAATCCATATTGGCGATCACTAAGGTGATCCTCAAGGTACCTCATGAGCTAGCTGTTTACAATTGACTCCATTGTATTGGAGAACAAGGAGGTGATGGCGATAGGCCTTTAGTTTGATGGGTCTAAGCGGTCGCCTTTTTTAGGGATCGGGTGGACGAAAGCCGTATTCCTGATTTTGGGACTACGCCTAGGGAGTAGGAGTACCGGAAAAGACGCGTTAAAACCGGTGCCAACTCTGGAGCACACGTCCTCAGCACAATTGGGGGCATTCCATCAGGTCCACTCGACTTGTGGAAGTCCAGGGAGATGAGTGCTTTGCGAACCGAGCGCTGTGTGAACTGCACCTCCTGCACGGAGCACTCACACCGCGGGATGGTTGGCGGCGTACTTCGACCCCACAACTCCGTCGAGTTTGATGCAAAGAAAGAGCCTGGCAGATTGGCTTTTCCATTGCGGTATGAGCCAGTGAGTCGTCCACCCTGTGCAGAGATGGAAGAGATGGCTGACAGAAATTCCCCTGGACAGCCTTGGCAAGAGACCAGAATACACGGGAGAAGAAGAAGGAACACTTCCTTCCAGAAGAAAGGCGAACTAGTTTCTCGCCAATTCTGCCTATGTGCTCTGACTTTGCCTTGGCAATGACTCTTTTGAAGGACCTGGATGCGGAATTATACTTCTTTTTTAGAGCACTGGTGTTAACATCCCGAGACGTTGATGCGTCAGCCCAGGCTTGGTAGCACTCCTGCTTATAAACCTAAGAGTTGGCTGTTTAAATTGTTAAATATTAATGGGTCCTTCAAATATTTTTTTTATTTTTAATACAACAATGAATGCCAAATACAAAGAACGTTAGTATAATATCGAACAAACAGGAGTTGTAGAAGTCCATTTGGAATTATGGTAATTGAGCAATAACCATTTAATTTATATTTTAATAATTAATTTCTGAGCTAATACTGTCATAACGAAATAGTAAAAAGATAATTTACAATCTGATATGGCCCTCATGTCAGCATAGCGTGACTATCACAAAAGAAAGACTGCTTGATGTCACTGTCATTTCTCGTTCATGCCTCGTTAGGTCGTTATTATACTTGAATTACACTGGTTTCAAACCATCATTTTGATATAATAGATCGGGATAAAAAGTTCTTCGTATTTTATATACAAATTAAAGACATTTTTTTTCAAAATTTAATTACATTTAATTATAATATATTAAATGTGACATTTTCTTCGATAACTTATTGCCATCTTGTGTGCGTGTGTAGTAGAGTGTCATAAACCCGTTGCTGTAGTAATTTTGGTATTTTTGATCAAAAAAAATACGACTGTCCCCTCTTGATATTCACCTAACACTATCCAAAGAATTCTGAGTAGAAAGAAACAAATGAAAATCTGAGGGTGAAAGGTCAGAACTATATTATGCTTTCTCAATATTTGCTGAGCGGCCAAAGCTGTGTATGGTTTAGCGTTACCATGATCAAAGACTACTCTTTTTCTGTTGATCAATTCTGGCCGTTTTTTTTCTCAATTTCTCTCTTGAGTCTCATTAGTTGTTGGTAGAAGAGATCCGAATCGATGGTTTTGCCTGGTGGTAATAGCTCATAATAAACTCTGCCCTTCCAATCCCACTATACACGCAGCATCACCTTATTTCGTGTTATTTTGGGTTTCTCTACATTCTGTGGAGCTTGAATACCTTTTGAATTTGAACAGATCTTTTTGCACATCAATCTTTTCAAAAATGTTTCGGGTTCGTTACGTTTCAATAGATAATCGGAAATAAGTCCACGATTCGTAATATTTTTTTCAGTGAGCTCGTGTGGTATCCAAATATCGAGCTTTATTGTACTGCACGACTTTTTCGAATGAGTCAAAACTGTTTCGTGATCAATCCACAATTCCTCGGCTATGTCGTTACTACTAACATGCCGATCTTGTTTCACTTTTTCAAAAATGGCATAATTTAATCCATATGAGGCCGACCAGAGAGAGCTGCATGTTTGGCTTCAAAATTTCCGGATTGAAAACGCTTGAACCAAATTTGTGCTACCGTTACTGACACTTCATTAGGTCCATAAACGTCACAATTTTTTTCCCGGTATGAGTTGCATTTTTACCTTTTTTGTAATAAAACTTCAGAATGTATCATATTTCTTCGTTAGATTTACTTATTTTGGCGAACAGAAAAACTATTGATAAATGGCGGGAAAGTGTTTTTATAATTTATTTTCCTTAATGTCCTATATGTATTGATATTAAAATCAGTCAGATATAAACAGTACAACCAAAGAGATTTTTCTTCAATATTATACAAGAAACTTTTTTACCGACCTTACATTATATTGTAATAATATTATCAATTTTTTACTATATTTTTAAAGCCGTATCAAGGTATTTGAAAATGAATTTAATGAAACATCAAAAGTTTTAAATACTATAGTTTGTAAAACCGAATTGAGGTAGGTTATTGTTTACTCATGGTCTAATTGCGATGGACTTAAAATATCAACATGTTTAATTTGAAACTGAAAAGTATATTATAAATATTTCTGAGTTAATTATTAAACATAAAAAGCTGCATAATATAGCATTATATTAACTTTGTTTCACGAAGCGCCTGACGGATGTACAAGAGCAATGAGTCATCAACACATCGTTTCCATTATTAAAATAATATAAATTAAAAAATCCGACCGCAGTTATTCCAGATTAACTAGAAGGTTTTGGATGGTAAATCGCAGATTTTAGAGCAACTGGATTTTATGGCTTACTTATACCTAATCATTTATATTGTAATAACGACCCGCGCTGGCTTCGCCATAGCTATCAAAGTCCATAAATAAAAAGATTATAAATTTTTCAATTTCGATCTCAATAACCCAGTTCTTTTTTAAAAACATAATCTAGATCACTTTTGGCATTGCTCTCTATCTATTCATAAAGTAACATCACAATCGATTCAGCCAATCGTTAGCCCGGATAGACAGACAGACGAACGGAGAGACAAAAAATTAAACATAGCACAACATAGGCTCAATAAATGTAGTTGTCTTATTACATGCATACACTTCCGTTTATATTTACATGTTGATATACTCTATAACTGTTCCTTTCAAATCATTTAGTAAAGAAAGAGAAACCCACTTAAAGTAAATGTCAATTTAAAAAAAATACCGTAAATTATGATTCTTTCTTCAGACTTGGCTCATCTGGCTAACGGCTACATTGTGTTAAGTAATAAAAAACATTGATAATGTTGCTATTTAATTGCATTACATTATCATCCTTCATCGTAGGTGGTGAAATTGTACATGTTGTATATAGGGCTTTATAGAATAAGAATGCATTACATTTAGAATTTAATCTTACAAACAAAATTTCATACCTTTGACGTCGCTTCCCGTATCTGGAGTGGGTATTTTACAAGTCCAGTAAAAATTCGAAATTGGTAAACCATCTGACGTTGTTCACAAAGTATTTAGTGTACTATCCAAAGTCATCATCAGCATCACCATCATCATTACAGCCCTTCACAAGTCCACTGCTGAACATAGGCCTCCCCCAAGTGACGCCACAAAGCACGGTCCTGAGCCACCTGCATCCATCGACTTCCTGCATGTCTTACCAGGTCGTCACTCCATCTAGTGGGGGGTCGCCCTACACTATGCCTACCGGTACGAGGCTGCCACTTGAGAACCTTTCTTCCCCATCGGTTATCGGTTCTTCGAGCTATATGGCTGGCCCATTGCCACTTCAGCTTACTAATCCGTTGGGCTACGTCGGTCACTCTGGTTTTACTGCGGATATCCTCATTTCTGAGTCTATCACGCAGAGAAACTCCGGGCATAGCCCTCTCCATAGCTCGCTGAGCGACCTTGAGCTTCCTCATACGACCAGCTGTGAAGGACCACGTCTCTGATCCGTAAATCATCACTGGTAACATGCACTGGTTGTACACTTTAGTTTTCAGAGATTTAGGTATACCTGACGAGAAGATGTGTCGTAATTTCCCGAACGCTGCCCAGCCGAGTTGAATCCGTCGATTGACCTCTCGGTCGAAGTTGGACTTACCTAGTCGGACTATTTGTCCCAGGAAAACGTACTCGTCAACAACTTCGAGCATAGTGCTCCCAACAACTACCGGCATAAGTGTGACATGGGCATTAAAAATGATCTTTGTTTTGTCCATGTTCATCTTAAGATCTATTCGTTGGGAGACACCATTGAGGTCATTGAGCATAGTGCTAAGGTCCTCCAGCGATTCTGCCATAAGGACTATATCGTCGGCAAATCGAAGGTGAGTGATGTACTCGCCATTGATGTTAATACCGTATCCTTTCCAGTCCAATAGCTTGAAAACGTCTTCCAACGCAGCGGTGAAGAGTTTCGAGGACCTAACGTCACCCTGTCTTACACATCTCTGCAGTTGGATAGGTTTCGAACTCTGGTTCTGTACTCGGATAGCCATCGTAGCCCTACTGTACAACACTTCAGCACTTCGATATACCGACAGTCAACTTGGCACCGCTGAAGGGACTGTAGCACCGCCCAAATTTCGACGGAATCAAAGGCTTTCTCATAGTCCACATACGCCAGGCAAAGTGGCAGATTGTACTCTTCGGTCTTCTGTACAATCTGCCGCAGGGTATGTATGTGGTCTATGTTACTGAAGTCTTTTCGGAAACCGGCTTGTTCGGGAGGCTCGAACAGATGGTCGCCCTCCCGGTGATAGAACAAGTTGCCGGACTCGAGGATTACAGTGTCCTCCCTCTCTCTTCGGACCTCAGATAATCCAATAATATGCCAGCGCAACTTGTCTACCTCTTCTTCCAGCTCCAGTATCTTCTCGTCAGTCCTCAGGGTGCGTGCGTTATACGTTGCCAGGTCGAGTCGTCATAGCTGGCAACCGAACCTCCACCGGAGATTCTTAGCACTCCCTGCCCCGCCATTATCATGGTCGCCACCGTAGCTAGGAATAGCGGGGCTGCCGGGGACTGGGGGCCGTTTATTTGCGTCGTTGCTCAGCGGGTTGGCAACCACAGTTTTTAATTATGCTATTGTTTTTATTAGGAAGACGCTGCTGCCCATCTCCTGCCTGTCTCCCTCTGTCGTCTCTTACGACACCCACGGGAAGATATGGGGTAGTGGATATTCTTAACCGCCACTACACGGCTATCCAAAGTCCTTAAGTAATAATTAATATCGTTTTTCTTTCATCAGACTGAAAAGTGCCAATGCTGAAGGCCTTCAAAGAAGGAACCTTAAACCTTGAAATATAATTAATGACCATGTTTAATTAACACATAGATATATTATTATCGCCGTGTTTAGTAGGCGTTCATACCTTTGTCACTGCCTCTCGTCATCAGTCCGACTTGATATTTCACATGTAGCAAATATGTGTAATGGTATACTCAAGGGTTCCCAGCCGAAGTAACCCGGTTTCGACACCTTTCGCATTAAACAAGTGATAAATAGTAGTACCGATTTACCACGTGTTCGGCGGTGATGAAATACATTGTGAATAAACCTGCATGTCTAAGGAATAAAAATATGTTGGCATGTGTTTTATGCCAATACGCATTGTAGATGCATGACGAATGAAAAGTTCTTATCCAGTCTTTATCCACTTAGAAATAACAGAAGTTAATTTATAGGCTAAGACTATTGGCTTCTCCCACAGCCATTTTAGACACCCACGGGTAGTAATGGAATGATGAGTTCTCTAACCCCAGAGATATTATAAGCACAATGTAATGTTTTTATAGTACTGGAGCATGCAGAGTAGAAATTGGCAATTAAAAGTTTTTTCGAGCTGATAAGTACATCTTTGGCCGTAAAGAAAACCATCAAACGGAAATCTTTATTTGGTTTGGGTCTGTGAACATACACTAGTACACTAGAACAACGTACAACAGTTAGAATGTGCTAATGGACGAATATAAATTTTTACATGTATAGGAGCAAATATACTGAATAATATTATTGAATGGCGGTTCGGGTGATGGTTTTACAGGTAAAGTAAGTAAATTATGATGTTTACCTCCTGAGGAGGGGCTTGGCATGGATGACTGTCGCTGGTGAGGCTACGAATATATGCGAGAGCGTTCTCATGAAAGGACGTTAAGCAGTTTTGGTCGGTGCAATCCCGTTATAGTGCCTTCTCCGCCGCGAGGCGGGGAAAAGTTAGTTACTCCATCGTTAAAAATAAATTAAAGTCATAAATAGCATCAAAATACAAACCCTTAACATATGGATAAAGTATCTCAGAAATAAAACTGAAAACGAACACATAATTTTCAATTGTATAATATTCACCATTTTTGCCGGTACCGACTTTCAGTAAACGTGAAAGAGATGATAAAAACTAAATGGCAGGGTCTATCAGATAATGAATGACATGGGATACTCTTTTCGCTAAATAATGGTAATAAATACAGTGACTCGAGCGTTAACACCCGTCAGGCACCGGCTACAAGGTAGGTTCTCCCTGAGTTCTATTCTATGCTTTATAAGTTACTGCATAAGTGTGGGTGTCGAGACGATAACAGACACACGGAATCAGATCATTTCGTTTATTAATGTAGATAATAAATGAACTTTAAATAAAAAAAAACAAACGACTTAAAAAACATTTATATTACCATTTTGAGCGGGCTAGGAAAAACCTTGTGGTGTCGGTGTAAGAATATCCACGAACCCATATGTCCCCACGGGTGTCGTCAGAGGCGACACAGGGAAATAAAGCAGCAGCGTCTTTCTCATTACGACTACAACATAAAACTGCGGTTGCCAACCCGCTTGCCAAGCGTGGCAATGTCAGCTGAGGACGTTCAGAGCAAGGTTGCGATTTCGCAACAGAATTTTTAACAAATAAAATAAAATCTCAACGGTTATACTTAACTCTTCATTCCCTATTTCTCATCCTTATTATTAGACGTTTTTCTTCAAACTTATGGCACAATCTCTAAGTATGTCCATACAAAAAAAGGAAAATCATTCAATAATTCCAGCCATTTTCGATAAATCCGTTAAGGTACATAAAAAATATACGCGCCAAGTACAGCACCTCCTCGTTTTTAAACTCGGTTAAAAAAGCATACGAGTATTATTTGACTTTAAAATTTTCTTTCTCCTCATTTCTATAAGCCCATTAGTAGTCAACTTACGTGCTAGAGATACAGTATGAATAGGGACCAAATTAGCACAGAATATCAGCTTAAAATACCAAAGTATCGAGAACTGAAGACCTTTTCGACTAGTTAAAAGACATTCCATCTTACTAAATATGAATGAAAATGCTTATTCATTCTGATTCTTCATCGATGTTAGATTTGAGTGTTTAGGAGCCCCAGCATCCTCTAATCATCAGAGAGCCCGTGTGCTTTTTTGTCACTCTTCAATCAATTGGTAGATTATAATATTTTTTCCGAAACTTTTTATACTCTAAAGAATTGTTTGATTTCTTAGTGATTATAAGCCTATACTTGAAAGGCTTTGAAATTAAATTCAGTAACTATATAGTTAGTTGCTTAAAATTTTTAAACTGGAGCAACTATCTATTAAATAAGGATATAATTTCTAAATAAATGTTTATATGTCTCATATATCATGAATTAACGATGACTTATACTCTTGACATATACTCATATGTACTTGTACATTTTGTAGGTTTAAGCATTTTTATAGTTAACTGAAAATTTCTAACAGTTTCAGTGTGTTCGCGACTTAACGGTCTGAAAAGATTTTCTAAGTTACACCGAACACTTGATTCAGCCAATCAAATATACCCACCCTCCGTCAAGTCTCCCGCGCCTGTTCTCTTTAAAAGGGAAGAGAGAAGAGGGCGAGGCGCAGTTTGCTTTTATCCTTGCATCAACGCATCTCTTTTGAAATAAAAATACATTATATACTTAATTCACACACTAATAATTATATATCTAAAACAGTTTAGTTATAATCAAATATTTTCTCGTCTAGAGCTACCAGCGTAACTTTAATCATGAGCGGTTCTGGAAAAGGGCTGTTGGGATTGTGGTTGTATAGAAATGGTTCAGACTGGCAAATGAAGGATGAAGCTCATCATCATTCTAAGTTTGAAGTTACTCGTCCTCATGAGGCACAGCATCTTGATGGCGAAAAAATATCAGTTATTTTCACTTTAAAGAATCAAGTGGGAGGACTTGTAAAAGTTCTATCAGTTTTTCAAGATTTAGGGATTAACGTACTTCACATTGAATCCAGGAAATCTGTGACGGAGATTTCGGCTGTAAGTTGTATTGGTTTATGCTTAGAATAATAAGTAAGATATAACTTTAGTTAATATTGTCCATTTATCAATTGCAGGCTGATATTTTGGTAGACGTGGAATGTGACCCTCGCAGAATGGAACATTTGAAACGTATGCTTAAGCGTGAGGTTCAGGAGTTCGAATTAGTTTCACAGGGGACCGGAAAAGTATTTACTCCGCCAACTCTTCTTTCTGCTGCAACCAGTTTTGGTATTTTAATTTTATTTTATTAATAAATGATATGGAGTAAATTATTTTATAATAAGCATAGGGCATTTTATATAAGGCATAGGAGAATTCAGTACCCCAAGTCATCCAGTGGGTCCGTAAGAAGAAGCAAAGGGAGCAGAAACAGGATATGGGTAGCCGCATTTTACTGACAATAACTCAAAATAATTAAAAAACTGCCACCGCATTTTTTCCAACCAGTCTTCGCCTAGGAAAAATTCCCCTTATGGGGCAATCTACGGTGGAGGCCTTTGTTCAATAATGAACGTGTATTTAAATCTATATTTTTAAATAATACTAACAATCTTTGTATTGTACGTTTAAAGACTCTACAACACTACAAGACTACATTCAAAATTAAGTTTATGTAAATTTCATATGAAAATTAAGTTCTAAAATTTATTTTTACCTTAACTTCTATCTCTGAAATAATATTTTAATATACCGCAAACAAAACCCTTAGGTCGATTGTACCAAAACTTGTAAAATATTGTGTATTCAATTTCAGATTTTGGAGAAATGCCTTGGTTTCCTCGCAAGATTTCTGATTTAGACCGAGCTCAAAATGTTCTCATGTATGGCTCGGAGTTAGATGCTGATCATCCAGGTTTTAAAGATCCCGTCTACCGTAAAAGGAGAGAACATTTCTCTGCAATAGCCAATAATTATAAATAGTAAGAATCAGTGTTTGATTTGAGTTCACTTTTTATGAATGAAGTTAATACTTACACATATTTTGAATTTGATATGTCACAAAGAAAAATATTATTTCACTCGTTGTTTAAAACAATTACACATTCAGAGTTTTAAGTTTTTTTTTGTTTCAGTGGCCAGCCTATTCCTAGAGTACAGTATACAGAAACTGAGATCAAAACTTGGTAAGATACTTTTCTCTCGTATTATTTTTGTTTCGTGCATTATTGAAAAAAAAATACACTATTATTTTGCAAACCTTACAGTTTACAGTTTACAGTACACAAGCGAAGTTTTCTTTAATTTATTGATATTTACTTTGACCATAAAAATTTCAAATTGATTTGTGTAAATTTTCTCTCTGAATAGTTTCCAAGAAAAAAGTTTATAGTCGAGTGAGAACTATTGAATAACTGCTGCTGATGATGATTGTTATGTGTTTTGTGGTTTCAGTCATGAAATTCGTACGATTCACATTAAAATCATTTGATTAAAACTATTCGTTGAGATTAAACAGAGTGTACAATTCTCCCACCATTCGGTACGTTTTATTATATAAGTGCCTCTTCGCGAATTATTTGCCATTCCGATTTTAAAAGTTATGTTATACCTAATAATAATTACTTCATATTTCTGTCTAATAGTTTTAACAACTATTCTTTCATCTCTTTGATGGTACCAAAATGGTAATACTAAATAGTAAACGTTGTCGGATTCGAGGTTTGAGCACAATCCTAAATACATCATACTGCTCGGTACACACAAACTTTCACTCATTTATATTATAATCAATCCAAGAAAAAAAAATAACGCGAAACGTGTATAGTAGGCATAAAATATAAGTGTTCTACCCATGTGTTAAATACGCATATCAAATATTGTATGTATTTAATGTAGTGTTCCGCTGTCATATAATGACTTTTTATTATTATAATTTGATTTTGTCTATTTGAGATTTGAGTGCCTGTTGTAATTTATTTATTTATTTAATCTTTATTATACACCTTATATACTACGGGATATAAAGGGTGGACTTAATGCCTTATGGCATTCTCTGCCAGTCAACCCTGGATGATTTGAGAAACTGTGGCAGGTGTAATCAATCACTTTATAAATAAACAATAAGGATATAAAACAAAATAAAATGCAAATGAATAGAATAGATATATAGTTAGTAAAATATACATACTTATATAAATAATATATATATATATATATATATATATATATATATATATATATATATATATATATATATATATATATATATATATATATATATATATATAACGGGTACTTGTATATTTATTGATCAGGTTTTACTGCATTCTGGAGCACTGACCTCTATATATTGACTGGCTATACACCGTGACACAATGAAGCGATTTGATTTCGCCATTTTGGCGATGACAGCAGAAGTGAACGTCTACGGAATTAATAATAAAATGAGACAGTGTAATAAAATATACTGATAAAAATTCTACACTCAGAGCTACCCGTAACGTCCATTTTATTTATGTGTATCATATTAATATATCAATTAATACAAAGACCTTAGACGCAAGCTTTATACCTCATATAAAACTAAGATCGATGCTGCGTTGATCTATCTACGTTTTTATTCGTAACTGCAGAGTTTGCTCCGGGTTTCAACATAGGGTATTTTGGTTCATTCATTCGCGATACTTAAATATTAAATTAGTGCTGGAAAATATTTAACTGGTATATATGAAATAAAAATAGAAACATAATTTCGCATATAATTTATTCGGTTCTAGATTTTTAGAAAATTTATTATAGAAAACAAATTAGCTGCTAAAATAACGCCTATTATAATTATTTACAGGTCTGTCTATAAACAGAATCAACTATATATTCTAATGTACGAAAATTTTAATTTGTTTGTTCGCGTATTATGCACGCCATCTCGTTCATCAGATTATGGTAAAACTTATTCAACTTATTGCTTGCACTTGCAACATATAGGCATAGTGTTATTGATTTACTCTAGGTGGTGCGCATATCATACTGTTACTATCTAGTAATTAGTTATTTGCAACTTCATTTTCGAAAATTAAATTAAAATATTCAAAACCGTAACAAAATTGTCACATGAAATTATCCTACAGTCCTACTACCCGTCGTATAGTGCCAAGAACGCTGGCTGCGTTTTTTCTCTGAATGAATATACTTAGCCTTTGAGCGAGAAAATCAGCCCTCTTATCACCATTTTTAAAAACTTCACCGCACATGAACCCCACGGACCGATATTCTCTACATCAAATGGCTCAAATATGTACTCACCTCTCAGATACACACATTTGGGCTACTTACTTAGTTCAGTAGCCTCTGAGGGCGCCCCTGCTTTAAACGGATTACACCTTTGATGAGAAGCTGCTAAAGTGTCTTTATACTCGTATGTGGTACCTCAGCTAAAGTTTTATCTCTCTCTCTCTCTCTCTCTCTCTCTCTCTCTCTCTATCTCTCTCAAGCATACAATTGGGTCTTCTGCCGTCGTCTCTACATACTCTACAAAGCTCCAAAACCAAGGAAACAATTATAGAGACACGAGCTCTTCAGATGACATCGTTCAAAGAACCGTGATGGGACAAATACCATATTATTATTACACAGTTATTTAATCATGTAATAAAAATATGGTATTAAGGGTTGATTTGTCCAAATACCATGTTACACCAGAGTAACTTACCTTCGAATAATTTTACTCTTTGGTCTTACTCTCAGATAAGTTCGTTTGCGTTTTTCCAAAACAAACAAGGAGTAGCCGATACTGGGTATTGTTACACAAGAGTTGAATCAATAACAATAGTAACATTTGGTAATTATCTGTTGTCGGTGACTTTAGTTGTTAACAGATATGAGTAGAAAATAACCTCGATAAATATTATAGAGAAGGAACTCGACAACATTATTGAATTTTATTGTTTATCAAAACTCTGTCATATAACCAAACATGTTGGTAATTACGATATTGAGATAAGTAACAAAATTTTAAGTACCTTTATCATAAAATAGTGTAATTTTTAAATATTAGCTGTAAATTCACCTACTTGTAGAATGTTTACCTACTTGTTTGAAGCGGGATGCTTTTCTTTTGGTAACGTGTTTAGCAAATTAACCATACTCCCATTATTACTAAAAATATTTCTCATTATATAGCTAAAATCGAACATATTTGATATAGGACTTAAACAACACATCAGGCTTTGGCATATTATGTCAATTTTAGGTCCCAGTACGAACAATGGCGGCGCTTCAATCGGCGCAAACATTTTGTAAGGTATAGCCAGTCCAGAGAACTTGTATAAATAGAGGTTAGTGATTCTGGAGTGGATTTTTTTGACTTACGTGAATCTAAATTGGTTAGTAGTAATAGTTAAGGAAATATTACAAATATTATACTTTATTTAATTCTCCTTCTTTTTCATTAAAGGTATATAATTTTGTTCCGTTTTTCCTAATCCAGTGGTACGTTATTAGAATAATCCAAAGGCTTGATAATTTTAAATAAAAGGCTTGATTGAAAGGAATCATAATGAAGTTTTTTGAACCACTTTTAGCAAATAAGCTTTTTTCAATTAAAAGTCTAAAATCAATTGAAATCGTCATTGAAAGTGTTACATTATTAGAAATATTTTGAAATAATTTCTATAACGGGCTCCGCCATAAGTGTGCCACCATTTTGTCAATACTTACATGAATTTTATTTTAAATTTCTGTTATAGGGGTATCGTGTTCCGAGAATTGCATAAACTGTACCAGAAACACGCATGTAATGAATATCTAGAAAATTGGCCACAACTTGTGAAATATTGCGGCTACCGAGAGGATAACTTGCCCCAGGTACTTGCAACTGGTAAATTTAGTTGCTATACTAGTTTAGACAATGTTTGCCACGTATGATAGGAATAGTTTCTAACACTAATAGCATTGAAAAGCTAATCCTACTTGGATTGACCTTGTAAAGACCGATTTCATATTAAGTTAACAATTCTCAAGCAACACTTCTGCTCTGACACTATAATATATAAAGTCCATAAATTTCATGTCGTGTTTTTCATTATTTCAAATACATGTCATATCTTAAATTATGTATTTTATACTAGTTCTTTCTAAAACAAATTAAATAAGTGTTTGTTAATTAGGGTCCAAAAAGTGTTATAACCTCAACGACATAAGAGTAATCATCGAACTAGGATTATAATAAATACTATTATTAATAAAAAAAACTGAGTGCCGTGAGGTGTGTGCGTAAGCAAACAAGTCGTCTTATTTCGTCCCATAGGTGTCGCAAGAGGTGACTATGAAAAATGCCGGTGTTTTAATCATCCCGTTTAATATATAAAAGTACCTGGTTGACCGAGCTTTGCTCGGTATTTTTTTTGGAAATCGTGTTTTTGGAAATTATATTTAGATACAAATTACATACTGATGAAATTGAATAATATTTTTCGATCTTACCGACATAATAGAAAAAACTGAACTGGTTGTACAAATAAGAAATCATGAGTACAATAGTTTAATTTAAATTTCCGTGTTTAAAAAAAATACTAGACTCGAAGTAATAGATTTTCTCACAAAAGAAGGGAACTTGAAAAAAAGTCGGACCTAAGACATCTGGACTCGAAACAGATTATTACGATTCCATGACCGCCAGGTATTCCATTTGAGCTATTATAACCTATACCACATTGTTAAAATTTACCTTCGTATTCTAATGATATTGTAGCATTTTTCATTGCCTGAAAACACGGATAATACGACATTTTCTAAAAAATTATCCTAGCTGGATCGATTTATTGTTCCCGAAACCCACAGGACACTAATTTGCATGAAAATTAGTGTCCTGTGGAGCCTTTTATGAGATTACGATAATATGTATATATATATAAATAATATGTAACGTAATTAACGCACACCCTCAGACACCCCAATTAGTATATTATGGTATAATCATAATGCATACACTGAATTTTCAGTTAAACATTTTTATGCACTGACTATTTATCAAATTAGTTATACTAATTCCGGAAGAATGTTGTGGTCACAGTACAAATCCACAAACGCAAAGAATTTAACGTGCTTGAAATAAAGTTCATTTTTCTTTATTTTCAATTGAATGACAGAAATAGTAATAATACAAATAAAACTGCACTCTTAAAAGTCTTATTGCCTTAAGTTACGGTCCATTTCAGTTTGTTTTGACTGTACAGATTTAGTGAGACTGTAATTTACGTAGTTTTAATTATTTTTGGGATAAAAAAATTACATATATTAAAAATGATAGGAATCGATTCCTTAAACGATTCTGAACAAACTAATTTCTCGCATTAATTATGTTACACATATATATGTGTGTATATATATATATATATATATATATATATATATATATATATATATATATATATATATATATATATATATATATATATATATATATATATATATATATTATAATAATTGCTCGTTCAAAGGTATAAGATATCCAGACTATCGATGGGAGTGGCTTCAAAGGTTTTGATACTATGATCTCCAATCCGTGGTCCTTATAAGTATGTATCCTTACAACAGGAGAGGTCAAATCGCACATCAGCACTTTACTAACCCACCTATAGAGCGTAATGAGTATTGTACAATATTCCAAGAAATGCTTCATTTTAGGCAGAACTGCAACAGCCTTCAAAGGTTCATTAATATATTCAGTCTACTGGGGCACATAGTCTAGATTCATTTTAGACACATTTTCATGTAGAGAAAAAACTAGAATATAAAAGAGCTTTTCATAACTAGGAGAGCAGATTAAAGTATTGCCATAAAAACTGTAAATCTTTATGATGTATTTACTTTTACCAACACTTTTAATTACTAATCTATCTAGTAATCTAGTAATCGCTTTCGAAGATAATCTATTGATCTATGAAATCCATTGAAGGAAATTCTGCCATATAAGTGTACAAATATCTTCGGGAAGTAGTACACTAGATTGCTCAATTCGTAAAAGCGTTAGAAATTTATTGTAAATAAAATATGGATATAAAGTATAAAATTATGATGAGGATATATTTATATGAGGAAACTCGTACAAAACTATTTTATATGACTGGAATGTTAACAAATGTGAGAATTATAACACGTTATGTAGAGTTCCCCTACACAAACACAAACACACACACGGCTCACTTGATGGTAAGTGATTACCACCGCCTATGAACAACTGTAACACCAGGGGAGTTGCTGGTGCGTTGCCGGGCTTTCAGAAAGCCGCAAGCTCTTTTTTTGTATACGATTTCATAAAGAGTCGTACGAGGAAGAAAACTGCTAGTAAAACGCACAGTGATAGACCGCCAAGCATCCAGATGTTGTAAATGGTACTGTAACTAATCGGCGGATTAGTTAATTCTTCATTTCAATTCCTTGAAATGTATCTAAGATGCTTTTTTTTTGCCTTATCTTACATGCTTTTATATACCACGACCACAAATTTATAGACGGGTACCTTTCTTTATTGTTATAATTTTTTACGTTAACTGAGCTGATAATTAAGCTAATAAATGGTATGTCGCCGTGGGAGTGAGATTTAAATGGTTTAATTTTTAATAGAGGACGAGTGCAGAAAGCTGAAATCTTTATAAAATATGTGTTATATATACATTAAATAAATTAACATAAACTAATAATTGTTTACGTTCGTAATGCCTATGTCAAGCACAAAACAGTGTTTGGTAACAGTCGTACAGAGTAGAAATTGTCACCAAAGAATTTTAAAATGTTGCTAAAAACTAACTATTAACAGATATAGAATGAATGAGCTATAAAATAGTGCCTGGAGCTAGTATATACACAGTAATCTACGGTCTGGAGTGTACGTTAAGGCAAAATAACGTTTATTTTACATTTGGTCTATTTGATATCTGTCTTTTGTAAATAAACGTGCAGTTGAAATTAAATATATAATATATAATGAAATAAATATATTATATAAAACTGATTAATCCAAAAAATAAACAAAATCTTAAATTTTTTCATACTGCTTTTACAGCTGGAAGATGTCAGTATATTCCTGAAACGCAAGACTGGCTTTCAGCTCCGTCCAGTAGCAGGCTATCTTTCTCCAAGGGATTTTCTTTCTGGTCTAGCTTTCCGCGTATTTCATTGCACGCAGTATATACGCCATTCATCAGATCCTTTTTATACACCGGAACCGTGAGTATTAATATTAATTTTACGAAATCCACTAATATTTTAGTATTCATTAGTGGGTATTTTGATATTTTAACAGTCTTATTCATAATGCAATTATTGCCTGTGGTAGGTTTACAGCTTTCAGTTACTTTAATGTTCGTTAACAAGATGTAATTTGAGAAATGTATCATATTGAGCATTTTTATTACTTTAATAGAGAGGCTTTTTAGTTTAGAGCGTCATAAAAGTATTTTAATTTCTTCTAATTATCGGCCCACATGCCACAAGATTCACATGTCTAGATATTTTACGTCCAGTATAAAGGAGATAGTTATACCACTGTCTATCTACTTAGAAGTCTTTATTCCTGAGATTTCCTATAGTCACCTTTTATGAAATTCCGTGAGTCGAGAAATAAATTCCCTCACGCCACCACTACACGGCTTGTCGGCACGGCGTAAATTTACATTACTGATTCAAGTAAAGGACTCCAGCTTATCTTCGAAATCTAATATTTCCTAATAATACAGTTTTACTTACGATTAATAGGTTCCTCATGTTTTTGCACAATAAAGAGAGACCTCCTTTAAATGTTAGTTATTTTCAAATTAAATATGATGCATCCCTGAAGTCCATTATTTATTGAATAAGCTAAGAAAGCTGTTGAATAATTTATAATTAATATGTTATTTACAGAGATTGCTGCCATGAACTTCTGGGGCATATGCCTTTGCTAGCTAATCCAAGTTTCGCCCAGTTCTCCCAAGAACTCGGTTTAGCTTCCCTTGGAGCATCCGAAGATGATATCGATAAATTAGCAACGGTAATAAACTACAAATCTTTATATTTTGGACGATAAATTCTTGACAAACTTTTTAATGTTATAGTACTTAAGGATTATTTGACTTCCAAAAATACATTGTTGTTTCTGCATTCAAAAGTTAATTTGATAACAGTTTTGTATTATTTAAAATGCTGTAAGATAAAATTTTACTATAAAGTTCTCTTTTTTACCACCGAGCAAAGCTCGGGCATGTAGGGCTCATTATTAGTCAGGCGTCTCATGAAATATTGACCTTAACAATCAATACGTAGAAAAAAATATTAAATCAATGTAATTTCCAAATTGATGTGTTGATTTTGTTTGATGTTGTCGTTTAATTTAAAAAGTTTTTTTTTTACCAAAAATTACTAACCATCTTACTAAGCAAGATTGCAAAAAATAAGTAATGCGTAAAGCGAGTTTTTACGTGGCGGAGCCATACAGCAGCTATATTAGTAGTATAGTTGTAGCACGAATGGGTTGGCTCGACCGGGTAAGGAAAACGCTCTCAAAGAATACCAGCGTCAAATAGCAGCTTAACGCTCCTGTGTTTCGTATGGTGTTGTAGAGAACCGGAGACCCTTTTTACTGGAAACGAGGCATTCCATCTTGATCCTCAGGGTTGACAACGCATCTGTATATTGATTCGTTATCGAATTTAGACGTAGATGTCTATGGGCCATAGCAACCATTTACCAGATGGACTGTGTGCTCGTTTGTCACCCTTCTCCTATAAAGAGAAGTTACATTAATATATACAGACGAAGCTGGGGCGCTTCGCTAGTCAATTATAAAACTGCTAATATTTAATATGAAGTTAAGTTAAAAAGTAATGGAAAGTTTTCATAGCGTATTAATAGGCTATAGGTCAATTTTTCAATCAACAGATATAATTTAACATAAAAAGTTAAAACTTACAGTTGTATTAATAAAGTAATTCAATTGTTTCACTTTTGTATTCAATCAGGTTTAAATTTATTTATAGATAACGTTTATTCGATGACTGAAAAATCGGTCCTAAGATAAATTGAAACTATTATCAAGACAACTTGCAATTTTTGGTAAATATGTGAATACCTTTATACTTGTGACAACAGCAGTGCCGGATTAACCACGTAGCAAAAGTCTCTTCATCGCCCAAGCATACTTTTTAAATCAAACTTATTAAGATGGTATATTTAATTTACTTGATGTCACATAAACGTGAAATGTTGTAAATGTCAATCGGTAATCGGTTAATACTGTAAACGCACAAGTTTTAACGCCCAACTCACCGAATGGCTCGATTCTCATACTACTGATCATAGGGAAAATCTTTTGTACACAACTGGTGACTTTGCCCACGCACATTCCGGGTGTGGAGGATCATACGCCTTTCCGTTAGTCCCTCTGCTGACCTCTCATCCAGACAGCTATCAGATCACCGTCGATACCCCTTTTTGCTGTTCGAATCATTTACTGAATCGGAGTACACTGTCCATCAATTGCTCATTGCAGGCACGATCTGTATGCTGTCGCTGTGTGTGAAACTATAATTCGGCGGATTAGGATGGTATGAGGGCGTTTTTCTTTGCATCCTACCCATGGGGGTGGATTGACTTCTCACTAGATGATCTAAAAAAAATAGTTGCTGAGTCTGTCGCCGATATTTTACTTCAGGGGACCCTGTTGATCCCGTCATCCATTGTGTCTACAGGCGGCAGAACCCAGTATTAGTTTGGACGCTTGGTCGCAGCAAAAGCAGGAGTCTTATGTGGCCTTGGCTTACTGGTAGCGGCCCATTCATCCCCCACTAGCGCACTCATAAAGAAGTACAACTTTGCCTCCAGGTCCTTCACAAGAGCTCGTCGCACAAAGAGCAATTGGGGAGAAACTAGTTAGCCTTCCTTCGAGAACTCGTGCGTTCCTATCCCTCGGCAAGGCTGCCCAAGGGAATTTGTGTAAATCATCATTACTCTCTGCAAAAGAAGGATGTCTGACTGGGTGATGACTGAAAGCCAATCTTTTGAGACCTCTTTTTGCGTCTAACTTGACTCTAGACGACGGGGGATTATACACCCGACCATCCCACGCTCCATGCCGGATGTGCTGTTTACACAGTGCTCGGTGCACATAGCACTTCTGTCCCTGGACGTCCACAAGTCGAGTGGGCCTAATAGAATCCCCCAAATTGTTGTGAAGACGTGTGCTCCAGAGTTGGCATTGGTTCTAATGCGTCTTTTCCGGTTCTCCAAATCTATAGGCGTTTCAGGCTCATGGAATACAGCCTTAGTGCACATGATGCCTAAAAAAGGTGAACGCTTGGACCCGTCCAACTACAGTGCTCTCGCTATCACCTCCTTGTTCTCCAAAGTAATGGAATCCATTAATAATTGTAAGCTAATGTGGTACCTTTAAGAGCATCAGCTGATTAGTGACCGTTACTACAGTTTCCGTAGAGGTCGCTCAGTTGATGATATTTTTGTCTCACCGATAACTGATGGGTGTGGGCAGTCAAGATCAAGGGAGAGGCCATGGTGGTTAGTTTTGACACAGCAAAGGCCTTCGATTGGGTGTGGCTCAAAGCACCTCTTTCAAGGTTTCCCTCTTATGGGATTCTCCAGATATTATGCACAAGGTCAGCTATATTACTGGTATAGTTGAAGCATGAATGGGTCGGTTCGACCGGGGTAGGACCACGCTCTCACAGAATACCAACGTAAAATAACAGCTCCATGTTGCTGTGTTTCGTATGGTGAATGTTGTGAACCGGTGACCCCTCTTACTGGAAACGACGCATTTCACTTAGTCCTCAGGGGTGACAACGCATTTGTATTTTGATTCTTAATCGAGGATAAATGTGGATGTATATGGGTCACAGAATCTACTTACCATCAGGTGGATTGTGTGCTCGTTTGATACGCATTTATTGTCTCATGACTATTATTAACTGCAGTTTTGATCCTCATTTTCGACATTGAAACGTATAAAAAATTCATTTGGGGAACACTATGGTCAAGAACGCCTGAATTATTTCCCTGATTTTTATTGCTACAGAAATTGATACGCAACGTATTATTTTTAAATTTGCCCACATGAAATCCATAAAAGTTACTTTAAAAAGTAATGAAAGAAACAGATAAATAAATATAAAATATATACAAAATTTAAGGACTCCGTTAATATACTTTATTAAAAGTACAAAATTTGACATATGTACTAAAAACAGTTATTTGTTATTATCGTCAGTTTTAAATTGTTAGTTTCTTATCAAAATCATTCTATATTCCCAGGACAATCTCACGTATGGCTTGCCTTTGTACTTGGCCAGAGTTTAACAAGGCCTATAGTAAACTACTATACTAAACACCAACAACAATTTAACCTATAGATCGCAAATGAACTTATTGAGTATTGAAATGTTTTTTACCACTTTGTACATAAAAATCTATATCAAATCAAGGGTACCTCGATATAATTTGCTACGGGCAACGCGTCTGCTTAATCCGGCACTGGACAACAGCATAGTAATTTTGCTTGTGCAATGTCTCTTCTTTTTACAGATTTCTTTATCTCTCATTCTTTATTGAAAACCATAGAACTTTACGACATGATTGCAATGTATAGCCTATGTATGTACTTATGTACCTAAATATGTATATTTTATATTATGCATATTTAGTTATGTATTTCCGCGAGCAATTTAGAGCAAGAAAGCGTCCACCGCGCTGCCCCAATGCGCATTGGCTGACTTCACATGTCTGAAATATTTTTTCCTTATTTGTCAAAGAAGCAGGTTTCTTCACGATGTTTTCATTCACCACTGAGCAGGTGATAAATCAGTACTTATAAATGCAATTAATAATTTCATTGGTGCCGGCGAGGATCGAACATGGGTTGCTCGCGTACAATGAAATTTACAGCGAGTGCTTTACCACTAAGCTACCACGGTTTATTCACTATTTACCTTCCTCTAATAATATTTTAACCAAGTCCTGCAAATATATATATAATATGCAAGAAACTATGCCAAACATACAAACTTCTATCCAAGGTTAATACATTTCAATCTTGAACATTGAGAAATAACTGGTGAAGTGTAAACTGTTTTTGATGAACGTACGTGTTGTTTATACGATCTATCAAAACGATCAAGTACAGCTATTAAAATATTGATTTATATCCGAATGTGAATACGGTCAGCCTTTACTTTAAAGTAATATCGTTTATAATATATGTATGTGTTCATTTTAAAAAAAATATTGGAAGAACAAAATAAAAAACTACATAAGCTGCTATGTAAATACTTACGTTTTAGTGTTTTATTTACATAATACTATTTATAAAACACGATTGTTAATTAATAAATTTAATCAAAATTTATTTGCATCAAGGAAAAGGTTGTTAAAGATGATTTTTTTATTTAAAATTAACGTTACAGTCTATATACGTCCCACTGCTGGGCACAGGCCTCCTCGTGTTGACAAACTTCACATGTCTTCGGAATATATTCTTTTCTTATTTCTCAGACATGCAGGTTTCCTCACAATGTTTTCCTTCTCCGCCAAGCATGTGGTAAATCAGCACTTAAAATTGCAATACGTATTTTATCGCGTTTAATATAATTATTTTTAATTACTGACGTTTCGGGTGCTTTACAACACCCATGGTCACGGAGGGGTATGGAGTGTAGAAGTTTCATAGGTTAGGACTGAGATGTTTGACGTCCCAATGTAATTGTTAACCAATACTTACGCGAACATTACACATTGAATAAAACTATTTATATGTTCCGTTTGACGTTTCGAGGACGACCGAGATATTTCTTTTTCTTTTTTAAGCGACAGTAGCCTAATGGCAGGGCGCGGACCATGAACTCAAAAAGGTCGTGGGTTCGAATCCTCTATTCCACTACTGGCGTGTACCACTCGTAACACAAGTAATTTAAGCTTACCACGAGTGGTTAAGGGGAATATTAGTAATGTTTATAGCAATGTTAATATTCCTTTTTAAGCAAAAAAAGACTGAGATATTTGACGTCCCAATGTCATAGTTTCCGTCTTCCTACAGTTTTTGAATATTTATTTTTAATCCGATCTAAGCTGAATAATCTTACAGCATCTTGAAGTCTTGCAGGGGCATACTTGAGTTTGAATTTATTTTGTTAATTATAGGATATCAAGCAGATGGCAGCACCCATCCATCTTCTCTATTGAAATTAGGATGTTTTTTTTAATTTCAATAGCCTCGCGTATTATCCATGGTAAGAATTCGTATTCATTTGCGAGGATTTGTGATCTACCAAATTAGATGTAATGGTGGAGACGATCTTGAATATGTTTACGGACTGCAAACTTCCCTGAGCGTTGGTGCTTCACGTCAGGTATAGGTTCTTTCACGCGGGTTTTTATGGATCTTTTTGTTTGTCATACGTAACAGAAATCACATTCACAATCTAGCTTGTTCACTAATCTCCTTTGGCGGCTTGTAGTATGTTTTAATAAAAGCTTGCTTCAAGATGTAGCCAACCTTGTCTATGATTTCTCTGACATATGGTACAGCAGGCATACGCTCGACTGTAGCCGGCTTCACTCAGTCACTGTGACGTAGGAGCGGGACCCGAAGCTTGTTGTCTTGTAATACTCGCTTGATGTACCGAAGCGTGGCGATAAGATGTTTTCTGTCACTGATCCCATATGCTCTCTGTAACAAAGATTTTCACACGGTAGCTAACTGTGATAGATGAAGGTGAGATCCAACATTTAAATATCGGTTGGTTTGGGTCTTTTTCATATACACAGTGTGACCAATAGTGGTATTAGGATTTCGGATGACTAAAACATCTAGGAAAACTTAAGAATTATCACATACGCGAACAATAAACAACGCAATGTCTATAATCTATAAAAACATATACTGGACAAACCGACAGTAAAAGTACTATCGAAAGGCATGAATTTCGCATTGATACTGCGAAGAATTCCGTACGAAGAAATAATCTGCAGTGTTAAGGATTGTCTGTTTAGTAATATATCACTAAAGAGGATTTAGAGGCCATACGTCAAGATATTTCGTATTTGGAACATCGTATTTTAGTGTCGAAATCAAACGTTCCTAAACACAAATTTAAAGCGTAGAATAACTTAAGGAATAAACCAAAATTCAGGATTATCTGCGCAAATAAAGGAAATGTTACGTTAATAATAGATATGTCAGAGTGTAATTTTAAAATACAATAACTTTTAATCGGACGTAAGTACATACAAATAGGTCAAAGCAGACCGTAGAACCAATTTATTCTGTACTACAACTAATAGGCTTAAACAAACTAGCGATTTAATGAAGAAATACTCAAAAAATGAAATCTCGATGTTAATTCGATAATACCATCATGTGTCAAACCATCGAGATTGTATGGGTTACCGAACATACACAAACCAAACGCCACTACTTCCCATTGTGAGCCAGGTTCACTTACCAACCTATAAGTTGGCTCAACGCTTGGCAAAATACTATCACCGCTATTTTGTTTGTGAGATAAAAAACCTATATCTCGCTAGCAATGGAACTATGGACCGTTTTGGTATTCAGTCACTATTTACATGCCTACCTATTAAAGACTGTATCTCAATTGTAACTAGGAAGCTAAAAGAGAACAACATGTTTAAGGAATATGAAATACCACTCGAACACTGCCTCACATCTGGTTATCTATTGTGGGAGGAGGGTTCTACAAGCAAGTAGACAGTGTGACGATAGGCTCACCTATATTTTTTTCATATTTATGGAGGACTTTGAGGAGAAAGCCCTTCTTACTGCTCCTTTAAATCCAAGATTATACAAGCAGTACGTAGATGACACTTTCACAATTTTACCACCCGATGAATTAACTGCTTTTTAGACCACCATAACTCCATAAACTCTTAAATATAATTTACAATGGTAATACCAGTCATTAAGCGTAATATCCTTCTACAAGATGCTGGAGCGTACAAGCTAGATTGTGAATGTGGTCTCTCTTACATATTACAAACAAAAATACCTATAAAAACTCGCGTGAAAGAACATATAGCTGACGTAAAGCACTGACGCTCCGGGAAGTCTGCAGTCTGTGAACATGTTCAAGATCATCTCCACCATTACATCAGATTTGGTAGACCACAAATCTTCGTAAAAGTACACCAATTCCTATCAAGGATGATACGCGAGACTATTGAAATTAAAAAAGAAACATCTTAATTTCAATATAGGAGATGGATGGGTACCGCCATCTGCTTGGGGTCCAATACCACTGCAAGACTTCAAGATACTGTAAGCTTATTCTGCGTAGATCGGATCAAAAATTAATATTCAAAAACTGAAAGTAGCCTGGGTAACTATTGGACGTCAAACATTGGGTCGTCAAACATCTCAGTCGTCCACGAAACGTCGGGAATTAAAAATAAGTTAATTAAAGGCGATTTTATTCAATGTGTAGTGTTCGCGTAAATATAAGAAATCATTATGCAATTAAAATTTTCATTGGCGCCGGCGGTGATCGAACCTACGTTGCTCGCGTACTGTTAACTTTATAATATCCTTTTATTTATTTGTTATTTTTATTGAAATAAAATCTACAACTTGTACATTTACAAATTGTTAGCGACGACAAAGTGAATTCGAACATTTAATATTAATTATTTATTATCAGTGAATTAAAAACTAAGTGTTAGCATTTAATCATAATTATTTCTTATCAGTGATTTAAAATTAGGTGATGGTATTAATCTTAACTGTTTCCTATTTATAAAATAAAGCTAAGTGTAAAGACTGATTAGTGCTGAAAAAAACAGGAAAGTAAATTAAACACTTCTATTTTTATCTTAAAGTGACTTATATGAATCTATTTAATATTATTTAGGTCTGATTAGAACATTAGACGCAAGTATAAGCTTATTTTCTAGTAAGATTTCTTTTATCATAACTTTAAGAGCTATTTAACATATAAGTGATTAATATAATTCTTTTTCCTTTAAAGTACTTCAAAAGAAACATTAATATGTCAATTAATCGCTGTATAATGTTATTTCATTATGAGAAAGATTTAAATTTCATGAAAAAATATTGTATAGATTCTTAAGCATAATTCCTGAAAAAGTGTTGTACATTCCTACCTCTTGGCGGCGCCACTTGTATGTTCGGCAAAAAATATAGTCCTACTCCGGAGCTAAACCGTGAGGCGACCGCGAAACTATTTTTATTTTTTATGAATGTAAAATAAAGGTTTATTGAATGATTTATGTTTAGAATAATAGAAATAAGTTGTATCTATCGTTAGGAATAAATATAAATATTGTAAGGAATGTTTTACCACGTTTATTAAGGAAATTGTGAATCTCTCTTAGAAAAGGTTACTCTGCGCTCTGATTGGTCAATAGATTCACTAATGCCGTATGCGATTTTTTCTTAAATATGATTGGTTACAGCCGCTTATAAAAAAGGGGCGTTTTTCGTGGTAAATTATTCCAAATCCGGCAATGTAATAATAAGGAATCAAGAAATAAAACAAGAAGAAACTCTCAAGAAGTGTTATTTATTGCTCATCTAACTGCTACTGTATGCTCTCCAGTTAACATCCCGCCAGCAAACCCGCTCTATTTATCAACGCTCCCTTATACGAGCATTTACATTGGTCCTTCGAGAAGCCGGATCGGGTTTAAGGAAAACTAGGAAGATGCCTTCAAATACAAGATCAAAATCAGTGCAGTCGAAGACTACGAGTGAAAGCAACGCCACTACGGGTACCAGTACGACGGATTGGAGCATGAATACGCCGAGTGATTCTACAAACACGACGGCTACCAACATGTCAACTTCAGATCGATCGACGCTTACAAGAGCATCGCCCAGCAGCGTACACAGACAACCCGTACTTCTTAACAAAAACATTGCCGGAAAAGAATCAACACCAGGGGATGTAACCCATACCACCCCCCCGACACGCACCGTCGAAGCGTCAGTTCCTCACCAAGAAGGAAGTCATCCAACGCCGCAGATTCAAGAAAGAAGTGTCGCAATGAAGACTCTGCAGCAGCCTCACCCTAAGAAGACGACCCGCGATCCAGACACGCTTTCCGTTCGCTCGTCGCATAGGAAGAGAGCAGAAGCGCAAGCAAAGATGACAATGGCATTAAGGGAACTAGAATTGGCAGAAGCGCGGTCAAAAGTTGCTCAAGCGGAATTAGAACTTCTCACCGCGGAATCAGAAGATGAAGATGGTGCCGGAGAAGAGCTGTTCGAGCGAACTCGAGAAGTCGAACGCTGGTTCATCCAGACCGGAGACATGCCTAATAAGAACCACAAACCAATAGAGGCAGAAGAAAAGAAAAGTGACATCCAAGAACTAGCTTCAGTCATACTAAAGCTATCAGAAAAATCACGTGACACCGTTTCACCGAAGCACCTAGAACTACCTCACTTCAACGGGGCCTGCGAAGAATGGTTAGCCTTCAAAAGATCATACGAGGATACGGCTGCTTCTTTCAGTAGCAATCAAAACCTAGCACGCCTCAGAATAGCGATCCAAGGAAAAGCTAGAGAAGCCGTCCAAAGCCTGCTATTCACCGCCGAAGACCCACGCGAGGTGATCAAGGGACTAGAAGCAAGATTCGGAAGACCTGGAGCACTAGCATTAGCAGAACTAGAAAAAATGAAGAACCTCCCAAGAGTCGGCGAAAACCCGAGCGACATATGCATATTTGCAAGCAAAGTAAAGAACGCAGTCGAAACAATCAAAGCCCTGAAGAAACCACAGTATCTCAGTTCACCTGAAACGCTAAGAGTTATAGTAGACAAGATGCCGACGTCAATGAAGTTCCGTTGGTTCGCCTACCACAGAAGCAGAAGAGACGAGGAAATTCAGGAGCTATTACTTATCGAAGCGTTCCTAGAAACAGAAGCCGACATGTGCGGAGACTTCGCCCCGCCCGAAGCGCCCTCAGAACAAAGAAGAGGAGTAAGAAAACCCGTTCATTTGGTTCAAGAAGCGTCAAAAGAGAAATATAAGAAGTCGTGTCCGTTCTGTGGGGAAGAACACTTCGCATTAGAATGTAAAAGGTTCAAAGAAGCCAACCTGAATGAAAAATGGGATATGACCAAGAAGGCAAAAATATGCTTCAAGTGCCTTCGATTCAGACACTCAAGAATCAACTGTAAAGCACCAGTCTGCAAGCTGTGTAAAAGATGGCATCATACCATCTTACATTCTGACAAACCACCGGCGTCGATAGAAAAAGAAGCAAAAGACACCAATAGCATCTCAGAAGAAAAGGTCGCCTCAATCCATAACGCCAAAGGAGAAGAAAAGGCCTACCTAAAGATGATCCCCGTGAACCTCTATGGCCCAAAAGGACAAGTTCGCGTATTAGCACTACTAGACGAAGGGTCAACGGTCACACTCTTAGACGCATTAATTGCTGAAAAAATCGGAGTCGAAGGAAAGAAAGAAAAACTCACGATCGAAACCGTTGGCGGAAAGGTGTTAAGAAAAGGTAGTTCACAGAAGATCGAGTTCAAAATAAAAGGGGCTCATAGAAAAGAAAAGAGAACTATCGTAGCAAGAACCATCGACGACCTGAAGCTGTCTGAACAATGCATAAACAAGGACACCGTGAGAAACTGTGAGCACCTGAAGGCAATTGAAAATCAACTCCTCTACGTCTCCGAGAGGCCCAAGCTACTGATAGGCCAAGACAATTGGGGACTGATAGTGACAAGAAAGCTGAAGAAGGGCAAACCATCAGATCCTGTAGCTTCCCTCACGAACTTAGGGTGGGTGTTACACGGATGTGAAACAGGAACAACTGCCACAGTACACTTCACTCATTATGGCAGAGCGACCACTGGCAAGGAAGACATAGAAGACCTCGTCCGAGAACACTTCCAATTAGAGTCTCTAGGGATCCAAAATCGTTCACCATCTAACGACAGCGACAGAAGAGCACTAGAAACCCTCGAGAAAACTACCAAGAAACTGCCAAGCGGTCAATATGAAACGGGACTCCTGTGGAAAAAAGAAGATGAACACCTGCCCAACAACTACAATCAAGCTGTTCGACGCCTGGTTAGCATCGAGAAAAAATTGGATCGTGATCAAGAAGCAAGAAAGCACTACGAGGAGCAGATTCTGAGTCTAATCGAAAAAGGATACGCAGAGAAGGCTCCAGAAAACTCTAACGAAGGAAGGACATTCTACCTACCCCACTTCGCTGTTGTACACCCAGTCAAGAAGAAGCTAAGAATAGTGTTCGACGCAGCTGCCAAATATGAAGGAAAGAGCCTCAACGACGCCTTGCTCTCGGGCCCGGACTTGCTACAATCGTTATTCGGAGTACTGCTGCGTTTCAGAGAGGGACCAGTAGCCGTCATGGCAGACATACAAGACATGTTTCTTCGAGTAAAAGTCAGAGAAGACGACCGAGACAGTCTCAGGTTCCTGTGGCGCGGAAACCGAAGAACCGGCAAGCCTGAAGAGTATAGAATGTCTTCAATCATCTTCGGGGCAGCGTCATCACCTGCAACAGCCATATACGTAATGAACAAGAATGCAGAGGAATTTAAGAACACTCTTCCTGAAGCAGTGAAAGCAATTAAGAGAAACCACTACATGGACGACTATCTGCAGAGCTTCGCATCTACAACCGAAGCAAAGAAAATATCCAAAGAAGTGAAAGACATTCACGCAAGAGCAAACTTTCATCTGAAGGGATGGGCCAGCAACAACTCGGGGGTAATATCAGAGGTAGAAGACGCAAACAAAGAAAACTCCTTACAACTGACCAAGGAAGAGAAGACTCTGGGACTAAGATGGCTGGTGAAAGAAGATACATTAGCCTTCAACGTCGGGCTACGCAACACGCCGGAGGACCTGCAAGACGGCAGAAGGACTCCAACAAAAAGAGAAGTCACAAGCGCAGTAATGTCCACCTTCGATCCAATGGGTTTTGCTACACCAGTTCTAATACAAGGAAAGAAACTAATCCAAGACATCTGGCGAAAGAAAATAGACTGGGATGAACCAATCAACGAACATCAAAAGGAAGTCTGGATGAAATACCTGGAAGAAGTGTCAACATTAACGAGGCTGAAGATCCCGAGGTGCGTCTCACCCAAAGGCAGAAAAGGACAGCTACACACATTCTCCGATGCGAGTGAAGAAGCCTATGCAGCAGTAGTCTACTGGAGAATAGTCGAGCCCGGAGGAAAGGTCCATGTCTCCATGATCGCCGGCAAAGCAAGGGTAACGCCAACGAAACCTGTGTCAATTCCGAGGCTGGAGCTACAAGCGGCTTTACTCGGAAGCAGACTAGCCGCCACAATCGAAGAGGAATCAGAGCTCGACATAACGAGAAAGGTTTACTGGACCGACTCCAGCACAGTGCTGCAATGGATAAAGTCAGAACCAAGGAAGTTCAAAACATTTGTGGCCAACCGACTCGCCGAGATCGAAGAAAGGTCCAAGCCAGAAGACTGGAGATGGGTGCCAACCAAGGAAAATCCAGCGGACGACGCCACGAGGGGAACCCCAACCGAATTCGACCACAACGCCAGATGGTTCAAAGGCCCGTCATTTCTCCGTCGACCGGAAGAAGAATGGCCATTTCACGACTTCAAGCCAGAAATTGTTATGCCAGAAGAAAAAAGCAAGCAAAAGGTATTGGCAACGATGGCAGCAGAAGACACCCTATTAAACCTAGAAAGGTTCTCGAGCTGGGAGCGACTGCTGCGCACTACAGCCAGAGTGATCGCCTTTACACACCTACTAAAGAAGAGCCGTAAAGCGACCACCACCGCCGCACGCCAGAAGGATGAGCCTTGGAAACCACAAAAAATCCAGAAGAAAGAAGCACAAACCTCAATCCCGTCGACCAGCGGAAGTAAAAATAAGCGCCTATACTCACCCATAGAAGCAGAACACCTAAAAAGGGCCGAAGAGATATTAATAAAAATAAGCCAGAGCGATAGTTTTGCATCAGACATAAGAAAACTGAAGTCAGAAAAGCCATTAGAAAATTCGAGTCGACTTAAGAAAATCGACGTTTACATTGGAGACGACGGAATAATTAAATTAAGGAGCAGAACAATGAAATTTCACGACCGAAACGGAAGAATAATGAATCCTATCATTTTAGACGGAAAACAAAAAATAACTCGTCTAATAATACAACACTATCACAGGAAATTCCTTCACGGAAACACCGCTACAGTAATGAACGAAATTCGTCAAAGGTTCTGGATCTTGGGTTTAAGAGCAACTCTAAAAGCGGTCGCACACAGCTGTCAATGGTGCAAGACAAAGAAGAGTTCACCAGAGATACCACCAACGGGAGATCTGCCGAGTGAAAGATTGCAGCATCATCAATTTCCGTTCTCCTGCACAGCCGTAGACTACTTCGGGCCGATGCAAGTCACCATCGGAAGAAGAAACGAGAAGCGCTGGGGAGCCTTATTTACCTGCCTCACGACTAGAGCAGTACATTTAGAACTGGTACCTTCTCTCAGCGCCAGCTCAATGATCATGGCACTCCGTCGAATGGCAGCCAGAAGAGGAACTCCGAAAACCGTATATAGCGACAACGGAACTAATTTCGTCGGAGCAAAAAGGGAATTAGAGGAGGCCGCACAGGAAAAGGGCATCCAGTGGAAGTTCATCCCCCCGGGAGCTCCGAACATGGGAGGCGCCTGGGAGCGGCTCGTACGAACAGTCAAGACGGCGCTAGCAGTAGTCCTCAACGAGAAGAGCCCGCCCGAGGAAGTACTCCATACGCTAATGACTGAGGTTGAACACATCATCAACTCGAGACCTCTCACCCCGATCAGCATGGACCCAGGAGACGAGGAGAGCCTAACACCGAACCACTTTCTGCTGGAAAGATCATGCGGAGCTATGGCGCCGGGAGAGTTCAGCGACACGGAGCTCATCGGAAAGGCAAGCTGGAGAACCACCCAGAGACTCGCAAACCACTTCTGGAAAAGGTGGATTAAAGAATACTTACCTCTCCTGATGCCAAGGAAACTCGAGGGGAAAGAAACCAGAGACCCAAGGGAAGGAGACATCGTGCTAATAGTGGACGCCACATTACCGCGAAACTCATGGCCTCGCGGTGAAATCGTCAAAACCTATCCCGGACCAGACGGAAGAACCAGGGTGCTGGACGTGCGGACATCAGGCGGAATACTTCGCCGTCCAACTCGACGTGTCATCGTGCTGGTGCCAGCGGAGTTGTCGCCTCCAGAGGATGCAGTGCTACGCACCGTGGGGGAGAATGTTAGCGACGACAAAGTGAATTCGAACATTTAATATTAATTATTTATTATCAGTGAATTAAAAACTAAGTGTTAGCATTTAATCATAATTATTTCTTATCAGTGATTTAAAATTAGGTGATGGTATTAATCTTAACTGTTTCCTATTTATAAAATAAAGCTAAGTGTAAAGACTGATTAGTGCTGAAAAAAACAGGAAAGTAAATTAAACACTTCTATTTTTATCTTAAAGTGACTTATATGAATCTATTTAATATTATTTAGGTCTGATTAGAACATTAGACGCAAGTATAAGCTTATTTTCTAGTAAGATTTCTTTTATCATAACTTTAAGAGCTATTTAACATATAAGTGATTAATATAATTCTTTTTCCTTTAAAGTACTTCAAAAGAAACATTAATATGTCAATTAATCGCTGTATAATGTTATTTCATTATGAGAAAGATTTAAATTTCATGAAAAAATATTGTATAGATTCTTAAGCATAATTCCTGAAAAAGTGTTGTACATTCCTACCTCTTGGCGGCGCCACTTGTATGTTCGGCAAAAAATATAGTCCTACTCCGGAGCTAAACCGTGAGGCGACCGCGAAACTATTTTTATTTTTTATGAATGTAAAATAAAGGTTTATTGAATGATTTATGTTTAGAATAATAGAAATAAGTTGTATCTATCGTTAGGAATAAATATAAATATTGTAAGGAATGTTTTACCACGTTTATTAAGGAAATTGTGAATCTCTCTTAGAAAAGGTTACTCTGCGCTCTGATTGGTCAATAGATTCACTAATGCCGTATGCGATTTTTTCTTAAATATGATTGGTTACAGCCGCTTATAAAAAAGGGGCGTTTTTCGTGGTAAATTATTCCAAATCCGGCAATGTAATAATAAGGAATCAAGAAATAAAACAAGAAGAAACTCTCAAGAAGTGTTATTTATTGCTCATCTAACTGCTACTGTATGCTCTCCAGTTAACATCCCGCCAGCAAACCCGCTCTATTTATCAACGCTCCCTTATACGAGCATTTACACAAATACATATAAGTATGTTTCGCATATGTTTTGTGAAATTTTGCCCTTTACAGGTTTAAATATTTTTTGTCTTAGGCAATGTTTACACATATTTTACACTGTAAGATTCCCTTATACCGTACCGTATAACGTATATTGGGTATTAGTGAAATGAAAGTGGAAGCAAGTACGTGCGTGCGTGCGTGCATGCGTGTGTGCGAGAGTGTATGAGAGTAACCGTGCACGTGTGCGTTTAACCCCATTTTTTGCACACATTTGACATTCGCAGGCTAGTAAATACATATTCTTGCACGGCCCTGCTTGATAACTACACATATTTCATTTAATAAGACATAATTGTGAAATGGATTATAAAGTATAGTAATGTCCTCCAGATCAAGTTTAGGTCACGGCAGTCAGTACGTATACTTGGCATATGCACTGGAGAGGATTATAGTGCCCAAGTGTATGATCAACTACAAGTACACTATCTATTCCCCCTTGGGTCGTGTCGGATAATCGTTAGAGCAGAAAGAAGAGCAGACGCAGGACCAACAGTATTACGTCCTTTCTGAGACACAGAGGTGAATCACCGTGGAATTCCCGACTCCGGGCTGCTAATGAGGATTACTTGAGAGAAAAAATCCAATGACTGATCTTGGGATTCGAAATCAGGACCACGTCAGCAGTCTCGTTTACTATCAACGGGGCATATACTTTAAAGTTTCAATTTACTTAAATCAATAATTTTGTCATATTTCAGTTGTATTTCTTCACTGTGGAATTCGGGCTATGTCGTCAACCAGACGGTAGTTTTCGTGTTTACGGTGCTGGCTTGCTATCATCTGTGGCTGAATTGCAACATGCTCTTGCAAGTCCTGAAAAAATTAAGCGCTTTGACCCCGATGTTACCGTAAATGAGGAGTGTATAATCACATCATACCAGAATGCCTATTATTATACCGATTCATTTGAGGAAGCTAAGGAGAAAATGAGGTAAATGAGGTGCTTCTAATAAGATGTGATAATTTTTTTCTTTTCTTTTCTTTTAAGAAACGTTACCCCTACACTAGGATTTTCTCCTGTATCGTGGAGGCAATTAACAGACATAAATTGCACAATGACAAACATCCAGACACGAAACAATTATTTGTAGGCCATACAAATACTTGTTCCGTGCGGGATTCGAACCCGCGACCCCCAGCGCCGCTACTCATTGCTAGGCCACTGCGCCATGGACATACATAAGTAAGGAAATTTTAATCAATGTATGAATGAGGCGTGTGTCGCGTTAAATTAATCAAGTATCGAATATTCTTAAATCTCATCAATCTCAAATTAAAATAAAAACCTAAAGTAATTACTGATTTCAATTTTTAACATTCAATAATCATATGGTTTTCTCTATATGTATTTACTTATTCATTTTGTTATAACTTTGTTTATTTATTATGCCATAGTGATTATATATATAAAAAATGGTGTGTCATTCGGTGTCTATTGTAAGTACTTTTTAATGAAACATTTTTTTATTTAAATTATTCACTTCGTTTTAAAATTCATTGTGCAATTCAGCGTCGAATGAAATTGGTCTGGAGATGTCATGATTGCATCTCTAGATAACCTAGTTTACGAAAGTGCAATCTTATGTTGGTGAATGGGCATTGGCACACATATTGGTGATATCGGACTCTGTGGACCTTAAAATGTGGAGCAATGTAGAAACTTTACACAAAATATTACAATATATGTTTCATATACATATAATAATCTAATATATAAAAATTTATATTTGTGTGTTCCTATTTTATGCGCTGACATACCGTTTATTACATTTCGGTAGAACTGTGTTAACTCGGCTTACACTTCCGCCAAGGTTATAGGCATAGTTAGACCCGGTAGGTGGCGGTGTTGCAGAATCCAGATATCGACAGATCAGACATAAAATATTACATATTGATATAATTTATTCTTAGACTACAACTAATTACATTAAAATAATCAAACCAATATTTTCAGAGCCTTTGCTGATAGCATACAGCGTCCTTTTGGAGTTCGTTACAATCCCTACACTCAAAGCGTTGAAATTCTTAGCAACGCTCAGAAAATAACGGCGTTGGTGCGCGAGTTACGTGGGGATATTTGCATCGTTTCCTCAGCCATCAAGAAGATTTCTGCACAAGATTCGACACTTGATGTAGAAACGATTGCAAATATGCTGCATACGGGACTGCAGGTATACTTTGACTACTTTCTTGACTTGACCACAGATACTAGTGTAAACTGAATGTATCAAATTTACAAAATGTTCTGTTTTTTTTTTGATAGAAAATCGGTAGTATTAATTTTATTTCATTATTTTCATTTTATGGTTTTATTAATCATTGTCATCATTGCAGCCTGTCAAGTTTCATTGCTAAACAAAGTCCCCTCATAGATTGTTTTGGTAGGGGGGATATTAACCACAGTTATTACGCGGCTATGTACGTACAGTTACTTTCATTCAATGAAAAGTTGTGATTCCAACTGAAGGTAATGAAAAAAAAACATTATTGGCATAGCACTGAAAACTATGTTTCTATAATGAAGAAATAACAAATTTGTAAATCACTCCTTATAGTAGTTTTCGTAAATTTTCTTGCATTGACATTTCTTTAATTTATGCGATAGGTGCAGTAGTTTATTGATGATCGATACTTAACCTTTTTAACGTTTAATTCGACCAAGTTAGAAGAATAAAAATTTTACTGTAAAATTTATGTTGGACTAGCTGACCCGGCGAACTTTGTTCCGCCTTAATGGCAATAAATAAGCAGTTTGTGTTCTTTTTATTGGAAAAAAATACAAAAAAAATAAATACCTACATTAATCATTCATTATTATTTCTGTATTTTAGTACATAGGTTGCTCTTCACTTAAGTACCTTGTGATACACGACATTTTTTGTTTTATTATCAGGCGCAAAAACAAACAACGCAGATGGTCTTCCGACCCGTGAACATGTCGCGTATAATTGACCATGGGAAAAACATGAATGTTCTAGATTTAAACCACAAACTTTTAAGGATTGGCCTTGTGATTTGTTGATGGTCATGACAAATGCAAGACGTATCGGAAATTGAAGTCTTTTAAATTCAAACGGCATATCGGTTGGGATCATCGGGATCCTCGGAATAAGAACTTCCTCACCTTTGAATTTTCCTATCATTATCGTAGCGTAAATTACGTTGTTCATCAATTTTCTAACCACCAAACGCGTACCGTTGCACGGTTTTGGTTGGTTTATGTTTCGAAGCATGATTACTACGGAGCCAACCTTTAGGCGTAAATTGTGCGGTGGTAAGCCAGGCACGTCCAAAGAGTTTAAAAATTCAATTGGATAGTTGGTGGCTTCATCTTCATTTGTGACGCAGTCAATAGATTTGAATGAATGCATTGTTCCAATGATCTTATTTTGAATTATGTAGTTCAGATCATCTACATCTTTATTCTTAGCCGCTAAAATTGCTCGCTCACTCAACCATTCATTATTTTTGTAGTTAGAAATAATGTTTGAAAATACATTGTTGATAAGTTCGTCTTTTGATGAGACAAAATTACAGAAATTATTTGGAAATGATATTAATCCGCTCGATTCATCGACAGATACTTGACCATTACCGATAGTTAGCACTTGCTCCGAGAAATCTTCAGCAGATGTATCATTAAGCAATGTAACTCTCATGTTTGTTGTCAGCTGCAGTTTCTTCACATAGCGCCATAGATTTGACGACTTGAGGGAAGCGTTTATTTCGTCGGCAGCCGTAGATCTTGGAATTACTGGCAGTATTTGGCGGAAATCGCCAGACATTAAAATCATTGCTCCTCCAAAACATCTCGAGTCATTGCGTAAATCTTTTAATGTTCGGTTAAGTGCTTCTAATGCACGTTTATGCGCCATTGTGCATTCATCCCCGATGATGATTTTCGATGCCGCTAAAACTTTGGCCATTGCTGAGTGTTTTGCAATATTACACGTTGGTTCTTCAATAGTTTGAAGATTTAACGGTAATTTTAATGCTGAATGAGCCGTACGGCTTCCTTCTAACAATGTGGCTGCTATTCCAGAAGAAGCAACTGCAACCGCTATGTTGGATCTCGCCCGAACAGTTGCTAAAACTAATGACATGAGGAATGTCTTGCCAGTTCCACCAGGGGCATCTAGGAAATATAAACCACCATTTTCATCATCGATTGCCTTCATTAAAGTATCCTAAACTTCCTTTTGTTGGTAATTCAACAGGGGTACATTCGTTTGAACTATATTCAACTTAACTAACTACTAAATCTAATTCCTGGTGATCATATTCACGTTCCCGTTCCAATTCTCGATTAAATGCGTCATTCATTTCACGATATGGCGCTGGCATTCCTAACCTGATTAATAAATTACCGCACATGAGGTAACACATATCTTCGATCAAGAGTAAAGCACGATTATGTATCTCCTCATTCATCTCAATATCGTGATTTCTGGAACTGACACGAATTTGATGTAAAATATCTTCTGACATATTATCCTTGTATTTGTGCCACAGGTTACATGGGTTTGATGGAAAACATGTCGAAATTATGATAGCGAATAATGTGCGTATCTGACTTGGAAATGCAGAGATAATGGCTTCAGCGATTGTCGTATCCCAATGGGTATCGTTTTATAATAAGTTCAATTCTTCACATGCAGCACGATATGTGGGGAATATTCCACCATTAACAGTTCGTAGTGTCTCAAATGACGTTGGCCCACGCACATTTACCAGCAACAACCGCAAATAGAAACATTCATCATTCTTTGGATGAACTGTATACATACGACCAAGAGCATCAGTAGAACGCACATCTGGATACCTAGGAACCGCATCGCCTTGCTTCCGTCTTTGAAAATTCTTCGATGAAGCATTCCAAGTATAATAACGTGGCATCTCCGAGTAAAGCAAAGTTCGTGTAAACTGATCGCTTTGGCAGATTGCAAAAAAACTGGTCAATGTAGTTGCTGGAGGTGTTTCAGCACGTTGCGTAGCATTCGAAGCCGTGAAATATACTCGTTGACCATTCTCCAGATGCACCGCCAAATTCATAACAGTAGGATGACGTTCGTGAATGGGAAATGCGAATATACGCCAAATCGCTTCATTACAGTTCACATAACGACCAACTTGATAGCGTGAAATTTCATCGTTGGTATTCGAGGATTGCAATCCAAAAACTGCCATATCACTGCCTTTCGTGACATATTTGCAAATATATTATATGGACTTAACTGAATTGCAGTATTCAACGTTGCAATGTGTCTTGAACGTTTTAGAAATAAGTGGCGAATATGGAACAATCCAACTGTTGTCGACAACGAAATCCATTCTTTTCACTTTCGTTGTGACAGTTCGGCCGTTGTCATCTGGTGATCGCCCCCGATACAGCGGATAACTATCGTTGCCAGTGACAGTCTCCGCCGTTAATTTCCGTGGATATCGTTTAGAGCACTTTCCATCGACCATGCAAGGTGATTGGGGATTGATGGCACCACACGGTCCATGAATCATATTAGTAGTAACAACATCATGTAGGTCTGGATCGACTTCATGATCAGGAATCTCGGCGCATATGATATCATCTATTTGGTCAGGCTGAATTCTTTCCACTAACCAAATAAGAATGTGTGCGTGCGGCAGGCCTCGCTTTTGCCATTCGATTGAATACATCCAGCATCGAGTGTCTCCAAAGACGCGTTGTTTAACAATAAAGTTCATCAGGGACCGAATTTTTTGCCAGAATATACGTGCTGTGATGTCGTGTCTATAACTTGATGTTTGTCCGGAAAGCAGCAATTGAGTAATTTCTATCCATTTCGGATTACAGGTAAAAGTAATAAAGAGATCTGGCCGACCGTAATGACGAACATATTGTTACGAGCTTGAGGTTCGTGACAATAAAAATTGCCAATAAAATTACCTAAATTAACACTTTAATTTACTTTACACAAATTAAAACTTAAAACACTAATAATTAAACACACTAATTCACTTTATTCCGCTCCGAAGCTTCGCTTGTGTCGCCCACTCCGATACTGCCTCGATCGCATCTTGCAGCGCCTATTTATTAAATTAGCAAAGAAGCATCCTGAATATTCAAGTAAATGCGCGCAAAGGGAAGAGTGTGCGAGTGTAGATTTTCTAGAAACTTAGTTCTTCGGATGGCGCTGTCGGTTGAGAGATTTGTGATGTCATTTTCTGCAAAGCTCCCCTCGCTCTCATTCCTGACACTAGATGGCGCTAGTTCACTTATTCACGCAACAATATGTCATTGTATCTTGTGCATATTCATGCATATGACGTGGACTACCAATGTACGTCGCCGGCAGAATAGTTAATCGACCAATATTAGCTGCATTTTCTTCAGTACTAACTGCATCACGTAAATGGATGTACTCCTCAGAACGCAGTTTGGCTTGGTTCAACCTAATGAATGTTAAACGTTCCGTTTCTATTTTTACATAAATGTCAACGCAATACTGCTGAAACAATCGACGAAACCGCAGCAAATAGTTGTCAGCATTTTGACGAATCATCAAAAGATATGCGTAATAATTCATTGAGCTAACTTTCTTTGTAGTTTCTTCACCTGAAATTAAAAATTTGATAATTAACCATTTCAAAGGCAAATTTCAAAGGCAAACAATACAGACATTAACCATTTTTTTAATAAGCATTATTTTAAATCAGTGTCTTTCACAAATAAATGAAATAAATTATGATACTGATACTCACCATTCAATGGATTTATCATTTTAATATTAAAATAATATCCATCTTCTCCTTGCCAAAACATCAGCGGGTATTGCAATGCGTCATATGATCGATGAGTTTCAGATATTTGTTCCAGTTGCCCAGTATCGCGACGTGTAAGCACAATATCGTGTTTTTCCAATTGTTCACCAACAATCAGGATGGCAACTTCGTCTAATGTTGGAGCATTAAATGTGCGTTCGTGTGTTCCAGATGGTCGTTTATCTGCTTTGATGACAACTTTATAGTCATCACTTGGCATGCGCTCTAAAGCATTCATTCATTGATGTTCATGAAGCAGACACTGCAAGTCTTGAAGAATTGCTCGCTTCATTCCTGCATTGATCCCTAGGCGTCGATCAAGTTGTTCTTCCATGTTGCCCATGAAATATATTTGTAAAAATTTATTCTGTGTATCTTAGAAAGGTAGTAATGATCCAATTCGATGGTGAATCTGTCCTTGTATCTACAAAATAAAAACCAGTCAGTATTAACTGGGTTATAAACACTTTTTGCGGTGGGAGAGTAGAGTTCAGAATTAGCAAATATAATACATACCAATAGATAAAGTAAGTTATTCTTTAACTACATTCTATGTAAATACAAAAACAAATACCCTAAATGTCGGATTAAATCCTCGTTCTTCGATAATATCTGCCCCAAATGACGTCATTTGGAAACAACCATTGTATTTTTGAGTGTTTGCAAGAAAGTGGCGTGATTCTTGTGTTTCGCCACAAAGCAATGAATACAATGGATCATGTGGCGGAGACAATAACGGTAATTTCACTTTACCATTAAGGCAGCATAATCCAGCCGTTTCTCCGGAAAACTTTAATGCACCACAATACTCACAAACAACGTCCATTTGCCCAATACAAACGCTAGGATGCAAGCTGTAATCATTGCTGCAATCGTATCGAAACGCTGCTCGATTCAAATCAGCACTTGATAAATATCTTATTCTGCGTCGCAAATTATCTATGTGTTGACCTCTGTTGTTCGCTCGACGATTCCGCATTGCCAACCGAGCTGTTTCACGGGCTGCTTCACTTTGCTCTCGTGATTGAGAAGCACGAAGTCGAGCCATACTATCGCGGCGCTGTTCACGTGCAATTTCTTGTTCTTCTTCAGTCCTTTCATTTGCAGTATTTCGTATTCTTCTTGCATTACAGCTTTGTCGGGAAAGATTCGATCGTCTTGCTCGCGGCATTATTAATTAAACTTCACTTCACTTCAATTCACCTAAAAATTTATTTCAAAACTCAAATTCTCAACCATACCGAGTTTTATAGTTCACTTCACTGTTCATACGAATGGGAAATGGCACTATCATTACATTATAATTGTTAATTATTTATTTAATAGAAATAGTTTGAATATTGATTTCTTACAAATATCAAATTGTTATCTATACGTCATTACATAGCTGTCATTATACGTCAATTACATAGCTATCATTTTGCGTTTTGTTATTCCAAGTCTGATTCTTTTTTGTTATACCACGTTTTATAGTGACTGACGTTTCATGTCAAGTCACACAGGCAGCCGTCGAACGGGATAAAAAGTAAAGTCTTATGTCTGTCTCCTGGCTCTAAGCTACCTCCATACCAATTTTCACCCAAATCTGTTCTGCCGTTCTTGAGTTATAAGTGGTATAACTAACACGACTTTCTTTTATATATATATAGATTTCACATTCTTTGAAGGACAAAGGATACATTACTTATATTATCGGGAGAATTTTTTATTGGCAAACATCTCAAGTAGCGTTGTGAAATTTTCTACCCCATCGTAGCGTGCTGAAACTGATTTACGCTACCTAAATGCTCTTTAAACTTATTTTTAAAGAATGTTTCAAGGACTCATAATAATTAAACACCCCAGGCCTTATAACTTATTTTATCGTAGGTGATTTACACACACTTAAAATTTTATAAGCAGCATACGGAAATATATCTTGGGAAATAATATAGCTTATTGGTTCTAACTTCCAGTATGCAGTACATTTTGCATAACATACAAAATGTACTGCATACCCTGCTCCTGGTTAAAGCTAGGATCACATTCAGACAACCATATTATTATAGTGTTATTTGTATTGTGATAAAGTTTCCATACAAGTCCGGATGATAAACGTTTAATATGCTCAAAAAGTATATTCAGAGCCAATATTAAAATTCTTCTCTTTGGCAAATAAGTAGGAACTTTTACATCGAAGGTTAACTTTCAATTGTTTTACTTAAACAAACGGCAGAAATTGTAGCAAAACGCATGATTAATTTTAGCTAGTGTTCCTTTATGGAGAGTTGTGATGTAATCGTGGTCATCTATTAATAAATTTATCGACAGTGACTAACAACGTGTGCGCGAATTTAGCGATTGGATACTTCGATTGCGCACGTAAATGCGTGTAAAATGTTAAATATCCGCTTACAATAAATTTGTAACAGAAATAACGACGGTAACTGCGGCAGTTTCCTTTGATATAAAATGATATACGAGTAAACTAAATAATATCGTGTAGAGAACAAACTGGAAGTTTTGTTCTCCGTATGTTCTAATTAATTTCCAATTTACCATAAATCATTTATTATGTTAAATGACATTAAATTTGTTTAGGCAATATGTAGTTAGTGTCGTTCACGCCGGCTAATTCGCGGGCAAACGATAATATTTAAGACATCTTTTAATTAATTAAATATTTTCATACTTTATATTTAAATCAGTGCAGAGAATTTATAAATAACTGGCTGTGACCAGCGGTTTCAATTGCGTGTATCACACGTCTGAGCGCTCGCGACATGAGACCTCGCTTACGGTGGCTCTTGACACGTTGGCCAGCACAGAGGCGAATGTAGTGGCGAATATATTGGCCGAGAGTTGGTGACGGCGCCCACACGTTGGAAGGTCGTTCAGTTTACTTCGGTTCGGGCCAATATATGGACGAATTTATTTTATTTTAGACGACGCCTCCGTGGCGCAGTGGCTTAGCAGGGGCCGCGGGTTTGAATCCCGCACGGAACAAGTATTTGTAAATCCAAAAATATTTGTTTCGGGTCTGGATGTGTATCCTTGTGCAATTTATGTTTTTAAGCTGCCTCCGCGATACAGGAGAAAATCCAAGTGTGGGGGTAACGTTTTTATAAAATAATTATAAAAGAATAGTGGATATTAATGGGGCTGTAAATACATATACGATATACGATTAGCTTTATTTATTCATTACATGCATCATAAACTAGTATAAACACTATTAATAAGGAATTAACTTATTATAAATTTAAAGTAGTTATAATCGATTAGTCTATGTTTTAAAATTGGGTTTTGAATTTAAAGTTTAGCAAAACATGTACTTGCTTTTCTATCAGACTTTTGATGTATATAAAAACACCTTATAATCTTTTTGGTAATTTAATTATTTTTTGAGAAAGACAAAAACAATAGCAATAAATATAATTAACACTAACTTAATAATATGTACTAATTATAACTTAGAACATAAATGAAAAACTCATAACGAGCAAAGTGGCTCAGGACCATGCTTTGCGGCAGTCTGTGGAGGAGGATGTTCAGTAGTGAACTTGTGAACAGCTGCAACGATGATGATGATTCGAAAACTTGCACGATTAAATTATAAGAAATCGACGTTTTTTATAGGATAGGGTGACAAACGAGCACACAGTTCACCTGATTGGTGGAGTGGTTACTGTGGCTCACAGATATCTACATCTATCCTCGATTACTAATCACAATGTAGATGCGCTGTCACCCGTGAGGACTCAGATGGAATGCCTCGTTTCCTTTAAAAAAGGGTCTCTGGTTCTCTACACTCACTATACGAAACACAGCACCATTAAGCTACTATTTTATGCCGATATTCTGTGAGAGCGTGGTCCTTCCCCCGGTTGAGCCGACCCATTCGTTTTTCATTTTAAAATTGTTCATTTGTGCTTCATTTGTTTTTCATTTTAAAATTGTTCTCGTAATAATCTGATTGTAAATAAATGTACGTTATTTTTTTTTTTTGATAAACAGCTTATCGATTAAAACAAATGTTTAGAAATAATTAAATCGCGCTAATTAAAGTAGTAGGAATGTTTAAAGTTGAAATTGGCACTAAAAGGCTGCTAATTGGGGCATCCACCCTACAAAGCTTGAATACTCGTATAAAATTTAAATCAGATGCGTGTAATCAGAGCATGTAGCAAACTAAACGCGCGGCCAACGTGTAGACGCGGCGACCAAACTCTGCCAACGATCCTTTGATCTTTTGTAAAAAACTGACACCACACGGATCTCGCGCCAACTTGTGGGCCATCGTTCCATTACATACCAATGAAGCACAAACACCCCCTCTACACGTTGGCCAATTCTATTGGCCACTACTTTCGCCACTGTGTTGGCCAACGTGTAGAGGCGCCGTTAGAGGCGTTCACTGCTGGTTTCTCTCTGTTCTCAGCTTCTCAGTCGTGTGCATGCCGAGCCGAGCGTTGAATTATTTTAATTTTTCAATATCTCTCAAACTATGAGTCCAAATAACATGATATAAAGAGCAAAGATTATCTGTATGAAATGGTCTTGATGATGAAGTTACTTTTTGTGCGTAAGGATTAATATGACATGACCTAATAATAACACCCATAAAATCACATTATAATTTTCAATATTTTTATCACAATACGCTTTGTTGTGTCTTATGTATAAGAAATAAGCATATGTCATAACGTTTTTTTTTATTTGCACTAAAGATCCATATTTTGGTAGACCTTTACGTATCCTTAACTATTACGCCAGCATAGGCAGATAATTAAGTTCGGAAGCAAAACTAAACATTAAGGGTGAGAAAAATAAACATTAAGGGTGGCTTAGATGTTTAACTTAATTCTAGATAGAGTTTTTACTATTTCTCATAAATCTGGATATCATACACAAAAATATATATTTTAAATCGGACTAGTAGTTACAAAGATTAGTGTGTTTAAACATACAAACAAAAAACTCTTCCGCTTTATTAAATATGGTCCCAATACTCGTTGTAAATGTATGATTTTTATAGAATATGGGCGACAAACAAGCACACAGTCCACCTGATGGAAAGTGGTTACGTCACCCTTAGTGATTTATCCTTGATTAGGAAACAAAATGCAGATCAGATGCGGTGTCATCCTTGTGGACTAAAATTGAATGCCTCGTATCTAGTAATGCAGTTCGGTTCTCTACTTTCCCCTTACGGAACGTAGTAGTATTAAGCTACTATTTAAAGCTACATTCTGTGAGAGCATGGTCCTTCACCGGTCGAGCCAACCCATTCGTGCTACAACCATAATATATCTTCACCATGGCTATACAAGTACCAAGTCTCGTATTATAAAGTAGTAATATGCCGAGGACAAGGAAGCAATACTTTAAGACTACCTCCAGTTTTGGAGTATAGAATACATTAAGTGCTTCAATGCTGAACTGGCATATCAACTGAGTTCCATCTGAAGCATTAAAAAATTCAACTTTGCCAAAATTATACATTTGATATCAAATTTTACTATTATATTTATTATTATATTTGATTTCACATATATTATAATAATTTTGCAAGAAACACACAGTAAAATTGGACATATTGATAAGTGCCTTTATTAAATCTTTTAGTTTTTATTAAACGTAAATTAACAAATGAAATAATGGGTCTTTACCTATGAAATTGCTCTTCTGCAGTACTGGCTATTTCTTACTGACTTACTGGTTGTAGAATATGTCTCCTTTATTTAATTCCCATTTCCCGCTGTTCTTTTGATACGTAATTATTACACAATTTGCCATTTTTTAAATAATTTACATGCAGCAACGATTGACACAAAAATTGAAAACGATTGATTGTGTTGACATTTATACGTGAGAATTGACATGTTAGTGGCTACACGGGCTCCGCCCACTCCCCCGTTTTATTATGTATGTATTATAGTTTTCTATGGTATGTCTAAATACTTTAAAAAGTTCAAAAATGTTTTATTATGAAGGTGAACGAAAGGAGTCCGCAGAGTACATCTGGCGGAAGCTCGCCCAACTCAGAACACGGTATCTCGCCTAAACACGGAAAATAAAAAAGGAAGTTAGTAAGTAACTATATAATTTAAAAATGTTTCGCGAAAATTCTGTTTAAACTATATAACTGTAGTATATTCCAGTAAATCCTTAATGTATTTAAATTACAATGTTTCATGGAACGTATAATGTTGTAGTTTAGAAAAAAATAATATTGCCATTTAATATGTTAAATATTAAAATTTTTGGTTAAACACACAAACACACACACACACAAGCCTGGCAACTTTGGTAATATACCCCACCACGATGAGAGTACGAAGAGACGGCCTCGAGTCCCCGGCAGCCTCGCAATTCCTGGCTACGGTGGTACCATGGTCACGGCGAGGCAGAGGAGTGCTAAGTATCTTCGGTGGAAATTTGGTTGCCACTTAACACGACTCGATCTGGCAACACACACAACCTGCCCACTGATGAGAAGGTCCTGAAGTTGGAAGGAGAGATACACAGGTTGCGCTGGAATATTATGGGATTATCCAAGTTTCGAAGAGAAAGGGAGTGATTTATGTAACACCATTTTAAAAAATAAAGTAGACCTGTGCTATGCCGCAGAGGCAAAGCAAACATGGCTAACGTCCTGTGCCGGCGAAAATGCCCCACTGGAAGTTAACCAACAAAAAAAGTGATATTCCGTTGATACGGAGTGTCCAGAAAAATTTATTTCAAAATTTCCACAGTCAGCAAGATCAGGCTCGCCTTCTAGCTGTTTCGACTAAGGAATCTAGTCACTAGTTACACGCTCTTCCGTCAAGTAATCTCGGCACATTGCCTGATGAGGAGAGCTTGCGCATCGCCGTAGAAATCCTCATCCTCATCAGTGCCCCTGTGGTAGCAGCGTCGATGAGTTTGGGCTCCATGGACTTTCATGCAAGAAAAATGCAGGTAGGTTTTCCCGTCACGGTTCTTTGAACGATATCATCCGAAGGGCTCTTGTTTCCATAAATATCCCCTCGGTTTCAGAGCCTTGCGGGATATTTAGAGACGACGGCAAGGACCCGACGGTATGACTTTGGTCCCTTGAGAAAGAGGTAAAGCCCTAGTGTGGGATGCTACTTGTGTTGACACTTTAGCGGTCTCTCATCTCAAGGGTACCTCTTTTAGAGCCGGGCTGGCATCAGAGGCAGCAAAATTTAGTAAATGGCGCAAATATGAGTTTTGAGAAATGACTACATATTTGTGCCATTTGCTGTAGAGAATATTGGTCCGTGGGGTCCTCGTGCAGTGAAGTTCTTAAAGGAACTGTGTCCGCTGGTCATCGCTTCTGGTGATAAGAGGGCTGGTTCTTTCCTCACTCAAAATCTAAGTATAGCTATTAAGCGAGAAAACGCAGCCAGCGTTCTTGGCACTATACCACGGGGAGCTGGACTTTTTGACTATTTAAATTTTTAGTGTTAGTTTTTCTTTATTATAGTTTCTTTTTTTATATTGTGTATATTTAGTATTGATTGTATATATTATAATTTTAATTATTGTTTTCATATAATGTTACATAATTAAATTGCTAAGTATGTATTGTATTGTATATTTAATGGTTCAGAATTGTTTAATAAATAGAGTAAACGTAATTAATTAAATAAATCTTTGCATCCCAAAACTATAGATCTATACCACCGATAACTAGTAACATTATAAATGTATTGTGATTTATGATAATATCATTAGATTTTCGTTATATTTCTGGGGTATATGTTTGTACTAAGAACTTAAGATTTGTATTAGATCGTTTGTACTTTTATTTGACAAAACTTTCTTTTACGTCGTTCGTTTCTTAGTTGTCTTTTTAAACAACAATGTTTTCGCAATATAAGGTACGTGTTTGGTATATTAAAAACATGTATGCAGTTCATACGCATTAGAAGTGAAACCTTCAAATGAAATGAAATATTAAATATACATGATATAAATTTCAGGGCAAATTAATTATTTAATATAACAATTTTCAACCACAAGTGAGGCATAAAATACTTTAAAGCTTAAATTTAGTGTATATTTATATTAAAAATTAATATTTTACTTGAAGTAAAATTACATGCAATAGCGTCATCTACTTCATTTGATAGATTGTCATTTTATCGAACAAAAATCGATTAACTCTCACGATAGTTCTGATATAAGAGTATATGTCATTCTCTCACAGGCGAAATCCTAGAGATATGTATGCTTGTCGCTTTTGATTTCGTTTTTCAATGAGTTTTAAACCTCAACGACCCGAAAGTTTTCACTTCTAAGACATTTGGACGGTCTGCGTCTCCGTTGGCTTTTGATGTTTTGGGTGCACGCAATCTTTTCACGGAATTAAAACGGAAAAAGCGTTTCTTGCATTACAATCTATTCACGGAATAGTTTATATGTAAATGTTAATTTGTTTATATTAATGTAAATAACATATTAAAGGCAGGATTTCGTTTAAAACTATTTTCTGACAACGAAGATGTCATCATGGCGTCCAACTTTATTAGATAACGCGACCCAGACAAATGAAATAGCTTTTTACATACCTACAAAAATATCGAATATAGACTGTGTTTTTACTAGAGAGTCATTGAAATGACTATTCTGCTTTTCAGTTTTACGAAAGTTATAACACAAAATTTACAAAACGACCGGTATTTTGTATTAAACTAGCGCACTCCGTCCGCTGCTTCGAAAGTTAGCTCTTTCTGGCAGTCAGATTACTTTGGAGCCCTGGTTCCAACTCATTGTTTCTTCAATACGAGTAGAATTGAACTTGCATAAGTCCCGCCGCATGCATTGGTAGATGCTGTTTTTTCAGTAGCCTGTGTGCTTTAAAATCTGCTAAAGACTACAACTTCATTTAGCGTCTAACAGCTATGAGATAAAGAGTGTAATCGTAAAATTTTTGTGTTCCTCTGCGGCGAGTCTATCAGAACATAGCTCCGACCGCATGGACATTTGCACAAGCTTGTCATTCTTATCGTCTACTGCATTGCAGCCTTCAACGTAATGAAAACGATTTTGTAACTCGAGCTGAGTTTTCTAGACTTTAGAATGAGAGCATGAGAAAGAAGGAGTGTTTAGTGCATTAGACGTAACATTTCCAACTTAAGGTTTAGGTTCAGTGTGCCTCTTACCATTCGGTGATTGCTGCCAGTTTTCACCCTCGCAATCACTAAGACATCACTGAACTCTTGTCGTCTACTCGTCATAATAAAGTCAAGGTTATTTTTTGTTGAACCGTCGGGGCTCCACCAGGTCAACTTTCTGTGGGGCTGCTCCTTGAAGAAAGGGTTCATCATAAAGAGTCCCTCTTTTTCCATGAAGTCGTTTAGTTGCTGGGCCCTTGGGTTCCTTGTCCTATTCCGAATTTCCCTTCTTTCACCTCACCTCGCTCTCTTGTGTGTGTTGTTCACCTATTAACCATTAACGCCATATAGTGGGTTTTGGAAAAATGTATGGCTTTAGATATATCTTTACACATTTCTTCACCTTATCAGAATGTGGCGAGGTTGGCGCATAAATCGTTTGTTGATTCTGTGTATAAGGTACGCAACGAGAACGTTTGTTAACGAGAGACTTGTAGATAGTAAATTTGCCACCTCCTTGGGACATATGGTCGCTCTACCGGTGATAGAACAAATTAGCAGATAGGAGCACTAAAGTGTTTCCCTCCTTTTCTCTTCGGACCTTGGATGATCCCATAATATTCCAGCGCAACTTGTGTATCTCTTTTTCCAACTTCAGGATCTTCTCGTCAGTTCGTAGGTTGTGTGTGTTGCCAGGTCGAGTCGTGTTAAGTGGCAGCCAAATTTCCACCGGAGATACTTAGCACCCCCCTGTCTCGCCGTGACCATGGTCACCACCGTAGCTAGGAATTGCGAGGCTGCCGGGGACTCGAGGCCGTCTTTCGTACTCTCATCATGGTGGGGTATATTACGAAAATTGCCAGGCTTGTCGAGTGGGCTGGCTACCACAGTTTTTTATTGTTATTTTGCTGTTACGAGAAAGATGCTGTTGCCCATCTTCGACCTTCAGCTTCCCTTTGTCTGTCTGGGTAGTGGGTATTCTTACCCGCAACTGCACGAGTAGGAATTTGTACCATTTTTTGTTAATTAATGCTACATTCAAGCGTAAAATACTGGTAAAAATATGCGTACGTAGCAACACTACTTTGACAGTAGGCATTTATGTTAAAAAAGTTAAAATTTACTAGTTGTTTACAAGCAGGTGGATGTTAATAGGGAAGAAATTGTATCAATGCCAACGATTTTTGTTCGTTAGCCAATGGTTGAGAACATTATTTATTCCAATGAGTTGTTAGTTACCACCCGCACAATAATATTTTAATACTATTATAAATCATAATATAAGCTAATTACAAAGTTATTAAAACTCAAAATAATCAAAATAAAATTAATAAATTATATAATAAATATTAAAATAAAAAATTTCTATTATTAATTTTAATATTTATTATATTAAACTATATTAATTTATTAAAATATTAGAATAAAGTTTTAAATATTGAAGTTTATATTGTATTATAATATATTGAAGAACGTGTATGTTATATATTATATTTATCCGTGTTAAATGTTTCAGAATACATGTGCTTTGCGACTCTATACATTTATGTTTTAACTATTAAATACAAGACAATTAACTTTATTAATTAAATAAATACCTATCGTATCGAAATATTGCTGTTTCATTTCATTTTTGATCATATGAATTTCACCTGTTGTAACTCGTCACAGAGTTTAAAATTATACTTTCATTATTTACTTTTCACGCAGAACGGTCCTGATTCCAACTTTATTAATCGTACCTTCATTCTGTCACAATCTTGTAATCTGATTTTTCAACGTAAAACAAAATCAAGCTTCTATTAATGATTATTTTTATTGAAAACAATACTCTTTAATCTCCTGAAAAATTAAACAAACAACAACGTATCAGCAGTTGATATTTCTAAGGTAATTACAAAAAAGGTTTTAATGATCAGAATATTATACGCATCATAATACAGTAATTATAATATTTTAAAGGGAATTTAATAGCCTAATAAGGTAAGGGCGAGGGGCCTTTCCTACCGAGCCCCTACGAGATTCATTTATCTCGTACTGGTTGATGTAGTGTAATAATATTATCCTATTCCTAAATAAGGCATGGATGATTCAAGATAATCTGGATGACTTTAAAGGAAAAAAGTGTGCAGCTTTGAACAAATTCTTTACACATCATGCTCATATAAAATTAAAGTACAATTAAACAGTGTACCTGTTCTCAAGCGGCTTCTGTACAACTAACTTCACACAAAGCGACGAGAGGTGGGTAAATAATTATAAGTTATTGACATAGTTACCATTCGCTCTTCTAAAGATTTTGAAATTTTAACGAGACGGCTACATCTCCATCAACTTATATTTTTCAGATAATCTTAAATATTAGATACGACGTCATGCCAAAAGCATGTCGTTAGTAAAGGGTTTGCTGATGATATAAGTATGTTCATTGTGAAAAATATTGACGAATAAAATGAGAATACCTACTTGTTTTAGCACTATAAAGTTCAACGCATGGAAAATGGAACCACCCAGATTCCATCAACTACATATAATCTGTTATCTTGTTTATCGCGATTCTGTACTTGTGAGGTTGACCAGTACATAGTGATACAGTGCTGGTACGGTTTGCACACTCAACCTAAATTTGTGCTATCGTTTAATGACATCCATCACTACATAATATGTTAAATATCCTATATTATACTATTAAACGAGCAATTCTTGTATATATGTATATATATATATATATATATATATATATATATATATATATATATATATATATAATATAATAATATAATATTCCACAACTATCACACAACGCCATCTAGTCCCAAGCTAAGCAGAGCTTGTGTTATGGGTACTAGACAACTGATAAACATACTTATATATTTCTAAATACATAAATATTATAGATAAATTACACCCAGACACAGAATAAATGATCGTGCTCATCACATAAACATTTGTCCTGGGTGGGAATCGAACCCACGACCTCCGGCATAGCAGTCAGGGTCACTAACCACTAGACCAACAGGCCAGTCAAATATATATATATATATATAATCGGGATCTCGGAAACGGCTCCAACGATTTTCATAAAATTTTGTGTGCAGGGAGTTTCGGGGGCAATAAATCGATCTAGCTAGGATTTATTTTTAGAAAATGTCTTTTTGTCCGTGTTTTTAGGCAATGAAAAACTGCTATAATATCGTTAGAATAAGAAGGTAAATTTTGACGGCTTATTAATGATTACAAATAGCTTAATGGTATATTGGGCGGTCGCAAAATCGTAATACCATGGTTCGAGCCCAGACCGACCGACCGACTTTTTTTAAATTTTTTTTCAAGTTCTTTTTTGAGAAAATCTATTTTTTCGAGCCCTTTTTTTAGTATTTTTTAAACACACGAAAATTTAAATTAAACTAATTGCACTCATGATTTTTTAAGCACTCATGATTTTTTAATCAAATAACCAGTTCAGTTTTTTCTATTATGTCGCTACGATTAAAAAATATTATTCGTATTTCATCAGTATGTAATTTGTATCTAAATATTATTTCCAAAAGACACGAATCAAAAAAAAACCGAGCGAAAATTACCGAGCAAAGCTCGGTCAACCGGGTACTGTTAATGTAAACGGGACATGTTACGATATGGGCGAATTGAAATTACGCTGTATGTTATGTTATGTGTGTTATGCACTACGCTGAGTGTTAGTGCGTTACACTGTTTTATTGCTGTTAATAACAAATTGTGTTAGAGAGAAAGTTGAATATCCGTTCTCATTCCGTATTATTCCTCTACTGCATTACATGTTATATTATATATATCATTAGTAAAAGAGGGTATTGAGGTTTCCTTAACGGAAGTGTTAAAACGTTGGTACCATTTTCTAAGTTTATTGAAAATACAGATATGCCATGCAATGTTTGCTGATACTTGTTATAAGTAAAAAAAGTAATCGTCTCTTTATGATTTGTATATATTTCTATCTTGAGCTTTATGTGCTATCGTGTGCTGCATTAACAAAAGATCCTAGGTTATGATTTTTACGAGGACCTTTTATTTTAAACAAAAGTTCGTTTGTTACTTTAGTGATATCTAATAGGCAGGAGAGAAAACCCTAATTAGATTGTTGAGATTAAGTAGTTCAGTTCAAGTTCCTAACGCTGTTGCTGTTCCAACTTGAACTGAACTACTGTTCTGTTGTACTGTTCAAACCATCCAGTATATATATATATATATATATATATATATATATATATATATATATATATATATACTGGATGGTCTTTTTACCGTCTGGAAAAATAGGGTGTAACAGGTGAACGGAATAGAAACATTGATCTATCAATAAATACTACGATATGTACTATTTTGTATAATACTTTATTTAGTATACATAGCTTTTTTATAAATGTGGACACAGTGGCTATATAACACGTTACATCACTATAATATACATATATAATCTTCTCATAGTTAATAAGTTTCAACAGTATTTTTTTGTACTTTTTTTTCTGAGAGTGCAAATGTCGCAACTGGGTATGTTTGTCTTGTAATTAAACTTATTAGTATACAACCGATCGAACTTAAATAAACGCAGGAAATTTTCCGTAGATACAACTAATTTTAAAACAACTTTTATAAGAAAATTCTTTGCATTGTTTAGGACCACACTTATATAGTAAACTAAATAAAACATTGAACACTTACCACCTAAATAAAATAAATTGTAAAAAAACTGTACATAATTACCTACAAAAATGAACTTATAATGAAACTGAAAACCTGCTTAGTATTCAGACTTAAAATAAATTCTTATATAACTGTCACCTGTATAAAACCCGTATAAAATCATAATAACCAGACACACACACACACACACACACACATACGACACATATTTTACACGCTCCTCTCCCATAACTGCTCACACACATTACACTCATAACACAATTACTTCTTACAGTCATACATTACACATCCTATGAGAGAGGAACGGCATTAGTAGTATAATTTATTATTTTGTTTGTACCTTGGTATTAGTAATAAGTGGTAACATAGTATATAATATGTGATACAATTAATTTCATTGTACTTAGGTTATATTAGCGGAATGTACAAATTTTTAGATAGAATTTGATTATTTAACTTTTGCTTGCATCCTAATATTTCGATAAATTAACGGTGGGGATATGGCGCTGACAGCTGATGCACAGGTCTCCTAGTTCGGCTGCAGATGCTATGTTTTCAAGTATATGTACTAATGTAGCTTTATTAAATAATGTTATACAAATATCGTGATGTACAACCTCTTGGAAATAAAGAACTTATTATTATTATTATTATTATTATTATTATTATTATTATTTGGGGTATCTATATAGTTTTCTCATCTGGTTGGGATGTATAAATATATAATTATAAATGAAAATGAAAATGAAAAGATAAATATACATAAATATCAATAAAATAAAATAAATACAAAAATACAAAAATAAATAAAAGCCCAACCAGATGGAAGCCCTCGGCAGGGGAGACCAAACGGCCAAGGGTTAGGGGGAAAGGGAAAGAAACCGGCGGACGATGCGGGCAGTATCAAGGAGCACCGCCTTCTGCATTTGAGCCCGGAGCGGTCCGTGACGGAGTCCCAGTCGCCTCAGATGACCAGAGAGGCTAACTGGGATTAGCCCATTTGCAGAGACGACTACAGGAATAATTTCGGTCGGCAGACCACCCCACATGTCGGTCACCTCGTGAGCCAGGTCCAGATATTTTGATCGCTTATCTGTTTCGGCTTTCACGAGGTTCTCGTCATACGGGATGGTAATATCGACCAAAAATATCCTTGACTGTGCCCGGTCCATCAGCACAATATCAGGCTTATTCGCAAGAATAGTCCTGTCTGTGATGATGGCCCGGTCCCAGTAGAGTCTGGCGCGGTCATTTTCGAGCACGGCTTCCGGCAAGTACTTGTAATACGGCAATTTCCGGTCCACGAGACCGTATTTCAGAGCGAGCTCCTGGTGTAGAATTCTGGCTACTAGGTTGTGCCTGTGCAAGTACTCAGAGTTAGAAAGCGCCGAACAACCGGAGATGACATGCCTAAGTGACTCACCGGGATGGCGACAAGCTCGACAGACGTCGACGGTGCCATCCTTTAGGATGTATCTCCGATAGTTGTTGGTCTTAATAACCTGATCCTGTATTGCACAGACAAAACCCTCGGTTTCCCCGAAGAGGTCACCGAAACGTAGCCAGTTGAGGGAGGCGACTGTATCTACGAAGGGCTCATGAAGAGCCCTGTAGTACCTCCCGTGGAGCTCTTTCTCCTTCCATACGGTCTCCCGATCGGAAATGCTAAGCACTGCTGGGTCCTGCCATTGCTCGTGGGCTAAGGATAGAGGGGTAAGCCCTTTATCACTAGAAACGACGTCATTATAGAATGGATCATCCGATCTCGTCAGGAAGTAATTACGGAGGCTGCACACTTCGCGATTATGCATGGTGAGCGCGCTCAAGAAGCCACGCCCACCATGCTTCCGCGGCAAGTACAGCCTCATCACCGACGATCTCGGATGATGCATCCTATGGGACGTCATGGTAGTGCGGACTTTTCTATCCAGGGCGTCAAGTTCAGTCTGAGTCCACCTGAGTATGCCAAAGGTATACATGAGGACAGGCATGACCCAACCGTTATATGCGTGTGCCTTATTCACACCGGACAAAAGGCTGTTAAGCACTTTGGTCAAGCGTGCATAAAACACGTCGCAAACTGACTGTTTCATACCAGTCTCATCGATACCGATGTTTTGTGACATACCCAGGTATCGGTATGTTTCAGCCTCGGAAAGGGTTCTTAAGTTGACGGGCATAGATAAGTCTATGCCCTCAGAGTTAGCAACCCTTCCCCCCTCAACATGGAGGACCGCACACTTATCCATCCCCAGCTCCATTCCAATGGAACTGCTAAATTCACAAGTGATGTTTAGCAATTCCATAAGATGGGAGCGACTGGAGGCGAATAACTTGAGGTCATCCATATAGAAAAGGTGGGTCACTTTTGTCCCTCCTTTCCGTAGCTGAATCCCCTCCCGGAGCCCTCCAGTAAGGTACTGAGAGGGTTCAGAGAGAGGCAGAACCAGATTGGACTCAGACAATCGCCCTGGAAGATACCCCTTCTTATCCTTATGTGGTTCTCCGCAGCCATCATCCGCTCGCCCAGATGACAAAGGATCGTACTCCACTGCCCCATACACTGCTCCAGGAAGTCTCTAACTGTACAGTCTATCTTGTACAGCTCGAGGACTCTCTTTATCCATGTATGGGGCACCGAGTCGAATGCCTTTCTGTAGTCTATCCAGGCGGCGGAGAATTTCCGACGGTTGCGTTTCACCACTTTGCCAATGACCGCGTCAATGAGGAGTGGTTCCTTGGTTCCACGACCACCGCCCCGACATCCATTTTGAGCGCGCGACATCACCTGATTTGAGTCCAGGTGACGAGTGATTCTCGCGCTCAAAATGGATGTTAGTGTCTTGTATATGGTCGGTAGACACGTGATGGGGCGGTATTTGCTCGGGTCTGTGGTACCCTGGTCTTTAGGAACCAAATGAGTGATCCCAGTAGTGAAGAGGCTTGGGAGCGACTTCTGGTTGAGAGCCTCTTGAAACTGTCGGGCAAGCACAGAGTGACACACCATGAACCCCTTCAGCCAGTAGTGATGCAGCCCGTCAAGCCCCGGACTTTTCCAGTTCGGGGCCCTACGGACCGCCTCAGCTACGTCATCCGGCGTTATGATGACGGGGTCCATGGGCGTAATACCCGCACACTGACTCGCCACAACTTCCATCCAAGGGCCCTCGCTGTGGTTTACGGGCTCTGACCACAGGCCGCGCCAGAATGCTACAGTGTCGGCCTGATTCGGTGCTGGTCCCGTTCCACTTACCATTGGTCGCTCCATTGATTCATAGAGCCTCTTCTGATCACTCTGGAAGAGACGATTCTGGTTGAACCGTGTCGACCTCTCGGTATATCGCCGAATCCGCTTTCCCCAAGCAGCGATTCTCTGCTTCAGATCATCTATGCGCTCCGTCAGTTTTTGCGTTATATCCGGCTGGGACAAACTGACATTTGTCCCAGCAAACGCCATCCTGACGGTGCGCACAATTCTTGGCCTGTTATTGCCTGATCTGAAGCATATCAGTCTGCCGATGAGAGCTCTAGCCTTTGCGATACGTTCCTCAATTCTTCTTCTCCATGCTGGGATAGTGCTACTATGTCCAGTAGCGCGTCCAGCCGTGGAAACCTTGGCGCCTATGATACGGCAGACCGCCAGCGCAGCGCCAAAAAGAATTGAGTCCGTCTCGCAAAGGTCCCGGCTGGCTTCCAAATAGGTCACCAGCATTGGGTTTAGAGCCCTCACGACAGCCCGATTCCGCTTGCTTAGGGCTATGCGGGGAAGTCGCGGTCGATTTTCGAGAGGCGTACTGCGCGTTTCCACAATCGCCTCTTCCAATGTACTCCTCATATGCTCTAATTCCAGTTCCTGGGCGACTGTTCCATCATCGTTTGAATCAACCACAACTGGGGTATTCACGGCGGCATCCACGTTTGCGGGTTGCTCTAACATTTGTCGCGCCGCATCCTCAGCCGTAGCATTTTCATTCGACGAGGGAACAGCCTCACGTCGTAGCCGTTCGAGTTCGGCGACATCAAATATATTTGAGCGCAAGATATACCGAACTCGGTCTGCCAGGTTTTGCTCTGTGACGGTTAAAGATGGTTCCAGCTCAGCAAAAAGACGATGCATCCTAGCCCGATACGTCAAACATCCAGTTTCTTCCCCTTTTGCCCTAAAGTACGCCCGCAGTGTGTTTGCATTCATTGCTTGTGACCAACGCATGCGACGTGCTCCACCAGCGGCGGGTGCCGCTTGCTGAGTCCGAGAAGACCCAGCCGACACCAAGCCTTCTGGTGGGGATGATGGATGCGGAGGGCTGCTAGGTGACCGTGCAGCTCCTCGCGCTCGGCTGGCGGCCCGCATGCTGCCGCGTCCAGCGCCAGCTCCAGACGCGCCCCGGCGACCCCCAGGCAGCGGCCCTTTGCACACTATCTTCTTATCCATCATCCATTATTTGGGCGTCCATTAACGGGAGACGCCCAGGCCCGGCACCGTATCATGTGTGGCCATAAGCACAAACGGGCCTCTGCACCCTAAATTCTGCCGAGGCACGGCGCTCACACCTCTCGCAAGGCGCTGACTGACTGCGTTGACGTAGCAGTTTTGTCACTTAACTGTTACGTCAGCGGGCGATGGGGTCGTCATTATTATTATTATTATGTAATTTAAAGAAGGACAGGCGTTGTTTTGTGTTTGAAGTTTCATCAACTGAACGGCAGAAGTCCTAATTCACATGTCTCGATTCTTAGGTGATCGGTTACCTGATGTCTAAAAGTTTTGGGCTCGTTAATTTGATGATGATTTTCCCTCTGGATTCGTTTGCAGCATCCTCCATCCGTCAAGCAATGTAGAGTCAGCGGTACAGTTAAGGAAATACGTTCGAAAGAGCTTAGTAAATGAAGATTAATATAGGTTATTCTTCCCGTTGTACCCAAAAAAGCGAACATATATTGTTGTGGTGGGCGGTGGGCATAAGAGTATTCATTAATAATTTAGTTCTGTGCGTGTCGCAGGGAACAGCTAAATCCTGAAAAATAACGGCGAATATCGAGAAGACGAAGATAATATGTATCATGTTTACAAAAATATCATGCTTAGTCTTTAATTTAACCAGGCCATGTTTTACCTTTAAAATAACGTAATGATACGTATGAAAGTTTTCTCTTAGATTCAATTTCTCGTACAAAGTAAATATAGAACATCATAATATTAAACCATGACATTAAATATATTTTTCCTTTACTGGTCAGTAAATGAATCACTAAAAGAGGGATCTAAATGTTACAAATTCGTATAAACAATAGTTGTAGCGCATTACCCAGCAGTTTACTTGCCAACTTTCATACGACTTTGACAGATACGCATAGGTTATAATTAAATTCAAGAGACATTGCCAAGGACTTGCGGCTTTGTCCGGTTACCTAATCGACTTTTTCCGTGTTATATTAAAGATTGGTTTTCTACATCTAAAATATCATAACGTTTAATAAAATTAAATATAAAATAATTTTATCATTACCCACAACCCATCACACAACCCCCTGCTGAACATAAGCCGTTCTAATAGATTGCCGAAAAGCACGTTCCTGAGCCACCTTCACCCATTGACAACCAGCGTCAGGTCGCCACTTCATCGCTTAGCACAGAGCTTGTCAGTACGAGGCTGCTATCCGAGAATCATTCTTCCCCTCAATTGTCGCCTAGAGCTATATGAATCACATATTGTCACTGAGATCTACTGATCCGTTTACTAGTTACTCTTGTTTTCCTTCGGGTATATTCGTTACGAATTTTATCATGAAAAAAAATCTGAGCTACCGTCCTACCACAACCCAAGTCGTTTCCATATCCTAGAAGTCGACAAAGGGAAACAAATCAGAAGATGGGCAGCAGGGTTTTCAGCTGCATAAAAGTGCGGTTACCAACCCACGGATAGTTTTTAAAACAAGAACCATGATAAGGTTCATGTGTAACATCTATGTCACACCTATGCCTTTTTTAACTTGGGGAAATGCCTACGCATACCCGCCTGTGGGGGCAAGTACGGGCTATGTCGGACTCGAACCGACTAAAGCCCTATGGTGTTCCATCATCGTCATATATGTATAAGCTGGAATGCTTTCGCACACATACACGTACCCACCAGCGCCGGCAGCAATATGGCGGCCCACTTCATAGGTAATATGGGCCAGAAAAAATGAGCACACAGAAGCACTAGCCTTCCTGTCCCAGCAACTGGTCTGGTCTATGGCTCCGCTGCAATCCAAGATTCGGCTGCGGAGGGTAGAGAGAGCAGCGCCTCGAATACAAACATTCCGGTTCCACCGCAATCCCACCACCACCGCATCAACGGTGTGGCCCCATCAGAGTCGCGGAGGGTAGAGTCAGTGACGTATCGCTACATTATCACACTATATATGTACACTCCTCTTCCTCCGCGACTCCACCTCTGCTGCAGCGGTAAGGGTAGAAGACACCCCACTCGTCACAGCCTATCAACACACATCTGAAGTGGGCTCGCCAAGCTACCTCGGAGTGGTTACCTTGGGCTGGCCCTTCACCTCGGGCCAGTCATGTGGGTTCCTCTTAGTACAGCGCGGATGACCAAGCCACGGCTACTAAGCCCCCCGCCCAGACAAGGTGGAACTCGTTCTGGGGGATGTGTCACATACTACACATGCCTGTAGTTGTTCATAGCATAACGCCCGATGTTTTTGACGTGTGTGTTTACTTAGAATAAAATATCCAACCAGACGAGTCCAACATCTACTGAGAAGTACATTGAATGATCCAACTAGGCTTAGCATGGTTTGGAAGATAACGACACATCTCGTCAAGTATACCTCAAAACTTAAAAACAAGAAGAGGAAGAAATGAAGAAAATCGTTGCGTGTGGGTAGTGATGGCATATGGATCAGCGACTTAGTAGTTAACCGCTGGCCGTATGAGGAAATTCGACGTCGCTTTGTGAGCTATGGAGAGGGTTATGCTAGCTGAGCTGCTGTGACTGATATATATCGTCGTTATTATATACAATAACGATAATGATAAGAGTATGAACGATATTTCTATTATGTCTTGCTATTTGACTTTACTTGTAATATTTACGCAAAATGTTAGTCGTAACAATCAATATATATACATATATATATATTTGAAATGTTTGTTTATTGAAATAGCGAAGTCAACTACGATGTGCAGCTTGTAGCAATAATATACATCAACAGTGTGTTATTCTAGGTTCTCTTAAAATAAATGTTTCTTAAAGTATAACAAAAAATGTAAAAATCAAAGCGAATGTTGTGAAATACATTAGATTAAAAATATGTTTAAGTGTGACTGATACAAGTTGGTTATCAATGAAGAAAAGTGTTTTGCAATGGCTTTGAGTGGCTACTGAATTAATAACTCAAAAGACTTGTGGCTCTTCTTTATTAGTGTATTTTATACCAGCGCAGATGATTATGCGAATCAATTACATTTACGGCATTTGACCGTTCGTTGACCTATTTTCAAGCCGTTGCATTATTTTAGTTTTAAAAATTAATGTTCGGGAGTTTTGGCAGTATGCCCAAACCGCTATCATACTGTACAACACTTAAGATATACCCAACGAATAGGCATTTGATATTAAAATATACATTTTTTTATTTAACAATGGCTTTTCATAAAACAATTTTAAATATATTGTACTTATTTAAATTTTTCATTCCAAGTTAGCATTTGAATCTTCTTTTTATAGACTTTACTAGTAAAAGTTTAGAGGAGTGAAGGTCTTTTTAACTTGTTGTAGATTTATGGATCCTTAATTTTTGAGAAAAAGTAAATTTTGTCTTTATATGTGTAATGGTTTTTGAAGTAAAAAATATAAGAATTTGAAGTCTGGCCTAGTCTAGTTTATTTTGGAGTATACCACTTTCTTATAGAAAAAGCAAAATTCCCTATCCGTCGGTTCGAAAATGTAGGTATTGTTTATTTAAAATCTTTCGTAGTAATTAACAAACAAATTAATAAGTATTATAAGAATACTTCTTACATTAAAAATATGTGATTAAGGGCTAAGGTATCGTTATAAAGATCATAATACGAATTTTAATCCTTACTGAAACCACAGAACTTACTAATTGAAGAAATATGTTTTAATTGATTTTTAAGTAGCGGAAACTTGAAGTTGTAATTAATTTCCCCAACACGAATTGGGTAAACGGCGGTTTTGTTTTGCTCTAAAGTGACAAGAGGCACGTGCCCAAAGTTAAATGTATAGCTCTTTCATGCTTTTACTTTCAATAGGCTTTAGAAGTGTAACTTAGCAACTAGGACTTCATCAACACTTACTAGCAGTCAAATACATGCATATAATAAGTAAAAAACATTTTATAAAAATAACCCCCCTTAACTCTTTTAAGACCTATAAGTAAAAAGCATGTAGTGAATTCTTGAAAGAGTTTTCTTTTCTACCATCCAGCATTTGACTTCAAAGAGGCTAAGGCTAAAATACAGCTTCAATCGCCACATTTAACCGTAAAAAATTGACGCTTGGTGAATTTGAAGCGTTTTTCTCTCTTATAATTCGTGCAATACACTGAAAATTTCAGGAATCAAGGAAGTGACACATTAATATTTAAAAATGTATTTATTGCTTTTCGAAGTATTCTCCGCGAAATTTGACACATTTTTCCATACGATGGAACCAATCATTGAAGCAACCATTCCATCCGGAAGTTATGGTCTTCAAAATGGCCGTTTTGTAGGCGTCCACAGTTTCTTCAGGTGATGAAAATCTCTGTCCACGCAATTTATTTTTTATTTTAGGGAAGGATAGAAATTATTAGGGCTTAGGTCGGGGCTGTACGGCGGATGGTCTAATAATTCTATGTTTTCGTGCTCTAAAAACTCTTTTGTTCCGCGTGCGGTGTGAGAATTCGCATTGTCGTGATGGAGGATGATGCGGCGGTTGCAGTTCTCTTTACGGAGTTCAGAAAATACCTGTGGCAAACAAATGCTAACATACCAATCTGCATTAAGCGTTCTTTGTCCCTCAAGAGGAATAGTCGTAACATGACCGGTTTTGGAGACAAACGTGGCCACCATTTTTTTTGCAACACTCAGTGAACGAACAATTTTTGTTGGCTTTAACTCATTTTCGAACACCCAAACTCGTGAGTGGCTTCTGGTTTCGGATTTGTACGTATATCCAGGATTCGTCACCTGATGATGTTGTATACAGCATTTGAGAATCCTGCATGGAATATTTCGAGAGTTCTGACGCACCAAGTAACGCGAGCCGCATTTTGTTCTTCACAGAGCGAATGCGGTATCCATCGGGAAAATAACCTTTTTACACCTAATTGTTCATGCAAGATTATTTGTATTTGACTCATACCAATGTCTAAAGTAAAATAAATAAAATAAAATAAACGGTATTAACATCAATAGCGAGTACATCCATCACCTTCGATTTGCCAACGATATAGTCCTTATGGCAGAATCGCTGAAGGACTTAAGCACTTTGCTCAATGACCTCAATAGTGCCTCCCAACGGATAGGTCTTAAGATGAACATGGACAAAACAAAGATCACGTTTATTGTCCATGTCACACCTATGCCGGTAGTTTTTGGGAGCACTTTGCTCGAAGTTGTTGACGAGTACGTTTACCTGGGACAAATAGTCCGACTAGGTAAGTCCAACTTCGACCGAGAGATCAATCGACGGATTCAACTCGGCTGGGCAGCGTTCGGGAAGTTACTACATATCTTCTCGTCAGGTATACCTCAATCTCAAAAACTAGATTGTACAACCAGTGCGTGTTGCCAATGACTTACGGATCTGAGACGTGGTCCTTCACTGCTGGCCCTATGAGGACGCTCAAGGTCGCTCAGCGAGCTATGGACAGGGCTATGCTCGGAGTTTCTCTGCATGATAGACTCAGAAATGAGGATATCCGCAGTAAAACCAGAGTGACCGACATAGCCCAACGGATTAGTAAGCTAAAGTGGCAATGGGCCGGCCATATAGCTCGAAGAACCGATAACCGATGGGGAAGAAAGGTTCTCGAGTGGCAGCCTCGTACCGGTAGGCGTAGTGTAGGGCGACCCACCACTAGATGGAGTGACGACCTGGTAAGATATGCAGGAAGTCGATGGATGCAGGTGGCTCAGGACCGTGCCTTGTGGCATTACTTGGTGGAGGCCTATGTTCAGCAGTGGACTTGTGAAGGGGTGTAATGATGATGATGAATGTCTAAAGTTGCATGAATTTTGCGGTATGTCACATGTCGATCTTCCTCAATCAGCTTACGCACATCATCAACGTTTTCTTGGGTAACTGCAGTTTTTGGACGACCTTGACGGTGATTATCACTGAGCTTGACACGTCCACGTTGAAATTCAACAAATCAGCGATAAATTGTGGTTTTGTATGGGGCTTCATCACGAAATACAGAAATCATCCGGTCAACATACTGTTTCTCTGTTAAACCACTTCGAAAGTCATAAGAAATCATCGCTCTTGAAATTTTTCGAGTCAATTCCATTTTCTTAACGACTAAACAAGTTTGACAAAACCTTGTGACAAGACTGAGAATCTTTTTCTTAAAATAAATAAGTGGTATTCGATTTTTAAAACCAAGGAGTTTTCAATTAAAAAGATTTTAATATGACAGGAACGGTGAAAATATTCCATTCCCGATACTTTTAGTGTAGTCTAATATTTGTAATTATTATAAAGCTTCCACGCGACGTTTTCCTTCACCGCCGAGCACTTGCTTATCTGAGTGATAATAAAAATATGTGCAAGTATGCAATTTTCAGCTCTCAGATCCCTATTCTGTCCCTCTCAGAAAAGAGAGTGTCCTGACCACAGTATTATGTACCTATATTATTACTCTCTGTCGCTATGCTGGGTTAATCAGGTATATGATGTTTCTTTAGTTCAGCTAAAAAAACATAAGTGACTTAAAACCAGTGGTATAAAATATAAAAATATAATTTATTACGTATAGAAATTAATAATAGAATGTTTATCTTACTATTTTTCAATATTTATCTTAGTGTTTGCAGAAAATATACCTATTTCCATCATCAGTATCCGTTGGCATTACAACCTACCAAAGTCCACTACTGACCATAGGAAGGTATTTGTTGCATTTGCCTCAACTGGTAAACGGTTTGACAACCGCAGTTTTTATTTTCTTTAATTTCTAGCAATTTTTTTGGACTAAGGGTGACAAACGAGCACACAGTCAACCTGATTGTAGGTGGAAGCTGTAACCCATAGAAATCTACATTTATTGTCGATTTAGAATCAAAATGCTTAAGCGTCATCACCCCCGAGGACTAAGATGGAATGCCTCGTTTTCAGTATAAAAGGTCTGTGGTTCTCTACACTCATTATAGGAAACACAGCAGTATTAAGCTGCTATTTTACGCTGGTATTCTGTGAGAGCGTGGTCCTACCCTGGTTGAGTCGAGCCATTCGTACTACACAGACACCCATGAGATAATACGGGCTAGTAGATACGCATGCACTGTCTCTACCCGAACTTATGATTTAAATAATACGATAGTAATATAATAGCTAAGACCTAATTGTGTTTGCAATAAGTTGACATTAATGGTTACTTTAGAAATTAGTCAGAATTTTGATTTAATTTATAAAACTATATCTGTGTAATTAATGATTACTAACGTCTTAATAAAACATAAAACTATTTGTTTGAGTAAAATAAAAATTATTAGTTTGGTTTGGGATAAATATATGGTTATTAAAATAGTGGTTACAATGGCGTTATAGTGTTATGTAAATACGGTTATTTACACTACAAAATAAATGTTTTAGCGCTAAAATAATAACTATAATTCAGTTGGTGCTAAAGTAAAATGAAATTAGATTTAGAATTCGACTACAAACATATTTAGCTACAAAGACGATTGTAGCAAGATGTAAATAAAATTCGTTTATAACAACGATAAAAAACGTTTATTGTGCGTCTTCACCGCGTTTTAGCGTAGTATTGGTATGTTATTTGGGTTTAGTTTGCTAAAAATATTAAAGTTGTTATTGAATAATAAGAAATAAAAATATTAAAATTGTTGTTGTAATTAAATAAGCATTTAATCCACCTTTGCCCTATTTTTGCAACAAAGATTAAGTAAATAAATAATAATAAAGCTCAACAATATTTTTGATATCGTTGTATTTACTCATGACATTGTAGTTGGTATCTATTCAGCTAACTTCTAATAATAGCATTTTAATGAAATGCATTAAAAGAGTCTACCTGAGTGTTCGAGTACATTTAAAAGCGCTATTATAGCGATTTAATTGCATTAAATGTCTAAAGATGTTAATATAGGTATCTCGTATACCAACATGTGTTATCTTAGCATCCATAAATGGCACGTGTAAAACTCTTGGTATTAGGATCTACATAGTGTAAAATATAATAAAACTTTACTACTTGTAAGTTAACTACTCCGATCTGGAAATTACTATTTCTATGTTTTTTGAGTTTTAATTCAAATCATGTTCTTTTGCATATCTTTTGTAGATTTCAATTTGGCAGCATCAGATTATTAGCATATGCATGTAGCTCAGGCTATTGACATAATATCTGGCGTCCAGTGTGAATCCTATTGGTTAGATCTTTAGAGGTTTAATAGCTCGGAACAACTAAGGTAACATTATTCTGTCTCATACCACACGAAACTTTCAACCCTCCGATACAGAGCCCGACCTAACGTTGTTGGTCTGATTAGCATAGCAGCACGAAAGGAGATCAACAACCCCAATCGCAACTCCTGTGCTAGGATCATGGAAGTATTTTTTCAAGATGTCATAATTAATTGTGTCAAAGACACGACTCAAATCAAGCCAAAAAAGCTTTATAGTATTATTAAACTGTTTATAGTTACTAACAATCTACTTCAGACGAAATATAATAACAATGTTTTTATCGAAACATTGGTAGGAAAATTCCAAATGTACTTTGGTAAGCGGCTACTATAGCCCACGGACACCTGCAGCCAACTTCAAACAAGAAGACTACAGATGAGTTGTCTTAGTACCTAATAAGATGAATACCTGAAAGCCTCTCTCTGTACACTTTAGACCAGAACACTGGAGTCCAAGCACTGCTATTTTAAGGCTGAAATTTGCAAGAGTGTGGTACTTATTTACTTACTTACTTATCTTCACGCACAATCCCTAACGGGTAGCCAGAGAGAACAGATCGCCAAGTGACACGATCCTTACATACCTCTTTCGCTTCTTTCAGGTTCATTAACTTCTTCATACATGCACGTCTAGGTATCCGAGTACTCTTGACCCTCCCCTCTTCGAGCAATTTGCTCACATGGTCTTCGAAAGTTAGTCTCGGTCTACCTCGACACCTTTTGATATTTACTTTCGCTCTATATATTTTCTTCACCATTAGGTCTTCACTCATTCGTTCAACGTGCCCAAACCATTGGAGTAAGAGTGTGGTAGCCACTCAAAACGCGATCTTCTTTATTTAAGCTTACTGTCACTTACATAAACATATGTATCTACAGAGGACTTAGGAAATTCGTGTAGATACTACAACCAGGTCTCGTTAAATTAGCTATCTTATCTTACACAAATCACGAATGTCATTACAGTATTTTAAATTGACTCACAGTAAAATTAAAGTGATTCAAGTAATTATATTTATCGAAGTAATTACTTTGTAAACGCGACACCAAAACTTTCGAAGAAATTTCAATTTAGGGACATACGGGAGCGAAAATTCAATATAACAAGAACGACTCATTTCTGTGAAATTCATTTTATGTGTGTTTTCACGCATAAAGCAACAAACTTAACTTACGCGCATAGTATAGTTAGTAAATTTGCTGCAGAGATCATCTTCATCTCAACATTCTCCCTTCTCAAGATTAAAATTTTGCTGTCTAGCTAACAAACATATAATTTTTTTGCAGAGATGCATTTTTATTTGCCTGAAAATTGTTTGATAACAGTTTCTTACAGAAAACATTTTTTACGGATATAGAATCAAACCTATTATACAAGAAGTACCTAATATATATATATATATATTAGGTACTTCTTGAGTTCATATAAAAAGTCAAAAAAATTATTTGTAAAAGGTTTCTCGGAAACTGCTCTGGCAATTAAAACGAAACTTCGTATTTAGACAATGTTCATCACAGTCAGGTTTTACTTTAAAAGCTTTTCTAATTATGTGTAATGACTGACTACAATGTATTTTTTACGCCAAGCGAAGCTCTGTTGGCCAAGTAACACAATAATTATTGTAAAAACTAATAAAAATGTAATTTATTAAAGAAAATTATGTAACATATTTAATTAAACGTAATGTACAATATTTTATGTTTGTGATTGATTTTATTATTGGTTAAAATAAAGAATATTAAAATACGATGTTATATAATTGTACCCTTTATAGTAAAATGTTTATAAGTTATATAATAAAATTAAAATCTAGTGAAAAACTAATATTTTTTATGTGAAACAAAATAGACCACTGCGATTTTTTAAGTTAATTTTGATTACGTTTCTCATACATGTAATCGATACAAGAAAACATACGAAGTACAATGAGGGTTATTAAATATTTTCTACAAGTACATATTAATAGAAGAAAAGCATAAATAAAGTTTAACCACCATTGGCCTTTTTAGGGTTCCGTAGTTATACAACAAGGAACCCTCATAGTTTTGCCATGTTGATGTCGATGGGTGGTGTTTTTTCTGAAGAAACACGGGAGAGAACCGTAGCCATAACCGTAGTAAACTATTTGCAATTGGATTTTATTATTAAAAAAAAACGGTGATAAAAGAATAGAAAAAGTTGCAAGATTTTGTTTAATTTTCTTAAATATTAAGCACGATAAAGTTATGCTAAGTGTTATATTATAAAAATGTTGAAATAGTCGTATCCGTGTAATAAAACGACGCGCGTGTTTCCAGTGGGAAAGCCCAGCGGCCGCAGTCGCTCTGAGCACTCGTCTCGGCGCCACGCCGCGCTGCGTCGATGCCACTCATTCTCGCAAATCGATATTATTGTACCTCCGCTTATTATGTACGCTTTTATTACCAAACGTAAACATTTTATGGCCGTTTAAAAAGTTTTACTGTGACATCCCTTCATACATTATTGTAATATCTTACATCTATATCCCAACACATTTATAGCCTTTATTTAGGACACTTTCAATTCCCCTGGTAAAAGCGGAGCCTGATTGTTTTTTCCAAGCTGTTTACTACATAATGGAAGGAAGCTATAACGCACTCGGATTACAAAAACTATCATTTTATTTTACATTAATTTATTAGTAAATCAATTACTGTAAACAATGTCAAGAAGACTAACTTTTTAGTTAAATATAATACAATGAAAAATAAATTCTACATAAAACACATTACGCGCTGTGATTTTCTTCAACGGGACTAGTCGACCAATGTGTAGTGTCAACGTCGTTAATTAATCGTGTTAGTAATAAGCTTTAGATCTGAATTTAGAGTAAACGCGCCAGCGAAGGTCGTGGTTTGCGTAGACGCGCCGCGTCAGGGAAGTTGGCAAGCCGCGCGAACGCGTCTTGCGTGACGTGGTGAGATTGTCCGCGAGCCCTGCGCATCCGCCGCTTTTAGTACCCACCGGCAAGGTTCGAGGATATGCCCGTGTCATGGATTACCAATGTGTCGTCGTGTACACGGTTATCAACATCGCACCGCCACGACTTGCAACGCAAGCAACCGGCCTCTCCAATGGCTGTATTGCCTGGTTCAAAAATAAGCTCAAAAGGTCAGTTTATTTAATCAGATAATGCATTAATATTAAAATAACTGTGATATAGATTCAAAAGAATGAACTTATATTAAAAATCTTTACCTTTCATTCCATAAACGCATGGCTTCAATCTCGCATCACAAAATATAGATCACTATATTTTTAAAATTGTTTAATTACAAAAATTACACTAATATTTCAAAAGTATTAGAAGACCTCGAGTAGAGTGCTTTTAAAACTTGTGCACTCAACTCGAGAGCAATAGATGAGATGCATCGGATGAGCCCACTTGAATCTTGCTCGTTTAGAATGTCTGCTAATCCAATAATATAAAATTTATAACATCATTATTTTAGTAGTACTTGATGAATACCATTTAGATTTGAAATTACAATGTAAAATAAAATGCTATTTTTAATATTAAATTTAACAATAACAAACTTCGTTTTGTAATTAATAACATTTAATCAAAGTAATATGTTTATGCCAACGATAGCTTAATGGAGCTATTTGGAAAATAGCGTTAACGGTCTACTATTTATTTACCATTTTATTATTTAACATATTTATTTAAAATAAAAATTATCTTGGTATGAATGTTATTCCTATTTAAGTTATTCTCTTTGACAGAAAAAATCATTATATGTTTCATATGAATATTAATCGGAAACAGATACAGATAAAAAGAAAGAAATAGATATAACTAAAGGTAAAAGTAACCGTATACAGGTAATAGTCAATGGACTGCTGTCCCCACTTACCACCAGGTAGACTATAAGTTCATTTGTCATATAAGTTTAAAATAAAAATAATTTTACATATCACTGCTTTATTTAGTTTTAGTATCTTGGTAAAGTTTTTTTTAATATAAATAAATTGTTGTTGTATGATTGTGAATGAGAAATTATTACCCTATATTTTGTATTAATCGGATAAGAGGAACGAGACGAGAATCTTTCATTATCCAATACATGATGGAATTACGGTAAGGTACGTGAGGTTAATATACTTTAAGCTTTGTCGCCCTATAAAATCAAAACTAAGAGGACGGAGACAAAAAGACAAAACCATGTGTTATAACTAATATATTAAGAAAAATTTTGCAAACAAACATTGACAATAATTAGCAATACTTCACAAAATTAAAAAAAATAAGGACCATATTTACTATAATGTTAACTGTCCTAATGCCGTAGATAAAGCAGCGCCCTTTGAATTTTATCGTATCACAGAATCATCTATGCAAAGGCTGTAGTTTATAGTAAGGAAATGACTATATTAACCGGATGACCATGTTACGAGTACACTCACGTACGCTATTTGTTGTGATTTATCCTAGAAGTAGTAACTACAGTGTGGGGAATTTAAAACATCAATGGCTTTTGCCAGATTACACATAAAATATAAAGAAAAATTTGGTAATGGCCTACAAATATTTCCTAACTGGACATACTCGTGGGCCGCTTATAGTTACATCCCATTATAAAAATATATGTCCATTATTATATATGTCCCACTCCTGAACGAGACCTGTGCCTTTCTTTTTAACAAGAGGGTTTTATGGAATTTCTTAAATAATAGAATTCTTAAAGAATAGAATAAGGGTGACAAACGAGCACACAGTCCTCCTGATGTGCTGTAAGAGCGTGGTACTTCCCGGGTCGATCCTACAACTATGTGTTATGAAAATTAATTTTTAGTATTTTTCTTCTTACAACAGAGTTGTTTTCTCACGTCGATATTACTATTTGGCCAGACTTATTTTCACATTTAAAAAAAAACTAATAAAAAAACTCAGTGTCAAAAACATCAGTGAAAAATGTACTAAAAACTCTACTATAAACGATGAAGAACACAATTATTTACATACTACAAACAATGTAAATAATTGTAATGACTAATATTTTAAATTTAGCGTTTTTGTTCGTCTTTTACGGGCTGCTGAAAATACAGATACAGGCACAAATTGATGTGCTTGTGATAACAAACAAAACAAAACAAAACTTCATCTATCCGCTTAATTTGATAGATGCTTTCATAATAGAATTTTTTTCTTAAATGTTTTGTCATTCATCGTAATAAATTAATGATGAAGTAGAAAGTAAAGAAACTACGCTATCACTTCAACAAGTCCCTACTGCAGGTGACCATGTGAGAAAAAGCAACATGTAACCCAGTAGACAGTTTTTCTTGCAATAGTTACAATATTCCAACAACGTTATACGTGGTAGAGCCATGCTGTAGTTATATTAGAAGTATAGTTGTGGCACGAATGGGTCGGCTCGACTGGGGAGGGACCACGCTCTCACAGAATACCATTGTGAAATGGTAGCGTAAAGCTGCTGTATTTCGTATGGTGAGTGTAGAGAACCGGAGACCCTTTTTACTGGAAACGAGGCATTCCATCTTAGTCCTCACGGGTGATAACGCATCTGCATTTTGATTCGTAATCGAGGATAGATGTGGATCTCTATGGGCCACAGCAACCACTTACCATCGGGTGAACTGTGTGCTCGTTTGTCACCCTAGCCTATAAAAAAATTATGATTAAAATAGTATAATAGTAAAATAGTATGGTCATAAGAAATCGATTAAGTCCCCCTTAGATCCTGTAACTGTTGACAAAGTCACAGAAACCATCAAAAACCTCAAAAAAGAAATCAGCAGCCGGCCCTGACGGCATTAGCAACAGAGTGCTTAAATCTCTCTCAACGCCGCTTGTCTGCCTCCTAGTAGGTATTTTCAATGCCCTTCTTTCCAGATGCTTCTTCTCGGATGCATGGAAAGAATCAGATTTCATAGGAATTCCGAAACCAGGGAAACCGCGTAATCTAGCCTCCAGCTACAGGCCCATTAACCTTCTCAGTACACTGTGGAAGTTTACGAACGTTTAATATTAAATCGCCTCCGTACACACGTCCTTACCAACAAGCTTCTTCCTGACGAACAGTTCAGTTTCAGACCCGAACACTCATGTACCAATGAAATACACTGCCTTATGGAATAAATCCCAGAAGGCTTCTCCCACTCAAAGAGAAACGGTCGAATCCGTAACACCGGTGTCCTCTTCTTCGATGTCGCCAAAGCGTTCGACAAGATCTGGCACGACGACTTGCTCTACAAGTTGTACAAACTCAACGTGCCTGATAGGTTACTCACATCATCAGATCCTTCCTTGCCAACCACCATTTCTAATTTCGGAAAGAGGAAGCGCCCCCTCAGGGTTGGCGTCCCTCAGGGCTTCACTCTACACGAGTGATATCCCGAAGGACCCAGTGATCAACACCGCTCTCTTTGCCGACGACACAGCACCTTACCTTGCATATTTCAGCAAGCCATTTCTCGCAAAGATGCTCTAAAGAGCAGTCAAGCGCTTATGCGAATGGTTTCGCTTATGGAGAATCGAAGTGAACCCTGAAAAAAGTATAGCAATTTACTTTCAAAGGAGACCGTCTCTCAATTGTCGGAACCTAAGCCCAAAAAATTCCCTAGGCATGATCACCTAATCGGCCGCCAGATCTCGTGACCGTCAACCGCCAAATATCTAAGGGTTACATTCGACCACTGCTTGATCTTCGCGTAACACATTCGCGCTGTCCGCAATCGTGCCAAATTCGTCACTAGTCGACTCCACCCGCTAGTTAAAAGTAAGAGCAAACTGTCCCTTAGACACAAGCTCGACCTTTACAAAGCTTGTGTAAGATCTATCATGTCCTAAGTAAGCGTAGCCTTCGCACACGTAGCTCATAAACGTTTGAATGACCTATAAGTAGTCCAAAATAGATTCATTCGCATCGTCACCGGAGCTCGGTGGTGCCACCGAAATTCGGATTTACACAGAGATTGTCAACTTCCGACGATCTCTGAATATTTCAAGGAAATGTCTCGGCGCTACTTTGAGATCGCTGAGACACTTCCCACCTCGATAGTGGTTATCACAGCAACCTACGCTCCGACTCAAAACGTTAAGTAAAGGCCTGAAACGTTAAGCGAAGGCCCCGCAACGTTTTAATTGAAACCCCAGTTCCGCTAGATTCCGACGACACAAATAATAATAATAATAATAATAATAATAATAAATATAAACCAGAAATAGTCCTTGAAAATACCACTCACAAAATGTATTTTGACAGAGCTATACTTACTGACAAAACAATACACTTTAATAGACCGGATATAACATAGATAAAGCGAATAAATGTGCTCTTATTATTGACATTGCTATACCTAATTCACATAACTTACAGACAACAATTAATGAAAAAATTTCCAAGTACACTGAATTAAAACATGAAATTATTAGAATGTGGAATTTGCATAACGCCATTATAGTCCCTATAGTCCTCTCTACGACTGGTGTAATACCAAAAGCGCTTCATCAATCATTAAAAACTTTAGATTTACCAAAACTAACATATATTCAATTACAGAAAGCAGTTTTACTTAATACTTGTAGAATAGTTAGAAAATTTATCTCCACAGAAAACTACCCATAACCAAACAAGTTCATGGTATCCACTTGGCTTTGTCCCGTGGACCATTAATCCAGTTTTGTTAAAAACAAACTGAGAAAACGTAGAAAATATAAATAATAATAATAATAATAATAATAATAATAATAATAATAATAATAATAATATAATAATAATAATAATAATAATAATAATAATAATAATAATAATAATAATAATAATAATAATAATAATAATAATAATAATAAAAAGGCGTAGGGAATTGACGACCCCATCGCCCGCTGACGTAACAGTTAAGTGACAAAACTGCTACGTCAACGCAGTCAGTCAGTGCCTTGCGAGAGGTGTGAGCGCCGTGCCTCGGCAGAATTCAGGGTGCAAAGGCCCGTTTGTGCTTATGGCCGTCCACGATACGGTGCCGGGCCTGGGCGTCTCCCGTTAATGGACGCCCATATTATGGATGATGGAGAAAAAGATAGTGCGCAAAGGGCCGCTGCCTGGAGGTCGCCAGGGCGCGTCTGGAGCTGGCGCTGGACGTGACAGCATGCGGGCCGCCAGCCGAGCGCGGGGTGTTGCAAGACCACCTAGCAGCCCCCCGCATCCATCATCCCCACCAGAAGGCTTGGTGTTGGCTGGGTCTTCTCGGACTCAGCAAGCGGCACCCGCCGCTGGTGGAGCACGTCGCATGCGTTGGTCTAAATCGATGAATGAAAACGCACTGCGGGCGTATTTTAGGGCAAAAGGGGAAGAAACTGGATGTTTGGCGTATCGGGCTCGGATGCATCGCTTTTTTGCAGAGCTGGAGCCATCTCTATCCGTCACTGAGCAAAACCTGGCAGACCGAGTTAGGTACATCCTGCGCTCCAACATATTTGGTGACGCCGAACTCGAGCGACTACGACGTGAGGCTATTCCTTCATCGAATGGAAATGCTGCGGCTGGGAATGCGGCGCCACTAGATGCGCAACAAACTGCATATGTGGATGCTGCCGTCAACATTCCATTTGTGGCTAATTCAGACGATGATGGAATAGTCTCCCACGAACTAGAGAAAATGAGGAGCATACTGGAAGAGTCGATGCTGGAAACGCGCAGCATGCCTCTCGATAATCGACCGCGACTTCCCCGCATACCCCTTAGCAAGCGAAATCGGGCTGTCGTGCGGGCTCTTAACCCAATGCTGGTAACCTATTTGGAAGCCAGCCGGGACCTTTGCGAGACGGATTCAATTCTTGTTGGCGCCGCACTGGCAGTATGCCGTATTATTGGCGCCAAACTTCCCGTGGCTGGACGTGCTACTCAAAAAAGTAGCGCCATCCCAGCCTGGAGAAAAAGAATTGAGGACCGTATCGCAAAGGCAAGGGCCCTTATCGGTAGACTGACAAGCTTCAGGTCGGGTAATACTAGACCGAGGATTATGCGCACCGTTAGGATGGCGTTTGCTGGGACAAATATCAGTTTGTTCCAGCCGGATATCACGCAAAAACTAACGGAGCGCATAGATGACCTGAAGCAAAAAATCGCTGCTTGGGGGAAGCGGATTCGACGATTTAGCGAGAGGTCAAGGCGGTTCAACCAGAATCGTCTCTTCCAGAGTGATCAGAAGAGGCTCTATAAATCATTGGAGCGACCAGAGGTATGTGGAGCGGGCCCAGGACCGGATCAGGCTGCCACTGTCGCATTTTGGCGTGGCCTGTGGTCAGAGCCCGTAAACCACAGCGAGGGCCCTTGGATGGAAGTTGTGGCGAGCCAGAGTGCAAGTGTTACGCCTATGGACCCCGTCACCATAACGCCTGAAGACGTGGCTGAGGCGGTCCGTAGGGCCCCGAACTGGAAAAGTCCGGGGCTTGACGGGCTGCATCATTACTGGTTGAAGGGGTTCGTAGTGTGTCACGCTGTGCTCGCCCGACAGTTTCAAGAGGCTCTCGATCAGAAGTCGCTCCCGAGCCTCTTCACTACTGGGATCACTCATTTGGTTCCTAAAGATCAGGATACCACAGACCCGAGCAAATACCGCCCCATCACGTGTCTACCCACCATATATAAGACACTGACATCCATTTTGAGCGCGAGAATCACTCGTCACCTGGAGCTAAATCAGGTGATGTCACGCGCTCAAAATGGATGCCGGGGCGGTGGTCGTGGAACCAAGGAACCACTCCTCATTGACGCGGTCATTGGCAAAGTGGTGAAACGCAACCGTCGGAATTTCTCCGCCGCCTGGATAGACTACAGAAAAGCATTCGACTCGGTGCCCCATACATGGCTAAAGAGGGTCCTCGAGCTGTACAAGATTGACTGTACAGTTCGAGACTTCCTCGAGCAGTGTATGGGGCAGTGGAGTACGATCCTTTGCTATCTGGGCGAGCGGATGATGGCTGCGGAGAACCACATAAGGATAAGAAGGGGTATCTTCCAGGGCGATTGTCTGAGTCCAATCTGGTTTTGCCTCTCCCTGAACCCTCTCAGTACTTTACTGGAAGGCTCCGGGAGGGGATTTCAGCTTCGGAAAGGAGGTACAAAAGTGACCCACCTTTTCTATGTGGATGACCTCAAATTATTCGCCTCCAGTCGCTCCCATCTTATGGAATTGCTAAACATCACGTGTGAATTTAGCAATTCTATTAGAATGGAGCTGGGGACGGATAAATGTGCGATCCTCCATATTGAGGGGGGAAGGGTTGCTAACTCTGAGGGCATAGACTTATCTATGCCCGTCAACTTAAGAACCCTTTCCGAGGCTGAAACATACCGATACCTGGGTATGTCACAGAACATCGGTATCGATGAGGCTGGTATGAAACAGTCAGTTTGCGACGTGTTTTATGCACGCTTGACCAAAGTGCTTAACAGTCTTTTGTCCGGTGTGAATAGGACACACGCATATAACGGTTGGGTCATGCCTGTCCTCATGTATACCTTTGGCATACTCAGGTGGAGTCAGACTTAACTTAACGCCCTGGATAGAAAAGTCCGCACTACAATGACGTCCCATAGGATGCATCATCCGAGATCGTCGGTAATGAGGCTGTACTTGCCGCGAAAGCATGGTGGGCGTGGCTTCTTGAGCGCGCTCACCATGCATAATCGCGAAGTGTGCAGCCTCCGTGATTACTTCCTGATGAGATCGGATGATCCATTCTATAATGACGTCATTTCTTGTGATAAAGGACTTACCCCTCTATCCTTAGCCAACGAGCAATGGCAAAACCCGGCAGTGCAGAGCATTTCCGACCGGGAGACCGTATGGAAGGAGAAGGAGCTCCACGGGAGGTTCTACAAGGCTCTACATGAGCCTTTCGTAGACACAGCAGCCTCCCTCCACTGGCTACGCTTTGGTGATCTCTTCGGGGAAACCGAGGGTTTTGTCTGTGCAATACAGGATCAGGTTATTAAGACCAACAACTATCGGAGATACATCCTAAAGGATGGCACCGTCGACATCTGTCGAGCTTGTCGCCATCCCGGTGAGTCACTTAGGCATGTCATCTCCGGTTGTTCGGCGCTTTCTAACTCTGAGTACTTGCACAGGCACAACCTAGTAGCCAGAATTCTTCACCAGGAGCTCGCTCTGAAATACGGTCTCGTGGATCGGAAATTGCCGTATTACAAGTACTTGCCGGAAGCCGTGCTCGAAAATGATCGCGCCAGGCTCTATTGGGACCGGGCCATCATCACAGACAGGACTATTCTTGCGAATAAGCCTGATATTGTGCTGATGGACCGGGCACAGTCAAGGATATTTTTGGTCGACATTACCATTCCGTATGACGAGAACCTCGTGAAAGCCGAAACAGACAAGCAAACAAAATATCTGGACCTGGCTCACGAGGTGACCGACATGTGGGGTGGTCTGCCGACCGAAATTATTCCTGTAGTCGTCTCTGCAAACGGGCTAATCCCAGCCAGCCTCTCGGGTAATCTGAGGCGACTGGGACTACGTGGCGGACCGCTCCAGGCTCAAATGCAGAAGGCGGTGCTCCTCGATACCGCCCGCATCGTCCGCCGGTTTCTTTCCCTTTCCCCCTAACCCTCGGCCGTTTGGTCTCCCCTGCCGAGGGCGTCCATCTGGTTGGGCTTTTATTTATTTATGTATTTTTATATTTATTTTATGTTATTGATATTTATGTATATTTATCTTTTCATTTTCATTTATAATTATATATTTATGGGACCCAACCAGATGAGAAAACTATATAGATACCCCAATAATAATAATAATAATAATAATAATAATAATAATAAAATGGCGTAGGGAATTGACGACCCCATCGCCCGCTGACGTAACAGTTAAGTGACAAAACTGCTACGTCAACGCAGTCAGTCAGCGCATTGCGAGAGGTGTGAGCGCCGTGCCTCGGCAGAATTCAGGGTGCAAAAGCCCGTTTGTGCTTATGGCCGTCCACGATACGGTGCCGGGCCTGGGCGTCTCCCGTTAATGGACGCCCATATTATGGATGATGGAGAAAAAGATAGTGCGCAAAGGGCCGCTGCCTGGAGGTCGCCAGGGCGCGTCTGGAGCTGGCGCTGGACGCGACAGCATGCGGGCCGCCAGCAGAGCGCGGGGTGTTGCAAGACCACCTAGCAGCCAGAGCCAGCCCCACCAGAAGGCTTGGTGTCGGCTGGGTCTTCTCGGACTCAGCAAGCGGCACCCGCCGCTGGTGGAGCACGTCGCATGCGTTGGTCTAAATCAATGAATGAAAACGCACTGCGGGCGTATTTTAGGGCAAAAGGGGAAGAAACTGGATGTTTGGCGTATCGGGCTCAGATGCATCGCTTTTTTGCAGAACTGGAGCCATCTCTATCCGTCACTGAGCAAAACCTGGCAGACCGAGCTAGGTACATCCTGCGCTCCAACATATTTGGTGACGCCGAACTCGAGCGACTACGACGTGAGGCTATTCCTTCATCGAATGGAAATGCTACGGCTGGGAATGCGGCGCCACTAGATGCGCAACAAACTGCATATGTAGGTGCTGCGGTCAAAATTCCATTTGTGGCTAATTCAGACGATGATGGAATAGTCTCCCACGAACTGGAGAAAATGAGGAGCATACTGGAAGAGTCGATGCTGGAAACGCGCAGCATACCTCTCGAAAATCGACCGCGACTTCCCCGCATACCCCTTAGCAAGCGAAATCGGGCTGTCGTGCGGGCTCTTAACCCAATGCTGGTGACCTATTTGGAAGCCAGCCGGGACCTTTGCGAGACGGATTCAATTCTTTTTGGCGCCGCACTGGCAGTATGCCGTATTATTGTTGCCAAACTTCCCGTGGCTGGACGTGCTACTCAAAAAAGTAGCGCCATCCCAGCCTGGAGAAAAAGAATTGAGGACCGTAACGCAAAGGCAAGGGCCCTTATTGGCAGACTGACAAGCTTCAGGTCGGGTAATAATAGAACGAGGATTATGCACACCGTTAGGATGGCGTTTGCTGGGACAAATATCAGTTTGTTCCAGCCGGATATCACGCAAAAACTAACGGAGCGCATAGATGACCTGAAGCAAAAAATCGCTGCTTGGGGGAAGCGGATTCGACCAGAAGAGGCTCTATAAATCATTGGAGCGACCAGAGGTATGTGGAGCGGGCCCAGGACCGGATAAGGCTGACACTGTCGCATTTTGGCGTGGCCTGTGGTCAGAGCCCGTAAACCAAACCGAGGGCCCTTGGATGGAAGTTGTGGCGAGCCAAAGTGCAAGTGTTACGCCTATGGATCCCGTCACCATAACGCCTGAAGACATGGCTGAGGCGGTCCGTAGGGCCCCGAACTGGAAAAGTCCGAGGCTTGACGAGCTGCATCATTATTGGCTGAAGGGGTTCGTAGTGTGTCACGCTGTGCTCGCCCGACAGTTTCAAGCGGCTCTCGATCAGAAGTCGCTCCCGAGCCTCTTCACTACTGGGATCACTCATTTGGTTCCTAAAGATCAGGATACCACAGATCCCAGCAAATACCGCCCCATCACCTGTCTACCCACCATATATAAGACACTGACATCCATTTTGAGCGCGAGAATCACTCGTCACCTGGAGCTAAATCAGGTGATGTCACGCGCTCAAAATGGATGCCGGGGCGGTGGTCGTGGAACCAAGGAACCACTTCTCATTGACGCGGTCATTGGCAAAGTGGTGAAACGCAACCGTCAGAATTTCTCCGCCGCCTGGATAGACTACAGAAAGGCATTAACCTCGGTGCCCCATACATGGCTGAAGAGAGTCCTCCAGCTGTACAAAATTGACTGTACAGTTGGAAACTTCCTCGAGCAGTGTATGGGGCAATGGAGTACGATCCTTTGCTATCTGGAAGAGCGGATGATGGCTGCGGAGAACCACATAAGGATAAGAAGGGGTATCTTCCGGGGCGATTGTCTGAGTCCAATCTGGTTTTGCCTCTCCCTGAACCCTCTGAGTACTTTACTGGAGGGCTCCGGGAGGGGATTTCAGCTTCGGAAAGGAGGTACAAAAGTGACCCACTTTTCTATATGGACGACCTCAAGTTATTCGCCTCCAGTCACTCCCATCTTATGGAATTGCTAAACATCACTTGTGAATTTAGCAATTCTATTGGAATGGAGCTGGGAACGGATAAGTGTGCGGTCCTCCATGTTGAAAGGGGAAGGGTTGCTAACTCTGAGGGCATAGACTTATCTATGCCCGTCAACTTAAGGACCCTTTCCGAGGCTGGAACATACCGATACCTGGGTATGTCACAGAACATCGGTATCGATGAGGCTGGTATGAAACAGTCAGTTTGCGACGTGTTTTATGCACGCTTGACCAAAGTGCTTAACAGCCTTTTGTCCGGTGTGAATAAGACACACGCATGCCTGGGTCATGCCTGTCCTCATGTATACCTTTGGCATACTCAGGTGGACTCAGACTGAACTTAACGCCCTGGATAGAAAAGTCCGCACCACCATGACGTCCCACAGGATGCATCATCCGAGATCGTCGGTAGTGAGGCTGTACTTGCCGCGAAAGCATGGTGGGCGTGGCTTCTTGAGCGCGCTCACCATGCATAATCGTGAAGTGTGCAGCCTCCGTAATTACTTCTTGGCGAGATCGGATGATCCATTCTATAAGGACGTCATTTCTTGTGATAAAGGTCTTACCCCTCTATCCTTAGCCAACGAGCAATGGCAGGACCCAGCAGTGCTTAGCATTTCCGACCGGGAGACCGTATGGAAGGAGAAGGATCTCCACGGGAGGTTCTATAAGGCTCTACATGAGCCTTTCGTAGACACAGTAGCCTCCCTCCACTGGCTACGCTTTGGTGATCTCTTCGGGGAAACCGAGGGTTTTGTCTGTGCCATACAGGATCAGGTTATTAAGACCAACAACAATCGGAGATACATCCTAAAGGATGGCACCGTGGACATCCGTCGAGCTTGTCGCCATCCCGGTGAGTCACTTAGGCATGTCATCTCCGGTTGTTCGGCGCTTTCTAACTCTGAGTACTTGCACAGGCACAACCTAGTAGCCAGAATTCTTCACCAGGAGCTCGCTCTGAAATACGGTCTCGTGGATCGGAAATTGCCGTATTACAAGTACTTGCCGGAAGCCGTGCTCGAAAATGATCGCGCCAGGCTCTATTGGGACCGGGCCATCATCACAGACAGGACTATTCTTGCGAATAAGCCTGATATTGTGCTGATGGACCTGGCACAGTCAAGGATATTTTTGGTCGACATTACCATTCCGTACGACGAGAACCTCGTGAAAGCCGAAACAGACAAGCAAACAAAATATCTGGACCTGGCTCACGAGGTGACCGACATGTGGGGTGGTCTGCCGACCGAAATTATTCCTGTAGTCGTCTCTGCAAACGGGCTAATCCCAGTCAGCCTCTCGGGTCATCTGAGGCGACTGGAACTACGTGGCGGACTGCTCCGAGCTCAAATGCAGAAGGCGGTGCTCCTCGATACCGCCCGCATCGTCCGCCGATTTCTTTCCCTTTCCCCCTAACCCTCGGCCGTTTGGTCTCTTCTGCCGATGGCCTCCATCTGGTTGAGCTTTTATTTATTTATGTATTTTTATATTTTATGTTATTGATATTTATGTATATTTATCTTTTCATTTTCATTTAAAATTATATATTTATAGAACCCAACCAGATGAGAAAACTATATAGATACCCCACAATATTAATAATAATATTCCACAACCATCACACAACGCCATCTAGTCCCAAGCTAAGCAGAGCTTGTGTTATGGGTACTAGACAACTGATAAACATACTTATATATTTCTAAATACATAAATATTATAGATAAATTACACCCAGACACAGAACAAATGATCGTGCTCATCACACAATCATTTGTCCTGGGTGGGAATCGAACCCACGACCTCGGGCTTAGCAGTCAGGGTCACTAACCACTAGACCAACAGGCGTGTCAGCTCAAATGTCGCTATGTAGCGATAAGGCCGCCAAATTGTATATGTAATCTGTTCTCTGTTATGTTCTTTGTAAATTTGTTTGTGGTGTACAATAAAGTATATTCATTCATTTCATTCATTCATTCATTCATGTCCAGCACAACACACATATATACTACACACTCACTTACTGCCACAAACACGGATTGAACAACGGATGGGACATAGTGAGCCCGCAGACGGACCCGCCGTGTACCCCTCCACACCGTGTACACACCGTACAACCGTTTTCACCGCCCAGAACATCGAACGACATGAGTTAGCCGTCAGAGCTGGGTCTTGCCACTACCTGGTTGGACGGCCGTTAGATAACACTTAGATGTGTACTGCACATGTAAGAATTATCTAACGGCGTTATGAAAGTAACGATGCGGAATGTATGAATTCAATTTTTTTTTAAATTCCGGGCGCTGAGGCTTTAGAAGCTGTAAGAACCGCAAAGGCTAGCAGCAACAACATCATCAAAACCAGAGAGAATAGGTTAAGTGCAAGACAGATCTGTACAATTATGTTTTGCCAAGAACATAAATATAATTAAACATTTATCATATATGCATTATGCATTTTATTTAAACACTTAAGAAGCGCGTTGCAGTAAACGAGAAAACCATGTTTGATTCCGGTAAGGGAGAAATAGTTAATTGAAATTTTAAGTGCATATATACCATGAGTTCAATGGTTAATAGAGCATCCCAAGGAAATCGAAATGTCTGGGAAGTTAAAAAATATTTCGTGGGCATTGGAAAACCGCCAATAAGCATACGACGGCGGACTTTTCCTTGTCCCAAAACATTTGCAGTAATGAGAGTTTTTAAGGAGAGTATTTAACAGTTAGTCATTTATAAAGCTAGCATTTATATTTTAGAGCATTTAATGGAACTTCTCACAGCTGGGAAGTTATTACTCAAATGTGAAAAATTATGAGCCTATATATGTCAAATGTCGCTAGTAAGCGTGATTATGTGAATAACTATTTAAAAATTTCAACATATACGTGTATCTGGGTAACTGTATACCTATTAACCTTTCGTACTCGCCAGCTTGTGAATCATTTATTTTAAATGACCTCTAACAAAATCGTTTGTGACCGACAGACTAACAAACAGAAAGGTAAGGAGATGAAGGCACAAAGTGCTTCTTCTTATGAATTTTGTAAAAATATACTGGCGATATTGATAAAACTATGACCACGTGATCAAATCTGCTTGGAAACGGCCGGATAAACCTCATGTAATAAAAATAACTAAATTTTTTCACTTTTCTTTTACTTCTTTTTTATTAGACCGAAAGAAGAAGTCTACTATTTGACACAGGCTTCTCTCGTTGTAAGCAGGATTTACGGTATTTGTCTCGCGTAGCAGGAGAATTAACGCAGTTCCCGACATTCCACACTTTTTACTTTGCTGCTGTTGTGGGCATCTGCTGAGAACGCGAAGATATTAAAAACTATCAGAACACCCTAGTATTTCCCATAGCCACATCATACGGCACCTGCGCTTCGGGGCGAAATGTGGTGATGGATTCTATTATGCCACAACAAATATTATATTATGATGACTATATTATAAATATTGTATCAACAAACAATGATACGTAGGTAAAGTTGTATAATTATTATTTAATTCAACATAAATAATTTCTTTTTTCAGAGCGGTAGCAGTTTATCTTCAATCTCTTAAACTAACGCCGGGCAATGCAATTATATACGGAAATTTGGCTTGTCTCTACTACAAACAGGGTCTCATAGACCTTGCTATAGACACATATAAAAGAGCAATTGAACTACAACCAAATTTTCCGGACGCTTACTGTAATCTCGGTAATGCACTAAAAGAGAAAGGCCTTGTCGCTGAAGCAGAGGATTGTTACAATTCAGCTTTACGTCTATGTCCGACTCACGTTGACACTCTGAATAATCTTGGTAACGTTAAAAGGGAGCAAGGCAAGATCAATGAAGCTATGGTTTTATACATGAGAGCATTAGAAGTTTTTCCTAATTTTGCAGCAACACATAGTAATATGGCATCTTTACTGCAACAACAAGGTAAAGTTCTATACATATAATTATATAATTTATTATGTGATATGCTACTATTCTACCGTACTGTACTATACTTCGTTTTACGTTATAAATAAATAGTAAATAATTAGTGCCGTATAGTAGAGGTGTATTCACTACACAATGTCATCCCCTGGGTATCGTAAGAGATGACAGAGGCCACCAGGGAACCAAATCAGGAGATGAACAGCAACGTCTTCCTAATAACGAATTAAAAAAATGCAGCTGAGAACCCGCATGCCAAGCGTGGCAACTATGGAAAATATCCCCCTAAGAGGCAATCTATGGGGGGGCCTATGTTCAGCAGTGGGCTTTACTAGGCTGTAATGGAATTAATAACGGAATATGTAACATCTTAATTTATTTTTTAATTCTTGAGAAAATTTTTGACATTACTCATAATATTATAGAAATGTAGTAAATACTTAGAATTAGTACAATGATTTTGCAAATTTTGTTTGTAGCAGTTATTAAAACATTTAGCAATTTTTATTATCGTAGTAAGAAAAGTTGCAAATGCTATCATATTTCTTGTTTTTTTTGTCTCTTATTGTTTATAACTCATATATTACAGGGAAACTTCACGAAGCGTTAATACATTATAGACAAGCTATAAATATTCAACCAGAGTTTGCTGATGCTTATAGTAATATGGGAAACACTTTAAGAGAGTTACAGGATGTGACTGGTGCCTTATTATGTTTTAAGAAAGCTATTGATTTGAATCCAATGTTTGCTGACGCTCATTGCAATTTAGCGAGTATTCAAAAGGATATAGGTAATTTGTCGGAAGCTATTACAAGTTATCAAAACGCTTTAAGAATAAAGCCCGATTTTCCTGACGCTTACTGTAATTTAGCACATTGCTTTCAAACCATATGCAACTGGGAGGGGTACGACAAACGAATGCAAAATATTGTAAGAATCGTTGAAGATCAACTCCATTCAAATAAATTATGTTCCGTACATCCTCATCATTCCATTCTGTATCCATTGTCAAATAAAGCAAGAAGAGAAATTGCTTCACGACATGCAAATTTATACACGGAAAAAGTTAATACTTTAAGCAAAGTTAGTTTCCAATACAGCTTAACTGATAAGGGCAGACTGCGTATAGGTTATGTAAGTAGTGATTTTGGTAATCATCCTACATCACATTTAATGCAAGCTATACCGGGACTCCATGATCATTCTAAATTTGAAGTATTTTGCTACGCTCTAAATCCAGACGATGGAACCACATTCCGTAAAAAGATTATTAAAGAATCAGAACACTTCATTGATCTATCCCTAGTAACATGTAGTATGGAAGCAGCAAGAAAAATTAATAGTGATAATATTCACATTTTAATAAATATGAATGGATACACAAAGGGGGCCAGAAATGAAATATTTGCTCTTAAGCCGGCGCCTATTCAAGTTTTGTGGCTAGGGTACCCGGGAACTAGCGGAGCGTCATATATAGATTACATAGTAACTGACGAAACATCTTGCCCTATGTCAACTCGACATGATTTTAGCGAAAAATTTGCCTACATGCCACACACCTACTTTATTGGTGACCATAGGCAAATGTTTCCTCATTTGTCAAAACAATATAAAGTTTTTGATAATAATGAAATTATTAACGAAAATACTAATGTAGCAATAGTAAACTTGCCTGAAAACGTAAATGTTCAAAATTTTTGTATTAAGAATAAGGAAAAACAAATATGTTTTGAGAATTTACAGCCAATATATATAATTGAAAGTGAATTATGCATTCCGAAACGTGTATTAGAAATGACAATAAATCCTGAAATAAAGCAGGTAATTAACAAGAGATATATTTATTTTACTTGCGGTTAAATTATGAAATTAAATAAAACAATATTTTAGGTAATTGTGAATGACACTGTTATTTATAACGGTTTATCAATAAACTGTAGTAATAAGAAAATAGCATCCGGAGAAGCGTCTGTAGATAGTATAATATTTACGTCGAGAAAGCAATATGGACTTCCAAGTGATGCTGTAGTATATTGCAATTTTAATCAGTTATACAAGATGGATCCTAAATTACTAGAAACATGGGTCTGTATACTTAAAATGGTGCCAAATAGTATTCTCTGGTTATTAAGTTTTCCAGCAGCTGGAGAACCCAACGTATTAAAATATGTTCAGAGCTTAGGTAAGATTAATAAACCTCAAGTTTTTGAAAATTTATTCCGGTAAAATATCAAATGATATCAAGTGGATATTTTAATTTTATAGGGTTGCCACCCAGTCGTGTGATATTTTCAAAAATAGCTTGTAAGGAGGAGCACGTACGAAGAGGTCAATTGGCTGATATTTGTTTAGATACACCTCTCTGCAATGGGCATACAACTGCTATGGATATTCTTTGGGCAGGTACACCTATAATAACATTGCCGGGAGAAACTTTAGCATCAAGGTATTTTAAATGAAAATAATATTTTCTGTTTTTACAGCAGTATAACATGTATTGTAGGTATTATTTTTTCCGACCTTTCAAATATGTTGTTCTTGGGAGATAAGTGTAAATTGACATTGCCACATGATAAAATAGCCCCTCTACACTTTGGGTCAACGCGATGGCCCACTATGATGGGCCAGCGTGTGGAGAGCGTAGTTGTGTCGGATGGCTTATGGCGCATGCGATGGTCTCGGGGATGGTGACGGTGTCGGTTTTTCCGCCACACATCAAAGGCAGTGGGCCAGCGATGGTGGTACGCATCTACACGTGGTCCATTCCACAGTTGTGCGCCCTCGACGGTTGCGTGTGGACGTTCGTGCTCTGTTTATTAATTAACTAATTAAAAATGACGAATATGTGGCCAATGAAGTTATAAAATTTTAATCTTAGAGCTAATAAAATCAGAACATATACATATATATTTTACATACATATTTTATTTTTTATTTATTTATTTTTAATAATTAACTAATAATTATTTATTAAATTACTAATAATTAGTTATAATTATTTAATTAATTTTGTTTAAAGAAAACTAAATTTATTCAGGACATATTTAGTTCTATTGCGATAGATAGAAGATAACATCCACCATTTTCTACGCCATTTATTTTTGATAACTCTATTCTTGTGCACATTAAAAATGACAATAAAAAATGACATGTTGTATAAATATATTGCCGCAGCGGCTAATTCTTCCACGTCCATCTCGAAAAACGTTTCAATCAAAACTGAATGTCGTCATCGTGTAGATGCGTTTCAACCATCGCATGGCCATCTCGCTGGGCCAGCGTTGGCCCATCGTGTAGAGGAGCTAAAAGAGTTCATATTTGCTTACTTTTTCATGTATTCATATTGTGCTAGACCTGTAGATATAATGAATATGGTTGCCTATTTAGAATTAAAAATGTGTACTAGACAGAAATTTTTTAATCTACATCTGTTCAAAAGAGTGTTTTATATATATCGGTTTTTTTAATTCGTGTGTTTTGGAAATTATATTTAGATACAAATTACATACTAATGAAATACGAATAATATTTTTTATCTTAGCGACATAATAGAAAAAAACTGAACTGGTTATTTGAATAAAAAATCATGAGTGCAAATAGTTTATTTTAAATTTTCGTGTTTTTAAAAAATACTAAAAAAAGGGCTCGAAAAAATAGATTTTCTCAAAAAAGAAAGGAACCTGAAAAAAAAATTTAAAAAGTCGGTCGGTCTGGGCTCGAACCATGGATGGTATTACGATTTTGTGACTGCCCTATATTGGGCAATTACGCTATTTGTAATCATTAATAAGCTTTCAAAACTTACCTTCTTATTCTAACGATATTGTAGCAGTTTTTCATGCCTAAAAACACAGACAAAAAGACATTTTCTAAAAATAAATCTAGCTAGATCGATTTATTGCCCCCGAAACTCCCCGCACACAAAATTTTAAGAAAATCGTTGGAGCCGTTTCCTATTCTTTTCGTATTCCTATATATAAATATATATATGCGTCATCTACTGGGTATCTCAAGAGGCGACATAAAGGAACAGAAACATGAGATTGACAGCAGCATCTTCCTGATAACACCTCGGCAATAATAATAAAAGTTGCGTTTGCTATCCCTCCTGTCATACGGGACAAATATGACGAATATCTCCCCAGCGAAGCAATCATATATGTTGGCTTATGTGAACATTTTATATTTATATTATAGATTATATTAAATATATAATAATTATATTAAAACTCATATTATTTTTAGGGTTGCTGCTTCGCTTTTAAATACTTTGAAATGTCCAGAACTTATAGCCAAAGATATGGAGTCCTACGTAAATATAGCTGTAAAATTGGGCACAAATATAGATTAGTAAGTTATTTATGGTTTCTTAAATACAAATAAATTCATTTAACACATAAAATACATATAAATTCATTTTGCTTCTATTTTTAGCAAATACCCTAATTTAACATAATACTATATGTAAACAAAATTTTCGTTAGATTCTTCGTTAGATCAATAAATACTAGGGAAAATTTTGTTGTTGAAATATACAGGAAAAAACGCAGTCTTTTTTACTTTAACTAGAAATTATATAAAGATTTTTTATTTCTATAAAATCGCTTTTATAGTAAAATAAAAAGGTTAGTGTGCTGAAATAAGATTTTCTAGTTTTTGATAATTTAACAATGCAATAATTTTAAAAGAAGTTAAATTTATATAGAACTTATATTTTTTATAGCAAATTGGATGCAATTAGTGCATCTGTAGTTATTCTTAATTCTTTGAAATGATTTTACTAATATATCTTAAGTTCAACGAAGTTTACTTTCTGAACCCTGGTTTTTGCGAAAATTTCGTAAAACCTTACATTCAAGCACGCCCGCTGAAATACGTCACATAATCTTGTTGCAGCCACTGAGTCACTACTCGAGCCAAAAGTGGACGAGTATTATTACGCATAAGCATACAATCTTGACTCATTTGCAATCGGTGTGGTCGAGCTACAGGCTTAGGCCAGCACATCATCACGATATTTCACCTTTATTGCATGTTAAATTGCTATCTAACCAAACGCGGTATGTTTTTCTTCCGAGGCGTATTTTCGCCCATACCATGATTCCCCACCTAATATTGATGGAAATTGTGGGAATTTTGTGGGTGATTGCCATTACGCCAAATATATTTTTTATGAATCTGGATGAAAGCCGAATTGCTACTCATTTGAGATTAGCAGACCATGAACGATTGTTCCAAGCCACATGATAGTTTGCCTATTTTAATATTCGTTCGCGAATGCTTCATTATATGACTGGAATCTGAATAAAATACTTAAATACAAGCATGAACTTTCACTTCGTGCAGTATTTAAGATGTAGTATACCGACTGCATCTACAAAACTAATTTCCTAACTGCTACATTAGATTGCCTTCATTTGTAAAAATAGTCTTATCTTACGGTGGTTACCAGACTTTTTCTAGTGAGCCGCTCAGCCATCTCTCCACATACACCACAATCATGATCCGTTGCTGGTGCAACTGACATGCTCAATATTTCACTATATCGCGCCCACTATAGAACGCCTATTTCTCTCAATATCTTCTCTCTAGTTAAATTATAGTATTCCATGGCGCAGAAAAAACCGCTGGTATTAAATTATTTAACAAGGAACATCGGTCACAGCTCATATATGCTATAACCTGGCTATATACTATCACGAAAATGACTAGTGTATGGATTAGTCAGTTCCCCTACGCACAATCTAATTCTTCTTAATCTCTTAATTCTTCATTAAAATCTTAATTCTAAATTAAAAATATATCATTAAAAAGCTGAGGATCACAGAATGTTACACTTGTGTATTTCGTCACTTAAGGTTATGATTTAATAAGTCTGCAGTCATGACTACGACCTCAGCTAAAACCATTGATCATTCGCAACTCATTTCGGAATACTTAATCCATATTCCCATCTTAGAGCGATATTATTGATAACACATTACAAAAATAAATAAAAAATCTGCAATAAAATCTAGTATTTAAATAAGTAAACGCATAATGGTAGCGTTACTTAGTGTTATGATGAAATACAGATAAAAACGGGACGGGTTTAGATGCGTTCAAAACCCATAAAATGTAGTCAGGAAAGAGGTTTTTTATTACAATGCTAAATTAATTTACCGGCTCCAATAAAATTAGCTGAACCCCGTAATTTAATATACACCAAACTCATTATATTTGACGTATCAGTCATTGGTGGTTGTTTCATATTTTGGTCAGGTCGTATTAGACTGATGATCTTTATAATGTAATTAATATTTATTTACATACAAATTACTCTCTGGAAGAATTTAGAATACAGAAACAAAACGTGCCAGGTTTAAGTTTAAATTCAATTTCATTTAAATTAGGTATACATTTAAAGCTTTGTTGATGTTTGTATTTCGATTATTTATCATTTTTAGGCTCAAGGATTAAACGCTTGCTATTCGCAAGCTCTAATAACATTGTTAATTGCAATTATATGTACAAGTAGAAGTGCGTGGAAAATCATAGCAACTGCTTTGCGTTGAAGAATAAAAGTGTGAGGAAAACTGCATGTTTGAGATATTAAATATGTATTACGTGGACATGTGAAGTTCTCCATTACGCACTGAAGCAGTGTGGCAAACTTTTTTCTCAATAAGAGGAAGCTTGTGCCCAGCAGTGGGATGTGTACAGTTTGTAAATTTAATGTTATTATTTTGAAGCACGTTATTAGGATCAGCTTTTGAAGTATCTAAATATTTGTCATGATATAACATGAATGTGTTCTATATTTGTTATTGGACATTTTATTCATAAATGAATGTTGTAGAAGCGTTCCTCCGTTTCAGTGATATTAAAATACAGACTGAAAATTGTGAAGTTAAATTAACAGGCATAAATATAAAAAGAGCTCTCTTTTTCAGTCGAAGATATATTCGAGCGAAGGTTTCAAAGGCTCGTTTGTGTAGTACGTTGTTTGATTGTAAATACTACGCAAGTGGGTTGGAATCACTATATAGCAAAATGTGGGAGCTATACAAAAGTGGAAAAGGACCAGACCACATTAAAGCATTCCAATAATTTATAAATGATCCGTATTTTGTCATTATGGTATTAGTATACAGGTAGGTAATTTTTTACTAGTTATGTCAGTGCTTAACCACAAACACGATCTTATTACAAGCGACGATGAAAACGTAGATGGTAAATTGTACTGCTTTACGGTAATAAAAGCCTATTCACTCTTGCTTTGAAGATCCAGATTGTCATCGGATGGAAAGACGAAGAAGAACGACTGAAAATAAGACTTCCTTGGTGTACGCATTACAAAATACGAAGCGAACCGTTGAAAGTCAAATGTGTTAAATATTGAAAGAATAGGGTGGAGACCCACGGACATTCTAGTAGTGTAACAGTTGACAGGGAAAGTAGAAATTAAACCATGAAATGCCTGCGCACACTCTCAGTATTGTATTCTGATAGGTCTTTACGTACGAAATTGCCATTCTGCGGTAATGGCCACTTCAAATCATAATAATTTTTGTTTGGTTAAGAATTCTAATTATAATTAATTTTGTTTTAAAAACATGGAACTCCTTTTCACAATTAGTCATTAGCTTATTGATAAGCGTTACGTTTTCATCGCATTTGAATTTTTTTCGTAATCATGGATACTTTACGTTCGGAATTCGAGTAATTACGGAATATGAGTACCTTCGTGGCAGCAAATCGGCACAAGCGGCATCATCAACGACTTTTAGGAAGGGAATACTGCAAACGACGCAACACCTGTTATTAGTTTCCCCGATTCCGTTCTGGAATTGAAAAATGAACTTTGGCCGACAGTGACAAATTGAAAACGACTGTGAAAGCTTATGATAATCAATCTAAATCTCTAATCGAATTACCAACAGATTTCGACCTTAAATTTAAAACCATGTTGGTCCATTTGAGTCAAAATGGCAAGATATAAATGATTGAATAATGGGTGCCCCTCGAACTCACTAATCGCCAGCACGAAGTACGCGTCTAGACGTGCCTTGCGCTGCTCAACAGGCACACAAACGAAAAAAAATTTGTACCATTGTTAACTGCGACAAAAAATAGATTCTGTTTTACAATCGCAGGCACTCAGCAAGTTGGTTAGAACCTGGTTCAGCACCTATGCATCACCTAGCAATGTCCTTAACGAAAACTCACCCGGAGAAAAGTGTTGGTCAGTGTTTGGTGTTTGGTAGATGTGTACTGTGAAGAACTGAAGAGCTCGCACGCCGGTTTTGGTCAATCGCTCGTCTCTGCTTCTCCTGCAAGATAACGAGCAACCTCATACTGCACAACAGATGGTCTCCAAGTTACAAGAGGTGGGGTTAGAAGCTCTTCGTCATCGTGTGGCAGGCGCAAGGTCTAGCGAGTACGGGAACGTACTCACTAGACCTTGCGCCTACTGACTTATACTTTTTTTAGTTTTTGGATAACATTTTGACGGGAAAAAAGTAAATACTCAAGAGGCGGTACAAAATGCTTTTGAAGAATTTGTTGCCTCCCATCCAGCTTATTTCTTCAAAAAATAAACTACCACTGGGTTGGCAAAGATGCATCAATTGCATGGGTGATTAATAAAACAATATAGAAAAAAAATTATTTTATTTCAAAAAAAGGCAATTTCATAAGTAAAAACCTATTATACGAGTATAACACCGAAAAGTTGGTTACTCTGCACCTGTGCTATAGGCCGACGAGATTGCTTTCAATAAAATTAGTGTCACCAATAAGCCTTTTTGTACGTCCCTACTGATTTCAATTCCGTTAGGTATTATTTTGCATCACCAGCCAGTGTTCCATGTATGAACAGACTTGCGTTTTTTATTTGATTTACATATACAAATAATCAATATTTGAGTTACTTATTGATTATTATTGATTGATTGAATTAGTCACAGCCTCAAGTGCAAGTACAAGATCAAGGACACATAGTTACCTTCCGCTGCTTTTGCCTTGGACTCAATGGATCGCTAAAATGTTAAAGTTTAAGGAAATCACAACTCCTAGTAAAAGGAATCAGTCGTTATATATATTTTTTACAGTGGTAGAGCCATGCGGCAGCTTTGCTGTTGCACGTATGGGCCGGCTCAAACCGGGGTGGTACCACGACCTCACAGAATACCGGCGTGAAGTGGAAGTTCTGCTTCCGCGTTTCGTCTGGTGAGTGCAGGTGGCCGGAGGCCCAAATCCCCCCCCCCCCCATCAACATGGTAGCGGAATTAAATAAAGATAGACTACCCCAGGAGGGTACCAGCACCCCTGGAGAATCCCTCGCTGAGCATCCACGACCATGTTTCTCCACTTCTGAGCGTGGGTGCTCAGGCTGCCCCGCGTATTCTGGGGGGGGGGGCGAAATTCCGCTCAAGACTACAACTGCTCGGGGCAAACGGAGCAACAAGACCAAGGCGACCCCTGCCACGCTGTCCGTGAATTTCTGCAATATCAGGGGACTTCACTCCAACCTAAACGCCGTCCACTACCATCTCGAGACGGCGAAGCCGGCTCTGCTCTTTCTGACCGAGATGCAGGTGTCCTCTCCGGCTGATGTTTCGTATCTCTCCTACCCGGGGTACAAACTGGAACACTCCTTTGTGCCTCGGGCTGGAGTTTGCGTTTACGTCAGAGAGGACATCTGTTCTCGACGCCTTGGCAGACTTGAAGGTTCGGACCTGTTCATCCTTTGGCTACGCGTAGACAGCGACGACCATCCGCGCGTCTACGGGTGCCTCTATAGGTCCCACAGCGGTAATGCCGAAACAGACAGACTCTTCGACCACGTCCAAATGGCTGCGGATTCGTTGCTACAGCAGATCCCCTCCGCAGAGATCGTGATCCTCGGCGACTTTAACGCCCATCACGCCGAATGGCTCGGTTCATGTTTAACCGATCATGCGGGGAGATCTGTTCATGATTTTGCCTTGGCATATGGTCTGACACAACTGGTTACTTCGCCTACGCGGATTCCAGATGTTGCTAACCTCTCACCCGGACGGATATCAGATTTCCGTCGACGCCCCTTTAGGCTCCTCGGACCATTGTCTGATCCGGAGTGTTGTGCCACTCACGCTGAAATCGCGGTTGCATTCTGCAGGCTGCCGCCGTGTTTGGCACTATAGGTCAGCCGATTGGGATGGGATGCGGTCTTTCTTTGCATCCTACCCTTGGGGGCGGGTTTGCTTCTCGCCGGATGATCCCAACGTTGTTGCGGATTCTGTTACTGATGTGGTACTTCAGGGTATGGAACTTTTTATTCCTTCCTCTGTGGTGCCCATTGGAGGCAAATCTCAGCCATGGTTTGGTCGCTCCTGTAAAATAGCATCATGCTATAAGCAGGAGTGCTACCAAGCCTGGGTTGATGCATCAGCGTCCCGGGATGTAAACACCAGCGCTCTAAAAAAGAAGTATAATTCCGCCTCTAGGTTCTTCAAAAGAGTCATTGCCAAGGCAAAGTCAGAGCACATAGGCAGAATTGGCGAGAAACTAGTTCGCCTTCCTTCTGGAACCCGTGCATTCTGGTCTCTCGCCAAGGCTGTCCAGGGGAATTTCTGTCAGCCATCTCTTCCATCTCTGCACAGGGAGGACGACTCACTGGCCCATACTGCAAAGGAGAAAGCCGATCTTCTAGGCTCCTTCTTTGCATCTAACTCGACTCTCGATGACGGGGGGAGTACGCCGCCGACCATCCCGCGGTGTGAGTGCTCCATGCCGGAAGTGCAGTTCACACAGCGCTCGGTTCGCAAAGCACTCCTCTCCCTGGACATCCACAAGTCGAGTGGGCCTGACGGAATCCCCGCAATTGTGCTGAGGACGTGTGCTCCAGAGTTGGCACCGGTTTTAACGCGTCTTTTCCGGTACTCCTACTCCCTAGGCGTAGTCCCAAAATCGTGGAAGACGGCTTTCGTCCACCCGATCCCTAAAAAAGGCGACCGCTCAGACCCGTACAACTACCGGCCAATCGCCATCACCTCCTTGTTCTCCAAAACAATGGAGTCCATTGTAAACTGCCAGCTCATGAGGTACCTTGAGGATCACCAGCTGATTAATGACCGCCAATACGGTTTTCGCCGTGGTCGGTCAGCTGGTGATCTTCTGGTCTACCTCACTCACAGATGGGCGGAGGCAGTAGAGTTCAAGGGGGAGGTATTGGCCGTTAGTTTGGACATTGCGAAGGCCTTCGATCGGGTTTGGCACAAAGCGCTTCTTTCGAAGCTCCCTTCCTATGGGCTTCCCGAGAAATTGTGCAATTGGATCACCAGCTTTCTTGCAGATCGGAGCATCAAGGTCGTTGTAGACGGTGCAAGCTCCGATTGCAAGCCTTTTAATGCTGGTGTTCCACAGGGCTGCGTGCTATCGCCAACGCTGTTTCTTCTGCATATCAATGATATGTTGCATACCCGTAACATTCATTGCTATGCAGATGACAGCACTGGTGATGCTCTTTACACCGGCCGAGCCAATATTTCTCGGGAAAACGTCTCCGAGTGCCGGGACAAACTTGTGTCTGAAGTCGAGTCTTTGCTGAACAGAGTCTCGGATTGGGGACGACTAAATCTAGTCCAGTTTAACCCCCAGAAGACACAAGTTTGCGGGTTAACCGCTAAAAAGAACCCCTTTGTCGTATCTCCTCAGTTTCAAGCCAGTATCGGAATCCTCGGCGTCGACATATCGAGTGACGTGCAGTTTCGTGGTCACTTGGAAGGGAAGGCCAAATTGGCCTCTAAAAAGCTTGGCGTGCTCAGCAGAGCGGGACAGTATTTCATGCCGGCACACCGCCTGCAACTTTACAAGGCGCAGGTTCGGCCGCACATGGAATACTGTTCCCATCTCTGGGCTGGGGCTCCCCAGTACCAGCTCCTTCCACTTGACCGCATCCAGCGCAGAGCGGCTCGAATCGTCGACGACCGAGTGCTTTCCGATCGGCTCGATTCACTGGCGTTGCGAAGAGATGTTGCATCTCTTTGCGTATTTTATCGCATCTATCACGGGGAGTGCTCTGAGGAATTGTTCGGATTAATCCCAGCCGCCAAATTTCGTGAACGCACGACACGGCAAACGTCCCGATACCATCCACACCATCTGGATGCTTGGCGGTCCACCACTGTACGTTTCACAAGGAGTTTTCTTCCACGTACAACCTCTCTGTGGAATAGTTTATCGTCGGCGATTTTTGCGGACCGATACGACCTGGGGACCTTCAAGAAAAGAGCTTACTCCTTTCTAAAGGGCCGGCAACGCACCCGCAATTCTCCTGGTGTTGCGGTTGATCATGGGCGGCGGTAGTCACTTAACATCAGGTGAGCCGCATGCTCGTTTGCCCCCTCTTCTATAAAAAAAAAATACTCCAAAAATACATCCCGGAAAAAGGGGCCAATATGAGCAAGCCCCTACTTTCCAATCCTTTACTTTGGACAAATGTCTTATATTAGCAGTTAAAATATTCTTGTCCCAATTAAAATTGTATTTACTGTAATGCATCCAAACTATATTTTTAAATAAAAATACTTCCAACTTTGTATTCATCCTTATAAACGTTACGTTTTTAGTTATTTCTTTTATATTTTTACTAAAATATTTTTTTTTCAGATATTAACAGGGTTGCTATGAGTTTGAATAAAATGGCTTATTTGGTGTAGCTCCGTCCAAAAGCGTCCATAAAATAATATACTTCTGTAATTTGCCCCATGTATGTTATTTTATTTAAAATTATCTGAGTGTAAAGTAATGCTAGATATTTGACTTTTCACATTGATTGTTTGGTGTTATGTATTTATATCAATACTCACCATCGTTGTTGTGCGTGTTAAGATATATAATAAGGGAATTAATTACCAAATATTGTAAGTAAAAAAAGTATATTTGAAAATGGATTTATTTTTCTTTTAATATCGTATATATCAATAATCATTCATAAGTACACAGATAACTACAGTGTAGCTAACAGTAATAAAATATAAAATTATCCATATTTATAGTAAAATTGAGATCTTAATAACAATGAAAGAAAATTTATTGTTAAATTATAATAATTATAAAAGTAAAGCGACAATTTTCACTCCTTCATATTCTGCAAGTATTGCTTTGACAAAAATATTAAAAACAAGCGTGTAGCCATTTATTTTCATGATTAGGGGTATTTATGTGATTTCATAAAAGTGTCTGAAATTGGGGTTTAAAATAATTTAATTTATAATAAAAATGTACGTACGTACTTTATGATATTATTTGGGATAATAAGTCAAAAAATAAATAAAATATCACATTATTTCTGACATTCCTTTCTGTTGTAATATTTATTTACTCTTTGCACAACGTCGTTGTAGTAAATACTATTCACTTACTTCATACTGTTTCACTCTGTTTCACATTCTTAATGTATAATGTTACGCTTATTTTACTACGCTATTCTATTAACGGGTTTACTTGGAGGTGATATTTATTTTATTTATATTATGAGGTAACTATTTGGTTTTGATGAAAATCTAATACTAAATCATTATAATTATAAGAAACAGAAACACATATAGAATAATTAATTAATGAAAAAACTATTTCAAGAAGATGATAACACTAATAATTTATTAAACAATGTTAGTAAAAGAAAAATAGTCTCGACAGTTTATAAGTTAGTCAGTTGTATTTATTTGCATTGCAACAGTTTTTAAATGTTACAAAACTAATAAATATAATGGACATCACACACGGTCAGTTACTTATATTAATATATTTATAACGATCGACATATCGAAAATCCGATATTTTAAAAAATATCAACAGTTTTAGTTCGAACGGATCAGTTGGAATGATCAGTTTAACTGACCGAGTTTTGCGTCCATTAGTCTGTTTATGTATAGTCAAAATAATACTATATTAAGTCGTAAAAAATATGCCTAAATTATGATTTAATGTTGCCGATATTGATTTTGGTTATTTTGTACACTAGTTCAGCATGATATCTAGAGATCTAAGCCTTCTCTACTCTTGTAACAATACATTTCAAGTTACTATATATAATTGAGCCATTTATTTTAGAATAGACAATTTTATTTTATGGAATGTTTAAGTAAGAAAAATATATGCCACTTAAACGGAAAGCAATACCGAGTCGAAACAAAGATTTTGTTTATGCCAAACATGTCATAGTGAAATTCATTTGATTTACTCCAAATTAAAACATTCAAACTTGGATCGATCTAGGCGGTCGACTTCTCTATAGCTCACTTAGTGACTTGGAACTTGCTCAATGGCCAACAGCTGAGAGCCATTCTGTAGGCTTCAAAAGATATTACGGTCATAATACGCCATGGGCGATCACCATATTTTATAATTGAAAATTATGTAGCATAAATATTACTTCTATATTTTATAGTTTTCATTTATGAAAGTTCACCAGTATTTAAATCATATTTAGAAATATCCAAATAGTTTCTTAATTATAAATTTTGATTTGAGCATTCTGTTAAAAAATTATAACAATTATAGGTTTTTCTATATCTATTTCACTTTAAGGTCTACTTTCATATTTTGTCTTGAAATAAATTATCGATTAACTTTGGTGTTTCTGTTTTCATAACTATATACCTATTTCTCACTTTTATTATTAGCTTAGTAACAGAATTATTTTTGGTTGTTTTAATTATATTGCTGCAACACGAAACTAAACGATTTATATCAAATGTCATTATGACAAAATCATAAACAACCTCCTAAATTCAATATACGAAATTGTTATTTTTGATTGTTTTGATGGGAAAAGATATAAAATTGCAGTATAAATACAGTTGTTAGGGTTTTTATAATAAAGAACTTTAAGAAATTACTAAATAAAATAACTTTCTAAACGTGTAATATATGTAAATTAAAAAATTTAAACATAGTTATTAAACGCAAAACTCTGCACAGAACTCATATCAGTATGTGGCAGTTTACTAAATAACTTTTTTCGTTTTGTAATACTTACTAATTATAACTAGCAGTTATTTTTCATTATGAACGCGGTAATAATAAATTTTCCTTTTGTGTGGAGTGCTATCTTATCTTACATATATCATGCATTTGCACTACATTTAATAGCTTTAATCTAGCGTCTCTTCAAATAATAATGTAGTTTTACGTTATAAAATTTCAATAAAATACTCAACAATATTTGAATTAGAAACATAAGATTGTTAATAATATCATACATATTCTAAGAATACTCCTTAGTGAACAAGTTCTATAAATGGTACTAAGAATGTTATTTTATCTAATTATAACATAATATTATAATGAACGTTTTTCCAACTAGGTGGATTTAAGGCAACTTCTTGACAAGACAACTATTAATTTAAAAAAATGGGTTTTTTTTAAAAACCAACTTCATTATGGTTTTTAAAAATATATTCACAAGTTATTGCTCTTGTTATGTTGGTGTACTCGTGCCTCAGGCGTTAAATAAAATTGGCGTCATTATCCTAAGTCTATAACGTATTAAAATAATATAATTAATTTTGGAAGATTTACTGTTTTAAGATTATGTAAATAGTATTATCACACACAAAGTTATGAAATTATACAAGAGGAAATAAAGTATCGACTATATAAACTACCTAATTGAAAAAAAAAGTAATTTGTGACTTGACTGAATGTGCTTCCTTAATTAAATATTATTTAATAAATATCTTAAAACTATTTGTTTCGCACTTAGTTACTAATCACTAAACAATTATTTTAGAATTTCGTTTCGTCACGAAGCTGAGGCTGCGTCGTAGTACTTAGATCAAAATACTAACGGCGAATCTTACTCAATAATGTCTTATCATTTTTCTATATATAATTTAGAATATAATATGTAGATAATTGCATTTAAAATTAAATGTGAATACACAGATTACAGTGCAGTTATATATGAGTGCGGGTATTATATTCATTCTATTTTAATCATGATCTAAAGTGTATATAATATAATTGATTTATTCTAAAATATAAATATGCTAAAATTTATATTTCTGCTTAATTATTAAACTATATAAGGATAACATTTTAAAAATTATAAATATTTTATGCTATGTTCACTAAACTATACCGTTAAACATCTATTTAATAAATCTTATAAAATGAAATTAATTTAATTTGTAAGTATATGAAACCTTGTTTGTCAAACTAGTGATTAGGATGGTCACAGAATTATACCTTTTTAATGCGCAGTGTGAAATTTTTTAAAATGTGGAATAAATGGGTTCCATTTATGGTTACAGAAGCTTTTTTCAGGTTTTTTTTTTTCACATTTTAAGTATTTCAATATTTACAAATGTAAAGTGTTTTTATATTCTATAATATTTTGGTGTTCACTGAAATGGCAGTGTATTATTTACTAATTAATATTGTCTCAAAAAACTAAGGAATATATGATATAAATATCTAAGCTAGATAAGCCTATGGAACCCATATTGAAGTAACAATGTTCAAAATATTTCAACAATGATATCGTAGCTGATGACAGGAGCCCTGCGCCTCAGATAACGAGGGTAAAAACTGTTAGAGTGGGAAGATTCATTCATACTTCTTATATTATAGAAGTAATCTTCTTTTAATACAAGATGATCTATGAATGTACTTCCCAAGTTAACAGCAATAATAAAGTTCCAATGCTCAATGTATTGCGTTTCTACAAGAGCTTTTTCAAATTTACTAGCGAGCAAAGAAAGTCAATTCATCTAATTTTAACTAAGAAAAGCATTGCATTTCTACTGTGATGGTCCAGTCTAATATAAAGAAACAGCATTTTTGGAAGAAAAAAGGCAACGATTTGAACAAATAGTTTTTAAATGGATAATATATGATCAGTAATTTGATTCTACTCGTAAACATTAACTGTTTATTCTTATTCCCCTTTATGTTGTTTTTTTATTTGACGTATCTTAATTTACAGCTACAAACTAAGTATTTGGTTATATTTACAAATCCCTCAGTCAGATGCAGAATGCATAAAATAATATGTTCTAAAGCGATATTATAGTATTTTTCATTGCTGCTTTCATTTTTTGTCTCGTCATTTTTTACATTCATATTTGTGAACATATGATTTAGAATGAACGAAATAGAGTATACTAGAAAGTTCAGCTACTTTTATAATATAATCACGAGCAAATTGTTGAAATTTTGGCGACGTAACAGTAAAAAAATGATATATTGGCATTGAAAATCCTAATGGTATTATTTTAATGTAAAATTCATTCTAAACACTGAACTTTTGATTTTGGGGAATTTAAAACGAGACGCTACAGGATAACTGTGCTTAGTTTATTAGAAGCATATATATATATATATGTATATATATATATATATATATATATATATATATATATATATATATATATATATATATATATATATATATATATATATATATATATATATATACAACTTATTAGAATAGTTTAAGAGTTGTATACAAAGGTCAATTAACAAATTTTTTATAAAAGAATATAAACTATTTACCTCTAAATACAGCATTAAACAAAGGAGAGTTTCATGCTTGATTTTTCAAAAAGATAGATCTAAGAATAAAATCTGCATGCATTGAATTAAAAAAATGTATTGGTATGACGAAATTAAAAGTTATTATGTAACATTAACTGTCTGTTAATGGAAATGTAGTAGTACTTAATGTTAATTGTTTTAAATAATTGTAATTGGTTTATGGTAAAATGAGAAAGTCACAAAATAAAGTCAATCCACATGCACTCATCGATGCAAAGCAAAATTACTGGCTGTTATAAGAAGTAATAATTAAATTATGAAATTACAACATGAAGCTTAAAATTAAATTGTTAACATTATTATAATTGTTTGCAACTAGAATAAAATAAATTTATATTTATATCACAACAATATGAAATATTGCAAAAAATAAACAAACATCTAACTTAATTAACATGTCAGTAAAAACTCTATTAATTCTAAAAATTCAAGCAGAATTAGTTGAGCATCAGATTTATATTACAAGATATTTTTGTGTCACCTCCACTCATTTTGCCACATGAAGAATAACAATTTGAAACTCCAGCATTTTGATTTCTACTACTGGCTTTTAATAGATATTATTTAAAAAAATTCAGAATAATATATTTTAGAAATTTATTATGAGTCAATATTTTTAATAGAACTATACTCATATTATATTATATCTTTGTCTCTATTACTATGCATAAATTATATTTATATGTACATAAAATGCCATACATTTAATATCGCTTGGCATTCAATTTTTTTCTTGTGAAAATTGGTTTATCAGGGTACTTCGTAAATTAAATTTTGCCTAGTCACTATTTTAATTTATTATACTAGTTTACGGACTTCAAAACATTTTTGATAACTCATGTTGTTTAGTCTTTTTTACTTTTACGCAATCAGTTTTAAATTAAATTTAACATCTAATATTAAGCTATATGTCTATAAATTCATTCTCAAATGATATCAGTAATACTAATGATTATTGTAGCTATTTTTCCACGTTTAGTTATTAGCTACTAGAATTTGATAATGTCGAACATTTTGTTTCAAATTATTATTCAACTAGTAATAGTGAAAAAATAAGTGGCTCATAAAAAGCACCCTCTATTTATCCTCTTCCAGTAGAACCAAATCGTCAGCCACGACGTCTGATACGTGAAGATAAATTATCCAATACATTAGATTAAAGCACACGAAGCAAACTGGAAACACGATGCGTGAGTATTTGTCGATGTCTGATGGAGTCATACCCAGGAGTTTGCTTATATCCTGAAACAAAATAAGTATACTGATACAACTAATGCACCACAAATCAATATCGCTTCAAGACCAAATTGGTTTAAAATATTTTATCTCTTGTGTTCAAGGCAATAAGCCAATGCGGCTTAATTAAACCTATAAATCAATTCTTTCGCTACAGCAACTTTTGATATTTGTTGAAAGTATACTCATCATGCAGTGTTTAACATACATATTTTACATTATATTATTGGTTCGCTGAGCTACGATTACGCAACGGTGGCATTAGTTTTATATAATAAGCACAGCAGTAACAGGTGTATGAAAATGTACCTTTCCAGGATGAAGAATATGAGGAGGTGGACCAGGATTTTCTTCTTCAGCTGCTCTGCCACCATTAATCGTATTTTCTAGGGTGCCGCCCTTAGAGTGCGCTTTAGGGTCATGGACTTTAAATCGAACCTCCTGGAAAATGTCGCCCAGAGGTATTGTTATTAAATTTACAAATATTAAATTAGAATATCTTATTGAAATCTTACCGATGGTCGCCCTGGAGGACATCTACCCATAGTACCCATTTTAGAAAGCGTGTGCGGGTCTCCAACAGCTGGACAATCCACAGGCATTTTTTTTTCAGAAGCTATTTTTTGTATAGCTACAAATCTTTGTTTCCTCATTTGTATTCTTTTTGCCATGTATCCCACCGTAGCATATTCTATAAACAAAGGAAATGTCACCTGTATTTAAACCTATTTTTTACATTTTATATTAAAAGACAAAATGTATTTTAAATTAAAAGTCTAAAATCTTAAAATACAAAAATTCGCAACGCATTAATTTGGAAACATTTGTTTCGTTTTTACATTAACCACTTTATAAGAAATTATAAAAAATCGCATTCGCAGTTTCAAAAGAACATCGCAGTGCAATAATAGTTAATAAAAAGGTGGTTTACCTAATAAACTTGCGAAGACCATGACGAAACAGGTTCCCAAGTACACGTCTATGGACTTGACATACGATATTTTCGGTAGGGCGGCATTAGTTGATGACATGAGCGTGGTCATAGTTAATACAGTTGTCACACCTAGGGCAACTCTAGCTGGAGTAGCATTGCGATTTAACCAAAACGATACCCATGATATAATAACGATTAAGCCAGATGGAATATAAATTTGGATAAGATAATATCCCATTGAACGAACAAATTGTATCTCACATGCTAATCTTGAATAATTTCCTGGAAAGATTGTTAATATATGTATATAATATAGGTACTTTTGCTAATAGTCATGAAACAATAATAGTTAACTAAGTTTATTTGTAATTTGTAACTTATTTCAAAATTGTGAATGGATCTAAATTCCGAAATTATACAACTTACTGCAATCATTTTTATACACCACTCAGTGTTTTGTGCATAAGTACAAAAGCAGGATGTGAAAGAATCGTGACTGTTTTGATCCAGTGTTTCACGTATTAGCAAAACGTATTAAATATTTACCCAATAATTTAAATCCCCCTATTTTAAGTACCTGTTGTGAGGGAGATCTCCATGTCTCGTTGTCGATGGCCAAGCACCTTGAACTGTGGTAGCGATACTTCGTTTGATACACCCACTGAGTTGGGCCCCTCGTTCCATTTGTATCGGATGTCCCGCATGGTGTAGCCGACTGTGCGCAGCGGATACATAAATGAAATTACCCCAGGCCCATCGCAATGGGTTTTGTGACACGAGTCTTCATTTGGTCAGGGTGAGAGCAGGATATCGCGAGTTCGCTTATCGCTCGTCTTTTTCGTGCGTTTTTTGTGTTATTTTTAGCGTGTGTGCTAGTGTCGCGGTATCTATTATCTGCACACGGGCTGAGGGAGACGGGGTCGGTGGCGGAGTAATAAATGGATTGTGCTAGGATAGCGGGCGTTGCGAATCATTACCTGTCGTAAGTGTTACAACTGTAGCTCGTTGACGATGGCCGAGGACTCTGAACTGTGGCAGTTGCACTTCATTACTCATGCCGACGCTTGATAGTCCGTCTTTCCAATGGTATCGAATATCTCTCATTGTGTACCCGACTCCGGAGACATGCCAAACACACAAAACGCTATCACTTACGCTGAGAAGCACCGCGCATCCCTCGCTCGCGCAGCTGCGGCGGTGATGGGAGTCGCGGGCGAGACAAAACGAGCGGAATTGAGAAGCGACCAAATTTAGGTCGTTTATCTCTGATCTGCTCAAAGTGGATGATAGAAAAATATAAATCTACTTGTTCTACCTACTTAAGAGAAACAAATAGCAAAATAATTTGTGTTACTTAATGTCTAGATTAAAATTGTAATATTTAACAGGATAGACTAACTCATAATACTAAGTCAAACTTTAAAGCAGTTTAGTATACATGCAAGTGCAATTAATTAGTATGCAGTGAGGAGCTAAGCAGCAGTGATTACGCAGGGTGAAAGGGTGTGAATCGGCCGCGTGCAGTGCACTCCGTCAGCGGCACGGCCATCCGTGATTGTGCAGACCCCGCGGGTGCCTCCAAACCCCGCCTCCTCCGGCCCGCTCAGCTATCACAGCATCGATGTCGCATAATCATTTTTTTCGTTTAATGCTTGTGAGGAAAAAGGCTTACTATAACGTGTCTGCCTTCTGCGGGTGCTGTATGCGAGAAGGAGACTTTCCAATTTATGAGAACACGAGAGATATCACAGCACGTGTCGACCTTTACATTGTACGCATGTGCTCACAAGATGTCCCTGAGTAGCATCTGTGATACATAAAAGTGATCCCAACACAATATTGGTAAGCCTAGTGATAAATTGCATAGTGGTAAGATTGCGTCAACAGTTGCGTTGAGTGAGCACACATTAAAAACCATTAATTATTTTTCTATCATCATAAATAAATTAACATATTTGCCTCGTATAAAATATTATAAATTTATAAGGCATTATTTATATAATATCGATAAATAAGGGTTGCACGATATATAATATGTATATATATATGAAATATAAAGCGTGCCTTTGTTAAATTTCCTGAGTATTTAGTTGTAACATAAAATATTATAAGTATGATTAATATAACAATTGTATATATTTATTATTTTTTTGTGAGTATTGTTCACATTAATTTACAAAGTGACACTTATTATGATTTTCGAACAATCAATAAGTTTCGATTATTCAAATTAAACCTATAGGAAGATACTTACAACTCTCGATTTCTATATGACACAGTTGTCTGTCCATTGGAAAATATTGAAGATTCATTGGGCATGAAGCTGTGATTGTTAATCTGTAATCATCATAAAAATATTTAAGAAATTGATAGCTTTTACGACAATTTAATTGAAGCCGATATTATGGTAATATACCTTATACTTCGTGTTATGGAACCGGAATGGTGTATTCGAATAAATTCATTGCTGGTCGTTGCTATGTGAAAATAAGATTGTTTTTCATTAACAAAAAATGTATCAGGTACCCAGATATTTTTAATGAATTCAGAGCCAACTGATAGAGTTTCTACACCGGGTCTTTTCTTGTAAGCCAATCGTGGGTCAGTCCAAAACTGTCTGAAGTAAAAATCCAACGTGAAGTCCTGAGGAGGAAAACATTTCTTATTGTGCCATTTGGTCTTTATCTTTATAATTGAAAAAAGGAATACGCTTCTCAGATTTTGAGCAAATGTAACAGAGGTCCCACTAAAATATTTTGTTTTGCACTTGATTTTCAACCTGAACAGTAGGACCTATGTTTGGAATTTTGATTCAATATACAAAATTAATATTAATAGAAATACTTGACGTATATATTCAACACCAAGGCGTTTACATCTAATATATTTAAGCATGCTGGGATTGAAAATGGCAATTTCTTGCCAAATACTTATAGCCTTATGAGTGAGCTATCAACGTGAGCGATTATTATATCGGTTAAAATTTAATAAGTAAAGTGCCAATGGCTTATTTTATCTTAATGCTGATTTAATATAAAAAGTCAATTCTACTTTTAATAGACAAATTGAATTGTAAGCGTGAAATTTTTACTAAAAGAAAAATGTGCAGTGTGTGATTATGGCGTAAATACTACTTATATAGGTGGATTCTAAGAATGAACGGGAAATGTGCTTTGGTGATGGGATAGGGAAATGTAAGATGATTGCGACGCAGGCGGGCACCCACGGCTCGATAAAGGCAAACCTTTCTTAATCAAGCTAACAAGCCGATACGTATACAAGTTGCCACGGATAAGTTTGGATCAGGTTTGTGGAAAAAATATCATTTATTAATGATTGCTCCCGACCGCAATTTGATGACGTCAGAAATTGGCGAACATCCTCATGGGTTATGGGTCACGTCTTATTGTGACCTTCCCAATCTTGATTTGGTTTCCACAGCGGGGTCCTTTACCCAAACGTCTAGCTGCTAATACAGAATATACTTTGGAAGACCGGATTTTAAAGGTAGCTTAGAACGTAAGGGAACTAACTAGCTTCTGAGTTAAATATACAAATTCTTAAGAACTATATTAATATGCGATTATTTTTATTAATTGATTTGAATTATATAACAATTGTTTAAGCCGGTGTTCCAAGTTATTGGAGAGCGCAAAAATTTTAAATATTGGCAATATTTTATTAAGTACACAAATACGTACAAACACAACAAACTACGAAATGATTCACGATTATAACAGTACAGTCATCGCAAATCCATAGAACTTGGAATAATTTATTTACACGGTCTATTTATAACAAACTATTTGACTTTTTTATAAATAATATCGATTTAATTAGTAGTTATTTTTTAATTCTAACCAGTTTTAGAAGTAGTGATGACCATCTGTTTACTACTTGAAAGTACTTTTACTATAAGGTACTTTAATACAAATTGTAATTTAAATGTTAACAAAACAGAAAGTATCACCTTTAACCTATTACTAGCGGATCCTTCTTTGGAGTTACGAGTACTGCTAAACACACAAGTTGACAACGGTTATGAATATAACGTATTGCTTTTCTTATTATGAAATCCTAAGTTTATTTTACTTGACCAGTTTGTGGTATTAAAGACACATAGTAAGAAAGCAAGTGCGCGGACAATAGGGCGTTTTGCTCCACCAAACGCGGACATGCTCGCAGCCTCGTATCTAGGGCTGCTCGGTCGCGGCGGCGGATGCCGAAGTGACCGAGACAAGCGTGAGCTGATAGTGGCGAGTACCATGAGCACTTCGGAGACGGAGCTGATAGAGAGCACATACATGGTGACGCCCACCTCCACTGGCGGACCTGCAATCAAGCCCAATCGTGAGTCGCGCACGCGCCTCGCGCCGTGAAAACCAAACCAGAGGATGGTGACGTTTCCCATCCCCGGACAGTGCTATTAGGGGCACAAAGGGCGCAGGGTGCGTGCAGGTTGCGAACGGTTGGGCGGTTGTAAGACGCGACAAGTACATTCATCTAACGCACCACTCGCGCATCCACGCAAATCATTAACAACGTGACCACCCATTAACTACAGTTATATCGAGCCAGTTACTAAAGTTGCGATCGAACCGTGGACACGGGTGCTACAATGAACGGTAAAATGCTGGTGATTGCACTAAGGGACAAAATTTTCCTATGTATGCGCTGTGTCTTTGATATTGCTTTGAAAATAAGATACCATTTTCACTTCAGACAGAGAGCTGATGGAGAGCACGTACATGGTAACCCCCACTTCCACGGGTGGCCCTGAAACACATATATGGTGGAAGATACAGTTCTCCGTTGAGAGTTTGCTCTTGATGCAGTTATGCCACGAGAATAATGTTGTTATGCCACCCAGGTAAATTATCTAATATCCCCTGCTTCTTAAATATGTGCAACCGACTTCAAAAAGGAGGAAGTATTCAAGTCGACTGTATGTTTTTTTATGTGTGTTACCTCAGAACTTTTTTCTGGGTGAACCGATTTTGATAGTTCTTCACGTGTGGTTCCATATAAATTTGATCAAGATCTGACCAATAGTTTTTGAGCTATTCTTAATAATGCGTATCTAATTGACTTCGAAAACATTGATGATGTCATCATTTTATTTATGTTGAAGTCGGTTATACAAAATTTTTTATTTTACCACTTGTAACTTTCTCGCTTTTTCCTCGTGCGGTGTTCGAATACGCTTCACATATTACGGTACAGTTAAAAAAATGTTTTAAGGAATCGAAAGGTGTGATTAAAAACTCTTTAAAAATATATTCTCGTGTTTGTTTTTTCCAAAGAAACTCACATCAGTGTTATCAAATTTCGTTTATGTATATGAGTGTTCTATATTTAAATATTTCTGTAATAGTAAAAGTATCACTCTTTTTCATATTCTTGATATAAAGTACATTAAGTGATATTCTACACACTATTATATTTAAAACAAGACGTAAAAGAACATCAAACATTTAATAAAAAATTAAAAATAATTTCATAAACTTAAAAGGAAACATAAAATAATTCCCACAGGAGACGGTGTCAATTCATACTTAGCGTGTCGTAGAATAAGCGATAAGAAGTCCTGACTCCTATTATGTGGATATTATTATATTTTGTGTAGCTAAGTAGGTTTTTTACATAAAAAGTTTTTTTTACCCTTTTGAGTACACTAAGCAATATTACAAACTCATGATAATAACTAAAATGTTTATTGCTCATATTTAATTGTGAAATTGGTGAACCTTCTTTAAAAACATATTGTTAGAATAGAACTTTCTCCTTTTTTGAAGAAGTTAAAAACATAGGTTTTAGGGGTCGTACTAGCAGCAATATCAATCTCACGAGCAACAAACAAACAACGATGTTGGTAAAATCTGATCCTACATCCGATCAAGAAAAAAATACACCGGTGATGCGAATCAGCGTTTTAGTTTGTGTCAGTCGGTTTCAGTCAGTGTCAGTTCTGCGCTTATAAAATAAAAAATAAATAAAAAAGCAAATAATGTTAATGGTACATTTCAGTTGGGACACACTTGAAAACACTTATTCAATTTATTTTACAAAAACTAGTTAAAACAATCCATAATTTCACCATTTTATTTTATTTATTAATTCAAGTAGAGAATATTAGCTAAACAAAATAAGTGGTCGGCAATTTTCAAAATTCATCTATTATTATTAGTTATGGGCATTATTATTAGTAATAGGGTATTATCATCTGGTAGATCTGAATAAATACATAAAAGGAAATGATAAATATACATAAATATATATTTAACATACTAACATAAATAAATAATACATAAATAAATAAAAGCCCAACCAGATGGAGGCCCTCGGCAGGGGAGACCGAGCGGCCGAGGGTAAGGGGGTAAGGGAAAGAAACCGGCGGACCAAGCGAGCGGTATCAAGGACCACCGCCTTCTGCATTTGAGCCTGGAGCAGTCCGTCACGGAGCCCCAGCCGCCTCAGATGACTGGAGAGGCAGACCGATATTAACCGGTTTTCAGAAACGACTACCCTACATGTCGGTCACCTCGTGAGCCAGGTCCAGATATGTTGTTTGCACGAAGTTCTCGTCATACGGAATGGTAATGCTGACGAAAAATATCCTTGACTTACTGCTGGGTCCTGCCATTGCTCCTTGGCTAAGGATAGAGGGGTAAGCCCTTTATCACTAAAGGACGTCATTATATAATGGATCATCCGATCTTGCCAAGAAGTAATGAGCGAAATACATAAATAAATAAAAGCCCAACCAGATGGAAGCCTTTGGCAGGGGAAACCAAACGGCCGAGGGTTAGGAGGAAAGGGAAAGAAACCGCCGGACGATGCAGGCGGTATCAAGGAGCACCGCCTTCTGCATTTCAGCCCGGAGCGGTCTGCAACGGAGTTCCAGTCGCCTCAGATGGATGGAGGATGACCGGGATTAGCCCATTCGCAGAGACGACTACAGGAATATTATTATTCTTCTTATTATTATTAGATTTTGAGATGACATATTTATCCTTAAATAAGTTTTATGAATCTTATTACCTTTTTCAACGTACCACAGTAAAAAAATTATTCATTACATTAAACAAGAGTATTAAAAATACCACGTGTAACCTCATGGTATTACAAAATAATCGACGAGAAAAAAGCATCAACATTTTTGTATGTATTATACAAAAATGAAAATGCTTATTCAATTTAGCTCTTTTTTGTACGCCAACTCCTTTTAGCTTCACAACTTTTTGAATTTATGTACGAATCAAAGGGTGCATAACAAAACTATGTTTACACTGACAGTTTCGTTCTTAAAACCTTAAGTAATGAGATTTTCATGAATTTAACGTTCAATTGAGTATAGATATAATAATGTACAAAAAGTTGAGATTCAATTCCAAATTTACTAACACACAATGTATTTATTTTTTCAATAAATAATTGAATCACAGCACTTAGATCAGTTATACATATACGACAGACACCAGTAGTGGCGATGTAAGGACATCCACTATCCCATGACATGTCGTGGGTCTCATAAGAGACGCAAGAGGGAAAATTGAAACAGGAGATGGGCAGTAGCATATTCGTAACATCTCAAAATTACATAATTCTGCATTTGCCAACCCATCCGCCAGGCGTAGCCACTATGGTAACTTCATAGCTATGAAGTAATCTGTTGGAAAGGCCAACGATCCGGCAGTGGGCTATTTATTATATTATATACTATTGTTATAGGCTTCAATGGAATATAATGATTGGAGATCAGTTTGAAGATATATAGATAGCTTTATAAAGCAAATCCGTAAAGAACTACTCAGTACTACATTACTTTAAAGGTTAAAAATAATTTATGTACCGTGAAACCTTACAACTTAGCCCTTGGGGAACATCTTTGGCCAAACACGAAAATTAACTAAAACTACCGATAGACATATTATTTTAACAAATGTCAACTTTGTATGGTGTCTAGGGAAAACTAGAGTATCTGTTTGACAGCACTGACTATTACAATCGCAGCTAACTATATTCAGGCATCTGTCAGCAACCGTCAAAGGCACAGTGTCGAAGGTGGTGCAAAAACGTTGTTGCAGTTTTGCATCCCGCATTGCCAAGAAACGCTGCGCAAGTAAGATTCATTATTATTTACGTGTAGAGCATTAATTGTTGCTGCTTTTAATCAAGGTTTCTTTCTTACACTTGTCTTAGTTAGCGAGAAAATTGTGTGGGTAATGTTGTAAGCTGTATGTATGTATGTATTTTATAAACTGAGGTCGACAACACTACCCAGCTCAAAAATGTTATTAGGGTTGACATTATTGAAAAAAAAACAAGGAAACATGAACCTAGGTATAATAAATAAAAATTATATATATGTAATAAAATGTAAATATATAGACATACTTAATAAAATAAATAAATGTATATAGGTATATAAAAAACTGTATAACAATAACTACTGTTAACTGCAAACTAAACTACTGTTCTGATAACTATATAGGTAACTAGATACTGTTTATATATTATTTTAAATATAGTAAATAGGTATATATTTGTGGGGATTTTTTGTCAGAAACCGCTAGTTTCAAAAAAGAGAGAGCTTAAATGTTCTCAGTTTCAAGCTAAAGTTTTTAAATAAGACTTACGCGGCAATTCGTTTGCAAAAAAAAAATTAAGTCTAAAAGAGAATTGTCTCCTCAACGACAGACATTAACGATCGCAGCCAAAAATGGCTGACAAAATGGATTGATACGCACAGTAGGTGAACCACGCACATCAATGATAACAAAATCAGTATAAACTGGCCTCGTATTATTTATTAAATAAGCATCGTCGCTGTCTACTTTTCCTTATTTCAACGATCAGGGTTACATTGATTTTCATGATTTGTTTTGTTGTTCAGTTAATTTTTGTTTTTAATTTTTAAAATAAAATATACATTATTGTCCTAAAATTAGTTTATTATTTTCCTTTCATCTGATGCACAGCCCTAGCACCTCAAATCTCTTAGTATGAAAGTGTGACTAAATGTAGTGATAACATTGCCCACCGCCATTAAAACTTAAAATGGACTTCTATTTATATGAAAATGTAAGGGTATACCATTTTGCCGGTTTGTTAACAATATATCTTAAAATCAAAGTCATAGAACTTATAGTTGCTAAGAAATTTAGGTTGAGCAAAGATGTAAGAAAGTGGAGATAACTTTGCCCGCGTCTGTTTTTGTTTTTTTCTCAGCATCTGTTGGGAATTATGTCACCTGGTTTTAAAAGTTTATTTGTTGCATAGAGTGTCGTCTAAAGTTTCAGCAACCATTAAACTAAAGTGGCTATTTTTTGAAAAAGGTATTAAAAACCAAAATATGTGGGCAAAGATGTAAGAGTTCACGGTATTAGGTATTACAAACAAATAAATTGCTGAAATATGCATTTGATAAAATTACATTGCTGCGTTTTATTCGTATGTTATCGAATATTCGCATGTTACTTATTCACCATCCATTCTATTTTGAAATTATGAAATATACATTAATAAATTAAATAAAAGGCGGGAAACGATTTTTCTTCAGTTACGAGTACAATATACAATTGACGTAATGATCACGAGTGGGAATTTTAAAATCGATTTAAAAAATTTTCTTCTTAAATATTTAAGGTAGATAGGTGTTGTTTATGAGATACAAGAAGTTGATGAATGTAAAAAAAAATATGAAAAAAAATAGGGGAGGTCTATGTTCAGCAATGGACTTTTGATGGGCTGTAATTATGATGATGATAAATATTTGCGAGAATTATTGTTTTTAGTTATAAAGTAACCTTCTTCATTATTATACGAATATAGTTACTGTCGCCGTCGCTTTTCAATCAAATAATTTACTACAAATAACTTATACTATTAGCTTACTCTTTTTTTCGTTTGACTGCATTTTAAAATTTCATCAATTTTCGTCATCAATACGCGGTACCTTATAATTTCGATTGCGATTATAAATTTACTACTAACCTCCATAATTAGGTCTTACTCTTTTGTCGTAACTTATACTAAATGAGTCCAAAATGGCCGATATATTGACGTCTCCAAACATGCCACCGCCACCAGCGCCCCTGTAAAAACAAACATGATATTATTTAGAATACATATTCGTTTACAAATTGTTAAAACTGTAACAACATAAATAATTAATATGTTCTTATTATAAAATATTTTTGTCCATATCAAAATTTGATCGTATGGTTTGTATTTCGATTAAAAACAGATTGGCTTGGTAATTACACGGTGTGATTTTGGACTATCATGATCGCTTATTACATGCTGCAACCGCGGAACGTAATGGACTCATTTACGCCGCCATCATACGGCACCTAAAATTATTATACAATAATATTAGTGCAGTATCTTAGACAAACATTTTCTTACTACCACAGATTAATAAAAGTTCACCGCTGAACTTATGGTTAAACAATTATGGTGAAATTGCCACGCTTGGCAGGCTGTTTGCAAATAGCAAGTTTTTTATTTTTGGTTGTTATTAGAAAGACTCCTTGATCTCCTTGTTTTTTCCCGTCTGTCGCCTCTTACGACTCCCATGGGACAAAAGTAGTCAATATTCTTACATTGCCAATTCACGGTAAATATTTATTCTTTTATTTCTTACTTCTACATCTTCATATTTACAAAGAAATCTGTAGAAAAGCCGCGTCAGTAACTTTAATATTTTCCGGAAACTAATGTACGTATACAGTAATGTACTGTACTACACAGTACATTACTGTATACAGTAATGTACGTATACGTGCAAGGACGTTGAAGCCAAATAGATGAAAGGAAAAAAATATAAAAGACTTGAGCAGCTTCTTGCTCAAAGTAATCTAATAGAAGTAATGGAGCAGAAGGAAATGAACAAGAAGAAAAAGAATAGGAATTGAGTGCTGTGGCCCACTTAGCCAGTAATCTGACCCGTGAAGCCAAACTTATGGCTTGTAAAAATACCGTTTCCTGGTATGAAATACAGTGCAATGCACTATACCCGCCAAGGTGATTACGAGGCCAATGTGATCCACCCTTTCAAATGATGGTTGTAATAGTATTATTAACAAATACCTTTAAAGGAACACGTTATTTAGTCTGCAGAGTGCGTGTTTTATTACTAGTGCACAAAACCTTACTAGATCAGTGTAATATTATTGTAACCGTTTTTTGCATATATCGTTCATATTTCTTATTATATATATTTTGACTGCCTCGTTGTTCTAGTGGGTGTAGTAGATCGTAAGGTCCTGGTTTCGAATATCCCAGTTCGGCAAAAAAATCGCTTATTGAGTTTTTCTGTCCAGAAATTCTCAGTAGCTGCCCGGAGTCAGGAAGTTGGCGGTGTCTCACCCCCTTGCTTCGGAAAGCACGTTAAGCCATTGGTCCTGCGCATGATCTCTCGTCGTGTCGGTTTACTGTCCCATCGGATTATGAGAGTGAGGGAATAGAGAGTGCACCTGTACACTATAATCCTGTCCTGCGCCGATGGCTAGCATCCGTTGAGGCAGGCGGCCGTGGCCGAAATTTGGTCTGGAGTACATTATTTATCTCAAATGTTAAAAAGAATGCGAATTTATTATAACGATTGAGTGAAATTAATTATAGCATCTACTTGGATCTTCTCGCATTTCACATAGCTTATACGAGCAGGTTTATATTTCCTTTATAAATAAACGTAGTTGAGAGTATCACATACTTAAACGAGGGAAATATTTGAGCTTCACTCGAATTAATAATATGCAAGATACTCATAAACACGAAAACATCGCTGCGGTCGTAAACCATTGCGATTTTTTAGCTTTCTACTTCGCATTTTATTCCAAATAACTGAGTTTTCTATTATACTTGTAAGTTGAAAATTCCAACCTTATCTAAATTCATTTTTTTAAATTTAGATTTAGATAAACCTTCAATGAAAATATTTGCAAATAGAAAGTAGTTCATAACTGCTTTAAACAACCCTTAATAATAATTGAAGGGGTAGCTATCGGTGCCAAATAAGCCAATGGTAGTTAATGAATTTTGAGTTTCTAACAGTAATTTACAGATAAATAATTTTGTTTCGGCTCATTTCAAGGTTTTATCATTTATCTATCTAATATTATTAAATATAAAAATCATTGGAGTCTTAAGTAACTTTTCTAAACGAACTTTGCAAAACGAAGTAGCAGTTCAACGTGTGAACGTAAGACGCTGAACGTTGGTTTTTTCTTTACATGTTGAACCGGCAAGCAACGATAACTGCAAATGTTGGTCCAAATATTGGCACCAAAAATTATCTTTCAGTCAGAGCGTAAGCTGAGCACAAATTCGTGTATTGTGGACCGACTTACAAGCCTAAATGAGCGCGCTTCTAGCGTTTGGTTCGTGCTCGATTAAGCTCCGCCTGTTGTCGGTTTTTGACGAACACAAAGGGATTTGCATCGCATGCATCAATTTGCATGTTTTTTGGCTCGTTGTACGTCCACACTTGACGCCACCAGTAGAGCGGCTCAGCTTGTGCTCAGCTCGTGCTCGGGTCCTTTAGAGTAGACCCACCTTAACGTCATCACAGAAACTGATGGTGCTAATTCTCGCTCACCTAATAAGAGCGTACGTTGAAATATGTCTAAATATTTTTGCTGAGCATCAACTATTTCTCTCCCTATTAGATGCCACAACAAGTTTAGTGTGAAAATCTTACAGCACGTAACCAATGTATTTTTGGAAAATAACTACAGAAAAATGTAGGACACCAGTTTCTGCACAAAACTAAACAAGAAAAATACAAAAAAAGATCAATCAGAATGCGCTAATTCTAATGAAAAAGATAACTTTACTTAAAGTAAAATTAAGAAATCGTTATTAAGTTTGTAGGTTCATTATTGTTTTAAAATATATGACTAGTAATGATTTCTTATATTTACGCAAAAACATGTTCTAGAACATATATAGCTGCCGTGAAGCAGTAACGCTCCGGGAAGTCTTTTGTATGTGATCACATCCTAGCTGGCCTCCGCCAACACATCCGAAGTGATAGACTACAAATCCTCGCGAATAAACATCGACTCCTGCCAAGTATGATACGTGAGGTTAAACTGATACCTAAATTTGTTCTCAATTAAGAATCAAAACACAGATGTTTGCAGATTGTCACCACTGAGGACTAATATGGAATGCCTCATTTCAAGTAAAAAAGGGTCTCCGGATTTCTACACTCACCATACGAAACACAGCAGTGTTAAGCTGCTATTTTAGGCTGGTATCCTGTGAGAGCGTGGTCCTTCCCTGGCCCAACTAACTCACTCGTGCAACGACCACAATACAGCTGTAGCGTGGCTTTACCACGTATAAAATTAAAAAAAAAATTAAAACTAAACTTAAGAATACCGCTGCAAGACTTCTAGACACAGTAAGTTCATTCCGGTAGATCAGACCAAACGTAATAATTAAAATCTGAAGGCACTCCGGGCTAACTCTGACATCAGGACGTCAAGCACCTGTTACCATCAAAATTAAGCAAATTAAACGCGAATAATATCCGTCCGCTGTTGAATACATGCCTAACCACAGTGCGCGTGCGTGCGCGTGTTTTAGTGTGTAACGTACTCAGAAGGACTTATTTAGTAAATAGTAATTTTATCTTCTTGTATCTATTTTAAAATTTATTTAAATTTTATAAATCCCATTGACATATTTAATATTTTATAAGAAAAATCTTTCATATTTATTCATATTTACTATATTACTGAGCACCATAAAAGATATTGCCTACTGTAATATATAAAGCGTGTGTAGGAAGGTGTGTAGGAAGCTAATAAGCTAATAACAGATTCTTATCTGGGTATTGATATGAGGGTGAGCATTTTTGTTATTCTGGAAGTACAAGAGAACTATTTTAAACATACAACACGTTATAATAAAAATGAATACCTGATTTTTTCACTAATTTAATAATGTCTGCAGCATAAAATGGTTCGGCTCGTCCGGAATAAGATCTAATACCAGTGTGAAGTAGCAGCATACTGCTGTTATTTTTGCTATGGTGAATAACGTGAAGCTCAAACCATTTCTTTCAAATTTAAATATTGGGGTATGCTTGCGATTTTTCTGCGGGATAAAATCCGTATTCTGCGGAAGGGTAAGAGAAACTGATAAAACCCTGTGGATCAGTGAGCTTAAGAGACAATGGGCCGGCAATATAGGTTGAATTATTATCAAGGTTTTCGAGTGGCAGCCTCGTATTTATAATCGTAGTGTTGGATGATTCTCTCCAGATGGAGTGACGACCTGATGAAACATACAGGCAGTAAAAAAAGTAAAAAAAGTTACAGCCTATAATACGTCCCACTGCTGGGCTCAGGCCTCCCCTCGTTTCAGAGAGGGTTTAGGGCAAAGAAGTGTCCGCCGCGCTGCCCAAGTGCGTGTTGACGAACTTCACATGTCTTCGAAATATTTTTTTTCCTATTCCTCAGACATGCAGGTTTCCTCACGATGTTTTCCTTCACCGCCGAGCACGTGGTAAATCAGCACTTAAATTGCAATTAACAATTTCATTGGTGCCGGCAGGGATCGAACCCGGGTTACTCGCGTTCTGTTATATTTACAGCGAGCGTTAACCACTGAGCTACCACGGCTCATTATACAACAGACAGTGGATGGATGCAAATGTCTCAGGGGTATATATAGTGGCAGTCTATGAGGGGGAGGCACATGTTTAACACTGAACCGTTGTAGTAAGTGAGTAAGAAAACTCACCGCATTTTATAACAATCATGCTTATAAAATTATATACAATAACATTTAACCAATCGCAATATGGCAAGTAATACTTACCATCAAAATAAGTAAAACTGTTATACAATATTTCACAGTCCAGGCCAGAGACAAGCGTTAGGTTCATGTATATTTTTGAGATTGACAGTAATTTTATAAAAAAAAAATACTAAAAATAAAATAGTACTACAGTGAACAAAACTGTTTTTCGGATTTTATCAAGTTTACTTTTTCTAATTTTTATTTCCCATGTGTGTTTATTATATTTTAAGTCAAAAGTTTTACTTTCCACACCGCTAGGTTTGGTTTAGATGTTGTAAAGTGAATGTTTAACTGGTTTTGAAAAATGACATACTAATCCAAAATAAACTTTTACGGAGTGCTGATACGATTGCACGTGTGGAAAAACCTAACTTCACTGACAGACTTTTGATTTATTAGTTTCAATTCTGGCGAACCTACTGTTTTTTATCAGTTTTAAAGCAAGTAAATAAAAAAATTGAATGCAAACAATGGTTATTCTCGGTTCGTTTGAAATTCAAATTCATATTGGCGTCGGTTGTTTGCTGCACAGAAAACGTATTTTAGAGGTAAAAACATTTAGTAAAATATAGCAGACTACAGTGTTTTAGAAATATTCTTCTTTTCCAGTCACTAAAGCTACCATACATACGTTAAGGAAAGTATCTGCAGAACCGAATGTAGCTTACAGTAGAGGTTTCTGTAATAGTAGCCCTAAGTTATATGACAATAAAATACTTTTAAGTGAAAACTTAAAAAATATTTTATTGTCATATAAAAGTGACCCCTAAAATAAATAAACATATACGTATAAAGGATTTAGTCTTCTAGAGAATGACATAGAACAGGCCGACTGGCATCTGACTGGCTAAGAGTCAATCAATTTTTGTTAGATAAAATGACTTTACTTATAGTATGACGTACATAATACTATTAAAAAGCAACATTATTCGAAAGAGATATTCTTTTGGTTAGTATAACTCAAGGGGGACGAGTCCTTTTTGTAGGGAGAATAGGCCAACCACTAATTGTGACGTAATTTAATGAAATGTAATGAAATGAAATATAATGAAATGAATTCAATTACTCATGGGTATCGTAAAAGGCAAGAATAGGAAATACCAGAAGAATCTTATGGCTTTCTAAAGATAGCGGTGGAAATATCCCTTCTGCACTATACTTAAACACTAATCAAACAGCAGCATAATATTTTTTTAAATTAAAAAAAAAAACGAATGAAATGATTACACATTCTAAGGTCGATGCTACGACATATTGTTTACAAGAATTAAATTCCTGACATCAGAATGTAAAATTGTTTTATTCTCTTTTTGGTTGCTTGGAGGGTTTTACTTTTCATTTGTTTTTTTTCCTTTTGAATGAATTAAGCAAGTAAGTCAGAACCTCAATGTCGTTTAAATTATATGTATACCAACTAAATTATTGTCCACATGAGTTGTCTCCTGTGTTGACACGCTTGTTCCGCCTCTCTTTTAGTACTGGAATAGTGCACAAATCCTGAAAGCTGGCCAACGTGCAACCCGTTTCAAAAAAAGGCAACCATGCCGACTCTGCCAATTAGAGATTAGCCATCTGAATTACCTCCATACTCTGCAAGATTATGGAGCGTATACTTAACGCCTGCTTAATGGCACACCCAGAACAGAATGCCTCCTTAGTGACCGGCGATACGGATTTCGCCGAAACCAGTCAGCTGGGGACCTTCTAGCGTATGCCACACACGTATTGGGCGAAGCACTCGAGAACAGTGGGGAAGCACTTGTCGTTTCATTTGATGACTCAAAGGCCTTTAACAGAGTTCGGCACGCTAGCCTTCCGACTAAGCTTCCAGCGTACGGCTTATCCCTTGATCTGATTGACTGGGTAAAGGACTTTCTGAGCAAACGGTCTCTTTGATTCGTCGTCAATAGCTGCTTATCCGTGACGTTATGCCTGACATCTATGGGTACGCAGACGATAACACAGTTGTGGAGTACCAACCAAGTCCCCGGGCAAGTTGGGATCAAATACAGTCCGAAAGAGAAGCTATAGTAGATCGTGTGAATCTCACACCACAGGCAGTCTCCAAATGGGGCGATGCTAATCTTATGAAATTCAACAACTCCAAAACAGGCGTGTCTCTTCACTGCAAAAAGGAGCCAGCTCACCTTGGCTCCTTCTTTCCAAAATGTATCACTAAAATACACCGACCACCTCTAGTTGCTGGGGATTGAGATATCCTCAAATCTGAACTTCGGGTTGTAAGGAAGCTAGGAGTCCTTGCAAAGGTGCGGCGATACTTCACGCCGGGACAGATACTTTATTTATATAAAGTGCAGGTCCGGTCGTGCATGGAGTATTGCTGCCATATATGGGCTGATGCCGCATAATGTCACCTAGCAACTTTGGACTCAATAAAAAGGTGACCCGAATTTGGTTTAAACTAATCATACCAGCCTCGAACACAGGCACAAAGTAGCCAGCTTTTCGGTCTTCTACATGACGCATTTTGGAGAGCATGCGCAGGAATTGCATAATTTAATTCCTATCTCTCCCTTCCACCATTGGACAACCAGACTTTCGGCCAGACTCCACCTTTTTTTGATGACTTATCACGCATTCGAACCAAACAGTTTGCTACGTCATTTGTTATGCGTACAGCATAGGAGTGAAATAAGTTGCCAGAATCTGTCTTTCCATCCGATTACAATGTGGGTGTCTTCAAGGCAAGAGTGAATAGGTTTTTGTTATGTTATTGTGCTTTACCATCTTAAGCTACATACCAACTTACCATCAGATGGGATTGTAGCCAGGTGCTGACTTAGAATAATAAAAAAAATGTTCTACTAAACACTTCGTCCAGTGGATCATTCCCCAGTGGAATTTTATCCTCCAAACTTATATAGGACTACCCTTGAAACATTATTTAATTAATATAAAGAAGAATCACCAAATTCGGTTCACAGCTGATTAAGATATCGCATAATATACATACACAATATGAAATACATACATATCGTAAATTTACTCCTTTTTAAAGCCGGTTAAAAAGTGTAGATGTCTGGGCAAGTTTTTTTTTATAGGATAGGGTGACAAACGAGTACACAATCCACCTAAGCAAGTTAAGGCAAATTTTCCTGTAGCCCATGTACAAGAGTTTACTTTAAAGCGTTTATGATGAAGAATAAGATAGCTACTAAAAAACAAACGGTTACGTAAACTAGCCTGAATTATCTTTAGTCAACATTTATGACATTTACGGGTGTATTCTCGGGTCGGCTAACGGGCTTATATAATATTTAATTCGTCTATATGAAATTTTGATGAAGGGTCAGGGCTTATACTGGGTGCCCATCACCGAGTTCTTTATGTAGAACTGACCCGTGTCGCTACACGCCCTTCTTATTAGCTTACGTAAAAAAACAGGTCGAAGAAGTTAACAATTCCTCCTAAGTAAATGATTGTAGTTTTAAAATATTATACATTGTTATAATTTTACGACTATAGTCGTTATAGTAGTAAAAATCATAATAACAGTCTCGTTTTTCAAATACTTGTAAAAACTTAATTATTATTACACGTGATAGAACTAATCTGAAGCTATAATATATAAATATATATATATATATATATATATATATATATATATATATATATATATAGCTATATATGCAGCTATAGTATGATTTTGGTTACGCTCTCACAAAATACCATTGTAAAATAGCAGCTTATAGCTGCTGTGTTTCTCTCTTTTTATTGGAAACAAGGCAGTCTATCTTAGCCTAAAGAGTGACAACGCATCTGCGTTTTGATTCTTGATCGAGGACAAATGTAGATATGTATGGGCCACAGCATCCTCTTAGGTGGGCTGTACGCTCGTTCATCACTATTATTCTAGACAACTACCAACTGACAAGAATTAATATGTATCATAAAAAAAATTCTCCGAAAAAAAATTGCACAATTCATGCATATGTTCGATTGTTTACATTCTTTTTTTGTCTGAATCAGAAACTAACCTTTAAATTATAACTATCAATTGTATCATAAGCTAGATTTTCTATTTAGTATGGAATGTACTTCTAACTAGAAATAACTTGAGTTTTTTCCTTGTTCATTATACTCTTTTCACGCATACTAATAAAAAAATCGAGTTTTTATTTTTTACCTATTTGATGCCCTAGTTCTTTCAATAATTTATTTAGTGCATGTTTTTTGTAGGCTCGCCACTAAAACATATATACGCTTATTATCATGATAAACAACAAACGCTCTTGTACGAGTTGAGGCTACATATTTTATATGGGCCCCAGCATTTTTTCGTTTTCATTTATTTACGAAACAGCTAGCTTTCTTTTGTTTCCATAATGTGGAGCTATATATAGTATGTGTTGTATAGTTAGCCAGAATAATGGCGGTCTGGTGCTATGAAACATTACTTGCTTTATGGTTTTATTAATTTAAACCAAAAAAAGTTGTGCATGCTGTATTGGTGACCTTATTTAATGTATATAAAAAGATCTCCAATAGAATATAGTGGATGTTCTAATTGAACACCCCCAAGGCAACTGTGTACCGCCGCTATAAAAAAATTCAGCGTGTTCGAATAACTTTGGAGGATGAACAAAAAACTGATCAGCCCTTGACAACGGTTGCAACATTTTTCTGCTGCATTTGACTGTTGAAAAAAAAATTAAAACAATAGGCAAATGAGGTACGAAGTAACACAGAACATATTATAGATTGGATCGGGAATCGTGTCAAGAGTTTTCACGTTTATTGCCACACAAGCTCATCTACGCTTATAAGCAGGCTCGCGTAGAGCTGCACCTTGACGTTATTATTAAATATGAAGCAGGTCCGTCTCGGCGTGTTAACGATGATATATATATATATATATATATATATATATATATATATATATATATATATATGTATATATATATATATATATATATATATATATACGTGTGTGTGTGTGTGTGTTTGTTGCGTACCATAAGGTGCGCAATAAGGTCCGAAACACTCGTCGACAGGTAAGGTTATAAACTCAGAATCACCAAACGGTATTCGCTGAAGGTCGTTCAGGTTTGAGCACCAAACTCAACACATCCGGATGAGGAGGTGGATGTGTATGAGGATATCTCTAGAGCTATGCGTTCCTCCAAAACGCTCTATACGGTGTTAATGGTTGGGGGAGACTTCAACGCAAAACTATGCGCTAGAGAGAACGGTGAGCTGAAGGTAGAGAAATTAACGCTGTAAGGAAGGACCCAAAAATTAACCAGTGTACTGTCCGGGGAGAGTTTCGTGATGGTGAAGCACCCGTGGAGTCCGCATTCGGTCGCTCGCTGCTGACAGCCGTGAACACTTCCGGCAAGCATTTGTTAGTATCTCGTTCAGCTGAGACTCGTGACGCTTATTTGATTTCGTAAAGAAATCAACATCAGGTACCCCGTTAAAGTGAAAAACTTTTTCGATCAAACTTTTCCTTGTGCTTCACAACCGCTTCACTTTGGTAATACTGCAACAAGTTCGGATAGGCGACATTATGCGTCCAAGTAATTGTACAAAGGGCGTCCACTTCTTTCTTCATCTTTCGAAGTCAGTCGACTATATTAAAATTTGATATAACAGCGATTCACTACTGCCTTAGATATCCTTCATACATAAATATTGTAGTATAAAATCTCCTAAGATGTGTAGCACCATCTTCCAGATGACAAATCAAAATAATAAAAAACTGCATTTGTCAAAGTACCCTCTAAGCGTGGCAACTAAAGCGAGTATCCCCTTCCCCATTAAAGACAATCTATGCCGGAGTTCTATATTCTACGGTAGACTTTTAATAGGTTGAGCAATAAATTAATGGATGAAACTCATACTAAGTTAATAGCTTACGATTGATCAATTTCCAACAACGAATCATTAGATAATTATAAAAATTATTCGCTATGAATAATATCCATACAAAATCATCACATCATCCCACATCCATCCCAAATGGAGACTAACGTAAGAAAATTATTAGAAAATTGTTACTATAACAATAGTCTTGACGCATTTTCTGATTTCTAAAAATAGACAGTCCTGAGGTAAGGGCGTAGTTCGCCTAAAGCGCAGGGCAGTTTCTAGGGATATAAACACGCCCGATTTTTATACGTATGACGCGGAGATGTGTTTCAAAATTCTATGAATCAAGTTACGGAAGATCAAGATCGTTTAACAAGTTATACATCGTTTGCACCCCTTGAGTACACAGGGAAATCTCAACTTACCAACAATTAGTCTTACTATTGTACACGGAGGTGAATTAATGGTGTTAAAAACGAAGACAATGTCTGCATATTGCGCAACTCGGATGGGCGTATTACGCCAACATTGTGAATTTAATCGATCCTAATGCCATGAGAGCTGTATGAAAATGCGTGAAGCGAATAGAATTTTAAAAGTCAATAATATGATAAAGTAAATTTCTGAATCAGTTTTAATTTTTTTATCCTTCAACATTTTATCTTTAAAAACTAATAAACTGTACTTCTTAGTAATTAATTATCGCGAATAAATATGGCAGGATTGAAAGATGACCTTATCACAAAAATTGATAGGGGCGTACTCCAATGGTTTGGGCACGTTGAACGAATGAGTGAAGACCGAATGGTGAAGAAAATATATAGAGCGAAAGTAAATACTAAAAGGTGTCGAGGTAGACCGAGACTAACTTTCGAAGACCATGTGAGCAAATTGCTCGAAGAGGGGAGGGTCAAGAGTACTCGGATACCTAGACGTGCATGTATGAAGAAGTTAATGAACCTGAAAGAAGCGAAAGAGGTATGTAAGGATCGTGACACTTGGCGATCTGTTCTCTCTGGCTACCCCGTTAGGGATTGTGCGTGACGGTAAGTAAGTAAGTAAGTAAGCGAATAAATACTATTTTGCAAATTAATACAAAACATGATAATATGTATTTAATAACACAATAAAGGTTAGATTTTCGTTGTACACTGTACACTGTAGGGTAATTTTACCAGAGCTACCACACTTTTTTAATGGTTACGAGGCATTCCATCTTAGTCCTCAGGGGCGACAATGCACCTGCGTTTTGAATCTTAATCGAGGATAAATGTAGATGTCTATAGGCCACAGCATCCACTTACCATCAGGTGGACTGTGTGCTCGTTTGCCCCCCTTGTTCTGTCTTAAAAAAAATTGGCTGGCGGATTGGCAATCGCAGAATCACACATCTCTCAACTTTAACGCCATTTACCATCGCAGGTGTAGATATTTTATTTTTAGCGTAAATAGGATAAAAATATGTATCCCCATATATTGAAAGCTATAAAAAAGAAAGAAAGAATTCTTTCTTTCTTTCTTTTTTATGTGTGTTTAAGCATATGGCACAACTTGTAAAAATTAACTATATGCAAAAAGATAAATAAAACGGAAAATCATTTCAAAACATTATAAATTAAAAAATGCACTTAAAAACCCTGTGCTGTATGCTGCATGAAACTACGAAATGGGCCGGTTTCAGTGATAGCACTGGCTTACAGTCTGACCGATAACCCGAGGCAACTCAGGCGCCTGAGTGCACGCTCGCTTTTTTAAATAGGATAGCGTGTGCATGCAATATCTATAGTAGTTTTGTATTAAAAACTAGATTAATAAAAACAATACTCGTATAAAGATTTGAAAGTAAATTTAAAAAATATAGGCTACCTACATAATATACAATTTCGCTGTTAGTTTAAATCTGGCTATTTTTCAATTTTTGAAATATTGTTAATTAAGCCAAGAATCGCAGTTTACGTGACAATGGGGAATGAAAATGAAAATGAAAATGGGGAAAATCACTCTTTTATGGCACGTATAGATTATCGGACGAAACACTCGCCGAATAACTTGCTGAGTTATATTTGTGGACGAGTACGATGGGTATATATACGATATTGGTATGTATTTATTTAACGTAGATCTTTTAAAAATATACGACGTGCTTTTCGATGCTATGACTTTATGTTAAATTTAAATTAAAATCGAACTTAATTACTGAGATCCTTTGGAGGTGTAATAAAACGTCTAAATATTTTAATACTCGCACACAGCTCACTCATCTAAACATTTAAGGTATTTCCCAGTAACATAGAATCATCAAATTTGACAAACAAGGTTTCAAAGCACAAGTAAAGAAATATACAAAATAGTAAATTTGTATTTATATAACATAAACAAATGTTTAATACTACTACTTGCTACTTCTACTCGCAAACTATGGTTCATAAAAGATAGCTTGATCTTTCTTAGTAGTACAGACAGTACCTGTCAATGTCTTACTTTATGGGCATGCACTAATTAGGTCGGCATGCCCATAAAGTATGACATTGACAGGTACTGTCTGTACTACTAAGAAATTCAGGACTTCTTAGGTGTGATTTTACTGACAGCTGTCGCAGAGATCAAGCTATCTTTTATGAACTATAGGTACTCGTTAGCATCTCAAAAATAATTCTGAAATTTGTCAAGAAACTCACTCTCATATCACAGGTAATAGGAAAAATATGATTAACCGTTTAACTGCCGTAAAATCACAAAACATATTTTTTTATGCATAGGAATACGTTTTTTTCCATTGCAAATTTAAGTTGTCCTTCAATTCGCTTTACCTTATCTTTAGAGATAATTGGGTGCTTACCTTACTTACGTTAATCTTAATATATATAAATTACGTGTCACGTTGTTTGTCCGTAATGGACTCCTAAACTACTTAACCGATTTTAATCACACCGTGTGCAGTTTGGTCTAACTTGAGAGAAAGAATAGTTTTTTTGCCCATGAGTGACCCACAGTTTTTTTGTGAATTTAATGATTTTTAATAGGACATGCCAAATGTTCGTCGAAAAGGGCAAAACACCGTCTGCCTGGCAAGCTAGTATAAAGGAGATGGCCAAAAATTGTATAAACCTGCGCCCCAGACTGTAGACAGAGACGAAATCTATTTCATTTGAAAGTAGAGATCTTCTATATAAAGAACTAGAGAAGTGCATGTAGCTACGCAGTAGTGGACAAAAGTTATAAAGATTTAATAAAGTTGATTTTGGCAGTCGGTTTTTATCATTATTACACAATGTAGATATTAATAAAGTTCCAATTCATAAGTGTTATGTGGTTTAGCCAAAAAAACAAGGACAGCAGTTTTTTTTGAGTCTTTGAAATTATTATTTGTAACTAGTTTTTGTAACATAACTATTATTGATAAAACACAAATACGAAGGAAAAGCGTATATATATCATATATCCACAAACATCCGTAAATCGGTAAACGTGAATCAGATCAAGTCTGACATTGACACTTTGACTGTTTTGATGCTTGACGGATGGATTCAGTGTTGCAAGTACTAAAGTAAAATAATCTTATCCTATAATGTAACGCCACATATGTGAGCTGTTGTTGTATTAAACAAATAAATAAAATCCTATCCTTTAGTGTAATTTGATGTATATCATTAATTGAAGCCTTGTTTTTATACATAACATATCATAAATAATGTATTTTTATGAGTTTAGCTATTGTTTTTTCCCTACTCTGATCTTTTTAAGTATTATATGGCCACATTTAAGGTGCTATAGAGTGACTTCAAACAGAAGAAATCACTTTAAATACTTTTAAACTTGATTATTTTTCAACAGCTGCTGTGAAATGTTAATAGTTATTCAAAATCATTTTTTTATTTTATTTAAATTAATAGCAATAATCTTATTTTTGTACAGCTTGGAGCACATTTTGGCCATATCATTTCTGTAAATTAATTATTTTTATAAAATATAGGATTTATTTTAATTTTTACATCATTATATGTATCTATTGTATATAAATTCATATTGTTATTGTTTATTTTCGGCGTTCAGTTACAGTCAATAATTGTAGACTCTCGGTATCTTCACATCTTCACTATCTGTATAAGAAGTTAAGTTTGTTCCGAACTCTCAGGGTTGCAGGTTTTAACTATGGGTGTATTTAATTGTTATTGACATAAGAAGAGGTCTCTTTTGCATCCATGTTTATTTTATACCTACCCTTACAAGAAAAATTTAAGATCATTGTACGTAGTACTAAAGTCATCCAACAATTTCTGTATCATAAGTGTATATATAGCACTTAATTTTGATACCGTTATTCTGTCTAGTTAGTATCTTGAATACCTAAATCATTAGATTTAATGCCTCTAATGGTTAATTACCTTATCTTTCTTTACCACCATAACAGTACCTTGTCGAACTACATCGCTGAAGAGACTGTGGTATTGCTGAAATTTCGACTGAATAGGACGCTTTCTGATAGTTCACATGAACCGATATTATCTACGATATCTTAGTTATCTGCAAAAGGGTAAGTATTTTTGGTATACTACAGTACAGTATGTCACAGCAAGGTGTGGGACAATTGTTTATGAGTAAATCTAAAAAAGCACGTAGGGCTTAATAGTTAGTGGGACAATGGACATACTGGTCTGTCTTCAACAACTATTCAATAAGGCATTATTGCTTTTCTTAAAGAACAAGACAATGGTATTTTTACGTCACCGGTGGTTCATAAACGTTAAGAACGGAATGAAATAACTTACCAATAGATATTCGGTACCGGTTCAAAAGTTCCTTAATACAATTACAAAGTTTCTTACTCCAATTTTATCGTATCCTTTTTACCTAGTTAACTCAAAATATATTAAATTTATAGACAAAAATGACAAAAGTGAAAAGTCTTAAACAAATAAATATAAAATAAAATCTGCTACCAAAGCGGTAACGGTCGCTCTTGAGTTCTGCACAATTGCACATGAATCGATTTCAGGTAACCAGTTCAGTTCGCTTGAATGGGTGGAAGTCTCATCCGCTTTTAATGGGAGTTCGCTTAATCACGTTGCAATTTACTTAGTTTTCATGAAAGAGAGAATAGAAGAGAGACGACGGTTTTATTAATTACATAAAACTGCACAGGATGATCACGAATTAGCAAATTGTTTACAAAAGTTTACTTCACCATTTTAAAACGTTTAAAGCGATTCAAAAATTCAATTCACTGCCGACTTTTTGTAATATTACATTTTTTTATAGTAAAGGGTGACAAACGAGCACACAATCCACCTGACGGTAAGTAAATGCTGCCTATGGCTGTCTGTATGGCTGTCTGTATGTATATGTGTGGCTGTATGTATGGCTGGTGTGCATGCGTAAAACGGACGGAAATTTGAAATCACGCTGACGAATTTTCCGTACGTAAAGTAAAATTAATTTACAGAGAAAACCTCATCCTATCACGTTAAAACGTTTTACGTTCGCCAATCTGAACATTTGCAGGAAGACCTTACTTTTTCCTTGCTCGTCCAAAACCTCAAACAAATCTACATCAAGGTGCTGAAACTTGTTTTCTGGCTAGGATTCCGTCAGGCTAGGTGCTTAGCCTGACGGAATTTTCCTCTTACCAATACCTGCCGCCAAAAAGCAGTGATTTTGCTGCTATGTTCCAGTCTGAATTTTATAGGGAGCCGGTATAATTATAGGCTGTAAAGGATTCCGCCTTAATCTCCAAAGGTGACAACATATCTTTTTAATGCATTGGCCACTTACCATCAGGTGGACTGTAAGTTAATTTGTCACTTATATTTTATAAATAAATATATATTCGTTTGAGAGTCAAAATATATCATTAGCAATAAAAAGGGACTCCGGCACTTATCATTCACCATACAGAACACCGAAGAAATTTGCTGCTATTTCACGCTAGTATTCTGTCCACCTGAATTCGACTATACCACATTATTTTTCACATGCAAAAATAGAGCACTCGGAATTAAAATAGAAAAATTAACAGCGTAAAACACTGCACACATTTTTATATTATTTTTTACTGAATTTATAACTGAATACCATCATCATACCTAGCTTTTTGAGTCTACCATCACCAAAACTATAGTTTTTATGAACTACATAATGGCAAGGACGATTTTTCTGCATAAAATAAAAAAATGACACAATTTTTTTAACAGATACAAAAATATAGCGAATAAACTAATACATTTTATTAAAGGAAACTCGATATAAGCCCAAAGCCTCAAAGCTATGCTAAATAGAAACAGCTCTGTCACCAACTGTAACAATATAGCCTAGTAAATAGAGACTAGCATAGTTAATCCGTGAGAAGCAACTAAGGACTAGTTAGGCATGCAATTAAACTAACAGAATTACGCACGTACGGGCATATGTAAGCGTAGGTAACCCCAAATGTATGTATATACAGGGTTTATAAACGATCAACATGCTGTGTATGCAGTTAAACCTCAGTTCTACAATTTGCACTGATAACTGTGTTTTTGTTATTTGTACTTCGATAATTAACGTGCTAAATTTAAACATTAAAACGAGGTTCAAAATTATATTGCATTAAATAAATAATAAAAAACTAAATGCCTTACTTTATAACATTTCATATTATAAACGCTACTACGCAGAATTATGTATGATACGCGAAATATAACAAATATATTGTAAAAATAATTTCAATTCAGTAAATAGGTAGATTTATTTGTACATGGGAATCTTGTAAAATGGTGTGTTTAATTTCATTTTATTGACAAAATGAGCTTTTTTTAGTCAGAATTCCTGTATTAGTTATGAGAACTTAATAATTAAATATATAGTAGAAAATATTGCAATGGCCCTTTCTTTCTTTAAAGGACCACACAGTGTTCATCCCAGCATGATACGCAAGCTGTCAGTAATTGTATCGCTGAATATTTTGCGAGATTTTACTAAAATGTAGGTCCAGAATTTATCTTACAATAAATATAGATAACTATCTGTCTCACTACATAAATACCACTACTATTGAAATAAATATATTAAAACACGCAAAGCATTTACTTTCTACACCACGTACCTCAACGTCACAGGAAACATATCAGTTGGTGGTATGCATGCACTCTAGTTCGTGTTTTGAAGTGTGATGGCGTCTTTTAAGTTATATAGGATATAATCGGAGGTAGTTGTGGACATCCTATAGTAGTTATAAGCTTCTCGTCATGCTGCCGCAACTTGTGAAGTACGAGTACATATGAATCTCCTGTAATGTATCTTTCACGTATCATTGGATGAACCCATAAATCGTTGCATTGCCTACACCTTCGATCGTTTCCCTAGTTTGTTTTATTTCTACGCACTTCTACGTACGACAGCTACAACAAACTGACTGAACCATTGAGTTTGTTGCATTGAACAAACAATCGCTGTCAAGTCACCTTGATCTCGGCTAGAAATAATTTCGTTCCTGTTGACGTCGAATCGGGAATATTTTGGATAAGGCCAACTACCGACTGATCTCATTAGCTACTGTGATGGCTAAAGTGTTTGATTGTTTGCTTGAGAGACAACTTAAACCACATCTTAAGTTTCACGACGCTCAGTTCAGTTTTCGGCCAGGATTATCCACTGAGTGTGCTATTATCTCCCTCAAGCATATAATCAAGTACCAAACTTGCAGAAAACATGTGTATATGCTAACTTTCTGGAGCTGTCGAAGGCATTTGACATTGTTCAGTATGGTGTCCTTTGGCCGAAGCTGTTGGCTAGTGGTGTCTTGAAGGACATTGTCTATGTGTTCAAATACTGATATGGACATAAGGCTAACCAAGTCATAGTTTGGACATTTTTTTGATGAGTTTAAACATAAATTCGGGGTGAGACAAGGTGGTTTGACGTCTCCTGCAATATTTAATTGTTATGTTGACCAGCTGATTCACGAGCTCAGCAACATGCGTGTTGGATATTCCGACTCTATTGACGGTCTGTGTGTCAATACTTTAAGTTATTCCTACGACATGGTGCTGCTGAGTCCTTCAGTCGCTGCTCTCAGAAGACTGATGAGCGTTTGTGAGCGTTTTTCTGAGTCCCGAGGCCTTCTTTACAGTGTAAATAAGAGCGAGTTAATGGTATTTAAGGCAGACGGTCGCAGAACTCTCAATGCTCCACCAGTATACCTAAAGGGGTAGCTTTACATCGCGTGTCGTCCTTCAAGTATCTCGGTCACATTGTGAACGAGAGACTGAGGGATGACAGTGATATGGAGAGAGAAAGGAGAGCGTTGGCAGTCTGCTGCAATGTGTTAGCCCACAGATTTTAATGATGTACCACGTCAGTTAAAATAACATTGTTTAAAGCCTTCTGTCAAACAATGTACACGTGTAATCTGTGAGTTGATTATACGCAGGGGGCTTTCAGCACACTCCGAGTACAGTATAACAATGCCTTCAACCACGAATACGAGACCATCGCATGAAAACACAATGTACCTTACAAGTAATACATATTATATTAAATTCGATTGCTTAGTGCGATTGCCAAGTCAATATATTTATTTAAAACATTTTTTATTATTTATTAGGTTTTTAATATCGATATGGTCACAACAAGATGTTGTTATGTTAGCTAATTACGTAATAACTTAAGACAGAAGGACCCTTAAATAGGGACTGAATAAATTAACCGACTTGGTATTAAATGGATCTCAAAACTTTTTACGATATAAGAACTGAGTTGCGAGACTTGGTTTTTTTACAAGTTATGTTTTCGATGGCATATATTATTCTTATCGTTATTTCTACCTCTGTGACCTTTAGTAAGCTGTTCATTGTGTTCTCGACATATCTAACTGACGTAAACTCATGTCTGGAGCACTATAAGGTGGATGGAATAATAAAGCCACTTATAATATCAAATTTCATTTCCTTTTGTATTCTCAGCTAAGTTGCTTTTACTTTTACCCTGGCAACTAACAAAATAACAAAACTGACGTCAACTTTATAATACCGCTGTGGACAGACTTAATATGGACTTGAAGCATCTTAACAATTAGTCCCGTAAATTTCATATAAAAGTTGTATCAATTTTATCTATTTTATGATACTATCCAAAATGTTGAAATGTATATAATATTTATAGGTAGCGTGACTCCTCTTACCTTTTCTGCCGTAAAATAACAGTGTTTCCTTACAATTTTAGTTATAAATTACTACTAACAATAATATGTATTATTTAGCAATATAAATATAGTTTGTCTATAATTAATTCGCATTTCACCATAGCCTAATTTCAGAAGAGATTACGCTATGAAAACAACTGAAATAAACAAATCTACTTATATACGGCATATATGTGTTGTTAACAGTTAATCCAAGAAAAACCAATCCACAGGACACAATAGTATTACTGTTTTTTAACATCTATACAAATAAATAAAATTTTATAGACCTTAAAAAACAGTCAAAAGTCACAATAAAATTAAAAGCTTTTAACTTCATTGCTAAGTGTATGCTATGCCTATAATAAAAAAAATTAAAACATTTGTCTGCCTGCTTATCTGCCTGTTTGTTTCTTCCGGTTATCCGGATCTTTGAAACGGCTGGACCGATTTTGACAGGAATTTAACTGAAACTGTCTTAAACTGTTTAACCTTAGGCGGTTTTTATTTTAGAAATTAGAAGAATGAATTTATGGCAAAAAATTAAATCCTCTAAAATCCAATCGTTATAAATTCCGCACGGGCGAAGTTGTGAGGAACAGCTAGTTTTAAACAGGACTTTACAAATAATAATGAATAAATTATGCAAGATATCCACTGATGAAAAAACAGCATTTTAAAACATTTCATATGATATTACTTATTAAGAAAAACATTGTATCTATTCCATACATTAACTGTTATAAAAGTGTGTCTGTTTGGCATTGATGATCTGTAAAAAATTTATGAATATTTTTCCATTTATTTTTTGTTTGTTCGAGCATCACGCAACGATTTTAAGACCGAAATTAAGTCAGTGGACTTGCAAGTACTAATAAATAGTTATTTATACACTCCACATATCATTGCCCTTAATTTAGTATTTTAATTAACCCTAGAACACTAACCTTATTTTACGACGCTTATTACTAACCTTCGTCGTTTCGGCTACGCCATGTGAGGCTTCTAAGGGTTTATGTAATAAAATATTTATATGTGTTTTATTTATTTACGACAATAATCATCTGTTAACATGTTTATAAGTTTTTAATCTACTAAAATCACATTTTAATTACTTTGACACTCCTTTAATTCAGACCTGATTTATTACTCACTTGAACATTTTTGTTTTATTAAACGCTTTATTCTTATGAACTAAAAAAAACAGAGACTTTAAAAACTATTAAAATATTAAAATTAAGTAATAAAATCAACAAAAGAAAGAAACAGTTTAGAAAAAAAAAAGTATCAATTAATATATTTGTGACAAATGTCAAGTTTGTGTTTGCCACACAAGGATTTCTTCGCTTTGCGGAGGGGCAAATTGCATAATTTTTTTTTGGCGATAGGAAGACTAAGTGCATCTTATCTTTGATCAGATCATGTGTAGAAGTAGAACTACTGGTTCCTGTTATATTCAAAATCGCTTTTATTGAGTATCGAAGCCCCGTTTGAAGTGTCGGAATTTGTAATCTTTTTTGCATGTGTGGCTCGACTAATTATTGATGCTACTGCGCCCTTAGTTTGATTTTTAAACTCGACCATCGTGGGCTTTTTGGTTAACTCATCAATTGTCCCTTCCTTATCACAAATTACTATGGGAATATTGTCTTTTGGGGCTTTGGCTTGTATGTACTGTTGACGTACTTGCCAGGATGTCTTCAGTTAAAGGTGGTTGTTCTGTCACAAAAAAAATTCTTTCTCACCATCTGTTTCATAAGCCGGATCAGCCTTAGGGTGGTCTTCAATTTCACTCTTAGAGCAGTTTTCTTCGTCAAAATTATAATGTAATAACAGCTGACGAATAGTATCTAAAATAAAAAAAAATATTCAAATAAAAATAATGGGAGTTCTTATTTCAATGTAGGCAAATTAAATACAAAGTTTACAAAGCACCGAAATAATTGTAACAGCAAAAAATTATAACAGAAGAATAACTTTGCAAGAACAATGTTAATACTAACCTTCGTCGATTTGACGACTCATGGTGGCTGGAACGGTGCACACAGGGCCCCTACACAAAAAACACACCCACGCACCGCGGAATCCTCGGATCAACTGAGATTAACCGCAATCTGGAACGCCTAGGACGACGCACTCAAAATTTATACCCCTTTTTTTGAGTCCGCGTCGTCATTTTGACGAAGGTTAGTGATATAGGGTATCAATTTTATAATAGAATTTTCTCAAAAAAATTCTGATCTTTTTTATTATATTTTATGTCTAAGGTTGTTTCTATATATTTTCAGATTTTATAATGAAATTTTATTCATTTACTCAGGAAATGTAATCTAGTTTTGTCAATCAATATTTATGAATCTCCACCGTATCACCTGAATCTAGCAGAGACAGTCCATTTTTTATTAAAATAACGTGTATTTTTCAAGTCAACAAACCATACAAAATATAAATATAAAAAGGCAAAAAGTGTTAAAAAGTCCAATATCGATTCGAGGAATCGTAAAAAGGCAAGCTCTGTACGAACATAATAAAACTTCGTTTGTTAATTGAGCCACTCCTATCCTACCCTTGTGCTAGGTGCTGAAATTAGGCACAGTATCACGCTAAACGCAAAAGCTTCACAATGTTGATAACACTAAATTTACCTTCTGTAAAAAAACAATATTTTATAACAAATTTAAAAAAAAAATGAAAATAAGTATAGTATATTTATTTCTAAAGTATTTATAAAAATAATTAACAGTGAACGGAAGAAAAAAAACAATTTGCGAAAAAAGCGCCGCCTCTGAGCGTCATTCGCCGGCAAAGTCCGACCTTAACCCGGCGTGAGTGAGGTCGGGTATGTGATACCCGAGAAGTTTTTAAACGCAGATTATATAATGTTACTGTTGCCATGCGAGTCCTGTCGTTTCAGTAGCTGGAGGTAAGGATGCGAGGAGCGGGGTACAGTATCGAGTTTAGTGTTGCGCCTGCGGCGACGGTAGATATACATGTGTACACGTGGCTGGGGTACGTCACACCCGACCTCGTTGTCGGTGTTACATTTTTGTGTTGACAGTAAGTTTTTGATTTATAGTTATTTATAGTATTTTATGATTTATTTTTAAGATTTTTTAAAATGTCTTACGAAGGAAATGGACGTCGGCTACAAGAACTATTAGAAAACTGCTCAAGTGCTAGCTCCTGTGACTCCGAGAGCGAAGAAGAAATTGATAACGTTTCTCAGAGAAGTGAAGAAAGTGATTTCGAACAAGAGCGTATTTTGGATAATTTGGAAGAGTCGGAATCTGTGCCGGCGTCTAATAGTCAGTCGGCTGAGGTACGTGGAACTTCTTATACATCCAAAGATGGCACAAAATGGTCAAAAGATTGTCCTAGACAAAGCGTTCGAGTTCGATCTGAGAATATAATTACTAATGCTACAGGCGTAAAAGGTACTGCAAAACTTGCTAAAACTGAGATTGAAACTTGGAGTCTCTTTATAACAGGAGTATGTTGAATACCGTACTAATATGCACAAATATTCAAACGAAAGGATAAAAGGGAAAAACATCCAAAAAATAATGAGCAGTATCACATGAAAGATGTAACTTTGGAGGATTTGAAGGCATTTATAGGACTTTTGTATATAGCTGGCCTAAATCGCTCAAATAGACAAAAGCTGAACGATTTGTGGCGTACAGATGGTACAGGAGTTGAAATCTTTCGGACTACAATGTCACTGCAGAGGTTTTACTTCCTTCAAAATTGTTTGAGATTCGATGATAAAAACACTCGGAACCAAATAAAAAAGAGTGACAATCTAGCTGCAATAAGGGACATTTTTGAAAATTTTGTTGTAAATATTCAAAAACATTATGTGCCTTCCGAGAATCTTACTATTGATGAGATGTTGTTATCTTTCCGAGGGCGATGTCCTTTCCGCGTATACATTCCCAACAAACCAGCCAAATATGGGATAAAAATTCAAGCTCTTGTAGATGCGGAGAAGTTTTACATTCTCAAACTGGAAATATACGCAGGAAAACAACCACCAGGACCTTACTAACTGAGTAACAAAGCGTTTGACATTGTGAGCCGTTTAGTGGAGCCAATAACAAAAACGAACAGGAACTTGACATTCGATAACTGGTTTACTAGTTATCCACTTATGATTCATCTCTTGAAAGACCATTCATTAACTTCTGTCGGCACAGTCCGTAAAAACAAGACAAGTGTACCTGAGATCTTCAAAAAGGGAACAGAAGTCAATAGCTCTCGATTCGGGTTCCAAAATGATATTACTTTGGTGTCCTATGTACCTAAAAAAATAAAGTTGTGCTGGTTATGTCAACTTTACACCATGACAAAAATATAGACGAATCGACAGGGGATAAAAGAAAACCGGAAATGATTACTTATTATAATAAAACTAAAGCTGGAGTCGATGTCGCAGATGAACTGAGTGCCACTTATGATGTTTCACGCAATAGCAAACGTTGGCCCATGACGATTTTTTATGGTATACTCAATATGGCTGCCATAAATGGTATCGTAATCTACAGAGAAAATAACACGACTGACAAAACACGCATGAAGTGCCGAGACTACATTCGTAATTTAGGTTTGAATCTAATAAATGATAGTCTTTCGAACAGGCAACAGAAAGTATATCCTCCAAGGGAAACACGAAAGAGGATTGCCGATCATTTCGGGGAACCCTCACCACCATTTCTAAAACAAATGGCTGGTAAATATGTAAGATGTGGTGAGTGTACTCAGAAAAAAGACAGAAAAACAAAACATTGCTGTACAAAATGTGAGAAGCCAATATGTATGGAACACGCGATTTTTATGTGCGGAAATTGTGCTGATTTGTAGGTGTAACTTTGGTGCTCTGTTACATGATCTCACAAGACTTTTCAGTGCCTTTTTTATTTGTAATAACTAGAAGACTCTTTTGTTATGTTGATTGACTAAAGAAGTGGGATTTTTTTTAGATTTTTATGCGAAAAGAAGTTAACTATCTTAACTTGTAATTTTTTAAAGAAAATTTAGATACTTTGTAATTTCAATAAAAAATAACGCTTTTTGTACTTAATGCTTGTATTTTATTTACTTATCTTGCTGAATGAGTAATATTATTAATATATCTTAAGCATAAATGCTAATTACATAATTATAGAATAAAAAATTGAACATCAAAATTTTGGGTATCTCATACCCGCCTCATAGCTGGTGTAACAATTTCTCACCTCATTCACGCCGGATTAATAGTGATCACGGAATAGGAATTAAGGATCGGCGTGGAGATGCCCAAAAGTGATACCATTCGCGTGCGAAGAAAGGAGACAGCATTTACATACTAATTACTTAGTTTAGTGACGGTGTAAGAATATCCACTGCCCCATATTATTCGTGGGTATCGTGAGAGGCGACAGAGGTAGACTAACCAGGAGATCCGCGGCAGTGTCTTCCTAATAAAGACCAGAAATAAGACTTTGTGGTTGCTAACCCGCTTTCCCAGCGAGGCAACAGTGCCAAATATTCCCACTATGAGGCAATCTATGTCAAGGCCCAATTTCAGCAGTGGACTTTAATAGGCTGGAACTGTTGACATAGGCAGCTGCCATTACAAGAAGAATATGTCTTCAACGTCACGCTAGGCAGGCGGCCAGGCATCTCGCACCTTTAACGCTGAACCATAACGTCGGTTACAAAGGTTCGCCTACAAGAAGATTCTAAGCATGTTTCAAGAGCATTGTAAAGTTTTAGTTGATAGTACTATCTTGGGAACAAATTATTTAATTATTTAATTTGTCAAAGTGCCAATATTTACACAGGGCATTATTGGATAATAGCGTTTTAAATAATAAGAGCTTCTTGGAAAATAGCTGTTGAAAAGCAGAACTACTAAAAATAATATAACTTTCCGGGAGAAGAAGCTTCATTGGTTGTTTTAATAAAATATAGATATTGCATCTCTTTTAATTTTAATAAGCGAAGGAGCTTAGGATAAAATAGACACCTTAATTTATTGTTACAAACTGAGCCTGGATTTTTATCGCGTTTGTATTAATTGTATACATTTATTAACCTAGCACGCTAAACGGCTAACATAATTCGTTACACATTTTAAAATTATTGTCAGAAATGCGGTCACGTTAACCGTTAGTCATCAACGGGTTTCCCAATGTTTAATTCTACGTTACAATATAAATGAAAACTTTCATTGCGACACGATAAAATACGATATTATTTTAAGTTGGAAGTAGTGTAGTACTGTAACAAATGTCTCCTGTCCAAGAGGTAGATTTTTTACTTCACGCTTACTTATTACGTTCTTTCGTCGTTCGATAAAAAAAATGCGTGCGTGTAACGTTTACGCGCGGTCGAAGTAAAACTTATTAAGCATTAATATTTATTTCCGTTGTATATTTATTTTTATTTTTATTACAGGTTTTATTATAACCTTATTATTTATAGACAGTAATGTCTACGAAGCAATAGCCTGAAGCAACAAGCTGAGCACGTACAGGTAAGTAAAATGTAGGGCGGCTACTCATGAGACATAGTAAGAAACTGATATTACATGTAGGAAGAGGACAATGCTTTGTCCTCTCTTCTTTGGGGGAAGTTCAACGCACGTTCAGCAATGAACTTGTGATATGATAATGATATTGTCATAATGTCTGATAATTATATATATATATATATATATATATATATATATATATATATATATATATATATATATATATATATATATATATATATATATAGTATATTATAGTTATATAATAATATTTTAATATTATACTATAATATTTGGACTGACTACTATTTACGGAATAGCAGTGAAAGTTGCCATTGCCTTTATAAATACAGAAACTACTTAAACTCAATAAAGATTTTACATAACGTTACTTTAGTCTGAAATTAGATATGAGTTGAAGTTGATCCTGAAGAACTTTCATTTTAATCAATTAATTTCGTAAAATTTTAATAGAATGGAAAAAGCTTAAAATATGCAAACAAAAAGATATCTTTGTTTGTCATTTAAAACTCTGGCTACTTTACAAGAGCATGTAGATGCATTTTTCACAACGAAGGCATTGAAAATCTACCCAAGAACTGGACGCTACTTTCTTTTGATTGTAATAACAGTGCGGTGCGCCTTGAGTACGCTAATGAAAGGCCGCTGCCATACCAAAACACTATGTAGGGCGCGACTGCTTATGCCTCCACCGTGTTCTTACACTTACATAGAGCTTTGCGTGATACTATGGAGCTAGTCGCGTGAGCACGTACCCTGGTTGTATCGTGTATGCAAATACGAGTAGTGAACGATCGGAGCGGACCTTCAAGCTTTATACAAAAGCAAAAAATTTGCTTAAAATGTTTTTACTCAGCAACGAGTTTTAGAATCGCATGCAAAGGAAAATTGCTCTTTGATTTATTACCGGTTTATTATTTTCTTTTAGTTATAATAATACACGCAATGGCTGATGGAACATGATTTAAATTATACGATTTTTTTAAAAATTTTACCTTACTATTTAAATTTTTCACGAAAGTACGCAGTATTATATTGTTTTATTATATCATAGTGATAATATAATAATATAAAAAGCAATAATATGCGTCATAAACTTAGAAATGAGGATGTCTGTCTTTCTTGAGGACTTGTTTTTGATGAGAGATATTCCGATTCATCTCGAGAATTGTGTGTGACATAGTCCTGTATGCTGTATTTATGCATCTGGGCATATTCGTCACCTGTACTTGGCGAGTTCGCACGTAATACGCGCAGAAAGCTTGTAGCATATAATAATAATAATAATAATAATAATAATAATAATAATAATAAATAATAAGCCACTTACAAGTCTAACCCCACGTCCGAGCTTAACACCTACGCTCACGTAAGTGGCGGACACCCGCAACGAAGGTACTTTGTGAGTGACCAACGGGGCTCTAGCACACCCATCAATATGGAGTTGCGAAATAGAAGTATTAGTAAAGGACCGCTTCCCGAGGTCAATCGTCGGGGCACGCCTGGAGCCGGTGCTGGGCGTTTCAGTATGCGAACCACCGGTGGCGAGGGTTTATCTGGACGGCCCTCTGCCGGGTCTCCCGAACAATGCGAGTTCAGCGCATCATCAGCACTAACATCGTCTGATGAATACAAGTGCGATAGTAAAACAGTCTCTCCGGCCTCGGATGTTTCACGGGCGGCAAGGGCCACTCAGCCTGTGACCACCAAAGCTGGCAAACCTAGAGTGCGCATGAAATGGGATGAAGAAATAAATACTTTCATTATGCGCACTTACTTTTACATTACCAAATTAGAAACCAATCGCACTATGTACGTTAAGAAATTATTTGAACAATTTCAATTAAAATATCCTCATATAAATGTCACATCTCAACGTATTGCAGACCAGAGACGAGTAATAATAAGAAATAAATTGTTATCTGATGAACAAATCAAAATTTTAAAGCAGCAAGCAGCTAAAATAATTGAAAACGAGAAAGCTGAGATTAATATTTCGGACTCACGTTCAGATACAAGAGACACCAATCATATGACGGCGGATAATTCAAATCTCGACCTTTATAGTCGTCGTCAGTCATCTCCGCCCTCTTCCTTATTCGAAACTCAATCAATTACCTTAACATCCGATTCTGCAACACAAACTCTATCAATGAGCTGCACGGCTCAAACTAGTATTTTAAATGTTTCACACCCAGCTGAAATAAATCTCCCAGATGATGGTTTAGTACAGAAGTTAACCAACGAACTGAAGACTAATCTAGCATTGTATACTGGTACGGACCCCAACATAAGACCCAAACTGCCGCGATTGAAAGAAAATAAGCAGCTATATAGTTTACTTAACATTTTTAATAGTCATATATTACCCAAATTCTACAGTATTGATTCTGAGATACTACATATTCATACCCTCATATATTGTTCAGCTTTAGTTATCTCAAAACTATTAGGATATAAAATTGCAAACGGCCCCTTAAAAAAGCGAAATTCATTTAAAAATAAACCGGCTTGGCAAATAAGATTAGAAATAGATATATCTATCCTGCGCGCTGATGTGGCTAGATTAACACAATTTATTAACAATAATAGACATCCTCGATTAGTTAAGAAAATTGATTTAATATTTGATAAATATAAAGTTCATTCAACTTATGATAAAAATAATATTAGACCAGCTGAATTTTTAGACACTCTAAAACAAAAACTTGCACTTAAAACCCAAAGACTAGCCAGATACAAAAAAGCCCTACAAAGAAAAGAAGACAATAGGCTTTTTCAGACTAATGAAAAAGGATTTTATAGGATGCTCAAACATAATGTAAGTAATGTATCCAATGAACCCAAGGAAGTACCAACTGAAGAAGAACTTAAAAACTACTGGACTGAAATATGGAAGAAAAATAATGAACATAATGAGCAGGCAAGTTGGATCAATGAAGAAGAAAATAAAGCAAAAGCTATTGAATTGATGGAATTCACAGAAGTTACTAAATTAGAGATTGAACATGTAACAAAAAAAATGAAAAACTGGAAAGCTACTGGACCCGATAATGTTCACAACTTTTGGTTTAAAAAATTCTCGGCCCTCCACGATATTTTAGCGAAAATTATTACAGATTTATTAAAAGGCGCATCAGAGATCCCATCATTTGTAACCGTAGGTACTACTTTCATGATTCCCAAAATTGATAAAACAGCAGATCCCTCACAGTACCGACCGATTACGTGTCTCCCAACTATATACAAACTAATAACCTCTTGTATAACACTAAAAATAAATACGCATTTAACACACAATAAAGTATTAGCGGAGGAACAAAAAGGATGCAGACAGAATCACAGAGGATGCAAAGAACAACTCATTATCGACTCGATAGTAATTAAACACGCTACCTCCCACAACCGTAATCTTAACCTAACATATATTGATTATAAGAAAGCATTCGACAGTGTACCTCACTCTTGGCTGATACGAGTTCTGCAAATTTATAAAATCAACCCGGACATTATTTCTTTCCTGGAGAGAGTTATGGGTACTTGGAAAACTAAATTACACCTTAATGACGGCAGTTAGACCATAGTCACAGACGATATATCCATCGCAAATGGCATTTTCCAGGGAGATTCATTGAGTCCACTGTGGTTTTGTCTGGCTCTTAACCCTTTATCTTCTTTACTCAACAAAAACAATCATGGATATAAATTAACTAAAGACACCTATGTTAGTCATTTAATGTATATGGACGATATAAAACTTTTTGCCAAATCAGAAAAAGAAATGAACACCCTCATAAAAATTACTGCTGAATTTAGTAAAGATATAAACATGACCTTTGGTTTAGATAAATGTAAAACGCTTAAACTTCATAAAGGTAGAGTCAAAAGTAGTACAGAAAGTCAATACGATATGTTTACATTGATGGACGAAAATGATACATATAAATATCTAGGCTTGCGTGAAGGAAGATGTATAGACCATACTGCTATTAAAAAGGACCTTAGTAATGAATATTTACGTAGGTTGAATTTAGTTTGTAAAAAGCAACTTAATTCTAGAAATTTATTCAAAGCTATTAACACTTTTGCCATCCCAATACTTACCTATTCTTTCGGTGTAATTAAATGGTCAACTACAGATATACGAAATCTTGAAATCAAAACTAGGACTAACATAACTAAACACAAATATTTGCATCCTAAATCGGCAATTGAACGACTTACGATAAAGAGAGCTATAGGAGGCAGGAGTCTGATCGATCTTAAAAGGTTATGGGAAGGGCAAGTCAAAAACCTGCAATCTTTCTTTTATGAAAAATCTGGTAATAGTTCGTTACATCAGGCAGTCATTGAAACCGATAACAATTATACCCCTCTAAATCTAAGTAATCAAGGTAATAGATTTACTACAGTAATTGATCATGAAAAAGGAAAGCTATCAAAGTGGCGTAGTAAAGAATTACATGGTAGACATGCACACGATTTAGAACAACCTCACATAGACTTGCTGGCTTCAAATAAATGGTTAAAAATAGGTTCTCTTTTCCCCGAAACCGAAGGTTTTCTTATTGCCATTCAGGATCAAGTAATCAATACAAGAAACTATAAAAATACATATTAAAAGACCCAAACATGCAGAACGATAGCTGTAGAAAATGCCACCGCCAACCCGAAACTATACAACATATTACCGGTGCTTGTCCCAGCCTAGTACAAACTGATTACACCCACCGTCATAACCAGGTTGCTAATTACGTTCATCAAAAACTTGCAAATAAACACAATTTAATCCCTAACCAAAAACTACTGCCGTACTATCAGTATACCCCCAAACCTGTTCTGGAGAGCGGCAGTCACAGAATGTACTTTGATAGAGCTATTCTTACCGATAAAACAATTCATTACAATAGACCGGATATAACTTTAATTGATAAATTAAATAAAACAGTATACCTAATTGATATAGCGATCCCAAATACCCATAATATACAAAAAACCATTACTGAAAAAAATCATAAATACACAGAATTAAAAGAAGAAGTAACTAGAATCTGGAAAATGAACAAAGTATATATTGTACCGCTGGTTCTCTCCAGTACTGGTGTGATCCCGAAATGTTTGTCTCTCTCCCTTAAACGATTAGATCTTCCTGAAAATAGTTATATTACCATGCAAAAAGCAGCCATCCTCAACACGTGCCGTATAGTCCGAAAATTTTTGCAAGAAGACATCTCGGATTTTGATTCCTAAATGGATGCGCACTTGGCTTAGGCCCGTGAACATCTCTTAAAAACCAAGATTTTACGAAATCTTGAGAAAGAAAAAAAGATATATAAAAATAATAATAATAATAATCATAATAATAATATTCCACAACTATCACACAACGCCATCTAGTCCCAAGCTAAGCAGAGCTTGTGTTATGGGTACTAGACAACTGATAAACATACTTATATATTTCTAAATACATAAATATTATAAATAAATTACACCCAGACAAAGAACAAATGATCGTGCTCATCACACAAACATTTGTCCTGGGTGGAAATCGAACCCACGATCTCCGGCACAGCAGTCAGGGTCACAGACCAACAGGTTTTTTATTTGGTACCCCGCACCGCATATTTTACCATTTTTTATTGTCACTTCTCGCCGTATTAAGCACAGTTAATTACTTCGAGCCATATTCTTCAATCAAGGTAGCGCTATGGATCAGTAACCTGAAGAGTTGCAATGGACCGGCCATATAATTCGAAGAACTGACTACTGATGAGAAAGAAAGGTTCTTGAGTGAGAGCTTCGTACCGGTTAGCGAAGTTTAGGATGACCCCTCAGAATAGGGTCATGAAATTTATTTTAGAAACAGCTTCGAAGCGACTACCCTATTCCCCGGGGCTATCATCTACCATGTATTCATTTACATTATAACTACCTTTTCATGCAGTATTTGCTTAATTAAATATTTAAACTAGGTAATAGGGGGACCTTGTATGTTTCGTTCCTAACAATGATTATTTTTATTTCAAACGAAAAGCATGTAACCGTATATATACAAACGAATAGTTACGAATAAGTAAGCTGAAGTGGAAATGAACCGGCCGTATAGCTCGAAAAACCAACAAATGATGGGTAAGAAAGGTTCTCGATTGGCAGCCACGTACTTGACAGTTAGCGAGGTGTGTGAGGGTGGTTCACAACTATATGGAGTTACGACCTGGTAAGACATGCAGGAAGTGATTGAATGCAAATGGCTCTCCACCGTGCTTTGTGGTATTTCTTAGGGGAGACCTAAATTCTACAGTAGACTACGATAACATGAAAGGGAGAAACTAATTTTCGGATAAAATTTTAATAGTTTTCTTTCATGTTATTTAAAGCATTTATTTTTACATGCTTTATTAAATTTTCCTTTAAAATATTACGTATTAAAAAATATACAGACAATTTAAAAAATGGCGTTTTTTTCACAGATTATGATAATGTATACGGCAACCACATATCAGTATAATAGCAGTGCTACAGGTACGCTAAGTGTATTTCTTTATGCATACATAGGTGTTCTCAACCCAATGAACTAACAAAGTAATGTAATTACACCCTACAGCCTTGCAACACCATTTATTAGTTGTAGTCCTCGGAGAATATAGGCTAATTATTAATTCTATGAATAAGTCATATATACTGCACGTTGCAGCCTTGGAAAGAACAAAAGTTTAATAACCGATAATTATTAAAGTGTATAACTGTAAATGTTTTGGCACCGAACTCACAAACACGATCTTTTATAAACAATAAGGAGACAAATGAACACACAATTCACCCGATTTTAATTAAATACTGTGACCTATAGACATCTACATTTATTCTGGATTAAGAATCAAAATGCAGACGCGTTGGCACCCCTTAGGACTAAGAGGGATTGGAAGATTTAATGTTTCCAATTAAACGGGTATCTCCAGTTTTCTACACTCACCATACGAAATACCGCAGCACTAAGCTACTATTTTATGCTGGTATTATGTGAGAGCGTGACTCTACCCCGGTCGAGTCGACCCATTCGTTCTACAACCATAATGTAACTGCAACATGGCTCTACCACGTCTAACTTAAGTTTTGTTAAACAAAAACATCACATAATACTCTCTTATTAAGCAGGTAATGAACAACAAAACATTTTTGCGCATTTCGCTAATAGTCGGTCATCGATAGGTCAAAACAACACAGCTTAACAACACAATTTTCAAGCGATTTTCATTATCGAATACAATGGAAATAAGTTGGTCGGAATTGCACCAGAAATACTAATCGTAGATTTTTCTGAGGCTGATATACGCAAAAATTCAATACTTCTTTTCTTTTGAAAGGTTAATTTAAAAGTTTCGGATGTCAATCACCGAATATGTTTAAAGTAATAAAATACTATAAACGTTTTAAGATTGTGACTCCAACTTTACAGTGTCTTCACGGCGTAAGATTTTCTTTGTCAGAGTCGAGACTTGCCCTTGACTTGCGAGTGTCGCAAGAGATGACACAGGGTAAACAGATCAGGGAATAGATCTTAAAATAAGAAAAACTGCAGTTGCAAACTCGTATGTCAAGCGTGGCAATTATGTAAAAATAATTTATGGGTGAGGCCATGTAGCCGGCTGGCTGATTGCCCCTTCAGCTTCATGATCCAATGGGATACAGTTTTTAATCGCGAATGTTTTCATTACGATTTTTTACCTAAATCAGCAACCGAACCATAATATCAGCAACGCTGCTGTGTCTCGTATGATAAATGTAGTGAACCAGAGATCTTCTTTATTGATTATAAGGCATTCCACCTTCCACTACGATATCAATTTAAAGGTTTAATGATTAATTAAAATAAACTAACAGCAATAAAAACGTTGACAAAGTAGATTTGTTTATGCCTTTTTTCCCCTCGTTTTTTTCCTTTTCAATTGCAAGGGTGACTTTTTATAATTGGGTTATAGAATTAAATTTATTTTTATTTAAATAATTTTAGGGTTTATGACTTCTTATTTGTTTCAGTTTCTGAATAATTGGGATCTATTTTTTTTATACAAAACGCACAAGAAGAAAACAGAACTTCTAACCACATTTGCCAATAAATGACAAGTAATTTAGGTATGAGAGAACAGACGAACAGTATAATATTTACGTGGTCTGCTAAAATTATGACTCTTTTTTTGGCTTTTCTATAGTCAAGTAAGAATAAAATAAAAGTTTATTTTGTATTGAGTATTCGTGAAGGCATTAATTATAAGGAATTAATTAATGCCACCCTAATACAAGTAGAATAGAAACTTCAAACTGCTGTTAGATATAAAACAACTGAGTTACTAATAAAGCCCTACGTAAAATGGTACTTAATAAGGCGAAAACGGAACAAAACTCATAACATGCATCCTATAATTAAAATTTATAAAGATTCTATATAAAAATTAATATTCTTTAGCCTGTCACGTAAAGAACAATGGCAAAAATTTATTAAGCGTCTACTGTTAAGCCATCGTTACAGATATAAATAAAATAATTTACTAGTTTTTATCTATTCTAGCTTATGGTCTATCGAAGTCTGAAAAAAATCAAGATTACAGTCCGTACGGTAAAGAATGGGATTAGAAATGGTGGTTCATGGAGTCCTCCGGTTTTCGTTATTGTTTTTATATTATATATAATTAACAATGACGAAACCCCGCTTGTAACGGTATATCATTGAAACGTTACTGTATTCGGTTAGTTAGATTTTTTTTATTAATAGGAAATATTTATAAATAATTGTATACGCAAATAGGTACATAAATTTTAAAATAAGATTTATAACTACCGATCCGCACTGCACGGCTTAAATAATCATTAAATATAGTTCATTTTAACTTATCAATATTTCTACTTAAATATTTTTTTTAATTTTTCGGATAGAATTTAGTCTGAATAACTCTTAGTATTACTCTCTGTTTGTTCGGAAAATTTTATTATCATCTGTTCAGCCACTTCGAAGATAAACTGGGATAGACACACAAACAAAAAATTTAAAAGTGGTTACTTGTGTCGCAATAGCATGTAAATATTTTATACAAAAATATTAACAAACAAAATCAACAATAATTATTAAGATAACTATCAAAACGCATCGTAATCGAGCTGAATATTTTTTGTAGTTAACATTGATTATCATTGATTCCAATGCTTAGACCGTCGGTCTAAGTTCCACAAAAAGTATCAAGAAATATTTTTTGGGTAATCGCCACTATTCTTGGTTAACGGCAGCCTACATACATGTAGAAAGTTTAGCAAAAAAGGTTTTTGTATTGAGATTAATTTTTGTATTGAGATTAATTTTTGTATTGAGATTAATAAAACTAGATATTTTCGTATACCGACATTTGAACATTTTGAAAATGCGATAGCGAAATGATCTTCGTTTGACGGCTGTTACAATAAGAAATGTATAAAAAAGTAAAAAAAAAATATTAATAATTAACCGAATAACGTACGACATGATTCAGCAGGTTGGAGAAGAGTTCTCCAGATTTTACATGAACACCTTTGAGCAACGAGAATAGTTTCAAGTGAGGACGCACAGCTTTGGACTTACATTTAGTATGTTATTCTTTACATATAGTATATATACAGTATATACTATATCGCTGCTTTGCACGAATAACCGCACAATCCAAAAACACACATTTTACAGGGTAGCTATTTGAAAATTAAACAAAATATTTACTGTCATAACTTTTCATGTTTTTAATCATTAGAAGAGTAGAATATATAAATCGAAAGTATGTTAATCAAGGTGTGATTATAATCTAAAAATTCAGGTTTTGAGCTGCGAATACCTTAATTAATAATTAAAAACTATGACTTATTCGACTTGTTACAAAATGAGTTTTTGTATATTATCATGAATAGGAACATAAATCAAAATAATACATATGAATAGTTCTCAATTTTAGTTTTACAATGGCATAACTGGTAATATGATCTACAAGATATTAAAAAAAATCTGTAATAATGACACAATTACGATAAAGATAATATAAATGAAAAGTGTGTTCAAACACAAATCAATTTATTTGTTTTATGCTGAAGCCTTCGGAACGATTTTTTCTGTAGAGTAACACATTTCTGTTTATCATATTTAGAGATTAAACAAACCTGTAGAAAAGTATTTTTATTATTATTTATTTATTATTTATTATTATTATAGTCCACATTTTATAACAATTTGCAGTGTGTCTATTACTGTCATCAAGCTACCAGTACGCAGATTAAAATGATCACGTTAACATTAAAATATTAGGAATCACAAACATAAAAGAAATCGAACCAACAATACCTATCTATCACGCTTCTTAAAAGTAATTAGGAAAAATAACATTACGAACCATGAACATAAATAAAATTCTAACAAAGTTTTGCTCTTTAAAAATATTTAGGAACATTATGAACCAAAAACATAAAAAAAAATCAACAAACTAAAAATAATTAAAAAACATGATGAACCATGCTTAACCATAAAAAAAATAACAAACTTGTGCTTATTTTAAAAATAATTCGGTTAATTAAAAACAATAAACAAAAAAATCTATCAAACATTGGACAACTACCGCATAATCAGTCTTCTTCAGGTACACTTAATAATAAAAATTAGAGATTCTCAAAAAACGGTTTATAAAATCTTGGTACAATATTTTTCCTAATAAGGTCTAGCAAACCCTTCTTCTTCTTCTCACATATTGGGATTTTTTCTCTGTATGCCTTTTTAACAGTGATATTATTGGCAGTGTTTCTTGTCTTACCAATTTTATCTATAATGACTGTTTTAAACTCTGTGTCCTCGTACGATGTTTTATAGGAAAAACAGTAATTAGAGTCATTAGATTCCACCTTTAAAATTTTGACGTCTCCTAGCTTTAACGTTTCTTTGTCCATATTCTTAGAAAAAATTTTACCTATCGATGAAGCCAACGCTTTTATATCAAAAAAATCTTCGTGTATTAATTCATTTACTTGATAGGCTTTACCAGATTTTTTTGCATATCTTATAATATGCACAGACTGGTCAGGTGTATATATGGGTCTAGACTTTAGAGCTTTACCTACTCCTCTTTCAATAAGGGAGTGGACATTATCACCCTCATTTTGAGTGTGCCCTTTTATTAAGTATTTGTGGGTTATTGAATTAATAAAATCGAGATGGTAAACTGCATATACATAAAGAGCTATTATGTACTAGTTCTTTTGCTGGCCACAGCAATTGTCGGAATAAAAAACTATATCTAATTTTGAGTCTAGTTCTTCAGCTTTAAACTTTAAATTCTGTATGTATTTAAGCAAACAAGATCCTATTTCTATAGCACCGCGTTTAGCTTCACCTTCATACCAGACATAACATGCAGTGTCTTTAGATTTGATATCGCATATTGTGAAATTATAAGTATTTAATTTTGATACGTAATAAAAGTTTGATGCATCTCCTCTAGGACAAGGCATTGCAGCCTGAATATCATAAACTGCTACAATACAATTATCAGGAGTAAATTTTTTGTCATCTTCTTTATTTTGCCTTGACAAATCTTTCTCTTTTAAATGCCTATCAAACTTTTCTTTCAGTTCTACCTTATCGTTTTCTGTGGCATTACTGTATGATGTACAATCCTCACACTGATCTTTTTTTTGGTTGGAAAAAGCTAATGCTGAACTCGTTGAAGATCCTGTAATACATAAGGTAATTGGCGCTTGGTAGACTTTTTGACTGACAGTCGAGTTCGTAATCCCTATGTAAGTCTGCTACAGTTTTCCCACCATCAATATAAAGCCTTTTTGTGTCTGCACGACAGTAGTGACTTTCAATTTTTGGAATTGAGTTGATGTGTTGAATTACACTTTCTTTAATAGCCGGATCTAAATGGAAATGTTGACTGTGTTTGCCACGATTATCCAAATCTAACATGCCACATGAATTCTGCTTCTTTTGAATAACAGTTCGGATAAAGGTATCAGTTATATCTTGCGTAGCTTTAAAAAATACTTTACACACTCGAATTCTCTCATTATCAATGGTCAAATAAAAAGCGTTGTTTTTCCCTCGGTTACTGTTATGCATCTTGTATGAGTATCGTGGTTGAATGACGGAAAGATGGCGTAAAATAAACTCCCGTTGCCTTTGCAGATCTCCCATGCCCCAAAAGCTTTCAAAAATTTCTTTGCGCTGTGATTCTGTAATGCTTTGTGTACATTTTTGTTTGCATTTATCAGTACACGGTGTTTTGAGAGACTTTGCAGGCACAACGGTTTTTCCCTTTTTAGAATTGGATATATAGGACTTACCAGAGTTTCTTAGGATTTTTGCCTTGTTACGCAACCAGTTATTGGGTGTAGATTTTCTTTTCCGTCCTATATTTGAGCTGATATTATCTTTACAACCAAGATGTGTAGAATTGGTATCAGCAGTAAGTTCTAAAGAAGTTGGAGGTGTAGAACGTGAAGTTGAAGCTACTGGCTCAATCGAATCATTGCGAGAAATATCTTCTTCGATGCAGCTAGCTCTTGCAGGAAATATGTTATTGTCTACCCTAGACTGAACCACTGCTGTTAAACGTTCATTATTCAATTCATCGTCTGATGAACTCTCGGAATCTGAGGAACTAGATCCATCGCTTGAGCTGGATGAACCAAATCCATCGCTTGAGCTGCTACTAGATTCTGTTTGCATGGGGGCTATCGGCATAGGTATAGGTGAACTTGTTTGGTTTATGGTGGAAACATCGTTACTGAAATTGTCATATTGTTTTTCATTTAAATCTACTCCACACAACAAATTTTTAAAAACTTCTCGGTTTTTATTTTGCAAAAGAGACCTCTTTGTAGAACAGGGTGTATCGATATCTACATAGTCAGGATCCTTCACACTATCATCTGAGCAAAAGTCTTCACTAACATTAGATAAATCTTTATTTTCAATATTATCGTTAGGCTTGGGAGATAAAATGAACTGTTCCTTTTCAGTGAATTGTATGGAAGTTGAAGTCGTAGGTATTTCATTCTGTATAACAGATTTACTATCTTGTTTGAGATTCCGGATTATTTGTAGGGTACGGGGATTCGGCACTGTAAATAATAAGAACATTTTATAAAATAACGAACCACGCCATACCATGCCATGGCATGTCATGCCAGAACAACATCACAATACAACACACCACACCACACCACTCCATACCACACCATGCCATGCCACACCACACCGTTCAGTCCTATCATACTACAACACAACATAACATAGCATCATGCCTGTAATACCCGAAGCCGGCTATGTTTTTTCTGCTGTTCATCGGCATAATTTCTAACGCCGAGTTGCTAAATTAAGAATGTTCTAAATAAGAAATGACGATTACCCCGTTTGCTGCTAGAACCAGGATTCGAACCCGGGACATAAAGCAAAGCAGTGATATAGTTAAATAAGCCACGCAAGAGGCAGCAAAAAATACCAAAACACGTTATAATTACATAACATCGTTAAAAGTAACTTAACTTGCTTTCGGTTCAAAATTGTTTAGCTTTATTTTTAAGCAATAATAACCTATTTCATAAACATGTTAAAAGATTTTGTTGTTTCTATCATGAAGAAACAAATAAATCTTAATAAGTATTATTGTCTTACTTACCTTTTCGTGAAGAATGTTGTAGCACTAAATGCAGCACTTTTTAACAAAAAAATGATCGAAAACAGTCACAATTTTAACTTAAATAATCAATCAACTCAAAATGAATGAATATTGCAGAAAATATTACTAAACTTTACAATTTAAACACACGATTATTTGGTAATGTGCTATTATTCCCGAAAGTTTTGATGTGGACACGCGAAAACAATAATAGCAACTGGCGATCGTCGACTGTTGCACAAATATGCCGTGATAAATCAACCAATCACATAACGACATTTTTACGCGCCACTACGTCAGTTTTGCCGTTGTGAATGTGAGTCTTACTGACCATAAAATACGGACTATTTTGCAAGTGACTGTGTTATAAACCAATATTTTCAATATTTTGGTTTGTGCGGTTATTCGTGCAAAGCAGCGATATGTAAAGAATAACATACTAAACCTTATACCGCTACGTGATATGTACTGTATAGTATATATACAGTACATATCACGTAGCGGGTCGACGTAAACCATAAATAAATATAAAAATAACTGCACACATCGTGTCCAAGTGTGCAGATATTTTTATATTTATTTATGGTTTACAAATAAAATGGAATATTACAAATTTATATAATTAAACCCGCGTGGCGGGCTCTTTCGCTGTACTTTTAATAGAAAATATCACGCCTTACTACCCTGCAAAGTGTTATAATATGGGAGCTCTAGACAGAGGGAAGCGATGCACGGAAACGGAACAATTGACAAGTACTTACTAGGTAGTTTTCTGCCCAAAAAGCCGTCTGGGTTAGTAATTCTTTCCATCAAATAACAGTGCCTATACTACTGTGTTGCAGTCTGAAGGGTTACAGATGGCTAGTACATTTACAGTCTGTGAGTATATTTACATTTGGGTCATCTGCGTTGACCATGCACCCGTAACCTTCGCTGTCTGAAAATGGCAGCATTTATTCTTGGGATGCAGTAACCATTTATCTCCAGGTGGACTTTAGTTTACAATTCACGCACGCGAACAGAAGAGCAAAGCGCAGACGCAACGAGTTTAGTAACTATACCAAAGCAGACGGGTGTTTGTTCCTCTTACGAGATAACTTTATTCTTTGCTAAAAATCGCCAATAAGTTTCCTTTCCGATTTAAGTGTAGGCAATTTTCTGTCAGCGTTTCTAAGAACAACGACAGACGTAACATATACGTAACGTAGACAGAGTTAACACATTCTTGTCATTTTATAAGGAGTTTTTTTGAATGTATTTCCTATAAAAGTCAGCGACATAACATGAGAATCTATAAATGCCTTAAAAGCGTTTTTTACTGATTTCGCGGAATTGAAATTTTGCCTATCAGAATGTTGAAGAAGAAGAAGAGAAGAAGAGGTCATGAAAAAGTGACTCTAGTTTTAGTTCAGCTGATTTTGCCAACGTCTCTGTCGTCACTTATTTCTTTATCTTATTATTTTAGGTTTGAGATATATTCGCTTCTGCTATTGCCTTCATTTCATCACTTTCGACCCTATTTGTCGAAAAACAAATTCTTGAAAGATAGAGATTTATCCGTATATAAATAATTGATATTTCGTACTTGCGTACCGATTGAGACGAATCTTTTTATAAGTCGGAACTCATATTAAAAATAACACGCATTTTCTTAGCTCTATGACAATATTGCAAAAGAGCCTAAGGCCAGCGAAACAAATGAATAACTTCAGAAAGGGAACTTCCTCTCAAAATTTATTTGAATTTCAAATTTAATATCAAATCATACCCATTAAAGTTCTCACAGCAACAGTTCAACTAAAAGTAGATAAAGGTCTATTAGATTGTGAAAATTAATAGAACAAAACGTAACGTTGCGGAAATCCATTATATTAAAGTTCTTAGCGGTCAGCCGCCGCAGAGTCTATACTTCACCTGAGGATGCGCCGTGTAGAGGCGAAACTCGTGTCTTATTATCGATAGTAGTGTGTCTTTCCTAGTGTAGTGGTATTACGAATAGGAGCAGCGGAGCCGGGATTAGTGTAATAACCTATTAGATTGTTTTTGTTTCATCTAATTGAATAACCCCTGAACGGCTACCCGCCTAGGCGGGGGGTTAGTAATCGTGGCTTGGTAACCCATGCCAAAAGCAGGGGACTCACATCGCAGAGCCGAGTTGGTCACTCCGAGTGGGTTTGTCGAGCCCTTAGATGTGTGTTAGTGGGCCGTGGCTAGAGGAGATTCCTCTCCCTGTACCGTTGCAGTCGAGATGCAGTCGAAAGGAAAGAGGAGTTAGTATGGCGATTGGCGATGCACCACTCGATTATCCTCAGACGTGGTCCTTCATTTCTGGCCGTATGAGGAAGCTGAAAGTCGCTCAGCGAACTATGGAGAGGGCTATGCTCGAGGTTTCTCCGCCTAATAAACTTACGAATGAGGATAACGAAGTAGAACCAGAGTAACCGACATCGCCCAACGGATTAGTAAGCTGAAGTGGTGATAGTGTGGCCATATAGCTCGTAGAACCGATAACCGATCGGGAAGTGTAGGACGTCCCCCCAATAGATGGAGTGAAAACCTGGTAAGACATGCAGACATGCAAGAAGTTGATGGATACAGGTGGGTTACGACCGTGATTTGTGGCATTCCTTGGGGGAGCCCTATGTTCAGCAGAATACTTATACATATATATATATATATATATATATATATATATATATATATATATATATATATATATATATATATATATATATATATATATATATATCGTGTATCGTATTCTCCCGAACGCAGCCCAGCCGAGTTTAATCCGTCCTAAACATGTTCAGCAATAACTAAAAAATGAAATAGAAATAAAACGTAAAAAACAATTTCGTTAAAAACGAGCTTATATATAAATTCTTTACAAAGAAGAAAATAATTTTTAAATGAAATCAAACCTAACAATTTATTACATTACACATTTTTTTATGATATAAAAGCTTATCGCGTGATTTACCTGTGTACATTAACAAGAACAATATGTAACTTGATATTGACATGCGAGCACGTACGAGTACTCGTAAGTAGGTAATTCTACAGTAGTAATTCTTAGAAAATATAATTTTTTTTAAATAGGTAAATCTCTTCTAATTCTTTTTTTAATAGGTTTGATTAAATTTTTAGTATATTTGTTCTTTTAAGTGCAAGTAATAACATTTTGTATTTAAAAATATTTTTAACTATTAAATTATTTATTTATATATATATATATATATATATATATATATATATATATATATATATATATATATATATATATATATATATATATATATATATATATATATATATATTAACCTATTCGTGCTACAACCATAACGTAGAATAAAAGTTGGCGTGCATGTTGTTTTCACTAATATTATATGTTCGCGCCACTTTGCACTATCGCTTAACGCTTATAAGCGATTCGTTAATTATTATCCAATAAGATTACTGCAAAGCCCATTTCCGGTTTCCTATCTACCGCTTTACGCCCAGCATGTGCATTCGTGTGTTAACGGGCGCACACAAGTTGAGAAGACACGCAATCAACCGCACCGGTTATATCTCTCATCATCGCTCCCGCCCTTGTGTAATTTGGATATTGAATTATACAAGCATATAGTAAAAAGTATAGACATTTGCAATAACGCTATATTTCGTGATTATCTGTGAAGTTGATAAGTGTGAAGACAGCCGGCAGCCATCGAGACACGAGGCAGATCAGCGGAAGTCCAGGTGGGTGCACATGCATTCCTTCACTTCCTTCCTATATCCCGAATTCAGGGGATTTGCAGTATCACGAATAAATTAAATTCCATTCACCGCTCGCACCGCGCTCATATACAGTCCACTATTCTATTTAAATTAATAGCCGCACCGCATAACATTATTTAATACATTTGAACCAGCAGTTTGGTGGTTGAAGGCCAACGCCAATGTCCACCATTATAAGTAGGTAAAGAATAAGGTCCTCTAAGGAAAAAAAGCCTCTAAGGAAAAATGAGCTGATTAGTAGCTTCATCGGCGTCGGCTCACCGAATGGTTTGCTATAATAAAATCTGTCAAAATGTTCCAAATATAAAAATAAAAATATAAAAGTGGTTTCATATTGATTATGCTATATTTTAAAATCATTTGTGATGTGACAACGTCTAAAAAATCGATGCACGCTGGTTGCACGCACGAAAAAGGATGACTCGTTGTAACGTTACGCGCATTGTAACTTTACGATCAGAGCGAGAGAGCTGCACAGGCGAGCAAAAGACACGATCGGCTTGAGCATAAAAGTAAATTTTACAATCAAATTGTAGATTTCATTTCAGTCCTGCTTTGTATCTATACAAAATATTGATAATTCAATAAAAATGATTCAATCATTTCATCAATGTTTTGTGCATGTGCATGTGCATGCAATGTTTGTTGCAATGACGAAACCGACTTTACAGATAACCAATTCTTAATATATATATATATAAAAAATTATTAACTTAATATATATATATATATATATATAATATATTATAAAAAATTTAAATAAGCGTATCAAAAGCCCACTGTTGGACATGGGCCTCCCTAATGTGATGGTGGGTATTTTACTACAGTTACCACGCTTAGTATTTGGGTTGGCACCCACAGTACGTATTATTTTAAGTTATCAGGAAATTATTAGCTGCGCATCTCCTGTTTTATTACCCTTTCATAACACCCACAGGATTATACGGAGTAGAAATTAAATTTTTATTGACAAAATATATCATAACGGTTTGAAAATATTTTGTATATAACTGTAAACTGTATAATAGCAAAACTGATAATAAATGCTCTCAATTAAATTAATTTTAATCGCAATTGCCGGATATAAATCCATAAAATCTGGTATAATAATTTTATATTATTTTATTGACACACGTACCTACCTTAATACAAACAGACAGTAGTTATATAAAGGTCTGGAATTAAAAGTGTATTTGTGTTGATCTAAACCACAATCCAAAAAAGTTTACACAGAATAATAACATAAATGCAGTATAATCTTAGTTTTATCAAAAATAAAACAGATAACAAATACATTAAATGTTAAGAGAAACACGTAAATTTCTTTTAAATCTAACCAGGCTACTATTGAATATATCTAGATGTACGTAACTACGCTTAATCTCGTCGTAATCACGGCACATATTAACAACAGGGTCGAAAAAGGAAGTGTTATTCTTTTGTACGTCTAACCTGAAAATTCTTTGAACACGTTGTCGTATACCGGAATTGAAGTTAATTAGCCTTAGTAACTCTGGGTACTCTATACGAGAATGTACAATCTTGTGCAAAAAAACTTGCTCGGTAAATTGTCTCCTCAAAGATGATCACTAGACATTGAAAAACTTTAGTCGAGAGTCGTATGATATAATAAATCATTATTGTTTATGAAATACTGATTTCGATTCTCGTATCCTTCGCATTGAAAATCAATTAATCATCAATATTAATATTTCGAAAACTCCTCATGTTTTTTTTTTATATAGGGAATAAAAAGTTTTAAATGATTTTTTTGCCTCTTATGATCTCAGCCGTTTACGGATGTTTAAACTAAAACACTAAACATATACCTATTTTTTTTTAAATGTGTAACGTAAATAGCAGTGCACGACATTTTCCTAAATCATATACACAAACTCCACTACTGTCGTTGTATACACTCAGTAGAATTACAACAATAATCTCCACATACTGGCACTGTTAATGATTATCTGCTGCATCTGATCCACTTTGTGGTTGACTGTCATGATTACTAACCACGCATAACAGGGGTTGGTAGTTAGCTCGTATTGTTGTATATACATGCTAAAGGCACAAATTTAAGTTACTGTTAGCTCATGTTAAGAGTACATATTTCGTTTACTTATTCGATACTTCCTTACCTATGAAAAATATTCCATGTAGAAATTGAACTTTTTTTGTTTTTAAACCCGTTTCATTTCTATATAATTATTTTCTTTTAAACTTAAATATCAAAAATTTGATGTGAAACAAAAAAGAAGCACCGTGCATCGAAATAATTTTTTGGATATTTTATAGAACTCCTTAGGAGCTTTTAAATTACGTCATACAAATTTTATAGACTTGTATTGACCTGTGTGTAACTTTACCTTTTTTTACTTCAGAAGTAATTAAATTAAAACAGCCGCTTTTTCAATTTGTTATTTAAACTAAAAATAATCTTAAATGAAATCAAACCAAAGTCAAATTTAGATGATGGATAAAACAACAAACTAATTAAAGAACGAAACGTCTTAGAAACATTCGACGCGCCGAACTGTTGGATCGCGAACATGCACTCGCCGACGACTTAAATCTACGAGTACATAAGCCTTATAAATTGAGGTAGATCGAGTTAGCAATATTTTTAAGTTTTTTGTTTACGTATTATTAATTTCGTGTTTTAGTATTAGATTTTAACATGTGACGTCACACAGCTTTTACCTCTCCCTCTCCCTTGTCACACAATGCTACATTTGTTGCCCCCCCCCCCCTTAAAAAGTGATGTAAGTTATAGATGGCCCCTTACTGATATTTATGAGCCATAACAGAAAACTTGAGGTTGATCGTTACCAAGCGCTTGGACTGGGATTCGTTAATAAAACCAAACGAGCATTACGTGAGATTCGTAATTTGTATGTCAAGCTTTTAAGTCAACATGTCAATATAAGGAGTTCCAACAGAAGATCTTTGTTTATTCAGAAAGTTTTCCATAAGAATGGCAACGCCTTCTGAATACACAATAAAAAGTTTTAACAATCAATTTCGAGCTGAAATATTGTCGTATAATGGTGATCTGACATCTTGTATCTGACATCCCCTCAAATACATTAAATTATACCTCATCTTGGGTCAAATTAGATAAGCAATAAGAACTAGTGACAAATGATTATTATATAACAAGATTGAATTGCACCTATAAAGGTAAGGGCACCATTATTTTTTCGGATTAACGTGAGATCTAACAACTTACAAAAGCAACTTATTCCGTAATTTTTTGGAAGCGAATCGTTACACTGAAATCATATTACATAATACTGTAAATACATTTTACATTTTATGAATAATTTAATAGTTAAAAATATTTTTAAATACAAAATGTTATTACTTGCACTTAAAAGAACAAAATATACTATAAATTAAATCAAACCTATTAAAAAAAGAATTAGAAGAGATTTACCTATTTAAAAAAATTATATTTTCTAAGAATTACTACTGTAGAATTACCTACTTACGAGTACTCGTACGTGCTCGTATGTCAATATCAAGTTACATATTGTTCTTGTTAATGTACACAGATAAATCACGCGATAAGCTTTTATTTCTCCTATCCTAAACATGTTCAGCAATAACTAAAAAATGAAATAGAAATAAAACGTAAAAAACAATTTCGTTAAAAACGAGCTTATATATAAATTCTTTACAAAGAAGAAAATAATTTTTAAATTAAATCAAACCTAACAATTTATTACATTACACATTTTTTATGATATAAAAGCTTATCTCGTGATTTATCTGTGTACATTAACAAGAACAATATGTAACTTGATATTGACATACGAGCACGTACGAGTACTCGTAAGTAGGTAATTCTACAGTAGTAATTCTTAGAAAATATAATTTTTTTAAATAGGTAAATCTCTTCTAATTCTTTTTTTAATAGGTTTGATTTAATTTATAGTATATTTTGTTCTTTTAAGTGCAAGTAATAACATTTTGTATTTAAAAATATTTTTAACTATTAAATTATTCATAAAATGTAAAATGTATTTACAGTATTATGTAATATGATTTCAGTGTAACGATTCGCTTCCAAAAAATTACGGAATAAGTTGCTTTTGTAAGTTGTTAGATCTCACGTTAATCCGAAAAAATAATGGTGCCCTTACCTTTATAGGTGCAATTCAATCTTGTTATATAATAATCATTTGTCACTAGTTCTTATTGCTTATCTAATTTGACCCAAGATGAGGTATAATTTAATGTATTTGAGGGGATGTCAGATACAAGATGTCAGATCACCATTATACGACAATATTTCAGCTCGAAATTGATTGTTAAAACTTTTTATTGTGTATTCAGAAGGCGTTGCCATTCTTATGGAAAACTTTCTGAATAAACAAAGATCTTCTGTTGGAACTCCTTATATTGACATGTTGACTTAAAAGCTTGACATACAAATTACGAATCTCACGTAATGCTCGTTTGGTTTTATTAACGAATCCCAGTCCAAGCGCTTGGTAACGATCAACCTCAAGTTTTCTGTTATGGCTCATAAATATCAGTAAGGGGCCATCTATAACTTACATCACTTTTTAAGGGGGGGGGGGCAACAAATGTAGCATTGTGTGACAAGGGAGAGGGAGAGGTAAAAGCTGTGTGACGTCACATGTTAAAATCTAATACTAAAACACGAAATTAATAATACGTAAACAAAAAACTTAAAAATATTGCTAACTCGATCTACCTCAATTTATAAGGCTTATGTACTCGTAGATTTAAGTCGTCGGCGAGTGCATGTTCGCGATCCAACAGTTCGGCGCGTCGAATGTTTCTAAGACGTTTCGTTCTTTAATTAGTTTGTTGTTTTATCCATCATCTAAATTTGACTTTGGTTTGATTTCATTTAAGATTATTTTTAGTTTAAATAACAAATTGAAAAAGCGGCTGTTTTAATTTAATTACTTCTGAAGTAAAAAAAGGTAAAGTTACACACAGGTCAATACAAGTCTATAAAATTTGTATGACGTAATTTAAAAGCTCCTAAGGAGTTCTATAAAATATCCAAAAAATTATTTCGATGCACGGTGCTTCTTCTTTGTTTCACATCAAATTTTTGATATTTAAGTTTAAAAGAAAATAATTATATAGAAATGAAACGGGTTTAAAAACAAAAAAAGTTCAATTTCTACATGGAATATTTTTCATAGGTAAGGAAGTATCGAATAAGTAAACGAAATATGTACTCTTAACATGAGCTAACAGTAACTTAAATTTGTGCCTTTAGCATGTATATACAACAATACGAGCTAACTACCAACCCCTGTTATGCGTGGTTAGTAATCATGACAGTCAACCACAAAGTGGACCAGATGCAGAAGATAATCATTAACAGTGCCAGTATGTGGAGATTATTGTTGTAATTCTACTGAGTGTATACAACGACAGTAGTGGAGTTTGTGTATATGATTTAGGAAAATGTCGTGCACTGCTATTTACGTTACACATTTAAAAAAAAATAGGTATATGTTTAGTGTTTTAGTTTAAACATCCGTAAACGGCTGAGATCATAAGAGGCAAAAAAATCATTTAAAACTTTTTATTCCCTATATAAAAAAAAAACATGAGGAGTTTTCGAAATATTAATATTGATGATTAATTGATTTTCAATGCGAAGGATACGAGAATCGAAATCAGTATTTCATAAACAATAATGATTTATTATATCATACGACTCTCGACTAAAGTTTTTCAATGTCTAGTGATCATCTTTGAGGAGACAATTTACCCTTATTTAATTTTGAAATTTGGCGGCTGGGATTAATCCGAACAATTCCTCAGAGCACTCCCCGTGATAGATGCGATAAAATACGCAAAGAGATGCAACATCTCTTCGCAACGCCAGTGAATCGAGCCGATCGGAAAGCACTCGGTCGTCGACGATTCGAGCCGCTCTGCGCTGGATGCGGTCAAGTGGAAGGAGCTGGTACTGGGGAGCCCCAGCCCAGAGATGGGAACAGTATTCCATGTGCGGCCGAACCTGCGCCTTGTAAAGTTGCAGGCGGTGTGCCGGCATGAAATACTGTCCCGCTCTGCTGAGCACGCCAAGCTTTTTAGAGGCCAATTTGGCCTTCCCTTCCAAGTGACCACGAAACTGCACGTCACTCGATATGTCGACGCCGAGGATTCCGATACTGGCTGAGGCAACAAGGGGAGTGCCTTGAAACTGAGGGGATACGACAAAGGGGTTCTTTTTAGCGGTTAACGCGCAAACTTGTGTCTTCTGGGGGTTAAACTGGACTAGATTTAGTCGTCCCCAATCCGAGACTCTGTTCAGCAAAGACTCGACTTCAGACACAAGTTTGTCCAATGTCGTCTAACTCGACTCTCGATGACGGGGGGAGTACGCCGCCGACCATCCCGCGGTGTGAGTGCTCCATGCCGGAAGTGCAGTTCACACAGCGCTCGGTTCGCAAAGCACTCCTCTCCCTGGACATCCACAAGTCGAGTGGGCCTGACGGAATCCCCCCAATTGTGCTGAGGACGTGTGCTCCAGAGTTGGCACCGGTTTTAACGCGTCTTTTCCAAATATTCAATCAATATCTAAATTACACAAGGGCGGGAGCGATGATGAGAGATATAAGCGGTGCGGTTGATTGCGTGTCTTCTCAACTTGTGTGCGCCCGTTAACACACGAATGCACATGCTGGGCGTAAAGCGGTAGATAGGAAACCGGAAATGGGCTTTGCAGTAATCTTATTGGATAATAATTAACGAATCCCTTATAAGCGTTAAGCGATAGTGCAAAGTGGCGCGAACATATAATATTAGTGAAAACAACATGCACGCCAACTTTTATTCTACGTTATGGTTGTAGCACGAATAGGTTGGTTCGATTGTGTAAGGACCACGCTTCTGAGTACGGTGAGTGTGAAAATCTGAGGACTTTTTTACTGGAATCGAGGCAATCCATCTTAATAATTAGAGGGGGGGGGGCAATTCATCTGAATTACCTAATTGAGTGTAGATAAGGATTCATAAAACGCATTTACTTAGAGATTGATGAAATTAAATTGAAATAGGACACCCGTAAACGCGGGGATGGTCGTCGCTGTCTACGCGCAGCCATAGGATGAACAGGTCCGTACCTTCATGACTGCCTAGGCGTCGTAAATAGATATCCTCTCTGTTTGCAAACTCCGGCTCGGGGCAGAAAGGAGTGTTTAATTTGCACCCAGGGTAGGATATATATGAAACATCAGCTGGAGGGAACACCTAAGTCTTGATTAAAAAGAGCAAGGCCGGCTTCGAAGTCTCCAGGTGGTAGTGGACAGCGTTAAGGTTGGAATGAAGTCCCCTGATGTTGCGAAAATTCACAGATAGCGTAGCAGGGGTCGCCTTGGTGTTCTTGCTCCGCTCGCGAACAAAACTGCACGGAGCGAATTGGGCCCCTTCAGAATACGTGGGGCATCCTGAGCACCCACTTTCAGGTAGAGTAGGATAACTAAGTCGTGGATGCTCAGCGAGGGATTTTCCGTCACCAGGGGATGCTGATACCCACCAGGGGTAGTTTTTTCATTCCCCTGCAATATTAAGGGGAGGAGGAATTGGTCCTACGGTCACCTACCCTCATCGAGCGAAACGCATAGGCAAATCTCTACTTCACACTGGTATTCTGTGAGGTCGTAGTACCACCCCGGTTCGAGCCAGCCTATCCGTGCCAAAAACAAAGAAAAAGCTGCCGCATGACTCTACTTCTGTTGCTTTATCCTTTGTCTACCAGAGAAGATTTTTTAAAAGAAAAATGAGATATATACATTACGAGATTCACCAGCAATACCAATATCTATAGAATTGATACCCTTTCTACGGCGTAGCCCGGAAATTATGTTATCTTTCATTTATGTAGACCTCAGCTGGACGATGTTTTTAGGTTCACCAGATGATTGGGATCTAAGTAAAATACGATATGCATGAACTTTTCCCTCTTCAGATATAAACATATCGACATAATCTAGGGATATTTATACTTCATCAAATATCTAAAAATATATGGGGAATTTATGGATATATTAAATGTTACAATGATAGATTATTTTAAGGTATTTAATAGAAAATAAAAGACATTTTGTAAGTTTCTCGTTTTAAATAAAAACGTTAATTTTTTTAATCGCAGTAGAAAATTAGTATAATAAAAAATTTTATTTCTTCCTATAACACTATTAATTTTAATTAAAATTGATAAGTCTTATAAAATCTAAATATTAATAATCAGTGTTGATATTTCTTACATTAGTTACACATTGACATAGATAGTTCATACTTGAAATTAAATTGTCAGTGTCTTGCTGCGTTGTGAGCTTATATGAGGTCCCATGTTCTTTGCAAGTGTTCGTAAAAATGTTTTTCCGTCGTCAAAATTGGCGGGAAATCTCTCAAAGCTTTTCTTTGTAAAATTAACCAGGCACGCTCGATTGAATTTAAGTCGGATGACTCTGCAGATAATCCAAACCTTGAATATCGTGGTCTTGGAGACCGAAACCAGCCGCGCCCTATTGGAAGGAGCATTATCGTGCATGGTTAAAAATTCCAGGCCCATTTGAATTCTGTGTTATAAAATAACAGGTTCTACTACCTTCTCGTGGTATTTTTGTGCCGTCATGCTGCCTTGGATTCAAACAAGCTGGCTTCATTCGCGAAGACGAATTCGTACCCACACCATGTTTGTCCTGCCTTGGTATGAGTGGACCTCCTGAGGGTGACGTAGATGGCTTACTCTTCCAGGAGTTTTCCACACTCTTGTTCTTTGTGAATCCAGATGAAACCCAAACCGGGACTCATTGTTGAACAGTTCCAAAGACCATTTTGCGTCACTCCATGATAAATGCTCCCGCGCACACGAAAGCCGCTGAGCGAAATTGCCATGTCGCAATGCTGGAACACGAAGCGGTCGTCGAGCTTGAAGAACAACTCTATGCAACCTCCTCAGAATGATTTGGTATCTTACCAGCAGCTGGTGGTCCTCCAGGAGCCTTTATAGTAGTTGCGTCGGTGTTATATTGGGTTGTCTTTTGGCGGTCATTTGGAGAAATCGATCCTGTCTCTGCGTAGTAACATGATATTTACCCGTGTGCCGTTCAGCCACATCCTCCGCACTGCAATAATGTGATCACAACCTTGATATCACTTTTTGGCTGGTGTGTAAGGCCTCAGCAACTTCGCGTTGAGTAGTACTATTTTCTAACATGCCCACAGCTCGAAACTTTTCATCTCGACTCAAATGACGACGCGACATGACTCTTAAAGCTCACATGGCAGGTTAAATTAAAAAGAAAAACAATCTGATCCCTTTTAGTTAATTAATATCAGTAGAACAATTTTAATTATCCGTGATGTAACGTATTACTAACAATATTGCCGCATTATTTTGTTTTTTCTTTTGTTTATTTTATTTACCTTTTTAAATTTTGAAAATAGAGTAAAAGAGGCTTTAATCTGTGAATAAACTTTGAATGGAACCTAAAAATATTTTAAACTATAAAATGATAAATAATTTGGGATTAAGATATCCTTAGGTTCTTCTCTCACTTCCCAGGTAGCTGTGTAGTTGAAAGGGTGAACCGGCATGAAAATGCACTGACACCAACAAAAGAAGACTGGGAATTAGATCAAAGAGTGGTGACGATGGACAAATCCATTGGGCCATTCATAGTTTCCAACCCTATAAGGCAGCAGGACCTGACGGCTTATTCCCGGCACTTCTTCAGTGGGGGAGTAAAGTCCTAATAGTCAGACTTGTTGCCATAATGAGAGCATGTCTGGCTCTTAAATATGTTCCTAGGAGATGGAGGTAAGTGAAAGTCGCGTTCATACCCAAACCAGGTAAGAACGACTATACAGACCCATATAGGCCTATTAGCCTCACATCCTTTTACATAAAGACGATGGAGAGGATGTGTGAACGGGAGTTGAGAGGGTCGGCGCTAATTAACTTACCGCTACACGAAAAACAACACGCCTATAGCTTAGGTAAATCAACAGAATCGGCACTTCACCAGGTAAAAAGAAAGATTGAAGAGGCCATCCAAAACAAAGCAATATGCCTATGATCCTTCATAGACATAGAAGGTGCTATTGACAGAACAAATTTCTCCAGCATAAGAGGTACCCTAAGTAGACATAATGTTGAACCGGCGCTGATTGACTGGATAGTAAACATGCTCAGTACACGAACAATAAATATTGCTAGTGAATCTCAGACAATTCAGATCATGAAAGGATGTCCGCAGGGTGGGGTTCTTTCACCTCCACTGTGGAATATGGTCATTAATGAACTTATCAGCAAATTAAACGCTAATCATTTCTACACAGTCGGTTATGCAGATGATCTGACAATACTGGTCTCTGGTAAGACAGCAAGCATTGTGTGCGACCTAACCCAAGCGGCTTTCCGTATTGTGGAGAGATGGTGCAGGGAATATGACCTAACCGTTAATCCAAATAAAACAGTTATAGTAATGTTCACACAAAAACGAATGCTGAATAACTATCATCTTCCAAGTCTTTTCAGCACAAAACTCCAACTTTCTTCCGAGTTAAAATACCTAGTTCTTACCTTGGACAGTAAACTTAACTGGAACAAGCACATAGAAAACAAAATCAGCAAAGTTAGTTTAACTTTCTGGCAGTGCAGAAACATGATTGGCAAACGATGGTATTTAACGCCTAAAATTATACTAATATTATACTGTTGTATACTTAAAATTATACTGTGGCTGTACAAAACTGTAATTCGGCCCATGATCACATACGGCTCTCTGGTATGGTGGACCAAAACCAATGAAGCCACCACTATACAAAAGCTACAGATTTACCAGAGATTAGCTTGTATGGCTGCCACGGGCTGCATAAGGACAACACCAACAGCACCTTTGGAGGCTATGCAGGAGCTAACACCGCTTCATCTATATATACAACAAGAAGCAACTTTAGCTGCCATTAGACTCAAGACCCTAAATCTTTTAAGTAAGAGTAGAGTCCCCCATACAGATATAATCGATAGAATTTACTCAAAAATTATTATCTTACAAGCCAAGTATGATAGGATCCCAAAACAATTTGTATTCGATAAGAAGTACAGGATACAATTGAAGGAAACTGACCATCTGGAAGGATTGGGTCCAACAGAGCTCAAAGTTTTCACGGACGGCTCTAAGACAAATGATGGTGTGGGGTCTGGGGTTTTCTCTGAAGACCTTAATATCCACATATGCACACCGCTGGGTACCCACAACACAGTCTTCCAGGCTGAATGCATGGGTATCATCCAAGCGGCCATAGCAATAGATGCCAGGAAGGTGAAAGACTTCTCCATCAGAATACTGACCGACAGTATGGCGGTACTACAAGCTCTGAGTTGCAATGTGACGAACTCGGGACTGATATACGAGTGCCATCAACGATTGAATGAGGTGCGTAAGCGCAACAATGTGACTCTGCAATGGATCAAGGGACACAGTGGATCTAGAGGCAACGATGCAGCAGATGAACTGGCCAGAAGGGGATCGGCCCTAGCCACTATAGGGCCGGAACCAATAATACCAATCCCCTTTGGCTACGTTCGTTAACTGGTACGTAGATACTTCAATAATTTACACGCTCAGCTTTGGAAAATTTTAGTAGACTGTAGACAAGCTAGGGTGGCCCTAACTGAAATAAACAGTCGTCTAACCAATGTTCTAATGAGACTGAAGAAGCCACAGATCAGGATAGTAACAAGTGCTATCACATGACATGGCTCTTTTATCAAACATTTGTTCACCGTAGGTGTTACTGACAGCCCCCTGTGCAGGGCATGCATGGGAGAGGCAAAAACGTCGGCTCACGTGTTGTTGACATGTCCAGAAGTCGCTTCATACAGGGATAAACATCATGGCACGCCGGGATCGCTCCCCGAAGTTGCTTGCAACATCAAGGAACTGCTGAGCTTCTTCGAGGAGATATCATGGCTCGAATAAGCATATTATTCCTGCCCACACGCAAAATACGCGCTTAGACGTGGAGTTGCGGATAACAGCCCGTCGTAAACTAAACTAAACTATACTAAACTAATTCTTAGGTTCTGTTGATACGTATATTCATCTTTTTTAATTATCCGTGATGTAACGTTTACTAACAATATTGCCGCATTATTTTGTTTTTTCTTTTGTTTATTTTATTTACCTTTTTAAATTTTGAAAATAGAGTAAAAGAGGCTTTAATCTGTGAATAAACTTTGAATGGAACCTAAAAATATTTTAAACTATAAAATGATAAATAATTTGGGATTAAGATGTCCTTAGGTTCTTCTCTCACTTCCCAGGTAGCTGTGTAGTTGAAAGGGTGAACCGGCATGAAAATGCACTGACACCAACAAAAGAAGACTGGGAATTAGATCAAAGAGTGGTGACGATGGACAAATCCATTGGGCCATTCATAGTTTCCAACCCTATAAGGCAGCAGGACCTGACGGCTTATTCCCGGCACTTCTTCAGTGGGGGAGTAAAGTCCTAATAGTCAGACTTGTTGCCATAATGAGAGCATGTCTGGCTCTTAAATATGTTCCTAGGAGATGGAGGTAAGTGAAAGTCGCGTTCATACCCAAACCAGGTAAGAACGACTATACAGACCCATATAGGCCTATTAGCCTCACATCCTTTTACATAAAGACGATGGAGAGGATGTGTGAACGGGAGTTGAGAGGGTCGGCGCTAATTAACTTACCGCTACACGAAAAACAACACGCCTATAGCTTAGGTAAATCAACAGAATCGGCACTTCACCAGGTAAAAAGAAAGATTGAAGAGGCCATCCAAAACAAAGCAATATGCCTATGATCCTTCATAGACATAGAAGGTGCTATTGACAGAACAAATTTCTCCAGCATAAGAGGTACCCTAAGTAGACATAATGTTGAACCGGCGCTGATTGACTGGATAGTAAACATGCACAGTACACGAACAATAAATATTGCTAGTGAATCTCAGACAATTCAGATCATGAAAGGATGTCCGCAGGGTGGGGTTCTTTCACCTCCACTGTGGAATATGGTCATTAATGAACTTATCAGCAAATTAAACGCTAATCATTTCTACACAGTCGGTTATGCAGATGATCTGACAATACTGGTCTCTGGTAAGACAGCAAGCATTGTGTGCGACCTAACCCAAGCGGCTTTCCGTATTGTGGAGAGATGGTGCAGGGAATATGACCTAACCGTTAATCCAAACAAAACGGTTATAGTAATGTTCACACAAAAACGAATGCTGAATAACTATCATCTTCCAAGTCTTTTCAGCACAAAACTCCAACTTTCTTCCGAGGTAAAATACCTAGTTCTTACCTTGGACAGTAAACTTAACTGGAACAAGCACATAGAAAACAAAATCAGCAAAGTTAGTTTAACTTTCTGGCAGTGCAGAAACATGATTGGCAAACGATGGTATTTAACGCCTAAAATTATACTAATATTATACTGTGGTATACTTAAAATTATACTGTGGCTGTACAAAACTGTAATTCGGCCCATGATCACATACGGCTCTCTGGTATGGTGGACCAAAACCAATGAAGCCACCACTATACAAAAGCTACAGATTTACCAGAGATTAGCTTGTATGGCTGCCACGGGCTGCATAAGGACAACACCAACAGCACCTTTGGAGGCTATGCAGGAGCTAACACCGCTTCATCTATATATACAACAAGAAGCAACTTTAGCTGCCATTAGACTCAAGACCCTAAATCTTTTAAGTAAGAGTAGAGTCCCCCATACAGATATAATCGATAGAATTTACTCAAAAATTATTATCTTACAAGCCAAGTATGATAGGATCCCAAAACAATTTGTATTCGATAAGAAGTACAGGATACAATTGAAGGAAACTGACCATCTGGAAGGATTGGGTCCAACAGAGCTCAAAGTTTTCACGGACGGCTCTAAGACAAATGATGGTGTGGGGTCTGGGGTTTTCTCTGAAGACCTTAATATCCACATATGCACACCGCTGGGTACCCACAACACAGTCTTCCAGGCTGAATGCATGGGTATCATCCAAGCGGCCATAGCAATAGATGCCAGGAAGGTGAAAGACTTCTCCATCAGAATACTGACCGACAGTATGGCGGTACTACAAGCTCTGAGTTGCAATGTGACGAACTCGGGACTGATATACGAGTGCCATCAACGATTGAATGAGGTGCGTAAGCGCAACAATGTGACTCTGCAATGGATCAAGGGACACAGTGGATCTAGAGGCAACGATGCAGCAGATGAACTGGCCAGAAGGGGATCGGCCCTAGCCACTATAGGGCCGGAACCAATAATACCAATCCCCTTTGGCTACGTTCGTTAACTGGTACGTAGATACTTCAATAATTTACACGCTCAGCTTTGGAAAATTTTAGTAGACTGTAGACAAGCTAGGGTGGCCCTAACTGAAATAAACAGTCGTCTAACCAATGTTCTAATGAGACTGAAGAAGCCACAGATCAGGATAGTAACAAGTGCTATCACATGACATGGCTCTTTTATCAAACATTTGTTCACCGTAGGTGTTACTGACAGCCCCCTGTGCAGGGCATGCATGGGAGAGGCAAAAACGTCGGCTCACGTGTTGTTGACATGTCCAGAAGTCGCTTCATACAGGGATAAACATCATGGCACGCCGGGATCGCTCCCCGAAGTTGCTTGCAACATCAAGGAACTGCTGAGCTTCTTCGAGGAGATATCATGGCTCGAATAAGCATATTATTCCTGCCCACACGCAAAATACGCGCTTAGACGTGGAGTTGCGGATAACAGCCCGTCGTAAACTAAACTAAACTATACTAAACTAATTCTTAGGTTCTGTTGATACGTATATTCATCTTCGCACACTTCGCAATTCAATGGGATCTCAGATATTTCGAGATTCATAAGACGTTCACGTTGTTGTGCATGGTTAAGTTCTGCTTGAAAGATGTACTCGTGGTCATGCTTGAGTTTGGTAAAATCCTTATTCAAATCCTTTAATTTGTTTGCATCCAATGTATTTAATTTTATACCTGATCTTAATATTTTCTTGCTCCACTGAATGATAGTTGAGGGATTATTTTAAACTAGAAATGTCATTTTTATTACATGTTGTTCTTTATAATTGTACCCATCGTAGTTTTTAGCGAATCAACCTGTTCTTTAATAATGGAAATTTTCGTGCATTTTTTTAATAACTTCTTCCTTTGATTTACTAAAATCCGTCAAGAAATTCATCATCTAATTGCACATTTCTACTAAATCTCCTTCATAATGTAATCCCGCTCAGAGTGTTTTCTTTGCGTTATTTGGTCTAAGGTAGTATTTAAACTCATTGCGATTGTTCGGGATGATAACCTTTCAGACTAGAACCCTCCTTGGGCTTAGGCGGAGTGTGTTGTAGGTTCACATTAAGTTGGCACAAGAGTAATTTTCGAGATAGCAAGATAAAATAAAATGAGTAATTGTCGCTTTTATCCGAGGTGGTAATTGGCGAGATCGCTGCACTTTTATTGTCTTCACAAGACACAATTACACGATAAAAAGTTTTTTTTTATACACATCTGCACTATATAGGAGCACTCGCGCGCATTTATTATTATTGGGTCTATACATATAAAATTAGCGTTTTGTCGTACTGCTCACTTTGATCTGAAATATCTCATCTTGATTAAGAATTACAAATTCAAATTTTTAAATTAACTTAACTGGTACATTTGAGTTTTGAAAATAGTCATTCATTTGTTTTTTCCTCACAATTTTTTTCTTTGGCGTTGCTTATTACCGCACAACGGATAACATGGAATATCGGTATATTTACGAGTTCGATTTCTACCGTGGCACCAGTGCTGCAGAAACAGCTCAAAGGATTAATGATGTGTACGGCGCTAGTCTCGTAAAAGAAAGCATGGTACGTTTTTGGTTTCAACGTTTTCGTTCTGGAAATTTCTACCTTCAGAACCAACCCCGTGGACGGCTGGAGACCAAAGTGGAAAATGAAGAAAGCCTATTGTGGAAGCGTATCCATCACAAAATTAATTAGAGATAGCTGCGGCTTCGTGGTAAGTGATAAAACTGTATTAATCCACTTGAAGCAAATCGGGAAAGTAAAAAAACTTAAACGATGGGTACCTCATGAATTAAGTGAATCAAACTTGCAAACACGCATCGACTGCTATGTTACTTTGCTCAACCGACACAAAAATGAAGGGATTTTAAACCAAATCATTACTTGTGATCATCATCATTACATGAAAAGTGGACACTGTATGGTAATTGGAAGCGCTCGTTGCAATGGGTGAACCCTGGAGACCCAGCCAAATCCCGCCCTAAACGAAAATTGACTCAGAAAAAGTTACTAGTGTTTGGTGGACTAGCGCCGGTATCGTTCACTACAGCTTTATAAAGTTTGGCCAAACGATTGCGGGCGATATCTATTGTCAGCAACTGCAATCCATGAAGGAAGAACTAGCTGCTTAACAACCGAGATTGGTCAATCGCTCTAGGCCACTGCTGCTTCATGACAATGCAAGACCACACACTGCACAACAAACAACCACTAAGTTAGATGAGCTACAATTGGAAAGTCTGCGAGATCCACCGTACTCCTCAGACTTTGCTCCAACTGATTACCATTTTTCCGGAATTTTGACAACTTCTTACAAGGACAAAAATTCAATTCCGATGCGGCAGTCCAAACCGCCTTCAAAGAGTTTATTGATTTTCGCCACCATAGTTTTTTTAGAAAAGGAATAAATGAACTACCTATGAGATGGCAAAATTTCAGAGATAACAACGTTGCATAATTTGATTAATTAAAAATATTCAACAAAAAAATTGACTTTATATTCCTCCCGTACAAAACGCCAATTTCATATGTAAGGACCTATTATATAGCTGTATTATATATCGCTGTATTAGTATTATTCAAATTACTAAATTTACGTATAAAAATACACTAACAAGGACACAAAATATTTAAGTATTCAAATCCATAAAGATAATATTCTAAGTGATAAGCCTATCATAAATCTATTTTTTCATCGTAAGGCACATCGGCAGCCCAATTTTAAGTCCACTACTGATCTTAGGCTGCTCAGAGAATACGCTAGCTGACAACTTTTTGTCCATAACTTTATTGTTTATTGTTTATTTCAGTTATTTCAATTAACAATAAAATAAGGCACTTATTATAAAGTCAATCGATAGATTTAACAACGTTTACGATACAACACAAAATCATGTTAGGGTTGCCCTGTTTTGTATAACTAATTTTAGTCGCTCGTATAACTTTGCTACTCTAGTCTTAACTAATACCAGGAACAAACGCTGTCAAACTTTAATAGTTTGTTAACTTCAGTAAATAATTCTACTTACTTTAGCACTATACAAGTTGTTATAGATAGTTTTCGTCACGTGCCATTTTATAAACAGAATTTTAAATATTCAAGTATAAATTACTTAATGATTTAAAGCATTATGCGGAAGCGGAGGTGAATTTAATTTTTATTTTAAAACATTTCTTTGATAATGAATAACAATGCATAACTAGATGGCGTCCTCGACTTAAGGTAACATTAGAAACACAATCTGTTATTTTCGTGGGTTGGCCGACTTTAAAAAGCCAGCTTTGTGGCTATTTTTGGGGTTTAAATATGGAAATAAGAAACAGAATTATATAACTAAAGAAAATATATACTACAACCATAGAATACATACAAAGCTATGACCTTCTCAAACAGTTATTTTAATTATTTTTTTATAGAAGAGGGGGCAAACGAGCATGCGGCTCACCTGATGGTAAGTGACTCCGCCACCCATAAACAACCGCTACACCAGGAGAATAGCAGGTGCGTTACCGGCCTTTTACAAAGAAGCAAGTTCTTTTCTTGAAGGTCCCAAAGTGGTACCGGTTCGGGAAAATTGCCACTGGTAAACAATTCTACAAAGAAGTTGTGGGAGGAAGAAAACTCCTAGTAAAACGCACAGTGGTGCACCGCTAAGCATCCAGATGGTGAGGATGGTGGTATCGTATTAGTATTTTATATAGATATTGTAGATGCCACTAAAACGATAGTTTCAACATTCCATACAAAGACCGTAACCGTTTCTGATAGGTAACAATGTCTACTAGACTGTTCTGTCACCGATCAACACTGTAGCTTGTTATAATGTGATCAAAATAATGTAAGCAAGAAAATGGTCCCACGGGTGTGTAAAATTCAGCTTAGCGATTTGTGATTTGTATGTTTGAACATTAAATTCAACCTGTTTTCTGACAATATAGTTTGGATCGTCTTACGAGTAACATATAATTCATTTAAACACCAAAAAGCCCACAATATTACATTGTCATGACTGAGTAGACAGTGAACTCTCGAAGAGAATACGTGGCAAGTACCGAAAGAATTCTCTGCCTACTGGCAGAATTCTTTTAGCATTAAGTCCGCCTTTTGCTCCTGTACTTAATGTAAGGTTCAATAAAGTTTAAATAAATATGCTACGTACATGGAACACGCCATTACCTTAGCGTTCTACCAGGCGACCACACGCATTGTAACCGCGTATGCCCGCCATTACACAAATAATAGCAAACATTGCTAGTTCTCGACGCTCCGCCTGAGGCGAAGCTCTGAATAAAATGAGAAACAATCTATAGAAAGGGCATCATATTCGTACACAACATATTGAACGGAATGAGACGGTCATGCGTTTAGCATTGTATGTATATAGGTGACATGTTGTTTACATTAATAACTTGTGGGTGCAATACCGACTGCCGTGTTTTTGGTACTGGTACACTCATACTATGACAACTTATTATTATATATGCATCTCATCTTAATCCTCAGAGGTTGCAATGCATCTGAATTTTTTATTCTTAATTTTGGATAGAAATAAATATCTTTCGGCCACAGCATCCACTTACCATCAGGTAGACTGTGTGCGCGTTTGTTACTTCTTTTTTATACAAAAAAAAAACTTATGTATATCGTATACCATAGTAGTGGACCAAGACCTTATGTGCAAAACAATATTTAAAAATAAATCTCTAACAACTGTGTAAACATTTGTGTTCCTCTGAGAATCGTTTTACTTTAAATTTCAAAGTACAATGAAATAAATTTTGATTAAAAATTTAAGATCAATTCGCAAATGTTATCGGAAGGCTCCAAGTTATATATTTTAGTCGTAGCATCGGGCCGTTAAAGCCACTTCAGAGCATAACCCTACCGCAATCTTTTTTATGACTCTCGGGGCACCTTATTCGAGATTTCGTACTTTAGCTATCTCTTAGTGATACCACACTAGTAAAAACTACTTTAGGTATTGAGCCAATCGAATTATCTGAGATTTTGCAACATACATATTGGTATGTATCTGTTAAAATATATTACAGTATATGTGAAGTAAAGGTTAATAATTTGTATTTATTATAAAATAATAAACATTGTAATACTTAATATTAATAAAAAACCGTGAGTACTACCACCCAGAGAAGACTATGGTAAATGCCTGAAAAACTTATGTGGCTTGATTCAAGGCGACGCGGACGGCGTAACCAAGTAATTTATGTTTTCTTTAACACCGTAAGCGTAAACTATCTATTCCGGCGGCAGAAGATATTTGGCAGGACAGGGTTCGATTAAAAATAGATAATTATTTTAGTTTGTGTCATTTACACAGAACGCATTTATTTGGTTTGGTTTAATTCAATTAAATATAATATCTTTATTTTTAAACAGTCAATTACGTATTTAAACTTACGGTAATCGGTTATAGTTGACTTCTCCTTTAATCATTGATTAGCGAACAATTTAATACAAGGTCTAAGGTCAGGGTTTAAATTGTAGAAAATTTACATTACCTGAACAGTACGGGTTAGATCCCCGCCATCCCGGTTACAAACCTATATAATATCTGAGGAATAACACTGTTTTGTATTATTGTACCAGATAGTATATAGTTATAATGAACCTCTGATACGGACTGCCAACTTCAAACAAAGAACTCCACAGATGTATATATAGAATAAGGAGAGTATATATAGACAAAGAGTACACAGTCCATCTGATATCAGGTGGATGCTGTGCTCAAAGATTCTATCCATATACAACTACACTCGATTAAGAATCTATGAGAGCATGGTCCTACTCCGGTCTAGTTGACCCATTCGTGTTATAAGCATAATAAAGCTACAGCACGGCTCTAATACGCTTACTTTCGTCCACATACGAAGACTACGATAAAAAGTTTAATAACCTGTAATTATACTAGCTCTGTTGCCTTTCAAACCGGAAGACAGTACTATCAGTACTAGTACAGTTGTTTAGCGGCATAAATATTGAAGTAAAGTCGTAAGATAGTAAAGCTACAGCCTTTAAACAAACAAAGCTGGGGAACGCCCCCCTCTCATTTCTGAGGGCTTAGAGTAGAGTAGCATAAAAGGCGTATTGGCGAACTTCACAAGTCTTCGAAATATTTTTTAATTTCTCCGCCATAAAGGTTTAAGTAAGATGTTTTCTTTCAATACTAACCAAATGTTAAATCAGAATTTAATCCGCTTCTCAGAAACAGCCATTTATCAAAGGAAAATCTCTGGGGTCATCTTTTTTAATACTACGTTGCAATGTTATTTAAAAATATTTACTATTAATAAAATCTATACAATGCCAAATGTATATTAATCTTTTCGGTGTTCATTTTAACAATACATTAGTAACCAGAGGAATTGCAAAAAAAATTATTGCGCTCGTGGTTACCCTCAATATATTATATTATGATCTTTTTATATTAGACCTTTTTAACGTTAAACATTACGTAAGGTTATTTAAAAGTTACTTTAAGGTATTTTAAAATAAATAAGAGATTTAGGAGTTGTTAAAGTAGAATCTTGACCCGTTTTATACAGGAGATTTTTCGCTTTTAATTAAATAAATTTATATTTTTCTGTACCTATTAGGATACAGCATAGATACATAATGTTTTCAAGAATAAATAACGACGAAGGGTCAACATATTAGTAGTCTTCATAAAAAATCACATAGCCATACGCGGTTCTCCAAGTAGTATATATTGTCTGTTTATACTATTGTCGTTTGTTTCTGGAAAATGAAGAGTAATTTCTAATATAGCTGCAGAACCTCATAGTAAAACACCATTGGACACTTAATATCACATTTATTTTGTAATATAAATAAAATATTATGTAAAATACAGTGCGAACTCTAAAAGTTTTGTTTTTCTTGCATTTAGAAGCAAAATGCTTATTGCATACCGTTTGTAAACAACAACCCATATTTAGTTGGCCTTTTTGAGAACCAAGTAATTTTTTAAACAAATACCCGTAAAAGAGCTTTATTCTTGTATTTTATATTGTTGTACTTTGTAGTTTTCGTGTAAATGTATGACAGTCATTAGTTTTTATTTCATTTTGATGAATTTTTAATGTGTATCAACATTAAACGACCGGCAGAAAAGTTTTCGCCTTGTAGTGGTGGTGTTTAAGAAACCACTACCCCATATCACTGTGGATATCGTGGGAGGCGACAGAAGTAAATTAATCAGCAAGTAGCAGCATCTTCTTGATAATAACACAAAGTAAAATAAAAACTGTGCTGGCCAACATGTTTGCCAAGCATGCAACTATGGCAAATATTCCCCCTCTAAGGCAATCAGTGGGGATAACCAATTTTGGAAGTGGAATTTTGATAGCTCATACTAAATGAATGAGTCATCAGCAAACATAATTATTTCAGAAATTTTTGAAGTATAAAGATATCATTTATGTACATCAAGAATAAAAAAAGGCCAAGTGTCGATACCTGTTTATTGCAAGTTATAGATCTTAATAGGTCGTATTCTATAGATAGTACTCTAGTTTATAAATTGAACTTTTATGATCTGCATAATTAAATGTCCTCGAGACATCATAGAAGACATCGCCAGAGTTACAGTACCTTCCACAGGCCTTTTGAGTGTATGAAAGCTTAAGTACTCTTAAGACTCATCGAGGATTTTTCTTTTGTGAAGCGGAATCGCTTGTTATTGATAAAAATGCTATTCTTATTAAAACGACCAACTACCTGTTCTAAAATTATTATGCAAATTATATAAAAATATTAAAATTTGTTCGATTACATTATTAGTAAAATTTGCATACACATGTAGCAATGACATTGTCAACAATACTTGTATGTTAAGCTGGATTTTTATGACCTGATTAATTTCTTTTTGATATAGTTTTATGTGTTATTATGAAATTTATTATGATTTACAATTTACTATGGTATTATTATAGGTGGCGCAGAATAGTATTGTAAAGTTGATTCATTGAAAATACACTCTAAATTGGAATAATTAAAAAGAGAAATCAATCTAATATTGTCTGGTGTTTTAGTTAGCGAATCATCTTGAATTTTGGGCTGTTACCAATTATAATTTGAACTTGTCTTCTCCAAGCCTTTTTGAAACAATTTGAAACGTACATATAAAGCTTATCTTTTTTTTTAAGTAAATGAAGTATAAACCTTAAACACCTTTATTTAATTTTAAAAATAAATTAATCAACCTCTCATGGCCGTTAATTATCATATCACAATTGTGACGAAATAAAATTTAAAGATGTTTTTCAATGGTTTTCCTTTGTAAAGCAATAGAAAATGTTACATTTATTTTCTCTCCGGTTTCTTTAAGTAGCTATTTAATGATATCTTTTAAATTTTTTGTTTACAATGTATTGAGCCTATATTCTCACATTAATTCGTTTCTGCTGTATATTATGATTAATTATTAGAAAAAAAGTCATGAAAAATTAAATATGGTATGATCGCTTTCATTATCTTGCAAAATTGTTATTCGAATTTGTATCTTAATATTACCTTTACATAATTCATTATATAAAGATATATATATATATATATATATATATATATATATATAATAACAATAAATAATTCTTCAAGTAAAATAATTAAATATTTGCAAAAAATATCTACTTGAAAATTACTCACTTTCAAATATTAATCGGAGTTCATTACGGAAGGATCCGTAAAAAATGACTAAGTATCCCAACGAACGAATTCACTCCAAATATTTGACAAATCGATAAAATCAGGTTCACATTCACGCAACGTACGTTCATTTGAGTGAAGCATTTTTGTAAGTCGCAAAGCTTTGTGCTAATCCGAAGAACGGGAAAACTTTTATCTATTGTTTTAACTAATATTAAAAGGATACGATACGACAAAACTAAATAGGGTGGTGATGTCACAAGCTTTCCAGTAAAATGAAATAAATACTAAAGAAAATTTTAGTTTTATTACGAACAAACAAATCTAATAAATAACGAAATCTATTTAAAAAATTAAAAATTAATATTGTGACCGATTAAGAAACAATAAAAATATGAATTGAAAACGAGTTTCTGTCATAAATTGGTCACAATTATAATACTAACATCGTCAACAATAATTTAAAAAAAAGTAAGAATCTTTTGCATCTAGTAAATTATTTTCTTTTATCTTCCTTAATTTTTATTAATTTTACTTGATTCGGTCTATTAAAATACACGAGTTTTATACGCAGTAAAAAGAAAATAGTAAATACCGTAAGATCGTAAATTTAATGTTTTCGATTTGAAACCGCGCTGTATTTTACGCATTAGATTTTTGTATGTTGTATGGATATTTGCATTGATTATAGTAGGGGTTAATACTCACGCGACATGGTTGACTTGCGGGAGGAAGGCGGCCGCGAAGGCTAGGAGCAGCGGCACGCCGCTCATGGCACGAACGGTGGGCGCATTGAGGCGCGGCCTCCGGCTTCGTTGCCGCCGGTGTCGTACGGCGGACTGCCGACGGAATTCGGTCCCGGCGACGCGCGCCGTGCTCCCTCAGATCGATCGCAACAGCGTGACCCGGCCGACACCGCCTGTCGCTCGCCCTATCGACCACCGCGCCGCCGCAGCCGATGCGACGATACTCGACTAATAATTACGAAGCGGACGATTCGCATTAAAACTTCAAACATGCGCGCGACCCTCGCTTCTGGACCCTTTGATCAGGATAAATGAATACGGCCCAATGCATGCAAAAGCTAAACGTACGTGCTTACAAAAAGTTTTACGTGTAAACTACCAGAGTTGCGTTTAAATAATATAAAAATTTGGAACGTTAATCTGTTTTAACTCTTTCCCTGTCCCACGGATCATATATGAATATTTGAATAGTTTAATTATAGTGTCTGTTTCGTGGACAGGGAAACTCTTAAAGAAGTATTTAAAATACTTTTCTTTTATTGTTTTGAAGTAATAAAACTTTTACGTTTTATTTAATTTTCCTTCAATGTTTATTGAAGGCATTTACAGCATAAATTAAAGTTGTCCGAAGTCACTTTTAGGTAACCAGTTTTGATTGTAGGTGTAACAACTAAAGTATTCGCCTATTTTTACGCTAAAATTTAGTAAAGTACACATTTACTCTATTTTCTTTTGATATTATTAAAGATTGTTGAATTGTGTCTGAAATACTGGGACAGCAAGATGCAACTAAAGTTCGATTTTGTGAATTTTGTAAACGCGCGCGTTGATCTCTTTACCGTCAAGAGTTGAAATATTTTTTCATACGTTTTTTAAAATATTAAATATAACGAAAAATTTAATTACATAATCATCAGAAGATCAAGTTAAATTCTTTTGATGAAACTTGTAATTCGGAGTTTTAATTTTATTGCATCATTATAATGTGCTTATTCCGGACTAGACCAGCAGCGGACTTTCACGGGCTGATGATGATGGTAGTGATGATGTTTTTATTACATAGATAAACATAAAACCGCTCATTCACACGTCGTCTGAGTACTTACCTATGTATAATATAACAAGGACCATGTTTCTTCCATTTTCTATTCAACTGTTAAGACAACGACGGTCTGGAAATATATTTAATACTTTTACAGACTATCCCTAAAAACTACCAAAGTAAATTAATTCATAATGATTTCTTAAATTTACGCGAACACTACACATTGAATAAAACTAAATTTACGGATTTTATCGCGTTTATTTCACTACTTCCGTTAATAAGGTAGCCGGACTAACTATGACATTGGGACGTCAAACATCTCAGTCCCTCCCGTGACCATGGTTGCTGTAAAGCACCCGAAACGTCGGGAATTAAAAAATAAGTAAAAGTAGTGAAATAAACGCGATAAAATCCGTAAATTTAGTTTTATTCAAATTAATTCATATCAAAATATCAGATTTTATGTAAAACATCAATTTTTAATTAACCAATTGTAAATAACATAGTAGTTAAAAAAACCTGGGATCAATCCCCGTCGGCACCAATCAACTTTTTACTTGCTATTTTATTCGTTAATTTAAAACGGCGATGAAGATAAACATCGTGAGGATACCTGTGTGATGGAGTGACGACCTGGTAAGACATGTCGATGGATGTAGCTGTGTCAGGACCGTGCTTTGTGGTATTGCTTGGGCAAGGCCTATGCTCAGCAGTGGACTTATGAGGCGCTGTAATGAATGAATGAATCATACAAAATACCTTGGGCGTCGCTTTCTTTGGTGATTTTTTACTATTTACGTTAAAGCTGATGACACTTGCTTTTTACCATGAAAATGATAGACGCTAGGAGTTATTAACACTAAACATTTCTTTTAAAATTAAACATACAAAAAACGAGGAAAAGCCTAGTCATTTTCAATAAATTTATTTATTTTATTTCAGAATAACGGTAGCTGTAGTCAGTTAATATTTACATTGATAACTATATTAACATTGACTTTATATACCGTTATGGATTGGTTTTATTTACCGTTAATATTGATATTTTAAAAGTAACACAAATATGTTACATTTTAAAATTCGAATTCGAAGCAAATATTTTAATCTCTTCATTTCATTTGTGTGAGTGTGAATAAGCGATATAGATATCGCTCGCTTCGCTTATTTTGTCTTATGATTTGTTATTTTGTATTGTTTATTTCTGTGATAAGTGTGATAAACTACAAAAATCCTTTTATCCACCTGCTTTGAACAGTTATTCTTTTGTAGGTTCTTTACAACTTGTGTTTTCTTAATTGCGCTCCGGGCGTTGCAGTGTATGTTGAGAGAGCACTTCACCTTTGACAGCGTCGGTGGAGCTGTATGCAGAACAACAGGAATAGTGGCAGTTACCGCCAACAAGATCTCACGAATAGAAATGTATTTTGTAACAATATATTACTTGTAAGTTGTGATAATTTGTTATATGTTTTCGAAATATTTTATAACACTAGTGTAATTTAAAGCCTTAACAGTAATATTTAAATAATATAATCATAATATTTAGTGGTATAATATTAACGAAAAGAAATCTAAATGAAAAATTATTTCACACTAATTTAAATCATAGCATGACATTTTTATTTTGTGTTTTGGCGGAAAATTGGCTGGAAGATACTATCTTTGTTCACTGCCAACTGGATAGAATGAATAACCAAAGATGTGTGTAACTTTTTGTCAGTAAAATTTTGAGTTCCGTGACAACAGAAAAAGTACTAATATATCAATAACGTAATTAAAGCACGAAACGGTACCTATACGAACATATTTGTAAACAACCTGTATATCTATGATAATTATAATAGTAAAATACTGATGTAAATTATATATCAAAACGTAGAGGTCAACGTTTTGAGATATAATTTGTGGTAGCTCAGGGGTTGAACAATCGCCGTAAGTAAACGCCACACAGTACGCGAGTAACCCGAGTTCGATCCCCGCCAGCACTAATTACTGTATTCATTGCGAGTATAAATGCTAATTAACCGCGTATTTAACATTGTAAGACAACATTGTCACAGTGTATCGTGACGAAACCCGTGGGATGGGAGGTGGTACATCACCTTCCCTTACATATTTCTACCACCATTTGGTGTTGTAATTTGACGGGTCGTTACGATCACAGACTGGAGAATTTCTTATTAGTCATCAGGTTTGTGGATGCATTTATAGCATACATCGCTTGTAACTGAACTGAATACGTTACACTAGCAGCTTCGTATCAGATAGACTGTTAGCTTGTTGTCACCTTTATATAGGTTACTATAACTATACTAAGAAGTTAAGGCCGGCTTCAAAGAAATAATAATTGACAGTCTTCTCGGTGTCTTGTTCTCGGAAATTATATGAAAATTCCAATGATAGATGGCAAACCCAACTAAGGATTTAGTCCCTGCGTTGTGAGTAGCGGTCTCCCGCCTAAAGCAAGTGTTTGTGTGGTCTGTGAATAAAAATAATTGTTATTAATCAGGGTATTCCCCATTTACAATTTATGTTTTAAATTGTAATCGCCTCCATGATACAGGGCAAAACCCTAGAGTTAGGTGAAAAAAAAATTAAGGCGTTTTTTCAACAAATACCAATCTAGCAATAACGATTACTATTAAAATTGGTAATATTAATAAAATAAAATAAATATGGTAGATTTTCTGAACATAGTAACATTAAAATTTAAAAACGAAACCTGTTAAAAACCAGTGTAAAAGAATTATCTAAGTTATTTCAGAAAGAAAAATGTTTCACTAAAACGCGAAATGCAATATACAAACAAATATACTCAAGTTCATTTTTATAAAAGCTTTAAAGTACATTAGCGTTTGTGATGTTGGGTTGACGTTAACGGTTAGTTTACGATACGGAAGCTTTAGCACTCACACTAAGTTCCCTCTAAATTGATGATAGCATGAAAGAAAGTAATAAAAAATGTTTATATATAATAAAAAACTTATTACTAACTATTTAATTATTCAACATTTGAAAACATATAATATAATATTGAATGCCTATTATTTTGGTTGCTCTGGCTCATAGACATCTACATCTATCCTCGATTACGAATAAAAATGCAAATGCGTTGTCACCCGTGAGAACTAAGACGGAATGCTTTGTTTCCAGTAACAAGAGTCTCCGGTTCCCTACATTCACCATACGAAACACTGCAGCATTATGCTACTATTTTACGCTGGTATTCTGTGAGAGCGTGGTCCTTCCCCGGTCGAGCTGACTCATTCGTGCTACAACTATACTACTAATGTAACTGCATCATGGCTCTACCACGTAGAAAAACGATTAACGAAAATAAACAGGTTTAAACAACAATAAGATTGATAGTGTTTTTCAAAATAGAATAAAACTAGTTACGGATTTTATTTCAATTATTTTAGGTCATAATCACTAGCAGGAGTTTTGATATGATTGAAAAACTTTAATTTTAATAGTAAATTTTAGTCTCGTTCTCCGCAAAAGAGTTCAAAAAGTTTCCTATGCCGATGGTATCAAACACATCAAAACCCTTTTAAGTCTTCTACTAGACAGCTAGACATGACAATAATTAAATAACTCTTTTATAATTTTAACTGGATTGTAACGACTATAAAACATATACACTCTCGCCTGTCACCCAAAGAGGCAGGCTGAGAGACAATGGATTTTCATTTGGCATGATTCTAACACACCTCTCTTGCTTCCTAAAATCCATATACTTATTTTCGCATACATTCTATGCTGTGGTCTTCTTAGTCGGGCCTATATTCAATATAGCGCCAATTTGATCGATTAACTTCCATCCGAAGGGTACGTTGCCGACTCTGACACTGATATCTGCAGCATGAATTTCCTTTGTCATTGTTCTTCGTTAATTTTAAAGTAGTAATTAAACGATCAAAGTATCTAAACGATCATTGTACAACATATTATTTATTCTTTTGTAGTTTATGACTTTAAGTTTTAAGTTTTTATCAAAACCACTTCGTAACTAGATTGATTGATGCTATTTGATTTGATATTCCATGTTCACATACGGTATATTATAGTTTCTATGGAAACATGTAAATATTATTTATGAGGAACAAATTTGTATATACCTACACATTTAAATCACTTTGATTTATTGAAATATCTGGCTTCTATTGAACTCAGTGGGTTATTTGCGCTATTAAGACATAAATAAAACTAATTCTAGAATATTTATCTCTTTGTATATATCTGTCTGTCCGAGCTAATTTTCAGACTGACTGAACCGATTGTGATGAATCCTTAGGAACATATGCCAGAAAGAAACATGAAGCCTTTTTTAAAAAAAAGGAAAAATTTACAAATTAAATGGCATTTGATTATCTTAAATCTAAATAACGTCACAGTCTCAACGGAGACTAGCCATCGACGCAGAACAGGATTATAGTGCCCAACTTTATGCGCAAACACTCAGTAACCGATGGGACGGTAAACCGACACGAACTTAGAGAGATCAGGCGCAGGAGCCACGGCTTTACGTGCTTTCCGAGGCACGGGGGTGAGACACCGCCAACTTCCTGACTCCGGGCAACTACTGAGAATTTCTTGACGGAAAAACTCAGTAATTGATTTTTTGGCTGACCCGGGTTCGAATCCAGGACCTCATGATCAGCAGTCGCACTACTACAACCACTAGACCCGTTGATCTAGTGGTTGTAGTAGTGCGACTACGAGGCAGTCAACGCCACATTATGGATAACACGCCACACAATAAGAACTATTAAAAAACTAAGATTATGTAAGACTACTACTGACTACTACTTACTGTGAATCCGTTGTGATATAAGAGTTTGTTTAACAGCAGCTATCTGTTAAAAGCGCAAAAACCGTGTAGTTGCTGTGTAAGAATATCAACTACCCCATAACATTATCCCGTGGGTGTCGTAAGAGGCGATAGAGGGAAAAAAATCCGGAGATGGATGAGATGGATAGGAGGACTTACAATAAATAACTGCGGTTGCTAAACCGTGGTAATGATGGCAAATATACCCATTTGGAGCAATCTATGGGGGCGCCTATGTTCAGCAGTGGACTTTAATAGGCTGTAATAGATGTAAAACTAGCGACCTGTCTCGATTTCGCCTGGATGCGATCTATTATTGTGGCGGCATTTAAAATTTTAAAATTATCGTCAACGTCCTTATTTAAAAAAAAATACGACTCGACCTGGAAAAATTTAACACACAAAACTAACGGGTAGGTACTGGAGCAGGAAGTAGAGATAGATAAATTACGATAGAATATTATAGGATTATCCGAGGTCCGAAGAGAGGGGGAGGACAATCCTGGAATCCTGCAACTTGTTCTATCATCGGGTTAGTAACTACCCGTCCCAGGGAGGTTTCGGACTTATCGTCCACAAGTCTCCCGTTAACAACATTGTAAAGATAGTGAGTGTGTGGACGAGGTTTGCGTGCCTTATACTCAAAATCACCAAACGGTATTCGTTGAAGATCATATAGGCTTACGTACAAACCTCAGCACATCCCGATGAGGAGGTAGAGGATATGTATGAGGGTATTTCTAAAGATACATTTCATCCCTATATTTCTCCAAAACATACTATGCGGTGTTACTGAGAGACTTTAATGCAAAAATAGTCACAGGAGAAAACGGACCAAGATAGGGAAATTCAGAATAAGGCAAGAGAACCCATGAGTTCAGCAGTTGACCGAATACATGGAGAAAGAGGGATTCTTTATGATGAACACTTTCTTCCAAAAGCAGCCCCGCAAGAAATGGACTTGAACGAGCCCCGACGGTTCGAAGAAAAATGAGATTGACTTCATTACGACGACTAGACGGCAACTGTTCAGAGATGTCTGAGTGCTCCATGTGGTGTTTGTCTCGCGGAGTTTGCGAGCCAGGGATGTGACTTCAACTACTTACAGTTAAATGCAAATAGGCAGAACTTGGGGCTCTACACTAACACTAAACAAAAGAGACAATGCATCGGCGGGCTGATGCAACCTGGCAGCTGCAATGTCAAGTAACACCACTGAAGCACTTCTGCGTAATTAACCGATTATTTTTCTTTACACTTAAGAACTTTATGGCTCGGGAGCGCACAGGCTCGACCGATGAGTAATACTGCGCAGCTGAAGAGCAGACAACCATCCGTGTTGAGATTCCGATGAACACTGTATGTCTGATATGTCTAAAAAAGTTGACCATGAGAGTGAAGGAATAGAGAGTGCACCTGTGTTTGCGCATACTCTTGGGCACTATAATCCTGTCCATGCTGCCGTGCACGAAATTCGGTCTAGAGGACATTATTGTATGTATGTAATATAACTTCTTCTTCATCGGCCTCAAAAGCTTACTCCTGATTAAAAGCTCCTTCTAATGAAGGAAGATTAAAAAAGTTACCCACAGACTAAAATTTTCTTCTGTACCGTGGAGGCAGTTTACATACACAAATTTTACAAGAACAAACATCCAGATAAGAAACAATTGGGCAAATTAAGTAGGCCATACAAATACTTGTTCCGTGCAAGATTCAAACCAGTGGCCCTCAGATCAAGAGTTACCATATACGATACGCATGTATAAGGTGACCACAATGAGGTAGTCGATTATCGTACGCTGCCAATGCACGTTCTTGTAGAATTAAATTGTATTTTAAAATACTAAAACTTGAAGTTTACTGTAAATATAGAAAGTAGACAAAATGCATTAAAAACAATATTTTTACAAACTGTTAATCAAAAAATAAATGCTCAAAAACTTTTTTCAGCGTCTAATTATGCTCAACTTGTTTGAAAAATATTTTTTACCTTACTAATTTCATTCAATTGTTAAAAAGTGAAAAGTCACGATAGTATAATTGTAACCCATTTTCAATCCTTTGTAGAGTGAACTCAGTTCACAGATGCATTGTCATAGGATTAAAAAGCAACAGGTGCCCTTGCAATGCATAATTGAGGAAGACGAAAGATTTCTAAATGAGGAACGTATTTTTGTTTCTATCACTTGTTGCTCTTCATTGTAAATTTTATTGTTGTGATAAAAGTGTTAAACACCAATTACAATAAACAGCAGTGGATACGTAATGTAACATGTTTACGCACGTAACATGTTTAGAAACATATGTATATATTACGCCACACATACTTATTGGATCGTTCAAAGTGCACAAAAAACGAAACTTTTAAACAAACTTTTTTTGTACAAACTTTTAATAACAGCAGATAAGTTTCATAAAATAAACGATGCCCATTGTAGTTGTTACAATTCAGTGCCGGTGTTAAATATTAAAGTATTTTCTCAGTATTAAATAATTAGCTATACTTAGGCTTAAAATAATTCCATAATGTATAATATAGAACACTAAAACGTAAAGATGAGTAGTTAAATTTTTTTTGAAGATGCTACTCAATTATGCCTAGACGGGAGTAGGATTATGATATGGTAGGTTCGAAATAATATAATATCCGAATAAGAGCAAAAGCTGATTATAATTCTGAAAAACATACTTATAAACTTAGGGAATAACTTCCCGTAGGCAAATCAGCGGGCGGTTGGTAGATAGTTTTGTAATAAAAGCAGGCTCCCGCAGAGCAATGTTAAATTGAGATTTATAGAAGGGAATTAATTACTCTAATTTAGAACAGAAATTCGATGATCATTTAGGTATTATTGAATTATTTTAGTTAATATTATATAAATAAGTACTATGGAATATGTATTAATTACGTACAGCGAATATTTGTATCAATAATATAAGATTTGCCAGATAAACTTATGTTAATCTTGGGCGTAGGCTGTTCTTCTAAAGAAGAACAAGGTAAACCTTTTAACTTTTTTACGCTTAGTCGTCTAAACTTAAGCTAACCACAACCTATCAACTTAAAAAGTAAAAAAAAATATTGTGATGAAAAAAAATTAAATGGTTTCAACTATTAATTGTATTTAAAAAATAACACCTAAACTACACACAACTTGATATACTTTAAGCAAAGTTGCAAAAATTATACACTAGCTGGCCAAGCAGACGTCGTTCTTCCTTTCCAGTTGTTAGCGCGATGAGTTTCACTCCGAGTTTACTCCGGAATACACCATACAGTGAAAATATAAAAGTTAGTAATAACTCGGCTACCTTTCGGTTCAGAATTTCAAATTTTCTTTATCGTAACTAAGCCAAAACATATAGTGAATATAAGGCATATGGTTCATAAATTAATTTAAAACTTAACTACAGCGCTATCGGATTTCAGCATAGCTAAATATAAACAAAGGTCTTGAGAAAATAAATATTCAGAGGCACCTACGGCTATCCTCATAAAAATAAACAATTATATATTTTTATATATTTTGTATGATAGGTATGATGGAGGAACGCACGGCTTCATAGTTATTCTTATTTATTGCCTCCACTTCCTCGTCAGGATGTACCAAGGTTACCCAATGTGTAACGTATACGCATCTAATTTCTTATCGTTCTCGATCTTGACCACATAGTTAATGAGAGCCTTATGGATAGTAAATCCACCTCCTTGACACAGATAGTACACACGGTGATAAAATAAGTTGCCGCATTCGAGGATCAACGAATCCTCTACATCCTTTCGGAAATTGGAAAATGGAATCTTGGTGCAACTTTTCTATCTCTTCTTCGAGCTCCAGCATCTTCTCGTCAGACCTTGGGAATCATACTGTTAATCCTGTATTTGTTAGCCTTAATGCTGCATTGCCCATTAATAACGTTGGTTAAGCCTTAAGGTAATTGTTTTTAAAAAACCATGTAGCCCCATTCCGTATAACATTTTGGTGGCAGCAGCGGGATACGGAAACCCCCGTGTTAAGTGAAGTGGAATCGCTCGGAAGACTCGCTCTGTTTTCTTGAAGTCTTATTAAAATAAAACTTACCAGTGTTGTCCTTGTGCGCCCTAGTGAATCCAAATAAAGTGCAAGTGCTATACTCATCTCTACGACCTGAACATCCATCACATCTCGGAGACCCAACTTATTAGGAATAAATTGGATCTCCAAGTTGGGATGGACGTCTAGGCCTGTTCCAAGAAGAAAAGGAAGTCGCATACTTATCAAGAAAGACCCGCGATTGCTTCCTGAACCACAATTACCTGCTTTCATCTAAAATAAAGCATATAGAAGGAAAAAATCATCCAGGAGAATCCCTAAAAATCATCATTATCATAAAAGGAATATCGTCAGAGCTTTCGACAACTTGAAATTCATCGTGTTCCGTTCCGAAGACGCGCTCACAAAACGGAACGTTCCCGCTCTTCGTACACATGAATCCGTCGCCCACGCGTCGCCTGTGTCGTTTTGTACAGAGCTTAAAAGCTAGAGTTTCTCAAACATTTATATCCCTGTGTTCAATTGATACAAGTATAACATTTTTCAAAGTTTATGAATATTTTTTTAATTTCTAATTATTTTATGTTGTTGCATTTTCTATATTTTGACATTTTTCTATTGTTGCCTGTTTTTTAGATTGTATTAATCGATGTATTTTATGCAACATCCGCATTAAATACATTATTCAAATTCGTTAAACCGTATGATGGTAGTGGAGAGACAGTAAATTATTTTATCATTAATTTTAATAATGCTTACGAATTAGTAGGTGTGTGTGTGTATAGAAGATTAATAATACTTACCTATAGGCGTCGTCACTTCATCTAAAAAAAGTTGTAAAATACACAAAAATATTTATTAAAATAGATTAATCAATCAATAATAACCTCTGTATTTCGTATACGTATTAGTTATAGTAATTATTTACAGAACTCGCACTCGAGGTCAATTGCATCAAGATTACATTAAAACGATATTTCATACTTTGGTCATCACATTAGAAATATAGGAAGCGCGTTAGACACAACTAAATGTTTATGTAACCAAACTAAAATTCTATACGTCTTTGTCGAATGTCACAATATGCTTTAACCATTAGTTACGTAATCAGGACTTGAATAGTGATTTTGAATCTATCTCACACTTGTTAGATAATAGAGCCAAGCGTAGCACTTAGTTTTGTGGTAAAGGTACAATGTTAAAACATGGTTTTGGTGCTCTAGATGAAGACGATGCTGTAAAGTATGGTGAATCGTTAGAATTTGTACAAAAAGATAAAATACAATTGGCTACTTTAATTAAAGAAAACATTTCGGCCACTACCTCTGTAACAATATATAACCCATAATTATAACCTTTAAGTAGAATAGAACTCTCTCTTTGAATTAGTAATATTTCTAAAATATCTAACAGTCTACAAATATTTACTAAAATTAATGAAAATTTTGATATTTTAGGAACTTCCATTCTTACATTGTCTTTTCAATTAGAAAATATCAAATGATATTTTGCTTAGCGGAAAAGATATTTTACATCCAGTCGTTATAATTTCTAACGCATTATTTTAAATGAATATACATTCAATTTTAAGAATTTGTAAGATTGTTTGATATTATATAAATAATAATATAATCGAATAAAATAGAATAAAATAATTTTTTATTCAATATAATTCACATGTTATTCTTATTGAAAGTCATATACTTTATCACTGGTTCGGAAAAAATCTTTGTCCTGAAAAGAACCAGCAAGAAACACAGCGGGACTTGTTTTTTTTAAATAAATTTAACAATATAAATAATTACAAACTATTTAAAAATATGTTTTAGAAACAGCTTGGAAGCGACCACCTCATTTGCAGGGGTTATTATTAGCCATGTACTCATTTATATTGTAATAAACCTTTTATACATCTTTCGTTTAATTAAATATTTAAACTTGTTAATAGAGACCTTTTATATTTTATCTGAGACTTTGTTTCAATAGCGTATACATTGCCCCAAGAATGAATTGCTAACTTTTAGGTGATGAGACACTGGTATCACTAGCTTATGTTTGTTCCTAGTGTTTAAAGAGTATATATCATTTTTTTTTACTAAAACTACCTTTGCTTTTGTGAAAATCTATTAAATTTTCGTTAATATGCTGAGAGGCCAGAGTTAATATGTATATTCTTTTAAATTTTCTCGAAGATACTCTCTCGTTTTTGGGTTGTAAATAGCTGGTATTGCCCTTGATGCACTATACAAGTAATCAGCACTATTTTTAAATGAAAGTGATGGAAGTCCTTTTACTATATTAAATCTAAACCTCTCCAAATGATTTCGTTTATTGGAACAAACACCATTGTCTCATTTTCCTGTTTTTTGTTTATGTAAAACAATGAAACCAACTTTGTAAAATTTAAATGATTGATTTATGCAAGGGCTTAGAATCTGTAAAAATGTTGTCTATTATGATTGCACGAGGCGTAGTATATTTTTTGTTGCAAGTGTCCCTGTTACGTGTAGAAAATCATAAGTTGAAACAACTCATAATTTACTTTGGGGCCCTGCCCCAGAAATTATCCCAAAGCGAGGTTTTTTCAGTTTCAAAGAAAACCGTACGTTGTACATGAAAAATGTGTAGGTACTAAATGATCCTTGATAAATTGCCTATCAATCTCTTTTGAATACAAAAGCGCTATCACATACAATTTCCGCGCAATCTGTTACGAAATATGAACATTTTTTTATCATTTATCGATTTCTTCTCTTAAAATTTAGTTTTCTCAACATTTTTTCACTTTACATCCACAACATATATAATTAAAGTAAAGAATAAAATATGTTATTTATAAAGAGGTTCATTTCTAAATGCTTTCATTTCACGTTGCTATGCTATTTCAAAAAATTTATTGATTCGACCATTCAGTTACAATGAAAAAAAAAGTTACAATGAAAATGAAAGCTACAACGTTACATTTTATCCACACACACTCCCCTTCCCGGGTGGCAGTCCGCCCCACTTCCTCGCCATGGCACAAAGCGTTCCGAGTCGTAGTTTTTTTTCAGTTTTAAAGAAAACAGTATACGATACTTGAAAAGTGTGTAGTGTGAGGGAGAGTGTATAAAATGTAACTTTGCTCTATAATGTACATATGCCGATAGATAAAAGAACTCCATTAATATTGCCAGTTTCTCCCTACATTGCTTACTTAAACTAGGTGTCGTATCGTGTGCCGCGGCTCAGACGCGTGATATTCACGGATGAAACCGCGGGGCACAGCTATTCAAAATATAAACTAACAGTACTCACACTGTTTGGTTCCTGTCTAAAGGATACAGAGAGAAAAATACACGTTGTGAATCATTCCTTAGCCGTCAGAGTTGACAACGCATGTGTAGTCCTCTTTGTTCAAAGTTGGTTGAATGTATTCATTGAATACAGAAGCTATCTTCCGTCAGCTGAACTGTAAGATAGTTTATCACTTCAATACTAAAATAAAAAGGGTGACAGCTATCCAGACGGGTTTTTAGCCAAAAAGAATACCTATCAGTCAGTGAAACATTCTGAAGAACGTTAAGAACGTTTAAACATTGTTTTAACCAATACGTCTAATAACAATGCTCTACGTAATAGGTGTAACCAGTACATTGTAACTTAGGTTTTGCTGTTTTTACTCCGCTTTTTTGGAACAAGTTGCTTTATGGTTTTTAGCTCTGTAATGGTGATAATCATGATGATACGTAACTGAATGTGACGTGCCAAAAGACCCTTAGTATGTATTTTCATAAGTGTTGGAACCAGTGATTAGTGTAATAAGTTTAGTTTATTCTATTCCACCTATGACTGGCGTTTACTAAAAATCAGTAGTTGTAGTTACGACTATGTGGTTTCTATAACATTTCTGCTGAGTAGACGCCTTTTTAGTTCATTCCATTAAATGATTATGTTATGTTAATTTGTGAGTATGTTAGGAACTAAAGAAATTATATTATTATTATTATTTTATGTGGTATCTATATAGTTTTCTCATCTGGTTGGGTTCTATAAACATATAATCATAAATTAAAATGAAAAGATAAATAAACATAAATATAATTAAAATAAAATAAATACAAAAGTACATAAATAAATAAAAGCCCAACCAGATGGTTAAAGGGAAAGAAACCGACGGATGATGCGGGCGGTATCGAGGACCACTGCCTTCTGCATTTGAGCCCGGAGCGGTCCGTTACGGAGTCCCAGTCGCCTCAGATGACCCGAGAGGCTGACTGGGATTAGCCCATTCGCAGAGACGACTACAGGAATAATTTCGGTCGGCCAACCACCCCACATGTCGGTCACCTCGTGAGCCAGGTCCAGATATTTTGTTCGCTTATCTGTTTCGGCTTTCGCGAGGTTCTCGTCATACGGAATTGTAATGTCGACCAAAAATATCCTTGACTGTGCCCGGTCCATCAGCACAATATCAGGCTTATTTGCAAGAATAATCCTGTCTGTGATGATGGCCCGGTCCCAGTAGAGCCTGTCGCGGTCATTTTCGAGCACGGCTTCCGGCAAGTACTTGTAATACGGCAATTTCCGGTCCACGAGACCGTATTTCAGAGCGAGCTCCTGGTGTAGAATTCTGGCTACTAGGTTGTGCCTGTGCAAGTACTCAGAGTTAGAAAGCGCCGAACAACCAGAGATGACATGCCTAAGTGACTCCCCGGAATGGTGACAAGCTCGACAGACATCGACGGTGCCATCCTTTAGGATGTATCTCCGATAGTTGTTGGTCTTAATAACCTGATCCTGTATTGCACAGACAAAACCCTCGGTTTCCCCGAAGAGGTCACCGAAACGTAGCCAGTTGAGGGAGGCGACTGTATCTACGAAGGGCTCATGTAGAGCCCTGTAGTACCTCCCTTGGAGCTCCTTCTCCTTCCATACGGTCTCCCGGTCGGAAATGCTAAGCACTGCTGGATCCTGCCATTGCTCGTTGGCCAAGGATAGAGGGGTAAGCCCTTTATCACTAAAAATGACGTCATTATGGAATGGATCATCCGATCTCGCCAGGAAGTAATGACAGAGGCTGCACACTTCACGATTATGCATAGTGAGCGCGCTCAGAAAGCCACGCCCACCGTGCTTTCACGGCAAGTACATCCTCATTACCGAAGATCTCGGATGATGCATCCTATGGGACGTCATGGTAGTGCGGACTTTTCTATCCAGGGCGTTAAGTTCAGTCTGAGTCCACCTGAGTATGCCAAAGGTATACATAATGACAGGTATGACCCAACCGTTATATGCGTGTGTCTTATTCACACCAGACAAAAGGCTATTAAGCACTTTGGTCAAGCGTGCATAAAACACGTCGCAAACTGACTATTTCATACCAGCCTCATCGACACCGATGTTCTGTGACATACCCAGGTATCGGTATGTTTCGGAAATGGTATGCCTCGGAAAGGGTCCTTAAGTTGACGGGCATAGATAAATCTATACAGTCTATCTTGTATAGCTCGAGGACTCTCTTTAGTTATGTATGAGGCACCGAGTCGGATGCCTTTCTGTAGTCTTTCCAGGCGGCGGAGAAGTTCCGACGGTTGCGTTTCACCACTTTGCCAATGACCGCGTTAATGAGGAGTGGTTCCTTAGTTCCACGACCACCACCCCGACATCCATTTTGAGCGCGTGATATCACCTGATTTAGCTCCAGGTGAAGAGTGATTCTCGCGCTCAAAATGGATGTCAGTGTCTTATATATGGTGGGTAGACACGTAATGGGGCGGTATTTGCTCGGGTCTGTGGTAACCTGGTCTTTAGGAACAAAATGAGTGATCCCAGTAGTGAAGAGGCTAGGGAGCGACTTCTGGTTGAAAGCCTCTTGAAACTGACGGGCGAGCACAGCGTGACACACCATGAACCCCTTCAGCCAGTAGTGATGCAGTCCGTCGAGTCCCGGACTTTTCCATTTCGGGGCTCTACGGATCGCCTCAGCTACGTCATCCGGCGTTATGATGACGGGGTCCATGGGCGTAATACTCGCACACTGACTCGCCACAACTTCCGTACAAGGGCCCTCGCTGTGGTTTACGGGCTCTGACCACAGGCCACGCCAAAATGCGACAGTGTTAGCCTGATCCGGTCCTGGGCCCGCTCCACATACCTCTGGTCGCTCCAATGATTTGTAGAGCCTCTTCTGATCACTCTGGAAGAGACGATTCTGGTTGAACCGCCTTGACCCCTCGGTAAATCGGCGAATCAGCTTTCCCCAAGCAGCAATCTTTTGCTTCAGGTCGTCTATGCGCTCCGTTAGTTTCTGCGTGATACTCGGCTGAGACAAACTGATATTTGTCCCAGCAAACGACATTCTAACGGTGCGCACAACCCTCGCTCTATTATTACCCGACCTGAAGCTTATCAGTCTGCCGATAAGGGCCCTTGCCTTTGCGATACCGTCGTCAATTCTTTTTCTCCAGGCTGGGATGGCGCTACTTTGTTTAGTAGCGTGTCCAGCCATGGGAAGGTTGGCGCCAATAATACGGCAAGCTGCCACTGCGGTGCCAAAAAGAACTGAGTCCGTCTCGCAAAGGTCCCGGCTGGCTTCCAAATAGGTTACCAGCATTGGGTTAAGAGCCCTCACGACAGCCCGATTTCGCTTGATTAGGGGTATGCGGGGAAGTCGCGGTCGATTTTCAAGAGGCATGCTGCGCGTTTCCAAAATCGTCTCTTCCAATATACTCCTCATTTGCTCTAGTTCGTGGGAGACCATTTCATCATCGTCTGAATCAACCACAACTGGAAGATACATGGCGGCTTCTACGCGTGGCAGCTGGTCTGTCGCCTGAGGAGCCTCATCCCCAGCCGTAGCCAATTCATTCGATGAGGGAATGGCCTCACGTCGTAGTCGTTCGAGCTCGGCATCATCGAATATTTTCGAGCGCATGATGTACCGAACTCGGTCTGCCAGGTTTTGTTCCGTGACGGGAATAGACGGCTACAGCTCAGCAAAAAAAGCAATGCATCCGAGCCCGATACGCTATCCCCGCAGTTTCTTCCCCTTTCACCCTATAGTACGCCCGCAATGCGTTTGCGTTCATATCCCTTATCCAACGCATGCGGCGCACTTCACCAGCGGCGGAAGCCACTTGCCAAGTCCGAGAGGACCCTGCCGACATCAAGCCGTCTGGTGGGGATGATGGATGCGGGGGGCTGTTAGGTGATCTTGCAGCTCCTCGCGCTCGGCTGGCGGCTCGCATGCTGCCGCGTCCAGCGCCAGCTCCAGACGCGCCCCGGCGACCCCCAGGCAGCGGCCCTATACGTTTTCCAATCTTATCCATCATCCATTTTTGGGCGCCAATTAACGGGAGACGCCCAGGCCCGGCACCGTTTCATTGTATCATTGTACGGCCGTAAGCACAAACGGGCCTTTGCACCCTGAGTACTGCCGAAGCACGGCGCTCACACCTCTTGGCAAGGCGCTGACTGACTGCACCGATGTAGCAGTTTTGTCACTTAACTCTTTCGTCAGCGGGCGATGGGGCCGTCACTTCTCTACGCCTATTATTATTATGTGTGGGGTATCTATTTAGTTTTCTCATCCGGTTGGGATGTATAAATATATAATTATAAACGAAAATGAAAAGATAAATATACATAAATATCAATAAAATAAAATAAATACAAAACTGTATAAATAAATAAAAGCACAACCAGATGGAAGCCCTCGGCAGGGGAGACCAAACGGCCAAGGGTTAGGGGGAAAGGGAAAGAAACCGGCGGACAATGCGGGCAGTATCAAGAAGCACCGCCTTCTGCATTTGAGCCCGGAGCGGTCCGTCACGGAGTCCCAGTCGCCTCAGATGACCAGAGAGGCTAACTGGGATTAGCCCATTCGCAGAGACGACTACAGGAATACTTTCGGCCGGCAGACCACCCCACATGTCGGTCACCTCGTGAGCCAGGTCCAGACATTTTGATTGCTTATTATTATTATTATTATTATTGTGGGGTATCAATATAGTTTTCTCATCTGGTTGGGTTCTAATAATACATAATTATAAATGAAGATGAGAAGATAAATATACATAAATATCAATAACATAAGATAAATATTAAAATACATAAATAAATAAAAGCCCAACCAGATGGAAGCCCTCAGCAGGGGAGACCAAACGGCCGAGGGTTAGGGGAAAGGGAAAGAAACCGGCAGACGATGCGGGCGGTATCGAGGAGCACCGCCTTCTGCATTTGAGCCTGGAGCGGTCCGCCACATAGTCCCAGCCGCCTCAGATGACCCGAGAGGCTGACTGGGATTAGCCCGTTCGCAGAGACGACTACAGGAATAATTTCGGTCGGCAGACCACCCCACATGTCGGTCACCTCGTGAGCCAGGTCCAGATATTTTGTTTGCTTATCTGTTTCGGCTTTCACGAGGTTCTCGTCATACGGAATGGTAATGTCGACCAAAAATATCCTTGACTGTGCCCGGTCCATCAGCACAATATCATGCTTATTCGCAAGAACAGTCCTGTCTGTGATGATGGCCCGGTCCCAATAGAGCCTGGCGCGATCATTTTCGAGCACGGCTTCCGGCAAGTACTTGTAATACGGCAATTTCAGAGACACGAGACCGTATTTCAGAGCGAGCTCCTGGTGAAGAATTCTGGCTACTAGGTTGTGCCTGTGCAAGTACTCAGAGTTAGAAAGCGTTAGTTAGAGTTATTATTATTATTATTATTATTATGGGGTAACTATATAATTTTCTCACCTGGTTGGGTGCTATAAATATATAATTATAAATTAAAATGAAAAGATAAATATACATAAATATCAATAAAATAAAATAAATACAAAATCTACATAAATAAATAAGATCCAACCAGATGGGAGCCCTCGGCAGGGGAGACCAAACGGCCGAGGGTTAGGGGGAAAGGGAAAGAAACCGGCGGACGATGCGGGCGGTATCGAGAAGCACCGCCTTCTGCATTTGAGCCCGGAGCGGTCCGTCACGGAGTCCCAGTCGCCTCAGATAACCCGAGAGGCTGACTGGGATTAGCCCATTCGCAGAGACGACTACAGGAATAATTTCGGTCGGCATACCACCCCACATGTCGGTCACCTCGTGAGCCAGGTCCAGATATTTTGTTCGTTTATCCGTTTCGGCTTTCACGAGGTTCTCGTCATACGGAATGGTAATGTCGATCAAAAATATCCTTGACTGTGCCCGGTCCATCAGCACAATATTAGGCTTATTCGCAAGAATAGTCCTGTCTGCGATGATGGCCTGGTCCCAGTAGAGCCTGGCGCGGTCATTTTCGAGCACGGCTTCCGGCAAGTACTTGTAATACGGCAATTTTCGGTCCACGAGACCGTATTTCAGAGCGAGCTCCTGGTGTAGAATTCTGGCTACTAGGTTGTGCCTGTGCAAGTACTCAGAGTTAGAAAGCGCCGAACAACCGGAGATGACATGCCTAAGTGACTCCCCGGGATGTCGACAAGCTCGACAGACGTCGACAGTGCCATCCTTTAGGATGTATCTCCGATAGTTGTTGGTCTTAATAACCTGATCCTGTATTGCACAGACAAAACCCTCGGTTTCCCCGAAGAGGTCACCGAAACGTAGCCAGTTGAGGGAGGCGGCTGTATCTACGTAAGGCTCATGTAGAGCCCTGTAGTACCTCCCGTGGAGCTCCTTCTCCTTCCATACGGTCTCCCGGTCGGAAATGCTCTGTACTGCCGGGTCTTCCCATTGCTCGTTGGCTAAGGATAGAGGGGTAAGTCCTTTATCACTAGAAATGACGTCATTATAGAATGGATCATCCGATCTCGCCAGGAAGTAATGACGGAGGCTGCACACTTCGCGATTATACATGGTGAGCGCGCTCAGGAAGCCACGCCCACCATGCTTTCGCGGCAAGTACAGCCTCATTACCGACGATCTCGGATGATGCATCCTATGGGACGTAATTGTAGTGCGGACTTTTCTATCCAGGGCGTTAAGTTCAGTCTGACTCCACCTGAGTATGCCAAAGGTATACATGAGGGCAGGCATGACCCAACCGTTATATGCATGTGTCTTATTCACACCGGACAAAAGGCTGTTAAGCACTTTGGTCAAGCGTGCATAAAACACGTCGCAAACTGACTGTTTCATACCAGCCTCATCGATACCGATGTTCTGTGACATACCCAGGTATCGGTATGTTTCAGCCTTGGAAAGGGTTCTTAAGTTGACGGGCATAGATAAGTCTATACCCTCAGAGTTAGCAACCCTTCCACTTTCAACATGGAGGACCGCACACTTATCCGTCCCCAGCTCCATTCTAATAGAACTGCTAAATTCACACGTGATGTTTAGCAATTTCATAAGATGGGAGCGACTGGAGGCGAATAATTTGAGGTCATCCATATAGAAAAGGTGGGTCACTTTTGTACCTCCTTTCCGAAGCTGAAATCCCCTCCCGGAGCCCTCCAGTAAAGTACTGAGAGGGTTCAAAGAGAGGCAGAACCAGATTGGACTCAGACAGTCGCCCTGGAATATACCCCTATGACGGATGACGGCTGCGGAAAGTCGCCTGGAATATGCGGCTTTCCGCAGCCGTCATCCGCTCGCCTAGATGACAGAGGATCGTACTCCACTGCCCCATACACTGCTCGAGGAAGTCTCGAACTGTACAGTCAATCTTGTACAGCTCGAGGACCCTCTTTAGCCATGTATGGGGCACCGAGTCAAATGCCTTTCTGTAATCTATCCAGGCGGCGGAGAAGTTCCGACGGTTGCGTTTCACCACTTTGCCAATGAACGCGTCAATGAGGAGTGGTTCCTTGGTTCCACGACCGCCGCCCCGACATCCATTTTGAGCGCGCGACATCACCTGATTTAAGTCCAGGTGACGAGCGATTCTCGCGCTCAAAATGGATGTTAGTGTCTTGTATATGGTCGGTAGACACGTGATGGGGTGGTATTTGCTCGGGTCCTGTGGGTAAAAATATTGATTTACCAGCCAATAAGTGCCAAGTTTAAAATTGAATAATTTGTTCGTAAGACAATACAATAATAATTAAATAAAAAAGAAATAACCCTTTTTACTGGAAACGAGGCATTCCATCTTAGTCCTCACGGGTGACAACGCATCTGCATTTTGATTTGTAATCAAGGATAGATGTAGCTCTCTATGGGCCACAACAACCACTTACCATCAGGTGGACTGTGTGCTCGTTTGTCACCCTACCCTATAAAAAATATGCGCTGATTATCCTTAACCGTTTCTATTTTAGATACAGAATATTTTCTACAAATTTATTCTTCTTAGAATATTCTAATGATTTAACTAAACTGCTCCAAACCAAGTACGCCATAGATTCAAGTAAATGTTTCGCAAGACACTCCGAATCGAATTCGCCTACGCAACTCCCATTTCATTTGCAAGTACCTCATTGCCCCAAATGCTATAATAAATCCAGTTTTACTATGCAAATATGTATAAAAATATATATAAATATATATTTTATAATTCTTACAAAATATGTAACATTGTTTTAGTTTATCAAAAATTTTTTAGTGGCCACTAGGAAATTTTTATATTTTTTATATATTTTTATATGGAAGCTGGAAGCTATCCAATGAGTAGCTCGTGCTCAAAAACACATCTGCGCCAACCCTGTCATTTAACTCCATAAGCTGCAACATTATATAGTGTATATTGAACATCCATCTAGGTCTCAGAGACCTTAATTTTGATTCTTAATCGAGGATAGATGTTAAATCACCTCATTCAACCTGTTATAAATATAACAGGTTGAATGAGGTGATTTAACACCTAGGAAAATAGCACTTTCATGGTCATTTAAGTCGCAATGCGGTAAATATCGTATAAACTCTGCAATTGTGTCAGAACCCGGTTGAGCCATAAATTCTGCTTCACAAATGGTGCATTGGTTCTATGTTTTATGAATAAGTCATAGGATTCACCGTTTCTTAAACGAAATTAATTATTTTTTTAAATATATAGGTACCCTTACGCACATATTGTTTAAAGGCATATATGTTGGACAGTAACCCATTAATAGGCATTTTAATTTTATCATTAAAATTAATTTACCAATTAAATTCAAATATTAATTTATTAATTAATTTTATTCAACAGGAACAAATTTCGAATATGCCAATATCTCCTGAAGTCGTGTATAATATAATAATTTTATTAGTCAACTCACATCTCGTTTTCGAGAACTTTTAAACATGGACAGTCATCAGTTTCGTTTGAAATCCTAAAATTATTATGTAGAACGTATTGCAAATGTTTTTATTACATACCTGGTTTTACCTGGGTAGTATTTATCAATGTCAATGGTATTTAGAGATCAAATAATCATAATTATTTTGTTTTTAATTTCTCAAAAAATAGATAGACAGACCAAAATCAAAGATATGAATCATACATAAAAGACAGAGATAAATAATGTTCTTTTACTCGTTTCTTAAACAATATCACTGTTTTGATATCTCGAATGGGAGGAGGAAGTAAATTCTAGAGTCTTACTGCATGTAAAGAGAATGAACTGAAATATGAATGACCTTTATGGGATGGGAATTATAAGAGGGTTTTAAGGTGAGATCTACAAGCTGCATTTTTGGATTTAAGGAAGGTCAATCGATTACGGAGGTATGAAGGGAAATTAGGACTGTGTAGGATGTTTCTTCGTAACTATTACTATTATAAAAAAATGTGTGTTTTACTAGTTTTTTATTAGTTTAATGGTAGTATGTGCACTTACTAGTAGTAGGTTTAGAGATGTCTAAATGTCCGTTATTTGCGGGATTACACGTAAAGAAAAATCCTTTACTGGGCTGTGATGTCGGGCAGCCGTCTGTTTCAATAACCTCAGCAAATTCGATAAAATAGTGCTGCTGACTTCTTCGTTTAGCAGATTAGCACACTGAGAAAGTTACTTGCTATATGCAAGTCATTCGCTTCGAATATAATGCCTAGACCAACCGTCGTTTACAATATGAGTGAAGTAGTGGAACCAATATATAAGTAATATTCTGTGTAGTCATGTATCAGTAATCCGAGGAATCTGAAATGCTAATATTTCATATTATTCACTTTATGAATGAACTAGCTCCATAACATTAGTCGTTTATATTACCTAATTGGCTGAGCTGATGATATTCGTGGGGACAAAATGGTGGCGGATATATCTATATCTCATTTATACCAATACTGTATCTATAGCAGATGTCATTATAACGCGCTTTAAGTGTTTAGTATAAGTTCTATGGTTTATGCAATATTTATAGAATATTATGCATTGTGCGTTTTATATTTTAAAAACAACTCACGTTTCTACGTGCATGTTATACATTCTAGCTTATAAATATAAATATATTAAAATGAATTATGTTACTGTTTAAAATTTCAATCCGATATAAAATTGTTGTCATTAATTCAAATAACTCAATAAAATACCCTTATTCTATTAATAACATAAATAAACACATTTTACGAATGTAACTGCTAACTGTAACAAAAAACCGTTAAAATTTTATATAAGTTATGTTCAATAGTTGAAATATATTAGTTTAGGAATACATTCTTAATACGTAGGACACTCAATAAGTTATGAAATATACAAAAGTATTTTAAATACTATTAATATTTATTTTACATTTTTTTAAATATTCTCCATCATGCTCTATACAAAGTTCCATTCGCCTAAACTAACTCTGAAAAACACTTTTGCCAGTCTTGATCTGACAGGTCGGAAATTGCTTCTACGTATGCAGCCACGTCTTCTTCGGCGCTTGAAGAAAACTTGCCTTTTATTTTTTCTTTGACTCTTGGGAATAAAAATAAATCGCAAGGAGCTAAGTCAGGGCTGTAGGGTAGGTAACTTAGAGTATCAATACCAGATTCTTCAATAAATGCTTTTCTTATAGGGGAGGTATGCGAAGAGGCGTTATCGTGATGCAGCAAGTGTCCCCGAAGCCCGGTCTTTGTTCCTCTCCCGCACAGCTTGAAAAGCTTTGGGTAATGCAACTATAGTATACCATTCACAGTTGACTGATCTACAATTTTCCAGCATTGACGTTGACAAAAATGTCTGCTGCGCGAGAAAATATGCTAGCCACCATTTTTTTGCCGACGTTGCGAAGTCTTTGCAGTTTTGTTGGTAACTGTCTTTCTTAGTAGACACATACCGCTGATTGCCTTTTATTTTCCGGATCATATTTATAGACCCATATCTCATCACCAGGTTTACTCTCGAGCGGAATTTGCTGCGAATACGCAACGTGGGCGCGTGGGTCCTGAACACCCACGTTCAGGAAGGAACAGGAAGTTAGTTTAGGCGTAGATATTCAGCCGGGGCAGTGTTCTTTTAAACTCCGCTATCATGTTAAGGGGGAGGGGGGTATTGGGCCTCCAACTACCTGCATTCACTAAACGATATGCATAACGATAGGGTTCCATCGACAACAAAGCTTTCTCACTCCAAGATGTTGATGTAGGATGGTATGAATGCTCCCCGAACTAATACCTACAATCTTTTTGATGTCCTTATATGTGATTCGTGGGTCTTCTCGCACCAACATTTCAGTAGTCCATACGTTTTCTGCCATTACTGCTGTTTTCGGGGCCCCGGTTCTTTGGTCATCTTTAAGCTTCATTTTACCCTTTTTGAATTCAGCAACTACCTAAAAATTGTTGCGCGTGATGGAGATCTAGATAGATAGATAGGGTCATAGCGCGCAAATGTTCACGGTTACGATCCATCGTTTTAAATGGAGAGCGTGGGAAGCGTTGCAGGAAAATTATCGCATCTCTCGGCACAAGCTCATTTGCGATATCATACTCTTCAAAGCATGTATGTCAAGCAGAGGGAGTTCATGATCTTCACTTCCACTCACGTTCCACCTTCAATTCGAACAACTTCGACGAGTACTAACCTTAGATCTTGTATACTTGATGCTGATGATTAGGGTTTCTAGACGATTTACTTGGTGTATAGACGCAAGCCTGTGGTTCCCGTATACACAAAGAGCTTACAAGTCCAGTATAACATTTAGTAGGATGTAAAAACTGCCCTATAAATGTTATGTCTGAACTAGAAAATAAATAGTAAATAGTGTAATATCAAAAGCATATTCGCTTCATTTTTACAATTTTTTTCACCACCGTCATCATTACAGCCTATCACAAATCCACTGTTGAACATGGCCCCATAAAATGCCACAAAGCACGGTTCTGATCTTCGTGACATTATTTCCTATCAGTTGTCGATTCTTCGAGCATTATGATTAAATTTTTATTACGTTACACTAAATGCACCGCTATGTACATATATGCAACAAAACTTTAAAAATAACACGACATACAATTTTAGCATAACTGCGTATACTAAAATTTTATATCTTAGCAAAAATCACTATCATTATAACGAATGATACTCGTATAGTGGTGAAATGCAGTCGCGCGTAAAATGAACTACTGTCTCTGGAGATCTCAAAAATTTCAGACAGCAATATTCACCTTAGTAATATTTTAAATTGAGAACACATTTAATAACTCTTAAAATATTTCTTTCATTCTAATAATATGTGGTAAGCTATCATTTAAACTTAAAATAAATATAACACACGCTGCTGTGAGTACTATACAGATACTTGTTTGAATGCACTTAGCATATACCCTATTTCAATTATAAAGGATGTCCTGCAACTCAACTAAAATTACTAGCGGTTTGTCTTGGCTTCGCACGGGCACGCAGTAATCTATATCTCGATTACAGCACCACCTACCTGGTAAAACTGTAAATCCAAACCATTTTCGAATCAACGTATGTAAACAAACAAAATTTCATCAAAATAGTTCCAGCCGCTTAGGAAGAGTTTAGTTATATACACAGATATAAGAATTATCTTCTTAATATATATAAATTACGTGTCACGTTGTTTGTTTGCGATGGACTCCTAAACTGCTTAACCGATTTTAATAAAATTTGCACACCGTGTGCAGTTTGGTCCAACTTGAGAGATAGGATTTTTTGCCCACAAATTTTTTTTATAGGACATGACAAATTGTCATCGAAAAGGTCAAAACAACGTCTGCCTAGAAATCTCGTATGTTATATGAATATAGGCTAGGTACATTAACATCGATTAGATGTTGGCGAAAATAAGAAAAAGCTCCACGTCACTTTAATTCGCACGTTCAAGTATACTTAACATTCTTAATTCGAAGAATTACTGATAATATTATCTGTTTTTAGTTCATAACAAACGGACATAATTATGCGTCAATAAAAAAAAACAGCACTCCAATGTAAATTTTGACAGAATTGTGCAAAGTACCGTCTCAACGATAGAGTAAAACGGGCCACCGCACCAGCGCGGTGTTGCATCGGATCGGAGGGGAGTAGCCATACATTTTTCCTCCATACAGAAATGTCTGTTATTTTTTGCGAGCGGAAATCTTCACACACAACAACAATAGTCAGCTACTATGAAACTCACATATAACAATAAAAATAATAAGTTAACAATTTCACACACACGTAAATTATACATTTAATAAAATTATCGCTCGGTGACAGCGACTTGGATCAGTCGCTTGACCGATCGGAATTTGTATGAGGGTGAGCGGCCTGTGTTGTTAAACAAATCATAAACAACCCGACCGCATTTATTATAATTTTTAAGTTTAAAAAGAAGTAAATAGCTATAATGTGATTAGAAATCCCTTATATTATATGAAAGGTAATGACATTTTTATACTTTATTTGCAACGAGCGACGAGTCTGGTTTTAGTTTTTGCAATTATTTTATTTTAGTTTTATAATTATGGTTATATTCTCAAAACATTGGTGATTAATTAGTTTACTGTACATGAATCCTCCAAAAAAAAGAGTTAACAACCCATCGGTGCACCAGAAAGCTTGTACACTCCTGCATCTTGATTGTGAATGTGGTCTCTCCTACATAGGACAAACTAAAAGATCAATTAAAATCCGCGTCAAAGAACATATAGCTGATGTGAAGAATCGACGCTCCGGGAAGTCTGCAGTCTGTGAACATGTACAGGATCGCCCCCGTCACTACACCAGATTTGATAGACCACAAATCCTCGCTAAAGAACACCGATTCCTTCCAAGGATGATTTGCGAGGCTATTGAAATCAAAAAAACATCCTAATTTCAATAGAGAAGATGGCTGGGTGCTACCATCTGCTTGGGATCCTATAATAAATAAAATTAAATCCCAACCCAAGCATACAACTGCAAGACTTCATGATACCATAAGTTCATACTGTGTAGATCGGAACAAAAGTTAAATTTTAATCTATGGTAACCGCGGTTAACTATGACATCTGGACGTTAAACATCTCAGTCCTTCCCATGACCATGGGTGCTGTAAAGCTCTCGAAACGTCGGGTACTAAAAAGTTAAATATACGCGATAAATTCCCTAAAAACTAGTATTATTTCAATGTGTAGTGTTCGCGTAAATATAAGAAATCATTATTCTAAAATCTTTTCTTAGTCGTTGCCCTGAAATTTGTACAGAGCTTTTATAACGTCATAAACTAATAACATAAAAGTTTCAGATTTTTGCGTCAAGCTGTTTGGGCTGTGCATTGATTGATGAGTCAATTACGCAGGACATTTTCTTTTTTATAGATTTAGACGATAATATAGCAGATGAACAGTCAACAGTGATATTTGAATAAGGTTTTTTTTACTAAAGTAAAGATTCTTTAACCTTAAGTTATATAAGAAATATTTTATTATTATCTTTTAAGCCACTATTAATCCTAATAAGTGACATTGATTTACAAAAGATTTTGTAAATATTACCTATATAAATTATGCAAGTAAATGCCAGTGCAATCACGTTAATCACGAATTAATGTTATAAGTTTTAAATTGATCAATACTTTGTGTGACGTGTTTAACTTTACTTGAAGCTATATAAAACTAGGTCAAAGAACATAAGTGTAGTGTGGATGTTCAATAATTAGTTTTTATTTTTAATATTGGTGTGTTGTGCCTGAATTCAAAAATACTAGCATAAGAACGCCGAGCAGGTTATGGGTTCAAGTGCCAATTAATTTAAATATGAGAAGAACTTGGTTAAAAATGGTAAGAAGAGACGACCCGAAGACATTGTCTACAAAAACAAGACTACACTTCTGTGAAGATCACTTTGATGTAATTATGACTTATATCGTTTAAAAAAAAACATTATGAGATGATAGGTATTGCAAGTTAAATTCTGTAAAAGATTGAATTACCATAGATGGAACTAATGATTGTAAACATAGTAATAATAATAATATCTGTGTATTATCAAAAGACATTCTGAGCTAGTATTATGTTAAAGTTAAATTAAAGTTGTTAGCAATCCTTCGACGGTCAAGTTCCCGCCAAAACTCTGTGGAAAGCATTTTGGAGATTTGAGGCACAGATTAAAATATTCTTAAAGTTGAATTAATAACTTTATAAGTGTAAAATGTTGTGTTGGTAGACAGAACTTCAATGTGTTTCCTTGTTTATGGTCGTATATCCCTTGACATAACCTCTAAATATATTTCGTACACCTAGTAATGTTTTTTTTAGTTTTTACATATATTTAGAACTAATAAGCTAATAAGTTATAAATGCACATAAGAACTTATCACTTTTACTTAATTAGAATGGTTTTTTGAATTTATTTTGGAGGTAAATGAGAGCACAATGATTCTGATCCTTGCTACGGTAATGCCGGAACGAGAACTCTCCATATCATAAATATGCCGAATTTCATTTATCCATGTGAAAATTATTAAAAAAACTTCTTTGTACAGATATAATAGACAGATACCGTAGTGATTCTATAAGTACTCGTAAAAGTTTAAATTAACAAAATAATTATAATTCGTTGTATTAAATTCAATAAAATAACAAATAAACACATTTTATCAACAAATTTGTATTGCACTTAGAATCTAAATACTCAAAAAAGTAACTACAAAAAGGTCCAATTACTATTAATACATTACAACTACACAAACATATCATTAGCCTTTTCTAGGGCACTTAGACAATTAGAGTATCTACTTAACCGCACTTATGTTCTTCGACCTAATTTTATATAACTTCAAGTAAAGCTAAACGTGTCACACGAATTATTGATCAAGTTGAAACTAATAGCATTTATTTGTGATCTACAAGATTGTAGGCGATTCTTTATTTTTCGGTTGTAATTCATTTGTCTATTTCCCTAAAGATAACATTTACAAAAAATGGTTTATAAGTCAACGTCACTCATTGGAAATGATAACGGTTTAAAATAGTCCTGTCAATGTAAACCAGAAAATAAGAGTGAAGATACATAAAGTTACAACAAGCTGATAATCAGTAAAATTGTTCAAAATTTAATTATAAATAAAATTTTGTAATTCCTCTCCGTTCCTGTGTATGGAAAAAGTTTTACTCAAGGTCAAAAGTCAAAAAATGAGTTATTCGCGATTTTCAGCAAAATGGAAAGTTTTTTCATAAAAATAATTCAAAAAAAAGTTGTAGATCATAAAATTATCTATTAAAATATATATAAATAAAAGCTACCGTTTTTAGATATTATGATTCAAAAAGTTGTAAAATTACAAACGTCATAATATGCATTAGCATGCCACGTATTTACATCTCTTGAGTTTTAATATATGTTTAAATATTTTTCTATCGTTCATTGTAACTTACACTTAAAATATAAAATAAAAATAAGTTATAACTATATGAATATCAGATAAAACGCAACGCAGTCCTTTTACAACTTTTTGAATCGTAATATCTCAGAAATGGTGGCTCATAGAAAAAAAAATATTGATATATTTTTTGGATATGATTTTATGATCTACAACTTTTGTTTGAGGTTTTTTATGATAAAATTTACAGATTTTCTGAAAATCGCGGAAAAAATCATTTCCTTCCCTTTGACCTTGAGTTAATTTTTTTTCCATACAGAGGAATCGTGGGGAACTTCAACATTTTATATATAATTATATTTTGAACAATTTTACCGATTATCAGCTTGTTGTAACTTTATGTATCACCGAATGTCTAGATTGACCGGACTAAAAGATAATAATAAATTATTTTTTTTATAATTTAAAGTTATTGAATCTTCACTATAAAAATACTTTATTTCACTTAAACTAAAAAGAAAAATGTTTAACAAGGATTTAACATCCACATACATAATCGCTACTAAATCAATGATACGTTATACAATGCAACTGTGTTAAAAGTGCCAAGAGGGAATAATTCTTCTTCAGTTATAAAGTAAATAAATAGTGAATAATATGGTCTATTGATGGGTATTGTCCAGGCAATTTCATATTCCTAAATTTTTGTCAAGTCTGTCGTGCTGCCTTACCACTTGTTACCGAAGCATTTGCTATAATATTTACTTAAATATTTAAAATCTGTATTTAGTAATAACGAGTAAATAATCCTTATTTTATAACAGATATTCTCTTCTATTTTGTTTACGAATATCATTTATGAAATATTATTTATATTGCACATACTTAAATCGTTGTACGTAAAAATAGGATTTAGTTCGCCGTAGATTATGTTTTGACATTCACCGTCAGGTGTCGTTGTGTACTGTTTATTTGCTATATTATTCTCTAAATATGTATATGAAGATATCCCGAGTGATTGACTCTTCGATCCATGCACAGCCTAAACAACTTGATGTAGATCTCTGAAATTTGTACATAGCTTTTATAACGTGGGCAACGACTAAGAAAGGATTTTAGATATTTCAACCCCTTAAAGTGTGAAATAGGGTGTCACCATTTGTATGAAACTTTTTACGGGGCAATGACTCGATACTTATTAAAAGTACAGTGTATATGTAATAAATGATACAAAACACACATTTAAAATAATGGTACAAAATGGTATATAAATAGTACAGTGTATAAAAAATAAGTATATTGTGATTTCACAAAAAAATCGCTTACAGGGGAGGAATAAAGAATGACGAGTAAATTGCAAGAATACTAGATAACACTTAATTGTACGCCAAAAATATACACATATGAACAAAAAAGAAGAAAGAGTTTTATTTCTAAAAGACATCCTTTCCAAAAAACCTTTGGATGGAGAGGATTGCAAGAAAAAAAATAAAATATAAAATATACATGACACTAGTATAGAAAGATCAGGCTCAGAACCAACAGCTTTACGGTTATACTAAGGGCTAAGGCACAGAGGTTAAATACTAAAAATTTCTTGTGAGACAACCCTTCTGATTTAGGGAACGATCACAACTTTATCTTAATTTACTTAATTAAATTATTATATACTACGCTAAATCTATACATGTTATAACTAAAATTGAAGTTATATGAAGATGAATAAAATTATATTCAATAATATTGAATATACTTAATATTGAAATACCTGGTTTCTATCAGGCTTTGGAAGTTATTTGCATTCTATTAGGGTATAAATAACCATTTTCAAAACTTTTTAAAACATTACGACCAGATAGATAGCAATGCCGGGAGGCATCTAAGCTATATTTTATCCTAAAATCTTGACTATTTTTCTTAAAAGAACGAAAAATTTATAAAATAAATAGTCCTTGATTATCTTCAATCTAAATATGCCACATTATATCCTATCCAAGCGAAGTCGAGGCGAGTCACTAGTAAAAAGCCTTTGATTGTATACCCGTCTATATAATCAAAGTAAAAAGCATATTCGTTGCACAAATAATATTAACGTTTTCTGTTTATTAAATCCAATATTTACAGTGCTTATACACAACACATAGGGTCATATATTATTCCATTTACACATAAACGTATGTAATACAAACATTGTCATAAGGCTAACAACGTTATCAATTTGATCAACGTTTAACAGTAATTGTATCACAAATATTGTGTTTTGTTTATGTAGAAACCAATCTATTTGCTCAACTTAGGCTTTAGACTCGCACTACTAATTATGACTTTTTATGTATAAGGGATAATTCACAATTTTATAATACAAATTGATTTGTCTCTTGATATACGAAATAAGCAAGTCGCATCTTCGAATTAAAATGTTTAAAAACATAGATTTTAAAATTGGTTTAGTAATTGCAATTTTTAAGTGATTTTGTTATAAGCAAATTAAGAAAACTTATTGAAACATTTATTGCCCGACTCCAATGTAGTAAAATTCTACTAAAAATCTTACTTATAAATTACAACGCAATAAAAACGCAATAAATTTATGTATAAGATAGAGGTAGTGTTACCCAAAATCAGTCCTTGTGTTGCAGTCTTCGTCTTGTTCTTGCATTTTTGCAAGACCAAGATTACCTAATTTTAGCAAGACCAAGAACAAGACTTACCATGGAAGATTTGAGCAAGAACAAGACTAAGCCTACGAGACTTGCGTCTTGCAGTTAGGACTGAGTGTCGTGTCAGGGAGTATAGGAGTTCGAGTATTACGCTAAGGCAATAAAAAATTATATAAAAGAATTTGGAAAATTTAACTTATGCGCATTACGAACAATACCATAAACATACATAGCGAATGAAAATACCCATTAATCTCCCAACCCCCTAGCGGTCTCATGAGACCGCGGCTTTATTCCGTCGAATCCCTAGCGGTCTCATGAGGCCGCGCCCACCCATTTCATATTTTTCTATGAAGAATTTTAGCATTATACAATCAATATGAAATACTCTATCCTCTAGTGCAAAAAAACTGTTATCCTATGAATATTTATTTATAATCTACGTTTATTTCGTACGCCATTTTCGCGTGAATGTTTTTGTGTTGATTTTTGGATTTTTCTAGTGTTTTATTAGTGTCTTAGTGTAATTTTTATTACAAAATTGTAATGAAAGTTTTTGTGTAAATATAATTTACCTTTTTATGTAAATAATTTCGAGCAATATATATTGAAATATTTGTGATTTTTACGCTGCCGATATTCGCTAGGTATGTATTTTTTTTATAGGATAGAGTGACAAACGAGCACACACTTCAGCTGATAGTAAGTGGTTGCTGTGGCCCATAGACATCTACATATATCCTCGATTATGAATCAAAATGCAGATGCGTTGTCACCCGTGAGGACTAAGATGGAATGCTTCGTTTCCAGTAAAAAGGGTCTCCGGTTCTCTACACTCACCATACGAAATACAGCAGCATTAAGCTACTGTTTCATGCTGGTATTCTGTGAGAGCGTGGTCTTTTCCCAGTCGAGCTGACCCATTCGTGCTAAAACTACACTTCTAATATAACTGCAGCATGGCTCTACCACGTATAAAAATACAATAAAATTATCAAAATGCAATTAAAAAAATTGTAATGATGTAAATTGTAAAACCTGACTTTTATTAGATCACAAAAGAATTTTGTATAGATTGTATAATGCTAAACTACTTCATAGAAAAGTAGTCTCTAAATATAAGTTTTATTGGTTTTAAGTGCTATGGGTGGGTGCGGTCGCATGCGACCGGAGCATGTGACTGCATGGGATTTTTATGGCGCTTGCAGGGTTAAAACACAGAGTAGTGCATCCCTGGTTTTGACCATCGGCACATTGATAGTACGTGGCGTCTTGTTGTTGGCATCATCAAAGGTCGGATACCGACCTGTCAATGAAATTTTGCAGCTATTCGGAAGTAGAAAGTCAAGATACACGTGGCGGCGGCTTCTATTGATATCGCACACAACCGTCGCCGCCGCACCGCACGTATAACATTTGACACTGTTTGATTGCCGCCATAGAGTACATATTATTTTAAAGATAGACACGAATACTTTATGCAGATCTTGCAAGGAATATTGTAATTAGACAATGGTAAGGATAGGTGGATATTAGAGATGCTCCGAGTAGCACTTTTGCCGAGCAACGAACGTGAACCAAGTTTTACTCGGTTCAATTTTTTTTCCAAACGAGTACTCGGCCAAGTAACTCGGTTCATTCAAATTCCTGTTTTAGGCTCGTAAACAAGTACAAACAAGTTCGTGCGGCGCGAGCGGCCAGTTGGCGTAGATACACCCCTCACCAAATACGTCAAGTTGCGCGTCATAGTAGATGAATTATTGAAAAAGTTTCTTAATTAACGATTGACTGTGTATGTGTGTAGTACTTGTTCAGTGATTGTTGGCATAATAAGTTTACATCAAAGATCACGAAATTGGACGTTTTACGATGAGATTGAAGAAGATGAAACGTAACTTATGCAATTCCCTGATTTCACGTCGTGTTGGACGAAAGACTTCTGCGACGGCAATTTTAAAACATGTTAAAATAAAACACAAAAAATAGTCGAAATATTAGGGAAATGAAACGGCAGCAGCATCAACTCCGTTGACGCAATCGAATGCAACAAAAATACAACAAAACCTTTTCGGGAAACGGGACACAACTGATTCGCGCACCAAAAATCACAACGCTGTGGCGGAGATGATCACGGTAGATAACCAACCGATATCAATGTTGGTTAATAATGGGTTCCAAAGATTAATGAATACCTTAAAACCCAAATACCAAATTCCCGGTACAAAGTACATGAGCGAGGTTGTCATACCAGAAGCTTATACTAAAGTGAAAACGTAATAAGAGCGGAAATTGCAAAAGCTAAAGCTATGTCAATAAGTACTGATATTTGGACCCACACGAGGAGTTTAAGCTTCAGCACAGAGTGTTGCAGATGCAATATTTTAGAGGACCCCAGCAGACAATATTCGATCAGTGCTTTCAGATTTATCCGTGAGAGATATTGATACTCTCGTTCATCTTATTTTGAGAGACAATGGACCCAATGTGATGAAAGCTATAAATTATAGTCAATATGTAGGCAAAGTATGCTACATACATACGCTGCAATTAGCCGTAAAATCTTCGTTGAAATAACAAAATGTAATCGACATTATTGCCTCAGGCAGAAGAATTGTAGACCAGTTATACCATTCTGCAGCGGCACATGAAAAACTGACCCTGATACAGAAAGAACTGAACTGAGTTGACAGAGATGAAATAGTACTTTTATATGATAAGTAGATTGAAGGAGCTAAAAAGGGCAATATATCTCTACATCTCGGACTACCCAAGTACAGCCAATCTACAACAATTAACTGAACATCAATGACAGATCCTACGAGAGTCCATAATATTACTCAAAACATTCGAAGAAATTACTAAAATTACCAGCTCCACATTAGCATCAATTTGTGAAGTCATACTCTACATTAATGCTCTTTTAAAATATTTATCGAAACCTGAAGTCTGCCAGACTTGCCCAAATATAGCACATTATAAGTGGTACTATATGTGGTAGAGCCATGCTGCAGTTATATTGGTAGTATAGTTGTAACACGAATGGGTCGACTTGACCGGGAAAGACCACGCTCTCACAGAGTACCAGCGTCAAATAGTAGCTCAATGCTGCTGAGTTTAGTATGGTGAGTGTAGAGAACCAGAGACTTTTTTTACTGGAAACGAGGCATTCCATCTTAGTCCTCACGGTTGACAACGCATTTGCATTTTGATTCGTAATCGGGGATAGATGTAGATGTCTATGGGCCACAGCAACCACTTATCATCAGATGGACTGTGAGCTCGTTTGTCACCCTATACTATCAAAAGACAGAGAAACGGAAGCTTGAAGATGAAGTTCAGGGCCGCTTGCCCGTGTTTTCTAACCCTGACAATTATTATAGTTTGGCAACTTTGCTAGACTCCAGATTCAGGATGCAATTTCTTCATCCAGAGAACTATGAATCGATAAGTAATATGCAATTTTTAGAATCAGTATAAAGAAGTGACATTTCATAGAGTACTAGCAGCAGTGAAGAAAACGAATCCGAACAATTATGACAGTCATAAGATCCTCATGCATCTTACTGGAATTGCTTCGAAGAATTAGCCACCCAACCACTAGAGTGCGATGATCCTAAAAGTCCCATTGCTTTAGATTTAGATCACTATTTAAAAGAAAATTTGTTGGCAAAAGAAAAATGTCTTTTTGAGTGGTGGGTAGAGCTTTAAATAAGGTATCCAGAGCTGGCACGTTTAGCACGAGTGTTTCTATGTGCACCAGCAAGCATCGTATATAGCAAGCGATTGTTTTCGGAGGCTGGAAAACCAGCAAGGCCAGAACGAGCCTTGTGTTCCTGCATCATAATTTACCCTTATTAAATTTTAAATACTGATTTTTTTGTTTCATCAACCTTTTCCTAATTTTGTCTCATTAGTACTCATTCATTATCATAATTGAGATTGTCAAAGAGTTCCCAAATTAATAATAAATACTTTGTGATTAACACTCTTATTTTAATTATATCTATCTATCAAAATATTATATAGTATTAGTATACTCGGCATTAAAATCGAGTTATTCGGCTGAGTACAAGTATTAAAAACCCCGCAGAATACGCCGAGTACCCGAGTACTCGGCCCATCTCTAGTAGATATCATAATCATTTATTCTAGTAAGTAATTATTATAATATTGTTGCGCGGCTAAGTTGACATCGGGCACTAGCGCCATCTAGTGTCGGGTAACGGAGCGAGGGGAGAGCTTTCCAGAAAGTGACATCACTAATCTTTCAACCGACTCGATGTTCTGGATGATTCGGTACTAATGTGTATTTATAGGCGCTGCAAGGTGCGATCGGGGAAGTATTGAATTCGGCGAGACAAGCAAAGCTTCGGGGCGGAATAAAGTGAATCAGTGTGATTAATTATTAGTGTTTTAAGTTTTAATTGGTGTAAAGAAAATTAAAGTGTTAATTTAGGTAATCCTATCGGTAATTTTTATTGTCACGAACCTCAAGCTCATAACAATTGGTGTCAGAAGTGGGATTAAATCATGCCAATTTTACCTAAGGCGGAAACGGACCGTACCCGAAGTCAACGCCAGCAGGAGACGGACCAAAGAAGATTTGGTGGTGCAACGCCGCAGACGTCGGAGGGCCAGCCGCCAGCTGCAGGCTCATCAGTAGCTCCTACATCTGCAGCACCTGACTTAGGTGCTCTGATGGTGATGCTGCAGGAGCAGGCTCCCTGTTACTGTTCCCTTTAGCTTATATATATATATATATATATATATATATATATATATATATATATATATATATATATATAAGCTAAAGGGAACAGTAACAGGGATGGAAGAATCGTGTTGAGCGTAAAGTCTATGGTGTTTAAGTCTTAATATGGGAATGTCGAATTCACGACTTTTTCTGCCTCCAGAGTGGCGCCATTAAAAATGAAGTGTATGTAAGGACAATATTTGTTTTTGTACTATTAGTAATATTTTATATTAATTAGATTAAAAATTCTTAGGTTCTTTTCTTGAACTGATAAACTTTTATTTAAAACTATCTTCTCAATTAAACATTGTATAACAAACTGACAAAAAAAAGAAAACTGACAAAGAACTTCTGCAGTTCTAGTCCGCTAGTCACTAGAGTCCTATATTAGTCTTTAGAAAATTATGTATGTAACATGAAATTAATACGCTTGCTTCCCCTATGCGGGACACAACAAGTATTCTTTATGATGAAAAATATATTCCTCCATCTGCTAGATCAACCATTCGCTTCGGTTGTGCGACCCACACTAGGCGCGTTCCGTACGGAATTTACGAATGTGTGTTGCGACTCATACAAAATCTATGGAAGACTTGCGTTCGGAGCGGCTTTTTTCCGTTCAGGATTCCGAACACACAGGCGATCATGCGGAATCTCGAATCGGAGAAAATTCCGTACGGAAAAATACCGTATGTGTGTGGCGGGCCATTGATTTTATATGGACTTGCTGCTTTCGGAATCTCGAATTGGAATTCCGAAACGGAATCTCGAAACGGAATTCCGAAACGGAATCTCGAAACGAAATTCCATATGTATATGGCAGACCTAAAATTGTGTTCGTAAATCCTTGCAGTGTGTATGCCTGCTAGCTTGGTCGAGCGGCCGAATTTACAGGTATCGGGTGCTAAAGGTAGGTAAAAACTCAACTCACTTTTCTTAAAGTATCAGGTCTGATTTTCAAATTTGTTTCAAAAAATATTGTAAGAATTAATAATTCATTCTGCCAGAGAGTTACCACCGGTAACCTTTTCCAGATGCTTTACAGCTCCAAAAGAAATTATTTTACTTATATTTTCTGTTTTTATTTTATACATGACACTCCACTGAAATCATTCCAATATCTTCTGTACAGACCTACTGTAGTGGTCAAAAATACACCCAAACACACATTTAGTTTTTCCCTATAAGTCATACTCGGCGCTAGAACATGATTCACCCGTTTAAGCGTGAGAGAGATATCTAGATACGTGTTGGTGTCACTCCTGTACTTACTGCCTAATTTAGCCTCCTTTATGTGCGAGTGTGCGCACTTTTCTGTTCAGTATATATTATTTTATAGACAATTTAGCATACATTATATTAGCAAATCCATTTTATTGAATAAAAATTCATTGACGCTTAATGTGGCACGTAGAATAGATGCTAGATGGCATAAACACAAAAAGAAAATATTAATTACACAATAGTATGAAAATACTACGCTCTGAAAGCAATGGATGGACGTTGGCAGATAATCGATATCATTTTAACTGATCCCATGGGGACAAATTACCAGGCCTTGTGAGTGTATCGCTTAAAATAGTAACAGGTATTTTATTTTTACTTCAAGTTATATGTGATAATGATAGTTTGGATATTCTATTCCAACATTTGCTTGATGGTAAGTTATCAAATTTTATTGATGATGACAAGAAAGTTTAAAACATCACAACACACTCACTAATAAATACTACCAAATTCTTTTAAATTAATTTGGATATTTTTGTTTATTATAAGATAAATAATACAATAAATTACGACTCAAGAAAATTTGTTTTTGTTAAAAACTGCAATAAAAAATATATATCCAATAAAAACATTGATCTGAAAGTCAACAAATATATGTACAAAATTCACATTACCAATTTAAATAATTTCTATAATTACGAAAATAACGAAACGTTCGGAATCATTTAATTACTACTAAAGACTTCTAAAATACCAGTAATAACATAAGTTTATTATAGTTATATTATAAAACCATTTAATTTTTACACTCGTGGTCATAGGTACTCGTAGGAATAACCAATATATGTAGACTTATTGTATTGGTCAAATATACCCCAGAAACATTGATTGTTCCTACTAGTATGAGCGCGAGAATAAAAATCACGTATAAAAATCGATCCTGATAATATAAGTAAAAATAAATAATTTTTAGGCAAAGGTTACCGTCGGCGTTAAGCGTAATACTGCCAGGTATTATTAATTTTTACAATACTCTTTCAAACACATGAAAATTAACCATGAGACTTGAAGAAAAGTTAATTTAGTTTTTACCTATCTTTAGCACCTGATACCCGAAAATTGGCTACTGGCCCAAGCTGGTAGGTACACTGAATGACACATGACCACTAGTTTATGCTACAAGTATTATTTGCTGAGAAAATAAGTAATGTCCAGGGGGCTCTGGGATCTTATACGCTAAAATAGAAATGAGCAGGACACGTCTCACGCTACCCAGATAACTGATAGATAATGCAAACTATACGATAGAAGGGACTAGTAAATGGCAAAAGAAAAGTTGGAAGACCACATAAACGGTTTATGAATTAGTACAGTATGCAGGGAAAGACTGGATGAGTAAAAGTAAAAATAGAGAATTATAAAAGATGGTGGAGGTCTTTACTCAAAAAGAGATCCATATCTCTGAAAATATATACATTTAACTAATGTAAACTATGGTAATAATACCGGGTACTGCATCGTTGGTCTAGTGGTTGTAGTAGTGCGACTGCTGATCATGAGGGTTCGAATCCCGGGTCGGGCCAAAAAATTAATTATTGAGTTTTTCCGTCAAAAAATTCTCAGTAGTTGCCCAGAGTCAGGAAGTTGGCGGTGTCTCACCCCCGTGCCTTGGATAGTACGTAAAGCCGCTGGCCTTGCACCTGATCTCTCTCCGGTCGTGTCGGTTTACCGCCCCATCGGATTATGAGAGTTAGGGATAGAGAGTGCACCTGTGCTTGCGCATACGCTTGGGTACTCTAATCCTGTCCTGCGCCGATGGCTAGAGCCTCCGTTGTGGCAGGCCGCCGTGACCGAAATTCGGTCTGGAGGACATTATTATTAAGACCGGATACTAACAATATTGGAATGTAAAATGTAGAAATGTGGGGGTAAGGACTAAAAAGGCTTTACTATTGTGCTTGGAGTTGTTGTTATCTTATCTAGTTATCTTATATTGTTTTCTTATCTGGTTGAGTTTTATAAATATATCTATGAAGAGGATAAATATATATATATGGTTATAGTAAAACGTGTAAATAAAAAAATACGTAAGTAATTATAAACCCAACCAGATGGAAGCCCTCGGCAGGGGAGACCAAACGGTTGAGGGTTAGGGAGAAAGGGAAAGAAATCGGCGGACGATGTGGGCGGTATCGATTATGCGGGCTTACTATGTTTATTATCAGTACCTGGTTGACCGAGCTTTGCTCGGTATTTTTCGCTCGATTTTTTTTGATTCGTGTGTTTTGGAAATTATATTTAGATACAAATTACATACTGATGAAATATAAGTAATATTTTTTGATCTTAGCGACATAACACAAAAAACGGAACTGGTTATTTGAATGAAAAATCATGAGTGCAATTATTTTAATTTAAATTTTCGTGTTTTTAAAAAATACTAAAAAAGGGCTCGAAAAAATAGATTTTCTCAAAAAAGAAAGGAACATGAAAAAAAAGTTAAAAAAGTCGGTCGGTCTGGGCTCGAACCGGGGTTTTACGATTCTGTGACCGACTAGTATACCAATTAAGCTATTTATAATCACTAACAATCTGTCAAAATTTACCTTCTTATTCTAATGATATTGTAGCAGTTTTTCATTGCCTAAAAACACGGACAAAAAGACATTTTCTAAAAATAAATCCTAGCTAGATCGATTTATTATCCCCGAAACTCCCTGGACACTAAATTTTATGAAAATCGTTGGAGCCGTTTCCGAGATCCCGAATATATATTTATATATATATATATATACAAGAATTGCTCGTTTCATAGTATAGGATAATATGCACTTACTCAAGAAATAGGCATGAGTTTAAGGCAGTAAATATTAAAAAGAAATTATCAGAAATGGGTTATTTACTCAATTTAAACTGTATATGAAGTGTTCTTATAATAGAACGGAACACCGATTGTGCAAGAAATAAAAAAAGTTATACGAGTGCTATGTTCGGTTTCTTTAAGATATATAGAATTTCATTATCCAAGTATTTTTAGATAATTTACCTAATACAATCATAAATAATATAAATTTATATGTGTCATTTTCGTAAGGAGTTTATGTGGTTCAATCAGTCTTCGGCGTCATTTGTTAAGATCGTCGAAATCGAATAACGAAATCTCGTTTTTTTTTTTTAAATATAACCACCAACGAACAGGCAAGTTTAAAGATAAAGACGAACATTAAGGCTGTTGCTAATCATACGATAATCGTATAGATAAAAAAATGCTTATTCGTATTTCAAATAATACTAGTTTTTACGGATTTTATCGCGTATATTTATATGGTCACGGGGGGGGGGGGACTGAGATGTTCAACGTCCAGACATCGTGTCATAGTTAACAGCCATACCATAGATTAAAATTTAACGTTTGTTCCGATCTATACAGTATGAACTTATGGTATCTTGAAGTCTTGCAGATGTATGCTTGGGTTGGGATTTAATTTTATTTATTATAGGATCCCAAGCAGATGGTAGCACCTAGCCAACTTCTCTATTGAAATTGGGATGTTTTTTGATTTCAGTAGCCTCGTGAATCATCCTTGGAAGGAATCGGTGTTCTTTAGCGAGGATTTGTGGTCTATCAAATCTGATGCAGTGACGAGGGCGATCCTGTACGTGTTCACAGACTGCAGACTTTCCGGAGCGTCGATTATTCACATCAGCTTTTAGTTTGTCCTATGTAGGAGAGACCACATTCAAAATTCATTCATTCGCGTAAATATAAGAAATCATTATGCTTTCTTATATTTAAGCGATTTTAAATGAAAAAGTTTAATTATTTCAATAATATTATCCTTTAAATCATTATAATGAACGGGGCTTTAGTGTGGCCGTAGGTTCAGCCCAGCCGCACATTTGCCTACTGTCACTGATATTGCAAGATTGATGTAGTGATTTATTAGACGAAAATAGCTTAATCCTACGAGTAAGTATCAGAGTATATAAAATATATATCCTAAATTATATGAAGTATTTTTTATTATATTTTTTAATTTAAAATACTTATATCAGACGAATAAAAATAAAGAAATCATACGATACTCGTATAAATATGAAAAACAATCGTTCGTTTATCGTATGAATAGAAATTACCTAAAATTTCTATTCATACGATAGACTATTGTTAGACAGGTCATAATGACTTTGATTTATTTCATATTAGTGGTTAAAGTTTAGAATGATAGAGTAAACTTATTTTGATATTATGTATAAAAATTATTGTTGTTGCATTATATGTAGTAGTTTTTTATAGCACTGGGTGAACCAAGCACACAGTCAACCTGATGCTAAGTGGATGCTGTGGCCCATAGACATCCACATTTATCCTTATTTAAGGATCAAAATGCAAATGCGTTGTCACCCTTGAGGACTAAGATGGAATGCCTCGATTCCAATAAAAAGGGTCGCCGGTTACCTACACTCACCATACGAAACAGGAGCATTAAGCTGCTGTTTTACGCTGGTATTCTGTGAGAGAGTGGTCCTGCCCCTGTCTAGCCGAACCAGTCGTGTTAAAGCTATAATATAGCTGCAGCGTGGCTCTATCACTTAAAAATGAATGGTTTTTAATGGAGCGACATTTTATATACGCCTTTAGCGAATGTGACCTAAAAATTTAATGTTTGGGAACTTACGTCAATCCCCATTAACATTAATGATTATCACTTAATACAGTCAGAGTCGGATTCAAAGGTGTTGAGAACCCGAAGCAACAAATTAGTGAAGACCTCGGTTAAATTTTGAAATAACATACCATAAAACTTTATATCTTATGGTGTTTCAATATATGCTCTTCTCAGTTTTAAACTTGGCACAGAAGTTCGATGTAATTCTATTATTTTATTTGCATACTATTTCATAGTAGTAGTAGTAGTAGTAGTAGTAGTAGTAGTAGTAGTAGTAGTAGTAGTAGTAGTAGTAGTAGTAGTAGTAGTAGTAGTAGTGGTAGTAGTAGTAGTAGTAGTAGTAGTAGTAGTAGTAGTAGTAGTAGTAGTAGTAGTAGAAGTAGTAGTAGTAGTGTAGGTAGATTGCAAAAAATGTTCTAAGCTGGCAAAATAAATTCAGTCTGTTGTCCTATTCTAAATCCGTCTCTGGTTCTTATTAACGAGATCATTAAAGAGTCATATGTTGACATTAATTTGGTGAATTAATCGCGAGACCACTTCTATAAATAGCTATTCTTATTTTATATGGCACTATCTTTCACCCGGGGCTTCGGTTCAATGGAATTCCAGCGATTTTATAACGTAATATACAACTCAAGTGTCCGTAATATCGAAACAACTGCCATCCATTGAGCTAGTGGTGTACATACATGCTATTACGATAATTATAATATAACCACTTTTAATTCTTTATTGCATCTGTATTTCTTTCTGATTGAACTAATCATCCGAATAGCGGAACCAATTTTGATAAAATTTTACCGACAGAGGGCATTGCTAGGAGTAATCTATCTAATATATTTTATCTGATAAATACAGAAAGTTTTTTTTTAAATCAAAAACTGAATTAATAAATAGTTTTTGATTAAGCTTTAAAAACGTTTTAGACGTTAAATTTAAATAGATTTATAACGATTTACTTGTATTAACGATTTAATTGTAATTAACGCGAACACTACACATGGAACAAAACTTCTTTTGTACATTTTATTGGGTTGAATTTAACTTGTTTTTAACTAAAGACGTTGCACCCATGGTCACTGAAACTGAGTACTGAGGTGCTTAACCCGTTATACCTTAAGCATTTAAATATTAACTTTGGTCTGGTTTACGCAAAATGAGCATACTGCACCTTGAATTCTTGCTGTTGCATGCTTAGGTTTGGTTTTGATTTTATTCGTTTCAGAAACTCGAGCAGGTACCATTATCCGGCCACATTTTCTGTTGAAATTAGGATTATTTTGTCATGTTTCTCAAAAATACAACTAAAAAACTAACGAAAAATACAAAATAATAAAATAAATTAAAGAGACCGATTCATCGGTCTCTTTAAATACGACTCCGATATTAAATTATAGGAATATTTAGTCCATTTATACATATGTTTGATATATATTTTTGCAAATACTGACGCAAGATTTTAATAAATTTATTATTTAATACTCGTAAATATTGTCTGTAATTCTAATCTGTAATTTTAAGTGATCTGGTGTTAGAGTCATTGGTTCAAATAACTTATTGTCATTAATGATAGTCCTAAGTTTCAACAAGACGCTATCTGATACAGCAGCGTGTAAAGCTCTTCTAGGTCAGAGCTATTGTCGCTCAAAATTTGAGATCAATAACAATTTCTGTTTTATTTTCGCACATATTGATAGCCCCTTTGATGCCTTTAATCCAACAGATTATTAATTGTGAAACACCGTGCGAGATTACATATTTTATGAGCACTATTAGGAAGAAATTTATTCAAGTAAGAAGACTGAGACAATAGTATCTACAGCATTTGCTTTGTTCCGTTAGGTGACGATTCGTGTAATCTACCACCAGCTCTTATATCAATTTCATCTGTGTACGGACATAGAGCCTTGATATTACTACATTTTAACTTTATATCTTCTATTTGAATTATATAATCTTGTATTTGAAAATATTTTATACAACCTATCAACACTTCATATGTTTTATTTATATTTTTAATATGTTTGTGTCTCCTTTTAATATTAAATATCTTGGGTAATATGCAATAACTCCTTACATTTCTTATTAAGGATGTAAATTTATTTTACGAAACCCTTATTTGCAATGTTTTGAGAAAAAATGGTTCTAGAAATATACGTTTTCTTTCAGTCAGTGCAAGTGAGTTAATACCTCACCACAAACTATTTTCTAAATTATTTAGTCGTAAAGTGAAACCAATGAGATGAATCACAGCAGTCAAAAAATATGATGCCCAATGATCCTCAAAAGTTCCCCTTCGGTGGAAGCCGTTCATATTTTCTCTGAGAATATGTATTTCTTCTGCTACTAGTGTCAAGTTGTCATCTCTTGTCACGTAACAAAAGCAACGTACTTCACCAAAACAACTCCACACAGCCCTAAACGAGTAATTCTTACCTGCTTTATTAGAGCCAAGTACCAATGCCAAACATCTTGTGTATTTATTTATTTTTCTTTTTTTATATAAACGTCACCTCTATACATGGATTTTTTCTTACATCGTGGAAGCAGTTAACAAACATGAATTTTGCATATACTATAGCTGAGTATACAGTTACTGAAGCGTCACTGAATTCATGGAAGTGGCATGAACACTTCGATCCGAAAGCAAACTATGTTTTATTCCCAGGCATACACGGATATGAACTCCGGTTAGCTTAAACAAATCACTGCGTTTGGTCCTCAATTTGTTAAATAAATCTTTAGGAACCTTTTAATCCCACAATAAAGAAAGCCATAGTTTTTTAAATGAAAGTGTTTATGGTCCCAACTTTGCTTCTTTGTATTCTATAAAATTTTGTATCCGCTTTTATAACATATGCTTAATGTTATTTTCTTTTTATTTCGTCCAGACTGTTCAGTTCAGTAATTTCTATGTCTTACTATGTCATTCTTCTGTTGTGTATTTTGTTTGTTTATTCCGTTTTCTGCTTCTCTATAATTCATCAAAGCGACTTTAAATTATTGATATTTTATTTCTGCGATTTGAAATATCTCTCTTTTAACAAGTTATTTTTATTTATTTGTAGATTTCCCTACTAGTTTGACTGTAGAGCACCGACTTATAAAGTCGTCTATATGAAATGATTTTTGAACCCTTTTTGCCGCCAGAGTGTAGGATTTTGCTTCCTTAAAATTATTTCAAGTTTGTCAAGAAACAAAGACAAGCAAGTAAATACGAAAAAATTATTTGTACACGTTCTTTAAAGGATTAACTTAGCACTGTAACTCAATGGTAAACCATCGCGCCTGGTGGCATTTACCTCACAAATTAGTCTACAGAATAAGAAAATAATATCAATTGAGATCTTTTTTGAGATAATTGGTTGATATGTGTTCGAAATCTAGACAATTTCAATGTGTGTAAAGTATATTAATAGTAAATGCTTTGGTTTCATCAAGTTCAACAAGTCACGTTTTGCTTACTCACCATATTTTGTCTGAGCACGTTTTGTCAACAAAAGTGTTTGTATTCTTTATGATTTAATATATATCTTGGGATAGATACAGCATTTTTTTTCCGAAACTGTCTGATCAACACCATAATCCGTTGTTTAAATAAACGATCCAATTTGTTAATTCAGTATTGTCGAATGCATACATTGAATATTGCTTTAAACTACATAATTATATAACTATAAAATAGCTTTCTATGATTTATATAAAATTTGTATTAGCATTAGAGTTATTATTATTATATTTTATTATGTAACGAAGCGACTAAACATTAGATTTAAATAATCGAGGTGAGACAGAGAGTTCATGAAAAGTTTAATCATTTTTAAGTGTAAGCTAAAAGAATATGTTTAGTGCCAAGTGATATTTTTATTACTTTATATACATATGTTGTCAGTAATTTAAATGTCGTATATGCAAAATCTAACTATAATAATAAAACAGTAATGACCACCAAGCCAATTTATATCAAACACAATGAGAGGAATGTCACTGTAGCCACTAAAACTACCTTTTAAAGGAAGAGTCTATAAATCATGTTGCATAGTTCTCAAAATAGAAACATCAAGTTTTATTAGCAACAAATTTTGTTAAGATCAAAACAAAAGTAGGCCACAAAGTTCTCGGCCGTTACTTATCACTGAGTCAGCATTTCAACTAGTTGAACTTAAGAAAATCTTACACAAGTGTCCAATATCAGGAATAGGAAGGGACTAGGGGGCCGCTGTTGCCACTAAACATTAGGAATGTTTAAAATTTAAATCGGTTCATGGTTTCAGTTTTTAACTACCAACCACGACCAGAATAACGGCGGGACGGGGAGTGCTAAGTATCTTCGGTGGAGGTTCGGTTGCCACCTTATATGACTCGACCTGGCAAAAAATATACACGCAACGCGAGGACTGACGAGAAGATCCTGGAGCTGTAAAAATAGATTGACAAGTTGCGCTTGAATATAATAGGATTATCCAAGGTCCGAGAGAGAAAGAGAGAGAGAGAGAGAGAGAGAGAGAGAGGATGATCCTGGGATTCTGCAACTTGTTCTATTATCGGGATGACAATCATCTGTCCCAAGGAGGTGTCGGATTTACCGTCCACAAGTGTCTCGTTAACAAGGTTGTAAAGATTAAGAGTGTATCGTCAAGGGTTGCGTACCTTATACTCAGAATCACCAAACTGTATTCGCTGTAGGTCATACTGGTTCACTCGGCAACCTCGGCACATCCCGATGAGAAGGTGGAGAAAATTTATAAGTTAGTATATCTAGAGCCATGCATTCCTCCAAAGCCTACTATATGGTGTTAACGGTAAACTAAAATTCGGAATAGGGCAACGGAAACCAAGGGGCCAGCAGCTGACAGACTTCATGGAAAAAGAGAAAATCTTTTTGATTAAATCTTCCTTCAAGAAGCGGCCCCGCAGAAAGTGGATCTGGTCGAGCCCCGACAGTTCGACAAAAATTAGATTTACTTCATTATGACGACCAGATGACTACTGTTCAGTGATGTCTAAAGTGATCGCGACGGTGAAAATTCGTAGCAATCCCGAATAGTTAAAGATACATAAACGTTAAGTTGGAGATGTCACTTCTACATCCAAAGTCCAGAAAACTTTTAGCTCGAGTTACAAAATCGGTTTCAATGCCTAGAAGATTGCAATGTAGTGGACAAGCTCGGGAAAACTGTCCATGCGGCTACGGCTACAGCTAAGTTCTACAAGACCCACAACAGTAGAACACGAAAAATTCTCTAATCACCCTCTTAATATCATGGCTGTTTTACGTAAAATCAAGCTGCAGCTACAGTGTTCTTGTTCTTCAAGAAATACGACAACGCTCTCTTGAAAACTACAGACCAATTTTCTTTCTGAGCCGTGTCTATGTGCTTTTTTCGAAAGTCATTGCGAATTGTTTGCTCTCTGTTCTCTTTCTTGTCTGCGATGCAGACTCCACGACTTCCACCCTCCCGAACAAGCCGGTTTCCGAATAGGATTTTGCTCCATAGACAACATACACACTCTGCGGTAAATTTTACAGAAGACCCAGGAGTACAATCTGCCACTTTCAAGAGAGGTCATTTGATAGATTCAACGTGGCTGAGCAGCGTTCGTGAAATTATTAGACATCTTTTCGTCAGGTATACCTCAAAACTTGAAAATGATATTGTACAAACAGTGCGTGTTGCCAGTGATGACTTATGGATCTGAGGCATGGTCCTTCACTGTTGGCCTTAGAAGGAAGCTCTAGGTCACTCAGCGAGCTACAGAGAGGACTACGTATGAAGTTTCTTTTCGTGATAAACTTAGAAATGACGTAGAGAGACCGACATAGCCGATCGGATTAGTAAGTTGAAGTGGCAATAGACCAGCCATATAGCTTGAAGAACTGACAAGCGACGAGAAAAACAGGTTCTCGAGTCGCCTCGTACCGGTACGGGGAGTTTAGGGCGACCGCCCAATAGATGGAGTGACGACCTGGTATTACATTCAGGAAGTCGGTTGATACAAGTGCCCCAGAACCGTACTTGGTGACATTTCTTAGGGGAGGCGTCAGCAGTGGACTTGTGAAATGCTATAATGATGATGAAACACGTGTTGACGAAGCTTACTACCACACATATTAATAGAAATATTTTTAGAATTGGCACCAAATTCATTTAATATGATAATAATGAATTTGGTGGTTATCATATTTAAAATAGCGCAAAATACCAAACTTCCTTGGATCTTATCGGTATGTATACAAAATAAATGTGATGGAAATAAATAATCGCAAGAAGAAAATTAGAAAGTACGACGGCGGTGCGTTAATTATGACATTTTAATTTGCTAAAAGGCAGATGCTCTTTACAAAGTAGGAACAAAAGCATAGAATTATTTCTTTTGTTCTCTATTCTATAACGTCAGTTGATGTTTTACTAGCTTCTGACTCGCTTCAAGCGTGCTTTATTTAAAAAAAATATTAAAAGTAAAAGAAAATAATAGCCTATATACGGCATATTGCTACATGTCCCTACCATTTCTTAGAAAATTTTGGAGCAAGGAATAGTCCGCCGCTTTGCCCAAGTGATATGCATGTAGTCAAAAGGAATATCACAAGTTTAAGGAATCAATAATTAGAATGCCGTGTAAGTTTTATATAAGTTTTTAAATAATAGTTACGTTAACCTTTTTAATCCTTCAGTTTTGCTTCAGATGGAATGGAATTTTGCGTCAAATTTTTTAAAGACAATCCCTGAAATAAAAACTTTGTTTTATAAAAAATTATCATTTAAATCGGTTTAGCAATTAATGAGACATCGCTAAATCTTATAAAGTAATAGACCATGTATTAAAAAATATTTTAAGTCATGAGGATAGTTAAAGAGTTACGAAGAAATTTATGCATATAAAAGCTCCTTTATTTCTATAAACTATTCGTCATCGTCATTACATCGCATTACAAGTCCACTGTTGAACATAGATATTGCCCACAGAATTTCATAAGGATGGTCCTAAGCCATCTGCATTCATCGCCATTCATGGTGGACCGCCCACGCTTGTAGATATAAGGCTGCCATCCGAAGACCATTATTCCCTATAGATTGTCGGCATTTTAAGCTATATGGGCTTTGTCTGTTACTCTAGTGTTACTATAGATATCCTTATTACAAAGTCTATCATGAAGAGAAACTCTTAACACAGATTGCTAAATGACATTGACTTTCGTAATTTGGACAGCAGTATAAAATCTTCTTGTCTTCCATGTTTGAGGTATACGTGAAGAGAATATGTATCTTATTTTCCCGAGCTGTACCTAAACGAGTTTCGGCCGACGGTTGACCACTCTGTAGAACTTAAATTTACCTGATCTAACAGTTTATTCAAGCTATTCTTATTCCTCAACAACTTCGAGCGTTGTCTTTAACAACTACCTGCTTCGGTGTTATATAAACGTAGTACATAACCGTTGCCTTGCCCATTTTCATTATAAAACCTAGCCGTTAGGAGACACAGAAAGAAATCGGTCTGTAAATATTCAACGAAGCGTTGTCGTCTTATATTGAACCATAACTCAATCGCTCTTTTGCACCAACTATTGATACCTATGTCTGAGTCCACGTAGATTGGACTAAAATGAACATCCAAAGGCTGAAGGTAATCCAATTTAGCTGTGATATCAGCACATCGAACAACTAAGGCCCCGTGCTCATAAGTGTTATGCACATTGCCAAATGCAAATTAAACGTGATCAGATCAATCATTAATCTGTAAGAGAAGCTTTGGTTGAGGTGTGAGTGGGAATCACTTACTGCAGGCAGTCGTTATATGGGGCGATGTCAATCTTGTAAGAGTCAACGTCTTGGAAACACAAGTCTGTCTCTTCACCGCAGGAAGAAACTTAACTTTCGGCGGCTCATTGAGTCTACAGCCAAAGCAGCCGCGAGGATACTATATGTTCTTACAAGGGTGCAACCCTACTTTACCATGATTGTAGTCAAGCTATAGCTTATAATAAGCAATAAAATTTATAAATCAACGGCATTACTCATAAAAACTAAAGTTTTGCTATTTTTCAATACGGTTTTCTCAATATGGTTATTTAAAAGCGTTCCTCTATTATTTTCCCCCAAAATTGATACTGATATAACAACGATATTCAAGGATGTGTTCAATTACAAAACACCTGGAATGCATAACAACGTAGAGATTTTACATTGAATTTCTATGTATATTTATGTGAGTCACATATATCTAGCTTTGATTAAAACTCTTAACGCAAGTAGTCAAGTTTATTCAGTTAAATATCTGGCTTTGTTTATCAATGCGCTGGAAATTGATACAAAAACTAATTGTATATTATCATTACAATACAATCTGATATTGGAAACAGGATTTGCTTTAACTGTAATAGACTGGTGTAGAGAGATGCATTTGGGATACAATTAACACTGGTAATTAAAGTCAAGATGGTGCCCCCAGTGAACGATTCAGGTGCCGTGTGTCTAATTAAACTACAAAGCATATCATAAACAAAGTAAACCCCAGAACGAAGTCAAAGTTTAAATTCAGACTGCTCGTAGCTCAAATAACCTACAACTGATAGAGAAGAAAGGTTCTCGAGTAGCAGCCGGCCTCGTTATCATGAAAAACATGAAAAATAATCAAAGTTACGTAACATATGAGTAATTACAAGTATGCTATTTCGTGAAACTCCATACAAGTTGGGTATACTTCAGTGTTCGTTTATAAAATACAAGGAAGATTAATTCTATAGGTAAATGCTGTGTAAAAAGTGACAGATTTCGAAAGATTGTTCATACTTCGTTTATGAATTGCTGTGTTTATGTTAAGCAATGGTTATTTTATACGAGAACTTTAAATTTTAGTTAATACATCCAATGTAGTTAGTAGTTAAATACATCCAATGGCGTAATATTAACGTCATTTGCAGCCTTTTTAAGTTTTCTGTGAGTTGAACAAATTATATCTACTTTTAACAATTTTCCCGTTCAAGCGAGAGTTAAAAGAAATTTGATATAGTTATAATTATTAGTGGGTTAACGTACGCAGAACTGAGACTGTCATACTTATGTACAGAATGCTGTTCGCTATCGTCAGTTCACAAAGTTTTTAAATAGAATTTTTTTATGGCGTAGTAAGAGAATCAATTGAATCCCGGGTCGGACCAAAGGAAAATTATTGAACCTTTCTGTTATGAATTTCTCATGAACGTAACGTTCCGAAGCATAAAACACTGAGAAGTTAAGAAGTTGGCGGTGATCCACCCCCGTTCCCCGGAAAGCACGTGAAGCCCTTGGTATTACGCCTGATCTCTCTCCGGTCGTCCGGTCGTGTCGGCTTACCGTCACATCGGACTATGAGAGTGAGTGCACCTATGCTTGCGCATACGCTCGGGCATTATAATTCTGTCCTGCGTAGATTGCTTACTTCCTTGAGGTTAACCGCTGTACCGAAGAACCTACAACCAAAGAAGAAAAAGCTTCTTGAGCGGCATCTTGGACGACTACTTCTACTTATTATTTAGTTAGTTATTATCCCCATTATTATATTTCTCCTATGAGGTTATGACTCCTTTACTTATTGTACATAATTTATTGACCATCATTTTGTTAAATTTACTAAATCTATATTTTGTGTTGAGATGACTACACAATGATTGATAAATTCGAAATATCGGTGAAACACCTTGCTCGCTAATTTAAAAGTAAGTACTTTGACGCTTAAATGTATATTGCGAGATTACAACCATATGGTGAAGGTTTATTGCTGATGAATTCTATATTGGACGAAAATATTCTTAAAATGTGTGTTCGTCTTGAAAAAGTATAACACTACTGAACATAACTAGGTCTAACCCTGATTTCAGATGATTTTCCGATATAACTTTATTTATCTAATTTAAAAAAAACGTTTGGTTAGGTGGAACATTTGCCAATTTTAAAGTGAATTTCCGTCCTTACTTAAAAAGCGCATTGATACTCCAGTGAACACATCATGTACTAAAATACACTATGCACTTATTTCAGCTTTTGTCAGTAACCGAAAGATGTCGCTGTCGCCAAACATGTAGTTTAGTAGTTTTTCTCCCTTTAGTTTATTTAAATCGAAAGCAAGGAAATTCATCATCTCATTTTCATGGAACAACACAAGCCACCTGCGAAACGGAAGGGAGTAGCCGTACGCATAGGACTGCGTGAACTTATACTTTGATAGAGGGGATCGCCTGAGTTTGGGTACCCCCTTCTGATCCGCTGGTGGCCCGTGTTGCTCTTTGACTTATTTCGATGGGGATGGGATTTCATGTCCCATAGATGGCGGTATAACCACCTTTATATTATGTCAGACAAAATATTCATCGCTGACAAGCAGCAGTATCAAAGCTGGAACAAGTAGTGCTGCGAATAACTCACTTCCTCTGAATTCAGACCCCAAGCGTTACGGTTACAGAAAATAATTACCCCCAAATAGCAATGCCGATATTTCCATAACTGCATAAACAATTTAAGAAGTGTGGAATTTCCTCGGAACTGTGGGTATTGGCAAGCCATCCACGCTGGACTGTGGTCCTTCTATTATGTATGTTTATTGGCATATAAATGTATTTATATTATGAATATGTGTTAAAATATGTCAATGCACGAATATTTATCTTTTTTTTAATTGTTACACCTACGACAAACTCTCATCACTCCATGGGTGGTAGAGAATGCCTTTAGGCCCTTTGTATTCTTTTGTTTAAGGATGCAAAAAAATTGGTTGCCTGTAAAGTCGGTATACGGGCGAAAGTTTTACGTGACAACGACTTTGAGTGGTAAAATAATTTTAATGTGAATATTCATTCGTATAGTAGGAAGAAGGATGAAATAACACTTTTTATGTCTGTCTCTCTCGCTCTTAGGCGGGCTAACCATGCCCGAGTGGAAGGGACGCGTGCCTCTCACTCGCTCTCATTGTGAGCGCATAACGTGAGCGGAGCGTAACGCAGTTTCTTGAAGTGTCACCCGGCAAACCAATTTATAAGACGTTGTCACGTCAATAAAGAATAAAATAAATAAATAAATAAGTCCGCCCTTTAAGGGGACCCAATAAAGTTTTTAAAATACATACATAAATAAATGCTTATACTGCTGTGTTTCGGTCTGCCTACCCTTGAGATCAAAACTCAGCAGTATAAGCACCAAATACAGCCAAAATAACAAAAATCATTGAGATTTATCATATTCTATCGTCTTAGTTCTCAGAGATGACAACACACACACACAATCATTCCATGCTTAAAATTGGTTAGTATGAAATTGTCAGGTGGTCTGTAAGTTCCTTTGTCACTTCAGTCATATGAAATGAAACCAATTAATAAACTTATTTATATTAAGATAAATTACCAATTTGTTAAAAATGATTGCCTAGCATTAATTAACGAATAATCATTTCAGGAAATTTTTGCATTTAATTAAAAGACATGCAGGATTCAGTGACACTGACACAATATTGTTTTGTCTTGTCTGACGTTTTCATCCTAGCCAGTTGACGTGTTTGTTAACACGCACTAAGGCAGCGGGGCAGACATTTAGTTTCATAATCCTCTAAGACCAGTGCCTATCAGTAAGAGGAATATTATTTTTACTGTAACTTTACCTTACTTTACAGATTCAGGAAAAGAAACAGAAGTTAAGAATATAAAATTAAATATGTTAAAAACGTAATAAAAATCGGTTGAGACGAGACGGTTGAAAATAAAACGTCACGAAATGGTTATGCTATAGCGGGAATAATATAATTTTTACATGCATACTTGCGCGTTTTATCCGTATAAGTTACATTTAAACATGTAAATGAGAGTGAGTGATGATGATTCTTGTTTATCATATTATGAAGTTTTTTTTTATATTGTTCACACAATTTGTTATAAATATATTAATACTCTTCACAGCATTTATGTATATATTGTAGAGGAAATTTAATAAACGTTTCATTTCATTTGCAGTTGTAGAGATCTATAGAAGATCCATAATCTCTATGTCCAGCTGAATGCTATTAAATAGGTTTTGACACAAGGTTTCTATTTTTTTTGTTGACCCTACTTGAGGAACACAATAACTACAAAACAATAAAACAAGGGGGATTTTTTGATTATTATGTTGCTTACTTTTATTTAAAGTTTAAAAAGATATAAATACATTAATTCTGATAACGTTTACTAATACTGATTAAACTTGTTATGGATATGTGTACTAATAAAAGTATGTAATAAAAATATTATCTTATTGTAAGCATCTGTTCATCAGCATACAGTTATATATATACAGTTAAACATTTTGTATATGATTGTGTCGACTTTATATTCTCATTGTTATCATTATAATAATGCTAATTACATATTTAGGTAACGCCTCTTTAATATATTATGAGGATTATTTGCAAAATAGTTACGCGCATTTATTTGCTAGGTAAACATTTGCGGTTTTATTCATACAAAGTTATATAAATATTACAGTTTTATATTACATAATAAAATATTTTATAAAAGGTCAAACTATAATAAGAAACAAGGTAAAACATTTAACCAAATTTTGCTGTATAGTGAGGGACATTTATAGTAAGAGGAAAATAAAAACTTAGAACTGTTGTTCTTACGCTAAAGCAACAGCTTCTGTTCCACGAGCGACAGATGTTTGAAAAAATGCTTGAACATTCATTATTTCTCGTAAAATGCCTTTTCTAACATTTATATAAATACAAACATTGTACTAATCAGATACTTATCTTACCATTAATTTGGAAAACATAAACAAATAACTGATGCAATACTTATGCACCTCATAATATTGTTAACAGTATCCTTATCTTTACAACATTCTGTATCGTAACGTCCAAAAAAGTGTTAATATTAATGAAAGTGGTCATTAAACACGTGGTTATTCCAAATATATAAGCACAATTAAGTTTTAAAACCTAAATAACCTATTTTAAGTTACTATTCAAACCCCAGCCTATTATAGCTAGGACTTGACTACTACTACTTATACCACTATTGTGAAATGAAACCCCAATTATTCGTAAAATAAAAGCTTCGAGTGGCATTTCATTGGCCTTCTTATTATTAGTTACGAGATATTAAAAGCATACTTTTATAAATAAGACCATTCAAATTTAACTCTCAATTTTCAAGTTATTACATTATTTTCGGAAAATGGATAGATAAAAAATCATTTTCCATTGTTTAATCAAGGTTATGAAATATAACGATCATTAATATAATGTTTAAGGGTTTCTTAGAAAGCTAAAGTGTTTTGATCGTTGACCTAACATCCAAAATACCATATCAGTACATACCGTAGTTTAATATTTCATTAGCAATTTTTTACACTAGATTCAACGGAGTCCCATTAAACAAAAAAATCTATATACGTATTACGCCTTAATTTTATTGAAACATTTTAAATACTCAGAGGTGGTAAAAAATGCCATCAAATATTTACTTTTTCGTAGTTTTCAATTTCAAAACGGATGGTTCAATAAATTCAACATAGTTAATTAAAATAAAATGGGGAAGATACTTTAACTGTGTCTAATAGTATGTTGAATTTTATAACTGTCGTTAATCAGTTTTATAATTGAATTTTATAACTGATTAGCGATTTGCCCTGGCTTCGCGTGGGTGATTTATGGACCTCGACAACAGTGCCACCTACCGGGGCCAATTGCGAATTCAAATCACTCAAACGAGCCGTTTTCGAGTTTTAGCGAGACTAACGTACAGCAATTGATTTTTATATCTAGACATTATTATTAATACCATAGGCATTCATTAAGCAATTAACTGCAACACAATTTAGTGATGGTAAGGTAAAGATTGTCCAAATGCTGTCAACTTGCTAGATCTGTCAACGATAAGGGTCTGATGATAATTCGAACTCGGATATTTTATTTGGATTTTTTTTTAAGTTGAGCTTGTGTGAAATTGTGTTTTATACTGTTGTTTTTATGCACACAATTATGTAATTCCAAATTAGAGCATCTACGTACTTCTTTGCCTATGGTACTAAATATATTTGTCACTTACATTGATTACATTTTAGGGATGGGATTAAACCTCCTAAAAATAAACGACGGATATATATTAAAGAAAGTTTTCAAGAAATATTTACTTCCCCACTCTGTTGCACGTTACGGTAACTAGTTTCCAGGGTTATTTCTTAACATTTATAGCTACTCTTTTCATATACCAATAGTGCTTTTTATTTCATGTAGTGCTCATCATATTTTTGTAGTATTTTTACATTTGACAACATTTAGTACATATCGTTCTGGGACTGAAACCACCCCATCCTCTTGGATCCAGAATCATGATCCAAAGCCGGATCCATGTTTAATCTATAGGTAAGTAAAACATCTGGCTGGAGTCTCGTGTTTATATTAATTTTACACTACATTTTTATTGTATGCCGTTAGTGTAACAAAATCGTCTGAACTTACTACTTAATTACATCTTAATCTAAAATGTTTAATACGAAAACACCTTACAATAATTAATAAGCATAAACTGTTAAATATCTATCAAATTACAATATATAAAATCGACAAATACTACGAATTAGCAACGATAAGTTTTAACATTTGGATCAATAATTTATCACTTAATAATAGCCATATTAACAGGATTTAATAATTTTTCCATTAAATGCTTAATATAATATAATAATAAAAATGTGTTTAAAATTTATAATTATGGATTTAAACTACGTAAAAGCAATTGTATAACTGACATTTCAAATGAAGTTCTCTATGCGCACGTTAAGAATAAACCAGAATAAACTGACATTTTTTTTCTCGTAGTGCCCACTGTCTATTTGAATCGGTATCGTGCATGGTGTGCGATAAAAATACTAAGAAATACGCCGAATAATATATAGCGTGATTGGATTTTGTGTGAATTCTTAAAAAAAACATTAATCTTAAAATGACGGCATGTTATTATATCCGTACCTACTTTTTAGTGGATTCATGTTATTATAATGTGGTGTCTACTAACGTATAACCACAAATTAAGCGCTTAATAGGTAATGTTAGAAACTCCTGTAACTTGTTACTTCTTACTATACGGAAGTTAGACAATAATTAACAAAGGTTTATCATAAACATAAACACTCACTCCTGTCACCCAGAGGGGTAGGCAGAGACTACAGACTTCCATTTAGCACGATCCTGACATACCTTTCTCGCTTCTTCCACATCCATATACCTACGCATACATCCTCGTCGATTAAGGGTACTCTTAATTTGGCCCATTTTTAGTATATTGCCAATATGATCGACAAACTTCCGCCTAGGACGTCCCTTTCCGACTCTTCCATTCACTTCTGCAACATATATTTGCTTTGTCAGTCTTTCCGCATTCACTCTTTCTACATGACCAAACCACCGAAGCATTCCTTTCTTAATCCCGGTCACCGCATCATCTTGCAAACCACACAAAGGTTTATCAAATTATTTATAAAATTCAAAAGTTAAAACCTAAGTGGAAAGCTTTCGGAGGGGCGTGTAGTGTACAGCCCGTTCGGTATACTTTCAGATCGGCAGCCACTGGAGATACTAATACGAAAGGGTGTGCTCGTCATTCACACCGTCAGTCGCACACTGGTGCACGATCCTCAGAAGGTTCCTAGTTTCTTCAAATAATTTTGAGAGTAATTAACTGAGCCTGTTTTTTATATACGCTACAGAGAAAAAAGATAAACTTTTAGAAAATATCAATTACTAACTTATTTACTGAAATTTAGCGGGCGACGCATTTAATGTTATATACAATATCATATCTCTTATACATATGTGATATCTTGAACCATATCGCTATCGTACGTGTAAGATTAGTGTTGTTAAATACTGATATTGTTACGGACATGACATAATCTCCACTTACTCACGCCGATCTGTACATCCCAGTCCAAAATTGTAACTGTATGACATACGTTGCATACATTTATTCCCTACTTTTAAACCATGATAAGCACAATTTAATATTATATAACATTTAAAACATTTTTGTCGATGTAGAATTCAATTTCTATAGAAAAAATAAATGGGTTAAAATAAAGAATTAACTCATAAGCTAATGTGACCCAATTCTTATTGTGCGCGAACAGTTTTGATATCCTTGGTAAAAATCTAAAAACGTCATCTTAATTATTACTATTACTAAATATTATTTCAACGCATTTAATGTACAATAATTAATATTATTCTTACAAGTTAATATATTGTGAGAAATAAGCTATATTTAACAAGCAAATATTATAAGAAATATATTATGCAATGTTATATAAATAAAAATGAAATTTATGCCAATAATCTGCTTAATAATTTAGCTTTTTTGAACACAACATGTTTCCACTATATATAAGAATATTATATCATAATTATGAAATATTCCCCCTATTTAAATTTTACCAATTAAAATTATGTCTGAAGCGCTACCTTTACATCTATTTGTATTTGTATTACTATCAATATATTGAATACATTAGCTATTTTCGTGACTGTTTAATCAAAAGGCTAGCATATTTTAAGGTGTGAAGCTAACAACAGCTTAGCTTTTGTGTAAATAATATGTATTCCCGTCTAAATGATTTTTAAACTATTACAAAATTAATACTAAATTTTAAATATAGTCCATTCTTCAAGAACATTGCGTGTTATCCCATGTACCCGTTTTTATTAGAGGAGTGACAATATTGTTAAAGGCATTATTTCGAATTCAAATTTTAATTATTGTTTTATAAACTCTGCCCCATTTATATATTACTTACACATAAACTACAGCAGTTGTTCATTAAACCAATTAAATGAAGTTTTAACACTTCACGACAATATATTTGTATATCCTTTGAGCAATTTGTTTTAACTTGGTGTTACTTCTTTATACAGAATAAGTAAATAAAATATTTCTATATAACTTCCTTACTTCGAAATCTATTGCTTTAAAGTTTAAAAAGCGTATTATTGGGAAGACCACTTACTTTTGTGGTTATACTTACATCATAATACTATAAAATATGTAAATACATGAATGTAATTTGAAATTCCACTTAAGAACACGAAATAAACTTAAAAGGTTATAAATACGTAGTATATAGTAGTTATAGCTTAAAAGCATACAAAAGTGCCTTAGAGAATATTGTTAAAATTACACTATTAACTTGAATATCGAAGAAAAAAATTAATACTATAAGTAAAAAAATGAATATTCTTAAATAATTTCTTTGAACGACAAAAAATAATTTTCTTCAAAGAACTAGAAGAAGAGTAGTTTAACGAGAATTGTTGAAATATAAATAACAGTCAGAGAAATATCTTTGACAGTTCATAATAAAAGATTAAGCCCTTAGGTTAGGACGTAAAGAAAAAATATAATTTAATATTTCACCAAATTACAAAATAAAGTTCGAATGCTTACAACTGATATAAATCAACAGTGTTGTTCGGGATTTTCGTGACAGATGAGCGACGTATGCTCACGCCACCCTTTTCCGTGGATCAGACATGAGTAAAACTGGCATGTACAGTGTCATCTTGAGAAATCTGGGTGCCAGCCGCAAAATACTGTAAATATAATCAATATTTCCATTGTTAATATAACAAATTTATAAATAATGTAATAGTTATAAAAATTATAAGGTAATATTGGATGTATCAGACTGGGGAGACTAAGAAATAAAAACAAGAACATAGCTTTACATTGCACTGGGTATACTATTAATTGAGTAGCTGCTTGCATATATACAGGTTATAAAGCAATTTAAACATGTTTAATTGAGTAGATGATTATGTCTTTCTGTTCCATTCCTGGTTTAACACTTATGCAATGTTAGAGAAAAAGGGACGACCAAAACACAACCAGAATCAAAGCCAACTATGTGTTTTTTTTTGGTATCTTCGCTGAGCCCAGAGCACAAGCCAGGTGATCAGATCACTTAGCTATAATACACACCACAAAAGCAAAAATACTTAAATAGGATAATGTTAGTATTGTGCATTAAATGTGTAAACACCACGAAGTATATAAAAAGGGTTAGACACACGATGCTTGATTGATTATAAACTTACAACTTAGAAGCAATCTTTAATAAATCCTCCGATGTACATTCCCCGTCATTTCTCTTCCAAGGAGGAAGTCAGTATACTAAATAAAAAAGAACTATGATTGAAATATATTTTTAGAGAGTAAAGACAAAATCTGTGATGAATATACCATAATTATATATATATATATATATATATATATATATATATATATATATATATATATATATATATATATATATATATATATATATATATATAGTAATGAGTAAAGGCACACTATTAATTTAATATATTATTATATAATATATATTAGTAATCATGCGATTTTTTTCTTCCAGTATTAAATTATATCAAATCGTTCTTCACATAATTTATTTAATGAGGATAAAACGCTTTCAATCACTATTATCTGCAACAATGAAACTGTTGTAAGGTGCTCCATATTAAGGGGAAATATAATCTCAAATGGCTTAGCAAGATCCTTCGTTATGCCGAAAATATTGCAGCATTAATTTTGAAATAAATATATGGTATAGTTGAGGATTAATGTTAAGGATTATGTTAGACGAAAACACGATTTCGTAAAAATTCTTCAAAAAAAATTCAAAGTTACCTCCAAAATAAACAATTAACCGCTGTTATTCATAAAATACTTTAAATAAGATCATGAAACTTTGCATACTAACTGAACTAACTATAAAGCAGTGCTTATGTTATTTACTTTTTTTAAATACCATTATTTTCACCGTAAAAAAAAATTACCCAAACTATCGGCCTTTTGAAGTGTGGTTCCTGCCGCACGGTCACTTCGCTTCGGCCTTTGAACGGGGAGGTTGTGTCGCTTACGATCAGAATATACATTACGCAACAGGACGACGCAAAATTAAAATGGGAAATAACCGTAATAAAAATAAGAAGCGACTGGCCTGGCGTTAAGAAACAGGCATAAATATGATAAACCAAATGAAATAAGTGTCTAACGACCTTTCTGCTTACAGTATTTGTGCTTACAAACATGTCGGTACATAGCTTACGACGCGCGGGCAAGTTGAGACTTACTCTATCCCCTTAAGCGTTGAATTCCACGTAATCATCTGTGATGTAAAGCGTCACCAGGAATTCGAAGGAAAATTCCAAATGTAATAATATAAATTAAAAAATGTTTCCTACCACCCAGAATTCGAGCAGTGTGTAGGATTTTACTTCTTTTATTTAAAACGGTCTTCAAAGTTTTCTGACCAAATATGGTCTAGACCAAACACCTGGTATTGTTATCTATCTGTTCAGCTATTCTGAAGATAAGCGTGGACGGACGGACAGTCACACGGACTGTCATTTACTTAAGTTTTAAAGGCATAAAGATAACCCCTGAACTTAATGGAAATCAAGTATTTCAATACTACAGATATTTCAATTTTATATAAGTGTATAGACATAGATTGATTAACGAGCTAACAGTTTACTTAATGGTGCATCAGAAGAATGTGGTACAAACCCGCAAGCACCCGAGGTGGAAAGGGGAGCCCCCTTTCCACCTCGGGTGCTTGCGGGTTTGTACCACTGTACTTACATGAAACCTCTAACTTCACATCCCTCATATCTGCAAGAATCTTTGCCCAGCAGTACGCAAAAACATAGTTAATGTATTAAGCAGAAGCAGCGATAAATGTGTTATGCTATTTGCATAAATTTGGATTGTAATGAATAACATAAAATGATATATCTAACTCTTGAATTTCCTGAGATTTGAGTTATTAACAAAGTGGCACTATTTCTTAGTGGTTTTTGTTTTGAGCCTGGTGGAAAATATCATACAAATAATATTATTTTGTACTTTAAAATATTATTTTATTTAATATTTCAGACGCTAAACGATCGCTGTTAATTTTACAGCACACAAGTAACCTAAGATCGATCCCCGCCAGCAGCATTGAAGTTATTTATATTTTGAATTGCTGATTTTCTACGGGTTCAGCGGTAAAGGAAACAGCGTAGGGAAGAAAATCTTAGAAATAAAATATTTCCATATAATAAGTCCGCCAAAATACATAGGAACAGCGTGGCAAACAAAATTACTCCGTTGTTCTCTCAGAAATGAAAGGGAGCTTGTGCACATTCTCCACATCTGGTGTGGGACATATAAAGACAGTTAATTTTTACTGTGATAACTTTTTGACTGCCTCATTAGTCAAGTGATCAAAAGCGCGACTACTGGTCATGAAGTTGAGGGCTTTTTGGGTCAAACGAAAAATCAGTTGTTAGGCTTAGCATGCACTGCGATTAAACGCACGCGTTTAACTGCATATCTGAAACCGCTAAAAAATTTTACACATAGCTTTCTATACAAGCGCACGCATTAGCGAATTTTTTCAGTGATTGATTTTAAAAACGTAATTTTCTACATTTCGATCGCGGTTTGTAAACGCGCGATTTTTATGTGTATAGTAAGGCTTAGCACGCACTGCAATTAAACGCGAGCGGCTTAGGAATAGCTGACAACGCAAAACCGCATACCATCACGCACTACGGCTGGAGTTTTGATTAGTTTTATTTCAGTACCACCACGGATTTCAAGCAAGTAGGGTGTGTTATAGCCTTGGCTTTTAAAGTAAAAAATCGAAAATGTAAACAACGGTGCTGCCATAAGTACTGGGTACATCCACTAATACTATACTATATAGTATACCACTATAATACTACTATATGATACTTTTGCTACTAATTAGTACCGCAAAAAACGACTGTCCTCTTCGCTCGTCTAGTCGAAACCAAATGCGGTTAACCGCAGTGCGAGTGCCACCATACTATTACTATGGGACATAAAAATTGCGCTTTTACAAACCGCGATCGTAGCAAGTTACGTTTTTAAAATCAGTCACTGAAAAAAGTCGCTAATGCGTGCGCTTGTATAGAAAGCCATAGGTTCATTAACATATACATTACTTAGGTTACATTTTTTCGGTTTCAGACGTGCGGTTAATCGCAGTGCTTGCTAAGCCTAACAGTATGGCGGCGCACGCACATCGGTTAACCACGTTTGGTTTTTCATTCGGTCTTGATATCGCAATAATTTATCAAAAGCACCAATCGACATTCTGTAGTAATTGAAAAACTTATCTGGATGTTGTCGCACGTCGTTGTACATTTTGCAAAAGTATCCTTTCAGATGTTTTTGGTCTGTTGAAGGACCCAAAAAAAAACCGAAACTAATATAAAATACTTTATTATAATATAAAAATTACAATATAATTATTACAACTAAAAAAGATGTGAATCAGATCGATGCTAGATCTAGATTGGTTTTTAATTATTACAATAAAATAAGGTAAAGTAATATTGCAGAGCTCCGATTGCATCCGTTGACGTCAATGCTCACGTTCTGCTGAGTTGCGCCTCGTGCCGCTGCAATGTATCGGGGTCGCTGCTGTGTAGGCTCTTTACCTATGAGGCTATACTATAACTCCTCCACCCTCAGATCAGCAACTATTTTAGAACTTTGAGAGAAAAAGTTGCTGGTAATGTCTTTTTGACTTTTGTTCCTTCGGGGTTTTCATAGCTATGTTGGGTGTTATCCTGGGTCTGTTCTTGCTTCCTAGTCTTGTAGTAGTAACGAACTGAGATTATGATAGCAAATACTACTAGGCTTGATAACACGGCGTAAAAGGGAATAGTAGTATGATATAAGGTTAGGGGGTGCATCTCTCGCAGATGAAGTGGTGGTTGCATCATGAGTTGGTCCTGGGCTGCGTGGAGTCCTTTCAGGTTGATTGTATTAAGGCTGATTCGTGGTACTGCTGGGGTATCTTTTAGCGCTTATATCCATTGGTATTTTCATTACTTTCAGGGGATGGCCTTCTACTTGATCATTGATATTAGTGATGGTGAATTCTTGTGTTCGCAGGAGGCAATTAATTGGTATTGTGGCTAAGTAGCTGCCCTGTAATGTAGTAATGTCTTCACGCCCGCATACTGTGTGAACCTTAGTTGGTTGAGGGAAGGAGATGGTATAGTGCTTGTCGTCAAGACGTTTCATGGCTTCTTTTGGTAGTGCGATGTCGGTTATCTTACAGGATTTTGCTATAGACTGATTGATGATGAGGTTCTGGATACAGTCGGATTGTGTTCGAATTTGGGTGTTTGTTTCCTTTTCGCATAGGTACCGATTACTCAACTTCGGACATTCTGCCTCCATGTACACGAATTTTTCTCTATTGGTTGCTATAAGAGGATAGGGTGGAATAATAGATTGGTGGTTTTTGTTAGGTACAATGGATAAGCGGAATAGGTCGAAGGTGTCTTTGGAAATAACGGGGAATTTCAGAACAATTACTATTTGATCCTCCGTGAAATAATAACCTGACTTAACGATATCGTAATATTCTCTAGTCTCTAAATTTAATATATGTTCCTTATCATAAATTTGCCTTAATCTTACTAACATGGACTTAATTATTTTAACACTTAAGGTAGAATGGTGGGTGCTCGATGCACGACTAAATGCTAATATATTTTCTATCCTATTAAGCTCATTGAGCACATCATCGATATTTTCGGTTAAAATTGTTAGGAGTTGGGCAAACTTAGCATATTTGATGAGGCTGCTATCTCTATAAGCGGCTCTATCTAATAACTGGATAAGTGTTGAGTTAATTTTGTTTTGATTTTCAATTATCTGGGATATTACACTATTGTGTTGAGACATCCACTCCTTACTAATGCTAATGTGACTATTGAATTCCGATTCGATCCTATTTTGGTTATCCTTTAAAACTTTTATGGCATTATTATATTTCGCGGCATCTAAATAATCTAAATTACCGGTTACGCTTTTGATTACCGAGCCTAAGCCGTCTACTAGACCTCTCTTAGTGCGACTGGGCTCTAAGCTATCTAGTTGTATTAAAACTTTATCTAATTTACTATAAAGATAGTCCATTTGCAATTCGTACAGTAAGTTGGTGTCACTATCAAGTCGGTTCTGGTAGTTTTGTAGCTGTTCCAGTAATAGGGTTACTTTGTCTCTGATGTAGTCAAGTTTAACATACTGAAGAAATGTGTGATAGTGAGTTATAAGAGTCGTTGGTCCAAGTCTAAATGGTAGTAGGCCTGGTCCGTCTTCAAGACATTCAAGTTTTATCTCCTGGGCTTCGATCGTCAGCATGGTCAGTACGGTCAGTAATTTTAGAGTCCTGTAACAATTCGACATTTTTAGGTACACGTTTAAGTCTAGACTTTCCTATCGGGCCGCGTTTCCTAGACGTATAAATGTGTATTGGTAAGTCAGCTAGAACGTGGTCATGGGTGTAACGTGGGGCCAATTTTTGTCGGCTAGCGAGGGGGTTTGAAATGAAAACTTGTTGGTTTGGTTGGTATTCAACTTCTGGTTCCCGTGATTTATTCCGATTATTTATTAGTGCCAAACGTTCGGATAAAGAACGCTCGTTAATTATCTCGTACACTATTTTCATTTGATCTCGGTGTGAAAGTATATATTGTTGTAGTAGATGTTTCGTCAAGTCGATGTCGATTGGGTCTCTAGGGTTAAAATGTCCGTTGATAATATCATAGGGCCTGCATTTAGTGAAACTGTGTACAGAACTGTTATATCCCAAGATAGCATAAGGCATTAGATTTACTACATGCTCGTCTTTCTTTTGTAGTTTAAGGATTCGCAGATGTTCCAGTATAGTCGAATGGAAACGCTCTACGTTACCGTTATCATTAGGACAGTGAGCTAATGTTTTATGATGGTTAATTTTGTGGAGTTGTACGAACTCAGTAAATAGCTGGTTCGTAAATTCTGTCCCATTGTCAGTGACAATAGTAAGGGGAAGACCATGATGCGTACAGAAGGTAAGTAAGCTTTGCAAAATACTCAATGCTCTTAAATGATATGCTTGAGCATATTTGGAGAATACATCTATAAATGTGAGATATTTTTCACTATGTACCGTGAACATGTCTATATGGATGATCTCGAAAGGTTTGGTAGCGGGGGGAACGATATTGAATTGTGGTTTTATAAGCTTCCTATCGTATTTAGCCTGACCACATATGGTGCACTCATTAATGTATTTCGTGATGTGTTCTCTCATTTTAGGCCAATAATATCGTTTGGAAAGGGCCAGAAAACTCTCATTAATACCGCGATGGTGTGTTTCTATTGTAGTAGGCAAGGTTTCATGAAGCGTAACATACGTCATGATAGTGCTGAATAATGTCTGACATCGTGCATAAAATTCTTGGGGTGAGCTGTTTCCCTGAGTAGCTAACGAGAGGTCATTGTAGAGTACCGTTTCGTCTCGTTGGTCAGAAAAGTTATTGATTAAGGCTGTGCGTATGCCATGCCAGCTTTCAGGAATACCATTTGAATTTTAAGTGGTCGCGGCGGGTCCAGTTATCTTATTTAATATCCCGTTAAGCAGACATAAGTTTGATAGTTCACTGCCAGGCTCATTAGTTAGGTATGCCGCACATATTTGGTCACATAAATTTATAAATCTAGTCAGTACATTAGGGTTACCGTCGAACTCTGGCACTGGGCGTAAAACCTTGAAAATAGTGTCAGGGTCGTGGGCCATTTTTGGTTCCTCGGTAATTATATCTAACTCTAAATAACAACCTAAATCTCTATTATAGTCTAAACTTTGTCTACGTGGCTGCCTACGCGATGTAGGTTCGCAGTGGGATGATTTCCTTGGATGGAAAATTTTGACGGGAAAGATTTACACTAGGAAAGAGGAAGCAACACTAGATAAAATTCTGGTGTACTTACATAGATTTCATCTCGGTTTTCTCGGGATCGATGTCTTGATGTATCCTCTTGGCTTGCAGTTGGTCCGTAGTAGATTCGGATACTCGGTTAAAGCTTGAAAGCTACGATAGTCTAACTAACTTTTGAGTATCCTACCGACTGCGCCAATTACGTTAACTGCAGCCGAAGGACCCAAAAAAAAACCGAAACTAATATCAAATACTTTATTATAATATAAAAATTACAATATAATTATTACAACTAAAAAGAAGTGAATCAGATCGATGCTAGATCTAAGAATGGTTTTTAATTATTACATTAAAATAAGGTAAAGTAATATTGCAGAGCTCCGATTGCATCCGTTGACGTCAATGCTCACGTTCTGCTGAGTTGCGCCTCGTGCCGCTACAATGTATCGGGGTCGCTGCTGTGTAGGCTCTTTACCTATGAGGCTATGCTATAACTAGTACTTATGGCAGCGCCGTTGTTTACGTTTTCTATTTGTTAATTTACAAACTAAAGCCACGACACGTGCTACTCGCCTGAAATGGCGGTGCTGTAGTAAAATTAAGCAAAACTCCAGTTACAGTTTGTGATGGTATGTGGTTTTGCGTTTTCGGCTATTCCTAAACCACTCACGTATAATCGCAGTGCGTGCTAAACCTTAGGGTTTTCTGTCATGAAATTCTCAGTAGCAGTTCAAAGCTAGGAAAATGGCGTTATTTCACCTCTATGGAATGAAAAGTACGTGAAGGCGTTGTCCGTTGTGTCGAATTTTCGTCCCATAGTACTATGAGAGTGAGGGAATAGAGAGTTGGAGAATGCACCAGTGCTTGCGCGCACATTCTTCAGTGCAGATTGATAGTCTCCGCTAAAATGAAACGCCGTGACCAAGATTTGTTGTAGAATACAGTATTATTTTAGGTGTTTTAATTTCGATGATTTTTCTTATAAAATTTTTAAGTGCAAAACGTATTTTTTAATTATAACAATTACTATCCCAAGTGAAACCAAGAGCACTAGTATTACGAAATTCGTCCCGTCAAAACTATAAAAATTTCTTGACTTCTCGTAAAAGAATGCTTACACATATAAAGTGCTTTTAGCTTTGCTATCCTTCCAGTAAATGTAAAAATTCAACTAAATGACTGAAGAGGTGTCGTATTAACGACTCTTTAGGTATTGCGCTGATATTCACCTCTTAGAATTTTACTATTTTTGATACCTCAATTTTGTCGAAACAAAGATCACCGCTTTTGTCGCCTATTCCCTGTACGATCGTCAAAATATGAGTGAGGATAGACAAGATACGATCGAAGATAGATTTTTTTGTATTTATTTTTATTAAGTTATTCTTAATTTTAAAAATAAGCTTGCATAAGTTATTATTTTAACCCTTCAACCCCTAAGCAGTCGAATTAGACCGCGGCGCTATTCCGTCAAAATTCAAGCGGTCGAATTCGACCGCGCACACTCATAGCACTTTAGACCATTAAAACATATATTTAGAGACTACTTTTCTATGACGAAGTTTGGCATTATAGAATCAATATAAAATTTTCTATCCTCTAGTGCAATAAGAATAATTATGCTACGGATATTTATTTATAATCTACGTTAATTTCGTACACCATTTTCGAGTGAATGTTATTGTGTTGATTTTTGGATTTTTCTCGTGTTTTATTATAAGAGTGTAATGAAAATTTTTGTGTGAATATAATTTATCTTTTTACGTAAATAATTTCGAGTAATATATATTGAAATAATTGTGATTTTCACGCTGCCGACATTCGCTTGGTATGTTTTGTTTTTTGTATCAAACTACAATAACTATGTCGACCACAATATATTTATAGATAAGCTATTTGCCTATGGAGTCAGGGGAAATACGCATGATCTTATTAGGAGCTATCTTGGTAACAGAAAACAGTCTACACACATAACGAGATTGTGTCCTCACAAAAAAAATTTATGTGACTATGAATCAGAGTACAAAATCAATAACTTTGGTGTGCCACAAGGCAGTGTATTGGGTCCATTATTATTTATTATATACATAAATGATCTCCCGAAAGTAACAAGCAATGACACTATTTTATTTGCTGATGACAGTACAATTATATTTACAGGAAAAGAAAAAACACAAATAGAATTGGACATAAACAATAACTTAGACAATTTTATTAAATGGTTGACTTTAAATAATTTAAAAATAAATTTGGAAAAAACTAAAAATAATAATAAATTAACGACGTTTCGAAACAGAGTTCACAAATTAACGGACATGAAAATCTACTATACACAAACAAAAATTGAAGAAGTAGAGAGAGAGAGTAAAATTCTTGGGACTAAACATTGATTCTCAACTAAACTGGAAGTCACATGCAGAGATGTTGTGTTCGAAACTTAATCATACGTATAATTTATATTTTATAATTTGTCCAAAACTGCCAGTACATCCACAGTTTTAACGGCTTACATTTTACATTGGACATGTAACTCCTCTTTTAATGTATGGTGTTATGTTTTGGGGCAACTCTGTGGGAAAAGATTTGGTCTTTAGGGCGCAAAAGAGATACGTTCGGGCTATATACACAATGAAACAAACCGAGAGCTGTAGGTTGATATTTCCAAAGATTGAAATATTGACACTACCGTTTATTTATATACTGGGTATGGTGCTATTTGTAAGAAATAAAAGTAAATTATTTGTTAAATTAAAAAGCAAGAGATACCCTTTCCAAATAAGCTTCATGTATAACAAAACTAAACTTTTAAACAGCATTGCATTTTGTGTGATTCCGAGAGTGTATAATCATTTACCCAACTCTCTGCTTGAAATTTTGAATAATAATTTATTTAAAAAAAATAAAGACACTACTTTTAGAAAAATCATATTATTCGGTAAGGGAATTTCTTGAAGGCAAATTAATAGATGTAGTATTGTAACCGGCTTAGTGGTACTGTGACAATAATTAGACATTTTATGTGACATTATTTTACAAAGTTGACATTGTGTATTAATTAGGTAATCTCATTTGACATTATTTTAATACTTATTTAGACACTGTAATTTGATATGTAATAATTTTAATTTAATCTATAGCATATAATTAAGAATTTTTTGCATGGCATGAGCCTAAATATGGCGATCAACAATGTAAATTGACCACTGTAACACCATCTGTACCCATATTTTGCAAATAAAGAATTAAATAAATAGATAAATAAATAAATAAATAGTCTTTTGCTAATTAACTAAAATCTAACTTTGATTTAGAGAATTTTGTATAGATTTTATAATACTAAACTTCTTCATTGAAAAGTAGTCTCCAAATATAAGTTTTAATGGTTTTTAAGTGCTGCGGGTGGGTGGGGTCGCATGCGACCGCTCGGGATTTACCAAGCGCATGTGACCGCATGAGAATTTTAAGGGGACTAAGGGGTTAAAAGAAAACATTATAGATCGTTAAAATAAGCACAATTTGCAAACAACGCGCAGTCATACTTAGTAGCCTCAATAACGCTTGTGGTAAAAAAGTGATGCTTAATTGTTTTTACGGTGAACTCACGGAAGAAATGGCCATTATATAAAATAGTTAGTAAATTTAAATCGTTGACATGTAAACATTTACACGAATATTTATAATATCAAAGCCGTGTACTTCTATTTATTTATATTTTATATTCTAAATTATGTTGAACCAAGCTCGTGAGAATAATGCAGCATCACAGGCACGGGGAGCATCATAACTTAGTCTAAGCCAAAAACGAGTAGAAACATTTTTATATAAATGTTATTTTACCTTCTAACCTTACTTAGTTACATTTTTATTTAATTTGAATTATACTAACCCCAGCAAAAGCAGTTCCATTCCATCCAAGACGGTCAAGATCACGTTGAGGTGTACGTTGAGGAGGTGTTTTATGCTCTGAACGAGATGCAAATTTTGCCTTGGCTCTGAGAGCAGCGCGCAGAGGCACATTCGCTCTTGCTGCTTCTGCGCGACCATTTTGGCAGAATTCGAATAACGCAACCGTCAAGGCAACGACTAATCCGGCAACAAGTACATAGAATATTCCTGCTACTTGACTTAGGGTCATTTCTGTAATAGTAGTCTCCTGAAAAAGAAGCCATAATCTGTTACTGCGATGGGATTAAAGAATTGAAAAAAAAAACTATTTTAATTATATTGTGATTCACGAGTACATCGGTGCGTTTCATTAGTATTAAAATATAAGTGTAGCATAACAACCGATGTTAGTTAATTTTTTTCAACAATTAAAGTCTCTTGGCCTTCCCCATAGGTTTCTTTGAGATTCTTGTATTATTACAACGCTTGGCAGTATGGTTGGCGACCTCAGTGTTTTTATTACTTTAAGTCATTATCAAGAAGATGTTGCTGCCCTTCTCCCGTTTCTGTTTTTTACGGTACTCACGGGACGATATGGGGAAGTTAATATTCTTAAAAGGCCACTACTACTAATAATGACTATAATATCTGCGACCACTACATTAGAACTGTTAAGAGAACACCACTTGCCAACACCAACGAAAGAAATACGGTTGTAAACGTAGCTTGCTATAGCTACTGGTTACGTAAAGTACGCGAAGATATTCAAAAAGTTATTGTTTAAAAATATTAAGGCAAGGAAAACTAGACAACGCGACATATTTTTCCCGGAAATTCTTAAAACGACACTGCCATTTAATACAAATAAAATTCACTATTTTACGTTCGTTTTAACGTAACTCTTCTAATTAATTTTTATTCAAATTATTTTACTATTTTTTCACCGAAGTAATATATTCTTTCATTGGTCCTATAAAATCGTAGTCTCTTATAATAATTAATATCTTATATAATACAATACATTATATAATAAATATCTATATATAAAAAATAAATTTATTGTATAAAATATATTTTGACCATCCAGTTAAGATAATTCGTCATATTTTGCAGTGGTACAGCAGTGTAATATTACATAGGGTTGAAAAATATATGGATATTGGATAATGTATGTGAGATTAGAATAACAGTGCTTTAAAATTACTAGTAGGTAATTCCCACAACCACTTCAATTAAGCCTAAGTGCTTATGTTAATATGCATTACATCAGTAGTCGAATACGAAATTAAACTTACTATGTTGCTTTTCGCTGTCTGTTTCCTTATTTCTAAACTAAATATTTCATGTATAAATAAAGTTTTTGTTACATATAAAACTAAGGATACCAATTAAAAAATTCAACCAACCTCATCTTTTATCATTTCGCAGTCGGGTTTATTGTTAATAGAAATCCATTTTTGCCACAGTTGCGATATAACGCCTTCTTTCTTCAAATTCACAATTGCAATATTAATACCCTCTCTGTAAAAACATAAAGAGTAATGACAAAATTCCTTCTATGCATTTGTTGTATTAAATAAAAGAATTTTAAACAGTTTTTAACTGTTTTCTTAAAATGAAAAGTGAATTCAAACGCGTTGTTGTGTATAGGGTAAAAAACGTTAGGAAGAGTTGCTAATAAAACACGTGCACATAAATCTCAACTCAGAAACCGACAAAGACGTATGAATTCCATTTCACTTCGAGAATTCCCCTCGTCAGCGTCACAATTCTCGTATCATAAAACGACATTCATGCGAAATAAAATGCAAATTTTTAACTTGCTAAAAATCACGTCCACAATTCGTGTACCATAAAATGGGGTGGTATAAATTCGAAATGCGAAGAGTACCCACTTACTGACGGGCCCCATGTAAATTTACGGCTATTCAGTATTCAACAGGGAATTACCGTATAGAGGCGAGATTTCAGCTAGATAGTGGGTACACTTCGGTGTAGTGGAAATTTACGCTGGAGTTTGTAATTTGGTTTTCGATCCATGATATACGTCATGGCTCTATTGTTCTTACGCCTTTTTGTCTGATACCAAATATTTTTTCAATAACATTCCATAATTCAAAATTTATAACAAAATCTTTAGGGTAAATGATGTTACAATACACTACAATAATAGGTGGGAGAAAAAGTTTTTTCGTATTTTGTTTGTATAAAATTGAAGATAAATCTCTTTGGTCATACTATTTGTCTCTGGCTGGTTTTAACATCAATACATACACATAATACATTAAGGAAAAGAATAAAAAGTAAAAAACACTTTCCCGCCATTTTTTAATTACATATCGATACATTCTGAAGTTTTAATACAAAAAAGGGAAAATGCGGCTCAAGCCGCGTAAAAACGAACTGAAAGAAACCTAATGAATCGTGTATTCATTTGCGATTCTCTATTGGAACGTAATGACACTGAACCATTTTCGATAAGATTGATCACTAGTGATGAAAAGTAGATCTCACCTACGACAGAGAGGTGCAAAAAAGATCATGGTAAAAGGGTAGTCAAGCTCCACAGACTAGCGAAACCCTATTAACACGCTTTAAGGTAATGCTGTGTGTATGGTAGGATTAGAAGGGCATCGTTTATTACGACAACGAGGTCGACGTGCGCCGCAGAGCACGATGTGCGCGGGCGATGCTACGTCCGGTCCTGGCATCCAAGTTACCACTTAATACTAAAGTGCGTGTATATAAAACTTACATCAGATCCATTATTACCTATGCTGCTCCGGCCTGGTACGCGCTTCTGAGCGAGCCTCTGAGGCGGCGACTGCAGGCCCAGCAAAATATGGCGTTAAGAACCATCGTCGGTGCGGGTCGCTACGTCCGGAATGACGTCATAGCGGCCAACCTCAAGATAGACACCATACAGGAATTTGTGGCCCGGTTGGCGCGCGGATTGTTCGACCGTGCAGACAACGGGCCACATATACACCTTAACAACTTTGCGCCGCTACATGCGCGCCCTCCGGACGGGCGACCCTATCCAAGAGAACTCCTCTCTATATCGATTAGAGAGTCGAGTAACAACCCTCAATGCCGCTGATAGGCCAACTCCGACTTAACTAGATAACCTCTCTCTTTTCGTAGTCTAACCGACTACGAAAAAATTTACCAATCACGGACTAATCCGCAAGAAAGATCTACAATGCCAATAGAAGGCTCCCAGGACCGGTCCATAGTGGTGGACCGCGAGGATAGCACGGGTAATGGGGGCTTACCCCGAGGCCCGAAGCCGGCATGTGCCTTAAGGCACGTGTAGAAGACAATTAACGTTTATTACGAGCTTTTACCGCTGGGCAAATCCATCCATTCAGAGCTCTACTGATAACAACTAATGAGACTCAAGCAAGAAATTAAGAAAAAAGGGCGGAAAGTGATCAACAGAAAAGGAGTAGTTTTTCATCATGATGAAATCAGACCACACATTTTTGCCCACTCAGAAAAAATTGAGAAAGCTTGGTTGGGAAGTGTTAATACGTCCACCATATAGTCCTAACTTTGCTCGCTCAGATTTTCACCCATATCAGTTTCTTAAGAATCCTTTGGGTAGTGTTAGTTTAACATCAAAAGAGGATTGTCAAAACTATTTGTCGGGGTTTTTATAGAAGAGGTGACAAGCGAGCATGCGGCTCACCTGATGGTAAGTGACTACCGCCGTTCATGAACAACCGTAACACCAAGAAAATTGCAGGTGCGTTGCCGGCCCTTTAGAAAGAAGTAAACTCTTTTCTTGAAAGTCCCCGGTTGGTATCGGTCCGGAAAAGTCGCCGGTAGTAAATAATTTCACAGAGAGGTCGTACGTGGCAAAAAAAACTCCTAGTAAAACGCACAGTGGTGAACTGCCAAGAATCAAGACGGTGAGAATGGTATCGTGAATTTGGACGCGATGTGTGTTGGCGAAATTTGACGACCGGAACTAATCCAAAAAATTCCATAAAACACTCCCCATGGTAGATACGATAGAAAACGCCAAGGGATACAACATCCCTACGCAGCACCAGTGAATCGAGCCGATCAGAAAGAACTCGGTCGTCGACGATTCGAATCACTCTACGCTGGATTCAGTCTGGTGGAAGGAGCTGGCACTGCAGTGCCCCGGCCCAGAGATGAGAACAATATTTCAAGTGATGCCGAACTTCCGCATTGTAAAGTAGCAAGCGATGTGCCTGCATGAAATACTCTCTCGATCTGCTGAGCACGACAAACTTGTTAGAGGCCAGTTTGGCCTTTCCACCCAAATGACCACAAAACTGCACACTATTCGATATATCGACGCCGAGGATTCCGATGCTAGCTAAGGCAGCATGGGGAGAGCTTTCAAACTGAGGAGATACGACAAAAGGGGTTCATTTTAGCGGCTAACGCGCAAACTTGTGTCTTCTGGGGATTGAATTGAACTAGATTTAGTCGCCCCCAATCCGAGACTTTGTTAAGCGAAGACTCGTCTTCAGAGACAAGTTTGTCCCAGTACGCGGCGATGATTTCCCGAGAAATATTGGATAAGATATCTACTGCAAATGGGTTATATCACTATCCACCGATGATGATTAAGTTGTCAAACAAAATAGCACATATATATTTGAATGAAATGTAATTAAACTTAACAAAATGTATTGAATTTGTATATAAAATACGAAGAAACTTTTTCCACGACCTTTTATTTATTACTACAACTTATCCTTTATGAAGCCACCAGTATTAAACAATTAATACTGGTTGCACAATAATTATTCTATAAAATTACTTGATTTGTTAAAGGTGTCTGTAATTAATAGTTTTTATACATTAATAGTTTTTTTTTCGCAATTTACACATTACGCAAATGCGTAAATATTTAAATGCTCGAAAATTGTGGTGTGGAACTACAAAATTAACTGGAAAAATCCCTAAAATCATTGATGAAATAATATAAAATCATTATAAATGAATAGCTTTACATTGACCCTTTCAAATAATTTTAATAATAAATTCCGTAAGGCTGTTTAAAATATCTCTATGTATTCTGTGATGTTTCTACTCTAGATCCGTTTTCTTACTATATTTTTTCTGATCATTGATCAATGAGATTAGAGAAAGGACGTGACTACGAAATGTATAAGATTATTCGATCATTAAGTGACAGAAAAAGTTAGGCTATGATGGAATACGCACCTGTTACATCAAACTCGTGTCATAATATCTAGCTATCCGCTAATCTATCAGCTAATCTATTAATATTTATCAATGACTAAGCAAATTAATTTCGTTTAAATAATGGAATATGTGCATATTTAATTAAATATAGAAGCAATTCTTCAATTCAAATAAAAATGATTGCCCTTTATCTATACTTTAGTATTTAAAAAGAATAATCTAAAGGTTTATTGGCAACCAATCAAACAAATATCCAAAAAAAAAATCATATTAATAAATAATTATGCATAAGGTGGCTGACATACTGATAGAATAAATAAATAAGTGACTAAATAAACTGAATATTTTGGAGACCGTTATTAAGTTCATTAATGTATTTGATATTCTAAGATACCTAACGTATGACTATAAATTATCGAGAGATAGTACGTTACACGGCGCTTTTGGAAATTAATTGAAGACAATCGATTTACCCTAGTTACGATCTAGACACACAACGGTGTGTTAGCCAAGTTTGAAAAATAATAGCAATAATGCATCGGCAGTGTTTCCCCACCACATAAAAATTAATAAACCTACCAAATTTCATGACTAAACTTATAGTATATTATGGAATAAAATAATAGTCTTCGAGTTATTAAATTTTGATAAATGCTACATTGAAAATCTTTATTTTAACTTGCAAGGTATGTATGTTTTTTAGAGTCAAATCTTGCAACTAAACTTTAAAGCAGTTATCCTCATCCGATTGAGCTAAAATATTACATACATGTTCAGTTTGGGTGACAATGCATAGTTAGCTAAGTGATGTCATTCTCAATCTAAAATGGTTAACCATCTAAGATTGGACCACCCAAAATAGAGGAATAGTTATTTTTATATCGTTTGTATTGGTATCAAATGAAAGGGTTCGCTGAGAAAAGATCGAAAATTAAATGACGTCACTCTAAATCCAATATTAACACACTCAATGATTACGAATTTCGTTATTTTTATACAACTCCATGATATCCATGATATATACATATAGATATCAAATGAAAGGGTTCGTCGAAAAGAATACTCCGAGAAGATGGTGTACTACTGTACGGCTAAACGGTAAGACTTAGCCGGGTCGTGTCTTGACTAAATATCGACCTACGCCCTAAGAAAATTTTAGCGGTGTTAAAAAAATAAAAAATGGCAGGACTTGTTGAATGTTTATGTACATACGTCAAAATGTTAAAATTTGTTTTCTCCTTAAAGATCATTCGATTAAAAGTTTGTTTTTAAAAATGGTTTTTACTATTAATTTTACCGACTTACTAATAATTAGACTGATTCACTGTCTCACACATCAAAAATCTAAGCCACTTCTGGGTAATTTAGAAGCCTTGAGTTTGGCGTATAAAAAGAATAAAATGTGAAAACTACATATTATTATCCATAGTCGCTGTTGACGAGTATTGACAATGTTATTAGTGCGGTTAGGTTCAATTACAGTACTTAATATACTTATATACTATATACTTGAAACTTATTTATTACAGCTTAAATAAAAATAGCAAAAGAGTAATGTAAACTCAAGACTGCGATTTAAGCAAATGCTCCGGAACTTGACGCAGATCAGATCTCAACTCTGTGATCGACGAAGGTATTAATCCCGATTGTCGTTTCTACCGACCTTTTTCACAAAATAAATAAAAAATAAGTATGTTTGCTAATCCAATTACCAGCTAAAAAAGTGTGGCAGAAATTTTATGGGGAGGCCTATGTTTAGCAGTGGACTTCGGTATACACTAAAGATGAAGCTGATGACATGGAATAACGGTTTTATTAATTACTCAGTGTTGCAATTAGTTACTATCGGACGACTGATTCTGTACAGTTTTGTTGTTTAGTTTTAAATTTGTTTGTATTACCTTCATTTTTAAATCTTTATGATTCCGAATTATGCCTTCTTTAAGTACAATTATTCTATGAATAATTTCATCGATTAAATCAATTCAATTTCTTCAATGGCTATTGTTACACAAAACCTATACATTGTCAAAAAAACTTTTTGATATATATATGTGTAGGTGATCGACATCAGTATGGATACATGCACTTATAACCGGTTTCTTTACTCACGTGCTTATAGCTACTTGCATTACTGCGATGTAAGCCCGAAAAACTGACTACTTTCGAAATCTTGCCAAATATACACAAATATAGGGCACACTGTCATGTTCGCAATTGCCGAATATGCACAAATATGAAGCGGGGCCGTTACGTCAAATCAAGACAGACCAGTTAAAACAGAAACTAGGTACCAACTGGTAGATGTTAAAAGATAGGACGCCAATGGACATGCAAACAAACTTACTTCTTTTCTCTAATATTTAAATAAATTATACACTAATATTAAAAGAATCTAGCATTTTGAATATGATACTGGAATGAATCAGAATATTGCTTTGATTATATAATCAAAGGAATTTTGCTTTGCAATCGTAAATAAAACAAATAAACTCCAACGATTTTCAATGAAACTAGTTTTTACGGATTTTATCACCTATATTAACTTATTTCATACTCCCGACTTTCCGAGTAGAGGACCATAGTCACTGAATAATTAATTGAAAACCATCAAATTCTAAATCTGACATTCACTAATGTGTTTAAATATGTACGGTTAAAAAAGCAAGTTATTTTTTTACGTGGTAGAGCCATGCTGAAGCTATATTATGGTTGTGGCACGAATGGCTCGGCTCGAACGGGGAAGGACCTTCTCACGGAATACCAGCGTAAAATAACAGGTTAATACTGCTCTGTTTCGTACGGTGAGTGTAGAGATCCGGAGACCCTATTCTACTGGAAACGAGGCATTCCATTCTTAGACCTCAGGGGTGACAACGCATTTGAGTTTTGATTCTTAATCGAGGATAAATATGAATGTCTATGGGCCACAGCATACACTTACTATCAGGTGGACTGTGTGTTCGTTTGTCACCCTTATTCTTTAAAAAAGGAAGTCGATGGATGCTACTTTGAGCATACTTGAATACTTAAAGGAACAAAGATGTGCTCATTGCTATTTACCTTATAATAAAAATCTAAACTATTTAAATAGGTCTGGAGAGGGCGAGGATATTAAGATATCGTGGTAGAACAAAGGTAACCGATTTATTGAATAGTAAGAAATGTAAGATAAAAAACTTAAGTTATATTTAAAAAAACGAGGTAGTAAATTTTACATCTCGAGCTTTATAAAGAGATAATCGGTTAAACATGGTTTTTAGGGCGTCTTCTATAATTGCTGGGATACAGGCCGTGCAGGCACATAATAAAGATCAAAGAGTATGTGCATCTACTTCAAGTATAAAAATACCGAGTTCTTAAAACCAATTTAAAATTATACGATGATATCTAATATAAAATGGGAAAACCTTTAATATTTAAAAATATGTTGTAATCAATTTTTTCTATTCTTATATCCGATAACAAAAAAGTTACAGCTCTTAATATAAATGAAACTCTGTAAAGCCGTAACTAGCCGATTATCTCATTGTAAAGCATAATGTGTGATATTTACTGCCGGATATCGTGCACCAAAGTCACGTTACAGCTACAAAGGCAGTTACCAAACAGTATACGAATGGGACGTGTACAACTGGATAAGTTTAATTTTGACTAAGACAATAACCGACAAATATACTGGGTTTGTCAGTGTTCAAAACTTTAAATATGTATTTAGATGTTGGCAGTGATGATATTATTTTAATTAAAAAAATACTAGCAATGATACTATTAAACAATCTAACAACTTTTAAGTTCACATTCAGTAATATTAGACAACAATCATTGGGTGTGTTTGGCAGAAAAAAGCGCTAGCAAGCGCTTATAAGCGCTAAAATAGTTTTCGGCCAGGACACGATTGCTACTTCAGTAGCGCTGACACAATCCGCCATTTTGCTTATTTAATTTATTTGTTTTGAAGTAGAGTTTATAAGTTGTTTTGTACAATATTAGTTTTAAGTAATATAATGACATGAATAAACATATACATACTATTAAAAATTCATGATTGGTAAGTTTTTAATATGAATACTTTACAAACATATATTTAAATTAGGTTAGATTCCCGTTTAAAACTAACATCGTGTCCTGGAGGAAAATAGCTACTTTCGATTTGACAGCGCTTACCGCTTACGATCGCCACTTTGCTTACAAGCGCTTGCTAGCGCTTTTTTCTGCCAAACGCACCCATTAAAGAAAACTTCTTTCGTTTCAAAGAAGTCGCTTACAGAACAGAGATGTGGTTTTTTGCTGTTGGTTTTTTTTTCATTGTGATTCGTCTGAAGTAGATTGAAACTAATAGAATTACATCCATCACGCCTAGGCGAATAAAAATGCCTGCAGTTATCGGTTTCTTTCATTCAGTCTGATATAACGACGGCAATTGATCAATAGAGATTATTGAAATGGTGTATTTTAAGCAGAACAATGAAATTAAAAAATTATAATTTAATTCAAAATGGTGAACTACTGATACAAGTTTGGAAGAATCTGTATTAATATATGTTATTAAAATAAAAATATTTATTTACTTAATATATCGTTGAAATAATACTAGTTTTTACGGAATTTATCGCGTATATTTAACTTTTTTACCCGACGTTTCGAGAGCTTTACAGCACCCATGGTCACGGGAAGGACTGAGATGTTCAACGTCCAGCTGTCATAGTTAACCGCGTTTACCATAGATTAAAATTTAACTTTTGTTCCGATCTAATCTATGGTAACCGCGGTTAACTATGATAGCTGGACGTTGAACATCTCAGTCCTTCCCGTGACCATGGGTGCTGTAAAGCTCTCGAAACGTCGGGTAAAAAAGTTAAATATACGCGATAAATTCCGTAAAAACTAGTATTATTTCAATGTGTAGTGTTCGCGTAAATATAAGAAATTAATATATCGTTGTATCCTTTACACAATCAAATCATCTAAAATACATATCAACTAGAATTTATTACAGGAAACCACCTTGTGAGATGCGCGTATTAATTGTCATAATTTTGGTAACTATTTAACTATCATCATCATCATTATAGCCCTTATGATACCACAATCCCGGACATAGGTGGTTTCCAGTCACATGCGTCTACCGTCTTCCTGCATCCTTTACCAAGTCATCACCCCCTACAGTGGATTGTCGCCTTACACTTCGCTTAGCGGTCCGAGGTTGCCATTATAGAACCTTTCTTCACCATCGGTTGTCAGTTTTTCGAGTTCTTTGGACGGCCCATTGTCACTTTAGCTTACTGAAGTGGGGTTATGCCGATTACTCTTTTGGGTATCCTTATTTCGAAGTGTGTGATGAAGATACACTCTCCATATCTCACTATGGGACCACGGACCACGGACCTAAGGACCACGTCTCATATACATATGTCATCACTGGCAACACGCATTAGTTGCATACTTTTCTTTTCAAGTTTTAAGATAAACCTTACGAGATGTATCGTAATTTCCCGACCGCAGGCTTGCTGTGTTGAATCCATTGATTGACTTCTTGAACGAAATTGGACTTTTCTTGGACGAACACACTCGTGAACAACTCTGAGAGTAGTGCTCTCAACAATTACCAACCTAAGTGTAACTTTTTGCTTAACATAGTTTATTTAGTAGTAGTAAGTAGTAATTTTAAATTAGAAAGGTTACCTTAAAGGCGATCCTTTAGTCATGGCAATAGCAAAATTAATATGCCTATATCTGCAAACACGTGATATCGTATTGCAGCCTTGATTATTTTTATCACTTGTAAACTGATTTTTCAGGGTAGCATCTTTAGGTACTAATTCAGGATCATTCAATAAATTGTAGATTGATGTGGCAGGATCCTAAAAAAAAAACGGTTAATTTAAACAAGGGTCGCAAGACCGTGTTGTCGCAGCATAAACTTTAAGTAGTTCGCTGTGGCAGTGGCGCTTCACTAAATCATCATTGTTATTTCGTTACCTGTATAGTTTAAAATGGCATGTGTCGCTTACTTCGGTATGGAATCGCGGTGAATGTTGAAGGGAGTGGGCTGGCTCCGCTATGCGTTCCACTATGAGGTAAGCAGCGAGATTGGCAGTGTATGAACATACTAGGATGAGAGCGAAGAACCACCAAACTGTGCCAACTATTCTTCCTGATAGTGATCTTAAAACAAATTCACAAAAAGTTACTAAAATGATTAACACAGTGTGGTGAAAATAAATTAAAAATTGGTAAATCAATGGACTTTATTTACTGTATAGTAAATAAACGTTTTCTACGCCTTATTCCCAGCCCGTATTTTCTTTTACACACACAATAAAATATCCTCTATTTCTAACATGCAAACTTTTACAAGACACGGAATTTAATCTAGGGCTTAACTGTCAGCTCCTTGGTAATATTGACCGCATTACTTTTTAACAATATCGGCAGCTAACATTGTTGTACCGCTTCTCAAACGTAGTCACTAGATAAATTTTATGAATCGTATAGTTACAGATAGATTTTATCGCATACCTTGGTACCACGTCGCTGCCTTGTTGCATAAACGATCCAAGTGAGAACCAGAATGAGTTCCAAATGCTGAATTCGTTGTGTAGTATTATCTATATACAAAGAATTTACATATGAACATAACACGTAAGAACTGCCATTTATTTCAAATAGTTAAATATAATGTTTATAGGTATAATATTTGATGTATACCAATTGAGTTATAATGTACTACGTACTAGAGAAGACGCCTCAACTCGAAAGTTTGTAACACGCGTTAGAGTGCACGCACTCCAACTCACTTAGTCTGTGTCAAGCAGTTGCCGCAACGTGAGTCGTTTGAGTGAAGAATTGTTTTTAAAATAATATGCCTTCGTATGCATTGAGATATTGCTCAAACAACTCGAGAAACATAAGTAAAAGTCAGGGAGTGACTTTTCACCAGTAAGTTCAATATATTATCTTTAAAATACGCTTAATTTAATTATATTTTATCAACTGTAATATAAACTTGAATGTCAAAGAGTAAAACATTTTTATGCACAGACTTGACACTATCGATGTATATATATAATCACGGTAGGAAATGTTAATGCATTAAAATTAATATTTTTTTTATTTTAAGGTTTCGTCGGCCGCGTCATGATACAAGAGAATCATGGATAAAATTTGTTCAGAAGAATAGCAGCGAAGAAACGTGGTTACCGTCAGATTATTCATGCATATGTTCCGTGCATTTCAAAGAAAACGACAAATATACCACAAAAACAGGAAGGGTATACTTAAATCTGCAGTACCATGTGATAATGTAATTATATTATTATATAACATTGCTGGAATTTTTTTGATATTTTGTGATTAGACGACGAACGATGTTTTTGTAATATTCATTATATTTACGGGACTTGAGGGGTGGAATCCTCGGCGTGCGAGTCATACTAGTTATATGACTCGCGTATATGGCGGTTTTTACGAAATCGTATACCGTGCAAATGGTTTGCACAAATGCTTAATTTACTTTTATTTTAATATAAATAAATATATTTGTAAATAAAAGTAATACTAATAAATGATACTTAATGTTGATGATTTTTGATATTAAATGTATATTTTTATATTTCACATATTTACCTATTAAAATATTAAATAAAATACCCTTAAAATATAATTCTGACATAATATTATGTAATATTATGTTTAATTAGCACATATACAAAATAAAAAACAATTTAAAAAATTCTACGCGATATAATTAACAATACAATCTAAATAAACAATTATTACATACTAACCATTCTACTTACGTATAATCTATAATAACAAAAACTGACCGCGCATGCGCAATGCGCGTTTATACCAACTGCGCATGCGCGACTCTACTATTCCCGCGCATGCGCGAATACATAGAGTAGCGCACAATTTTTGTTTGGAATGGCTTCTCTAGTACGTACGTACGTAGTACATTATAACTCAATGTGTATACCTGGCTTCCGCCATCGATTTTGTTTGAATGTAATTATTGTTTAATTATATTGCAGAAAAATACCATTTCTTTACAGGATACGGTGTCAAACGAGCACACAGTCCACCTCATGGTGAGTGGTTGCTGTGGCCCATAGACACGATTTCCTCGATTACGAATCAAAATGCAGATACCTTGTCACCCGTGAGGACTTAGATGGAATACCTCGTTTCCAGTAAAAATGGTCTCCGGTTCCCTACACTCATCACATGAAACACTGCAGCATTCAGTTACTATTTCACGCTGGTATTCTGTGATAGCGTGGTCCTTCCCCGGTCAAGCTGACCCATTCGTGCTAAAACTATACTTCTAATATAACGGCATATAGAGCCATCTAGCACGTATAAAAAATTTGACTAAAAGTATCACTTAGTGTCATTTTTCATGGCTAAAGCCAGTATCCAGATAAAATTTTGATGTTCTTTACAGTGGTAAAATTGACGTTACATACCATCATCTACACTCAAGTTATAATATTAGGCCTTAGCCCTAATTAGCCGTCCAAAATCCAGTAAATGCTATAATTTAACTCTGTGTCATTAATGATCATTGATAACAGTCGTGTTCAGCCCTGCCAACCCCAGCCTTACCCATATATAGCCTCATAGGAAAGATTTTGTCTTGGTTGCTTTTTTTCGTTTGTTATCAAAAATATGCTACTGGCCATCTCATTTCCCTCTGTCATACTACATGAAGTTACAGCTTATATAAGTCCCACTCTTGCGCACAGGCCTCCGCTCATTTCTGAGAGGATTTTAGGATAAGGAATTCTCTGCCGCGCTGCCCCAATGCGTGTTGGCGAACTTCACGTGTGGTAAATCAGCTCTTTAAATTTCTAATTAACAATTTCATTGGTGCCGGCGGGGATCGAACCCGGTTTGCTCGCGCACTGTGAAATTTACAGCGAGTGCTAACCATCTGAGCTACCACGGCTCCCTACTCAAATGTCAAGGAGGTCTATGAATGCTGGTAATTCAGAAACGTGCTTTGTGGGATTTCTTGGAGTAGGCCTGTTCAGCAGTGGACTTGTGAAGAGCTGTAATGATCTTGATGACTTTTAAAATCTAAGTTAACATTTTATTTGAATAAGCTACTAGACTTAAATGCTATCAATATTTACACACAACTCTTACCTCGTTCGTGCTAGTTATAGGTTGTTCAATATGTGTATCCGAAATTGATATTGAACGCCATTCGTGAGGGGAGAACCTCGATACCAGGAAAAGAACTATGCTCACGGCGAAGAAACTGAAGAGGATACATAGCTGAAAACAAAACATTTGTTATAATATATTCATAATAATATTTTTCTCATAATTTATTTTTGTCTTGTAAATTAATTATAACTATGTTGAATATAGAAAAGAGTAATGGTTTTTCAGTTTCTGTAAGAATATAACGTCTTAAGCCGACTATTTATCTTCTCATAAAGTATATGAAATGAAACAGATTTTTACCTTTTCAAGTTCTCATATAATTTTGGAATTTATTGGAATTTAATCCTTCAGAATCATTTTGTGTATAGCGCACGGTATAAAAAATAGATGGGTAAGAAAATCGAGTGTTAACAAAAAGAACCTAAAGCTGTTATGGTTTTCTTCTGCACAGCGCAACATGCTCGCGCATCTCAGCGTGAAATGAATAATGTTATAAGTACTTAAGTGATATATTTTATATAATTTTATTTAAGAAATATGTTTTATCAAATCAATCTACATAAATATATTGGTTCTTTTCCTTCCTTTGCTTATTGTATATATTTTAAGACAATCGTTTTTCTGTAGTAAGCTTACGCGTCGGAACTGACACGAACATTTTTTCTCTATAGTCTTAAAACGTGTTCCTTTAAAATTTATACTCGTACGTACGTATCCGTTAATTATAAATGATAAAGTTCATTGTTTGTTATATCGTGTCTTGGTTTATTAAAACTATAAATCAAATATCTGCTTATTTTACTCGAATAACTGCCACAAGCCGACTTCTGTGAACAAGCTTTTATCGGCAAAATGTTTGATTACGCTCTGGGCGACAAAGAAAGTTAGTTGTTATGTATATCAAATAGACAACTTTTGTTCACTATTGCCGTTTACTTTGTTATCTTCCAGATGTAAAATATTTACGTTATGTCACATAGGTCTTAAAATACTATAATAGAAATGTACGTGACATTTTTTAATAATGTTTATGCTAGATTTACTTGACTTGTTCAGCACCAGTGACATTAGTGTTTTAAATATTAAGTGCTGATTTACCACGTACTTGGCAGTGGAGGAAAACATCGTGTGGAAACCTTCATATCTAAAAAAAGAGCATAATAGTTCGAAGACATGTGAAGTCCGACAACATGCATTGGGGCAGTGAGATGGTCACTTGCCCTAAAAGCCACTCAGAAGTGAGAAGAGGCGTATTCCAAGTTGTGGTACGTAAATAGGCAGTTCTGGCTAAATAGATTCACTTACCCAAATTTCTTTTGATAATGGCCTTAGAAAACTGAATGTATCAGCTAGTAGCTTCGGTGTTCTTGCATACATAACCGGATTGTCGATAGAAATAAATGGTTCACTAAAGTCTACCAGTCGCTCCCTTTCAGATGTAACAGCTAACGGAGCCACCGCCAAATCCGCTTCCTGGCAAAAATAAATGTGGTTATGTGACTGTTTTATATCATTTTTTCTTTAGAATTTAAAGTATTTTATTTTTATTTATTAATAGATTAAGGTTGCCGATCGAGCACACAGTCTAACTGATTGTTGGATACTGTGGCCCATAGAATATCTACGTTTCCAATCGATTAAAAGATGAAGATTCCAAATGTATATGAGTTGCCACACCTGAGGACTAAGACAAAATGCCTCATTACCAGTGAAGGCTCCCGGTTCTCTACACCCACTACACGTAACATAACAGCAATATTCTGTAGTTTCACGCTGGTATTCTTTGATAGCGTGCTCCTACCCCAGTTAAGCAGACCTATACGTACTGTAGCCGAAATAACTGTACCATGACTCGACCATGTAAATAAAATGAAAATTTCATAACCTTTATTAGATCGTCTATCATTTGAAAACGATATTGTGCAATTTTATCAATTGGAACCATTTGAATACGACCTATATACCATATAAAGAATATAAATATTATGTTCTTGTCACGTTTTAGAATAAGTTGTATTAAAATTCGGTATTTTAGTAGATATATCAAGTTCGATATGAACACAAAATGTGTGAAATAATTATAATTATTTCTTATTACTTTACGATTAATTAATCCATCTACCACCTATTTTCCATTTACAATAACTATTGTTCTTTTGCGATAAAGTCAAGAAAATATTATTTATTTTTTTGACCTTATCTCAAAAGAATTTAGGTAAGTGGAAAACGTCAGTCAGAAAAAAACTTGGTTATAGCCGATTCGCGCAACATTCCGTTGAATGCGGTTTGGTGTAAGGCGCTTGTACTGTTTTGCCCCGGTCTAGAGTTGAAAGGCGTATTCTGTGTGAGGTTGTACTTGCGCCTTGTTAAGCCACAAGGGGTGAGCCAACACAATCGTTTTGATATTGAGCATACGAAGCATATTAAGCCTTTTACAGGCCGGTTTGTTCTTTCCTTTTAAGAAACCGCGGAATTGTTAGTGAGTGAGTGACGTAACTCGATTTATGTAATCTCCGAGGCTCCCAAAACCCGCTGACTTATGGTGCCTGCCACACACGGTGGCTGGCTACAGATTGCGCTCGCAATGAGTACGTACACAGAAACACCATACTCTGGATCTACGGTGGTGATGTATAATGGTAACAAGGCAATGTTTCGAAAAGCTAAGAGCGACGTCAGTGGAAAACTGAGAGCGTCCGGAAGGTATGGTAAGAGGTGATCAGAAGGTCCATCATAAAAGTATGTGATCTAGTCTGAGGCACAATATACACCCCCAAGAATACGTGAGGCACTCTGAGAATCTTAGATCAGAAAACACGGGGTATCTTTGCGGTAGGGTAGGGTTAGGCTTGAGGTAGTCACTTACTTTCACGTATGATGCGTGCTCGTTAGCCCAGTCTTATATAAAAAAATACTTGGGCATGGATGTCTACTAAGGGTTCTCTAGGGACCTCAGTCCTTATCCAAATTGCTGGACCACCGTTACCAAATCATTAATGGGGGAGAGGGACGATCGAAAACGTACAATCACCCGGTTCATGCATGCAACAGCAAAAGCTGCTGCCTGGCTCTACTACGGTAATAATAACTAGTTCAGTAAATTACCACTTATTTGCGATTACTATTAAAGCGGTGAGACGTATGTACTGTAAAATTATCATAAAGGAAACATTTTAAAATACGATCAGGAAATGTTTCATCAGATATTATTGTATTCAGTTTAAAATCGGAACACGATAGCAACATCGATATATTTACAGATTAACGTTTGAATTACTAGTAAATTAAGGGTGACTTGAATAACATTATTCAAAAGCCATCTAACAAACTGTAAACATTAAAATTTAAAACTTGTATTCTGTACTTTTTTCTAACCCTCTCAGTTATATTTTTGCCTGGCGTAATGCTTTCACATTATTATGAAAGAGATGTTAAAATAATGTATTTTGTTTTACACTTAACTTTCGTTTGGAACTTTTAGACGTATTTTTTTTCGTTTTGCTGCCACATTGCTTTTAATTTATTTAGTATATGACACACTTTTAAATAAATAGTGCCACAATCGAAAGATATTCTTTACGCCTCGTAAATGTGTTAGTAAGTACGTTTTTATATGTTCCTCACATGATAAGTATAAAAAAAAATGTATTAAGGCAACAAAAACAAGAGCGGAACAGATATAATGGTTGAATAAATAAGCTTAGATACTATCTCAGAATGTGTTATCCTCGCGTAGCGGCAAGCCATCATGGTTTTAGCGGTACTATGTTACCCGTATACGCTCCCATCGGAGCGTGATTCAGTGTGAAAAGTAAGAAGAAACATGTCGAAAATACGACTGCGAGTCACAGATTTGGATAAATGCGCGATATCGGTATCCGGGGACGTTTTTATCTGTTCGTATATTATATTGGAAAATGTAAAGACAAAGACTTGCGATAGGAATTATAAATGATTTACCTCACTACACAAAGTTTCTCTCATTCTTTTTGAAAGTAATAATGATAGGTATTGAATAAAATATAGAACTATATGTATATCTATACATATAACAAATTTAATAAAAAGTAATATTTTATCTTGAAAATAAATCCCTTTAGGCAAATCTCATCTTGGCGGTTTATAGAATTTAGATTTACCTAGTCGAAAATAATTTCTTATCCTAAGTGCCAACGTTATATCCTTATATAGCCTATCGTTATATAAATATTTATGGATTTTGAATATCCATAAACATTTTAACACGTAAATTATTAGTTTTGGGGTGAAAAGGGTAAATTTACATCCCATGCTCATTACAGCACTTATACTTCAATTACCAAGTCACGTTAGCGGTGACATACATTATGTATACGCAAATTTCATATTTTTATCATTGAAATGTTATATCCACTATCTCTATCAATGTCACTACAGCCCACTACTATTCCACTGCTGAACGTAGACCACCCACACATTATGAGCCTGCAATTACTATGTATTGTACCATGACCGTGTAGTGGCGGTATAGGAATATCCACTCCCTTATATCTTCATGCGAAGAGTGCACGCCCTGCAATACATAACGCAGTGTTGGTACCGACTTTGTTATATGGCAGCGAAACCTGGGTATGCCAGAAGAAGCATAAAAGCAATTTGAATGCAGTGGAGATGCGATCACCTCGTAAAATGTGCGGCGTTACCATAGCCGACCGAAAGCGAAACAAAGAGATTCGCAATATGGCAGGATTGAAAGATGACCTTATCACAAAAATTAATAGGGGCGTACTCCGATGGTTTGGGCACGTTGAGCGAACGAGTGAAGACCGAATGGTGAAGAAAATATATAGCACGAAGGTAAATATTAAATGGTGTCGAGGTAGACCGAGACTAACTTTCGAAGACCATGTGAGCAAATTACTCGAAGAGGGGAAGGTCAAGAGTACTCGGATACCTAGACGTGCGTGTATGAAGAAGATAATGAACCTGAAAGAAGCGAAAGAGGTATGTAAGGATCGTGACACTTGGCGATCTGTTCTCTCTGGCTACCCCGTTAGGGATTGTGCGTGAAGATAAGTAAGTATATCTTCAAGTGGGTGTCGTAAGAGGCGACAGAGCGAAATAAATTCAGAGATGAAATAAAAAACTGCGATTGCCAACCCGCTGGCCAAGATTGGCAAATATGGCAAATATACGCCCTATATCTTTATGGGGAGGCCTATGTTCAGTAGAGAACTTTAATAGGCTGTATCGGTATTAGTTATAAAATTTTATATTATAGCTGTTGTGCAATTATCATTAAACAAGTACATGAAATATATTACTGTGTAGTGTAAGCATATTCACTACCGCTCATTATCCCGGGGTTGTTGTAAGGGAAGCTAAACCTGGAAACGGGCAGCAGGCTGGAAAAAACTGTGGTTGCCAACCTGTCTGCCAAGTGTAGAAACTATAGCTACCTATTTTCAGCAGTAGAATTTAATAGGTTGAAATGGTAATATGTTGACACATTTAAACTTATTTCAATATATAACTCTTATAACGCTTAGCTTATAAAATCCCAAAAATCGAACATATTAATTTTATTATTGTTGTTAATTGTTACAGGAACCAATATATTTCCATATGTAAAAAACTCGATTGCCGTTCGTTAGTCGCTCTAAAACTCGAAAACGGTTCAAACGATTTTGATGAAATTCTTTGTGTGCTTCTGTGTGCGTTTGGGTGTGTCCCTGGACGGTTTAGATTTACAGCGAAACAGGAGTGGATCGCTTTGTTAGCTACGAAGTCAATTTTAAAATAAAAATAATCTGATTAGTAAGTAGTAAATTATTTATATTATTCTAACTTTTTCCGTAATAATTGAGATTTTTTTTATAGGATAGGGTGACAAACGAGCACACAGTCCACCTGATGGTAAGTGGTTGCTGTGGCCCATAGACATCTACATCTATCCTCGATTAAGAATCAAAATGCAGATGCGTTTTCACCCGTGAGGACTAAGAAGGAATGCCTCGTTTCTAGTAAAAAGGGTCTCCGGTTCTCTGCACTCACCATACGAAATACAGCAGCATTAAGCTACTATTTCACGCTGGTATTCTGCGAGAGCGTGGTCCTTCCCCGGTCGAGCCGACCCATTCGTGCTACGACTATACTACTAATATACTAATATAATATACCACGTATAAATATATATATTTTTAATTCGTAACGTTTAATTTTTATTGTAATATGTACCAGTGACCTGCCCCGGCTTCAAATGGGCATGCACTGGCATTGGGATCGTTTTATTACTTAAATCCTTGTGTAGCATGGGACTTACAGTCTCCGTGACGCTAAGTGATATTAAACCTGAGAGCAAGGTACAGTCCACTGGTTGACACAGACAACTTCAAACAAAGAAAGCTACAGATGCACTGTAAAATGTTACGAGTTATCTTTAGCACAAAAATTGTAAAATGCTTTTAACGTCATGTCGTATTATTAACCGCTAGCATAACAATGCATATCGAGTTTCAGATAACGGTATCGGTGGGAGATGCGCAGGGTATTGTATGTACTTTAAAACTGAAGTACTGTTCAAAAAGACTTGGGATAGCAAAATTCATAACACGATGAATTTACTTAAGATATTATATTATCTAGTTAAATTAATAAAGGTTCGTACTTTATTATACAAGTGATTTACGTAAACTTAATTTTTACCATTTTTTAGATATATCGTACCTAGTAATACTGTCTGGAACTCTTTGAGAGGATCAATTGCACTATACATTTTTTAAAGAACTTTGCCGTGTAGTGGCGGTTAAGAATATCCACTACCCCATATCTTCCCGTGGGTGTCGTAAGAGGCGACAGAGGGACACAGAAAGGAGATGGGCAGCAGCATCTTCCTAATAACAACAAGAACATAATAAAAAACTGCGGTTACCAACCCGCTCACCAAGCGTGGCAACTATGGCAAATATCCCCCCATGAGCAACGACGCAAATAAACGGCCCCCAATCCCCGGCGGCCCCGCTATTCCTGCATACGGTGGCGACCATGATAACGGCGGGGCAGGGGGTGCTAAGAATCTCCGGTGGAGGTTCGGTTGCCACCTACGACAACACGACCTGGCAACGTATAACGCAAGCACCCTGAGGACTAACGAGAAGATACTGGAGCTGGAAGAAGAGGTAGACAAGTTGCGCTGGCATATTATCGGATTATCTGAGGTCCGAAGAGAGGGGGAGGACACGGTAATCCTCGAGTCCGGCAACTTGTTCTATCACCGGGAGGGCGACCATCTGTCCCAAGGAGGTGTCGGATTTATCGTCCACAAGTCTCTCGTCAGCAACGTTGTAAAGATTGGGAGTGTGTCGACGAGGGTCGCGCACCTGATACTCAGAATCACCAAACGGTACTCGCTGAATGTCATACAGGTCTACGCACCAACCTCGGCACATCCCGATGAGGAGGTGGAGGAAATGTATGAGGATATTTCTAGAGCCATGCATTCCTCCAAAACCCACTACACGGTGTTAATGGGAGACTTCAACGCAAAACAAGGCACAAGAGAAGGCGGTGAGGTGAAGTTAGGGAAATTTGGAGTAGGGCAACGGAATCGTAGGGGCCAGCAGCTGGCTGACTTTATGGAGAAAGAGGGACTCTTTATGATGAACTCTTTCTTCCAGAAGTGGCCCCACAGGAGGTGGACCTGGTCGAGCCCCGACGGTTCGACAAAAAATGAGATTTACTTCATTATGACGACCAGACGCCAACTGTTCAGTGATGTCTCAGTGATCGCAAGGGTGAAAACCGGCAGCGATCACCGAATGGTTAGAGGCACACTGAACCTAACAGTTAAGTAGGAGAGGTCTCGTCTAATGAAGTCGACGCTCCGTCCCCCTCGTGCTCTAATCCAGAATCCCGAGACTTTACAGCTCGAGTTACGTAACCGCTTTCAGTACCTAGAAGATTGCAATGCAGTGGACGATATGAATGACAAGCTCGTGGTAACTGTCCATGCGGTCGGAGCTAAGTTCTGCAAGACCCACCGCCGAAGAACACAAAAACTCTCCGATCACACTCTTAATCTCATAGCTGTTAGACGGGAGATGATTCTGCAATCGTCAACAGATTTGACAGCGTACAGGCAACTGAACAGACAGATCTCGAAATGCATGCGGCGAGACTTACGCAACTTTAATAATGCTCGTATTAAAGAAGCGATCGAGCGGAACCAGGGCTCCAAAGTCTTTGCCAGAGATCTGTCTGCCAGAAAGAGCGACTTGTCAAAGCTGAAGACTGAGTGTGGCAGCATCGTTTCCGGGACACCTGAGATTCTGAGTGAGATTGAGAGGTTCTATGGGCAGCTGTACACATCCTCGTTGGAGCCACACGCAAGTGTGAGTAACGATCCAAGAGCAAGTCTTACCCGACACCATTCCGATGATATCCCGGACGTCAGTCTGAGCGATATTAGAATGGCTCTCCAGCACCTTAAAAACGGCAGGGCTCCAGGCGAGGATGGAATTACAGCGGAGCTTCTGAAAGCGGGTGGAACACCGGTACTTGAAGTCCTTCAGAAGCTCTTCAATTCCGTCCTCCATGGTGGCACTACTCCGGAGGCGTGGAGCAGAAGTGCGGTGGTCTTGTTCTTTAAAAAAGGCGACAACGCTCTCTTGAAGAACTACAGACCGATTTCCCTTCTGAGCCGCGTCTACGTGCTGTTTTCGAGAGTCATTACGAATCGTCTCGCACGCAGACTCGACAACTTCCAGCCTCCCGAACAAGCCGGTTTCCGAAAAGGCTTCAGTACCATAGAACACATACATACCCTGCGGCAGATTGTTCAAAAGACCGAAGAGTACAATCTGCCACTTTGCCTGGCATATGTGGACTATGAGAAAGCCTTTGATTCCGTCGCAATTTGGGCGGTGCTACAGTCCCTTCAGCGGTGCCAAGTTGACTGTCGGTATTTTGAAGTGCTGAAGTGTTTGTACAGTAGGGCTACGATGGCTATCAGAGTACAGAACCAGAGTTCGAAACCTATCCAACTGCAGAGAGGTGTAAGACAGAGTGACGTTATATCCCCGAAACTCTTGACCGCTGCGTTGGAAGACGTTTTTAAGCTAATGGACTGGAAAGGATACGGTATTAATATCAATGGCGAGTACATCACTCACCTTCGATTTGCCGACGATATAGTCCTTATGGCAGAATCGCTGGAGGATCTTATCACTATGCTCAATGACCTCAATGGTATCTCCCAACGGATAGGTCTTAAGATGAACATGGATAAAACAAAGATCATGTTCAATGTCCACGTCACACCTATGCCGGTAGTTGTTGGGAGCACTATGCTCGTAGTTGTTGACGAGTACGTTTACCTGGGACAAATAGTCCGACTAGGTAAGTCCAACTTCGACCGAGAGGTCAATCGACGGATTCCACTCGGCTGGGCAGCGTTCGGGAAATTACGACACATCTTCTCGTCAGGTATACCTCAATCTCTGAAAACTAAAGTGTAAAACCAGTGCGTGTTACCAGTGATGACTTACGGATCTGAGACGTGGTCCTTCATTGCTGGCCGTATGAGGACGCTCAAGGTCGCTCAGCGAGCTATGGAGAGGGCTATGCTCGGAGTTTCTCTGCGCGATAGACTCAGAAATGAGGATATCCGCAGTAAAACCAGAGTGACCGACTTAGCCCAACGGATTAGTAAGCTGAAGTGGCAATGGGCCGGCCATATAGCTCGAAGAACCGATAACCGATAGGGAAGAAAGGTTCTCGAGTGGCAGCCTCGTACCAGTAGGCGTAGTGTAGGGCGACCCCCCACTAGATAGAGTGACGACCTGGTAAGACACGCAGGAGGTCGATGGATGCGGGTGGCTCAGGACCGTGCTTTGTGGCGTTGCTTGGGGGAGGCCTATGTTCAGCAGTGGACTTTTGAAGGGCTGTAATGATGATGATGATGATGATACTGAGCAGGCCTTTAATTCAATGACACGATTGTCTCTTGCTTAACCTACAAATGTCATCAAACTTCATATAAATTTTTGTGCATACTATTTATAAAATATATACCTATCCACCTTTATGGATCATTGTGTGACTATTGATGTAAACTAATTGGCAAGTCTTGACAGTAGTTTTTGAGATAAGAAATGTGCGGGGAAAATGTAATTTAGTTGTGGATGGAACGGATGATTACAAACATACGGGTTGATTTTAGTTTGTGACTGACAATATTTTTGATAGGAATTGTTATGAAGTTATTACGATACCACAATTATAAAAGTCAAAGATATTTGAATCCTATACCTTTAAACAAGCAACTCTTGTATATTCTTGTATATATATAATCGGAATCTCGGAAACGGCTCCATCCATTTTCATAAAATTTAGTGGCCAGGGGGTTCGAGGGCAATAAATCGATCTATAGTACGTTTCTAGGGCAGGCGGAAAAAGTGCATTGACCTTTGACGAGACGATATCATCGGGGTAAGCAATCTTTTTTGTTTAAGTTCATTTTTTATCCTTTTATCATTACATACATCATCAGAGTGAAAGGTAAGGGTGCCGAGTGCGAAGTTATTTACAGGCCCTATGTCTATTATTAGATAATAAAGAAAGAAATTATCTTGTACCTACATGTATTAAGAGCAAATTAATTTAAGTTACTGTTTAAAAATCGTGAGTTATTACAATTTTCATTATTACGTTAATAGTAGGTAAGTATTTTAATAAGAAGGTAGGTAGGTAGTTGTATAAAACATAAACACATCTCGACTGGCAGGTAAAAAGAAGAACTTTTAATGCTAACTATTCTTAAGCAGCCAACCTTGAAGCATGCATAAAACTTCCCGTAATAGATTGTCAGAGACACTTGACAGACTATTCATCTGTACCTATTTCAGAATTATTTTATGATGATGAAGACGTAGAAGAGTCCGTCACATTGATTATAATCTAAAATATCGGCAGTTTTCTTTGTCATATCCGCTTGGGATGGATATACGTCAAATTACCACGTTTCTTTTACATATCTATATATTTTTACATTATTATTTTTTCGGTTTCCGAAATATGGGGCACTGCTTCTTTCGTGGTGACGTAAAGTCTTTATTAGTTTTTTATGTCGATGGACCCGATTTTATATTAGTGATAATATACAAAACGTCACAAAACAATAACGAATACTTTAATACAAAACGTAATAATACAACTAGTAAAACAAAATTAATAAAAATTAAAACAACTCCTATAACCAAAAAATTTTAATCTCAAACTACAAAGCAGAACGAGGAATGAGTTCTGCTCCATCCGCTTTTTCAAATACGCACGGCGTGAGATCTATCGCAAATCGCGTCGAAACAGGTTTATTATCTTTGAATAACCGCTTCCGTCACCCTACCTCGTACCATTAGACACGCTTAGCGCATAACGATACGTACTCTATAAAGAAATGTGTGAATGCACTAACTGTGTTTTGTTTCGATGCTAACATAATACTTGATGTCAATGTACTTTTTTCTGCCTGCCCTAGAAACGTACTATAGCTAGGATTCATTTCTAGAAAATATCAGGTTGTCCATGTTTTCAGGCAATGAAAAACTGCTACAATATAAGAAGGTAAATTTTTACAGTGTATTAATGATCGTAATAGCTCAAGTAGTTATAGGCCAGCCGCGAAATCGTATTGCCCTGGTTCGCGTCCTGTCTTCGGTCCGACTTTTTTCCTTTTTATTTCAAGTTCCCTTTTTTTGTAAATGAAAAAAAAATCTATTATTTCAAGCCCCTTTTTTAGTATTTTTTTTAAAAATTCGAAAATTTAAATTAAACTAATTGCCTTCATGATTTTTATTTAAATAACCAGTATAGTTTTTTTTTATTATGTCAATAAAATCAAAAATATTATTCATGTTTCATCAGTAAGTATGTAATTTGTATCTAAATATAAATTCCAAAATACACGATTTCCAAAAAAAAAACGGCAAAGCTCGGTCATACAGGTACTATATATTATACTACTAGTTGGGCAGGCAGACGTTGTTCTGTCCCATTCGACGACCCTTTGTCATATAAAAAAGTCTTTAGATTCGTAATAAGTAAATCTTTATTAAATTTTACAGTAAATCTTTTTCAGTTCTTGGAGTTAAGCTTTGGAGTTCCTTACCATCAACTATAAAACGTGCTCAAACAATAGAATTCTTTAAAAACCAAGTTATAGTTATATAGTTATAGTTTATACGTGGTAGAGCCATGCTGCAGTTATATTAGTAGTATAGTTGTAGCACGAATGGGTCGGCTCGACCGGGGAAGGACCACGCTCTCACAGAATAAACCAGCGTGAAATAATAATAATAATAATAATAATAATAATAATAATAATAATAATAATAATAATAATAATAATAATAATAATAATAATAATAATAATAATAATTCTGCATTCGACTCGGTGCCCCATACATGGCTAAAGAGAGTCCTCGAGCTGTACAAGATAGACTGTACAGTTAGAGACTTCCTGGAGCAGTGTATGGGGCAGTGGAGTACGATCCTTTGTCATCTGGGCGAGCGGATGATGGCTGCGGAGAACCACATAAGGATAAGAAGGGGTATCTTCCAGGGCGATTGTCTGAGTCCAATCTGGTTCTGCCTCTCTCTGAACCCTCTCAGTACCTTACTGGAGGGCTCCGGGAGGGGATTTCAGCTACGGAAAGGAGGGACAAAAGTGACCCACCTTTTCTATATGGATGACCTCAAGTTATTCGCCTCCAGTCGCTCCCATCTTATGGAATTGCTAAACATCACTTGTGAATTTAGCAGTTCCATTGGAATGGAGCTGGGGACGGATAAGTGTGCGGTCCTCCATGTTGAGGGGGGAAGGGTTGCTAACTCTGAGGACATAGACTTATCTATGCCCGTCAACTTAAGAACCCTTTCCGAGGCTGAAACATACCGATACCTGGGTATGTCACAAAACATCGGTATCGATGAGACTGGTATGAAACAGTCAGTTTGCGACGTGTTTTATGCACGCTTGACCAAAGTGCTTAACAGCCTTTTGTCCGGTGTGAATAAGGCACACGCATATAACGGTTGGGTCATGCCTGTCCTCATGTATACCTTTGGCATACTCAGGTGGACTCAGACTGAACTTGACGCCCTGGATAGAAAAGTCCGCACTACCATGACGTCCCATAGGATGCATCATCCGAGATCGTCGGTGATGAGGCTGTACTTGCCGCGGAAGCATGGTGGTCGTGGCTTCTTGAGCGCGCTCACCATGCATAATCGCGAAGTGTGCAGCCTCCGTGATTACTTCCTGGCGAGAGCGGATGATCCATTCTATAAGGACGTCATTTCTTGTGATAAAGGACTTACCCCTCTATCCTTAGCCAACGAGCAATGGCAAGACCCGGCAGTACAGAGCATTTCCGACCGGGAGACCGTATGGAAGGAGAAGGAGCTCCACGGGAGGTTCTACAAGGCTCTACATGAGCCTTTCGTAGACACAGTAGCCTCCCTCCACTGGCTACGCTTTGGTGATCTCTTCGGGGAAACCGAGGGTTTTGTCTGTGCAATACAGGATCAGGTTATTAAGACCAACAACTATCGGAGATACATCCTAAAGGATGGCACCGTCGACATCTGTCGAGCTTGTCGCCATCCCGGTGAGTCACTTAGGCATGTCATCTCCGGTTGTTCGGCGCTTTCTAACTCTGAGTACTTGCACAGGCACAACCTAGTAGCCAGAATTCTTCACCAGGAGCTCGCTCTGAAATACGGTCTCGTGTCTCGGAAATTGCCGTATTACAAGTACTTTCCGGAAGCCGTGCTCGAAAATGATCGCGCCAGGCTCTATTGGGACCGGGCCATCATCACAGACAGGACTATTCTTGCGAATAAGCCTGATATTGTGCTGATGGACCGGGCACAGTCAAGGATATTTTTGGTCGACATTACCATTCCGTATGACGAGAACCTCGTGAAAGCCGAAACAGATAAACAAACAAAATATCTGGACCTGGCTCACGAGGTGACCGACATGTGGGGTGGTCTGCCGACCGAAATTATTCCTGTAGTCGTCTCTGCGAACGGGCTAATCCCAGTCAGCCTCTCGGGTCATCTGAGGCGGCTGGGACTACGTGGCGGACCGCTCCAGGCTCAAATGCAGAAGGCGGTGCTCCTCGATACCGCCCGCATCGTCCGCCGGTTTCTTTCCCTTTCCCCCTAACCCTCGGCCGTTTGGTCTCCCCTGCTGAGGGCCTCCATCTGGTTGGGCTTTTATTTATTTATGTATTTTAATATTTATTTTATGTTATTGATATTTATGTATATTTATCTTCTCATCTTCATTTATAATTATGTATAATTAGAACCCAACCAGATGAGAAAACTATATTGATACCCCACAATAATAATAATAATATTCCACAACCATCACACAACGCCATCTAGTTCCAAGCTAAGCAGAGCTTGTGTTATGGGTACTAGAGACAACTGATACACATACTTATATATTTCTAAATACATAAATATTATAGATAAATTACACCCAGACACACAACAAATGATCATGCTCATCACACAAACATTTGTCCTGGGTGGGAATCGAACCCACGACCTCCGGCATAGCAGTCAGGGTCACTAACCACTAGACCAACAGGCCAGTCAGTAAGAAGAAATAGTAGCTTAATGCTGCTGTATTTCGTATGGTGAGTGTAGAGAACCGGAGACCCTTTTTACTGGAAACGAGGCATTCCATCTTAGTCCTCACGGGTGACAACGCATCTGCATTTTGATTCGTAATCGAGGATAGATGTAGATGTCTATGGGCCACAGCAACCACTTACCATCAGGTGGACTGTGTGCTCGTTTGTCACCCTATCCTATAAAAAAAAAGTTAAAAAACATTATCTTACCTTCTAAATCATCCCTCCTCCTTTTATTTATTCCTGTCGTTTTATGATCACTAGTCTCTCAATTAAGTTAATTCCGGCATGTTTATTAAATTTCTTTTATATTTATAGATTATAATATTATTTATATTGCACTCTACCCATTACTTAACTTTTCACTTATTTTTTATTTCCTATTTAGGTTGTCCGGAAGAAATTGCTGCATAGCAATAAGACCGACTTTTGTTTTTTTCTTTGTTTGTTTCTTGCTATGTTGTTTTTTAGTGGTCAATAAAGGGTATTGTATTGTATTGTATAAGAGAATCGAGGGTTATTAATTGGCATAAAAACTATTCTATCTCTCAAGTTGAACCAATTTGCATACAGGGTGCAAAATTATATTGAAATCAAATTAGTAGTTTGGGAGTTTGTCGCGGACAAGCAACGTGACACGTAATTTTTATAAATAAAGATAGAGCGGACATTGCGAACATTTGCATACAAAAACAGTGAGCTCGCGCGTGTGTTACTCCCTCTAGCAAAACAGCAATACTACGCTGAATATTTATTAGGAAAACATTCCAACTATTTTCCAATTTTTTTCATAGATGAGGCAAACGAGCATGCGGCTCTCCTGATGGTAAGTGACTGCCGCCGCCCGTAAATTGAAAATAAATTCCTTCGCGGACTACTTTGCTTAATGGGATGTATTAAGTAACGAGCAGCACTGGAGCTTCTGTTAAGAGTAAATAAGCATTCCATATTTTTTTAAATTATTAAATAAGGTTATATATATATATATATATATATACATACATATATATATATATATATATATATATATATATATATATATATACATACATAGAAAAATTATTCTGTTATTTTAAACATTCTGAAATTTTTACTTTTCAAATTCAAAGTGCGCGGTAATGCATTATTTCCACCGATTTTATTGCGTATGCACACATTCTTAAGGGTCGCTCGGTAGGCAAAAATGTTGTCCATAAATTACATTCAATTTGGCATAGTTTCAAATAAAGAATATAAGATAAGTCTTATTTACTCATAATTTTCAAAAACTGCAATAACGGCATATCATTATTTATATATTTAAATTTAATTTAAAATTTGCCTACTTTTGAAAAATAATCCCGCATAATGGTAAAATAACTAAAAAAATAATAACCTTCTGAACTAAATATACCACTAATAATATATCTGTATTTACAAAGTTTATTAATTTTATATTGAGAATTGTTTATTTATTTCACAAAATTAATATAAAATAAAATCAAAAAGGAATTAATAATTATGTTCCTTTAAATAGGTAATCTAAGTTTTTGCCTACCAGTACCATCATTTTTAAATATAAATGAATGATTTTAGCCGGCTACGTCTTTTTGGATGTGCGATATATGCGTTTCTGGTAATTCAGATTTTTGAAAGTAGATTTAAGCGTTTATAAGCCTTATTAAAAAGGAGATGAATGAAAGTTATAAGCTTTTGCGTAGACTTTTTCGATATATAGGAGAACCATTCCACAAAGTTGTTTATCTCTCCTCGTATTATTTTACTTTTCATTGATAGCTTTGGCCATTTAAGTGGAGTAATCGTTTTGATCAAAATTCATCATAAAACATCACTACTATCACTAAAATACCAGTAATAATACTCACTTCTGAATATTAAAATAAAAATCACATACCTTCTTGACAATTTCGCTCACTAAACCTGACCAGGCATCAGGATTCTCGCCGCTGCCGATTCTATTTTCTTTCGCCAGTCGAATTTCGTCTAAAATTATTTTATAAAACTGAGTATTTAAAACAAACTTACTTATTAGCCAGTAGGTTTAAAAAGCTATGAAGGCATATTAAAAGCAGATTGAAAGTTTGTGTAGCCTTAATAATCATAAAAAAAAACATTTAAGATTTATGGGAAAAGGAAACTTTTCAAAGGAGAGTAGTTATTTCGTTTAATAAACTTTTCATCTCCAAATAGTATAAGCCATTTACAACAAAACCAACCAAAAATATATCATTTGTATCTATTCGGGGTTGGTCGCGTGTGTCGCAAAAGAGTAACAAAAAATTTGTTCCGTCTTCGTCGTTAGATGTAATTCAAACGCGAAAAGCCAAAAAGAACTAGTTTCGTCTCTAAACGGGCTACGAGAGTAGTTTCCGAAGTACTAGACGTCGAGTACTGCGATTGCCAGTCATCTTGCCTAGCCTTATGATTTCGGCGAATTCTTCCCACAATAAGTCGCCTTCGTGTTCAGTAGTGAGCTGCTAAAGGTGATGAAAAATAAGACGAAATATTCTTATGACAGGACTCATATCGCACATGAGTAAACATTTGTGCATTTGCTTTTTAATAAATGCCATCACTTTATTTTAGAGGTTAAAGTTGCGAAAGTCGTTTACGAAAATTGCCCAGAAATTTGGAGACATCTCAATTATGAATAAAATATTCCCAATATCATCCAATCTGTGTCCTAAAGTCGAGATTAATTCTAGGAAATGTACACTTAATTAAGTTGTTGGTCATAATTTGAATACGCGGTCCTTTTATATATTTCATATCCTGTGCAACTTTTGCCACTTTTTTATAGAAGAGGGGGCAAACGAGCATGCGGCTCACCTGATGTTTAGTGAGGAATTGCAGGTGCGTTGCCACCTGCCATATTTGGGTTTTCTGTACATCTTTTTCGATTATTGTCCAATTTTAGTAAGTGTCAAATAATTAAAATATTTTTTAAACAAATGACATACATTTTCGTTTATTTCGAGTACTTCGGAGTTCCTCGCCAGTGCTTCCCTGTCTAACAGTGGAAGTCTAACTTTCGGTAATCAATAATATACAGGTAAATTTACAGGGCTTTAAATTAAATTATCCTAAATTTAAAAAAAACAAGGTAATACTCATAGAATACTATAATACATAAATTCAAAAATGTCATTCACATGTCAATTCACACGTATAAATGTCAACACGAGATGTGTTTTGATGTTACAATCGTTTCCGAATTTCCCATGCAAATTATTTAGAAAATGCCAAATTGCACGCTATTTACAAATAAATATGTATTAAAATCTGTCTGTCAACACAGCGAATTGGGTTTTTTGTAGTGAAAATACGACGTTATTGCTTGTATGTGTGCTCCCGGCAACGCCTATCGCCATATAAAATAAGGTTGACAGACATGCTAAATTAAGAAAATGTAAATAACAAATACTTTTTTATATAGGAGAGGCGGCAAACGAGCATACGGCACAACTGATGTTAAGTAACCGCCCATGAACAACTGCAACACCAGAAAAATTATAGAAGCATTGCTGGTCTTTCTTAAAGGAGCAAGCTTTTTTCTTGAAGGTCCCTAAGTCGTATCGGCCCTAAAAATAGTCGGAGGTAAATTATTATACAGAGAGGTCGTACGCGGAAAAAAACTCCTAGTGAAACTATACAATAAGTACTGCCAATATTAACCAATTTTCAAGCTAGGAGTCCACGACTGTAGGTAACACCTTCCTTTTTATAGAAGAGGAGGCAAATGAGCGTGCGGCTCACCTGATGGTGAGTGACTACTACCGCCCATGAATAACCGCAACACCAGGGGAATCGCAGGTGCGTTGACGGCCTTTTAGAAAGGAGTAACATCTTTTATTGAAGGTCCCTAAGTCATATCGGTCCGGAAAAGTCGCCGGTGGTAAATAATTTCATAGGGAGGTTGTACGAGGAAGAAAATTCCTAGTAAATCGCACAGTGGTGGACCTCCAAGCATCCAGATGGCGAAGATGGTATCGTGAATTTTGACGCGATGTGCGGTCGTGAAATTTGGTAGCTGGAACTGATTCTCCGATCAATTCCTCGGAACACTCCCCATGGTGGAACCGATAGAAAACGCAAAGGGATGCAACATCCCTACACAGCGCCAGTGAATCAAGCCGATCAGAAAGAACTCGGTCGTCGACGATTCAAATCGCTCTGCGCTGGATGCGTTCAAGGAGCTGCCTGGAGCTTTTCCTTCCTTCTCCTTCAGGAGCCGGCACTGGGGTGCCGTGGCCCAGAGATGAGAACGGTATTACATGTGAGGCCGAACTTGCGCTACCGTGTTCTGCTTTGACGGGTATAGACATCACATTCCATCTCTGTTCTCAGAGATGACAATGCGTCAATAACCTTTTGTGTGGAGTTTGCTTTGAGTGTCCGTGGGCTACAGTAGCCACCATCAGGTGGTCTGTAAATTTTTTTCGTTTTGCAAAAAAATAATATACCTATAATAGACTTACATTTTATTTTCAGGTTTTTGGCAATTAAATCAAAAAGGTCTTTGCAGAATCCTTGAAACTGGTCTTCTTTTCGGCCGTATTCTAAAGGTTTCAACATCATATACGGCTCTTGGAGTATTGTTGTAACGATGTATGTTTTATTCGGATCCAAGGATGATGGCGAATGAAGTTGAATGTATTTCGGCGATACTAATGTAAGACCTTGTTTGTCTGTCCATGTAGCGACCTGTTTAACATGTGATTACACCTTGCATAAATAACATATATTAAATTTACATTCGAGTCTGAATAGAAAACATGTTGAAATACATACAGTTAAAACTAAATAATATTAACAAATTCTACAAATTCACTACATATAGTAACTATGTAATCCCTAACTAACCTTATCATCATTTTGTATTCACGACTTGATATACGAATATTTGAAGATTTGCCGATATTGACCACGGTGAGCAGGCAAGCAGGTGAGCGCAATATAGATACCTTCGAAATGATGAAGTGACAGCCTACTCTCAGTCCCATGTATTTGCCCTAACCCTAACAGAAATCTGATTGTTTTTAAATGTTTTACTTCAAAAGTCAAACTAGATCCTATAATTAGATATCGTCTTCGTTCTCATAATCAGCTCGTATAGAAACACTGCTCGATATGGGCTTTTCCAGTTGTAGAGAGGTTTTGCCTTAATGGTCGCTTGACGGGGGGATTTACAATTGCAGTAGCATTTCTCGCGCCTTGAACGTCACTGCTTTCACAGTGCCATCTTTAGGTAGCCATAAGTTTTAGGGCACTTCCCATAGTCGCCACAAACGGCACTTATAAGCAAAAATGGAGTGAGGTATTCTTTAATGCCGTAATCAATCGGCCATGATTTCATATAAAGGTGTTTAATATTAACGATTTCGAAAACTTTGTTCCTTAATTGGTTCCTCAATTATTTAAAAAAAAAAACTTCCTCTAGGTTGTCGAAGCTCCTGTACTGACTGATTATTTGTCTGGGTTAGTGCCACCCTATTACCATTCCTGCTGATTAGCGGTGTCTGTGAGCATGTCCATTGTTGTCCTCAGAAGTAACAAAATATATCTTACTTTCTTTTAGGTGGTTGCAGGTGTATATTGGCCGCGAAAGCCACGTACTATCACTTGGACCAGCTTTCTTATCACTTGATGGTATGAGAATGATTGTGATAGTTTAAAAAGAAAGAAAGGTGAATGATCTATCCTGTTTAATTTTTTCACTACACGTAGCAAAAGTATATAAGAAGATAATAAGAAGATAACTTTTTTAACATAAATCACATTTTTGTAGAACTAAGGTCATTTTAATGTAACTTTAGTACAAGTGAGGGAAAATATACTTTATGAAGAGAGCGTCTGGTAGCAGTAAAATTTATATACATTGCTGTTTTGTGTACAGTCGTAAAATTTATATTTTGAATATCACAATAAAAACGTATTAAAGTTTATTTTCCCTTTTTTAACGTCCAAGTTTTGTTCGTTGTACTTGTTTTGTTAAGAAGGTTTATAAACGAGGAATATTACAAAATAATTAAAAAATTGTGTGTGTGTTTCATGCTGATTATCTTATAATAAGTTATGTAATTTTACGTGACCGTGTAGTAGCGGCATAAAAATTTATATTGCCTCATTGTGTCACACGGGTGTTGTAAGAAGCAACAGAGAGAAACAAAATCAGGAGTTCCTAATAACAACTAAAAAATGAAAATATTAACTGATGTTGCCAACCTACAAAGCATAATAACTGTGGCAAATATACCCTCTATGAGGCAATCTATGGGGTGCCCATGCTCAACAATGGACTTTTTATAGTCTGTACCGGTAATGGTAATGTTACCTGAAGCAATAATTCCGTTTTATATATTCAAGACAAGTTTCAAACGTTGTTAGAAAAAAGTAAAGTAAAGTTACAGCCTATATAGGTCCCACTGCTGGGCACAGGCCTCCCCTCATTTCTGAGAGGGTTTTAGGGCAAGGAAATATCCGCCACGCTGCCCCAATGCGTGTTGGCGAACTTCACATGTCTTCGAAATATTTTGTTAGAAGATCTTTTATTATTTAAGAAGTGTGTGTTAAAACCTTATCTCTTAAGAATTTTTCCTTAGAAACTTATCATTATTTAATATAAAGCAAGAGATTATTAATTTATGAAGAAGTATTTTTCTAAAGAGTTTTAACCATGTTTTTCGAGAATGCCTTAAGTTCAAGTTTTAGGATTTCATATCGTCATCAAATTTTATTTTATGGAAATGTGAACTCAGCGGTCTAGGCGGATGTACTTAAATGGGACTTTGTTTTTATAATACAAAATAACTCGTGGGTGATACGAATACGATACGATGGAAAATTCGTACTCAGATTGCCTTACTAAAGGTCGTGAGGAAAACTTTTTTTAAATATACCAACAGGGCATTGATGTTCATAATGGTGTTGACGTTATTATTTTTAATTGACATACCTGAATCATGGCGCTTTCAACAGTCATCTCCACAACTTGCAATGTGAAATTGTATCTGTGACCTTCTTCATTAAATGAGATATTACCTGTCAGGCCTTCAATGTCCGTCTAAAATATATAATTAATATATAAGACTGTTCTTCCGTTTTGCAAAATTATTAACATCTTCATAATCATCATCACTACGGTAGATCTTCACCTATCCACCACTGAAAGATTGCTACAGGCCGTAGCTTTTAACCACCTGAATCGCTCAACTGCCTGTGGCCCGTCAGCTCAATACCTCAGAAAGTTACCCTACATTGTATTTTTCAGTGCGATGTATCTTATTTTTTCCCATTGATTGGTCGCCTTTAAAACCTTTATCACTCAAGTATATAATAATTTTATTGATGTCGGCGAACTTAGAACCCGAATAGCTCAAATACTGTAAAATTTGCCAACTACCAATAGGAAAAGCTATTACGGCTAATAGTAATTATAAAATTATCTTATTATCAACATGTTATCTAAACTAATGAACTATCTTATTTCAATTTAAAAGAAATATTTTAGTGTTCGGGATTTGTAACCTTTTTCCCCAAATGTCAAGTTTCGCAAGTACTGTCTCGTAAGTGACACACGAGTGTTTGACGATTGTTAGCGGTAAATCCGTGAAAGAAGCTTAACTCAAACTACACAGACAGATGATGGACAACCGTGTTAACTCTGTCTAAACTGATGATTAAGGGTAAATACTCCAACAAAAATTTGCTAACTGTTGCATTCTTACGTATACTGACTTCAAAAGATTGTAAATTTCTTATAATGTGATCTAGTTGCTATTTAAAAATGTCTTAAAAACCACTCGAAAAACTCACTTTCTTTATCAACCTTGTAATTTTATCACCATGTTCGAACGGTATTACCCAGCTTTTTCCAGGATTGCAATCAATTACTTTGGTGGAGTTCGCTTGAGCAGCTGCCCGACGTAGAGCACTTCTAAAGGCATCGGGCTTTTTCCTCATTAGTCTTCCAAGAGCGTCCATCAATACTTGTACCCCATCGTACATTAGCGCAGTTTGTGCCTAAGATACGTAAAGCACATTACGTAATTATCAAAACAATTGAAACATTAAAGATATATTATTTTGTGCATTAATAAATTCTCCATTTGACAAGGGAAACTTATCGTTTCTTTTGTACATTCTAAAAATTTTAAACCATATTTGTTTCTATAAGGAATTTGGATGTTTGGATTCTTAGAATAATGATCAACTTTTATTCAACTAAATCTTACTAATGTGACTGATATTATAAATGTGAAGGGCTGTTTACTTGCTTGTTTGTCATGCCGTCACACACACACACACACACACGCGCACGCTCATACACTAAACAAGAATTAAATAACAATAAATCGGCTTACAGAGTTATTATGTTGTGTTTTTTTTGTTTGTATTTGCATAATTAGTACACGACGTTATTTTGAAGCTATATGTAAGAACGGTTGGGTTATGTTTTTCCACAGCACCCATTTACCATTGTGTGAGCTTTGTGTTCGCACCCTATTCGATATAGAGATATTTATCAAAATGTGATAAAAACTTCCCATTTAATTTTAAATACCCTTTTGTCAGCATCGAATTTAGCCAAAACTTTCAAGAAATTTCTCAAGATCACGCAACGCATGTTGATATGACATAACGTATACATATCAATATGAATACAATACCAATTTCTCTTAAGCAATTCTCCAAAGAGAATTTAGTTAAATCAAAAGAGGCTGAAGTGTAACTCGGAACGGTGAGATCATAATATGAAGTAATAATTTATGCGGAGTACCCACTTACGGTTTCATTAGGGTGTACGCAAGTTAGTGAAATCTACATAAACGCGTTATAACTCTACGTCGAAATTTCTTTGAACGAAGCTATATTTACCACCTCAGTTCTAACTTTATGTTATGCCTTGGGATTGTCGTAAAATTTTGTTGGTACTGTAAAAAAGATTTATAAATATTCCCAGTATAGAGGATGGTGGGGTGTTATATATTGCTAGGGTTTTTATTACAATTTGGGCATCCACTTTGACTAAATAGGTCGGTGCTATTATTTCTCTATTATTCATAGTTTTTATAACATAACATTTATTAAACATCTTCGTAAGATCGTTATTCTGGTTGAAATCTCTAAGCTCACTTAATTTATTAAAATGTAGACACACATATTCCAAACGTATTCTTACCAAAGTAAATATTTACAGTTTACATAATACTTAAATTTTCAAAATTTGATATTTATTTGTTATTAGCACCTAGCCTAGCGTTTGGGCAGGTCGAGACTCGAGACGAGACAAGATTGCCGAAATTGTTATGTAATCATTTTTATTTTCAAATAATAGAAGGAACCTAGCGCGGTCAGTTTGTTTAATGAATAATTACTTAGTCTTCTACGTAACTAATGAGTACACAACACAATAAATGCGTTTGCCGCACTGCCACGTTTGAACTACAAAATCGTTTTAAACAACTATTTTAGCTACAAATTCACGTGCAACTTTCATTGTTTTCCGCCAACTTTTCACTGCTAACTTGATAAAGCTTTTTACTTAGAGTCTAAATCAAAAGCTAAATCAAACAAATAAGCAAACAAAATGTTTAACTGATGGTCTAGACTAAATTCTGACTTTTTGTAGCTTAGGTTTAATCTCGAGGTTGCCTCTGAACTCTGCCTTAACTGCAAACATTATAAATAGTTTCCGAAATAAAAGTTTTTAGTCCAAACGAAATCATATTTACTGTATCGTAATTCAAATTACTGTCTAATGGTAATGTGAGTAGTAAAACTATCTTTAAAATTGACTTATAATGTAATCCTACTAATATTATAAATGTGAAAGTTTGTTTGTACTTTATTATTTTAGTATTATTTATTTTAGTTGCTTTAATTACCTAAAAACTACTAAACGGATTTTGATGGAACATGACAACATTATAGATAAAAAGTAAAATCTGGTGCTATATATGAAAAGAAGCGTCAAAAGTGACGACATCTAATATTTCCTACTGTGACAGGTGTTTTACTTTCAGCAGAGAACTGTTTAGGTAGGTGATAAGAGCAGAAACAATACAAATATATGCGCTCTAAGCTTTTTCTTATATGCCATAATTTTCATCCTATATATAAATAGATATGACTTACCGATATGGTTCCCTTAAAACGTGGGTCCATCCTGCGTAATCCATCCATAAAATCGCGTACAACCTTTCGAGAGTGATCTACAATTCGAAAGCCTGTGATATTTACTGCGCCGTACTCAGTTACTTCATTCTCCCAATGATCATCCATTACCTGTCGAACAAATTAATTTTTATAAGTAAAACAAACACATATATCTGTCACTATTTTACCTAATAAAGGTTATTAATACCTTTCCATAAGAATTTTAGAATGCAGTGCAATTAAACAATATTAACTTAAGTATCTACGTATTTATAATGTTCAAATTTAATGTAGTAAAATATTTTGAATATAATATTTGAGCTCAAATAACCAACTATGTTTTAATAGCAGTGGGTTAAAATGAACGAAAATTGAGATCGCCTAGAATTGGTAGTTACATAGCGTTCAATGTTATTCTGCCACAGTTCAATCAAACAGAAAAACCTAGCTTACCAGTCCACTGAGCATGTAGTGATATGTCCTGCGACCTAGTTGTACTTTCCGAACGTGCTCCACCAAAATGCTTTTCGCGTTTTTAGCGTTACAATCAAGTACTATGCGTTTACTGCTCCATCGGTCGTACTGTTCCAGAGCCAAAAGAAATTCCATGGCGTCTGACGCGTTATTAATGCGTTTCACAAGCGAGATTCGAAACGTTGTCCGTCCCGGCTGCATGGTCTGGTAAAGCTGTTGTAGCCGTAGCAAACCTAGTGTTAGAAATAAAAAAGTTCATTTTATTTTTTATCTCAATAGCGAGACTGTGGAGTTATAGAGTAAAATTTAAGTAGTGTGTAAACGATAGTTGCGGAATAAAATGTATTGCCTCATTTGAATTCTATTGTTAGTTATATTAGAAAGAAATTTATAGGTAGTGTTAAGAGAGATATAAATAGATAAAATTTATAATAATGTACCCAATGGATACGCCAGATAAAACTTATCATTGACATCGCCTGGAGTATTTTTATATCGCTCTATTTTCAACTCTCCTAAACCAATTCTAGTCTACGCGAATTTTATTGAATTAAACGCCCCATATAAAACAAGCGAAACGAAAACGAACGCAGAAGAAGCAAAAGTATAAAAACTCTTTTGCTCGGCTCGAGGGAAGAAATGCGGGGTTACACATTATTATAATATTGAATAACGAAACGGATAAAATACGAAATATGTTTTGTTCGTGAGTGTTAACGCATGAATGTTAAAGATATTTATATTTATAAACAGAAAACTTTCAATAAAATATCAGGTAAATATATATATATATATATATATATATTATATATTATATATTATGTTTTCAAATAATAAATAGGATAGAAGTTTTGATATTTTTCTGATATTTATTTTCAAATGCTTATAATGCTTTAACTATGCTCCCTTTTGTACGTCATCAAACAAAAAGAAAATAGATTATAATCTCTTTTAACGGTGCGGTGGCGACAACGCATGTTGAATATATTACACATAGTAGTGTTTTATGAGGCATGATAGTAAAGAGTCGCGTTTAGCGGTGGCAGTGTTGGTGAACGTAATTGAGGAAGGAAGTAAAGTGTTCTTTTCAATAGGTAACAATCACAATTTGTGTTTCACATATACCATATCTACTTCATTTTCACAACCATAATATAGTATATTCTTGCAAAGTTGCACATGTATATGTAGAAATAGTGTATTTCATTACGAGTGCAGAAAGCTTGTCATTGCAAAGAGTTCTAACAAATGTCTACCCGAGCCGAGGCGCAGCCGAAGGTGGGGGTTGACAGTCGGAACAAGTAACAGTGACGGTTCCGCAAAAATGAATCAATTTAATAAAATAATAAAAACACAATAAACTCAACTAATTAATCACTATGTAGCGACTTTTTGACTTTTCCGGTAAAATGTTCTCCGAAGCATTTTGTGCAATCATGTTGAGTTCTGGTGGTGTTAATTCAAATAAAATATCGTCGAAATTACTCATTTTGTGCAACAAACAACTAAACTCGCAAAGAAGATTTTTGGAAAATGGCGCTAACCGTAAAATAATTTTTAGCAGAGATTTTTTGTTTTCTTCACCTATTCTGGGTAGGCAAAGGGAACTATGCCTATACAGCCAAGTCTTCAGTAGAATTTTTTTATTGATATGAAATGAAAATAAAATTTAATGAGATGAAATGAAATAAAACCTAACCTAACTCATTAAATCAAACCATTAAATCCGATATTGAAACAAATTAGTTGTTTTTTTTTTTAAATATTTGCATGAATCATAAAAACTTCTATATTTTTTTTTAGTTAAAACTTCGTGGTTGGTTTTTCCTTTTTAATAGAAATTATTTTGACAGATGGGAAAGAGAACGAACGAGTTCGGAAAAGATAAAGAAAAAGCTCGAGTATGTAATAGCCCACATCCCTATCGCTATACGTCGCTGCAAAACGCCACTTTTTGAGCAACTGTATTTAAATAATATATGAAGTTCATGCTAATGAGTGTTAGTTTCGATTAAATATATTAAATGTCATATGTGTACACTATTTTGTAACAAGGTAAATATCAATAATTATATTAATATTTGTACGCTGCACAATAGTCATTAATTCATTAATTAAATCTATTTAAAAGTCCGTAACTGAACATATTAACCATAGTAAGAAATAAACCGTAATAGCCACGCTTGATAAGCGGTTTGGAACTGCAGTCTATAAATATAATTTGCAACTTTTATGAGGAAGATACTTCAAATCTGTACAAGAGTGACATTAAAACCCTAATAATTGGCTAAGCAATCATAATTACCACCATCAACAATCCTTCATAGAACATAGGTCTTTTTAAAGGAATGCCTCCAATCAAGGCCTGAGACATCTCCATTCATCAAATTATTGCATATCTTACAGTGTAGTTACTTCATCTAGTTGAGATCACTTCGCCAAGACCCTATTTTACCCGTTGGTGTTCGGTGTTTTCAAGCTTTGTAACCAGGTTATTTCCAAAGACACAATATAAATAAAAAATGAATATGAAATATCTCTTTAGTGACTTGGTGAGGCTCTGCTAGTGTGATAACGATTACTTTGACAATAATCACGCGTTCAGCTTGATCGTAGTCAATAATAATAAATGGTACAAATTTTCTTCTTTCTGCTCTTATTTTATTATAGATGCTAGTTTATATACGTCGTTCGTAGTCTAAATTAAAATATAAAAGTATAAAGAAAATATTTATTTACAGGTGTAATGATCTGAATTGTGATATCGATAAACATATCAATAATTATTTACAAGCTATCAAAGGGAGCGAGGGTTAGTCTACTCCTAAATTTTTGACATTATCAGTAGGAGTAGATTAACACCTATTCTACTATCCTGTCCGGCGAGCAGTTTGGCGAATAGCTCTGGGGGGAGCGCAAGTCGTGTTGATCCCCAGAGTAAGTCTGAGAGGTCTTCCTTCACGTGGTTGCCGCCTGTTATTTGGTCTGGTTCAATAGGAAACAGACAGAACAGAAACACTCAAACGATCCTCTTCTTCTTTTCTTTATTCCACCCCCTTTTTACTATCCTAACCTAATACAAGGTGTCAAACATACCGTGTCGATGGATACGTGGCAGGAGGGAATCCGGTCGCAAACGGTGACTACCCGAGATCAGGACGATTCGAGTAGTATTTTAGCCCTTCCCTCGGCATGCGGGGCTCTGCCCCCGGCAGTGACAGAATATTTCTCTAGCTAGTTGCGGGACCAAAATGGACGAAAATCGACATTTTGCAAAGAATAATGAAAAATCTCCTCTAATGGAACTATCTGTTGGCTTGGCTCTTTTAGCCTCACCAATACCCTGCAACAATACACCTCAACCTGGGACGCGCCGTGAAGTGATGAGTACGTCTGCAGCCGAACCATAATCGAAAACGAACCAGGGAGGGGAAAAGAAAAGTTCTCTAGGCCTTATAAGCTTAGAGAGGCGGAAGGGAAGAGGTACCGAAGGCTTATAGCAGCTGAGATAGGAGATAATAAGCCTATCCTCCTTTCTTGTTAAGACATTGGAAAAGTTTATAGATAGATATATAAGGGATGAAGCTCTATCTATGAGACCCATACATTACAACCAGCATGCTTACCGCAGAGGCTACGGAAACAGCCCTAATCAGTGTCATTGACAGGGTCAAAAAATCACTGGAGAATAAAGAAATAGCTCTTTGTACCCTTCTAGATATTGAGGGCGCCTTAGACAGTAGCACTTATCGCTGTTGATTGAGGGGCCTGACATCCAAAAATTTTGACTCCACAGCCACCAGATGGGTGAAGTCGACGCTCTCAAACAGAAAGACAAAAATAGCGCTGTTTCAAACTTCGATTGAGGTTGGAACCATAAGAGGCTGCCCACAAGGATATGTTTTGCCACCCTTTCTTGGGACTCTTGCGGTTGCAGTCAGTGCGGCTTAGCACACGTCCATCCTGGGAATAAGCAATTCAAGGATGTGTCTTTAGTGTGGTTCTGTTCCATAACGGAAGAAACGCCTCTGCACATCCTATATGATTGCGAACCCTGAATGCGGAAACTATGTACTCCGCCTAGAAGAAGTGAAATTGCTCACGGCTAAGCAACTCCTTCTATTCATTGAAGACATAGGGCTTAGCAGTGAACTATAGCCACAGCAGCGATCAAAATAGATATTTTAGGTCGCAGTGATACTGGTCTTCTTCCCTATACCGGCATAGCTACATAATAAAGAAATCAAATAAAAAGGCATGTTAATTTTCAGTTTTACAAAGAGTACCCGCAAACCCGTTTTAGACGAACCTTTTCAACAGGTGATTGTGCATCTTTAAATACGACATCATTATTTTTTATAGATAGGTAAAGGTAACAAAAATGAGCACGCAGTCTATCTGATGGAAAGTGGATACTGTGGCCCATAGACATCTACACCGATCCTCGATTAAGAATCAAAATGCAGATGCGTTGCCACCCCTGAGGACTTAGATGGAAGGACTCGTTTCCATTTAAAAAAGTCTCCGGTTTTCTATACTTACCATACGAAATACAACATCATTGGTCTGCTATTTTACGCTGGTATTCAGTGAGAACGTAATCTTTCCATGGTCGCCGACCCGACCCGAGCCGGCCCATTTGCGCTACAACCATAATATAGCTGCAGCATGGCTCTACCACGTAAATGACTTGAAATATTTCCTTTAAAATTTTACATATTCCAACGTTGAGTGATTTTTCTTGATAATGTTCTTCTTTGGGAAATAAAATACTTATATTTTTTATCGAGTTAAAAAAAAGAGATGACTATAATATATTCGACGTGTATGTTGTTTATGTATGCTTACAGACTTTCCAGAAATGACTGAACCAATTGAATTATTGTTTCTTCCTTACATATTTAAAAAAAATTATCCCTAAGGGTGGAAAAATAGGCTACGAATATTTTAATGTATCTATTTATAATGCATTCAGGTTGTTACCCTGAGCTTATGATATAACATAGCCTCTTTGTTACGACGTCCTCGGAACGATATGGGGTACTAGATATTCTTACACCGCAACTGTAATGTATAATAGGATGGACGAAGGAACGTATACAATAGGATGTAACTAAATAAGTAACTGTATAAATATTTATGACAAAAATATCATTAAATAGAATGAATCTTAATTAATTTGGTCTATTTCTGTCAAGTAAATATTTATAAGCATGCAACATGTCAATATTGCTGTGTCCAATGGTGCATTAATTTTTTTTTTTGATTATTATTTATTAATAAATTTATAAGACAGTGGTGTTACTTAATTCTAAACCCGCCAAACTTTTACGTTTGATGGCGAGAGGCGCTCTTTTACATAGCAATGAACCAACTTATGTACTCCTAATATTGGACACAATAATATATAAATAACACAGTAATATATAAACCTATGACATCTTGTTGTTATGTTAACTATATGATCTTATATATATATACACACACACACATATATATATATATATATATATATATATATATATATACACATATACACAATATGTAACGCAATCAACGCACACCCTCAGACACCCCAATTAGTATATTATGTTATAATCGTAATACATACACTGTATTTTAGTTAAACATTTTTGTGCACTGGTTATTTATCAAATTAGTTATCGTGGAAATCGTGGAAGCTAGTTATTGTATTCTTTTATTTCTTTGGTAAACATAAAAAACTCGGTCAGTATTTTTAAGTATATTGAAAGTATAGGATATGGGACAAGATATTCATGTAAAAGCTTACAAATCGGATCATGAAAAGAATTCTTATTAAATTGGTCAGAGTTATTAGCTGTGGGCGTCTCAAAACGGTTTGGAAGGCATTTACCCTGAAGAAGAACATCAAAAGGTCTGCTTGTATAATTGAAAGGAAAATCATTATTTATTTATTCAAGGTTTTGTTAGGATAAGCAAAATCTGGTATTTCAATTGATTTAAAATAAATTTAAATTATTTATTGTGTAGTACAAAAATTTCAAATTGAACGATTTTTTTTTGTTTAGATCTAGTCAGATATTTGAGCCCATCACTTAAGAGTCTTAGAAGTTCAAGAGGTTCGTGTGCTCCCTATATTAATGTAATTAACTTACTGAGATTGTGCTAAAGAGGTAGTGTCGTTTTTGATGGATACATAACCAATTATTTTCTCATCACGTTACAAGAATGTCGATTAAGCAGAAAAGGGAAAGCTTGTGCACTTTTCTTAATAATATTTAAGTGACAAATAAGCTAACAGTCTGCCTGATATTACAGTCATCCTACTTCTCTTCGATAAACAAAAAAAGCTTGTTTTTTTATAAAATAAGGGGACAAACAGTCACAACAACACAGTCCACCTGATGGTGATTGGATGCTGTGGTACATTGACGTCTACGTTGATACCCTCGAGAAATAAGATGGAATGCCTAGTTCCCAGTAAAAAGGGTTTCCGGTTACCAACACTCCCTACAAAACACAGCAAGCATTAATCTGCTATTTTACGCTGGTATTATTTGAGAGCGTGGTCCTACCCCAGTCGAGCCGACCCATTCGAGGAACAACTGTAATATAGCTGCAAGTAAAGGGATTATTGTTTTGCTAGTTTATTTAATCATTGGACAACTAGTTATAAAGATTACCTAGTATCATACAGCTTTTTTATTTAATTTTTGTATAATAATGTGAACACATTACATAAAACTTATATAATTAATTTATTTGACCGTCTAGCGGTGACGTCAGAATATCCACTGCCTCATATCGTCCAAAATCTTAAATCTGCTTCTGCAAGTAAGCATGTAGTGCTATTAAAGATTTTTATTAAATATTTGAAATGTCTTCTCATAACATGGAGAAAGTATCGACGCTAGCATCTATTTAACTATAATTTTTGAACTATATTATAATAATATGAGTATTAAAAATATTGACCAAGCGTTATTTAATTATTTATGAAAAGTTTACTTATATTCCTATGACAGATTATCTTCCAATAGCGTTGAAAATAACTTTACTATGCGCTGAGTGCAATGTATTTTAAGTAGTATAAATGCTAGCAACGATCCAGCACTCGGGTGAAGTTGTTTGAATGCATCAAGTACTACAACGTGTAAGTTTTTTTTTTTATAAAATGGCGCCGCTAGCGGTTCTCTATAGCTTTTTCAATGTAACTTTACTTTGCAGTCTTTTATGTGTCTAATCAAATATACTCCTATTCAAAATTTTATCAATTCATTTTGAATACGAATACATGCTTTTGGGATATTTTAGTGAATACGCCATGGAAATGATTTGAACATCACATATCATTTTCAAATACATAATATTATATGCTTCTGACGGCTTGTCAGTCAGTACTCTCGTAACGGTGTAACGAGTCTGTGAATCATCTTCCTGCGTTTAAAAACGATATTTACAAACGCAAAAAATACTTGATATGAAACGTCCGGGAATTAACTTACTTTCAAATTTTCACATATTATTAAGTAGTAAAAGTGCAATTGGTTACAATTTTTCCACTTCTTCATAAAGAAAACAATCCGAAACTATTAATGTTATCTCAAATAAACTTAATGATAGTTTGATTTAAAAGTTTGTAGGCATTTATTATGCATTTATCTTTTAAGAAAATGGAAATTTTATTCATCTTACTAAACATAGATAAATTGTGGTTGGTTTAATCTCATTCTATGCCTTCTTCCATTTAAAGTGCCATCAAAAACTAGTTAACATTTGTACTTATTATTATGGTTATACATTGCAATATTCAGTCCAATTCGTATAGTTACGCTGTTAAGAGATAAATGGGCGGTGGGAGATGTGGTAAAAGTTTTGTCTGCGTTCGTACTATTTCCCGCATGTGACGTATCCGAGCGTGACCCTTGAGGTTTTCAACTGTCGTCGGTCGACTAATGGCGTATGATGTCAAGCCCTTTTTGTATCAAAATCCATTATAAAGTCGAATGTACGAACAACCCTTTATATTACGAACCTACCTCACTTGTTGAAAACTCTTATTGTTGAAAACTCTTATTGTTGACACTATATCATTAACGATCTTTTGAATTTGACTGTAATTGTTTTCATAATTTTAATTTCTAAAAAATGAATAAGCGGATAATTTTATAGCTCCATATTAAAATAATATATCAAAACAGGTTTGTTGGGGTATTTTTCCTTTGTTTAAGGTGAAGTCTGCTGATGATATTTGAGTATCAGTGATGGTAAGTGAATACTGTGGCCCATAAATATCTACGTTTATCGTCGATTAAAATCAAAATGCAGATGCGCTTTGAGTAAAAAGGGTCTCCGTTTCTCTTCAAGCACCATGCGAGACACAGCAGAATCAACCTGATATTTTACATTGGTTGGTTTCTATGTGAGTGTGGCCCTTCCCCAATCGAGCCGATCCATACGTGCTAACACCAAAATATAGCCTCAGATTTTTTTAAAGAATAAAGCCGGAAAAAAATTATCGGACGGGGCTGAAGGACGCAGCTGACAGCCGGACTGATTAGTGTCTTCAAGGGACGATGCTAGCGGACGGGTTCCAACGTCTATTCAGCTAAGAACTGTAGACTGTAAAGTGAGGGTGACTTTCTTGAATTAGCGGCGGCTGCTTTATGTTGTCCACCCAGAAAGAAAACAAAAAGAAGCGTTTGGAGTTCCAAGACATATATAAAGAAAGAACAAAGTCTGGTGAATTCCACACTTTGTATCCATTGACGGCTCCGTGGCGCAGTAGCTTAGTAAAGAGTTATAGTGCTGAGGGCTGTGGGTTCGAATCCCACACAGAACAAGTATTTGTATGGCCTACAAGTATGGGCCTGGATGTTTGTCCTTGTGCAATTCATGTACGTCTACTACCTCCTCCTGCTGTAAGTGTACTGTCTCCACCACACAGGACAAAATCCTAGTGTAGCAGTAACTTTATTAAAAAAAAAAGACATTTACTTTATGATTATACAGTAATTTCCTGTTACGAACACACTCAATATTTCGTTCATCCATTTTTACGTAGACGCGCACATGCAAGCTCTCGCGTAGTCAGCGTCTTTCTGGCGCTGGGGCGTGTCCTGCAACCCGTGCGTGTGTGACAAAAACATCCATCCTACCAGATTTCTGTTTGACGTATGAACGCTCGAGGTCAGTCCAAGATTACGTCCATGACTTATATCCGATAGTTTGCACAGCTCAGTGTACATTCATTATCTAGATAGCTATAAGTCCCGCGTACGATAATTTTTTTCCAGCTTAAGTGTGATGAATGAGCACACAGTACACCTGATAATAAGTGAATGCTGTGACTCATGGAATTCTGCTTCAATCGTTGATTAAGATTCAAGATGCAGATGCGTTGCCACCACCGAGAACTAAGGTTTAATGCGTCGTTTCCTGTAAAAAGGGTCTCCGGTTATCAACATTCAACATACGAAACACAGAAACATTGAGCTGTTATTTTACGCTTGTATTCTGTGAGAGCGTGGTCCTTCCCTAGTCGAGCCGACCCATTCGTGCTACAACTATAAAGTAGCTCCAGCATGGCTCTATACCTCTAAAAACCTACCACCAAAATACCCTATATGCGTTCCACTGTTGGGCACAGGATTTTGTTAGGGCAAAGAATTCTCTGCCGTGTTGCATCAACGCGAAAAATTTTCCATGGCAATTTCACTAAGAAATCTAGTCATGCATTCACAGACAAATCTGTTCTGTATCTGTGAATTCTACAATTAGGATTTTGCTGAAAATTTTTTCGACAGCCCCTTAATAAATTTAGCATAATTTAAAATTAAAATTAGAATTAGTAGATCGACCATAATTTTTGGTACATATCTCTTAAATTGCGTTCATTAAATAGTATTTGGTGTTGAAGAAAAACATCATGAGAAAATCAAAATGACTAAAAACATTTTCGCGTACAATCCACCTGCACGGACTGGGACAGCTCGGCTGAACGGACTAACTTAACGAACTTGATACACATCACAACAACAGAACGTATACAACCTGTACCTTTATTTTATTATATACCTAATTAATATTATATCATATTTTTAATATTTCAGATCGATACGCTTGAAAGTTTAATAAAATAAAAATTTATGTATGGTAACTACTTACCATTTATAATGTACTTTATTTTTCATATCGTGTGACTTGCATGAAATGTTATCTTTTGTTGCTACATCAAGTAAAACGAACTAGAAATCCCACATGCTTTTCTTTATATTAGAAGATAGAAATGGTAATGGAAACCCTATTAACAGAGTGTCTGTGTCATTCTGTTTATAGTGTCCCTTTGGAATGGATCTGATTGAGTTTCAGTTTAAACGGTTCATGGAACAACAGTCAATCATAGTTTTAGGCACACGTTGAAATAATATATGAGACAATATTTTTATTTATTCACAACTAATAAAATACAATATCATATAGCTCTACCAAAATTAAACAATTAGATACTACAAAATAACAATATTTAATTACAATATAAACCATAAATATGAGAAAGATAATTAAGTTTATTATTTTACTTTGAAATAATTGTAAAATATCAAACCTTATAAAATTTCACATTTTACTCTTATAATGAATTGCTTTCAAAGTGAATATTTTGTTTATATTTATATATTAATATTATGTGCTCCTAATTTATGTAGGCATGAAGGATGTAAAATGATGAAATGTAGCATGGAAAAGTATACTGAATTCTACTTTCATTAAACGATTATAAAACAAAACAATTTTGGACAAGAGTACGTATATCATCTTTATTTTTGTTTTTATTGAAATCCTTCATTTCTTTAACCAAACAAATAAAAGCTATAGTGCTAAATGTATGAATTAAACACGAAGACTGAGAGGCAGCATGCTAAGCCAAAAAAATAAGTTAAGTAACTTTAGACACTTTAAATATACTACATCGATAAATTTCTTTTTATATAATATATAGATTTTATTTTATAAGTATATTCTAAACGAATAATATTCTATACGAAATAAAACAAAATAGCTAAACTCAGTTTAACTATTATATTCAGCTGTAAAAGGGATTAATTTGAAGTACATTTCATAGCGCTTTCAGCGTCGGTACAAGGACGAGAGTTTTCGTGTATTAGATTAACATTTGGATTTTTATCTTGGCCCATCCAAGCCATGTTGATGTAGCTCAGTTTTATAAACATTGTTGCTTATTACGTTTGGCTCAGATATACAAAGAAAGATAAAACACTACGTCTATTTCAAGTGACACCGCAATCAAACCATGCTCATATTATTATAACGCACACACTCACGTGCACATGTGCTAGTTTTAGTGGCTTAGGCAGTAGACCTCTTTCTATCACAAAAACGGTCAAGACAAACTTCTGCCACTGATCGGCAGAAGTTTGTCTCTGCTGGTAAAACCAAATGACGCAGTGGCGCATGCATTAATGAGAAAGGATTGTTTACAGAAACAGCGTACCGTCTCAATAACCTCACTGCGGTACCTCTATGTCAAACATCTGCATTACTAACAAGAACGTTCTTAAAATCTTGAGAAGTCTAGATGTGAACAATGATGATGCCTTCATCAATCAATCAATCTTCAATTAAATAAATAATATTCAACGCCTCGAACACAAGCGTGTCCTAGGAAGGGTGCAGTGTATTTCACGTTGGGGCAGCTTCTTAATTTATATAAAGTCAGGTTAAGAGTTTCTTAGTATTTTATTTACACATTCAAGATATTTTGAAGTCGGGTTAAGAGTTTACACATACAAGATTTGGTTTGTAGGTCCCAATTTCAATAATTTGTGAGCTATCCGCGTAATTGATGCCTCAAAAGAAAGAACAATAACCAGGCATGTTTTTAAAAATGTTTGAACGAAAACAACACCATCCGTATTACTTTAATGCCGTCAAATAACAGCTTTCCTCAATCTTCAAATAAATCATTGACTTCAAATATCTGTAAAAAACTTATTTCATGACACAGACGCCTGAATCATGTTACATTAGACTGTTTACACATTACTTTAATAAAATAAAAAGTAAATGATTTGTCTTTCAAACTGGCCACAATTTAAAACTAACTCCAAAATTTTGGGTTTATTCACCAAAAATTATTAAAGCATGATAAAAATAAAATAGTCGCACTTCGTCTAAGACAAGTTGGGTTCAAATAGTTCTAAATAGTCTAAACTAGCTCCGCTTTACGGCTTTGCATCGACCTTCCAAACATATATATATATATATATATATATATATATATATATATATATATATATATATATATATATATATATATATTGATATATACGATAACTTGGCCATATTGTAGGTAGTGACATAATCCTGTTGCTGTAGAAATCTTGGAATGTTTGGTCAAAATACTGCGACAAATAGTTTTGCCAGTCGTCTCTTGATGTTTACCTAACACTACTCAAAGAATTCTGAAGAAACTGAAGTATGTGAAAATCTGAGGGTGCAAGATCAGACCTAAATGGTGCAGGCATTAACACTTCCCAACCAAGCTCTCCCAATTTTTACTGAGTGGTCAAGAATGTATGTGGTCTGACGCCATCATAATGAAAGACCACTCCTGTTCTGTTGATCAATTCCGGCCATTTTTTCTAAATTTCTTGCTTGAATCTCATTAGTTGTTGGCAGTAGATATCCGAATCGATGGTTTTGCTTGGCAAAAATACTCATAATAAACGATTCCTTTCCAATCCTACCATACACAGAGCATCACCTTATTATGGGTTAATCCGAGTTTCGCTAAAGTCTGTGGAACTTGGATACCGTTTGGCTGCGATCTTTTTTACACGTGTTTTTCGTAGGTAATCTACTTTTCATCCTTAAAGATCAATCTTTTCAAAAATGGTTCAGTTTATTACGTTTCAATAGAGAATCACAAAGGAGCACATGATTCATAAGGTTCTTTGAGTAAACTTATGAAGTAAAGTCTCGTAAAGTCAAAGTTTTACAAATGGGTCAAAACTGTATTGTAGTCAATCTTAAATTGCTCGGCTATGTCGTAACTACTTACATGCCAATCTTGTTCCATTTGTTCAAATACGGCATTGACTACATCTGTATGAGGGCGAACAGAGCGAGCTGCATATTTGACATCGAAATTTCCGGACTTAAAACCATTGAAGTAATATGTACTTACGTACTAGAACAGCTATTTCAAACAAAAAATGTGCGCTACTCTGTGTTCACGCGGTTGGTTTTCTATAATAGAATAAACGTAGGTAGAATGATCAGCAGATAATAGATTGTATTAAATTATATCGATTACAATTTTTAAATTTTGTCATTCATATTGTATATTATATTTGCTTATTTAATACAATATTACCATAATATTATATCACATTTTATTCTATTCACAATTACATTTTAACTACATTTTATCTGAATATCTTAAAAGGTAACTATTTATTTATTTATTTTATGGAAGAGGGGGCAAACGAGCATGCGGCTCACCTGATGTTAAGTGACTACCGCCGCCCATGATCAACCGCAACACCAGGAGAATTGCGGGTGCGTTGCCCTTTAGAAAGGAGTAAGCTCTTTTCTTGAAGGTCCCCAGGTCGTATCGGTCCGGAAAAATCGCCGGTGGTAAACTATTCCACAGAGAGGTTGTACGTGGAAGAAAACTCCTTGTGAAACCTACAGGGGTGGACCGCCAAGCATCCAGATGGTGTGGATGGTATCGGGACGTTTGCCGTGTAGTGCGTTCACGAAATTTGGCGGCTGGGATTAATCCGAACAATTCCTCAGAGCACTCCCCGTGATAGATGCGATAAAATACGCAAAGAGATGCTACATCTCTTCGCAGCGCCAGTGAATCGAGCCGATCGGAAAGCACTCGAACGTCGACGATTCGAGCCGCTCTGCGCTGGATGCGGTCAAGGGGAAGGAGCGGGTACTGGGGAGCCCCAGCCCAGAGATGGGAACAGTATTCCATGTGCGGCCGAACCTGCGCTTTGTAAAGTTGCAGGCGGTGTGCCGGCATGAAATACTGTCCCGCTCTGCTGAGCACGCCAAGCTTTTTAGAGGCCAATTTGGCCTTCCCTTCCAAGTGACCACGAAACTGCACGTCACTCGATATGTTGACGCCGAGGATTCCGATACTGGCTGAGGCAACAAGGGGAGTGCCTTGAAACTGAGGGGATACGACAAAGGGGTTCTTTTTAGCGGTTAACGCCCAAACTTGTGTCTTCTGGGGGTTAAACTGGACTAGATTTAGTCGTCCCCAATCCGAGAATCTGTTCAGCAAAGACTCGACTTCAGACACAAGTTTGTCCCGGCACTCGGAGACGTTTTCCCGAGAAATATTGGCTCGACCGGTGTAAAGAGCATCACCAGTGCTGTAATCTGCATAGCAATGAATGTTACGGGTATGCAACATATCATTGATATGCAGAAGAAACAGCGTTGGCGATAGCACGCAGCCCTGTGGAACTCCAGCATTAATAGGCTTGCAATCGGAGCTTGCACCGTCTACAACAACCTTGATGCTCCGATCTGCAAGAAAGCTGGTGATCCAATCGCACAGTTTCTCGGGAAGCCCATAGGAAGGGAGCTTCGAAAGAAGCGCTTTGTGCCAAACCCTATCGAAGGCCTTCGCAATGTCCAAACTAACGGCCAATGCCTCCCCCTTGATCTCTACTGCCTCCGCCCATCTGCGAGTTAGGTAGACCAGAAGATCACCAGCTGACCGACCACGGCGAAAACCGTATTGACGGTCACTAATCAGCTGGTGATCCTCAAGGTACCTCATGAGCTGGCAGTTTACAATGGACCCCATTGTTTTGGAGAACAAGGAGGTGATGGCGATTGGCCGGTAGTTGGACGGGTCTGAGCGGTCGCCTTTTTAGGGATCGGGTGGACGAAAGCCGTCTTCCATGATTTTGGGACTACGCCTAGGGAGTAGAAGTACCGGAAAAGACGCATTAAAACCGGTGCCAACTCTGGAGCACACGTCCTCAGCACAATTGGGGGGATTCCGTCAGGCCCACTCGACTTGTGGATGTCCAGGGAGAGGAGTGCTTTGCGAACCGAGCGCTGTGTGAACTGCACTTCCGGCATGGAGCACTCACACCGCGGGATGGTCGGCGGCGTACTCCTCCCGTCATCGAGAGTCGAGTTAGACGCAAAGAAAGAGCCTAGAAGATCGGCTTTCTCCTTTGCAGTATGGGCCAGTGAGTCGTCCTCCCTGTGCAGAGATGGAAGAGATGGCTGACAGAAATTCCCCCGGACAGCCTTGGCGAGAGACCAGAATGCACGGATTCCAGAAGGAAGGCGAACTAGTTTCTCGCCAATTCTGCCTATGTGCTCTGACTTTGCCTTGGCAATGACTCTTTTGAAGGACCTAGAGGCAGAATTATACTTCTTTTTTAGAGCGCTGGTGTTTACATCCCGGGACGCTGATGCATCAACCCAGGTCTGGTAGCACTCCTGCTTATAGCATGATGCTATTTTACAGGAGCGACCAAACCATGGCTGAGATTTGCCTCCAATGGGCACCACAGAGGAAGGAATAAAAAGTTCCATACCCTGAAGTACCACATCAGTAACAGAATCCGCAACAACGTTGGGATCATCCGGCGAGAAGCAAACCCGCCCCCAAGGGTAGGATGCAAAGAAAGACCGCATCCCATCCCAATCGGCTGACCTATAGTGCCAAACACGGCGGCAGTCTGCAGAATGCAACCGCGATTTCAGCGTGAGTGGCACAACACTCCGGACCAGACAATGGTCCGAGGAGCCTAAACGACGCGTCGACGGAAATCTGATATCCGTCCGGGTGAGAGGTCAGCAGAAGGTCCAACAGGGAAGGTGCATGATCCTCCACATCTGGAATCCGCGTAGGCGAAGTAATCAGTTGTGTCAGACCATATGCCAAGGCAAAATCATGAACATATCTCCCCGCATGATCGGTTAAACGTGAACCAAGCCATTCGGCGTGATGGGCGTTAAAGTCGCCGAGGATCACGATCTCTGCGGAGGGGATCTGCTGTCGCAACGAATCTGCAGCCATTTGGACGTGGTCGAAGAGTCGGTCTGTTTCGGCATTACCGCTATGGGACCTATAGAGGCACCCGTAGACGCGCGGATGGTCGTCGCTGTCCACGCGTAGCCAAAGGATGGACAGGTCCGAACCTTCAAGTCTGCCGAGGCGTCGAGAACAGATGTCCTCTCTGACGTAAACGCAAACTCCAGCCCGTAGCACAAAGGAGTGTTCCAGTTTGTACCCCGGGTAGGAGAGATACGAGACATCAGCCGGAGAGGACACCTGCGTCTCGGTCAGAAAGAGCAGAGCCGGCCTTGCCGTCTCGAGATGGTAGTGGACGGCGTTTAGGTTAGAGTGAAGTCCCCTGATATTGCAGAAATTCACGGACAGCGTGGCAGGGGTCGCCTTGGTCTTGTTGCTCCGTTTGCCCCGAGCAGTTGTAGTCTTGAGCGGAATTTTGCCCCCCCCCCCCCCAGAATACGCGGGGCAGCCTGAGCACCCACGCTCAGAAGTGGAGAAACATGGTCGTGAATGCTCAGCGAGGGATTCTCCAGGGGTGCTGTTACCCTCCTGGGGTAGTCTATCATTATTTAATTCCGCTACCATGTTGATGGGGGGGAGGATTTGGGCCTCTGGCCACCTGCACTCACCAGACGAAACGCGGAAGCAGAGCTTCCACTTCACGCTAACTATACCAAATATAAAAAAAAACATACTAAATGTATGCATAACACACTTATTAATATAAAACATTTAAATTACAATTTTATTTATTTAAATTAGAATAAGAGTCGTTCATAAATGCAGGGCACGCGAGAGTTAAAAATGGAAGAATTTATTTCACTTTGACTTTTATGTGGAAAACTAAAAATAAAATAAAAGAATAATGAGCAGATTTAAATGTAAAAATTTAGCCTTATTGTGATGACTTATATATGCTTCTACAAAAAATGTGCATAATAATATATTCATCCCATACTTAAGTACCTACAGAAATGTCGCATCTGAACAAATTAATTTCATAATCAATATTCCATGACACGAGATGGTGTCTTAGGAAAAATTCGTTTTATTATTAATCTATAATACATTTTTTATCTATTAAGTATCTTAATAACCGATGACAAGTTATTCCTTGGTATTTGCTAACATTGGTAGAATTATTTGTGCAATATCTAAAAACACAACAAGGCATATTTTATCGAGAGTTTTTTTTGATATAATTATTTAACACGTGTCACTTCACTAGCGCTTAGCGAGTAACTGATTAAAGTGCGGCGCTAACGTCACAATTGAATGGTACAGCGTGACTAAGTGCAGTGTCGCCTCTAGTTCGTAGTACATAATAACTCAATGCTGAAAACGCTTGAACCAACTTTGTGCTTCTGTGTACTAATCACACTGCATTATGTCCATAAACGTTACAGTGTTTTCGCTGTTTGAGCCGCATTTTTTCTTTTTTGTGATAAAACTTAGGTATGTATCGAACTTCTTCGTTAGATTTACTCACTTTGGCAGACAGAAAACTAATAGGACAATTGCAGAAAAGTTTTTTTTCTTTTGATTAATGTATTTGAAATTGAAACCAGCCGGTCACAAACAGTACAACTAAAGAGATGTTTTTCAATTTTTTAGAAACACAATGCAAAAATACTTTTTCCTCGACCTTTATAATATATACGACTTTATAATAAGATAAGAAAAAACAACTGGAAAACGTACGTAGTGTTCTCTTTGTCTCACTTTTTTGGTTTGAACTTTTTTTTTTGGACGAACGTCTCGTGACAATATTAACCCAGCTGTTGAAGCTGTAGTGTATTGCGTTGATGGTAGTGTTGGAATTTAATTGCATATACTGATATCTAATTACCTTGTGTATTCATAAGTCTTAAGCTAATTTTAAAAAATCAAATTTCGAAAATAGAACGAGAGAGAAAGAGAGAGAGAGAGAGAGAGAGAGAGAGAGAGAGAGAGAGAGAATGAGCCCCTTGATTAAATTCTTTAAATATTTTGAAATTGGAATGTTATTAGTATTTTTAAGCAAATATTATTTTCAGCTTTTTAGTTTTTTATCGAAATGGAGGCGAGAATAGATTTGCGTTCCACTGTGATTACACTGTTTAAGGCAGGAAAAGAACCTATGAAGATTTTTGATCAAATCAAACAGCTAGGCACTAGTAGAAATTTTGTTTACTTTACTTTGAAGAGATACAGGGAGTGCAAGACAGACCCAGAAGTGGAAGACCACGCAGCTTAAGGTCGCCTGCCAACATCAAGTTAATACGCGAACGTCTTCGTCTCATTACTTGCCGTACTCAGAAGAAGCTGGCTATTCAGACGAACATATCAAGAATATCTATCAATAGGATATTGAAATATGATCTTAAAGTAAAAACCTACAGTCGACGAAAAGTTTTTCAATATCTCAACAATCGCCTTCGCAAATTGCAGTACGATCGCTCTCGAATGTTGTTGAAGAGACAGGATGCAAAAGAAATCTCTTCACAGATTAGAAAGTGTTTACTGTGGAAGAAAAATGTAACCGACAGAACGACAAAATTTACGCGAGAAGCTCAAAAGATGTCCCCGCTGCGGCAGGAAATTTTTTCGGACGCATCACCCTGCAAGTGTGAGGGGGTCACTGGACTGCATTTTTGTTAACCGGGGGCCAAAATTAAGGCACAAATTTATCAAAAGTTATTTTGAAAGCGGTAATAAAACTTTTCAAATAGATTCGCCGTCGTCACACAAAACCAAATCAACACAAAATTGCCCTCGGTAGAATTCACCAGGCTTCATCACAGTGGAGGAGTGGTCATCATCAAGCCCGGACTTGAACCCGCTGGATCACGCTTTATGGACAGAATTGGAGCTCAGGGCCTGCCAAAAAACTTACCCGAACCTGGAGTCACTGAAGCACACCTTAGTCAGAGAATCAAGCGAATACCCATTGAACATTGTTCGTGCCGCAATAGATGAATGTGATGATGATGACTTATAGGGTCTGTATACAAAAACGAGGCAGGCATTTCGAATAATTATATTATCTTTAATATTGTGGACCCACATTTTGCTTATTTAGCATTAAATTAAATTACTTTTATTTAATACGCAATAATATTTGTTTTTATTCGTCTCATAACAAATGCATAAGAGGTATATTTTGTAACGCCCTTTTTATCTTGTAATTCCCTATTAGTTTTAATATTTTTTATTAAGTATTTTTTTCATATTCAATTCATATTTATTGATGGCTCCGTGATGCAGTGGCTTAACATTGAGTTGCGACGCTGAAGGCCGCGGGTTCGAATCTCGGGTGGAAAAAGTATTTATATAGATTACAAGTAATAGCCCTGGATAAGCGTTAAGGATAAGCATCCTAGACTTATCCTTGTGCAATTTACGTATGTAAATTGCCTGCATGATACAGCAAAAATCCTAGTATTGGGTAAGTAATGTTTTCTTATTAAAATAAAATTTCAAGATTACTAATCAACATCAGGTAAAACGTGTAGAATACTTCTTACTTTTCATATATATACATAACAAATAACTGCATTTAAATTTTATTCAAGAATGTATTAATATAATTAAATTAGCACATTTATTTTACTATGATTATTACAGTTATTTACGATATCTTCTTTATATGATTACTGCCTCGAAGGGGTCGTACATCACCAAATCGCAATGGAAGATAAGTTATTGAACAAAGCGCGCAGTTTCAGTTCGAAACGCTAAATGGGAAACTCCGTCCCCTTGATTAGTCGTATCGACTTTTGTATTGGTTTGTACTCGCAGTTTGGGTGTCGCCTATATCTTCAACAATTTCGATTGATAGGATGATAGTGTTCTTTTTTGTTCAGCCCTATATTCTCATATTCTTGCTTATAGCATACAAATTGGATTAGAAATACGTGGGTACACGATGCGACTGAAATCGATTTTAGGTAAGCGAAGACTTTTTATGAGCATTATAGACGAATTCAATTATCATCTCATCATATACTTTCGGAGCTTATCAAGTAAAATAAAAGAATACGTGAAAGAGTTCGAATTTCTTTCACGTCACCTATGATTTACGTTGATAAGTAATAAAAATAAGGAAATTTTGCATTATTTAATGTACAAATGTTGATCTTTTAACATCTCCTTTCTGCATAAACCTCCCTATTTAAAATAAATAATATCGTAGATATTATATAAGTCATTACTCAAAAATACACCTAGCGAAATTTCTGAACACGAGTTAAATTTCATTTCCTTAAGTTGAAAACTTCGATAGGATGAAACATCCATAACTCGTTGAACTCAATTATGCCTTGGAAATTTAAGTTATCGAAGTTTTAATTCAATTAATAAATCAGAGTCGAACGAGACCTTTCTCTTCACCTCTCGTATTAATCCAGTTCATGATGCTTGCTATAATACCCTTTAATTTTACTATCATTAAAAATAACATATTTATTACTTACACTACTACGGCCAGAATAAATGTTTCTAATATACTTGCAGAATTGTAAATATTTACAACTTTCATAATGAACGGTGCTTTTACAACGGCAGAGATAATTGTACCTACACACTATTATTATTCTGTCAGCGTAAGTGAAAAAGTGAAAAACCGTTCACAGTGGATTAATAAAATAAAAATACAAGAAGATAGTCTATTTATTCACTCTTCATTCATTCTTTTTACTTGGTAAAGTCACGCCGCAGCTTAATTATGGCGACATCATGAATTCTGAAGGGCAATGCTATCACATAATACCAGTGTAAAATATCAGAATAAGGTTGCTGTGTTTGTAAGTGATAACAACCGGAGACCCTTTTTAATAGTAACGAGGAATTCCTCTTTAGTCTAAGGGGGATAATGAATCTTCATTTTGATTCTTAATGGAGAAAGATGTAGGTATAAAATCCCCTACTTCGCATATCGTGCATATTATAATGAAATAAAATATGAATTCGCACTGGTCATTACTTTGGACTCTTTGTTATTGCGTGTTCAAACTATTTCGTTACTTTTTTAGGAAATAATTAAATAAATTTTAGTAAATACTACTTTTTAGGATTCCGTAGTCAACTAGGAACCCTTATAGTATCGCCATGTCTGTCTGTCCGTCTGTTCGTCCTCGCTTAATCTCTGTGACCGTTACCACTAGAAAGCTGAAATTTTGTACCAATATGTGTATCAATCACGCCGAAAAATTGGTAAAATAAAAATTGGAAAAAAATTTTTTTATTAGGGTAACCCCGCTATATGTAAAGTGGGAAGTGATTTTTTTTAATTTCAACCCTAACGTGAGATATATTGTTGGAAAGGGATTTAAAAGTGAATAGGGGTTTACTAAGATCATTTTTTGATAATGTCAATAATTTCGGAAATAATCGCTCCAAAAGTAAGAAACAATGTGCCCCCCCCCCTCTAACTTTTGAACCATAAGTTTAGAAAATATGAAAAAAATCTGAAAAGTAGAACTTTATAAGGACTTTCTAGGAAAATCATTTTGAACTTGGATGGAAAGTCGGAGCGCCTGCCGCGGAGCGCTACATGTTCGCGCACGTACCCACTACCGGGAGCAGTTGCAGGAGCGCGGACCGCTGCTGGAGCGCGAACATAATGGATACCCACCTTTAAACTCATAAGTGGGAACACTTATTGTGGCGGACGGGAAACTACGGAACCCTACACTGAGCGTGGCCCGATACGCTCTTGGCCGGTTTTTGTGAAATTTAAATGACATAATTTTGCTGTGCTGACAGATTTACGACGAGACGGTTGTTGTTTAGCAACGAAAAGTAGCGAATAATAAATATCTCCATGTGAAACGATATGCATATTTATATAACAGATTAATTTAAATTCTATCTGGCACATTGTACGTTTATTTTCCAATACAAGAACTTTTCATATATGATAATAAGGGAAGCGATTCGCTCTGGCGACGCATTGGAATTCGATTTATTTAATATATTACCATAAAGAATCGTGAAATTAAGTTGCGGGAAACAAAAGTGCATGTCTCTTAATGGACTTTTGTCCATAAAGATTATTTATTGTTGTATTTTTAGCATTAAAACGATAAAGAACTTTTATGTTTTTTTCATTATATTGCATTGTCAATACCGCAATAAATATAAATCAAATAGTTTAAAAAAATAGCTGTAAAATAGTAGACTTCTTGTTAGGTCTTTGTAGTCTATTTTATGTAACATTTGGCAATTGTTTCAATTACTAACTTATATTTTATTTCTCATGTTAGTCAAGATTCTAAACCAATGAATTTTGTTAATAGTCTTTTACTTTTAATAAAAAAGTGAAACACAAAATGTACAAATATTTGCTTCAGGCTGGTATCTTGTGAGACTGTGATATTCCTTAATATTTAAATAACCTTTTTTAGAGTACTTAGTTGTTTTACAAAATTTTGTACTTGTTAACGTGCATGAATTGGTCCCCTGAATTTCGTTTTAAAAGAGTATTCGTTACCTCATGAATAAACTATGTATTAACTATAAGCGTGATGTATATAAACAAATTTTATAAGAAGTGCATATCGCCTAGAATGTTACTGTAATAGACCAAGATATAAAAGCACTCGTTCTAACCCATAAATGATCAACTTCGGGAGTTGTCGACTATATAAGAGGTAGGTACACTTTTTATATCTTCCATCTACTTTAATAATATCTAAAACCCTCTTTACCCTTATTTTGTTACAAAAACTTTCCGTTAGTTATGTTAAAAATATTTATGTTTTATCTTCAATGCAGTAAGACCAACAGTAGTGAGGTGATTGTATCATTCTCTACATGATTTTTAGCTCAATAAAATTACAAAAATCAGTTAAAGTTAAGTTGTACGGTAGTGATGAAAGTTGATAAAATAAAATCTTTTGTTGTGAAGTTTTTCCAATGTAATAATATGAAAATAAAAATAAAAGAGATTAAAAGAGCTTATTACTTTTTATGTGTCTGATAATTTTTTGTAATCGTGATGTGCTTGCATACATTCCACGCGCAGACATAAATAAATTTAAAGAAAACAAGCTTCTATAGTCGTTGCTTAGGTCAGCATTCCATCACCAGATCCACTCCACATAACATTTAATTGCATTTTCATCAAACTTATATAAGCTAGCTCAATTTCGGCTTAATAGGATGTCTGTAAATGCTTTAAAAATTGATTACGAATTTACGAATTTCGAAGCGGAAAGAGATACGAAAAAAGCTAGGTAAATGAGAGATTGTAAAAAGACTATCCGATTGTGGAGCTACTTTTGCGTTAATGTTGAAGGATTGAGGCTTCTTTCCGTATGTAGCATTTGGCCGGTTTTGTATATATTCAAGCAGCGCAATTTCTATGAAGCTGATTTGAAGGCTAAGTGCGGTAGTCTACTACCACCGTCAACGAAAACGAGATAAATTTGCCGAATTAACGATACATAAATTTACTATGATCGGTTGTCCACTACGCAGCCGTCACACAAGTACCACCGAAATGTAATTTCATCTTTCTTGGACCAAGATTGTGAGTAGTTAGGTGACACCGCTAGTAATCAGGCCGAGAATGTGACACGCCGAAGTGCTGGCAATACAAAGACATCTGACCCTTTTGTATGTTTGTATGCTTGTTTGCGTGGCTTTCGCTTTGTCTATCCCCTTTTCCGTGGTACCGTAGCTCAACAGAAATTTTAAGCAACCGCTTATCCTTTAATCACAGGAAAAAAGTAAAATAATGTGTTTAACTATTTTAAAAGTTAAGATTTTATTCATCTACCAAAGTAGAAGAAGATGAGGTAGTTTAAAATTTGCAAAGTGTACCATAAGAACAGATAGCGCCTACCATGTCGGTCACCGTGAATACACTTTCGCCTTTTTAAGCCAGAAATAATCTCGTTTGCTCAATGACAGCTCGCTCTGTGAAGTAAATAATCTCATCATCACTTAAACTGTGCCACGTATGGTTATGACACGTTCGTCCAGTGTAAGAAGGAGCACGTTGATCACGCAAGTCACCGTTGCAAAGGGAGCTTTAACTACTTTGTCATGGCGCCATTTGATCAGATATTATCTTTTCTATTTTATATATCAGTTCGTCAAAAAGCTTATGACTATTCTTACTTCCTAACAACACACCCACATGATCCCTTTCGACTTTGGCAGCAAAATTGGAATCGTTGTTAACTAAAAATAACACCAACTTATTCTAGTAGAACGTTACTAAGACGCAAGTAGCCAAAAATCTACGTATCATAGCGCCAATGCACTACAACATGGAGTTGAGTATGCTTGAATAAACTCACCTCAATCCGATGTGATGCAGTCTAGTCTACACGCCATTATAATAATCCTTTTCAAACCCTATTTATATTCATATAATGCTTTTACATATTTGAGACCTTCAACATATTTGCTTTATTTTATAGACCTTACTATTATATATCTTTAATATATGGGACTTTAATCCACAACTCTACTATTATGATGCTTAGGTATCATAAAGACCTTCCATAATGCTTTTGTATCAAAGACCTTAATATCATAAGTTCCTAATATAGGATGATACATTGTGCTATAGCTCTACTACAGTAGTCAGCCATCTGACCCCATATAATATATGTATGCGACTCCAGCAACTCCCTTAGACAAACAATTCTTACACGAACACTCTCCACATATACGAGAAGAACACACTGCTACTTTACAAGAGCACGCTCAATTAGAAAAATTTTGACAAATTTTCCAATTATATCATAAACGTTGTCTTTATTATTATAATATGTTCAACTTGTATTTCTATTATTTAATACATTTTGATTATTTTAAGAGTTTTAAAAATTTTAATGATTTTTAGAGACACTATTAAGCCTTTGCTTTACTTTAATACTTAATGTCGAAATTTAAGTTTATGATAGTAATGTATAAAAATTTAATTGTTAAAAATATCACTTTTTAGATATTTTAGACAACTTTCTGTAGTAATTAATTATTAATAACAAAATACGAATACACTCTTTCCCCGACCTAACAGCGATCAAACCCTTTAGGAACTTGAAGGCAACTATAACTACAGTTAAAATATTAAATTTATGTTGATATTAAAAATAGAAATATAGATACCGACAAACAACATTAATAAACATTTCAAATTGCTTTATCTTTATGCACCTGCCCAATTTTCCTTCAGTCACAGTAAATTACTCCTATTTCATATGCCGCTGTACTCAATATTGATGTCACTTAGCATTATGTCAATATGTATTTATGTGTTATGGTGACGTGTTCGGGCGTTAAAGTGAGGGCTTAGTAAACAAGAAGGAAAATTGGGGAATAAAATGAGCTGTGAACCAAGTGAGCTTGGGCTTTCAACAATCTCATAAAATAAAGACGAACTTTGTCTTGTTGCCATACAGATTTGTTAACTAAGTGATTTATTTGATAATATTATATTAATTAATATGTAGAATTTATCTCAATTTATATGATATTGCTTTTGCTTGTTAGCTTAACTTATTTACACATTTGTAATAATAATAATAAGTACATTGTTTTAAGAAAATTATATATTTATTTGCTTAAAACATGGTATGTTTTAAGCATATTATATATATTAAAAATATTATACAATCGAACAGCAAGTTTTGCTACAGTTATAAGCATGCCAAAGTTTTTGTTTTTGTATAAGACTTATGATTAATAAAGTCCATAATGCTATAGAAATTATTCTTAATTATATATTCCTGTAATTTATATTTAAATAATCTATAGTATTTAACATTTTAAAATTATTTTTTAGCCTCTTATGTAAGCGTACACGCATAGATAAACATATTTTATTATATTTAATTATTTTAGGATTGTCACTTAAAACGAGCTTGTATGGATTTCGCCAGATCCGAGGATTTACATCATCTGCCGTTTTAAATAAATATTTATGTTTCAATACAAAGATGCATATTTCATAAATATAAAGACATGTTGAAAAGACATGACCTGTTGACATGATTCAGTTGGTTAAGCCCACATATTGATCTGATACTTTTTTGGTGCACTTTATCCTCTATTATGATCCGTGCTTTTATTCCAGATTATAAGTCCATAGCGCATAGCGCAGTAGAACAGAACAGCCATTTTTATATTTTTTACGTTTTTTAGATGTTTAAGGGCGTATTCAAATCTATTTAATCTCATGGAAATGGAATGGATTCAGGACTTCTTTTCATCAGAATAAAGAATATTTTGGTGTTTTCCAAATTAATATTAAGTATGTATGTGTGTCAACTCTCTCAAAAATGAGGGGAGGCCTGTGCCCAGCAGTGGGACGTATATAGGCTGTAACTTTTATATATGGCAAGTATCGTAAAAGGAAGAAAAATATAAAGAATAGGTTTATTTTCAGCGCTAGATTGATCTCCCGAGGGAAGTTGGACTTACAAAGTAGAATAATTTGTCTTAAGTTTATTTACCGTTATGTAACGTAACGTATCGATACGTATCGTCATGTTATCTTGATGCTTGGCGGTCCACCACTGTACGTTTCACAAGGAGTTTTCTTCCACGTACAACCTCTCTGTGGAATAGTTTACCACCGGCGATTTTTCCGGACCGATACGACCTGGGGACCTTCAAGAAAAGAGCTTACTCCTTTCTAAAGGGCCGGCAACGCACCCGCAATTCTCCTGGTGTTGCGGTTGATCATGGGCGGCGGTAGTCACTTAACATCAGGTGAGCCGCATGCTCGTTTGCCCTTCTTCTATAAAAAAAAAATGTTGTGGAAGTAGGGAATTGCTATTAAGGTAACTAAGCATATCGCTACGATCAACCAGCGATTCTGCCATCATGATTTTATAGTCAGTAAAAAGTAAGGTGATGTATTCGCCATTGTTGATCTCAACTTCTAATCCAGTAGCTTTAAAACATCTTCAGTGAAGAGTTTCGGAAATATAACCTTATTCACGTCCAATACCTATAAATAAAATTGAAGTGTCTGTCAGTCATATTGAAACAACTAGTTTCTATTAAACCCAGGGGGTTATTTGTTTGCCATTACGATATAAACTACCTTTATTTTTTTTTAATTTTCTCTGTCAGTCTGGACTAATCTTAGGAATGGCTAAATCGATTTTTACTTACGACACTTTACGAACAGTCGAAAAGCAATACCAGGAGGAATCTAAGGTACATTTCTTTTTTTTTTTGAACACAAAATTTGATAAGATAAATAGTCTTTGATTATCTTGTAGATTCCATCAAGTCAAAGCAGGGGTAGATTAGAGCACTAGTTGAACTTAATTTTTGCTATACCATTCGTGTGGTGTTTATCTTTTAACTAAAAAATTTTTAATGTTTAACGTTCCTATATCCCGTGTATCTATATACTTTAAGTAATTAGACTGTTAACTTTCGTGGCGATAAAGTTCTTTTAGGTATTATAGTTCAACACAAAGCATTCTCGCTGTGATGTTACGAACTACTTTACATACATCGTTGATTCGAGGACAATTAACTTTGCATGTAGTAAAACATATGCGCAACATGAGTTCGAAAATACTGTACTGTAATTACTGGATGCTGCTGATGTAATATGCATTGATTATGAAGCGGAGCCAAAGTTTTAAACATAAAGGTGTTTTTTTTTTCGTATTTCACATGCAAGTGTATTTGATACTTAAATTAACGCATTTCAAATAAAAATATATGTTATGTTAAATATGTTTCATTAAAATAAATAAATAAACTTACGTATACAAGGTTATTTTGCAGTAACCGGCAAAATTTGCAGAGAAGGTACGGAATAAGTAATGTTGGCAAATGGCGAAGAAAAATTTATTAAAATAATTTCCAACACTCATCCTCTTATTTTTGGAATTTAAAATACGTGGTATTTCATTGTTTTTACTGATTTTACTACCCACAGCTACATTTATAGGGGTTGATCGGTAGCCAAAAATGTTACTGCCCATAAATCACATTAAATTTGGGATAATTTCAAATAAAAGCCTTATTTACTTGTATCTGAAAAAACTGAAATAATATATTTGAACAAAATTTTAAAATTTGGCTTCTCTTTGAAAGATAACCCTACATAACCGGGGTAATATCTTAATAAAGTAAATCAGGCGTAAAGATCAATACATCAATTAGCGGGCGAGCGATTCACCATTAATGTTAATGATTTAAAGTTCTCGTTTTTGGAAGTTTTGTGCGGAAAATTTAGTTGCGGTTCATTTTCCATGCGAACGTAAACGTCATTAATATTCATTACTGTTTATGAATTAAAATTGATACAACTTCTTCAACAGCCCCTTAGGTCGTTTGGGCCCTTCAAGCATTTCAAATCAACCAGCTTAGACACTAAAAACTCAAAGTAAATAACATTTTCACAAACTCCGCGATTCTCATCAAATTAATTATAAAACTGAATGACATGGAAGGGCACAGTCTTCAGCTTTTCAATAAAGAGTTTCTTTACATAATTGTCTTTAAAGAGAAAGGCTTAATATTGCCAAAAGAGTAGTCCATTATTTCTTAATTTTATTGCTATTGACTGTTCGATTTGAGGGTAACTTAATTCTGGAGTAACTTTGAACTCTTGCATCATATCATTTAAAATTTCTATATGAATATTTTAATACTAAAATGTATGCACTTCTGTGACGAATTATTTATTAAATAATGACATTGACATAATTAGAATTGCCTAAAGAATATCAAGATAGTAACCAGAATTCCATCTAAACAGTTAAATTAGAAACGTGTGTTGTAAATGTTCTCGGGTCTCTTATGCTTATTCTAAACTACTGCCTATCCAATCGCATAAATGTTTAATGGTAGATATTACGAATAAATGTCACAGTTTTTGTACTTACATCTATGGATACCATATTACCGCTTACGCAAATGCTCAGATTGAAATCGGCAGAAGGGTCATCATCAGTTACTTTTATTGGTATTTTGAGTAGGTATATCTCTACTGATATCTTTTTGTTCTATTTCAATATAATAGGACTATTTTTATAATATTGTAATAGGGTAAAATGTCGCCACATCAGACATATATGTACTATGTTGTATTTTATAATCGTGCTTGAATAACATTTAAAAGAATTGAATAACAATTACATTATAAATTGCGTTCCGTACCTTATATTATAGTTATGTTATATTATAGTTCTTCTACACTCAGTCGGTTGACTTGATTTTATTTTTAGTCTTTTATTGCAAAATCCAATCGATATATAAACAACATAGCAATATGAAATCACAGTCGCCATACGGCAAACACATCTAATATTGTTGTAGATTTGAAGAACACGTAATATTACAGCTGTCAACATAACGGCCTACAGGCCTCTGTCAAGGCGTGGCAATTAGCTTAGTCACCGACTTCATGCGCCTGGCTGCTGTCAATTACTTTGCGTAAAGCAGCATACGTATATTGTGTAATAATCAATATTTTTCATATTAGGATCTAAATTGGTAAACATTTTAGTTAGGAATATCAAAAGACGCAAACTTAACTCACATTAAAATACCTATATTAAATGGAATTATCGTATATTACCATCAAAACGATTTGGATATTAACTCTAATATTGCTACCATGTCACGTACAAGGTGACAGTTGCCAATAGAGGAATATCATTTTCAATGAAAACGTTATCCTAAAATGCTCGTGGCTGCTCTTTATCGTTGACTTATGCAGACTCTTACAGCACAGCGGACGTCACAGAACCCGCACTGAATAAATTGAATACAGATATCATCTAAGTGCTCCCCTGCTTCGCATCGAACTTATCTTTTACGTTTGAATATCGAATATTGCTATATCTGTGGCTTATCGCGTAATGAAATCATACAGCACAGGTACAACTCGCTGAATGCGCTTTTGTTGAAAGCTGCGTATTACGGTGATGACATTTCCATTTTTAATAAAATATTATAGGTTATGTATACATAAGCAAGCTAAGGTTATGTATACTTTAAGGTCGTTAGTATCGCTACCATTATACTTGAAATAATTATTTTATTTATCATAACAACTTATGGACCAGAAATGCTTTTTTTAGCTATATACCTTTGAGAATAGGAAATAAAATTGAAAGAGGCTAGGTTTGCTATAGTACTTAGATAGTCTCTGCATGCTTAACACTTACTTCTCACCGCCTCACATCACATTCTCTTACACCGCCTGTATAGTGGGCACAGTGGCGCAGTGTGCGTTTAACAAAACAATAAATAATTTAATCGTAAATCGTAACATATAAGAAATTATAACCCAAATTCGGAACTGTTATAATTTTAATGTGAAAGATAATACATCGTCCCAAATGTAGCCTTGTGATATCAGTCAAATAAGTATTGATAATAGGTATCTTCTAATATAATAAAGTGGAAAAAACGTTTTCTTTATTTTTTTTTTGTTTAAAAGCCCTAATCTCTGGAACTACCAGTCCGATTTGTAAAATTATTTTTGTGTATTATAACCAGATTTACGAGGAATATTATAGGCCATCTAGCGTTAGGCTATGCATCTCAGCTAGCCATAATGGCAGGACAGAAGAAAGAACACTAACGAAAAAATTTATCCGCGTACACTGTGTAATGGCTATTGATACATAAATGCAATGTTCTACATAAATATAGATCTTTTCTCCATCTAACCTATTAAAACGCATATTTTTATTAACAAGCCAAAATAATTTATTTAGTGGCAAACATTATTAAAAATTAAAAAGTAATTTATGAGCGTCATTATGGTGGCAATTAAAACTGAATTCTACTAAATGTTCGCGGGTGAAACCACGGGGCACAGCTAGTAATGAATAATACTCTTACTGTAATATTGTGTAGGAAAATACCCATACATACTAACCAAATTTTCAACGGTGAATCTTACCGCCATTGTCACAGTTAGCCTCTGTGAGACATGTTTGTTGGAGAGATTTCAAGGAATGCAAGCTGCGGCACATCAAGCGAGTACTGAACGACAACGAGTTATAGATCTCGCGCCTACGTCACCGTGACCGAGTGAAACCTAACATAGACGAGCGTGTACTTGTATATATCCCATATGCCACAGGAGTAACATACAAGATCGGCTTCTTATTAAAAGGGGTTATACGTCATATATAATATCCCTTTATAGAAAGCAGGTGTACAAGATTCATTGTAAATTTGGTTTCTCTTTGATAGGCCAACGAAACTCTCAAAGATCTATTTAGAGAAATAAAGACCAGCGTCAGGGTACGTATCACTGACATGAAGCACTAACATTGCGGATGCTCTCGGTCTGTTTAAGCGCGGTAGGTGAGGTTGCTCTTATTCAATTTTTAGTATTTGTCCTAATATAATAAATCGTATTTAATGATATATTTTTTCTTAGTTATATTGCATGATTAACATCATATTTATTTTTTATTTATTATATTCAGAAGAAACACCTTTATTACTTTAATAAATCACCAAATATTAATTACAAATTATGATTACTAGTACCAATAAGGTTCTTTACCAAATAGTCCATATTATAATACACAAATTGTATGTTCAATAACGGATGAGTCAGTTAAATGTAAACAGTAATGGATGCGATACACGATCCAGTTTGTCGTCAATTTTGCAGCGAGCTTGAAGCAGTGTCCGGTAAACTAGACGATGTATAGCAATCAGTGAGCCTGACAAGTCCACATGGCAAAAGTTGAATTTCGATTCAGCTGACTCCTTCAAGCTTGCAGCGTCATGTAAGCTTGAACGTGTGTTTGAGCGGTCAAGTATGCATGACGCTAGACGGAGCAATAAGCAAGAGACGCCATGGTTTCAACTGGAGCAACTTCGTGAAAATTTGACGGTGAATTTGTACGTGAGTGATCTATATGGGTGCACTGAAAACTGGACGCCACTTCAAGCGCGCTGCCTACTTGACTGTAAACTGGATCGTGTATGGCATCTATTAACCTCTCCACCCCCTAGCGGTCTCGTGAGACCGCGGCCAAATTCCTTCAAGTCGCTGGCGGTCTCATGAGGTCGCACCCGCTCACAGCACTTAAATCCATAAAAGCTTATATATAAAGACTACTTTTATATGAAGAAGGATTTGCCGGGTGCATGGAATTTTTTGGCGCTTGATGGGTTAAATAAAGGGAAATTACGAGTTTCTTTTTTTAAATAATTGGCTGTCTGAAAATAAAAATAAACTAAATGTAAACTATAAAATAAAATAAACACGCACAAAAAATATTGACCTCAACTGTCAATACATTCTCGCCATTTATAAAATTTATTTGAGTTTAGAAATCTAAGTCAAACCCTAGCTTTTATATATAGTTCAAAGTAGCTATTTCAACAAAATGGCAGTTTCATCGAAAATAAACTAACATTTATTATACGTCCTGTTACTGGATCATTAGTCACTTTGTTACATAAGCACCGCCCGTTTCCACGAAAATATGCCACTTTTCTTCAACCAGCGTTCGTATCAAAATCCGATAAATACATAATTTACAAAAAAAACTAAAGTATACGACAAAAACTGAAGTTCTATTTATCGAACTGCCAAATCATATATTTTACCACTGAAATAATTATAGTACCTATAAATTTCATTTATTTAAACTAAGTAATGAATATATTTCGTGCTACTACTATTCGACTTCCAACCAGTCTATAATATTCCTAGCAAAATGGTATTGTTACGATTAACATAATCACTGTGAAAAAAGTTTGTTCCTGTTTAAAATATTTATTATTGATAGTCTTATTTATTTACTGCTAAATGAGACCGCTGATAGGTAAATACTGCTTAATTAACTTGGACCAACCAATAAGTAAATACGGAACATTACGTTTTAAGAAGTGAGGCACGCGACATGATGATTCGGCAATATATAGACGCAAGGTCAGTAGTCTGCCGCGATTACGTGCCATTATTATTACTAAAAACTTCGAAATTATGCTCTCCTGTGTTATAACGCTGCAAAAACAATTCCTATTTAACAAAAAGTTTTCTGGAATCATTTTCCACAAGGAAAAGCCCGTTTATTAGTGTAGTTTAAACACAATCGTAAAATCTTGTGAATCAAAAACTAATTTTAATAAAGTCAGACGTATGATACTGAAACTGAATTAAGCTAATAAATTTCAACCTGTGGCTTCGTACATTCGTACAACATCGTATCCTTGTAGCATCTAACAGAAAGTAAGTCAATATCTGGGTACATGTACATGCTAACCTTTTTTTTTATAGGAAAAGGGTGACAAGCGAGCACACAGTCCACCTGATGGTAAGTGGTTGCTGTAGCCCATAGACATCTGCATCTATCCTCGTTTGCGAATCAAAATGAAAATGCGTTGTCAGCCTTGAGGACTAAGATGGAATGCCTCTTTTCCAGTAAAAAGGGTCTCCGGTTCTCTACACTCACCATACGAAACACAGCAGCATTAAGCTGCTATTTGACGCTGGTATTCTGTGAGAGCGTGGTCCTTCCCCGGTCGAGCCTCGTGCTACAACTATACAATTAATATAGCTGCAGCATGGCTCTACCACGTAAAAAACGTACCACACGTACACGTACACGTACACGTACCACGTAATCTGATGCGCTTGTATTTTTATCAGGCAAATCCTTTTCTATTAGGCCACAAGTCTCTAGAATTCTTTGTCCGAAGGCAATAAGACATCAAAATAATAAGCTAATATTTTAGTAACTGGTATCTGAATATTTATTAAATTAGAAAATCTTAAATGCTCAACTATCGAGTAAGCGGTAGGCGTTTCCATTATTTACCTATTAAAATTCTACAGTAGACATACTAGGTATTTTTGAAATTGGTAATAATTTATCTAATTATTATAATTCACTTGTAAAGAAATACGTTCGTGTTCGAGAGTGACCTAGCAGTGGTAAGCTTCCATTGATTCCTACAATATTTTGAAATATAAAATGGGGCTCTTTGTTGTTTAAAAATATATTAGGACAAGGTGGCTCGGAAAAAATTAAAATTATAAAAATAGACAAATGCGTATATACGTAATAGGAAATACTACAAATTTCGTACAAGCTTAATTATGCATGCAGAAAGCTAATTCATTCCAGGAATCGACTCTCTATGATTATTGACTGTTCTTTATACCGTTACAGGAATGGTGTAAATTAAAAAAATTAGTTTTATACAATAGGTATTTACAGAAGTTAAGCAGTAATTTTATTACCACCACATTATTTCACTTACTGAACTCCATAAATTATGGGTAAGCTATCAAGCCAAAATTGCTCTAAAATCTAACTTTTCAGTAAAAACACTACATCACTACTAGTGTGTGCACTAGTTGCAAAACCCAGATCTCGCCTTCGACGACTCTGAAAAAGCCGAATGCCTCACGGACAGTTTAGAGAGCCAATGTACTCCTACCTAACCGATAGATCCCGCTCACCTAGCAGAGGTCGAAGCGGAGGTCGAGCGTAGGTCTGCGCTACCACCTGCAGGCTCCACTTATATCCTGTTACTGTTGACGAAGTCTTAGAAACCATCAAAAACCTCAAAAAGAATTCAGAACCCGGCCTTGACGGCATTAGCAACAGGGTACTGAAATCTCTCTCAGCGCCACTTGTCTGCCTCCTAGTAGGCAATTTCAACGCCTTTCTCTCCAGCTGCTCCTTCCCGTACGCATGGAAAGAAGCGGACGTCATAGGAATCCCAAAATCAGGGAAACCGCGCAACCTAGCCCCTAGCTACAGACGCAATAGCCTCCTCAGCACACTGGGGAAAGTTTACGAACGTTTAATATTAAACCGCCTCCGTAAATACGTCCTTACCAACAAGCTTCTTTCTGACGAACAGTTCGGTTTTGGACCCGAATACTCGTGCACTAATCAAATCCACCGCCTTACGGAACGACGCCTTGCTTTACAAACTATACAAACTCAACGTGTCGGATAGACTCACTCTCATCATCAGAGCCTTTATTACCAACCACTAATTCAGATTGCGAATAGAAGGAACTCGCTCCATCAAGCACCCCCTCAGGGATAGAGTCCCTCCGGGCTCAGTTCTCTCCGCGCTCCCCTTCACACTCTACACGAGTAATATCCCGAAGCACCCAGTAGTCAACACCGCTCTTTTTGCCGACGACACGGCACTTTACGTTTCACATTTCAGCAAGCCATTTCTCACAAAGGTGCCCCAAAGAGCTGCCAATGGCTTTGGCGAATGGTTTCGCTTATGGAGAATCGAAGTAAATCCTGAAAAAAGTTTAGCAATATACTTTCAAAGGGCTTGCGATATAAATAGAGTGCTATTCAGCCACCAGATCTCGTGACAATTAACCGCCAAATATCTGTGGGTCACATTCGACCACTCTATGATCTTCGCGAAACACATTCGCGTCATCCGCAATCGTGCCAAATTCGTCACTAGTTGACTCCACCTGCTGGTTAACAGTAAGAGCAAACTGTCTCTAAGACATAAGCTCCACCTCTACAAAGCTTGCGTAAGACCTACCATGTCCTACGCAAGCTTAGCCTTTACAAACGTTGCTCATAAACGTTTGAAAGACCTACAAGCAGTCCAAAATAGATTCATTCGCATCGCCAACAGAGCTCGGTGGTACCAACGAGACTCGGGTTTACACAGAGATTGTCAACTTCCGACAATCTCTGAATATTTCAAGGAAATGTCTCGGCGCTACTTCGAGAGCGCTGAGACACATACCCGCTAGTGGTAAACGTAGCAACCTACGCTCCGACTCAAAACGTTAAGCAAAGTCTTCGAAGGCCCCGCAACGTTTCAATTGAACCCCCATTTTTGCTAGATTCCGGCGACACAAATGTTGCTGGCCCATCACACATAGATTCAACACATTCACTTAGTGCCACAAACACTGATAGGACAACGGATGGGCCAAAGCGACTCCGCATACGGGCCCGCCGCGTACCCCTTCACACCAGGTACACACTACACTCCATACACCCGCCTCTCCGGGCGGTTCTCGCCGCTCAGAACAATGAACAATACGAGTTCAGAGCCTGGGTAGCGAGGCCCGTTCGAACGGCTGTTAGATAACTCTTCCACGTGCACAGAGCGCTGTCAGGAGTCATCGTTACGCCAGTAACGATGCGTAATGTATGAATTCCCCTTTTCAAAGGCCCTTAGTCCTACGAAGCTGTAAGAGCCATATAAGCTGGCAGCATCAACATCATCGAAACCAGTGAGAAACATTAGTTGCAGTTTATCGAAAATGGGCATTCAGGCCTAAACCTTCATTTTTTTATTTCTATTCATAATTAAATACATTATTATATTTTTTAAGACGGTAAACTAAAATGTAAATCTTCAACAGGAAGTAGACAGCACCAGGTTCGAAACAATTTTAATATCTCAAAACTGCGGTTGTCTAACCTTCTGCTAAGTGTAACATCTATGGCAAAATGTTCCTATGAGGCAATATATGGGGGAGGGCTATTCAGCACTGGTATCTTGATAGAAGTTGGACTTACCTAGTCTGACTATTTGTCCCAGGTAAACGTACTCGTCAACAACTTCGGGCATAGTGCTCCCAACAACTACCGGCATAGGTGTGACATGGACATTAAACATGATCTTAGTTTTGTCCATGTTCATCTTAAGACCTATCCGTTGGGAGACACCATTGAGGTCATTGAGCATAGTGCTAAGGTCCTCCAGCGATTCTGCCATAAGGACTATATCGTCGGCAAATCGAAGGTGAGTGATGTACTCGCCATTGATGTTAATACCGTATCATTTCCAGTCCAGTAGCTTGAAAACGTCTTCCAACGCAGCGGTGAAGAATTTCGAGGATAAAACATCACCCTGTCTTACACCTCTCTGCAGTTGGATAGGTTTCGAACTCTGATTCTGTACTCGGATAGCCATCGTAGCCCTACTGTACAAACACTTCAGCACTTCGATATACCGACAGTCAACTTGGCACCGCTGAAGGGACTGTAGCACCGCCCAAATTTCGACGGAATCAAAGGCTTTCTCATAGTCCACATATGCCAGGCAAAGTGGCAGATTGTACTCTTCGGTCTTCTGTACAATCTGCCGCAGGATATGTATATGGTCTATGGTACTGAAGCCTTTTCGAAAACCGGCCTGTTCGGGAGGCTGGAAGTCGTCGAGTCTGCGTGCGAGACGATTCGTAATGACTCTCGAAAATAGCATGTAGACGCGGCTCAGAAGGGAAATTGGTCTGTAGTTCTTCAAGAGAGCGTTGTCGCTTTTCTAAAGAACAAAACCACCGCGCTTCTGCTCCACGTTTCCGGAGTAGTGCCACCATTGAGGACGGAATTGAAGAGCTTCTGAAGGACTTCAAGTACCGGTGTTCCACCCACTTTCAGAAGCTCCGCTGTAATTCCATCCTCGCCCGGGGCCTTGTCGTTTTTAAGGTGGTGGAGAGCCATTCTAATCTCGCTTAGACTGACGTCCGGGATATCATCGGAATAGTGTCGGATAAGACTTGCTCTTGGATCGTTACTCACACATGCGTGTGGCTCCAACGATGATGTGTACAGCTGCCCATAGAACCTCTCAATCTCACTCAGAATCTCAGGTGTCCCGGAAACGATGTTGCCACACTCAGTCTTCAGCTTTGACAGTTGGCTCTTTCTGGCTGACAGATCTCTGGCAAGACTTTGGTGCCCTGGTTCCGCTCGAGGGGTCAATCGACGGATTCAACTCGGATGGGCAGCGTCCAGGAAAGTACGACACATCTTCTCATCAGGTATACCTCAATCTCTGAAAACTAAAGTGTATAACCAGTGCGTATTGCCAGTGATGAGTTATGGATCTGAGACGTGGTCCTTCACTGCTGGCCGTATGAGGACGCTCAAGGTCGCTCAGCGAGCTATGGAGAGGGATATGCTCGGAGTTTCTGGCTCAGAAATGAGAATATCCGCAGTAAAACCAGAGTGACCGACATAGCCCAACGGATTAGTAAGCTGAAGTGGCAATGGGGCCGGTCATATAGCTCGAAGAACCGATGACCGATGGGGAAGAAAGGTTCTCGAGTGGCAGCCTCGTACCGATATGCGTAGTGTAGGGCGACCCCCACTAGATGGAGTGACGACCTGGTAAGACATGCAGGAAATCGATGGATGCAGGTGGCTCAGGACCGTGCTTTGTGGCGTTACTTGGGGGAGGCCTATGTTCAGCAGTGGACTTGTGAAGGGCTGTAATGACGATGATAATGATGATGATCTTGATAGACTGTGATGATAATGAGTTTAGACTAGTACCAGCGTAAAATAACAGCATTATGTTGATGTGTTGTATGTGTGTGTGTGTCGAATGGTGAGTGTAGAGAACCGGAGAACCGTTTTACTGAAATTGAGGCATTTCATCTTAGTCCTCAGGTATGACAACGCATCTGCATTTTGGAGTCGTAACCGAGGATAGATGTAGATGTCTGTGAGCTTAAGCAACCAATTACCATCAGGTGGCCTGTGCGCTTGTTTGTCAACCTATCATATATATATAAAATAGTTACTGAGCAATATTACATCTTTTTTCGCAATGATGTAATTTTGGTGGAAAATCACCTGTTACAAATATTTTATACAACGGTTTACCGAATCAGATTGTAATCATTAGCACCAGAACAAGAAACAAAACAGAACCAAATCTAGGATTTTCATTGCTGAACACGCATTTTAAAATTTAATGAAATGTATGAAAGTTCGCTTAAAACACTTAACTCATTCTTCATAATTCAAATGTCGGTTAAATGTTCATCATATCAAAAGAGGTATAAATATTTCGTATAGAGATTAGATAATTTTTCATTGCAAAAGCTTGATGTAGACCAAAATATGTCCCGTAGACGATTTTTTGGCGAAATGCATATTTGTGTAAACATGTTGGAAGTTTGTTAATTGTAAACAAACTTAAGCGTACTTAATTGCAATTCACGTAAAATTTATTAAAATTAATTTCTAAGCTGTTTATTACAATTGAATTCATGAAAATTTTAAAAATAATATTATTTATAATATCAAATATTCACAAATATTATGACCTATACCAATACTTGGCGTCTGCTTAAGGTTTTCGTATTAGTTCCTATTTAGACTTAATAAAGCATATAAGCGACTAATAATGAAGAAACAATTTCTAACTTTGAAGAAAAGCGGTTGTTAAGTCATTACGTGTATAGAAGAGGCGCAAACTTTGCAACTTCGTCGGAAATATGTTACGGTAGATGAACGAGAGACCGTTTCTACGTGACTTGTGATTAATGAGTAATAACCATTGACCCAAACCTTAAATATAATAAGTATTAGTGTTATTATAATTAAAGCAAAAACTTTGTTAATTACGTAATTATGTCTTACATTGAAATAAAAAAGGGGATGATAGTCATAGGGAAGTTCCATTAGAAAGCTATAACAATCAACTTGCATTTAATTTTTATATACCATTTCCAAGCAAGTACTTTGTGTGTGGTTTATCAACGGAAATATTAAGTATTTTATTATCATTTTGTTGACTTATATTTTCTAAATGCCAAACAAGTAAATCTTTTAATTTATTTTATCATGGCTAATGTAATAAAATCTCTAATGATAATGTAATAAAATCAAAAAAGATTCATGCCTTCATTTTACGTTAGTCTCGACATCGTTTTCTTCATTTCACCTATTTTTCAAAGTAAATTTGTCTTTCTTGCCTCGTTCTTGTTTTTTTTGATACATTGATTTCACAAGGACAAACATTCAGACCCGGAACAATTATTTGTAGTCAATACAAATACTTGTTCCATGCGGTTGAACTCTTACTGAGCCACTGCGCAACGGAGCCGTTTTATATTCCAAAATGGCATTCCACTGGTCTGTGTCAACTTAAAAGCTCAATCTTTTGGGCCTTGGTCGCTGAACACACTGCATTGTATGTTATGGACCATTATAAACCTTGTAGCGAATATCGATAGTCGTTTTAAATTTATTACTACTTCAGTCAAGTTCGATTTTTAATCTTAGCCTGGAGGCGCAACCTTTTCCGTTACTTACGCCCTTTCTCTTCTCAAATGTAGTTCTTTTTCCATTAATTACGTTTCTCATTATACTACACTAAAATTTTGCACACATAGATTCAGAGGCAGTATCAGTGCCATTTTAGTCAAACAAATTCCAATGTAACCACCAATTTGAACGGGCGTATCGTATTTCACGTAATATTTAAAATATAATTACTATTGTAAACGCGATCCACACGCGGGTTAAATTGCTGCAATTTAAAACGACTTATGTAAATGCACCATTACAATTTTTCGATAAGTTTGTCATTGAGTGTGAATTTACTTCTCTATGCATTCTCGGTGTGGAGACTCATCTCATATTATGTTTTTGAACGAGAGTACGCTACTCACCGCAGAAGTATTAAATTTTAAAAATGAAGTTGAATGTTTAAAAAAATTTACCAAATATATATTATGTGTACATAACGTATGCATGGTTCTAACGACGTTTATTGAAGGCCACGAGGTTGTCCTGTTATTTCCGTCAGTCATCTCTTATGACACCTATACACTATGATAGGGCATTGGATTCCATTATGCAACCTCTTTATATGTGGTAGAGCCATGCTGCAGTTATATTACTAGTACACTTGTAGCACGAATGGGTTGGCTCGACCGGGGAAGGACCACGCTCTCACAGAATACCAGCGTGAAATAGTAGCTTAATGCTACGGTATTTCGTATGGTGAGTGTAGAGAACCGGAGACCCTTTTTACTGGAAATGAGGCATTCCAACTTAGTCCTCACGGGTGACAACGCATCCGCATTTTCTTTTTAATTGAGGATACATGTAGATGTCTATGGGCCGCAGCAACCACTTACCATCAGGTGGACTGTGTGCTCGTTTGTCACCCTATTTTATAAAAAAAAACAAAAGAAAACTTCAAAAATTAAAGAAGTTACAAAATGCTCGGCCATAGCCAACTGGATGCCCAACATCATTGAGCACTACATTGATGTTATCAACAAATATGGCACTAGCGAAAAAATTATCATTTTTAAATAAATAATATCATAATATTTTTAAATTATTACACTTATACCTAAAGTCGATTTGCATAATTTTAAAAGTAAATCTTTTTGTGTATAAAATTTGGTTTCTACAATATTATACAAACAAAAACTCGATCGCTTTAAGCAACAAGTGAAGGTGTACGAGTATTGTGGTATTGACTATAAATCCTAGGAAGTTTCATAACTAAAAGCTAAAGCAAGCAACATAGTCCCGAATGAGATGTTTAGCTCCTGTACTATAAACATTATTTATGCCTCCTGCAAAATCCCTAGGAGTTTGGGGTAAAGATGAAATATATAAGTAGGTCGAACAGCTATGTTTAAATTTATATTTTAGGAAGTATGAGCATAGTTGTATTTAACATACAAAAATGTAGGGAGGGATGTTTTAGCTAAAATTTCTTTTTATTATAAAATATAACGGAATTTAACGGCAATAACAAGGTAAATCAAAGGATACTTTAAGTGTATTCTTTTTCAAATCCTTTTTTCTAAATCAGTATTTAAAAGTTACAGTTCTACGAAATAAATAGTTAATTGTTTCCCTTTCAGTCAGGTTATAATTTAGTTTATGATTATTTCTGAATCGAATTAAAGTTATAAATAAAACGTTAATTACTTATAACTTGTTCATTATTTTTCACGTTTTTAAAAATTATGTAATAAATACGTACATATATACAAAACAATGTTTTTTATGCCTGTAACATCTTACATCTGTCTTATATTGAGCTATTGAATATTATTTGCATTTCATTAAGACATAAATTAACATTTTAAAAATTTTATCTGTGTCTGCCTGTCTGACTTCGGAATGACTGACCCGTTTGTAATGAATCTTCACAAACCGATAGAGAGCAATGGTAGGTGTAATAGCCTAACATATATAATTATATTCTAACATATATTCGAAAAACTTGAATAATTAATAAACAACTCATAATATTTTTGTAATAAATGGTCACTGCTTACTTATCTTAAATCTAATTAAAATCACATTAATAGATCTGTCCTAGACAAGGCTAGGATGAATGGCTACACAATACCACTACTACTTTCTACTTATTAAATAACGTGTACCTTGTTAGTTGTAAAATATTTATTTTTAACTATTTAAATTATTTGCAATAAATGTCATTACTTGAAATTCTTCTTTCAGATATTGCGGCATAATATTCAAATGTTGAGCGTGTATGAGAATACATTAACTCAGTTCCTCACATAGGTACCCTTACAGGCAACTATGGGAATTGCCGGGAGATTCGTATTATATTACGCAGTATCTAAAGTGCTAAGATTTGGTGAAAAGTTATGGTCTGATGAAGATTAAAAAGGTTTTTTTTACAAAAAGAATATTAACAATGCTATAAACATTACTAATATTCCCCTTAACCAATCGTGGTAAGCTAAAATTGCTTGTGTTACGAGTGGTTCACGCCAGTAGTCGAATGGCGGATTCGAACCCACGACCTTTTTGAGTTCGCGGTCCGCACCCTGCCATTAGGCTACTGTCGCTTAAATTTAGGTTTAGGTTTAGGATTAATTATTGATGAAATGGAATGAAAAATACAAAAGGAATTCTTGTCGTTTAATTAATATATCTTATCTCTTCTATCTTTACGTGATATATATAAAGAACCTGATACGTTTTTATATATTAAAAAAAGAGTAAAAGCAAATCACTAAATAAAGGTTCTCTTCTCTCTGTGGTAAGTCAGAATGTGTTAAAAGGCACGTACATATGTCAGTTCACAACACTGCCTTGGTAAAATTGATGTTGTAAGTTATATCGTCATGAAGAAGTATGTTGCGGATGAGTCTGAATAATGGACTGAGGAATTATGTTATAAGAGAAATGAGTGATTTGCAAGATTTAACAAGAACGGCTAAGGAAAATTGGCACGTAGAAATAATTAATGAGGATAGAGTCACAAAACAAATTTATGCTGCAGAAGTGAGTGATGGAGCCAATATGGGACGATCTGGACGAAAGTTTATCAACGATATTAGCAATATATTGAAGAGTTGAGTTAAATTAGAGTACTCGTAACAGAAGAGCTTATATGCGTAGATATATAAAAGTAATAAAAAAGGAGTCTCATGCTCGTGGCAAACGAAAGTCGATATCTCAATGACACTAATAAGTTGTGGATAACTATCTCGTATATGCCAGACCAATGACGTCAGAGCGCAAGGTCAAACTTGCTAGAAAACTTGTCAATCAATCGAGTCAATCAAAAAACACCAATTCATCTTATGAACTTGATGATGTCAAGGCGGTAGATCTTTCCTACTTCAACCTTCAATAAATCTGTAGAATGTTACAGGCTGCAGTCGTTGATGATGAAGAATATAATTAACGTTGGTTATTAAAGATTTTCTCCTGAACTATGTAAGCATTTTAGGTACTTAAATTACAACTGAACTAATTTGTAGTTCATACAAGTACTAGTTTTGCGTAATTCAAACTCGCGTTCTGCAATACAATAGACAAAAGTTTAGCTACTACGATAACGAGCCGTCGATCGTAATAATATAGTCTAAATCTCTTTACCTTATAAAAAATTACACCAATGATAAAAGCTTTCACCTCAATTTTTAGCAAATTTTCTAATTATGGATTCGAGCACAAGCGTTTTCAATTTCGCAGGTCATATTTTTTAATGGGATGCTATCGCTTAAATATTCTTTCATTATCATCATTACTGCCTGTCAGAAGTCCACTGCCGGGAATTTTTTTTTTATAGAAGAGGGGGCAAACGAGCATGCGGCTCACCTGATGTTAAGTGACTATCGCCGCCCATGATCAACCGCAACACCAGGAGAATTGCGGGTGCGTTGCCGGCCCTTTAGAAAGGAGTAAGCTCTTTTCTTGAAGGTCCCCAGGTCGTATCGGTCCGGAAAAATCGCCGGTGATAAACTATTCCACAGAGAGGTTGTACGTGGAAGAAAACTCCTTGTGAAACGTACAGTGGTGGACCGCCAAGCATCCAGATGGTGTGGATGGTATCGGGACGTTTGCCGTGTCGTGCGTTCACGAAATTTGGCGGCTGGGTTTAATCCGAACAATTTCTCAGAGCACTCCCCGTGATAGATGCGATAAAATACGCAAAGAGATGCAACATCTCTTCGCAACGCCAGTGAATCGAGCCGATCGGAAAGCACTCGGTCGTCGACGATTCGAGCCGCTCTGCGCTGGATGCGGTCAAGTGGAAGGAGCTGGTACTGGGGAGCCCCAGCCCAGAGATGGGAACAGTATTCCATGTGCGGCCGAACCTGCGCCTTGTAAAGTTGCAGGCGGTGTGCCGGCATGAAATACTGTCCCGCTCTGCTGAGCACGCCAAGCTTTTTAGAGGCCAATTTGGCCTTCCCTTCCAAGTGACCACGAAACTGCACGTCACTCGATATGTCGACGCCGAGGATTCCGATACTGGCTGAGGCAACAAGGGGAGTGCCTTGAAACTGAGGGGATACGACAAAGGGGTTCTCTTTAGGGGTTAACGCGCAAACTTGTGTCTTCTGGGGGTTAAACTGGACTAGATTTAGTCGTCCCCAATCCGAGACTCTGTTCAGCAAAGACTCGACTTCAGACACAAGTTTGTCCCGGCACTCGGAGACGTTTTCCTGAGAAATATTGGCTCGGCCGGTGTAAAGAGCATCACCAGTGCTGTCATCTGCATAGCAATGAATGTTACGGGTATGCAACATATCATTGATATGCAGAAGAAACAGCGTTAGCGATAGCACGCAGCCCTGTGGAACACCAGCATTAATAGGCTTGCAATCGGAGCTTGCACCGTCTACAACGACCTTGATGCTCCGATCTGCAAGAAAGCTGGTGATCCAATCGCACAATTTCTCGGGAAGCCCATAGGAAGGGAGCTTCGAAAGAAGCGCTTTGTGCCAAACCCGATCGAAGGCCTTCGCAATGTCCAAACTAACGGCCAATGCCTCCCCCTTGAACTCTACTGCCTCCGCCCATCTGTGAGTGAGGTAGACCAGAAGATCACCAGCTGACCGACCACGGCGAAAACCGTATTGGCGGTCACTAATCAGCTGGTGATCCTCAAGGTACCTCATGAGCTGGCAGTTTACAATGGACTCCATTGTTTTGGAGAACAAGGAGGTGATGGCGATTGGCCGGTAGTTGGACGGGTCTGAGCGGTCGCCTTTTTTAGGGATCGGGTGGACGAAAGCCGTCTTCCATGATTTTGGGACTACGCCTAGGGAGTAGAAGTACCGGAAAAGACGCGTTAAAACCGGTGCCAACTCTGGAGCACACGTCCTCAGCACAATTGGGGGGATTCCGTCAGGCCCACTCGACTTGTGGATGTCCAGGGAGAGGAGTGCTTTGCGAACCGAGCGCTGTGTGAACTGCACTTCCGGCATGGAGCACTCACACCGCGGGATGGTCGGTGGCGTACTCCCCCCGTCATCGAGAGTCGAGTTAGACGCAAAGAAAGAGCCTAGAAGATCGGCTTTCTCCTTTGCAGTATGGGCCAGTGAGTCGTCCTCCCTGTGCAGAGATGGAAGAGATGGCTGACAGAAATTCCCCTGGACAGCCTTGGCGAGAGACCAGAATGCACGGGTTCCAGAAGGAAGGCGAACTAGTTTCTCGCCAATTCTGCCTATGTGCTCTGACTTTGCCTTGGCAATGACTCTTTTGAAGGACCTAGAGGCGGAATTATACTTCTTTTTTAGAGCGCTGGTGTTTACATCCCGGGACGCTGATGCATCAACCCAGGCTTGGTAGCACTCCTGCTTATAGCATGATGCTATTTTACAGGAGCGACCAAACCATGGCTGAGATTTGCCTCCAATGGGCACCACAGAGGAAGGAATAAAAAGTTCCATACCCTGAAGTACCACATCAGTAACAGAATCCGCAACAACGTTGGGATCATCCGGCGAGAAGCAAACCCGCCCCCAAGGGTAGGATGCAAAGAAAGACCGCATCCCATCCCAATCGGCTGACCTATAGTGCCAAACACGGCGGCAGCCTGCAGAATGCAACCGCGATTTCAGCGTGAGTGGCACAACACTCCGGATCAGACAATGGTCCGAGGAGCCTAAAGGGGCGTCGACGGAAATCTGATATCCGTCCGGGTGAGAGGTCAGCAGAAGGTCCAACAGGGAAGGTGCATGATCCTCCACATCTGGAATCCGCGTAGGCGAAGTAATCAGTTGTGTCAGACCATATGCCAAGGCAAAATCATGAACAGATCTCCCCGCATGATCGGTTAAACGTGAACCGAGCCATTCGGCGTGATGGGCGTTAAAGTCGCCGAGGATCACGATCTCTGCGGAGGGGATCTGCTGTAGCAACGAATCTGCAGCCATTTGGACGTGGTCGAAGAGTCGGTCTGTTTCGGCATTACCGCTGTGGGACCTATAGAGGGACATAAACCACCTCCAAGAAATGCCAGAACGCACCGTTCTGAACCACCTGCATGTATCAAATTCCTGTATCTCTTACTATATCGTCACTCCATTTAGTGGTCCACCCTACACTTTGCTTATCTTATTATAAAATGGAGACTACAAAAAAACGGGGTTTTCATTACACTTATATTAAAAGAAGATTCCATTATAGAAATCTCTATTGAATTTTGATTTCAAAGCAACCTTATATACGAGGTTTTTTATACGAGGAGGAGAACAAAATATGGTTAAATTGGTGGCAGCAGGAATATATTAGCTCAACCAGGGAGGTATCACGCTCTTGCAAAATATTAGCGTAAAATAGCAGCTTAATGCTGCAGTGTTTCGTGTAATGAGTGTAAAGAAACTATGGCACTTTTTACTGGAAACGAGGCATTACATCTTAGTACTCAAGACTGACAACGCAATCTGTATATAGATTCTTAAGGAAAAGGGATAGATTGTCAAGAACCTAAAAGCGTATTCTTTAAGTGGCTGCCGCTTAAATACGGCTCTCTATAACCCGCCTCAGCTTTTTTTGGCCATCGATTCTCAGAACCTCGAACGCCTAAAGCGCGTAATATCAGTAGCAGTTTAATCTAAAATTCAAAGTATAAACTATTTTTATTTTGCGTAATCTTTTATACGAGTTTTAAGCTATTAGAAAGTTTAAGCGGTCAACCAGGAGCATTTAATCTATAATTCTGTGTTCTGTTGTTTTAAGTAGAGATGACCGCTCTTGTAATAGCTTGACCACATGCTATATACACAAAATGAATAGGTATATAATTTTCATTTCTTACCACTTAAACCATAAAAGACTCCCGTGCTACTACAGTATTTAAATAACTTATCGAAGTATAATTAATCGGGTAATGTTTTATAACATAATAAAAACATAAACACTCACGCCTGTCACCCAGAGGGGTAGGCAGAGACTACGGACTTCCATTTGGCACGATCCTGATATACCTCTTTCGCCTCTTTTACATCCATATATCTACGCATACATGCTCGCCGGTTAAGGGTACTTCTAACGTGGCCCATTTTCAAAATATCGCCAATTTGGTCGATAAACTTTATCCTAGGGCATCCCTTCCCGACTCGGCCGTTCACATCTGCCACATAAATTTGCTTTGTCACTCTTTCCTCATTCATTCTTTCCACATGACCAAACCACCGAAGCATTCCTTTCTTAATCCTGGTCACAACATCATCTTGCATACCACATTTATCTCTTATCACGCAATTTCTCACCCTGTCATTCAGATTCAACCCTAGCATATTCCATAAAGACCGCATTTCTACAGCATTTATTCTACTTTCGTGCTTCTTCTGCCACACCCAGCTTTCACTACCATACATTAAAGTAGGGACTAACACAGCATTATGAATTACCATACGTGCCTGTTTTGACACATTCTGGTTCTTCATAATAGAGTGTAGTGCCCCATTCACTCTATTCTCTGCATTTACTCGTCGTTCTATATCCCTATCATATCTACCATCCCTGCTAAATACACATCCCAAATACACAAACTCATCCACTTGCTCAATTAACTCTCCTTCTATTCTTATTTCACATAACGTTTTGCTTTCTTCTCTTTCAAAAACCATCACTTTCGTCCTACATGCGTTCACTTTCATTCCCCTTTCTTTTAATTTCCAGTTCATTAATGTAACAATCATTTGCAACTCAGCCGCCGATGACGCAAATATGACTTGATCATCGGCATACAAAAGGCATTTGACGGTTAACTCGCTCATTCTTTACCCACATTCTTCATCTTTCAAAGTTTGCAAACACCGGTCCATAAATAGGTTGAACAACCAAGGGGAAGCTACACAGCCCTGTTTGACACCTTTTTGGATACCAAACCAGTCCGAGTAGACCCCATTGATCCTGACACAAGCACTAGAGTCCCTATAAAGAGACCCTAATGCCCGTATCAAACCATCGCTCAACCCATATGAGTTCAGTGTTTGCCATAACACATTCCTGTCCACTCTGTCATAAGCCTTTTCCAAGTCCAAGAATGCACAAAAAACTTTCTGGTTTTTGGCCAAAAACTTCTCCGCTATTATGCGCATGGAAAAGACTTGATCTGTACACCCCATTCCCTTTCTAAAACCTGCTTGCACATTCCAAATTTTTCCATCAGTTTCTTTCATAACTCTTTCAATTAACACCTTAGCATACAGTTTACCCACAATACTAAGCAAGCTGATACCGCGGTAGTTTTTGCAGTCCTGCTGTGACCCTTTTCCTTTATATATTGGTACTATAACTGCTTTACACCAGTCATCCGGTACCCGTTTTAATTCCCAACAAAAAACAAGGTGTACAGCAGGCCTGCCACCACTCCCTCTCCAGCCCTTAGCATCTCGAGTGATACTCTATCATAACCAGCTGCCTTACCTGCTTTCATGCTTTTCATTGCTTTCATTATTTCATCTACACTTATCTCCATACCCCTTTCCACTTCTTTCGGAATTTCTAGTTCATTTAATTCAGACAACTCCTCACTCATAAATACGCTTTCAAAGTATTCCTTCCATCTGTTTAAATTCGAAACTTCATCATTCAGAATACATCCATTCTCGTCTCTTATAGCATTTATTATAGGCTGTTTTGTATTTCCCCTGGCAGTTCTTACGAGTTTCCAGAACATTTTTATGTTAGCCTGGAAATTATCAGATATCCTTCTATCATTCTTATCCGTTCTTTCTTTCTTTTTCCTTTCAACAACTTCTTTTACTCTCTTATTTAGACGTCTAAATTCTGCCCTTTTTTCTTTCAATCTCATCATTCATACCAGAAGAATTGCCAGCTTTGGTTGCTAGTAAATCTAACCATGCTTTCTTCTTTGATTCAACTTCCACCCGTACCTCATCATCTCACCATAACGTATTACTTTTCCTTTCATTTGTTCTCTTACTTACACCACATACTTCGGTGGCGGTATCCACCAAACCTTTCTTAATATTATCCCACACAGTATTCAAGTCTAAATCATTCATACACAACTCATTCAAACATGTAATATTTTCTCTCAGTCTACATTTATACTTCTCTTTCACATCTTCATCTTGTAACTTCTCTATTCTTATACGCTGTAACGCAGTGGTAGACACAGATGTCCGATGCCGCCAACGTAGTGTTTTATCATCGATATTACGAGATTGTTTTAACAATGTTTTAATTTATACGCTATTTAGTTAAATATTAACATTAGCGACGGTTGTTATTGTGGGCTGAGTGCAAGTTAATGATGGTTTTTTTTTTGAGAGAAATGTGTCGTAATTTCATTTTACCTTAGCCTGGTGCGTATTAAAGAATAGTCACGATTTAGACTGGTAGGACGGCTGCAGTTAAAACCATCTGGGATAAAATTTATGTGTGAAGTTTCATTAGAATCGGTTTAATAAGAAAGTATTCTTACTTTTGGTTGAATACAATGAGGGCAGTCTCATGCTAACGGAGATTGCCTGTTTTATTAATATTGGGAAAAACAAAACTACTAGTTAATATAATTTTTAACTTTTTTAACTAATATATTTCATATATTTGTATAGTTTATTTGTTTGTAATCACGTTCCCGAAAACGGCTTGAATGATTTCGATGATGTTTACAATATCATTATTGCAACCCTTCACAATTCTACTGCTGAATTTAGGCCTACCCCAAGAAACGCACTTGACAATGCGTCCACACAAAGCACGGTTCCTAAGTCACCTGCATTCATCGACTTCCTGCGTATCTTACCAGGTCGTCACTCCATCTAGCAGGGGGCCACACTAACATCGCAGGTACGAGATCGCCTTTCGAGAACCTTTCTTCCCGGTCGGTTGTCAATTCTTCGAGCTATATGGCCGGTCCATTGCTACTTCAGCTTACTACTTATGCGTTGGTCTTATTTACAACATAGGGGTTTAAGTTTCTGGCAAAACCCTTTTCTTCGTGTTTTTCACACGATTGAAACCTTGTGCAGGTTAAGCTTTTTTTTTAACGCCACTGTTTATTCAACTGTAGAGAGTAGAAAAAATGAAGCGTACATTATTATTTATCTTCATCATCATCATCATTAAAGCCTTTCACAAGTCCACTGATGTACATAAGCCTCCCCAAAAGAATGCCACACAGCAGCGTAGAGCCGCCTGCATCCATCGACTTCCTGCATGTCTTACCAGGTCGTCACTCCATCTAGTAGGGGGTCACCCTATACTTCACCTACCGATACGATGCTACCATTCGACAACCTTTTTTCTTCATTCGTACTTCGAGCTATGTGGCTAGCTCGTTGCCACTTCAGCTTACTAAGTCGTTGGGGTTTGTAGGTTAATTTTTATAACGTATTAATAATATTATTAACGGTACCTATCACAGTATCGCGTAGTATCGCACACGAAGGCAACATATTTTTTCAAACAATGCTATAAACATTACTAATATTCACCTTAACGTCTCTTGGTAAGATTAAATATATATATATATATATATATATATATATATATATATATATATATATATAATTTATATGAGTTTAGCTATATATTACTTATCTATAATATGATCATATACATATTTTGTATAATATGTGTTAAAAATTAAATTAAACATACATTGTTTACGGTCATATTTTTAATATGAAATACATAATACATAATTTTCATTTTCGAAAAAATTATGCCGATTATTGGCGTTCATACTGCCTAGTTTTCAGAGTAAGTATGTTATTATTCTAAGGTCAATATCAAACGCATTAAGTCTGTGTTTAAGCAATCGCACAGAGTAGAAATTGTTACCAATGAATTTTAAAATATTGCTAACAGATTATTACTAGACAGATTATCTAAATACGATGTAAATTTTGTATGTTTATTTAATACTTTGTGTATTAGATATTTGCGTTTTGGATCTAAAATATCTAGCTGTCACTAGTATCGCTTGGCGTGGAACAGGAAGTGGGCTAAAGATCTTTGCGCCTACACCCTACGCGCGGGTGCTCGATTTTCTTTTTATGTTGCTCATATTGTACCTTTAAGTTCCCAACCATACCATTTTTTTCTATAAAATTCAGTCATTTATTTAGTTATACAAAATTGAGAACGAAACATATTGGTCCTTTACACGTGAAAATCGAATCAATTGAAGAAACAAAGAAATTTAAAATTAGCGTTGGAATAACATTATTATTAGCTTTGCCTAAGTTCTGCTGTCTCATTTTATTGCCTCCGCTCTGTGCTTTGGATCATTACGCAGACATATCATTGCATTTAGCCATCCTTGGTTATTTTCTTGCCACAATGGAGAAGGATGTCGGGAAAAAGAGGTAGTTTACATTTTATACACGTGAAGTTAGCATTCACAGGGATATGTATATGTTGACGTGCTTTTCATCCTCAAATTGAAGAATAGAAATACACAAAAGAAAAACATAAACTTCATCTTCACAACGTGGCAGTAACCAGAAGACCGCATCGTAAATACGTGAGATTGTTCCAATTTTCTTTTTCATCCATGCATCTAATCGTTATTAATTGTAATCTATGCGTTTAAATCTTAGTTTGAGTATACTATTAAAAATAATATATTATTATTTTTTTCTTCATAGCAAATCATTTCCGATCAGTGATTAATATCAATAATAGTATTAATAATACCCTTAGTAATTCTCTTTATTGTAGAACTGTTCTTTGAATTAATTTTAGTGAATTATTTTTATTTTATTTTTTTTTATTTTTTCTTTATATTTAAATACGTCAAAGTTCTGTGAAAATTTAAGTGAACAAACAGGTAATCAAAATTGAATATCGCCTAAATATATTTGAAAACTTATACGATAAATACGATGCGTCACAAAATTAACTGGAGGCGTTGGTGGATGACCCCGACGAGCTATAAACGGAACGCGAAGACTTTCAAAAGCTGTATTATAATCTCATAGCCGCTGTTCATAAACTTGTAAGCAACGCACGCAAACAGCTCATAAGTACCGCAGTCACGACAGAGGTAGGTTCTAGTGGTCATACACACACAAACATGTTTCTTTTCGATTACCAAAAATTTATATACCAAAATTTTCTGGTAGTTCAGCTATGACTGGCAAGATATAATAAGGGATACGTTTGTTTCCATAATTTATAGCAATAACGACATAGACAAAATAAACAAGTTACAATATTTGCGTGCGTTACTCAAAGACAGTAGTTTACTTGTTACAGGTTGTTTGGAACTTACAGCAGATAATTATGACTTTGCCAGGAAGTAACTCTATGACAGATGTGATAATAAAAGGATTTTAGTGAACAACCATGTTCAAGCTCTTTTTAATGTAGATATACCAGTCCACCCTTGATCAGCCACTTGAATATTGGGACACATTGATAATTTATATGACGTTAATTAAACTAGACGCTGTTACTAACCACCAATGGGAACAGCATCGAAACAGTTTAATTAATGCGCCTTCATTATTGATATTTACCTCATTATTATCCAGCAGGGCTGACCTGTTAGAAAACCTCGAAGAATCTCACCTTGATCAAAATAAGGTTGATAATACAAGCACGCGTAAAAATAAACATTTTCATGTTACAAATAATAATAATAATAATGTCCTCCCGACTGAATTTCGGCCATGGCGGCCTGCCTCAACGGAGGCTCTAGCCATCGGCGCAGGACAGGATTATAGTGCCTAAGTGTATGCGCAAGCACAGGTGCACTCTCTCTTGCCTCACTCTCATAATCCGATGGGACGGTAAACCGACACGACCGGAGAAAGATCAGGCGCAGGACCAACGGCTTTACGTGCTTTCCAAGGCACGGGGGTGAGACACCGCCAACTTCCTGACTCCGAGCAACCACTGAGAATTTCTTGACGGAAAAACTCAATAATTAATTTTTGGCCCGACCCGGGATTCAAACCCAGGACCTCATGATCAGCAGTCGTACTACTACAACCACTAGACCAACGAGGCAGTCGTTGTTACAAATAATAAACAATATACATATAGCAATGAGTGTCCTGTGTGCCATGACTTACACCTTTTGTACACTTTTTCAACTTTTCGAAACCTTCCCGTAGATAAGCGAATTAGAAAAGTACAAGAGTTCAGTGTATGTCATAACTGTCTTTTCCCGGGTCATTTTACTTCAAAATGCAAGTTAAGTAATTGCAAATATTGTCATAAAAAACAAAAACCTACATACACACACTATTTACACATACTACTTACATGTAGATTAAGAACTTCAATAGACATCTTAAAACATTGCATTAACTACAAATAACAAGTAAATCATTAAACTGAACCACGCATTGTATTTCTTTCCACAACGTTTGTAAAAATATTGTATGCCAATAGTAGCATCTGTACAGCGCAAATTTTAATGGAAAACAGAAGCACTGGCAACTTAATATCGGAAGACTTCTGTCGTAAGCTCTCTTTACATACAATCAAATTGCAATTTCAGCGTTAAGGCGTTGAAAATCAGTCAGTCAATGTTCGTCATGTTCAGTTACGTTACAATCGTACAAATTCGATATCGGTTGCTTTGTTTCACCCAAAATTGCTTCGAATCTACCGGATAGTTATGTAGATATTACAAATAATCGTTGGCTTCATTCGTTCTTATTTCTTATATTTACGCGAATACTACATATTGAAATAATACTAATTTTTACGGATTTTATCGCGTATATTTAACTATAAATACCCGACGTTTCGAGCGCTTTACAGCACCCATGGTCACGGGGGGGGGGGGACTAGTAGACATAGTCCCCCCATAGACATAGTTTAGGTGATATTCATAGGGATCTAAATATATTTTAAAAACTTAGCTTGTGAACAATTATTTGTAGACTCTACATATTTTTAACAGTGGTAGAGAGTGGTTTATGAGAGTGAGGGAATTGCGAGTGCATCTGTACTTGCGCATACATTTGGGCACTATAATCCTGTCCTGCGCCGATGGCTAGCCTCCGTTGAAGCGGGCCGCTGTGGCCCAAATTCGGTCTGGAAGACATCATCATGGTAGTGAAATACGTGCTAGTTTTCATTCGGCGAGATATAATTCATCATTTCAACTCTGGAGTCAATAGTCGGTTGAGGTTAAACAGACAATTTTCAGCTTGTCGCAATGAGCACACCGCTCCCATACCTACACTCGGCCCGTCCCAGTGTTATCACAATTGTCGTACCATACAACATAACGAAAATCAAATAACTTAGAAATAGAAATACCATCAATAAGCCACGTTTCAGTTATAAAAATGATATCGTATTTAGACAAGCAGGTATTACGGTACGGTAGAAATCTGATGTTTTCGTACGCAGACCTCGTGTATTCTGATAATATATATTTAATAAAGTGCTATTCGTGTTAATAATAAAACACGTAACAATTATATATCATTAAATTAAAAGTAAAACAAAACAATGTATAACTATAACTAAAATTATTAAACTAGGCTTTATGCAAAAAGTTATAAAATGCCTTATTTTTAATTTTAACTTCAGACTCAAATAGCGATTCAACGTGGTAAATAATTATCACGTAAAATAATGCTATGATAATAAATATGTAATTAAAAAAAATAGAATCATTATAATTAAGCATCATATATCGAAGTGGAATAGCGAGAAAGTCAAGTTCAATATTAAAAAAAATTAAAGTGAAATGAAAAAGCAGATGAACATAAATGTTTTTGCAACAAAAAATCAAAATTATTTAATTAAGCGGAATGCAAAATAACTATTTTAAAATATATTATTTGTATAAGGGTAAATAGCATGATAAGAAAGCAAACCAACACCAAAACAAATTTTTGCAGCATGGAAAAAATGCAATCAATATCATTCAATACCAAAAAGGATTTAGGAGCGAAAAAAGCTTCCTAGAATATATTGAAAAGGCGGATAGAAACAAATATACATATATAGTAAAGAATATATCGAATAAAGAGTTTTAGAAAAAAACACAGATTAACAACAGCGATACATCGGCACAGCAGGGGTCGTAAATATTTCATTACGAGTGTAATATACAGCAGAAGCAATTAGATAATATGTAATTAAACTAAGAGCTAAGTTAAGCAACTTATATATTTTGAGGCAGTTTAAGCTAACTTATTTACATCACTATTCTAATGATAATCACAACCGTCGTGGTATATTTTATTCTAAGACTAATTTTGCAATACTTCACCCAAACGTATTGATAAGCTGTATCTTTAAAAATTGCTTTCGTTTCAGTTAATAAAGCTTAAGAATATGGTTTTAAGTGGTCATTAACAAACAGTCGTTGTTCGTTACCCACAAACCCAATATCCCTCGCTGTCATGAATTTCTTGGCTCGCGCCGGAGCGACACATTCTTCCTTTACGTAGTAGTTGATGAAGTTGACAATATAAGATTTATCTTTTACCAAAATGTTGGCATCCTCGCTATGTAATTTAATTGACGTTTCGAGATCGTGTTACCAACTAGATGCACGTTAGCAGCTAACTCCTTTTTCAAGACCGATATTTCAGAGAGGGCTGAGTCAACTTTAACTTTTATTTGCTCCTATTTAGGTCTCTTTGATTCTGTACTCACAGTTAATTATTTTTTCACTATTAAATTCACAGTATGATTTCAGTTCTCCTATTACACTCATGCTTTTCATATCGTTAATGAGTGCTGGTTGATAGTGAATCTGTAGCTTTAGGTCACGTATTTTCTGTCGAACCAAATCAATCGAAGCACCCCCATCACATGTAAGAATCGGCTGCGACGTTGTTGGCTTTAGCTTTGAAGGGGTGCATAGAATGTCCCAGCAATAGGAACCTCCACGCAGCCCTTCGGTCGGTGTCCGGCTTTCTATACCCAGCCTTGTTTATATTTGAGCAGACAAAACAAAAGTTGTTTTTTACACGATCTACACTTAACGCCATCATTGAAATCCGTGTTGCATAGTGCACAATGCATTTTTAATAACAAATACTTGCGACGTAAACAAATAAGATATTCTAATAAAAATGCTGATAGAAAATGAATTTAAGCACAACCTTTTTGTAACTCCTGATGCTCAGTACTCATTTTAATTACGTGCTATCTCTAAGAGCAAACACGACAATTGAAGGATTTGAACAATGACAAGGATGCCTTATTGGCTGTGTTTAGCCGTTTTATTGCTCGTAAGGTGAAACCACGTAACGACCTTTCAGAAAACCTCACCACGTTTGTTGGTGTCCTTAATGAGTTAGCTCAGCTGCCTTCACAAAACTTAAATATAACGACATCGATGAAGGTATTAAATTTTCTTTTATTCATCATTCCAGCCTATACACTTTATTTTGGAGGACTCTAGGAGTGTGCTGTTAAATCTGTGCAAAATCATTTACGTTGAATTTTAGGATTTACACATTTGACGTTTGAAAAAATGTGTGTCTTATCCATATTATAGCAATGTTGAAATCATGACCCATAGTTCTTTCAAACGACACTGAAGACCTCACTCCACTCACTCATGCACATTCCTTATTGGATTGTCTCTAGTTATGAGGCCTCATTCGCAGATTGCCAATGTGAATGTAACAGCAGTTCCATTGTATTGAATACCTAAAGCAACATTTTTGGAATCATTTTATTATCAATACGTCTTATGGCAAGAAAAGATAAAATAGTGACACTTCACGGGTACGCTTATCGAAGGGTTCTTATTAAGAACAAGGTGACTCCCCCTTATGTGACCCTTGGGATGAGTCGTGCGCTTGCAGACGATATTGCACGGGTTGCCGACATTCTCACACGCAAAGACACCTTAACTGGGTGCGTATGTTCAGATCACTGAACGACATTTAAGTGAGGGAAGTGGTAAAGCTGGTCTGCTGGTGGCTGCAGATTGCTTGGCGTAGTGTGGGGAGTGAGCTAACGAACTTTGCAACTACTCAACGCGCGGGCGTTCAAAGTATATCATTTTTACAGTCATTCACTTAGTCCTAAAATATTGAGAACGAATCACATATATAAATTATGTAAACCATTTTGGTTCCTGGGTAGAATTTGGAGACGAAATCAAGATCAACGATTGGTTTTATGGAGTAAGAAAAAGTTAGAAAAGCTATTAATTCGTTTATCAAAATGTAATCATAAAATATTCGAACAAATTTAACAAAGTTGTCGGTATTCCATTGGCGATAGACACCCTATTAAAATGGGTGCTGTGACTATTAGCAGAAGCTCGGCATCCGCAATCTCTTTCATGTCGACATTTTATTATCGAACGAGTCGGCCGAGCTGTAATCCCTAGCGAACGCTACAATTTACGATTTATAAAACCGCCATTACTGTTGTAAAACGAAACGATAAAGAGAACGTTACGTTGCGTTCAGGGTAAGGGTCAGAATAAGTACTTCACGGATGTATCCTTGAAGTACTTATTCTGACCCTAATCTTAATATTCAGTTATTAAAAATTAATACAAAAAATACAATGGTATTGGTACTAATATGATACTGGTTTCAAACCGCTGTATAAAAATATTACATGGATTTATTTTAATTTCATTCCTGACGAATTAATTATAATGATATAGTAACGCTTCTCCCCCTCTATATATGAAAATATGGGCATTTGTTAAAAATATAAAATGTATAAATATATAATAGTAATCTTTTCGACGGATCTTTCTTTAGGATCTTACTAAAAGCTTTAGGTATAGGCCGTTTGTCAAATTTACGGCGTGATCGTCTTAGTTAGGACCCTTCTTTACATTGTGTTTCTTAAGAAACTTAGTTATTTAAGGCTTTTCCTGGAAAAACGAATACTCACTAAAACAATCGAAAGCTGTTTGAAGTGGCCTGTAATTATAGTAACCTAAAGAACCCCCTTCACGAAGCAATGACTCTAAAAGGTTAAACATTAAATCGTCCGTATTCCATTTGTAATAAATGAAATATAATTTAAGGAATTCCTGTCCCTTTTATTATAAGTATATATATTTAAGTACAATATCCTCAAATGATATATATATATATATATATATATATATAGATATATAGATATATACAAGGGCTTCACTTTCCCACATTTTTTCGAAATCCACTCCGGCTCCGTGTGCGGTGATCGTCAATCAACCAACGCACTCCAACACACACACACACAACAAAATAACTGGCTAACCAGTAAAATAGGACCTAACTAAAAATATAGATCAAAGCCGCGCATGTCAATGGGTGTAAACGGCATACAGAATACGAATAAATCCAGCCACAGTTAATAGATATCACACGGTTTAAAGCAACACGTCGAATAATAAGCACACTGTCGACAAAAAGTCCTCCATGAGCATCACCACCTGCCATTTCTGTCAATATAATGCTTTAACGTACTTGACACCTTCCACACATTTGCTTTATTTCATAGACACAAATATTTTATATATGGGACTTCGATCCACAACTCTGTTATTATTAATGCTTTTGTATCATATAGCTTATTATCATAAGTCCTAAATATAGGACTACTCATTGTGCAACAGTTATTTTGTAGTCACATGCGTCTCCGGCAATTCCCTTATAAAACAATCTTTACATGAACACCCTCCAGCAATACAAGAACACACTCCGGCATTATAAGAATACGTTCAGTAGATTTTAGAAACATTACTATACTCCTGGAAGTCGATGGATGCAGGTGGATCGGGACCGTGCTTTGTGGCATTCATTGGGCGAGGCCTATGTTTAGCAGTGGACTTGTTCAGGATTGTAGGTATTGACGATCCTTTTCAGAGAATAACTAAGAAATATTCCTCAAAAATTTAATTAAAAGAAGGAAATAACTGCGGTACGGCCGGTCATCGGTTAGAAATCGTACCATACGTTTAAAGGTTTGACGATCTTGCCAGTTTTTTAAACACTTAAGTTTTATACATTCATGACATTTTGATATCAGTTTCAGCTCGATAGTCCAATAAAGACTGTCATTAACTGACGTCTGGATTACCCTCTAATAAACTTTAATACTTTCACGAGAACTGACATACAAATTTGATAATTGATAGAATCAGGCGTTACTTTGCGGAAATCCATTATAATAAAAAATAAAAATATCAATTTCTTTGCAACTTTCCGCTAAACATATAAAATGATGTGTCTTACCTGGATTGAAGCGCACCTCCCGCCCTCCCTCAATTGCATACACTAACTCCGTCACCACTAGACCAAGCACCACTACTCTCAACACCACTATTCCAGGCAAGACACACCATCGACGATAATACGACACGTGTTTCGCCTCTACACGAGGCATCCTCAGGTAATATAGACTCTACGGCGACTGACCGCTAAGTGAGCGGCGAGTCGAAACAGTTGCTATTTATACACGCTGACACAATCGCTCCCTACCAAAGTAGCGAGTGACCGCGTCGTGCGATAACAAACCTGTCAACAGTTATTATTATTGTTATGATTATTTTTAAATACTATTATTATTATTGTTTTGAGTGACCGCGCCGTGCGATAACAAATCTGCTACTAATTATTATTATTGTTATGATTAATATTTTAAATACTATTATTATTATTGTTTTATTGATATTATTATAATTATTTATTATTATTAATCTTAAAATTATTATTAAAGATTGGCCTTAAAGATGTTTAATAAAGGTGAATTAGAAACATTTGTTTGTTCATTCAGCAGTGTATAATTACCATTATTACTTTTTAAAATCTCCAACTGCTCCAGCACACACAGTCGCAGCCCCTTATTACAGGTATGTAAGACTTCAAAGGAATGGTCGCTAGCTAGGTTGTGTCCAGTGTCCAAGAGATGTTTAGCAAAATGGGATTTATCAGGATTGCAATTTCTGTACGCGGCCATATGTTCTTTATAGCGCGTCCCGAAATTGCGACCAGTCTGACCCACGTAAACGGCGTGGCATTCGTCACAAACAAGTTTATAAACACCCGATTTTTAACTCATATTTAACTTATCTTTATTGTTACAAATATTCCTAAGCGAATTGTTTGTTTTGAATGCCACGTTAATGCCGTTTTTCTTAAGACTATTAGCTATTTTTTCGGATATGGGGCCTAAGTAGGTCAAACTACCCACATACCGCCGGACACTTTGAGATCGAACCGCGTACAAAGAATTGCGAACAACATGCTTTTGTTTCTTTTTAATAAGATTATCAATGAGACTTTTTGAAAAACCGTTAGAGACCGCAATTTGATAAATTATATTAAGTTCTTTTAAATAATTTTCTTTATTTAATGGAACAGTGGACAGACGGTTAATGTAACAATAAAAAGCGGCTAATTTATGTTGCCATGGATGACACGATGATGCGGGGATGACCGTGTTGGTATGAGTTGGCTTTCGATAAATTTGAAAAACATGTAACGACTCTTTTCTTGTTATTGTTAAATCAAGGAAATTAAGGGAGCCATCTTGTTCCAATTCAAGTTTAAATTTAATTTTTTCGTGGACTCTATTTATTTTATTAAGGAAAACATCCAGTTGTCTCCTTGTGCCTGTCCAGCAATTAATTATGTCGTCTACATATCGATAATAGTATAAGATATTTTGGTTAACAACTATATGTTGTTTTTCGAAATCATCCATGAAAATGTCCGCCATAAGTGGACTTAGAGGGGACCCCATAGCTAACCCTTCTTTTTGTAGATAGAAACGGTTATTAAACCGGAAATAATTTTGTTTCATACAGAGAGAGGTTAAATTAAGAAGATCATTTGTTTCCCCGGGATTATCCGAAAAAATAGCTAATAGTCTTAAGAAAAATGGCATTAACGTGGCATTCAAAACAAACAATTCGCTTAGGAATATTTGTAACAATAAAGATAAGTTAAATATGAGTCAAAAATCGGGTGTTTATAAACTTGTTTGTGACGAATGCCACGCCGTTTACGTGGGTCAGACTGGTCGCAATTTCGGGACGCGCTATAAAGAACATATGGCCGCGTACAGAAATTGCAATCCTGATAAATCCCATTTTGCTAAACATCTCTTGGACACTGGACACAACCTAGCTAGCGACCATTCCTTTGAAGTCTTACATACCTGTAATAAGGGGCTGCGACTGTGTGTGCTGGAGCAGTTGGAGATTTTAAAAAGTAATAATGGTAATTATACACTGCTGAATGAACAAACAAATGTTTCTAATTCACCTTTATTAAACATCTTTAAGGCCAATCTTTAATAATAATTTTAAGATTAATAATAATAAATAATTATAATAATATCAATAAAACAATAATAATAATAGTATTTAAAATATTAATCATAACAATAATAATAATTAGTAGCAGATTTGTTATCGCACGGCGCGGTCACCCAAAACAATAATAATAATAGTATTTAAAAATAATCATAACAATAATAATAACTGTTGACAGGTTTGTTATCGCACGACGCGGTCACTCGCTACTTTGGTAGGGAGCGATTGTGTCAGCGTGTATAAATAGCAACTGTTTTGACTCGCCGCTCCCTGCGCCCTCTTTTCCCAAAAGAGGGTCGCTCATGATAAGGCACAATAGAGCTTAATCAGCCAGCTGCCTGTCCCCAAAGGCGGTTTTTAGGGGGTATCACTTAGGGTCCCCGGTAGGACAGTGAGTCCCCCATAACCACGATAGACCGGCTATCGTGGTATGCGTAATGCATTTTCCGCCTCCCTACGTACAGGGTAGCCCTTTAACTGCTTCGGGCGCAAAAAAAAAAAAAAAAAAAAAAAAAAAACTCGCCGCTCACTTAGCGGTCAGTCGCCGTAGAGTCTATATTACCTGAGGATGCCTCGTGTAGAGGCGAAACACGTGTCGTATTATCGTCGATGGTGTGTCTTGCCTGGAATAGTGGTGTTGAGAGTAGTGGTGCTTGGTCTAGTGGTGACGGAGTTAGTGTATGCAATTGAGGGAGGGCGGGAGGTGCGCTTCAATCCAGGTAAGACACATCATTTTATATGTTTAGCGGAAAGTTGCAAAGAAATTGATATTTTTATTTTTTATTTTTTATACAAATTTGAGTACAATATCCTCAAATGACACTAACACAGTACTGGGAGATTATAATGTACTAAGTTTATCATGGTCTGTTTATCTAAATGGCTATATTCCTTACTTTGCTTCCAGCTGTTCCTCAGCATCTAAGCCGACATACTCGTAATATTATTTAATTACATTTATTTATGCAATTTATATCAGACGAATCATGTCCGGAATGAATTAGTTCGCACTTTAGACCTTGTTTTGTCCTCCTTTAATAGTATTTTAATTTTTGAAACTAGCCCATTATCGCGTATCGATAAATATAAAGTTCCACATGAAATATTGAATAATGGACTGTCTAAGCCAAAGTATATCCAACCTAAGTATAATAACCGTTTTAATTTTGATAAATTTAACTATGATGCTATACGTGAAGAACTTAAGGGTATCGATTGGGGGATTCTCTTTCCAGACGAAGAAGTTGACTTGGCGGTAGATTAATTTTACTCAGTAATTAGCGATATCATTGTTTAATATGTTCCTGTACAAAAAAAAACTTCCACTTACTCAAGATCACTAAAAAAGAGCCTTTCGGAAAAGAAAAAAAACATAAAATGTATGGTAATCCCCAATATTATGATACTTTATTGCTTAAGCAAACTGTAGTTACTAAAAATATGAATTTTAAATGTAAATAACTTTTTTATATGTCTTCAATAATAATATTGTGATATTAAATTTCAGTATAAATGTGTCCTTTTTGTAGCAAACTAAACTTTATTAGGACATGGTGTTTTTAATATTTTATTCTGGTCTGTACAATTTTCATATCTATGTATCTATATAACCTATTATATGTCTATATAATAGTATCATTACATAATATGTAAACTCAATGTTATTTATGATTCATAAAATTGAGCTGGCTTAAAGAGATATTAATTAATTATTATGCAACGTATGTAAGTCAAAAAATTCTTAAAGCCACAATGGTTTAAGCATATCACTAAATAGTGTATATATCTATAATGTAATTCTAGTACAACTATGCCCTTTTATATATGTATTAAAACTTACCGTCATGGGAGTCATACATGTAAATTATTTCTTTCCATCCGTAGTATAAAATAGTGTCGACTATTGCCTTGTGGTAATCTGGCCTCATACTCACGGCGTGATCGATTAGTCCCGAAGATGGTGGTATAACCTGCACATATAAATAAATTTATATATAACATAAATTTAAGCGAAAATTTTAATATAGCACTAAACTTTTTACGTGGTAGAGCCTTGTTGCATCTATACTAATTGTATAGTTGTAGCACGAATGGGTCGGCTCGACCGGGGAAGGACCACACTTTCACAGAATACCAGCGTCAAATAGCAGCTTAATGCTGATGTGTTTCGTATGGTGATTGTAGAGAACCGGAGATCCTTTTTACTGGAAAAGAGGGATTCCATATTAGTCCTCAAGGCTGCAAATGTATCTTCATTTTGATTCGCAAACGAGGATGAATGTAGATGTCTATGGGCCACAGCAACCACTTATCATCGGGTGGACTGTGTGCTCGCTTGTCACCCTTTTTTTGTATAAAAAAAAACTGAAGTAAAAATAATCGCAGCGTCATATATAGTACCGTCACTAACAGTCTTGCTGAATTCCGTGTAATGGAGGCATAAGAGAAACTAATATGCTGGAATACGATTACGAGGTTGTCGTAAGAAGCGACTGAAAGAAACTAAAACACCAAACGGGCAGCAGCGACTTCCTGATAACTACTCTAATATAATTAAAATAAACTGTGGTTGCCAACTCGCTTGACAAGCGTGGCAACTATGGCAAAATCATCCCTATGAGGCAATCTATGGCGAAGTCCTATGTTCAGCAGTGTACTTTAATAGACTGTAAATATCTGATTCTTCTTTTTTATAAGCAAACAAAGGTTTATTGGAGAAAAAAGAAGATCAACAATACACAATTATTATTTCTTAATTCCATAAGCAGAGTAGATTTCAATATATATCGGAAAACTTATGTAAAATTTTCCAATTTTATTGGTTAAAAGTTAAGTTTTGTAGTTGTGGTTTACATGTTGTCATTTTTGACTCATCTGAGGAAGTTTACATGCTCTAAGCAGTAGGTAGTATACATATACGTTTAGCTGATGAGTCTCAGTTCATACCAGAGTAAGCAAACTATACTATATCATGCCTTACTTAAATCAAATTATTATTGTAAAGCTCAAAATTATGTTCGCCTTCACTTAGAACTTTGCCTTAGTTATGTGAGCTTACAGCCATTGATCCCCATTTACCAACTATCGTAAATCGAAAATATATAAGTTTATCTCAAAATCATTATTATTAAATTAGTTTCCGAATCGTTAAACTAAGCACACGTATGCTTAATTCTAACAAATCGTAGCTGAACTCAAGTACCGAAATTGAATTAGAGAAATGACTGTCAGCAAAATCTTACAGAGAGTCGCTTAGAGAACTCGATTTTTCCCACAGTCAGACAATTTATTTTCATCAAAGCTAACGTTTGATGGAGACGTTCCGCTTTAATGCGCATCAAGAAAAAATACTATTCTGTCGTCCGGCTTCCATCAAACTTGCACATATACCTATGTGTATTAAATTCAAAACTTTGCTATTATCTTTTTTAAGATTTAGTACTTTTAACTTTAGAGTTTTAAAACAGTAGAATTTTTTCCTACATAAAAAATCTATTTTGGGGGTAAAGTTCTCTCACAAAATATCGTTAAGGTGATTAAACCTGCATTAATTACAAATACAAATTCACACTCGGAAAAAATCTTCATAGGCCAAAACAAAACACTTGTTTCGTGCGAGATACAAAATTGATGAGGCATCTGCATAAATAATACCTCAAAAGGAAGGGCAGTACATATGCCTTTTTTTAGACTGTTTTAACAACAAAGACTTTTTTTAATGATGGCATAAATACAAAATTTTCTTAATTTTTTTCGGTTTCTTAAACATAAACTGCGTAAATTTTTTTTCTGATGATGAAGATCCTTTGTTATTATTTTGTTGGAGTTTACACATTTTTCAGTTTACAGTTACACATTAAATAAATAAAAAATAATAATATGAAAACTGCTACTCGTACTGGGTACTATTAGCAATTAATAAAAGCAAATGCGTTTTGTTGTTAAAAACCTTAGAAATGGAATGAAAAAAGGAGCAGACTTCGTCTAAGTCTAGTTTAGCTCAATATATTTAAGGTATCATCCCTTTCAGGCTTTGCACCCATTTTGCCTGTAAAACCAGGTGGTTACTTCTTTTCTGCCTAAGAGTCTATCTTAGCTAGCCATTTATCCATTTTATCCACTAAATAATAGTCTGCACTGCTATGGTTCGTAGAGAACCAGCATAATTACAGGCTATGAGGGCTAAAATGGAAGTCCTTCCATTTCAGCCCTCAGAGGTGACAACGCCAGTGTATATGCTACCAGCATAACTATTTATCATTAAGTGGACCGTAAGTTCGATTGTCACTTAAGGTTTATAAAACGAAGCCATATATATATATATATATATATATATATATATATATATATATATATATATATAAAGATAAATATAATTATTTACGCTTTTGTAGATTTTATAAATTACGTATATAGATCTATAATGCTTTTATATTATTATATGAAGTAGTTTTTAGTATGTTCCAGGAATATACTTATATTATAAATTTTTCTTTTGTGAGTCCAAAACATACCTTCTCTGGAAACCACGGTGTGACGAAAGGCATTTGGAAAGTGTTTGTGTATGAATGGAGCGTATCAAAAGCTTCAGGTGTTACTGCGCCTAGCATAGCAAACACGCCTCGGGCGAACTGGTTGCAAACTGTACAAAAAAACATGTTTATATTTATTATTGGTACAATTTGACATCATAAAAGAATATAATGGTTGCGATTTATCTCGAGGTGTCTTTTAAACGTATATAGATAAAGTGACAAATATCGATTATGGTGCTAACACTAAGATGATGTGCGGTGGCGGCGTAAGAGGGTTCACTACTCCATATCATCACGTAGGATGTAGCACCAGTAAGTGGTGACGGAAGATAATGATACAAGAGATGGACAGCAGGATCTTCCTAATAAAACCCTCGACAGATAAAATAATCTGTAGTTACGCACTGGTCTGCCAATCATGGCAAGTATATAACAAACATTTTCACGTGGTAAAACCATTTTTGCAGTTATATTAGTAGTATAGTTATAGCATGAATGGGTCGGCTTGACCGGGGAAGGATCACAATCTCACAGAATACTAGCGTCAAATAGTAGCTTAATGCTGCTGTGTTTCGTATGGTGAGTGTAGAGAGCCGGAGATCCTGTTTACTTGAAACGAGGCATTTCATCCAAGTCCTTACGGATGACATTCGACGCATCTGCATTTTGAATCGCAATCGAGGATAAATGTAGATGTCTATGAGCCACAGCAAGCACTTAAAATCACGTGGATTGTGTGCTCGTTTGTCATCCTATCAAAAAAATATGGATTTTTTTATAAAAACAATTTTTTATTTATTTACTCAAAGAAAGAAAAGAAACGTTAAATTAAGAGAAAATTACCTATTTTTATCTAGAATTAGGAGAGAATTATCTATATTATAAAATCATTTTTTTCGAAGAATTTTACCTGCTTATGTCAATATCAAGTTACACACTATCTTGTTTATATACACAGGTAAATCTCACAATAAGTTTTTATGTCATTTATATTGTGTAATGTTATAAATTGATGAGTTTAATTTAATTTACGGTTTATTTTCTTATTTTTAGAGCATTTAATTAAAAGCTTGTTTATAAGGTCTGAGCACATCGGTAGAATCGGCGAGAAGCTAGTTTGCCTTCCTTCGGGAAGCCGTGCATTCTGCTCTCTCGCCAAAACTGTCCAAGGAATTTCTGTCAGTTCTCTCTTCCATCTCTGCACAGAAGGGACGAATCACTGGCCCGTCCCGCAAAGGAGAAAGCCTATCTGTTAGGCTCTCTCTTTGCGTCCAACTCGATGACCGGCGGAACACACCGCCGATCCTAAAAACTTGAATACGAGATTGTACAACCAGTGTGTGTAAATTATGGATATGCGACGTTGTCCTTCACTGCTGGCCGTATGAGGAAGCTCAGGGTCGCTATGAAGGGGGCTATCCCGCAGTGTGAGTGCTCCATACCGGATGTGCGGTTTACACAGCGCTCGGTTCACAAAGCACTCCTTTCCCTGGACGTCAGCAAGTCGAGTAGGTCAGATAGAATCCATTACATTGTGCTAAAGACGTGTGCTCCAGAGTTGGCACCGGTTTTAACGCATCTTTTCAGGCACTCTTACTCCCAAGGCGTAGTCCTGAATTCTTAGAAGACAGCTTTGGTCCACCCGATCACTAAAAAAAGACGATCGCTCGGACCCGTACAACAACAGGCCTATCACCAACACCTCCTTGTACTCCAAAATAATGGAGTCAATTGTAAACTACCAGCTCATGGGGTACCTAGAGCATTACCAGCTAAACAGTGACCACCAATACAGTTTCCGCCGTGGTCAATCAGCTGGTGATCTTCTGGTCTACCTTACTCATAGATGGGTGGCGTCAGTAGTCTAAGAGGGAGGCATTGGTCGTTAGTTTAGACATAGCGAATACCTTCAAACGATTGTGACACAAAGTGCTTCTTTGGAAGCCTCCTTCCTATCGGCTTCCTCTTCGTCGTATTCCATCCATCTCCTCTGTTTGAAGGCAGCTCTTTGCTGCCTCAGCTTGCATCGGTATTCTATGTAAATGTCTCTAAAAAGCTTGGCGTGCTCGGCAAAGCGAGACAGTGTTTCATGCCGGCACATCGCTTGCAACTTTAGAAAGCACAAGTTCGGCCTCACACGAAATACTGTTCTCAACTCTTGACCGGGGCACCCCAGTACCATCTCCTTCCACTTGACTGCATCTATCGCAGAGCGATTCGAATGGTCCACGACCGAGTTCTTTCTGATCGGCTCGATTCTAAAGCGCTGCTTAGAGATGTCGCATCCCTTTACGTTTTCTATCTTATCCACCATGGGGAGTGCTCTAAGAAATTGTTCAGATTAGTTCCAACTGCTAAATTTCACGAACGCACATTTAATAAACATATCCTAGGGGTTACTATGGAAATTATAAATAACCATTTTGTGACGTTCGCTATGTTATGTGGATGTGTATATAGAATGACGTCACTTCACTTATTGTGTTTCGATCATCAACCCGTTTCATTTGATACTCATAGAGGTTACTATGGAAATTATAAGTGGCTATTTTCTCACGTCTGCCGTGCAGGATTTAGAAAAACGTCACTTATTGTGTTTCGCTCATCAAGCCCTCTCATTTGATACCCATATCATAGGGGTTACCATGGAAATTATAAGCATCCATTTTGTGGCGCCCGCCGTACCGCCGTATAAAAACAAAATGCAGAAAAAATCAAAATAAAAACACAAAAAAATATATGCACAAACCAGAAGTAAACTCTAATACATGACTTTATGTCAACCCTAACTGTAGGTATAGTTGCTACGAATGAGTTAGTGGTAACTTTACCTAACCCCAAGTAGGATTACACATGCAGATATTTCAATAAGATGAGGAAATAGTAATAGCTGACAATGATAACTATAATCCTAACCTGCATGTAAACGCAATACTAAAGTTCAGTTACTTTGACAAAATATTTAGGCTCCATATATGCAATTTCAGCATGTAGTTTATATAATGATTTCTTATATTTACGCGAACACTACACATTGATTAAAACTACTTTTGAGGATTTTATCGCGTTTAATTTTAATTATTTTTTTATTGTTATTTTTAATTCCGTACGTTTCGGGTGCTTTCCACATGGTTACGGGGAACTGAGGTGACTGACGTCCCGATGTCATTGTTAAACCCGGAGTACCTTCAGCTTTTTAGTTATTGTCTATGGTCCGATCTATGCAAAATTAATAGTCAGTTCATTTTATTTTTATAATTATAATACACAGTAGTTTTAAATTCACACAACAATTTTCATATAAATCGGTCAAGCGGCTTTTTAGTTACAGCGATACTAACAGAAAGAAATAAAAATCTAGTGGCATACGTCATACGAGACAGCTAAGTTACAACACCGACACTAGTATCACTGTCTTTCGTAGCCGTGTTTTTGGTCAACCGCATGAAACCAAAAATTCAATTCGAACGAACTCTTCGTGTCTGAGAAATTAAACATTATTTAAAAACAACCATTTTCGAACTTTCTTAGAAATTATTGACCGTATGAGAGATGTTATACGAAAAAAAACTAATACAAATAACTAATATAATGACAAAGCTACAATACAAGTTAGAAAACCTTGCTAATTTTGCAATTGCACGCTAACCTTGCAATTATAGACCCGTGCATGGTGTATCTCTTGTGCGATAAAATCGGAAGCTCTCACAACCACCAAAACACAAACACCAAATCACAATATGTGGTTATTTTGACTTTTATTTCTTCGTTACATCTCAACAAGTTTCAAAGGGATGATTTTAGAAGCTTTTATTTAACTTCACTTGTATGAATTTCCTGAAGTTTTGCAATCAATATTTCACCGAATCCAACTGAAGCTAACGAGCTAAAATTTGGCACACACGTTTGGTTTTCGAGGTAATTCACGATTACTTAAATGCAGCCATTTTTAATCCAATATGGCGGACGTAACAATGAAGCGATTAACATTTCCACAGCAACCCCTATAATAAGGGTATAAAATAAAAGGACTTGATAAGCAAAACACGATAAGTAAGGTGACGTTGTTCTAAATCTTATAGTAGAGTAATGATACTGTGTTTTGTGTGATAATAATGGGGCATTACATCTTTTTCTTAAGGGCTGCATAGATTCTGCATTTTGGTTCTTATCTATTAAAGATACCGTAAAACGTGACAACTTTTCACAACCCTTAACCAATTTACCATACCGTAGTATTTGACTTGAGAAGTTATTTTAATAATCTATTTATAGACAAACTTGGTAAATAATGGTAGTATTTTTCTATAGTTTAGGTTAACATATTTTATATTTTTCTAACTGGTAACATTCATAATTATGTCTGTTTAATGTGCGGTGTTGTGAAGACGTGTGCATAGCTATTTGGTAAAATTGCACTCATGTAGCCTAAACCTGTTGTTAATGGTGATTGATTGAACTTTTATATTGCGGGTAAGGTTTACAATTCGGTCGCCTGAATTTGGGGGTAAGGGGTGGCGTGGGGCGAGGGGGAGGAGTAGTAGAGTCACCCCCTACTTCCACTTTCTGCCGGACGTGCTTAGTTTTTTTTTATTTATTTTTAAAAATCTCATTTTGAGGTTATGTTTCGTAATTGTTATGACAATTTTAACCTGATTTTTGGGTAGAGAGAGTTGGAGGATGGAAGCCTCACGCCACTTAACGTGGTGTAGTCGAGGGAAGTCCGGTCGACGGAGCCCCGCTTCGCGGGGCTTCTACTTCTGAGTGGTTTACAAAAAAATAACCACGAAGAGGATGACGGGGTCTATTCGCTCGCTTCGCTCGCTCATACGACCCCGTCATCCTCTTCTAACCTAACCTGTCCGAGTCGGGGTGCTCCACGTCCCAGGCTCGTTTCGCTTGCTATTGCACTCGATATAACACCAAATTATTAACTTTCGTAACTACTTCAATTTATAAACATAATTTATGGCTGCCACCATTTGTAAGAAAAGATCTTTGCGATATTTAGCAGTATTCCGCCGCCACAAATATTTCACTATTCACCAAAATTCTGAAACTCGGAAGCAACACCATGACGAAAAGCTGTCAACAAAATGGCCGGCATAGCGATTTAATTTTACATATTTTTAAATCGATTCAAATCGAAATTAGATGAATCGATTCACAAAAAATCGAAATCTTAAAGATCGATTTCGCAAAAATCGTTTTTTTTTTTATTTGCGTTAAAAGTTTATATTTACGATATCAAAAGATACAATAAAGTACAGATAACATTGAATAATTAAATTAAAAACTGTCATTCTTTACGAGTTGGGGTACATTCAACCAATTGTAAATAATTTTGCAAATCTTAATAAAACAGAAAAAGATTCGATCTCGATTCTCTAGGGTGAAATATCGATTCACTAGATCGATTCAGTACTATATATCGATATGACATTGACAGATGAAATGTCAAAAACGTAATTAAATTAGTCATTTACCAATATTTTTAAAAAATAATTAAAAATACTTCGACGCTGCTCCGGCAGAAAAAATTGAGTGGGGGTGCTTCAGATAAACCCCTTTGACTCCCCCACATTGACAGAATCTTCAAATTCAGGCGACCGAATTGTAAACCCAACCCTATATTGCATGTAAACGGCTAGGATTACAGTTGTTATTATCGGCTATTACTATTTCCTCACCTAATTTAAATATCTGCAAGGGTAATCTTACTTGGGGTTAGGTAAAGTTGGCACTGACTGCTAACTAAGCTATGTGTAAACTAAACAGTGTAGTCCTAGTTCTGGTTTTATAGGGCGGCAAAGCTTAAATATCAAGTACCTCAAGTACCTTATGAAAAAATGTATTCAGTTTCACACTATAAGCAAATACGCAACAAGGATTGTATTAAGTTTGTTATTCCTAAGAATTCGGATGAATGTAAATATTGCCTGAAAATGCTATAGTAAAATCTATAGAAATAATGAAAATATCAGAATAACCTGAAGAATGTGTTCCTATGAATGATGAAGACATTATTTATTCTTATTAAGTTAAGCCTACTCTCGTCTTGTAATCCGCGCCATTTCATGTTAGTTGTATTTCAATTTGTAGATATTTAGACATGTAAAAGAAAATTAGACATGTCAAAGAAAAACCTGAGTACAAAATATGTGCCATTTTAATTTTAAGTTTAAGAGATTATACTGAAGTTAAAGAACTAAACCCAAGAACATTATATGTTTAAAAAAATATTAAGCCATTTAATAAAATGCGTCTTGTTTTTGTTTTCTGACAACCGTTAACGGCAAAAAATATTTATATGTAAAAATCCTGAATCCCTTGGCAAATTTACTGATGCCAGTATTACCTTTTTTCTTTACTTCTTTTCTCCTACTCATCTTTTCCTTATAAAATAGTCATCGTTATTTAAGTCATCTTAACCTGACGTACTATCTTAAACGCAATGTAATAGGAAATACAGAACGTAGGTAATGTTGCCGCATATGTGTTTATTTTACCCAATTTTATCCATACCCGTTTCATCATCATTTGTAGCCCTTCACAAGTTCAAGGTTGAACATAGGTCTCCTCAAGGAATGCCATAAAGCATGGTCGTAAGCCACCTGCATTCATCGACTTCCTGCATGTCTTACCACACCGTCACTGCATCTAGTGGGGGCACGCCCTTTACTCGCTAAGCGTGGTAACTATGGAAATACACAGAGAACAACGACACAAAGAAAAGGTCCATACTTGTTTATAAAATGACAAATACAAAAAATGTAGGCCAAATGTATAATAAGTTTATCCAAAAAGTTATACGTTTATGTATCTAATGAATAAAGAGATAATTAGAATTTTGTCAAAAATATGGTCTGATTGCCAGGTTTTACGTTAAAACATGGTGATAATATGATCCACAGCATACCTTACCATCAACTGTGTGCTCATTTATAACCCTTACTAATATGTTATAAGCATAAAATAAAACTTAGTGAAATCATTATTGGTCTAAAAGTTGATATTGATTTACATAAACACTGTATGCTGAGATTTAAGAGAAAGTTACAGGATATATACCACCTACTGCTAGGCACAGATCTCTATTATCAGAGTGGTTTGTGGATATAATATTATGTTATTATGCCCATACCACTTATCAAGCAAAAAAGTATATACATAAGTATATTGACGTTTTAAAAAGAACTTGTAACGTAATTAATATTTTCCAAACAATAATTAAGAGTCTGATTTCGATATGCTGTAGCGTTATTTATATGAAAACTTAATCGTACCAATGATTAACAATAGCCGCAAGATCATTATTCGGTAGAGTAAACGTTTACCGTTTTGTAAATTAAAAGCCTCATTATTATGTTGTCGCTGGTCGCTCTGCTTCCATGTTGCGGATTTAATTGTTTATACTACTTAATTATTTTCGTTTCATGTAATAATTTAATTTAACAATATAATAGTATCATAAAAAACTGCGGTTAGCAACCGGAGGTTTTAATTTTCTGGTTTTGGTAGGTTCTGCTTTGTTTACCTTCCGTCACCTCTTACGATACTTAATGAACGTAATAATAACAACTTTTCTATGTCTACAATTACCCCCAGATATTTTGTCTGAGCTACCTTATCGATTATAGGGCATTTACAGGTGTTTTTATTAGTGTCCTTTGTACATTCATGAATTTTTAGGCTGAAGTCGGCCTGAGGTTGCGAGTTGTTATTACTAAAACAGATATAGTTTGTTTTAAAAGTATTTAGCGTCAGAAGGTTGTGTTTCAGCCACAGAGCGATTCGCAACAGGCCAGCCTCAGCAGTAGTTTTGACCGCCTCCCAAGAATCACCGGCAAAGATTATGGACCATTACATCAGATCCACAACGATTACTTTCAAGGATGATTGATAAGGCTATTAAAATTAAAAATAATAATTATTATTATTAGGAATATAGTATAAATTATAGGTTATATAATGGGATGTTTGGGATCGTACTATTAATAAAATTAAATTCAAGCCCAATCACACTACTGCAAGTCTTCAAGAAGGTTCTTTCTTGTCTGCGTAGACTGGACCAAAATTAATATTTAAAAGTTGAAGATTGCCTTAATTAACTATCATATCACTTCCTGTCTTCCTTCACTAACTATCAGGATATCAATAACCTTATACCCAACGTCGTCACATGTGCTATAAAGCGTCTGAAAAGTAAGCAATATAAACAGATAAAATTATACGCTATAAAATACGTGAAATTAATTTTTCCAATAATAGTTACCAGCTTTTACCCGTGTAATCTTCCGCGCAGTCCTTCCACAAATAAACCTGCAGATATATAGTAATAGTGTTTTTTTTTTTCAAATCAAATTAAATTAATTTTATTGTGATCGGCAGGTTATTCGGTGGTTTACAATTAAAGATTCAATCGCACTGTGATTCAACATTTGGTGTACAATTTCATTACCATATGCAAATATTAAAACAAACGGCCTCCATACAAGTAATAAAATTTTTGGGTAAGTGATTTAACTATCGAAAAATTTTATTTAACTCAGATTTATTTTGCTATCTTTGATTTAAAATGAAAATAAAGGATCTATTAACTTCAAAGTCAAAAGTTAAAGTCAAATGTTTTGTTCGTGTCAAAACTATATTATATATTAGACTAGATTGCCAGGTAGACGTTGTTCTGCCCTTTTCGACGACCCTTTGTCCTATTAAAATCCTTTAATTAGCAAAAGAAAAATTGTGGGTCACTCATGGAAAAAAAGTATTCCATCTCTCAAGTTGGACCAAACTGCATACGGTGTGCAAATTTGATTAAAATCGGTTAAGCAGTTTAGGAGTCCATCGCCAACAAACGCGACACGTAATTTATATATATTAATCAAGTGTTAGGATTTATTTCTATAAAATTAAAAGAAAAAAAATGTTCAAACTTTTTTATAAAAATATTTATTTTATACTCGTTCGTTTATACTTTTTCTCGATCTTATAAAACAATCTATGTTTTTCGGATATAATATAGGCTAGATCATTCTCAGTATTGCTTTCCATCTGTTCGCAAAGTTTCAAGTTCAAGTTCTTAAGGTTAGTCCGGACAGATAGACAGATATAGGCCTCCTTTACAGAAAGTCTCAATAACATTGAATAAAACTACTTTTACTGATTTTATTGCGCTCGATTCAACTAAATTTACACGTTTTTGATTGCAGACGTACCGGGTGCTTTACAGAGCATATGATTACGGGGAGACTGACATGTTCGGGGTCCCAGTATCATGGTTAGGTCGGGCTACCTTCAGCTTTTGAATATTAATTTTTGGTTCGATCAACGCAGAACGAGCTTATAGCATCTTCAAGTGTTGCAGTGGTATGCTTGGCATTGGTTAATTTTAGTAAATATAGGTTTCCAAACATATAAATAATACCCTGAGCTATTAAGCTCTGTAATATTTAAATACTGCCTTCTATTAGAAACCAGTACTTTAATATTACTAACAGACACTTCACGTTTATTTACTTGTGTATTGATAACATAGACATGCACCGTCAAAACCTACCACAACCCTAATTATTACTATAAGTACTTATATTATTTGAAACTAAATACTTTGACATATTCAGTTAAATCCATATATTTAGTTTGGTATCATATTACTTAACGACAATAGCTTTTACTTAATCTGCTTAATGAAATAAAACTTTTACGTACGAACATCGAAGCTTTATAAAAAGATAATGATTCTATATTTCAATCGTTAAAAATGATTCTTAACTAAAATTTCTCATTCATTTTATCTCGGATATTATTTCATCGTCACTGATAGACGTCCGCTCTGGGCACCTCCGTCTATTGTAATTGCACCCTAACGCAATTACCTTAAAAGCCTGTCATTGAGGGTAAATTTAATGAACTTTAAAGACAGTGAATTTTCTTACTTAACTTATTTCTTATTTATCCTACAGTTATGTACTAGGTAATTTAAATTAATTTCGAGACTTAAAGCACAAGAGCTCTTCTTAATGAAATGGAAGTGACCAACGTACCACGACGACCGTACAGTCCACATTCAAATAGTAAGTGGTTACAGCAGTCCACGGAAAAATGCAATCTCTCAATTTCAAATAAAGACGGTTAAAAATGCACTGTCACCTCTGAGAATTAAGATGGAATGCCTCACAGGCTGTAGTTATACTTGCTCCCTATACCCTTCAGATCGGATTACAACAGTTCAGGGACTATCTGATGGAAGAAATTTTTTTTATAGGATAGGCTGACAAACGAGCACACAGTCCACCTGATGGTAAGTGGTTGCTGTGGCCCATATACATCTACATATATCCTCGATTACGAATCAAAATGTAGATGCGTTGTCACCCGTGAGGACTAAGATGGAATACCTCGTTTCAAGTAAAAATGGTCTTCGGTTCCCTACACTCACCATACGAAACACAGCAGCATTGAGCTACTATTTTACGATGGTTTTCTGTGAGAACATGGTCCTTCACCGGTCAAGCCGACGCATTCGTGCTACAAATATACTACTAATATAATATAACTGCAGCATGGTTCTTAGAGATTATTTGTTATTATCTGCTAGTAGCATAACACGTAATCAACAATCTGTGAAATATACTTGGTCGCGGAGGTGCATATAACGAAGTAATATCTAATTTAATTATGTTGGTTCTCAGGCAAACTGTTCACTTTTTTTCTAATTAATTAATTCAAAAGAAAAACTGATATTCATAGAGTGCACCTGTGTTTGCGCGTACACTCTTGCACTATAATCATATTCTGCACAGATAACCGACTGAGACTCGCCGAAGACTGGACCGAATTTGTATTTCGGTAGTTATTTTATTCCACTACGTGACAAAAACATTAACATTTTTGTTTTAGTAATACTTCACTTATTTTTTTACATATTTAAAAAATAGTTATGATATTCAATGCTACGGCAATGTTTGAAAATAAAATATTTTTATTGATTAGAATAAATATGACACTAAAAATACGATGCCACATTTGCATTGCTATATTATTATGTTAAATATAATATTTTTATCCAAATAGCTATAAAATTATAATTTTCTCGAATAAACTAATTAAATTTTGTAGAATTGTATTATGTAATATGCAATAATTATAGCACCTGCTGGCGAGACATTTCGTAATTTAATAATTCCCTATATAGCGCCTGACTTTAATAATATAACTTTATTAACATCGTATACACCCTTCTCATCCCATTAATAGAACTTAGGGTAAATCAGTTTATTACCTTATATTAAATGCAATAAATAGTTGACTCCTTATGTAACTCTAAACCTCTTCAAAGGAAAATAAACTAAAACAGTCTTATTACAAAAAGTAGTTTATAGTTAGTTATTAAGTCTCGTAGAAAATATTCGGACTAATAATGTATGAAGTCGAGAAAGAGACAATGTGGGAATATTTATTTCTCCATTTTATCATCTCGTAAGAGGCAACGGAGGGAACCTGAATCAAGAGATGGCCAGCAGTAGCCGAATAAAAATACATGCGGTTGCCCACCCGCCTGGCAAACGTAGCAACTATGGCAAATCCCCCATATAGGGGCAATTTATGGGGGAGGCTTATGTTTAACAGTTGATTTTGATAATCTATAATCTTACAAAAGAGTGTAAATATTTCGTTGAAAAACTTCAAACATAACAAACATATTTTCGCGTCATTATATTAAAATTTGCATATATAAATATAAAATTATTCCCAGGACATCGTTTCTTATATCAAGCTTAAATAACATAGATACAGTCTTGCTAAATATCCCAAACACATAGCCGTATTATTTATAGTATGTACGTGCAGGCTGTATAATATATTACTACAAATGACGCAAGGACTAATCATATACGTGCAGTAGTAATTCAACTACAGATCTCAATCTACAGCTTAGAATGGGACCGATTTCAAATCAGTCCCTTCTAAATTTGCATATTAAATTACACAATTTAGAAGTGTATGATTACAAGTATCATAGTTCTTATTACTTCTAATTAAATAACGCAAAAGTACTAAAAAAAAACAGTAAAATAACGGTACTTTGTAATCCGTATTTTTATATTTTTTTCTTCTACTTATAAGAAGAATCATATTTAATATTTCGTATAAATATACCTTAGGAGGCCTTCCACATTGTTAGAAATTGATAGGAAAAAAGATGACGGGAAACAACGTCAAATGTGATAACATTTGACGTTGTTTCCCATCGTTGTACTCAGCATCTTATATCTAGAACTGTGAGATTATAAATTGCCACATTTCGTATGATTTAACGTATTTCTCTTAAGACATCTACAGACGAAATGGATTGGTTGCAGCACACAAATACCATCCAATAAATTTTGTACATTAACTCAAGTGCGCCTGTTACAACGCTTTTATAGGTACTGTTATAATACTTTGAAAAAGTAGACATCTAACTACCTATAATAGCAACATAACCCTGTAATACATTACTTAAAATGTTCGCTATAAAACACAAATATAAACTCTCACGCCTGTTACTTAGAGAGGTGTAGGTAGAGACTACGAATTTCCATTTTGCAAGTCAAGGTACTCTTAAGTTGGTCCATTTTCAATATACGAGTATCGCCCATTTCGTCGATAAAATTCCATATAGGGCATCCCATTCTGACTCCGCTACACACATCTGCAGCATAAATTGCTGTCACTGTTTCCTCTTTCTTTATTTCTACGTATTCTATCTATCTATTCTATCAATATCACCGAAGCATTTCGTTCTTAATTCTGGCAACAACATCTTGCAAACAATACTTTAATCTTTACCCAATTTCTCTTTCTCTTATTCAGAGTCAGCCATAACATACTTCTTAATGGCTGGATTTATACAGCATTAAATTTAATCTTATGTTTCTTGTGCCACACCCGACTCACAACAGTATATGATATTCATATACTTTCGCTTTCTTGTGTTATTCTGTTAACTATTAAACATCTATTACGGGAAAGGCTAGGGGAAAATTATTCGTTCTTTAATTCGAAGTATAATTTCCAATAAGTATAATTTTCCTTTAAAAACAATTAGAATTATAATTTATAAGAATTTATAACAAAAAACTTTATAAATATTAATTATAATAATGCAGTTCGGAGTAAAGGCAGACGCCATCGCTGTCCGGAAAGTACTCGTCATTAGAGCAAATAGGCTAGCCGCCGCGGTCGGCGCTCATCCTTTTTCACGGGCAATTTGCTTTTGTTTCTCGTTTTAATTTCCGTGTCAGTATTTTTGTATTATTCTCTCTTTTCACGACACGAAATATGTTCCCACTTCTATCTATTGTTCCTTTTTTTTTTCAACAAAACGACATCGTATCTCGTCCTGAAACGAACGCAAAGACCTTGGCGATGTCGTTCCACTGCTGCGATAAGTTGATGCCGGGTTTCAAGAAAAATGTCTCTAAGGGATTTGTCTTTATGGTCTCAGAAAAAATATTAACCAACTTTATGAATAACCTTATTTCGTAGCGTTGTGACCTTCATAGCGTGCTCACAATTGTAGTCCCACGAGCAGCAAAGTGTAGGTAAGCAAGAATGAAAATATTATAAAAGTAAATTTAGACGTGTTTTTTAAGGTTTATCAAAGATGAGCACAACGTTGTTTAATTATAATAATTGCGATTTTTTTATTAGTTATGTTTTACGGCTTAATAATACAAAGCATGATCTATGTACAAAAATTTACCGATTTATCACACTTACGAATATAATCATCATTATTAAATACAATGAATGTAAATATTACTGCAAGAGTACTAATTACTAGCTATTCTATAGACCGTAGCTTCACTCCAGTTTCATTCGATTGAGCAAAATAAAATGAAGTGACGAAAAGTGTAATGAGGCCGTGGAACAGGCCCAAGTTTACACGAATGTATAAATAAAAAAACAATTAAACGTAACGGTAGTATGACAGTCTCATATATGCTAAACCTGCATTAATGAACAGAGGGAAGCAAGTAAAATGCATGAAAGCGTCATGACGCACCATAAATAATAATAATTGAAAAAGCGCCAGCCAAGCATGAAGATTATTGTGAACCCAAGTTCAATAGTCGTCTGTTTAAGATGATTAAGAAGCAGAATAATATTAGGTTTGAAACATAAAATCTTATATTTCTTTCATTCACCATACACCTGCAGCAATGATGGGCATCGATCCACCTTAAAGTGCACCACTAATGTCGATATCTGTTTTTTTTTTAATTATTATTCATTAGGCAAATCACTTTATCTTGCCAGAAGTTATGTCACGATACGTTTATTTAAGCGCAGACTCTACTCCATTAATGAGGCGCGAACACAACTCGTAGTCATATCAAATATAACCAGCCTATTGCCACTTCAACCAGTAAACACGACTTCCTATGGCTAATATTCACAGACTTCGATCAAGTATATTATTGATCGAAGTTTACAGAGCTACTTTAAAATTATTGTGGTAATTATTATTCAATACTACGTATAAGTACAGACAGAAGGCACAGCTTGAAAACTTTTATTTTTAGCATTTGTAGGATTTGACTACGAGCTGTTCTTAAAAAAAAATATCTCAATTTTAGAGAACAGCTAAACCTAACTGTAGTTTAAATCGGTTTCTGTTTAAAAATTTGGGTGAAATGTTATTTTTTAAGTTGTAAAATATTTATATCCTACAACCATTACTTAATATTCCCTTCTAAGCATATTAAGGAATGGTTAACAAAAGGTTTCAAATTATTGACAGGTAGAAGCTCCACCTTCGGTGCTGCTCAACTGCTTGTGATTTAAGTTGGAGTAAAGTAAAACTAACAGAGCACTTTTCATGTGAATTTCGAAAACAACTAAATTGATATTAGATACCTCATTTGTACAAGACTTTTTTACTATATGATCAAACTATATTTCTGAAACTCAAAGATAAGTATATAGTATAAGCCGGAACACCCAGTTGGTAAAATCTTCATTGTAATTTACGCAGTAGTTTTTTGGAATATGTCATTTATCTTATAACCTTTAGTATAAAGTATATTAAAGATGTATGAAGTTACCTCATCATCCAGTAATTTTTGTATCGCTATAACACAGAATCTGGGACATGGCCTATAAGTCATTAAAATTTTACTCAAATTCGTACGTACGTACGTCGTCGTGTGACAAAAATATTAAAAAATCTTTACAAACTTTCTGGTGATAATACTAATATGGATAAGCACTAGTTGGGGATACAGATGTAACTAATATGAAGTATAAATAAAATAACGCAAGAAACTGTCCCGTAAAGAAAAATTAATCGCCGAGATTAATACCTGTCGCAAACTTACCAAAATATATTTTAACGATAACCTAGTAAAAAAAATCTATGTACCGATGGGTAAAGCATTACATGTGTTCTTATAATTGTACTATTAAATGGAGTGGAGTGTAGCGTTACCCTAATTATCCTTGCCTTCTATGCAATTTTTATTTCCACTGTGAAACTAATTGCTGTTAGATTTCGATGAAACATCTACACAGATAACTTACTTACGGTGAACATTGCACATACACAAATAAGTATAACATAAAAATAAAAAAAACAGGCGTCACCATTTAACGATTAGTATATATTATTTACAACATTAAGACATGTGTATCAACTAATGGTAAAATGTGAGTGTGAATTTTTTATGTTATCTCCATGTAAGGTCAAAATCTCCATGTAAGGTCACATCAGCATTACTATTATTCGACCAGAAAGCGTTAGGTATGTTAAAATCTCGTAATATAATGAGATAGTCATCAGGGTAAGATAGAACTTCATCAGTGATATGTTCAGAAAAGTTTGACAACACATCTTTATGAATTCGACATTGTGGAAAATAACAACAGTATATGTTGCATCGTGTATGTCGTTTAAATGAAATAGAAACACGAATTACGTCAGCAGCTGAATCTGTTGGCGGGATGCATTCAACGTTAGTGATCTTTATCTTACGTCTGATTGCAATCAGAACTCCTCCACCCATTGTATCACCTCTGACTTTGTAGTTACGATCGCTTCTATATACGTAATACCGTGCGTCAAATAATTCTAAGTCGAATGTACCCGAATGTAACCAAGTTTCAGTGAAACAGATTGATATCTATCTCTCGTGACATAAAACCTTTATATTGATTAATTCTTATCGATATCCGTCGCGTCGTCGAGTAAATATTTGCGTATATGATGGTTTTTATTGCTGACCAGGAAAAAATCTTCAAATGCGAATAATATAACATTCAACTGCAACAGTTGCTGGCATGTGTCCAGACTTTTTGTGAATTTTATTAACTTACAAAAAAAAGTTTGGAAAATCCAAAAGTGCACGAATCATAATGCTATGAAAAAATGTCGAAAAAATTCTCAATAGACAATATAAAGTTTTTTTTTTTAAAATTTTACTATATTATTATTATTGGCATTAAAAAAATATTGTTAAATGAAAACATTTTTAACAGAATTATCTTAAAACGATCGGAAATCAACTTTAATATTATTTTAATTTTTAGGTATTTGTACTGAGGTATTATCGTAAAACTACAATTTTGTACCTGACTCGTTGATAAAAAATTCTCATCAACTTTTTTTCGTTTTCCAAAAGCTTTTCATTTAGTCATAATCAGTATTTTAATGTAACATTCACCAAAATCATATAGGTGATCACCAACCACCCAATTTTCGTTTCATTACAGAGTACATTTAAAAGTCCTAGCTCTTAAATGTACTCTGTAATGAAACGAAAATTGGATGGAATGACTAACCGAGAAATAATGCAGGCAGTTTATGGATGCAAGCGTTGCTAAGCTGTAATGAATGTGAAGAAAAGTGCTAGATTTATTTTTGCCGTCGCTGGTTCGTCTATTTGAACTTCCAAATCTACATGAAAATAATGAAAGAGTTCAAATAATATTCAATAACATACTTTGATCATGTGACAGTCTTATTCAAATTATTTAGAGGTCTGAGTCTGGTAAAAACTGAATATCAGAATTCCCTTACATTTATAAATAGAATTATTTATTTATTTTTTCTTAATTTTAGGTAAATGAATGTGTGCTGTGTGTGTGTGTGTGTATGTGTGTGTGTGTGTGTGTGTGTGTGTGTGCGTGCTCGCGTGTGTGCGTGCGTGCGCGTGGTGTGTGTGTGTGTGTGTGTGTGTGTGTGTGTGTGTGTGTGTGTGTGTGTTTCTTTGTGTATGTGTGTACGCCAATAACAAGTATGTAATTATATTCAGGCTGAATTAGTAACTGTGTAGTATCTACCGTAAAACTGAGTAACTTTATAACCAGTTTTAACAGTAACTGTAGCGTTAACTTTAACACTTTAAATAATAGAACTGGATAGTTGTAAATCTAAATGCACCCCTATTCTCCCAGTTGCAACCATATTACTGCCAAGCTTTTTATCGACTCTGTATAAAATTTTATAATTATTTTGCAAAACAGAGCAGGGCAAAGCTGCCATCGCACTACGCCCACGTCCTAATTGTCAATGCAAGGCTAGTTGTATTGCTAGACTGTCGGCTTGTATACAGCAGGCTGGTATCATAGGGTAGTAAAATTACAGATAGGTCACCAAAGCTTTAGTACTTACCTTTCCTATATTAAAAGTTGAAATTCTATCTGAACTGAATATGCTAAAAAGTAGAAGCAACTAACACAAAAGAACTTAAATATATTTTTGTAGTGTATTGAGTTTAAACATGTCCAGATAAATCGATGCATTCTATTAATCCTACGATAATCAGCATTGGTCATAATCATAGAACACTATAGTATATACACAATAAAACGGGGGAGTTGGCGGTGTCCGTGCAGCCACTAACATGTCAATTTACACCTATTAATATCAACACAACTCGTTTGATGTCACAGTCGCCCAATTTTTAGATCAAGCGTTGGTTGGTACAATTTATTACAAAACCACCAATTTGTGCAAAAATTACGTGTCGAGAAAACAGCCGGTGTGGAATTTGAAGAAAGGTGGTATATCCTTTCACCATTATCCGGGAAATATTGTCCCTTTTTAAATTAAAGTACTAGCTGAATCGTATAGCAATGGCGACCTCTTTGTTACTTTACTTCAATTTGACACCAACGCGGCATTATACAGCTTACGTATACCGTAGCTAAGCAATGGCAAACTTGCAGCGAAAAAGTGCGCGCGATCTCTAGGTGTGGGTGGTGCAGGGAGCATTAAAGAGCTGCTTTGTGTCCACGAATGAGAGGTCTATGTTCAGGAGTGGACTTTTATACGCTGTAATGGAATTGTATAGCTCATTTTAATACTCTACTAAAAATGCAAAAACATTCTGATTTGAAAAGTAAAGGTATGTGCGAGTATGTATGTATGTAACGTATATAAATGGCACACAAGATAAAAAGTTGACATTATTTTTTATTTTCTGCCGTACTGTAAAATGAGACATGTAATTGATTGTTTTTAATATTGTCTTTGCTATTTTTATTTTTAAGTTTACTGTATTCAAGTAATAAGAAAATGTAAATTATACGTACCAATTAAACTTCATGAAGTTATTTTCTTAAATTGAAAAAAAAAATGTTCACTTAGTTCGTTCAGTACAAATACAAAAATAGAAATACCGTTTTAAAACAAGCTTTTACTTAATGAACTTTGTTGAATGTGAGTGAACGTGTGCGTCTGCGTATACATGAGCGTGTCTGTGTGTACGTATGTGAATGCGTTTGTTTTTGATTGTATTAATAAACGATGAATGGTGATACGGAAAGACTGGTATAGGAACAGCTTCAACTATTTTTCATCACTATTTTACACTTCATTTTGTTACACGTCATTCAAATGCAATTCTGCTTCCCGTCGCCGGACTGAGTATTTTCAAATAGTGTGAAAGAGATGGCTATATTTAGATCACTATTTATCGAAAGCTATGAGATCTTTCTGGAATCTCTCATAGTCAAGTTACGACACCTGAGTATATAGTACTATTATTTATTCTGTGACCCGAGGTAAAAAAACGAAGTTATTGATTCTCTTGCACTATCACCGTAACAACTACACACATAATAATCATATGAACATTAATAAATGTTACAGCCAGAGATGTTTCCTTGTTCGCTCTAATGGTGGGACCATTTGCTTGTAGAGACAAGCTGATAGAAGACACAGAAAATGTCTACTGCTTTCGAGACTTTGCTTAAATATGTTATATGAAATGCGTTCATGATTTTTATATAAAATGATGGCAATGGATACATATTAATTTGTAACATTGGACAAAAGAAATATTTTGAATAAAACTAAATTTACGGATTTTATCGCGTTTATTTAACTGATTTTACTTGTTTATAATTCCCGACGTTTCGGGTGCTTTACAGCACCCATGGTCAAGGGGGAAACGTCGGGAATTATAAAATAAGTAAAATCAGTTAAATAAACGCGATAAAATCCGTAAATTTAGTTTTATTCAATTTGTAGTGTTCGCGTAAATTTAAGAAATCAGAAATATTTTTACTTTACTATTATTTTCAATATCACAAAAAACAAATACAGGACAATTTCAGACAAAAAATATTCATTGCTTCTTCACTTATTTATATTATTAGAAATGTGTTCCTTATATAAAATATAACATTTAAAGTGGTGACCGATTTCCATTTGACCTGTTTTATATACTTTAACCGAATGACGTCCGTTGGATACTCACTGAGCCGTGACAACTTGAATGCATCGGCGGTATTAATGACATCGACGTAAGCCTGGAGCTCCAAGCGCCTGCTGCTAATGTTCTGGTTATGTACCGTCATCGCGTATTTGAAGACATTTTGTATTTCCTCGGTATTTTGATCAAAAATAGCGCCTGAAAAGAAAGATACATCTTAGAGTCTTGATATTAAAAATGCTGTGACATGTCTTTTTACAAAGGGACAAACAGGATAAAAGTCCATCTAATGTTTAAGCATCTGATACCTGCAGTTGAACCTACACAAAAATGATACTGGTTTAGACCTTTTCAATAATACGTTAACTGGTATGCTGGCATGGCATATTTGCCCATACCCAATACGTTAGCTACGAAGGCTTGGAAGTGCAGGTAGTACCATCGCAAACGTAATTTACTCCCTAAAATAGTTTGTTGGATTTGGATTCCGATATTTGAGTGGATTTTTTTATAGAATAAGGGTGCAATTGAGCACACAGTCCACCTGATAGTAAGTGGATGATGTGGTCCATAGACATCTACATTTATCCTCGATTAGGAATCAAAAGGTAAATGCGTTGTCAGCCCTGAGGACAAAGATAGAATGTCTTGTTTCCAGTAAAAAGGGGTCTACGGATCTCTATATTCTCCATACGAAACACAGCCATATTAAGCTGTTATTTTACGCTGGTATTCCGTGAGAGCGTGGTCCTTCCCCTGTCGAGCCGAACCAATCGTGCTACAACCATAATATAGCTGCAGCGTGGCTCTACCAATCGCCAATTATATAATTATGATATATCGCCAATTCTCAGACAACATAGCCTTATTAGATAGTAGTTAGCAGAATGCACCGTGTAAACTACACTGGGCAATAGGACTTCTACGCTGCCTAGGAGTCTATATGCATGGCTATATTTTATTTTATAAAACGTAACCCTCACACTAGGACTTTCTCCCGCATGGTGGAGGCAGTTTAAAAACATAAACTGCACAAGGAAAAACATCTAGACCCAAATATTTATTGGCCATAAATATACTTGTTCCGTGTGGGATTCGAACCGTAGCCTCCAGCGCAGCAAATCGTTTCAAGCCACTGCGCCACGGAACCGTCAATAAATACTACTTCCAATGTTCTCTTCTTTAAAACAACGAAATGTATGTAAGATTAGTTTATAGTTGTAGACGTACCATGTAGTATTTTTAGTTACAACTTAGAAAATTCAGTTCAGTTTATAAAAATCATAATAAATTATTTCTAAAGCAAAGAACACCCGTTGGTAGGTTTTATCTAACTTACAAAGAAAAATCAGTAGGGGACCGTATTTTGGAAAGCGTCATAGTCTTGAAATATAGTCGCTGACCGAATCGTTTATCGGAATCACTGAAGCAACCGCTCACTTGCCCCTTTAATGCCAACTGAATCCGCAAGTCCGCTTCGCTTCACGTGGTTCGAAACTATCACGATGCTTTTTTCACTTCAACTGCGGACGGACATTACGCCCTAAGAGCCATTCTGAATCGCTATATCCAGCAATATTTCTTCCATTTGCAACGTCATTTCTTTCTACGTTACTAGATTTTTCATTGTATATACTTCTTTTGTTATCTATATTCTTGTTCATACAATAAAATGAATTATTTAGTTTTTACAAAGAAATATTTTAAAGCTTTTAAACGCTTAATCAAACTTTTAGAAAGTATAAAAATGTTCTCATATAACTGAGAAAAAGAAGAATTAAGACAAATTAAACAGTACGATGATTTTTATATAATAACAGGGTACTGTAGTAACCGGGTAGTAGTGACGTAAGATAATCCAATAGCCTTTATAAAGATGGGCTGTAATCTTCCTAATAAATACTCAAAATTATATTTAAAAATAAAACTGCGTTTGTCAAGCCGCTAGTCAAGTGTTATAATAAAACACAAAATATCTCACGCATATGGCACGATCCCGACTCACCACTCTTGCTTGTTTCACATTCATAAATTTACACAAACATGCTCTCGGTTAATGCTACTTTTAACTTGGCCTGTCTTCATCGCTAATTTAGTCAATAAACATCCCTTTTGGTGGTCTAAACACGGAGAAAGAAAGTATTGAGAAAAGAGTTACGAAGCAAAAGAGATGGCCGAAAGTTGTATGAACCTGTGCCTCAGACTGTACAGAGACGAAATCTATGTCATTTTAAAGTACAAATCTTCAATATATAGAATTAGAAAAGTGCATGTAGCTACGCAGTAGTGGACAAAAGTTAAGAAGATTTAAAAAAGTTGATTTTGGTAGTCGGTTTTTATCATAATTACACAATGTAGATATTAATAAAGTTCCAATTTATGAGTGTTGTAGGTTAATGTATATGCATGATGATTAGGACGTATCCTAACTGATTTAGCTAAAAAAACAAGGACAGCATTTTGTCAGTCTTTGAAATTATTACTAGTTTTTGTAACATAACTATTATGGATCGAAGTATATTAGACAGAAAATAATTAAACTTACGTATTACACCGTTTATAAATAGTGGAGCGCACTCACGTGGGGCTACGGCACTTATTAAATAAAAGTTATATATTAAATAAAAAAATGCGATAAAACATAAAAACGAAGGATGAGCGTAGGTACATATTATATCATATACCGACAAACGGCGCGTAAGTTGGTAAACGTGAACCAGATCAAGTCTGACATTGACACTTTGACTGTTTTGATGCTTGATGGACGGATTCAGTGTTACAAGTACTAAAGTAAAATAACCCTAGCCTCTAATGTAACGCTACATGTTTAAGCTGTTGCTGTATTAAACAAATAAATAAAATCCTATCTTTTAGTGTATTTTGATTATTTTGATGTATTAATTCATTAACTGATGGCTTGTTTTTATATAAAACATATCATAAATAAAGCATTTTTATGAGTTTAGCTATTGTTTTTACCCTACTCTGATCTTTTTAAGTATTATGTGGCCACATTAAAGGTGCTATAGAGTGACTTCAAAGAGAAGAAATCACTATAAATACTTTTAAATTTTATTATTTTTCAACAGCTGCTATGAAATCTTAATAGTTATTCAAAATTCTTTTTTTATTTTATTTAAATGCATAGCAATGGTCTTATTTTTGTACAGCTTGGGGCACATTTTGGACATCTCATTTACGCAGCGTAAATGAGATGGCATATGTGAGTGACAGAGTCGGCGTGGATTTTCAATATGGAAATGAGGCCACAATGGCAAATATCTTCCCTATGAGGCAATTACGGGTGATCCAATGTTCAGATGAGGACTTGGGAGGGGGGTTGGAAGAAACTTGGATGAAACGATATAATAATATCTCATTTCATCCAAATGTTCCATAAGGCCATTGCGTAACATTAATGTAATTCAATTTTCTGTGATCTTTTTAATGTTTATTTTATCTACGACTAATGACGTATTCCTTAAAAAAGTCATATTTTATTTAAAATGTGTCCTAAGTCTGCTTTTTTGGTGGTATCGGATTTTTCCCCTTCTAATTTATTTTTATTATAAAGCGGATTTGTTTGCGCTGAAAAGTATCTTACCTGACTGCGAGAGTCCAGCAACTTCATTAAAAGAAGATTAAAAGAAACTTTTTCGACGCTACAAAAGTGTTTTAAACCTCGAGCGTTCCGTAGCTGTGCCGTGAATTTTATGAGACGATAATAGCAAGTTGCAATATTACTGCAGTAGGAAAATTCTTATTATTTTTTACTTTGATAGCGCTCGTTTTGTTTAATCTTTTGCATAATACTTGTAATTTTAAAAAGCTAGTATGCTTTAAAAGATAAGATATTTTAAACAATGCACGTTTTATTGCAATTTTTTATTTGTTCATAGTTTTAGTAAATTTGTATACTAAAATACAAATGTAGTAATTTTGATATATATTTTATACTAAGTATATAGTAATAGCAAACATTCTAGATATAAAATATAAAAGATTTTAAAATAAATTATTAATTATTCTGACCATTTTTGTTTTATTGTTTTCTTTTTAGAATTCCACTGAAAAATTATTTTATTATTAACCGGATGAAAAGTGGCTTCAGTCCATCGACATCGCAGCCAACTTTAAACAAAGCAGACTACAGATGCGGTGTCACCCCTGAGGACTAAGATGGATGCCTCACAGTCTGTAATTGAACTGGCTTTGCATACAAATATATAATATGTAGAATATATACAACAAAAACGCTCACGCCTGTCACCCAGAGGGGTAGGCAGAGACTACAGACTTCCATATGGCACGATCCTGAAACACCTCTCTCGCCTCCTCCACATTCATATACCTACGTATACACGCTCGTCGTTTAAGGGTACCCCTAATTTGGCCCATTTTCTATATATCGTCAATTTGGTCGATAAACTTTCACCTAGAACGTCCATTTCCGACTCTTCTATTCACGTCTGCAACATAAATTTGCTTTGTCACTCTTTCCTAATTCATTCTTTCATTCTTTCAACATGACCAAACCACTGAAGCATTCCATTCTTAATCCTGGTCACAGCATGATCTTGCAAACCACACTCATCTTTTATCACACAATTTCTTACCCTGTCACTCAGATTCAGCCCTACCATACGCTAAAGTAGGCACTAAGACAGCATTGTGAATTGCCATACGTGCCTTTTTGGACACATTCTGACTTTTCACAATAGAGTGTAGAGTCCCAATTACTTTATTTCCTGCGTTTAATAGTCTTTCTATATCCCTATCATATCTCCCATCCTTTTGCCATTCTCTTACCTATTTCCATATATATATAGTAAGAGAATGTTTTCTTTTCACGAGGGCCCTATGCAAAAGGAAGACCTTCCTACAACTGTTTCACATTGATGTCTAAAATATTGATCCCAGTCAAAAATAATGCATATTTTCGTCTTAATCATATTTGCATGTATTATAATTAACTGATAGTGTTAGTGATAGATTTCAATGAAAAATTAAACACAAGAAAAAATGGTTAGCTAAAGGTAGGAAAATATATGAGGGGCAGCTAAACCCCAGGTGCTAAAAAATGGCTAACTTTATGAATAGAGGAGAACACTCTGCAATAACCTCTTTAATCCATAAAGTGGACCTGCTCCAGCACCGATGAAATAACAAAAAATATGAATTAATTATAACGACCAAGGAGCAAGTTTTAGTTATAGATAATTCAGTGATCGCTAAGCCGAAACTGGTACCAATTACCGAATGGTTCAATTCACTCAGCAGCTATATTAAGATTGTAGCACAAATGGGTCGGCTTGACCGGGGAAGGACCACGCTCTCACAGAACACCAGCGTAAAATATCAGCTTAATACTGCTGTGTTTCGTATGGTTCGGTGAGTGTAGAGATCCGGAGACCCTTTTTTACTGGAAACGAGGTATTCCGTATTAGTCCTCACGGGTGACAACGCATCTGTATTTTGATTCTTAATCAAGGATAAATTTAGATGTCTATGGGCCACACATCCACCTACTATCAGTTAGACTATGTTCTCGTGTCACCCTTATACTATGAAAAACCCACTGGAAACTAACTAACGCTAATTTGGAGCGTTCAAGTCTTGCTCATGCACTTGCACGTGCAAAGCCCTAAATTTTTCAGGTCGAATAATAAAATCAATTTTCAGTGTCTAAAGGATTTTAATATAGCGGACGATATAAATGACAATCTTGTGGAAACTGTTCGAAGGGTTGGAGTTAAATTTTGCCAGTGGTAGGGGGACCTAAAAGACTTTTTGAACACACTGTTGATTTAATGACTGTAACACTGAAAATGAAACTGATGACACTATTAAAAATTAGAGACTCCAAACCTAATAACTTTTTAAATGGGTAAAATATTTTTTTAACTTCTGGAGACAAAATTAAAACCATTTTGTACTGCTGATTTAAAAATACATAAGTAGAAGATTTGTAGTCTGTTTATGGTTTCCCTTACTGCTATGCGGTAGAAATACCAAGTTGGCTTGAGGCCAAGGACTTACATGTGAAGTCTTCACATAATTACATTTAATGTCTCATAAATAGGTTGAGAATTAAAATGGTAAAAACTCCATTACAAGGAACAGTTATGTACTTTCACATTGTAATAATTGTATGGGCGATGAAATTTTTTAATTTTTTCCTACCACCTCATTATTAATTATGTGGTATTGTATATATTTTAAAAACTTTTGTAGTGATTTTGCGATTTTACGACACTATTACTACTTAAACTCATAACAAGTCCATCACTGGACACAATAATAATAATCTGCGGCTTTACGAGTTGCAGAGCAACCAACACATGTAGATGCTGCAGCAGATCTCCTTGTTGTTGCTCAGACTATGATAGAATAGTCGCCTAGGAACATGAGCATATGAGAAGCATATTGAAAGAGGCGATAAGGGAACGCGCAGTACGCCTCTCGAGGATGGACCACGACTTCCCCGATTACCCCTAAGCAAGCAGAATCAAGCTGTCGTGAGGACTCTAAACCCAATGCTGGTGACCTATATGGATGCCAGCCAGTAGCTTTGCGACATGGACTCAATTCTTTTTGGCGCCTCAATGCACATTATTGGCGCCATGCCCACACAGTTGGACTTATTACTACATAAGGTAGCGCCATCCCAACCTGGAGAATAAGAATTGAGGAACGTATCGCAAAGGCTAAGGCCTTCATAGGTAGGCTGACATGCTTCAGCTCGGACAGTAATAGGCTAAGAATTGTGCGCACCGTCAGGATGGCGTTATCTTGGATAAATTTCAGTTTGTCCCAGCCGGATATTACACAAAAATTGACGAAGCGCATAGACGACCTGAAGATGAGAATTGCTGCTTAGGCGGAGCGATTTTGGCGATATTCGAGAGTTCGACACGGTTCAACTAGAATCGTCTCTTCCAGAGTGATTAGAAGAGGCTCTATAAATCATTGAGGTGACCAATAATCCGTGAAACGGGCCAAGCACCGAACCAACACAGAGCCCGTAATCCACAGTGAGGGCACTTGGACGGAAGTTGTGATGAGCCAGTGTGCAAATGTTACGCCAATGGACCCCGTCATCTTAACGCTGACAATTTAGCTGAGGCGGTCCGTAGGGCCCCGAACTCGAAAATTACGGGACGCCACGGGCTGCATCACTACTGGCCCAAGGGGTTTACTATGTGTTCTAAGACGTTAAGATTTCTTAGAAGCTCTTAACCAGAAGTCGCTCCCGAGCCTCTTCGTCACCTGGACTCAAATCACGGCACGGACGGGGCAGTGATTGTGGTACCGAGGAACGACTACTCATTGACGCGGTCATTAGCAAGGTGGTTAAACGCAACCGTTGGAGCTTCTTCGCCGCCTAGATAGACTACAGAAAGGCATTCGGCTCGGTGCCTCATACGCAGCTGAAGAGAGTCCTCTAGCTATGTAAGGTTGATTGTACAGTTAAAGTCTTCCTCGGGCTGTGTATGGGGCAGTAGAGTACGATCCTTTGTCATCTAGGCGAGCGAACGACTGCTGTGGAGTACAACATAAGGGTAAGAAGGGGTATCTTCTAGTGCCTTCTTCTTTAAGGCCAATTTGATTTTGCCTCTCTCTGAATCCTCTCCTGTACTCTACTGGAGGGTGCCGGAAGGATATTTCAGCTTCGAAAAGGAGTTACAAAAGAGACCTACCATTTCTATACGGTTAATCTCAAATTATTCGTCACCAGTGACTTAAATCTTACGTAATTGCTAAACATCACTTGTGAATTTAGCAATTCTATTAATATGTAGCTGCGGATGGATAAGTGTGCGGTTCTCCATGTTGAGAGGGATAGGATAGTTAATTATGAGGGCATGGAGTTATCTATGCCCCTCAACATAAGGATCCATTCCGACACTGAAACATACCAATTCCTGGGTATGTCACAAAATATAGGTATTGATGAGGTGGACATGAAACAATCTGTTTTATGCACACAAGACCAAAGTGCTTAACAGCGTTATATCGAGCGTGAATAAGAGATAGGCATATAACGGTTGAGTTATACCTGTCCTCATGTATACCTTTGGCATTCTCAGGTGGACTCAGACCGAACTGAACGCTTTGGATCGAAAAGTCCGTACTGTAATGACGTCCCATTGGATGCACCATCTAATATCGTTGGTTATGCTACCGTAGCAAGTACAGCCTGTACTTGCCGCGGAAGCAAGGTGGGCGTAGTTTTTTAAGGACGCTCACCACACAATCGAAAATTATTAATAACCAATTAAAATTCCAATTAGAAATCTATTATATAATGGCGTCATTTTTGTGATAAACGGCTAACCCCTCTATCCTTAGCCAACGGGCAATAGCAAGTCTCGGCAGTACAGAACATCCATAGGCGGTTCTACAAAGATCTACATAAGCCTTTCGTAGATAGAGTCGCCTCCCTTCACTGGCTACGCTTCGGTAACCTCTTTGGGGAAACTGAGGGTTTTGTCTATGTGATACACGATCAGGTTTTAAAGACCAACAACTATCGAATATACATCCAAAAAAAAAGGCGCCGTCGACATCAGTCGAGCTGGTCGCCATCCTGGTGAATAACTTAGACTCTGGCTTTTCGGCTCTTTCTAACTCTGAGTACTTGTACAGACACAATCTAGTAGCCAGGATACTATAACAGGAGCTCACTCTGAAATACGGTCTCGTGGATCGTAAACTATACTACAATATATTATACTACTATAATAAGATATAGTAGTATAATATATATATATATATATATATATATATATATATATATATATATATATATATATATATATATATATATATATATATATATAGTTGGTATAGTAAGTACTACTAGTAGGACTATTCTTGTGAATGAACCTGATATTGTGCTGATGGACAGTGCACAGGCAATGATATTTTTGGTCAACATTACCATTCCGTATGACGGGAAAGCCGAAAAGATAAGATAACAAAACATATGTACCTGGTTTACTAGTTGACCGGCATATGGGGTGGTCTACCGAAATTACTCCTCTAGTCGTCTCTGCAAACGGGCTAATCCCGGTCAACCTCTTGGGTCATTGGGAATCCATGACGAACAGCTCCAGGCTCAATGGCAAGAGGCGGTGCTTTGGATACAGCCCGCATTGTTCGCCGATTTCTTTCGCTTTCCTCTATCCCTCAGCTGTTTGGTCTCCCCTTGCCAAGGGCTTTTATCTGGCTGGGATTTTATTTATTTATGTGTCGTCTATGTTAATATATTTAATATATATTTACATATATTTATTTATTATATTATTTTATATATTTATTCAGTCCAACCAGATGAGAAGAATTAATTTATTTATTTCAGACCAATTATTCATATTTGTTAAAAGTTTATAATCTAAAGACTTATGACATTAAAGAAAGTCATAATTGATGAATATAAACATTAAATAAAATTAAAATTTACATACGAATCAAGGCTATGACTCGTCTAATTTGCAGTATACAGATTCATCCATTGCCTCAACATTGTTGAATCGCATCTGTCTACTTGTATACTCAGGATGATATTGGTGCTAGTCCACATGCAATACAGCTTTGATGCATAGGCTTCCAAGCCATCAACATGAGCTTTTACAGACATGCCTGAAGCGCCCGAATACCGAGACAACCCCATTATATAACATAACGTAACTCTCAACGCATTATTATATTGAACTTTCCCTATACACTCCCACAAAGCATGGTTCTGAGCCACTTCTTTGCATCCATCGGCTGCCTATGTGTTTCATCAGGACGTGATTCTATCTAGTGGTGGTCACTCAACACCGTGTGGTGGTGGTATAAGAAAATTTACTTAGCTATGTCCTTGCGTATCGTAAGAAATCGTAAGAGTCAACCCAGAGTACTGACCCAGGAGATAGGCAGCATCGTCTTCTTGAAACCAGCTAAATAAATAAAAGATTCGGTTGTCAGCACGCTTTTTAAACGTGGTATATTTCCCCTCTATAAAAGATATATAAACTATGACAGAAAAAAATATCCAAACGGCAGAAAAAGGTAACTCAAATGGCTGAAGTTTCAATGTTCAATGATGACTTTACATTATGTGCGCCACGGGTAGGATTTCGTGGGATAGCAAAAGTTGATCGTAATAATTTCTGCAATATAAGGGTATCAGGGCGTAGCTGGCAAGACAACTTCAATAACTGGTAATGTTACGAACTTTATTCAAATATTGTTAAAACTTTTGGCGCTGTTGTTTCAACAAAACTCAATATGCCTGGAATGTTCGATCGACTGATAATATTTTGCTATGAAAAGTAAAAACACAGACATTCTTATAAAAAATATATTTTCCCTTTTTTACGTAGCAACATTTATACTAAACTAGCGATTTCCCCGGCTTTGAGCGGGTGATTTCTGAATCTCAATAACAACACCACCTATTATATATATATATATATATATATATATATATATATATATATATATATATATATGTGTGTCTTTAAATACTGGTTGGATCGCGAGTGAAGGTTTTACTCTAGAAAAGCATCATAGCTGTGGTAACTTGGCAACCGTTGCTGTGTATAGCATTTTTGAGAAAAATATAATCAGAGAATTGCTACTGAACTTCTTATGGCTCGAATGATACTGTTACACAGAGAGATACTGAAAAGAGTACAGAATCTGTTCGACCAATCTGACTGGACCAGACGGGTGCGTTGCTTCGACCAGTATAACCCTACAATTCATGTGCTTAGACCGGACGAATGTGTCCTTTCAAACAGCCTCGCGGCATGGCCCGCTACGACATTATTCCTTCGACTATCTTCACACAAATCCAACCCTCAACAACATATACAAATGTTGTCAACCACACAACATTCAGAGCGAAACTCACCAACACATTATACAAAAAGGTAAATCATTGTCTGGATTCATAGTATGTTAAAGTTAAACATTTCCCCGGTACATCGCTAAACATTAAGAACTTTAAAATATACCCCATTTACATCATATTTCGCATGATTCGCTGAGATAACAAACCCAGTAATATCTCCATCAGATGTAATTGTTTTAGGAATTTACCCGATGAGGGATAATAAGTAAAGAAAAGTTTCAGACGCTGTTTCTTTAACTCTGTTTTTTTTTTACTAAGAGACCTTTGACACTTTAGTAGATTTAAGCTTGCTAGGACAATTACCTGCACGATTTTGCAAAGCGATTGTCAGTTAGTTTAAGCCGGTTTGTTTTCCGCATCTACATGACTAAGTGCATATTGTGATTATTCGAGCCTTGAAATCTCCCCGAAGAAGCTCAAAAGTCCTTTGATGTTGCGAGCAACCAGTTTCGAGATTTTGTGAAACTAACGGACAGCAATTGATTTTATGTAATATAGAGATTATTTCTATTAAATTATTTTTTATGTTTATTAAAATTTTCGAAATTGCCAACATAGGATTCTCGTAATCTTGCGATTCTTTTTTATGAGTAACGTTTGTTGTTAAAATATTCTTATTGGAAATGTTTCACATTACGTTGATAACAGTCAGGTATTTTCATTTTTTATGAAATATTTTTACATAAAAAATAAAACAAAATTTAAAACCACAACAATAATCAACTCACCATCATTCATAATCTGTCGTACGTTAAATCGTAAAATGGCATTTTACAATATTTCCACTAAAAATACGAAAAAATCTGGTCGTGTTCAAATACAATTGCCTATAGCATTTATTTTATGTTAACCATTACTAACGCAGCTACAGCAAAACTAAAAAAGGTCTTCAATGGTTTGCACTTTAAAGCTTAAAATTGTAGCCGTATTGCTAAAAAAATATATCAAATTTTTTGCGTCAAATGTTGTTCGCTAAAATTGGATTGGAACAATTCTTTTAAAAAAACTGAATGGATCATTGTTTCTACTGGTTCGATTTCAAACACGGCTGATTTTGCAATAATATTTATTTTGTAAAAATATATTTTTGTAATAAATACTGGCAATATCACCTTTGATTTAGATTTTGTATAATTGTTTCTAATTATAAGATGTTAAAGTACAAAGGGAAATGACACTTCATAATATTTAACAGGCTAAGAATTTAATGTATTATTTTTAGGTTTTAAAGTTATAATAGCTGTAGCTTTATATACACCACGACTCTGAAAATACAATATTACAATATTTTATAAAGGGTACGTCAATATTTTCTTAAGATATGTATATAACCAAGATAAGATTATTTAATAATCTACCATTTTAATATAAACATTGATTGAGGAAAAAAAAGCGCAAAAAATATCATACATTAAAATTTAATTTTTAAATTAAAGATTAAAATAAAGTAAAAAAAATATTTTAAAGGCGACAGTTAAATAAGAGTTAATAACCAATTAAATCGCCCATGACAGAAATTCTGAAACATGAGGGATGTTGCATGAAAGCTCTTCTTTAGAGTATACCCCTAGTATTTTCAATATGATCTAAATCTGGGGATGGCGCTGGTCATTCTGGGGCCATGAAAGTGCAACCAGGCTGTTACAACCTTTGCTTTATGTGAACAGACATTATCCTGCATAAGCTGGTAATTTTTATCCATTTATGTTCGACGTGGTAAGACTTTTAGTTCTAGCATATCATTAATGTATTTTCAGCCGTGTTCTGTATTCAAACTAGGTCCGATTTTCCACCAAAACCAATTCCTGCCCACACCATAATTGTACTAATTTGGTATGGACGAACTTCTTGAGAAACTCTCCAAACAAGTAGTCTCCTCGAATAAGAATGAAAAACAAATCAAAATTCATCAGTTAAATGCAACAACCATTTATAATGTTCTCAGTTCAAATATGCTCTAGCCCATTGTAGTCTACATCTACGATTTCTTCTTTTTTGAGCTGGGAACCGAAGTGGCTACGAGCATGAAGGTTAGCCGGTGGCACCTGGTATTCAGACCTGGTGTTCAGATTGTAGCTATTTGGCTTGGTACCTGAATGTCTCTCCACCACCTACTCCGTGGCTTGATAGGCTGACCACTATCTCGATATTACATTTTGCCCGGTGCCTATTGAGGCATCGACGTCAAGTTGAAAAAGTACTAGCCTGCAGCATTCCCACTGCTCTAACATCTCTTCCCTAGTTAAATGTGGGCGTTACATTAGAATAAAATGCCAAATTATCAATGTCAACCAATGTTAAATCAAAAAGATGTTTAAATAGGGGTTTTTAAGAAAAAAGGACTCTGAGTACAATATTCCGTCCCAGTTCAACTCAATTTTTACCGCCAACATAGGTATTTTATTTTTTATTTTATTTAAATTTGAAATTAGTTTCTTGTATAAATGACCAACAATTTGATATTAATTTTTTTTAAAGTGGCCAGTACTTTTTAGTTGGTCAATGTTATTTAAAATATTCCTACACTGTGCTTTATGATGTTTAAAATACATTACACCTATTCGGAAAATAAAACTATTTACTTGTTAAAATTATGCCGACTGATTTAAGACTTTAAAAGGTTAACTGTTTTATATGTCGTAATAACGACATATTAATGGATATAACTTGGAAAAATTTAAAATTAAAGACATACTCTTACTCGTATAAACGAAAAAACTTTAATTAATTTCCATTGAGCTATTATCCTAAGTACAATTTACTATTACTTCAATGGTAAATACAAATGTGCATGCTTTAAGCGCTCATGTTATTCGTCATTTTTTAAATACTTTAAATACACACAAGTTTTCACTAATAACCTTATTACTTCTAATGTATTACATTTGTTTTTTGGCATAATTTATATTTCTACAGCAATCGATATTTTTCATCACGAGTCACTGTAAACAAACGATACAGTAACCTACTCACGACGGCGGCCAAGCCCGGAGTGAGTCAAAGTATATCTGTATTTAGTAAAATGTATTATAAAGGCTGCTCGAGACCGAAAATTTCGGAATTTCTCATCCGAATAATTCTAGCTAAACAAAGCAAAATTAAATAATCATTTACATTCCATGACTTTCCACATGATAGATGAAGAGATTAAAAAAATGTTAAGTTGAACAATTGATATTTTCAAAAGTTATCGTGTTTAGCCCTCCATGCGGACTTGATAAAACTACACCATAAGCCACTAAAACTACCTTTTCAATGTAAACATAGCAAGTAATCGATTTAAAAAAATAACAATCATCTGTCTTGCCGACAATGTAACTTTTAATCATGTATATGTTCAATATGATTGTAAGATACGATTTCAAACGACAAAACGTTTAATTTTAGGCGCTAGTAGAACATACCTACGCGCTTCACGCTTAAGGCATGTGTGGTTGCTCCAAAAATACTTTTTAGACTATGTTGTCATTAGCGCAACCATTTTCTGTTCCTTCACCACGGATTTCGAATTGGCTCATCCAGCACGCAATAGTTCAATTGTTTTACCTTTATATTCAGTCAGGAAATAATTATTTATTAGAAAGATAACTTTTAATTGATTATTAAAAATCAGCCCTTAATAAATGAATAATGTCGATGGATGTAGGTGGCTCAGGAGCTCAGACTAGTCTTTTGTGACAGGCTGTATTGATGATGCCTGTGATGATGTCATTGAATATACGTATCACCGTTAAGTCGACGTCTGAGTGCCTAAATCCGTGAGCCTGGTCTCCAATTCCTCCATTTCCTTCCAAATCCTGCTAATGCTGGTTAATATCCTCAGTTTCAAAGTTTTTGGTTGGAATTTAGAGCCCCCCCCTCTCTTCGCAAAACATGTATAATGTGTATTCGGTTTAGGTAAGAACGTTTATTTTTTATTTTTAATAATGCGGAAAGCTGGATCGTATTCGCAAGGGGAAACTCTTTAGTGAAAATACTCATTCAAATTACATACTTTCATATTACTCATCTTGTATTAATCATCAAACTCTATTAGTTTTACTAATTAGTTATCATGATTGTCGAGTTTGAATAGAACAAAGTTGCAAAATCGATTAATGGCAATTAATTTATGTATCTGGTGGGAATCGTAACCTGTGGAAATCACTTCGCAAATGTGTTCTGTTTTTTCATTGTGATAACACTTTGTAACCTAAAAAAATATAATAATATAAAAAAAAACTTCGGTTTTTAATCAACTATTAAAAATCATCAACGATCAAAGAAAACAATTAAACGATTAATATTTGTGAAAATAATCTCAATTCAATAAACTTGGTTGCTAGTATAGACGGAAAATGTCTAATGCAAATCATATATCAAATCGTATTTGGCGGGACGGGTGGAATGGTGCCATAATCGTTTGCAGTGTGGACGCGTCACAAGGTATTGCATCATCATAATTCCACCCGTTTTTAAAATATAAAATATTAGATAGGAAAATGTTTAATGAGGATCTGGATCTTTTTATCTGATCATAATGGGATTGTTTTTACTCGATGGCATACTTTAATAGCCACTCGTAATTAGAAAACAAAATCTTAATTTATCTGAAAATGAAATGAAGATTTTTCATATTAAATTGTATTTAAAATATAATATTTTTTACAATAAAATACCACTACTCGAAAGGATAGTAATAATGATTTTCAATAAGCTATTAGGTAGGTACAAAATATAGACGCCATAACGATCATAGCAGTGTAACGCTGAAAAGTTCGTATCGTTTTATAGAAAAACACATTTTTTTGGCATAATTCGATTTTATTATTCAACATAGTTGCCATCGAGGGCGATACACCGATTATAGCGATCTTCCAACTTTTCAATACCATTTTTGTAGTACGATTTGTGTTTAGCCTCAAAATAGGCATCTGTTTCGGTGATTACTTCCTCATCGGCTTTAAATTTCTTTCCAGCGAGCATTTTCTTGAGATCTGAGAACAGGAAAAAGTCGCTGGGGGCCAAATCTGGAGAATACGGTGGATGCGGAAGCAATTCGAAGCCCAATTCATGCAATTTTGCCATCGTTTTCATCGATTTGTGACACGGCGCAATGTCTTGATGAAACAACACTTTCTTCTTCTTCAAATGGGGCCGTTTTTTCGCGATTTCGTCCTTCAAACGCTCCAATAATGCTATATAATAGTCGCTGTTGATGGTTTTTCCCTTTCCAAGATAGTCGATGAAAATTATTCCATGTGCATCCCAAAATACGGACGCCATAACCCTACCGGCCGACTGTTGAGTTTAACCACGCTTTGGATTTGGTTCATCGCGTGCATTCCATTCAGATGACTGCCGACTGGACTCCGGAGTGTAGAGGTGGATCCATGTTTCATCGATTGTCACATATCGACGCAAAAATTCACTTCTATTGCGGTTGAACAGCTCCAAACATTGCTGTGAAGCATCGACACGTTCTTTTTTTTGGTCGATTGTGAGTTCGCGCGGCACCCACTTTGCACATAGCTTTCGCATACCCAAATATTCATGAACGATATGTTCAACACGTTCCTTTGATATCTTTAGAGTACCAGCTATACAAATCAACCTCAATTTACGATCTTCCAAAATCATTTTGTGGATTTTTTTATGTTTTCGTCCGTAACAGCCTCTTTTGGACGTCCACCGCGTTCATCGTCTTCGGTGCTCATATGGCCTGTACGGAATTTGGCAAACCACTTATGAATGGTGGCTTCGCCCGGCGCAGAGTCCGGATAACACTCATCAAGCCACTTTTTGGTATCAGCAGCACTTTTTTTCATCAAAAAATAGTGTTTCATTAAAACACGAAATTCCTTTTTATCCATTTTTTTCAAAATAACAAAAGTTGCTTCACTCAAAATGCTGTATCTCACAAACTAATAATCAGACAGCTGTCAAATTCATACACGTTTCTTTTGAAGGTTGGTACTACCTAAAAATGATATGGATTTTATTCTAGTGGCGTCATCTCATAGAGACGATACGAACTTTTCAGCCCAACCAATATCATTTAATATTGACTCACTTGTTGAGTTTTCAGGTAATACCGACTTTTCACAGCTACCTAAATTTACGGATCCACAGACCATTAATAATTTAATAACGGAATGGTTAATTTTAATTCGTTCGCTTACCACCAAGTAAGTAGAGTAAGTTATCGAGGGTAGAGACGTGTGTTTGAATAGCAAAGAGATTACTTGTAGATTAAAACTTGAAAATTTTGATATTATTCTTATTTCACTGTTGTTGTTGAAAATCGAGCCTTAAATATATTAATCAACTAATCGCCTACTTGACTGTTTTCAATTGTATTTCTATTTATGTGCTTATGAGCGGTCCCTTCTTTATATATTATTATCGTGTAAATTATTAGCGTATTATAAATGTATAAAATATTCATTTTGATTTTAGCATATTTGATTAGAATTTGCATACACCCCCAAATAAAATTTATCATATTGGACACTGAGAATTTATTATCTTTCTGAAAAGCTGCAGTGACTTCATTTTACGTCCGCTTTACTTACTTATTTTAAGCTTAAGCTATATCTGTCTAGAGATTTCAGCCTGTATAAAGCCATGCTGCAGCTGTATTATAGCTGCAGCGCAAAAGGATTACTTAATACCGGCGTAAAATAGCACTATAATGCTTCTGTGGTTCGTACGGTAAGTGTAAAGAACCGGAGAATCCTTTTTACTCGTTATTTCAATCATATGTCCCAAGGGCGAGAATGCATCAGCATTTCGATTCTTAATAAATGGTAGATGTACTAGGTGAACTTTACTTACCATGAGATAAGCTGTCTGCTTACCTGTTACTTTTACTTATATAAAAAATATTATTTACCAGTTCGTTGCAACGATACTTACAATTATTACACTATACACATATTCATGATATCTTCGACTTTACCAGTCAGGGTTTTTTTTGATTAAAATGATTCCTAAGTTTCCATTTACACAGTAATTTTTATGAAATTTTGTTGTCCTTTTTACCCGAATACCATCTATCTATCCCTATAGCAATGAGATTTCACCACACAGTGTAGCAACATATTAATTAATTTATTTGTTGCACCAACAAAGGGAACACTATGTATAATATTCTAGATTGTTAAATCTGAAAAAATATATACATAAATATCTACCTAAATTAAAGGTGAAAACAACAATGCAATAACACAACACTTTAATATATAAAGTTAAATAATCTTTGGTTATTAATACATAAAAAGCCGTTTTCAAAATTTTTGACTGTCTGTCAGTCAGTCTGTCCCGACTAATCTTCGGAATAGCTGAACCCATGTGATGAAACTTTACAAACAGATAAAAAGTAAAATCAGGCGGGATCCAGGCTGCATTTTATCCTAGAAGTTTCAAAATATTTCTGAAAAACTCAAAATTAACAGCTATTCACTATCTTAAATCTTATTAACGCTACATAAATGGATCATATCAAGGCCGGGATAGTTATATAGTAGTAATATATAAAATAAAACAAAAATCTGATTAAAGAAGTACAAAATGTTCATATATATATATATATATATATATATATATATATATATATATATATATATATATATATATTTGTAATTTATTTTGCGTATCTTAATCATTAGGAGACATCCTAATTAAGGTCATTAGTGATGTTTCCACCCCTTAGGAAATAAAAGCATAATATAAAATATATTTCTTAAGCGATCTACAACTTCTAAACTAAGACGTATTCACTCATAACGAAATAGGTGTTTCTAATAATAAAGCTAATTCGATCAGTCATGGAGACGTATTAACTAAATGAACTTCTACTCTAATGTGTAGGGCATTTTTCTTTTTAGGTTTACTCAATTTATTAGTAATTCCTAAAGTTGGTTCCTATTAAAAGTTAAGGTTAATTTTAATTCTCAACATTGCATCTATTTTGTAAAAATGATAAATGAAAGAATGTGCCTATTATTGATAGGAGTAATGTAAATATTTTCCGTAAATGATAACCTTCCCAGTACGTTGTGGTTCTTGCCTAAAACTGAATTATATATTATATACATTTTTGTAAATTTTCTGAAAAAGCCAACTTGATGTTTTCGATAAAACTTTATCCTCAACCTTCCTCGAGCAGTATAACGTCAAATATAGATCTATTATTTTATTTAAAAGAACTGTGATTGCATCAATGATGGATGGATGGTAGATACCTTGCCACCGAGCTCTAGTACATCTGATGTACATGGCAAGACAACAAGCTCTCTGTTTGGCTTCTAAATGGCTGCTGACTTACCATGTGTCAGAGGTGTAGCAAACAAAATCATCTACATCTTGAAACGATCTTCCACTAATCAGCCACCGAAGATCAAATACTTTTACCATCCGTCAAAAGTGATTTCCCTTTAAAGGATGAAGGAGTTATACAAAATAGATGAATGCGGTTCCTCTTACAAATAAAAAGATTAATAAAACCCGCGTTACCAACCGCTTGGGAAATCTGCAGATGTGAATATATTTAGGATCATCTTAACCATTGCATCAGATTTTTTGAACTACAAATCCTCGCAAAAGAACACCGCTTGCTACCAAGGATGATTCACGAGGCCATTGGAATAAAAGAAAATACCGTGATTTCAATAGAGATGATTGCTGGGTATTTTATCTGCTTTTGATACCATCATTACAAACAAACAAAGGAAGAATTTTTTTGTCGCTACAAAACAATACTCGTAGATAAAAAATACGAGACATTAATATAAAATAAAAAAATTATTCGATTGCAGCAAATAAAAGCTGCAACGCTGTTATACTGCAACGAGTCAATAAATTTTGACTCGTTGCAGTATAACAGCAAGTAGTAGCAGTAAGTAGTAGCCGTAAGTACCTTAATTAAAAAAGATTAAAAAGATATGAAGTTATCATTTATAAAAATGATCGAAGTACTAAGTTGAAAAGAGCCAGACTCCAATTGTGTTTGATTATCCTTTATTGTCCTGTAAATATTTAAATAACTAAACAGAAAGTTGTATACAAAATCATTTACCGTTCGAAACAAAGCTGATGATCGGATTATGCGTTCGAAAGTTTTGTAATATAATGGGTAAATTTCAGAGTTAAGCCATGAATAATATTATAACCATTTATGAAATTATTAATAAATTTCGTTTATATTATTGCAGACATCAAGAATTAACATTGAAGAGAAATTTGATAGTATTTGTGAAAACATAAAGTTTAATATAAGTTCCACACAACCTTTAAAAGGGTTGTAATTTTTTTTAGTGTTACATTACGGCGCCTCTTATATAGAATCCAGTATCTCTATATCATCCAACGATGGCGTATGCGGCAACAGAGGTAAATGAAAAAAGAAATATGCAGAAGAATCTTTATGATAATAACTCAAAAAAATAACAACTGCGGCTGCAAGCCTGCCCATCAAAAGTGAAAAAAAGTTTTGGTAAATTCAAATGTGTATGCCATGCCATACGTCATACGCCATACGACAACTTTTCCTAAATATTCAAAACTTTTGGTAAATTCAAATGTGCATGCCTTAAGTGCTCATGTTATACGTTCTAAAGTATTTTAAATACACATAAGTTTCCACAAATAAACCTATTACGATTATTTCTAATTTTCCGATAATTTTATGTCAAACGTCAATAAAAAATGTTTGCAAAATGAACAATAGAAAATATTTTTCTAATTTTACTACGTTATTACTAATGATATTCAATTTTTTATTGCCTATTGATAAAACTTCGAATATAATTATCTTATAACGATCAGAAATCAAATTTAATATTATTAATATTAATTTTTAGGTATTTGTACTCAGGCATAATTATTGGTTAACTTTCAAAGGCTTTTTGATCTAGTCTTAAGGGGAAATATAATCTCAAATGGCTTAGCAAGATCCTTAGTTATGCCGAAAATATTGCAGCATTAATTTTGAAATAAATATATGGTAAAGTTGAGGATTAATGTTAAGGATTATGTTAGACGAAAACACGATTTCGTAAAATTTTCTCGATAGAAAAAAAATCCAAAATTACCTCCAAAATAAACAGTAAACTGCTGTTATTCATAAAATACTTTAAATAAGATCATGAAACTTTGCATACTAACTGAACTAACTATAAAGCAGTGCTTATGTTATTCACTTTTTTTTAAAATACCATTATTTTCACTCTAAAAAGAAATTACCTAAACTATCGGCCTTTTGAAGCGTAATTCCTGCAGCACGGTCACTTCGCCTCGGCCTTTGAACGGGGAGGTTGTGTCGCTTACGATCAGAATATACATTACGCAACAGTACGACGTAAAATTAAATTCGGAAATAACCGTGATAAAAATAAGTAGTGGCTGGCTTGGCGTTAAGAAACAGGCATAAATTTGATAAACCTAATGAAATAAGTGTCTAACGATTATATCCAGTATTTTAATTTAACATTCACCAAAGTACACCTTAAGGTCACTATTTCAAGTCCGGAGGTAAGATCTCATTATAAATAGCAAAACGTAGCCAAACTCGGCACACCTAGTTCTACTCTTCGAGGAGTTCTAGCGGCAGATACCGAATTACACCTTCGGGTCCCTCCATAGTAGTCCAAGACGCATAGGTTTATTTTTATATAAATCCTACTTTCTTTTAGCGAAACAATAAATCGTAATAAAATCTGTAATTATAAAAATAATAATAATATCTTAGCTTGATCAAGTATGTATCATCATCATCATCATCATCATCATCATTACAGCCTTTCACAAGTCCACTGCTGAACATAGGCCTCCCCCAAGTAATGCCACAAAGCACGGTCCTGAGCCACCTGCATCCATCGACTTCCTGCATGTCTTACCAGGTCGTCACTCCATCTAGTGGGGGGTCGCCCTACACTACGCCTACCGGTACGAGGCTGCCACTCGAGAACCTTTCTTCCCCATCGGTTATCGGTTCTTCGAGCTATATGGCCGGCCCATTGCCACTTCAGCTTACTAATCCGTTGGGCTATGTCGGTCACTCTGGTTTTACTGCGGATATCCTCATTTCTGAGTCTATCACGCAGAGAAACTCCGAGCATAGCCCTCTCCATAGCTCGCTGAGCGACCTTAAGCGTCCTCATACGGCCAGCAGTGAAGGACCACGTCTCAGATCCATAAGTCATCACTGGCAACACGCACTGGTTGTACAATCTAGTTTTTAGAGATTGAGGTATACCTGACGAAAAGATATGTCGTAATTTCCCGAACGCTGCCCAGCCGAGTTGAATCCGTCGATTGACCTCTCGGTCGAAGTTGGACTTACCTAGTCTGTATGTATCATATCATAATATTTGGTTTTTGGGATATTTTGTATTTCTGCAGCGGTCGATATCTTTCATCACAAGCCGCTGTAAACAAATGGTACATTCACCCACTCACGACGGCGGCCGAGCCCGGATTGAGTTAAAATGTATTGGTATTTCGTAAAATATATTATTACAAGGCTGCTCAATAAACCGAAAAGAAGGTTGGACAAATCGTACCAGACGATGAAACGATGACTTTCCAATATTTATGAAAAACATCCTTATTTTTAAGGTCTTAAAAACGCAAGAAATACCTCTCTAAGAAGCCACAAAAAAGTTATCAATTTATTTTTGTTTTTGTAACTGTTTCGAAATTATTTCAAATAACAGTTTCAGATAGAGAATAGAATGACGACTCATTTCGTGTATGAAAGGACTTGGTATTCAAAGACTATTATTATTCACGTTTTTCTGAATAGTTGTTAATTTTAATTCAATTCCATTGGTACACAGACATCAAATCAACTACTATGCTAAATTTATTATGTACCCACTGACCTCTATATACACAAGTACGCTGGACTGGCTATACCATACAAAATGACTGTGACAATTTGAAGCGCCGCTAAAGGATGTCTTGAAAAATAAAATTGACATAATATGCCAAAATCTGTTGTCTTATTTATATTGTCTTGTTTAATAAGTCTATATTCTGAACTTTTAAACTAAAAAAACGAAAATATTTTATGTTTGATTGTGTATAATATTAGTTACATAATAAGAATTATTTTTAATAATAATGAGTGTGCGTAATCTGTAAAACTCGTTACCAAAAGGGAAGTGGTATAACATTTCACGAGTAAGTGAGTTTGCAGCTAATATTAAACAAATTAAAACTATTTGATAATATAAATACTTAAAAATTTGTTATTAATCTTAATATCATTTAAACGAGTACCAACATATTTGGCTATATATTAGTGAGTTTTGATAAACAATAAAATTCAATAGGTTTGTCGAGTTCCTTGTCTATAATACTTATCGATAATCTTTTCTACCCATATCTGTTAACAAACAAAGTCGCCAACAACAGATGATTATCAAATGTTTATAAATTAACACAAGCTCTGCTTAGCTTGGAACTAGATGGCGTTGTGTGATAGTTGTGGAATATTATTATTATTATTATTATAACATGTTTGCAACTGAACCTAGAATAAAATTATGGCTTAAAAGCATAAATATTGTGAATTGGCGTCCGAAACAAAATGATCATACTTGTTCCGAATATTTCACAGACAACTGTTTTATTAGACATGAGATCTGCACCACTTTGAAAAAGTCCAGTATTCCGACAATTTTTTCTGGTAGTACCAGTACCAGTACGTATAAAAGTATTAGATTATTATTTTGAATGTTTTTTTATTTCTTCTTTCCTCACTTTCCCACAAACTCAAGAACCATAGCCAAGTGTCGAAAAATCACCTGATGATGTCGAGCCACGTTGGATGTGTGTTAGTGGGCTGCGGCTAGAGGAGATTCGAGATTCGGAGAGGAGGTGGAGTCGTCAGGGAACGCTAACATCGAGAACGCCACTCGACTATCCTTCGCGACTTTGGTGAGGCTACACCACTTGATGCTTCCAAGTGCTCGTTTTTTTCCTGGCTCCATTCACATATCGAGCTCGGGGAGTCCGTAGTTTAGGTGGAGTCAGAGGCCTCTCTCTTGAGACTCGAGAGACAAGTAATAAATTTATTGTCTCTCGAGTCTAAGATTTTTTTTTCATAGTTTTCCTACTTTGGTTTATTTCTTATTTACAAATTCTGGCCATCGTTTACATTCACGGTTTTGGTAGCTTCCTCTTGCGCAACATCCACCGACAAAGACAATTAAGTGTCGATATGTCAAGCCCCTAGAATACATGGCACAGCCGTAGCTGGAAAATTTAGGAGGATAAACTTAGGAATGAGGATATCGGCAGTAGAAACAGAGTGACCGACATCGCCCGACGGATTAGTAAGCTGAAGTGGCAATTGACCGGCCATATAGCTTGAAGAACCGTTAAACTATGGGGAAAAAAGGTTCTTGAGTGGCAGCCTTATACTGGCAAGTGAAGTGTCGGAAGTTCCCCCACTAGATGGAGTGAAAACCTGGTAAGACATACAGGAAGTTGATGGGTGCAGGTGGCTCAGGACCGTGCTTTGTGGCATTCCTTGGGGAGGCCTGTGTTCAACAGTGGGCTGGTGAAGGTCTTTAATGATGATGAATGATAGAAGCGTTGTATTAATATGATACGTAAATAGAATCGACGTTATGGGTAGAGTCCGTCTATCCATAGAGTCCATTCTATTTTTTCAGGTATAGAATTTTTATCGATATGTTTTGCCGCACTGTCTTATCCTTATTATTAGTTCCGTGGACGTGCACTTCTGCTGTCAGCGCCAAAATGGCGGAAATTAAATCGCTTCATTATGTCACGGTGTACAGCCAGTCCAGCGCACTCGTATGTATAGAGGTCAGTGTATGTACTGTATTCTTGTCATAACAATAATTACGTAGGTCATAGTGAGCTAAACGTTTTGTTTAATTACGTACAACGGAACGCCATTTGACATCGCTTAATGTCATTAATTTCTGTGGTCTTCGATCCGCGCCAATGATTGACATTTGACTTCACCCGTTATTGTGGATTGTGGTACGCACTGTACTATTTTGGATTTCCTTCTATTGTTTTGACCTCGGTATTGTTTTACGATAACTACAGATTGATTTCGGGACACCCATTTTTCATCTTGGATACTTGTGAGAGACATCATGCAGACTACACAACAAAGACAACTAGGCTTGCCATGACTATTTGTTAATTGTTAGATATGCACTGATACACTTCACCGCTATCTCGTTTTTGAGCTTGATACCAAAGTTATTTCTAAGCTTGCTAGTGTAATTTTTCAATAATAATACGTATTTGAATGTCACACTATTGTGAGAGAGAATCCATTTTACTATAGTTGCAACATGCAATACATGTAAAGCTTGAAAAAAAATTGCCCCATGGCAGGTAATTTACTTATTATGTACTTTTTCTTTTTGTTTTGTATTGTTAGCAATGTTATAGTGAATTTTTCACTGCAATTTTATATTGTTTTGTAAAAATGTTTTATGTGCTGGGGTTTAATAATAATGAGCCAAAATATTTACATTAAGACAAAGTTGTATGGTTGTTTCAGGCAACTTCAATAGACCGTGTTTGTCATCCCTGTTGGCTGAGACTCAAGAGAGTTGCAACACATGTACGCAGCAAAATATTGAGCAGCAGACAGAGTCAGATCAGGAGCCAGAGCCTCAACCCCACGAACCTCAAAGCCCTCCAAACACCGACTTGCAAGCTGACGAAGTACCTAGGATTGTTTGCCTCAGTATAGACGAGCGGCAAATACTGCAGCACATTGTGTTTTTTCTGGTTGCCAGAACAGATATTTGCATAGAATTACTGACCCTCTAAGAGCTACAACTCTTATCAAATACAAATATTACTTGCCTATAAATGCTCGTATTTGTGTAGAACATACTTAATTAAATTAATTACTACTGACTGGGATATGTTGCTCAATTCTTAAAATAGTTTGAGAACATTTACGATTAAACAAGTGGAAAATACTTTTTCTTTTATAAATGCTTTTATTAACAGATTTCTCGATTTCTCAAATATGGAAAGTGTTGAAATAATTGATGAACATTTGTTTCATTATTGTTTCAGAATGAATTAACAGCAATTTGAACTATTACGAGTATTATATGAAACGCCGCGTCTTGTAGAAACAAATAGAGGCATTTTAGGTTTAGGTTTATACGTGGTAGAGCCGTGCTGCAGTTATGGGCATAAGCATGAATGGGTCGGGTCGACCGGAGAAGGACCACGGTCTCACAGAATACCAGCGTAAAATATTAAGTTAATGCTGCTGTGTTTCTTATGATGAGGGTAGAGAACCGGAGACCCATTTTACTGGAAACGAGGCATTCCATCTTAGTCCTCACGGGACAATGCATATGCATTTTGATTCGTAATCGAGGATAGATGTAGATGTCTATGGGCCACAGCAACCACTTACCACCAGGTGGACTGTGTGCTCGTTTGTCACCCTATTCTACAAAAAATGGTGTCCTTCTAATGAAGATGAAAATTGGTGACTAAGATAACCGGTTATCGCAGTTGTTAATGGTTATTAATTGGTTAATAGCAAGATTAATGGATAAGGTTAGGGAAGTATGGGAACAATATTTTGTGCCTAGAAATCTGGGAATTCGAAACATATCCCATGACTAACTGTTGCAACACAATTTAATAATTTCAAAAATGTATAAAAAAATTATAATCAAAATAATGAAAATACGATAATTATATGTGATGGAATATATATAAACAAAATTAATTAATTTTTATAAACAAAAGTTCAAATAATATGTTCCAAAACAACACACATTCCTTACATAAGTAGAAAAACTTGTTAAAACCGTTTTTGCTGGTGACACCTGATGGCTACATTGTTGATTGCTTTGGCCCATACAAAGCTACTACAACTGATGCAGATATAATGAAGTCTCCTTTCAGATATGAAAACCCTCCTCTTAGGTAATACTTTCAAAGTAATTATGTTTTTATTCTAGTCATACACATATACCGGAATCAATGCTTGAGGGTGAGAATCATCTCACCACCGAGCAAGCTAACAGGAGTCGTTATGTGACCATATGACGACAGGTGGTGGAAGTCGTTAACGACACGTGAAACGAGGCTTTAAAATATTCCGGCAAGATTTTTTAATAAAACTGTTCCACATATGTTTTACATAGCTAAAAGCCTTTTAAATAAACACAAATATTACTTGCCTATATAATTCGGTGTTCGGTTAAAAAACAGGAAAGATGCTGAGCAAATTATAAATGTGGTTAAGAAACGATTTCCATTAAATAATAATTTATTTGATATTATAAACAGTACAGTATTTACTAGTTCAAATACTTAAATGATATTCCCCCGTCTAGAATATACTGAAGTTATATTATTTTCCCAGAGATCTAGTGAACATGTCAGGTTTCACAGAGTGTATCGAATTGAAATAAGTAGAGAAAACATTAATGTAACAGTGTATTGTTTGAGAGATAGTGGAAATAATTCGCTTATAATAGGCAAAATCAAATCCAGACACAAGTAAATTATGTTTATATATTAATTGGAAATAATGTGTCTGGAAGGAAAGCTATAATAGAGTATTGCTGTAATTGTTTAGTTGATAGAAGAACAGTTGGGTGCTGTGCACATGTTATAACGCCTGTGTGGCACTTTGGGTGGGCCAGACATCAGTCGACAATATCAACGCCAGCAGCATTCATTGTAAGAGAGGATGATGAATAAAAAGTAATGTTGTGTTTTCTTTTCAAAAATAAGTCTGACAAACGAGTACACAGTCCACCTGATGGTAAGTGAATGATGTGGCCCATAAACATCTATATTTATCTTCAATTAAAAATCAAAATACAGATGCGTTGCCAGTCCTGAGGACTGAGATAGAATGTCATGTTGCCAGTAAAAAGTGTTTTCGATTCTGTACACTCACCATACGAAACTTCAACATTAAGCAACTATTTTCCCCCCCGATCGGGTTCCCGCCTTGTCGTGGCGGGGGGGCTTAGTAGCCGTGGCTTGGTCTCCCGCGGTGAACAAAGAGGAACCCAAATGGCTGGTCCGAGGTGGAGGGCCGGCCCGAGGTGGCCACTCCAAATGGGCTTGGGAAGCCCGCTTCGGATGTGTGTTGGTAGACTGCGGTGAGAGGTGTGTCCTCCCCACCTACCGCTGCAGCCGAAGTGGAGTCGCGGAGGAAGAGGAGTGTTGGTATGGCGATGCGCCACTCGCCCTATCCTCCGCGACTCAAACGGGGCCGCACCGTTGATGCGGTGGTGGTGGGGTTGCGGGGGGAGAGGATTGTCGGTATTGCGAGGCGCCGCTCTCCCTATCCTCCGCAGCCGAATCTTGGTTGGCGGCGGAGCCATAGACCAGATCCGCCGCTGGGGTCGGGAAGGCTAGTACTTCTAAGTGCTCGTTTTTCCTGGCCCCATGGCCTTCTTGCATTGGACGCGGGGGCGTCCGTTGCGCAGATGAAATTGGAGGCCGAGAAGGAAGGCGCCCCATGTGTTCTGGTGCGCCTTACCTGTGAAGGAGAACGGGGAGGAATATTCCTCTCCCGAGGAGGTGCTGCCATGGGGCGGCAGGCGCTGGTGGGGCTGCGGATGTGTGCGAAAGCGTTCCCGTGGCCCTGCCAATAAGCGACAAAGGTGGAACACCATGGGGTTTTAGTCGGTGCGAGTCCGACATAACCCGTCCTTGCCCCCGCGAGGCGGGTATGCGTAGGCATTTCCCCATGTTAAAAAAAAAAGCAACTATTTTGGTTTATTTTATATCATGGGCACAGCATCGAGATGAGGTTGAACCACCTGCAACTTTCTTAGATGATATATTACTTTTGAGTAATGATATTGAAAATGATGTATGATGATTGGCCTTAATGCGTATTAATATTATAATACTAATGGTGATTTTGCCATAGTTGCTACACTTGTGGCTAAGATGCTACTGCTCAGCTTCTGGTATTTTTATTTTACTCTGTCGACTTTTACGACACCCTGCGGGATGAAATTCGCGGAAGGCCTGTGTAATATTTTACATTATAGATACGAGAGCGACACTGACAGTTTTTTTTTGACTGGATACTTACTTGTAAAGGATATAATAAAAAAATAAGTTCAAATTTTGAAAATGGAACTCTTTGCCAATATTATTGTGTATGTATTTTATTAATTTGTCATTTTTTATGATTTGACGGTAAATTGAAAATTTTCTGTTTAACGTCAGCATGAATTTAACGCTAGAAAATTTTCGTAAAATGATTTTTATTACTTTCGATGCCATTTAAGTCAACTAGAAAGTTATGATATACTTCTATTGGCCTTTAACGATGAAGCCCCATCTCGTGCCACTGTTTACAACTAGTTTAATGAGTTTAAACGTCACACTCATCTCACCGATAATCTGCGTGAGGTACGGCCTTCTACGGCGACGACTGAAGATACCGTCAGTGTTGTGCGGTGTATGATAAGACTGACAAAAGAGTGACTTATCAGCAGATTCGGACAAGCTTAGGCATCGGTAATGATTAAAATCGGTATGTGTAATTTATAAATAAACGCCGAGCCGAGAAAACTTAATGCTCTGACACCCTTTTTATCTCTTTTAATTGACAATCTCCTTCTGATTTCTAACGATATCATAAATAGGTAAGTATCTCTAGACATAATAATTTAATGATGTTTGGGATTTATACTTGCTAATAAGTGAATACTTTAATAAACAAAGGGACCACATTGCAACTGTCTGCTGTGTTATTTTTGAGAAAGAACGATTCTTACATTAATAAATGCAGTGACATTATAGATGATGTTTGGGATTTAGGAGACAGACGTAAGGTGCGCTTTGAGAGTTGCCCCATTACTGGGTAATTAATAGTTGTTATATGGTCCCACCATACATTTTTACTAAACAAACGCTGCAACCTGGTTTTAACCGCGCATCGCGTGTGTTTAATTTTAATTATTTTATTGCAATCATACAATCGGCAGTACGTCATCAATTTTCTTACGGTACACACTCACTCAAGGAAAGACTTGCCATAACTAAACTAATTGTAAAACTTAGTTGTACAATTTTATCTACATTTTCAGATGTCTTACTTTCCGAGTGCTCAAAATACTACATTCAACTCAAAACTGCAAATATACAATATCTTCAAATGTGTGACATAGCTGGACTATAATAGAGTTGTTGATTCTAACCTCAAAAGTATTGTTGACGTTATTATAAAAAATCGTGGTTATTTAGATATTATTTTTAAACGTGATGGTGTTTACAACATAAAAACAAACCAATCTAACTATAGTTTGTTTTGGGACATGAAAAAAAAGTCAAATCCAGCTCCTATAGAAATTTGGCCAACGTTATTTCAGAATATCTCAGTCGAAAAAATTAATTACAACTAAATAAAACAAAATTAAAAAGGCATTTACATTCCATGGCTTCCCACATGATCAATAAGGAGATAACCTCTCAACCGCACCCACCCACAGCACTTTAACCCATAAATACTTATGTTTAGAGACTACTTTTCTATGAAAAGTTTGGCATTATAGAATCAATATGAAATATTCTATGCTCTTGTGGAATAAAAAAATAGTTAGTTTATAGATTTTTAATTATAATCTACGTTCATTTCGTACGCCATTTTCGAGTGAATGTGTCGATTTTCGGATTTTTCTAGTGTTTTATTAGGGTTTTATTATAAAATGCAATTTTTTGTGTATTAAATTGAATACATTTTATCTTTTTACGTAAATAAATTCGAGTAATATATAAAGAAATAACTGTGATTTTCACGCTGCCGACATCCGCTTGGTATGTATTTTTTGTTTTCAAAATACAATAAAATCTTTTTGTAACGAACTAAAACCTGACTTTTATTTAGACCGTAGAATTTTGTATAGATTTTATAATGCCAAACTTCTTCATAGAAAAGTAGTCGCTAAATATAAGTTCTAATGGTTTAAAGTGCTGTGGGTGGGTGCGGTCGCATGCGACCGCTCGGGATATGCCAGATGCATGCGACTACATAGGTTTTTTTATGTAAATTGAAGGGTTAAAAATAGATTGAGTTAAACAATTGATATTTTTAAAAGTTATCGTATTTACCCCTCCACGCGGACATATGGACATATGATAAATCAACACCATAAGCCACTAAAATCACATTTTAATGTAAAAATAGCAATTATTCGACTTAAAAAAACACAAGTAAGTTCAACAATCATTTATATTCCAGAAATTACGCTTTTTATGCCATTTATATGTTCAATATGATTGTTAGATACAATTTCACGCGACAAAACGTTGGATCCTTGATTTTTAACGCATGCACTATTGCATATATTGCATGCGCAAAGCCCGTAGGTATGTTCTTCTAGTGCCTGAGGGAGGCCTATGTTTAGCAGTGGACTTTGAAAGGTTCTAATAAATGAATAAAATAATAACGTCATGAGTGCCGGAAACAAAATTGAAGTTTACTCTTTGTTACTGCTTACAACTGCATATTCATTTTTAAAGTTTTGCTGTATAAACATATTGGCCGAAAATAAAATGCACTTTCAAGAAAATGCGTAACAGACTAAAAAGAGAACAAAAAAAGAACGACAGACGCTGTCGGTTGTGTGCAAAACTACCCAATATCGTTTTTAAATAACACACACTCAACACAAAACATAACATTTTTTATAAAAAATAAAACCTCTGATGTTGAATATTATATCTCCAACTAGTATGAATTATCGAAGTACTAACATTTGGCGATCACATCAGGACTGCTAATTTCAGAGAATACAAGTCCTAAAAATCACGATAGTTACCCGCAAAGTCCAAATGAACTAAATAACGAGTTTCCTGAAAGTTATTCAGCCTATTTGTTAACAAAAAAACTTTTAGCAAAATAAATTAGCAATCCAATTGAGCTATTTTTCTTGGAAATAGGAATTTAATCTATAACATAAACATATACAGCCCTATTCATAAACACAGATTTGATCGAGATTAACTTTACTCCTAGTTTAAAGCTTAAAATATCTAATTTCAGTATTAATAAACATAGAGTAAGGAGGGAGTAAACTAATCCGAATCTACTCTCGAAATAAAAGTTAGACTAATAAATTTAAGACTGAGTAAAAGTAAGACTGAGTAAGCTACTACTACTAGACTAGTCGCGTATTTTGACATTTTGTAAGACTTTACGTTGAACAAAAAACAGCATAATGGATTAAAATGCCATGAAGTGATGAGGAGCAGAACAAAGTGATTGCAGGTTTTTATTCATTATGTGAATTTAGACAAGTGATTGGGGCTATTGATTGATTGCCACGTATTTTAATTCCGAAAGTCACTGGAAACATCCGACAATACCATATAAACAGTAAAGGATATAGTTCAATAAATGTACAAGTAAGTTTTATAGCACCTAGCTAGCCCATCTTTGCCATATATGTACTTAGTTATTTTCTTAGATTCAATACAATCGCCTCAATCTGTTATTTCATATTAAAGAAGTTATGAGTGCTTTGTTCCAGGTTGTGTCAAATGCAAATTTAGAGTTCATGAATACAGTGGCACATTGGCAAGGCAGCACACATGACTTAAGAATATTTAATGAAAGTCGCATTAAAACAAACGTTTAAGCAGTCAGAAATTAAAGGCAAACTTCTCGGAGATTCTGGTTATGCTTGTACTCCTTATTTATTCACTCCTATCCTGCGTCCCAATAAACAAAAGAAAGAAATGTACAACCGGTCGCGCATCTGGGCCCGTAACACTGTAGAACAATGCTTTGGAGGGAAGCAAAGGTTTCGGTGTTTACTACGAAGACTAAATACTGAATAAGAGCATACAAAACTATAATATACATTGCTATGCAAAAGCAAGATCTGCTTGAGTATGTAGTATAAGATTTTTTTATAGGATAGGATGACAAACGAGCACACAGTTCACCCGATGGTAAGTGGTTGCTGTGGCCCATAGACATCCTATCCTCGATTATGAATCAAAATGCAGATGCGTTGTCACCCGTGAGGACTAAGTTGGAATGCCTCGTTTCCAGTAAAAAGGGTCTCCGGTTATCTACACTCACCATACGAAATACAGCAGCATTAAGCTACCATTTCACGCTGGTATTCCGTGAGAGCTGGTCCCTCCCCGGTCGAGCCGACCCATTCGTGCCACAACTATACTTCTAATATAACTACAGCATGGCTCTACCACGTATAAAATGTACCAGTCACACAATTAGTAAATAACTCCGTTAGAGGAAATTCTGTTCGGGCAGCATTTATTAACGATATTTTTTAAATAAATATACAAAAATTACATGCACAAAAGATTTTATTTATCCCCAAAAAACGAAACAGAAATGGTTATTTCATTAATTTTGCCCTTTACGCTCTTTTCTTAATTCTAAAATTTTGTTACAAATAATATTTAAAATTATTATATTTAGAACTTAGTTTTTCCACCGAATCCGAAAACAACACGAGGAACAAGGAACAACACATAACACTTATCTCTTGTCAAACTCAAAATATTGCCTGTCACTGTCATTAATGTCATGTCATCAAGCATTGAGTTCATTCACTAATCATTCACTGACTCACTCTTTTTACTTTTAAAATAAGTGGGTTGACATAGCGCACGCGTTAATCCCGGCGTAAGGAATGTATTGAATATAAAAAAAATATAATGAATGTTAGTCGAAGGTTACTCCATGTTTAATAATAATATTGTAATAACGAAGTAAATAGTCAGTTACTCTGAGATTAGCTAGTCCAACTATAACTTCGAGTTAAGCTTGGAATAAGCAATTCTTATTAATAAGGCGGATAAAAATTCCAGGAAAATAACGCTTGCTTGCTACGTGCGTGCTTACCATACCACCGTGCTACATCGTGCAGTGTAGCTGCACTTAGCACAAGGCCGGCTGCATGTGACACTACTCGAGGAGCGTGAGAAAATTCTAACATTTTATTATTTTAGTTTTTTGTACACATTTTTCTTACTTTCGTAAGCGTCTTACTATGCTGTTTTAACATTTTATTTTATTAATTTAATTTTTTATTTTTATTTTATTTATATATTTATTTATTTAAGAAATTTATGATTACAAAGATGAATAGTTTTAGTGTAAACATAAACTCATTAGAGTTTTTCCGTACACCATTGCTGTCGACACATTATTCTAATTAATACTTTATAATAAATTACATTACCAAAGTTACATTAATATTATTACCAACTTAAATTAGGTGCATTAAATGTTATGTTTTTAATTGACAAAACTATTTATGGGTACAAAAATACAAAATAGTCTTAGGCGATGAGCGTAAAATCACATGGTGAACTTATTACATTCTGTGAATAATCGTGACACAGGAACATATATTTTTATAAATTTATAATAAGATATGTTGGTAAAGTAAACCAATAATATAGAACGAGAAGTTAATAAAGAAGTTAATAAATAAATAAAGAATTACATTACTAAATGCATAAGGTTGCCAAAAGTAGTACTAGATATTATTAATAACACAAAATAATTATGCGGTACTGATTATTCTGCAAACTGATTATTATATTCACACGAGCGATCAGCCCCGTCTTTGCACGGGATGATTTCTGGATCTCGATAACAGCACCAGCTACTGGGCCCATATGTCAATATGAACGTTCTAGGTATCCATTTAAATACACACAAAAATTCATCAAAGTTGGATAGATGGTTTTAAAGTATACACTAGGCTGCACTAAAAGTATCGGGAATGGAATATTTCCACTGTTCCTATCATATTAAAATCTTTGTAGTTAAAAACTCCTTGGTTTTAAAAATTGAATACTATTAATTTAATATAAAAGATTCTCGGTTTTTTCAAACTTGTTTAGTCGTTAAGAAAATAGAATTGACTCGAGAAATTTCAATAGCGATGATTTATTAAGACTTTCGAAGTGGTTTAACACAAAAACAGTGTGTTGACCGGATGATATCTGCATTTGATGACGAAGCCCCATCCGAAACCACAATTTATCGCTGGTTTTCCGAATTTGAACGTGGACGTGTCAAGCTCAGTGATGATCTCCGTCAAGGTCGTCCAAAAACTGCAGTCACCCAAGAAAACGTTTATGCTATGCGTAAGCTGATTAAGGAAGATCGACAAGTGACATACCGCGAAATTCAGGCAACTCTAGATATTGGCATGAGTCAAATACAAATAATCTTGCATGAACAATTAGGTGTAAAAAAGTTGTTTTCCCGATGGATACCGCATTCTCTCTGTGAAGAGCAAAAAGCGGCTCGCGTTACTTGGTATGTCAGAACTCTCGAAAGATTCCACGCAGGATCCTCAAATGCTGTATACAACATCGCGTACGAACCCGAAACAAAAAACCAGTCACGAGTTTGGGTGTTCGAAAATGAGTTAAAGCCAACAAAAATTGTTCGTTCACGGAGTGTTGCAAAAAAAATGGTGGCCACGTTTGTCTCCAAAACCGGCCATGTTACGACTATTCCTCTTGAGGGACAAAGAACAGTTAATGCAGAATGGTATGCTAGCATTTGTTTATCACAGGTCTTTTCTGAACTCCGTAAAGAGAACTGCAACCGCCGCATCATCCTCCATCACGACAATGCGAGTTCTCACACCGCACACAGAACAAAAGAGTTTTTAGAGCAAGAAAACATAGAATTATTACCCCATTCCCCGTACAGCCCCGGCCTAAGCCCTAATGATTTCTATACTTTCCATAAAATAAAGAATAAATTGCTTGGACAGAGATTTTCATCACCTGAAGAAGCTGTGGACGCTTACAAAACGGCCATTTTGGAGACCCCAACTTCCGAATGGAATGGTTGCTTCAATGATTGGTTCCATCGTATGGAAAAATGTGTCAAATTTCGCGGAGAATACTTCGAAAAGCAATAAATACATTTTTAAATAGTAATATGGTGTCACTTCCTTGATTCCCGAAATTTTCAGTGGCCTCGTAACGGACATAAGTATCAATATTTTTTGTGTTTTATGATAAATAAATAGATATTTTATATAGATAGATTTATTTTATTTCACGATGGAAAAAGATTATGAGAGCAAAACATGCAAAATGAATCCACAACTTTTAAAAGATTTTATGGGCAAGCGTAGCTCTGTAAAGAAAGAGATTACTTAATTTAAGGACTTTAAACGAATATTGTTTCTAAGGAAATGCTATCTTAAATTTGGTTAGCCGAATTAACGTTAAGATTAATAAATTTAAATTTATTCGATGGAAGTAATTTAAATCGAATAGATTTAAATTTATTTAATCTTCCGATTGATTTTGCAATCCGATTTGATGAATTGCAAAATCAAATGGGGATTCTAAATTTTGATCAAGTGAAATTGTTTAGCGTGATGCTATTGGGCAGTTCTCCGTTTATAATTTTGCAACTGCTCAAATATTATTTAGGGATGTAGAGCGAATAGACATTATGGCGGCCATTATCATAAGGATTTAAACTTCACCTCTCGCTAGCACACTGTCGCTATCTATACTCATACGTGCCGGTAAAAACTGCAAAAAATACTTTGCGATATTCGTTTTTCGGATGTTCTATAATTTTTAATAATTTTTTCTCTTATGGGTTTCCCGAGAAATTGTGCAATTAGATCACCAGTTTTCTAGCAGATCGGAGCATCAAGGTCGTAGTAGACGGTGCATGCTCCGATTACACGCCCATTAACGCTACTATTACACAAATCTGCATGCTATGGGCTGCGTTCTATGCAATGTACCAACGCTATAAAATCAATAATATGTTGCAAGGCGGGAACAGTCATTGCTATGCGGCCGACAGCAATGTTTCTCGGGAAAACGTCGCCGAGTACCGGAACAAACTTGTTCTAGTATATATCTAGTCCAGTTCAATTCCTAAAATACACAGGTTTGCTCGTTAACCACTAAAAATAACCCCTTTGTCGTATCTCCTCAGTTTCAAGGCACTCCCCTTGTTGCCTTAGCTAGTATCGGAATCCTCGGCGTCGACATATCGAGTTGCGTGCAGTTTCGTGGTCACTTGGAAGGAAAGGCCTAATTGGCCTCTAAATAGCTTGGCGTGCTCAACAGAGTGGGATTGTATTTCATACCGACAACCCCCTGCAAAAACTTGTAAAGAAAGGTGCAGGTAAGACCGCACATGGAATACTGTTCCCATCTCTGAGCTGGGGCTCCCCTGTGCCAGCTCCTACTTTATTGCTTCTGCCGCAGATCCGTTCGAATCGTCGGCGATCGAGCTCTTTCCGATCGGGTTGACTTACTGGAACTGGGAGAAGTTGTTGCATCTCATTACGTATTTTATCGCATTTACCACGGGGATCTCTATGAGAAATTGTTCTGACAAATTGCAACCGCACAATTTCACCATCGCACATCGCGAGAAAACTCGCGATACCATCCATACCATCTAGATGAATGCAGCTGTTCACCACAGTGCGATTTAAAAGAAGTTCTTTTGTTCGCACAACCTTCTTGTGGAATCGACTATCACGAGAAATTTTTCCGGAGCGATACGACTTAGGGACCTTCAAGAAAAGAGCCTACTCTTTTTTAAAAGGCTGGCAACGCATCTGCAATTCCCCTGGTGTTACAGTTGTTCATAGGCGGCAGTAGTGTCTTACCATTAGGTAAGCTGCATGCTCGTTTGCCCCCTTTCCTATAAAAGAACTTTAGTTCTACTTGCAATAATGTTTTATAAAATGCCAAAAACTACAATAAAATTCAGTCCAGTTTCGCTAGTTCATGAGTAACGACGCTTTATGAGAGTTTGTTTTCATAATTATTGTTGATTTGGATTGTTAATATTTTTGTATAAAATATTGACATGCTATTAAGATATGAGTAACCATTTTTATAATTTTCGTTTGTCTCTCTGTCCAAACTAATCTTAGAACAAATTGAGAGTAATATCTACACTAAATTTTATCCGAAAATTTAGAGTTAGTATTAAAATAGAAATGATAATAAGATAAAATAAATGATATTTAATGAATCATCGGTGTAAATAACGCCACGTTAGTAAATTTCACATACGTGAAGCTAAAGCAGCGGGTCGCTAGCTAGAAATATTATTTTAAATTTAATTTAGCTAATGCAAAATATTTGAAAAAAAAAAAATTATATTATGCAATTATACAACTCCTTTGAAATATTTTCCCATTAATAGAGAATTTCCAAGTAATGTAATGTTGTAATAACACAATATACCCTTATTAGCGGGTTTTCGGTTCAGTACTGTGCATGTCGACGGTCGAGTGACGGTGAGCCGCCATTTCTAATACCATTTTTTAAATTATATTTTAAATGTTTAATTATTAATGTTAAAATCATAAATGTTAAATTCTATTTGGTGAACAAGGTTTCAAGGTGAACAAGGTTCTTATCAATAAGGTCGAAGAAATGATGAAATTTTTGTTAAGAGATTTTTAAGTTGTAATTTTAGTATATTGGTCTGCCGTCCTAATGCATTTATTATTTTAAATTTTATATTTTATAACTTGATGGTAAGTGAATGTTATGACCCATAGACATCAACATATATCGTCGATTAGGAAACAAAATACAAAAGTTCACGTCAACAATCGCATTAGACAATAGACTTATAAATTTCATTACCTTAATTCTTATCTAGCGGGTGATTTAGCGCGCATTATATCTGGCCTAGAAGTCTCCAAGGCATGTTACAAAAATGCTTGGATTATTTTGTGGAATCGGTTCGATAATAAATCTGTAGTGAATATAAGTCACCATTTAAATTCATTGTTGAACATACAGGAAATCACATTTGAGTCTTACGTTATCGTTAATCGTTACGATTTTTAGTGAATCACATGAAAAAAACCTTACACCCTTTTTTCAGCCTCGGACAGTCTACATATAAATGGGATATTCTTATTATCCATATAATGAGATCCAATCTTGATAATCACACACTTATGAAGTGAAAAGAGTGTCATGGAGCGTTAGATCATATACCAATTTGCAACATTTTTTAAATTTCTTATTCTCTAATATTATTGAAGCAATAACCTGCTGTCATTTTTCGCGAGTAGTAAAGCCCTTATATTCTTGAAAACCTACAACTTCCATCCTAGGTAGGTATCATTCTCATCTCATAACCACTAAATCTTTTGCTTTAACTTACGAGAGCAATGCTAACCCTATAAAATCTTACTAAAAAGTATTTTTCAAAGGTGATCATTGTGTTCACAATTGTATCTACTACTTTTAACACCAAAAGTATAGATGAATTTAATTACTTTAGTGTAGGTCACACTATGCGTGACTGTCGCATAGGTCCATGTTGCACATGCAAAGCGCAATATTATAATAATCTGCTATCATATAAACTCTTAAAAAGTAATATTTAAAACGTTGTCACCGCTACAACAATCAATGCTGACAAATGCCATTACCATCTTTTAAAACATGAATCAAGTTCTTATCTTTACCGCCTTAACTAAACAATACAATCCTACAACAAATGCCATGACCATTATGAAACAGGAGATTCAGTTAATTTATAAGATGTTGAAGTCCCACCTTTATGCTGAAGACTCCGTTGTATATTATTAAAGTTGTTTCTTGAAACGAACGACGTATCACGCGTCTCCGATATCAACCTTACAAGGGGATGCTCGTTTGCTTGCTTCGATAGCTACTAAGTTCAAAGAAGTCTTATTGTTCCTTTCTCGGGATGTCATTTTGAGGACATTTATTTCTATCCACTTGTCTCTTTTAGTCTTTAGAATGTCTCTAGAATGAACTCTACAAGATTTTGTTGTTGATTGTGATATTTCTAAATATCGCATACACGTAAACATGTTTATATTGATATAAGCTATTGTGAATAAAAATAGGAAGCGATTTATTTATTTAATATTCTTTATTGTACGCCATATAAAAAAATACTAGTTATATATACGAAAGAAGTATGCAGTGGGCGGTCTTATTGTTGATAGCAATTTCTTCCAGACAACCAGATTTACTTGGCTATTTTTACAGTCACAATTTAAAATAAAAATGCATACCTCAAAGTGGCGTGTAAAATTGCTTCTGAAATATTTATAGCTAAACCCTATATACGTCCCACTGCTGGGCTGAGTTTTAGGGTAATGAAATGTCCGCTGTTATTTCAGGTTGCAGGTTTTCTCACGATTTTTTCCTTCACAGCACGTGGTAAATCAGCATTTGAATGCAATCAACAATTTCATTGGTGCCGGCGGGGATCGAACCCGGGTTGCTCACGTACATTGAAATTTACAGTGAGCGCGTAGCTCCTAAACCACGGTTCATTGGACAAAATAATAAAGCAATTTCCACATAATACCTTCCGATATCGGTGCTGAGACAAATGTATATAAGGACTAAATTAATAATCAATAAATTCATAAACAATGGTAAAATTATTGTCCTATTATTAGTTTCTTAAGGTTGGCTTTTACTTTTTATAAAAGGTACACTTTTTTTGATTAAATTAAGGATTATTATAATGACAAGTAAAAACTCGTATTAAGAGTACCCTTAAGGGGGGGGGTGTAGAATTCTTCCCCAAACACAAAAAAGAACAAACATAGGCACATTGAACACTTCCCCTTTTTGAAGTTGGCTAAAAAAAAAACATCGTCTATATTTAAAATATTAGTTATACATAGGTACCTAATTAAGTAAGTAAGTCAAATATTTATAATATTAATAAACTTGTTAATGATGTTACATTTATTTTGTTAATGACGGTACATTTTATCCTACAATATTATTTAAGCTATTCATTAAAACGCACATTACAATCCTCGTAGCATCGTAGCTTATTACGTAGCGGGTGAGCGTAACAGAGACAAATGTATTAAGGAAGAAAGAGAAAATCGATATTACAAATACTGAGAGAGAGAACGCCATTTGTTGGAGCGAGTACGTAACAAAACATTGACAAATATTACTAGTATTTAAATTGTATCGTAATTAGAACACATTATTTTAATATAGACAACAAAAAGAAATAGAATTGATCGAATCTTTTAACCCAAAAAGCAATACGATATTTAAAAAATATCATTGCAAATCATTATACCAACCAACTATAGCTATTATGCCGCCAAACTACTTAAAGTGCATTTGCGCCGCCCAAAATTAATAGTAAGCATACAACACGTAACATGTATATAATAAACTTTAACTTACCAACCGCAATCTTCTCTACCGGAAAAGTCTGTGCTGACAACACCCCGACGTATAACAGTAAGAAGCCGGTAGGAATCAAAGGCGATCTTTTCTTTATTGCCATCTTAGCGGTCACTCAGGACTATGTTTAAGTTAATTGAAAACTTCTGTTACATGCTAGAATCTTCGTAATGGAAGTGAATTGAGCGATAACTGTAAGTAACGTGAACGATTAAGTGTTGGGATGTTGCGCGCAAACCTGAGACTTAGCGACTGCTGGCGAGGTGGTGCGGGGGCATGGGGTACGGGGAGGGGTGGCCCACCCTCGCATCTGACTCGCTCTTACCCAGCGGCTTAACGCACGCTGAAACAAAACTCGAAACTTATGTTAATTCATTACATTCGTTTTAAGTGAGATATTATTCATAATAAAGTGCTAGTTTTAAAGGTGATTTTGATAAATTTTTTATTACGTTAAAACACATACACATACGGAAGGCAAAATAAGTGATTTTCGTAATGCGCACGTCGGATATAGGCTCCTTTTCACCCATTCTGCTCCTAACCCCCAAGCCCGTCTCCCTCACACATTAGCCAAAATTCACAGTGGAACCCCTGATCCCGACTCCGCCCTATTCTTTGTATTAAATATATTGAATTGAGGTTAAGCTTACTTAGATTCCTTAACATGTAGGCTTTTTATTGTAAGGTATCAATATTTTATTCCCATTTTAATTTAACTCTTACTTCTATTCCCATTAAGTATTTGAAAATAATTGGATATGCTTAAAGTGCTCCTTACAAGCGTAATGTACCATAGTGTTCTCGCTTTTCTAAGAGAGCTAAAGAAAAAGAAACTCATCTGTTACGCGAAATGGCGGATTTCACACGAACTCAAATTATTTTTAATTTATTTCAAAAAACTTTGGAAGTTTAATCGCAATATATTTATTACTTACCACCAAGTAAATGATTAATTAAAAGCTTGTTTTAGTGAGGATATACCTCGGGTTGATCGTATACGAACTAATTTTAAGGCGAGCATTCAATTTCTTTGCTACTGCGATTTAAAGTTTTGTTTTTGCGTGTAACTTAAATTACTAACATTACAGAACACTACCAATACACATTAAACTGTATTATTAAATAATTGAAGGCGAGACGAATGAATCGTGCATTCATTATAGCTGACAAGTCTACTGCAGAACATAATCCTTCCAAAAAGATTGCCTCACTTCAAAAGGGGAAATCGCTGTGTTGGAACTCGCAGGTGACTCAACGGAGTTGTTTTCTTCAAGGTTTCTTCTGATGAACATTTTAGGTAACAGAAGTAATTGTTTTTTTCTTTCAAGCCATTGATTTAAGTAGAATCTTCCACGCCAGAACCACCGTCAGATAAAATGCCATCTTCTGATAGTATGGTAATTTACCACAGTTGCCACACTTGGCAAGCGGGTTGGCAAGAGCAGCTTTTTACTATTTTAAGTTATCATCAGCAAGATTCCACTGCCCATCTTTTATTTCAATTTCCCTTTATCGCCACTAAGGACACCTACGGGTTATAAATTCGTAACAACAAAATTCTTAAATCTCTAACGTGGTAGTGTATTCTCTTACGCTGATACTTCATGAAAACTTTACACTTATGAAAGTTGTTAAAAGTTATTTGATAAACCAACGTGTGTTCCTAAATATATATTATTATGCAGCTTAATATTAAAATATGTAAAGTAAATCCCAAATAACTTAGATGAGAGCACTTTCTCGTATTCTATCATATGAAATTAATGTCAACCAAAATATTCGAACCGCGAGCGCTGTCACAAGCGATATTGGATCTGTCAAAAAATTTATTATAACGAACTAGGTGTAGGTAGGTACTACTTACATAATATTATGTACGTATATCCAATATCAAAATACACAAATATAAAATTTGATAAACTTTTCTTTAACTCAATGATATACTGGTATAAGTAAGGAATTTTGAGCCTATTCTTTTTCTGCCATAAAAATTAATTGGAAATAATACACAATATAATAGACAAATTGATTTCCTGACAAGATATATTTACATCAGCTTCAAAATATAATAGCAATAAACGATGATAATGTATTAACGCATATGGATGTAATATAAATTATGAGACTCTAAATTTCAAAATCTTTGTGAACAGTTTTTTTTTTATAGGCGATGGGGCAAACGAGCTATGGCTCACCTGATGGTAGGTGATTATCGCCGCCCACGAACAACTGCAACATCATGGGAATCACGGATATGTTGCAAGCTTTTTAAATAGAGTAGGCTTTTTTCTTGAAAGTCCCTAAGTCTTATCGGTCCACAAAAAACTCTGATGGTAATTGATTCCATAAGGAAGTTGTATGAGGAAGAAAACTTCTTTTAAATCGCACAGTAGTAGACCGCCAGCCATCCAGATAGTATGGATGGTATCACGAGTAGTCGCGATGTGCGATGGTGAAATTGTGCGGCTGGAATAAGTCCGAAGACTCACTCAGAGCACTCCCCGTGGTATATGCGATAAAATACGCAAAGAGATGCAACATCTCATCGCAATGCCAGTGAGTCAAGCCAATTGGAAAGAGCTCTGAATTCATAAAACTACATAAAATATTTTTCTAAGTATGTGCCTGTATTAATAAAATCAATCAATTGAAAACAAATCAAATTAGACCGTAAAAATTAGGTGTTAAGCCGATGAAGGCATTGCAGTACGTGATAATGTAACAAAAGTCGAAATGGCTGTATCGAAAAGCTAAAAGGATTTATAAATTGTCTAAAAGATTGTATTTACTACCTAGTTTTAACGTAAGCAGGCACACATCTTCCTACGTTTATGCGAGGTTTACGGAGCAAGAAATAATGCGCTATGCTGACCCAGTTAACGATGACTGATACTTTAGTAGTCTAACTTGTGTGTTAAAATATTAGATTTCAACATTAAAATTTGAAAAATCTAATTGTCCACTTGAGTATAAAAAACTTCCGTGACCAATATTATAAATACTTGCCAACGATTACAAATACATAAAATCTTAACCTAAAATCATCCCCCTTACACCTCTTAAAAGCTCAACAATTCACTTGCTAGGTGACACCTAAAATTCTTAGTCCTACCAACTAGTTGAGGTCGAATTATTCCAAAATATTGTGGACATCTACACTAATATTATAAAGAGGAAACATTTGTTTGTTTGAATTGAATAGGCTCCAAAACTACTGGACCGATTTGAAAAATTCTTTCACCATTGGAATCCTACATAATCCCTGATGAACATAGGCCATAGTAAATTTTAAAAAAGTTAGGGATCCATGTGAAAACTTCGTTAATGTAACCTAAGGCATGAAAAAAATTCCAAAAGAATCATTATATCGCATACGCTGCGGAAACTATTGACAATAGAGCAAAGTGATGTACTACAGTTTTATAGAAGATATCAATATCTACAAAAAAGTCCGCGATACTATGTCTAACTATTACAATTATGTCACAATAACTACTTTTTCATGCTAAAATATGTAAAGCCCCCCAAGCATGTGCAATCAGAAGAGGCTACTTATTAAGGGATTGAAGGAAAATTTAACTGTAGTGACCATCATCATCGGCCTATCAGCTCGTCAACTACCTCATATACCGAGGATATTTTGCTGCCACAAAATAAAACAACATCAAAAATATAGTTTTACAGGGAAGTTCGGAACTAATAAATTTATGTTTTGTAAATATTATCTTTTTTTGCAAATAACATAATAATATTTCTAATAAAAATAAATGATCAAAATAAAAAAATAAAAAGATAAATAAAAAATAATAACAAATAAAATCATTATCTATACCTTAATAATATGACGAAGAAATATTTTTTTGTTTGTTTGTACCTATTAAGCTCCAAAATTACTAGACCGATTTTAATTTTTTCACCAATAGGAAGCTAAACTATCACAAAGTAACATACACTATAAGTTATTTTCAAAAAAATGGAAATTTTTAAAAAAATTGTAACCTAAAATAGCAAAATTTTGCCCATAAAATTCATTATTTGGCATGCGCTGAGAAAACTTGATGATACATAAAAATTATGTGCTACATGATTATTACCTTATTACTTTCAAAACTCATTATTACCTTCAAGAAAGTCCGCTTAAGGAATATATCTATCATAATTAAGTCACAACAGTAGCTTTTGTGTTCTAAAATTCAAAGACACAAAAGTCGGTCATAGTCGTAGCGTAGTATTAATTCTTATTCAAATAAACAGTTTTATCATACTGAAATAGCTAAGAAATAATTTGTAGGTACCTCTTTTTAGAGAGCATATTATATTCTACTTAAGTCATACATATTTTGGTTACCGCCAGTTGGAAATTTTATTAAACCTAAACTTTGAGCAAAAAAAATTAATTAAAGATAAGAAATGTTCATATTTTGTGGCAGATTGCGCAAAACTATAAATGAAATCGCTTTCGTATGCATAAAAGGTTGATAGAAAATTTATCAAAGATCATCTTTAAAATTGAAAAAAAAATGCGTTTTGTGGCACTTTCTGGGGCGTTCATCCGGGAGGGGGAGAGAAAGTGGATAAATTTAACTTTGCTGTATAACGTACATATGCCAATACATAAAAATACTACATTATTTTTTAGCTAAAATGATTGAACTAAATGAGCGAGGTGGCATCTCATGTCGCGCAGCGCAGACAAGTGATATACGTGGGTGAAACCGCGCGGCACAGCTGTTTAAAATATTTGTAAAACAAAAAAAATTTAAAAAAATTGTGTCTGTTTTTCTGTTTGTTACGGCTTATCTCCGAAATGGCACTGGCAGATAGCTGATGTTATAAGGAGTAACTTAGTCTTATTTTTATTTTAGAAAAAGAATTGGGGTCACTCGCAAAAAATTATTCTAATCCATGGAATTCAATCGTAATAAATTACACGGTTGTTTCACTGAATTCTGTATTAACATACTATAATATATTTTTATATATTTTTTTATTTTTATATTTTCGTAAAAAAATCAAATCAAAAATTAAAGGAAGGTAAGAATTCTTGAGAACAATAACAATACGTATATCGTATTATGTAGATGCCATTATTGATTAATAGCAGTGCAAACACCTATACATGGTCATTGAGATCGTTTGTGATGCGGAAATTTCCTAAGATTGTAACGAAATTTGACCTTTACTTGACTTTTAAAGCCATGCCTACTGTAAGTTTTGTTTACTTTGTGTTTACTCCAATAATTTCAAACTTAGTGTTTTTGTCCAATTTGGTCGAATACTATAATAGAATTAAATGAAATCATATGTTAAAATTGCGTAACAACTTTGGGTTTGATTTGTATAATATTTTTCTATAGAATGTAACTTTGTACATTTTTATTTGCCCAGAGATCTCGCGATTGCTTTAAAAAATTCCGTAACGCCATGGGCAGGAAGTTTAATATCTTTAAGCAATTGACGAACCGGCGTCCCCTTGAAAGCTCAAAGGGGAAATAAAAAGATATTTCCATTGCAAATTCGGGCAAGTTTGATTTTGATCGCTACTTCGGGAGGAAGAATGAGAAGCAAGGTTGGGCTCAGATCTAGTTTGAAGTACGTAAAATGCAAATTATGGGTAATTTGAGAAGAAAATTAGACAATGTTCGAGTATATACAAATTTCAACTGAAATACATTATTTCTTAATTCTTCAAGTTTATTCGGTTAAATAAATAGGAAGATTATGAAAGTATAAATTACGCGGGGAGTAGTATTGTACGATAATTTAAGGTTTTAGTTTCAGTATTATTTTATTAAAGTAATAAATATTGTATAAATTTGAATGTTATTTAAATAAATGTTACTATTTTTAAGTGCAAATAGTTGTTACTATGCCATGTGCTGGCGACATAGAATCTATCACCCCATTTCATCCCATGCGTGTTGTAAGAGATGACTATTATAAATGTCAGAGAAATATTTATATATTTTTGAGGATTATGCATTTAAGTACTATTTATAATATCAATGTTAAGTACAAAATTACAATTTATTTAAAACGTATTTAACCCAGCGCCTAATCAAACAATATAAATACAGTTTAAAGTATTTCATCATTCAACTATCCACAAATACCAGTACCTAATTTGAAATAAATTTTGGACAATAAAGAGCAAAAACAGAAATTTTGAACTAAATAAATAAATCTATTAAAAACCATTGAAATTGAAATAATACGCACCCAATTAATAGTATTTATTGATAGATCAATTTTCATAATATGTTAATGTAAAAAAAAATTAACGCAGGGTGGATGAAATGGAGACAGGTCACAGCCACAACGTGCGTTCCCCGAATGCCAATAAGGCTGAAGGGGAAAATTTACAAATCGATCATCCGACCTGTCGTCATGTATGGAAGTGAATGCTGGGCCGTCAAGAAGAAGGATGAAAATAGACTGCATGCGAATGAAATGAGAATGTTACGATGGATGTGTGGTGTGACAAGGATGGATAAGATAAGGAATGAGTATATAAGAGGAAGCCTGAAAGTAGCGCCAGTGGTAGAAAAGGTGAGAGGAAGCAGATTGGCATGGTTTGGGCATGTGATGCGGAGGAATGAAAGTCATGTCACAAAACGAGTGTTGAATATGAATGTGGAGGGACACACGGGCAGAGGAAGGCCGACTAAAAGATGGATCGATTGTGTGAAGAGTGATATGAGAATGAAAGGAGTAAGTATGGAAATGACGGCTGATAGAGAGGAATGGAACAAGAAGGTTTACTGCGCCGACCCCAGATAATGGGAAGTGGTTTAGAGAATGATGATGTTAATGTAAAAAAAAAACATTGTAAAATATAAGTGCCATAAGCTTCTACGAGTACTGACAGCTACGGGAAATAAGTTTTCCGTTACGGTTCGATACACAAACATGAGATCGAGCCGAATATAAGGTACATGCCTATGTTCGATAATGCTATTTATTCGTAGACGTATTCTGTTCAGTTTCACGAAGCACGGCGCAAACGTACCAAAAAAAAGTACTAGTGCCTGTTGCAGACAGACCATGGCTGTTGTGGAGAGCGATGAATATAACCAATCACGGTAGCAATGCCATGAGTGGTTGTATTCACAGCTTCATTCATTTCATTTCAACACTTGTGAGTGATTGTATTCTCTAGCTCTTAACTCTATGTAATTAAAACTGTGGGTTGATGTAAATATATGTGTGTTTTGGATGTATCTCGTTGAATCACATGGATAAAACGTCAACTAGAATTTTTAAAGCACTATGCACAGATCAAAAATTTGTAAGGAAATAACGTTGAATTGAAAATCTGTTGTATTTTTCTCGTATGTTACTTTTCTAATGTTTATTTCTTTACAAAATAAATGACGTCAAAAAAATAAAGGGTCTTCGAATCATTTTAATTACTTAGACAAAGAGACATACAGATATACAAGAGAACTTTAAAAAAATCCATTAAATTGTTTATAAATTTCCCATTTCCGAATACTTAAATCAAACCAATCAATGGACAGATTCAAGATCGGCTTTTACATTAATTATATGTGTGAACATTGAGCAATTCTTCTCCTTTAAGTTCATTAAATATAAAAGCAATAAATGTCAGGCGCAAACAGCCAAGTTTCACAACGTAAAAGTTGGCGAGTCGCTACGACCGTCGAGGCGGCCTCTGAGACCAAGTGGCTATTCAGCATTTTTGTGTAATATTGTTTTAATGCTGCTCGCATCACATTGAATTTACCTTTTCACGTTTTTAGCGACTATTTTGTCGTTTCACAAATAACTATTTAAATTAAATTAACGTTCGCGACTATATATTACTCGTAATAGAAAAGTTTTTACGATTATTGTTCGGCTCATTCAACTTTCAATATCATATTAACGTTTAATAACATAATGTTGAATTAACACTTAATAACGTAAATAGCTTCTGCGCAGCTATGATCTAGTGGTAGTAAATCAACATCATTAGTTACATGCCAATATTCGATTAAAACGGACCTTGTGATATCTCGTTGTCTATCTTTCTGTCTGTCAAAAGCGTTCTTCCCTGAGAATATTTAGCGTAGATAATTGAAATTCGGCACATTTCTTATAGTAACTAGTTACCCAAATACATACAAATTAAAATTCCAACTATCGACTATTAGTTTTATGGAAAAAAGCTTAAATTGAATGTGGTGCAAACGGCTAATGACACATTGTACCATTGGTACTAAAGCGCTAACATTATGAGCGAATGTTAATATGTTGTGATGGCGGACCCGAAACATCAATATCTGGTGGCTCTAATCATTGCCCATCATCAGGGAAAACAGCAAAAGTTTGACAAGCAAGGAAGCAGAAAGAAAAAGCGCAGCAAATATACCTTACCATAAGGGCACACGGGTTCCGCGCCCAGGGCCCCTATCTTTACGGGGGCCCCCGTGACTTAAGACATTGGCCTTATTCGTTTATGCTTTACATTTTTTCTTTTATTTTATTGATTTACCTCATTGTAAAGTGGCGCCATTCTGGTGGTAGAAAAAGTTGTGGATTTCTTCATTAATGACATAATATTGTTTGATTTTTACCAATTAACTATAATAAATATAAGATCAATTTCAATCGCTGTTCTCTACAACGTCGTAAACAGTAACAACAAAGAATAAGCTGGATCGCCAAATCTGTAATGACGTACTGGATGTTCCTCAGGAAACCTTATTTGCCATCCATGACAAAATGAGCCCAATAGCAGTCATACTTAATGGGTTTGCCACTGCGTGGTAGGTAAGGAGTAACTTCAAGAAAATCTAAATTATAGCGTATTCATCCTAGTCGCAATTGCGTCGAAACCGACGAAGACGAAAACATCGATATCAAGATTAGTGGCAAAACAATATTAACTTTGCCATCCGATTACAGGTGGCTCGAACTATAATGAACGTTACAGGATCTCTCTCGAATGGCTGGTCCGCGTGAAAGTGGTGTAATTATAATATTATACTTTGGAGCTAAATGAGCACCCTGAAAACACGGCTGTTTGAACACTAGGCACAAACACCCTGCTGTCAGAAAGTGATGCCTCAACACCTCGCTCCTCGGCACTCCACTACGAATATATCAGGGATGACGAAAAATATGAATTAAAGTAGGAAGCTAAAGTTTTTTTTAAGAATAATAGTGTGGTTTATCAAAAATTTAAACACTATTTCAAAAATATTTAAATACTTTTTTGTCTTTAATTTTATTTCCTATCACAGTATTTCCAAAGTGTCGAATATTAATAATAGATATGAAAGAAAAAAACGTATGAGATTTGTATCCCTTTATACCCACCCTTTTATTTCTTAATTTTTATCAAATAATATGGGGTTTCGTGGTTTTAGTTTAGTAAGCTCACGGCAATTTATACTTGCGATATTTGATCCATATCATTGGGTTTGTTGATAGACACAATAAAACACAGGCTCTTATATTTTCTTGTTTGAGTCGGTTCGATTTCTGACTTTAACAAGGATTTTTTCTAAATTCAATGGATGTGTAAAGTTCTCTTCTGCTGCAGAATAAAATCAACCTAACTTTAAGAGAAATTTTCTGCCTTTATCATTTTGGACTAGTTTTCAGAGCATGTTTGATTGTGTAATATTTACTTAAGCTAGCTATGGAAGCGTGTTGATCACAGAATATTTATATCTGAAAATGTGATTGATAAAACAATAAACTACTAACTGCTAAGTAGCTTATCAAAAACTGGTTAAGAAAAGGCTGGGCTCTTTTCCTCCATCGTTGGGACAAAAAAAGTTATACGCGCTGCCCCAATGCTTATTGGATGTTTTCAAACATTCTTAAAATATATTTCTGTCTTTTCTCACGACGTTTCCTTTAACGCGGTAAATCAGAAATAAAATTTCAATTAACGATTTCTTTATCCCTGCTGGGAATCAAAAGCGGTTCACTCATGCACTATGAAGTTTTAAGGCGAGCGTTTATAATAATTTATACTTAAAATATTAAAATATAGGAGGGGTGTTTTATATTATAAGGTAGTGAAAATTTTGCTATAATCACAAACTAAATTTATTAGTATAATAAAGAACCATGTAGTGGCGGTGTAAGCCATGTAGTAGCGGTGTAAGAATATCTACTACCCTATGTCTTCCAGTGGGTGTCGTAAGAGGTGACATAAGGAAACTGAAGCAAGGGATGTAAGCAGCCTCTGCTAGATAACAACTCAAAATTATAAAATTCAGCGTCCTTTATTTAGTTCTTAAGACTTATCTTTTCAGAAAATGCTAGATTTAAAGGCACCACTTTTCTACGAGTTTGTTTTTATAGTAGAGGGGACAAACGAGCATATGGCTCACCTGACGGTAAGTGAATACCGCCCCCCATGAACAACTGCAACATCAGGGAGATTGCAGATGCGTTGCCAGCCTTTGAAAAAGGAGTGGAGACTTTTATTAAAGGTACTATGGTTTTAATTGAAAAAAAAAATAGATAATATGATTCCCAGGCCATAGTTTTGAGTTGCATATATTATATAACCTAAAAATAATATGGAATAAAATATAAACCGAATTTTAAAATGTAAGTTTTATAGAAAACATTTTAACTATGTTTATTTAAGAAAATAATTTCCTTACTTGATGAACAGCTTTCCTGTTCGTTCTAACAGTCCGTACAAAAAAGTATTGAGTCCTAACTGCACCATAAGTCAAGTTCTTATCAGCTCAGACAAATTTACAACTTCCTTTAACCAGTTTCTGAGGAGATTTTGTAAACTACTTCCAAATAATCCATCGGTGTTTATAACTTTAACGTTCTGTGCGTGTTTTACGTAGCCTGTCAGTTTGTTTTTCGTCTAATAAATGAAAAATATGACTGGCCTGTTGGTCTAGTGGTTAGTGACCCTGACTGCTACGCCGGAGGTCGTGGGTTCGATTCCCACCCAGGACAAATGTTTGTGTGATGAGTACGATCATTTGTTCTGTGTCTGGGTGTAATTTATCTCTAATATTTATGTATTTAGAAATATATAAGTAAGTTTATCAGTTGTCTAATACCCATAACACAAGCTCTGCTTAGCTTGGAACTAGATGGCGTTGTGTGATAGTTGTGGAATATTATTTCAAATTATTATTATTATTTCAAATATTTCGAATGACTTTAAAATCGAATTGCCATTAAAAACACAGTTTTTCATGCCACGAAAAACTGCAACACAAGGGAATTGTACGTGCGTTGCTGGCCTTTTAGAAATGAGTAAGCTCTTTTCTTGAAAGTCCTTAAGTCGTATTGGTCCGAAAAAGTCACCGGTGGTAAACAATTCCACAGAGAGGTTGTTTAATTCAACGAGAAAGAAAACTCCTATTAAAACGCACAGTGGTGAACCGCCAAGCATCCAGATGGTGAGGATGACATCGTAAACTTTAATGGGATATGTGTTCCTGAAATTTGGCGGCTGGAACTAATCCGAACAATTCCTCAGAGTACTTACTCCCAATGGTAGAACCGATATAAAACGCAAAGGGATGCAACATCCATACGCAGCGCCAGTGAATCGAGCTGATCGGAAAGAACTCGGTCGTCGACTGGAGGAGCTGGCACTGGGCTTCCCCAGCCAAGAGATGGGAACAGTATTCCATGTGAGGCCAAACCTGCGCTTTGTAAAGTTGCAGGCATGAAATACTGTCCCGCTTTGCTGAGCATGCCAAGCCTTTAGAGGCCAATTTTGTCTTCTCTTCCAAGTGACCACGAAACTGCACGTCACTCGATACGTCGACGCCGAGGATTCCGATACTGGCTGAGGCAACAAGGGGAGTGCCTTGAAATTGAGGAGATACGACAAAGGGGTTCTTTTAGCGGTAAACGCGCAAACTTATGTCTTCTGGGGGTTAAACTGAACTAGATGCAAAATAAAATAGTTATTTTGCAACCATCCGCTCAATAAGTAACTATTAATATCTTTAGTATAATGGATTTCCGCAAAGAAACGCCTGATTCTATTAATTATCTATTATAATATTTTCAACTTTTATTTCTATTATTAATCATATTTTGAATATTTTATCAAAGTTTTAATAAATTTATTGATTTTGAAAAACAATATTAAGCCTTTAATTTACTTAATGTCTGAAATGTATTTATTTTAACTTTATGCGTATGACTACTTTAACTAACTTAAATTTTGACGGCTTTGTACAGAAATCAATAATTAATTATTTATAATAAAAATGGGCCATCTCAATATGCAGAAGAAACAGCGTTGGTGATATCACGCAGCCTTGTGGAACGGCAGCATTAATAGGTTTGTAATTGGAGCATGCACCGTCTACAACGACCTTAAAGCTCCGATCTGCAAGAAAGCTGGTGATGGTTTTTTTATAGTAGTAGTGGTAACAAACGAGCACACAGTACATTTGATGGTAAGTGGTTGCTGCAGCCCATAGACATGTACATCTATCATTGATTTTCTTAGTGAGGACTAAGATGGAATGCCTCGTTTCCACTAAAAAGGCTCTCCAGTTTTCTACACTCACTATATGAAACACAGCAGCATTAAGCTACTTTAACAGCATTAAACTACTTTTTACGCTGGTATTCTGTGAGAGCGTGATGAGTCAAGTAGACCAGAAAATCACCAACTGATCGACTACGACGAAAACCGTATTGGCGGCTACTAATCAGCTGGTGATCCTCAAAGTACCTCATAAACTGGCAGTTTATAATGGACTCCCTTATTTTGGAGAACAAGGAGGCGATAGTAACAGACATATAGTTCGACGAGTCTGAGCGTTCGCCTTTTTTAGGGATCGGGTGGACCAAAGCTCTCTTACACGAATTCGGGACTATGCAACTTGGGAGTTGGAGTACTGGAAACCGGTAAAACCGATGCCAACTCCGGAGCACACGTTTTAAGCCAATGGAAGGAAATCTATCAGGCCTACTGAACGAACGCGGAGAGAGAGCCTAACAGATCGGATTTCTCATTTACGGCATGGGCCAGTAAGTCGGCCTCCCTGTGCAAAGTTGGAAGAGATTGCTGACAGAAAATGCCTTGGAAAGCCTTGGCGAGAGATCAGAATGCACTGGGTCTAGAAGGAAGGAGAACCAGCTTCTTCCCGACTCTCCCTATGTGCTCTGACTTTGCCTTGGCTATGACGTATACTCAAACTCCATCCCGAGGCACAAAAGAGTGTTGCAGTTCGTACTTATGGTAGGAGAGAGGAGAGGAGAGAGGAGAGGACCACCTGTGGCTCGTCAGAAAGAGCAGGTTCGAGTGAAGTCCCTTGATATTACAGAAATTCACGGATAGCGTAGCAGGGATCGCCTTGGTCTTGTTGCTCAGCTTTCCTCGAGCAGTTATTGTCTTGAGTGGAATTTTGTCCCCTGCCCCTCAGAATAGGCAAGGCAGCCTAAGCACCCACACTCAGGAGGGGGTGAGCTTGATCGTGGATGCTCAGCGAGGTATTTTCCAAAGGTCCTGGTACCCTCCTCGGGTAGTCTAATATTCCGATACCATGTTGATGGAGGGAATTGGCCACCTGCACTCACCGGACGAAACGCAGAAGCAGAGCTTCCACTTCACGCCAGTATTCTGTTTGGCCGTTGTACTACACCGGTTTGAGCCGGCCAGTACGTGCAACAGCAAAAGCTGCTGCTTGGCTCTACTAATGTTTAATAATTAAACCATAGTTTTAATAGCGATGGCCATACAAATTTCGTTCAAAGCGTTGTAATAATAAGATAGTTGTGAACGTAGGAAGGGCAATTAAAGTATTACTTCTGGCTAACATCGTGTAACATGTCCGGTTGTCTAGTTCACAAGACCAATTAATTTCCTGTGTAAGTAAGGGTTGCGTTTGAGACAAGCTTTATACGAAATTTTAGATACGCTTTGAAAGCCGAATTTGAAAATAAAGTTAGTGATTAAATATTTCATAATGTACTCTCATAATTATTATTTTACTAATAATAACACAGGGGAAAATATCGTTTAACCGCAAGGTATACACAATTAGTGTTCCGTGCCATCAGTCTAACCTTAATGATATTTCATCCTATTACTTATACCTCATGATCTAAAGTATACGCTGATAGGAGAATTAGATAAAAACCTGGTGCACGCGCAGGTGATACAAACCACAAAAATGTGTTTGAAGCGACAGTGTTTTGCAGTGACGTGAACATTATAGTGTCATATGTTTCAAAAACGTTTGCTGAGCTTATAATTATTTTAAATTTTATTTAAACGTTTTAATGAATATAATAAAAAAAATTTATACGTGGTAGAGCCACGCTGCAGTTATATTAGTAGTATAGTTGTAGCACGAATGGGTCGGCTCGACCGGGGAGGGACCACGCTCTCAGAGAATACCAGCGTGAAATGGTAGCTTGATGCTGCTGTGTTTCTTATGGTGAGTGTAGAGAACCGGAGACCCATTTTACTGGAAACGAGGCATTCCAACTTAGTCCTCACGGATGACAACGCATCTGCATTTTGATTCGTAATCGAGGATAGATGTAGATGTCTATGGGCCATAGCAACCACTTACCATCAGGTGGACTGTGTGCTCGTTTTCACCCTATCATATTAAAAAAAATAATAAAAGTTTTTATTTCAATGAATTTTATTTTAGAGAGATTAAGTTTTTAGTTTTTCATTTGAGTTATCGAAATCATTACTCACGAGTATCTGCATTATTCCATGTAGTGGCGGTGTAAGTATATCCACTACCCCATATTACAGCAGTTTTTTTTTTATTTTAGGCGTCCTATAATGACGACTAAAATAAAAAAAACTGCGGCTACCCGCTTGCCAAGTGTGCAACTATCGAAAATCTATAGGCCTCCTATATTCAGCAATGGACCTTAATAGGCTGTAACGGTAACGGTATATACATTATATATATAATGTGTGGCGGCGCTGTCTTCGCGCAATATTCCAAATCGAAAACAGTATATACATACTTTGTATTTCATTTAGAATAAAAAATTCTATATAGAATAGCTCAGAAATATCATACATAGTATTGGCCGCTTCCCGGTCGGAACACCTTGCCCGGCCCGAAATCTTCCCTTTTCCTTCCCGAACTTGCTTACAAAACATCCCAATGGTAATGCATTGTTCGATCTCACGGAGCGATATACTTCGATTTTATCTTACCTGTGATTCTAACCAACTACCCATTCGCTGCCAGTCATTGACCTGACATTCGTGGCGTTGCGTTACTCAAGGATGTCCTTTTGTAGAATAAAACGATTTAAGAACTTGAGTCGGACCATATACCAGTCCTAATGCAGCTGGGTCAGTGCACAAGTGAGGTCCTTCAGACCAAAACCGTAGTGTACTGGCGTTTGCCTGAGTTCAAACTAGAGTCTACAACTTCCAAGCACTTAGACACGATTCCAGACAACATAGACTCGCCAGAAAAAGCCAGTAAGGCGATTTAGCGCTTTATCGGCCTTTATCTTTATTTACCTCACCTAAGCGGTCGAAAAATGCTCTCGTAGGGTTCGTATTTTAAGCAACCGAAACTCGAAATTTCCAAATAATATTCAATAGCTGGTCAGAACACAGAACGCGTCCCTAAAACAATACTATCCCTATCGTACAATAGATAACAAATTTCGACTACGAAACCTCCAAAACGAGATGAAATTATTATAAGCGCTCGCCTTAAAACTTCACAGAGCACGAGTTAAACGTTTTTGATTCAATTGTTAATTGAAATTTAAGTGCTGATTTACCACCTGATATACCGCCGTAACATAAAATGTGAGAAAAGACAGAAAAATGTATTGAAAATGTTTGAAAATTTCCAAAAAACATCGACTCTTTTCTGTACCAATGCTCGGAAGGAAGGGGATGAACCCAGCCGTTTCCTGGCCAGTTTTTGATAGGCTACTTAGTAGTTAGTAGTTTATTGGTTTATCATTCACATTTTCCGAGTTATAAAAATTCTGTAATCAACCCGCTTCCATAGCTAGCATGAGTAATAATAATTATTACACAATCAAACATGCTCTGGAAAAAAAGTCCGAAAATGATAAAGACAGAAAATTTCTCGAAAAGTTAAGTTTGATTTTATTTTGAAGATAAACAGAACTTTATACTTCCATCGAATTTTGAAAATATACTTATCAAAGACAGGAATATAACCGACTCACGAGAAAATATTAGAGCCTGTTTTTTATTTTGACTATCAAAAGAACCAATATGGATATGATATGGATCAAATATCGCGTGTGTACAATGCCGTGAGTTTACTAAACCACAACCACGAAATCCCAAATTATTTTATACAAATTAAGAATTAAGAGTGGGTATAAACGGATGCAAATCTCAAAAGATTTTTTCATACCTATTATTAATATCCGTAACTTTGGAAACACGGTGATACGAAATAAAATTAAAAACAAAAAAGTATTTTAATATTTTGGAAATAGTGTTTAAATTTTGATACACGATTATTCTGAAAAAAAAAGAAGTTATTTCTGATATACTCGTAGGAGAGTACCGAGAAGCTGTGTTGAGGCTTCACTTTCTGACAGCAGGGTGTTTGCGCCTAGTATTCAAACAATCGTGTTCTTTCAGTGTGCTCATTTAGCGCCAAGGTATGATCTTCGTCGGTTTCGATAATAATTGCGGCCAGGATTCATACGCTATAAGTTAGATATTCTTGAAGTTACTTGTTACCGACTATGTTGACAATTCCCCTAAATATGACTGCTTTTGGGCTCATGTTAGATGGCAAACAACGCTTCCTGAAGAACATCCATTACATCATTTCAGATTGACGATCTAGCCTTTTCTTTGGTTTTGCTGTTTACGACGTTGTAAAGAACAGCGATTGATTGTTTACTGCGCTTCTTCATTCTGCTTCTTTCGAGCGTTCATTCGAGCCTACAGAATGTGATGTTTTGGGTCCGCTATCATAACATGTTAACATTCGCTCATAATGTCAAATGTAAGCGCCTTAGTGAAGAGTACTATGCTTCTCGCACCACGCTTGTGCAACTCTCAACGGTACATAGTGTTATTGCCCGTGTTCGCCACATTACAATTTACGCGAGTGGTAAGCTTTTTTCCATAAAACGAAGGAATTTAATTCGATAGCTGGAATTTTATTTTGTATGTATTTTGGGTAACTACATAGTAAATAAATATATATAATTTCAATAATTTATGTGAAATAGTCTCTGAGAAGCCTAAGTTTGTGACAGAAAGAAAGAGAGACAACGAGGTAATATCACAAGGTATTTTTTTCGAATTTTGACATGTATCTAATTATGTTAATTAAACGAGTACCACTATAGCAAAGCCGTGAATAAGCTACTTACGTTATAAATGTAAATTTACCTTTATAATAAAAAAAACATATAATATAGAATGAAAGTCGAATGAACCCAACAATAATCCTAAAAACTTTTCTATTAGATACGAGTATTATATAGTTGCAAACTGTTCGTTTATTTTATTTAAATAGTAAATATCTATTTATTTTTATTTTTATAGTAAATAACTTAACTAAAATAACAATTAAAATTATAATATTTACGATAAAATAAATCGTAACAAAAAAAATTTGAAAATGTGTAAATATTATTCTATCGTTTTGTAAATAGTTATTTACAAAACGATAGAATAGTCGCTAAGAACGTGAAAAGGTAAATTCAATATGATGCGAGTAACCTTCAAACAATATTTTAGAAAAATGCTAAATAGCCGCTTAGACTCAGAGGCCGCCTCGGCGTTTGTAGCGACTCGCAAACTTTTTGTTATTAAACTTGGCTGTTTGCACCTGACATTTATTGCTTTTATATTTTATGACCCTTGTTGACATGAGCATTTTACACCAGACAGTCGCCTTCCTCCACTGGCTACGTTTTGGTGAAACCCTTAGGGGAAATTGAGGATTTTGTCTGTGCGATACAAGATTGGGTTATTAAAAGCAAAAACTATCTGAGATATATTTTACCGTCGACATCTGTGGAACTTGTCAATATTTCGGTGAGTTACTAAGACTGTCATCTCCGGTTGTTAAGCACTTTCTAACTCTGAGTGCTTGTATTGACATAGTACTATTCTTGCGAATAAGCCTGTAATTGTGCTGATGGACCGAGCTCAGGCAATGCTGTTTTAGATATTAGAATTCCTTATGACGATAACCTCGTGAAAGTCGAAACAGATAAGTGAACAAAATATCAGTGGACATGGCTCACGAGGTGACAGGTATGTGGTGTTTTGCCAACCGAAAATATACCTACTGCCATCTGTGCGAACAGGCTAATCCTGGTCAGCCTTTCAGGTCATCTGAGATGACTAGGTCTCTGTGATCGACCGCTGCGGGCTCAAATGCAGAATGTGGTGCCCCTCGATACCACCCGCATCGACCACCGTTTTCTTTTTTCCAGCTGAGGGCTTCCACCAGGTTGACTTTACATTTATTAATGTATGTATTATTTATTTATTTATTTTATTTTATTAATATTTATGTACATTTATCATTTTAATGTATGTTTTTATATAGCCCAACTAGATGGGAAAACTATATAAATATCCCAAACAATATGTGTGCTATGCGTAAGCACAGGTTTACTCTCCATTTCCTCACTCTCATAGACCGATGAGACGGTAAACTGACATGAATGGAGAGAGGCCAAATGTAGGACGTGCAATAGCTTTACGTGCTTTCAGAGGCACGGGAGTGAAGAAACACCGCCAACGTCCTGACTTCGGCAGCTACTTAGAATTTCTTGATAGAAGTACTCAATAACTGTTTTTTGGTCCAATCTTGGATTCGAACACGGGACCTCGTAATCAGCAGTCACGTTTACGGCCACTATACCAACGAGGTACTCAGGGGGAGGCAGAGGTTTAGGTTTTGTTGCATATATTCTACACCATGCTACAGACGGATAAAACGAGCTGTTAGGAGACTTTTCGATCTCAACTCATTTTAAGTGTTTTTATATTATTAATTTCCCTCAAAAGATGAATGTCCGCAATAAAGTGTAATATACTCTATTAAATAGTTTTTTTTCGGCACTAATTCATTTTCATCATCATAATCATCATCATTACAGCCCTTCCCAAGTCCACTGCTGAACATAGGCCTCTACCAAGTAATGCCATAAAGCACGGTCCTGATCCACCTGCATCCATCGACTTCCTGCATGTCTTACCAAGTCGTCACTCCATCTAGTGGAGGGTCGCCCTACACTACGCCTACCGGTACGAGGCTGCCACTTGAGAACCTTTCTTCCCCATCGGTTATCGGTTCTTCGAGCTATATGGCCGGCCCATTGCCACTTCAGCTAACTAATCCGTTGGGCTATGTAGGTCACTCTGATTTCACTGCGGATATCCTCATTTCTGAGTCTATCACGCAGTGAAACTCCGAGCATAGCCCTCTCCATAGCTTTCTGAGCGACCTTGAGCGTCTTCATACGGCCAGCAGTGAAGGACCACGTCTCATATCCGTAAGTCGTCACTGGCAACACGCACTGGTTATTATACACTTTAGTTTTCAGAGATTGAGGTATAACTGACGAAAAGATATGTCGTAATTTCCCGAACGCTGCCCAGCCGAGTTGAATCCGTCGATTGACGTCTCGGTCGAAGTTGGACTTACCTAATCTGACTATTTGTCCCAGGTAAACGTACTCGTCAACAACTTCGAGCAAAGTGCTCCCAACAACTACCGGTCTAGGTGTGACATGGACATTAAACATGATCTTTGTTTTGTCCATGTTCATCTCAAGACCGTCCGTTGGGAGACACCATTGAGGTCATTGAGCTTAGTGCTAAGGTCCTTCAGCGATTCTGCCATTAGGACTATATCGTCGGCAAATCGAAGGTAAGTGATGTACCCGCCATTGATGTTAATACCATATCCTTTCCAGTCCAGTAGCTTGAAAACGTCTTCCAACGCAGCGGTGAAGAGTTTCGGGGATATAACATCACCCTGTCTTACACCTCTCTGCAGTTGGCTAGGTTTCGAACTCCGGTTCTGTACTCGGATAGCCATCGTAGCCCTACTGTACTAATATTTCAGCACTTCGATATACCGACAGTCAACTTGGCACCGCTGAAGGGACTGAAGCATCGCTCAAATTTCGACGGATTCAAAGGTTTTCTCATAGTCTACATATGCCAGGCAAAGTGGCAGATTGTACTCTTCGGTCTTCTGTACAATCTGCCGTAGGGTATGTATGTGGTCTATGGTCGTCGAGTCTGCGTGCGAGAAGATTCGTAATGACTCTCGTAAACAGCATGTAGAAGCGGCTCAGAATGTAAATCGGTCTGTAGTTCTTCAATAGAGCGTTGTCGCATTTCTTAAAGAACAAGACCACCGCGCTTCTGCTTCACGCCCCCGGAGTAGTGCCACCATGAAGGACGGAATTGAAGAGCTTCTGAAGGACTTCAAGTATCGGTGTTCCACCCGCTTTCAGAAGCTCCGCTGTAATTCAATCCTCGCGCGGGGCCTTGCCGTTTTTAAGGTGGTGGAGAGCTATTCTAATCTCGCTCAGACTGACGTCCGGGATATCATCGGAATAGTGTCAGATAAGAATTGCTCTTGGATCGTTACTCACACTTGCGTGTGGCTTCAACGATGATCTGTACAGCTGCCCATAGAACCTCTCAATCTCATTCAGAATCTCAGGTGTCCCGGAAACGATGTTGCCACACTCAGACTTCAGCTTTGACAGTTGACTCTTTCTGGCAGACAGATCTCTGGCAAAGAATTTGGAGCCCTGGTTCCGCTCGATCGCTTCTTTAATATGAGCAGTATTAAAGTTGCGTAAGTCACGCCACATGCATTTGGAGATCTGTCTGTTCAGTTGCCTGTATGGTGTCAAATCTGTTGACGATTGCAGCCTCATCTCCCGTTTAACAGCTATGAGATTAAGAGTGTGATCGGAGAGTTTTTGTGTTCTTCTGCGGTGGGTCTTGCAGAACTTAGCTCCGACCACATGGACAGTTTCCATGAGCTTGTCATTCATATTGTCCACTGCATTGAAATCCTCTAGGCACTGAAAGCGGTTTTGTAACTCGAGCTGAAAGGTTTCGGGATTCTGAATGGCACGAGGGGGACGGAGCGTTGACTTCATTAGACGAGACCTCTCTAACTTAATGTTTAGGTTCAGTGGCCTCTAATCACTCGGTGATTGCTGCCAGTTTTCACCCTTGCAATCACTGAGACATCACTTAACAGTTGGCGTCTGGTCGTCATAATGAAGTCAATCTCATTTTTTGTCGAACCGTTGGGGCTCGACCAGGTCCACTTCGTGTGGGGTCGCTTCTGGAAGAAAGAGTTCATCATAAAGAGTCCCTCTTTCTCCATAAAGTCGGCCAGCTGCTGGCCCCTTAGGTTCCGTTGCCCTACTCCAAATTTCCCTACCTTCAGCTTTCTCTAGTGCCTAGTTTTGCGTTGAAGTCTCCCATCAACACCGTGTAGTGGGTTTTGGAGGAATGCATGGCTCTGGAAATATCCTCATACATTTCCTCCACCTCCTCATCGGGATGTGCCGAGGTTGGTGCGTAAACCTGTATGACCTTCAGCGAATACCGTTTGGTGATTCTGAGTATCAGGTACGCTACCCTCGTCGACACACTCCCAATCTATACAACGTTGTTGACGAGAGACTTATGGACAATAAATCCGACACCTCCTTGGGACAGATGGTCGCCCTCCCGGTGGTAGAACAATTATATATCTATCCCCCCATGAATATTTCGTTTTATTGACAAAAAATGAGAAAATATTTGGAACAAATTAAACATAAGAAATTATATTATCCTCTCTTATTATCAACCTCTTATTTGTTGTGTGACCAGATTGGCCAGATATGAATAACAAAATTGTAGATATTGAAAATTGAGCCGACACTCGATGTATCACCCAAATTCCGAATGGTGACAATTACCCTAGCGCCGCAGTTTTCCAATATATCTCAACCCCAAAAGTATATGGCGGTCTTTGTAAACTGATTGTAGCCACACAAATTGTTTTTCACATTGTTAATTTTATGTACCGTGCTCTGGTTGTGGATTAAGAAATTATAGAGTAACAACTTATAATTATTATAATCGTTTTTGGTTATTTTGTGGGTTTCTCAGTTAGTTCGTTCGTTTGTTATTTTTTGATTGACCGTCTAACTGAATGGTTTATCAGAATATAATATTTTAGGTATTCATGACAATCTAAACAAATAAATTATCAACAATGGTCTTTACAAAAGTACTAATTCAAAACGAAAGATGTCGCGGGCACATGTAGTCATATTATAGCACATTTGAGAGGCCAACGTATTTACTTTGGCCTCTCATATCAGAGGTACCTCGTTGAGAACCGGGCAGCATCAGAGGCAGTTGAAATAAGTAAGTGGCACAGGTATGAGTCTCCGAGAGAAGACTACATGTTTGTGCCATTTGCTGTAGTGACTATCGATCCGTAAGGTCATCATGCGATAAAGTTCTTAAAATAACTGTATCGGCGACTTGACGTCAGTGCTGATGCTAAGAGACTGATTCTTTTCTCGCTCAAAGGCTTAGTATAGCCAATCATCGAGTAAACGCAGCCAGCGTTCTTAGCACGGTATCTCGGGGATTATGATATTTTAAGTTTTTAGTTTAATTTTTTGATAATATCATAGTTTGTTGATATTATATATATTTTAATTACCTATACTCTTATGACATAGTTTCTAAATAAAACGTTTGTAATAGACTGTCACCGAGGTTTTTCATAAGTGTTCTTTTCGGCTGATATTAGAACACAAAGCTTACGTTATTAAACTACATTGCTGCTGCATTAAAAAATTATTCATTAAAACGGTGTTACAAGTTAAAATCAGTTACACAATTATTTTAGGTTATTTACGGTTATTGAAATACATATTAAGTGTACTCAAAAAAACAAAGAAGACTTAGAAGTATTTTAAAAGTTAATAATAATAATTTATAAGTCAAATAGAGATTATATTTAAGCAGAATATTTAGTGAAATAATTAACTTTCGCTATCAATCTTGACTGATTATTCAAATTGACTGTAACTTAAATCTTGATTAATATGATTCATTATATACTTTTCATAATTTTAGTTTGTGAGTGAAGATGATTTTTACTAATCGACTAACAGACGATCTCACACTCCTTCACCTTTAATCCTTCAATCCTCATAAAATTCCCATGCAGTCACATGCGCCTGGCAAATCTCGAGCGGTCGCATGCGAGCGCACTCACCCACAGCACTGACAACCATTAAAACTTATATTTAAAAACTACTTTTTTATGAAGAAGTTTAGCATTATAAAATCTATACAAAATTCTCTATCCTGTGGTCTATACAAAGTCAGGTTTTACTTCGTTACAAAAAGATTTTATTGTATTTTGATAACAAAAAATAACATACCAAGCGGTTTTCGGCAGCGTGAAAATTAAAATTATTTCTATAAATTACTCGAAATTAATTACGTAAAAAGATAAATTATATTCACACAACAATTTCATAACCATTTTATAATAAAACACTATAGTAAAACACTAATAAAACACTAGAAAAATCCAAAAATTAACACAACAACATCCATATGAAAATGGCGTACGTAATGAACGTAGAATATGAATTAGAGACATAGACAAACTGTTTTTTATTCCACTAGAGGATAGAAAATTTTATATTGATTCTATAACGCCAAACTTCTTCATACAAAAGTGGTCTCTAAACGTAAGTATTTATGGGTTAAAGTGCTGTGGGTGGGTGCGGTCATATTTGACCGCTTGAATTTTGACGGAATATCGAAGTGGTCAAATTTGACCGCTTGGTGCTTGAGAGGTTAAGTTGCGGAAATACACAACTGCAAACAATCCAGAACCCATGTGAACCTTTCACAATCCCTTTTTACTTAATGATTTCTTATATTACTCATAGAATAAAACTATTACTACGGATTTTATCGCGTTTAATTTTTAATTATTTTTAATTCCCGACTTTTCAGGTGCATTGCAACGTATTGAGAACCGTTGTCACTTTTGACTAAAGCCTTATACATATCAATATACTGCTACAATTAATTATTCCAAGTAAGTATACGTAATTATACTATCTTGGAAAAATTCACGTTAAAATTTAATTTTGATTAGATGAGATCCAAGTTGCACTTCTCGTTTCTTCTCTTAGAAACAAAATAATAATTAATAATTCACGAAATAAAGACTCAGAAAGGCTCTTCTTTCAACTTAATCGGGACGTTTTAATTAAATGTTACCTAAGTGAATATTGCTGACTCTCTTTTGGATAAAAGTCGACTTAAAATATAGCCGACGGTTGTGGAGAACTGACCTCTCTGCCTCATTTGCAGGATCGGGTTGGACTCGACCCGTACGTAATGAAAGACGAAGCGTTTAATTAAACTCCTAACTTATTCTTATTACACCGCACCAAAAATGTATCTGAATTGATTATTGATGAACTATTTTAAATTTGATTAAATAGTGATGATAATTTCCTGTATAATTTCAACTAAGGCAATTACTTCAGAAATTTTACAAGTTGATAATAACAGAAATTTTACAAGTTGATAATAACAAAAATGGTATTTAATATAACGCATGTTATCAGATAAGAGACACATTTGAATGCATTACTAAAAATACGAGTACAACAGCCATTAAATTTAAATAAAATACTTATTTTTTATTTTTTCTATTTTTATGATATCGTCTTTGATTCTAGCTGCGCTGCAATAATCATAGTTGGACAAATAAAATTAAATTTTGGGGCTTATAGCAGTCAGAGGAAACAAGTTTTATTTAATGATTTCTTAAATTTACGCGAACACTATACATTGAATAAAATTAAATTTACCGATTCTATCGCGTTTAATTTACTTTTACTTATTTTTAATTCCCCCCGTGACCATGGTTGCCGTAAAGCACCCGAAACGTCGGGAATTAAAAATAAGTAAAAGTTATTAGTTAAACGCGATAAAATCTGTAAATTTAGTTTTATTCAAAGTTTTATTTAATTTAAACAACATTTTTGTCAATACAATAGTATTCATAATAACATTAAAAAAACGCGTTTTATCGGTCCTTGTATTTCTTGAGTTTCCTTATTCTCTTCACATTTCGGATCTAATCTCATCCCTGCGGCCTACCAACATACTTCGAATTGTAATACAGAATTTAGGGTCGTCCGTATTTCTCTTATTGGACTGTCTTATAATAAAAACCCGATTTACTATTAAAAAATCTTTAAAATTGCAAAAGCGTTTATACATAATTGTCGAATTTATCATGCTAATTAAAAACAATCTTTACGGCTACATATTCGTAACTAAAAGTAGCACTTAGAGATTTATAATACAAATAAAATTAATGTAATGAAAATGTAAAATGTTTCACAACCTCAATACTTTACCATTTATAGATATTTAATCATAACTGTAAATGACTACTAGGAGATAGACTATCATTTAATAAATTTTATTTTATTTTTCAATGTCTTTTTTATTGTTGCACGGTTGGAATATATCTTTTCACAAACCGAAAAGACAATTTGCCCTACATAGAGAAAATCCCATCTCCATTCTGAACCCCTAGAAAATTCTATACGGCAATCACTGCTTTATCATCGAAATCTCTGTCTTGTAACTCCTAGAAATAACTAGGCATAACTGGGTGCAAGATATGGTGAATATGGAGGATACATAAGCGCGTTTGGTAGGCGCCTCAGAGTATACGTATGTATGTCATTACTCTAAGTTAGACGCGCACGTCACGCATGCACAGATAGTTTCTATCACAATAGATTACAAAATCTCATCACTCCAAGGGTTGACTGGCAGAGAATGCCATTAAGCATTAAATCTGCCCTTTGTCAATCTAGTTATTAAGGTGTTAACAATGAATATCAAATAAATAAATAAAGTATACGAAGTAGAGAGATCAGTATATATATTAAATATAGTATATATTGTATATATTGTATTGTTAAGTACAAAAAGTAGGTACACATTTTTTTAATTTTTCATATATTTAGCACATGTGGTAATTTAATATTAAATAACGTTACTTTACGTCAATTAGATATTTTATTGCATACATTAATACTTTTATCGCATACATATAGCGCTTTGCGCTTAATGTATGCAATAAAAGTGGTTCGGCAGTGTAGGGCGCGTGGAAGTCAAAAATGCAACATAGCTAATAGCAGCATTAAATAGCAGCTAAAACTACTTTTAAACAACAAAATAAATTTTTATTTACAATTATGTAGTAATGTTCAAATTGAGACTTAAAACGTGTGCACTGAACAATTAGCTTAATGTGACTTATGATCATTTGCCTAAGTTGTACGGATATGTATTCTGCAGTGTCTATTAATTAAATATCTGAAAGATTGAATAGTTTGTTGCAGTTTTCCTGAACATGATAATTTACGTAGGAATTGGATTATACGTAATAAAATAAATGTAGATATCAATGCCAGAGCATCCGCATACTATCAGGTGGACTGTGTGCTGGTTTGTCATCATTATTCTATAAAATTGGCATTATTTTCGTGTAACAAAGTAATCTTCGGGAGTTTTTCTCGCCATTTCTAACATCTTATTTGTTCTGCATACAAAATGGCTTCATGAACAACTTATTCAATTAATTTTATTCCTTGACTATTTCATGACAATGAGAGCGCTTTGTTTTTACCGGTAAAGGACCTATGACTGTTCTTTTGACTATTCTGGAAAAATGGACGACCGTAATTTCCAAGTCATAAAATAGATGAAAATGATTTCAAGTCATAGAGTAGAATTTTGTTTTGGGGCCATAATGATGAAGTCACGCTTCGTTGTTTGTTATAAATAGAGTTCGTGGCAACTATGGTAAAATACAAAGGTATTCTATGGGTGAGGCCTCCATGTGTTCATTTAAAATATTATTCACACTACCTGTCGAAAGTTTACACACGTATAATATTCACAAATACTACTGTAATTTTTTACAGTGTACTTGAACGCACTGTAAATGAACGTACTGAAAACTTAGTTGTAAACTACACTTGAGACGCACGACACCACGAATGTAACTATGCGTTCATTATAATGATTGCACAATTAAAGAAACTCGCTAGCTACTTTACTCTACGCATAGTGTGACAAATCAACACAAATCCCAAAATAGTATCGGGTCTGGTCAGTTTTGATTCAAATGAATTGAATTGAATTGTTCAGAAGCGAAATTTTGCAAGTACAGATACATAATAACAGAGAGAATGTAATAAGAAAGTGAAACATAATTATAGATTCATTTTCATCAACTCGTAACAACAAACCAAGTGATTAAATTTTTTAGACAAACAAAAGATTTGGTTACAAAAATTTACTCCATAAATAGTAATTTGTAAAGAATCATCCATTCGCTAAATCGTACATAATAAATTGTATAATTACATTGGTTAATAACATTATTATTTATATTAAGTAATTATATTCAATAAAGAAATTAAAATCTAAATGATTCATTTTACTTAGACTAATATAATGTTTTATTTATTTCAGCCTACGGTAAGCACAATACATTGCTTTAATTTATTTCCACAGAAGAACAAATTGCTTAATTGGAGGTAAAGGATTGTTTGTTCTTTTCCTCCGACGGAGGGTCAATGGGACGGGAATAATTGCGGACTCTCGCATGTGGAACGCAAGGTTCTTCACATTCCCTTCTGGAAAAAACGGGCTAAAATAGTATATAAATGTAATGTTTCTAACTATTAATAAAAAATTTAATAATATTTTATGACTTTGCATGAAATTGAGTATGATGATGACTTAACAATTTTTGTTAAAAAATATCATGTATTTTAATGATATTTACGTAAATAAGAAATGAAAATTAATTATAACAAGACAATATTTTCGAAAAGAGTTACAAAAATTATGGTTATTAGCTAATACACATTTTAAATATCAATACACATGATGTCAAAAATTTTATACTATCGTATTACACCTGCTCACAATGTCATTGTATTTGGTAGCCTCCATATAATTGGTTAGCCTACAAACTTTGATCATGTAATTCAGAAATGACAAAATGTTGTATAATAGTCAATATTTCTTAGTTTAAATATTTATATCGTTATTTATTTTCACTTAGCGTTTAGTAATAGTTAATGTTAGTAGGTGGTATTGTTTTATTTATTTATTATTTGAGACATTTTATCTTTACAGGTCGAATTCAATGCGGTAGAGTACTCTTTTTTATTATAAGCTAAATCTTACACTAATAATATTAAATGTAGCTGAACAAACTAAAAAGAAAAAAACATTGATAAAATAAAAAATTACAAATATTAAACCGTAAAAAATATACAAAGTCAGCTGAAAAATACAAATAAGAAAATTTACATCATTTTTTGACAAAAATATTCTAATTTTTTGACAAATTTACTAACACAATAGTTATTACAGGAGTGGAGCCTAATGCAACAATGTTAACCATATTAATGTAAAAATGACAAATGGTTTAATGTTTTAATGTTACCCTCTCGAATCCCGCCAATGTACAATTGAGTATGTCCAGTCATTGTGCTACGATGTTAATATTCTAGCTGCGCGAACAACCGGTGCGTATTTTAACAGATTTGAACGAACAACTGCTAGTACCAGCAAGCTTTTCCTTGGCCACCGTCGCAGCCTAGGATTAGCGACGAGAAACCGCAGTGATTCTAGAATTTCCAGATTGTTTAAGCTACCACGTAAAATCAAGAATATGTATTTAAGTAGCGCAAAGTTCCGTCTAACCTACAACTTAAAATATTCAATTATTTCCATTAAAAAAAAGGGTTGGATACATAATAGGATATAAAGGTAAACTCCGTACAATATGAGTTCGAAAAGTCACGTCCTCGGTAAATAAGATGCCGAGACCATGTACACAGACAACGCGATTGATGACATCCCCTTCTATGAGGTAGTTGAAATGCTTTGGGGTCTTCGAGCGTGTGAAAGTCATCACATTTTTACACATTAAATGGCAATTTCTTCTCCCTACTTCACTCCACCACACGATCAATATCGCATTGTAAGCGGTCGCAATCAAACTCGTAAAGAGTAAACAACTCGCGTCTCTCACCATTTCTGGAAGGTCGTTTATCATAATGATAAATTCTAACGGACCCAAATTGCTCACTTGACCGATCCCTGTAAGGGTTTAGGGTTTATTAGTTTTCGAGTTTGAGTTATAGCCAGCGTAGCCCATGAATTGCCTTCGGTTCCCTAAATAACTAGAAAAGAACTGCAAGAAGTCTGGAGTGAAACCAGCGATTGCAATTTTCTTCAACAAGACGCCATTGTCCACACTATCGAAAGCCTTCCTAAATTCGAAATAGCTGGGCTCCTGTTTCTGAATCAAAAGCTGGCGCTAAGTGTTTCATGAAGTACATGAAATTGGAATTTGTGCTGCGGCCCGTCCGAAAACCATGGTGTGCATGGTTAAATTGTACGCTGACCTGCGGGTAAATGCAGGAACACAATGCTGACTCGAAGACCATCGCGAAAGCTGACGGTACCGCTACAGGTCTGTATCCACTAAAATCTGAGTTCAAAGCATCCTTTGGGACCAGAGTTACCCTAGTCAGCTTCCAACCGTCAGGATACGAGCGATCACGTAAACAGATATTGAACAAATATAGGGGGCATACCGACCGGACCTACCGACCGTTTGGACTTAAGATTTGCAAGGGCCGCACGCACGTCGCTAAGAGACAACTGTCCTGCGTGCACCCGTGTTCCGCGCTCAAGTGCTGTTTGCGCAACGACGGTTGCACCCACCTGTGGAGCTACGTCTCCATAAACTGTTTGGATGTAATCAGCGACCCCTTTGTAGAAATCGAGTCCCATTGTTAGAAAGTGGGTACACTTTCTAATAACGGGGCTCCATTTTTAACTATCCAAGTTTTACTTCGCTTCGAGCGCTTATTATGTATGAAATTCCAAAAGAACCTCGCTTCCTTAACAAATTGCGTTTACTTAGTACTTTGGTAGTTACAGTATGCGGTTTTAACTTAGTATTTCACTACTGAGCAATAGCAAGAATTTTTTTATAATCACTCCTTGAACCACTTATCCTATAAGCCTTATGATAGAAAGCTTTTTGGCCTTTATCATATATTATGTCAGCTTTGCATTCCGGATAATGGTACCGCAAGTAGTTAACCTTAGGTCTTTTTCTAGGAGTTTTATCATCTAGAACCATATTTAATGTATCGTAGAAGTTACCGTATGCTTCCTCAACACAACTTGTTTCATAAAACACGCTCCAGTCCATTGGCGCCAGCGATAAGTATATCGTATGGAAATCAGTCTTAGCGAAGTTCCACCATGGGCGGGAGGTTGCTGGTGGCTCAGGGCCGACGGTGACAGTAGCTGTGCTCGCGTATTTAATGCTCACCCGTAACGGCAACTGTTATGGGTCGATGCAAGACAAGCACTCATAACGTTCGTCTAATGACGAACCACCTGACACCATGAGATCACCGTTAATACGGTGGTCTCATCCTCGGGAAAAGTATTCAGCACGACGTCGAGCATTCCATTACCTGTTATTGGTTTGCCCGCATCTGTTCTGGAAATTTTGATCTGAAAAATGAACCCCGTCCGAAAATTTTAATTGAAAATGACAAATTAGAGGCGATTGTGGAAGCTGATAATACTCAATCAACGAAGTCAATGATCGCCAGAGCAAAGTACGCATCAAGACTTGCATTGCACTACTCAACAGGCACACAAACCGAAATTCGCATCATTACTTGAGACGAAAATTAGATTCTGTTTGACAATCACAAGTGCTGAGTAAATTGGTTGGATCTTGGTTCAGCGCCTAAACAATTCCCTAAACCAAAAGTAACCACTAGAAAACTGATGGTCACAGGTTGTGACCTGGTGCCGGTGTGATTCATCACAGCTTCTTATTAAACAAGATGATATCATCACGAGTGAAGAACTGAATACAATGATGGAGAAGCTTGCACGTCTCCATCCAGCTATGGTCAATTTTTCGTCCCCGCTGCTCCTGCACGACAATGTGCGACCCCATACTTTATAACAGCTGGTCCTCGAGTTACAAGAGCTGTGGTTGGGAACTCTCCGGCATCCGCCGTGCTCATCAGAGTTCTATTTTTTACAGAATTTGGATAACTTTTTGGCGGGAAAAAATTCAAAGAAATAGTTTCCCCCCGTCCTGCTGATTTTTTCAAGGAGGGATTTCTTATCAATTAACTGCCACTGCATGCATGGATTATTACTTAGATTAATAGAGATAAAATATAGAAAGAAATGAAAATTATATATATTATATAAAAATTGTAATAAAAACCGAAATTTCGTAGGTAAAAACCTAACATACCCTGCATTTTTCTGTTGACAGTTAAAATAAAAAGGATTTTTTTCGAAAGCATTCCTATTTTTCTTTTTTTATTTATTAAATAAGGATGAAAATATCTTAGGTCTGCTCTTTTTTACATATTTCTCATAAAAGACTTTAATATTAGGAAATTATTCGCCTAACTTTATCTGAGGTTGGATTTATGCCAGCTTTAGTACAGTATGTAATTAACACAGTGGCCTTTTAAATTACAACTCACAAAGACTATTTAAATACATCATTTTTAATCAACTCAGAAATCAAAATCCTCTTTGTTTTGGTTTTTTAAATAACTATACAGTTTCTCTGAGGTGTTAAATTGAAAATTGTTATGTTTGTTTATGCTGGTTAAGGGCAGTAAAAGAAGATTCACTAACCTGTATTATCTCGTGGGTGTCGTAAGAAGTAACTTTAGGATAGAAAACAATAGACAGGCAGCAGCATATTCCTATTGGATGCGTTTGGCAGAAAAAAGCGCTAGCAAGCGCTTGTAAGCAAAATGGCGATCGTAAGCGGTAAGCGCTGTCAAATCTTAAGTAGCTATTTTCTTCCAGGACACGATGTTAGTTTTAACCGGGGAATCTAACCTAATTTAAATATAAGTTTGTAAAGTATTCATATTAAAAACTTACCAATCATGAATTTTTAATAACATGTATATGTCTATTCATGTCATTATATTCAATTATATTACTTAAAACAACTTATAATTTCTACTTCAAAACAAACAAATTAAATAAGCAAAATGGCGGATTGTGTCAGCGCTACTGAAGTAGCAATCGTGTCCTGGCCGAAAACTATTTTAGCACTTGTAAGCGCTTGCTAGCGCTTTTTTCTGCCAAACGCACCCATTAAGAATTATAAATAGTATAAAACTGCAGTTGCCAACCCGCTAACCGAGCGTGGCAACAATGGCAATTAACCACCCTATGAGGTTGTCCCTATGATATTATGACCAAACGACGTAACTAAAATATTAAATGATATCCTCCATATGTGGTGTACACGTGTCTTGATGAAATGTAAAAATAATATTTAATTAGTTCAGTCAATCATATTAGATTTATAGAAGAAGACACCATTCACGTGTCTCCTATGTGACTACATCATACTTATTACATATAAGTCTTCTTCAATTCAATAAAGGGAGAGTTGTTAAGACATCGAAAAAGTGGCTCCGGGCTAACGCCGTACTGTACCGAGTGAATACATAATTTCTATAAAAACTTAAAAACGCCGTCATAAGGTCTAAAATTGTGTGCCTGCAACGATTAAGAACGCTTAGAAATTTTAAGAATCTTAAAATAATTAAAAAAAATTTATTAATTTAAGTAATCAAACCAATGAGCAAGTAAATTATGAATATTGATGTTATGAATATATCTGAATGATTCCCAAGCATATAGATTAAGTAATTTCGTTGTAATTTCAACTATAGTGATTTAGAGGTGTTTCGCAAATAATTATGATCGAATCAAAATTATACAATCGTGTTTTTTAACAAGCAAATTATTTTTTTTTTCAAATTTACTATTGTGACGGCCCAATATTATAATTAATATTTAAATTCAATATAAAAGGGGCTTCAAAAATAGTCTTAGAATATATATTAAATAATAAAATTACATTAATAAGCATAAAGTTAAGATAAATACATTTCAGGCATAAGACAAATATTATAGTAAATTTAAGGCAAAATATTGTCTTTCAGAATAAATAAATTTATTTAAAAACATGTAAAAATATTTAAAATACAATAAACAATAGAAATACAAGTTGAAAATATTATAAAAATAATGATAAATAACATTTATAAAATAATTAGAAAATTTGTTAAAAATTGTCTAAGTCTTGTTCATGTATAAAAGAAAATTTTCCTAAGTTGTGGAAGGTGTTCATGTATAGTTGTCTTGTATGGAGGAGCTGCCGGAGATACATAAGCTCCTCAGTTCTGCAGTTGTACATATATATATTGTGGAGTGGTCGGGTGCCCGACTGCTTGAAGTACTGTAGCACAATGAATACTCCTATATTAGGGACTTATGATAGTAAACTCAATTATACAAAAGCAATACTATAGAAGGTCTCTATGATGAATTTGCATTACAATAGTAGGGTCGTGGGTTCGAGTCCTATATATTAATGACTTATGAAAGTTTATCTATGATACAAAAACAATACTATAGAAGGTCTGTATGATGAATTTGCATTACTATAGTGGGGTCGTGGGTTCAAGTCCTATATATTAATGACTTGTGAAAGTAAGGTCTATGATACAAAAGCAGTACTATAGAAGATCTCTATAATGAATTAGCATTACAATAGCAGAATCGTGGGTTGAAGTCCTATATATTAATGACTTATGAAAGTTAGGTCTATGATACAAAAGCATTATTATAGAAGGTCTCCTTGATGCATAAGCATTATATGGGTTGGTCGGGTGACCGACTGCTCTTAGTACTGTAGCAAAATGACTAGTCCTTATTAGGGACTTGAAAAGGAATATTATAATAGCGTGTATGCTGCTTCACGAGCAATTGGTCCGAGGTAAACTCGGGCTCACTAACCGATGTGTCCTAGACATATCATCTCAGTGCCGGTGGCAAGCGGGTTTGTTGTAGCAATACGGCTTTTCCGTGGACATCCATACCGTTTGTGGGCGGCGACGTAGGGCATAGCGATGCGTCGTCTATCTTTCGGATTGGGATGAGTGTGTTTGGTAGCACTTTTAAGTGTAACAAGTACACTCAACTTCATGTCTTAGTGCATTAGCGCTATGATACGTGGAGTTTTGTTCACTAGCGTCTTAGTAGCGTGCTACTATGATACGTTGGTGATATTTTTTAGTTAACAACAATACAAACTTTGTTACCAAAGTCGATAGGGATCATGTGAGTGTGTTGTGAGGAGGCGCCATCCGTATAATAGTTGCATTGATGCTTACTGCTTCTTGCGATATTGCGTCTTGTGATGGATCTGCGGGTGTGCTGCGCCTGATTTGACGCACTCTTGTGGTTCTGGTCGATGGAGGTATGCGGGTGGTGATGTCTGCTGGGATGTATGGGGGACCTTGGGATGGTGTAAGCCCGACGATAGTCGTATTTATGCTTGTTGCGTTCTGCAGCATTGCGTCTCTGCGATGGTTGTTTGGTGGGACTCTATTCTCAATGGCGCTCTCTGCGTCTTGGTTTGACTGACACTTAAGTAGCTTTGCCCAAGTCGGGTCCCTTAATTACGGGGCTGCAGACTGTCTGCCCTCCATGATGTCTTATATAACAACATTATAATATATCTCTGTAACTTTCCCACCTATGAACGATTGAAGGCAACTTGTTGGTGGGTGAGACAAACATGATCGAAAATGCATTTACTCAATGTCAGTGACACAAAACCTTTCTGATGGCAAATTATTACTAACATCTTATAACTGCCTTTTGGCTATTTCTGCCGTTGTATTTGTTGGTGGAGCATATGTGTCGACCTCATGCGGGTGGTAGCTGGCGGGAGGATCTGAGGAGACTCTGAAGGCCCTTGAGGTAAGCGATAGGCTCATGACACGCTCTGTGGCTAGTAGCCGTGCTGATCATGCAATCGATGGTGATGCCATACATTTACATCACGTCTGCAGGAGCGGCGGTCTGGCAGGTGGTGACGCTCACGGAGGGTTTACGGCCAGTGTGCCTATTTGCCTAAACCGTATGACGTACATTCACTGTGACTGGATTCGTTCGTATTCAGTATGGCGTTTACACGCATTGACATGCGCGACTTCGGTCGATGCTTGCGCTTACGCACTAACAAGGCGCCAAGCCTCTTTTACTGGTTCGCCAGTTATTTTGCTGTGGACTACGGTCCAGTTTTCGAATTAGCGTTCCCTTCGGGGGGAGTGCATCTAAATGGTTGGTGCTCCCCGCGCACGGCGTTTGTGGAGCCGCTTGCTCTCCGCGTCTTCTCCTACATTTTTTTAAATAAATGTAGGAGAGTGAAGCCCTTTTATCGGGTATTTTGTATAAATATATTGTGAGCCTTTTCCAAGCGGAAAGGGATAATTAATAATAAATTAATAATGTGAACCTGATACAAGTGGAATAGGGACGTTTTATATTCTTAACCTTTCTCGAGCCCTGTCTTCGTGACGGGGTTCACTTAGTTTATAAGACACTACCAACAGCTTTCAATTGCTCTAGTGAATACTCATTCTTCCAAAAGACACCTAAAAGATATAAGTTACTAAAAAACACAACGTAAATAACGGTCCTAGCTAAGACGATCACGCCAAAATATTACAAACGGCCTATTATTAAACCTTTTGAAAGATCATTTAGAAAGATCAAAACATATCTTATTTATCTTGGTCACATATATATATAACTTTTAATACAAAGGGGAATTAATTATATAATATATTTAATATTTATATATAGAGAGGGGGGAAGGGAGCGTTACACTATCAGAATTCGAATTGCGTTAGTGGTGTCATATATATATTTCGCGTTGTCGCCTTTAAATGCATTATGAAATTTAATTTCTTGCCTTGCTCCCCTAGCTTACATTATACGGCGACCTTATTTTTTTATATAAAAAATGAAAACCATGATAGATTGACTATATTATAATAACGCAATACCGGATGTGACAAGAAAACTACAATATGACAAAGACGAGAAGAGACCATAATAATATTTTTAAAAGTTAACTGAAAAATTAAAACCGGCAAATTAATTGTAAAGGGAGAGATGCAGTTGTGTTCTAGCGAGTATCACCCAGAAGAATGTGAACATTGAGCCAAAAAGAACAAAGAAGACGTTAAGAGGTAAATTCGCATCTGTGTATTTTTAATTCCATTCCATTTAATTCCATTTATAATTCCAACTATTTCGTTTAAAAATTGTTATGTAATAAAGGGTCTGTTTTTAACATATGATTTATTTAAATTATTTATCACATAATTTACGGTACACTTGATTTTTCAATATTTTTGTTACTATTTCTAAAAAAATGTAATCACAAGTAAATTTTATAACCACTTTTATTCAGTTATTGTTTTATATTAGTTTTATTATTATGTTCTGAAAAAAAATTATATTAGATTATATTTTTACATTGATCATGTTATTAATTTTTATATTTTTTGTTGTACATATTGGTAATAGATTCCGTTGTTTATTTTTCGGAAGCTAATTTTACTTAGATGTATACAACTTTGAAAAAGGTTATAAACAATCACCATCATTAAAAGTTTTAGTTTTTGTTCTTTTCTAAAGGCTATAAATCTTAAGTACCAACTTAAAATATTAAAATTGTTCTTTTTAATGTTTAAATAAATTAATGTTACGTTGTGATTAGTTGGTAGCTGTTATTGCGTTTGCAATTATTTTTTGTGTAAGGTAAGATATAATAAAAATGTCATCCTTCTAGCATTTTACGTGGTAGAGCCATGCTGCAGTTATATTAGTAGAATAGTTGTAGCACGAATGGGTCGGCTCGACCGGGGAAGGACCACGCTCTCACAGAATACCAGCGTGAAATAGTAGCTTAATGCTGCTGTATTTCGTATGGTGAGTGTAGAGAACCGGAGACCCTTTTTACTGGAAACGAGGCATTCCATCTTAGTCCTCACGGGTGACAACGCATCTGCATTTTGATTCGTAATCGAGGATAGATGTAGATGTCTATGGGCCACAGCAACCACTTACCATCAGGTGGACTGTGTGCTCGTTTGTCACCCTATCCTAAAAAAAAAAAAAAGCAATTTTTTCGGTCTATATAAAAGTGATATAACTATTAACGATGTAACTGTGTAGGCTCCTGTATAAATAAGAAATTTAAAATATCACTTTAGGGTACTTTTTACTTGCATATGAATGCAAGTAAAAAAGTACCTCAAAATACATATAATTAAAAACAAATTGTACATGTTGCGTTAATATTAGGAATTACTATTTGATGAGTTTTATTTGATGAGCATTTCAACCCAAGTACTTAAATTTGTCATGATTTGTTATTAATATAATTATTGTCAAGTTTAAAAATAATAGAATAGAAACCTTTTCTCATTAATGATACGTAACTTGAAATATGATATGCAATCAGCTTTTTAAAAAATTGGGAGCAACATGCGATACATGAACAGGTGCATATGAGTAAACCAAGTAATAACTATCAAAATGAAGAAATGTACCCCACACATGGATGATATCATTTAGTATTTTAGTTATGTTGTTTCGTCATAGTATCTACAATAGTATTAACGTAAATATGAAAATAATGAATAACATAAAGGTGATAATGTTTATTTACAGAGCTAAACTTTGACAAAAATATTATACCAATTTCTACAAATTTAGAAAGGGTGTTAAAAGGTGTAAGGAATGAAAGAAAGGAGTGTTAAAAATGTAAATACGAAAGATCGAGTTGCAAAGTTTCGTCAATATTGGACTGATCAACCAAATATTTGATGATGATGAAACTCCTGATATTGAATCAACTATTAGCGAGAATTATGCAAGTTAGTACATGGAAGCGGAGCATGCAATGCGAGTGTTTAAAAGTAACCGATACAGTCAAATAGATAATAGCGTGTGACTAAAGACCACGGTAATGAATAGATAAAAAGAATAAAGATTTAAGAACAGCATAAAAAATAGAGCCGTGGTAGCTCATATGGTTAACGTTCGCTGTAAATATAACGGAACGTGAGTAACGATCGTAATAATCGGATAATCGCGAGAACAGGGTTCGATCCCCGCCGGCACTAATGAAATAGTTAATTGCAATTTTAAGCGCTGATTTACCACGTACTTGGCGGTGAAGGAAAACATCGTAAGGAAACCTGCATGTCTGAGGAATAAGAAAAAAAATATTTCGAAAACATGTGAAGTTCGCCAACACGCATTGGGGCGGCGTGGCGGACACTTCCTTGCCCTAAAACCCTCTCAGAAATGAGGGGAGGCCTGTGCCCCTATATATGCTGTAACTTTACTTTACTTTACTTTTATAAAAGAATAAAATGACCTTGACATATAAATGATGGAGAGACACGGGAACGTCCATTACTGGAATAGCATATAGTCCTCGAGCAGGGTATGTCTCCATAACTTGATGATATTATTGGGAGTAACGGGTACTAGATAACAGTACCTTCATTAAAATAATGGGAACGAGTTTACTCGTATTTGTTGAGAACCAGGATAGTCTGTGTGTGTGAATAATTTGTTACCCTTGAGAATGATACATAGAGGACATCCTTTATTGGATCATAGAGTGAAACTATATTTACACCGTGATAATTGTTGGAGTCCTTTTAAATCACTTAAACGTAGACCTCAAGATTGTGCGTACAACCTAGGGTACACTTTTTCCTTGATATAGTATCATAAAAAAGTTATGTACCAATAAAATCAAATGAATGTAATGAAAATATATAAGATACACACCATACACCATTTAAGTATCTCTACCTGGAACCACGCAACACGAACCCTACATCCTACCTATGTACCTACGTCATGCTTACTATATATAAGTCTCCTTCAATTCAAGAAAGGGAGAATTGTTAAACTGCAACAGTGAGTTTAATTTCATGCCTTGCTCATCACATTAGAAAGTATTCTATGGGGAGGTTTATGTTCAGCAGTGGATTTTTGATAGATTGCACTGGCCGAAAAAAAAACGTTCGTTTATAGGCATTTAAACAAAAAAAAAACACTTCCTGTATTATGTAGAAGCTAAATAATAAATTACTTTAATATTAGCGGAATCTAAATGCCGATAATAGCAGCCCTTACTACCCGTCCTTTTTAAAAGTTTCCGGGAAAGTCAAATACAAGTAAAATTTAATTTGATCCGAAACACGGAGGAAGTACTTATTTAAATATTGTCAGATATTAAGTATCTAAGCCCTTTATTACACGGCTTGTCCAATGTTACCACTAAAACTTACAAATACTACAAATTAAATACAATTTTTAGACCTGCAATATGAAGATGACAGTCCGAATTAATTAATTACTGCGCCATTGCTGTGACACACGAAGTCTTATAAATTAGTTCTATCTCATCCTAATCGCAGAAATAACGAACAACTAATTTGAGTATCTTGATAATTTAAAATAAAATACTGTTTTATTATCTATTACAATGTTTTTTAGTACTCATAGATGTTTTAATATTTAAGGATAAAAACAGTCTCAAGGTCCCTCACATTTGAAATTGCAGGCTTTGTATAGCTTCAATTGTTTCTTTAACATTCTATTGAATATCATGTTATACGGTGAGCACTGCGCCAATTTGGGAACACTATAGGAAAAGAATATTGCCAGTAGCCTAATATTTCGTTACGGTGTTACACAGTCGAGAGTACACTAATAAGATAATATAACGAAGACATGTTATTAATAAATTATTATTTTTGGGTCAATTAATGTAGATTTACAGAATAACTTTGCAAGTTTGCGTGGTTAAGTTTTCAGTATCAGTACAAAATGCCCCGTTATTTTAGTGGACGTAAATCCATTCAAAATTTAACATCCATTTGAAATTAAACTTTATTTACCATTTTATATTATAATGAGGGTTTTTGTGCTCGTCAACAAATCGTCAGTTCCATTAACTAATACCAAAAAGTACAGACTTTTACTATTTCACGTTTAAGGGTTTTCAATTTCAATCCTCTAAAAAGCTCTGGAAAGTGTCCTCTCAAAATTCAGAGATTGCATGTAGGTCCACCTTTCTTAAAGTGAAAGTTAACGTTACCTGTGTATAATATTTATGGATTTTTAAATTTGAGAACTGGATCCTTAGTTGTTTTACATTCATCGAATTTGGTGCGGGAGGAGGTAGAAAAGTCATGCCTTCGCGTACTACGACTGACTAGTCCTACTTTTCTTTTTGCTATCTTATTTAGCGATAGGTCGTTGACGGTTTTTCCTTTAATGAAACGTTAACGTTGATTTACTTTTGTCAACTAGTTAATGAACTAGTTGAATCCGTCAACGAGTTAACGTACTAATGTACTACTAGCATCAACTTTCAACGTAAACCATACTTTCATTAAAAGGTTTTTATTCTTATATATATATATATATATATATATATATATATATTGATGTATATATAAGGATTATCTGATTCTATTCACGCAAATCAATTATTATTTACAATATGTTTTTTATAGTTTTTTTTTATATTTTTTCCATAATCTTTATATTGATTTTATGTACGTACGTTAATTTATTTTATTTTACATTTAATTCATACCCCTTGAACTGGTCAAAATTCACTGTCGCCCCTAGTACCTCCCGACATTTTCAATTTTGTATCTTAAATAGTACTATTTTACGCAAATATACACAGTTATATCAATACAAACAAATTTACACTGTTACTATAAACATTAACTAAAAAGTTTAAAAACTTTTGACCTTCTGCGCAACTTATCACAAAATGTCAATCAAAAATTAAGGAAAGCAAACTTCATATTGTTTGAAAACTTAAACAAACGAACTTCATATTATGTTCTTCTCGGGCGGCACTAGGGAAATGCTCCATTCCACCAATATCGTCATAAGTATTATTCTTAAAATAAATATTTCTAAAATGAACTCTTTAATTCTTCACATTGCTCCAATTGCATGACTTGACCGTCGCTCGCAGTCTATTACGTATTTTCAACGTAATTTTTTTTTTTAATTTAGTCAGTCCGTTGCATTTTTGTTCTCATTTATTGAACGAAACGCACACGTTGAATTCATAAACGTCGTTGACGAATTCAATTAGTTGATTCATAAAAAGTAAACTTTAATATTGACAGGAGATCAACGCTTTATTAAACACCCATCGCTAATCCCTTTACTTTTTCATGATTAAGATATAGTTTAGTTATATTGTAACCGAATAGTGAATATTAAAGGTAGTTTGAGTGCGTTAAATGCTTACATTGTTACAACGTGCTTCATTCAACTTCAACTTCATTGATCTGTGGTCTTAACTAGGACCAGCTCCAGTTTCTCCTTGGCTTGGATTTAAATTGAACTTGCATTTAGTTTTAAGATAAGCATCAAATATCATTTATTTTTTAATATTTCAATATCACTTAAATCTCCTAATTTTTTTATAAAATGTAGCTTAGATCACTCCCGACTTTACTCTACCTGTTTGTGAAGTTTCGTTACAATCGTTTCCGAAGTTCCAACGATTACCTCGGACAGACAATTTTAAAAATGGTCATTCAATTATTTTATACGTGGTAGAGCTATGCTGGAGTTATATTATTGATCACGCTCTTTCAGAAAATTAGCGTATAGATATTAATTCATGCTGTTTTTTGTATGGTGAGTGGAGAGAATTCGAGACACATTTTACTGGAAAAAGGCATTTAATCTTAATCCTTAGGGGTGACAACGTATTTGAATTTTGATTCTTAATCGAGGATTTATGTAGATGTCTATGGGTCACGGCATCCACTTACCATCATGTGTACTGTGTGCGGGTTTATTCTAAAAAAAAAAATCAAGTCTTAATAATATGTAAATAGCACCTTTAGCTGAATATAAATCAGTTATTTCGATTTTACAGACATAATGTTTACATTATTTCTATGTATTGATGAGTAATCATTGTCATTAATTGTTAAAAGTAATAATATTTATTTACTTTTTCTACAAGTAAACGGCTTAGTCCATAACAACTCGTAGAATAACAACGCCATCTCATAATGGCTGTCGGTGACAGCGGGAGCGCTATATATATATATATATATATATATATATATATATATATATATATATATATATATATATATATATATATATATATATATATATATATATATATATATATATATATATATATATCGCGCGATATCGTCAATGCCATTACCTAGCTTTATGGACGCGAATATTACAAACGTTGGTTTTTTGAAGTGTATGATGTTGGTTTTTTGAATGTCAGTTACGACCTTTTTCGGCGAGCTAACACTTTCACTATTCACTATATACTGCTACTAGTCACTTCAGCTACCACCAGATACCACTCACTTCACTTCACTGTCACTGGTAGTTCTTCACACTACTACGGGTACTGGGTCCCGAGCCCCTAAGGTAGACTTTGGCAATACTTTGCCGTGAGCCGCTTGCCATTTTCCGTTTGCCTCTTTATTGCATAAACTTTTCACTATACAAATGGCATAAATTGCAATATTTTCTATACAAAACTAATTGCTACATTAACATGCTACACATCATTAAATCGGTAGTCTGGTACTTTATTAGTATATCATAAAGGTTACTCAAAACATTAACATTGTAAAAAGTTATTAAACGAAATGTCCAAAAATTTTCATAATATTTGGGTACATTAATTCTTTGTTTTTTCTATAACTACGAAATGCGTTTAATTATACAAAAATATCCCTACACTTCTTTAATTTATAAGCCATATGCTAATTGAATGTCATATTTATAACTCTTTTAGAACATAAAATTATTTTCCTTATTTTTAGTATGAACTATTACGCAGTTAATTAAAAACTTCTAAAGAGTTCCACGATAAGACGCGCTGTGATTGGTCGATATTTTGGTATATAATAAAAGTTGTTTATATCACTTGTTATCAAAACGACATTCTATACAAATACACTAAGAGTTATAAATATGCTACACAACTATATTAATACACGTTTTCACTTATTTTTGTCGGTAATTTCATTATTAATACAAAAAACAATATTCTTTATCACTTTGTTTCTTAACGTTGTTAGGCCATCGCGAACACAGTCCTTACAAAACTACTGCTGAACATGTTTCCTCCAAGAAATGTCACCAAGCATGATCCTGTGATATCTGCGTCCATCAACTTCCTGCATGTCTTATCAGGTCGTCGCTTCATCATCATGAAAAACGTCTATTTATATAGTTTAATGTCCAATTACTCAATTCCTGCTCAAATATAAGACGCCATTAATTCTCGTGCGTCTTTATCACTTTAAGTGAAAGTAACTGTAACCCCACGAGCCTAAACGGCATCTTAAACTTTAGTACCTAGTGTTTGAGTATTTGGCCATAAACTATTTAAATCAACGTTTTTCATAGTTATTTCACGTAGTACGACATCAGCAGTTATACCAATGAGTTTTCCACTTCAAAATTCTAATACATTCGCGACACGTCGGTACCTTTTTAACTTATTGCGTTTTACTGTGGAAAGCTCAGAGCGCAATCATTGTGTTACGACAGAAGCGGCCGTAAAGAGACTAGACGGAAACTTTACAGCCGCGCCGTGCTCCTTTACAGTTAAAAGTGTCCACTTTGAAAATGTGAGAGATGTAACACCGTAAAATATGAAAAATTAAAATTGAAGAACTTTGATGCTTTAAATGTAAATATTGTTATTATAACTGACATGATTTTAATTAAAAATGGCTATACTTTCGAAAAATAAACATTATTAATGCTTAGGTATAATATAATAGAATAGAATTTCATAGAATAATTTTTATTTAATATGTGTAGCACAATAACATAATTTTCATTAGAAGTAATTTTTAACTTTACCTCTGGTTCGAAAAAAACCCTCTTTCCTTGAAAGAACAAGCATGAAAACCTGTGGGTTTTTAAAAAGTAAATACAAACTAAACACTCAATCTGGTATAGGGATATTGTAATGACATTGACCAACAAAAAGTACTGGTCACTTCAAAAAGATTTTGTTATTTATTCCAAATTGATTCCAAATTAAAATAAAAGAAAAATAAACGTATTTGACGGTAAAAATAGATTTGAACCAGAGGAAGCGAGTTTTGTACATAGAGTAATTGTTACTTTTATAATGAAAACCACTATTTTAACGTCTTTTTCATTGATTGATTTTTTATTTCATTTTTAATTTTTGATTCAACCTGGGTTAGTTGTGATAATTTATTGCAATTTAATGTCAACATTCAACTAGAGAAAAGATGTTAGGAGCAGCGAGAATGCTATAGGCTGGTGCTTATCAACGTGACCTCGTTGCGACTATAAACATCAGACATAATTAAATTTAACTGCCTCGTTGGTCTAGCGGTTGTAGTAGTGCGACTGCTGATCACGAGGTCCTGGGTTCAAATCACGGGTCGGGCCAAAAATCAATGCGTTTTTCTTTCAAAAAATTCCCAATTGTTGCCCGGAGTTAGAAAGTTGGCGGTGTCTCACCCCCGTGCCTCGGAAAGCACGTAAAGCCGTTGGTCCTGCACCTGATCTCTCTCCAGTCGCTTTGGTTTACCGTCCCATCGGATTGTGAGAGAATAGAAAACGCACCTGTGCTTGTGCATACACTTGGGCACTATAATCCTTTCCTGCACCGTTGGTTAGCCTCCGTTGAGGCAGGCCGCCGTGGCTGAAATTCGGTCTGGAGGACATTATTAATGTAACTTAAAGATTGTGGTGTGCCGCATCTCTGGTTCCCGAACGTGCACGACATGCTGGAACACTTCCGTGCGCACCCGATCCCTATAGTGTCGGGCGGCACAACTGACGTCACGCTCACCTAGTACGTCGTCTGCAGCGACGGCCGCCAACAATTGGGCGTAACTCACGAGAGCGACGTGAGAATGCGGAGGGCTGAACTGGAAGCTTTACTAGTCACCAGTGGTGCCCAACACGACATACGGGCCGTCGACAACAAATACAGTTTCATGTAACGTCCGCTATCCTGTAATGCATACGATTGCTTAGCCGAATTTTATATAGATTTTTTGAACGAGTCGTTCCAATGTGTTACTGCCGCTAAACACTGACTTTTAATTTTATATGTGTTTGTAAATAAAAAATAACATATGTACCTTTCGTAGTAAGTGCAATTAAGCTTTGTAATTAATTAACAAGTCTAAAGTAAAACCCATGCTCTCGACGAGGTGTGCAGTATCCTACGCATTTCGGGGGAAAATAAGTTTTTTTTTACATTTTGTCGTATGAGGGTTTTAGATCTGCAAGGGTTTTAAGCGCTGCCAAAATTCGTAGTGGTCAACTTCACATCTCACCAAAATATTATTTTAATTTGCAAGAAATACTTTGGTTTCCTAACTGGTTTCTTTTAACGGCGAGCGTGTGTTATATCAGTACAGTAAAGGGTACAAAATTTTGAGGATCGGAATCGGGCACGTGTAGTGGCGGTTGAGAATATCCACTACCCCATATCTTCCCGTGGATGTCGTAAGAGTCGACAGAGGGACACAGAAAGGAGATGGGCAACAGCATCTTCCCAATAACAACAATAAAATAATAAAAAAATGCGGTTGCCGACCCGCTCGCCAAGCGTGGCAACTATGGCAAATATCCCCCATGAGCAACGACGCAAACAAACGGCCCCCAGTCCCCGGCGGCCCCGCTATTCCTGGCTACGGTGGCGACCATGGTAACGGCGGGGCGGGGGGTGCTAAGAATCTCCGGTGGAGGTTCAGTTGTCACCTACGACGACTCGACCTGGCAACGTATAACGCACGCACCCTTAGGACTGACGAGAAGATACTGGAGCTGGAAGAAGAGGTAGAGAAGTTGCGCTGGCATATTATTGGATTATTTGATGTCCGAAGAGAGGGGGAGGACACGGTAATCCTCGAGTCCGGCAACTTGTTCTATCACCGGGAGGGCGACCATCTGTCCCAAGGAGGTGTCGGATTTATCGTCCACAAGTCTCTCGTCAACAACGTTGTAAAAATTGGGAGTGTGTCAACGAGGGTCGCGTACTTGGTACTCAGAATCACCAACCGGTATTCACTGAAGATCATACAGGTCTACGCACCAACCTCGGCACATCCCGATGAGTAGGTTGAGGAAATTTCTAGAGCTATGCATTCCTCCAAAACCCACTACGCGGTGTTGATGGGCGACATCAACGCAAAACTAGGCATTAGAGAAGGCGGTGAGCTGTAGTTAGGGAAATTTGGAGTCGGGCAACGGAACCGTAGGATCTCCAGCAGCTGGCTGAATTAATGGAGAAAGAGGGACTCTTTATGATGAACTCTTTCTTACAGAAGCGGCCCCACAGGAAGTGGACCTGGTCGAGCCCAGACGGTTCGACAAAAAATGAGATTGACTTCATTATGACGACCAGACGCCAACTGTTCAGTGATGTGTCAGTGATCGCAAGGGCGAAAGGAAAGGGCGAAATCGGCAGCGATCACCTAATGGTTAGTGGCACACTAAACCTAAACCTTAAGTTAGAGAGGTCTCGTAATGAAGTCAACACTCCGTCCCCCTCGTGCTCTAATCCAGAATCCCGAAACCTTTCAGCTCGAATAACAAAACCGTTTTCAGTGCCTAGAAGACTGCAATACAGTGGACTATATGAATGACAAGCTCGTGGAAACTGTCTATGCGGTCGGACAGAATGTCGGAAGAACACAAAAACTCTCCGATCACACTCTTAATCTCATGGGTGTTAGACGGTAGATGAGGCTGTAATCGTGAACAGATTTGACAGCATACATGCAACTGAACAGACAGATCTCAAAATGCATGCGGCGAGACTTAAGCAACTTTAATGCTGCTCGTATTAAAGAAGCTATTGAGCGGAAGCAGGGCTCCAAAGTCTTTGCCACAGATCTGTCTGCCAGAAAGAGCCAACTGCCAAAGCTGAAGACTGAGTGTGGCAGCATCGTTTCTGGGACACCTGAGATTTTAAGTGAGATTGAGAGGTTCTATGGGCAGCTGTACACATCATCGTTGGAGACACACGCAAGTGTGACTAATGATCCAAAAGCAAGTCTCATCCGACACTATTCCAACGATATCCCGGACGACAGTCTCAGCAAAATTATAATAGCTATCCAGCACCATAAAAACGGCAAGTCCCCAAGCGAGGATGGAATTACAGCAGAGCTTCTGAAAGCGGTTCGAATATCGGTACTTGAAGTACTTCAGAAGCTCTTTAATTCCGTCCTCCATAGTGGCACTACTCCGGAGGCGTGGAGCAGAAGTGAGGTGGTCTTGTTCTTCAAGGAAGGCGACAACGCTCTCTTGAAGAACTATAGACCGGTTTCCCTTCTGAGCCGCGTCTATGTGCTGTTTTCGAGAGTCATTACGAATCGTCTCGCACGCAGACTCGATGACTTCCAGCCTCCCGAACAAGCCGGTTTCCGAAAAGGCCATATTCAGTATATTCAGTACCATAGACCACATACATACCCTGAGGCAGATTGTACAGAAGACTGAAGAGTACAATCTGCAACTTTGCCTGGCGTATGTGGACTATGAGAAAGCCTTTGATTCCGTCGAAATTTGGGCGGTGCTACATTTCCTTCAGCGGTGCCAAGTTGACTGTCGGTATATTGAAGTGCTGAAGTACGATGGCTAGTCGAGTACAGTACCAGAGTTCGAAACCATTCTACTGCAGAGAGGTGTAAGACAGGGTGACGTTATTTCCCCGAAACTCTTCACCGCTGCGTTGGAAGACGTTTTCAAACTACTGGACTGGAAAGGATACGGTATTAACATCAATGGCGAGTACATCACTCACCTTCGATTTGCCGACGATATAGTCCTTATGTCAGAATCGCTGGAGGACCATAGCACGATGCTCAATGACCTCAATGGTGTCTCCCAACGAATAGGTCTTTAGATGAACATGGACAAAATAAAGATCATGTCTAATGTGCATGTCACACCTATGCAGGTATTTGTTAGGAGCACTATGCTCGAAGTTGTTGACGAGTACGTTTATCTGGGACAAATAGTCCAACTTCGACCGAGATGTCAATCGACGAATTCCACTCGGCTGGGCAGCGTTCGGGAAATTACGACACATCTTCTCGTCAGGTATACCTCAATCTCCGAAAACTAAAGTGTAAAACCAGTGCGTGTTACCAGTGATGACTTACGGATCTGAGACGTGGTCCTTCATTGCTGGTCGTATGAGGACGCTCAAGGTCGCTCAGCGAGCTATGGAGAGGGCTATGCTCGGAGTATCTCTGCATGATAGACTCAGAAATGAGGATATCTGCAGTAAAACCGGAGTTACCGACATAGCCCAACGGATTAGTGAGCTGAAATGGCAATGGGCCAGCCATATAGCTCAAAGAACCGATAACCGATGGGGAAGAAAGGTTCTCGAGTGGCAGCCTCGTACCGGAAGGCGTAGTGTAGGGCGGCCCCCCACTAGACGGAGTGACGATCTGGTAAGACATGCAGGAAGTCGATGGATGCAGGTGGCTCAGGACCGTGCTTTGTGGCATTTCTTGGGGGAGGCCTAGGTTCAGCAGTGGACTTGCGAAGGGCTGCAATGATGATGATGATGATAAAAGGTTGTGATCAGGCTATCGTGCCACGGGAAAGGTGGCAGAGGGAAATTTAGGACCAAGCCTCGTTACAACATCCAGATCAGAGCGTTTTTTGCAAATTACTGCGAGAAGGCAACCAAATGTTACGGCGATATAGTTGGTTCAAAGGCTGCACTTTGAACACCAGAAAATCGAGTGACTATAGTCAATACTATATAATCAGCTACATTGTTGCTAATTTGGATACAGAATACTGTAACAGCTGAAAAATACAGTAATGTTTTGCTAGAACCAATAGTTTATGCAGTGCAATGTCTGTTCACATACGACCAGGGTGGTAACACCCTGGTTGCACAAACATGGTGTCACGACCGTAGGATGGCCAGCGCCATCCTCAAATTTGGATCATATTGAAAATACTTGGAACGTAAACCAAAGAACAGCTCTGATGGATTTTCCTGAAAATCTGGTTACAGACGAACAACTTTTTATGCATCTTAGTAGGAGTTAGGACAATATTCTGCAACAGGATAAAATATTAACATTTGGAAAGAGACAGACCTTGTATATTTTCTGGGACTTAATTTTAAGAGCGTATACATTACCCTAAGCATGAATTACTGACTCTGTGGAGCCGAGAAACTGCTATTACTAGCTTATGTTCGTTCTTATTATTTACGTAAATTAAATCACTTTTTACTAAAAAAACTTTTGTTATTGTGAACATACATTAAATTTTCTTAAATATACTGAGAGGCTAAAGTAAAACGCTTACCATATAAATAGATACCATACCATATAAACAGTTAGAAATAACTATGGGACACCAAAATCCTCTCATTGCTTTCGATACATAACATCTTCTTTTTTAAAGTTGAAGAAATTCCGGATTCGTGTCTGAGGGCAGTGTCAAAGGTGCGAGATACTCGTTACTATGGTCGACAATTCACCTACAAAGCGTAGCGATGACTAAAATCCCTGTTAAATTGGGAGAGGTAATATTCTGCAGTAACTTTTTTCAGACTAATAAATAAGCTCTCTAAGCGTCGTACAAATGTGTTACAGTCGGAGCCGTGCTCTGAAGGCTCGGCTACGGTATGACCTAAGTACAGTAGAGTACCACTTAGTCGCAAGTTAGTACTTAGTCGCAAGTGTGTGTGTGTGTGTGTGTGTGTGTGTGTGTGTGTGTGTGTGTGTGTGTGTGTGTGTGTGTGTGTGTGTGTGTGTGTGTGTTGTGTGGGAAACGTTCATGATATTTCTACCTAATAGAAATATCATGAACGTTTCCTGACTTCCAATAGTAGTATAATCATCTTATGGAATCAAAAAAGTCGTCTGATACTATGATCGTTAAGTTAGCAAGCGTGAAACAAGGTTGCAAAGAAATTAGTGTGTTTAAAACCTGCGAACCTATTAGTGAATTCCATAGTGGCTCTATCAGCGACTTTAAAATGTATAGTATTATTATTATTTTAAATTATTATGAGTCCAGGTTACAAAAGAGATATATTTTCCGAAACTTAATAGGATCTGTCTACAGTTTCATTTCAAGTTGACCCAACTACTACGAAGACCCGCTTCAATGTTTTGAATAAACTGTTCAATTAGCTAAATTACATTAACAAGCTAATAAATTCAGCGACTCGAAATACTGCCAAGACAAACATAGTTGTTTTATCTTTCAATGAAACTGTTTATACCTTAAAATTATATTGTATAGTAAAGTCATTTTCAAATATTTTTCCTAAACAGCAAAAAATCTATTTAATAGAATTAAATAAATTTAGGTATATTTGTGTAATAATTAATTGAAAGTATTTTTCAAGGAATATTGATTAATAACCTTTATTGGATGATTTAAGTAAATTAATTTATCAGTCAAATAATGTATCATAAAGTTTTAAATTCACTTTACCTTTCGGTACATTCTTGGAACTTCTTCACTATCACTATCCCTACAGCCCCTCACAAGTCCACTGCTGAACATAGGCCTCCCCCAAGTAATGCAACAAAGCACGGTCCTGAGCCGCCTGCATCCATCGACTTCCTGCACATCTTACCAGGTCGTCACTCCATCTAGTGGGGGGTCGCCCTACACTACGCCTACCGGTACGAGGCTGCCACTCGAGAACCTTTCTTCCCCATCGGTTATCGGTTCTTCGAGCTATATGGCCGGCCCATTGCCACTTCAGCTTACTAATCCGTTGGGCTATGTCGGTCACTCTGGTTTTACTGCGGATATCCTCATTTCTGAGTCTATCACGCAGAGAAACTCCGAGCATAGCCCTCTCCATAGCACGCTGAGCAACCTTGAGCGTCCTCATACGGCCGGCAGTGAAGGACCACGTCTCTGATCCGTAAGTCATCACTGGCAACACGCACTGGTTGTACACTTTAGTTTTCAGAGACTGAGGTGTACCTGACGAGAAGATACGTCGTAATTTCCCGAACGCTGCCCAGCCGAGTTGAATCCGTCGATTGACCTCTCGGTCGAAGTTGGACTTACCTAGTCGGACTATTTGTCCCAGGTAAACGTACTCGTCAACAACTTCGAGCATAGTGCTCCCAACAACTACCAGCATGGGTGTGATATGGACATTAAACATGATCTTTGTTTTGTCCATGTTCATCTTAAGACTTATCCGTTGGGATGCACTATTGAGGTCATTAAGCATAATGCTTAAGTCCTCCAGCAATTCTGCCATAAGGACTATATCATCGGCAAATCGAAGGTCAGTGATGTTTTCGCCATTGATGTTAATACCGTATCCTTTCCCGTCCGGTAGCTTGAAAACGTCTTCCAAAGCAGCGGTGAAGAGTATCGGGGATATAACGTCACCCTGTCTTACACCTCTCTGCAGTTGGATAGGTTTCGAGCTCTGGTTCTGTACTCGGATAGCCATCGTAGCCCTACTGTACAAACACTTCAGCACTTCGATATACCGACAGTCAACTTGGCACCGCTGAAGGGACTGCAGTACCGCCCAAATTTCGACGGAATCAAAGGCTTTCTCATAGTCCACATACGCCAGGCAACGTGGCAAATTGTACTATTGAGTCTTCTGTACAATCTGCCGCAGGGTATGTATGTGGTCTATGGTTCTGAAGCCTTTTCGGAAACCGGCTTGTTCGGGAAGCTGGAAGTCGTCGAGTCTGCGTGCGAGGCGATTCGTAATGACTCTCGAAAACAGCACGTAGACTCGGCTCAGAAGGGAAATCGGTCTGTAGTTCTTCAAGAGAGCGTTGTCGCCTTTCTTAAAGAAATATGTAATTGTGATTTTAATCAGATCACATGGCGCTATGATGCAATGCAACCTTTATATAATTACCAAATGTTAACTACCATCAAGGAACTCCAAATGTTAATATGGTGAAAACCCACATCTTGTTATTATTGATGATCTAATGAGAGAGTCCGATGGAAGAATTGTGGATATATTTACAAAAGGTAGTCATCACAGGAATCTTAGTGTATTTTATTTAACACAAAATTTATTTCATCAGGGTAAAGGGCAAAGAGACATATCCTTAAACTCAAGTTATATAATATATTTTAAAAACCCTCGAAATAAAACTCAAATAAGATATTTAGCACGACAAGTGTCACCAGATAACCCAAAATTCATTGGAGATGCCTACAGGGATGCAACTCTAGAGCCGCATGGATATTTAATGGTAGATTTAAAACAGAATACCAATGATTTTTGTCGTATCAAGACAAATGTCTCCATCAAGACCACCGTACTTCTGCTCCACGCCTCTGGAGTAGTGCTACCATGAAGGACGGAATTGAAGAGCTTCTGAAGGACTTCAAGTACCGGTGTTCCACACGCTTTCAGAAGCTCCGCTCTAATTCCATCCTCGCTTGGGGACTTGCTGTTTTATGGTGCTAGATAGCTATTATAATTTTGCTCAGACTGTCGTCCGGGATATCGTCGGAATAGTGTCGGATGAGACTTGCTTTTGGATCATTAGTCACACTTGCGTGTGTCTCCAACGATGATGTGTACAGCTGCCCATAGAACCTCTCAATCTCACTTAAAATCTCAGGTGTCCCAGAAACGATGCTGCCACACTCAGTCTTCAGCTTTGACAGTTGGCTCTTACGGGCAGACAGATCTCTGACAAAGACTTTGGAGCCCTGGTTCCGCTCGATCGCTTCTTTAATATGAGCAGTATTAAAGTTGCGTAAGTCTCGCCGCATGCATTTGGAGATCTGTCTGTTCAGTTGCCTGTATGCTGTCAAATCTGTTGACGATTGCAGCCTCATCTCCCGTCTAACAGCCATGAGATTAAGAGTGTGATCGGAGAGTTTTTGTGTTCTTCTGCGGCGGGTCTTGCAGAACTTAGCTCCGACCGCATGGACAGTTTCCACGAGCTTGTCATTCATATCGTCCACTGCATTGCAATCTTGTAGGCACTGAAAGCGGTTGTGTAACTCGAGCTGAAAGTTTTCGGGATTCTGGATTAGAGCACGAGGGGGACGAAGCGTTGACTTCGTTAGACGAGACCTCTCCAACTTAACGTGTAGGTTCAGTGTGCCTCTAACCATTCGGTAATCGCTGCCAGTTTTCACCCTTGCGATCACTGAGACATCACTGAACAGTTGGCGTCTGGTCGTCATAATGAAGTCAATCTCACCTTTTGTCGAACCGTCGGGGCTCGACCAGGTCCACTTCCTGTGGGGCCACTTCTGGAAGAAAGAGTTCATCATAAAGAGTCCCTCTTTCTCCATAAATTCGGCCAGCTGCTGGCCCCTTCGGTTCCGTTGCCCTACTCCAAATTTCCCTAACTTCAGCTCACCGCTTTCTCTTGTGCCTAGTTTTGCGTTGAAGTCTCCCATCAACACCGTGTAGTGGGTTTTGGAGGAATGCATGGCTTTGGAAATATCCTCATACATTTCCTCCACCTCCTCATCGGGATGTGCCGAGGTTGGTGCGTAAACCTGTATGACCTTCAGCGAATACCGTTTGGTGATTCTGAGTATCAGGTACGCGACCCTCGTCCGCACACTCCCAATCTTTACAACGTTGTTGACGAGAGACTTGTGGACGATAAATCCGACAGCTCCTTGGGACAGATGGTCGCTCTCCCGTGATAGAACAAGTTGCCGGATTCGAGAATCACCGTGTCCTTCCCCTCTCTTCGGACCTCGGATAATCCTATAATACTCCAGCGCAACTTGTCTATCTCTTCTTCCAGCTCCAGGATCTTCTCGTCAGTCCTCAGTGTGCGTGCGTTAAATGTTGCCAGGTCGAGTCGTCGTAGGTGGCAACCGAACCTCCACCGGAGATTCTTAGCACCCCCTATATTGGAACTACTTGTTCAGTAAAAAAAAAATACTTTTTATTTACTCTAGCCAATCGTAAAATACAGTTGAATATTTTTTCTATGTAAGTACTCCTTTTTGCTCGTTAGAAAATTTAAAGCATTGTTTTTAGATCTCATCACAAACATTAGGACTTGCAACATAGTAAATTTGTTTTATAAATAGAAGCAAGAGCTACAAACGAGCATACAGCCCATTTGATGGTAAGTTGTCTCATCGCCATCAAAACCATCCACAGTTAAGGTAAGAATCATAATAGAGATGACTCTTTGCTCCTGAGGACAAAGATGCCATGCCTTTTCACTATTATAAAAGAGGTATGGTCCACTAACCATTCAAAATATGACAACATTATCCTGCTAATTTACGCTACCATTCTATGTAAGCGTGGTCATCCCGGGTTAGCCAACCCATTGGTGCTGGAATGACATTACACTACAGCGTGTCTCCACAACGTAAAAAAAATTTAAAAAAATATTTGAGGGCTATTCATTCTTTTCTGGAATACTTAGCCGAATTAGATACAAACGTAATGACGAAATTAAACAAAAAATTAATTCGCCGTGAGAAATCAAAATTTCGTTTCCCAAACTTCAACTTCACTTCAATATATATATATATATATATATATATATATATATATATATATATAACAAGCTTGCCAGGCAGACGTTGTCTGCCCTTTTTGACGACCCTGTCATGTCCTATTAAAAATCCTTAAATTCGCAAAAAAAATGTGGGTCACTCTTGGGCAAGAAAACTATCCTATCTCTCAAGTTGGACCAAACTGCACAAGGTGTGCAACTTTCATTGAATTCGGTTAAGTAGTTTAGGAGTCCGTCGCGGACAAACAACGTAACACGTAAATATATATATATATATATATATATATATATATATATATATATATATATATATATATATATATATATATATATATATATATATATATATATATATATATATATATATTAAGATATGTAGAATAATCTAGGGTCAACAAGTTTTATAATATAGAACCATTTCAAAACGAGGTTCCTCTTTTCGGATATTATAGTTGTAGCATGAATGGGTCGGATCAACCAGGGCCGAACCACGCTCTCACAGAATACCAGAGTAAAATAGCAGCGCAGTGCTGCTGTGTTTTGTATAATGAGTGTGGAGTATCGGATACCCCTTTTTACCCGAATCGAGACATTCCGTCTTAATCCTCTGGGGTGACAACGCATTTGTATTTTGATTCTTAATTGAGGATAAATTTGGATGTCTATAGCCACAGCATACACTTCATCAGGTGGGCTGTATGATCGTTTTTCACCGAATACTATAGTAATTAAAAGAAACGGCGTAAGAAACTCCGCAAGCATTGTAATTTATGTATTTTGAAACTCAAAAATATTTCATGATATTCTTAATCAAAGTTGAATTGGAATTGAAGTAATCAATTGATATAATAAAACACACAAAAAAAAAAACATTATTATTTAAAAATTAAAACTTATATATGTGTTGCTAATCTGAGCAGAACAAACAAGCAGCACCAGTTAGTAATTATGACGGATGTGGTCGCCTTCACGACCATTTTGAAGGAAATTCGGGATCACGACCATTTTGAAGGAAATTCGGGACGTCTCGCCACACCACGCCGCCACAGAGACCTTTGAGCGAGCTTGAGATATATACAAGTTTACGATAAACTAAAAGCAGAAATGTTATTTTATACCAATAGTAATAATACATATTTAGCACGCATATGATTTCGTACGGGACCATTTTATAACATGTTCTAAAATGCTAACTAGTAAATTATATGAAGATAATATGATGTATGTAATTTTATTACAAGCCTCTTTGTCATCAAAATAATCATTCAAAAAAAGCAGGCCTTGGAGTATGAAAACTTTATATATTTTTTTTTAATCCCAGAAGCAAACGAACAAAAAGAACACTTGGGTAGGAATTTTGTTTTAAATTTTTGCACATCGGATCAAAAAAGAATTATTTGCTTTTCTAATTTAAATTTTGTATTTTTTAGGTCTATCATATTACTCTTTACATACTTTACTCAAAAGTCAATTTATTTGTAAAATTTTCTTCACTTCTAAATGTAGCTAATCTTGTCTACGGCATAATATGGTAGTTTAGTAAGCATAGATCTGGCCAAAAATTATAATTTTAAAGTGACGTTGTCCGTAACTAAGTTTTGAGCGGTCGAATACCTCAGTCCCCTCGTAACCATGGGTATTGTGAAGTACTCGAAATGTCTAATATAAAATAAGTTAATAAAACGCGATAATTCTGTAAACCTATTTTATTTAATATGTAGTCTCTCCGTAAACATTATAATGTTTATGCAATATTTTTTTTCAATTGTAAATCATTTTTAACGATTTCTCTTTAATTACCGTTAGCGGTAAAGCCTATAAAAGTTCACTGGTGAACATACGCCTCCTCCATGGATTGCCCCACAGGGGGGCTATTTGTTTTTACATATATTATATATTTTATACAACGTTATTTTTTCAAGTTTGGAAATAGAAAATAATCACTGGGGGTCAGGTGAGGACTATAAGGTAAGTGTGGCAAAATTTCGTAGCCCACATTCTGCAGGGCAGCCATCACAATATGGCACTTGTGAACAGGCATATTGTCGTGCAGAAGAAGGATTCCTTTGGTCAATTTTCTCCTTCTTTTCTCCCTTACGGCTTCCTTCAATTGTTCTAGGATTGAAGCGTAGTAATTTCTGGTTATGGAAACAGCTTTATCTTCATAATTAACCAATAGGATTTATTCTAAGTCTCAAAAGACTGTCGCCATGATTTTCCCAGCCGATTGTGCCACCTTAAATTCCTTGGGTGGTGGTGTGCCTTTTTCGTGCCACTGCATAGAGTCCTGTTTGGACTCAGGTTCATAATGGTGAACCCAAGTTTCGTCACCAGTAAAAATTCAAGCCAACACTCCATCTTTGTCTTCCATATAGAGGTCCAAAAATGCACCAGAACACTCCAAGCGCTGTTGCTTTTGAGGCGACGTGACCATTCTAGGCACCCATCTTGCACTGACTTTAGTCATGCCAAGATGGTCATGAAAAATTTTAAAAATGGTTGTATCTGATACCATTCCTGCGAGCTGTTTTTTTCAAGTGACTCTCTGCCGTCTCTCTGGTCGTCTTCAATTCTCAACTACAACTCTCTGCCTTTTTAAAAAAGGGTATGCCACTTGTTAACCATAGTTTTACTTTGAAAAGAGTTTTCGTGAATGAATGACATCTCTCCCAGTATAGTCGAAATTGATTTTCCGCGCTTGGTAAGGAACTTTATAACGGCACGGAACTCGATTTTCTCCATATTTCACAATTTCTATCCGATTGACTTGTGTGGTTGACGATAAGTCAAAGGCTAATGATTTAATTACAATAAAACCCAGTCTTTATATTAACAATTAGTTGCTCAATTAGCACGTAATTCAGCGACGTCCCTACGTATTATGTACCTACCCATTCTGCAAACATAAAACCGCACCTACGTATTTCGAGTATGTGGCAATTTTATGATAAAGCATTGACAATAAAGCCAATAAAATAGCCACGTACTCGAAATATGGTACACTTCTACATTACCCATAGACTTATAGCATGTTTTACTAGCTAACAGCTGTGGTAGACCGGCTCCTACTGACTTATTATCAGTAGGAGCAGGTCTACACATCGCGTATTGATATGAGGTTGCTACTTAAGAACGTTTCTTGCCCGCAAATTAAAGCGCATCTATAAGTATCATGAAAAGGTAGATTTATTCAGTAGTTATAGTTATATAATTTCATAGTCCTATATTCCCTACAATCCCCCTTTTGCATACCCACTAAAATTGGCGGACGTGGCAAGTATGTAGCCTAAACATCCAGTCTTCAAACATTTGAATAAATACTGCGAAATATTAATTTGATATCAGCAAACATTTGCTAACAAATATTTAATCTCTCATAATAACTTTCTGACTGACTTCGGACTGAGTTGCGGACTGTAGTTTGAGTTTAAGCCAAAACGAATATTACTAGACTTCCATGTATGATTAATAAAACCAGTACATCAGCGCTGTTGACGTAAAAATCATTTACTATTGTTAGGTAATAAAACTATGCTTTTATTCAGTTCACACTGAGGAAATTAAAAACTTCCGGAACCCTTGCGGGAATAGTAATGATAATTACTAAGCTGATCAACTCATCTTCATTGTCAGTGCCTACTGAGTAGTTGATATTCCCACCAAAAGTATTCTTAGTACTTAGGAATTACCAGTGGCAGAACAACCGTGACATGCCCTGCCAAAACTCTTCCGGACTATTTTCTTCTTATTCTAAAAAGAGAAAAGATTTTAACAACGTTACCAGGAGGATCAATATAGATTCGGTAAACTGGCTTAGTTCACTTTGAGTACAATAAGCCAAGAACTTATGCTACAATATTGCATTTCCTTTTTGCAAGATGCCGTCATGGGTTCAAAAGTATAATATGTAAAAATAATAAATTGTCCGTCATGAGTCTCAATGATTCGTCAAGCTCATGTCTCTATTATTTAGCCTCATTAACAGAAATTAGAAATTTTCTTAGCTTATTAGTAAATTACCTGTGGAATTATTCAAAAAGTATTGTCATTTTTAAAATAAGGCAAAATTAAATAATAATAACATTTTTATTTTATTTTAGATTATGAGACTATTATATTATAATGTAATTAATGCATGAAGTAACAATAATGGCTATAACTTCGCTAATATTTTCAGTTACATATTATTTTAATCCTGATAACGCTAACCCAGTGATTCACTGTCACATCTTACAGTCATCGCTTTCAGAATGCGGTTGTTCCCGCTTTGTATAATTCACCCACAGGACACTAAATTAAAAGAAATGTGGCAGAATGCGTGAAACGTGTTATTTTATTTGAATTTGTACCCCAGAAATCCTGCAATTGAGCATATTGATTGTTACCGCCAACGATATGCGAACTTCTTTTTACGTCTTCGTCCTGCCGGAGCATTATATCTTACCTAACGTCTAAAATGATACATAAACACTCACGCCTGTCATCCAGAGGGGTAGGCAGAGACTACGGACTTTCATTTTACACGATCCTGACATACCTCTTTCGCCTCCTTTACATCCATATATCTACGCATACATGCTCGTCGGTTAAGGGTACTTCTAACGTGGCCCATTTTCAAAATATCGCCAATTTGGTCGACAAACTTTTTTCTAAGGCGTCCCTTCCCGATTCTGCCGTTCACATCTGCCATATAAATTTGCTTTGTCACTCTTTCCTCATTCATTCTTTCTACATGACCAAACCACCGAAGTATTCCCTTCTTAATCCTGGTGACAACATCATCTTGCATACCACATTTATCTCTTATCACGCAATTTATCACCCTGTCATTCAGATTTAACCCTAGCATATTCCTTTAAGACCGCATTTCTACACCATTTATTCTACTTTCGTGCTTCTTCTGCCACACCCAGCTTTCACTACCATACATTAAAGTAGGGACTAACACAGCATTATGAATTACCATACGTGCCTTTTTTGACACATTCTGGTTCTTCACAATGGAGTGTAGTGCCCCATTCACTCTATTCCCTGCATTTACTCGTCTTTCTATATCCTTATCATATCTACCATCCCTGCTAAATACACATCCCAAATACACAACCTCATCCACTTGCACAATCAACTCTCCTTCTATTCTTATTTAACATACCGTTTTGCTTTCTTCTCTTTCAAAAACCATCACTTTCGTCTTATTTACGTTTACTTTCATTCCCCTTTCTTTTAATGCCCAGTTCATTAATTTAACCATCATTTGCAACTCAGCCGCCGATGACGCAAATATGACTTGATCATCGGCATACAAAAGGCATTTGACGGTTAACTCGCCCATTCTTAACCCACATTCTTCATCTTTCAATGTTTGCAAACACCTGTCCATAAATAGGTTGAAAAGTCAAAGGGAAGCTACACAGCCCTGTCTGACACCTTTTCGGATGCCAAACCAGTCCGAGTAGACCCCATTGATCCTGACACAAGCACTAGAGTCCCTATAAAGAGACCTCAATGCCTGTATCAAACCAGCGCTCAACCCATATGAAATCAGTGTTTGCCATAACACATTCCTGTCCACTCTGTCATAAGCCATTTCCAAGTCCATGAACGCACAAAAAACTTTCTGGTTTTTGGCCAAAAACTTCTCCGCTATCATGCGCATGGAAAAGACTTGATCTGTACACCCCATTCCCTTTCGAAAACCTGCTTGCACATCCCAAATTTTTCCATCAGTTTCTTTCATAACTCTTTCAATTAACACCTTAGCATACAGTTTACCCACAATACTAAGCAAGCTGATACCGCGGTAGTTTTTGCAGTCCTGCTGTGACCCTTTACCTTTATATATTGGTACTATAACTGCTTTACACCAGTCATCCGGTACCCTTTTTAATTCCCAACATAAATTAAACAAGGTGTACAGCAGGCCTGCCACCACTCCCTCTCCAGCCCTTATCATCTCGAGTGATACTCCATCATATCCAGCTGCCTTACCTGCTTTCATTCTTTTCATTGCTTTCATTATTTCATCTACACTTATCTCCATACCCCTTTCCACTTCTTTCGGAATTTCTTGTTCATTTAATTCAGACGACTCGTCACTCATAAACACGCTTTCAAAGTATTCCTTCCATCTGTTTAAATTCGAAACTTCATCATTCAGAATACATCCATTCTCGTCTCTTATAGCATTAATTATAGGCTGTTTTGTATTATAGTAATCAACAAAATAAGCCATTTTATTCTATAAATGCAATTCAGCTTCATGAATTTTGTTCTTTTTCGTTCCTATTTTTAGTTTTAGTTGTTCTATATTATAGTTTTTTTTTACAATGTGTTAATAAGTAATAATTGTAAATACTATTATTAATTATACATATTTGTGTGTTTTTACTCATTAAAGTAACATTAAATGAAATAAAAAGAGATGGAATTACAACCTGGTAAGAGATGCAGGAAATTAATAAAATGAAGGTGGTTCAGGACCACGCCATGTGGCATTCACTGGTTCATGTTTAGAAATGAACCTGTGTAGCGGTGTGATGATTATGATGAATTATTATGTACAAAAAATTTAAAAGAAAACACAAGGATCCACTATGATTTATATGAAATACCTTTAAAAGCTTACTAAGCCGGCTTAATAAAGCAATTTAAACTAGATTTAATATTTATTAAATACTTTTCAAATAGTTAAACATTTATTGGAAAGCCGTGACGCATAATTGTAATATTCGAATTATAATATGCGTTAAACAAACATACCTTTCATTTTCCTTACATTTAATGAATTTACTAGCGTAACATAATTTTCGAACCGCTAATCCTCAAAAGGCTTATTTCAGTTTTGGTAACAATTTGGTTAATATCGTTGATACCTTGCAAAAATATTGAAGTACGGTTAGAGAAGATGCTAAAATGTTTTTTTAATATATTGTAACATATTTAAATAAAAATATTTTGTTTAACCATCATTTTGTAGCCAGTGGGATTATCACACCTCCTCAGGAACTTCCTCCATTAAATTTGGCAGATCATTTTGTAGGAAATTCAATTTATTTTGTTTAGATAAGTTTTCGGGCAGTTCAATTTGGTCCAATGATTTTTCCGTTTAATATAGGTACCAGTCCAAAAATTTATTTTCAACTGTTAATGTGATCTTTCTTTTCGCATTAGATACCGATTTGAGAGTTGTCAGCTGTGCAGATTGTGCATATTAAAAATTTATAATATAACTGCTAATAATATAACTGACTCTACCACGTATAAGTGCAGTTTTTATTTAAGAATGGAATATGATAGTAATTACCTTGAAATAATACATAAAATATAGATATGTTAAATTGGTAACTTTATCGGTGTCATTCTAATATAATTGTCTAATATTATTACAATTTGAGCATCTTTCTCCTTTTTCAAAATTGAGTATAAAACTATTGCTAAATATATTGTAAATAATCTTCTAGATTTATTTAATCTCTCTAATAAAGCTGATTCTATTAAATTGAATTAGGCAAAGGAAAAAAATTCGTGGAGACGCACGCATTGGTCGCACAAAAAGGCAAGCTTTTGCTAGTTTATTATTTTCATTCTAAACCCGTAATCCGTTCGTTTTTACGGTAAAAGTACGCCGTATTCGACCCACATTATCCTTGAATTATTTTTTCTATCAGTTATCAGCCTTTAGATCGGAGACGTAATCTCGTTAAAAAGCCATGCGGCTAAATTTTGTACTGAATTATCTGTAAAAGACATTGAATTGATCGAGCAGTTTGGAAATAGTATGTAATGTAGTATATATATATATATATATATATATATATATATATATATATATATATATATATATATATATAAATTCCAGCTGCCTCCGCGATTTTCTTCGCGTAAAATTAGTACTTTTGCTATTGGTATGGCCCACTAACGAACCAAGAAACCAATCGGATAAATAATACGCTTGTTTTTCTTGTTGTAATTAAGCATCAAAATGACGAAATTATTGGGTGTAAAACATAATTGTTTGACAGGATCACCTTCTACACCAATAGTTGTGTAAAGTTTCCCATTCCGATATACCTGCAAAAGGTTCCCTAAATTCACCAAACGTAAGATATAACACAGTGTAGTTCTCTACACCGCTAACGTAATCCACTATTCAGGTCGTAGGAGTATTCTGTGGACATGAGCTATAACATCTACAATTATTTCGCTATAACGTAATCCACAAGTTGCTCATAAACTTCTCTAACTAACAATTGGTTACCATAAGCCGGACTAGACATTTACCTAAATAACCAAGCTCTATCACCAATTATTAGTACTACAATATGAGGCACCATAATGTACTTAACTTAGCCGCATTTTTCCCATAAGAATTTAAAAAATAATGGTTTCCAACCATAACGGTAGTTTTAAGCAATAGTACCTGGATGACCGAGCTTTACTCGTTTTTTTTTTTGAATCGTGTATTTTGGAAATTATATTTAGATACATATTACATACTGATGAAATATGAATAATATTTTTTGATCTTACTGACATAATAGAAAAAACTGAACTAGTTATTGTTTATAAAATCATGAGTGCAATTAGTTCAATTTAAATTTTCGTGTTTTTAAAAAATACTAAAAAAGGGCTCGAAATAATAGATTTACTCAAAAAACAAGTAAAAAAAAAAAGGAAAAAGTCGGACCGAAGACAGGATACAAACCAGAATACTACGATTTGGCGCCCGTTCGATATCCCCTTTGAGCTACATTTTCTAAAACTTAATCCTATCTAGATCGATTTATTGCCTCCGTAACCCCCTGAACACAAAATTTTTTGAAAATCGTTGGAGCTGTTTCCAAGATTCCGAAAATATATATATATATATATATATATATATATATATATATATATATATATATATATATATATATATATACATATACGTACAAGAATTGCTCCTTTAAAGGTATAGGATGCTACATGACGAGCTCAATATCAGATATTTGGTTTTCTATCGAGGAATTCTGTTACAGCCCGTAGTCATAGGTGGTGTTTCACAGTGCTTCGAAAGCACTGAAAGTCAATAGTCCTGCGTCTGATCTCCCTCCATTCGCACCGGATTGCCGTCGCCGATGCGTCGGTCTATGAGTGTAAGGGAATAGAGAGTACATTTTTGCTTGCGCTCACACACTCAAGCACTATAACCCGGCACTGCGCCATTAATGTTTAATTAACACAGAACGTTATTATTCTCTGACGAACAGTACTTAATTAAACATTATATCAAAATACCTTACATAATATATCCCGCATTGATAGATGGTCTCCGTTAAGATTGTCCGCTGTGACTGAAATTCGGCCTAGAGGATGTTATTATTGGTGTATGTTGTAAATAATTTCAAAATCCTATAAAAATTCAGAGTTCATTTTATTTAAAACTTTGATTCATAAATTTATTAACATTTTGAGAAAATTATATTCCTTAAAACAATGTTAACTATAAATATATTGTGGTAACAAAGCCGTCGTCTTTTAAATGCAATGCTAACGCCGAGAAGCTTGCAAATTGCTATTATATTAGAACTTTACTGTTTCTTGTAACAAGAGACAGACTTTCAAAAGGTTCTAAAATATGTATTATTAATAATCTATATATGCATGCGTGAAGGGAAAACGTTGTGCCCTTTTTATGCAAATTTCCCTAACGGAGGATTTTGTGATTGGGATAAAATTTATCTATATCCATTCTATATCTATATGCATTCCTCCGAAACCCACTATAAGGTGTTGGTGGGAGACTTCAACGCAAAAATAAGCACAAAAAAAGCAGTGAGATGAAGTTAGGGAAGTTTGAAGTAGGGCAAAGGAACCCTAGGGGCCAGCAGCTGGCCGACTTTATGGAGTGACACTTCATAATGAGCTCTTTCTTCCAGAAGCGGCCCTACAGGAAGTGGACCTGGTCGAGCACCGACTGTTCGACAAAAAATGAGATAGCGTCTAGTCGTCCTAATGACTTTATTATGATGACTAGACGCCAACTGCTCAGTGATGTCTCAGTGATTGCAAGGGTGAAAACAGGCAGCGATCACCGAATGGTTAGAGGTACACTGAACTTAAACGTTAAGTTGGAGAGGTCTCGTCTAATGAAGTCAACGCTCCGTCCCCCTCGTGCGCTAATTCAGTGTCCCGAAAACTTTCAGATCGAATAACAAAACCGTTTTCGGTGCCTAGAAGACTGCAATACAGTGACAGAGACTATATGAATGACAAGCTCGTGGAAACTGTCTATGCGGTCGGAGCTAAGTTCTGCAAGACCTGTTGCAGAAGAACACAAAAACTCTTCGATCACACTCTTATCTCCGAAACTAGGAGATTAAGAGTGTGACCGGAACCATGGCTCGAAAGTCTTCGCCAGAGATCTATCTGCCAGAAAGAGCCAACAGTCAAGGCTGAAGACTGAATGTGGTAGCATCGTTTCCGATTTTGAGTGAGATTGAAAGATTCTATGGGCAACTGTCCAAGAGCAAGTTTTATCAGATACTATACCGATGATATCCCGTACGTCAGCCTAAGCGAGATTAGAATGGCTCTCCAGCACCTTAAAAAGGGCAAGTCCCCGGGCGAGGATGGAATTACAGGAGAGTTTCAGATAACGGGTGTAAAACTGGTACTTTAAATCTTTTAGAAGCTCTTTAATTACGTCTTCCATAGAAGCACTACTTCCGAAGCGTGGAGTGGAAGTGAGGTGGTCTTGTATTTCAAAAAAGGCCACAATACTCTCTTGAAGAACTACAGATCGATATCCCTTCTCAGCCACGTCTTCGTCCTGTTTTCAAGTCATTACAAATCGTCTCATAAGCAAACTCGATGGCTTCCAGTCTCCCGAACAAGCCAGTTCACGAAAAGACTTTATCACTATAGACAACATACATACCTTTCGGAAAATTGTACAGAAGTCCGAAGAGTACAATCTGCCGCTCTGCCCAGCGTATGTGGACTATAAGAAAGCCTTTGATTTCGTGGAAATTTTGGCGGTGCTACAGTCCCTTTAGGGGTGCCAAGTTGACTGTCGGTATATCAAAGTGCTGAACTGTTTGTACAGTATGGCTACGACGGCGCTTCGAGTACAGAACCAGATTTCTAAACATATCCAACTGCAAAGAGATGTAAGACAGGGTGATGTTATATCCCCGAAACTTTAATGCAGCGGGCATTGGAAGACGTTTTGAAGCTACTGCACTGTAAAGGATACGGTATTAACATCAATGGCGAGTACGATATAGTCCTTATGACAAAATCGCTGAAGGACCTAAGCAATATACTCAATAACCTGTATATTGCCTCCCAACGGATAGGTTTAAGAGGACAAATAGACCAACGAGCTAAGTTCAACTTCGACCGAGAGGTCAATCGACGGATTCAACTCGGCTGGGCAGCGTTCAGGAAATTACGACACATCTTCTTGTCAGGTATACCTCAATCTCTAAAAACTAGATTGTACAACCAGTACGTATTGCCAGTGATGACTTACGGATCTGAGACGTGGTCCTTCACTGCTAGCCGTATGAGGACGCTCAAGGTCGCTCAGCGAGCTATGACGAGGGCTATGCTCGGGGTTTGTCTGCGTGATAGACTCAGAAATGAGGATATCCGCAGTAAAACCAGAGTGACCGACATAGCCCAACGGATTAGTAAGCTGAAGTGGCAATGGTCGGCCATATAGCTCGAACAACCGACAACGTTTGGGAAAGTTCCCGAGGAAAGGTTCTGGAGTGGCAGCTTCGTACCGGTAGCCGAAGTGTGGGGTGACCCCCACTAGATGGAGTTACGACCTGGTAAGACATACAGGAAGTCGATGGATGCACGTGGCTCGGGATCGTGCTTTGTGACATACCTTGGGGGAGGCCTATGTTCAATAGTGGAACTGTAATGATGATGATGATCATGATACGTACGTACGTATGTACGTCTTTCTGTCTGGACACGCATCACATTAAAACCATATAACGGATTTGGATAGGATTTTCATTACTGTGTTACCCAGGGGTCGATCGTGAGAATAAATATATATCATCACGCTATCTATTATAGGAGAATGGGGTGACAAACAAGTACACAGTCTACCTAATGGTAAGTGGATGCTGTGGCCCATAGACATCTACATTAATCTTCGATTAAGAATCAAAATACAGATGCGTTGTCACCCCTGAGGGCTAAGGTGGAGTGACTCGTTACCAGTAAAAAAGGTCTTCGGTCCTCTACGCCCAGCATACGAAACACAGTGGCTACTCTTTTACGCTGCGTTCAGTGCGATTGTGGTCCCTTCCCGGTCGGTCTGACACATTCATGCTACAGTCATAACGTAGCTGCAGCGTGGCTCTACTATGTAAAAATCTATATGGCGCTATAGGTATTTTAAAGCACGGCGCTATGAATAGTATTATACGCAGGGTATATACTGAACAAGATCTGTAAAGAGATGGTGTCTTCAACGCAACGTTTTTAGTAGGTCAGTAATTATGATTTTTTTTACCTTTATCTGACCGACGGTATTTTCGTAATTGCTCATAGTCATAGGTGAAATACGAGTAGCACATATACCAATTTTATTTCTGTAAATGTGTTGTGATATATTGTTTGTTTAATAGCGCTAATGTGTTCAAAGTGCAAAAAGAAATGGCCTACGTTTGTGGATAGACGTTCTCATACTTCTAAAATTTTTTTCTTGGAGCCTGGAAGAGCCTGTCGCACTTGTTTGACGTGCTGTCCTGACGCTTTTAGTGGGACTTTTATTAATAAATATTTAGTAAAAGTAATAAAGTACTTGTTATTAATTTATGTTAACAATAGCTAAGGAAATTCTTAAGATGAGAGAAAATCCTTCTTTTTTATGAGATCTTTTTTTATTTAGTGTTCAAGTAGCGTATATAAAATCTCATTTTTGATAGACATTCTAATATATAAAAATTTATATTTGTTTTTTCGTATTTCATGTGTTGCTATACCCATCATCAGATTGCATAGTTTAGTTTTAGTTATAGGCATTGTTGGACCCGAATCATTGGGGCAGATCGCCAGTCAAATATAAAATTGAATGAAATTGAAATTTATCAAACGGCCTATAATTAAACCTTTAGAAAGATCTCGTTCAAAAAGCAATAATAATTATCCTGGTTACATAATATATAAGAATATTTAACATTTTTCCATGATAACAGACGGATAAAGATAGAAGAGGGGGAGGGGTTGTCACAAAATGTTCACGATTTTCTTGGCTACTCTGATCTAGGTGCCCCTTAATATTAGACTTCGCCTCTTCACCAATCAGTGCATAAAATACGAGCTACGCTTACACTCTCGTATTTGTATAAAATTTATATTTTATAAACAAAAAATGGTTTTGTACGAGGACCACATTTTATTAGACATTCATTGATGTTACGAACTGTCTGTTAAATAGAGTAAAAATCTCACAGTGCAGTTAATTTTCAATTAATCACATCTTATTAGATAACTTGATACCAAAAGTAATTTTAGAAGCTACTGCAATGCCAAGAGCCTAATATATGCAACTAAAAAGCTGCTCTCTTAATTACAGTGTTGTGGTACTTAAACAGTTTCAAGTATAGAGTTATGTTATTCATTTAGTCAAACGTGGCAATTGCAGTCAGCATCATCCTGATTTTAGTCACCAGTGTGGATATTTTTAGTCTGGCAACTATTGATCCTGAAACAAGTAAATCAGTAAATTTTACAATACTAAAATGAAATAATGAAAAAACTAATATTTGAACGTCAAATATATTTACTCCTTATTTGAGGTAGTGATCGGATAAAAAGTAGCTTATAAGTTGCCCCCTGTATTACCTTCCGATCTACAAAACTACATGGAAACCGTCCAGTAGTTTTTGCTTAGATATGATAGATATAATAGATCTTAGTAACACGCGTGTTTCTTCTTACGTTTCAAATAACACGTAGCTGTCGTAGATGATAACTGTATTATTATAATGAGACATTTTCGTTTCTTTTTTGCACCTAATCTAATTCGGAAATCGCGTTCAAAGATATTAAGGAGGAAAATCTCGCGAGTGCCGTTTTGATCTTAAAGGCGGTAACGATTCTTTTGCCTTCTACGGCACATTAAATCACATTGGATTTTTGGATAAGTTACCGGCTCCGTCGGGACCAGTTGTAATGGTGAGCATGGAATTTATACGAGAAACGACAATCCAGATAAATGTTGTGAGTGTAATGCTAGCAATAATATTAGTTTTTATAAAGTAGTGAAATATATGCCATATCATTAGACAGCGTTTTGCGACGAGGGCAGAAGTATTGCTATAGTATAAATGTATTGCTATTATATAATGTAAAGTAATGCTATAGCAAATTAATATATTCGAATGCCGCTAGTGACCCTTTCTGACGAAGAATGACTGTCTGTAAAAGCATTTAAATGATGTAGAAACTGGGTGACAAATTTAACTGGTCTTAGCATTTGGCGTGCGTCACATACTCATTGTATTACATAGTGTCTTGAGTAGTGGACGCTCAAAATGTATGCCAACGCACCTATGTGCCACACGCCATGTCAAACGCTCTTTACTCAGACTTTAGCCTGAGATACACTTTAACCTTCGGCAGGCAACACTTTTTTTGCATACACAAATGGCAACAGTGAGTGACGTATATATTTTTTAAATTCAAATTAAACTGCAATGTTTGAGAGAACCAAAGTTATTTATCATGAGATCAATCACTAATATAATTAATGTTTTGAAGCGATAGTAGCCTAATGGCAGGGCGCGGACCGCAAACTAAAAAAAGTCGTGGGTTCGAATCCACCATTCGACTACTGGCGTGAACCACTCGTAACACAAGCATAAGCACAAGCTTACCACGAGTGGCTAAGGGGAATATTAGTAATGTTTATAGCATTGTTAATATTCTTTTTATTTAAATTAGGAATATGAAAATATTGTTTATTACAGCACCGATAATTCGTTATTATTTTTTTGCATTAAATGCAGATCAAGCAAATATCTTCGCGATGTTCAGAGCAAGGGGGCTAAAGGTATTTTTTTTGCCAAAAGATTTTAATTTTCTGTTCCGTTTTCTTGGACACCGTGCACATCTTGCTTGTATCTGCAACTGTGCATGGGGCTTACCTTCAGGAGGGTCCTGGGTTATATTTCGAATATCACATAAAATGACTCCTAATTCTCGCGGCAAATTCGTACTCAAATGATCCCACATGTGCGGTGGCGCCAATTGTAAACCTAATTTATTTAAACAACTGCTTCGGAACATGTTGACAGGAGTGTTCTAATGTTTAACGTCAATATAAAGCAACATAGAATTGACTCCAGCCTGATCCAGCATACCATAGAATTATCGAAGCGGCCTACGTCTGGTATTGCTAGCCGAACTATACGTCTACACTATTTTGTTGAAGGTATCGACTCCACATACAAAGTTACAAACTTGCAAATAGTTTCAATACTATTCATCCGAAATCGAAGCCATTTTCACCCCAGAAACCAAACATTTATATCAGTACCACAAAAAAATTAAACTTACGTAAGAAGCAACGGGGGGTGACGAGTCACCCCACCAATGTCAATATAACAAAAATAACAACTTAATGTGACACGTTGACGTATGTAACTGATTGCTTTCACTCCAATTGGAGAATAGATCGAGCATTAGAAAGAGTCAAAAACAACACCAAAAAATATTTAAATTTTTTCGAGTAGTGGGATGACGGGTCACCCCTGTTGCCTTCCTATGGTTAAATTTATCGAACAGACTGCGTTTAAAATCTTTATTACCGCTACATCAACACATAAGATAATAATAGTAACTAACTACCAATAGGTGTAAAATAAATAAGAATACGATGTTGCTTTTTCATTAAGAATTATTTGATAAATAATTCAGAAATCAATAGAATATCTACTTTACCTGCGTATTTAAAATCAATATCAGTTTTTGAATAGCGTTAATCATACGTTGATATTATTTAATTTTGTAATGACTTGTGAACGTGTATACTTGTAGATTTAGCAGCATCACCCATATATGGCAGCATGACCTGACGTGCGCTTCACAAAGTACTTTCAATTAAAAATGATTGGGGTGTATGATGTACCAACTAATAAGTCATAATTAATTCCTCTCGAAATCCCTTCGAAATTCAACAGCTGAAAATAGGCCTCTCCCATATAATCCCACAAAGTATGTATGGTTTCTAAGCCATCTGCGTTCATCGACATATTATAAGTTTTTCATTTTCGGAATGTATTCATTGCCATGGCTATTGGTTAAATACCAAGCACGATATATTAATCTTTATTATTTGTTACAACTTTGTCTCCGCAGTAACCAGCCATGTTAGATCTTACATTTTGTGGGAACAGATTAATTTATATACATATACATAGCTTGCTAAAGTCAGAGTCTTCATTTCGCTTTATCATGGTCAGGAAAAAATAATCAAAAAATCACGTCTTTAACAGTATAACTATGCCGTTATCATTAATCTACTTAAATATGCTATAATGTGATAAAATATGCGTTCCGTTATGCAAATTTTGCCATATTTATTCAGAAGATTGCAAAAGTACAAACATTTTGTATTTTGTTGCACTACCTGTATAGAAAAGTTAAAGAGTTATTCTATTTTTGTAAAAAGATCTACGAACGACTTTTTATTCAAGACATCACGTTCAGGAAAAATAGCGGTATTAAGAACCACATCCCGTGGGAAAATTATATACGCTCATTTTTAAGTTTATATATTTTCGGTTTCTTTTCATTTTTATTATTTTAGTAACCAACCATTTTTAAGCATATAATACAATTTATTTTGTATTAATTTGATGTTGATTTAATTTAATGATGAATACTTTATTGTTAATCTGTTATTGCCGTTTTTTATGTTGAAATAATTTTATTTTATTATATGTATACTTACAGTGATATTATATTATAACGACCCAAGAGTTTTCATTTATTAATAATAGGGCAACTGAAAATAATTGGAATATGTGCACCATCTTCCTCTGTTATAAAATGCTATTTGAAAAATGAAGAAATACTTCATGAATAATTATGCTCGCCTGAGAAGTTTACAATACAATGGAGATAGTTAAAGTCTACTCATTCGCACAAGTACAACACGGTAGACCCATTATTGCTCGTTTGTAGACTTATATTTTCCCTAGTGCTCAAGGTACCTTGCTACTATTCCGCGGGACCCGAGTTCGAATTCGAGTCAGGGCCTCTTATTCCTAACTTTTTGTTTTTCTGCGGATATCCCCATTATGGATATGTTACATTATTAAAATATGTATATATAAGTTAAGATAGTAAAATATATTATTATTATTAAATTAACATAGGTCAGCGGATCAGTAGGCTAAGATGGCAAAGGGCGGGCCACGTAGCTCAAAAAGACGACAATAGATGGGAAAGAAAGTTTCTTGTGTGGCAGCCTTGTCTTAACAAATGCAATGGGCGATCCTCCACTAGATGGAGTGACGACCTGAAACATGCAGATTCGATGGGTACAGTTGACTTAGTGCCGTGTTTTTGGCAGTCTATGGAAGAGTTTTAAGTACAGTAGTGGACTTATGCTAATGTATTCTATTCTTAATTTATTTAAAAACTTTAGTTTACTGAGTTGAGTTGGACGCGCGCTGCTGTCACGTTAACATCGTCTCCGTAGTATTATCAATTATAAAAATAATAGATGCAATTTATTTTTGTTGTTTTACAGTTAAGTTAGTTTATAATTGTGTAAATAAAAATTACAAACGTTGTCCAGTAAAAGTGATTAGTGTGAACGGACTTATTTTGATTTTTGTGTGTAACAAAGTCGGGAGTATTTTATTAGCAAAAAAAGTGATAAAGTGCATCAAAACCACATTTAATCAAAAGAAGTAATTAGACGCCATAAGAATTGCAGGAAATAAACAAAAAGACAGAATAGTATAAGATACAAAACTTTGTAATATTTGAATTAACACATCTATTAACGAATTAACACGTTTTGAATGATAAATATACAAAGTTAGTAAAAAACTAACAGTTGCTGCGAAGAAATGCGCGAACAAATAGGAGAACTGACTAACAAACTATTATCCGCCAATAACGAAATTGATAACTTGCACTGTGAAATGAAACAGTTAAAAGATGATCTACAAAAATGCTACGACGTAATAAACATGTATAAAAAGATAGCATGCACCGAAATTAGACATATTTCTGTAAGGAAATTGAAGACTAAAAATATATATAACACAGATAATATTCCAAATAGTGGACAACAACTGTCTTCGTCCATCACATCTTCCCCTAAGAGCAAACATTTATTTACCTGTCAAGAAGATCTAGGAAATAAAACACAAAATAGCGAAACGCCTTTGCCATGTTACAGCGATAAAAGTTTAGAACGAAAAGCTAGTATTAACACAATTCGAAATGAAAAAACGGTAAATACATCCCCAGACACTAGGTCCAATCCGGACGAACCGAGAAAGATACGAAATGTTGTTATACTTGCAGATCAACAAGGACGGTATGTTTGTCAAATCTTGCAGACTTTTAGGTACTTCATTTAAAGTTGCCTGTTACTTTAAGCCCGGAGCTAAAATTAACAACGTTCTTCAACTCAATACGTCTTTATCCGAACTGACTATAAATGACATTGTGGTAATAATTGGTGGTATAAACGATACTGACCCCTATCAGTTTGAAGTTGCTTTTGGGAACTCTTTACAAACATTAACAAAACCAAAGATTATAGTGTCGGAAATACCCTATAACAGGAGTTTGAATGAAAATAAATTAAACTACTTAGTCATATATATTTGCAAAAGACACCCGAACGTGTCATTTATTGATATGGGTTAGAGTAGGCAATTACCCTATAGAAATCATTTTACCTTAAATCTTTGTAAAACATTGTTAAAAGAAGTATTACATTTAGATTATAAACTGAACTTTGAATTATATAATAAGGATGTTGCTCACAAATCCTTACCAATTAATACACAAAATAAACATACCCAAACTGATGTAATCTATTGTAATAGTCAATTAAAAAAAGACGTAATAAATAATTGTACTCAGACTGACTTGGTAATTAAAGCAAATAATTTATTTATATTATATATATAATATTAAAGATAATGTGTGCATGGCTGTAGATAATAATGCAAACAATAACTCTAATTGCAACACTCAAAATAGCTCTAATCTTTTTCTCGTATAATTATTTATTGATTTTACACCAAAATGTAAATGGTTTAATAAATAAATCGGACTTGTTAGCCTACTATTTAAATGAGCTATCACAAAATGGTAAAAATATAGATGTAATCTGCATTACAGAGCATAACATGAAAAATGGTGATGATATACATTTGAAAATAGCTAATTTTCAACTAGCAACATACGCCAACAGAAATAACAGAAGAGGGGGGTCATGTGTTTTAATAAATAACAAATTGAAATACAAAATGATCGAATTACATCAATATTCCTGCCCTAACATTGTGGAGTGTTGTGGTGTGGAATTAATAGAACACGGTATAATTATTGTCTGTTTATATAGAGCTCCGAAAGAAAGCATAGACGCCGTAACAACGTTTTTCAAAAACTTTGAAGGTGTGTTACAAAAATTTTGTAGTACTAATAAAAAAAAACTTATAATATTTGGGGCTTTTAACATAGATATTTTACAAAGTTCACGGCTTTCTACAAAATTAGAAAATAAATTGTTAAATTTTAACTTACGACCGAGTATTTGCGAGCCTACACGTTTATAAAGTGGCAAGTGTATTGATAATATAATTTATAATATAAGAGGCAGTAAAGGAGAAGTGATAGATCTGGGAATATCAGATCATACTGCTCAAGTCTTAAAATGTCCTGTTAACAAAACATACACTATCTCTCATTGGTTCATTTTAAAACGGGATTACAGCATAGAAAACTTAAATAAATTTAAAAATGCCATCAAAGTCTCCGTTTTAATAGTGTTTATGAATGTCTTGATCCTAATGAAGCGTTTAATGAATTCAATGAATTATTTAAACTATTTTACGATCTTTGCTTTCCGACACTTAAAATTAAAATTCTTATAAATAGAAAACTTACTTGGGTTACTAATGGTATTAAATTGTGTTGTGAACGTAAACGAGAAACGCTGTGGCATTCTCGACTACACCCTAGTAAGGAAAATAAGAGAAAGCTGAAAGTTTATAGTAAACGACTAAGAAAAATCATTAATTTGACACAAAAATCGCGCAATAGTTATTATATAAACAGTGCGGAGAATAAAACAAAAGCCACATGGAAAGTGATAAATAAAAATAAATACAACTTACCTAAAGATAATATTACAAAAATTAATTTTAATAATAAATATATATATGATCCTGAAAAAATTGCTGAGGAGTTTAATACTTATTTTATCAATGAAGTTCAGCCCATAAACCAGTTTAGTAATAGTCATCAAAGTAACACATCCATAAGTAGTAGACTGAACTCAATGTTTATGCCTGCATGTATTCCTCATGATTTATATAAAATAATTAATAAATTAAAAAATACTAACAGTGCTGGTAATGATGACATAATTACAAAAGTAGTTAAGTTAGTGGCCGTTGAAATTTCCCCAGTTCTAAGTTACGTAGTGAATTTATGTATAGAAAATGGTACTTTTCCTAGTGCTTTAAAAATATCCGTTATAAATCCTTTATATAAAAAGGAGGACAGACATGAGCCTAAAAACTACAGGCCTGTCTCTTTGCTTCCAACATTCTCCAAAATAATGGAAAAAGTAATATATAACAACTTATATTCTTATTTGGAAGTTAATAACATCTTAGCAAACGAACAATATGGTTTTAGAAAATGTAAAAACATAAATATGGCCATATATGGATTTATTGAAAAAGTGATCACCGGTATGGATAATCGTACACCAACAACCGCCTTGTACATGGACATGACCAAGGTGTTTGATTACGTTGATTTAAATATCTTAGCGCTTAAACTGGAAGAATATGGAATCAGAGGCAATGTGTTAAATCTTATTATTTCATACCTGAATGATAGGAAACAAATTACTAAAATTAAAAAGATCTGTCCTTGTACTAATATTGAAATAACATACCTTTCGCAACCATAACAAACAACCTACGGTGTGCCGCAAGGAAGCGTACTCGGTCCATTACTATTCCTAATATATATCAATGATTTACCCCAGGTGACTCAGCACCCTATGACCTTATTTGCTGATGACAGCACAGTTTTATTCACGCGACGAGACAAGGTCTCAGTTGAAACGAACATAACTCAGAATTTATACAGGATAATAGAGTGGCTGAATGACAATAATCTTAAAATTAATTTGGATAAAACGCATATTATGTCATTCAAACAAAGAAAAAAAACAACCAAAAATTAATATTAACTATAAAACTAAAATCATAAACGAAAAACAACACACAAAATTTCTGGGAATTTGGCTGGATGAAAAAATGACATGGAGTAAACATATTGAACACATAATAAAAAAGATAAATCAATTCCACTATGCACTACATAACCTTATAAAAATTACAAATCGTGAAACAGTCATAACCGCCTACCATGCATACGTCTCTTCAACATTGAGATATGGTATAATATTTTGGGGAAATTCTTCAAAACGCGAACTAGTATTTAAAGCGCAAAAGAAATGTTTACGAGCAGTATGTCAGTTGCAGGTTACCAATAGTTGCAAACCACATTTCATTAATCTTAACATTCTGACCCTACCATCTTTATATATATTTGAAGTAGCTATGTTTGTAAGGAAACATTTTAGCATATTTGAAAACGCTAATAATAAACGACATAGGAATAAACTACGCACAAAACCTCATAAAACAGCCCTGTATTCAAAAAGTTTCCTGGGTATGGCTCCTAAAATTTTTAATAAACTCCCAAAAAACATCAAAGAAACTGATAATATAGACAAATTTAAGAAATTGCTTTTGATTTTTTTAATATACAAAGCATACTACCCTACCAACGAATACTTTGAAGATAAAATGAATGGTTTTTAGTACCTGCAATAATTAATGGACGATTTATTTATTATATGTTTATATTTATGTAATTGATAATTAAGATAATAATTAATGTTATTTTTAAACATACTAATTATAATTGAAATTGTTATTTTATTAAAAATTAATTTTCATATTATCAGGTGATAGTGATAAACAAATATTTGTATGCCTTTGTAGGCGAAACATAGTGTTACGTATCATACCTTTTCCACCAAGTTTGTAACTTTTTACCTATGTTTTACAAATAAATTATTTGATTTGATTTGATTTGTTTAAAGTTTACAAAGGATGAAATTAATGCCGGTCGACATTATTTTCGTAAAAGTTGATAGGTGCCTCAAAAAATCATTCATCATCATCATTACAGCCCCTTATAAGTCCACTGCTGAACGTAGGCCTCCCAAAGGTATGCCACAAAGCACGGCAACAAAATTGCCTGTGCCACCTGCATCCATCGAGATGAAGGTGGAGGAAATGTTTGAGGATATTTCTAGAGCCATGCATATCTCCAAAACCCACTATACAGTGTTGATGGGAGACCTCAACAAAAACTAGGCACAAGAAAAAGCGGTGAGCTGAATTTAGGGAAATTTGGAATAAGGCAACGGAACCCTAGGGGCCAGCAGGTAGCCAACTTTATGGAGAAAAAGGGATTCTTTATGATGGACAATTTCTTCCAGAAGCGGCCCCACAGGAAGTGGACCTATTCTAGCCCCGAGGGTTCGACAAAAAAATGAGATTGACTTCATTATGACGACCAGACGCCAACTGTTCATTGATGACTCAGTGATCGCGAGGGAGAAAACTGGCAGTGATCACCGAATGTTTAGAGGCACACTGAACCTAAACGTTAAGTTGGAGAGGTCTTGTCTAATGAAGTCAACGCTCCGTCCCCCTCGTGCTCTAATCCAGAATCCCAAAACCTTTCAGCTCGAGTTACAATACAGCTTTAAGTGCCTAGATGACCGCAATGGAGTGGACGATATGAATGACAAGCTCGTGGAAACTGTCTGTGCGGTCGGAGCTAAGTTCTACAAGATCCGTCGCAGAAAAACACAAAAACTCTCCGATCACACTGTTAATCTCATGGGTGTCAGACTGGAGATGAAGCTGAGGTCGTCAGCAGATTTGACAGCATATAGGCAAACGAACAAACAGATCTCCAAATGCATGCGACAGGACTTACGCAACTTCAATACAGCTCGTATTGAAGAAGCGATTGAGTGGAACCAGGGCTCAAAGGTCTTTGCCAGAGCAGAGTCTGCTAGAAATAGTCAACTCTCAAAGCCGGAGACTGAGTGTGGGGCATCGTTTCTGGGAAGCCTGAGATTTTGAGTGAGATTGAGAGGTTCTATGGCAGCTGTAGACATCTTCGTTGGAGCCACACGCAAGTGTGACAAATGATTCAAAAGCAAGTCTTATCCGACACTATTCCGATAATATCCCGGATGTCAGTCTGAGCAAGGTTATAATAGCTCTCCAGCACCATAAAAACGGCAAGTCCCCAAGCGAGGATGGAATTACTGAAAGCGGTTGGAATATCGGTACTTGAAGTCTTTCGGAAGCTCTTTAATTCCGTCCTGCATTGTGGCACTACTCCCGTGGTAGGGAGCAGAAGTGCAGTGTTCTTGTTTTTCAAGAAATATGACAAAGCTCTCTTGAAGAACTACAGACCGATATCCCTTCTAAGCAGCATCCACGTGCTGTTTTCGAGAGTCATTACGAATAGTCTCGCACGCAGACTTGACAACTTCCAGCATCTCGAACAAGCCGGTTTCCGAAAAGGTATTAGCACCATAGACCACATACATACCCTTGGACTAATTTCAAGAAGACCGAAGAGTATAATCTGCCACTTTGCCTGGCTTATATTGACTATGAGAAAGCTTTTTATACCGTCGAAATTTCGGCAGTGCCACAGTCTCTTCAGCGGTATCAAGTTGACTGTCGATAATCCGAAGTACTGAAGTGTTTGTAGGTAGGTAGTATAGTGTACGGACAGCCATGTATACGGCTACGATGGCTGTCCGAGTACAGAACTAGAATACAAAACCCATCCAACTGCAGAGAGGTGTACGATAGGGTCATGTTATATCCTCGAAACTCTTCACCGCTGCATTGGAAGACGTTTTCAAGCTATTGGACTGGAAAGGATACGGTATTAACATCAATGGCGAGTACATCACTTACCTTCGGTTTTCCGACGATATACTGCTTATGGCAGAATTGCTGGAGGACCTAAGCGCTATGCTCTATGACCTCAATAGTGCCTCCATCTGATAGGTCTTAAGATGAACATGGACAAAATAAAGATCATTTTTAATGTCCATGTCAGACCTATGCCCGTAGTTGTTGGGAGCACCAAGCTCGAAGTTGATGACAAGTACGTTTACCTGGGACGAATAGTCCGACTAGGTAAGTCCAACTTCGACCGAGAGGTCAATCGACGGATTCAACTCCGCATGGCAGCGTTCGGGAAATTACGACACATCTTCTCGTCAGGTATACCTCAAAACCTGAAAACTAAATTGTACAACCAGTGCGTGTTACCAGTGATGACATATGGAACTGAGACGTGGTCTTTTACTTCTAGCCGTATGAGGACGCTCAAGGTCGCTCTGCGAGCTATGGAGAGGGCTATGTTCCGGGTTTCTCTGCGTGATAAACTTAGAAATGAGGATATCCGCAGTAGAACCAGAGTGCCCAAATTGGCCCAACGGATTAGTAAGCTGAAGTGTCATTGATTCAGCAGTGGACTTGTGAAGAGCTGAATGATGATGAATGATGATATAAATAAGTAAAAAAAAACTAAATGAAAAAGTCCTAAATAGTCCAATAAAAGATCTCAAACAGTCACATATCTCACCGGTTGGCTTTTCACAAGGCAAATTAAATAATAATAATATGAAAAAAAGCAAAGAAAAAAGTAAGGTTAAAATGTAAATAAATAAAAATAAAAAATGTTCTTAAAATAACATAAAAATAAATTCTCGGGAAGTCTAAAAACACCATTAAAATAAAATGTCGCAAAAGGTGGTTGACCAAAAGAAATAAAAGCAATTAATAGTGATAAAATATGAAGTGATATATATACAACGTGTCCCAAAATTCAACGATAAGCCAACACTGGAGGATAGACCTGCCCCGGACTAATCGGGGAAAAAAAGAAAAAAAAATATATCCCAATTATATTTTAAGTTATATAAAAAAATGAAATTCTTCAGAAATTGAGACCGTTTATGATATTTTTCACTACCATGACCACAATTTTTTAAATATTTTTTTCTTTTTTTTTATAGGTAACCTGAATAGTTCTGCTATCTACCACAATTCTTAAAAACTCTAGAATAGCTCTTGTTTTATCACCAAAATTAATGAAACTTATTTTATTCCCTAAATTTTTGAAGACTTTTACTTTTAACCAAATTTAACTTATCGTGGTGTAAAAAAAAAGTATGAACACTAATATGGCAAGTTTTTTTAAAAATTGACGCAACTAACTAACATTCCAAAATGGTATAATACTCTAGGAAAACGAGTTATAAAAAATATGGGCCTACTATTTCTTAACAGGGGCCAAATGACGGTCGGGTGTAATAAAAGTATTAGTTCTTGAAAAATGTTTCATATTTCAAAACAAATGGTACAAACAGTTTCACGTGTAATTTATTAAGTTGTTAACATTATAGCAAATGTTCGAACTATTTGCCACCAGCATTAATACATGCACGACATCGCCTTAAAAATGATCGTTTTATTTGTCTTGCATATCTTCTGCTATTAATGTAATCAGCAGCCTGAGTGATATTTCGACGAAGCTCGTCCAATGTCGCAATGGGTTTTGAGTAGACCCTGTTTTTAAGACAACCCCAATAGAAGAAGTCCAGGGGGTTCAAATCGGGTGAACGGGGTGGCCATAAGATAGGACCAAGTCGCCCGATCCAACGCCCTGGATACTCTTGATTTAAATATTCTCGCACAGGACGGGCATAATGTGCTGGGCAACCATCATTTTGGAACCACATGTTTTGAAGATCACTTAAGGGCACGTCGTTTAACAATTCTTGCAAGTCATTTTGTAAAAAGTTTAAATAACTATTGCCATCTAAGTTTCCTTGTAACTCAAAGGGCCCAATTACTTTTCCATTTAATATGCATGTCCATAGGTTAACCCTGAATTGATATTGGGATTTGTCTTGTCTCATCAAGTGTGGATTTTCATTACTCCAACTATGTAGTTTGTGAAGATTTAAATACCCATCTTTCTTGCACGTTGTTTCATCCGACCATAGAATTTTGTCTAGGAAGTGGGGATCTTCACTGTGCCTTTGCAGCATTATACGGCAAAATGTGACCCGTAGCGGATAGTCCCGCGGTAATAACGTCTGCACACGCCTGTAGTGGTATGGGTGAAGCTTGTGACGTTTTAATATTCGATGTGCAGAACTTTTTGGGATTCCTGTAGCTTCTTCTATGGCACGTACCGAAGTAGTCGAGTCATTTTCTATCTCATTGAGAACTTCTTCATCACGATCCAATCTAGGTCTTCCAGCGCTTCTCCTATTGGATGGCATGCGACCCTCCGAAAACGCTTGATGCACATTAATAAACACTCGATAATCAGGATATTTTTGAGCATTTGGGTATCTTTCTCGATACAGTCTGCTAGCTGCGTTAGCATAACATCGGCATTCTCCATAGATTAAATGCATATTAGCGTATTCCTGTGGTGTGTACGGTTGCGGCATGTTAAACGCCAAATAGTCCAAAATCCGCCAGAACTCTAAATTACAAAACACACAATCGTAGTTCAAGATAATGCCAGGTCAGTTCAGTTTGCAGATCACTTCCAGTCCAAATAATGCCAGGTCAGTTAAGTTTGCAGGTCGATTCCAGTCCAAAAAGCCAAGCCAAAAGTCGATAGTATGTACGAGGGCAACGTAAGTTGAATTGGGAACGGTGCGCAGTAAACAAAGGAGCAGAGCGTACTGAATCAACTTGCTGAGAATAATAACAGCTTCTCTACCTGCCCCGTTATTGTCTCTTTTTAACGTCTCTATCTATCTCTCTCTAACATCTAAGGTATTAATGCCCCATTCAAATTCCTAGAAACTGTAACAGGAACTCATTTTGGGCATGTAGTAAAAGTGGTTACTGACAATTACAATTTAAGGAATTTGGCCCCTGTTTAGAAATAATAGTAGTATACCATTTTGGAATGTTAGTTAGTTGCGTCAAATTTTAAAAAAAACTTGCCATACTAGTGTTCATATTTTATTTTACACCACGATAAGTTAAATTTGGTTAAAAGTAAAAGTCTTCAAAAAATTTAGGGAATAAAATAAGTTTCATTAATTTTCGTGATAAAACAAGAGTTATTCTGGAGTTTTTAATAATTGTGATAGATAGCAGAACTATTCAGGTTACCTATGAAAAAAAAGAAAAAAATATTAAAAAAATTGTGGTCATGGTAGTGAAAAATATTATAAACGGTCTCAATTTCTGAAGAATTTCATTTTTTTATGTAACTTAAAATATAATTGGGATATATTTTTTTTCTTTTTTTCCCCGATTAGTCCGGGGCAAGTCTATCCTCCGGTGTCGGCTTATCGTTGAATTTTGGGACACGTTGTACATTATAGGTGCCTACCAGATGGCAGAACGATTACGGTCAAAGTAACGGACATAGTAGTACGAATGCCAGTAGCCGGCGTCAGACGTGGCGATTATTGAAAGCCCTCCTTACTATTAGAGGCACATGTCTTGTGGATGGACGGGCTGATGAAGAAGGTTTTGGAAGAGGAATTTCACCCAAATTCGCTCTTCATTCCAACTTTTTTTAAAATCCCTTCTCAACGTTTGGACTGCTTTGCAGCACCCATTATCTTAAGGAGACGAGTGTGTGCTATGGAATGTTCAACAACCTAATGTTGTTTAATAAACATGAGTGTTGGCGTTTAATTCCATAGAGTATTATATATTGTGATAAAGGAATCAAGAGAGAAGAATTAAATCTATTAGATATGCGGTTGTGCGGTGACTCTGAATATCAGGGTAAGAAATTGTTTGATAATAGAAAATTTTGGTGTGCAAGAGGACGTTGTAATCATAATTAATAAAGAAATGATATATATATATATATATATATATATATATATATATATATATATATATATATATATATGTATATATATATATATATATATATGAAAAGAAGAATGAAAAGGGGAAATTCACGCTGCAGTAGTGCCTGGTGGAGATGTCAAAGAACGCGATAAATGAAAATTAATAACCAAATTTCAGATATTTTGAAGATGGACTATGTATGAACAAGAAGGCGTAGGTATATGTATCGAAAAAAGTCGAAAAAGGTGTGTAAGCATCGTCCCAAATTAAAGTTATATGCCACATAGTTAATATCTCTAAGTTTGTTTTCTTTAAACTCAAGCTCAAAGTTAGGGTAAGAGGATTCATTACTTATTCAACGTCATGCTCCGGGCTCAGCAGTCTTCGTTACTTCTTGTCTTTAGGCACCTCGTTTTGACATATAAATACTAAGATTTGAGACCTATCCCGTAATCGCATATGCCGGTGGAATGTAATAGGAAATAACTGACTCTAACTCACGATTTCGAGGACCAGAATGTATAGTGTTATATGATAATATTATCCCGCTAGCTCAGAAAGAACAGCAAACAGGTTATTTATTTATTTATATCATCGTGTAGTGATGGAGTAAGGGAATTCACTGTCCTATAACATACCGTGAGTGTCATAAGTGGTGACAGAGGAAAACTAAAACAGGATATGGGAAGTAGCATCTTCCCTATAACAATAGAAAATAATAAAAAAAAACTGTGTTTACCAACGCACCACCAAACGTAGCAACTATGCAAAATTTCCCCCTCCTTTAGGCAACCTATTGGAGAAGTCTGTGTTCAGCTATGAACTTTTAATGGCAATATCTGTGAATGAATACATTATATTATACATAACATAAATTGATATTACATTATAAACATATTATCCAATATCAATTTATTTATTACATAATATATAAATAAATTGCTAGAATTAGTAAGTCGATTTCATCACTAAATTGTAGACAACACTGCATTGGCCGTAAGATAAAGATGCGAATTGAGTAGAATTTTGTAACTCGTGCCACTCGGGTTAATTTATGTATGTATGTCATTCTAGTTGTACACCAGTTTTCGAGTAAATCAACTACTTACAGATTTTGCATCGAGTAAAAGTTTATCACTAGAGTTGGGAGTAGCGATTACTTTAGTTGAACCATTTTTAAATATGTACCTTTATAATATGTATAAAATTAATATTGAATTTGGATGAAACCTGTGATGTTACCCGCCGCGATTTATTATATATATAATATATAATATTTTATATAAATTATAATATATAATATTATATATAATATTATTATAAATATAATAAATATAACAGTGGTAGAGCCACGCGGCAGCTTTGCTGTTGCACGTATGGGCCGGCTCAAACCGGGGTGGTACCACGACCTCACAGAATACCGGCGTGAAGTGGAAGCTCTGCTTCCGCGTTTCGTCTGGTGAGTGCAGGTGGCCGGAGGCCCAAATCCCCCCCCCCCATCAACATGGTAGCGGAATTAAATAATGATAGACTACCCCAGGAGGGTACCAGCACCCCTGGAGAATCCCTCGCTGAGCATTCACGACCATGTTTCTCCACTTCTGAGCGTGGGTGCTCAGGCTGCCCCGCGTATTCTAGGGGGGGGGGGGGGGGCAAAATTCCGCTCAAGACTACAACTGCTCGGGGCAAACGGAGCAACAAGACCAAGGCGACCCCTGCCACGCTGTCCGTGAATTTCTGCAATATCAGGGGACTTCACTCTAACCTAAGCGCCGTCCACTACCATCTCGAGACGGCGAGGCCGGCTCTGCTCTTTCTGACCGAGACGCAGGTGTCCTCTCCGGCTGATGTCTCGTATCTCTCCTACCCGGGGTACAAACTGGAACACTCCTTTGTGCCTCGGGCTGGAGTTTGCGTTTACGTCAGAGAGGACATCTGTTCTCGACGCCTCGGCAGACTTGAAGGTTCGGACCTGTCCATCCTTTGGCTACACGTAGACAGCGACGACCATCCACGCGTCTACGGGTGCCTCTATAGGTCCCATAGCGGTAATGCCAAAACAGACCGACTCTTCGACCACGTCCAAATGGCTGCAGATTCGTTGCTACAGCAGATCCCCTCCGCAGAGATCGTGATCCTCGGCGACTTTAACGCCCATCACGCCGAATGGCTTGGATCACGTTTAACCGATCATGCGGGGAGATCTGTTCATGATTTTGCCTTGGCATATGGTCTGACACAACTGGTTACTTCGCCTACGCGGATTTCAGATGTGGAGGATCATGCACCTTCCCTGTTGGACCTTCTGCTGACCTCTCACCCGGACGGATATCAGATTTCCGTCGACGCCCCTTTAGGCTCCTCGGACCATTGTCTGGTCCGGAGTGTTGTGCCACTCACGCTGAAATCGCGGTTGCATTCTGCAGGCTGTCGCCGTGTTTGGCACTATAGGTCAGCCGATTGGGATGGGATGCGGTCTTTCTTTGCATCCTACCCTTGGGGGCGGGTTTGCTTCTCGCCGGATGATCCCAACGTTGTTGCGGATTCGGTTACTGATGTGGTACTTCAGGGTATGGAACTTTTTATTCCTTCTTCTGTGGTGCCCATTGGAGGCAAATCTCAGCCATGGTTTGGTCGCTCCTGTAAAAAAGCATCATGCTATAAGCAGGAGTGCTACCAAGCCTGGGTTGATGCATCAGCGTCCCGGGATGTAAACACCAGCGTTCTAAAAAAGAAGTATAATTCCACCTCTAGGTCCTTCAAAAGAGTCATTGCCAAGGCAAAGTCAGAGCACATAGGCAGAATTGGCGAGAAACTAGTTCGCCTTCCTTCTGGAACCCGGGAATTCTGGTCTCTCGCCAAGGCTGTCCAGGGGAATTTCTGTAAGCCATCTCTTCCATCTCTGCACAGGGAGGACGACTCACTGGCCCATACTGCAAAGGAGAAAGCCGATCTTCTAGGCTCTTTCTTTGCGTCTAACTCGACTCTCGATGACGGGGGGAGTACGCCGCCGACCATCCCGCGGTGTGAGTGCTCCATGCCGGAAGTTGTAGTGTTATGCTTATACATACTTACATATCATTTTACACTATTTTAAACTTATTTTTCCATTCTGTTTTTGATGTTCTGCATTCGCCTCAAAACTTGATATTTTGCATCACCTTTATTTCCATAGGATCCTGTAATATTTTTAATTCATAAGAACACAATAACAAATCATTTTCACTTCGTATTTTTCATGCTATCAGCACTTTTTAAATCGGTGTCAATGGAGTCTACCTTTTTCGGTCTTTTATTTAGTTCTCCGTAACTCTGCAATTTCGGGTTTCGTGCGCGCTGTTGCGCTACTTTTTTTTCCTATATAAATAATATCTCATTTTTTACTTAAATCTTGCCGTTTCTGTATTACGAGCCTAAAACCAAAATTTGACATGTTTTGACATCGTTGTTTATCAGGTTGTCATGGCAATTTTTATTCAAATATCGTTACCGGCCTGATGTTTTTACTTCAAAATACTCCTTTCTTCTTGGCCATTTACAAGAATTTGCTTTTAATTTAAATAATTTCAAATTTAATGAGAATAATTTTCCGTTCTTATGCCAGATCCGTCAAAAAGGAAAAATAAGCCGAACAATCGGCGAATGGGGGAGTCTGACTTGAGCTTTGATACTTGAAGCATCTCCTAAAGGCCTTTTCCGCACTGCCTCGGGATCCTGCAAGCCTCTGCCCGCTCCTTAAGTCGTCGCCTAGCCACGCCTACGCCTCCGCCTACTAGTGCGCTGTGTTTGCCTACTTCAAGCGCCGCGTGTACCTACTTCAAACGCTGCGTGCCTTCTCCAGACGTTGCGTGGACCTACTCCAGACGCTGCGTGTCTATTCCGGACGCTGTGTGTGTCTACTCCGGAAGTTGTGTTTGCCTACTTCAAGCGCCGTGTGTACCTACTTTAAACGCTGCGTGCCTACTCCAGACGTTTCGTGGACCTACTCCAGACGCTGCGTACCTGCTCAAGACGCTGTGTGTGTCTACTCCAAGCGCTGCGTGTACCTTCTCCAGACGCTGCGTGTGCTTTCTCCAGATTCTGCGTGTACCTAGAGCAGGAGCTGTGCACCTATCATAGGCATAGCCTGTGCATACTTCGTTGCAGTATCTTTATCTTTGTTATTTTTTTTAATAATATTGTAAATCACCATCTTCATTACAACCCATCATCACCTTCATACCTTTTTTTATAAAAGAAACTGTAAAATTTTTCAAATTTTTAAATAATTTATTTTATTTTGGTTGTTTCGTTGTAGTTAAGTTAGGTTCTTTAGTTTTTATTGTCGCTTCACGACAAAGTGCAGTTCACACAGCGCTCGGTTCGCAAAGCACTCCTCTCCCTGGACATCCACAAGTCGAGTGGGCCTGACGGAATCCCCCCAATTGTGCTGAGGACGTGTGCTCCAGAGTTGGCACCGGTTTTAACGCGTCTTTTCCGGTACTCCTACTCCCTAGGCGTAGTCCCAAAATCATGGAAGACGGCTTTCGTCGACCCGATCCCTAAAAAAGGCGACCGCTCAGACCCGTCCAACTACCGGCCAATCGCCATCACCTCCTTGTTCTCCAAAACAACGGAGTCCATTGTAAACTGCCAGCTCATGAGGTACCTTGAGGATCACCAACTGATTAGTGACCGCCAATACGGTTTTCGCCGTGGTCGGTCAGCTGGTGATCTTCTGGTCTACCTCACTCACAGATGGGCGGAGGCAGTAGAGTTCAAGGCATTGGCCGTTAGTTTGGACATTGCGAAGGCCTTCGATCGGATTTGGCACAAAGCGCTTCTTTCGAAGCTCCCTTCCTATGGGCTTCCCGAGAAATTGTGCCATTTGATCACCAGCTTTCTTGCAGATCGGAGCATCAAGGTCGTTGTAGACGGTGCAAGCTCCGATTGCAAGCCTATTAATGCTGGTGTTCCACAGGGCTGCGTGCTATCGCCAACGCTGTTTGTACTGCATATCAATGATATGTTGCATACCCGTAACATTCATTGCTATGCAGATGACAGCACTGGTGATGCTCTTTACACCGGCCGAGCCAATATTTCTCGGGAAAACGTCTCCGAGTGCCGGGACTAACTTGTGTCTGAAGTCGAGTCTTTGCTGAACAGAGTCTCGGATTGGGGACGACTAAATCTAGTCCAGTTTAACCCCCAGAAGACACAAGTTTGCGCGTTAACCGCTAAAAAGAACCCCTTTGTCGTATCCCCTCAGTTTCAAGGCCACTCCCCTTGTCGCCTCAGCCAGTATCGGAATCCTCGGCGTCGACATATCGAGTGACGTGCAGTTTCGTGGTCACTTGGAAGGGAAGGCCAAATTGGCCTCTAAAAAGCTTGGCGTGCTCAGCAGAGCGGGACAGTATTTCATGCCGGCACACCGCCTGCAACTTTACAAGGCGCAGGTTCGGCCACACATGGAATACTGTTCCCATCTCTGGGCTGGGGCTCCCCAGTACCAGCTCATTCCACTTGACCGCATCCAACGCAGAGCGGCTCGAATCGTCGACGACCGAGTGCTTTCCGATCGGCTCGATTCACTGGCGCTGCGAAGAAATGTTGCATCTCTTTGCGTATTTTATCGCATCTATCACGGGGATTGGTCTGAGGAATTGTTCGGATTAATCCCAGCCGCCAAATTTCGTGAACGCACTACACGGCAAACGTCTCGATACCATCCACACCATCTGGATGCTTGGCGGTCCACCACTGTACGTTTCACAAGGAGTTTTCTTCCACGTACAACCTCTCTTTGGAATAGTTTACCACCGGCGATTTTTCCGGACCGATACGACCTGGGGACCTTCAAGAAAAGAGCTTACTCCTTTCTAAAGGGCCGGCAACGCACCCGCAATTCTCCTGGTGTTGCGGTTGATCATGGGCGGCGGTAGTCACTTAACATCAGGTGAGCCGCATGCTCGTTTGCCCCCTCTTCTATAAAAAAAATATATATAAGTAAATTAGTGACGTAATATCTATATAGCACCCTCCAAATCTATACGCTGCGCTGAGTAAACTCGGTAACTCGATAAAATGTATTTTCTATCGATTATCTAGTTGGATAAATTCGCTCGATTCACTCGAAAGAAATAAAACATGGTTCGAGTCGCATCATTATGGTAAGAACAAAATGAAGTATGATTTTTATTTACAAGTATTAATAGACTAATGTTTAAGAAAATATGGATATTATCAATTATCGTGAGGTTAGCCAAAGATTAACTGACACATTACGTATGTATTTCTCTTTCTATTTTTTGTGGTAAAATTCGCAAATAAAACTGATAAGTAATATAAGAGTTTATTAATTTACACCTAGAATTTGTGAAAATCTATTATTAAATTTGTTGAATTACCTAAAACAAATACAAATAACAAACAGGTCTTAGAACCTTATTAGTCTGTTAAAAGTGACAAAGTATTGAGTTTATGTTACAAGCAAAATAAAAATTAAATAATAAATAGAATAAATGTACAAAAGAAGTTTTTATAATGTTAAAAGAAAATTGAATCTTTGGGTCGAGGGACTTAAAGAGGGTTTTGAAGAGCAATACATATAACTGCATTTGTGTACAAATAGGTGGTACCTTACGTATTCAGCAAGTTGCTAAATACTAAATGGCTTTTTTGTTAAGCCAGACACGGATCCTGGATTTATAGCAGCCATAGTAGATAGGCAATATAAATGGTACATATATTTTTATGTGTAAAAATGTAGTAATTATTTGTACTAGTAGCAAATATAAGGTTTAATAATAATAGTTTGCATAAAAAGTGTAATGGTATGTCAAACAGCTGTCTAATTATAATAAACACTACCTATTAATTATTATGCTTAGATATTACACATTATAGTATATATTATGCTTAGAAAGCTGTGTTGTCACACAGCTGTCTAAGCATAATAGACACTATCATTACACTTTTTTAAGCAAACTATTATTGTTAAACTTTATATTCGCTTCTAGTACAAATAATTACTACATTTTTACACATAATAATTTATGTATCATTTATGACAATTTTTGTTGTTGAATAAGGATTTTAATTTTATATTCTATAGTTAGGAATGATTTCATTGCGTTACGGAAATGTATATTTTAATTTATCTCTAGATTTAAGATGTATTCTTAAATATTAAAAGTTGTAGGGTAGGTACCGCGTGAGAGATATTCTCTTTTAATAAAAGTTCTGGCTTTTGTTTCCTTAATTGAAATCAAATTTCAAGAGCGACACAGCTGCTGCGTAAGGACTCGTTGCGGTGACTTGATATTGCTTCTTTTCTTTTGAAATCGTTCATTTTATGTAAATTACTGACAGGTTTAATCATTTTGAATTAGCGAATATTCTTGTTAGAAAGTTTATAATTATTGATATATTAGATTTTACTTGCCTTGTAATGTCAGCGTAATAATATACACCACCATATTATCACATGGGTGTGTAAAGAGATAATACAGATAAACTAAGTCAGTAACTGCATCTTCCTGATAACAACTAAATAATAAAAAAAACTGCGGTTACCAACTCACCTATCAAGCGTGACAACTGTGGCATTTATTACTCTTTGTCTTCATGAATAATGATAAAAATCGGCGATTTAAGTACCTGGCGGCCACACTATTGATGGCTGCGATGGCGACCATAATCCGACGGTGGTTTGGTTACCATCTAAGACAACATGATCTAGAAACATATATAATACATCTATAGTATCTTTACGAGATAATTGAGGTAAAAGAAGAGTCAATATATTTTAACTTAAATATAATCGGATTGTCGGATGTCTGAATAGAGGTAAAGGACACATACTAAAATTCGGCAACTTTTTCTTTTAATGAGATGATAAACATCTGTGAGTGTTATATAGTTAGGAGTGTTATATACAAAGAATCTTATAACAAGTATTTTCATACGTTCTTTAAAAGTCCTTTAGGTTTATATGCAAAAATAGGCACAAAAATATTAAATATAAGTAAGTTTAGAAAAGGATAATATACAACACAATGAGCTAACTGCTGGCTGAATTTTAATGATGAACTTCTTTTCCGGAAGCAACCATAAAGTGTGCCAGATACTGTCCTGAAAGTTCGCCCAAATGGACATTGATTGTAATATGACGATCAGGTGACTGTTGTTCAGTGATGTCTCAGCGATCTCGAGGTTAAAATCTGATAACAATTAACAAATGGTTGATTGTTATCAGATTTTAACCTCGTAAAGTTAGTGAGGTCACATTCAATTAAGTTAACGTTCCCCCTTTTTGATCTTTAATCCAAAGCTCCAAAAATTCTCTCAATCTCTGCAACAGGAGATCGGTAGCAGCATCTTTCATTGAACAACTCGTAATCGTAAAAATACTGCGTTTGCCTACCCACCAGCCGAACGTAGCAACTGCGGCAAAATCTCTAAAAATCGTAATCTGCGGAGAGGTCTATGTTCAGCAATGGACTTTTATAGGCCGTAATGAATGGATAATGAAGAGTCCTGTCAATGCTAGGTCGACTGTAGAAATATAAAGGTGCTCAAATGTTTGCACAATAAGATTACGATGGCCATTTGAATACATATCACTGTACGAAACTGTAGATAGATGTACGACATGGTAATGTTATATTTCTGAATTTTTTCCATGCAGTATTAAAAGAAGTTTTCAATCTAGTATCAATCTCTTTAAATTTTCTATTCAAATTTCGAAACGCTGAAGGACCTTAGCGCTTGCTAATTGACCTCCAACGTCGATGTCACATCTATGCTAAGTTCGCGAATATATTACTTTTTGAACAGCAAAATGCTTTTTCTTTTTTAAGTCAATGTTTTAAAAATCTGCATAGTGTAATTAAAGTACGTCCTGTAATATGTCTGTTTGATGTCTCTTTGAAAACTGAATATTAATAACCCGTATGTTCCTAAAGGCTATTTTTTAGTTTTAGTCTTTACCATGGAGCTAGGAGTATAAATATTTAATAGCTTCATTTGTTTCTACAAAGGTTCTCTAGTGGCAGTCTCGTAACGGTAGGCGAAGTTTGGGTTAGTCCCCGCTATATGGAGTGACGGACATGTAAGACAGGCGGGAAGTCGATAGAAGCAGGTGGCTGAAGATCGTGCTTTGTGGCATTCCTTGCGGAAGGCCTATGTTCAGCAGTGGAGTTGTCGAAGTGAAAGAGACTGTAATGATGATGATGATGATGATGATGTGTTTCTAGTTAATAGTATTGTATTTTATTTTTGTATAAGTTTTTTTCAGATATGATATGGAAACAGCTTCGTGATGTCAACTCGAAATAATAAGCAACTGCGGTTGCAAACACACCTCCCACCAAGTGGAAACTATGCCAACTATCCCCCGTATACGACAATCTATGGGATGGTCTATGTTAAGCTTTGAGTATTCAATATTTTGGTTTAATACTCAAATATGTTAAGCAGTGAATTTTTATGGGCTGTAATTATGAATACAATGAGGAGGATTCCTTTTCATATAACATATTTGAGACGTTGCAAAATAAAACCGTGTAAAACCATATGTGCAACTTTTGCAGGAAAACGTAAAACCCAGATTATGCACACATTATTATAAATTTTTAAAATCGTTATTACCTGTATAAATATCTTCGGACAAAAATTTTATTTGTATCACATTGTTATCTCAGATAACAAAGAGTTATCAAAAATAATAATAATAATGCTGAGAAAAAATAATAAAAATATAGTAATAATAATACTATTAATACCTCAAAATAATAACCGACGATCTCGGATGATGCATCCTATGGGACGTCATGGTAGTGCGGACTTTTCTATCCAGGGCGTTAAGTTCAGTGTGAGTCCACCGGAGTATGCCAAAGGTATACATGAGGAAAGGCATGACCCAGCCGTTATATGCATGTGTCTTATTCACACCGGACAAAAGGCTGTTAAGCACTTTGGCCAAGTGTGCACAAAACACGTCGCAAACTGACTGTTTCATACCAGCCTCATCGATACCGATGTTCTGTGATACACCCAGGTGTCGGTATGTTTCAGCCTTGGAAAGGGTCCTTAAGTTGACGGGCATAGATAAATCTATGCCCTCAGAGTAAGCAACCCTTTCCCTTTCAATATGGTCCCCAGCTCCATTCCAATAAATACTAAATTCACAAGTGATGCTTAGCAATTCCATAAGATGGTAGCGACTGGAGGCGAATAAATTGGGGTCATTCATATAGAAAAGGTGGGTCACTTTTTTACCTCCTTTCTGAAGCTGAAATCCCCTCCCGGCGTCCTCCAGTAAAGTACTGAGAGGGTTCAAAGAGAGACAGAACCAGATTGGACTCAGACAGTCGCCATGGAATATACCCCTTCTTATCCTTATGTGGTTTTCCGCAGCCGTCATCCGCTCGCCTAGATGACAGAGGATCGTACTCTACTGCCCTATACACCGCTCTAGGAAGTCTCTAACTGTACAGTCAATCTTGTACAGCTGAAGGACCCTCTTTAGTCATGTATGAGAAGAGAGAGTTCCGACGGTAGCGTTTCACCACTTTGCCAATGACCGCGTCAATGAGGAGAGGTTCCATGGTTCCACGACCACCGCCCCGACATTCATTTTGAGAGCGTGACATCAGCTAGTTTAGCTCCAGGTGCCGAGTGATTCTCGCGCTCAAAATGGATGTCAGTGTCTTATATATGGTAGGTAGACACGTGATGGGGCGGTATTTGCTCGGGTCTGTGGTATCCTGATCTTTAGGAACCAAGTGAGTGATCCCAGTAGTGAAGAGGCTCAGGAGCGACTTCTGGTCGAGAGCCTCTTGAAACTTGCGGGCGAGCACAGCGTGACACCCTATGAACCCCTTCAGCCAGTAACGTTGCAGCCCGTCTAGCCCCGGACTATGCAAAGTGTGCAGCCTCCGTCATGGCGAGATCGAACGATCCATTCTATAAGGACGTCATTTCTAGTGATAAAGGGCTTACCCCTCTATACTAAGCCAACGAGCAATGGCAGGACCCAGCAGTACATAGTATTTCCGACCGGGAGACCGTATGGAAAGAGAAGGAGCTCCACGGGAGGTCCTACAGGGTCCTACATGAGCCCTTCGTAAATACAGTCGCCTCTCTCAACTGGCTACCATTCGGTGACCTCTTCGGGGAAACCGAGGGTTTTGTCTGTGCAATACAGGATCAGGTTATTAAGACCAACAACTGTCGGAGATACATCCTAAAGGATGACACCATCGACGTCTGTCGAGCTTGTCGTCATCCCGGGGAGTCACTCAAGCATGTCATCTCCGGTTGTTCGGCGCTTGCTTACTCTGAGTACTTGCACAGGCACAACCTAGTAGCCGGAATTATAAACCAGGAGCTCGCTCTGAAATACGGTCTCTTGGACCGGAAATTGCCGTATTACAAGTACTTACCGGAAGCCGTGCTCGAAAATGACCGCGTCAGGCGCTACTGCGACCGGGTCATCATCATAGACAGGACTATTCTTTCGAATAAGCCTGACATTTTACTGATGGATCGGGCACAGTCAAGGATATTTTTAGTCGACATTACCATTCCGTATGACGAGAACCTCGTGAAGATGGACTCAGACTGAACTTAATGCCCTGGATAGAAAAGTCTGCACTACCATAACGTTCTATAGGATGCATCATCCGAGATCGTCGGTAATGAGGCTGTACTAGCCGCGAAAGCATGGTGGGCATGGCTTTCTGAGCACGCTCACGATGCATAATCGCGAAGTGTGCAGCCTCCGTCATTACTTCCTGGCGAGATCGCATGATCCCTTCTATAATGACGTCATTTATAGTGATCAAAGGCTTACCCCTCTATCCTTAGCCAACAAGCAATGGCAGGGCCTAACAGTACATAACATTTTCGACCGTATGGAAGGAGAAGGGGCTCCACGGGCTATACTACATGAGCCCTTTGTAGATACAGGCGCCGCCCTCAACTGGCTACGTTTCGGTGACCTCTTCGGGGAAACCGAGGTGGCCAACATGTGGGGTGGGCTTTTGACCGAAATTATACCTGTAGTCGTTTCTGCAAACGGGCTAATCCCAATCTGTCTCTCGGGTCATCTGAGGCAACTGGGGCTCCGTGACGGACCGCTCCGGGCTCAAATGCAGAGTGCGGTTCTGCTCGATACCGTCTAGTCTCCCTTGCGGAGGGCTTCCATCGGGTTGGGCTTTTATTTATTTATGTATTATTTATTTATTTATGTACAATAAATATCAAGATTATGGACGATGTAGAAACTAACCAAAAATAATAATTTAAATTATAATATTTACAATAAATACTAATTATACAAAATATAATAAGAAAAAGAAAATACAATATAGAAAAACTAAAACTAAAAATTTAAATAGTCAAAAAGTCCTGCCCCCAGTGTACCAAGAACGCTGGCTGCGTTTCCTCACTGAATAGCTATACTTAGCCTTTGTGCGAGGAAAGAACCAGCCCTCTTATCACCAGCAGCGATAACCACTCGTGGATACAATTCCTTTAGAAACTTTACTGAACGTGGACCCCATGGACTCCATCAGCAAATGGCACAAATATGTAGTTCGGATGGCTCTGACGCCATTATTGCAGCCTGCGAAGTATCTCTTTGTGTATTTTATCGCATCTGTTACGGGGAGTGCTCTGAGGAATTGTTCGGACTAATTCCAGCCGCACAATTTCACTATCGCATATTGCGTCAAAACTCGCGATACCATCCATACCATCTGGATGACTGGCGGTCTACCACTAAGCGATTTAAAAGAGGTTTCCTTCCTCGCACAACTTCCTTGTGGAATCAAACACCACCAGGGATTTTTCCGGACCTGTACGACTTAGGGAACTACAATGCAACGGAACCGCATCTGTATCCCTCTGATGTTGCAGCTGTTCTTTGGCGGCTGTAATTACTTACCGCCAGGTGAGCCGTATGCTCTTTTGCCTTGCCTATTAAATAAAATAAAAGGAAAGGTATCACAAATATTTAGTAATATCCTTAATGCGTTAATCTAAAATGATAATAATCTAAAATGATGATTTTGAACATCATATAATCAGAAGTCGAAAATGTGTAAATTAATAAATAAGTCTGTCAACTCAGCGTATCGGGTTTGTAATAGTAATAATACGACGTAATTGCTCCCGGCGACGTCGATCCTCGTACAAAATAAGGTTGACGGTAAAAAGGAAGGTATTCTATTGTGTATTATAGTATTCTACGATCCACACCGATCACCACACTTCAAGCGGCATTGGTTACAATACAATGATCAAGCCTTCAGTTTTACTTAATTTCCAATAAGTGTCTCTGAGTCTTGTCACCTATTCTACAAAACAGAGCAGTATTATGCTGCTATTATACGCAAATAAATCAAACTGCAAACAAATCAATTACGTGATAACCAATTATCAAGCTTAAATAACGCAATTATTCATCAATTGTTCAGCAATGAAAGGCAAATAGCACTTTCATGCACTAACTAATTGTCTAATAAATAATCAGATGCCTATCTATTGTGGAAAACACGTAGGATGAAAATAATTCCCAGGCGTCGTTCGAACAAAAATTCAACGCTAAATTCTACCACATTTCACTAATTTATTAACGGATTTGCAAATGACGTGCAGTTGCAATATAATATTAAAAAACAAATAACTTGTGAGCCATGGCTTGATTTTGGAGCCGTCAGAACATACGTCAGCTATGTATGTTGTAACAACGATACACTTGGAAATCTGAAGTCTGTAATTACGAGTGATCTGATGACCTGAGACAAGCATGTCTCCAACAGGTCATCAGATTTAATAGATTAAAAATTCTATGAAAAGGGCACAGATTTCTAGTTTGATTGGGTGCTCAATCGACAAACTCAACTGGGCAGCGTCATATCATGACATATACCTTAAAACTTGAAAATAAGATTATACACACAGTGTGCGTTGCCAGTAATAACATATACATCTGAGATCTGGTCCTTCACTAGAAGACGTGGAAGCTCAAGTTCGTGCAGCGAGCTATGGAGAGGACTACGTTTGAAATTTCTGAACGTGTTGGACTTAGAAATGAGGATATCAGTAGTAGAACCAGAGTACCCGCGATATCGCAACTAAACAGCAAGCTGAAGTGGCAATGAGCTAGCCATGTAGCTCAACTGGACCGACAACCAATGAGGACAAAAGGTTTTCGAGTGGCAACCTCGTGAGCAAAGTGTAGATTGGCCTACCAATAGCCGAAGTGACGACCGGATAAGAGATGCAAGAAGTTGATTGATGCAGGTGGCTCATGTCCGTGGTTTGTAGAATTCATTGTGGAAGGCTTATGTTCGTCAGTAGACTTATGATAGGCCATAATGATGATGATGATGATAATGATGATGAAATGTGATGTACGAAGTCATACAGGTTTTGTCAAAATTTACAATAATAAGATACAGGCTATCATCAGATTAATTACAGGCTATCCAATCCACTGCTGTACACAGCTCTCTCTATAGATTTCTTTTATTTTGCCCTGGAAATAAATTGCCATAGTTGTCACGCTTAACAGGCTCGTTGGAAACTGTAGTTTTTTATAGTGTATTGTTATCGGTAAGAAACTGCTGACCATTCTATGTCAGCTTACTTCCGTCGTCTCTTACGACACCCGTGGTATGATATGGGGTATAAAATAATAATAATAAAAATGCAGAGGGCGGTATTCATCGATACCACCCGCATCGTCCGCCGGTTTCTTTCCCTTTTCCCCTAACCTTCGGCCGTTTGGTTTCCCCTGCCGAGGGCTTCCATCTGGTTATGCTTTTATTTTTTTATGTTTTTTATATTTACGTTAGTATATTAAATATATATTTATGCATATTTATCATTCCCATTTATATATTTATTCAGCCCAACCAGATAAAAATACTACACGAATACCCCGTATAATAATAACAATAATCTTTGCTACCTTCGTAATCTAAAAAAAACCTTCATAATATTGGTTGTTGACAAAAGTCAGACAAAATAATCATACAATTTTTCATATAAAGATTTGAGATCATTTTTAAATTGATTTAAATGAATTTTAATTAAATAGTTGATAGTGTATGATGACCTTTTCTGGTCCTAATTATACTTTGGATCTTTATGGGCATGCTTAGGGTGACGATTTTAATGATCTCTTGAGAAATGCGGCAATCAAACTTTTGAGTTCTCTCAGTGATGTTTTATTCGACTGGAGGACTTCTTTCATAATCATCTTTTTCTGTTAAAACAGTTTTCCAATTTTGTAATGTCTGATATTACATTTATAGTCATTTCGCTAAGTATCCCAAACATCCCAATAGTGGCCACCGTTATGTATATATTAAAAATGATTATATTTTATACAGTTATATGGTGCCTGAATAAGTTTTCAAAATTATTATATTTAATTATATCAATTACGACAAAATATTAATAAGTATATACTAGTATATTGGAGGTTAAATTTGTAAAATTTTACACATACATAGGTATCGTTTAAATAAAGAGATTATTTAGAATTTTGTCATAATCGCAAACAGATGAATTTATAGTAATGTATTTATATAAAGATAGCAAATACACTAAAAATCTTCTCATTTCGCGTTTGCGATATGTGACTTTAAATTTTTACTTATAAAACTATTAGTCAAGAGTTTTATGAATAAAATTAGATTAACACATCAAGGAGATCGCATCGCATCTAGGGGGAGGGCTCTGAGGCATGGTTCGGAATAATTTCAGCCGCCAAATTTCATGAACGCACATCGCGTCAAATCTCGCGATACCATCCAAACCATCTGGATGCCTGACGGTCAACCGCTGTGCGTTTGACCTAAGAGTATTCTCCCTTGTATAACCTGTCTGTGGAATAGTGTACCTACTACCGGCGATTTTTTCGGACCGATGGGACTTAGCGACCTTCAAGAAAAGAGCTTACTCATTTCTAAAAGGGCGGCAACGCACCTGCTATTTCCCTGGTGTTGCGGTTGATCATGGGCTGCGGTAGTCACTTACCATCAGTTTAGCTGCATGCCCGTTTGCCCCTCTTATATAATCCTGTCTCGTCTTTAAAAAATGGAATAACATCTTTTCACGGAAATTCGTTTCGTTTATTACTTTTGCGTGTAAATACACCGACAGACAGAAAGACCACTTTATTATTTTTTTATTAAACCACCAAAATATTTTTCTCTATAAAATATTAGTAACACAGGCACGAAATTTTACAATTATTATTAGAATTTAATATTATTTAAGACATATTTAAATATATTGTAGGTAAACAATTATTACATAAAGTATTGCAAAGATTAATGCTGCTATTTTGTAAACTGTTATCCCATAAACAACTTTATTTCTACACAGAGCGCTGCAAAATGTACTACTTTATATTCGTTTCTAAATAGAAAGATACATAATGGGAAGAAATCGTGGTCGCGACTAATGAACGCTACAATTTACTATTTAACAAAATTAAGGAGCCATTAAGAAGTACCCACAAACGAGCTCCATGGCGAAGAGAAAGTACGTTCTACTGCAAAACGAACCATTGCAAATACGTACCTCAATGGAAATGCCTTATAATTAAAAAAAATCATTTAAGTGTTTACATTTGAAAACAGTCAAAAGCAATTTTTTTTAATTTATCAAAGTATTAATCGAGGTCTAGACCAAAAATTTATTTTTATTCTGCGTATTTTGATTATTTCCTGAAATTATAATGTTATATAATAAATGTACAAATACCCCACTTTCAAACATATGTACATTTTCAACACACTATACAATATACAATTTAGGTACATTTAATATTAACGTCATTTCCCCGCATACGAAAATCCTTTTGGTTAATGGTCATAACGCAATCTAACAAGGCTAAGGATTTTGTTTGCTGCCTGAAAGTGCACGGAAAAGTCGTTCAGTTAAGTGAATAAACGTACCGGACACAACTAGGAATGGCTTTTACATTCTCATTATTTCTCTCCATTATGTGCTAGAAATGATTATTTACTATGCATATTTAGTTATTTTATATCACATATATTCCTAAATAATACATTATTTACTGTTTATCGGTATTTTACAAAGCAATAATAAATTAATCAGCTGGGCAATACTGGCAGGGTATGATGTTTTCACTAGTTTGAATGAATGCAATTCATACTATTGAAAACATCATATTCTGCCTGCTAAATAAAGCTTAAAGTATATTATTCATTACTGAATGTTTAAGCTGACGTATTCGGCAATCAGTAACAATTGTACAGTTGTTGTGAAAAAGGTTCTTTGAGCGTGAAAATCTCACCTCTTTTATTAAGCTTTCATTTTTAATCAATATGAAGCAAGTGACACTTGCAATGTGTTGATAAGTTTAAATTTTAATAAGCAATTTTAAATTATGTTATTAAGTAATAATTTGCCCATCATTACAATGGGACTTTTTTAATTATCACTCACATTCATGAAATTTTACTAAAAATAGCAAAAATGTAAGGTTTTAAATAATTTTTCGGATATACATATTAGTAAAATAGTGTAAAAGTTGCTATATCAGAAATTTTACAACTACACAAATAGAAACTTATGACAGAAATTAAGATATACCTACAACAGGCCACGCAGAAGGTATATGAATAAAGGTTTCCTTTTATAAGAAACATTTATGATTTGGCTTGAAAATCCGATTACAAAAATAAGTTAAAATACGACTGTTTCGATTTAAAATTTTATTTGCAATGTTTCATTTAAAAGCAAATTTGCGTTCGAAACATTTTCACGCGATGATTTTTTACGATTTCAAACGTCGCTAAAACCGAACGAATAGTTTGATAGACTTCAAATGGTATTTATAAGCGAAGCCCTTCTAAGGCAACGTTGGTAAATTTCCGCTCCGATCTACTGTGCAAATTTCAGCACAATCGACTAACTTTGAGAGATGAAGAAAGAAATGGTCGCCTTTTGGCAACTGTTAGGGAGGAAACGAATAAGCAGTAAGAAAATTAAATAAAGAGCTTATTTCAGTTACGAATATAGAGATTTAACATATATTGCAGATTAGATCAATTACCGTTCAAGTGATTTTAAACAAGCATCTTTGCCTGAGCAGGATTTCGCTTGCCCATAACCTCACCAATGGTCAGAAGCAAGCCGTGATATGAATAATAAGCACTGAATTGGAAGTAGGCTCGTTTCGGCGTAAAGACTGCATCAGCATAATCCAGAGACGACGCGCCAGTCGACGTTTGGATGTTTCAAAATGAACCAACGCCCACTAAAGTGATGAAGTTTTTTCTTTACTTTGACCGAGTCTGGTTTCGACTTTTTTACGATATTAAAGTACTATCAATACCGAATGAGATACCTCCAAATTATTTCCAGAAATGTAGTGTTTTGAGCAACAGACGACGGAAAATTGAAAACGATTATTCCACGCTCTAAACGAGGACATTCTTCGTTCCATTTTAGAGGGTACACCGGATTAGCTTTTGGGTCACTCATTACAGCTCTAATTAAAACTCTGTGACTCGCTTTTATTCAAAAGAATACGGTTTTCATCGCCAGTAAAACGGGCTTCTGAAGCGGAATGGAAAAAATGTTTCAAAAATTAGTTCGGATGCATGAATTTTATTATAGATGCTGGTGGGGAGTTCATTGAAATGTATAATAGTACAAACTTTAACTTTTTTTTAGTTTCCTATATGTTTCCGAGTGACCCACTTATATAGGTATAATATGATTACGTGGAAATTGAAAGAATTTACATAATGACGCCAAGCAAATACAAAATAAATTCGTACAAGGCAAATAAGGAAAAAATGTATTGCGAGGCGTCGTGCCACCATCCTAGAATGACTGGTTGCGCTCTATGATTTCCGAATAAAGTTTTATTTATACATAGTATCTGGATGATCATGATTTTTTTTTGAAATTAAATTTGGATACAAAATTACATACTGATGAAATATGAATAATGTTTTTTGATCTTATTGACATAATAGAAAAAACTGATTTGAATAAAAAATCATGAGCAATTAGTTTAATTAAAATTTTCGTATTTTTAAAAAATACCAAAAAGGGGCTCGAAATAATAGATTTTCTCACAAAAGAATGGAACTTCCAAAAAAAAGGAAAAAAAGTCGGACCGAAGACAGGACACGAACCAAGGCATTACGATTTTGCGACCGCTTGATATCCACTTGAACTATTACGATCATTAACACAGTATCAAAATTTACCTTCTATATTGTAGCAGTTTTTCATTGTCTGAAAATACGGATAAAAAGACATTTTCTAAAAATAAATCCTAGCTAGATCGATTTATTGTTGGAGCTGTTTCCGAGATTCCGATTATATATATATATATATATATATATATATATATATACATACAATGGACAAAGTGTACATCTATGTACTATATATACTATACAAAGAGTGTCAACTCGTAGTATAAACATTTGCTTTGCGCACAATGGCATTTAACGTTGAAACAAATTTTGCAGCCTTTGAGCGTTACATGACAGTAAGATTAAAACGTAAAAAAGTGATCGAAACTTTATAATTTGAATGTGTAAATAGGAAATGCTTTATGTAATAAATTATATGGTTCAATTTAAGTTATATCTATTTATAATAATAACAGACAATTTAAATTATGCAACTGTCGTCCAGTATATCTAAAAATCTTTAAAAGTGAAAGATGAATGTCGATACGCTAAGTAAAAGAAGATATGGAGTGGCATAAAAAGTTAATGAAATAATGTGGCTCAGGACTGTGGTTTGCGGTATTTTTTTGAAGTTGGTTCATACGGCTCCAACAGCCATATACTACCAGGTGTACTTTCAGTTGGTTTGTCGGTCTAATATTATGGAAAGATAAACTACAACACACAACACTATAAAAAGCTCGGAGAGAATTTGGTGTAAAACTAATCGCGACACCAACCGGTGAAGGATGGCTGCTGGCCCAACTTATCATATTATGAAAAAAATCTCTATAAGGAACGTACTTCAAAAAGACCTTAAGCGACACATTAATGTTGTTTTAATTACTTTCTTAAATTGCTTATTTCAAACGAAAACGTGTGGAACGGAACGTGATGCTATAAAATCTAACCCTAACATCCGAAGATTGTTTGAGTCTAGAAAAATTCAGCAGTACCATAAAACTGAGATGGTTTTGGAGCAAGGAAGAGTTTGCTACACTACTGACATACTGTTGCTTATATAATTGTTTTTTTTTTCTCTTTTTTGAAAACGGCAGTTAACAAACGTAAATTGCACAAGGACAAACATCCAGACCCGGAACAATTATTTGTAGGCCATACAAATACTTGTTCCGTGCGGGATTCGTACCCGCGACCCCCAGCAAAGCTACTCTTGCTAAGCCACTGCGCCACGCAGTCGTCGGATAATTAAGAAAGTTGTCATTTGTAATGCTGTTAAAATAGATTTTTAAGCAATTAAAATACATCAGTCGCAAGCAGCCGTCGGATAGCATTCCGCCACACGTTACCGGCAACTTATTAAAAAAGTTCTGAGTTTTAAGAAAATTGCAGTGAAAAATAATAAGACCATTTTTCGGTCACGGCTGCCAGTGTCAACGGACACCAACAATTTGCGTAGGATAAGATTATAGTGCATAAGCTTGTGCCAAACATAACAGCACTCTCATAGTCGGATGGGACCGAAATCTAACGTGACCTGATAGAGATCAGGCGCAGGGTCTACGGATATACGTGCTTTTCGAGGCACCGGTGTGAAACACTGCTAACTTTCTGACTTCGGCCTACTTATCAGAATTTACAGACAGAAAACCCTAATAATTGATTTAAGTCCGACCCGGGATTCGAACCTGGCGCACTATGATCAGGAGTGGCACTTACGATCACTACACCAACCGGACAGACTAAATAGTAAGAAATATTTACTTAACATAACAGAAACATTTTAATTAAAATAACAGAAACATATTTATTAATAATATAATTGATAGAACCAGGCGTTACTTTCCGGAAATTCATCATAATAAAGATATTAATATTTAATTCGTAACCACCCGTTTAATTAAACACAATGATGTGTCTTACCTGGATTGAAGAACACCTCCCGCCCTCCCTCAATTGCATGCACTAATCCCGTCACCACTAGTCCCAGCACCATTACTCACAACACCACAAATCGCGGCACCACTACTCTCAACACCAATATTCCAGGAAAGACACACCATCGACGATAATACGACACGTGTTTCGCCTCTACACGAGGCATCTTCAATTAATGTAGACTCTTCGGCGGCTGACCGCTAAGCTAATTAATAGCAATGATAAGCTAATTAATAATATAATTTTTGGTAATTTCATTTGAGCACACACTGCAAGCATACGAAGACGCTTCTTGTCTGTGGTCATAAGAATATTGTTTAAAAACTCGTATAAACAGTTCTGAAATAAAGTTTTTTTTCTGCATTATCACTAAAAATAAATGAATATTCATAAGCAAAATTATTAACACGTAGGTAAAACAGATTCATTTTATTAAGTCTATCTTCAACAGAGGATCTGTCCATGTTCTTCGTTAAATGTTATAGCAATTTCAATTTAAAACTTTGTAAGATGTATTTATGTTGTGCATAAATCGAGTAAGTTAGGAACTTATGAAAAACCGAACGAGATAAACAAAAGTCGAAAGGCAAACACAAAGTATTTTAATTATGTGCGACTATCAACCATCTGTGGTTTAGCTCAAATATGTTTAAATAACTAAAGTTTTCGCACAACAGTATAATAACGCCTTTTTGAAATAACAACATTATCAAATGAAGGCTCTAGAAAATATAAGTTTACGGTAAGTCCATTTAAAAACATTGAACCCAAAATCCATAGACTGATGCCAATATTAATAGAGGATGTGTACTGCGATCACTTATTCGTTTGTGGAGATTGTGAGCAAATATTTTAAGTTACGCGTGCCAGTTGGCACATTCTTGAAAATTACTGCAAGAAATAGGTGATTATAATGGCTGTTAAAAAAGAAATAAGGTATTTCTCTAACGTAGTTATGAAAATCTCTGACGACTAGTTATGGTTGAAAAGATCACAAGGCTTTTAGATTGTGCTCAAAAGTGGGATTACAAACCCTATTAAACCTTTCCGATAGAAGGCGCGATTAGTTTTACCCTTAATTAATTTCGGACTTTTTTGTATTAATATAAAATATATTAATAACTCGAAGATATGTTCAATTAATGGTTGTTCCTCTTTTTGGAACTAAATAAACATCAAATATGAAGAGGATAAATATCTACGTTATTTCCGCCGTGAAAATTTTGATTTAAGGGTGTAAGGTGGGGTCAACGCCTACATTGCTTATTGTAAGAGTTCTTTTGTTTGTACATATTTAAATCCCGTAATATACAACCTGTGCTAATAGTACAAATAATAGTTATAAGCGTTTTTTATTTTTGATTTTTTTTTTTTGGTAATGAATTGTTAGAGTAAAGTTTACTCTCCAGTGTGGTTGCCAAGGGGTATAAATCATTAATTTCTTACAAATTAGTACCTGCTTGGCCTAAGTTGTTTTGAATTACATGAAATTATAAAACTATCAGAATTGTTGAAAGTTTTGTAATTGCGTGAGGTATGTTTGGCCGTTTCTTAAATCATCTCTTACGACATCTTCGAGATGAAGTAGGAGTACGGAATCTCTTAGGTTGGCGACACTCTTCTACTGTACCATTAACCATTACTGAACCATAAAGTACAAATAAAGAGTAATAGTAATTACCGAGTCTTACACAGTTACTGTAACAACCAACACAATTGAACCCGTCAAGTACTCAGGGCGACGGTAGTAATTGAAATGGTTGAATAACGATCGCTCAAAAATACCGGCTTTGATCGTAGTTCACCAACTTACATCCAGAATGGAACGATCATCGTAAAACAATCAACTTGGGCCAATATATTTATCTGAGGTCGGCCTTGTGATATGTGGATTCCTATTAATAACCACGAAAAAAAGTTTCGGCTTATGAGAATCGTTGCTCTAACAGACCTGGAATTTGTTTATGGAAAACTTATGAAAATTTTAGAAATATAAATAAAATAAAATTGATTATATTCAAAATCCATAAAATAATATAATATTGTTACACACATAAATCAAATTGTAGCATTAAAATACATGTTTTAATATCGATAATTAACAATAAACGCTACATTGAAACATCGGGTGTTTCTACTTAAACGATGCATTCACTCACCGAATATTATCACGCATTTCCGAGCCCTGTAGCTTGCCAAATATCTGTTCATAAACTATTGTTGTTTGACGCATTATGGTGAATCTATTACAACGATCGAGCCATCTATTATTACATGGGGGAATTTTCAAAACATCGTGGTTGAATAGTACTATTCAGAAAATAAATCTTTATGAATTGTGCAATTAAAAATTACCGCCATTAATTATCTAATTCTAGGAAATTTCAGATCATCATTATCAAATAATGATTACAACGGAATTTATTGAACTAATAGATGCAAACCATGTATTTTGTTGTTTAAAGGAACGAGCGCTGTGCAACTCTAGTGACTGCCACTCAGTAAATTTTATTAAAGCATCGTATTTTCATCGTACACACCCATTTTTTGTAATTTTATGTATAAATGTAGTCAGTATTGGCCATATTTGGCCTGTATACTGAATGGTTTCTTTTTTTGGTCCTTACTTTTTATTTTGCTTTTTATTACTTACATCGTTAACATAATTTTTACATATTTGCTTACGTTGTTAGTTTCGCCTTTTAATGTTTTGTGTGTAATTTCAGAAAATTTCTTATAAGTGTGGTGGATTTTTGGGGTCATGTTGACCGTCCAACCACAAATTTTGAAAATTTCTACTACATACCTAAACCACTTTTTGCATCGTCACTTCATTATTCTAAATGGTTTTTACAACACTTTGTTTAGTTAGAGAATCAAGATAGGTATAAATCATTGTATTTAACAACGGATAGATTAATCGTCTTCGTTTTCATTCATATGCTCACACATACATCTTCAATGAGTTTTGCAATTGATTTTAGTTTTCATTCATATGTTCACACATACATCTTCAATGAGTTTTGCAAGGGATTTTTCGGATTCACTCAAGTGTGTCAGATTAAGGTAAAGTGGGGTTAGTTTGGAGTTAAAAAGAGTGCATTTGGAAAATCTGACGGTTTGAGAGTAACGTAAGGAAGTGGGAGGGTCACAAAGTTGTAAAAAAGAAACGTTGTCTTGACATTCTCGAGCGTAGTAGATAGATATTTTAATTTAGAGGTTAAATAATGATTTCTTATATTTACGCGAACACTACACATTGATTAAAACTACTTTTACGGATTTTATCGCGTTTATTTTACTATTAGTTTTAATTCCCGACGTTTCGGGCGCTTTCCAGCACCCATGGTCACGGGGGACTGAGATGACTGACGTCCCGATGTCATTGTTAAACCCGGAGTACCTTCAGCTTTTTTAATTATTGTTTATGGTCCGATCTATACAAATGAACTGACTATGTCCTGAGGTCTTGCAGTGGTATGATTGGGTTTAGTTTTAATTTTATTAATTATAGGATCCCAAGCAGGTGGTAATACCCAGCCTCCGTCTCTATTGAAACTAGGATGTTTTCTCATTTGAATAGCCTCACGTATCATCCTTGGTAGGAATCGGTGTTCTTTCGCGAGGATTTGTGGTCTATCAAATCTGATGTAATGGTTGGGGCCGTCTAGGATATGATCGCAAACTGCAGACTTCCCGGAACAGTGCGATCATATCACATTCACAATCACATTATATGGTTATTGAGAATAAAGAGTTCATACAAAATTAAAAAAAAAAATATTTCTAGCACTCAAATTGTTAATATCGCTCAAAATAATCATCAGATTTCTGGCTATAATAAGCTATAATAAGTAGGACCTCATGCTGAACCTGCTGTATAATAAGGTGTCACGCTCGAGTATTTCAATACGCCCATTTTTATTTTTATTTTTAAAAAATTGCTATGAGCTCGTGTCACTTCCAAATCGTCAGTCTTGTGAATGGGAGTATTTAAGGGTTCATCTTTAAATATCTGACACGCTGGAATTAAGTTTTGAACATCTTTAGTAGTTTGTAGAAGTTTTTACATTTTTGGAAATCTGTAGACACTTCCCCCACAACTGGAAGGGAAAAAACTTTCACCTTTTTCAACTTTCAACTTTTTGTTGTGCCTAACAACTAATCTACAAAATCTAATAGTTCCCCATGACCCTTGAGTAAATACTAAATATTAAGTACTAAAAGTTGTGAGTGCCTTATCTGGACGAGATCATACTCAAAACTTTCGTTGTAATTTTAATTAATTAGTAAATTAATTACTACTTTTGAATAGTCGATATGTAAAAAAAGGTTCTCCAGTGGCAGCCTCATATCGGCAAGCAGTGGATGCAGGTGTCTCAGAATAGTGCTTTGTGGTATTCCTTGGAGGAGGCCTATGTTCAGTAGTGGGCTTGTGAAGGGCTGTAATGATGATGACGATGTATAGTTGATATTAAAAAAAAACGAAGTCACGGTATTCATATAATAGAATATTTATTGATATTCTTGTGAAGAATTTTTACTCATACATCCTTAATAATATTTTAATAACGTCTGGAATTAAAATAAGTAAAATATTTTAAATTAAACGCAATAATGTCCGTTTAATTAGGTTTAGCTAAATTTGTCTCTCAAGACTCTCTTAATACTTATTAATGACATTTTTTACTTAACCGGTTAACTCATAATATCTTAAAAAAAACTTTATATATATTATTTGTTTTACTGCTCTCTGCTGCTGTTTTACATTTCCCCCACAGCTTTCACCCCACGACCCAAGATTAGCTGGCCGTGAATGCAATTTTTCCAATGAGCAAACATTTCTGAAACTATTTGTCGGCCCTGAGTCTTAATATTTAGGTGTGTGTTTGATTAGCATCAGTTTGACTTAGAAAAAAAGTGCGAATATTCTTGCATCACTAAAAAGCCTGAAAATGCTGGGTAGCAGAATTAAATACTTTGTGGACTAATAATATATCCTTAACATAATATCCAATATATAATAAAAAATATATTTATGTTAAATAAAATATTTTTATATAATCAGTCAAAAGTGTCATTCGATAAAAACATGCACATTTTTTGTAAAAAATATAGTTTTTATTTTACATATTACACACTGTGTCTGATTTATTTTATAAGCAACACAATTTTCTGTTCTACATGCATAATCTGGATCTTTTATGATATTTTTATATAAAAATCGCAACTTACTATACTACAAATCTGCGGAATGAAAATGATCGTACTATGCAACATAGCTTCAGTACAACTGCCACACATTCTGGTTTCGTTATCTATGTGATAGTGAAAAATACCATTTTTTACCGATTTGCATAAACTGCATAGAACTCTATTTTGTTCAGGGTGGTCTATCCCCCCAATGATCGAATTATTTTAAAATGTTGGATATTTATCTAGACATATTTATAACTTGCATAATTAAGTGGAACTAAATTTCCAGTGTTTTATGTGACAGACATCACACAGTCTTCATACAAAAAAAATGTAACGGCATCTTCAGATTGTGGGTTAGTAATGATGTATTGTTATATCGTAATATGCCACCTTCAGCCAAACCAAATTATTTGTAAACCTAGCAAGGAATTTGACTATCTTTGCTCTGAATTACAACAGAGCATGTAACTTAATCGACTCAAACAAACCCTAAATTACTACATCTAAAATATATTTTTCCCTATTCTCGTAAATTTATTGTTCACATATACTATGTGAATGCACTACACATATGCTGGATGCTTGGCGGTCCACCACTGTACGTTTCACAAGGAGTTTTCTTCCACGTACAACCTCTCTGTGGAATAGTTTACCACCGGCGATTTTTCCGGACCGATACGACCTGGGGACCTTCAAGAAAAGAGCTTACTCCTTTCTAAAGGGCCGGCAACGCACCCGCAATTCTCCTGGTGTTGCGGTTGATCATGGGCGGCGGTAGTCACTTAACATCAGGTGAGCCGCATGCTCGTTTGCCCCCTCTTCTATTAAAAAAAAATTGAACTCGGGTTTCTCGCTTACTTTAAAATTTTCGGCAGGCACGCAGCCCATGTCCTAGAAAGGTTCAGTGATTGCAAATATGCAATTATTTGCAATAGATATTAGTTTGCCCCCTCTTCTATAAAAAAAATACTAAACGTAGTAATTATTTACTTTTTAAGAGTTACGTCTTCCATTATAGGCTCGATCTGTATTTTTATTCAGCAAAGTTAAGAAGTTTTGGTTCAATATAATCTAATTAATGTATTTGTATTAGCATTAACAGAATAATTACCATGCAGCACACAAGCATTATTAACAACTATATATCAACTCAAAATAGAATTTGGAGTTATTTTAGAAGCTTATAAGAAAGTTGTATCCTTATAAGAGTGGTTTATGAATTACTATACAACTCAAGCTGTATAAAGTATGTATTATGGAATCTAAGTTAGCTTATGGTTCTTAATCTAAATAAAAATCTGGTTCTTAAATTTTTTTATTTAAATATAAATAAATTGAAAATAAAATGATAGAATAAGACGTGAGTCCAATTAAAATCACTGTATAGTTACATTATAATATAGACAAAAAGTGTAGTCAACATATAATAGAAGGACAAAAAGTTCAGTGTATTCACATATTTATAATTGTGCACATAACTATTTATGTTGTCCCTATGTAGGTATATGTTAGTCAAAAGATATTTATTGTTCAGTAATGAATTTTCTATCTATCTGCGTTGATTGATGATCGTAGAGACGATACCTTCATCCCGTTAATGCTGCTGCGCTTAATACGTTGCTAGAGCCTAATCCGTTTAACAGCGTGCAAGTTAAGTAGTTATTCGTAAATAAATCCATTTCAATATACTCTTTAATATATTAAAATCCTTACTTTTTAAATTAGGGTGACAAACAAGAGACAGTTCACCAAATTATAAGTGGATACAGTGCCAACATTATTTTATTATATTAGTATGGACATCTATCCTAGGTTAATATTCAAAATGCGGATGTGTTACCACCCCTGAGGACTAAAATGGAATTCCTGCCTTTTTTCCAGTAAAAAGGGTCTCCGGTTATCTACAATCACCATACAAAACACTGATTAAGTTGTAGCGCGCTCACACCTTAAGCTAAATTATATCGAAAAAAGCTTCAGTCATTAAAGTTTATTTTATTCTTTTTTTGGGCGATAATTATTAAATACATGTCAAAATAGGAATATCAAATTTTTAACAACTTAATGTTATGATAATTTTTTTGTATCGATTAGCTCTAACAAAATAGTCTCTTTAAGACTATTTAAGAAAAGAAAACAATATTTTTTCTAATTATGAAATGTATTAAAAAGTTCCGTAAAGTATTACAAATATCAATATTAATATATTCCAATAGAAAAGTCCCCCCCGCCACGTTTCCCCAGGTGAAATAAGTTCATTCAGTCTTTATGTGTAATTCCTTTGAACTTAAAGGATTGCAGAGAAACGATCTAGTTCAAAACAATTAAGGGTTATTAAATGTAGAAAGAGACTCATTGACAAGACAAGACAAAAGCAAAAGCCATTAAGTAAATGATTTTTTCCTTCATTGCCAAGCGCGTCGTCAATAAGCAATTAAAATTGTAATTAACAATTACATTAATGCCGGTGGGTATCGAACACGCGTTGCTCACGTACTTTGAATCGTATGCTCTGCCCTTGTGCTACTATAGTTATTTGCCACAAAAGTAACCCTATACCTTTAAACGAGCACTTCTTGTATATGTATATATATATATATATATATATATATACATATATATATATATATATATACATATATATATATATATATATATATATATATATATATATATATATATATATATATATATATATATATATATATATATAATCGGGATCTCGGAAACGGCTCCAACGATTTTCATAAAATTTAGTGTCCAGGGAGTTTCGGGGGCAATAAATTGATCTAGCTAGGATTTATTTTTGGAAAATGTCCTTTTGTCCGTGTTTTCAGGCAATAAAAAACTGCTACAATATCGTTAGAATAAGAAGGTAAATTTCGATAGTTTATTAATGATTACAAATAGCTTAATCGGTATATTGGGTGGTCACAAAATCGTAGTACCTACCATGGTTCGAGCCCAGACCGACCGACCGACTTTTTTAATTTTTTTTTCAAGTTCCTTTCTTTTTTTGAGAAAATCCAGCCCTTTTTTTAGTATTTTTTAAAAACACGAACATTTAAATTAAACTAATTGCACTCATGATTTTTTATTCAAATAACCACTTCAGTTTTTTCTATTATGTCGCTAAGATCAAAAATTATTATTCGTATTTCATCAGTATGTAATTTATATCTAAATATAATTTCCAAAACACACGAATTAAAAAAAAACCGAGCGAAAAATACCGAGCAAAAGTCGGTCAACCGGGTACTGAAATGTTTTAATCATAAGAATGACAAACGAGCACACAGTCCACCTGATGGTAAGTGGATGATGTGGCTCAAAGACATCTGCACCTATCCTCGATCAAGAATAAAAAAGCAGATCAGGAGCTTCTTAGAAGGCGCGAGACGTCTATTATGATCACTAATCCACCTACCAAGTGTCCAGTGACGTACCTTAATTAGTCATTTTAATAAGAACTTAAAAATAAAATTGAAAGCAATAACACACAAAATTTTCGCTAGATAATAAATTCGAGTGTTAAGTTACTTATTAAGTAAATGTATCACCATGGGTGTGAGTAAGGATCGAAGAAGAAATTTCAGAAGTTTCATCGGCATCGAAATAGACCATTAAACAAGATTATTAAAGAAAAATAAAAGTAATAAAACAAGTCGTGCGTTCGGAGAGGGAGGACGAGGTCGCGAGGGAGGTTCGGGAAGGGCGGATATAAGGGTGGTTTAGTGCAGTCGGTAGTCGACAATCGAGGGAGTCGGGCTTGTGCGCGAGATCCCCTTTCAAACTTTCGAAAACTGGCTTGCCAGTTAACGCGTAAACAATAAAGTGTACCGCAAAATGTGATTGGGAAAACCATTTCAGCGAACTTAAAAGTTAAAAAAGAGACAAAGATGTTTGTGTCAAAAATGTTCTTTAAAATTATTCAAATAGTGTTTATGTTACTTGCTATTATGTACTTTAAAGACGTTGTCAAAGGTCAAGTGCAAAGTGATATCGTCCCTATAGGTAAGCACTATTAAATACTTTACCCTTTTGGGCTACTGTTCTAGCAACATTTTTAACGTATTTTTGTGAAAATAAGTTAACATTAATGCTTATTATGCAAAACATAATTATGTTGTTTAAAAATATCAAAGGATTATTTAGAAGAATGCAGTAAGAAATATAAGTTACATCGTAATAAATATTTTTATTAAAATCCAATAAAAACAAGTATAAGTTTTTTTGTTTCATTTTAATATCGGATAATTAAGCTACATTTGTTATTTATTATTTCTTTACGTCGTTGCTCAGGTTCGCTATCATAGTTGCCACGCTTGGCTACTGCAGTTTTTTTTGGTTGTTTTTTTTTTGGTTGCCCATCTAATTGGTGTGTATTCTGTTGCCTCCCACGACACCCACCGGGCTTTATGGATAAGTGAATAATTTTATGGTATCTCCCTATGAAATGGATCATTAAGTGATACAGCAAGTCAGATCACACTGCGTTTTACCATGGAACCATTATGACTACGAATTTTCCTTGGGGGAAACCAGTGTATGGAACTGAAATTTGCTGTAAAGATGATAATTGATGTCGTTTATTGAAGATAACTTAAGAAATACTGTAACAAAAAAATTACAGAACCATTCTTTTGTTACACCATTGGACATTTATATTATATCTGCTTTGCAGAATGAGAAAATCAATTCATAATCTTTATCTTACGAAAGAAATTAATACATTAATAATTTGGGCCTCTCAATATATTACGACAATTTGATGTATAAACACAGCAAAAAAAAAAATACTTTTATTAATATACATTCTAACAATGGGAACAAACAGTGTTTGAAAATTAAAAAAGTGACTTTCAATAAATATTATTTATAATCTATATTGTAAAAAATTGTTTCTGTTTCCGCAACCTATAAAATACATGTAAAATATTTTGAAATTATATAAAACATAAATAGAATAAAACTAGTTATTATAACGATCTAATCAATTTTAAGATTATTACCATTTTCTGAGAATCAGGTGACCACAAATTTTTTCAATATATCTTTATCATTTTAAAGTGTACAACGTCTACCTGCCTACACTTTTTTGCTAATCTTTTCTGTGGGATTACGTAACTCCAAGAATTATTTTTATGGTAAAAGTGCATATTATATTATTTATATATCACAATTATTCTTATCTGTTAAAACATAATATTTTAATTCATTAAATCAGTGTAAAAAGAAGCCATAGAAGTTTCACGAAAAATTTTAATTAAGGTTGAACAAGATGATCACAAAAAAATAAGTTATTACGTTGAACAAATATTTCGATCTTTCTACAGAATTTTATATCCAAATGTATTTGAATAAAATTTAAGCAAGTATAAAATTTTCTCTTCGCTTTATGGAGTAGGGTTTTTCTAATAACTGTTCTAAAATTGGGTTTATTTCCATAAGATTTCATGCATATCCGAACGCAATAAATTATGCAGAACACAAGTAGTATAGATACGTAATAGAGAATTAACGTGGTAGAGTTATGCTGCAGCTATATAGGTGTAGCACAAATGGGTCGGCTCGATTAGGAAAGGAACACGCTCTCACGGAATAGCAGCTTGAAATAGCAGATGATTGAATAGACACATTTTACTGGTAACGAGACATTCCACCGTGTACTAAAGGGTGACGACGCATCTGCTTTTTTATTCTTGATCGAGGATAGGTGCAGATGTCTTTGAGCCACATCATCCACTTACCATCAGGTGGACTGTGTGCTCGTTTGTCATTCTTATGATTAAAACATTTCAGTACCCGGTTGACCGACTTTTGCTCGGTATTTTTCGCTCGGTTTTTTTTTAATTCGTGTGTTTTGGAAATTATATTTAGATATAAATTACATACTGATGAAATACGAATAATAATTTTTGATCTTAGCGACATAATAGAAAAAACTGAAGTGGTTATTTGAATAAAAAATCATGAGTGCAATTAGTTTAATTTAAATGTTCGTGTTTTTAAAAAATACTAAAAAAAGGGCTGGATTTTCTCAAAAAAAGAAAGGAACTTGAAAAAAAAAATTAAAAAAGTCGGTCGGTCGGTCTGGGCTCGAACCATGGTAGGTACTACGATTTTGTGACCACCCAATATACCGATTAAACTATTTGTAATCATTAATAAACTATCGAAATTTACCTTCTTATTCTAACGATATTGTAGCAGTTTTTTATTGCCTGAAAACACGGACAAAAGGACATTTTCCAAAAATAAATCCTAGCTAGATCAATTTATTGCCCCCGAAACTCCCTGGACACTAAATTTTATGAAAATCGTTGGAGCCGTTTCCGAGATCCCGATTATATATATATATATATATATATATATATATATATATATATATATATATATATATATATATATATATATATATATATATATATACATATACAAGAAGTGCTCGTTTAAAGGTATAGGGTTACTTTTGTGGCAAATAACTATAGTAGCACAAGGGCAGAGCATACGATTCAAAGTACGTGAGCAACGCGTGTTCGATACCCACCGGCATTAATGTAATTGTTAATTACAATTTTAATTGCTTATTGACGACGCGCTTGGCAATGAAGGAAAAAATCATTTACTTAATGGCTTTTGCTTTTGTCTTGTCTTGTCAATGAGTCTCTTTCTACATTTAATAACCCTTAATTGTTTTGAACTAGATCGTTTCTCTGCAATCCTTTAAGTTCAAAGGAATTACACATAAAGACTGAATGAACTTATTTCACCTGGGGAAACGTGGCGGGGGGGACTTTTCTATTGGAATATATTAATATTGATATTTGTAATACTTTACGGAACTTTTTAATACATTTCATAATTAGAAAAAATATTGTTTTCTTTTCTTAAATAGTCTTAAAGAGACTATTTTGTTAGAGCTAATCGATACAAAAAAATTATCATAACATTAAGTTGTTAAAAATTTGATATTCCTATTTTGACATGTATTTAATAATTATCGCCCAAAAAAAGAATAAAATAAACTTTAATGACTGAAGCTTTTTTCGATATAATTTAGCTTAAGGTGTGAGCGCCATAAGCAGATTTTTCACACTTTATAGGTGCGCAGAAAAGCAATTTTTTGTCATTAAAAACTACGAATCCACATTTTCGTTAGTGAATTATATTAGCCAAAACACGAGTGACACATTTTGGCTTGATAGAAAAAGATCGCAAATAGACAATATGTATGAAAAAGCTGTTTCATTAAAATGTAATGAAATCAATTTCAATTAAATTCATGCTATGTGTTTATTTTTCAATAAAAGAGTATATATAATTTTAAAAAGAAATATCAAATAAATATTGTACGATTAAATAGCACGCGGGCCGATCAAACAGACCAAACAGTAGTTCTATATAAAGCGAGAAAAATCTGCTTTTGGCGCCCACTTCACGTTAAGACAAGTCGTTCACCAGAGCATCGTCCATCAATTCGCAAGGTGTGCCACCAGCAGGTAAGATTATTATTTTAAGACAAAATAAAAATAATATTTCCTTTACACTCTGAGAGAATGTTCAACTTTGACTGTCTCGTTGGTTTGGGTTTGAATCTGGTCGGGCAAATCTGTTATTAAATATTTCTGTCGATAAATACTTAGCAACAGCCCGGAATCAAGAAGTTGGCTGTATTACACTCTCGAGCCTCGGACAGAACATAAAGCAGTTATTGTTCTGCGTCTGTGCTCTCTGCAGTCTTGTCACATTTGTATATATTTTTGTATTTTTCTTCTCTTGATATAAAGCCTAGTAATTGAAAATCTTCTCTGTTTATTAAAGTAATCTGTTTATTAAATTAGGTACGTTATTAAAATTACACTACTTTTATTTTTATTGAAGTTGGAGCTAACTTCAATGGAAATTAACGTTTCTACTCTACATTTGCTTATTATTTAATTACGTTTGTGCTACTATTCCTGCGAAAAAATGCATTTTCCCCCTGCACTAATATAGTTTAATTTCATAGTAAAAAACGCATATAAAGTAGATGACTTCTACACCAAGGATTGCAACAATGATATATAAAAAATATACTCACGTAGATATGCACTTAAAAAAACACGAACATTATTGTAAAACTTAGCGTGAATTGAGGTACGTTCACCTCTATCTTCCAGGCAGAAATTTTCGCCATACTTCAGTGCGCAGGAATCAATCTGCAAAATACTACGTCTACCATATTATCTATGTATTCTGATAGTCAAGAAGCATTGCTAGCGCTGAGGACGTACTTAGTAAACTCGAAGCTAGTTGGAGACTGCGTAAACTATCTAAACGCCCTGTGATGTTATAGTAGGGTTGTTTTAAAATGGGTTACGGGTCACTCGGGTATTGTAGGTAATGATCTTGTTGACAAGCTCGCACGGGATGACTCAAAGACTACACAATCTGGCCCCGAGCCATTTTGTGAAATCTAAAAAGCCTTACCTGATTGACCCTTTAAACTCTTTATCACAATAAATAACTTAAGATTTGGTGTGATACACTAGGCTTAAAACATTCTAAATTATAACTCATGCTTATGATCGTAAATTCGATTCAGAAGCCCTAGTATTAGGTAAGAATAAATTGCATATTCTCACAAGAGCCCTGACTAGACAGTGTTGTCTTAAAAAAACACATGTCCATTCTGCGCACACGCAACTCAAGGATGTGCCGATTCTGTTTCTTAAGGAAAAAATGCCTCTGCATATTCTAACAGATTGTGGACCCTTATTGCGCAAACGGAACACGTAAATCTGAGAATCTATGTACTTCGTCCAGAAGAAGTGATATTGCTCACAGCTAATCAACTCCTTCTCTTCATTTAAGAGTTAGATAGGGCTTATTAGTAAACTATAACCATAACTCGCACAAAAAAAAAACTTTGCAGTAGTAATAGCAATTACTCTTCTTAATAAAAACTAAGTTTATGCTAAATTACAGATCCAAAAATACTAACGTAAAGAGACCAACTGATCACAATATTCCGTTAAAAATAATTAGGGAATCCTAAAAAACGTGGACTAATTTTTGTACTCAAGGATCTCTTTATAAACAGTGTGTTAAAAACTAGTTTTTACAAATTATAACGCGTATATATTAACTTTTTTATATTCCCGACTTTTCGAGTACTTTACAGCAGCAGGTCACGGAGGGGACTGATGTGTTCGACGTCCCAATGTCATAGTTAACCACGGCTACCTCCAGATTAAAATTATTATTTTTGCCTGGATGGGTGCCTCATTTCCAGTAAAAGGGTCTTTATACACACCATATGGATATAGCAGCTATAAGCTACAAGCATTATTTTGCGCTGGTATACTGTACGAGCGCGTACCTCCTCGGTCGTGACGTCACATTTGTGCTGCAATAATAATACAGATGCAGCTTAGCTTGACAACGTATTTCTTTATTATATACATATATTATTTTGGTTTCCTATTAAAAATAATACTAAAGATACTAAAAGAGAAAGAGATGCTAAAAGAAAGGCGGTTTAAGTAAGCTCATTGTATTCGCCGTGGTAGCCCGATTGTTAGCGCTCTCTGTAAATTTTACAGTACGAAAGCAACCCGGGTTCGATCCCCACCCAACACTGATGAAATAGTTAATTGCAATTTTAGGCGCTGATTTACCACGCGCACGGGGGTGACGGGAAACACTCTGAGGAAACCTGCATGTCTGAGAAATAAGAAAAAAAATATTTCGAAGACATCTGAAAATCACCAATACGCAATATAATTAGGGCAATGCGGCATTTTTTGCCCTAAAACCCTCTCAAAAACTGCTGTAACTTTAACTTTTTTAACTTTTATTGTATTTGTTTGTGATAAGAAATGCAATAAAAAATAAATAAATACAAAATACGGTAGCATTATGCTGACATTCTACATTGGTATTATGTGAGTATCACGTGAAAAATATGTCGAGATATTTAAAATATTTTTAATATATGAATGTTAAAACGCCAAACGCAATCGGGCAGCACAGTAGATTAACTGATGCTTCAAAGCCAAGTTCTATGAAAAGGCCTACCTTGCACATAAGAACCCGATGTTTCAATTAAAATTTAACCAGTATTATTGAAAAAGAATATTGTCAGGAATATTTCGAATTTAATTTAACAAATATTCCTAACATTTCGAATATTTTGCTGTCAACCAAACCTACGGTCAAAAGATGATAAAGGTTATTTTAATAACATTACAAATATTTTCATCAATCTAAGTAAATGATAATGCTTGTGATTATGCTTAATATAGGCATCAGCCTTAAATTAAACGTAATAGACCATAAATCGGGTTACTTCCACTAGTAAAACCGCTTAACCAATGTGTTATCTTTTATCGGAAGTCATTTTGGGAAATATTTTCTACTTTATTTTGATAATATATCCATTATTCTGACCTTACTCAAAAACACGACTAATCCTAAATAATTAATCTAGGTGTACACGGGTAATAAATTAATCATACACACAAATTAAGAAAATAGTTAAAACTATTTTGTTCGAGTAGTTCAACTGAACGTCCCCTAAAAGATGAGTCATTTCTAGTTGAACGTTGAATTGATCAATTGAAAGAGTGGAACTAACCAAAAATCCAAACAAAAATGAGAATTGATTCCTCGTGTCATTGTGGTTCCGTTCAACTCGTTATTATTCTCTCAAGTCAGATCTGTTGTAATAAAAATAAATATAAATTGTATACAGAAAATTTGTGATCCAAAAATTTTAAACGGTAAAATAAAAAATATAATTTGTAATCTCAAAGAAAACATAATTAATTGTGAAAACCCAAACTAATTAAAAGTAAAGCCACATTTAAATAAATTAAAAGCCATTTAATTAGATATCAAATTAACTTCACTCAAATTTGGTAAATCTTTAAAATATTATTAGAAAATCTTTCCATGTTTAACTTTTTGTGAAAGCTGATAAAAAGGAACAAATAATGTCGAAGAAGTTGCCAAACATTGTGTTTAATCTGTAATGCACGCTACGATAAGTACTTACACGATGAGTTATTAGCAGCCATAAATAGAATGGCTTCATAGCTACATGCTTGAAATTTAACTCGTTTTATAGATTTCCTTGTTCATAATATTTCTGATTATATTATATTTTCTGATCATTTTGTATATAACACAAAAATTTGACAAATGAGAGCTCGTCGATAATTGATTACTTTATATAGTCATGATTTGAGAATTGCGGTAAAGTTATTATTGTTCCAAGATTATTACTAAATGTGACACTCGCGATAAACGAAAGGAGAGATTAATTACACGGAAAAAGTTCTCTATATTTTGTTTGTTTTGAAAGCATCTTTTAGAACCTTTACACAAATAAAAATAGAGAAAGGGGGATTATGACTTATATATATAATTATATTATATATAATTATTAAATTCAACATTTCAAAGGATTTGTACGTCTGGTTTTACGATAGAACAAAATAGACACTTTTTCAAATACTAGATTTATGTCCAATATTACATAATGAATTTCAATCTATTTTTAGTAATGAGCTCTAGAGTTAATTTTGCTAGAAATTTGTTTAATTATATATTATTACAATTATAAATTACAATATTTATTTGCTATTTTAAGATAGATATTATATTTTAACGTAAATTTCTTTTGTAATGCCTATCTGAATACTATATATATATATATATATATATATATATATATATATATATATATATAGTATTATATATATATTTTTAAAAGAATATTAACAATGCTATAAACATTACTAATATTCCCCTTAATCACTCGTGGTAAGATCAAATTGCTTGTGTTTCATGCCAGTAGTCGAATTGTTGATTCGAACTCACGACCTTTTTGAGTTCGCGGTCCGCGCCCTGCCATTAGGCTACTGTCGCTTAAGAAACCTAAAACTCTAAAAAAACCTTTTCTCTCCCCACTTCGCCCCAGTATCACCAGTTTTGTTCGCGTTGGTGAACGACGCTGCGTCCCCCGCACCCTCTGAGATGACAACCCGCGGGCCCTCTCTGGCCATCTCTGATGCCGGCTCAGGCTCCGAGATGGAGACCGAGACGCATGTCACACCCAAGCTCGAAGACGAAGGCATCAGCTTCGACCAACCCAAAAAGGGCAGCCGAGACTAACTCATCCCCCCCCCCCTTCCGTCTCCCACTGACGACAAATTCTCATCGGATGGGGTGCAGCGAGTCCACAGATGGGCGGTTCTCACCTTCCAGAACATAGAACGATCCGAGTTTGCCGTCAGACACGGAGGCCCGCAACTCCTGTTCGGATGGCTGTTAAATAACTCATTTACGTGCACATTCAATTAACGTAAGTGAATATCGTTACGAAAATACTACGCAGAATTATTTAAATTTACATTTATTATTTTAAGCTTCCGGCCTTGCAGGCCTCGAGCCCTAGTACCGATGAATGTGTAACAGCCAAAAGGCTAACAGCACCAACATCATCGAAACCCGTCAATTGCTAAAACATTGAAATCCACTATGTCATCCTGATCATTATATTAAACATCAATTTGTAGAACTACATGAGGAAACCTTCTATTTTATTCTATCGTAGAAATAGTAACAGAACTAGTTGCCTTTATTAATTTAAACGAAAAGATGGTAATCAAACAATTTTTTCTGCATATAACTTCTATTTTTTAGTCTCTGACAATATGATTTCGATAATTCTAGAAAGGCTTATCAAAACATAAAGTTAATCTAAATTGATTTACTTGGTTTTTTAAATGAATTCATATTTTCAACATTTTTCTTTTAAGTAATAAAAATGACACATAGTAATATTGCATTGGATTTTGGTGTGTGACTTAAAACGGAAAAGTTATCTACTCTATTACTTAGTTTTGAACTGAAGTTGTACTTGTTTTCACAAATTTAACTAAACTTGAAACGGAGCTACAATTAGGTGCAGCCAAGTCCAACTCGCTCATTTTTCTTTTCGTAATCATACTGCTTTGAAAAACAAACTCATTTAAAGCGCTTTAAAACTGCACAATCGTTGCGAAACAATAGTTAACGACCAGCGGAAATGTGTATTTGTTACTTCCGATTTAATCCGAAACAGCGTTTTTACTGATTTTATTATACGTTAATTATAAAATATACTACACATATAGTGCAACATCATTATTTTTATGATACCGATTTTGTATACTATTTCTAAGTTTGATACTTTTCTAAAGATATGTTTACAACTATAGTGGCTCATTTACGTTATACCGTTTCCTTATACGTACAAGAGCAATTATTGAATTCAGTAATCACAACAATTGCCATTCAAAAATCAAAAGTAACTGTTTACACGTAGATGGTTGAATGCGATTATTGAATGCAAGTCTTGAAAAGACATAAATGCTAGTTTATTTTGTTAACACCGTGGCTATTATGTTAAGAAGATAATTATTTTCAAGTATTGACTTATCCAATCTCAGCCTTGTTGTGTGACTGTGGAATTATTTTAACGTGTTGCTTCAAGTATTGTACGTACTTGCATTGACGAATTTTTGGTTCAAGTGTTGAACGCTTTAGAAAAGAAGTGTTTATTACAAAGTGGGTCAAAGAGTGTTAAAATTCAGTCCTGCTGATTTAAGGGAGTTCATTGACTTTTCAAGGCGTAGATCAGAAGTGCGGTAGTCTTGTTCTTCAAGAAAGGCGACATCGCTCTCTTGAAGAACAACAGACCGATTTCCCTTCTGAGACACGTCTACGTGCTGTTTTCGAGAGTCATTACGAATCGTCTCGCCCGCAGACTCAATGAATTCCAGCCTCCCGAACAAGCCGGGTCCTTAGTAAAGGTAAACATGCAAACTTGTGTCTTCCGGGGATTGAATAGGGCTAAAGTTAGGCGCCATTAGTCTGAGACTTTGTTCAACAAAGTCTCGACTTCAGGCACAAGTTTGTGCTGGTACTCGGCGACGTTTTCCCGAGAAATATTAGCAGGGCCGATGTAGCATCACCAGTGCTGTCGTCCGTATGCAATGAATGTTACCGGTTTACAACATGTTATTAAGATGCAGAAGAAACAGCGCTGATATAGGACGCAACCTTGTGGATCACCAGCATTTAATGGGTTTGTACTCGTAATCGAGGAGCGTGCACTCTCTACTACTATCTTCAGGCTCTTATCTGCAAAAAAATTGGTAATCCATTTGCATAATTTATCGGGAAGCCAAACTCGATCGAAGGCCTTCGCAATGCAAATACATGGTCACCGCCTCCCCTAGGACTCTACTGCTACCGTCCAATTATGAGTTAGGTAATACAGAAGATCACCAGCCCAGGGACCGCGACGGAAACCCTACTGGCCGTCACTAATCAGCTGGTAATCCTTAAGGTACCTCATGAGCATACTGTTAATAATGGACTCCATTATTTGAGAGAACAAGGAGGCCATGAGTATAGGCCTGTCGTCATGCTGCTTTTACTTTATTAATATCAATTATAGGTAAAAATTCTGTATTATATCTGCGCACTCGCTAATTCGTAAGAGAATTTATAAATGAAATAATTGCTTTATAACGTACCCTAGTTCACACATAACAGGCAATAGCACAGGCAGTACGCGATGTGTCAACCCCTCTGTCAAACAAATTGCACACTTGGGCTTGGACATAACTGGCCGACTGTTAAATATCAATGACGCTAGGCGTAGTAAGCCGTCATTGTTTATCCCATTTATCTGACTTACAACTCGGGTAGCATAAACCGTTTGATCACAGCTTGTTTTTAGACGGGTTGGTATCTTTAAAAGCGTATAAGGTGAATGTACTAATTTTATAGATACAAATTTGTATATAGGTGATTTATACAAGTTTATTTATTAAAACCAATTTAAGCAACAATTTGCTCGTGAGATCCGTTAGAACAAAATTCAAAAGCACTTGAATCTACTGAGTGCTCTACACCTCGGCTTTAATTGGGCATTAAATAATAAAAGTTTAAACTCACCTCTTTTGTGTAATAGAGACGCAAACCCTTTCATGAGTAGCAAGCACCTTTGACGCAGGTTGAAAGAGCAAAACGGGGCGTTACTGGAACTTACTCGTTGTCTGTCAGTGTATCTATTACAAAGCTTCTATTTAGATAAGATTTGATCTCGATGTTGTAAATTAGTTAAAAATGCAGGTACCTTTATACAAAATATGAAGTATCATTTATTATACATTCATGTACTAACATTGACTCACTGGAGTTACATCTCTTTGTGTATTGTATCGAATTTGCCACGGGGAGTGTTCTGAGGGATTGTTTGGGCTGATTCCAGCCACACGATTTTACCATCGCACATCGCGACGAAATTCGTAATACCATCCATACATCTGGACGACTGGCGGTATACCACTGTGCGATTTAAAAGAAGTTTTCTTCCTCGCACAACTTTCCTGTGGAATCGACTACCATCAGAGCTTTTTCCGGACCGATACGACGTAAGGAGCTTCAAGAAAAGAGCTTTCTCCTTTTTAGATGGGCCGGCAATGCACCTGTAACTCCCTTTGTGTTGCAATTGCTCATGGGCGACGGTAATCACTTACCATCAGGTGACCCGCATTATCGTTTGCTACTTCTCTTAAAAAAAATATTATTTTGATTGACTGTTATTTAAAAGCGTGTTTTGTTAAAATATATGGAAATATTAGAAAAAAACCCAAACACACAGCGGGATGGTCAGTGGTGTTTCTCCCCGCCATCAATAGTCAAGTTGGATGCAAAGAAGGCGCCCAGCAGATCGGCTTTGCCCTTTGCGGCATGCGCCAGGGAGTCGTCCTCCCTGTGCAGAAATGTAGAGAGATGGCTGACAGAGGTTCCCTTGGACAGCCTCGCCGGGAGATCGGAATGCACATGTTCCCAAAGGAAGATGAATTAGACTCTCGCCAATTATGCCAATTTGTTCTGACTTTGTCTTGACAGTGACACTTTTGAAAGACGTGAAGGCGGAATCATACTTCTATTTAAGAGCACTGGTATTTGCATCCCGACACGTCAATGCGTGGGCCCAGGCATGGTAGCACTCCTGTTTATGGCGTAATGCAATTTTGCAGGAGATACTAAACCATGGTTGGGTTCTGCTTCCGATAGGTACCACATGTAATAAAATAAAAAATTTCATTCGCTTTGTAACCAGTTCCAAGCAATAACGTTGAGATCATCCAGCAAGAAGCAAACCCGCCTTCAAGGGTAGGATGCAAAAAAGATCGCGTCCCGTCCCAATCGGCCGACCTACAATCCCAAACCTGCAGAACGCAACCGCGATGGGAGCGTGAGTTGCACTGTACTCCGGATCAGACAATGGTCAAGAGTGGCATCAACGGAGACCTGATATCCGTCCGGATGGAGGTTAGCAGAAGGTCCTATAGGAAAGGTATACAATTTTCTACATCTGGGATCCACGTAGGCGAGGTAACCAATTGTGTCAGACCATATGCCAAAGCAAAGTCATAAACCGATCTACGTAACGTACGATCTCACATGATATGTTAAACGAGAACCAAGACATTCAGCGTGATGCGCGTTAAAATCAGTAAGTATCACGAGGCACCCGTAGACGCGTGAATGGTCGTCAATGTCTATGCGCAGCCATTAGATGGACAGGTTCGCATACCTTCAAGGCAGCCGAGACCCAGGTGTACTGCGGGTAGGATAGATAAGAAGTATCAGCCGGAAAGGACTTCTGTATCTCGGTTAGAAAAATTAAGCCCTGCTTCACCGTTTCCAGTTGTCAGTGGACGGTGTTAAGGTTTGAATGGAGTCCCCTGATATTACAGAAATTAACGGATAGGGTGGCAGAGGGTGCCTTTAACTTATTGCTCCGTTTGCCCCGAGCAGGTTCAGTCTCGAGCGGAATTTGCCTACCCCCCCCCCCCCAGAATATGCGGGGTAGCCTGAGCTCTCACGCTCAGGAAGAATAGGGTAGCTTGGGCGTGGATGCTCAGCGAGATATTTTCCGTCACCGGTGGTGCTGGTACCCTCCGGAGGTAGTGTATTATTTAACTCCGCTGCCATGTTAGGGGTGGGGGAGGGGGGAAAGGGCCTCCAACCACCTTCACCACCCCGGTTCGAACCGGCCCATACGTGCAATAGCAAAGGCTACTTTTGCACTATGTGAAATTCAATCATAAGGTACGATTGGATTTCACATAATTCATGGCTGTACTGCCGATATTTGATCCATATCACTAATTACTAATTATATGTTGTCGGTTTTAATAAGCACAAATCCAAATTCTTTAACATATATGGTAGTTCTACTAAATATATCTTTAAAATACATCAAAATAAAAACAAACTTGTCTTTAAGTAAATTTTCCTGTTATTGATGCAATTTTTTATCAAAGCCTATTCATTTTCGTACTTATATGAGCTGTAAAAGCGAGATGTTCTCAAAAATTTTTAAAAATGCTATTTTAACAAGAAAAGTAAAATTTGGGATTAAAATTTCTTTTATCCTAGCAAAAAGTTTGTAAAGATTTTTTTAAATTTATATGGGTTGTTAAAAATTTTTAAAACGAGCACTAATCCCATAACATTAACAGTGTTTTAGTAGAATTCGTAAAAGTAATACTTCAAAGCAGTATTATTTACTATTATATTTTATACTGGCGATCCGCCCAAGCTACGCACGGGTGATTTCTGAATCTCAACAACAGCGTCACCTGCTAGGTCCAGATATGAATATTAGCCATCTAGAGACCCATTCAAACACACAAAAATTTAATCAGAATCGGTTGGATGGTTTCAAAGTGTATAACGGACATGAGTAGATTTTTTTTGTGTTTTATATAGATGGATTATTATCACAGCAGATATTGTACTTAACTAATTTTAACATGTTTAAGTCATCATTATAATCATTACAGCCCTTCACATGTTCAGCGCTGAACATGAATATGTTTTTCCCCCAAGGAACGGCACAAAGCACGGTCCCGTGCCAACAGCAACCACAGACTTCCTGCAAATCATACCATTTCATACTGGTAAGAATATCACTATAATACTGTGAATGAAAAACTGAAAAGTAAGCTTTGCGTCGTTATTTAGGTACTACATTGAAGTTATCAAACATCAAACGATGCAAGAACTATCCTACCGACTGTGGGGTATCTTCTATAGCATAATACATTACTTTATCTTCATTTTCATTTTCACTTTATCTTAAATTACTTTATCTTCTATAGCATAGAATAACTTAACAGTAAAAGAAGTTGGAATGCCGATAATTTATTGTCGGTGTAGTTTTTATCTACTCCAACCTACTAAATAGGTCAAATTTTAGTCATAGTTTCGTGTATACACCTTCGAGTATAACGAGAGCGTGTAGTGACAGTGCGGATTCTGATACAAACAAAACTATTTCACGAACGAAATTATGACGAGAATAAACCTATTTTCAATCAAAAAACCCTGACATTTTTTTTCTACTGTTTAAAATTAACTATATAGAAAAACATCATAATATAATTGCGTATTAATACTTAAGAGAGATTAGTATCTAAATAAATTAATTTTTAACTTGGACTAATTTACTTGCCATTCTATATTTTTAGCCTCCAAGATTTTTATTCCAGGAAAACATTACATTAACAAGCGCGATTTTTCTCAGTTTTATTATATTATATACTCCTAAAGTTGAATTTTTCGTTCGCATAGATGATGAGGTGATATACATACTGATTTTTATTGAATTATAGCAATATTGCTGTATTTTATATCTCGAAAAAATATCAAATCTATTGGGTAGCAACACTATATTTCCTTATAAACTACTTTATTGGTTTGTAAATGATGTATTGGCGCCAAAAGTTTTTAAAAAATGGGTTGATAGTTGTTGGAAACCATCCAGATCTGTGGAAGTTCGTAAATGTAAATATTCGATTTGAACTAGTTTCAAGCATAGCTTAGAATTATCAAGTAACTCATTGTATCAATCTGTTCCTATGTTCAAACTTATTTTTGGCAACCTCTGATCAATTTTCAGCACGGTTTCTATAAATCTTGTAAATTTTATCGAAGATAATTAATTGCAAGGACTATTGACAATAGAAATCTTTACAACAGACAAGTTGATGTCTATTTCAGCAATTCTCTTGACAAAGATTCGCATTCAATTTTATTAAGAAAACTAAACTCGTACGGATTATGGATATGGATACTTATTTTAATAACTTTTCGAAATCGAATATGCTTGGTAACAATTCTTCTTTAGCTAAGTCATGTAAAGTTTATAATGGGGTATATATATATATATATATATATATATATATATATATATATATATATATATATATATATATATATATATATATATATTTTGTTTCCTCGAGTTACATTTAATACTAAATAAGTTAATTATTTTTTGTGTAACATTTATTATAATTTAAATGATATTATAATAATAATTTAAATTATAATTTTGGATTATCGATGTTTACCTGTAATTAATTGAACATTTGGATTAAAACTCTATAAATAATACCTGTAGGACATTAGACACTCGAACTAATCACATAAATTGACCATGGAAGAAAAGCAAATCTACACCAATGAATTTTAGTGGTCATGGCGAAACATAATTGTATGAAAATGAATTATAGCCTCATAAAAACAAAAAGGGGAATCAATAGATATGAACGAAATCCATAACACATACACTGTTAATAGCAAACTTTATTTTATGGTAATTTTTTAACTTGATAAGTGCTTTAATAATTTCTCGTACCTTGCTATGCGCATTACTGAATACTGAGCAAACTGGTTGGTTATGATGCGCTCATTCGACATTAAAAAGGTAGAGAGCCGCCGATCGTTTGTTTATTCGATGGTAGGAACAAAAAGGAGAAATTAAATCATGTAGTTCCGACATACATACTGCGAACAAGCCCTTAACATCCCGGGAGGCTGGCTACACTCCGCCCGTGCTCGAGTTGGACAAGGTTGGTTTAAACTAAATGTATAAGTCCATTGCTGCTTCTTTATACTTTGCATCACCGACACATAGGTGACAGCAGAACTCCATGCATGAACGGATTGCTGGAATGTGTGGAACGGATGCTATAGTCAAGTCAGTCCAATGTTTCTTACACTCTTACAACATAAAAGTATTTACAAAAAGATGAATATTCAATGAACATTATTTTCCATCTTATATACTTTCAACAAATTTTGTATTTTATAAACTTACTTTTGAACTCTTTTTTGTCTTTTCACCACCTTGCTACAAGGCTATTTTAGAGACAACCAGGTTAAAATTAGACGCAAAGATATACGCTACAAAAGACTAAGCAAACCGTTTGGTTTTATGCACGGTATTTCGACACTAAACAGGTAGAGTTTATATTTGATTTACGCCCCTGGGTGGTTATAAAACCTTAGTATACCATTTTTGAAATTTAGACAAAAACAACATTTTATATATTATTTTTATTCACTGATCACTTACTATCAAATGAGACGCATGTTCATCTGCCTGCAATCCCACTCGTACAAACTTCAAATAAACTTAGTACCTTCATTTGATTATTTGTATTGTGAGAGTCGTATTAATGAATTCACATTACACATTTCTTCGAAATTGAAGACATGCGCGGTAGAACCAGAGTAACCAACTTAGCCCAACGGAAGAGTAAGTTGATGTTGCTACGGGTCGGCCATATTGCTCAAACGATGCGGAAGAAAAGTTTTAGATTGGCAGCCTCGTACCGGTAACCACTTAGTGTGCCCTAATAGACGAAGTGATCATCTGATAAGAGATGTAGGAATTTGATGAATACAAGTGGTTCAGGACTGTGCTTTATGGTATTCTTTGAGAATACCTATATTTAGCAGTAGCAGATGATTGATGAGCATTGATGTAGTACATAATGTTGATGATGATACTTAAAAGTATTATTTAAATCTTCAATAAAAAAATGGGTAATAGTGCCTTCATCTTCAGCTATGTAGATTATTTTAAATCTTTAAATTTTTTGCCTTAATACAGCCTAAGTATTTGTTACAAAAGAAGCTGAACCCATGTTACGGTTTCGATTTCATTTTAAGAGGACATTAGTCTGACGTGTTACTTGACGCAGGGCAATTGATGATCCCGAAAAACTATTACGGGTAAAATCAAGATGAGTTCTTTATTTTTATTGCTTTGTGGTGCGACGCCATAAAAGCGTTTTTCTAAAAGAGAAATTTACTTGAAGCATTTGAGAGTAGATATTTTTAAACACAAAGGCACTTAAACATACCTAGGTGGATTGAAAAGTACTCGGCCTAACACAGATCCATTCAATTCTAAAAATCAAATCTACCCACATTATTTAGTTCAGTTCAGGCTAGTTCATTGTGTGAAGTTCGAAATGTGTGCGATAATTAGTTGTGATTTTATAAATTTATTAACAAAGTAATCGGACATAATTTCCGCGAATGGAGCAAATCGAGCAGCGTGCCGTCATTAAGTACCTCCATAAGAAGGGGCTATCATCAAAAGTCATCCATGATGACATGGTCAGTACATTAGGCGATTGTGCTCTGTCATATTCATCCGTCAAAAAATGGATAGCAGAATTTAAGCGTGGTAGAGAGAGTGTGAAAGATGAACCCCGCTCTGGAAGGCCTTCGACGTCAACTACTGACGAAAATATTAAAAAAGTACTTGATTTAATAATGGGAGACCGCAGATTAAAAATTAGAGAGATAGCCGAGATTATAGGCATCTCTTATGAACGAACTCAAAACATCATTGTCAACGAGTTGGGTTTCCACAAGGTGTCTGCGAGGTGGGTTCCGCGACTGCTTTCAGTTGAACAAAAAAGGACGCGATTGACTATTTCACGCGACTGTTTGGAGTTATTTGAAGCCGATGCAGATGATTTTTTGAATCGTTTTGTTACTATGGACGAAACATGGGTTCATTACTGTACACCGGAAACAAAACAACAATCAAAACAGTGGAGAAGACCTGGTTCACCACCCCCTAAAAAGGCTAAGTCGATTTTGTCGGCAAATAAGGTGATGGCTTCAGTATTCTGGGACTCGAAAGGTGTGATTATGATTGATTATCTTGAAAGGAGTCAGACTATAAACTCTGATTACTACTGCACCTTACTACGTCGTTTACGAGAGGAAATAAAAGAAAATCGTCGAGTAATGCTCAGAAGAAAAGTCCTGTTTCATCAAGATAACGCCCGTGTTCACACGTCAGTACAGTCAATGGCTGAAATTCACAACTGTGGCTTTGAACTATTACCGCATCCGCCGTATTCACCTGATCTGGCACCATCAGACTTCTTTCTGTTCCCTAACCTAAAAAAGCACTTGGGAGGTCAAAGATTTTCGACAAACGACGAGGTCAAAGCAGCTGTAGACGCATATTTTGACTCTAAGGAAGAATCATTTTTTTTTCAACGGTCTAAATGCTTGGAAGGGGAGGTGGCAAAAGTGTATTGAACTTGATGGTGATTATGTAGAAAAATAAAAATATAACTGATTTAGTATGTGTTTATTTTCTTGGTTAGGCCGAGTACTTTTCAATCCACCCTCGTAATATAAACGTTGGCAAAAGTAATCTGACAAATTTTGATTAATCAACTTAAAGTGGCTTTGGTTGAAATCCAAACTTTCCTTTTGGAAAGAAAACCGCAGAATAGTAGTGGACAAAATGGTCCTACTTCACTTATTTAACAATGTGGTAGATACTTCTTTGGCTTATATAAAACTGATCTCTTTTTATAAAAAAGAACAAACATCAAATTAATAATTTATAAAATGAAATGAAAAGACAATGATATCTTATATTTATGCAATTAAAAAGAATTTTACGGACTTTTAAGTTTCATTTTTAGGTTCGTTGTCGGCTCCATGGTGCAGTGGTAGCGTTGCAGTGCTGGAGGCTGGTTCGAATCCTACACTACACAAGTATTTATATATTACAAATAATCATTTATAGTCCATACAAATACTTGTTCCGAGTCTGGATGTTTGCCCTTGTGCAATTTACATTTGTACACTGCCTCCACTACACTGAAGGAAATCCTAGTATAGGAGTAACATGTTTAATTAAGAATTTTTTTTTTACAAATATTTGAGCATTTTGCTTTGTTATACCTGGCACTATGGATCTGAAACATAGTCTTTCACTGCTGGCCGTATGAGAGAGCACAAGTTTGTTCAGCGAGCTATGGAGAGGGCTAGACTCTGAATTTGTCTGCGTGATCAACTTAAAAATGAGTATATTTGCAGTAGAACCGGTGTGACCGGCATAGACGAACGGATTAGTAGCCTAAAGTGTTAATAAACCAGCCATATAGTTTAAGAACTGACAACCGAGGGGAAGAAAGGTTCTCGAGTGGCAGCTTTGTACTAGTAGGCGAAGTGTAGGGTGGCCCTCTGCTGGAGCCCTGGTAAGACATGCAGTAAGTTGATAGATACAGGTGGCTCAGGACTGCACTTTGTGATACTCCTCGGGGGAGGCATATATTCAGCAGTGTACTTGTGAAGAGCTGTAACGATGATGATGATGATAATTGCTTTGTAATTTTTTTTTATAAAAGTTGAAGGTAGATCTGGTTAACTTTGATATCGAAACTTCGAATGCCGAATTTCTTTCATGACTCTGGGTGCTGCTGCGAAATGAAGAAATTAACTCGAATAATTGAAAATGTTTTTGATTAGACCTAGTTTTTAAAGTGGTTTACATTCTTAGCTCATAATATTGATTAAGGTTTATAACTACCTTAACATGATAAATAAAATTATAAGGGAAAACTAATCCAATAATTTTGATGATTCACCTCTGTGTAGCAATTACAAGCCTTGGTAAATATGCCTGTAAATTGCGATCCCCGTACTAACAAAATAAACATACCCAATTATGATGTATAGTAAAGGGTTTAACGTTGTCAGAAATTAGAGATTTATTGTATGTGTGACACACAAACAATCATGACTAAGGAATAACCAAAGCCAAACTATTAAAAACAAAACCAAACTATGACTGCTTAAAAATTGGAGGTTACAAACCGAAACATAGCTGTGCTCATACTGCCATTTGGCGGCAGAAATGGATGAGATTGTTGTACCTAGCAGCAGTTAGGAGTGAATTAAAGTGAAAATATTCGAAAGATGGATGGATGGAATGGTATCGATAAATACTGCCTTTTCATAGAATAAGGGTGACTAGAGAGCATACAGCCCACCTTAAGTGAGTGAATACCGTGTCGCATAGAAAATCTTTATCGATACTCGATTAAGAATCAAAATGCGGATGAGTTGTCACTCTTTAGGACTAAGATGTAAAATAATATGTAAAAAGGTTCTCCTTCTACATGACATACACGGACACGTAGCGACCTAATATGTACATAACTCTAGTGACCTTAAAAGACCCACGAGACTCACCGACACTAACTTGTTGGTGAAAATGATTGCAGGAATAATTACAGTCGGTAAACTATCCCAGCAGTCGGTCACCTCGATAACCAGATCAAGATATTCCGAATTTTTGTCTTTTTCGGGTTTTCCAAAGTTATCGTTATAAGAAATGGTAATATTGAACAAAAACGTCGTAAAATAATAGGCATTTTGATGTTTTCAGAAAAACAAATATTTTATATAAAAAAACATGATCCAAAAATGTACCATAATACACACTTGTAATGAATTAGTCTACGAGAACGTACATCAAAGCGGGCTTCTTTTAGGATATGCACAGATGCAACTTAGAAGCCATGATTATTTAAGCTACTGTGACTTACCGAGATGTTAACAAACTCATAACAAACTCGTACGGGTGATTCTTTTGGATGTGCCTCAGACAGTTATTATTTTAAGCTCTGTAATTTCTATGCCTTAGTTGATTAACAAATTAATGATCTCTTTTACAAAAAACACTCGGACTTGGATAAGCGAGAGTTCAATGGACTCTCTTTTTCGCTTATGGAGGTTTCTTACACACACTACACTCTAACCCAAGTGTCTGGCTTATAGAGATCGGGAGTAGCCCTAGAGGTTTATAAAAATTATAAAAAATGTATAGTTTTAATCATATTACGTATGTATGGGTATCATTATCGATACAAAAAGGAAGTTTTTATTTATGTTTTGTCGGTTCATATAGAAATGTCAACTTATTCTTCTTCGTGGTCATTTAAACAATTTATTCAGTAGCAGATGTTTATTGTGTATTTTTATTAAGATAAGTCTTCTAATAACTAACTACGAAAGTAAAAATATTGGCCTTGCTTTTTTCCAACTGTCTCTATCATTGGCCACCGATAAAACGTAAAAAACTCTAATATACCAAGAAACCAATAATTGTGATAAGTGCATAGAATACTATAATACTGGTCTAGTGTCACCCATCATATTTTGAACGTTGGTGGCGCATCATATTTCGAACGTTTATTGTTATTGTGAAATGCATTATTCATTATCTGCCATAAGATATTGTATTGACGGCAAGAAAATGTTATTGCAACTTATATTGCAAGAAATGACACTCAGAAAATACCAAATGCGCACGAAGGAACTGAATTAATTTGATACATGACATTTAGTTAGCTTTGATATTAAATAATAATGATTTTAACACACTCATCTCTATATATACAAGTTCAGTATAAGTACATAATAACGTAAAAGAAAAATCGGAAATCGGATCTTGTATCGTGCAGACAAAACCCTCGGTTTCCCGCAGATGTCGACTTCCTGCGTGTCTTACCAGGTCGTTACTCCATCTAGTGGAGGGTCGCCCTACACTACGTCTACTGGTACGAGGCTGCCACTCGAGAACCTTTTTCCCCAACGGTTATCGGGTCTTCGACCTATATGGCAGGCCCATTGCCACTTCAGCTTACTAATCCGTTGCGCTATGTTGGTTACTCTGGTTCGACTGTGGATATCGTCATTTCTAAGTTTATCATGCAGAGAAACCCCGAGCATAGCCTTCTCCATAGCTTGCTGAGTGACCTTGAGCGTCCTCATACGGCTAGCAGTGAAGGACCACTTCTCAGATCCGTAAGTCATCACTGGCAACACGCACTGGTTTTACAATCTAGTTTTCGAAGTTTGAGGTATACCTGACGAGAAAATATGTCGTGATTTCCCAAACGCTTCCCAGCCGAGTTGAATCCGTCTATTGACCTCTCAGTTGAAGTTGGACTTACCTAGGCGGACTATTTGTCCCAGGTAAATATACTCGTCAACAACTTCGAGCCTAATGCTCCCAACATTTACCGGCATAGGTGTGACATAGACGTTAAACATGATCTTTGTTTTGACCATGTTCATCTTAAGACCTATCTGTTGAGAGACACCATTGAGGACATTGAGCATAGTGCTTATGTCCTCCAACGATTCTGCCATAAGACCTATTTCGTCGGCAAATCGAAGGTGAGTGATAAACTCGCCATTGATGTTAATACCATATCCTTTCCAGTCCAGTAGCTTGCAAACGTCTTCCAACGCAGCGATGAAGAGTTTCGGGAACATAACGTCACCCTGTTTTACAACTCTCTGCAGTTGGATAGGTTTCAAACTCTGGTTCTTTACTTGGATAGCCATCATAGCCCTACAGTACAAATACTTCAGCATTTTGATATACCGACAGTCAACTTGGCACCGCTGAAAGAACTGTAGCACCGCCCCAATTTCAACGGAATCAAAGGCTTTCTCATAGACAAAGTGGCAGATTTTCACCCTCGCGATCACTGAGACATCACTGAACAGTTGGCATCTAGTCGTAATAATGAAGTCAATCTAATTTTTTGTCGAACCGTCGGGACTTGACCAGGTCCACTTTCTGTGGGGCCACTCTAGAAGAAAGAGTTCATCATAAGGAGTCCCTCTTTCTTCATAAGTCGGCCAGCTACCGGCCCCTCGGGTTCCGTTGTCCTATCTCAAAGTTCCTTAATTTCAGCTCACCGTTTTTTCTTGTGCCTAGTTTTGCGTTCAAGTCTCCCTTTAACACCTTATAGTGAGTTTTGAAGGAATGCATGGCTCTAGAAATATCCTCATACATTTTCTCCACCTCCTCATCGGGATGTTCCGAAGTTGGTGCGTAAACCTGTATGACCTTCAGCGAATACCATTTGGTGATTCTGAGTATAAGGTATGCAACCCTCGTCGACACACTCCAAATCTTTACAACGTTGTTAACGAGAGACTTGTTGACGATAAATCCGACACCTCCTTGGGACAGATGCTCGCTCTACCGTAGATAGAACAAGTTGCCGAATTCGAGGATAACTGTGTCCTCCCCCTCTCTTCGGACCTTGAATAATCCTATTATATGCCACCGCAACTTGTCTACCTCTTCTATCAGCTCCAATACTTCTCGTCAGTCCTCAGGGTGCGTGCGTTTTGTGTTGCCAGGTTTTTTTTATAGTATTAGATATATACCTTCCAGAAACTTTAATAATAATTAGACAATTATCTTCTATGTATATTTTGTAAATAAGATAGAATAACTAAATTGATTAGTTAGTAATATTGGAATTGTAAATAGGTTTATAGACTGACTCTAGATAGAGTCAATTATAGCTTTAAAAATATAGAAATACGACTAACTCTAGGTAGAGTTAAATACAGACACGATAAAAAATAACTCTTTTAAGAACAGTGACATGTTACTCTGCAATAAGCAGTATATCAGACTTAGGAACTGAACGAAGGTAGAGTAAACTCTACGTAGAGGAAAACTTGGAACGATCTGTGACGTGGTTGCTGTGGTTTTCATCGCTTGAAAATACATTAATCTACCGCAGTATTGTCGAAATTAAATAATTTATATTATTATTATTTTATAACTAATACAAACTTTTAAATTTTTAAATTTGACTAATATTTACACTTTACATTTTATTTATTTGTGTTGGTTGCTGAGACCAAAGGACGCGTTCCCTTGATATAATGTTTGGCTTCCGTACTCCCTCAAAAAAGACGGAGGAAAGCGATAGAGACTTGAGTCCTCAGGGTTCTCCAAGCAAGACGGAAAAGACAGAGAAGGCAGGTCCTTCCTCTAAAAAAGACTGCACGATGCAAGTCCCAAGCGTGGAAAAGTATTGGAGAATGGGACACTGGAAAAATAGAAACGGAACCTACAACACAGACCTCTCCAAAAAAAAGGTAGCCCTGGTGGCCCGGCAAAAGCAAAGGATACTACCATCGCAAGAGACAAGAGGAGCAGTACGCTTACGTACTACCACCGCAACTCTGGTAGCATCCGAGAACTTAGAAAGCTCGCCGAAAATGGAAAGCACGAAATACGCGGATCGTTTGACGGAGGCTCGAGCCTGTCTCCACAAGGCTAAACACCACGTATCGCTTTAGTCGTCAGGTGGCAACTGAACCTCCACTGGAGATTCTTAGCACCCCTGCCCCACCGTTACCATGGTCGCCACCGTAGCTAGGAATAGCGGAGCCGCTAGGGACGGGAGGCCGTTTATTTTGTGTCGTTCCTCATGGGGGGATGTATAGTTGTTGTTATCAGGAAGATGCTGCTGCCCATCTCCTGCCTGCCTCCCTCTGTCGCTTCTTACGACAGCCATGGAAGATATGGGGTCGTGGATATACTCAGCCACCACTACATGGCACTTGTACTTTCTAATTTTAATTATCTTAAGGTCAGAGAGGAAAACCTCTTTAATTTTAATTATCTTAAGGTCAGAGAGGAAAACCTCTTGTCATAGACAAAAAATAACGTTAATTTACGTGAATATTAGACATCGTTACAAGTAAATGTACCAACGTAATATAAATTAATAGTTAAGAGCCCGCGTACACAAAACCTCTCTATGTATATAAGCTTAATGGTTAGAGGCGGCGTCTGGGAAACATTAGGTTATGAATTTAGGTCGTAAATCTAAATATTATCAAAACTGGCAATCGTCGTGGAGCAACCGCTGTAACTACAACTGAAATGATGTATGCTCAAACAAATAATATATTGTCACTAATATTTATATGCCGCTCAGATTTATCCAATACCAAATATAATATTTCAAATAATTGATACTCGTATATCTACTCTTTTTGCAGTGGTAGCTTTGTAGCTACTTTATATGTCTTGGACTAAAAGTCGTTTTTATAATTATTTGAGCAATTTTATTATAGATTCTTAATGAATAAAAGATTATTAAACGGAAAACTTAACACATAAATATTAATAACAAATTGTCGCAAAAGTAAGAAGCAAAAATAAAAAAAATAAAAAATTTAAGATTATTTTTTAAAATTTTATTTATTAATTCTTTTATTGATTCCTCACAACATTTTTTTCATATTTCTAATTATAATAATTTCGTATCCAAAATTTTCACTTGTGTAACGTCTATTGTTTTGTAGATTATTCTGATTAGCGTGGCGATGTAGCAAAACATTCCAATAATCGCCACTAATCTGGTGGTATCCTCTTAAGTAATATATTAAACTAATAATATAATATGATGAAGCACTAATTTTGAAGTTATGCTTATGTTTAATATATCGTTTATTGACAGTAAGTCAGTAAAGTAACTGTGTAAGACAAATCTGTCTAAAACAAAACAATCTTGGAATGTAACTAAACTGGTCTTCAAGACTGACTCGCTAGCTAGGTAAGCACGCCTTGAATAAGTTATGTATATTTGATTCTGTTCGTATATGATGTACATACACTAAACAAAACGAGAGTTCACAGCCGCGAGCAACTTCATCTCCCAAAACTTATTTCTCTATTTATACCAACCGTAATCATAAAGGCAGCACAGAATAAATAATAGTACTGGAAATATTTCTAATTAATGTTGCGGTATGTATGTATTAGAGTTGAAATGTATTTTTAAATATTTTGGCTGAATTTCGGGGAGTAATTTAGGTATTTGTATACTTTCTTTATAGACTTAAGTAGCGATTTTGGTGCTGAAACAATGTTATTACAAAAAGGCAGGTAGAAGTTTCGAAAATCAGCCGGCATTTCAATTATTTCCGGCGTGATACTGTAACTCAAACTACGTTCACACTTATATGCGTTATAAATGTTCTACGTAGGCAATCTTAATTTTAAAGTATTGACTATTGGATACACTTTTGGAGGGCATCTCAGTGGTATCATCGGCTCTGCTTGAAATAAAAAAAAATGTCTTGTAAGGGTTAAGTTTATACTTATTGCAATATCTTTGTATGCGAATAAAAGACAATATTTTTATGTTTTATTTAATAAAATTGATTACAATTGTGCGGGAAAATGTTCCTTTTTATAATTTTGAGTTGTTATTAGAAAAATGCTTTTCCTTTTTGTTTTTCTTTGTAATTGAGTTTCCCTCTGTCAAATCTTTTATACGCGGTACAGCCATGCTGCACTTATTTTAGAAGTATAGTTGTAGCACGAATGGGTCGGCTCGACCGGGGAGGGACCACGCTCTCACAGAATACCAGCGTGAAATAGTAGCTTAATGCTACTGTATTTCGTTTGGTGAGTGTAGAGAACCGGGCACCCTTCTTATGGGAAACGTGGGATTCAATCATAGTCTTCACGGGTGACAACGCATCTGCATTTTAATTCGTAATTGAAGATTGATGTAGATGATTATGAGCCACAGAAATTACTTACCATCAGGTGAACTGTGTGCTCGTTTGTCATCGTATCCTATAAAAAAGCTCCTCAGACAATCACGGAAAGATTTGGGGTAGTAGATCATTTTACACTCCCACTACGCGGTTATATGGTATATAATATACTTAAATATATCAAATACCAGGCCCGTCCCGGCTTCGCCGTGATAGTATCTATTAATGTGATTTGAAATATTCAAAAACTATTTATTTTATGAATTTCTCGTTTTTAAAATCGGCCAAAATAATCTTGTACAAATATGAGTCAATTTTAAACATCCGAACCTATAACCGAGGTGTCTGCAATCATTTTAATATGTTAAATTTTCAAACTTCTGACGTCTACGAGCCACGTGCCGTCACAATTCATAGATTATCCCGCACACATTGTTATTAAATGGGACAGTACGAAAATCCAATCCACTTACGATAGCGAGGTCAAAACTCATCTCCACGCCAAATTTATGTCGAATGTGTTAGGGGTATTACCGATATTATTAGCTGGCGCAACCGCAAGCGTCATATCTATCTCGTCTTTACCACCCCAGGGCACTTGCAGATGTACAGATAATCAGTACTATTTAAATAAATTTGTGTAAAAGATTCATACATAATATAATATTTAATAATAAATAAGATTCATATATAAAAAAAAATATGTGTAAACATTTATAGGTGGGAGAGCCACGCTGCTGCTATGATTGTAGCTTGCATGGATCGCCTCGACCGGGGAAGAACTACGCTCTCACAAAATACCTCTGTAAAATAGCAGCTTAATGCTTCTGTGTTGCGTATGGTGCGTGTAGAGAACCGGAGACCCGTTTCGCTGGAATCGAGGCATTCCATCTTGGTCCTCAAGGGTGGACAATGCATCTGCATTTGCAAAGGGTCTCGGGTTCTCTACTGTTACCATACAAAACACAGCAGCATTAAGCTGTGATTGATTTTACGCTGGCATTCTGTGAGAGCTTTGCTCTTCCCCGGTTAAGCCAACCCATTCGTGCTGCAACCCTAATATGGTTGAAGCTTTTCTCTACCACAATTTGTTTACGTAATATAATATCCAGCATATTTCACGCAAATTATTACTTGTTAACTTAATATTTCGGTAAAAGTAAAATTTTGGTCTATGATTCGTTATTTCTATATATTTTAGCCTAACTACTCTAAATTAACGAAATGTGTACTCTGTTTTTGATTAAGAATTTGCAAGAACAAAAAAAGGTAGAGGAATGAATAAAATTAATGTTAGTACTTCAATGTGTGCGCATACGTTCAATACTTTCTGTGAATAACCAGTAAGCAGCGCACCATACGCAAACAAAGTCGGTCTTTTTAAACACAGGAACGAGCAAAAATTACAACAAACTACTTTCCACTATGTCTTCATTTAAGAGAGGATTTTTTAAGCAATTAATCCAAAGCGCTGCTACATTTCGTGTTGGCGGATTTAACATCTCCTCGAAATATTATATTCCCCCGACATAAAGGATTCCTAACATTTTTTTTCACCGCCGAGCCTCACTGAGCTACCAAAACATCAGTACTTAGTATAGCAATAAAAGATATCATTTATACCGGCGGGAATCGTACCCGCTTGCTTACTTACTGTAAAATTTATGACCAGAGCTTAGCCGTTGAACTATCACGACTAAAGGAATGAAGGAAATAAGTAGCATGTAAAGTAAACATTAACTAGGTACAGCAACATTTGTATGTTTTTATGTTTTTTTGGATTTTCATTTTTGTAAAATATCAGTTTATTTTAGCAGACTTCTGAATGAAAAACTTAGTAGGACTGGTCATTCCACTCTTATTACTTGCGAACTTAGCTGCTCTGAAAATATTGCCAGTGGTCGCAACGTAGTAAATTGGAGCGCATATTGCAGTGACAACTGACTGGGGAAAAACTTGTCCAAAGCTCTTGTTATGATTTGCTCACAGTTTTGCTAAAGGGTTACAGTTTGAAATGACTAATTTTATATTTAGATTTATAAATGTTATGACTACTACAAAATTATTTTGAATGTTAATTTTAAATAAAAAGTATTTCTTTAACAAAGTTATAACTTAATAAGTCATGTGGTATCAGCAAATTTAAAGTTATAAAATTATGATAGGTGATTACATCACAGACACCAGTAGACTATCAAAAAAATAATGGAGAAAATAAGCGAAACGAGATTGCATTTATAATTTAATTCTTACTCGAGGATAGATCGATGGGCCGTTCTCTAAGCTTCCATTCTGTTAGATAGACTGTGTGCTCGTTCTTTACCATTATTCTATAAGATACAGCTACAGTACCATTAAAATCGCCATTTGACGATAGGATAGATTATAAGACGAGGAAAATATCATGGTCTCTTATAGATAATGGTGTAACCATCTGGCTATAGGAAGCAGGTAAAAGGTTACTAAGTAGTGTACTGTATCCGGCTGGTTGATACTTATGAGAACTCATTGCTCCACACACACAAACATGCGCGCGCGCGTGTGTGCGCGCACACGCACACGTAAAAACGTCACGTCAAAAATTATCTTACCATGACCAACTTTATTTAAAAGAGGAATAAAAAATGAAAAAAAAACTTTCATTTATTATTATATCTTATTTAATAAAATATTGTTTGAATTAATATGTTAAAGGCGGTATGAGAAACAGTTGTGTCTAGAATAAGGGTGTCAGACTCTGATTTTAATTTTTTACTCATCAGACGCAAACAAATAAAAAAATACCCTTACGTATTAGCAGTATAGTTGTAGCACGATTGGGCCGGTTCGACCAGGGAAGGACCACGCTCTAACAGAGTACCAGCTTAAAATAGCAGCTCAACGCTGCTGTGTTTCGTATGTGTGGTGAGCGAAGAGAACCGGAGACCCATTTTACTGAAAACGAGGTATTCCATATCAGTCCACACGAGGAATAACGCATCTGCGTTTTGATATATAATCGAGGATAGATGTAGATGTCTATGAGCCACAGCAACTACTTACCATCGGGGGAACTGTGTGTTCGTTTGTCACCCTAATCATATATATCAATTTTTGATAGAATCAGGCGTTACTTTGCGGAAATCCATTATAATAAATAATTTATTACTTTGCAACCCTCCGCTAACCAATCACAATGATGTGTCTTACCTGGATTGAAGAGCACCTCCCGCCCTCCCTCAATTGCATGCACTAACTTGGTCACCACTAGTCCCAGTACCACTACTACCAACACCACTACTCCCGGCACCACTACTTCCAACACCACTATTCCAGGTAAGACACACCATCGACGACAATACGACACGTGTTTCTCCTCTACACGAGGCATCCTCAGGCAATGTACACTCTACGGCGACTGACCGCTAAGTCAAATAAGGCTAAGTCTTAATAAATAAGTGTCAAACCACCAGACCGCTGGTTTATAATTTCAATTATACCTAGAAAATTAAAAAGAAAGTATATTTTCTACTTATTCCGATGACCAACCTCTTCGACTACTAGTAATCAAGCAATGTAAAGCCATTTTATTTTAAAAACTAGTCCAACTCAAGTACAACGAAGCGTTGTTGAAATTTTACACAGTTCCATACAGATTTTACTAACACCTTTGATATTATGAATACCTTCCTTTATATTGAGGCTTATGACGTGTCTTAACAATGCTCCCTATTGTTGCTGCTAGTGGAGTTTTAAATAAGTTTTGTAGTGGTGTATCTAGGCTTTCAAATTGGGTTTATTATTGTATTGTATTTTTTTAAATAAAAAAGACAGGTATCTGCTTTAAAATTTTAATCTAAGCAAGTGATCCGCCTCGTATTCGTCTGGATTAGACTATTAATATGGTGTTTCTAGATTTAAGAAATAAGCATCAAATTTTGATTCCTCAAAAAAAGAGTTTTGATACAATCGGTTCAGCTAGTCTTTTTTATACGATGACAAGCGAATACATAGTCCACCTGATGGTAAGTGGTTGCTGTGGTCTATATATATATCTACATCTATCCTCGATTAGGAACCAAAATGCGCATGCGTTGTCATCCGTGAGGACTTAGGTGGAATGCCTCGTTTCCAGTAAAAAGGGTCTCCGGTTCTCTACACTCACCATACGAAACACAGCAGTATTAAGCTACTATTTGACGCTGGTATTCTGTGAGAGCGTGGTCCTTACCCGGTCGAGCCGACCCACTCGTGCTACAAATATACTACTAGTATAATTGCAGCATGGCTCTACCACGTAAGAAATTCCGAAATATTCCGAAGATTATCCCGGACATACAGATAAAAATTTATAAATGGTTATTCATTATGCCTTAATGGCATGAAGATAACCCATTATCTTACTAAAAGGCTGTTATTTCGATTCTGGGGACAAATATAATTATATCTTAGAATGAAATATAATAAACTCTTAAAATTTTATTTCCTTAAATTGTATCTTCTTACGAGCACCTTACCCTGAGCACATAAAATTCATGTACTGCAGTCACTACTGCGTCATCATCTTCAAACCCGGAATATAGCTGCTTGAGAGCCGGTGAGCTAATTTGTTCCAAGGATGCAACTAATTGTCGGTCTATGCAACAATGTTACGCATTGCCTATAAATTAATAATTTATCTTGAGCTCTCCAATTGCTTATAATATTATTCATCGTCATGAATATGTTTGAAGTTACCGATAAGGTGTTTAACCATCTTTTTACAGTCAAATGTGTTATTTGATTTTCTCCCACCATCCTATCGAAGATTAAGACATTTTGATAGTTTACTTGGTCATGAAATAAAAATCGGTCTTTTTATATAAAATAATGAAATTTTACGCGGTCTTACATATGCTCCAAAGCGCCTGCTTGTGGCGAGCGTTATCGCCGTGTAAGCGCAGACGATTGGCTTTATAATCTTTGTCTAGGTCTTTTTAGCTACTTCTTCAAACTCGGAAATTGATAATCATCTATAGGTGGAAGGTCTAAGTAATATAGAGGACACTCAAGGATTTCGTAGTCAGCACCTCGAATTGCAGTTATAACAGCGGAGGATTTGTGAATCGGGGCTTTATCTTGGTGTAACAAAACAATGTTTAACAGTTTGCCTCGCCGGTTCTCGTTGATTTCATTGCGTTTTTTTTTTAAACGTTACCCTCACAATAGGAATTCTTCTGTATTTTGAAGGCAGTTCACAGACCTTAATTGCACAAAGACAAACATTCAGACCCGGGACATTAACTTTTAAGCCATACCGATACTTGTTTAGTACGGGATTCGACCCGCGGTCCTCAGCACCATTACTAAATTGAATTGTTCCAAATTAAATTTTTAAGTTTGTTGTTTTAAATATCTGGTCGATAAATTTTCACCTAGGACATCCCTTTCTGACTCTGCCACTCACTTCTGGAATATAAATTTTCTTTGTCACTCTTTGCTCATTCATTCTTTCCACATGACCAAACCACCGAAGCATTCCTTTCTTAATCCTGTTCACAACATCATCTTGCAAACCACACTCATCACACAATATCTCATCCTGTCATTCAGATTAAGGCCAAATTTGGAGTACCCTTAACCGACGAGCATGTATCTATATCCATATACCTACGATTGTGTATCACTGGACATTGATTTAAAGCTTATAACTTAATGTCTAACTTCATTAATCACTGTTCAACACTCTGTTGAGCGAACTGCAAAAATGGCATGTATTGAGTTTGAGCATCTCATTGTTGTGAGCGTCTACAGACACGATACTACACACACTTCATATACGATGCTTATGATTTTTCATAAGCATCATATATTAAGTATGGGGGTCTCATATTTCATATTCGTAGTCTTATATAAAGGAAGTTCTTGTTAAGCTAAATAATCAGAATAAATCTGTCGCAATATCTGGCTACTTTAATATCAATGTCCTAGAAGCTTCCTTCACCATTATTGCGAAATCCATTGTATCCAGTGCCACGTGTATATATATTGGTTGGGCCATAGGTCCCTGGTTCGATTCCGGGTCGAATGAATACAAAATTGTGGGTGCGCAAATGACTCAATGTATTGCGGGTTGAACGATTAGATGGACTGTATCAGCGTAGTTCGTTTTGAAACAAAACAAAATGGTAGGCCGTGGTTTGGACAAATATACTTGCTATAAATTTGATTTAATACGTTAGCCAACACGACCAAAATATGAGCTGCTTTGGAAAAGAGAATAGCAAAATAAAAACAGCTCAAGATTAAGGAACAGGCACTTACCTGGGGTAGCTAACAGCGGCCTCTTTCTAAGGCCTTGAGGCGACGAAAACTGTGTTGCAAATAATCAAGCGGCGGCGGCGTACGTACGTACCTTTTACCTCTTCGGCCATCTCCACCTCCATCTAAGCGGACGGCGCTTCTCATTAGAGGGACAAAATAAGGCCACCACTATAGCCCTCCTGATGTATGCCCGTGCGTGAAGGCGGAAGTGAGGAGAGGTTCTACCGGCTAACAAAACAAGTACGAGGGTATGCTTCGTGACAACCATTCCTCCCCCAGCTTGAAGAATTCCCTTCAAAACTAACTAAAGCTACTACTAAAACCTAATTTAAACTGCTGACCTAACTTAGAAAGGCAATTCGAAAATTATTGGTTAAACAAAGAACAGAGACGTACGACTGGACGCATATATGACCCGGTCGATGTCTTAACGCGAGCTATTCTAGTTACTCCATCGGGTCTAGGAAAAACCTCTTCAACGATTCCTAACTGACCAATGAAGTAGCAGCACGTTCTCTTTAATGAGAATAACTGCATGCACGCATTAAATGAATACATGAAAATAAATACCACACCTAATGTTAAGTAAGTGAGTACCAGAGTGTTTTTAAATGGGGAGGAGCTGATCCTTGTTGATTCCACTGGTTTTTTTTTCAGAATACAAAGGTGTCAGGTGCCCTAAATGGTGCTCTCACATATCTAAAGTAGCTAGCAAACTTAACTCTGCAGCATATGCTGAACTGAGAATAACTACAGTTCCAACCGTTAATGGGTTAACCTCTGTGTACCATTTCTGTCGCGACTGCATGGTATGCAGATATTTCGTCCTGAAACGCTTCCAAAACGACTGTACAAGCCTATCCAATAAGTTGCGACGTGAAAGTTGGAGTTTATCGTCGTCTATATCTGTAGCGGGTGGTACTTCAAAGGCATAAGATTTAAAAAATGTGCTGAAGTTAAAGCTAATGGCTCCAAAGGTTCACTGGAAGGCATACGGCATAAAAGGTGGCTATTCACAGTCGATCTGTGCAAATACAGTGTTTAATTATGCAAAAGATAAAATTTGATCTCCAATCACGCGATATAAATGACTCTTTAGACTTTTAATATTAGTCTCCCAATTTTCCCCAAAATGACTTGCGGCGGGGACGTTTTGCAACCACTCGTTGCGGTTTTCAGCTAAAACGTGAGCGGACTCTGAATTATAATATTTAGAAGTTAAAAACCCATGTGACTCTGATAGAATACGTTTTGCTCCTACATAGTTTGTACCGTTATCTAAGCACACTCTACCTATAGCTTATATATATATATACATATATATATATATATATATATATATATATATATATATATATATATATATATATATACCTATATAAAGCTATATTTATACCTTTTAAATGCACCCATGAAGCTAGCCGTGCTTAGATCACCGGCGAGCTCTATGTGTACAGCGCGAGTAGTCAAACATACGAAAATACAAACATGCACCTTCATGGATCTTACAACACGTCCACGATCAAGCGTAACCTTAAATGGGCCAGCAAAATCTGAACCAGTGTCCATAAAGGGCTTCGCGGACTATGTTACACGAGAGTACCTATGGTTCACCATTTCCGGGCGGCAATGACGACCTAGAACGAACTTAAAAACAAGCGATACATCTATGCACCTGATTGCGAGTTAAGTTGCGAGCAGAAAGAATCCAGTAGTTCCGACGCAAAATAGTCATCAACAATTCAGGGCAAACGTGACAATTAAATTTGTCATAAATAAGTATGATTACATTGATTGATTGACATAATTAGTAATGAGTTTAGTTCTAAGTAACACTTAGGAAATATAATTCTTGGTCGCTTTAATAAATGAAATTCTTCTTTTTCTTTTATATATCTTTTTTAATTTTGAACTTATATCTGTACTGCCAACTAAGTAATTTTTTTAATAAATAATTTACTTCATAAAAATCAATTCGGTTTTACCCGACTACTGATGCTGAAGTTAGCTGATTAAATGTATCTTCAATGCATGGTAGCATTCATAGGATGCTTTGGGTATATTCTGTGACCTATTTAAGGCTTTCGATTATGTTTATCATGAAACATTAATCAGGAAACTTCAACACTACGGTGTAACAACTCATGATTTTAAATTAATTACTTCATATGTAAGTAACAGAACCCAAAAAGTTGTTATTAGTAGTTTCCGTGTCGATACTACTCTTAATTTAATTGTTAAGGCAAAGTCGGAGCACATAGGCAGAATTGGCGAGAAACTAGTCCGCCTATCTTCTGGAACTCGTGCATTCTGGTCTCTCGCCAAGGATGTCAAATGGAATTTCAATTTCTGTCATCTCTTCCATCTCTGCACACGAGGACGACTCACTGGCCCATGCCGCAAAAGAGAAAGCCGATCTGCTAGGCTCTTTTTTTGCGTCCAACATGACTCTCGATGACGGAGGGAGTATGCCGCTGACCATCCCGCGGTGTGAGTGCGACATGCTGGATGTGTGGTTCACACAGTGCTCGGTTCGCAAAGCACTCCTCTCCCTGGACATCCACAAGTCGAGTGGGCCTGACGGTATCCCACCAATTGTGCTGAGGACGTGTGCTCCAGAGTTCGCACCGGTCTTAATGCGTCTTTTCCGGTACTCCTACTCCCTAGGCGTAGTCCCAAAATCATGGAAGATGGATTTCGTCCACCAGATCCCTAAAAAATGCGACCGCTCAGAACCGTCCCATTACAGGCGCAACGCCGTCACCTCCTTGTGCTCTAAAACAAATAGAGTCCATTGTAAACTGTCAGATCATGAGGTACCTTGAGGATCACCAGCTGATTAGTGATCTGCAATACGGTTTTCGTCGTGGTCGACCAGCTGATGATCTTCTGGTCTACCTGACTCATAGATGGGCGGCGGAAGTAGAGTCCAAGTGGGAGGCATTGGCCTTTAGTTTGGACATTGCGCAGGACTTTGATCGGGTTTGGCACAAAGTGCTTAATTCAAAGCTCCCCTACGGGCTTCCCGAAAAATTGTGCAATTTTTCAGGAACCAGCTTTCTTGCAGATCGGAGCATCAAGATCATTGTAGATGGTGTAAGCTCCGATTTCAAGCCTGTTAAGCCGTTCCACAAGGCTGCGTGCTATCACCAACGCTGTTTCTTCTGCACATCAATGATATGTTGCAAACCGGCAACATTTATTGCTATGCAGATGACAGCACTGGTGATAATCTGTACACCGGCCGTGCCAATATTTGTCGGGAAAACGTCTCCGAGTACCGGGACAAACTTGTGTCTGAAGTCGAGGCTTTGCTGAACAAAGTCTCGCATTAGGGGCGACTAATACTAGTGCAGTTTAACCCTCAAAAGACACAAGTTTTCGCGTTAACCGCTAAAAAGAACCCCTTTGTCGTATCTCCTCAGTTTCAAGGCACTCCTCTTGTTGTTCAGCCAGTATCGGAATCGTCGGCGTTGACATATCGAGCGACGTGCAGTTGCGTGGTCACTTGGAAGAGAAGGCCAAAATTGGCCTCTAAAAACTTGGCGCGCTCAGCAGAGTGGGACAGTATTTCATGCCAGCACACTGCCTGCAACTTTAGAAGGCTCAGGTTCGGCCGCACATGGAACACTGTTTCCATCTCTGGGCTGGGGCTCCCCAGTGCCAGCTCCTTCCACTTGACCGCATTCAGCGCAGAGCGGCTCGAGTCGCCGACGACCGAGTGCTTTCCGAACGGCTCAATTCACTGGCGCTGCGAATAGATGTTGCATTTCTTTGTGTATTTTATCGCATCTATCAAGGGGTGTGCTCTAAGGAATTGTTCGGATTAATCCCAGCCGCCAAATTTCACGAACGCACTACGCGACAAACCTCCCGATACCATCCACACCATCTGGATGCTTGGCAGTTCACCACTGTCCGTTTTACTAGGAGTTTTCTCCCGCGTACGACCTCACTGTGGAATAGCCCTAACCATTTTTCCGGACTTTTCTCGGCGATTTTCCCGGACCGACACGACCTGGGGCCTACAAGAAAAGAGCTTACTCCTTTCAAAACGGTCGATAACGCACTAGCAATTCCTCTGATGTTGCGGATGTTCGTGGGTGGCGGTAGTCACTTAACATAAGGTGAACCATATGCTCATTTATATAATCGCTTCTATATAAAAAACTTTAACGATCAGTAAGTAATATGAGTAGTCAGTAGAGGTGAAAATAAATGTCAAATGGGAATTGTTTGACTCATTATCAATGCTCGGCTATTGTTTTTCACAATATTCTCACTTGGAATGTGGACTGTTTGTGTTTTACACTATGCTAATAATCATCGAAGTAAAACTTATGCAATTTCATACCGAGGCCAGTAGAAGGTTGACTTATTAAATTTTGCACAAGAAGCAGCTCGTTAGGGAAGATTACTTATGGAACACGAGCTAATATAAAACAAAACATATGTTATAAAGCTTTATCCAACCATCATCTTTATTTACAGCAATTGATACTGAATATGAAATGCTGAAAAATATTGAGTGGATCTAATTTCTAATTCATCATCATCATCATTACAGCCTTTCACAAGTCCACTGCTGAACATAGGCCTCCCCCAAGTAATGCCACAAAGCACGGTCCTGAGCCACCTGCATCCATCGACTTCCTGCATGTCTTACCAGGTCGTCACTCCATCTAGTGGGGGGTCGCCCTACACTACGCCTACCGGTACGAGGCTGCCACTCGAGAACCTTTCTTCCCCATCGGTTATCGGTTCTTCGAGCTATATGGCCGGCCCATTGCCACTTCAGCTTACTAATCCGTTGGGCTATGTCGGTCACTCTGGTTTTACTGCGGATATCCTCATTTCTGAGTCTATCACGCAGAAAAACTCCGAGCATAGCCCTCTCCATAGCTCGCTGAGCGACCTTAAGCGTCCTCATACGGCCAGCAGTGAAGGACCACGTCTCAGATCCATAAGTCATCACTGGCAACACGCACTGGTTGTACAATCTAGTTTTTAGAGATTGAGGTATACCTGACGAAAAGATATGTCGTAATTTCCCGAACGCTGCCCAGCCGAGTTGAATCCGTCGATTGACCTCTCGGTCGAAGTTGGACTTACCTAGTCGGACTATTTGTCCCAGGTAAACGTACTCGTCAACAACTTCGAGCATAGTGCTCCCAACAACTACCGGCATAGGTGTGACATGGACATTGAACATGATCTTTGTTTTGTCCATGTTCATCTTAAGACCTATCCGTTGGGAGGCACTATTGAGGTCATTGAGCATAGTGCTTAAGTCCTCCAGCGATTCTGCCATAAGGACTATATCGTCGGCAAATCGAAGGTGAGTGATGTACTCGCCATTGATGTCAATACCGTATCCTTTCCAGTCCAGTAGCTTGAAAACGTCTTCCAATGCAGCGGTGAAGAGTTTCGGGGATATAACGTCACCCTGTCTTACACCTCTCTGCAGTTGGATAGGTTTCGAGCTCTGGTTCTGTACTCGGATAGCCATCGTAGCCCTACTGTACAAACACTTCAGCACTTCGATATACCGACAGTCAACTTGGCACCGCTGAAGGGACTGTAGCACCGCCCAAATTTCGACGGAATCAAAGGCTTTCTCATAGTCCACATACGCCAGGCAAAGTGGCAGATTGTACTCTTCAGTCTTCTGTACAATCTGCCGCAGGGTATGTATGTGGTCTATGGTACTGAAGCCTTTTCGGAAACCGGCTTGTTCGGGAGGCTGGAAGTCGTCAAGTCTGCGTGCGAGACGATTCGTAATGACTCTCGAAAACAGCACGTAGACGCGGCTCAGAAGGGAAATCGGTCTGTAGTTCTTTAAGAGAGCGTTGTCGCCTTTCTTAAAGAACAAGACCACCGCACTTCTGCTCCACGCCTCTGGAGTAGTGCCACCATGGAGGACGGAATTGAAGAGCTTCTGAAGGACTACAAGTACCGGTGTTCCACCCGCTTTCAGAAGCTCCGCTGTAATTCCATCCTCGCCTGGGGCCCTGCCGTTTTTAAGGTGCTGGAGAGCCATTCTAATCTCGCTTAGACTGACGTCCGGGATATCATCGGAATAGTGTCGGATAAGACTTGCTCTTGGATCGTTACTCACACTTGCGTGTGGCTCCAACGATGATGTGTACAGCTGCCCATAGAACCTCTCAATCTCACTCAAAATCTCAGGTGTCCCGGAAACGATGTTGCCACACTCAGTCTTCAGCTTTGACAGTTGGCTCTTTCTGGCAGACAGATCTCTGGCAAAGACTTTGGAGCCCTGGTTCCGCTCGATCGCTTCTTTAATACGAGAAGTATTAAAGTTGCGTAAGTCTCGCCGCATGCATTTGGAGATCTGTCTGTTCAGTTGCCTGTATGCTGTCAAATCTGTTGACGATTGCAGCCTCATCTCCCGTCTAACAGCCATGAGATTAAGAGTGTGATCGGAGAGTTTTTGTGTTCTTCTGCGGCGGGTCTTGCAGAACTTAGCTCCGACCGCATGGACAGTTTCCACGAGCTTGTCGTTCATATCGTCCACTGCATTGCAATCTTCTAGGCACTGGAAGCGGTTACGTAACTCGAGCTGAAAGGTTTCGGGATTCTGGATTAGAGCACGAGGGGGACGGAGCGTTGACTTCATTAGACGAGACCTCTCCAACTTAACGTTTAGGTTCAGTGTGCCTCTAACCATTCGGTGATCGCTGCCAGTTTTCACCCTTGCGATCACTGAGACATCACTGAACAGTTGGCGTCTGGTCGTCATAATGAAGTCAATCTCATTTTTTGTCGAACCGTCGGGGCTCGACCAGGTCCACTTCCTGTGGGGCCGCTTCTGGAAGAAAGAGTTCATCATAAAGAGTCCCTCTTTCTCCATAAAGTCGGCCAGCTGCTGGCCCCTTCGGTTCCGTTGCCCTACTCCAAATTTCCCTACCTTCAGCTCACCGCTTTCTCTTGTGCCTAGTTTTGCGTTGAAGTCTCCCATCAACACCGTGTAGTGAGTTTTGGAGGAATGTATGGCTCTGGAAATATCCTCATACATTTCCTCCACCTCCTCATCGGGGTGTGCCGAGGTTGGTGCGTAAACCTGAATGACCTTCAGCGAATATCGTTTGGTGATTCTGAGTATCAGGTACGCGACCCTCGTCGACACACTCCCAATCTTTACAACGTTGTTGACGAGAGACTTGTGGACGATAAATCCGACACCTCCTTGGGACAGATGGTCGCCCTCCCGGTGATAGAACAAGTTGCCGGACTCGAGGATTGCCGTGTCCTCCCCCTCTCTTCGGACCTCGGATAATCCAATAATATGCCAGCGCAACTTGTCTACCTCTTCTTCCAGCTCCAGTATCTTCTCGTCAGTCCTCAGGGTGCGTGCGTTATATGTTGCCAGGTCGAGTCGTCGTAGGTGGCAACCGAACCTCCACCGGAGATTCTTAGCACCCCCTGCCCCGCCGTTACCATGGTCGCCACCGTAGCCAGGAATAGCGGGGCCGCCGGGGACTGGGGGCCGTCTTTTTGTGTATTTGTTCATTGGGGGGTATTTGCCGTAGTTGCCACGCTTGGCGAGCGGGTTGGCAACCGCAGTTTTTTTATTACGTCACAGTTGTCATCAGGAAGATGCTGTTGCCCATCTCCTGCCTGTCTCCCTCTGTCGCCTCTTACGACACCCACGGGAAGATATGGGGTAGTGGATATTCTTAACCGCCACTACACGGCAATTTCTAATTAATTGTTATTAACTTTAGGAATTGTTGTTAATTTATTTTTAGGCTATACTAGAATACAATGGAAAATACTAGTAAAACAAAAAAATCATTTGTTTTAAGGGAAGGGAGGAAGGGGCAAATAATATTTGATTAGATAAATCTTATCTTTGTTACGGAGAGAACTATGTTGGGAGTTTCTCCGCGTAATAGACTTAAACAGTAGAACCAAAATAATCGACATAGTTCAAAAGATTAGTAAACTGAAGTAGTAATGGGTTGGCCCAATAGCTCGAAGAACCGATAACCGATAGGAAAGAAAGGTTCTAACGTGGTAGCCTAGCACCGGTAAAGAAGTGTAAGGCGTCCCCTCACTTCATGTGACAACCTGGTAAGTGATTCAGGAAGTCAGTCGATGCACGTGGCTCATGACCATGACTTGTAGCATTTCTTTGTTCAGCAGTGCAGTGGTATTGTGAAGGGTTCTGCTGACGATGATGATGTCCCATCTTTGTTCTTAAATGTGTATACTTTTAATTAAAATCGGCCAAATATTTGGGTTTCCAATTATTTTTAATTTTTTACGTTTATTTCTTAACTTTTACTTCATCAGCTCATGCCACTACCCACTGTTTGACGTAGATTTCGCTTAGCAGCTGTTCCGACGATTAACACGTTAAATAATTTTTAATAAAATAATTTTAAATAAATGAGCAATAAATACGACGACAAAAGAAAATACAAAATAAAATAAAACATATTTAGTCGGCACTCTGTTTCCAAAATTAATATACAATCAAATGATATCGCTATCGATAGTTATTTTAAACACAGCATATATGGCTTATGTCAGACAAAATATCGTAATTCATTAAAAGTATGTATATTTTTGTATATTAAGCAAGCTATTTTTCACTTTCAACTGCACCCTTAATATAAAAATATCTACGTAACTAATATCTAAAGCATAAAATAAACGCTTTTTGCCTTGAAAGTATCTAAAATTCACAACTTATTCAGCCAATCTGTCAGACAAAGAGATTATAATCACCACGTTAAGTGGCGGGACTTCCTTAGTAAAACTAGATGTTTGAAAGGGTGCCAAACTATTCTACCAACCTCAAGACATGACATTTAATTTTTGACGAACATTGCTGACAACATAGGCGAATAATAGTGTTGTAAATTTCTATCGTCGAATAATTTTGTCGATATAATATTTATCTTTTTTTACTTCATGTAAGCCAGTGCTTGATCGCAATCCCACCTGGTGGTAAGTGGTGATGCAGCTTTAGATATTAAATCTCACTGCCTTAGCGTTCCAAAATCCTATTCACTCTTGCCTTGACGACGCCTGGATTGTATTCGGACGGAAAGATAGACGCCGGCAAATTATTGCACCCCTTTGCTGTACGCATTAAAAATTCGTAGTAAACCGTTTAGTTCTAATGCGTGGAATATCGACAACAAAGCGGTGAAGACACGCCAAACACCTGGAGAGGGAAGAATTAAAGCGTGCAATTCCTGCGCACAAAATAAAATTATTCTCTCTTTTTTTTCTTCTCTCTAAAATGTATTCTATAGAATACGAAGAGGCTGGCAAATCTGCGCCTGTGCTCGAGGCTGACAAGGTTGGTTTCAACCAAATCAAGGTCACCAATGAGCCGCTTAGCACGTCGCTGCACTGAGTCTGAAGCCGCCAGGTGGCATTTTGCAGCACCAGCCCATATGTGGCAGCAGTACTCCATACACGGCCGGACTTGCGCTTTATATAAGGTAAGAAGCTGCCCCGGCGTGATATATCGCTGCACCCTTGCAAGAACACCAAGTTTTTTGCGGCTGCTTTGGCTATGGACCCAATGAACTGCCCATAGTTGAGGTTCGGAGAAAATTCAACCACTAACAACTGAAGGCGGTCAGTGTACTCCAAAGATACATTCCGGAAAGTAGGAGCCAGGGTGAGCGGGCTCCTTTTAGCGGTGAAAAGACACGCTTGTGTTTTGGAGCGCGTTGAATCCTAGGAGTTTGGCATCGCTCCATTCCAAGACTGCCTGTAGTGAGAGATTCACACGCTCAACAAAAAGCTTTTTTTTTATAGGATAGGGTGACAAACGAGCACACAGTCCACCTGCTGGTAAGTGGTTGCTGTGGCCCATAGACATCTACATCTATCCTCGATTACGAATCAAAATGCAGATGCGTTGTCACCCGTGAGGACTAAGATGGAATGCCTCGTTTCCAGCAAAAAGGGTCTCCGGTTCTCTACACTCACCATACGAAATACAGCAGCATTAAGCTACCATTTCACGCCGGTATTCTGTGAGAGCGTGGTCCCTCCCCGGTCGAGCCGACCCATTCGTGCTACAACTATACTATTAATATAACTGCAGCATGGCTCTACCACGCAAAAACAACAACAAAAAGCTCTTATTTAGACTGGATTCAATCCCGACTGGCCCGGGCACTTGGTTGGTATCTCTCCACAACTGTGCTATTGTGTGGATACCCATAGATATCGGGCATTAGCAAATCACTAATGTGCAGCAGGAAGTGAGTTGCCAAGAGAATGTACGCTTTAGGAACATCGGCGTTAATCGCCATGGGATAGGATGAGCAGCCATCGACGACGATCCGGAGAGGCCGTTCACTCAGAAAGTTCTCTACTCATTCAATCAGACTATATCCCCTAGTCTGCCGTACGCTGGAAGCTTACTCAAAAGGCTAGCTTGCCAATCTCTTTTGGCCTTCGAGACATAAAGGGAAACAGCAACTGCTCCCTCAATATTCTCGAGTGGACTCGATACGTGGTCCCCAGGTGACCGATTTTGTTGAAACCCTTTTTGCCTGTCACTAAGGAGGTCTTTTCTTGCTAGGTATGCCATTAAGCGGTCGTTTAATATACGTTCCATAATCTTGCAGAGTATGAAGTTAATTGAAATTGGTCGATTGTCGCCAGGGTCGGCATGGCATTTTTATTCATTCTCACTCATTCACCCCTGGAATAGTTGCAAGATTTGGGCACTTTTCCAGTCCTGAATAAGAGGCGAAACAAACGCGTTAATACAGAAAACAACTTTGGTGTACAGATCTTTAGAACTATAGCTACGTGCTGTTTTCCAGGCCTAGAACACGTGCTATTTTCAAGAGTCATCACGAGTCGTCTAGCTTGCAGACTCGAAGACTCCCAGCCCCCTGAACAAGCCGGTTCCCGAAAAGACTTTAGTACCATATACATACCCTGCATCAGATTGTAAAGAAGACCGACGAGTACAATCTGCCACTTTGCTTAACATATGTATATATATTTGATTCTGTCGAAATTTGGGCGGTGCTACAATCTACTCAGCAGTGCCAAGGTGACTGTCGATATATAGAAGTGTTGAATTGTTTGTACAGTAGGGCTGCGATGGCTATCCGAGTACATAATCAGAGTACGCAACGTATTCAACTTCAGAGAGGTGTAAGACAAGGTGACACTATATCCACGAAACTCTTCACCTCTGCATTGGAAGACGTTTTCAAGCTACTTGACTGTAAATGATACGATATCAACATCAATGGCAAACACATCAGTCACCTACGATTTTTTTATAGAATAGGGTAATAGACAAGCCCACGGTCCTTCTGATTGTAAATGGTTGCTGTGGCCCATAGACATCTACATCTATCCTCGATTACGAATCAAAATGCAGATGCGTTGTCACCCGTGAAGACTAAGATGGAATGCCTCATTTCCAGTAAAAAGTGTCTCCGGTTGTCTATATTCACCATACGAAACACAGCAGCATTAAGCTTTTATTTTACGCTGGTATTCTGTGAGAGCGTGGTCCTTCCCTGGTCGAGCCGACCCATTCGTGCTACAACTATATTTCTAATATAACTGCAGCATGGCTGAACCACCTATTTATTTGCCGATTTACCGACGACATAGTCCTTATGGCAGAATCGCTGGAGGACCTCAGCACTATGCTCAATGACTTCAACAGTGTTTCCCAACGGATATGTCTTAAGATGAACATGCATGAAACAAAGATCATGCTTTACGTCCATGTCACACCTACCCCGGCAGTAGTTGGGAGCACTAAGCTCGAAGTTGTTAACGAGTACGTATACTTGGGAAAAATAGTCCGACAAGGTAAGTCACACTTCGACTGAGAGGTCAAATTATGATACATCTTCTCGTCAGCTATACCTCAAAACCTGAATACGAGACTATAAAACCAGTGTGTGGTGCCGGTGATGATTGTGGATCTGAGACATGGTCCTTCACTGCTGGCCGTATGAGGACGCTCAAAGTCACTCAGCGATCTATGGAGAGGGCCATGATTGGGGTTTCTCTGCGAGAAAGAGAAAGGAGGATATCCGCAGTGGAACCAGAGTGACCGACATAGCCTAAAGGATTAGTAAGCTGAAGTGGCAATGGTTCGGTCATATAGCTCAAAGACCCGACAACCAATGGGCAAAAAAGATTCTCAAGTGGCAGCCTCGTACCGGTAGGCGTAGTGTAGGTCGACCCCCACTAGATGGAGTGACTGAAGTCAATGGATGCAGGTGGCTTAGGACCGTGCTCTGTGGTATTCCTTGGGGGAGGCCTATATTCAGTAGTGGACTTGTGAAGGGCTGTAATGATTATGATGATGATGTTGGACTAAGGGTGCAACTTGTGTTGACAAGTACGCATCGTGTAACCTTTCGGTGACTACTTTTTAGGCGCATTTGAAGCTGCAATAAGTGGTGCAAATGTTTTGCGGCCTTAGGGTAGGGTTACATGTTAGTGCCCGCTGATGTAGACACTGGAGAAATGGGATCCTACGCGGGATGTTTATTATGAGCTATCTCCTCGCACCTTATCTATACGTTGGCTTATACTTTCGTAAATCGGTCAGCCTTATGTTACAGCGACGTTTTTAAAAGAAGACGGTGTTTTGTAATATTCAAATTCCATACGATGAGCGAGAGATCAGGTGTAGGACCAACGGCTTAACGTGCAGTCTGAGGCACAAGGGTGGAACAATGCCAACTTCGAGACTGTGATCCATTACTGTAAATTTCTTGTGAGTGGAACCCAATAGCAAATTTTTGGCTCGACCCAGGATTTGAAGCTCATGATCTGTAGTCTCTCCCACGACTATTGGACTAATGAATCAGTGAAACTTAACGTGAGTGTTTGTATGTAATAAAGTGTATAATTTTGTAAAAAATAGTTATTTAAATTAAATATGAATTTAATGATAAATATTATAATGTATGCATTATGCATTATGATGTCACTGAACACCAGCTCACAAAAAACAGAGTAACAATTCGGTGCTGTTTAAAATACAATTTATATATAAAATTATTTCATATTGTATGCTTGCTCTGCTATTTTTATACAGTAATAAAATTACTAACAGCAAAATGTTCAATATCAAAGAGACTTCAAGTACGTAATTACCTATGAGTGCTCTGAAAGATCACCTCATCTATCTACAATCATGCTTTGCTATCTGTACTCTTTAAACCGCCACAGATCAGTGAATTCACCATCTCAATTGATTCCTCATCATCATCATCATCATTACATCCCTTCATAAGTCCACTGATGAACCTAGGCCTACCCTAAGTTATGCCACAAAGCACAGTCCTAAGTCACATGCATCCATCGACTTCCTGCATGTCTTACCAGGTCGTCACTCCTTCTAGTGGGTGGTCGCTCCACACTTCGCCTACCAGTACGAGGTTGCCACTCGGGATTCATTTCTCGATCGTTGCTCGATAGAGTAACATGTGATCAATTTTTTTTACCTACGTACCCACTAATATGTTCAATATGTCTCAGTGTGATCAATGTAATAAGAATAATACAAAATCAAGGCATGTCGTGCAGTGCAATCGCTGTGAAAAATTGGTACATCTGAGCACGGCATATACTGGTCTTACCAAAAAGCAGGTATCTGCACTACGGGCAACGGACAACTTAGAATAGAGGTTCAATCGTAGTCCCAGACGATGACGATGACGAACCTCGAGTAGCTTCGTCTGCTGGTAATTACCAAATTGACGTTAAAAATCTGCTGGAGGACATTTCTAAAGAAATGCAAAAAACGATAAGAAGGAGATTAAAGGCTTAAATCTGACACTTCAGTTCCATACAGAAAAGTCAATGAAGCCATGGAGAATCTAGAAGCTTATCAAAAAACAATTATAGAACTGAAAAAGAAAAACATCGAACTTACGAATAAAAATAACAATTTGGAAACGAGGTTAGGAGCCATCGAGCAACGCATGCAAGATATGGACAAACAGAAGCTTGCTAAGTGTGTTGAAATTTATAATGTAACCGTAAAAGACAATGAAGATCCTATAACGATTGCTCAAGAGATAGCAGCTAAGCTTAATAAACGTCCTAGCGACATTACCCATGCTGAACGTTTACCTGACGAGAAGGAACAACCAGGAAAAATAAGGGTTCGATTAAAATCACAAATCACTCAAGATAAATGGCTGGAGACCTACAAATATTTTTTTTAAATCCATGTCCCTGCCGACAAAGGTATCATAACAGAGCAAGCCCTGCCCAATGCTGATATAAAATGTAAAAAGATGAACTGAATGAGTACAATGTCAGTGTTAAAAGTGATGTCAAAATTACTTCAAAAGGCTTTAATTCATTAATAATCACAGAAGCCTTGACAGCCTACAGCAAGCACTTATTATGGTACCCAAAGCAAGAACTTAAGAGTACCTATAAATATGTATTAATGAAGAAGGAAGTTCTTCGTGTATGAAAAGAAGAGCAGTATGAAAAACCTATTAATATTTACTCTATAAATGATATTAATAAACTGCGAGAATAATATTTACACATAAGCTTATACAATACAATACGATAACTTTATTTCAGTCATCATGGACTTAAAAATTAAGAACATTGGCCCTTATAATATATAACTTAACCTAAAATAAATATATAAAATATAAATATAACACTATTTAGGGAACTTTCTTCTTTGGCCCGTCCCTGTATCGGCGAAATACTCCCCCAGAGGGCAGAAATTGGGAGCAAGGAATGTCTTTTTGTATTTTGCAGGAACCTGGAGTACGTAGGATCTGAAGTTCGTGGATCTATTAGACTCCAGACGCTGCAAATGTAAAGAAATTGGATCATCTATGCGGAATCAACTTCGATCATATGTAATATCTTGGACTAGTGATTTATTATCGCTTTAAATGGACCGACTACATCAACTCTGCGATAAATTGAGAGCAATTTTGGCAAAGTTTTCACAAATTAAATGGAAAATACCATTTTCAACGAAAATCCTGTTGTAAAAAGCATTAGGTGAATCCGTCATATCCTACGAGCTGAGTAGCTATGGACGGACATTCAAATCACATCTAGACCTAATTTATCAACTCCAGCTAAGAATACTTGAAACCATCGTATCACCTCACATAAAAGACAAGTACAGAAACAATTATGATGGTCTATTTAGGTCGTTACTGTAATATTATTCCCGTCCATGAGAAAGTTAAATTAATTTTACTTATCGAACAGTTTTTTTAATAAAGACATACAACACAATTGATCATAAAAGTGTGTCAAAAGCTTTGCTGAAAATATCACGATCTCAAAATCATTACGGAAGCCAACGACTTGCCTCTATTATACCCAAACTAATAAACGAATTACCCTTTACACTTAAAAATGATATAACTACGCATAATAAAAAATAAAACTAAAACTACATAATTTTGGACGAAATAAAAAGCATTTTACTAAATAATTATATCTCATATATATTATTATGTACACAATAGATGTACATGTTATACATAAATAAGGTATAAATAAAAGAAAAAAAAATCATGTAGTATGCGTGTATGAATATGTATGTGTATGTATATATGTGCGTATAAATGCGTATGCGTGTGTATTTATATGTGTATTTATACCCAAATATCGATTATTTAATATGTGTTACAATACCTAATTATCAAAATAGAGATTACTTACCAAAAATATTACAGTTAAATTCTACCGCCTGTGAACATCCTGTGTACGTTCATTGGCCAACCGGTTTTATGCGTCTGAGAATGACACATTTTTACTACCTGTAAATGTAGGTACGTACGCATTGCTAGCGTGTAGATCATCGCTGTGATTTTAAAGCATATTCATCTACCATAATATATAATAGATAATGTCCATACGTAGGTTAAGCATCGAGTGCCGTCGATTAAGAATGGTGAACAGATAAAACTTCTTAGGTTTTTGCGACACCGTGATTAAATAATTAAAGCTTTGTATTTGACTTATTGTAATAAATAAATAAGAAAAACCTTTTCCCCCAATGTTTTTCGATTCTTCGAGCTATATGACCGGCCCATTGCCACTTCAGCTTACTAATCCTTTAGGCTATGTTGATCGCTCTGGTTCTACTGCGGATATCCTCATTTTCCTTTCTCACGGAGAAACCCCGAGCATAGCCCTCTCCATAGCTCGCTGAGTGACTTTGAGCGTCCTCATATAACTAGCAGTGAAGGACCACGTCTGAGTTTCATAGGTCATCACTGGCAACACACACTTTGTATAGTTCTCGTTTTCAGGTTTTAAGGTATATCTGACGAGAAGATGTATCGTAATTTGAGCTCTCGGTCGAAGTGTGACTTACCTAGTCAGACTTTTTGTCCCAGGTATACGTACTCGTCAACAACTTCGAGATTAGCGATCCCAACAACTACCGGCATAGGTGTGACATGGACATTAAACATGATCTTTGTTTTGTCCATGTTCAAGACCCATCCATTGGGAGACACCATTAAAATCATTGACCATAGTGCTTAGGCAGGTGAGTTATGTACTCGCCATTGATGTTAATACCTTATCATTTCCAGTCCAGTAGCTTGAAACGTCTTCCTATGCAGCGGTGAAGAGTTTTGATAAAAATAGGAACATCGGGGATATAACGTAACCCTGTCTTACACCTCTTTGCAGTTGGATAGGTTTCGTACTCCGGTACTGTACTCGGATAGCCATCGTAATTTTACTGTACAAACACTACAGCACTTCTATATACCGACAGTCCACAGAAGGGGCTGTAGCAACGCCCAAATTTCGACAAAATCAAAGGTTTTTTTCATAGTCCACACACGCCAGGCAAATTGGCAGATTGTACTCTTCGAACTCCTGTAAAATTTGCCGGAGGTTATGTACGTGGTTGATGATTCTAAAGCCTTTTCGGAAACCAGCTTGTTTGGGAGGATGGAATTCGTTGAGTCTGCGTGCGAAACGATTTATAATGACTCTCGAAAACAGCACATAGACGCGGCTCAGAAGTGATATGGGTCTGTAGTTCTTCAAGAGAGCGTAGTCACCTTTTTTGAAGAACAAAGCAACCGCACTGTACAACAACGCAACAAACACACACGGAGAACGGAATTAAAGTGCTTCTGAAGGACTTCAAAAACCGGTTTTCCACCCGTTTTCAGAACCTTCGCTGTGATTCCATCCTCGCCCGGGGACCTGAAGTTTTTAAGGTGCTGGAAAGCCATTCTGATCTTGCTCAGATTAACGTCCGGGACACTCTCGGAATAGTGTCGGATAAGACTTGCTCTTGGATCGCTACTCACACTTGCGTGTGGCTCCGACGATGGCGTGTACAGCTGCTCATAGAACCTCTCAACCTCACTCAAATTGTCATGTGTCCCGGAAACGATGCTGAAACATTCGGCCTTCAGCTTCGACTCTTTCTGACAAACAGATCCCTGGCAAGACTTAGTAGCCTTCGTTCCGCTCGATCGCTTCTTCAATACAAGGTGTTCTGAAGTCGCGTAAATCCCGCTGTATTCATGTGAAGATCTGTCTTTTCAGTTGCCGGTACGTTGCCAAATCTGCTGAAGACCGCAGATTTATTTCCCGTCTAACAAGTATGAGATTAAGAGTGTGATCGGAGAGTTTATGTGTTCTTCTGCGGCGGGTCTTGCAGAACTTAGCTCCGATCACATGGACAGTTTCCACGAGCTGGTCATTCATATCGTCCACTGCATTGCAATCTTCTAGGCACTGAAAACGGTTTCGTAACTTGAGCTGAAAGTTTTGGGACTCTGGATTAGAGCACGAGAGGGACAGGACGTTGCCTTCATTTGAAGAGACCTCTCCAACTTAACGTTGAGGTTCAGTGTGCCTCTAACCATTCGGTGATTGTTGCCAATTTTCACCCTCGCGATCACTGTGAAATTACTGAACAGTTGGCGTCTACTCATCATAATAATGTCGATCTCATTTTTTTCGAAGCGTTAGGGCTAGACTAGGTCGACTTCCTGTGGGGCCGCTTCTGGAAGAAAGAGTTTATCATATCGTCCCTCTTTCTCCAGCTGCTGGTCCATTGGGTTCCGTTGCCCTATTCCAATTTTCCCTAACTTCAGCTCACTCCTTTCTTTTGTGGCTAGTTTTGCGTTGCAGTAGTTGCGTATGGTGGTTTTTGAAGGAAGGTGTGGCTCTTGAAATATCCTCATATATTTTCTCCACCTCCTCATCGGGATCTGCCGAGGTTGGTATTTAAACCTGTGTGACCTTCAGCAAATATCGCTTGGTGATTCTTAGTATCAGGTACTTGACCCTAATTGACAGACTCTTAATCTTTACAACGTTGTTGATGAGAGACTTGTGGACGATAAATCCGACAGAACTATCAAAAAATCCAGCAGGACTTCTAATGCGGAAAGGAATGTTCTTGCGATGCGGTCTCTTATTGGTACTCAAAGTATAGGGTGCCTCTCTTCCACTAGATGATAATAAGTGGTAGAGCCACACTGCATCTATATTATGGTTGCAGTACAAAGGGTTATTAGACCAGAGAAGGATCACGATGTCGCAGGATTCTTTGCGTTGCGTTTCTCGCGAGGTGATTTTAGTTACCAGAGACCCTTTTCACCAGTAATAAAGCACTCTATCGAGAAATATACATGTCTTTGGATCAAAGCATTTACTCTCAGGTGGACTGTGCGCTCGTTTTTCACTCTTATCTCATAATAAAAGGAATTTTATGTAGGTATGATGCAAGTGTCTCTGATTTTAATCGTAGTTTGTGGTATTCCTTGAGTTATGCTTATGTTCAGTAATGAACCTGTGAAAGGTTGTGATGATTATAAAAATGATGATATGAATACTAATAATATATACCTCCTATTATTATTATTAAGTAGTGTCATTTCGTCCAAAATGAATCACGCACTTAATCTTGTCTTTTTCACGTTCTTCCCTAATAATACGAGACTTGCTTTTGTATAACGTCACTCATACATGAAAAGTATCCAGTGAGTGCATTGTTTAAGTTTTATTCTATGTTAAGTTAATAGCGTTGCCTTTCTTACAAGGATTTGTATTATGTTTAAACTTCGTTTAGTATGTAATAATGCTCGTGTTTCCTTTTGACTGTTTCGTTCACGTCAGTCGCTATATTTGGCTTTGAATGACATAAATATTGTATAACTTATAGCATCCCTTAGGGGAGTCCTATTCTCAGTTGTAGAATTGTAATTTTATGTAAAGATGATGATGATGTTGATCTTATGAATATAGGTATTAAGATATTATTTATGTCTAAATTATTATGTTTAGTTGTATCCAGTAATACGATGTTAACTTAGTTAATATAATATTACATTTTGTTTACGATACTATTATTACTTCCCTAAGGCGTTATTGCTAGGCATATGTTATTCTTTGAGCAACCGCAGTGAATCATCACTACGAACTGCGCTTTTAGTTCCAGTATATAGAGTGAATAGGCCTTTAAAAGAATACGATATATAGCGTATTATAAATTGGCCAATACTTTCAACGATAGGCAAGGTGAGTAGGTGAACACAGAGAAAAAGTTTTCGCAGGAGAAAAAGAATGTCACAAAGCATGGACCTCAGCCTGCACCCTTAGACTTTCGTATGTCTTGCCAAATCGTCACTCTATTCTTTTGGGTCCACTTAAATAATACAAATAATTACAAAATACTTTACAAACTTAATTAATATTAGAAATATTAGAGTTTATCCAATAACAAATTACCTGAAAATAGTTATCTACTTATTACTTACTAAAATTGTTTAACAAAGCTTAATTTATCTTAACTGCTATTGATAAATTGAACTAGCTCATGTCGCATGCAGTTAGAAACGTAGCCTCACTGCGGTACTTAGTACCATGGAGAAGCACCCGTATGTCGGTCGGCATTCAAACAGGACCCCTATGCCATTATTGTGATTTAGAATGTGGCTATACTCTGAACGTGAACCAATAAATTAGATCTCAATCAGAGTGAAACCGCTATTAGTTATTCGTACATTGTGAAAGGATGGACTCACTGTTAGGTATCTTTGTTTTATTAGTTTGGTAATGTACTAAATAAGTTTAGAAAAATAAATTGCGGTATTTATACTAATTCCATTAAACGTAATATATTATGCCGTAACATGGTGACAGAAGATAATACTTCAGCTCTCCTCATGGGTTTCGTATGGGAATCAAAAAAACACGTACTCTTTTGATGAAGACCCTTTAGAATGAGATATAACCTCTTAGTAGTGTAAATCTTGATGTTTTTGTTGCATTCGTAATGACAGCATTTATTCTCAACAGTGAAGTAGTTCATTATCCAGTTAATGTAACGACTAATTTATTTACGATATGAAACAGCGTATCTAATCGGTGTCGCCAATCTATTGAAAAAAGACGATAAATTTTAATTTTATCAAAATAAAAACAGTGATATCATAAATTTTTATATTTGCACGTCCGTTTTAATTAATTAAGTGGTATAATTGGTTTAAAAAAATAGCGAGTGCTACTGCGTCCTCCAAGCTGAAATCCTTCCAAATGACATAATATATTTTATTTTATCAAGATTTAGTGGAAGGTTGGTGACAATTAGTGATTCAAGAAAAAATGGTGACTTAATACTTTAGGAGATATGACCTAATTTTAGGAAGGATTCTAGCCTGAATTTTAGCTAGCAGCTTTCACTCAAAAACACAATAAATGTTTAATTTTGAGATATAGTTTTAATTTTAATATTTAATATTTCGTGACCACTTGGTGACTTTCATTTACCGACATTGAAACATTTTACTCAGGAGTTATTCATATGGCTTGAGGATTCTGGTTTTAAGATTATATATCATAGAATAACTCCAAGTTGCCTATGGCCTTCGCTGTGATATACTTGTCAAGATTTAGTTAACGAAGCGGAACGGAAAAAACTAAGGTGACTATTAGTGTTAAAAAATAGTCATAGAAAATAGAAACTGAGTGAGAATCTTACTTAAAATTCTCCATCCATTTCAAAATCTGTACATTCATGTACAAAAAGTACAAATGTTTTAATTCATTTTTGGTTTTGTAACAATTTGGTTTCCTAACTTCAGCTCACCGCCTTCTCTTGTGCCTAGTTTTGCGTTGAAGTCTCCCATCAACACCGTGTAGTGGGTTTTGGAGGAATGCATGGCTCTAGAAATATCCTCATACATTTCCTCCATCTCATCATCGGGATGTGCCGAGGTTGGTGCGTAGACCTGTATAACCTTCAGCGAATACCGTTTGGTGATTCTGAGTATCAGGTACGCGACCCTCGTCGATACACTCCCAATCTTTACAACGTTGGTGACGAGAGACTTGTGGACGATAAATCCGACACCTCCTTGGGACAGATGGTCGCCCTCCCGGTGATAGAACAAGTTGCCGGACTCGAGGATTACCGTGTCCTCCCCCTCTCATCGGACCTCAGATAATCCAATAATATGCCAGCACAACTTGTCTACCTCTTCTTCCAGCTCCAGTATCTTCTCGTCAGTCCTCAGGGTGCGTGCGTTATAAGTTGCCAGGTCGAGTCGTCGTAGGTGGCAACCGAACCTCCATTAGAGATTCTTAGCACCCCCTGCCCCGCCGTTACCATGGTCGCCACCGTAGCCAGGAATACCGGGGCCGCCGGGGACTGGGGGCCGTTTATTGACGTCGTTGCTCATGGGGGGATATTTGCTATAGTTGCCACGCTTGGCAAGCGGGTTGGCAACCACAGTTTTTTATTATGTTATTGTTGTTGTTAGGAAGATGCTGTTGCCCATCTCCTTTATGTGTCCCTCTGTCGCCTCTTACGACACCCACGGGAAGACATGGGGTAGTGGATATTCTCAACCACCACTACACGGAAAATTGTACAGAAGACCGAAGAGTACAATCTGCCACTTTGCCTAGCGTATGTGGACTATGAGAAAGCCTTTGATTCCATCGAAATTTGGGCGGTGCTACAGTCTCTTCAGTGGTGCCAAGTTGACTATCAGTATACCGAAGTGCTGAAGTGTTTGTACAGTAGGGCTACGATGGCTATCCGAGTACAGAACCAGAGTTCGAAACCTATCCAACTGCAGAGAGGTGTAAGACAGGGTGACATTATATCCCCGACACTCTTCACCGCTGCGTTGGAAGACGTTTTCAAGCTACTGGACTGGAAAGGATACGGTATTAACATCAATGGCGAGTACATCACTCATCTTCGATTTGCCGACGATATAGTCCTTATGGCAGAATCGCTGGAGGACCTTAGCACTATCGTCAATGACCTCAAAGACACCATTGAGGTCCAACGGATAGGTCTTAAGACGAACATGGACAAACAAAGGTCATGTTCAATGTCCATGTCACACCTATGTCGGTAGTTGTTGGGAGCACTATGCTCGAAGTTGTTGACGAGTATGACTACCTGGGACAAATAATCCGACTAGGTAAGTCCAACTTCGACCGAGAGATCAATCGACGGATTCAACTCGGCTGGGCAGCGTTCGGGAAATTACGACACATCTTCTCGTCAGGTATACCTCAATCTCTGAAAACTAAAGTGTACAACCAGTGCGTGTTGCCAGTGATGACTTACGGATCAGAGACGTGGTCCTTCACAGCTGGCCCTATGAGGACGCTCAAGGTCGCTCAGCGAGCTATGGAGAGGGCTATGCTCGGAGTTTCTCTGCGTGATAGACTCAGAAATGAGGATATCCGCAGTAAAACCAGAGTGACCGACATAGCCAAATGGATTAGTAAGCTGAAGTGGCAATGGGTGCGCCATATATCTCGAAGAACCGATAACCGATGGGGAAGAAAGGTTCTCGAGTGGCAGCCTCTTACCGGTAGGCGTAGTGTAGGGCGACCCCTCATTAGATGGAGTGACGACCTGGTAAGACATGCAGGAAGTCGATGGATGCAGGTGGCTCAGGACCGTGCTTTGTCGCGTTACTTGGGGGAGGCCTATGTTCAGCAGTGGACTTGTGAAGGGCTGTAATGATGATGATGAACAATTTGTTTAGTAAATATGAAATTATGAATATTCATATAAAATAAAATTCAATACCTCGTGTGCCGCCAGGCAAATATGTAATGAACAGACACTCGTCCTCTCTCATACTTACATAGATTTTAAATTGCGTTCTAACGCATGCTCTTAAATGGGGAATAGTTGAGTTTTGTTGATGCCACTGTTTCTTTTGGTAATACTGTTGATGTGAATCTTCAAAAATTAGCAGTGTTTAGTATATATTTGATTTTTTTTTGCTAGCTGCCGGGTAACCCTATATATTATCTATATAAAACATTGTATCTCGCTGTAGTTGTTTGCGCGCCAATAGATGTCATAATGTGTCAATTCAGTAAGAATAAAGTAATCATTGAGGATTACTGGTTTCTTTAATTATTTCACCTGCAAACAAAAGTGCACCTTATTATCATTGAAAATAAAATGTTGGTACAATTTTACATTTTTGAAAAAGAAAAAAAACGTACGCTGATTACAAAAAATCGCCTACGGGCAGAAATCGTGGGTTATATACGTAGAGTAGAATAGAAACTTTAGAAACATATTGGAAGGAATTTAAATCCGGTAATGAGAAATTAGTTATGGCTGTTGCGAAAAAGGATAGACATAGGTTACCGTATTTTGCAGATGTTATGTTCGATAATTTTGAAGAATTATATTTTACGTACAAGGGCGAAATGAAAACTTCATTAACTAAATTAACGGTCGATATGAAAAAAAAAACAGATGAATAGCACAAAATAGATGATAACCATGTGGTTTCGGGAGTGATATAAAGTTGCCCAGTATTTCGGTTTATAGAAATTTATTTCTCATAAGAACATACAATAGTTCACTTATAATGAGATACAAAGTAATTATTATACTAAAGTAAGAAGTGTTATAGTTGAAGCTTATTTACTATGAGATATAAGATTAAGATTATTTATACATATATATTGAGGTATACATATGAGATACCACATATTTAAAAAAGATTACACTGTACGTACGTATTTCCTAAGTTTACTTTTAAACAATTTCATGTTATTGCAATTTTTATGTCATCTGGTAGTTTATTGAACAGCTGTGCTCCCTCAAACAAGAGGGTTTTTTTTTGCCATAATTAGTTCGTGCAGTTATTAATTGTAGTTTATTGTTACTTCAGCTGTATGTTTGTTCTTTTTATGTAATTATATGTTTGATTGAATAGAATTAGTGGTTATATTTTTTATTAGAGTTCAAATGCAATAAATGTATAGTTGTGTAAGGTTTAGTAATTTTATTTTTTCGTATAGTACTTTTGTTGGAGTTAGATAATGATAGTAGAATAATGTTTTGTTTATTTCATTTTGTGTCCTTTGAAGTGCATTTAGAATTGTTTTAGCGGCTGATCCCCATATCTCAATTAGATATTCGATATGTGATTTTACTAAAGAGTTGTATATAATTATACGAACCTTTTCTGGAATACAGTTTGCGAATTTACGTAGTGCACTTAGTAATGACGTCAGTTTTGATTTGATGTGATTAATATGCATTCTCCAAGTGAGTTTATCATCTACCAATACACCTAGATATTTTTTCTGAGTTGAACGTTTTATTATTTTATCTTCAATAGTGAGATGTACAAACTCTGGTAAAGGTTTATTCTTTGTAGAAAAAATCATAAAAGATGTTTTTGACATATTAATTGTAAGCAGGTTATATTTTAACCATTCTCCGAGTAAGTCAAGATCTTTTTGAGCATATGTTATAATATTGTGAATACATTTATCGAAGTAGAAGAGGCATGTGTCGTCAGCATATAATGTTAGGTACCACTAATATAATAATGATATAAATGAAAATATATTATTTATATAAATTAAAAACAATAAAGGACTTATAATTGTTAATTCTGCAAAGAAACTCATTTTATATTTAATTGCAAGGAATTCACTAAGCAAACAATAGAAGAGAGATACAGTTTCGTCCAGAAAAACAACTTGTGTTTCAACTGCTACTCCAAATCATTCCGTACAGTGCAGGCAGTCAAATACATGTAAAATATGCAATAGACGACTTTATTTCATCAGGATTTTATGAAACAAGCAGGTGAATGATTTCTTAAATTTACGCGAATACAACACATTGAATAAAACTAAATTTACGGATTCTATTGCGTTTAATTAATTACTTTTACTTATTTTTAATTCTCGACGGGGGGCTGAGATGTTTGACGTCCCAATGTCATTGTTAGCCCGGCTCTACCTTCAGTTTTTGAATATTAATTTTTGGTCCAATTTACGCAAAACAAGCTTACAGTATCTTGAAGTCTTGCAGTGGTATGCTTGGGTTTGGGTTTAATTTTGTTAATTATAGGATCCTAAGCAGATGCCAGTACCCAACAATCTTCTCTATTGAAATTAGGATGTTTTTTAATTTCAATAGCCTCGCGTATCATCCTTGGTAGGAATCGGTATTCTTTTGCAAGGATTTGTGGTTTATCAAATCTGATGTAATGGTGGGGACGATCTTGAACATGTTCACAGACTGCAGACTTCCCGGAGCGTCGCTGTTTCACGTCAGCTATATGTTCTTTCACGCAGCTTTTTATGAATCTTTTTGTTTGACCTATGTAAGAGAGATCACATTCATAATCTAACTTGTACACTCCTGCAGCTTGTAGAGGGCTATTACACGTGACGGATGGTAAGAATTGACTAATCTTCTTCGGCGGCTTGTAGTATGTTTTAATGGAAGCTCGCTTCAAGATGTAGCCAACCTTGTCTGTGACTCCTCTGACATATGGTTGCACAGCAGGCACACGCTCGACTGTGGCCGGCTTCACTCGGTCACTGTGACGTAGGCGCGGGACCCGAAGCTTGTTGTCTTGCAACACTTGCTTGACATGCTGAAGCTCGGCGGCCAGATATTTTCTGTCACAGATCCCTCGTGCTCTCTCAAACAAAGATTTACCCATGGTAGCTAACTGTGAAGGATGATGGTGAGATTAAACCAAACTAACGGCCAACTCGTCCCTTGAACTCTAGTGCCTCCGTCCTTTTTATGACCAGTAGATCACTAGCAAATGAACCTTGTTCGAAACCGTATAGGTGGTCACTAATCAGTTGGTGATCCTCAGGTACCATGACCTGGAAGTCTATAATAGATTCCATGATATTGGAGAACAAGAAGGTGATAGAACTGTAGTTGAATGGATCTGAACTGTCACCATTTTGAGATATCGGGTGCACAAAAAGCTGGATCATGAATTTGGCACGTAGTAGTGGGAGTACTAGAAAAGACGTGTTAGAACCGGTGTCCACTCCGGAGCGCATGTCTTCAGCACAATATGAAGAACTCTATTAGGCTCACTCGACTTGTTGACGTTCAGAAAGAGGAGTGCTTTTTACACTGAGTACACAATCGAGGTGGACGCAAAAAGAGCGCCTAATAGATCAAGTATTTCCTTTACGGCACGTGCTAAAGAGTCGTTGTCCCTGTGGTTGACAGATGTTCCCTTGCGAGTAACCAGATGCACGGGGTCCCAAAGGAATGTCGAATAATATCTCGCCAATTCTGACAATGTTTGCATTAGTACTCACTCACATACTATATATACTATGTATACTTTTCTCTTCTTGGTGTTTGCATCCCCAGACATCGACGCGTCGGCCCAGTCCCTGTAGCACTCCTATTTATGACGTGATGCAATCTTACAGGAACGATCAAATCATATCTGGGATCCATCCCCGATGGGAACTACAGATGATGCAATAACAGTTCAATCCTCTCAAGTTCCACATCAGTGAAAACAATTAGCAACAATGTTGAAATAATACGGCCAGAAGCAACTTTGAAATAATTAAATATTTTTTATAGGTAGGAAGTAAATAAAAGTTTGTTATATTATTATCCTTAATAATAACTTACCCTTGGTATATTATCTTCTACCCGGGTACTTGGGACTAATACCTGTTTTTAAGCTTTTATTAATACAAGTATTAGGGGTAGGTGTAGTCATTTAGAAAAACGCAGTTTCTTTTGATGCATTCTAAATGATAGATTAATATTCGTAAAAAACAGTAACTCAAACATTATCACAACAACAGAAGAATACAGTGATAAGTAACACTTAAATAAAAATAATTACCGCTTCTCTAGACCAAGCGGCGAGTCATTGTGATGCACGGTTTCACGATTGTTCAGCAAGCGCCAGCTTACAGCGCAGTGATTCAATTTTTTGTTACAAACGAACACTCCATTATTAAATCACAGCCTAGTTACACGACAGTTCAAGATCAACGCGATAGGTTCAACTGACGTTTTATTAAATAAATATTCCTGGAAGAGATATCTTAACGCCAAAATATTTAAAAAAAAACGGCAGGTCACATTCTTCAAAGTGACAAAATTGCAGGAAGGAAAAATTTAATTAAACGAAAACTTTTTGTTAATCAGACCTGATTAAAAATACCTCAATGACAAATAGCTTAGAGATTACAAAAAAATTAAATTTTTAGGTGGAAAAAATTGCCAAATAAATTGTTAGGTTTTCGTTAGTTCGAATAAAACTAAATTAAGACCAAAACAATTTATAGCAAGAATCGTATAAATTTACTAAATAGAAAAATGATAGATAAAAAATTGTCTTAGATGAAATATTTTTAAAATGATATAAATTTTCGTCGGTTGTTCGCCGAAAACTTCTAAAAATCCTCGAATTTTAAAATTACTAAGCGATATTAAATTTATCATAGGAGCACGAAAGTAGGACCAATCAACGCAAAAAAACTTGATTCCAATTATATATAGGTATATAACTCCATATCGACCAGTGTCGCTTGGTAATTATTTCCTTCCCAACGTCGATATGAAATGCATGTCCTGCTTACACGTGCAATTAATTAATTAACATTATATCTTTATCGTTAAATAACATTATTTTTCGCATTTCATTAACATAACACAAACCAGTTTGTGAATAGAACCTGTACACTCAATTTTCTTCTTGTTATACGATAAAACTCAAACACCTAAGTAATACTTTTACGTAACTAGCTTTTGCCCGCAACTTCATCCGCGTAGAAGAAAATGGTTCTAATAGCATTTTAATTGGTTTTTATGTTATACATTTTGTTATAACATACAAATTATTATGATTAACATTTTAAATGTTTGAAGACTTATAAAAAATATAAAAAACTTTGTTAAAGTGTAGGGCTTTAAAGGTCAAATAAACATGAAAATAAAATAGAATTTTGTTATATTTTATAAACACGAAGCTCGGCATTTGATCTGGCTAAAGTGACACGGGGGTATTGTCTTTTTACAACGAAATAAAAATACTACACCTACCGCAGTACTTCTTTGTAAATAATGTTTTTTGTTTTTCCCCCGGGAGTTAGAATTTTTTATCGTTATTATTTTTTATAGTTATTTTGACTCGCTGCTCACTTAGCCGTCAGGTAACGTAGGTCTACATTACCTGAGTATGCCTCGTGTAGAGACGAAATGCGTATTGTATTATCTCCGATGGTGTGTTTTTCCTAATGCAGTGGTGTTGGAAGTAGTGGTGCTGGAATTAGTGGTGACGGAATTAGTGCACACAATCGAGGGAGGGTGAGAGTTGCTCTTCTAACCAGGTAAGGCACATCATTTTATATTATTGAGCGGAAACTTATATTGAATTAATACTGATGGCGTTGAGCGATCAAGGACATTTTTGTAATTAAATGATGTAAAACAGTGTTCTACAACGATATAATCGAACCTAAACGCAGTAAACATAACTAATAAATAATAACGTATAAATGTTTATAAAAAAATATGTAAACCCTAATATGGAAGTGAAAAAAGTACAAGAGTTAACCAATGTCGTCGATAGATGGTGTTGTGCAAGTTTTTTTATTATTAAATATTAAATATGTGGGTTTGCTTATAATTTTTTTTCTTAACAGCCGAGTACCTACAACATGGTAAATCAAATTTAAAAAGAACTATTTACAATTTCTTTGCTTTCAATGAGGATCATAGGAGCTTGACAGTAGGCATGTTATATACTTCCCTTTTGCAGTTCCAAAAACTTTTGAAATTCACATTGTCGTGGAATTAAAAATTTACGTTACTCGATTTTGAGTTGTTTTTATATAATTCCTACCCGTTAATTTCTAAATATCACACAACTTTTAATAATATTTTTTATGTGCGAGCAGTTATGCAGGTCCAGGGAAGGAGACCAGTATCAATGCGACCTAAAAGATCTATTGTGATCGCTGCTATGTCTATAGTTCACTGCTAAGCCCTATGTCTTCAATGAATAGACGGAGTTGCTTAGCCGTGAGCAATTTCATTTCTTCTGGGCGAAGTACACAGTTTCTCAGACGATTGTTACATTTGCGCATTAATAGTCCGCAATCAGTTACGATGTGCAGAGGCATTTCTTCCGTTATGGAACAGAACCTACACATCCTTGAGTTGCTTAATCCCAAGACGGACAATGCGCTTTTTAAGACAACAGTGTCCAGTTAGGGCTCTTGCCAGAATGCGCAATTTATTTTTACTTAATGCCCAGGGCTTTCTGTAAAAATAACTTGCGTTTTCTTCCTGGAAGATAGAGATGAATCTACCCAAATTCATACAAAGTTTGAGTTTGGGGCATTCCACGTAAATTCCAAAGCCTACGTCGAGACCCAGAACCAGAGACCCAGAACTTAACCGTTGGCCACCCAGGGCTCTTATGAGAGGCCACGGTAAAAGCAGTTGCTGCATGGTGAAACTTTGCCTGGACAACTCTCGTCTTACCCTTGGGGCTATACATTTATGAGCATAGAGGGCAGGGGTCTTTTTCGTCTATTGAGGACGAAAACACCCTTCAACGGTGCTTTTGACCCCCGCCTTACCTTACACTATACCGCTCCCACCTCCCCTCCCCCCCCCTTTGACGACACCAGCGGAGGCCGTCGGACCGAGGCAAGATCGGCACCTTGGGTCGTTACTCTCACTGATGGCGCTCCAGTCTCACCCCAAGAGGTAGAGGGCTGAGGGGATTGCAGCTGGGGCAGTTCAGGCTCTATTGCCAGAGCCTCCCCTGGCTTTAAAAGTTATCATTTTAAAGCCTAGGATGACTGTGCCGTCTACCTTCCAAAGAGCCAATGGACACCTTCATTTTGTGCCACAGCCACCTCCTCTGGAGAGTCAGTTTCGCTACGGGGCAAATAGGTAATGCCCAACTGATCTTTAGGCAGTTCGCCGTCGGGTATCATCGAGAGCTCTGCCTCCGGCCAGGGTTTTAGTTTTCCAATTACACTCACAATCCAGTCCTGGTTTGCCTTATTTAGGCACGTTACCGGAATCCAACCTGGCTTGTAAGTTAAGCTCGGAAATTTTGGTCATGTTCCCGGCTGTGCCCACAGCCCGTTTTAGCGATGGCCGGTGTTAGTACCCGGTGGACCAGCCGCATCTGCCCCACACTCATAGGATTCTACGAAGACGGAGAACTATGGCACTGAAGCTGAGCCGCTTCTCCCCCGTTGCCAGCTTCATAGTCTTCTTAAGCTAGTCTTTGGGGGACTCTTCCTCAGGCCAATTACGTTTTTTCGCCCAAAAATTTCATCCCAGGGCTTCTGGTAGAGAGAGAGGGCCTCTTTGGCTCATATCTCAGCTGCTATCAGCCATCGGTACTCTTCCTTGCTACCCTACTAAACTTATAAGGTCAAGCTAACTTTTTCTTTTCCCCTCCCTGGTTCGTTTCCGATTGTGGTTCGGCTGCAAATGTGCCCTCCATTTCACGGCTCGTCCCAAGTTGCAGGGTATTGGTGAGACTAAAAGAGCCTCTTCCAAACCTGCAGATAGTTCCATTAGAGGGGATTTTTCATTATTCGTTGTAAAATGTCGATTTTCGTCCAATTTGGTCCCACGATTAGCTAGGGAAATATTCGGTCACCCCGGGCAGAGCCTAAAGGGAGAAGGAAGAGCTAAAATACTACCCGAATCGCCGTGGTTTTGGGTAGGCATCGTTTGCGACTAGACTCCCTTAAGCCACGCATCCATCGGCACGGTACGTTTGACACCTTGGATTGGGTTAGGATTTTTTTTTTTATAGAAGAGGGGGCAAACGAGCATGCGGCTCACCTGATGTTAAGTGACTACCGCCGCCCATGATCAACCGCAACACCAGGAGAATTGCGGGTGCGTTGCCGGCCCTTTAGAAAGGAGTAAGCTCTTTTCTTGAAGGTCCCCAAGTCGTATCGGTCCGGAAAAATCGCCGGTGGTAAACTATTCCACAGAAAGGTTGTACGTGGAAGAAAACTCCTTGTGAAACGTACAGTGGTGGACCGCCAAGCATCCAGATGGTGTGGATGGTATCGGGATGTTTGCCGTGTAGTGCGTTCACGAAATTTGGCGGATGGGATTAATCCAAACAATACCTAAGAGCACTCCCCGTGATAGATGCGATAAAATACGCAAAGAGATGCAACATCTCTTCGCAGCGCCAGTGAATCGAGCCGATCGGAAAGCACTCGGTCGTCGACGATTCAAGCCGCTCTGCGCTAGATGCGGTCAAGTGGAAGGAGCTGGTACCGGGGAGCCCCAGCCCAGAGATGGGAACAGTATTCCATGTGCGGCCGAACCTGCGCCTTGTAAAGTTGCAGGCGGTGTGCCGGCATGAAATACTGTCCCGCTCTGCTGAGCACGCCAAGCTTTTTAGAGGCTAATTTGGCCTTCCCTTCCAAGTGACCACGAAACTGCACGTCACTCGATATGTTGACGCCGAGGATTCCGATACTGGCTGAGGCAACAAGGGGAGTGCCTTGAAACTGAGGGGATACGACAAAGGGGTTCTTTTTAGCGGTTAACGCGCAAACTTGTGTCTTCTGGGGGTTAAACTGGACTAGATTTAGTCGTCCCCAATCCGAGACTCTGTTTAGCAAAGACTCAACTTCAGACACAAGTTTGTCCCGGCACTCGGAGACGTTTCCACGAGAAATATTGGCACGGTCGGTGTAAAGAGCATCACCAGTGCTGTCATCCGCATAGCAATGAATGTTACGGGTATGCAACATATCATTGATATGCAGAAGAAACAGCGTTGGCGATAGCACGCAGCCTTGTGGAACACCAGCATTAATAGGCTTGCAATCGGAGCTTGCACCGTCTACAACGACCTTGATGCTCCGATCTGCAAGAAAGCTGGTGATCCAATCGCACAATTTCTCGGGAAGCCCATAGGAAGGGAGCTTCGAAAGAATCGCTTTGTGCCAAACCCGATCGAAGGCCTTCGCAATGTCCAAACTAACGGCCAATGCCTCCCCCTTGAACTCTACTGCCTCCGCCCATCTGTGAGTGAGGTAGACCAGAAGATCACCAGCTGACCGACCACGGCGAAAACCGTATTGGCGGTCACTAATCAGCTGGTGATCCTCAAGGTACCTCATGAGCTGGCAGTTTACAATGGACTCCATTGTTTTGGAGAACAAGGAGGTGATGGCCATTGGCCGGTAGAATAGAATAAGTAATTTATTGTGCTAGTTGTAGGTTTAAGAGATTTAACACTATAAAAATAATTAAGTATCACCACAACCTGCCTAGATAAGGCTTACAATATTATTAAAATTATGGAACTTAAAACATCATCTCATTATTCATTAAATCAAATCAAATAATACGGATAATAAAGCATAATGTCATACAATGAAATATTTTAACAGACGTGAATTATAAATAATAATATCAAAAGTACAATGGAATTATACCAGTGTAATCTAAGTCTATGAATGGAATATTAATATATCAAAATACATGTAAGCTTATAACTAAAACGTAGTGATTTGAATACTCTTTGCTTAAAACATAATTCAGAAAATATTTCAAATGTCAATTAATTTAAAATGTAAGTTTGTAGCTCAAATAATCTTTTAAGGAATAAAAACATCTTTCAGTCAATAATTCTAATAATTTATTCTTAAATTTTTTTATTTCTAATTCTTTTAATTTGTCAGGTAGATGATTATATATTTTTGGTCCTAATGCATAAAAACTTTTTGAGAAAAAGGCTGTCCTAGATGTGTGAAACGGTATAACAGTAACATTACTCTTTGCTTGCCTCGGGTGCTTAGCAATGTGCGGGTTAAAATAATGTAAATTACTTTTGACGAATAAGCAGGCGTGGTATATGTACAACGAGGGCAGATTTAGAATTTTTAATTTTACAAACAGAGGTCTGCAACTGTCTGTTTGTTTGGCACCAAACATTGCTCTAAGACACTTTTTTTGCATACTAAACAATGGCAACAGGTTAACATCAGCCGCGCCTCCCCAATGTATGATACCATATCTTAAGTTGGTGGCAACGTATCCATGATAAGCAGTAAGTGCAGCTTTTTGTGAGACAGTTTGTGTTAATTTTCTTAGAGGATAAACAAATTTACTAATTTTACTTGTAAGATATTCAGTATGCGGTTTCCAGCTTACACATTCATCAACCAATACACCAAGGAAACGTATTTGCTTTACTCGCTCAATCAAATGCCCTTCATACTTAACAAAAACAGTCTCTTGTTTCCGGTTTTGGGGAAGATGAAACTGCATATATTTTGTCTTATCAAGGTTTATGACGAGATCATTAGCTTTCATCCAATTAATAATATCAGACAAAGCTTCAGCAATAACACATTCGTATGGTTTATTGCTGTTGTTTTTTATCATAACAGTAGAATCATCTGCGAAAAGGATCATTTCATGCTGCACATGTCTAGGTAGGTCATTGATGTACAATAGAAAAAGAAGAGGCCCAAATATACTCCCTTGGGGTACACCACACTTTACAAGCTGTGACTGAGATCGTACTTGCGCTTCAGATCGATTTTCCTCATTAACATAAGAGATTTCTGTGCATTGAAATCGGTTATTTAGATAAGACGATACAAGACCAAATATAGGTCCTCTGATACCATACATATATAACTTTTGCAGAAGCTTTTCATGATTTACGTAATCAAAAGCTTTTGACATATCCATAAAAATAGCAGTTACTGGAACGCGATCGTCAAGGCATTCCGATACAACTTTTATCATGTGATATATGGCTAGATTCGTAGATCTATCCTTTCTAAATCCGTATTGCTCGTCTGCTAGTAAATTAAATCGTTCGCAATAATTATATATGTTTGTATATATGATTTTCTCAAAAATTTTGGAAATGACAGAAACAAGAGCAATTGGGCGATAATTCCTACAATCCTCTTTATCCCCTTTCTTGAAAATAGGTTTAATTACTGTTATTTTTAACTTATCAGGGTAAATCCCTTTATTTATAGTTAGGTTGATAATGTGACTAAGCGGCCGAGCAAACTGAAAATTACAAAATTTCAATACTCTAGTGGTTATTTCATCGTGACCAACACTTGTTTTATTTTTTAAGCTATTAATTATTTTAACTATATGATCGGGCGTTGTTGGATTCATAAACAATGAATTTGATATACGTTCAATGTTACTTCTGTAATTTATTGGTTTGCAGTTCTGTACAGGATTCATAAATGTATCATTAAAAGCTTCTGCAATATCACCTGGTTTAGTAATTGTTTTCCCTTTATAAGTTACACTCTTCATAATTTCTTTTGGCTTTGTGAAATTATTTGAATTTATTATCTTCCACGTAGATCTTGTTATATTTTTAGACTTGTTGATGTAATTGTTGTTTTGAATGCGTTGTGATTTATTAATAACTTTTTTTAAAAGTGCTATCTTCTACCCGGGTACTTGGGACTAATACCTGTTTTTAAGCTTTTATTAATACAAGTATTAGGGGTAGGTGTAGTCATTTAGAAAAACGCAGTTTCTTTTGATGCATTCTAAATGATAGATTAATATTCGTAAAATACAGTAACTCAAACATTATCACAACAACAGAAGAATACAGTGATAAGTAACACTTAAATAAAAATAATTACCGCTTCTCTAGACCAAGCGGCGAGTCATTGTGATGCACGGTTTCACGATTGTTCAGCAAGCGCCAGCTTACAGCGCAGTGATTCAATTTTTTGTTACAAACGAACACTCCATTATTAAATCACAGCCTAGTTACACGACAGTTCAAGATCAACGCGATAGGTTCAACTGACGTTTTATTAAATAAATATTCCTGGAAGAGATATCTTAACGCCAAAATATTTAAAAAAAAAAACGGCAGGTCACATTCTTCAAAGTGACAAAATTGCAGGAAGGAAAAATTTAATTAAACGAAAACTTTTTGTTAATCAGACCTGATTAAAAATACCTCAATGACAAATAGCTTAGAGATTACAAAAAAATTAAATTTTTAGGTGGAAAAAATTGCCAAATAAATTGTTAGGTTTTCGTTAGTTCGAATAAAACTAAATTAAGATCAAAACAATTTATAGCAAGAATCGTATAAATTTACTAAATAGAAAAATGATAGATAAAAAATTGTCTTAGATGAAATATTTTTAAAATGATATAAATTTTCGTCGGTTGTTCGCCGAAAACTTCTAAAAATCCTCGAATTTTAAAATTACTAAGCGATATTAAATTTATCATAGGAGCACGAAAGTAGGACCAATCAACGCAAAAAAACTTGATTCCAATTATATATAGGTATATAACTCCATATCGACCAGTGTCGCTTGGTAATTATTTCCTTCCCAACGTCGATATGAAATGCATGTCCTGCTTACACGTGCAATTAATTAATTAACATTATATCTTTATCGTTAAATAACATTATTTTTCGCATTTCATTAACATAACACAAACCAGTTTGTGAATAGAACCTGTACACTCAATTTTCTTCTTGTTATACGATAAAACTCAAACACCTAAGTAATACTTTTACGTAACTAGCTTTTGCCCGCAACTTCATCCGCGTAGAAGAAAATGGTTCTAATAGCATTTTAATTGGTTTTTATGTTATACATTTTGTTATAACATACAAATTATTATGATTAACATTTTAAATGTTTGAAGACTTATAAAAAATATAAAAAACTTTGTTAAAGTGTAGGGCTTTAAAGGTCAAATAAACATGAAAATAAAATAGAATTTTGTTATATTTTATAAACACGAAGCTCGGCATTTGATCTGGCTAAAGTGACACGGGGGTATTGTCTTTTTACAACGAAATAAAAATACTACACCTACCGCAGTACTTCTTTGTAAATAATGTTTTTTGTTTTTCCCCCGGGAGTTAGAATTTTTTATCGTTATTATTTTTTATAGTTATTTTGACTCGCTGCTCACTTAGCCGTCAGGTAACGTAGGTCTACATTACCTGAGTATGCCTCGTGTAGAGACGAAATGCGTATTGTATTATCTCCGATGGTGTGTTTTTCCTAATGCAGTGGTGTTGGAAGTAGTGGTGCTGGAATTAGTGGTGACGGAATTAGTGCACACAATCGAGGGAGGGTGAGAGTTGCTCTTCTAACCAGGTAAGGCACATCATTTTATATTATTGAGCGGAAACTTATATTGAATTAATACTGATGGCGTTGAGCGATCAAGGACATTTTTGTAATTAAATAATGTAAAACAGTGTTCTACAACGATATAATCGAACCTAAACGCAGTAAACATAACTAATAAATAATAACGTATAAATGTTTATAAAAAAATATGTAAACCCTAATATGGAAGTGAAAAAAGTACAAGAGTTAACCAATGTCGTCGATAGATGGTGTTGTGCAAGTTTTTTTATTATTAAATATTAAATATGTGGGTTTGCTTATAATTTTTTTTCTTAACAGCCGAGTACCTACAACATGGTAAATCAAATTTAAAAAGAACTATTTACAATTTCTTTGCTTTCAATGAGGATCATAGGAGCTTGACAGTAGGCATGTTATATACTTCCCTTTTGCAGTTCCAAAAACTTTTGAAATTCACATTGTCGTGGAATTAAAAATTTACGTTACTCGATTTTGAGTTGTTTTTTAATAATTCCTACCCGTTAATTTCTAAATATCACACAACTTTTAATAATATTTTTTATGTGCGAGCAGTTATGCAGGTCCAGGGAAGGAGACCAGTATCAATGCGACCTAAAAGATCTATTGTGATCGCTGCTATGGCTATAGTTCACTGCTAAGCCCTATGTCTTCAATGAATAGACGGAGTTGCTTAGCCGTGAGCAATTTCATTTCTTCTGGGCGAAGTACACAGTTTCTCAGACGATTGTTACATTTGCGCATTAATAGTCCGCAATCAGTTACGATGTGCAGAGGCATTTCTTCCGTTATGGAACAGAACCTACACATCCTTGAGTTGCTTAATCCCAAGACGGACAATGCGCTTTTTAAGACAACAGTGTCCAGTTAGGGCTCTTGCCAGAATGCGCAATTTATTTTTACTTAATGCCCAGGGCTTTCTGTAAAAATAACTTGCGTTTTCTTCCTGGAAGATAGAGATGAATCTACCCAAATTCATACAAAGTTTGAGTTTGGGGCATTCCACGTAAATTCCAAAGCCTACGTCGAGACCCAGAACCAGAGACCCAGAACTTAACCGTTGGCCACCCAGGGCTCTTATGAGAGGCCACGGTAAAAGCAGTTGCTGCATGGTGAAACTTTGCCTGGACAACTCTCGTCTTACCCTTGGGGCTATACATTTATGAGCATAGAGGGCAGGGGTCTTTTTCGTCTATTGAGGACGAAAACACCCTTCAACGGTGCTTTTGACCCCCGCCTTACCTTACACTATACCGCTCCCACCTCCCCTCCCCCCCCCCTTTGACGACACCAGCGGAGGCCGTCGGACCGAGGCGAGATCGGCACCTTGGGTCGTTACTCTCACTGATGGCGCTCCAGTCTCACCCCAAGAGGTAGAGGGCTGAGGGGATTGCAGCTGGGGCAATTCAGGCTCTATTGCCAGAGCCTCCCCTGGCTTTAAAAGTTATCATTTTAAAGCCTAGGATGACTGTGCCGTCTGCCTTCCAAAGAGCCAATGGACACCTTCATTTTGTGCCACAGCCACCTCCTCTGGAGAGTCAGTTTCGCTACGGGGCAAATAGGTAATGCCCAACTGATCTTTAGGCAGTTCGCCGTCGGGTATCATCGAGAGCTCTGCCTCCGGCCAGGGTTTTAGTTTTCCAATTACACTCACAATCCAGTCCTGGTTTGCCTTATTTAGGCACGTTACCGGAATCCAACCTGGCTTGTAAGTTAAGCTCGGAAATTTTGGTCATGTTCCCGGCTGTGCCCACAGCCCGTTTTAGCGATGGCCGGTGTTAGTACCCGGTGGACCAGCCGCATCTGCCCCACACTCATAGGATTCTACGAAGACGGAGAACTATGGCACTGAAGCTGAGCCGCTTCTCCCCCGTTGCCAGCTTCATAGACTTCTTAAGCTAGTCTTTGGGGGACTCTTCCTCAGGCCAATTACGTTTTTTCGCCCAAAAATTTCATCCCAGGGCTTCTGGTAGAGAGAGAGGGCCTCTTTGGCTCATATCTCAGCTGCTATCAGCCATCGGTACTCTTCCTTGCTACCCTACTAAACTTATAAGGTCAAGCTAACTTTTTCTTTTCCCCTCCCTGGTTCGTTTCCGATTGTGGTTCGGCTGCAAATGTGCCCTCCATTTCACGGCTCGTCCCAAGTTGCAGGGTATTGGTGAGACTAAAAGAGCCTCTTCCAAACCTGCAGATAGTTCCATTAGAGGGGATTTTTCATTATTCGTTGTAAAATGTCGATTTTCGTCCATTTTGGTCCCACGATTAGCTAGGGAAATATTCGGTCACCCCGGGCAGAGCCTAAAGGGAGAAGGAAGAGCTAAAATACTACCCGAATCGCCGTGGTTTTGGGTAGGCATCGTTTGCGACTAGACTCCCTTAAGCCACGCATCCATCGGCACGGTACGTTTGACACCTTGGATTGGGTTAGGATTTTTTTTTTATAGAAGAGGGGGCAAACGAGCATGCGGCTCACCTGATGTTAAGTGACTACCGCCGCCCATGATCAACCGCAACACCAGGAGAATTGCGGGTGCGTTGCCGGCCCTTTAGAAAGGAGTAAGCTCTTTTCTTGAAGGTCCCCAAGTCGTATCGGTCCGGAAAAATCGCCGGTGGTAAACTATTCCACAGAAAGGTTGTACGTGGAAGAAAACTCCTTGTGAAACGTACAGTGGTGGACCGCCAAGCATCCAGATTGTGTGGATGGTATCGGGATGTTTGCCGTGTAGTGCGTTCACGAAATTTGGCGGATGGGATTAATCCAAACAATTCCTCAGAGCACTCCCCGTGATAGATGCGATAAAATACGCAAAGAGATGCAACATCTCTTCGCAGCGCCAGTGAATCGAGCCGATCGGAAAGCACTCGGTCGTCGACGATTCAAGCCGCTCTGCGCTAGATGCGGTCAAGTGGAAGGAGCTGGTACCGGGGAGCCCCAGCCCAGAGATGGGAACAGTATTCCATGTGCGGCCGAACCTGCGCCTTGTAAAGTTGCAGGCGGTGTGCCGGCATGAAATACTGTCCCGCTCTGCTAAGCACGCCAAGCTTTTTTGAGGCTAATTTGGCCTTCCCTTCCAAGTGACCACGAAACTGCACGTCACTCGATATGTCGACGCCGAGGATTCCGATACTGGCTGAGGCAACAAGGGGAGTGCCTTGAAACTGAGGGGATACGACAAAGGGGTTCTTTTTAGCGGTTAACGCGCAAACTTGTGTCTTCTGGGGGTTAAACTGGACTAGATTTAGTCGTCCCCAATCCGAGACTCTGTTTAGCAAAGACTCGACTTCAGACACAAGTTTGTCCCGGCACTCGGAGACGTTTCCACGAGAAATATTGGCACGGTCGGTGTAAAGAGCATCACCAGTGCTGTCATCCGCATAGCAATGAATGTTACGGGTATGCAACATATCATTGATATGCAGAAGAAACAGCGTTGGCGATAGCACGCAGCCTTGTGGAACACCAGCATTAATAGGCTTGCAATCGGAGCTTGCACCGTCTACAACGACCTTGATGCTCCGATCTGCAAGAAAGCTGGTGATCCAATCGCACAATTTCTCGGGAAGCCCATAGGAAGGGAGCTTCGAAAGAATCGCTTTGTGCCAAACCCGATCGAAGGCCTTCGCAATGTCCAAACTAACGGCCAATGCCTCCCCCTTGAACTCTACTGCCTCCGCCCATCTGTGAGTGAGGTAGACCAGAAGATCACCAGCTGACCGACCACGGCGAAAACCGTATTGGCGGTCACTAATCAGCTGGTGATCCTCAAGGTACCTCATGAGCTGGCAGTTTACAATGGACTCCATTGTTTTGGAGAACAAGGAGGTGATGGCCATTGGCCGGTAGAATAGAATAAGTAATTTATTGTGCTAGTTGTAGGTTTAAGAGATTTAACACTATAAAAATAATTAAGTATCACCACAACCTGCCTAGATAAGGCTTACAATATTATTAAAATTATGGAACTTAAAACATCATCTCGTTATTCATTAAATCAAATCAAATAACACGGATAATAAAGCATAATGTCATACAATGAATTATTTTAACAGACGTGAATTATAAATAATAATATCAAAAGTACAATGGAATTATACCAGTGTAATCTAAGTCTATGAATGGAATATTAATATATCAAAATACATGTAAGCTTATAACTAAAACGTAGTGATTTGAATACTCTTTGCTTAAAACATAATTCAGAAAATATTTCAAATGTCAATTAATTTAAAATGTAAGTTTGTAGCTCAAATAATCGTTTAAGGAATAAAAACATCTTTCAGTCAATAATTCTAATAATTTATTCTTAATTTTTTTTATTTCTAATTCTTTTAATTTGTCAGGTAGATGATTATATATTTTTGGTCCTAATGCATAAAAACTTTTTGAGAAAAAGGCTGTCCTAGATGTGTGAAACGGTATAACAGTAACATTACTCTTTGCTTGCCTCGGGTGCTTAGCAATGTGCGGGTTAAAATAATGTAAATTACTTTTGACGAATAAGCAGGCGTGGTATATGTACAACGAGGGCAGATTTAGAATTTTTAATTTTACAAACAGAGGTCTGCAACTTTCTGTTTGTTTGGCACCAAACATTGCTCTAAGACACTTTTTTTGCATACTAAACAATGGCAACAGGTTAACATCAGCCGCGCCTCCCCAATGTATGATACCATATCTTAAGTTGGTGGCAACGTATCCATGATAAGCAGTAAGTGCAGCTTTTTGTGAGACAGTTTGTGTTAATTTTCTTAGAGGATAAACAAATTTACTAATTTTACTTGTAAGATATTCAGTATGCGGTTTCCAGCTTACACATTCATCAACCAATACACCAAGGAAACGTATTTGCTTTACTCGCTCAATCAAATGCCCTTCATACTTAACAAAAACAGTCTCTTGTTTCCGGTTTTGGGGAAGATGAAACTGCATATATTTTGTCTTATCAAGGTTTATGACGAGATCATTAGCTTTCATCCAATTAATAATATCAGACAAAGCTTCAGCAATAACACATTCGTATGGTTTATTGCTGTTGTTTTTTATCATAACAGTAGAATCATCTGCGAAAAGGATCATTTCATGCTGCACATGTCTAGGTAGGTCATTGATGTACAATAGAAAAAGAAGAGGCCCAAATATACTCCCTTGGGGTACACCACACTTTACAAGCTGTGACTGAGATCGTACTTGCGCTTCAGATCGATTTTCCTCATTAACATAAGAGATTTCTGTGCATTGAAATCGGTTATTTAGATAAGACGATACAAGACCAAATATAGGTCCTCTGATACCATACATATATAACTTTTGCAGAAGCTTTTCATGATTTACGTAATCAAAAGCTTTTGACATATCCATAAAAATAGCAGTTACTGGAACGCGATCGTCAAGGCATTCCGATACAACTTTTATCATGTGATATATGGCTAGATTCGTAGATCTATCCTTTCTAAATCCGTATTGCTCGTCTGCTAGTAAATTAAATCGTTCGCAATAATTATATATGTTTGTATATATGATTTTCTCAAAAATTTTGGAAATGACAGAAACAAGAGCAATTGGGCGATAATTCCTACAATCCTCTTTATCCCCTTTCTTGAAAATAGGTTTAATTACTGTTATTTTTAACTTATCAGGGTAAATCCCTTTATTTATAGTTAGGTTGATAATGTGACTAAGCGGCCGAGCAAACTGAAAATTACAAAATTTCAATACTCTAGTGGTTATTTCATCGTGACCAACACTTGTTTTATTTTTTAAGCTATTAATTATTTTAACTATATGATCGGGCGTTGTTGGATTCATAAACAATGAATTTGATATACGTTCAATGTTACTTCTGTAATTTATTGGTTTGCAGTTCTGTACAGGATTCATAAATGTATCATTAAAAGCTTCTGCAATATCACCTGGTTTAGTAATTGTTTTCCCTTTATAAGTTACACTCTTCATAATTTCTTTTGGCTTTGTGAAATTATTTGAATTTATTATCTTCCACGTAGATCTTGTTATATTTTTAGACTTGTTGATGTAATTGTTGTTTTGAATGCGTTGTGATTTATTAATAACTTTTTTTAAAAGTGCTATCTTCTACCCGGGTACTTGGGACTAATACCTGTTTTTAAGCTTTTATTAATACAAGTATTAGGGGTAGGTGTAGTCATTTAGAAAAACGCAGTTTCTTTTGATGCATTCTAAATGATAGATTAATATTCGTAAAATACAGTAACTCAAACATTATCACAACAACAGAAGAATACAGTGATAAGTAACACTTAAATAAAAATAATTACCGCTTCTCTAGACCAAGCGGCGAGTCATGTGATGCACGGTTTCACGATTGTTCAGCAAGCGCCAGCTTACAGCGCAGTGATTCAATTTTTTGTTACAAACGAACACTCCATTATTAAATCACAGCCTAGTTACACGACAGTTCAAGATCAACGCGATAGGTTCAACTGACGTTTTATTAAATAAATATTCCTGGAAGAGATATCTTAACGGCAAAATATTAAAAAAAAAAACGGCAGTCACATTCTTCAAAGTGACAAAATTGCAGGAAGGAAAAATTTAATTAAACGAAACTTTTTGTTAATCAGACCTGATTAAAAATACCTCAATGACAAATAGCTTAGAGATTACAAAAAAATTATAATTTTTAGGTGGAAAAAATTGCCAAATAAATTGTCTAGGTTTTCGTTAGTTCGAATAAAACTAAATTAAGATCAAAACAATTTATAGGCAAGAATCGTATAAATTTTACTAAATAGGAAAATGATAGATAAAAAATTGTCTTAGATGAAATATTTTTAAAATGATATAAATTTTCGTCGGTTGTTCGCCGAAAACTTCTAAAAATCCGTCGAATTTTAAAATTACTAAAGCGATATTAAATTTATCATAGGAGCACGAAAGTAGGACCAATCAACGCAAAAAAACTTGATTCCAATTATATATAGGTATATAACTCCATATCGACCAGTGTCGCTTGGTAATTATTTCCTTCCCAACGTCGATATGAAATGCATGTCCTGCTTACACGTGCAATTAATTAATTAACATTATATCTTTATCGTTAAATAACATTATTTTTTCGCATTTCATTAAGCATAACACAAACCAGTTTGTGAATAGAACCTGTACACTCAATTTTCTTCTTGTTATACGATAAAACTCAACACCTAAGTAATACTTTTACGTAACTAGCTTTTGCCCCGCAACTTCATCCGCGTAGAAAGAAAATGGTTCTAATAGCATTTTAATTGGTTTTCTATGTTATACATTTTTGTTATAACATACAAATTATTATGATTAACATTTTAAATGTTTGAAGACTTATAAAAAATATAAAAAACTTTGTTAAAGTGTAGGGCTTTAAAGGTCAAATAAACATGAAAATAAAATAGAATTTTGTTATATTTTATAAACACGAAGCTCGGCATTTGATCTGGCTAAAGTGACACGGGGGTATTGTCTTTTTACAACGAAATAAAATACTACACCTACCGCAGTACTTCTTTGTAAATAATGTTTTTTGTTTTTCCCCCGGGAGTTAGAATTTTTTATCGTTATTATTTTTTTATAGTTATTTTGACTCGCTGCTCCACTTAGCCGTCAGGTAACGTAGGTCTACATTACCTGAGTATGCCTCGTGTAGAGACGAAATGCGTATTGTATTATCTCCGATGGTGTGTTTTTCCTAATGCAGTGGTGGTTGGAAGTAGTGGTGCTGGAATTAGTGGTGACGGAATTAGTGCACACAATCGAGGGAGGGTGAGAGTTGCTCTTCTAACCAGGTAAGGCACATCATTTTATATTATTGAGCGGAAACTTATATTGAATTAATACTGATGGCGTTGAGCGATCAAGGACATTTTTGTAATTAAATAATGTAAAACAGTGTTCTACAACGTATAATCGAACCTAAACGCAGTAAACATAACTAATAAATAATAACGTATAAATGTTTATAAAAAAATATGTAAACCCTAATATGGAAGTGAAAAAAGTACAAGAGTTAACCAATGTCGTCGATAGATGGTGTTGTGCAAGTTTGTTTTTATTATTAAATATTAAATATGTGGGTTTGCTTATAATTTTTTTTTCTTAACAGCCGAGTACCTACAACATGGTAAATCAAATTTAAAAAGAACTATTTACAATTTCTTTGCTTTCAATGAGGATCATAGGGAGCTTGACAGTAGGCATGTTATATACTTCCCTTTTGCAGTTCCAAAAACTTTTGAAGACTTCACATTGTCGTGGAATTAAAAATTTACGTTACTCGATTTTGAGTTGTTTTTTATATAATTCCTACCCGTTAATTTCTAAATATCACACAACTTTTAATAATATTTTTTATGTGCGAGCAGTTATGCAGGTCCAGGGAAGGAGACCAGTATCAATGCGACCTAAAAGATCTATTGTGATCGCTGCTATGGCTATAGTTCACTGCTAAGCCCTATGTCTTCAATGATTAGACGGAGTTGCTTAGCCGTGAGCAATTTCATTTCTTCTGGGCGAAGTACACAGTTTCTCAGAC